>JAXCHO010000010.1:3167500-5968333 GCA_036630365.1 Acanthiza pusilla
TGTCCCCATGCCAATAAATACGATGGAGTTGGGAACACAGAGTCTTCACAAGCTTCACTCAGTGCTGGAGAGAGCTCTCTGATCTCTGTAATTGCTGAGAATCCTCCTGGAAAATCAGCAAAATATTTTTACAGCTGATCTCCCTTAAAGCCGGACTTGGGAGACTCCATATTCTGAAATTCCAATGCTGATGCAGCCAGGGATACCCAGAGAAAGTCAGGTGTCCCTCAAGGCACCGAGCATCCTTCAGATGTCTCCTCATTGCCCTTAGGACAGCAGAAATGTGAGAATCCTGGAATTATTTAGGTTGGAAAAGACCTCTGAGATCACCAAGTCCAACCTTTGAACAAACAAACGCCACGCTCACAACCACCAAGTGCCACATGCAGGCATTTCTGTGTCACCTCTGGCAAGGAAAGTCTCAGCGATTCCCTGGAAAAGCCATTCCCTGGGAAGGGCAGGGCCCATGGGGCAAGCCCTGCCCACTGGGATGTACTGGGATGCACTGGGATGTGCTGGGATGTGCTGGGATGTGCTGGGATGCACTGGGATGCGCTGGGATGCGCTGGGATGCACTGGGATGCACTGGGATGAGCTGGGATGTGCTGGGATGTACTGGGATGGGAGCTGGGCTGTGCTGGGATGCACTGAGATGAGCTGGGATGTACTGGGATGTTCTGGGATGCACTGGGATGCACTGGGAGGTGCTGGGATGCACTGGGATGTGTTGGAAAGCCGATCCCAAGCCATCCCGGTGGCCCGGCCGTGCCCGCAATTCCACGGCAGCGCTCAGCCCTCCCCGGGGCTCATTGGCATTCCCGAGGCTGCTCCCTCCACCATTCAGGGCGGCGAGAAAAAGCCAATCAGCCTTTCTTAATGAGCTGCCCGGCGCTGGTGCCCTGCAGGGATGGCAGCAATTCCCTGGCTCCGGCCCCGAGCCCAAAGCTGGGTGGCACCTGCCCCTCCCAGCCCATCCCCGAGGGGGAATATCGCGACATTGGCACCTCTGCACGATTTGGGATCCGTTTATTAATCAACTTTTTGCCGAGTGGAAGTCTGGCTGCTCCCTCCTAATATTGTCCAAACCCCTCAGTCTGTTCCTCTCACAAGACTCGCACAAAAGAACATTTTCTTCTCTTCTTTCTTGCAGAAATGTGAAGACTTGAATGCTTTTTGTTTTGTTTTGGTTTTTTTTTCCTTTCTCCTGGGTCTTCTTTTGACTGACTGGGATTTTTCATGGCTGTATCAGGGAGCTGGACATTCCCCTTTGTTTCGGAAGCACCGCGTGATGGATCACATTTTAATTGGCGTTGAGGTTTACAGAAAAAGGGAGCACCACAGGAAGTTATTAGAATAACAACACTCTGCATCTGCACAGGAATTAAAACTGCAAATGGACAGGGCATATGAATTGCTACCAAATGCTTCGGGTTTTTCCTGCCTCCAAAAACCCAGCTCGACAAAAGCCGAGCTTGGGGGTTTATTTTTAATGTCTATTTTCCTGTCTTTCTCTTCCAGCAAAAGCATAAGCGCTGAGATTTGTAGGATTTCAGCCTTCTGGATAAAATTCCTTCTGCAGAGTGTTTCAAAGGAGATAAACACATTTGTTTTGACAGGGAGGACACTGATGGCTGCAGACAGACCCAGCCTGGCCAAGCTCTCGTTCCCACAGCGCGAATACGAGCGTGGGCTCTGCCGGCTCCTGCCAAAGCTGCTCCCAATATTTTGCCTTTCCTTTTTTCATTTTTCCCCAAGAAATTATCGATGTCACAGGGCTGCATCTCTCATTACAGAAGTAACAGATTGCGAGAGGTTTTTCTTTCTCTTGCTATTTTTTTTTTTATTTTTAATTTTGTAAATGAAATGAGGAAAAGCAGTAGGAAAAAATGCAAATTTTATTCACAGATATCCCAAAACTCTTTTGGCCAGTTGAAACCAATTTTTTTTTCTCAAGAAAGGAGAACTTGGAGATATTTTGGACAATGAGCTGCTTCAGTGCCTTCTTTTCTTTTTATCTTTGATTTCTTCCAACACGTTACTCCTCTCTGTTCCTTACTGAATTAGTCCAGGAATTTTCTCTTTTCCTACCTCTTAAAGGCATTGCCCAGTCCTCAGTAACTGTGAAAGGACACACCTGGAACTGGTGGCTTTTCTGGCATCTCTTGTTGATAATCAGACTTGACATTAGAGGTCTTTTCCAACTTTAATAAGTGTATGATTTAATGAGTTTATTGTAATTCACAGAGCAGGACTCCACAGCAGGAAATTGCGTATGGACAGTGTCTCAAATCCCCTGGAACTCCCATGAGGTGTTTGTCACATCACTAAAACAAAAGGAAAATTTAAAGGGAAAAGAAGAACACAATTTTAACCAAATTAATGAAATTATTCTGCATTTCCACCACCATAACTATTAATATAATGTAGATGTTGGTGGCTGTTAGAGCTTGGGTGATAATCACAGAAAGTCTCATCCTTTGGAGTTAACATTTTCCCAGGAGAGCACAATTCCTGAGCATCTCCTTGCTCTTGTAGAAGGGAGGGGAAGAGGAAAAGAGAGGGAAAGGGGAAAGGGGAAAAGGGAAAGGGAAAAGGGAAAAGGGAAAAGGGAAAGGGAAAGGGAAAGGGAAAGGGAAAAGGGAAAAGGGAAAAGGGAAAAGGGGAAAGGGAAAGGGAAAGGGAAAGGGAAAGGGAAAGGGAAAGGGAAAGGGAAAGGGAAAGGGAAAAGGAAAAAGGGAAAAGGGAAAAGGGAAAAGGGAAAGGGAAAGGGAAAGGGAAAAGGGGAAAGGGGAAAGGGAAAAGGGAAAAGGGAAAAGGGAAAGGGAAAGGGAAAGGGAAAGGGAAAGGGAAAGGGAAAGGGAAAGGGAAAGGGAAAGGGAAAGGGAAGGGGAAGGGGAAAGGGAAAAGGGAAAAGGGAAAAGGGAAAAGGGAAAAGGGAAAAGGGAAAAGGGAAAGGGGAAAAGGGAAAGGGGAAAAGGGAAAGGGGAAAGGGAAAAGGGAAAAGGGAAAAGGGAAAAGGGAAAAGGGAAAGGGAAAGGGAAAGGGAAAGGGAAAAAAGGGAAAGGGGAAAGGGGAAAGGAAAAGGGGCAAAGGGGAAAGGGAGCGGAAGGAATGCCTTGGTTCATCTCAAGCTGCAGTTTCAGGGCAGCTCTTGGAAGGTGTAAAAGCCTCCAAGGATCTCCTCAGCCCTTGGCCTCACTCCCTGCCGAGCTTGGCTGGAATTCCCGCAGTGCACAGGTGAGGTTTTAAGGAAACAAACAGCACCACGGGGATGTCAAGTGCTTGCTGAGAAACCCAAGCCCAGCTCCTCCGTGTCCTGTCTTCCTCTCCACTCTCACACATCTGGGACTTTGGCATCTGTCCTGGAGGAGGACACACAGCTGAGACACAGACCCAGCCCGGGGAGGCGGGCGAGGAAAATTCCTTCAGCGTGGGATGCGGATGGAGCTGTGCAGGGAAAAGGAAAGCCGAGACCTGGAGCTCTTCAGGCTCAAGGAGGCATCACAAAAATGGTGTTCACTGCACCCCATGCAGCGTGTCCTCACTTCCCGTGAATGTGTGTGGCTCCGTGGGTGTCAGCGGGGAGCAGGAACTCCTCTGTGCCTGGAGATGTGGCCTCCGAGTGGGATTATTTTCTTTCCCTTCCCTGGATTTTTCAATTCAAGCTGCTTCTGGTGGGAAGTGTGGGATTGCTGCAGTAATGCAAAAATGATAAAGAACAGGAAATCAAACAGGATCCTTTGGACGTGGTGGGGAAGAAGAAGAGCAGCAGTTATGTGATGAGATATCCCAGGAATAAACTGCCAAATGACTTAATAAATTAGATAATCCCGAACAATTGCCTCCCTAGCATCTCCCACATCCCTCCCCACCTCCCTGGACTTGCAGCAATAGTCCTCCCGGCTCCATGGATTCCAGCAGCTGGATGGCTCCAAATCAAGTTGCTACTACGAGAGTTACCTCTTTCCTGCTGGGAAGATGGAAATTCCCTGCTCCTTCCCACCCCCAGCTTCTCCTAAGATGTTCACAATCCACATTCATTTTTTGCATCACTCTCAGCCTGAGAGTTCCCCCACCCAGCTGGGGCAAACCTCAGCCAGGGCAGGGTCAAACCCCAAAATTCCTGTTTGTCTGCCCCTCCCCATCCCATTTTCTCTGCACATTTCTGTGCTCAGCCTGGAGGCACTGCTCAGTGAACAGAGGGCGATGATCCTCTCCAGAAAGTGCTGCTTTCTGCAGGGATTTTAACCTTTCCTGGTGAGGGGAATGTGGAGGAACCCTTTTGGCAGCCACACCTGGGCCACTCGGGAACAGGAAGCAGTTTGGAGGTGATGTTTTGAGGTGATGGAGGGCTCTTTGGGGGCTCTGCGTGGAACTCTCAGCCTGGGAACTCCTCCCATAAATGCACTGTGCCACACCTGCCTGGGGCTCATGGCAGAGGCGCTGAATCCTTTCCTTTTCCATGGCAGGAGGGATCTCCCCTGGAGTTTTGCTGCAGGTGAATCCCACGGATTCCTCCCCCTCTGTGTTCAGCTCCCCAGCCTGGCGGGGCTGATGGAGATGCTGCAGCACCACTGCTCAGTGGCACCTCTCACACCTCTTAATCCACTCATGGTGCTGTGTTCGGTTTGAAAACTGTAATAAAACCCATAAATGCACCTCTGCAAGCTTCCTGTCAGCTTTAGAAAAGCTCAATTATTGTTTCCTCATAGGACTTTGATTTATCTCCCCTCAATTACTGTTAAACACACCGACATAATTCAAAAATAAAACACAGTGACACAATTCAACAATAAAATCCACCAACAGAATTCAACAATAAAATCCACCAACAGAATTCAACAATAAAATCCACCAACAGAATTCAACAGTAAAATCCACCAACAGAATTCAACAGTAAAATCCACCAACAGAATTCAACAATAAAATCCACCAACAGAATTCAACAATAAAATACACCAACAGAATTCAACAATAAAATCCACCAACAGAATTCAACGATAAAATCCACTGACAGAATTCAACCATAAAATGCACTGACACAATTCAACAACAGATTTCTTCAGCCTCTTCCTGCCACCTGCAGCCCCAGGCTGGCTCTGATGGCAGCACCGAGGTGCCCACGGTGGGTGGGAGTGCAATTCCCGCCGGGAATTCTGCCGGGGTGTTGGATTGCTGCTGCAAAGCAACCCTGCCTGATAAAGGAGGTTGTTCCTGTGCTCAGCACATTGTTCGCTCCCTCTCCAGATGGAACAGATTAGCCGGGCCCTGAAATGTTGTTAAATAAAATACGCAAAAAGAAAATACAATTATTGCTAAAGTGAAAACATACCGCATGGGATTATTAAAAGACCAAGATGTTTTGCATTTTAAGGATGTTCTGCAGGGTTGGTTTTTTTGGTTTTTTTTTCCCCCAGCCTTCACGCAGCAAAAGCTCGCAGGGGCAGTGTTAAACTTTTCCATGTGATCCCAGGGAGATCCCGGAGCTCAGCTCTGTCAGCCCCGCCAGCGTTGGGGCTGCCCTCTGTCCCTGGCCGAGCGCTCAGGGCTGTGGGGTGGGAATTCCAGGGCCCAAATCCATATTTTCTGCTCCTCCGTGGAGCTCCAGGCACCCTCAGGAGCAGGAGCTCAGCAGAGTTTGTGTTCACCATGCAAAGAGCAAATTTCTTGTGCTGCCTCTCCCCCGTCCCCATGTGGGGTGAGAGCCTTGGCCAGGAGAATTCCCTGCTGTCAGAGGAGCTCCCTCAGTGCCATTTCCCCTCAGATCCAATCTGGACACAACTGTGTGCAAAGGCCCCCAAAATTCCCCAAGTTCGTGTCCTGTGATAAGCTCAGTCTCATCATTATTGGTTTTAGTACCACAGATTCGTGGGGTGGTTTGGGTTGGAAAAAACTTTCAAAGGTCCCCCAGTGCCATCCCTGCCATGGGCAGGGACATTTCCCCTATCCCAGGCTGCTCCAAATCCCATCCAACCTGGCCTTGGACACTTCCAGAGATCCAGGGGCAGCCACAGCTCCTCTTTAACACAAGAAATACTCTCAAAGATGATTTTGAAAGGAGTCTGCAAACCTTGATCTACTGAGCATCACTTTGGGCTGGAGTTGGTCACTAATTCCACGGATACACAGAGGCGAAACTGGAGATGGATAACGTGAGGGCTGCAGTGATTATTGCAAAAAAAACCACAGCTGAGTTTGAAATAACCTGGGTGAAATAATTTCAAATCTGAGTTTGAAATAACCTGAGTTTGAAATAACCTGTGTGAAAAAATTTCAAACCTGCGTTTGAAATAACTTGGGTGAAATAATTTCAAACCTGAGTTTGAAATAACCTGAATTTAAAATAATCAGCGAGTCCCCAGCTCATCGAGTCCTGCCTTAATGAGTTGATTTGAGCTTTATTTGAGTTTATTTGAGCACAAGTTTGATGTCTTCTCAGGGTCTGGCTGCAGCAAGGCCAAGCCTTGCAGACATTTTCAGGTGTGTGGTGATAATAAATCACTTTTTAAAAGGCCTCAGAAAGGGAGTTTTGAAGGAAGCTGCATCCGTTAATGTTCCAGCTCTCTCCTGAGCATCACTCCATCTCCTTAATGTTCCTGCACCGAAAGCTGATTAATGGTGGATGAAAAATAAATCCAGCTCCTTGAAACTGCTCTCTCCCGTTGGTTTTGACTGACCGGGGCCATCCTGGTGGCCGATGGTTGCTGACAGGACTTGTCCCCAGAAGCCCAGGCTGGCTTTTCACCAGGCTGTCACTCAGCAAGGACATTTCGTTGGAAAGGAGTCCCTGTGGGAAGGGGTTTGGGGGCGATGCTCAGCCACATCTGCACAGCAGAGCACATCTGGCCAGGCAGGGATGGCCCCCCTGCTCCCCTGCTCGTTAATTCGGGAGCAGTTATTAACAACAACCTGTAAACACACAGCCAGAAATTAAAAAAAAAATCCCCACTTCAATCAGATTTTCTTGCAGCCACATGGAAAATTCCTGCCCCAAAGCTGTGGTATGGAATTTGTAGGATTTGGTAGGACCCCTGCAAAGCCTGCCCTGGTGAAGGAGTTTTGTCAGCAGGAGAGTGGCAATGTTTGCTGGTGGCTCACCCCAAAATCCTGAATTTATGCAAATGCCTTTAAAACAGAACACAAAATAGAGCCCAGCTGATTTTTATAAGGTACCTTCAAAAGAACCGTGATTTTTTAGCAGAATGCTGATGTTCTCCAGGGTGTTTTTTCATCTCATGGTACCTTGAGAAAGCATCAGAATGCAGGTGTGTGTGTGTGTGTGTATAAAACCATAAATATTTGTTTAAAATGTTGGTATTTTCTGTTCTAAGCAAAAAACTGCAAGTCTGTGGTATGTCCAATATTCTGCTTTTTTAATATGCAGGCATATTTCTCTGGTGGAAAACTTTGCAGCAAACTAAATATTAGGAGAAGGATTCTGGAATGTGTTTGCCGTGGCAAAGGTAAAATCAGCAACAGGAAACTGCTGACCGGTGCTTTGCATTTTAAAACTGTTTGCAGATTCATGGAAAAGTGGGAATGCAGCAAAAGGAGAGGGAGCTGCTCCTGATCCTGATGACAACTTTCTTTGCTTTAAAAAAGCAGCTGCCTTATGGCAGCCTGGAGTCAGTGATGGACTGAGGGGAGTTTTGGTTCATAATGTTGTGACTGAAGAGGGGAATTTGCTGCTGGCTGGAGCAGGATCTCCATCCCCATGGAAAGGAACACAGAGCTGCTGGGGAGCTCTCGGCGATGCTGCTCCTGTGGGGACAAAGGGACACCGATTGGAATCAGTTTTTCCACTGCCAAACATTCACCTTTTTGCTCCATCCCACTCGCATCCCTCACAATCAGATCTGCTTGTTTCTAATCGCTGGTTTCAGGGCATTCCGAAATTCCTGAGGGACAAAGTTGATGTCTCAGTGCAGTTTTATTGTTAATTCCATGTCCTCTCTGAGCCCCACAGCCAAACCCCATAACTCCTCACCCCTGCGGTGACTCCAGGCCAGCACGGGAATGGGAAAAGGGAAATTCAGTTCCATCTTGGATTTGAACCTGAGCTCTGCCACAGCCACCCCGGGTGAGTTTATCAAGTCACTCAATCCATCAGGATCTCGGCTTCCCCAACCAGACTTCAGGAAGAAAAGCATTTTCCTACATCCCATGAAGTGTTTTGCAAAGAGGCCTCTGCGATGTACTTAGGGATTTCCTCTGTGGAAGCCGAAACACCTCAAATCCTGTCAGAACCCCTCCAAACGTTCCAGCCCAATAAAGTTCAAATGGGGAATAGCACATTTGTTAAAAGAGGCACAGTTTTATGCCGAGAGGATGACATGGCCAAGAGACCATACATCCCTTAAAAAAAAAAATTTAAAAAAAAAAAAAAAAAAAAAAAAAAAAAAAGAGGACAAGATTATCCAGCCAATGTAAACTGGAGTGGCGTGGTCAGGGTTTTTAAGATTTTCAGAGACACTTGGAATGAGAGAGGGAAAAATCCCCCAGCCAAGTCTCAGGCACTGCACAGCCTGTGTACACTGCAGGAGGAAACTTGGGTTATGAGCAAATATTTTAGTACAAATCAAATGCCTTCCAGGGATAAGCAGCTGGGAAGGCGGGAAGAAATTAATATTGGAAGCTTTAGAACTTCCCAGAACTATTCCCTCCCTCCTTGATTGAGGGAATTAACTTTTATTTTATTAACTTTTTAATGCCCTTCTCCCATGCAGGGTGCTCTGTCTGAAGGGCTTTCCCCTCCTCCAGCAGGGCTGCCCTGGGGATGTTGCTCTTCCCAGGCTTTAAGTAGCAGCTGGCTGTGATTAAGTGGATTGGGAGGATCAGTGCTTGATTAACTTTGTGCTGCTCTTGCTTTGCTCAGGTTCCTGCAGGAGAATTAATCCCTGGGTTCGGGAGAATGTTGGGCTCTAATGGATAGCAGACCCTGGAGCCCACCCAGAGCCAGAGCCAGGTCGGACACCTTCGGGTTTCGTTCTGCTGTCCTGCAGGGGATGGAGCTCCTGAGGGCACGCAGGGGAGCTTAGCCAGGCTGGGTTTTAGTGAAGATGTTCAGAAAGTGCCCAAGTTCCCACCCAGCTCTGGAGCTGAAGCTCCTGAGGGCATTGAGAGGAGCTTTGCCCATCCGAATTTTAGTGAAGATGTTCAGAAAGTCCCCAGGTTCCACGCACCTCTGGAGCTGAAGCTCTTGTGGGCACTGAGAGGAGCTTTGCCAGGCTGGTTTTTGGTGAAGATGTTCAGAAAGTCCCCAAGTTCCCACCCAGCTCCGTGTCAGGGTCTGCTATTCTGTTATTGCATTTTTCGGGGCTGTGGAGGATCATGGAATGGTTTGGGTAGGAAGGACCATCCAGTGCCACCCCTGCCATGGCAGGGACACCTCCCACTGCCCCAGGCTGCTCCAAGCCCTGTCCAGCCTGGCCTTGGGATCCAGGGGCAGCCACAGCTTCTCTGGGAATTCCATCCCAGCCCCTCCCCACCTCACAGGGAGGAATTCCTTCCCAATTTCCCATCCAAATCTCCTCTCCTTCAGTCCAAGGTGTCTGGTGGGCACTTTTTCTCAGCCAGGAGAAATTCTGGGTGACACCAGCAGTAATGGAGGCTGTTAGTGATGTGCCATATGAAATATTCTTTAATTAACCAGACTAGATGGGCACCCTTTCCTTGGGAGAGATCTCTGAGCAGAGCTCCTTGGCCAAGCCCTTGGAAATCAGAGATGTCCCTTCAGCCACGCAGGGCACCACAGCTTTGATTTTCTGCAAAGACAGGAGAATTTATCCATCCTTTGCAAAAAGTGACACTCGCTGGCCAAAAATTCACTAGGAGTGTCCCCAAGTGGCCAAGCCTGAGTCAGGTTTTATAATGTTCTTTTTCTTTTTAAAACTGAGCCACAGAAAGGGGCAGGGGAAGAGAGATGAGCACAAAGCAAATCAAAATTCTCCTATTAATGGGCATCATTCAGTGATCAAAATTAACTCTAACATTGCTGTCATTTCCCACTGCAGAGAAATCCTACAGCAATCCTAAATCAATAATTGAGCTGAGGAAGCCATTTTCCCAAGGAGCTTCTGGTTCGTTGAAACTGTGATGTAAAAATAGGAAGAATTAAAAAAGAAATAAAAATCGAGAGAGTGTAAATAGAGGCTTGGCTGTGCTTCTGCACTAAATTATGCCTTGATGGAAATGAATAAAACTCAACTGAAGTCCGCAGGCATCTCCTAATTATATCACAAGGTTTTATTCCACTTAAGTTTTCATGAAAGGCTTCTGATTTCTTTTTATTATCCTCCATGGGAGTATAACATATTGGTTAACCAGGAGAAAGGAAGCAAAAAAAAAAAAAAGAAAAAAAAGATGAAACTCCTGATCGCCCGTGTTTGTCGGGACAGATCAATTGTGGAGTCTCAACTGGGTATGGAAATTCCCTGCTTGCAATATGGCTAAAAAGAAAGAGCATGGATGATTTAACAATTTACATAACCTGAGAGACTCAGCTGCAAATTGAATGAATGGGGCTCTTTGTTTCTCTAAACTGGAATAAAAAGAGGGGGAGAACAAAAAAAAAAAAAAAAAGGTTCTTATATAATTGTCTCTGTGACTGGCATGATAGGAAGTTTTCTGGCTATTGGTGGAATTAAGAGTGGAATTATGAGAAAACACAAAGCAATCAAGGGCAGTTGAGCAGTTGGAGCTGAGGACTAATAGGGAGTGACAGAGGTGGCCCTACACAGGCCAGGCTGGCTTTGCCCCATTGTCCTGGGGACATCGGGGTCCCTTTGGGGGCACTGAGTGACCACAGCCCCAGAGCCTTGAGTGCGGTTGGAGCTGGGAGTGTCCCCAGGGAGGTGTCCCTGCCCATGGCAGGGGTGGCACCGGATGGGCTGTGGGGTCCCTTCCCACCCAAACCACTCCAGGGGTTACAGGGGCACGTTCTCCCTCAGGGTTTTGTGGATTTGGTGTTCTCCCTCAGGATTTCATGGGTTCAGTGTTCTCCTTCAGGATTTTGTGGGTTCAGTGTTCTCCCTCAGGATTTGTGGGTTCAGTGTTCTCCCTCAGGATTTGTGGGTTCAATGTTATCCTTAAGGATTTCATGGGTTCAGTGTTCTCCTTAAGGATTTAATGGATTCAGTGCTCTCCTTAAGGATTTTGTGGGTTCAGTGTCAGGATTTTGTGGGTTCAGTGTTCTCCTTCAGGATTTTGTGGGTTCACTGTTTTCCCTCAGCATTTCATGGGTTCAGTGTTCTCCCTCACAACTTTCTGGGTTCAGTGTTCTCCCCCAGGATTTTGTGGGTTCAGTGCTTTCCTTAAGGATTTTGTGGGTTCAGTGTCAGGACTTTGTGGGTTCAGTGTTGTCCCTCAGGATTTTGTGGATTCAGTGTTGTTCCTCAGGATTTTGTGGGTTCAGTGTTGTCCCTCAGGATTTTGTGGATTCAGTGTTGTCCCTCAGGATTTTGTGGGTTCAGTGTTGTCCTTCAGGATTTTGTGGGTTCAGAGTTCTCCTTCAGGATTTTGTGGGTTCAGAGTTCTCCTTCAGGATTTTGTGGGTTCAGAGTTCTCCCCCTGCCAGAGGCACAAATCCCTTTCCTGGGGCATCCCAGGGGTGGAATTCTTTGTCCTGTGGAAGCCTCTCCAGCTCAGTTATTCCATTTACACCACATCCCCTCCCAAAATGGAAATATTTTCTGTTTTCCCCACATGGGCATCTGCACCTCTGTAGAATGTGGATCCTTCCAACAAAATCCAGGGAAATCCTGAACTATTTTAGGAGCCACAGTGCCCCCAGGCCTCCACACCTTCCCTTTCGTTTTTAAGACACGTTAGTCCTGCATGTTTGCACCAGGCTGGAAAGGCCCATTCGGATAAACAGCTGGGAATGGGAACGGGAACAGGAGCGGGAACAGGAATGGGAATGGGAACGGGAATGGGAATGGGAACAGGAACGGGAACGGGAATAGGAACGGGAATGGGAACGGGAATGGGAATGGGAATGGGAATGAGAATGGGAACGGGAATGGGAATGGGAATGGGAATGGGAACAGGAATGGAAATGGGAATGGGAACGGGAATGGGAATGGGAACGGGAATGGGAACGAGAATGGGAATGGGAATGAGAACGGGAACGGGAACGGGAACGAGAATGGGAATGGGAACGGGGACGGGAATGGGAACAGGAATGGGAATGGGAATGGGAATAGGAACGGGAATGGGAACGGGAATGGGAATGGGAACAGGAATGGAAATGGGAACAGGAACAGGAATGGGAACGGGAATGGGAATGGGAGTGGGAACGGGAATGGGAATGGGAATGGGAACGGGAACGGGAACGGGAATGGAAACAGGAATGGGAACGGGAATGGGAATAGGAATGGGAATGGGAATGGGAATGGGAGTGGGAATGGGAATGGGAACGGGAATGGGAGCGGGAATGGGATAGGGAATGGGAACGAGAATGGGAATGGGAACGGGAACAGGAACGGGAACGGGAACGGGAATGGGAATGGGAACGGGAACAGGAACGGGAACGGGAATGGGAACAGGAACAGGAACGGGAACAGGAACGGGAATGGGAATGGGAATGGGAACGGGAATGGGAACAGGAACAGGAGCGGGAATGGGAACGGGAATGGGAACGGGAATGGAACAGGAATGGGAATGGGAATGGGAATGGGAATGGGAATGGGAATGGGAATGGGAATGGGAATGGGAACGGGAATGGGAACGGGAATGGGAACGGGAATGGGAACAGGAATGGGAATGAAACAGGAACAGGAACGGGAATGGGAATGGGAATGGGAACGGGAATGGGAATGGGAACGGGAACGGGAACGGGAACAGGAATGGGAATGGGAACGGGAATGGGAACGGGAATGGGAACAGGAATGGGAATGAAACAGGAACAGGAACGGGAATGGGAATGGGAATGGGAACGGGAATGGGAACGGGAACGGGAATGGGAATGGACAGGGAAAAACCTCTGGCAAACATCTGGCAGCAGCAGCTGGTGGCATATGGGGCGTATCTCCTCCCTGAACTGGTGCAGGAGGGAAAAACAAACTTCACCTCTCGGAATGGAACCAGCAGATGAAAACAAATTTACTCCTTTTTTTTTTCTTTCCTTTTTTTTTTTTTTTTTTTTTGTATATTTGAACCCAATGTCTGTTTTAATGTCCTCCTTTAAAGCTTTGGGTTAGGAATTCCTCAGGTTGCCCCCTCCCCTCTGAGCAGAACCATTGCAAGGCAACAAATTGTCCCTCATCAATCATTCCCAGAGCCTGCACCTTCTTTTTCCTGCCCCACTTCTTGCAGCCTCTGTGGAGATCACGTTTGCTTTGCACATCAGGCATTCAAATTATCAAATTGTGGCCTCTAATGTGCTTGTAATATTTATTATTTTCTTTTTTTTTTTTTTCCCAAACAGATCTTGATCATTCAATGAAAAAAAAAAAAAATCTTATAAAGGCTCATGGCATAATGACCCTGGCTGGGCATCACTTATTTCAGAGCAGATCTGATCACAAAACCTTCATTGAGATCGTGATGGGAGCTCAACTTCCTTATTAAACTCCAGAGGTTTCACACAGAAAATCAGATTTTCGAACTTGAAAGTCTAATAGTGATTTAATAAAAAAACCAAAACTTCAGCCACTGAAATTGTAACGCAAGAAACACCAGGCTCTGAGTCTATAAAATGTAAAAAAAAAAAATTTAAAACCTTCTATATGCAGCACATAAACCTACACAGGCCCATGAATTCTGCTCTACTTTATCTCTAATTCTCCAAGATTTGATACAGCAACAGTGGTTTTTTAGCCACAGTCTGCTCCCAAAAATAATCAAGTATTTTCAGGGCTTCTTTTAGGGTACATTTTTTTCTCGTAAAAAATAATAAATGTCAATATCTGAACCACATTTAGGTATTTTATTTGATCTGGGGCCTGCCAACTCAAACAATGATTTGTGTCTTTATAGGAAGGCACTTCACCATTTTAAAATAAATATTTAAATGCTACTTCACAGGAAAAAAATATTCCTGTGGTTAGGTGAGATATGCTGGAAAAATTAAGGCTGGTCCTCAAAGGCCTCATGTTGTTACATTTTCCTGTTCTTAATTTGCTTAATCCTTCCCCAAACTCCAAAATTCAGATCACAGCAAAGGAGGTATTTTAAAAGGAGCTTTGATACCCACAGCAGATTCCTTAATGAGTTTTATTTTAGCAATTTGCTGCACAAAAAGAGATAGGGATGAAATAAGAGCTTTAATCTCTGTAATTTATCTGTTTTCCTGGCGATGGTGTTACAGAAATTCAGTGTCTGCCAGGCAGAGCCTCTCCCTCAAACCTGGGATAAGGAACAGATCTGAAAGGGTGAATTATGCTTTTTATGTGTGTTTGTAATCAAAGAGGTGCCACTTAAGTATTAAATTCCCATTTTTCCAGGGAAAAATGATGAAAGGAATGAAGATGAACACCCTGACACAAATCTGGGGAACATCAGCACCTTCTGTTTAAGCAACTCTCACAAAAAAAGGCTGATAAGTATTTGTATCCCACGATCAGGGAATCCTGGCCTTTTGCCTGCCAAAATAAAAGGTTAAATGGGAAAAATGGTCTAAAATTTCCTATTTCCAGGTAGTTTTTCAAGTTGTGTCAGACCTGCTCCTGCTTTAAACTGGAGAAGCTCACCAGCCACAGCACCACAGTGGGGTCAGGTTCAGTCTGAAAATCCCACCCAGAAAATCCCTCTGAAGCCATGGAAAAACCTGGATCAAGATCATGGGGAACTGAAGGGAAATTTCCTTTTTCCAGGCAGCATCTCCTGCTCTGGATGCTTGAACGTCCCAGCCCTGAGCCCCAACCCATCCTCCTAATGAGCTCTTTGTGCTCCCCAAATCCTGAGAACCCAAAAATTCCAATCGCAATAATCCCTAAATTCCCATCCCGAGAACCCCTAAATTCCCATCCCAATACGCCCTAAATTCTCATCCTGAGAACTCCTAAATCCTCATCCCAAAAACCCCTAAATCCTCATCCTGATAACCCCTAAATTCCCAACCCAATAACCCCTAATTTCCCATCCTGCTAACCCCTAAATTCCCATCCTAAGAACCCCTAAAATTCCCGTCCTGAGAACCCCTAAATGCCCATCCTGAGAACCCCTAAATGCCCATCCCAAAAACACCTACATCCCCATCCCAATAACCCTTAAATTCCTACCCTGCTAACCCCCAAATTCCCATCCTGGAACCCCCAAATTCCCATCCTGACACCCCTTTATCTCCTCCAGTAGAATTCTCTTGCCCTGAGCAGGATTTGGCTCTTTCAGATCACCCAAATTTCCCTTTCAGAGCTGCACCCCCTGCCCTGCAGGGCTGGGAAAGAAAAACCCAAATCTTTGGAAAAAATCCCTTTTTTTTTTTTCCCCCAGGCACCGAGGCAAGTGTGAGGTAGCAAATCCCACATTCTGTGTTTCCAAACGAGATCCCTTTGCTCCACATTTAATTCCATTTTTCCCCCACCAATGAATGGCATATCCGTTCTTTTAGCACCCAGTTTATTTGATCGGCCACGAAGATAAATGGCTTCTGCTGAAATACTAAACAAAGGCAAAATTAAAGTTCTGGGAAGGGTAAACAATACAGTAAAGCACAATTTCCTTTCTGCTGCGTGGAGAAAAGAAGTCTTTCTTGCTAAATATCACCACACAGGCTTCACTTCCATGGGGCTTTTCTCCCCAAAATCAATAGGATTTGGACCTGTCTGGGTGAATTCGGAATTGAAAGGGTTTTCTAGAAATGATCCACCTCAAAATAAAATGTATCAAGAAGTTTTTAATAGAGGTTTTTAATATCTCTGCTTTTGTTCTGTTTCTTGCTTGCTCATTTGAACCGGAGAGAAAATGAGAAATGTTGTTTTGGTTGGGCTGGGAGCAGTTCTCAATAAAATCAGGCGAGATTAATAATAAAATTGGGAATAAAATCAGGAATAGAATCAGGAATAAAATCAGGATAAAATCAGGAATAAAATCAGGAAGAGCCCAGCCTGGTGGGACAGCCCTGAACACATCCAGCCCCGGGGAATACATTCCAGCAGGAACATCAGCTCCAGCCCTGCTGTCGGCAGCCCAGGACAAAAATTCCCAGCTGAAAATAAAAATTGACATCCAGGACTGACAAATCCCTCAGCCATCATTTCTCCTGACTGACTGCTGGATGCTTTTTCATTTCAGCTGCTCTTCAATTTAGAATTTCAAAAAGGAGTTTCTTACAGAATTCCAGAAGCTCAGTCTCAGAACTCTGCAATAATTTCGTTTGACAGATGATTAATGGGAAGCAAGGACCCATTTCTTATGGACTTGCCTCTATTCCATAGGAAATCTCTGAGTCGCACATGAATTTTTCTCATTTTTGGGCAGTTACAGCCCAGTTTCTGGGTTTGGGTTGAGTAATCACCAAAGAAATAGTTCGGATGGGAATATGACAAACCACAGCAGATCAGGATTTGATCCATGGATGTCGATTCTCCTCAGGGTTTTGCTGTGATTCGTTTTTTTCAGCAAAGCCACCTATGGATCAAAAATATTCTGCTCAGTGCAGTTGAGGCATTTCTTAGTGCAGCAAGCCCAGTTTGTTATTGCTGATTATCCCTGGAATCCAGGGTGGGATTTGGGCAGAACAAACACCGTGTGGGGTGCGAATGGGAGCGTGAAGGGCTGGGAGAGGGACATGGGACAGCTCTGAAGGATTTCCAGCACAGCAACAACCCTGGGGGCTCTATGGCTGCACCAGGTGAGGCTGGGAGCTCTTTTGGGGCAGCAGGACCCAAAATTGGGGTTCTCCAAAGCTGCATCAGGTGAGGCTGGGACCACTCCTGGGGCAGCAGGACCCAAAACTGGGGTTCTCCGAGGCTGCACTAGGTGACCCTGGGAACTCTTTTGGGGAGCCAGGACCCAAAATTGGGGGTTCCCAGCTGCACCAGGTGAGGCTGGGAGCTCTTCTGGGGAGCAGGACCCAAAATTGGGGGTCTCCGAGGCTGCACTAGGTGACCCTGGGAACTCTTTTGGGGAGCCAGGACCCAAAATTGGGGATTCACCGAGGCTGCCCCAGCTGTGACCTCCAGCCCAGCCCAGCCCTGCATCTCCAGGGTGGAGGAAATTTGGATTCCGGGCGCACTGAGGCCTGACCTGCCCCTGACAGAGATGGATGCCCAGCTCTGCTAATGAGCTGTGGCAGCTCCGTGCTGGGGTTTGCACCTCCAGCACCACCCTGGGGTGGCCCAGCTCATTCCCTGCTCCTCCCTGGGGTCCTGGAACACCCAGCATCACCCTGGGGTGACCCAGCTCATCCCAGTCAGCTCCTGCTCCCCACTGGGAATATCCAGCACCACCCTGGGATAGCCCAACTCATTCCCAGTCAGTCCCTGCTCCCCCCAGAAACACCCAGCACCACCCTAGGGTGACCCAGATCATCCCAGTCATCCCTTGCTCCCCTCTGGGGACAGCCAGCACCACCCTGGGGTGACCCAGCTCATTCCCAGTCAGCCCCTGCTGCTATCTGGGAGCATCCAGTACCATCCTGGGATAGCCCAGCTCATCCCAGTCAACCCCTGCTGCTCTCTGGGAATATCCAGTACCACCCTGGGATGGCCCAACTCATTCCCTGCTCCCCCTTGGGGTCCTGGAACACCCAGGACCCTCCCCTGGCACCTCCTCCAAGCCTCAGTGCCACAGTCCCAGCCATCAGGAAGGTTTGCAGAGGCTGATCTCTCTTTATCTGCTTTCAGGCAGATTCCTCACCTTGTTTGTGGTCCACATTTCTGTAGAGAGAAAAATGCAATCAGTGCAGACGTGGCTTTGCTTAGGGGAGCAGTGCAGGTGGGTGGGAAATAGCTGCTGCTATTTTGTGTGGTTTTGTCAGAAGTTGCTCACCACAGTAAGCTGTGAGTGGCTCTCAGAATCTCCAATTTCAGCAGATTCAGAGAAGTTTTTAGTCACATCCTGAGCAAATCCTAAATGAGAAGCACCACTGGATCAGCCTTTGTGCTGAGCCTTTCCTTTCCTCATTTTACCCTCTCTCCATCCAGCCCTTCCGAGCCTTCCCCCTCCTGGCAAGGAGAGAATTGCCCCAATCCACACTGATTCCCACAAACTCCCAACTCAGTGAGGCCACAACATGTTGCTCTGATTTTCTGATATTCGTGGAGATTCGCAGAAGCTCGCAGGGAAGTCAGGCAGGCAGCACACAAGATGGCGAAAAGAGGAACTTTATCTACAAAAACTTCTTTATTAATTAATAGTCTAACAATTATTGGTCGATAGTTTTTCCACCCCCTGTAACGATTGGTTACAACGCTGAAGTGTCCAGTACCAAAACAAAGAGATTAGAAAGCACAAGAATGCAACTTATCTCTATTCTCCACAAGAAAGAAGAGAAACATTTTAAAACACTGCAACTACAACAACACTCCTTCCCTGAGCTCTTCGTTTTCTTTTTTGGGTTAAGGTGATTTTTGAGCAGCCCCTGAGCCTCTGGAAAACACTGCAGGAATGCACACAGTTTCCAGAGAAGCTCTTCCCCTTCTCCTTGGGAAGGTGGGAATGGGGAGGAGTGGTCCATCCCAACCTTCCCAGTTTGGAAAACACGAAGGAACCTCCTCCTGTGGTCCCACAGCCCCTGGGAGGTGCTGAGTGCCACGTCCTGGGTTCATCCTCAGAGCTGAACATGCAAAACAAACAGATTCATCAAAATAAAAATTAAAATTTTGAAAGAAAACATTTTCGCGGAAAATTGCAGGAACGTTGGCCACGCTCTTTTTGGGATTGCTGTGTGTGACTCCAGCCCCTGCAGGACCCAGGGGCTAATTTAACGAGGCATGAATTTAAATATATTAAGAGCTCAACAAAACAGGGAGAGAATCAGAGAGGTGAAAAGTCAGTGCCCCTCCTTGTCCTGCTGTCTTCTTTTTGTTGGCTGCTGGGCTGGGAGACACCAAATCAAACCTGTCTGAGTTTTATTCAAATCAGCCAATTAAAACATCAAGCTGAAATGTCAACCAACATGTTCTGGCCACTCAGGAATTAAAGCAGGAAAGCATCTGTCTGTCCTCACCACAAAGCAGGGAAGATTTTAAATTCCACTCTGCAGAAGCTGCGACAGATCACAGCCATGAAAAACAAGCTCTGGCTGTCAGCAGCGCTGCTCGGACACTGAGTTAGGGCCAATTCCACACCTTTTTTCTGATTTATTTTTTATTCTGGGTGCACCATCCACCTCTGGCACTGCCACAACGCCTTCAGCTCGTTTTTGCCTCTGTTTGCAGCCCAAATGCTGATTTGACCTCATCCCTTTAGTCACAAAACACACAGATTGAAGCTCCTCCAGCTTTAAAATTTTCTCCAAAGTATAACCCAAAGGGTTTAAGGCTGAATTTGAAGGATCTCCTCTGCAGGACAGGATTTTGGGGTGAGCAGGCATCATTTCATCAGCCCCACACCTTCTGGAGCTCCCTCTTTGTGCCGTGGTGCTCAGGGCTCTGACGAGGTGCTGATATCGAAGGTTGGATTTGATGATCTCAGGGGTCTTTTCCACCCTGAATGATCCCATGAGGGGAACTTGAGGCTGATCATTCCTGATTCCAAGAAATCAATACCTGCCCAGCCTACCCTGGCAGTCTCTCAGCTACAGATAGAAATTATTTAAAAAAAAAAAGGAAATTATTTTTGTCAGAGTTGATCTGTTTCCACAAAAATGTGGGATCTCAGCAAGCCCTCTTCCTTTTTAATGGAATTCTATTGTGTTGAAGAATTCCCATTCTTGATATAATCATGATATAATCAGTTAATAGGCTGAGATCAAGAGATGTGCTTAAGCTAGACCCATTAAATCTTTTTTTTTTAAGTTTATTTCACAGAATCTTTAAGGTTAGAAAAGACCTCCAAGACCCAACAGGGCTGATTGAAGTTTTTGATACGAAATTTTGGAAATGGCAGCAAATTCATGGCAGTGAAACGCAAGAGCCACAGAATCTCTGAATCTCCGGGATCAAATCCCAAAGGCTGTAGTTAACAAGGAAAGGCAAAAACGAGATTCCTCCACTCTGAAATTCCTGGCTGGAATAACCTCCGGACTCCTGAAATTTGGGTGAGAAGTTGTATTTTTCCTGGGAGAGGTGATTGGAATTGTGGAATTCTGCTCACCCACCTTGGGGTGGCAGAGAGGAGTGGGGACACCTCACTGCCCATCCTTTGGTGCTGATGTGGGACAGGCAGGGCCCCGAAATCCCATCCCAGGCAGATCCTACAGCAGAGCTTTCCTTTCTCTGCTCAAGGAAACCATCCCCAATTCTGATCTGCAGTGAGCCCAAACTGGGACTATTCCACCCCAAAATCAGCTCTGTCCCTTTCTGCTGGAGGCTCCAAAAAGGTTTGAAATATAAAGGAATATTTCAGTGTCCTTCAATTTATAGGACCTGCTCTTTGCTCTGCTGATTTCAGAGCTGCACTAAATTTTCCCAGTTAAAGTTCTGACCCAGAGAAGATAAAACTCCCCGAGTTGGGCTCCACACCAATCATTTTATCTGCCATAAATTAGCCAGCTCAGCTTTAGATTATCTTTAGAAATTTCGCTTTCTCTCTTATGAAAAAAAAAAAAAAAAAAAAAAAAAAACCAAACCAGGAAGGGGGAAAAGGAATTCCAGTGTGCAAATATCGCAGAGAACAGATTAGTTATTGTTCCTGAATACCCTTTTTAATGGCATTACCAGAAAATGAGCCTTTTACTAGAAAGATGGGCTGATTGTGCTGCCCAGGCTGGCAGCTGGGAGGTGTCCTGGACAGGGAACTCGGGAATAAATCCACGGACAGTTAAACGTGAAACTCCTCCTCACTCTGCTGCTGAGATGCCCTTTATTATTTTCATATTTTATGAGCTCTCGCTGCAGCCTCTGCTGTCTGCTGGTGGTTTCCAGCAGGACTTGGTTTGGATGGAAGGTTTCATGCAGGGAAATTTCCCACCTGGAAAAGCTTTTCCATGTTCACCAGGATGGGTCACATTGATCCTGTCCAACCATTCCTGGCCTTCATCTCCGTTCCAATGTGGAGATGGAAATGAGAGAGATCAAACCCTAAGAAAATCCAAATTTTGCTCTTGTCACAGCTGAGCTTTTCTATAAAATCAAAAGAAATCTTTCTGACACACTCGGGTTCACAAATAATGATCATGTTTGCATTTTGAAGCTGAAATCAGGATTTAAAACAATTTCTGAGCTCCTGAGCCTCTTCTGGCGATAATTTTTTATGTTTTGTTGTAGGTTTAGTCAATCACTGGCTCTGGGCAATCTGTTTTTACAGCAGGATCCCAAATTCTGCTGATGCTTTCAGGGTGCTCCTCTAAGAGAAGTAATCAGCAAAGTGATGATCATAGAGGAATTTTATTTTTAGGGAATTGGGACCACAGCTTCCTGAAAACTACCAGACCAGATAATGTCTTTTTCCCTTCTCTCTCTTTTACGGCAAGACACTTGTTCTAAAAAAGTTACCCCACTTTCTTTAAAAGGGGCTTTTAAAATCCATCATTTCATGCAGCTCTGGAAAATCAGCTCCTGTGCTATTTCCTTTCCTTCCTTCCTTTCCCTCTCCCTCTCCCTCCTTAAATCCAGCCCTGCATTTCAAATCAGTCCTGAGAAATAAAGCGCGAGGAGCTTTGAGGAGTTGAAATCTCTTCATTGTGACAGGGCCGTGTTTTTTTTGCGTACGAGCCTAAATGAGGCTTTAGAAAATGATATGGTCCCCCCTAAATGGATCTGCTGTGGTCAGAGCCCATTAGGCAGGGGAGGAAGAGCCCTCGGGGACAGCCGAGAGCAGACTCCGAATCCCAGAGGATGGAGATCACTGTTTGCTTTTCTGCATGGAGAATTAATAAATGTCTCCATCTTCCAGCAGCAGCCCTCGGCCGCTGAACATAAAGGAAACAGAATGAGTGGGGGGAGAAGAAATGGGATGTGTGTTTTTCCCTTTTTCCTTTGGTGCACACTCATGTTTTCAGGCAGTGTTTGCACATTATTCTTTGCTCGCTCCCTGGAGGATTTTCTGCCCTGGCTTGAAGGCAATTCATCTGTCCTGAGGAGGTACCTGAGGATAATGAAGAGGCCATAATTTAGTGATCTTGGCCATCTTGTCCTTGGAAGATTCATTTTTGGCCTTTAAGAGTCAAGGTTGGTTAAAGCGAGTCAGCCGCAGCAGAAGGCACCAGGCAGAGGCACAGACAGACCCTGGAATGGGGAAAATTCCCAAAATCAATGGGTCCTGGAGCCACTGCATTATCTTCACAGTTCACTAATGGTTATTAAAACAGAATGGAGAAAATTCCCAAAATCAATGGATCCTGGAGCTGCTGCACTACCTGCACAGTTCACTAATTATTATTAGAACAGAATGGGGAAAATTCCCAAAATCAGTGGGTCCTGGAGCTGCTGCACTACCTGCACAGTTCACTAATTATTATTAAAACAGAATGGGGAAAATTCCTAAAATCAGTGGGTCCTGGAGCCACTGCATTATCTTCACAGTTCACTAATGGTTATTAAAACAGAATGGAGCAAATTCCCAAAATCAATGGGTCCTGGAGCTGCTGCACTATCTGCACAGTTCACTAATGATTATTAAAACAGAAGCACTCCCTGATCCATCCAGTTCAAGTTTAGATCTTGGAGTTGCTTCTTTCATTTTCTTTGCCTATTTTTCCACGGAAAATTGTGTCCCTGGGCCTGTGCTGTAATTCCCCACTTCTCGTCTGCTCTGGAAGTGCTTTGCTGAGGTTTGGGGATGGTTGGTTTGGCTTGGATGGGGTTGGGGATGTTGCTTCCTACAAGCAGGGATTGATCTCAGGGTGGGATGGGCTGTGAAGGAGATTTGTGCTCACAAAATCTTGGAATCAAGGAAAGTTTGGGATGGAAGAGGCCTTAAACTCACCCAGTGCCACCCCTGCCATAGCACGGACACTTTCCCTGTCCCAGGTGCTCCAAGCCCTGTCCTGCCTGGCCTGGGACACTGACAGGGGTGGGGCACAGCTTGGGGCTGTGTTTAATTCCTGTGCAAACCCCAAAGTGAACCCTGAGCTGCTCCTGCAGTACCAAACCAGCTCTGACCCAGCAGATCATTCTGAAAAACAGAAAATACATTTATTTTATAGCGACTGGCCAGAAAAGAGCCCCACCAGGAGCAAGGCAGCTCTTCATTTCCACGAGCAGGGGCTGAACAAAGAAGAGAAGCGTGGAAGGGCTGAATTTATGGGGAGAAAACGAATCTGGAGTCTGACATTCCTTCCCTGCCAGCGCTGTCTCTTCCCAAATCCCTCTGGATTCAGCGCCGGCTCTCAGGGACCATGTGAAATAACAGAAATGGAAACTCTGCCCATCGTTTCTCGGGGATAAAGTGGCTCTGCACCCTCCGCGATGTGTCTGTCACAGTTTATTGTCTTTATTCTCCTTTCCTTGGTACCTGATACCAGCCCAAGGCCCCAAAAACATTTCACAGCTGCACTGCACTTGTCTTCTGTGGCATTTTCCGTTTCCATCAGGAAATGAAGACAAGGCTCCAGTTTAATCTCATTTTATTGTCACCAGCCTGTCCACATTTGTGTCCTCCATCACAATTTGTGTGGGGGGTGGAAAGCTGGGAGTGGGGACTGGTTATGTTCAGATCCCAATGGGAAATATCCTGGAGTAAACCTGGAGAAAACCTGGAGTAAACCTGGGAATAGGGACTGGGTATGCTCCAGTTCCAAACTGGAAATATCCTGGAGAAAACCTGGAGTAAACCTGAAGTAAACCTGGAGAAAACCTGGGAATAGGGACCAGTTATGTTCAGCTCCCAATGGAAAATATCCTGGAATAAACCTGGAGAAAACCTGGAGTAAACCTGGAGAAAACCTGGAGTAAACCTGGGAATAGGGACTGGTTACGTTCAGGTCTCAATGGAAAATATCCTGGAATAAACCTGGAGAAAACCTGGAGTAAACCTGAAGTAAACCTTGGAATAGGGACTGGTTACATTCAGATCCCAACTGGAAGTATCCTGGAGTAAACCTGGAGTAAACCTGGAGAAAACCTGGGAATAGGGACTGGTTACGTTCAGCTCCCAATGGAAAATAACCTGGAATAAACCTGGAGCAAACCTGGAGTAAACCTGGAGTAAACCTTGGAATAGGGATGGGTTATGTTCCAGCTCCCAACTGGAAATATCCTGGAGTAAACCTGGAGTAAATCTGGAGCAAACCTGGAAATAGGGACTGGGTATGTTCAGCTCCCAACTGGAAATATCCTGATTTTAGGAATGCCTCCCTCGCCCCTTGTATTTTTTTCAATGCAAAGTTCATCATTCAGGAGAATAGGAAGTGAAAAAGTGAGAAAATATGAAAAAAATAAAATTATTCCCTTTTCCCCACTTGTCACTCTTTTATAAAAGGAAAAAAATACTCGATATTGTGCTGTCTGGGAAAAAATAAAACAGGAATGGAAATTATTTCTACCACATTTTTTGCCAATTTTGTGCTTTTTCTGCATAGAAAAGAATGAGTAGAGGGGAGAGGAGGAGGGGAGAGTCAGCAATGAGGTAAACGATGTGATGAAAAATCGAAGTGCTTAAAATGAAGCAGGGAAATCTTATTTTTATATTTTTAAACACAAGAATAAAGTCCCATCTCTGACCTGATAATGTTGCCCAGGCTGACATTTGAAAATGAAACACAGGTTTTCATTTCAAGCCTTTATTTCATATCCACACACAGGCACAAAATCAAACTGGCTTTCGAAATGAAAATACCACAGGGAAAATAATATTTTCAATTGAAAATTTTTATTTTTTGCCTCCCCCTCCTCTAATAAATAAAAAATTCAGTTTGCCAGGAAACTGTAAAAGTGAGAACAGAGGGTGAAACATAATGAAACAAAAGGGGTTTTTCCCATTTGGAGCAGCAGGGTTTGCTGAAATATTTGGGAATTACCAGGGATTATTTCTGGTGTGTTCACCCTTCTGCTGAGGAAGTGCTCACAACATCTGAGTGTCATTTCCCAGCTGGAAATTAAATTTCTCTTATTATTTAGGATTTTAGCAGTCCCTCAGCTCATGGAGTTTCTGCTGAAGAGGCTCAGCTCCCATCAGTGAACTTCTCCACCATGGATATTTTTGGGGATTTTGTCCCAGCAGCAGAGCAGTCAAAGGATGATGTTCCCCCATTAATAAATGGGAAATTCCCCTTTAATCCCCGTGTTCCTTGGGATGGGGCAGCTCCCAGTTCCCCTGGGCTGGGTTAACTGGGTAAACTGGTGTGGTCAGGGCCGGCAGGGCAGCATGGAGCTCCTGGTGCTTATTCCAGGGATTTTTGTCTTCCCCATTCAGCCAGAAACTCACCTGAGTTTGTACCAAAATATTCACTTGAGAAAAATATACTGATATTGTATCAAAATATTCACCTGAGAAAAATATTGTGATATTGTAGCAAAATACTCACCTGTGAAAAATATACTGATATTGTACCAAAATACTCACCTGAGAAAAATATTGTGATATTGTAGCAAAATATTCACCTGAGAAAAACATCTTGATATTGTAGTAAAATATTTACCTGAGAAAAACATCCTGATATTGTGCCAAAATACTCACCTGAGAAAAACATCTTGATATTGTACCAAAGTACTCACCTGAGAAAAATACTGTGATATTGCAGCAAAATATTCACTTGAGAAAAACATCCTGATATTGTACAAAATATTCACTTGAGAAAAATATCCTGCATTTGTACCAAAATATCCACCTGAGAAAAATATTGAGATATTGTACCAAAATATTCACTTGAGAAAAATATTGTGATATTGTACAAAATATTCACTTGAGAAAAATATTGTGATATTGTACCAAAATATGCACCTGAGAAAAACACAGAAATATCCACGTGAGCTGATTTGAAGGTGAGGACAGAGCACGAGCAGCACTAACCCTGAGCAAGAAGGAAAGAACCTTCAGGTCCAGAGGTTCCTTTGCCAGCAGAAACCTCAGCTCATCCCTCGGGATGGCAGCGCTGGGATCGCAGAGATGAAATGCTGAGTGAAATGATGTTTTAGCCGTGGCAGGTCAAGAGAACGTGGGTGAAATATTTTAGCTATGGCAGGTCAGGAGAAAGGGGCTGGAATGATGTTTTAGCCATGGCAAGCTCAGGAGGATGGGCCTAAAATGATGTTTCAGCTCTGGAAAGCTCAGGAGGATGTGAGTGAAATAATTCAGCTCTGGAAAGCTCAGAAGAACGTGGATGAAATTATATTTTAGCTCTGGAAAGCTCAGGAAAATGGGGATGAAATGATGCTTCAGCTCTGGAAAGCTCAGGAGAACGTGGGTGAAATGATATTTCAGCTCTGGAAAGCTCTGAAGAATGGGGATGAAATGATGTTTCAGCTCTGGAAAGCTCAGAAGAATGGGGATGAAATGGTATTTCAGCTCTGGAAAGCTCAGGAGAACGTGAGTGAAATGATATTTCAGCTCTGGAAAGCTCAGGAGAACGTGGGTGAAATGATATTTCAGCTCTGGAAAGCTCTGAAGAATGGGGATGAAATGATGTTTCAGCTCTGGAAAGTTCGAGAGAATAGGGATGAAATGGTATTTCAGCTCTGGAAAGCTCAGGAGAACGTGAGTGAAATGATTCAGCTCTGGAAAGCTCAGGAGAATGTGGGTGAAATTATATTTTAGCTCTGGAAAGTTCAGGAGAATGTGGGTGAAATTATATTTTAGCTCTGGAAAGTTCAGGAGAATGTGGGTGAAATTATATTTTAGCTCTGGAAAGTTCAGGAGAACGTGGGTGAAGTGATATTTTAGCTCTGGCAGGCTCAGCACACTCCCAGCTCCACCACAGCCCCATCCCGATTTTCCCTGATCCAGGAGCTTTTTCAGCCTTGCACTCTGCGCAGAGCTTTCAGCCCTTTGCCCATGGAAACTGCTCCCTAATTTAATTTTTATTTTCTACACCATCCCGTGTGTCCCTTACCCCAATTTGGGGTCTGGAACGAGCTGACCCTTCAGCTCCCTCCCAACCCAAACCATCCCCTGACTGTGTAAATCCCTCAGGACAAACACAGAGCCATTTGGGGTTTTCAGGACTTTTCCATGAGCTCTCCACGACCAGGGGCTGTTGGCTCCGGGCAGGAGAGATGAGGTGTCAGAGCACAGGGAGCAAAATTGTGCCTTGTGCTCCTTTTTTCGGGACACAAACCACACTGGGCATAGCTGGGGTGGGGATGAAACCAGCTCGTGGTTCTCCAGCTGCACAGGCTGTACTTTGGAGCTTTCTCTTACGTAAAGAGCATGCAAATATATTAGCAGGAGAAAGGCTGGAATTGCCCATTAGGGCTGGTGATTAATGCAGTGCTGAAAGCTCCTTTAAAGGGCTGTGTGTTGTAGCAGAGAGAGAGGAGCAAGGAGACAAAAACTGAGCAGTGCTGAGGGGAAGAACGGATCCCAGGGTGGCTCTAGAGGGCACTAAAGATCTTCGGGATTTTTTGGGAAGATGAGAAAGCTCCAAGTTGCTTTTTACACTTCGCTATTAAATAAAAAAATTAATCCTGTTCGGGAGCAAGTGGGACCACGCCAGACTCTGATATTGCAGCTGCTCCCCTTTTAACCACTAATAATGGGGTGAGCTGGGCTCTGTTTGCTTTTGGGGTTTCTTTCTTCCATTGCTGAGAACGGGGGGGGTTGTGTGGAGCAGCGATTTTGGCAAGACAGGATCTGTTCGGCACAAAGAAATCTCATTCTTCGAACAAGAAATCAGCTGAGAAATGGCAATTTCTTGTCAGGTTGTCGTGGCTGGGACAGAGGGACCATAAAGAGATCTGGTCAAATTAACAGGAACCCTAAAAATCCCTTCCCCGTGTCCCAAAACGCTGGGGGCGTTTCACTGCTTGGTTTTGCACAGCTCTGAAACATCTGGGTTTGGCTGGGGTAAAGCTGCTCCTTTCTTGTGGCATTTTCTGCCATCAGGAATTGGAAATCTCACAAGAAGCCCTGTTCTGATGAGATTCCCTGCCTGCGAGAGAAACTGCTGATTAAATTTTGGGTTTTGGTGCTTCGGACGAGTCAGGTCAAACCCTCCAAGAAATAAAGATCTGAAATGCATCGTGATGAGCTGAGATTGTTTTCAGATTACTGAACCCTCAATCAGCGTGGGACATTTTTCCTGCAGGGATATTCAGGATTTATTCCACGCAGCTGACCCCCCAGGCTCCTCTCCAGGAATCTGCACAGTCATTCTGTTTTCCCTGGGTGTCCTCTCAGCTTTGCACCAGCCCCATATTAGAAAATCCAGCGTGACTAAGAATTCTGTCTGCTGCCTAATTACATGGCCAGAGCTGCAGTGGTGTGGCTTTCCCTGCAGTTTCTATTCTGGAAGAAGTGGCCCTAATAATAAAATTATAATTACCCTGCTACAGTTTCACTGGGAACCTGCCCCTGAAATGTGGACCCAAAAAAATCCCACAGGGTGCAAAAAAAGGCCTGACAGAGCCTCAGCAGAGCCGTGGATAGACCTCGGGAACGCTGAGCTTGGTAAATTCAAATTATTTTATTTCACTCAGCTGATCCCAAGGCCTTTTCCATATCCCTCCTCACGCCCTGCACTTCTGAGGGTATTTAATTATCCCTGAAAGAACTGCAGATGGAGAGGCTGCAGACACTGAGATATCTTGGGGAATTGTTGGAATTGAGCTCCTGGAAGTCTGGCCAGCCCCTGCCCACCCTAAAGGAGCTCTGCCAGTGCTTTGGGAGCTCCACAATTCCCCTCCAAAAGGATCTGGGAATTTCCTTGGCTCCCCTCCTTTGGAAAGGGATGCAAATGGAGGTAATGAGTTTTAGCCCCAGTTTGGGGACAGGCTAGAGCTGGGTTTGAATATAAATTGAGATATAAAAGGCATTTTCAGCTTTTGGCCCAAAGGAAGGGAGTGGGAGCTGTTGGAAGGGCTGACCTGGGACAGGCTGGGAGCAGCCCGAAGGTGAGATGGGAGCTCATCTCCATTTCATCCCGGGGCTTTGACTGTCAGATTCCATCTCCAGACAGCCATCCCCAGCCACCAGCAGCTCGGCAGGGTCAGGGGGCTGTGATCAGAGCAGGGCTCATCTCCCATGCACAATTCCCAGCTCAGATGGCAGTTCTGGATACAGAGAACGAGTTCTGCCCCAAAACTGCACCAGACGAGTGTGAGATGGGAGCTCTGGATACAGGGAGCAAATCTCCCCCAAAACTGCACCAGACGAGTGTGAGATGGGAGCTCTGGATACAGAGAACAAATTCTCCCCCAAAACTGCACCAGACGAGTGTGAGATGGGAGCTCTGGATACAGAGAATGAGTTCTGCCCCAAAACTGCACCAGATGAGTGTGAGCTCTCAGTATCACACACCCCAGAGGGTTTGCTGCCTCTCTGCCCACACAGGTCCTGATGGATTGGGTTTTTCCTTCCCTGGCCGAATTCCCCAGGGGTTTTGGCAGGAATAGGTGCACATCAGACAATCCTGTGACCCCCAGGTTCGCTCCCACAAACATTTGTGTCAGCCCAGGTTAATGGGTCAGGGATGGGGCTGCAGGACCAGAGGAGCTGTGACATTTCCCTTAGGGGTTTTTGCACTTGAAAAGCAGGAAAGTCCTATGGGAGCCTTCTTTTCTTGGATCCAGTGAACTCATGGATCAGTCAGGGAAGTCAGTGGCAATCAGCCAGTTGGACAAAATAATGTAATCTCCACTTCTGGTTCCAACAGGGTGACAAGACCTGGATGGTTTCATCCAGATTTACACCAAAGCACAAACCTTTTTTAACGTCAATTGGAAGGGAGAATGAAACCGAATTTCAAGCTTAGAACCAGAATAAAATATCGCAGTCTGGAATGTGAGCTCTCCCCAGGAACCACAGATCCTCTCAGCTAACAGAAAGAGATGCAGCTGAACTTATAAAAATAGTCAGGCAGCAAAAAGGGACCACATGTTCCACCGAGTGCGAGCCAAACAATTGGGATTACACCGAGATCTTGCTCTGACATCATCCCACAGCAAGCCTGGAAAAGCTGGAGAGCCCAAAGTGCCGAGCTGGGAAATCAGGGAGAGCTGGGAGCTGCATCCTGACAGCTCAGAGCCACTTTTATAGGGAAAAATATTCCAATTCCTCATTCTCAGGAATGGAAATTAAAGAAAAAGGCCTAAAGTCAGTGCCCCCAGAGTTGACATGATACACAAGATTCATGGTTTTTACCTTTCCTTGCTCTCCCCCTGTTCTAAGGGTTTTTCTTTCCGTTTCCCCTTTCCTTTCCCTTTCCCTTCCTTTCCCCTTTCTTTTCCTTTTCTTTTCCTTTTCCTTTTCCTTTTCCTTTTCCTTTTCCTTTTCCTTTTCCTTTTCCTTTTCCTTTTCCTTTTCCTTTTCCTTTTCCTTTTCCTTTTCCTTTTCCTTTTCCTTTTCCTTTTCCTTTTCCTTTTCCTTTTCCTTTTCCTTTTCCTTTCCCTTTCCCTTTCCCTTTCCCTTTCCCTTTCCCTTCCCTTCCTTTCCCTTCCCTTCCCTTCCTTTCCCTTCCCTTTTTTCTGATCCAGAAAAACTCTCCCCAGCCCTCCCTGGTGATTTGGATCATTTTATTCTCATCTTTCTAATAGAGTCCTGCTCAAAATGGACTCACAGACCCCTCTGAGCATCAGGACTCAGCTCCCCTTCATGGCTTTGAGCGGAGCTGAGCTGATTTTCCCCACCTGAAAGGTATGAACTCATCAATACTTTATAATTTTCAGGTCCTTTTGCCTCCCATCCCGATTTACACCAAAACACAAACCTTTTTTAACATTAGGAGAATAAAACCGAATTTCAAACTTAGAGCCAGAGTAAAATATTGCAGTCTGGAATGCAAGCTCTCCCCAGGAACCACAGATCCTCTCAGCTAACAGAAGGGCTGAACTTATAAAAATAGTCAGGCAGCAAAAAGGGACTTAAAGCACCCTCAAAGTGAAAAACATGAAGTGATTCAGTCCCTGCACCTCCCTCAATCAAACCTACCAGCTTAGCAGGCACATAATTAGTCCTAATTAATGTAAACAAGTCCATCCACATAATGCTGTGATACAAAAATGGGTTTAATGTGATTCAATCGCTCCCCGTGTGAGCCTGTCACAGTTTATTTGTATCGGGGAAAAAACCCAACACAGGCCCAAATAGTGTGGAAATATGGCAATCTTTGGGATTTCAGAGTGCTTTTAGGGTGGGCCATGGAAAAGGGACAAGGGGATGGGGATGAGGATGGGGTGAGCTCCTGCTCCGGAGCCAGCCTGGCCTGAGGAGAGGGGCATTGAATGGAAAGGGCTCCAGCCAAGGGTTTGTGGCACAGCAGGCAGCTCCAAACCTCGTGTGGGCCACAAATGAAGGGAATATTTCACATTTGAAGGCACTGCTTTCTCTGGGATCAGCCCTTTCGTCTTGGGAAGGAGAAACACATCGGAAGAGTGGAGGGAAAGGCAGATGTTAGAGGAACATTTTTGGGTTTGATTGACAGCTGAGCTTTGCTGTTTCCCCAGAAAACAGAGTCTGTGGCTCCTCTTTCACAAACCAAACCCTTCTGCTGCGCGGAGGATGTGAGAAACACCCCTGAAATCTGCTCTCCAACAATGCAAAACACCCCTGGCCACACCGGTGCTGCACAGCAGGGATTTGAGGGCTCTGAGTATCCTGTGTCAGAGGGGAGCCCTCGGGATCCAGGAGCAAATCTGAGCCCCTCCTTGTGAGCAGAGCTGGGATGGGTTAGTCTGCATCCCAAATCTGCCTTCACTACATCTTAATCAGCCTCACCAGAAAGTCACGGGGCAAAGCCAGGCTTAGGTTTCAATGGTTGTAGCGCAAAATGTCTTCAGATATTGAATTTTTAGCTTGCAGACAACAGGAATGCGTGTTTAGGTCTGAAGGGGAATTAGATAACTTGGAATGCTGGCCTGAAAGCAAAGAAACAGAATTTCACCTCCTTTCTGCAGCAGGGACGTGCTGGGATGTGTCTTTATCCCCCACAGGGCTGGGTTTAAGAGTTCAGGCTCAGCTTTACCTCAACAGAGCTGGATCCTGCCTGGCTGTGCCTTCCTGGGGCTCAAATCCTCACTGGGGACAGGGTTTGCTTTCCCAGGAAAACCCAGGAGATTATCCCTGCACCAGGAATTCCTCTCCTTGCAGGGAGAGCTGTGGGGCAGCACAGGGATCCTCCTGACACCCCATGGATGGAAAGGCTCCCTGGGGTGGGGTCTGGCCACCCAGCTGGGAGAGACAGCACAGACGACAGAGAATTGCTCTGGTACCTCACTGAGGAGGCCATGGAGACACTTTATTTTTCATTTTCTGTCCCAGGTGGGTGTCAGGGTGAGGATGATGCCTGATGATTTTTCCCTTTTCTATACCCTTTTATACATTTTTGTACCCTTTATACACCCATTGTGCCCTTAGCTTGTAATTTTTGTAGTTTGATATTTTAGCTTAATTTGGGCTCCTGCAAAGCAGAAAAACCAAACATCCACAGCAAAAAGCTGGAGAGCTCCATACTCTCTCAAACCTCGAGGCTTCAGCCTTGGTTGAAACCTTCCCTCTGAAACACGTTTTGTAAACTGAGCTTTAGCCTCACTTAAGGAAGAGCAATTAAAACAAGGGAACAATTACTCCATTTATTGAGTTTCATATTGGGAGATTTTAAGTAGATACACGGATTTACAGGGTCCATGACATTGTGGAGTCCATGAATATGGAGTTCATCTCGGCGTGTCCCACCTGCGAAGAGCTGTGCACCTCGGACCCTATTAAAATACCGAGGTGAAACCCTTCACTCCTTTTTAACCCTGCCTGTGCCACTTTCCTCCCAGCCCAAAGGCAACAAGGAGGGAGCACAAACCTGTGGGAACTGCTGGCATGTAGTGAGAGCTAACTTGCAGTGGGAGCTCTTAGCTTGCCTCAGTTTCCCTCAGTTCACAGGCACCGATTCAAGCTCAAAACAGCAAGAACCATGAACAACGATAATAAGAGATTTGCAGGTGGTGTTTTTCCAAGATGTTGTTCTAACTGTAGGTAGCCAAGGGCGTTGTGGGGTGGGGAATTGGGAGCCAATGCATGTGTGACATGAGTGTTAGAAATAATACAAAAGAGGCCTTGGGAAATAAAGAGGAGTTCCTTCCTTTGCCCGGCAGCTGTTGTGGGGTCTTTATGTGTCGAGTCCCTCTCAGAAATTACAGAAACCCTCAGTAGACATTCCCTCCCAGCCTGGGCCGCTCCAATGCCATTTTTTGGATCTCCCCAGCTCGTTCTGCCGCGGACGAAGGCTCTGCTTTTCCCGTAATCCTCACACACCGCCAGCCCCGCTGTGTGCTCTGGCACGGAGCGGAGCGACCGCCAAGGCTGAGCCGCCCCAGCCCCGCGCCCGCGGTGTTGGCAGGAGGCTGTGCCAAGCTTGGGCACTCACCCGCGCCCTAACTGGTGCGCAGAGAAAGGAATGGCTTTGCCAAGGCTGCCAGCCCTCTCAGCCTGACAAATCCACACCCCAGGCCCTGGAATGGACATCAAAAGTTGAGGGAATATCGTGGCTAGAGCCACAAAGCTCCGCTTCTGGTGCTGCTCCTCCAATGGGTTCAGACAATCCTATAAAACTCCAGGCCCCTTTATTTCTGTCTCTCGTTGTGCTGTTTGGCAAATCATGGATTCCAATTATTCTTTTCTTTTCCATTCCACCTTCCTACGATTTGATTTCCCACGTCCCTGCATTTCTGCCCTCAAAGAACAAGGACAGCAGCAAGAACAGCATTGCCTAGGCACAGAGATAAAACCTTCAAGGCTCTGCAACCCTCCTGGGAGCCAAATCCACAGGGAAAGAGCCCTGGAGCATCCCAGTTCCTTGGGCAGCAGAAAATCCAGGGATTTTCTCAGTCACCAAATGTTTAGCAAAGAATTTTTGGGCTTCCTGAGCACCTAAATAGGGCAATCAGGTAGCTCAGACGGAAACTCAAGAGCTGATCAATCCCATTTTTCCACCACAGGTTCCTGCAGGAGAAATCCTGGCAGGCCATGGAGCTTTCCAAGACTTTGGAGGTGCAGGAAAAGAGATAAAACCCCTCAGGATGATTTGCACTTTCCCAATGTTGTAAATCCTTGCGATAATTGGTCTTTCTCTGAAGGCATTTTTTATCTGAGTTCACTTTGTGGCTGTTGTTCATTAATTGCTGTCGGTGTTTCTAAATTACGGCAGAGCTGAAATGACACAGGCAGCCACTAATCCACATCATCCAGAGACGTTTTCCAAAATTCTGCTCCAAACATTCCTCGCGGTCCTCCACAAACAGAGGCAGCGCTCGCTTGGCCCCAAAGTCTCACTGCAAATATTTTCACAGGAGCAAGGATGAGCAAAATGAACCCAGGGCCAGCTCAATTCATTGCACAGACTTCCACCCATGTTTAATCTGGAGCGATCCAGCTGTTTTCCTGAGCTCCCTTCCCAGCTCAGAAATTAGGACCAAGCCTACTTGGACCATCGTGGATTGAAGAAAAATGTGCTGTAAATTAATTTTTAGGTGATTTTCCTTAGCTACTCCTGAGAGAAAAGTGGCGTTCTCTCCGCATTCAGGTGCTCTGGGTGAGGGAGAATTAACACAAATTGGTTTTTTAGGAATGGAGCTCCTGGTTTGGGAGGTTCAAGTTTCTTCTTTTCACAGGTTATATCCCTGTCCCCCTTCACAAAAGGAAACATCTCCGTAATAATTGCATTATTATTCTCAGTGATGAGATGTGCAAGTAGCAGAGGACGGGGAGTTCAAACCCATTTGGGGAGATCCTATTTGAGAACGTTCTCAAACCCATTTGAGAATGTTTGCTGTAACAACAGCAAAAATTCCCCCTGGAGAAGAGAAGGGTTTGGGGTGACTTAATTGTGGCCTTCCAGAGCCTGAAGGGAGCCCAAAAAAAAGATGAGGAGAGAGATTTTCTAAGGCCATGCAATGCCAGGACAATGGGAATGGTTTCACACTGACAGAGATTAGGCCTAGGTGGGACATTGGGAAGAAATCCTTCCCTGGGAGAGCGGTGGGGCCGCGGCACAGAGAGTTTGGGGATGAATTCCAGTGCTCCAGAAGGTTCTCCATGGATGTGGAGGAGATCCCAGCCCCATCCTGCCCTCCTGCCCATCCCAGCCTGGGCTTTGCACCTCCCCAGCTCTGCTGCAGGGCTGGTGTGAGGCCAGACCTCCCCAAAGCAGCTGGAGCTGCTCAAATGCTGAGCCTCTGATAAGGCGGCAGGGCAAGGAAAGCTCCTGGAAGAGAGGAGGGAAAATGACGTCTGTGCGACTCTGGAGTGACGTCTGGGCTGGGCTGGGCTCCAGGGGCCAGGGAGAGCAGGAGTGAGCAGGAGCTGGCCCAGGGATTGCACAGTGGGGGATGGAACCAGGAATATTCTTGGGATAGACCAGGGGGCAAACCCCGGGCTGGGATCACAAATAAAGGGTAACGAGAGAAGCAAAACCACAGGGTTTAAATCCTCCTCAGCTTTTTTGGAGTGTGTACGACCTCAGTTCAGAATTCTCTGTAGGGAAAGAAACCAATCCAATTTGGGGAGGTTCACTTTGTTTCTTTTCCCCTCCAAATCTGCCCTGTTTATCCCCTTGGGAAATCCTGGTTTGCTTTTGTTGATTTGAGAAAAGCCTTGAAGGTTGCGAGAGGCACACAGTGTCCTCGGAGCCAGGATCAGTTCTCGCTCCTGCAGGTTCCTCCCCAGCTGCTAATCCCTTGTCACAGCCTCACAGCAGCAAATCCTCACTCCAGGCACCAGGGAAGAGGTTGGGACTCCCCAAATTCCTGCACAAACACATTCCTGAGCTGCCGTGCTGCTGTGATGGGTATTTAATGGCCCTGCCACCTTCGGGGACACACTGAGAAACTGCAAACACAACGATAGGAGGTTTCTTTTTCCTTTTTTCCTCATCCTTAAATTTGCGTGACACTGATGGATTGCCCAGAGCTAGGACAGCCTGCACAATTTTGTGAGTGTCCTCAAAACCAAAACAATTATTCTCTAATAACCTAGGTCAGTTTCTGGGTTTCAGAATTCCCTTTTGCACAAGGAGATTTCCACTGTCCTGCACCCTCAGTCAGGGATTGGGTGCTGGATCTTATCCTGCCTCCTTGGATGTTATTCTTGAAGGATTTTGTGTCTATTCATGCTGGGATTCCATCCTTTGAATCCACATTATTTTAGTTGATTTAGTTTTAAGTTCCTTTGTGAGCAACAAGAGATAAATCCATGCCTTCAATGACTTTTTTCTGGAAACTAGAACTATGGCAAGGAATTGTTTTCTTCCTGTGGATTCTTTAACTTAATTGTTGCAATACAATTAAAACTTGCAGTGTTCACCCAAGGTAAAAATTTGCAGCTTGTGTGTTACAGGAAGTCATGGGCAAATCAGAGAATCTTCAACCCTGCCTTTAATCAAATCCATTTCTTCTGTTAACACTTTCCAGATTCTTATTGTAACTGGTGTTAATTTTTCTCCACTTGTGACCACCTAGCTCCAGCCAAAGCTCTGCACCTTTCTGTGTAGCCTGAAAAAAAATTGGTGAACAGCTCAGATTTAGTAAATGGACCTTGCTGCTTTTAAACCCCTCATAAAATCAAATATTATCTTAAGAAATCCTAATCAAATTAATCTTCAACTCCATCTTCCCTCTCTTCAACCTATGACTTCACCCTGAGCTTGCCTGAATATGACCTGAATCTCATTTACTTCCCATTAGAAAAAAAAATGAAGCGAACTTCTAAAAAAAATAACCTTTCAATTACCTTTTAGACTCCTCAAAACGGACTCGTTTTGGCCATGACATCATCCCCTGATGATTTTAGCACATGGGCCACATTCCCTGCTTGACCTCATTCATCTGAGCTAACAGAGATAAGCAGACAGTGAAATATGGAAAGTCCTCTGCAGCCATGGGTGAATTTTGATTATTTTTCATATTTTTCTCCTGCCAGATGCCCCATTCTCCTGGGGAAGAGCACCAGGAACTTGGGTGGGTGTGCAGCGGACACCGAAGAGGAGCTGAGCCTGGGACAGGGAGAAGCCGAGCTCAAGTGCAATAATTTGGTTGGACACCCAGAGAAATAATCCCTTCCCAAAATCCCTCCATTCTCCCTTCTCAGACACCACCCTGGCCATGGGATGGATCCCTCTCAGAGGGATTTCTGTCCCCTGTCCTGTCCCCAGCCCTGAACCACAGTTGTGGCAGGATTAAAACCCCATTGCAATTTTTATTCCCTCCTTCCATCTCTTGTCTCTGTAACTTTTCTTTCCTTTCGTTCCCAGCTCCAGCTCATGGAGACTCTCCATGGATCTGCTTGTAGTTGCACTGTTTTAGAAATCTTTCTCTTCTTTCTCAGGGAGAATAAAGATAAGCTGCATTCTTGTACTTTCTTAACCCCTGTGTTTGGTATTAGGTGGTGTATAAGCTGTGACCAATGGTTTTAGGAGGTGGATTCTCTGCTGACCAATAGTTGCTAGATTATTAGTGGATATATAAAGTGGTTTTTTGTAAATAAAACTCTCCTTTTGCCGTCTTGGTTTTGTCTGCCTTCTTCCTCTGCCAGCTTCTGCGGATCCTGGGAAACCTAAACCCATATCTGCTCCCTGATTTTCCACCCATCCAAGCTGGGTTTTCATAGGTTTGATCCAGCACCAGGAAGGCCTCCCTGGAGCCAGAATTTGTGGATGCTCAGCTCAGGAAAACCCTGCCCCAGAAAATGTCATCCATCAAGGGAACGGCACCAATTAAGGTAGCCAGGCTTTCAGCACAAGCAGCTTTAACATCACCAGGATTTCCTCCTGAATGTTCTGTTTGGAAAAGGTGAGTGGGGCTGGGGGTGATGGCAGAGAGGCTGGGATTTGTTTTTCCATGGTGGAAAGCAATCTGCCACTCTCGGGAATGCTTCCCCAACGCCAACTGCAAAAACATCCATGTTGCCAGTGGCCATTAGGGATAATATTGTGACTGCATTTAAACTGGGAGAAACCACTCCATCAGTCAAAGGAGGATTTCAGGGATACGACCTTGAGTAATGCTCTGGCTTAGGGAAAACTGTGGATTTGATCATTAATAATATTTTGCATGATCCATATTTTTTTTTAATTTTTTATTCAAAGCAGACTTTGTCAGCCAAAGGAGCAAAACCCTCTCTCGTGTTCCATCTTTCTCCATTTTAGCACGAGGAGGAGGAGGAATCTCTATGAAAATACCCCGCGTTTGCCAAAATTGAAAAGATAACATTCCTGAGAGTAAGGCTGGATTCACCTAAGGTCTCCTCAAGTTCTGGGATGGTGAAATTTGCAGTCTCAGCAGCAAAACACAGTTAAGAAAGGTGGAATTTTTCCCTCCTGGAAATTCCTCATGGACCTGGCTGCGAAAGCCTCCCGTGGTTATTATTTGCTGGGGATGCAGCACAGGCTGGGCCCTGCTCTGTTCCCAAAGAACCGATCCAGCCCAGCATTCCACAGCTTCCTGGGAGAATTCCTCCCGCTGGAATGGTGGGAAGTGATGGAACTGTCAACCCAGGGGACTGAAGCCCCTCCTGTCCCATCCCCAGGAGCTCTGCCACCTCTTGGAGGATGGCTGGTCCTTGTAGGCTGCAGCACAGGGAGATTCATGCACAGGCCCACCTGCACAAGGTTTATTTTTCTGCTGAGGTCATGCAACTTGACCCTTCAGGCTCCTTGGCCTCGTTTGGTGATTAATTTGGATCCCCTGCATTGCTTTTTGCTGTTTGACACCTGAACAGCTGCTGGCTTTTCCTTCAGAGCCTTGGAAGAGGCCAAACAGAAATAGGAAATCACATCCCTGAAGGTTGGGTCCACGGTAGCACACAGAAGTCCACATCCAACCCCATTTGGCACAGAAACTCTCAAACACACGTCCAGCTGCCTCCAGCCATCCCGGGATTCCCCGGAGCGCCAGAGCCCAGCCCAGCAGGGTAAGTGATCAGTCCAGATTCCGTGAAAGATTAGTCCCTGTGGGAGTTTGGTTCCTCTATTTTTCATGCCATTCTGCTCCAGCCAGATTTATGTGTCAGGAAAAACATACAAACGGGATCCGATTTACTCGCACGAGTTCCTGTTGGGTTTGATTTATGTTTGGGTAAATAAAGACATATGTCTTGGAGGGCTTGGGCTCTGGCTCCCCTTCTCCTCACAGATCTCTGGCTAATTTATCAGCCTCTTGCTCTGCCGCATTTCTGTTTCTGAGACCTTGCAAGGAACGCCGTGGACAATCTGAGGTTTAATTTTGGAATAGTTTCGCACTCAAATGTGCTCTTCTGTCAACCTTTAGCTGTCCATCCTGAAAGAGCTTCACAGACACTCCTCGAGCCATGATCTGCAGGGAAAGGAACAGCCCTGCTCGCTGTTTTCTATGCCATGTGGCAAATCAATCATCCAGCGAAGCCAGAAAGTCCTGGTGGGTCAAGTTCTGTGATCTCAAACAGGCCCAAAGTGCCATCCCCTAATTACACCCCCTAATTAAGCACCTCACCAGAAGCCATTTGTAGCTGTTTCAGGCACAGCAGTATGAGGCACGTCTTGCTCTATTTCAAAAAATTGAAATTTGAAATGAAGAAATGCAATAATTTTATTTACAATTTTTTTTTAACAGATGCTGGCAGGATCTCCTCCCTCTTGGATAAACCCTGGAACTTACCTGAAAGTCAGGAATAGTTTCCATCCAGCTGCCGAGTTTATGGACATTCTGGGGCAGTTTGCTTAAACAGATTTTGGGGCCTTTTGAATGTTTTTTAAGAATTTTCTTTATTTTGAATGGGATCAAAATTTATAACAGTACTTTTGTTTTAACCTGCCTTGGCATTTGGTTTGAATGGATGGGATGGGATGGGATGGGATGGGATGGGATGGGATGGGATGGGATGGGATGGGATGGGATGGGATGGGATGGGATGGGATGGGATGGGATGGAATGGAATGGAATGGAATGTGATGGAATGGAATGGAATGGAATGGAATGGAACGGAACGGGACGGGACGGGACGGGACGGGACGGGACGGGACGGAATGGAATGGAATGGAATGGAATGGAATGGAATGGAATGGAATGGAACGGAATGGAATGGAATGGGATGGAATGGGATGGAATGGAACAGGACGGGACGGGACGGGATGGGACGGAATGGGATGGGATGGGATGGGATGGGATGGGATGGGATGGGATGGGATGGGATGGGATGGGATGGGATGGGATGGAATGTCTCTTCCAATAGTAACTCCAGGCTGAGTATAATTCAGAGGAGAATTTCCTGTGGGACAGGAGCACAGGAGGTATCAGCAAATGGATTCAGGAAGGGCTTTGTAACATCTCCTGGATGGAAATAAGACAGGAAATCATTCATTCAACCATTTCATTGAAAATTTGGATCCATACTTATTAAATATTCTTCCTGGAGACGGAAAACTTCCAAACAGAAATCATGATTTCTGCACGAAGTCAAAACAATTGAATTTTTAATGTTAGATGCTAAGGAGAACCTGAGTCCCAAACAAGGAGAAAGCCGAAGGATTTACAGGAATTATCTAATGAGTAACGAGCACATTCAGGGACTCAGCATCTGCTCATGGGTAATTCATGAGCAGCAACTCCGACAACTCCTTTAATATGAATTTCTGTATGAATTATTCACTGAGCTTTATGTCTGGTGGCACAGAGTCCCTGTTTTTGTGGAACAAAAGGGGATGTAGACACAGATTCCAGGGATATTTGGGGCCTCCACCTCCTTTGCTTCCCCTGTGATGTGGGGGATGAGGAGGAGATGCTGTCCACAGACTCTTTCCTGCCTCGCCTGGAACTTGTGTTGATGACACTGCTGTGAGCTCTTCCCAGAATGATTCCAGCCCTATAAATTAAACAAAATACTCATCCCTGCAGTGGGATCGACGTGGTGGGAATAGAAGATGGGACCCTGAGGGGGACTAACCTCTCATTTTATGGCAAATGCCTGTGTAAACCACAAAGCTACCAGCGAGAAAACAGAAGAGGAAGGGATTAGGTGTATTTAGTACTTTTTTGCATATTTGTATTCCAATAATCTCCAAAAAAGATTCCTGGCAATGAGTAAGATACAAATAGGACAAAAAAAAAACTTATTGATCTTGGACTATTAATCTTGAAGAGCATTAACGCTGCTGGAGAGCAGAACCTCGTGCCTGTCCCTCTGCTGACACCCTTCTGCCATCCTGGGGGTGTAAATAACTCCACACCATCCCTAACCCCATCCAGTGGAGCACAGACCATTCTCTGCAAGCCCAGGATGGGAATGTTGGATTGATCCCTTTTCCTTTTCCTCCTGGGCTGCAGGATGTGATCTCTGACTGCCAAAGGATCTCCAGGCTCATGCCCAGGTTTGGGGGCTGAGTTGACTGCTGTGGTCAGGAGTACCTCAGACCCCATTGGAAGGAAAATGATTGGATGTCAGCTGTGAGAATTCCTTACGTAGCAAAGTCTATTTGCTGTGACACCAAATCCAAGCCAATCCAAGGATTGATCCAATTTTCCATGGATTTGGCATGGAGGAATCCATGCAGCACACGTGGGGTGGCAGATACCCATTGAGTGTCTCACAGGACAGGGTCCAACCCCAAAATACTCCCAGAGCTCAGGGTCAGGGGATTTTCCACCTCAGAAATATCATGTATTAAATGGTATTTCCTTGGACCTGATCCCAGTGGACTTGGCTCCACGCTGGTGGCTCCAAGTGGAGCTGATGGCACCAGAACACCTTTTCCTCACCTCTAGGGAGCACAGGGCAGGGAATTCCAGAATATCAACACCAAAAATGATGGCATCACTGATATTTTGTGCATTTCCAGCGTGTCCTCCATCACAGCCTCTGTTGCCAAATGGCAAAAGTCTCCCTCGAGTCCTCTGGAGAGAGCTGGAAGGAAACATTTCCCTCAGGCAGTCCCTGTCATCTGCAACGCCAAAAGGGAAGCGGGAGAAACAGGAGGAAGTCACAATGATAATACCAAAATAATTTGGCCATATGTTAGAGCAATTATCCCCTTCTCCTCCCATCCCCAGATGTTCCCTGTTCAGAGAGAGATTCATGGTTGCAAAATGGATCAGGAGGGAGGCGCAGGGGAGGGATGGGAGCCATGAGGATGATGTAAGGAGAAGGGGAAAAAATAAGGAAAAGAGAAAAAAAAATAGAATAAAAAAAGAGAGGAAAAAAAAGACCAAAAAATGAAAAAATTAGGAAAAAAGAGAGGAGATTGTTGAAGTCTTTTGGAAGGGGAAGGAGGAAGCATCAGTGAAGGATTTTGGAAGTGCCCCATCAGTCAGATGAGCAGATTATTGCAGCAGGAAGAAAATCAAGAGCATGGGAGGAGAGGAAGGAGCAGCACAGCAACAAATCAAAGAGCTGCTGGAAATCAAGGCTGGCAAAGAGGGAATTTTCAGGCAGCTTCTTAAAAAACAGCAAAATGCAGTTTTTAGCTGGATGTGCGGAGTTCTAGCTGCTATTAGAGGAATTAGTCAAAAACAGGGAGTGGGATCCAGTAGCTCCAAATGAAGAAATTGGGCAAATTTGGCTGGGAGACCCTTCCACAAACAGGATTTACGATTTAGGAGAAGGGAGACCTTTGGCTAAATCTCCTGAATGTTTCATTTCCTCCAAATCCTCCTAAACTTTCATTGGAGGGGCAGCAAATATTGGCAAATGCCTGAGGGGAGGGAGCTGCTTGAACATTTTTAAATTCCATTTTTCTCCCGACTTCCAGCAAAGCACTGGAATTATTTTTGAATGAGTGGAAAGCCAACACCAACCCTGCCCACAAGGAGGAAAATTAAAACCTCGGCTCAGCTTTAGGAGCAGCTCTGACGATCCCCTCTATCTCCATTAGCAAAAATTGGGTTTTGCCTAGAAAATGGTTTCTCCCAGTGACAAGTGGCTTTGATTATTCCAGCAGCACTGGATATTTCCCCAGTGGGGGGTCCTGAGTTGTGAAAATGAGCATTAAACTCTTATTTTGGGGATGGAGAGCCAACAGGAGAGGCTTTTGCTCTCCACGAAAAATCCGAGCTCCAGTGGAACCAACAATGTCCCCAAGGCCACGCCGAGGGTGAGGTGGAGGAGGAACCTCTTTGCCCAGCTTTGGGTGGGAGCTGAGCTGCCCCTGCCCCTTTAGGGTGCCCCAGAAGGTGCCCCATGCCATCCATGGGGTTTGTTGTGCCCTGGGCAGGGCACCTGCAGGAGCCAGAGTTGGGGACAAAGGGGATGGAGCTCCAGTAAAAAGGAGCTGCTGGTCAATGTGAGGCTGTTGGTGCCACCTTGGGCCTCCTGAGGGTGGAAAATCTCATCTTGTCACCTCGAACGGGTCAGGGAGTGTTGGGGAGGATAAAATAGAAAAGTCTTATAAATATGATTACCTGGCAAAAGATGCTGAGAATATGGAAACTATAAGCGAGATTGAAATGAAGACAAACTTTGAGATACCAAACCCCAGTGACTGAACAACTGGAAAACAATGGTGTGGCCACTGAAGGTAATCCCCTTTGGATTAAACAATTCCCCTTTTGATTGAACAATTCCCCTTTGGATTAAACAATCCCCTCTGCTTGCAGACAGCTCCAAGGGTCAGAGCAGACCCTATCAACTCAGCAGAGGGCCCAGAAAACAGTTTTTAGAGTTTAAAATATAACGCCGCATGGTAATGCAATGACTCTCATAGGCTGTATGTAAATGATGTAGGATCTGTAGCTTATTCTAGATTGGTTAGTGAAAATTAGAATATTCAGCACCAAACATGATTTATTGTATTGTAAACGGCAACCACAGGATTCCGTATCCTGTATCCTGTACTTCTCTCTCTCTCTCTCACCTCTCTGACCTGCTTCGAGCTGTGTCTTGCAGCTCCTGGCAGGTCTCTTACCCCCACGCTCTTTTTTACAATAAACCTCATCCTCTAAGATCAAAATCCAGAAGTCTCTCGTCTCCGTCCTGGCCGTCTGAACCTCACCTACACCTCAGACGGCAATTCTGGAGATCCAAATCCTACAAGGGAGGGCTCGGGGAGGGAGGAGAAATGGGCTCCAGCCTGATGGGGAAATAGAGGGAATAGCAGAAATGAGAAAAATTACGGATGTTTAATGGATTATTCCATTTTGGGGGGTTTGTTGTATTCTAAATTGCAGGGGGATTGTCTCAACTCAGCCTAAAGCCAGGCTCTGGAGTTAAAGCTGTGCAGAAAGCAAAGCTGACGCTGCTAAACATCGTCTGAAGGGCTCAGCAGGAGCCTGACTCAGGGCTCATTGCTATGGCAAGGAATTAAGAAACATGGGATGATTGTGTTACATTTTCCTGGAAGGAGCCAGGCTGGAGAACAACAGGGAGCAAAGGTATTACTGGAATAATAAAAAAAACCCCAAACAACCCCCAATTATTTTTAACGTGTGTTAGCAAATTATTATTCTCTTATCTCAGTGCTGGCTGCTCCAACAAACCCCTGAACAAAACAACGAATAAAAACAAGGAAAAGTGACTTTTTAATTCATATTTCTTCTCTTTTCAATGGCCAACATTAAATTCCCCGGGCTGCCCCCCTCCCCAAGCTCCAGACCTCCCCAGCATCTCATCAGCTGTGCGAGGAGATAAATTCTGGCATCCAGCTCGAGTTTCCAACTTATCCTAATCTTGAAATCCATTCCCTGCCACAGAGCAGCCAAGGAAGCGGTGGGATCCAGGAAATGGGGGAAGGAATAGAGGGATGAAAGGGAAAGCACATGGGGAGGATGCTCTGCTGTGAGCCAAACGTGCTCCAAGTGCTCCTTTTCCTCCTCGTTTCTGCTGAAAATCCAAGCGAGGTGTGGCATCTCAGGATGAATTAAGCTGGGATTAATTTAGGGGGTGTAAATCAGGGCAGAATCATTTCCTCTCGCAGATGAGGGCAGGAGTTCTGCATTTCCAGAGAAATCACTTTTTAAAGTCAGAAAAGAAGATGCCACGCTGTGAAATAAGAGCAAAAAAGAGAGAGTTCCTTTATGGAAAAGCCACCTCTCGGTGGTGAGAAAGTTTTAATGAGATTTCTAAAATCTCTGATTATTTTTAATAGAATATTATCACCTCTGCATTAATCTCCAATGAAACCGAGGGGAAAATCAATGCCTCAGGTTTAACAGAGCAAGTCTATATACAGAAATCAATTTATTCTTTTGCCAATCTAATTTGAATCGTGCTGTATATTAATTTTCTGTCATATATTTGACTTCCAGCACCATATTATGCCTCACTAATCACTCCTTCAGATGTATTTCAGCACTGCATACAGCAATACGCTGCAAATAAACTCCTAGAAAGAGCTGGAGCAATTTAAATTTTTTTACAAAGTCATTCAAAGGACTGTGGTTTAAAAGCGAATTAATGATATAGGGAGGAATTATTACTGTTCCAGTTGTTTTACTTTTGTTAGCTTTGTGATTTTCTCCTGCTGAACAATTCCAGCCCTGGATACACTCAAGAAATTACAAATTGCTTCTTCCAATGGATGTCAAATCTCCTGGTTCTCTGCCCAAAAAGGATTCCAAGAAGTTCAGCTGCGCTGCACAGCTCAGGAATGGCAATTAGAGGGCCGATCAAAAAGAACTTCATAAACCAAATTTTCAACTCGCAGGGTGAGACCAGCAATATCAAACTTAGGGCCTGGTGAAACCGTGGCGAATTTCAGAATTTATGGCAAAATTAAGGAAGGAATTCCAATGCATGAAAAAGATTTTTTTTATAGCCAGCTCTAGGAATCTTATATTAACCGGGCCAGTTTGAATTTCTCCGCAGCACTCTGCAGCCACCCACTGCACTGGACCAGGTCCCATTGCTGGGTTGGATGCCTTGCTCAGCAAATTGCTGGGCCTCAGCCCAACGAGGGGAAAAGTCCTGAAAGGAATATGAGGTGGGAAGGCAAGCGAAGGAATATGAGGTGGGAAGGCAAGAGAAATGAGAGCTCCAGCCCCCAAGTGCTGAGTGGAAACCAACTTCATTTTCTTCCTCAGGTTTGGAAGGCTCTGAGCAGGCTCTGAGCAGCCCAGATTTCCCAGCTTTAGCTGAAGATCAGCAAACACCTGCTCCACGGAGCGAAGGGAGAGCTGGACGAGGTCTGGGCACATCTGGTTTCACTCAGCTGCTCGGGAGGCTTTGACATCCTATAGGGTTTGACAGGGCAGAGAGTCCAGCGAGTCCTCCAGACAGACAGGCCCAGTTTGTTCCTTTGGACTGGATTTTACCTGGCTGGGCTGATTAGTTTCATAAAACCCTAATTAGAAACAGCTCTTCACGTCAAACGCAATGACATTAAGTGGAGTGCAATGACATTAAGTTGAAAACGAGGTGAAATGTATTTATACCCAAGGAATATCTGGAGAAAAGAATGAGTCCATGAAACCTTCTCTCTGTGTCTGATTTGAAGTCAGCTAAAGCTGTCTGAAAGCATCAGCTGCTCCTATTAATCTTTTCTCTCCATGAGAACGACTCTGGAACTCCAACGTGCTGCAGGATGGACCTGGAGTTAGCAGAGCTATTAGGGGAAAATGAGTTATTTCAGTGGGATACCCCAAGGAAATCACAGCAAATGTTCCTCGGGGTGGAATCTGCAGCGAGGGAAAATTTAAGGACAATTTAAGTTCTCGTCAGATAAAAATCTTGGTGTAAATTTGACAAAGAGCAGCCTTCAGGCGAGCAGGAGCCTGTGTGTTTATCTGTCTGCCTCGTTCCTCCAGAGCCTCAGGAATTAAGGCGTTGCATGATCCTTTCTGGCTCATTTTGATCACTCTTCATTATCCTCTTTCTGCCCCAAACCACAGCAAGAAATTAACCTGGATATTGGCAAGACATTCCCTATTCTTCCCTCGAACCCAAGGAAAATATCCCCATCCCTTTATTCGCCATCACATCCATTTGATGTCGTTTTCTTTTCCTATTTGTAGAGCTACTCAAGGATATTGGTTCTTCCATTTAACCACAGGGGCCCTGGAACAATCTTTAATGCATTTAGGATGTGGTCATATTTTAGGATGTTTTAGAGTATAAAATCACGCTTGAGGGCTATTTAAGCCCTCGGAAAAGTGCAGAGGACCCCGCTGGAGGGGCTGCCAATCTCATAAGTGTCCCCCCTGCTGGCCCTGGGGCTGGGAGGGTTGGGGAAGGGCTGGGAGGATTATTCTGCTGTGAGTTCACCTGTTTACCCAGGCTGTTATTTATTGAAGATCAAATTGACTGAAAATCACTCCCGACAGAGAGCTGGCAAGGGATGACTTTATGAGGAGACCAGAGTTGGGGTTTACAGCTTCAGTTATCTGTGATTTAGGGATCATTAGGATCTCTTTAAAAGTCTTGCAGGCTGCCAAAGAAACTAAAATTAAAGGCAGGCTGTGCCTTACATTAAACAGTTTGGGAATATACAAGAGACACCATTCTGCTGGGTTAAACCTTTTGTTTGACATCTTTCGATTCCTTTAATCTTCTTGAGCTTAATTTTGCAAGTTTGAGTGCATTGGGGGAAGGCTTATTTGTGATGGGGGAAATATTCCTGGGAGTAACTTCTCTCCAATTTCTAGGGCTGTATTTATTCTTATTTTGGCCTTCCACTGGACACCAGATTATAACTGAGGAAAATTAACATGTATTCCATGTCCCCAAATCTGCATGTCTGAACCAGTTCTGTGGACAAAGGGAGACTCCAAGGGCTGAATTTTGCACTCAAAAGGCATCAGATGGAATGAACACATCCTTGCTGTTTTGATTGCAGTTGATTTTTACTGTGGTTGCAAATAGGAGACTTTAAACTGCCTCTTCTTGTTCATGTGGAGGTTTTACAACTGTTTGGGAGTGAAAGACACAGGTTTAATACTGTAAAAGCAGGCTCTAGCTCCATTTTCAACCATTTCCAAATTGGTGTGGGCAACAAATCTCCTCAAACAATTTCCAAACTGGTGTGGGCAACAAATCTCCTCAGACCATGGTTGTGTGCTCTGGGAGGGCAGCAGGAACAGGAAAAGCAGAGGTTTTCCCCCAAAAGATCCCATTTTTTGCTAAGCAAAGTTTCAGGGAGCAGTTGGTTTCAGCCAAACCTGCCATTCACCAGCAGAGCCATCGATTTTCTTCCTCCTTTCCCTTTGTTTGATTCGAGCAGAGCATTTCTTCCCCCTCTCCTTATCCCCTTGGACAAGTCCAGGAAAAAGCCCACTTGCACCCCTCGACCTTTCCCCTCCACCACTGACAATTCCCTTCCTCAGCCTCGAGGCATTGCTTTTTTTGGGAGCTCCTTATTCGGAACACATGATGGGCATTCCGAGTTTTCCAGTAGCCCGCGAGCCCCGCGGAGGCTTTATTTACATTGCGCAAAATGAGCGGAAATGAAGGGGGATGTGTTGGAGCGGAGACTCAAAAAAATTCCCCTCCTGCAAGGGTTTCACTCAATGTCAGCTTGGGGCAGGGAGGGATGAAATCTCCACCCCTGGGCATTTCCAGGATAATGGGGAATGATGCCTGGGCCGTGAAACGCATTCAGCAGCTCTCTAAACAAAATTGTTTGGTGGATTTCAAGTGATTTTTTGCCATTCTGTGCTGTGGGTCTAAGTTGAGTTCTTGGTTTCCTGTGTCACCAGAGGACATCCCTTTGGGGGTGAAGGAAAGGAAGAATTTCTTATTAAATAAAATATATTATATGTTTAAAAAAGTGTTTGCACGTGGGGGAAAGAGGAAAGGTTCCACTGCAAGTGATGCAGATGGGTCTCCATAAAAACACTGACTAAAACATATGTGCAAATTACAAATTCTTAAATTCAATTAATTTGCTTATCTGTGCAAATGACAGTTGTTTAATTCAGTTAATTTGGTTTGCATTGGAACCTGAGCTCGTTCTCTGGTTTTCCAAATGAAAGAAGGACTTGTCAACTCAGGATTTTCTGAGTCTATAATTCAATGTCTTTCTGGCTTCACTCTGCATCCCAGAGGTAAATGCAGATGGAATAACCACAAAAGGAAGTTGATCAGACCCAGGTTTGTGTTGTGGAAGAGAATCCCAAAAATTTAGGATTAAATTAGTTAATTAAAAAAATAAATGAGTTAGAGAAAAATAGTGTAAAGAAGTTTTTTCTAGAGCAAATCTTTACAGGCTCCAAGATGGATCTGAGTAGGGAACCTGGAAAGGAAAAAAACATGGAATACATTCCAGACACCCCAGCAGCATTAATGGCAATCTAGAGCAGACCCTCAATCCTGGTGCCAAAGTTATTCCAAAACGCATTTCCATCTCCCTGTGGTTGGTGCCACCCAAACTTGCCCAATTCAGCCCCAGAGTCAGGGCTGGGCCATCCTTGGTTTGGCCATGCCCATCATGCAGGGTTTAGAAATCCATGAGGAAGTGACTGCTCTTCCTGGAGCTGCTGAATGCTTTACCAAACTGCTCAGATCACCGCGGAATTGCTCATTAGGAAGCCATTCCCACATTTTTCAGGGTTTTATTCCTGGGGCAGGACAGTGACAAATTCCTCTTCAAATCAACTCTGCTTTCAAGGATGATTTGCGAACAAAATCAGAAAAAAAAATGCCCAGAACATTGAACAATTTGGATCAAATTATTACAGGCTGCAAGCTCCTCCTGTGCTAAATTTCCATAAATCTATATATGGAATTTTCTCTCACATATATATATAAGTTATATATACAACTTTCTCATCTATATATTTGAATCTTTATATATGAATTGAGTGAAATATATATAAGAAAATAAACCTTTCAGACATCCAGCTGGAATTCCCTTTAAAACATCTTTATTTTTTATATATATATATATATATATATATATATACTCCCTTTTTTATATATATATGCTCTTTAAAATTGCCAGTATTTTTTCAGTAGCAGATGCTCAACATTTTCTAAAATCAGAATTTTCTATCTATGTTTAAATACATCTAGATCATGATTCCTTCCTCTTTTCTTTTTAAACCAAAAATTTTAGGAAGAGCCCATTGATTTATAAGCCCACTGGGAGATTGGCCAAGGAGGCTGCGGAAAAAAGTTCAAAACGGGATGGAAGGAGAAGATGAAAATATTCAAAATTAATATCAACTTACAGCAAAACATTAAAAAAAAAAAAAGAAAATAAACTTTCTTGTCCAGGGGTAGATAAAGACAGAGCCAGCTTTGGTTTCCTGGCAATACTTGAGAGGGAAAAGGGAGAGAAGTCACAAACCGCAGATAATCAACAAGGATGGAGATTCTGAAAAGAACTTATTTATTTGTGAGCCCTCTGCATAAGCAAAAAGAGCGTTCTGCTAATGACTGGGAATTTACACAGCTTTTTTTTTTTTTTTTTAGAAAAATAAAACAAATAAATATCACTGTGCATCTTCAAGGCTCCTCTGCACACGTCTTGTCAGCATAAAAAACTATTCAGGAGCTCCAGCAATACCTCACATTCAAGGTCAGGCAAAATCCAAGCGAAAACAAACAATTTCTCATCAGCCTTTCCAGCAGTGGCAGCTGAGAACAACAGATCAGGTGTGCAGGAAAAACATTGGAAAAGCAGGAAAAAACATCAGAAAATTGGGAAAAAACATTGGAAAATCAGGGGAAAACGTCAGCACCGATATTCAGCCTCCACGAGGCAATGTTCATTGGCTTTTCCTGAAACAAAATTTTGCTTTTTCCTCGGGGAGGGTTGGGAGACTGGAGCCCTCAGGAAGTGGCTGTGGTGATGGAACTGTCCCAGCGCCCCAGGCCTGGCTCTGTTGATATTAGCCCGGGCTAATCACCGCGCTAATTGGGCGGCCACGACGCCGAGCGGCTCGGCTTTCACTCCGGCCGCTCACCCAAATGAGCTTTGACTCAAATGTAATACTTTATATCAACACACGGGATGGCTGTAAAAATAATCCCACATGTGCTGGTGCCTCTTTTTAATAAGTGTCTTCCTCAATTTTCCCCGCTGGATGAGGCACTCGAACGTACACGTAATTAAGGTTATTTAAGGGATATCAATTGAAAAATGCACCCGCAGGAGGCTGGACATGACTGATGGAGCTCCCAGAGCAGCTCCCAAAAGTCAGCTGCCAGAATTTCCTGCAGCACTTCTACAATTTGATCTTCCCCACATTGCCCGGGGCAGAAATAACCTGGAAATGTCTTGCTTCTCTTTTTCTGACGTCGTTTGCCTTGGCAGAAAAAGGATTTAGAATGTTGTATTCAGGGTTTGGATGTCTGTGGGAATCATTTTTATCAGTGGAAAGAAAGCAAAAAGCACCGAGAAAAGCAGAGCTGGCCTCATTTTCTGTCGCTGGTGGAGAGACAGGCAACACCTTTCAGCTCAGAACTGATGGGAAGAGTCCTTCAGAGCCCAGGTGTGCCCAAAATGTAACAGAGACAGACTGGGAGAAGATCTGCTGTGGGAGAATTTCCATGGATTCATGGAGCATTTTTGGTTGGAAGTGGCCTTTAAATGCCATCCAGTCCAGCCCAAAAAACATCTTCCACTGGGCCAGGATGCTCCAAGCTCCATCCACACTGACCCTGAATATTCCCAGGGATGGGGCAGCCACCGCCTCTCCAGGTGCCTGTGTTTTACCCCCTCATTGTAAAAGTTCTTCCTTACCCCATCTAAAACTACTTTAATTTAGTTCAAAACCATTCTCTCTTGGTTTAGCAGGCCCTGCTAAATGTTTTCCCCATTTTTCATTTAAACCCTCTCTAAGAACAGAAAGATGCAGTGCGTTTCCCACAGAGTTTTCCATGTATTTCTTTGTAGTCATCTTTGTGCTCTGTTAAATTTTCCCAAAGCTTCCCTAAAAGGAGAGATGTTTCCAGCACAGGAGATAACTCATAAAAACATGAATTTCATGCCTCATTACCCTGAGGATGCACCAGAGATGTCACAGAGTGCGGAACACAGGAGCTCCAGCACCCCAGAGCTCACCATTCCATGGGCAGGATGGGATCATCCTCCTCACTGAGAGGCAGCAATTTCACTGCCACGGATATTTCCCATATTTCTGCTCCAGAGCTTTAATCTCAGCAGGGCTCTGTTCACCAGGGAGCCTGTAAATGGTTTGATAATGAAGAAAATCCAATGTGTGCTTTGTCCGAGATCAAAAAAACCAATAAAAAGTCCCCAAATCCACTGATAAACAATTGTTCCTGGAGTGGATCAGTGTCTGTATTAAAGGCAGCACAGAGCAATGCTCTGGGCACAGAAAGAAGAGATTTGGGTCTTTTCAAAGACATAAAAACAAATTTTTGTTGCTGATTTTATACTTCTGTTGCTTGTGATGTCATTTGGTGGCCGAGGCAGCAGGAAAAGGATCTTCTGCCTTGTCAGATGGGCCTTGATACGGCAGAAGAACTTTCCAACACAAAACAATACCAAGAGAAGAGCATTCCCATTCTCCTTCAAAAACACACGCACAGCTGGAGACGTTGAGCAGAGCTTGCTAACAGCCTTCTCCAAAGCCCTTTTTAGCCTTTAGAAACATGGCAAAAACCGATAAATTATTTGTAAAATATTTTTACTTTTCCTTGCTTCGACTTCTCCACATTCAAGGGGGTTGATTTTCAATGAAAGGGAAATTGATGGCATTTTGCAGATACATTTTGGCTCTGCCATCCGTGTTTCTGTGGGTTTAGCTGGTTTTTATGGCCAGATCTATGGCCAGGCTTTTCTCGGTCAATAGAATTTCTGATTTGGACCTGAGAAAATGTCTCAGGATGGAGAAAAGTCCCCCAGACACGTCCCCGTCTCACTGCAGCTTGCTCTGCATCCCAGTGCTTCCCTTCTCTGCAAAGTTGTCATAAAAATCATTATGAGCCCTGAACAGATGTGACCTTAAAGAGCAACTTGATGGAGAGGGAAAAAAAATAAAATAGAAGAGGTGGGGAATATAAAATAGCCTGTGGTGAAAATACCAGCAGGAAAACATTATAAAATCTGAGCCATAGCTGGCTGGCTTCCTCTTGGTTATTGCTTTCTCTTTCAGGGGCCTGTCCTTGAGGGCACAGATTTTTGGGGTGATTTGGGGAAGGCACTCTGAGCACTCTGCTGTTCTAATGGAACAAAGCTGCTGCACGGAGCTGGGGTGACCTGGGCCTTGGAGAGCATCCTCGGCTCGGGATTTAGACAGAAAATCATGGAAATCTCATCCTTGGTGATGTTGGTTGTGGTGTGATCACAGAGCCCTGACTGCTTGGGGAGGGTTTTTTTTAGGGAGGGGTTGATGTCAAAGGCTGTGCAAACTCCTGGCACGGGAGGTTTGATTTATTTGGAAACAATCTAAATAAAAAAGCAACAAAGGCTCGCTCAGTGCAGCAAAAACCTGGAGCTTGGAGACCCAGCTCAGCTCCTAGGGCCAGCCAGGCCCAAGCTCCCCTGGCACTCAGGAAAACCTCAGGACATGGAGTGAGACCAAGCCTTTGGAAAAGAGCCACGGAATGGTTAAAATACAAAACACACGAGGAGGGAGTTCCAATTGGAGCTGAATTTACAAATTGCCAGAGCCTCTTCTCCCTTCCTGGGGCACTGCTGCTTCCAGGCACCAAAGAAAATGGGATTTCACCTCAGCTGGGATTTCACCTCCGCTGGGATTTCACCTCAGCTGGGATTTCACCTCAGCTGGGATGTTTGGATTCAAGCACACTAGGTTGGATTAGGCTCAGAAATAATCTCTGGAATAGCAGAGCAAACTCTCAGGAGTGTCTGGTAAGGTTTGGATACAGACATGGCTGTCCTGAACTGGCATGGAACTCCACCGAGGTGATAGAAATGAAATAAGAAATCTGCTGGGCAATGCTCGAGCTCCAAACTGATCTCACTGTTTTTCTTACAAGGTATTCCTATTTTTTTTGCAGCATATGTGATATTTAGATCAATGCAAGGGAGAGAAAGCATTTTAAAGTCTCATGGATTTGAAAGTCTTTTGAAAGGAAATTACAGTCCCTTGGTGAGGTATGTGCTAGACATGGGGGGCAACAAACACCTTGGGCTTTTCTAAACAGCGAGGCAAAAAAGAGAAGTGATACTCTGGATTTTGGAATCCACCAGCAGAAGTTGCACTTTATCCCAGGCCTGCAGCATGTTTTTCAGAGGCTTTTCATTCTTTCCCCCCCACTGAACCTGGGGCTGACTTTGGCAGTGGAAGTCTGGTTTGGCAAAGCCATTTTCTCCAGGATTTTTAATTTTGGGTTGTCCTCTCCAGCTGCTGGAGAGCTGCAATGCCACAGAGCTGTGAAGGAGCAGGGCCTGGCATTGCCCCACACTCACCACTGCAAAATCTTCCACTCCTCCACAGACCTGACCATCCCTGTTTGGTGAGATCTGCAGATATTTGGTAAATCCTTTCCTCTTCTACCCCCACTGAGGGATCAGTCCTGTCTGCTCGGTTGCCTTTTCTCCCCTTATTTCACCACCTGACACAATTCCCCTTTCCCAACAGCTCTTTCCCCAGTTCTTTATCAGATTCCTCTGGTCCTGGTGATGCTGGAGTTGGAACTGAGCTGAAATTCCAGCGCAGGGAGTCAGGCTGCTCCTGCAGCCGGAGCTCTTGGCACCTCAGCTCTGTTTTGCACGGAGGGAACAGCCCAGATCCAGCCTGAAAGCAGCACTTTGTGTTCGAGTTCTGCCTCACGTGGGCCCAGCAGATGGAATTTGGGGTCGAACCGAGCACCTGATGGATCTGTCAGGATCTGTTCCTGCTCCGAAACTGCTCTGAAGTCAGCCCCTGCTGATCTAAAGCACACTGAGCATCAGCAAAACCTCCTGCAGGATCTGTTCCTGCTCCGAAACTGCTCTGAAGTCAGCCCCTGCTGATCTAAAGCACACTGAGCACCAGCAAAACCTCCTGCAGGATCTGCTCCTGCCCTGAACCCTCACCTGCTGTTCAGCGCTGTCCTGAAGCTCTCCTGGCTTGGGCAGAATTCATTCCCAGGGGAATCTTTCCCAATTATTTCGTGTGTAGGTGATGGGAGAGCTCAGCCCCCGGACCCAGGGCAGCGTTTCCAGCCCGGCAGTGAATTTCCCTCCCTCAGGGGAGCAGAGGGGCTGTGCTGTACCCCAAGCTCTGGGGGAATTTGTTTTGTTTGTGGAAGCAATGGGGCGAGCTGGCGCTCCTGAGCCTGGGCAGGCAGGAATTACCCTCCAGGATGAAAAGTGACCTCCAGGAAGCACTGCTGCCTTTAATCCCGAGCTTTGTGCCTCGCTATCAGCTCCTGATCAGGCTGAAATCCCCTCCCAGCCTTTCCCTTTTCTCGGAAAGCTCAGCTTAGCCTCACTCAGTGCCTCCCTCCCTCCCTCCCGGGATGCTCCAGAGCCTCCAGCTTCTCCCTCTGACTGCACAGATGCCCAAGAGAAACTTCCAGCAGCTCTGCCCTCATAGAAAACCCAAAATCCATACTAAACCAACCCCAGCACGTTGTCTCAGGCTCGTATTTTAGCACTGAGCTTGCCAAGTCCATATTGCAATTTTCAAAGTCTTCATCTCAAGCAGGGATAAACCTTCCCATGCCTGTCCCTGAAATGCCTAAACTCTGCCAAAGTCTATCCCTGAGCTGGTGATTTCCGTGATATTCCCTGCTTCAAATCCTGGTTACCTACAGAGGGATTTTTGGAGGACTTCAATCCCTTTGAAATGGGCAGGATGTGACTATTCCGAATTTTCCCCCCCCAAGCTAGGTCTTGCTGGGTGGGTTCCCTGCTCATGGCTCTGCTCAGAGAAAAGGGAGCTCAGGAAAAAGGTTTGACTGTGATTTTCCTCCACCCTGAGATGACAAAAGGCCTCGAAACTTGCCCAGGATAGCCTCACCCTCCAATTATTGATCCAATGATGGATTCTTAGAGAGTCACTGATGTCCAGCTAAAGCTTTCCTGTGTTTTTGGCATGAAGGAGCTCAGACTGCAAAGGGTCTCTGCTCCAGGGGGAGCAGAACTCCCAAACCCTCTGGAAAGCGGACGTGTGGAAGCGCTCGGAGCCGTGGCCGTGACCACGTCCTGCAGAATCCCAGAATTCCCAAAGAGGGCACTGATGCTCTGCTCAGAGCGCGGAGAGAGCAGAGAAATCCTCGACCAAGCATAAATCTCCGCAGAGAAATCTGTCTTAGCACGTCCACCTCAGGAAAAGGGGAATTATTACACTTAATTAAAGTGTATTGACACCACATGTGGCCCCACCTCTCGCTTTGGGCTTTATTAATGACAGCAAAACTGCAGACTGGGCCGGGGGGGGGCTGGGGGTGGCCAGGCAGGGCCCACCGAGGGCTCCCAAACACAATCACACTTTCCCCGAGCCTCCTTTCTCCAAGCCCAGTTCCATTTTCTGCTGGTTCCATTTTCTGGGAGCAGGGCAGAACCGTGTGCTGGCTCCCTCAAAGTGCTCCTCCATGAGCCGTTCTGCACATTTATCCACAGAAAGAATTCCTGGAGATGTTCCTGGGAGTCCTAGGTTGGGTTTTCCAGGAGAGCTGCCTCAGTGAAAGTTGTACACAGAATAATTCCTACTCCAGCAGAAACTTTCGCCTGCAATTCATGAGAAATCTCAGGTGAAAGAGAGAAAATCTGCTTAAATCTTGAGTTCTGTGCCCACATTTCTCCCTCCCTCTGAGGATCTCTAATTATCAGTGCAATCCTTTAGGTCCAACACGTGGAAGATGACTGAGGCTTTTAAATCTTGGGACTTCCTAAGGGTTGAATTTTGCTCTAGGAGGTTCAGAATTATTCCTTAGAACCTAAATAGGAATAATCCAGACTCACTGGGCAGATTTATTTCAGAAGTAGCCAGAGCTTCTCATTCAGCTCTGTTGGTCAAAGTCTGCATTAAGATGAAATTAAACCAATCTCATTTCTTTGTTTAAAAGTATAAATTATTGAACCAATTCCCTGGTGCGTTTAAGTCCCTTATCTTGTATTTCATTCCAGAGAAGAAGCAGGAGTTTCACAGTTTAAATCAGATTTTTGCATTGGCGTTTCAGTGTGACTTTGCCCCCATCCCTCCCTGGCTCTGGAGCTGTGTCCTTGCAAGGGAACCTTTTCCATTTTTCCTCCCCACCAATCCGGCGAAATCCTGAACTGATTTTCCAGGATTCAGGAGAGCAGACCGAGTTCCACATTTTCCTTCGTGATGCTGGGAAATTCACGGGTGGCAGAAGTGTCATTTTCTAAAATCCTGGAATCATTTCCCAGCAAAGCTCGGCCACGATCGGAAATTTCCCCTAAAACAGCAGCAAGGGTTAATCCGATCCCTGCCATGACGTTTTGCACAATTCCCCAGGAGAGCTCTCGCTGTTTTTCCACCACCACTGGAAATGATGACTTTATTATCCACATGAACTCTGGAAATTCCTGGGCTGGGGCTCTTGGGAAGGAGCTGGGGCTGCTTTTTCACCCCAAGAAGAACCAACGCCCTCCACTCATGGCCAGAGCTCCAAAGCAGAGGCCAGGATTGCCCACCAAGCTCTTCTGGAGTTGAGTTCGCACCAAAATCTCATGGAAAATCAGAATTTACATTAAACATTTAGCTCCCAAGTCAGCCAATGGGTTTTGAGCTGCTGCCCCTCAGGATCGAGGGTTCCTGGAGGATATTTTTCTTCGGGACCTCAGCAAGGAGCAGAGCTGGGAAATTCAGCCCAATCCCAACCAAATTCCAGCCCAGCTTTGGATTTCTGGGGTTCCTCCGATTTGTTCTCCCCACCTGCTGAACTGGAGAAACTCCATTTATTTTAAACAAAACAGGGGTTGGAATAAGGTGATTTTTAAGGTCTCCCCCAACCCAACCATTCCATGATTCCATGACAGCAACTGTGGGGTTTATAGGAATGAAAAAAGCTTTATAAAAAACACATATTGACCATTTTCTTCTGGGATTTTTCCTCTGAGTGTTTGCTGTACCTGCAGAGCACTGCCAAAAGCTTTCCCACTTTGAATTTCTATTTGAATCATGCAAGAACTAAAAAAAAAAAAAATCTTTCCTTGGATTCACAGATGCCCTGGGCTAATGGGAATCATGGATTGCTACAAGAGCACAGAGCACAAGCAAAGGAAAAACACCTTTATGATCTATCAGCCCCAAAAAAATTAAAATCCTGTCCCCTGCTCTACCTGTTGGGAAACTGCATGTTGCAGAAGCTGATTGTGCTCAAAAGAAACTGATATTTTGTGCATAAGAGGAAAAAAAATCCTATTTTTTTATATTCTGCAGATCTTTTGGGGATGATAGCAAGATAGAGTTTTCCAGAGCAATAAAGGGCTGGAATTTGTGGAATGGAATTCCAACCTTCCAGGTTAACTGGTGGCATTTATTTATTTCTCAGGCGCTCCTCCCAGTGAGTTCGTTGTCCAGGAGGAGCTTGACAGGGCTGTAATTGGAATTATGCAAAATATCACCAAAACAGCTCCTCACAGTCCAGCTGGGAATGGAAAACTCTAGAATTCCCATTCAGAATGATTGATAACTCCAGGGAATAGGAAATTCCCAAGCCATGATCCCTCATTTTTAAACGGTGGTGAGTGGATGGCTCTGATATTTTAATATTCCTGGGGCAGGCTCTTATCAAGGCAATTCTACGCATTTCACCCTCCCCAGGCTGCAGGTAAGAAAAGCAAAGCTCAAATATATTTAGGATTTTAAACCCTCAGCACACAAAATTTAACATTTTTGCAGACAGATTTGTTTGGCTGCTCCTGATTTGTTTAGTGGGCACCCACAGGGCAGGTAAAACACAATTTTTTGTCTACAATGAGAAAACTGGGGCATCTCAGGAGCTTTTGGGGTAACCCACAGGCTCTGTGTGGGTTCAGGATGGGCTCTGCCAGGGGTTCAAACCTCTGATGTCACAGCTGCCCCAGGGAGTGAGGTCATTGCAGGGGAGTTGGGAGATAAGGAGATGTTCAAATAAACAGAATTCCCTCCTGCAGGACGAGGATCAGGCTCTTGGGAAGGGCCTGGCTCTGCCTCATGCTCACTGTCACTTTTATTTCAATCCTTGGGCAGTGGTGGAGGGAATTGTGTGGTTGGAATCGATAACCGGGGAGTCTGAATGGGGAAAAAACAAGGGAATTCTGCTTTTTTGAAATGGTGAAAAACCTGCTCTGGTGGAATTCCACACCTCTTCCCCATTTTGTAGAGCGCTGTTGTGCTGTTCAGTGGAGATTGCTGGGAATTTTTCCTATCCAGTAAGGATAATTCAGCAAAAAGGGGGGATCTGATGAAAATCCCAGTCAGAAAAGGCAGGATATGTGAAGATTTGAGCCACCCAGAGCTGGTGTGGTTGGAATTATGGGATCACTGTGGGGTCGGTGCTCTGCAGGAGCAGGAGCAGCATGGGGGATCAATCCTTTGGGGTTAAAATCCCTCCAGGACCCTCCAAACCCACCTGGGACATCCTCAGGCCAAGGGTGGGAAGTGACCCCACAGCGCTGGGTGTGACCCCAACACCGTGAGGGGGGAAAGGCAAAGCCTTGAGCTGTAAAATCAGGAAAAATCAGCCCTTGGGGGATGAGGAAATCTGGAATTCTCAGTGCCACAAATGCAGATCAGGAAAAGAGGAGCAGGAAAAGGGGAGCTGAGCTGAGCCCCTCTGCGTGTCCCTATGAACACCACGGGAGCTCCGATTCCCTGGATAACAATTCCCTGAGGAAATAATGTCAAACCCTGGCGCAAACAGCAACTCTGGCACCTTTTCTTTATTTTTTAACGAAAATGGAAGGGATGAGCAAGAGGCTGAGCCCTTCTTGGGAGGCTGTTTGAAAATTCCCATGGTGCAAACAAGTCCTGAGGGCTCCAACCACTTAAAAACCCTCGGAATTGCAAACCTGTCCTTAGTGGTTTGGGGAGAGCAAAGCCTTTCACCGTCTGTTCACACCCTGCAGGCTTTGCTTGCCCAGAGCACCATCCTGGGTGAGCTATTTCTGACACTGAGCAGCAGACAGGCACTGCAGATGGTTATCTGCCCTTTAAAATGCAGAAAATATTGTAAAAGTGTGTAAATCCGAGGAACCTGGACACATTCCAGCCTCGGTAATCCCTTCTCCCAATATTCCTGCTGCTGTTTCGATTGGAAAACCATCCTGAAGTGAAACAGCTGCCATGTTTTACCCAAGGTTTGGCTGCTCCTCTCCTGGAATAATTTTTAAGTTCTTCTGTGAGGAGCTCTGGGATAAAACTGCAGAAATAAATATATGAGCATTGTCATTAATTCTGGCACCGCTCAAGACCACCAGTATTTAAAATCAATTAACAGTCCTTTTCCTGTTGTCATTGGAGTTTCGCTTTCACCCAGCGAGGACAAGCCTCTCATAAAAGTTAAAAACAATCTATTTTTGGAGGCAATACAACAGCAGTGAAGGAGGGCTGGGGAATTCTCATTAGGCTTTTACTGACAGGAGTTTTCTGGGAATAAATTCCAAATAAATTTGGATTGGGGAGACGGTGAGATGACCTCCAGAGGAATGAGTTAACCCTTCTCATTCCTCACCCCAACCCATTGTGTCTTTCGCTTCAAGTTGTTATAATAAATCCCAACAAAATCTGTTCTAAGCTTCAAACCCTAAATCCTCTCTGCATTTTGGCTCGGGGCAGCCAAGGCAAGGTTGGGTTTCTGTAGCTCTTCCCAGGTCGCTGTCAGCAAAGGGAATTTTATTCTTTTCCGTGGCTCCGTGTCCAGCTTTGTCAGGGCCAGGACAGGACAGGATTAATGTTTGGGGCAGCAGCTTCCTGAAGGGATGGAGCATCCCCAGCTCTGCCGCTGGGAACTCTGCAATTTCCATCAGCCCTAAATTCAGCCCCGTGGTTCCTGGGAAGTTTGAGCAGAAATCTCTGTGTTGCGTGGCAGAAGTGTCCAAGTCACCAGGAAACCTCCTCTGATCTGGAGAAAAATTGGAAAAAGGCTTTACCCGTGCCCTGATATTTTGTATTTCTGAAACAAAGCTCAGAAATACCGAAGTAAATCCATTCCCCAACACAAAACTGTAATTAATTCAAAGAATACCACCAAGAACTGCTCAGAGCAGAGCTTTGGGAGCACTTTTCTTCTCCCCAAACACACAATCCCCACCTGAGCGGGGCAGGGTCTGCACATTTCCCATTGCAAGGCAGCAAGGAGAGTCTGCAAGCAGCTGGAAATAATTCAGGAGCACAGGGCAGAGCGAAGGGCTTTAAACACCACCCGGTGTCGGTGATATTTTCACAGTGCTCCGAGCAATTTTCTCGCACCAGTTCAATGGTTTCAAGGCTCTCCAGCCCCAAATTACACCGAGATCTGAGCGCCAGGCCAGGGGAACAACAGCCAAAGGCCTCGAGGAAAGGGCAGGAGATTTGGGAATGGGATCCTGCTGGATTTGATGGAGATCAACCCAAATCCTCCCCTCTCTGTCAGTGTCTCCTTCAGATGTATCTCGTTATGGAAAATAATTTGAATTTTATGCCAATATTGCAAAGCCCACTGGAGCCATGGAATCCCTGCCTGTGCTCTCCACCTTGCTGCTGTCCAGAGCATGAACCCATAAATGTTCATAAATAAAGGGCCATGAATGACAATTCCATACAGATTATCCAGGCAAAACTGGCATTAAATTAAAGCTTTTTTATCACAAAAAGCACCTCAAAAAATGGAACCCAAACAGAGCAGGAGGGACGGTGCTGATGCACTCCAGGGAATAAATATTCCAATTTAATTCGTGCCTTGTGTTCCTCTGGGAAATGCCTCAAGGAAAGGACACATTTTGTTTATGTTCACCCCCAAATGGGCATTCAAGGGGGGTGATCTGCTGTAATGAGAATTTTCTCCATCCTTTGACTCAAAGTGAAGGAGAAATGAGGGGTTTGGCAGAGTGAAGGTTACCCAAAACTCAGGTTGATGTTCTGGAGTGATTTTGGGCTCAATGGATTTTGCAATCTTAGTGGGAGCATGGAAGGAAAAGTCAGAGGAGATAAATAAGGAAAAGGCAAAAAGCAAACAAAGAATTTATGTGCAAGTGTTATCAGCCCTGGAAATGTGGAGTTGGAGATTTTTCAGGGGTCTGAACCCATCTCAACTTGAGACACGTGAAAATTAAAGAAATGTGTAGAGTTGTGTATATAAAACTTGCAATATGTTTAAAAAAAAAAATTAAAGTCCCCATCTAAAATTTTGTGTAAAATTGCCCCAGAAGTTCAGGAATTGTTGGAATGATTGGAGAGGATTGGGACAGGGGAGGGACAGGGAGAGCTCCAAGGTGCAGAACCTCTGAATTCAGAAATACAACAATGGAGGAGGCAAATAATTCTCCAAGAGGGAAATGAGAACAGCATCTTTGAAAGAAAAGAAATGAACATTTTATCTTGAGGGGACAAGGAAAATCTGGAGAGCCTGGGAAGGCAGATGGAGCTTTGGAGAATGAAATGATCTCGCTCTAAAAATGTGCCTCACGTTATGGCTCAGCTGCAAAAATTACCAAGTGAGAAAATGAGCAAAAGGCCAGCTCAGGGTGTAAAGAGAGCCTGACTTCTCTGAAGAAATGTTTTTAAAAATGAATGAGTGAAGCCTGGAAGAACTGGAGGGGGAGGGAGTTTTTAAAGCAAGTGTTTAAAGTCAATTTGTCTATGAATGAATCAAGAGAGAAAATCTGAGCGGAGCGCTCGCAGACAGAGCTGTCTGAGCTTCAGTCATCTCCAAAGGTCAAACGCTTCCTGTCTCAGTGAAAAATCAACGTCCCAAAGTAAGAATCCAGATTTTCTCTCCTCGAGAAACAGATGAGTTTTTCTCATCATAAAAAAAAAGAACTGAAAAAATGGAAATTTTAATTAGGGTGCAATTAAAGGAGAATCATGAAACTTTCCTGAATCTCTAATCTGGAAAGGGTGAACATCACAAACGTCCTGCCAAACTAATTTTTGAACTAATAACCTTTCGGAAAATAATAGAGATTTAGAAACCTCTAAAATCCACGGAGGATGCACTTGTTGGAATATTGAATGTTCTGAAAGCAGAGTTTTGGCATGCAGAGCATTAGAAAAGTTGAAAAATTAAAGAAGGACTAAAAAGACATAAGAAGATTTGAAACTTGGAAAAGAAAAAGTTCCCAGCAGAAAATGTAAGGTGTTGAATTTCTGTAATTTGCCAAACAGAAGCTCAGGGCTTGGTTATATCACAATAATATCAGGCTCTAAATTTCAGAGCAAGAGGGGTTGAAGGCTGTTGAAATCAGTAGAAGATTTCTGATTTCTTTTCTCATTTTAACCAGAGCAGAGAGATGAAAGCCAGAGCAGGTGAGGCCACAAAAATGGAATGGAATATCCCTGAACAGAAGCTTTTTAGTCCCCTGGAGAATGGTGTAAAACCAACGAACTAAAGCCAAAATGAAGACAAAAATAAAAGAATTCATTTTTAAATGGATTCTCCCTCTCTGCTCTGACTCACACCCACCTCAGACGATAGGTGTTGCCTAAACCCAACTCCTCCCAGCCCCAGGGTGTGGAATTCGGGCACCTTCAATCCCAGGAGAGGAGATTCCCTCTCCCAGCACAACCTCCCGTGGCACCTCATAAATCCAACTGCAAATCCCAGGGAATGCAATCCCCACCAAAACCATGGCAGGGCCACGGAACTGTCAGGAGCCGCCGCCCTCGCGGGGTATTTTTGTATTTTGGGCAGCGGGAAGGAGCCGCAGACACAACTTAAAAACTAAAAAAGTTGACAAAATCTATTAGGCTGAGGTCAAATTTCATGGAATCATTGCTTGATTATAGTGTCCCATCTCCAGCCCAGCAGGTTCCCTGCAGAAACCACGTTCGAGTGTTTTCAAGAAGCTGCAATTATTTTTGCAGGGTTTGGAAGTGAGTCCTCCACGGGATTTTGGGATTTTCCAACGCTGTCTCAGACAGTTCTGGTTTAAAATAAAACCTGGGCAGACTCTGAGCCCGAGGTCCCTGGGCTGGGCCTGCTCGGGGGGCCTGATTTTCTTGGAATTTTCTTGAAATTTTCTTGGAATTTTCTTTCCAATTTTCTTGGAATTTGGCTCATTCCCAAAAGCATCAGCATGCAAAGAAAACAATGAGGGAAATCGGAATTTGGGACTGACTAAAGTGAACAATGGCAAGTGGGGGAAGAACCTCCAGTGCTGGAGCTGCCAGATGGACAAAACCAAACAAAAACCCAAAAGACAAATAGGGAAAATCAAAATAAACCAAGTCTGGGGGTGGTTTTAGCACCAAGAGCCTGCAGGTGAATGATGCCAAGAGCAAAGTTTTCCACCTCATTGTGGTCAGACAACAACAACCATCAAACAAAAAAAAAGGACAATTAAAAACCCTTGGCCCTAAAACAAACTAAGCAGCCAACCAAACCAAACCAAACCAAAGAAAAAACCCAAACCAAAACAAACCAACAAACAAAAAAAAACACACAACCAAAAAAACCCAAAGCAAGCAAACAAAAGAACATACAAAAGATACCCAAAGCAAGCAAGCAAACAAAAAAACCACAAACAAAAAACAAAGCCAAAAACAAGAAAAAACCACAAAAACAAAAAACAAACAAACCAAAACAAACCAAACCAAACAAACAAAAAAAACCACACAACAAAACAAAACCAAGAAAATCAAAAACCACCACCAGAAAAACCAACCCCCCCAAAAAAACCCAAATCCAGGGTGTTCCTAAAAGACTGAATTTGGCTTTGTGGGGCAGGAATTGCCCTGATCAGAGGAAAGGACACATCCCAAGGGAAGCTCTCTCTGCTTTTGGACTCCAGATCCACAGGGCAGTGACAGGACTGAGCAATTAAGCTCTGTTGTAATTAGATAATTAAGACCCCAGCAGTGGAGCTGTTAATTGTCCATCAGTGGCACCCACAACTGAAGATCACCCTAAATGTTCCCCTGCTTTATTTCTGTGTTTTATCCACTTCAGGTAGAGTGTTCAGAGGGAGTTTAGTCCAGCTTGAGGACTGGTTTTAACTGGGTTTACCTGTGAAACAAAAAAAAAAGTTAAAAGTCACTGACAATTCCCAGGAAAGGAAATTCCTAATTTTCCTTCCTATTGGAAACACTGGAGTTTCCACCAGGGCGGATCAGGGCAAATAACAAATTCTGGAAATTTAAAAATAAAAAATTCTGGAAGCCAAATCATTTATTTAAGCGAAAAGAAAACCAGGTTAAAAAAAAATTAATAGATTATTCATTTATCAAAAGATTGAGTTACACATTTCCAAAGCTTGTTTGAAACTTATCTGAATCTCCAGGGACAAATTGAGCCCTGATCCAAATCTCCCTGGCTTTGAGCAAAGCTACACAAAGGATGAAGTTGGAGCTTTCAAGGTGGCAAAATTTGGCCCAAAAAAATGCTGGAAAATCCAAACATTTTCCTGTTGCTGCTCAGTATCAGAGATTCTGAGAGCCAGAGAGCAAACTGGAGTGCTGAAGTCTGAGAGAAAGTGGTATGGAGGGAAGAAATAATCCAGAGAGAAAAAAAATAACCCAAATTCCTGCTTTTTCTGCTGTATTTAATTTATTATATTAAATTAATTTCTGCTGTATTTAATTTATGTAATTAATTATTTATAACCAACCTGGGCTTGCTTTTTGGAAAGCTGGACATTTTCTCAGCACTAAACCCCCCCAAGGTGCTCAGACTAAACTTGAGCCTAATCAGCTATGGAGACTGAGCTGCCAAAAAAGCAATAATTGAAATTTTTTAGCGATTTTATTCAGGACTGGGCTCTCTCTGGGCCATTCCTGCCTGGGGTCAACTCTCCCTCCGTGGGCTGGGAGGACCAAGTCCCTCTGTCCATCCCTCCTGAGAGTTCCAGGAGTGCCTCTCCCTGGAAAGAGCCACCCCTGTCCTCAGCAGGGCTCACCCCCACGTGTGGCACAGCCTCCAATCACTTTGTGAACAGCCCCATCCTCTATTTTGGGTGTTTTCCCTAAAAAGAGTTTTCAGTCCTGGGTGGAAAAGCTTCTCCATGAACCCAACGTGTGCTAATGAGGTGAAAAACTCCACTGCAAACGCTGGTCCTAATTACAGCATTTGAGCTGCGGCATCAGAAATCTCAGATCTATTTCATAAAAAGAAGCAGATCGTTCTATTTAGAGCAGCCATCCCCACTTTTTCCCCCTCCCAGGATAGCCATGAAAACGCCTTTGAAAATGATTTTTCTTCCCCTTCATTCTGGTTTCTTTCCCAGGTGTAAGAGCATTCGAGTGACTGTAATTACATCTTGCCTTCGACAAGCCAAATATTTGATCTCATATTAATATGTTTTCTCTCCAGCTGGTGGGAAATGCGGCTTCTTGCAGCAGATGCAGAACATTTTTAAGGGCTGGGCAAAGCCAGGATTTATTTATATGTTTATGGACATGTGGGAGTGCATGTCCAGATGGAAATGGAAATGCAGGACACGGCAGGACATGGGGGAATGGCTTCAGACCGACTGAGGGTGGGGTGAGATGGAATATTGGGAGAAATCCTTCCCCAGGATGGAATTCCCAGAGAAGCTGTGGCTGTCCCTGGATCCCTGGAAGTGTCCAAGGCCAGGCTGGACATTGGGGCTTGGAGCAACCTCTAATAGTGGAAAAGAATTTTTACATTTATTTGTATGATTTTCCTGCATTTTGGCAGCTCGTGATACAAGGGCAGCTTCAGAAATGAACAGATAATTAAATTTTCACCTCTCTGTGCTGATGCTTTGTTTGTTTAAGGAGCCTGACGAAGAAATGAGGAGCCCAGGGCTTGGTTTCCCTCCAGCATCTCCTGATGTTTCTGGGAGCCACCCACACCCAGCCCAGCGAGATTCCAGAGAAATCCCATCCTCGTATGGAGCAGCACCAATCAAAGAAAAGGTTGGGTTTGTTTGACTTAGGGAAGGGAAAGCAGAGAAAAATAAACTGCAAACCAAAGTATGTCCCTGCTCATGGTCCCTTCCCCCGGATTAAGGAAGAGATCCAAACTTTCTGCGCATGAAAGACAAGAAACATCTCTCTGCTTCCCTCAGCCCTTCCAGCTCGGTCTTCTCTATTTAGTCTTGACTCAGAAATCATTGAGAAGAGGACAAATCAAGGATTTCTGCACTGATGCCCATGACTGGAGCATCCCATCCGTGTTTAGCCTGAGGAGCACTGAGCTGTGTAAATACTTTTTTGGGCTTCAGTGGCAGAAAATAATAGGGTTCAGTAAATGGATGTGAGAGAAAAAGGTTGTAATTATTCAACCAAAATATGGAACTCAGCTTGCTTACATAAATATCCTCCTTCCCCATGGCAGGAGGGTTTTTTAAATGTATTTTATCCCATTGCAGGCAGTACTGAGGATGAAAATGATGATAGCAGGGGTTCTATCTAAAAAGAACCCTCAACACCCCAGAAATGAGGGCATGAAATGATCCAAACCATAATTCCTGCAGGAAAATGCTCTGGAATGAAGGACAGAGCACTCGGAGCAGGGAGAGGTTCCTGAGGGCTGCCCGGAGCAGAGCTGTGAATGCAGGCAGTCAGGAGAACAGGACACCTCCAGGAAAATCCACGGAGTGCAGGGAAAAGGCTGAGCCCTGGGCGGGAGCCAAATCAATCTTGTTGAGGAAAAGTAAATATCTCTGCTGGATGTCCTTCAGAGATACTGCAATTAAGGTGGAATTTCCCAGGGAGCTCAGGAGTCTCAGCCAGAGGCTCCTGCAGCAGTGACCGCTTGGAGCTGCAGAAAACCAGCTCTGTTCAAGGGGGGAAAAAGAGATTTAAGGAAATACCCCAAATTTGGGCTTTTAAAGTTGTTTCATTCTCAAAACATCTCCAAATATCAGTGCAGTACGACACTGCTGGGATTTCTTTCCCCCAGAAGATGAGGATTTGTGCTGTCAGCGTCAGGCAGCAGCACAGTGCTGGGACAGGACCTTGTGTCAGGAAAAGCCAACATTGGTTGGGTCCTCTGCATTTTCCTCCATGAAATGCATCCATGGAGATGCATTTTCCTCCATGAAATTCTTGGAGATGCATTTTTCTCTATTAAATAAATCCGTTGAGATGTATTTTCCTCCATAAAATCCATGGAGATATATTTTCCTCCATGAAATCCCTGGAGATGCATTTTTCTCCATGAAATCCATGGAGATGCATTTTCATCCATGAAATAAATCCACAGAGATGCATTTTCCTCCATGAAATCCATGGAGATGCATTTTTCTCCATGAAATAAATCCATGGAGATGCATTTCCCTCCATGAAATCCATGGAGATGCATTTTTCTCCATGCAATCCACGGAGATGCATTTTCCTCCGTGAAATCCAGGTGGGTTCAATGATCCACAACTGTTCTTTCCCCTCAACAATTGAATTCCTCCCTGCAGATTTACACCCCAAAACCACCTCAGGGCTGGGCAAGACTCACCCCAGGGATTCATGGAATGGTTTGGGTTGGAAGAAACTTAAATCTTACCCCATGGGCAGAGACACCTCCCACTATCCCAGGGTTCTCCAAGTCCCACCCAACCTGGCCTGGGACACTGCCAGGGATGGGGGAAGCGTTCCCAAATTTCCTGGCTCCCAAAGTTTGGGTTCTAGGGAAGGCTGTAACCTCTGAGCTTCACTGAGAGCCAGGTCTGAGCCAGCAGTGCTGAATGATCCCTGAAATCTTCACCGAATTCCCAATTTTCCATGTTTCTGAACTGCAGGGAATGGCAAACAATGAGGGATTGAGACACACCAGGGATGGTTGTCCACAGATTGCCTTTGCTGCCAATCCTCCTCTGCCCTTCCCTTCCAGAGAGAGAAAAAAAATGAGAATCCATCAGCAGCATTAAAAAAATATATATATAAAAAATTGCAACTCTCCATTCCACGTTATTGCAGAAAAGTAATTAAAATCCTAGCTGCTGCCTCCATCCCCTGGGAGCAAATTTTTACTGGAAACGAAAAGGAAAGGTGGTTGGACTGTGGAAACATTTCCCAGCTGCAGGTATAATGCTGTGTCTGTTGTCAGAGGGAACATTTCATTGGTTTATTTCTGGAGGATTATTTAGAGGGTTGTGGTCTTACGTCCAGGTCTGAAGAGAGAAAAAAAAAAATTAAAAAAAAAAAAAAAAATCCAGCCTCTGAGGTGTGCCTTCTTTCTGCAGAATAGTGATTTGTTATGTGTTTGTCTGAGTTAAATATAGCAGCCAGGCCTTCGGCACAGGCCGATATTTTATCCTGCTGGCTTTTAAAAATGAGGGAAAAAAGAAGGGAAAAAAAAAAAGAAAAAAAGAAGGGGAAAGGAAAAAAAAAGAAGGAATCCTTGTTTGGATATAAGGAAAAGTCAGCAGAAAACCCACGGTTCTGAGGTTTATTTTTTCAGTTTTCAGGGATGTGATGGGGCAGTTTCAGCCACATTTCAGTGCTCTCTGCTGACTGCTTTGTCATCAGAGGAGATTTCTGACCCAGGGAGGTTCCCAGGCCAGCAGGGATCGGTGTCACCTCCTGGGACAGTCACTGGGACATGGCAGGAGCTGTGCCAGGGGAGCTGAGGGCTCCATGGAGCTGCCCCTGCTCAGTCCCAGCTGCCAAGGAGGAATGGAAAAGAGCTGGAAGGCTGAGAGGACTGGGAAAGAGAAACTTTGGGCTGATGGTGCCCTTCCAGGACCTGAAGGAGCTGGCACGAAACATGGACAGAATGGACAAGGGATGGAGGGACAGGAAACAGGGAATGGCTTCCCACTGCCAGAGGGCAGGGATGGGTGGGATTTTGGGAAGGAATTGTTCCCTAGGGGGTGGGGAGAGGCTGGGATGGAATTCCCAGAGAAGCTGTGGCTGCCTGTGGATCCCTGGGAGTGTCCAAGGCCAGGCTGGAGCAGCCTGGGACAGTGGGAGGTGTCCCTGCCCATGGCACTGGATGATCCTTAAAGTCCCTTCCAACCAAAATCTTTCCATGATGAGCTTCAAATTCAAATCAGTATTTGACTCTGAAAATATCCCAGAATCAGGAGGATGAGTGCCCTCACTCAGGAGATTGCCTTTGGAAGATGTTTGGTAGAGCGCTTGATTTAAATAATTTAATTTCAATATTAAGCCCAAGTTAAATAAAAACCCAGGGTTGTTCTCGCTCAGTTCTGAATCTGAGTTTTCCTGCATTTCTCCCACACTTCCAAACTCTGACATTTCCTTTTCTGCTACGAGAAGCAGAACCAGATAATCCCGGAGTTATTTTTGCTGCTTTCAGCAGGGAGAGAAGGAAATCGGATCCCATCCATCCCCGCAGATATTCGCACTCACAATCATCATGGACCTGCTCATAATTTGTCTGCTCCCAACCACACAAATCCTCTGCCAGCTCCAGCCACGCAGCATTGCAAGTGTTGAAGTATTGAGGTCCAGCTCTGATTTTTATGCTGGACTCCCCCAAAAAGCTGCTGGATCCTGTTTTCCCTGCTCCAGCACCACACAGCTTTGCCAGAGGGTGTTTGAGAGCTCCTTCCCAGGGGGAAAAGAGACCCCAAAAATAACCTGGAGAGCAGGGAGTGAGCAGGGCAGAGATGGAAAATTCAGAGCTGCTGGAGGTGCTGGGGATGCATGAGAGGAGCAGCCACACACGGAGAAAAGGAGAGGTTCCTGTTGGGATAAATCCTTCCCACTGATCCATTATTCCAAGGGCTTTGTCTGCTCAATCCCCATCTCCTTTTTCTGGAATTTCAAGGAAAAAGTGCCATAGACATAGTGCTGGGAGCAGCCCCTGGGGTCTGATTTCTGGGTGGGTTTTCCAGGAACAGAGCGGAGAGTGACTGTGGAAATTAAGCAGCACGAGAGGTTCAGCTTCCTTTCAAATGGCAAATTTCCCTTTTGCAGGGTATAAATAAATATCCAGTGTTTTTACTTGGTATTTCAGTGGATATTGTATTTTTCTTCTGGAATCTTCATGAATATATTTATATACACATAGGACATATACATATACATATATACGTATATATATACACATATATATTTACTTGTTTGTTTATATATATATAAAATATATTTATATAATAGATAAATATATATTATATTATTATATTATTATATTATTATATTATTATATTATTATATTATTATATTATTATATTATTATATATACATGAATATATTTATATACACATAGGACATATATACATATGTATGTTATATATATAATATATATAATATAGTATATATTATATACAATTTATATATATTATAGTATATATTATAGTATCTATATTATCTTATCTATAGTATAGTATCTATATTATGGTATCTATATTCTATTCTATTCTATTCTATTCTATTCTATTCTATTCTATTCTATTCTGTTAATTATATTATATTTATATAATTTCCTATTTCTCCAAAGCTCAAAGCTCAGAAATCCCTTACCCATAACCTGCTCTCAATGTCTGAATTAACTCTGATTTATATTAATGCTCCTTTTTAAGCAGCTCTCTTCTGCCCTACGTCTGTAAACTCCAACTACACTTCCAAACTTTGGAATGAGACTCTGACATAATAAAATTTGCAATATTGCAGCAAATTGTTATTATTATTATTATTGTTGTTGTTGTTGTTGTTGCTGCTGTTATTGTTATTGTTGTTGTTAGTAACAATATTAATATTATTATTATCAATAAAACTAACATTATTAACATTAACATTTTCATTATTAATATTATTATTAATAATGTCATAAAATACCATATATTTGCTCTTATTGTTGTTGTTATTGTTGTTGTTATTAATAATATTAATATTATTAACAGCAACATTATTATTAATATTATTTATAATAATAATGCCATATCTAATAATAAAACCCAGATATTTCTACGAAAAAAGGGAGCTAATTGATTTATATTTAATACCGCAATGAAAGCAAATTTAGACTCAAAAGTTAGACTTAACAACAACAGAAACAAGTTTTAAGGGATGAAATATTTTGTGTTAAAATACGAGGAATGCTCACTCTGAGTTTTTTTGAAAGGAATTTTCTCGTTTCCTTTTATTACGGAATTTTTCCCATTCAGCACTGCGAGGAGCTCCCAATCTCACAGCTGGGGAGATCCACGGGGCTTCCTCGGGGTTGGACATCTGTCAGTCAGAGAATTCCTGACACAGCCTGTGTGTCAAGGCCAGGAGCAGAAATGAGAGCTGACAGCTCCAGTGCTGGGAAATATCCTTCCCCAACAACACAGCTCCAGCTGCTGAGGGTCCTGGGGGGCTTGGATGGCCCTGGAGGGTCTCACATTCAGCTTTTATTTTAAATTACTTTTATTTCCCCCAGGGCGGTGTGTGAGGAGCATCCCAGCCCTCACCTCACCATGGACGTGTCACCTCCTCAACCCACCCTGCTCCTATTCCCACCTAACTGCAGAGAGCATTCCATGAACATTTTAAAATCTATTTACAGATGTTTTTCACTTCGTTCCCCCCCATTTTTCCACGAACAAGACAGGATTTTTAAGCAATACTGCTCCTGGGCAGTGGCTGGGAGTCAGGAGCCTGGGTTTGCCAGCCTGGGTCAGGTTCCTGTGACAACAGGGCCATGGTTTGGTGGGACACAGCAGTGTTTGGTTTATGGTTGCACTCCGTGACCTTTCGAGGTCTTTTCCAACCCAAATTATGCTCTGATCCCATGGATTGCTGCAGGTTGGCTGCCCGCACCAGAGCCCTGTGGAACCTGATCACCCACCAGGCATTCGGGCCCTGCGCCGCTTCCTTTCGGAGACACAAATAGTTTAATTCGCTAAGCTCATAATGAGAGCTCTGCTTTTACCCAGGAGAGCGCCCTGATTTCAAAGATAAACCCTGGAAAGCCAAGCTCTGGCGCTGGGCAATGTCAGAGCTCCTTGGGTTTGGCAGTCAGGGAATTCCAAAGGCTCCCTCTGGCTGAGGATGTGCCATGGAATGGGCACAGGCTGGAGCTGTTTTCCTGCTAAAGTTACCCCTTCCAGATCTTCAGCAGTGGCAGGAGGAGAGGAAAAGGCCTCAGGTTGTGCCAGGAGAGGTTTAGATTGGAAATCAGGGGAAATTGCTCCATGGAAAGGGTTCTCCAGGGCTGGGACACACTGTCCAGAGAAGTGTGGAGTGACCATCCCTGGAAGCCTTCCAAAAATGGGTGAATGTGGCACTTCAGTGTAGTTGCACTGCTTTAGAAATCTTTCTCTTCTTTCTCAGGGAGAATAGAGATAAGCTGCATTTTTGTACTTCCTTAATCTCTGTGTTTGGTGCTAGGTGTTGTATAGCTGTGACCAATGGTTTTAGGAGGTGGATTCCCTGCTGACCAATAGTTGCCAGATAATTAATGGATATATAAAGAAATTTCTATAAATAAAGCTTCTCTTTTCACCATCTTGGGTCCATCTGCCTGCTTCCTCTGCCAGCTTCTGTGAATATCAGGAAATCTAAACCAACACTTGAGGCCAGGGCTCAGTGGTGATTGGTGATTGGACTTGATGATCTGAGAGATCTTTTCCAACCTGAGCCATCCTTTGATTCAATGGTTCCCATTTTCCTCCTGCATTCCAGAAGGAACAGCAAATCCTCTCCAGAAATGGCCATATTTTAATCCCCTGTGCTGGACAAGATGCATTTTCTTCTGCAATGTTTACAATATTTACAACACTGGAGTTTCCAGCTCTTCCATGATCTGTGCTTTGTTATCCTGAAAAAATAATTGTACCAAAAGACAATGGACCAGCAAGAAAAGCTTCAGCCTTTAACAAGACAAAGGGACTCAGCACTGAGGAGAACATGGAATTCTGCACACATTTTTTTCCCCATTTCGTGTGGGATTCAGCACATCCCTGTGGGGAGGGGATGCCGTTCTTGTAGATTAGCAGGAATTGCCATCAGAGGCATTTTAATGAAATATTAACAGCCCTGCTTTGAGAAGGAATTTCAGCACGACCCAAACGAAGTCACAGGAGGGAAATAGTGTCCCATAAAGCTCATCAAAACCCTAAGCTCCTGTCTGGAGGAGAAGCTGTGGGCAGTGCGAGTGACCATCAATTTCAGCAGCTGATGCTCTTTACAAGTCTCTGAAGTGTGAAGTCCCAGCCTGGCTGATGTATTTCACTTTAATTTCCTTTTGGAAAGCAGAGCTGTGGTTAGTGGGGAACCTCCTGCACGCTCACACGCGGGCGAGGGAAGCCTGAGGAGCACAGGGAAGGAGGAAATTATTTAACCCTTTCCGAAAGCTATACAATTTCTTTAGTTAAGTAAAGAAAAATAAGCAGGGATGGTTTCTCCTTTAGTTCCTGTGCAAAAATAAACAATAGTTGTGCATAGCTAATAACCAGGTTAGGGCCCCTTGCTAATATCTGCTCCAGCTCCCGAAAACTCAGGGAAAAATCTCTTTTTCCCCCATTTCCCTGCACTTCAAGCGAGTTCTAAGTCAGCAGCTCGTGCCCTCTGTAGGGGAAAAAGATAAGAATCGTGTAATTCCATCTGATTTGCCATTTCCAAGCTGCTCCTCTGACACCAGACCACACAGGGACATGGCAGCTCCTTATCAGATGGGGCTCTCTGCGGATTTGGGGTCAAACCAGAGCTTTTCAAGGTGATTGTGCTGCCAAAAGGGCTGAGAGGAGCCCAGGGGATAAAACAGAGCCAAGGTAGCACAGTGAAAGATGAAATAATGAAAATATCTCCCTAAATAATGTTTAAAAGAGGAAAAGTGTTCCCTGATTCAACTATACCATGGATATCCTGATCTATTTTATATATATAGATACTGATTATTGCAAAGAGACTGAGAAACAACAGCTGGAATGAGAATATTTTGGGAGTCTTTCCTCATGTTCTTGGAGATCAATAATTTAGGAATTAATTAGTATTAGGAGTACCCTACTTGACAAAAAAACCAGCAAAGACAAATGATTTCTGACCCCCTAAGAGAGAGACCTGCAAACCAACAGAATTTGAAGTTGGAAGTTGACTAAATGCATTTCTAATTAATTGCTCTGTTCTAATTTTTTTTTTTTTTTATAAAAAGACAGCAAACTGGCCTCTTACAAGGTGTTACAAAGTGATGTCCATCACTGAATCCCAGAAATATATTTGCAAAAAAATGAAATCAGACACATAAATAAAAAACCCCAGTTGGTTGTATTATTCCATCGGCAGGATCATGGTGCCACTCCAGGCCCTAATTACCCCAATTTGAGGGTTGAGCCCCTAATTACCCCAATTTCCTGGGAAAACAGACAGGGATGTGCTGAGGACACCTCCAGGGCTGCAACAAGTGTCCCCCAGTCCTGGCAGCTCCGGAGGAATCCTGCAGCTGAAGGAAGCTATGTTTATTTGCCGTCGTGGGGTGGAGAGAGAAACTAAACTCGTATTTATTTTGCATCTGGAGATGGGATTTGCCGGCATGAAAGGAGGGCTCTCTGCCTCGCCAGACCAAGCCAGGAGAAGGTTTGAATGGCCTAAACATCTCCCCCTTCCTGCAGCTTCGGAAGGCCACACAAGGTCCCTTCTTGTCTCCTGGTTTCACCCAGGGGTGGGACAACGGCGCTTGTCCTGCCCCGAGGAAATCGGCAGTGAGGGGATCCCAAACGCTGCTTTTAGTGCCCCTCAGTCCGCCCTGAAAGGCTCCTTCAGACTGAGCAAATCCACTGGGGTGTGGAGATTGAAGTGGTTTAGAAACGCTGTCTTCAGCTCCTGGTGAGGCGGTGGAAAGTGAGGAGCTTGAAGATTAAGGCAAAGCTTGGGAAGTTGTGCTGCTCTGATTTTCTGGTATTCATGGAGATTCGCGGAAGCTCGCAGGGAAGCCAGGCAGGCAGCACACAAGATGGCGAAAAGAGAGAGTTTGTTTACAAAAACTTCTTTATATATCCATTAATAGTCTGATAATTATTGGTCGATAGTTTTTCCACCCCCTATAATGATTGGTTACAACTCTAGAGCGCCCAGTACCAAAACAAAGAGATTAGAAAGCACAAGAATGCAACTTATCTCTATTCTCCATGAGAAAGAAGAGAAAGATTTTAAAACAGTGCAACTACGAAGTTGTGCTTTTTTTCATGTATTAACCCAAAGCAAACGGAGGGTTCAGGGAGCCAGACCAAATCCCGGAGCTCTGTGTGCCATCCCGATGGAAAATCCTGAGCTGCATCCCCATGGGGAGCTCCAGCAGCCATGGCTGGTCCTCACAGGTCGTGGGGGTACAAAGTCTGCCTCAAAAAACTCAGAAATAACAAAGGCTGCAATCCCTAGAACAGAAAATCCAGTTTGTGAACTCATCATCTGCACAGGAAGAAGCCAAAGCACCACATAAAATCCTTCAAATTCCCTTTTTTAAAAAGCCTGGTTTGTTTGCCGTGAATCAGGAGTCACTCCCCAAAATATCACCTCACCAACCTGCACATCAAATACTCTGTAGGTGAGGGCAAGGATGAGGGACAAACCTTCACTGAGAGTTTCTACTTTGGGCAAAAATCTGAACCCTCTTGGTGAAGTAAAACTGAAGTTTCACTGGAGTAAAAATATGGAGAATTCAGATCAGAAATCCTGGCCTGAGGAAACAAGATTTGCATCTCAAGCTTAGGTTTTCTGTCTGAAATACTACTTCTAGAGGGAAAGAAAAGTCACCTAAATCTATCTAGAAATATTCATTCTTGCTGTTCTCCTGCAGTCCTACCCTTAAAAATCCTCAGAATTGGTTGTTTGCTGAAACTCTGTCACTCCACGTTTTTCACTCAGCCCTGGAGTGATGCTGCTGGAATATTTCCTGTGCTTTGTCTCTCGCGGGGCTCTTTGTGAGCCTGGAGAACCATGTGGGTGTAGGAAAAGCAGAAAATGATAAAGATTTAACAACTTTCCAAAAAAGTTTGTCTGAGTTGCTTCTTACTTTACTCAGTTTGGAGATGAGCTGTGCATCCCATGGGGGTCCCTGCCCTGGGCAGGAGGGACATCCTGCACCGCGATAGCGATAGCGAAATCCTGCCCTTGGAAGTGGAAAAAAAACCAACCCAAAAAGGTGTCAAAGCTTCCTAAATTCAGCTGAAGTGGGGAGCAGAGCGGTGGGCAGGAAGTCAGGAGCCTGGTGAAGGCCATTAGGATGGAAAAAGTGAAGTAATCGAGCACAGTGGGCTATTCAGGGCCGCGAGGAACGGGGAAGGCGAGAAGGAGATGGAGCCGGGGAGATTGAAATTCAGATGGAACTCGGGGGTCTCCGTGCAGCAGCTGTAGATCATGTCTGGCCAAGCAAGTGTTTATTTGGACAATAATAGCCTTGAAGCCTCCTGATAAAACCATCTCCTTGCACTTCCATCCATAACACTGCCAGAGGTTTCCTTAAGCGTTCCCTTCTACTGGGACGTAAAGCAATCCCTGCTCCCGGCGTCGTGTGCGGGGAGCGGAAGGGGGGCATGAAAATGATTTCCCTCGGAGTGGGCAGGCAGGGAGATTTAAAAAAAAAAAAAAGGTTTAAAAACCAAAAAAAAAAAGGAAGGGTCAGTCTTTTGTTCAGGTTTTTTTTTTTTATCCGCATCTTTAATTATTTCCTTGGAAAAACAACGGCGGCGATGGATCGCGGGCTCCTGAGGAAGCAGCAGAGGAAGGAGGCTGTTTTCCGAAGCCCCCTCACCATGTGGCTGCCGCTGGGTGCCTTTTGTCTCCCTGGTTTCCTGGACATGGATGGAAAGCGTGGCCCTTTCATAATCCAGCCCTGCTCCCGCGCCTCCCTCCCCTCGGCCTTTGTACGGTCGATAGGAGAAAGGAACCAGCTGCAAAAAAAAAAGCCTTTTCATGTCTCCCGTGCTCCCTGACCCCCCTTCAACACCTCGGGGTGCCCGCCGGGATTTCCAGGATTTCTTAGGTTACATTACGGCAGCCTCCTCCTCCTTGAACTTGATGGCAGCTTGGGCTCACAGGAACAGCTGCCTCCAGGACTTTTAGCAGAGATTTTAGGGAGGGAAAAAAAGGGAATTCTGAGCCATTTCCTTCTCTTCGGCGCGGTTCGACTCTTCCCAAAATAAGAGGATGGGGAAATGGGTGTTGAGTTTAAGACGGGAATGAATTAAAACAAGTCTGGCTTTAAAATGAGGGATTAGACTCAAATATGGGAATTCATCAAACCTGTGGATGAATATTAAGGGCGAATTCCACACTGGACTTAACTGCCTTGTAAAGTACCCAGTGCTTCCAGTTCCTTGAGGCAGTTGTTGAAAAACCCCAATGTAATCCCAGTTCCAGGATCCTCATCTCATGGAGAGGGGGGAAAAATGAAGGAAATCAAAGTATTGGATCCAGGGAAGTGATTCTGGTCTGTTCTTTAAGTCGTGATGCCACCGGAAAAGGCCAGAAAATGCCATTTTCAGGACAAACTGCAAAGAACTAAGTTACAGATTTTCTTATGGCTGCCAATTGTCCTTCAGGCTTTATTTGAATTTATTTTTTTTTAATTTCCAACAGGAACATTTATGGAAAAAAAAGAAGAAATTGCTTCTTCTCAATGCAATTACATGGAAAGGCTTTTTCTTTTTAATGGAACCACCCTGTCTCTGTGTCACTTTCTTGATAGATGAATATAAAATCTATTTTGATGTGTTTATAGATAGATTTAAAACCAGGAGATGATGCTTGGTTGTGTAGTTTGTCACCAAGAAGATTAAAATCCACTCTGTAACCTCTTCCCAAGAGAAATCATCTCTTATTTAGTTAAACAGCTGCTCTTGACTTGAAGGCAACGAGACCTTGAGAACTTTCTGCTTCTTTAAAAATTTGTTCATCTCCCTGATCTTTCCCTCCTGGATTTAGGCTCATTCAGCAACCACTGCTCTCCTTTTGTGAGGTATTTTGGTGATGTTTTTGTGCTCCTTCAGCCCTCTCTGACAACCCCAGCCAGGTCCCTCTCCAAAGCTCTTTCTCAGGGCCTCCGGATTTTCTGCGCACCTTTTCCCTGCAGCTTTTTTCCCCCACACATCTGTTTTCCAATCTGGAGCCCAGAATGGGATCAATCTGCCCAACACTCACCAGGAATGTACATCATAAAAAAGACAGAGGCCACATTGCAGGCGAGCCGTCAGCGCCGATATATAAAATATCGACCCGAGCCGCAGAGATCTCGGCTCCGGTTGGGATCTTTTATGAGCTGCTGCTCCGGAAATGGACCTCCCAAAATAAAAGCTGTGGTCAGGGATGGTCCACGCTCAGAGAATATCAGGGAAGTTGTTGTGAATGTGAACTTTAAATACAGGAGTTGAGGATAAAAATCTGTCATGGGCAGGGATGGGATTTGGGCTTGGATCAGCTCAAAATATTCTGGGATTCTGTGAAAAGTGGTAAAAGTAGAAAGCCTTTGGGAGGATATAATTAAATGTAATTTCTTTGTATTTATAAGCATATTATTAGTATACTTCAGCATATTTCTGATTAATGAGGGACTCAAAACTCATCAGAGATCTTTTGGGACAGCGACTTTTGCGCAGGTTTGGCTTTGTTAATATTTTGCAGTTTGGGTTTGGCCGCTCTGCCAGGTCTGTTGGCCTTTTCCATGTGTTTTATTCCCAACTTTTGGCAAGGATCTGGCCAGCCTGGAGCTGGGCAGTGCTGTGGGGTTGTGTTCAGTTGCTGGGGTAGGGCTGGGGTCCGTCTTCCCTTCCCTTCCCTTCCCTTCCCTTCCCTTCCCTTCCCTTCCCTTCCCTTCCCTTCCCTTCCCTTCCCTTCCCTTCCCTTCCCTTCCCTTCCCTTCCCTTCCCTTCCCTTCCCTTCCCTTCCCTTCCCTTCCCTTCCCTTCCCTTCCCTTCCCTTCCCTTCCCTTCCCTTCCCTTCCCTTCCCTTCCCTTCCCTTCCCTTCCCTTCCCTTCCCTTCCCTTCCCTTCCCTTCCCTTCCCTTCCCTTCCCTTCCCTTCCCTTCCCTTCCCTTCCCTTCCCTTCCCTTCCCTTCCCTTCCCTTCCCTTCCCTTCCCTTCCCTTCCCTTCCCTTCCCTTCCCTTCCCTTCCCTTCCCTTCCCTTCCCTTCCCTTCCCTTCCCTTCCCTTCCCTTCCCTTCCCTTCCCTTCCCTTCCCTTCCCAAACCTTCCCTTCCCTTCCCAAACCTTCCCTTCCCTTCCCAAACCTTCCCTTCCCTTCCCAAACCTTCCCTTCCCTTCCCTTCCCTTCCCTTCCCTTCCCAAACCTTCCCTTCCCTTCCCAAACCTTCCCTTCCCTTCCCAAACCTTCCCTTCCCTTCCCAAACCTTCCCTTCCCTTCCCTTCCCTTCCCTTCCCTTCCCTTCCCTTCCCTTCCCTTCCCTTCCCTTCCCTTCCCTTCCCTTCCCTTCCCTTCCCTTCCCTTCCCTTCCCTTCCCTTCCCTTCCCTTCCCTTCCCTTCCCTTCCCTTCCCTTCCCTTCCCTTCCCTTCCCTTCCCTTCCCTTCCCTTCCCTTCCCTTCCCTTCCCTTCCCTTCCCAAACCTTCCCTTCCCTTCCCTTCCCTTCCCTTCCCTTCCCTTCCCTTCCCTTCCCTTCCCTTCCCTTCCCAAACCTTCCCTTCCCTTCCCAAACCTTCCCTTCCCTTCCCTTCCCTTCCCTTCCCTTCCCTTCCCTTCCCTTCCCTTCCCTTCCCTTCCCTTCCCTTCCCTTCCCTTCCCTTCCCTTCCCTTCCCTTCCCTTCCCTTCCCTTCCCTTCCCTTCCCAAACCTTCCCTTCCCAAACCTTCCCTTCCCAAACCTTCCCTTCCCAAACCTTCCCTTCCCTTCCCTTCCTATCCCCTGAAGGAGGATTCCAAAGGAGGATTCCACAGGAGGATTCCAAAGGAGGAATCCAAAGGAGGAATCCAAAGGAAGATTCCAAATGAGGAATCCAAAGGAAGATTCCAAAGGAGGATTCCAGTGGAAGATTCCAAAGGAGGTTTCCAAAGGAAGATTCCAGTGGAGGATTCCAAAGGAGGTTTCCAGTGGAGGATTCCAGTGGAGGATTCCAAAGGAGGACTCCACAGGAGGATTCCACAGGAGGATTCCACAGGAGGATTCCAAATGATGCCGCTGCTCCCTCGGACACCCAGGGAGCTGAGCAAGCTGGACAGGGCAGGAGGTTTCTGCCTTCTTGCAGATATTTCTGACCCCTTGAAGATTTATTCTGTAGGTAAAGCTCAAATCTACTGTGACAGCACTGCCCCGTGGAGCAAATTAAAATTCACTTTGTGTTTCTCCTGCCGCAGGATTTCCCTGCCTGTTTTGGCCACTGACAAAAATATTCCATCTAAAAGCAGGAGAATGTCCTTCCCTTGCCTAATCAGCTGCTGCTTTATATCAAATTAGTGACTCAACCAAAAATAAGGGGAATAATTGTTGGTTTTTCATCATGAGGTGTTGTCATTCCTCTTGCAAACGTCAGGGTTTTGACTTGGAATGGCCCAATTTTTGAGTTATTTGAATGCTAACTTCAATTTTTGAGTTATTTGAATGGCTCAATTTTTGAGTTATTTGAATGCTTATCTGTACAACACTTCCACAACTCATTTCTCTTCCATTCTCATGGAGATCAAAGATCAAATCAGCTGCTGAATACAATCAATACAAGAAAACACAAATTAGATGGAAAGACTCAAATCTATCAGGCCTGAATTTACCAGGGTTAAAACAGACAGAAAATTGATGTTACTTCTGCCAAAACCAGAAGGAATCAAAAAGTCCTGTGCTTTTCTTAGCAACCCAAACAGAACCAGAGACAAATAATCTGCAATTTTCACCTTCACATCATTTGGGGAGGGTGGATTTGGCCTTTCCAAATTACAGCAAAGCTTTGAGAGCGTCCGTGGAATAATTCAGAGAAGAAATTGGGCCCAACCATCATCAGAGCAGTGAGAAAACAAACACGAGTGGGATTAACATAATTGCTTCATCAACAGCATTCACTGAAGGGCCTCGAGTGTGTGGAATTAATCATCTCCTTGTGAGGAGCATTCTGAGGAGGGAACAGAATGAGAACTTTGCACAGCTGGCAGCTATTTTAATCCATTAACCAGCAAAATAAATAGGTCTAGAAAAACAACATTTCATATTGTTTTTTTACTCTATAACCAGGCTCGATCGTGAATATTGGGGTTAATTAGAGAAATTAAAGGGAGAATCATCTTCCAAACCTTCTTCCTCTCCAGCTCTCAACGACAACTCCCTCCACAGGAATATTTCCCTCAGTCATAATTAATAGATTCTATTTTTCCTTGCCCATTGTAATATTTTGGTGGGGTCAGTAGGATTTTTGCTGGGAATGCTGCAGAAAATATTCAGGATGTTGGCAGCCAAATCCTTTAATTGGGCACCAGGATGTTGCTGGAGATCAGCACAAGATTTTGGGATGATCTTTTCTTCCCTGTAGGAATCCAGGTACAAAGCTGGTGGTGTCCACCTTGACCCTTCTGAAAAAGGGAAGGTGAATTTGGAATGCACTGAGGAACAGTTTGTGGGGACAGGAAAATCCCAGGGGGAAAATAAACCAAAATTCCAAAGGGGAGAAGAACGCTTGAAAAAGGAGCTGAGGCATTTTAGTTTTGTCTCCAAATTTTGGGGTCAGTTTGGAGACCAGACCCTCCATTCACCCCAGCTGGGCCTGGGGAGGTCCTGCCTGATCTGCCTGAGCCCACAGGGCTGGGATTTATTGTGCTGTTTTCCAAAGGCTGACGTCTTCCGAGGAAATATTTATCCACAGCCATCAGTGACCTGTGATGACTCAATCCATCGCAGGCTGGCAAGAAAAACCAACTTCCAGCCAGGGATTTGGGAGACAAAGTGCTCCCTCCTGGCTCCAGCCAATCCATCTCTGCTCCGGTGCAAGGGTCACTGCTGGAGAAATGGGCAATTCCATCTTCCCTCTCCCAGCCGGCCAAATTTCCCCTAATTCCTTAAGAAACAGCAAATTTGGGATATATCAAGCATCTATATCTATATATTTGAGGATATATCAAGCCTCCCTACATTTTTCCAAGCACGGTTTTCTCCTTTAAGAGCAGGAAAGCGAAGAGGAGACGTTAAATAAAGCAAATAATCATCAGTGTGTTCTGAGGTTTGGCAAAGAGAGCCACGGGAAGCTCCTTATCTGTGGCCATCCTCCTCCAAATCCAGGCTGTCTCCTCCGTGCGCTGTGCTAAACACTGCAAAAATCCTCCCAAAACTGATAAGGAAAATGTCAGAGGGCTTTTCCCCCCCTTCCTGAAGTGGGATGTTCAGACAGGGATGTGATCCAGCCTGGAAGTGCTTGAGGGAAAGTGCTTAATGCTTTGAAAGAAAACAGAATTACATCGTGATCGCCACAGATTTTTTTGTTGAAACCAGGAAGGAGGAAAGGGTTTTTCTTATTTGGGAACAGCTGGCAAAAATAATAGAAAATAAATAACCAGATAACCAAAATAACCAGAAGACTGAAAATTTTTCTCTGTAACAAATACTAATTTTTAATAAAAATAATAGCTTTAAAGAAAATCTTTCCACTATTTCTCCTATTAGAGATTGGATAAGAGGGGATATTTTCTCAGGACACTTTTATGGCTGTTATGATTAATCTTTGTGAAGATTTGGATAAAAAAAAATCACCTGGAGGATAAGTTTGACCTTATAAACTTAATATTATTACTCTAAAATTGTCTACAAATGGGCTTGCATATTTTAAAACCAGCATAAAATGAAGAAGGAATAAAGAAAGCTTCTGGATTCATAGAGTCCTTCAGGTTGGAAAAGCTCTCTCCGATTGGAAAGGCAAGGCGAGATTTTTTCCCCCATGACAATTTAATTAAACGAGGATATCTTCCCTAAATATTTAGAATTGCAAGCCAGACGATTTTGGTGAGAGGACATCAAGCAAAGGATGAAATGAGATCAGCAGGGACATGAAAAGTGCAGTTATGGGGAAGGTAAAAGGTTTTTGGTCAGGGTGAGAGGTTTTTCTGGTGTTCCTAAAAATCTAAGACAAGAATCCATCCAGTTTGCAGAAGAGCTCAGCTGCTGGTATGAAGGATATAAAATATTCTGGTTTGAAAGTTGTAAAGGTGCCTTGTTTGCAAAGCAATGATCTGTTCTGTTCTGTTCTGTTCTGGGAAAAGGAAAATTCCAGGGAGCTAAATCACAAACCTGGCATTTGTTGAACCTTTCTTCTCTTTTCAAAGGACTTCACACTTGCACAGGATCATTATTCAAGTGTTGCTTATGATGGCGAATGAGGTCTAAAAACTGAACTCAGATTTTTTTCATCCAATTGGTTGGTTTTCCTCTTTCTCCAAGCCCCAGCTGGCATCTCCACAGCCACCAGGGCAAGCTGTGCCAGAGAACCAAGTCAGACCCCAGAGGAACCAGAAAAGCCCTGGCTCAGAAAGTCTCTTATTTGACTATTTTCTGAAAGAGGCCCCAAAATGCCTTCCTTCTGCTGGGCCAAGGCATGGGACAGCCCAGGGATGGAGACTGCAGGACCATGTTCAAACCCATTTGGTTTCTGTCAGTTCCAAGTGCTCCTTCCCAGGACACTTTCCCAGCCCCGGTTAATTGGGATCAGGAGGTCCACAACAGGAAATCTGTGCCGAGGCTGGGATATTTCCTGGGATTGGAATATATATATTCCAATATAATATCATATCATATCATATCATATCATATCATATCATATCATATCATATTGGCTGGGATATTTCCTTCAGGCATTCCTACAAGGCTGAGATTTGGTCAGGATCTAATAACCAGAAAGCAGCAGATCCTGAGTTCCTCCACATGATCCAGACTTGATCTCTCTTCCCACCCAAAATCCTGGTGTTCTGCTTTAGTCCTGTTTAACTCTGGAAATGTGGGTTTGGGACACTCCTAAAAGTGCATTTAGGGATTCTCTACGGGTTATCAGTTCCAGTATCCCCAGAGCCATCCTCAGCACATGTTTTGGAGGCAGAGGATCCTTGGGAGTTGTTGTTGGAGTAACCTGAGAGAAAATCCTGCTCTTTCCCCCATCCCTGCTTCCAGCTGATTTTGGGGTGGATCCCAAAGGAAATTTCCCCCGTGGTGCATCCCAAAGGTCACCCCGAGTGCTCAGGAGCCTCTGGCAGATGTGTTTATCCAAGCCCAGCCATGCAGAGCTCCCCTCCCGCTGCCCTCTGTGGATTCCTCACGCGGAGCTTTCCGCACGGCTGCCCTTCCCCGTAAACCTTTGCCATAAAAACCCTCCCCAGCATTTTTTACCCCCTTCCTTTTCTTTTTGCCCTTCCTCCACGAGGTTTTTGGGGCTTTATCTCAGCGCTGGGGCTGTGCCTGCTGAGGCCTCTCAGGAGGCTCTTTCTGGCCCAGGTTCCCGTTGGTTAAAACACGTCCGCGCCGAGCCTTTGAGCCGAAGGCGGAGATGAAGTCAACAAGTAAAATATGAAAATAAATAAAACTCCAGTTCAAACAAACCACTCGCCTCAGTAAATAGCTCCTGGCCCCTTTTCAGGGCTGGCCAGCAAATCATCTGGGCTATCTTGTTTTCCAACAGCTTGAAGGCCTTCAAAGCTTACCTTGTTTTGGAGCACTTAATTCGGCTCGCCGAGGGGTGACTCAGATATTGTTGTGTATCGATGATTCATGATGGCTCTGCTGCGAAATGAAAGCTAAGGAGTCTAATCAATAAAATAATTGAGGTGCTTTGAACTAGTTCCAGGTCAATTTTTCTTGGCAATTTTTGCACTTCCTGAATTATACCGACCCAAGGCATGAATAATGATCTAAAATGACACAATATACAGAAACCATCTGCTAGATAGACACGGGCAGGGTGATGTCATTAGGCTACTTCTAATCTGGAGCTCTGGATGCTGCCAGTGATGATGTCATGGGCTTGGCAACCCGCGGGTGGAGCTGGTTAAGCACGAGCAGCAATGTGATTTTCCCCCAGGTTTTATGGAAAGAATTGACTCGTGCTCATTATCTCCGGGGAAAGTGGAAGGGCTGTGGGTTTGGATAATTGATCCTACCTGGACAAGGGTGTTGATGGAGCCAGAGTCCATTTAGGGCCAGCTCATCAAGAGCCCAGAGCCAAGGCGCCTTGGGCTTTCACAATGTTCTCCCTCCCGGATCCCATCCTGAATTCCCAGGTCCTTGGACCAGCTGGAGTTCACTGGTGAGGTGTTTCAGAGCCGCCAGATGTGTCCAGGAGAAGCTGCCAGGTCCAGATGGGGGCTGGGATGTTCTGGTTTAATTCCAGCGAAAGCTCCACTGCGGCGTTAAGGCACACACAGTCTCCACGATGGTACGGCAAAGACCTTTTATTGCAAAAATCCAGGATTCTTAAACTGTTATTTGTTATGAGTTTCCACACTCGTGAGGCACAACAAATGTGCTTGACCAACCATCACAGACCGTGGTAGGAACAGGCATCAGATGGAACCAACCCCGAGCCCCACGGTGTGAGCACTTCTTGGTTTAATAATTGTTTTAATAATAATTGTTCATTTTCTTAATAATTGTTAATAATTGTTCTTGGTCTAATCATTGTTTTACAATTATGTCACTTGTTTTTCACCTCTAGTTTAGCTGAGTCACTCCCAGAATGCTTTTCTAGTTAGCCAAAGGAACAGAAGTGAGCAAGGATTTTACAAATCCTTCATTTGGTAAGGCCTTTCTGCTCCACCACACTCCACCAGGCCTTGTACGCTGGGTCAGGCCCAGCCCCGCTGAGGAAAACAGCAAAATTCCATATGATTGAAACACCAGGAGCATTCTGGGGTGGAATTCTTCTGCCCCATCCCAGCGATAATGCAGGAGAACACGGTGAGCAGGAGCAAAGCTCATCTGCCAAGGGTTTTATCAATATCCATTGGCATTTGTTTCAAGGAAGGATTAAGGACTTCCACAGGGTGCAGAATCCTGGAATAATTTGTCCATGGAGCAGCTCAGCCTGGTCTCCAAGACTTTATTAAAGACTGAATGTTGAAGTTTTCTGTCTCTTCCAACTGTTGGTTGTTACCAATTCGACCTGCTGGAAAAGTTCTTTCCTTCCTGAAGTTCAGGGATGGTGTCTCCCACCACCCAGCTGGGCTTGGTCGAACAAAAATGGACAAAAATTCCACGTTTTTGTCTTATCTTTGCTGTAATTAAACAGAAACTCAACTTCCTTGATACTTCAGGAGAGAACACTTTCATTTTCAGAACATAAAGAACCATTAGTGGGTGGTGTTTCACAAAGTCTCCCAAGACAGGCTTGAAAAGATCTGAGTTTCATTTAAACTTTGTATAAAATTTCACTTAATTCCTGCTTGTTTATCAGGATGTGTAATTTAATTGCCCTAAGTGACTGAAAATGTATTTCTAGTTGGATGGAAATCTGTAAACAGTCTGGAAGTTTCTTATTTTAACATCATTTTCATTCTGCCTTTAGGGCTTCACAAGATAATCAAATGTTAGTTTTTCTTTCTAAATGCAGTAGTCCCGTGCACATCACTTGAAAGGAAAATTTAGCCATGAAATTCCAAAGTTCGGCTTTCAAACCTGAAGAAGCCACTTCGGACTTGCAAGTGCAGCTCCACATCAGCTTAAACACAATAAATTGTTCCACAAAATGCTGGTTGTTAGTGGGGAAAAAAATCTGAAATTGTGCTGGAATAGTTTGACTCAGAAATCATGAAATCATTTTGTTGGAAAAGAGCTCTGAGATTGAGTCCAGTTGCTCAAAATTCAAATAGAAACGAATGCACAATTCTGTGTGCAACAGCTGAAATGAGGAAATTTTGGATGTCTCTCCATTCTCTATTTGCTCTGTCAAAATCTTCTGTATTTCAGCCCTTTCAAGCACAAAAAATGCTCTCAGATGATAAAAATTCATGATTTTGTGTAACAAATATAAATGTAATCAGTTTTATGTACAGATTCTGTCCTCTGAGATGGCAAATATCAGAACATGTGAGGGATTTTTGCTGTGTTTTAAAGCAGCAGTTTTGGTGAGGTGCGAATCCAAACTGCCCCCTGATCCTACACTCAGGAATCTCTAATGGAGATATCTCCAAATTAGCCATTAATTACATCTGACTCTTCGAGCCACCCTTGTTGTTTCCCATTTTAAAGGGCAAGAAAGAATTAAAAAGGTCACCCTTGGACGACGAAAAACAAGCAGGGCTGTGCCTTCCTCTCTGAAGGAATCACGATTTGGAATTTCTTCACCAGCTCAGGAGTCAATTCCCCATTTTTTAGCTCCTGCTAAAGCCCAGGAGCATCCCAGCCGCGGGCTGGCCACTGAATCAAGGCTTTTGTTGAAGTCCTGCTGATGGAAATCTCTGCTCCCACTGCCCCGCTTGCTCCATCGCCATGGCAGCAGCACAGTTGATGCCTGCGCGGTGTTTTCCTTGGCAATCCATCAAAGGAGTCGGGAACGTGCGAGCTTTGGGGCAGGAGAGGCAGCCTGGATCCAGGGGCTTTGCTTTGGGAAGTGCCAGCCTTGGACAGGGAGGGTTTTCTCTCCTTTCTGGGGTATTCCAGCAGGCAGGAGTTATGAAATCGTGTTTGCCGTGAATCCTTAAAAAATGAGGGATTTTTTTTTTTTTCGGTTTCTAATGTGATCAATGCAAAATGCTTGGGGAAGAAATCTCGAGTTTTTCTTCTGGAGGTCCCCGAAGATTAAAGTTCCTGATTTCCACTCAGTTCCTGCCGAGGGATCAGTGCATGAATCCCACTGATATCAATCCCAAGGGGTTTTGCTTCCAGAGATTAAAATCCCCAATTTCCACTCACTTCCTGTCAAGGGATCAGCACAGGGAACCCCACTGATATCAATCCCAAGGGGTTTTCCTTTCAGGGATTAAAATCCCTGATTTTCACTCAGTTCCTCTCAAGGGATCAGTGCAGGAATCCCACTGATAATAAATCCCAAGGGGTTTTCCTTTCAGAGATTAAAATCCCTGATTTCCCTGCAGTTCCTATCAAGGGATCAGCGCAGGGAATCCCACTGATATAAATCCCAAGGGATTTTGCTTTCAGAGCTCACACTCGCTGATTTCCACCCAATCCTATCAAAGGAATCTCACTGACACAGACCCCGAGGGCTTTGGAATAACAAACCCTGCCCAAAACCTTTTGAATCCAAGGAAATTTTGATAAATGAAAATGTTTACAAAACAACTTTTGCTGACATTGCTGCTGCTTTGGCCTGGATGAGATTAATGGGAAGAATTCTTCCATGACTTCCATTGAAACGACCAAGCTGTGCCAATGGTTTTGTGTTCCATCCACAGTGGAATCAGATTGGAAAAGGACCTGGGCTAGGGAAGAAGATCAGATTTGTTTTAAAATCTGGCAAAAGTTATTTTTGTTAGTCCATTGCTTTAACAGCAATGCAATAACAAATACCTTGCAAAAACATCATGTGTTTTAGGGATGCTGTCAAGTTATTTTGGCCCCAAATTTCAGTTTTCTAAAATGAGAGGAGGAAAGAAAAATGGGATTATTTACAAGTTAAAATTGTGACTTATCAAATATTTAAACTCACATTCTACACAGCTTCTCCTTCACTCACTCATGAGGGAATAAACACAGTTTGTTCAGTGGGGTTGCCCAGGTAGGGGAAGTTTAGATTTTCTATATTTGGCTCCCAGGTTTCAGCGTTAAGTAGACGGAAATATCTAAAAAAGTGTTTTCCATATAATAATTCAGAATGTCAGGCTGATGGATACTCCTGAATGCTGTAATTTGCATAATGCTGATGTCCTCAGCACTGACATAGTCCTGGGTGTTAAAATGCTGCCCAGATAATCAAATATTAATTAACACAACCCCCTCCTCTGCAAAGCAAAGATCATTTCACTCTATTCCTCCTAATAGAGACAGCACCATTATTCTCTTTCTTTTTCCTTCCTCTTTTCAAAGAACTTTTGGTGCTCTTGATTTCTACCACCCAGAAAAACGGGCGAAAACGCTCATCTTAATTTCCCTTTTCGGGAGGAGGGGGAGACAAACCTCCATCTATAAATCTGCAGCCCATTCGGGACTTCAAATGCTTCACTTATCTGGTATTGTAAACTCGGGGCTGTGGAGTAATACTCACCAGACAAGTCATAAATCATGAGCAGAGACAGGTGCAATAAATACCAGTGTCAAAAAGTTACAAAGTAAAATTATATTGTTTTGACAAGATGTCCAGATGCGTTGACAACGGAGCAAGTAAATGGGCTCGCTCTGAGGGTCTGCGTGAGCGCAGAGCAGGATCGGGGAGGGGGAAAAGATTCTGAGAGACCCAAGAAAAATAACCCAAAAGCTTAGAGGCTTATCAGGAAAACGATGTAACTACTGCACAACACCTACAGCACATTCATTTTCTGGGGGACTCTTCCTCTTCTTTCCCCAGCGTTACATCGAGGGCATCTCCGAGGCGGTTTTGGGGTTTGATTTGCTGTTTTAGGGTAATCAGTGATTGACAATGAATAATTCTCTTTTTTGCAGAATAATTCTCTTTTTTGCATAATGTCCACTTGGAAACTGCTTGGCTGCGTTTTCCTGTGGTTGCAACAGCATTTGAGAAGCTTTAATGTGTTTAATGCTCCTGCTCCTCGTCACACGATGTTTTTATATAAAAACCTGGGACAGGAGCCCCAGTTCAGCTCTTCCTCTCCCCTGGAGAATTCTGATGTGTGCTTAAGTATCTCTCTGAACAGACTTAAATTTTATGTTAATATGGGCGTTTTCTGTGTTTTTCTAAATGAGGCCAGAGGGTTCAGCAACTTCCAGCTTCAAATTCTGAGCAATTTGTCAAAGATCAGGGAGAGGTTAATGCAGAAGGCACAGCTTTAAACCCAACCAATTTCCCCAGCCATGAGCCCACCCCTAATTCCTTGTTTGTACACAATCCTCCTGATGGTCAAGATTGCAGATTTTTTTTTTTTTTTTCACTTCCTTACATTTGGTTGAACGCTTTTGCGATGTTTCCTACAGAATATTCTTGCTGAATTCTAGTTTTGGAATTGACCTCAGGACATGCTTGGATTTTTTTTGCTGGTGGGATTTTAAACCCTCAGGAGCAGAATTCTGTTTGTGGAAGGGATGAGCACGAAAAGTCTTCCCTGTGGGGTGATAATTAGTGGCAATGCTGTAGGGAAGCCTCACTAAATGAAATTAGAATGTGTTGTGTCACTGGCCCAGCAGAGCCAGCCCTCCTCAGCCATTTGGTGCATCAAACCAGGGCAATCATGGAATGGTTTGGGTTGGGGACCTTAATTTCTTTTTTTCCCACCCCTGCCATGGGCAGGACACCTTCCAGGTTGCTCCAAGACCCATCCAACCTGGCCTTGGACACTTCCAGGATCTTCCTCCCACCACAACTAACCTTTTCTCCATTCCCTGGTTTAACCAAGGCATTCCCATGGCTTCACAATTTCCCCAATTCAGCCGTTTTCCCTGACAAATCAGAATCTTAACATCGAAAGAAATCTGGGTATTTCTGCTCAGGTGAAACTTTCAGGCTGTTTAGGAGAAAGCTGGGTGATGCTTTTGGCTCCCAGACGAGGCTGCTCCGTGGATGCTGTTGGGTTTGGAGCTTTGGGCTGCCAGGCCAGACATCAGCACCCTGTAAAACCAAAGCCAATATGTTTCTGTTGAAAGGAATGTGCTACCATAAATGAAGGCACTTGAAGGTCAAAGGTCACCGGGAGTAATTAGCCCAGGCCATTAAAGGAAGAATAAAAATCATGTTTTACAAGCTGATAGAAAAGAAAGTTGAAAATATGCCTTGGAGAGAGAAGGAAAAAAAAACAACAACAACAAAAATGCAGCACCACATGGTGGGGTGTGTGCAGCAGGGACATGCACACATCTATTTTCTTTGTGAAAATCTGCTCCTGGCCCACGCTGAACACGTGTTCCGCTGAAAATTCGGGGGAAAAGTCAATTCTCCTGTGCTGCGTATAATATTTTAAAAGCTACCTTTAAATTGCTCGAGCCTTTTTATCATCACGTTATCTCCTTCCTCCATCTTAAAACCTGCTTGACGTTGGAAAAATACACAGAGTTTGACAGCCAGGCTGCAGTGAAATCTGAAGATATCCTTGGAAAACTTTGGCCATTTCCCGGCAGCCCTGGGGAGAGCTGCAGGGACGCGGTGTGAGCACAAACAGCCCACAAAGGCCAGGCCCAGGAACTGATGGATGAGTGACCCTCTAAAGAGTCTCCCAGGGCTCTACGGTGTCCCATTTTGTTGAAATGGAATCAAATATGTTTAAGGCTGTGCAGGCAGCGCTGCAGTTGTTAAATTGAGTTAAAAAATGGGTAAATTGGGTGAATTGGGGAGAGATTGGTAGCACAATTTGGAGGAAAATGCAGATCAAGGTGATGCTTCAGTTCCACGTCACTCAGTAGTGCCTGTGGGTTGTGCAGGAGAATTTAAACACCTTGTAAAGCAGCATTATTTTTAATTTAGACCTTTTTTTTCTCAGACATTGTGGCTGCCCCATCCCTGGCAGTGCCCAAGGCCAGGCTGGATGGGGCTTGGAGAAATCTGGGATGGTGGAAGCTGTCCTTGCCCATGGCAGGGGCATGAGATGAATTTTAAGATCCTTTCCAACCTAAACCACGCTGTGGGTCTCTGATCTCAGTAACCAAGGAAATTCCAAGGAGTTCTCCCAGAGGTTCTCTGTGCCAGGCTCACCAGGGGTACCCGAGGCAGTTTTCCTCCAGAGGGTTCCAAGCACTGGGGACAACTCTGCCTTGGCCACTGACCTCCTGCAAACCCCAGACAGACCTTAAAAACCTTTCCATTTCCCAAGCCCTGTCACGAATGACTCCAAACAATTGCCCTGACAGCCCCAAAAGAGTTATAACCAAAAAAGCCACCAAGTTATCTCCAGCTGCTTCAGGAGCCTACTCCAAACCATTCACTTTTCCCCCAAATCAAGGAATATCATCCAGTTCCCATGGCTGGAGCTGGATGGGGAGAGGGGCAGGGATAATCCCTCGGGATCAGCAGCTCTGAGATGGTTCCCAGCTCTCCCTGAGCCTCCCTGCTGCAGAGGATCCCTCCCAGCAGCAATTGCCACCAGGCCCTTGCAGAAGAAAAGAGATCCAATTCCATTATTTGCCTCTCCGGTGTTCCCAGATCCTCCTTCCCAATGAAAAACACTGTTCTGTGACCCACGGGGATGTGGCACCCTCGGCTCAGTGGCACTGAGGCCTCAGTGCTCCAGGAACAGGAGATGGGATGGCAAAATTGAGCTGCTGGGCTGGGATGGAGCAGCAGGAATGGGAATAAATAACCCTGGAGTTGGTTTGTGCTGCCTCCTGTGCAGATTGCGCTGCTGAATGGCTCTTCCGTGTGCTCAGGATACTGAAAGCGCAGATTTTGGTGTCGAAAAGGGTTGTTTTCAACATGGTCTGGTGAAATCTCTCTGTCTTTAGAGGTATATAATTTGATTAAATGCTGTTCTCAACACGTTCTGGTGAAATCTCTGTCTTTAGAGGTACAGATTTTGACAGAATGCTATTTTCAGCATGTTCTGGACAAATCTCTCTTTTAGAGGCACAGATTTTGACAGAACGCTGTTTTCATCATGTTCTGGTAAAATCTCTGTTTTAGAGGTACAGGTTTTGTTTAAATGCTGTTCTCATGTTCTGCTGAAATCTCTGTATTTAGAGGCTCAGATTTTGACAGAATGCTGTTTTCATCATGTTCTGGTGGAATCTCTGTTTTAGAGGTACAGATTTTGATAAAGTGCTGTTTCCAAAAAGCTCTGATGGAATCTCTGTGCTTTGCACTGTCCCAGTTTCACACCAGGATTGATTTTCCTTCCCCAGGGATTCCTCCACGATCAGAAATTACCAGAACTGAGCTTCCACTTTGACCTGCTCCATCCTCCATTGCTCAGGCTTGGTATTAAACTGGTGAAACCCAAATTTTTTTTTTTTTTTTCATTTCTTTTCCCCCACATTCACCTCCAGTGGTCTCAATGACCCCATGCCCACACTTCATTTTCCTGGGGGTGCCCCCAACCTCCTGCAGATCCCACACATCCCCAAGGCTGCAATTCCCCACAGGACACTTAGACATTTGCTTTTAATCTGGGCTCGGAGTTTCTAATGAATTCTGTAAACATAATCACGAGGCCTTTCCTAAAGGGAAGCACACTCATATCCCAGCCATTTTTGCTGACATTTTTGACTCTGGGCTTGATCTTTGCCCAGGTTGCCAAATAAAAAGGGCAGAGGGCAGAGTTCAAAAGCGGCCGTTTGGCCCTCGGATTATTGGAAATCAAAACCCAGCGGAAACGCGCCGGAGGAATTGGAGGAAACCCGTGCCCCCTCCTCCCCCAGGAAGGATGTCATTATATTGTTTTCTAAGGTTAGGTCTGTTTATAGAAATAAACACTTGAGTGAAAACAGGCATGAAATGCTAGAAAGGCAGAAATGCAGGGGCTGCAGCTGAGCACTTCCCCAAGTTCAAGCCTCTCCTCTGCTGTCTCTTCTCCAGCAAAATCCCTTTTCATACACAAAATTTATTAATTATTTACTGGGCTCTGATAGAGATACCTGTGTGTGTCTGTGGGGATGATTAATACTAATTTTTTTTTTTAAATTTCAACTGATTTCTGTTAGCACAAGGCCTTGCACACACCAACACAACAATAAGGCAATTCCCACAACCTCTTTGCAGACCTAACTATTTAAAGCTGCTTTTAATGATCAGATATCAATAATAATGTTATCAGCTGCCATTTAAGGCATCTGAAGTGAAACTTTCAATATCACAAGTAACCCAAGATCGCTCCTAAAGATGAATTTATGCTCCCAAACCACATTTCCCTGCTCAGTTTGAGCTCCAAACACAAACTTTGATGCGACTTCACCTGTCCTCCTTCACCTGGAAGATTCTGGACTGCATCTCAGAGCCTTTCATGATTCTTCAGATAATATTGGAACTTTCCTTCCCTTTGCATCTCCAATTTATTTTTTTTTTTCACTACAGCATTTCCCCCTCATTCCTGCTTGTCCCAGTTCCATTCACTTGCTGCTTATCAACCAATACAGAGTTTACTTGTTTGCAATTTTTTAATTTTATTGACTTCCCGCCAGCTTCCTGATGTTTTTCCCCTTGCTCTTCCTTCCTTCCCGTGTAACTTCTTTCCCTTCTTTTTTACATCTGTGATCTGCAGCCACCACTTTGGATTTCTGGCACTTCCCATCCCATTCCAGCAGCACTTCACTCTCCTCATGCTCACATTTTTAGGTTCGGGTGTTGCTCCCACCTCTCCTCCTGTTCAAATTTGGAAGGTTGGATAACACTAAGTGGACAATAAACCCAAAAAAAAAAAAAAAATCCCCAAACCCTGGCATTCTGTAGACACAGGAGCGTGTGGGGGAGTACATAAATCATTCTTCCTGCCACATCTGTTTTGATTTTGAAGTTTATCAGCCCGCCCGGCCGCAACGGGGATTTTTGGGGATAGGGGAAGGAGGAGGAGGCACCCGCTGCAATATTAATCTCCCAATGTGCCTTCCAGAATATCAGAGCATGGGGGGGAAGAAAGGCTTTCAGGCAGGCTCTGCTTTTCCTTCCTCGGGGCCGCAGATAAAGCCTGGCTGCCCGCGGAGCGCGGGGCTGAAAAGGGCGATTCATGGCCCCGTGGTTATCAGCGCTGCCCGCGATAGCCGCGCTCCTCGCGGGGTCCCGGGGCTGGTGGCGGATAAGACAAGCCCCAAACTGATACCTGGCCAGACAGAAGGGGCTGTGGGGTGGGCATCGAGAGGGACACTGGCAGCGATAAGGGCTCGCTCCAGGGGGAGGGAAGGGGCACAGGGATCCAGCTGGAGGGAAGGAGGGAAGGAGGGAGCCGTCCCCTTTCCGTTTGGGTGTCCTCATGGGTTCTCTCTTCCATCTCCTTCCATCCCAATAGCTCACACCAGGTTTGGGTTTGGGCTTGAGTTTGGCTTTGGCTTTGGCTTTGGGTCTGGGTCTGGGTTTGGGTCTGGGTCTGGGTCTGGCTTTGGCTTTGGCTTTGGCTTTGGCTTTGGCTTTGGCTTTGGTTTTGGCTTTGGATTTGGGTTTGAGTTTGGCTTTGGCTTTGGCTTCGGGTTTGGCTTTGGCTTCGGGTTTGGCTTTGGCTTTGGCTTTGGCTTTGGCTTTGGCTTTGGCTTTGGCTTCGGGTTTGGCTTTGGCTTTGGCTTTGGGTTTCAGTTTGCCTTTGGGTTTGGGTTTCAGTTTGGCTTTGCCTTGGGGTTTGGGTTTTGTTTTGGCTCTGGCTTTGGGTTTCGGTTTGGCTTTGCCTTTGGGTTGCTGAGAGCTGCCAGTGGATCTCCGCCAGGGCTTTGTGAGGATCATTCCAAGCACACAGGTTGTCCTCCTTCCGTCTCCATTTCCAAGGCTCCCTGTGGTTTGCAGTGGAAGTGGGTGCAGGCCGATCCCATGGGAAACATCACCAGAATGCTCTTTTCCCCATGAAATCCCTGATTTTGGAAGTGCATTTCCAACACTTAGAAATTCAGGTAAATTTGACTGTCTCCCTGCATAGACCACAGCAATGAAGGAATAAAAAAATTTTAAAAAATAAAGAAGAACTCATTTTTTAAAAAAATTCTGTTGAAAAGCATGATTTTTTATTTTTATTAAAGTAGGTATTAAGAACTCTTTCTGCTTTTCCCTGTGAGGGTGGTGAGGCCCTGGCACAGGTCACCCACTTTTAGGCACCCTGACAACAAAATGTCACCTCTGAAGCTTCCCTGAGCTATTGAAGATTGAGTCCTTTCCAAGGTGATCTCAGTCATTATCTTTATTATTTCAATGCCACAACATTTCCCTTTTCTTCCAGAAACATCCGTTTATTATGATTCTGGACTAAAGCTCCGTTTTGAGCCTTGAGTAGGTCCAATCCTAAACCCCATTTATTTCTCCCATCGTTTTGGGATGGGAGGAATCCCTCTTTTCCATCTTTGCTGGGAATTCTTCTCTGATGCCTCAATACCACACAACTCCTCACCCACTGCTGTTGGAAATTCCCAGGATTTACCTTGCAGCTTTCTTCTGGTTTGGATTCAGGTTCTGAAATGTGAGTTTGGGATGAAGGGGTAAAAAAAAAAGAGGTGAAAAAAGCCAAGTTTCATCTGTCAGGTTATTGTCTTAAGGATTTTCCAGGTTCTTTGTTCTGTAAATCAATCTGTGGGCACAGACAACCAGAGTTTGCCCACAGATGAATGAAATTGAGTTCTAATGGCATCCAGAATATTATGTTCTGCTTCAGATCTGTAATTAAAGGAACAAAAACGAAGCATGAATGCTTTTATTTTAACAAATGACACCCTTTTCCAACCCAAACACGTCCAACACTGAGCTGGAACTCCCATAAAGGCACCAGAACTGTGGCAATTTTACCCCAATCAGTTTGTCCAACATCCACCTTCTCTCTTTCTCTTTCCAGCTGCCTTTTGTGCAGCAAATCCCTCCACGCTGTTTATCCAGCCCGTGTTGACTTAGTCCTGGGATTGCTCCTCTCATTTCCCTGATTCCTGGGGCAGGAGATGCTGCGCCCGTGATTTGTAGCCCAATGGATATTTTGCTTGCCCTGGGGCTACCACGGCTGCCGGGGCCTGCTTTGCATTGAGTGATTGGTCCTGACAGCTGCAGCAGAAAATTACCGTGCCAGGCTCCCCCAAAATGCTCATGCTGGACAGGTCCTTCCCCAGGGAGTGGGCCTGGACAAATCCGGGATTTTCCTGTGGGGCTGGAATGCTGAGTCCCAGAAGATGAACTGGGAGATGTGGGCAATGAGCAGAAAATGTTGAAACATTTTAGGGACATTTATTTATTTAATTTATTTATTTAATTATTTTTTTTAAATTTATTTATTTCATTTATTTATCTTTTTTTTTAATTTCACTTTGTAATGAAAATCCATTCCCGAGAATTATTCCCTGCAGTTGTATCAGCACTAAATTCCTTCAGCATTTGTTTACAAGCACCAAGTGCTCTTTATTCCCATTAATTCTGTAACTTTCACAGGAGTTCCATCATTTTACTTTTCTCCTGTCAATCAGACTTTTCTTTCAGCTGCTTTAAATAATCAGCAGCCTCCAGCTCCCAAACGCTGTGGTTTGGTTGGATGGGGTTGGTTTTTTTTTATAGATAACATTAACAAAGCTCTCCTGAGGACCTGTTTACTGGAAACAGGGAAAATATCATGTTCCTTATGCGCAGTACAAATGGCTAAAATGAAAATAAACAGAATTTTTTAGGACAGGATGCTGGAGAGGGGATTGACTCCTTAATGAAAACATCACAACAGGTTCCTTGCATAGCAAGAAGTTAGTTTTAAGGAGAAAAGAGTGTTCAAAATCTGAGCTGTCTGCAAAAGTTAATAATCCCCCACTGGTAATTTAGGAAATCACAAACTCCATGGATTTCCAGAGTTCCCAGCCATTCTCAAAAGAGAATAAAAGTAACTCTTGATGGGATCAGCTGCACATCTCTAGGAAAGGGCTGCTGGTTTTACCTGTGTCAGGGAGTGATGGAGAACAAGGGGTCCACAAGAAGTAAATCTGGAACAGGGACACTTCAGGGCCCCAAAACTGATGCATGGCACAAAGCAACATTTCCAGACCCTCACCAATTCCCCACTTCAATGTGCACTCCTAAAATTTACTTTAGGCAAAACACTTGGACAAAAATCCATAATCCACCAGAGCTTCAGGAGATGCAAACAACAATGTAGAACAGCAGAATACATATTTTAATTTCTTTTTTGTGCAGCTAAACCCATCAAGAACCACCCTTGAACCCCCATCTTTCCCTCATAGGCTGGCAAGAGCTTTTGGAGCAGCAGTAGGAGGAGAGGGAGGTTTATGGGGGGGGGGCCTAGAGGCAAATATCTTAATTAGCTGTTACCAAACCCCCTGAGCCATATGGCCACCATAAAAAGGGGATTTTAATACACTGCTCCATTTTATGTCATCAGTTGCGAGCCATGGATTCGCTCTCACCCCCAGTAACTCACGACTGCACAGAAGAAAACCCCCGAAGTGAAAACACGGCCCATCTGTTGGCGATAGGGCCGAGCCGCGCGCTCTCCCCATACATTTATACATTTCCTGCATTGCATATGATTTCAAATATTTGCTCTTGGAACTGCAAGGTGTCCTACTGTCATAACAGTCAAGTTATTCATTAAGCTGTCAGCACCTCGGCGCAGCGCTCCCACGCGGGGTCCATTCCCGATTTTTCCATTCCCCCTCGGAGCACCCCCTCACTCATCGCCGCGCGCGGTTCCCCTCAGAACGGGTGCAACTGAGATCCTCATGTCAACAGATGTAAACCAAAGCCCTACCTTTTCCATTGCCACGCTTCCAGCTCCCCGATTTCCGAGGGCACTAATGGATTTCGAGGGCCAGCTCGAATTTGCGAGGGTTTTGTTCCTATCAATGTGATGCAGTTCTTGGCACCGACTTCTGAGCCCGGGGCCGTGAAGTATTAAAAGCTGAGAAGTCGAGCAAAACAAGGATCAACCAAAAGCAAGCCCGTGATTGATTCCCAGCCCCGGTGTTTGGGAGTGAAGCTGAGCAGATGGTTTACAACAGCAAAGCCAAGGCACCAAACTCACAGATCTTTGCCTAAAATTGGGCTTTTGTGCTGAGCCTGACCCACAGGCTGCCCACCTTCGGCACAGGGGTAGTTTGTGTTTGTTGCCACTCCAGAGGGATAAATAAAATATCGCTGCTGCGAGCTTCTGAGGGTGACTTCATCCTGCTGGGTTTCTGAATTCAGCTCTTTTTGTGTGAGTCTCACGAGCCTGAAATGGAAAGCTGCTCCGTCGCTGAGACAAAACATCATACCTGGCTTTTTTTTGGAGTTGAGGATGATTAGGGATGACTGCACCATGAGGGGAGAGCAGCTGATAGATGATTCACTTCTCTGCTTTAATCTAAGCTTAGTAAGTAGGTTCAAACTGACTGAATTTTACTGATCCTCAAAGGTGGCCTCGCCCCATCCCGTCAGCCTGTCCCTGTCTCAGAGCAGGGATGTCACTGATCAGGGAAAGGACAGCCCAGGTGTCCCCAGCAGGTCAGAAGAGGGAAAAGTCTGCACTGTTCACTCTGGATAAAGGCAAAAATTCTAACCCCAAAGGCCTGTCTGCAGTCAGAGCCTCCCTGAGCTGGGGTGTTTGAACCGTTTCTTTCTCTTTTCCTGACTGATCCAGAACCCTTTCTCTCTCTTTTCCTGGATTTTTCAGTTTTTGTCTATTTCCCACTGCTGGGTTCAGATTGCTGAGCCGCAGATGGATGGATAAGGCACAGACATCCAAATCATGTCTCTGTTTGATTGCCACTGCCCTGGGGTTTAACTCTGCCTTGCCACACTTCAAGGTCCTGCAGTTGCACCAGATGGACATTTTAGCTCTCTTCCAACTGCGATATTGTGTTCCAGAACTGCGGAATTAGGATAAATTCTGTGTTCTATTCCCATCCAGCCATGGCAACTGGGCACATCAGGAGGGACAAAGCCTCTTCTGCTGCAACCAGGGGCTGCTTCACCACAGCCAGGGCAGCCCCAAATGCCCCTCCAGCCCCTGTCCTGTCCCATCCCATCCCATTGATCCCATCCCATGGATCCCATCCCATCCCATCCCATCCCATCCCATCCCATCCCATCCCATCCCATCCCATCCCATCCCATCCCATCCCATGGATCCCATCCCATCACATCACATCCCATCCCATGGATCCCATCCCATGGATCCCATCCCATCCCATCCCATCCCATCCCATGGATCCCATCCCATCCCATCCCATCCCATCACATCCCATCACATCCCATCCCATCCCATGGATCCCATCCCATCCCATCTCATCCCATGGATCCCATCCCATCCCATCGCACAGATCCCATCCCATCCCATGGATCCCATCCCATCCCATGGATCCCATCCCATCCCATCCCATCCCATCCCATCCCATCCCATCCCATCCCATCCCATGAATCCCATCCCATCCCATGGATCCCATCCCATCCCATCCCATAGATCCCATCCCATCCCATCCCATCCCATCACATCACATCCCATCCCATGGATCCCATCCCATCCCATCCCATCCCATCCCATCCCATCCCACCCCATCCCATCCCATCCCATCCCATCCCATCCCATCCCATCCCATCCCATCCCATCCCATCCCATCCCATCCCATCCCATCCCATCCCATCCCATCCCATCCCATCCCATCCCATCCCATCCCATCCCATCCCATCCCATCCCATCCCGTCCCGTCCCGTCCCGTCCCGTCCCGTCCCATCCCATCCCATCCCATCCCATCCCATCCCATCCCATCCCATCCCGCCCCGTCCCCGCTGCGTTCCCAGCCGTTCCCGGCAGATGGCAGTGTCGGGCCGTCCCTGCCGCTCACCATTCCGCGAATAAATAAAAGTTTTCGTTCAATTTCGAATGATTTTCATCGATTCGAGGGAAGCAGGGAAGGAATCAGGCTCCGAGCAGCCGGGAATGGTGTCCTTGGGGAAGGGGAGAGGGGATGGGGGGGTACCCACACCACCCTGCCCCAAAACAGCTCTGCAGCCAAGGCTCTTCTCTGGCACGGATTTTCTGCTTTTAGACCAAGCTGTGCCTGTATTTCTCCGTCGGGAGGTTGTCACTGTGACCTGAGATCCCTGTGGGACAGGGCAAGGTGTTGGCATCGCTGGAAGTGACACAGCGCCACGGCTGCAGCCATGTCCCCATCACGGATAACAGGGATGGATCCAGAATTCCTTCCCTAAACTCACCCTGTTACGGACAGACACCTCTGGAACAGCTGGACCGAGTGCCTGTATTCCACATGGAATTCTGTACATCCCACGTGTTCTGTACTGAGAACAGGGCACGAAGGTTGGAACGAGATGATCTTTAAGGTCCCTTCCAACCCAAACCACTCCACAATTCCATGAATTTAAGTTCCCCTCCCTGGGAAGAGCAGCAGAATCCTCCCCTGAGCCCTGCATCCATCCCTCAGGAGGCAATGGATGTGCTGTCCACGCCGGGAGGAGGAGGAGGAGGAGGCTGAGGGTGTGGAAGGCTTTCCAGGAGCCTGTCTGCACCTGGGGCTGTTCCACTCTCAGCACCCAAACCCAATCACTCAGCCCCAATCTGCTCCAAGCCAGCCAGAAATCAGCTGCGGCTCTTACATCTTTCGCCATAGTCAGGCAGTTTTGTTTTTTTTATTTTATTTCAATGCTCTCTCTGGGCCTGTTTTTATTTCTTTCATCGCCATCAAACGCCGACTCCGCAGGCCCTCAGCACGGGCTGGAGCTGAGCAGGGCATGTTTGCTCTGACAGGAGCTCTCAGCTGCCTCCTTGGAGCCTTCAGCAGGTGGGGCAGCCTGAGCAGTTCATCCATCTCCATACAGACGTTATTAGGGCTGACCTCGCTTTTTCAGCCGCTCCGACCCTCTGCAGGTTTTAATAAATGGATCGGAGCGTTGCAGAGAGCAGCCCCACGCTGGGCAGCCAGATAAGAGCAATGTCGTGTTCAACATTCCACAGGAGCTCGGCAAATGGCTTTGGACGGAGTCAAATCCCAGGAAAAAAGAGCTGATTTATTAATCCTGGCCAAGCGCTCGTAACGGCGCAGTTCTGGGGAGAATCAGGTTTAAAACCTGGAACTTGCACAGGGTTTGAATAATCATTTTCTAATTTTAGCTGCTCCAGAATGTTCTGCTGCAAGTTGCTGCTCAGTCCTGTGCCACTGGGTTGGGTTTGTGGTGTGCACGGACACGGATCGCTGTCCTCACACACTGAGAGGGAGAAAAGATGGGATCTGCTGACAGTGGCTTTGTTTTCTCTGGACAAAATTAATCCCCAGCGCAGCGAAGAGTCAGCAACTCTCCAGAACTAAAGAATAATCTTTTTCGTAATTCCCATCTCCCTTTTGTTTTGGGGTGGTTGAAACTTCCCTGACGTTTGGAGATGTTGAAATGGATGTGAGGTGAGGGGAGTTTTCCCAGTTTGTGCAGAGGTTGTTTTACAAATCAATCTGTTCTGCTCCTGAGCACCAAGGCAATAAATGCACCAAACTGAAACAGGAGGCGCTCCAATATCCAGGGGGAAAAATATTCTCTGTTTTTCCTAATATTTTCAAGCTCATTTCATTCTTAAGCAGCGAGCCAAAAAAATATGGCTTTTGATTATTTTTTTATCTTTCTGATTGACTCCAAGGCTGACCAAAAATGATGCTTTTAAACAAAGTTCTAATAAGTAAAAGTTCTAAGTACCAATATTGGTTCAGGCCATCAGACATTCAGAGAAGGTAAGAGCAAAGACTTTTATTTTCTTCTCTGTCATTGCAATCAGCAGTCTGTACATCTCTCCATAAAGAAGGTGGAGATTAAAATTAAAAAGCCCTGAAATGTCCCACGGAGCTCTGTTCCAATCCCATTGTTGTTCCACGATTGTTCAGGGCTGACTCACCCAGAACTGGAAGTCACCAGGAGCAATGTCCCAGCCAGAGCTTTTGGAAAACCTCAGCAATAGCTGAGACACTTCAGGAAAACGTGGTCCTGTTTCTTGGAAGGGCCGATTGCACAAACCCTCAGTGGGATTAGTAAGAGGTGCTGCTTTGGGCTGGATTTGCTCTGTCTGAGCCGCGGTGATGCTCGGGGCAGCGATTGGGGCGATGCTGGCAGGGGATGAATTGTGCGTGTGTGACTTTTAATTGCCCATCTCAGCCGCAGAACGAGGCAGCGAGACAAATTGCGGGCTCATTATCTCCTCGGGTACAAACCTGCTCTTTCATCAGCTCAGCAAGGCTCAGAAGCCAGGGGGGAGTTGGTCACATTAAAGAGAGGAGGGTTTTCTCCCTGGGGTTTTGTCCATTTTTGTTCCATGGAGTTGCTCCCTTGGAGGGCAAAGCCAAAAACTTTCCGACCTGAGATTTCTCCTCTGAGCAGAACAAGAAATATTGAACAGGCACAAGCAGAGAGGATTTCTTAGCAGTCAACAAGAAAAATAACAACATTCTCCATGGTTTGCGTTCCTTTCCAGCGCTTTATCTGAGCTCCGCACGCGGTGGAAACGAAGTAAATTCCAGGAGCAGCAGCAGGGCTGAGCCAGCAGCTCTCAGCTCTGTTGCTCTTTGCCTTTCAGCAGCTCCGTTACTGACTGGGCTGCAGTCACACAGGCGCAGGGGAGCTTTGGATTTAGGAAAACAGGAGGAAAAGTTGGTGTCAAGCCTCAGACAACGTCCTGTTGTCACCGAAAATCAGGAGAAATAAAAAACCCTCTAGCACTACATTTGAAGTGATAGAGAATCAGGCATTAGTTTATTTACTGGCCAGGATGTGCCAAGGAAAGTATTCCAAAAACACATCACTTTTACAGGATTTTCCCCAGTTTTTATACAGTTAAAACCCATAGGGATGTATTGTTTCAAAGTTCATTGGTCCAGAGTTGAGAAACCCTCAGTATTCAGTTTTCTATTGGATCCGAATCCCCTCCCCTCCGATGTTAATTAGATCTTCATTTTTCAATTTTCTTATCAGTCCTTTCTGGGGGAGATGTCTTCAGCTCTGTCAGAGGTGCTCTGGGGTGGATGTTTGGAGACGGCCACCGATGTTCTGTCAGTGTTCCACTGATGGTTATCTTTTCAGGCATCTTTGGGCTGCTCCAGTCTGTGATGTGTTGAGTTCATCAGACCTCACCTGGCAGAGCAATGCCCTGGAACAAAACTTAAAATTCCTTTTTCCCGGGGTAAAGACAACAGAGCCTTTGACTAAAGTTATACAAAATTTTTAAACTGGTACGTTTTCCAACACCACTGTCTTCAGGGAGAGCAGAGCATCCATCCCCACCTGTGTGGGTGGATAAGCCACCCTGAGCCACAAAAGGAGCCTTGTGATGGTGAGCAGAGCTATTTCCTTGGGCCTGGGTGTGAATCCAGGCCTGGAGGGATGGATGGCTCAGGGGACAGACAGGGAACACAAACACCTCACTGCAGGGAATGGGAGCCTGAAAGGGAAGGTTTTCCTTTAGACCTTCCTGCAGGAAGGAGTGGAGCTGGGTGGAAATGGTCTGATCAAAGTTATTTCACTGAAAAAGTGACATTTAGAAAAACTTCTTGATTATGTACTCACCTTGATTTTGATTAATTAATCATTGGATTGATGTATGTGCATGTACACTGGGAATACCCAGAAAACCTCGGGCTGGTGTTTGACACTTTAACATTTTGATTTTGCTCCCTGTGCCTCCCAAAGCTTCTCGTAACTCCACTTAAAATATCACTGAGCAAGCCCAAAATGCTGAGCATTATTTTATCCCCCCAAAAAAAAGACTTTTTGCTGTATCAATTTGCCTTCAGATATTTTGGTGATGAGCCCATCCCGAAGGTCTGTGCTTGGCTTGGCAGTGCAAGGCAAAGCCAATTACTAATGGCTCTGTTGAGCAGTGCTAATTACAGCCTGTGCTGGTGGGGTGTGCACATGTGAGTCATGGAGAGATCACCCCTTTTCCTTGGGAAAAGGAGGAATTTTAACTGCAGGGATGGACAGAAAGTACCCAGAGCTAATGGCTCACCGAGGAATAAATAGTTCCTCTTCTTGACACTCGCTCACGGAGCGCCAGACCTCAGCCGGGCTAAATCAGTAAATCATTAACTTTAATAGGGATTTGCCAGTTTACACCTCCCGAGGATCTGGCTCCCATATTTCACCGACAGTGCTGCTCAGACAGAGCCAGCACATCAGGGCCACACAGCTGCTGCTCCGTCGGGACACTGCGAGCACACAGCTCTGCTCCAGGCAGCCCAGAACTCAACTTTCCAATCATATATCAGCCCCACCAAGAGCCAGACTGTGGTGCCCACAGAGCTACTGTATTTTTTTAATGAATCAGACAGGAATAGTGCTTAAACTGCTTACCGCCGCTCTAATTTACAGCCTGTGGTAATATAGTGACAGTAATGTTGTCATCGTTCGCTCTCTTCCTCTGTGGCATCGAGCCCAGACTTCCACATTCTCATTTTTGGGATGGTGTCAAACTCGGTTTTACCCCCACCCACTCAACCCTCCCCAAAAAAATGAGATGTTCTTTTAAATTAAATAAATAAAGGAGGCCTCACTGATAGCTCCAGGATCTGCTGGGTTTTCTCTTCTGCCCTTAATGTGCTTTCCACCCGGGGAACAGAATGAAAATGCATTTTCTCCGGTAGTAACTGGCATGTTCGAGATGGTGTCAGAATTCAGGAACATGACAAGCAAAATACAGCTGGACTGGAGGCCTCCACCACACATGGAGGAGGAAATATTGCATTCCCATGCTGTTTTCATGCATGCGAGCGAGCAGCCACATTACAAACCCCGAAAAACATTGTGAGAAAACTTGACATTTCCCAGATGGGCCTTGGTGGAGGCTGCCCCATCTGACTTGCCTTTCTCCCAGAGAGTTTAACCCCTCGGAGTTCCTGCAGGGAAATTGTTTCCCTGTCACCCCCTGGAACCCCCATGGGATGGCAGTGGCTGGGCAGGGATGTCGAAGGGCAGGTGACACCCAAATCCTTGTGGAAAATGTGGCCAGGGATGTGCTGGTGGCTCTCAGTCCTCGTTTTTTGGAGAGCCAAGTTCTGCACAAATCACTGCAGGCTGGTTTGGGACCAAAGTCATCAGCTGCTCCTCAGCTCCATCGTTTTTAATCCTGACAACATCGTGGCCTCGCTGATTTTAAACTCTTCCCTGAGACCTCTCCAGCTTAAACTCAACATGTTTGCAATAATTCCATGAAAACCTGGGAGTTCATTTTACCTGTAGGGCAGAGCAGCTGAGGAACAAAGCCAGCTGCTGGAATTTTTGGGAATTTTGGAATTTCTGCTGCGAATCCTGTCGGGGTGTGACCTGTGCCGAACACCTCATCCTTGGCAGAGCTCTTACAGCCCTGAAAGCTCTTATTCCAAATTATCTCCTTGCTGATTACTCCTTGATTTTGTCATAATCCTTCCTTAATCACCACATCTTGCTGGCAATTTTTAAAGATGGATCATTTTTTGAGGCAGTTGATTTCGAGGCAGACGATTTCGAGGCAGACGATTTCAAGGCTGACAATTTTTTAACATCGGCAATTTTTTAAGACTGACAACCCTTTAAGACTGACAAGTTTTTAAAAGACTGGCAGTTTTTTAAAGACTGACAGTTTTCTAAGACTGACAATTTTTTAAAGACAGACAAAACCTCGCCCACTATTAACTGGCTGAAAGAACAGCCTCTACTTTCCTGTGCCAGGCTGGTTTTTATTCACCAGGTCACCTAACCCAGGAGCACAAAAGGAAGTCCTTTTGGAACCAGAGCAAAGCACTTTCTCGGGATGTCCCACTGTTCCACAAGTGAATCATGTCTGGCCCGCAGGCTCAGATCCAATGTCTGCCCTCGTATCAAACCGATCCACCATTCAAAATCTCACTGGATGCAAATCAGAGATTGAACCCTCACTGAGTCCGCCCTCTTTTTCTTCCTTTCTTGCTTCCTCCTTGATCTCTTCCCTTTCGCTCCCTGCAACTCCTTTATCAAAAATAACTCGGGGAAGGGAAAATAAACACTGGAAGACGCTCGGCTGTTTTGGCAGGGATGTGTTCAAGCCAGGCCTTTCCCCTGCCCTGCTCCTGCCCCTGGAAGGACTGCAGCTCCAGCTCTGGAAGCTCAGCCAGCTCTGCTCACAGCTGGCCCTGCCTGGCTGGTCCCAGACAAAAGACTTCCGTCTCTATCTGGCGCTTATTGAGACATCTCATTCAGCTGGAGATGAAAGGGAGAGAGATGGGCTTTGAAATCGAACCATTAGGGCGGCAAGGACATCAGCATGCAAGTGCCACACGCAGATGGGTTCAGGATGAAGCTCCAGGAGCAGGTCCCGGTGCCAATGGGGGTTTGGCTGTGCAGGGATTCAGCAAAGCCCTTGGAAAACCTCGGTGGAGTTTGGCCCTGGGCTTGGCAAGGGAAGGAGGTGGGAGTGGGATGTGGAAGGGATTTTGGGAATAAAGGGCAGTGGGGTGGATCGTTTCTGAGAGCATCCCCCTGCTTTGCAGAGGGCTGGGTGGGTTATTCCCCTAAACAGCTCTTCCCCAAACCGTGCAGAATTCCAGTTTCCAGTTTCCTTCTGATATCCCACCTGGCAAATTCTCACATGTGCCACTCCCTGTGTGTTTGTCACTTGCCACAGAATCACAGAAACATGCAATTTTAGGGTTGAAGAGACCTCTGGAGATGATCCAGCCCAACCCTGTGTCCTGCTTTGCTGTAGGCTTGTCACACCTGAGATTGCTCTGAGGCTGCCCCTTGAAGTCTTTGGCACCCACAGCAAAAACTGAATTTATTTTTCTCACTCTTCATAAAAGGGCAGTATCACCAAACCCTCGGAGATCTCTGACGGAACCAGCTTTACTGTATTTTTATATTTATATTGACTGTGTTTTAAAGGCTGTGTGATGTCTCCCAGCTTTACTGCACATTTATATTTATATTTATATTTATATTTATATTTATATTTATATTTATATTTATATTTATATTTATATTTATATTTACATTTACATTTACATTTATACTTATACTTATATTTATATTTATTATATTTTAAAAGCTGTGTGATGCCTCCCAGCAGAGGATCAGGATTTAGCTATGCCAGCAAAGAGGCTTTGTTGAGGATGCTGCAGGCTCTGAGCTTGGCCAAGTCCTTCAGTGCTCCCCCCAGGGTCACCTGGAGTGTGACATCCCCAAGCTTTGGGGTCTGCAATGACCTGCAGAGACTAAGCCAGGCTTAGCAAAGCCCTCGGGGCTGCCCAAAAACCTCTGCCCGCGGGCAGAGCTGGTGAATAACCCCAGCAGGCATTTTATTCTGATTCCATCCCCCTCAGGCTGGACGCACTTCCCTGGCTTTCCAGGCGAGAATGGAGCTCTGCACCAGGAGGAACTTTCCCCTGCACCATGGCTTTCCACCCAGGGAGAAAACGAGCACTTAATAACCTGCAAATCTCTGGTTAGAGAATTGCCGAGCTTAGCCCGAAGCCTGACACTCATCCCGCAGGAGGGAGCTCACCGAGATGCTGTTGACAAAGGGAAACTTTGTTAAGCGCTTTTAGTTCAGCTCTGCTATTGCAGGGATCCCTAAGCTGCTTTGTTTTATGAGATTTAGGGCGGAGGATTTGCTTAAAGCAAAGGGCAAGGGATTTTCTTAAAAAGCGTATTCTCGCTCGGAGGGTGCACGGTCTGGTGGGATCTGGGGATTAGGTGTTCATTTCCTAGACAAAAGCTCCATAATTGTCTAAAGGATGCCTGGATCTGAACCAGCTCCAAGTGAAATATCAAGTCGATTCTCTGAAAAAAGGGAAAAAAATAATAATTCCACTTCGTGTTACCTGTAAGCAATGAAACACAGGAGTTTCTCTCCATGGATGTCCTTGGGAAAGTTTCTAGGACCTGAGGAGAAACCAGAGCAGTGTGGAGAGGAAAATGTGCAGAGAAACTCTGATGTGATGGATCTGAGCCTGCACTAAGCTTGTTCTGAGAAAGTTCCTGCTGGGTACGTGTCCTGTCCCAGACTTGTCCTGGAATTTTTAATTTCAGGATTAATTACCCACACAGTGCAGAGCAATGCCCATCAGAAGGAGCTCTGGGTGAGGATTTTTGTGTTGGGAACAGTAACTCTCGGAAGGCGCCAGAAGTTGGAGTTTCATGCCAAACCAACAAAAAATGCAATGAAAATGTAAAATATTCCGTGCCATTTCTGGTTGGTGCCACCCAAAATTGTTCAGCCAGGTCATCCCCCAGCATGAGATCAGCTTTTTCCCAGTGATATTTGATATGGCACTGATATTTGATATATTTCCCTCACAGATGTTTTATGCAATGCCATCTCCCTTATCTCAATTTGGGGATAGGCTCCTTTATCTTCTCCACTTATGGCTTGGAATCCTTTCTCTTTTATTGACTAAAATATTCCACAGGGACCCCAAACCTGCAGACACTTCCCCAAAATCCTCTCTCCCTGATTTGATTTTCTGTTACTTCTCCAGGTGAGCCACTTGTTGCTCCTAAATAAAATGGGATTTTTATTCCACAGTGAAAATACTTCGGGCTGAACAGTTCAGGTGCCCAAAATTCTGACAATTTCACTGGGATAAAAGCCTCATCCTTCAGGTACTGATTTCAGAATATCTGTCTTCTAAGTAGTTCGTACACAGAAAAAGATTTACACTTTTGTCTATGTAAACTCTTCCAGTGATAAATGCTGTTAAAATTGAATATAATAATAATTATTGCTATTGTGGCTGTAATAATAGATTTAAATTACCATTTTAACATAGCAATTATCCCCATTCCCTCTCAGCAAATAAAATGTGTAATTTTTCCTCCTTTTGGCCTTCTAGTAATTTTCCCACTTTTCTCTGGGATATCCTCTGGACACCCCAGAGTCTTTGCAGCCCTGTCCTTATCTGCAGTGAGATGTCATTTCTTTATCAGCACAGGAAGAAATGTGTAATTCTTCAGTGTCCCTCTGCTTCCCCCATGAATTTTACCATTAAAAACAATAAATATCCATGGCTGAAACACTGCAACAGTTGTACTTTCACACCCACACAGCGAGAACACCCGACAGCTCCACATGGACCCCTGACCAGCAAAGTTTACACTTCGAAAATGCCTTTTTTCTCTATTTTTTTTTTTTTTTAAACCTCTGTCTCTTTTTTTTTTTTTTTCCCCTGCTAAACCCTTCACGGGGATTGCCTCTTTGTAAAGTGTATAGTCTGAGGTTGGTTTTGGGTGGCTACTCCCTCTATCCCAGGGATTCTCGTGACCATATGGAGCATCCGTGCTTGACTGCACTCCACACAAACGCTGCCCAGCAGGGTGTGGGGTGGGATATGGGCTGTTTGTTGCTGCTGCTTGCTTTTGGACAAGAATTGCTCCACACAGGAGTTTTTTAGATTATTCTGCGGGTTTTAGAGTCTTACCCCACACCAAGTCATGTTGCTCTAGAAGGTGGGACTCAATGACTCCACGGAGAATGTTTAATTCTCAGGTTGTGCCGCAGAGGAAAAGATTGAAAAATGGGGTTTTGCGGACGTTTCTCTGTAAAATGTGTAATTCTCTCCTGCCTTACAATCTTGACTCCTCAGGTATTTCCTTGTTCAACATGGAATTCTATAAAATTCAAGTTCAACAAGTAATTTCTCTAAAATCAAAGCTAATGGGCTTTGTTTTCCTCTTCATGCTGATGTTACCAAATTTCTGTGAGCTGAAATTGCTGTCACTGAAACCTGAACTGGAGCCAGTCATGATATTTAGAGCTGGGGTGGCTGCAGCTTTTTTAATAAAATAAACCAGGCTTCTCTGGCCTTCTCTACCATTGATATGGAAGGGTTTTGGTACAGGTGATCAAAAAGACAATGAAAATTTTGTTTTACAAATCATCTTTGAAACACGCAGTGCATTGATGCACTTGGGAACACCAACCCCAGGGACAATCCTGGGAAGCGAAGGGGCTGCTCCCAGCAATTCTGCCTTTAATTACCCTGAACCCACTGATTAAGGCCAGGAGCTCTCCCCCAATCCCAAACTGCTCCTGCTGACCCTGGCGCGGTGTCGCTGGTAGCTCGTAGTGATCAGGCAGTCAGCACACGCAAGATGGCAAATAAGCAAAATTTATTTACAAAACTTTCTTTATATATGCATTAATAGTCAACAGTATATATGACTTTATATATGCATTTATATATATTAAAAATATATACAAATATATATTTATATAAAAAGATAAATATATATAAATATATATAAAAACATATAACATATAATATAATGTTACATAAATATTAAATATTTAAATATAAATATATATAAATATATATTTATATATTTAAATCTATTTTATTTTATATCTATGTCTATATATATATATATATATATATATATATATATACACAAATATATATATATGCATATATATATGACTTTATATATGCATTAATGGTCGACAGTTTTCCACCCCCTAAAAGGATTGGCTGGAGCCCTACAGCATCCAGTACCCAAACAAAGATTAGAAAAGCACAAGAATTCAGCTTATCTCTATTCCCCACGAGAAAGAAGAGAAAAACTTTGAAAACAGTGCATCCACAGTGGGGTTTGTGCTGTGACTCCATCCCCGTTCTCCCGGGAACCCCGCGCAGCTCTGGGGACACAGATCCCAGGGCCAGCTCCGTGTCCCCAGGAGCATCCCCGAGGCAGCCATGCCCTAATTGAGTTGCTGACATTCCCTGCTCCGTCCCTGTCTGCTGCCTGGCCCAAGAACAAAGGAACAGCCCCTTCCCATTAAGGGAGGTAATAACTTAATTAAAACCAAGTTCGCCGCGCCGCGGGATTCAGTTTGTCATCAAGAGGCCTTCCGTGCCTTCCCCCTCTAGTTTTTGATAATCTATGCCAGATATTTAATCACTGGATACCCCAGCATAAAGCTCCCAGCCTCCAGAACCAGCAGAAAGCTTGTCAAAATAAATTTTAACTTCTGACCGTGGTGGAAGCCCAACGAGGAGGTATTAACAGAATCAGAGCTGTCAATCAGGGCTTGGGCTCACCGTTTATATTATTAATTCCAACTCTGGTGGCATGGGCTTGGGATAACAACCATCCTAAGCTGCGTTGGTCCAAAAAACACAAACCGAGAGTGGAATATATTTCGTGCCGAGGTGACGTTACTGAGTGTCCAGAGGAACTTTTTTTGTCTTTGAAAGGTGATGTTTTATTAGATTATTCTCATTGCCAAAAGACACAGCTACTGTCTGGCTTCGTTTGCTGAGGGTTTTGGGTTTTTTTCCCTAATGTAAAGATTTATTCCTCACACAAAAGCAACCTAATAAGAAAAAAAAAAGCGAAGAAATTGTTGTTTGTTTGTTTGTTTCTGGGAATTTCCTTTAATCAATGCAACATGTCAGAATGGAGGCTGCAGATAGCAGGCTATGGAGTCAAAGTGGCCTCACAAATTGAAATCCAGCGCGGAGCCCATGGGTTGGAGGTATTGTTACAATGCAAACCAGCGGGAAGGATTCCAGGAGAAAGAGGAGAAGTGTGTTAATTGAGAACAATAACACGCCCAGGACCTCCAGGAGCTGGTGGCCTTAATAAAAGGAGACAATGCCATGTTGTTGCATAACCTGAATTTCAAATTCAATTTCAGCTGGAGCGGAGCACAAGCGGTGCAGAGCTCTGGTGCTTTTTCTCTGCTCTTTGGCCTTTTCTCTGCTCATTTCTGAGGCCATCTGAATGAAAAAGGTGTCATGGGCTGGGGTGAACTGGGCTGGAACTGGGCTGGAACTGGGATTGAACCGGGTTTCCGTCTCCCATAATTAAATCCTCGATCATGGAATTAATTTCAAGGACACTAAACACAGGAAAGGTGAGAATGGAGGTGATTTTGCAATCAAATTGGTGGCACAAGTTTCCATTGGGGTTTGTGCTCTTGCCCACTGTGGTTCTGTTGTGACTCAAACTGGAGTGATGAGGAAGGACTGTTGGCACTGAGATGGTCCTGAAGGGCCCAAGGCTTTGGAATTCATTTCATCCCCGGTTTTCTCCATCACTGTGGACAAAACCAGGTTCAACTGGCCTGGAGTGTGTCCAGAATTCCTTGAGTGTCCCCCACAGTCACCGCCAGGGCAAAGCCCTGAGGCTGTGCAGCCACACAAACCTCGTACAGTCAGGCACTGCTGGGGCTGAAATCCACTTTTTCCCTCCTGTGTGGGAGCTTTTGGTTCTTTGTCCTCAAGAAAAGAAGGGATTAGGAGCAGGAAGCTCCATGAGAGAATTCCTGAGCCCATTTGCACACCAGCTCCAGGACATGGGACACATCTGGGTGTCCTCAGCTCCACCTGCCCCAGGACATCTCATGGCAGCAATTTCTTACTAGTCCAGAACTCTCCAGCAAGATTTGTTTAATTATTTTCTATATTTATCTGTGTGGATCCCTTCCCCACTGATTTCCCACCTTTTTTTGTTCACTCAGTCTTTCAAATAAAAAGCATTTGGATTCTCTTTGCTGGATAAAAATGCTTCCACTTGAGGAAGGTAGGAGATCCTGAATATACCAATAAGAAATTACAGATTAAACTCCAATTATTACCCAGGATATTATGGATCTCATTGGTGTTCAGTCAGCACCTTTAACCTCCCAGGAGAATGGAAATTCATCCCAAAAATGAATCTGCCTCCCTTTTTAAAAAATCCAGTGTGAATAAGACCAAAATATAAACCCAGCTATCCTTCTTTCCTCTTACTTAAGCAAATAAATGTAGAGTAGAAAGCAAATACAAGCTTTGGGATATTGTATTCCAGATCCCTGGATATTCTGGAACATTTTATGGATGAGTGAAAAATGGAGGATCTTTCCCTTCCTCCCTTTAAGTCTAGGCAACACGAATTCATCATTCATGAACTTTCACAACCTTTTCCAGAGCTGTGCTTGCATTTCAAAGCCATTGTGAGGGACAAACTACAATATCTATTCTGCTTTTCCCCCCTCCCCAGCTCCACAGAATGCAGGGATGTGGTGCCTGCAGTGCTGGGATGTATTTGTGCATATCAAAAGCAGCAACTCTCTCAAATCATTCATTGAAAGTTCCACTTGGCTTTGAGTCTTCCTGAAAAATATGTTTATTTTGTCTTCTCGACTTACTTTTCCTCGTGTCTGAGTATTGTGCCTCCAGGAAGAAAAGCTTAAATTGCTGAAGTAGGGCTTTTTTTCAAAGCCTGCCAAGAATAAAGTGGCTTAATAAGGAAGCACACAGATTTCACTTTCTTACAGAGAGGGGGAAAAAAAAAAAAAAGGAAGAAAAAATAAGAAAAAAAGGAGCAAATCATTTGGAGAAAGGCTGGAAACTTTGTGAGCAGTGGACTTTTCTAAAAGTGGCAAGATAGGAGGATTTTGGGAAGGGATGTGGAGCTTGGAAAGGACGAGGACCCTGCCAAGCCGATGGGATCCATGAGCGCAGGGAGGTTTGTGCTGTGGGAATTCTGCAATCCAAGGCCACCCTGGTGGTGTGGCTGTGCTGCCACACAGGGTCTGTCCCTTGGGAGGTGTTGGGGACACAGCAGGGACAGTCCCTGGCTGTCACCGTGGTCCTGGGGGGCTGGGAAGGCCAGAGCTGCTCTCCCATTGTCCCCACATCCCTGCGGGGTTCGGATGCCATCGAGTGCCATCCCAGCCCCACAACGAGCCCACGGTGTCCCTGTCCATGCCAGGCCCCCTGAGGGCACATTGCCACTCCTTGGCCACCAGCCCAGAGGACACTTCCATCTCAGTGCCCGAGGGAGGCTGCCAAGCACCAATTGTTCTGTTTGCTCTGTCTGAGCACTGTTTGTAGCAAAAACACCGCAGGAGAGCCTGGGTCGTGGTGGGAGCTGCAGAACATGGGACATTCCTGCTCCTCCACCACCAGGGCTGGCACGCCATGAGGAAAACGCAGCAGAGCCTTTCCTGCTGCCACTGTTCATTGGGAAAAGCCAATCCAGGCTTAAAAACCCAAAATTTAAGGCTGTGGGGAGGAGGTGACACCCAGGTCAAGCTGTTCCATGTCCTCGGGCTCTCCGACAAAGCTTGGAGCAGCTCCGAGTGAAGGGCAACTCGCATTTTTTTGTCCATCACTTTTCATTTTCGCAGGTGGAGCCAAAAAGGAGTGGAAAAACAAGATTGTGTCTCAAAAATGAGCAACCGGAAGGTTGAGGCCTTGACTCGCTCAAGCAGGTCCTGGGAGCAACGGTGACTCCATGGTGCCACCTCTGAGTCACTCGGAACTGCTCAACACACCTGCAAGGTTTATTTTTGGAGGTTTCCAAATAAAAATAAACAGACCCAGCCCAGCCTAGGCCACAGCCTGAGGTGGGGCAGCTGCAGGGTTCTGGGAGATAATGCCATGATGGGAAGGGAGAGGGAAATATTTCGGATTCATTGGAGGAGCAAATCCTGCATGGCAGTGAGATTTTTGTGTGGGGGTTTTTGGTAAGGAGCGTTTAACACTCGGAATTGTTTGGTTTCGCTGGCCAGGGATGGATTGAATCCAATTGCAGTGCTCATCCAGCTGGGTGGAATTAGCGGAGCAGGAATGTGGTCACCATCAGGAGCGTGACACCATCAGGACTGTGGCACCATCAGGAGTGTGACACCATCAGGAATGTGGCACCATCAGGAGTGTGGGCACCATCAGGAATGTGGCACCATCAGGAATTGGGGCACCATCAGGACTGTGGACACCATCAGGAATTGGGGCACCATCAGGAATGTGGCACCATCAGGAGTGTGGGCATCATCAGGAGTGTGGCACCATCAGGAACCTGGGCACCATCAGGAACCTGGGCACCATCAGGAGTATGAGCACCATCAGGAATGTGGCACCATCAGGAGTCCATCTGAACATGGCCAGAACATCCCCAATCCCTCTCCACACAGATCCTGTGCCCACCACATTAAAAATCTTTCCCACTTTTGGGTGAGCTCTGGAAAACCCACGAGGCACAATCTCTCCAGCAGTGGATAGGACCACTGACCCAAGCAAATATTGGAATGTGTTACCCATAAGATTTATGAGTAACCCTCCTAAATCCTAATTTATTTGGGTTCTGCCATCACTATTTTATTTATTTTATTTATTTTCTGCTGAAATCCACCATATTGTGTAAAGCTTTCCGAACCTTTGAGCAGAGGGAGGCACTCGGGGCTCCCATGTCCTGATTAAACTCTAATTTCGATTCATCCACTGCACAGATTTTTCAAACCTCTCATTCCACACCAGCAAAGTCACCTGTTTTCCGAGGGACACTCACTGGAAAATGTGGGCAGTCGGATTTCTCTGCGGTTCAGCCACTCCTATATTTGAAACACTGCTCTGAGCAAAAAAAAAAACCAAACTCGAGGCTTCTCAGACCGGGAAAGTGCAATTTGTCATCATCTCACCCCTTTTTGAAGAGCTGTCATTTTCTCTGAGTCTCTTATTTTACATAAAATACACTTTTTTTCTGTTTTTATCACACGATGGCTCCACTTTTTTACAAGTCTTTGATTAAAAAATTGCCTGAGCTGTTCATGGACAGAGTTAAAACTCAGCCTAGGATGGGGCAAAGCATCTGGTTGATATTTCAGCAATGTCTTGTGGTTAATAAGTTCTGCTTGAGCCACAGAATTCCTTTCAGGACTTTTCATGTGGAAATTTCTTCATTGCTTTGCAAAGTAGGTGCCTGTGGGGTTTTTATTCGGGTACAAAGTTTAGGGTTTGAGGACTCCACGGGACAAGTGTTGAAAAAATGAAATAAAATAGAAGAAAATTAAATTAGATTAAGTTAAATTGAATTAATGATGGTGGAGATTCTTTTCTGTAAAATTAGCTGCCACTGTGACCCACCAAACATGGCCCTTTGGTTAACACCTCTTCTTATATCATGAAAAATAAATATCTGGAGCTAAAATTTTTCTGTTCAGCTCACGATTTCAGACAGTTTTCTGCTTGTGACCATGTCACTAAATAGTGAGTATAATGCACTCCATGGTTATAGGCTGGAAAACGACTTCAGCTCATTAAAAAAGAAAATAAAGAGAAAAGAAAAAGATGTACTATTAAAAAAAAAAAAAAAAAAGATTCCTGGAATGCCATGAGCCTACAGAAATCCAAGGAAAAACCCCAACCTACGTCAGGCTTAATATTTATCAAGAACCTGACACCAGTGTGGTCATTTTTTTGCTTGTTTACTGTAGAAATGGAGTTTATTCCAATTTGTAATCTCCAAACTTTCCTTTGGGCTGGAAAGGGCACCTGGGGTTGGGATGGGGTGGGATGGAGGAGGAGGAGGAGGAGATGGAAGCAAAGGGAGGAGGTGAGGAATCAAACCTGTCCGGCCAAAAATGTTGAGTGCAGAACCCAAATTTCCGTGCTGGTTGTGCCTCCGTGTCCCAGTGGTGTGAAAATTCAGGGATTTAAATGAAATTGGGAAGATTTTGGGGTTGCTTTGCCCTCAGGAAAACTTTGCAGGGAATCAGAGGTGACAAACGCAGGCAGGAAAAGGCAATGGTGGGCATTATCCAGGGGCTGGAAATGATTCCTGAGCTTCCCAGAAAGCTCCTGATGTCCATCCCAGAGCTCAGCTCAAACAGCACAAAACGCAGAGACAATCACTGCAAGTTGACATTTCTATATTACATTTAAATTTACATTTCCATATTTACATTTACATTTCCATATTTACATTTACATTTCCATATTTACATATTTCCATTTACATTTAAGATCTGCCATGAACTTTCAAGAGATCTTCAAGTAAGAGCTTTAAGGGGTCGTTCAGAGAGGCAACACAGAACATTTGTGACTAAAATGAACACTTTATTTTTAGCAAAAACCTTTCATATTACTGTCTGCAAGATGTCTTAAGGCATCTGACTGCAGGAACAGAGCACATTAATACAACTGGAAAAGGAGAGGGTTTTTTTAATTTATAAATACATAAATATTTATTGCATTTATAATTATTATAAATACCTAATGTGGAATCATTCTTATTTTTAAAAAATAATTGCACAGCCCAAGCTTGCATTGGGAAATGAGGTTATTTCTGTTGAAATAAGTGGAATACAAAGCCTCTTGCCTGAGATTCAGATGAAAATTGAAGAGGGACAGTAAAAGGATACATTAAAATGATATTTTTTGGCTGGAGCTGTCCTTGGGAAATGATTGATCTTCTGTCTCATCAAATAACTCCAAAGGGCATTTTACCTGGAGGTGTGTGCTGAGACAACTCACTGAAGGATGATACAGAAATTATTAAACAGCCCCAAACCTCTCAAATGAGACCTTCTTTAGTCTATTTTAAGCTTTGATTAATTGTATTTTTTCTTCTAGTGGCTCCCAGCTCGAAGGGGTGGAATGAGGAATGGTTTGTAGCCACCTCCACCAGGGCATATCTAGGGCTGCCCACAGTGCTTGCCAAGGAGAGGATTCCAGAAGGGTTAAAAATTTGGGAGGAGACAGTGGGTGGAGAAAAGGCTCTGCTGGGAACAAGGAATTGAGATATCAATGTCCACATTGGCCGAGACCGAGACAGAAACCCAAGATTTCCACGAGCTCAGAGATCTTCCTTTTCACCCCTGATGTTGCTTTTCCCCAAATAAATTTGCTTTCTTATCTCCAAGAAAGATTGGATCCCAAATACAAAACAAAACATCCCCACGTGAGCAGAGAAATGGATTTTTTCGCTGCAGGATTTGAAATTCTACACAAATGTCCTCTTTCCGAGCTGCAGATCTCTCAGCTTTCCTGACAGCCAGCCTGGAGTGCAGCTCCCATTCCCTCACCATTTATGACACAATTTGTTGCTTTAGGTTGAAAGGATGGGAAAATAAAACCCCGTGGCAAGTAAAGTGTGGGATCCTCATCCCAAAAATGTGAGAAGGAGAAGGAGATGGCAGGGGGAGGCAGGGAGTGGCACATATGGAAATAAATGCCATTTTTCACTGCTCTCAATAAACCAGGAGCAGTGATAGCCACTCTGTCACCTTAAAGAGAGAGATTTAATTTATTAACACCCTGCCTTGGCCACGAGCCTGAAATGGTTCCACAGAGATAATTTGAAAAGATTTCTAGTAAAAACTAGAAATACTTGAAGGCATCATGGGAAGGCCTGCAATCAGCAGCAAAGGACAATAATCAGGCCTTTGTGGCCATTTCTTTGGGCAGGAACGAGGCCTCCACTCCATCATTATTCCCCACACCTTGAGCACTTTTTGGGAACATTGGCATGAGTGAGAGGAACATGTTATGAAACTGAGCAAATACTGACACAGGAATATTCCCGGGCCGGGTGTATTTACATAAATATTCATTCGAGAAGGATTTAATGGCTGCTTTGACAGGCTCTGTGCTGGAAAGAGCTGCAGCAACACCTTGAACTCAGACCTGCCTGCCCAGGGTCACTTTGGATCTCATTTCTTTGGTTTAGAGAGATGCAGAGAGCCACGCTGGGGGGACCCTGTGCCAGAGGGGTGAGGCTGGAGGGGATTTGGGCAATGCCAGGAGCTCTCCATCCTCAGCCTGATGCCCATCCCGAGTGCTCGAGGCCAGCCCCAGTGCACACACGCAGGGCCAATGTGTGTGAAATGTTTCAATTACCTCTAAAATAATGTTTAACATGTTCCAGACATAGTGCATTAAGCAAATACCCGAGCAGTATTTGAAGCATATTCTGTTTTTCATTTTAATAGATTGTAAATGTATTAAACACATGTTAAGAATATATTTCATATAGTGCATTTGTAAAATATTATCAAATTTATATAGGCGGAAACCACAGAGCCACCACAGGATCGGCTCCAGAGCAGGCCCATTTGGGAAGTTAACCTTTTAGCACCATTGCACCGGCAGAGAACGGAGGATTTGGGTTGATTTCACTTGATTTGGGTTCATTTTAAGCCCTTAACCCCTTTAGCTCTAAACTCAGGGCTCTGTGTGATATTTACACCCCAATCATCCACCCTGGAGCTTCTATTTTAGTACAGAGAGAGGTGCTCAATATCAGAGCTCAAAATTTGCCCCACAGCCACAGGATTAAATATCTGCTCCTCATTTAATGCCTCTCCAATCATCTGATGGCATTGAATATCTCCATTAAAAGGCAAACATCCGCAGATATTTCAAAGCTGGAAACAGAGAGCTCAGGATTCAGCTCAGTTTCTTCTCCTCTGTCCTGCAGACCAAGAGAACTGCAGTTGGGTTTTGGGTTTCGGCCAAGCCAGGAGAAGGGTTTGGGTTTGGATTTGGAGGAGTTTTCTCAGCCCAGAGCCCATCAGGTTTCCTTGAAAGCAGAACCCGGAGCTGGGTCTGCTCCTTTGGAAATGAATTCCATCTCCCAGCTGAGCTCAGCCAAATCCCTGGAAATCGGCACTGAACGTGAGGCAGAGTTGGCGTCTGTGGGACAGCTCAGCCCAAAACTCTAGGATTTAATCCCAGGTGCCCCCAAAGCACCACTGGTCCTTGAAGGGAGCAGCAATCCAAGACATTTCCATTTTCATACAGGATCATTTCAGTTCCTTTAGGTTCTTCTCCTTCGACATGGATCAAAACAGCAAAGCCAGCTCAGACCCAGAGTGAGAATTTAGATTTCCAAGTTGTATTGAACAGAAATCCCAAAGATCTGGGTGTCTGGGGCCCAGAGCAGCCCTTGTCACTTGAATCTCTGGTTCTGCATTTCTGCTGCACAGAGAGCCCCTGGGGACAGGAAAATGTCACTCTCCAAACTGCAGCGAGGCTGATTTTAGCTCAGACAAACTCTGGAAAGAGCCACTGATGGGTGATAAAGAGCAAAGTGATTCTTCCTAGCACAGCAGAATTGAAAATCAGAGCTCAGATAAACCAGCCCAGGAACTCAGCCCAAATCCAGCTTTCCAAACATCCTGGAACATGGGCCACAAAATGACATTTATATTTGATGTGTGGGTCCTTTTTTCATTCAACTTTTTTAGATCCCTCCGTTCGTTTATAATAAAATTTAATCATGCAAATTCATTTTCAGCTAGAAAGAAGATTCTTAGAAACAAATGTTTTTTCTTAATGAAGTATTAAAACCCAAATGTAACAGATGAATGAAGGAGAATTTTTTCTTTCCTCAGTGTCCATCCCCGTCCAGGAAATCAACCATTGGCTTCACAGGACTCTGATGCTGAGTCCTGAATTTCCCAGACAGTTTTTAGAAGAGCTGGTGTAGTTGCACTGCTTTAGAAATCTTTCTCTTCTTTCTCAGGGAGAATAGAGATAAGCTGCATTTTTGTACTTTCCTAATCTCTGTGTTTGGTGCTAGGTGTTGTATAGCTGTGACCAATGGTTTTAGGAGGTGGATTCCCTGCTGACCAAGAGTTGCTAGATTATTAATGGATATATAAAGAAGTTTCTGTAAATAAAGTTTCTCTTTTTGCCATCTTGGGTCCTTCTGCTTCCTCTGCCAGCTTCTGCGAATCTCAGGAAATCTAAACCAACAGACTGGTGCAGGAACCAGGACTTCCATCAGGATATGGGGGCAGAACATCCCACCCAGCCCCTGGAAAATGAATTTCAGAGCTGGTGCACAGGTGGAAAAGAAGATTCCTCAGGCCAGGATGAGGCCTGGGCATTCTGCAGGCTGCCACTGTAACCATAGCCCATATTGACACTGCAGATTTTATTGCCAGTGACCTGTGGGGATTGGGTTTCCTGCAGCCCACGAGATCCATTTCAGCTCCGAGCAGGAAAGATCAGACACATTCTGAAGCTCCCCAGAAGAGTTATGACAGATGTGTCACAGTAACTTAACTACACCCTGCAAAAATATTAACTCTGAAGTGTGTTGGTTTTTCTAGGCTTATTTCACACCATTATCCACTTAACTCGCCAATAATGGCCCAGCTCTGGCCAGCGAGCGGCAGGAGATATTTGCTGTGCTTTGACTTCCCAATTATTTTGTGTGGATGGGCGAGATGAAATAACAGCTAGACATTCTAGGGGGAAAAAAAAAAACCAAAACACTCAAATATTCACCAGTGCTGCGAAAGAATTCCCTTTCTCTCACTTTTAATAACTTTGGATTTGCCTTATCACGTGGGATGGATTTGTGCTGGAGGAGCTCTCAGATGGGGGAAATGTAAAGCTGGAAAGGAGCGAATTTCCCACTTGGTCACGTAAAATGTGGGATTGGGCTGTTGTACAACATTGGCAGGAGGAAAATCTCGGTGAGCAAACCAGCCAAATGTCAGCCTGGAGCTGCCACCCTGCATTGCCCTGATCGGGGCTCGTCCTGCCCGGCAGCTACTGTGTGACCTGCTGCACAAACACCTTCTGGAAGTGATTTTTCCCATATGATAGCACTTTCCTCGTTGCTTTTACAGTAAATGTGTGGAATTGCTTGGAGAAAGAGCAGTGCCAGGCTGCCTTCTCAACACAGAAATCAGCTGTTCTGTGGCTGCCACGGAATCACATCAGGACCTCTGCAGGACAGGATTTGAAAGCCCTGCCATGTCTTCTTTGCTTAAAAACATGAAATATGTAAAGGTTTTGGAGACACATAGGCATGAGGGAGTGAAATCCTAAGGAAAGCAGGACAGGTACACAACTAGAGCCAGGTAAGATAGAACAGAATATTTACTCACTTGGTCACACACAACCTTACTTTGGAAAGAAAAGTGCATTTAAGTTCATCTTGCTGGGTTTTTTCATGGAATGCCCTTGAATTCTACAGGTGACTGTTGCTCTGATCTTCTGATATTCGTGGAGATTCGCGGAAGCTCGCAGGGAAGTCAGGCAGGCAGCACCAAGATGGCGAAAAGAGAAACTTTATTTACAAAAACTTCTTTATATATCCATTAATAGTCTAACAATTATTGGTCGATCGTTTTTCCACACCCTATAACGATTGGTTACAACTCTAGAGCATCCAGTACCAAAACAAAGAGATTAGAAAGCACAAGAATGCAATTTATCTCTATTCTCCATGAGAAAGAAGAGAAAGATTTTAGAGCAGTGCAACTACAGGTGACAGACACCAAAATGTGTCTATCATTTTTAATCTGACCTTTGATGACTGAAAGCAAAAGCTGAGAGGATTTTTTTCTCTACTCCTAATGGAAGCATATTTGGTGGCAAAAGGAATATCAGCTGGGGTTTTCCCCCTTTTTTTAGAGAAATGCCATTGCCAGGATGTTCCCGGTGACACATCATTTTTAGGAGACCTTCACACATGTTTTGATGGAGTTGCACCAGAAATTAATTTACCTGAGAGGCTTTCAGCTGTGCAGTAGTTGATCAGACACAAGGTTTGAGCACAAAACACACAAAGATGAGGCTGGATTTGAGTTTCCAGCTCGGGCAGGAATCACGTCGGGTCCTGCTGAGGGAGATTTGCTGAGGCACTGCTTTGTCCTCCAGTGACGTGAGGAGATAAACCTGAATTGGGAACTAATCCACATCTGCCTCCCGCAAATCCTGCTCAGCTCTGCGGATCCAGAGCGAATTCTCGGCAAGAGGCCACGGGAAGGTGTCCAGTTCTCTGTACCCCATGCCCAGCTCTGTCAGCCTGGCTGCAGAGTAATTTATTTCCTGGTTCCCCTGGCCAAGGAAAACATCTCTGCCGTGAAGGGCCTCTGCTGCAAATTGTGCACCCGTGGGACCCACAGGGAACCCCACACCAGGGACTGGGGCAAAGGACTGGGCTCTGCTGGTCCTGGTGCCTCCAAAAATCAATTTATGGGGTGCATTCCTGCCTCTCCACTCTGTAAAAACCAATTGATTTTGGTCCTTTTTTCTTTTTATTTTATTTACAACTCTAAGCAAGGTAAAAATTTACCTCAAAAAAGCTGAAGAAAGGAGCCTTCAAAATGAAATACCAAGGTGTTGCTTTATGTCTCAGAATGGGTCTGGGCTGGGGGGAGGAGGAAATGGGGAACTCTATTTCCCTGTGTTTCCCCTGGAAGATATTTTTAAAGGCACATTGGAACAAGTTTGCATTGAAAACAACCCCCCAACAAACCCTGTCACCCCTGAATTCACAGGACCAGGATCTGCCCTTCCTGTTCCTGCTTTTCTTGAATGCTCCTGCATTCCCAGTGGGTCTGGAGGAAGAGCTGTCCTTGATTTCTCTTGGTGACTTTGTGTCCTGCAGGGTATCTGGGGAGGGTTTGGGCTCTGCTGGAGCCGTGGACAGGACAGGAATTGTCTTTATTTGCCGCTGAGGGATGAGCTCCTGCTCACACAAGGATTATCCAAACACGACGGATTTGTTTCTGACTCCTTCCCCAACTTACACACGATCTTAAAGCCAAATAACTCAGAGGAGCCAAAAGTTTCATCTCCCACCTGCCTCTGAGACTGTCACACAAAGCCAGGCTGATTTTTTGCATCTTTTACAAGCCCTACCACCCTGAAGTTTCAAGGTTTTCTTTACAGATTCCACCAGAAATCTGTCCCAAGGCCTCCCAGCTATTATTTTTATCAGCTCCTGGGGCTGTTATCAGCAGGGCCTGATCCAGCAGATATTTTTCTGTCTGAGCACAGTGAAGCAGAGCTCCAGCTGGTGCCAGTCAGGATGGATTGGGCTCAAATCCCAACATCTGGCCTGTTCCCATTCCTCACAGCAATGCCCAGCACAGGAGCTGCTCCCATGAAAAAGTCACTCATGGCTGTGTTTGCAGGACCTCATTCCTAATGATCTAAGACACCATATTATTAAAAAATAGTGCAAATTATGCTTTCACTTAGCCCGGTGCCAATGTGATATAACTCCTCTGACAACTCTTTGTGTTTACTTTGGCTTCCCCCGAGCCCAAGTCCAGTGGAATAACTGGAGTTTCCCTAGATTTACAGTGGCATAACAGAAATTGGGGCTCTGGGTGTGGATAATAATTCCCAAAAACTGCCCTGCTCCCCTTGCCAGAGGGAGGTTTATCCAGAGAGATTGGAGGGTGGATGTTCTGATTGGGAACGAGAATGTAGTGCAATGAAAAAGTCTGGTGCAGACGTTAAAGCTGGGAGATCTCTCAGCCTTTGGCTTCATTCCAGGTGTTAAATTCCACTGTCCCTGCGGATGGAAAAGCCAGAGGGTCTTTCTTGATACAGTGAATTTGATTTTGGGTTTTTGCTGTGCGTGCAGAGTGCTTGAGCTCCGTGTTTTGTGGGGTCACATTCTCTCTGTCACCCCTCGGATCCATCCTGCTCCTGTTTTTCCAGCCTTGGAGGCAGAGGAGTGTCCCAGGAGGAAGGCTGGAGCTCCGTGGGCTCAGGTTGTAGTTGCACTGTTTTAGAATCTTTCTGTTCTTTCTCAGAGAGAATAGAGATAAACTGCATTCTTTTACTTTCTTAATCTCTGTGTTTGGTATTAGGTGTTATTTGGTTGTGACCAATGGTTTTAGGAAGTGGATTCTTTGCTGACCAATAGTTGCTAGAATATGAATGGATATAAAAGAGATTTCTTGTAAATAAACTCTCCTTTTCGCCATCTTGGTTCATCTGCCTGAATTCTCTCACCCAGCTTCTGCAGCCCTCGGGGACTCTAAAGCCACACAGGTCATGCCACAGGGTGGGGATGTGGATCTGTCCAGCTGGGAAAATCCTCCCTGAGAGGCTCCATCCCTGTGTCCAGCCCGGGAGCCTCCGAAACCACAGCCCAGGGAGCCACCAAAGAGCTCTTTTAGGGAGCTGGGAGGGGCTGGGCTGCGAAATGCTGCCCAGCAGTTCCTACCTGGGGGAATGTGTGGAAGAGCTGGCTCAGCTCCAGAAGGACTCAGCCCTGTTATCAAGGTTTGGTTTCAGTCAATTTGCTAGAAAACATCGAAATTCTGTGCTTTATTCAGGGGTTCTGCTCAGCTCCAGCCCCAAGAAGGAAAGATTGGTGCATTATCCTCCTCAATTCCTCTTCCCAGCAACCTCTGGGTGTGGATCCAGTTAAACCTTCCAGAATCTCATCTGCTTGTGGCAGGATGAGCACAAGGGACACAAAATGAGCACAAGGGACACAAATCTGCTCTGATTGCAGCTCCTTCTCCCACGGAGACTTGGGGAGTGAAATCCCACTTTTTTGGGATTTCAAAATTTCAAATCCCACTTTTTTTGGGATTTCAAAATTTCAAATCCCACGTTTTTGGGGATTTCAAAATTTCAACATCTCTAATCCCACTTTTTTTGGGATTTGCATCCCAAACTGCACCTTTGGGATTTCAATCTTCCGGAGCCACAGGGCAAAGAGAGATTCCTCCTGCCCCTACAGTGCTTTGGCTGGGACTTCCCCATGTGAGCATCAGGCAGACACAACCCAGGAAAGGAATTGGCTGCAACTGGGGCTCTGAAGAAAGGCAGGGTTTGTTGGAGGTGTGGGGAGGTGGAAGGAGGTAGAAAGGAGAGCCTACCTACATTTTTAACAGTTTCTTTATGAGCGTGATACAGGTATTTTCCTATAATAAACCAGCAATGTTCCCAACCAGCGAGTGCTGTTCTTGGCGTCTTTTTGGATTCCAATTTGCTTTTCTTGCAACTGTGGGCAGTGAGAGGGCCCTGCCTGACAGGTAGGGAAGGGAAGGCACTGCTTTTACACAAATAAATGTCACTCCTAAATGATCTGCTTTTGGAGTCCAGCACCTGCTTCTGGCCCATCCCTGCCTCTCTCCCACCTCCTAATTGGCAGCTGAAATGAAATGAAATACATGAAATACTGTGAAATACAGTGAGGGGATTAAATGGGGGCTTGTTCCACTCAACCTGCGCTCACCTCCTGCCAAGCTGGGGTAAAAATGAGGGCTAGAAAATAGGAATAGGTGGGATTTACTGGGAAGTTTCCTTCAAAAGGAAGAAACTGGAAAGCAGAGCCTTAATTTTTAAGAAATGGGAGTTAATGTTTCCTAACAATTTCTCAAGACATGGCGGAAGATTTCTCATCTTCTTCAGAGCTCTCACCTTATTTCGGAAATTTTGTTAGAGAAAATGAATCATAACTGATGTAAAAAGAAAATACTTAAGGGTTGGAAGTCAGGGAATAAATAAAAATCTCCTGTATTCTGCTGTTTGCCTCCAGCTGACCTCAGGAATCTCACATCATGTTGGAGGCTGTGCCTGTGGATTTCTGTAAAAATCAGATCATCCTGATCCTTTTCAAAAGTTCTGCAGGAAAACATCTGTGAAGGAAATCCAGCTGTGTCTATAGAGAACCACATGATGGCCTGGAGAGATACCTGGGTGAGCTCTGTGCTCCTTGTGTGGATCTTGAGTTTTGTTATTTGAGTTTTTCATATTAATTATTTGTATTATTTCTTTATTCCCTCTTGTCAGCCAGACCATTCCTGATGAGGTTTTTAATATTCCTACTGAGTCCGGGATGTGGAGTTCTATTACCAGTTTAGATTTCCAAACACATCCTTAATTAGAGATTAATTCTGGATTGGTTCTTTCTCTTAGAAATGGAGTTAGGACAGGTTTTATTCCATTTCTAAATGGATGGTAAGTGCAGTGCAAGACATCCCCTATCAAAATGACATGGATGATTTCATACAAAAGAAATGAGAATAATGAACAAAATGACTGAGACAAGGAACAGAAATGACTCAAAAGTCCCTCTCAGACTCAGCTCAAGAAGCTAAGGAGGAAGTGTTCTTTCATTAAGAGAGTCTCAGGAATAAAAAAGGTTTATTTATCGAAACTTGAGCTTTGAGGATGTTCAGGTAACTGCTGAGGAACAAACTGTTGCAGTTCTCAATAATTTAGGGGAATAATTTGCCCAAAACGTGGAAGGGCTGCTCCTGCCTCACCTGCTCCAAAAGATTTGGGAAAACTGCGGCAGAGCTTCACGACGCTCTGACCGTCAGCTTTTCTACCACAGCCTCAACAGCACTTTACAAACGGAAGTCATATTGTGAAAGAAGGGCTCAAATCTCACAATTCAGAGCACAAGGAAAGGGCCTCATCTCCAAGGTTGAGGGACATCACAGCTCCCTTCCCTCAGGAGAAAATTTGGCCCTCCAGGGACACTTTTCCTGTAGGAAATCTGTGCACTGTAATCCCAGATCTCCTTGTGAATCCTGGAGATAACACCGACCACACGTGGTTCCTTCAGCCGCACCAGCCCAAGGTGAGCTTTTCTCTAGGAACTGTCTCTGTTTGCTGAACCCAACGCGAGTTTCACCAATATTCCTGAAAGCCCTCCTCAGACTGATGGTAACAGTAAACTTCCCACCTTGCAATTCCAGGAATAGAGCTGCTGAGGTTTTCCTGTACCAGCTCCAGAGGGCCAAGACAAACCCCAGTGTTGGTGGCTCCTCCAAAATCCCTCAGGAAGAATGGGATGTTTCCACCCACCGCTGTATATTGACTCTCGCTGTGCTGCTGACCTTAAATCATTTGATGACATCACATTGTTCCTTTGAATCCGTGTACAAATAAGCTGTATTTCCATTAGGGGACATAAAATGGTCCATTTTGACTCACTCTGCAAACTGTTTATGGGTTCCTCGCAGCTTTCAGGATTTTTACAAGAGAACATCCACTGTTCATTTCCTGGCTCGGCTCCAACTGGACATGTTAACTTTGCCTAATTTCCAAGACATTTGGTGGGCAAGGCTTCATAATAGAAGTCATGTTTTTCCACCAGGGAACTTACAGAGCTTTTTTTTTAATTTTTTTTTTTAAGTCTATTTTTCCCAGACAAATTAAACCTCCTTTTTATGAGCTTCTTCTAAAGGGGTAGAACAGTAGCTGGCCTTGTTAGATATTAGTGCTGCTGTTGGGAAGGGTGATCGTGTAACTGCAGGGCCTCAGGATTTTACACTTTCTGGAGTTCATTAACCAGAGGCTTCTGTATTTGAACCTGCAAGGTTTGAGCTGGACGGGGCCCAGTGAGAGAAATCAATCCAGTCCCGCAGCACAGAACTAATTGTCATCATATCCAAATGTGCAAATATACAAGAAGTCTGCAGCAGCGGAGGCAGGGGAAAATTGAGGGCTTTCAGCTTTTTTTTTTTTTTTTTTTTTTGGGTATTATGTTGCTGAAAAGTTTTTTACATGCTTCCTCACCGCCATAAAATCCAACATTGAAAATATGTTTCCTATATGAAAAGATCTGTCCCCAATTGAAGGGTTTTATATCCCCTACATCCATCTCATCAAATGCTTTCCGCTGAAGTCATATATTTGACCACAGATTGGGCCGGGGAGGAGTTGGAGGGGATTTCTCCTCTTGTCAAAGCTTGTAATGTCACCAGATAATTCAGGAGGAGAGAGGTTTTTTTCCCAGCACGCATTTCCAGCTGTGGCACGTGAGGAGAGGGAGGCACCGTGGGACATCTCCTCCTCAGTGCCCTGCAGGAATTAGATTTTAAATTTCAATACTAAACAATCCCTGATGAATTTACTAAGGAATATGGTTGTGTCTGGAAGGACATTCTTGGGCTCCACCTCCCTGATCCTGTGTCCAAAATGGGTTTTTTTGGGAGGACCTTTGTGCCCTGGAGCTCTGTGAGCCCTCCTGTCCCCCGGCTGTCCCCAGGGCCAGGTCAGTGCTGCCCTGTCAGGAGTTTTCACCTTCACCTGATGTCCTCTGTAGCCTTTCCAGTAACAGTGATGACGGAATCTCCTCCTGGTGACAATATTATTACACCAATTATCTGGCAGAGGAAAACCCTCATCCTCTAATTGATGCCCTAATTTAAATGTCTGCAGACAAGCCGAGTGTAGCCAAATTTAAACCATCGTTCAGCTCGAGTTTATTAATAGAAACTCAATCATGAGGTTCTCTCCCATTGTGACTTTATTGGCAGTTTAATCCTTGGAGCAGGAATGAGGGGTCCGGCTCTAATCCGAACAGATCCTTTCTAAATAAATACCACTGTATTTAATTCACATCCATTTTGAAAACTCCAAGGATGCTTCCAGAGAAGGGCTGCTTTTTTTCTTGGAGGTGTTGCCATATGGTTTTAATTTCTCAGAAATATATAGACCAGCTTGTTCCCTGAGAAAAGCGTGCCAAGTACGGCTTGTCAAGATAGCTGAAAATGTAATTTAACATCCACTCTTTTCCTAGAGTGACTCCTGCCTTGTACAGCAGCAATGTTTCCAACTGGAAAGTCAAATGACCAGCTAAAGGATGAAATCGAAAATATTTATTATTTACTGCACGCGGAAAAGAAAATATTTTTAATTTCTTATGTTCTAGACACTCAACTGATAGCTACGAATTCTGATAATCTTTTTCAAAATGGTAAAAGGCATTTGCTGCTGCAGTGAGAGATGGAGCAGAGTTAGACAAATAAACCAAGGGCATGAAATCTTTTCCGGGCAGATAAAAGCTCCAAGCTGCCCACACTGGCACTGCAAAGCCACGGCTCTGCTGCCTCTGTTAAATTGAGCAAATGCGTTATTTCGGTTTTCCACTCCATGATTTCGTGACCACTGCCTTTCGGCTCCTTCTCTCTATCTCTGTCCTGGGTGTTTATTTTTTTTTTACTCAAATATGAGTGCAGTGGGTAATTAAAAGTGAATCTTACATGAGGGACCCACCACCCGAGCCAAACGTTCGCTGGGTAACTATAAACTCCGAAGTCCATCCCTGCCTTTGCCGTCACTGCGGTTGGTCCATTTTCACACTATTATTATTTTGTCTCAGAATTCCTGTGTTTATAAAATAGGGACAGAAACACAGACTAAATATAAATCCCATCGGCTTTGCACCGCAGCAGCTCAAGAAAAGAAGCCTGGATATTCAGAATATTCCCAAATCTCCTGTCAGGTGCCCAAAGGTTGCTCAAAGATAGAAACTTGAAATGGTCTTTAGAAGGGGCTGGGGAGAATGAAAAATGTTCTAAGGATGATAAAATGATTTATGGATTTGTCTGGTGGGGTTCTTCCAAGTGGGTGTCACCTTCAGGGCTGGATGGAGGGAATTCTCTCCAGCATGACCAGCCCATCCAAAGGTGCTCCTGATTTCTGCTAAGCTTTATGGACTGGACCTGGATAAATTCATCAATTTATTAGGAGATATGAGAGGTTGAGCCTGGTTTTACTTCTGTACATCCATTAAAAGACAAACAGCATGAGAAAACCCAGCCAGAGATACCAACTTCTTGGAATATCAACCCCAAAAATCCAGCAAAATATGGTTCTCTTTGAAAGGAAAAGAGGGAAGGGGGAAAGCCAAAAGTGGATGATGATCATTATAGGCACAACAGTGACAGCTTCATAATTTAAAGGTAATAGTTTGTGATATTTGAAAAAACGCAGCAAGGCAAAATTAAAGGAAAAATCGAGAATTTCAGACATTGTCTCCTATGCAGAGAAAATAAAACCATCCCAGGATTTTTTTCCCCTCCTGACATATTGGTGTAGATTGGGTTGTGTGGATTAAGTTGATGCAGACCCCAGCACCAGAAGAGTCAGGAGAAAACTCTGTCAGAATAAACTCTGTTTATTCATCTGAGGGTCTGGAAGCTCTGATGTCTTGGATGGCTCTTCCCATAGAAGTAAAACTGATGTATGTGAAAAAAAAAACAAACTAATAAACAGTCTGAGAGGGAAAAGTGACCCTGAGGAAACTGTTTTCAATGGTGAAAGAATCCAAAATGCAGGAAAACCTTTATCAAGTCATACTAAAGACAAATTAAAAAATATTAATGTGTTCCTCTTTTAAAGATTTCATTAATAAATGGATACATACAAAGCATTAATTTAAGCACAGTTTCTTCTATAATTCTCTAAATTCCATATCTTGCAGTATCAATTCTCTAAATTCCGTATCTCGCAATATCTCTGAATAGCAGAGGGCAATTGTTATTTTCTGTAATAATGGTATTTTTAAAGACTTTTTGGTTGTAAAAGGTATTTTCTGAAAGCCACTGCCCTGCAAGAATTCTGGGCTGAAAAGGAGAGGGAAAAGGGACAGGGACAGGGACAGGGACAGGGAAAAGGAAAAGGAAAAGGAAAAGGAAAAGGAAAAGGAAAAGGAAAAGGAAAAGGAAAAGGAAAAGGAAAAGGAAAAGGAAAGAGGAAAGAGGAAAGAGGAAAGAGGAAAAAGAATGAGAAAAACTGCAAAGCTGTGGATGGCAGCACCCGTATGGGGTAGTGCCACTGCAGGGCTGTTCAGAATGGTTTCCTTTCCCAGTTTTTCCCACTTGTTCCCATTGCTGTGGGATCAGTCAGGAATCCTGCTCGGGATAGAGAGTCCCAGCTCCATGGAAAACATGGGCCATGCAGAACTGCCCTCTGACCCTGAGTCACACAGAGAACAGACCCAAACCTGCCAGGCTGGAACGTGCTGGCCACTCCTCTCCCCCGTTCTTGGGCTGTTTGTTGGGTTCTTGGGAAGAAAGGCCAAGCCACGTTGAATGCAAAGAAATAAATAAATCTTCAGAGATATTTTCACCACCCTGCTGTTGACTTTGACTTTTTTCACCACCCGGCTGTTTAAAGCAGGATGTCAACAGGCTGAGTGTCCTGCCTGCTCCTGCACAAACACCGGGCTATTCCGGGCCTGTGGGCACCATTTGGGTACAATAGGCTTCCCTTGGGAACCTGGTTTCCTCCCATCTTTATATATTTATGTATGGACAGGACTTTTTGTACTTTCAGTGCTGTCAACTCAGCCCCCGTGAGGTTGTTCCAGCCCAGGGACCTGAGCCAAAAGTGGGGAGAGGATTTCTGTGGGCAGGATCAGGGTGGTGTGGATTTCACAGAGTCATGGAATGATTTGGGATAGAAGGGACCTTAAAGCCCATCCCATTTGCCATGGGCAGGGACACCTCCCACTGTCCCAGGTTCCTCCAAGTCCCATCCCACCTGGCCTTGGACATTTGCAGGGATGGAGCAGCCACAGCTCCTCTTTGCCCCTGGCTTGGCTCCCTATCTCAGGATGTCTCTGCTGCACAGGGCGCTGGAAGGGAATAAAATCTAGCAAAGGATCGGAAAAACTCCCATGTAATTCTTGAGTCATGCCTTGGCGTAAACATGCAATTAATCAGCAGCGAGCATTAATCATCCCTGTGTGTTTGCACAGTCCCACGGACATTGTCTGTGACGTTCTGAGCGTGGGGAAAGGCAGCCAAGGACAGTCACCATTCACTGCTGCTGCCACTCTGGCTGTGCCTTCCCCGGGAGCTGGGGCACTTGGAAATGCCAGGATCAGAGCAGGAAATGGTTTTTCTAAACACTCTCTATTGGATTTGGATTAACATCACCTCTGTGTTGTGATCTAACACTCGTTGCAGCTCCTACTCAGTGCTAAGGGGGTTTTGTACCCTGGCCTGCAGATTTCCTACCTCCAGCTGAGGAATTTCAGAGGGCAGGGTTAGATGGAATTTGGGGAAGGAATTCCTCCCTGTGAGGGTGGGGAGGCCCTGGCACAGGTGCCCAGGGAAGCTGTGGCTGCCCCTGGATCCCTGCAAATGTCCCAGGCCAGGCTGGACATTGGGGCTTGGAGCAGCCTGGGACAGTGGAAGGTGTCCCTGCCATGGCAGGATGGGATTTAAGGTCCCTTCCCACCCAAACCATTCTGTGGCTGTGTCGAGGAATATTCTCCACCATTCCATCACAATTTGGAGGCCAATGGGAGGCAATCAGGAATTTTGCAGCCCATGTTACAGCCCAGAACTTGCACTTCATCCTCAGCCCCATTTTCCCGTGTTCTCTCTCCACCGTGGCTGCTACGGCCAAACCCCCACCCCTTCTCTTCCCTTCCCAACCTCCTCAGAAAGCAAAACCACGGGAGCAAAGCGAGACAACACCGCTGGCATCTGCCCGGAGCCTCCCATGGCGCTGCAACCGGAGCACGGCCACAGAACATTGGGAGCTTTCTCCACAGCCCGGCAGCGGAAATCGCCGCCGCTCTTAATTCGAACCAGAACGAGATGGGCCCGGGGCGCGCACAAAGACGGCCTTTGCTCGTTCCCAGGGTGCTGACAGGATGGGCCAGAGTCCATCCTGTGCAGCTGATGGGAGCAGCAGCACATCCTTAAATCTCAACACCTGGGCACCGCTCCGGAGACCTCGGCAGAAATTTAGAAGGGAGGTTGCTGCCAGGGACACTGGGGAGGTCCCCAGGGGGATCCTGCAGCTGGCTGGAGAAAGAGCTGCTAAAAAAAGGGGTTTGAATGGACTTGGGGATCTCTAGAAGGCTCATTTATCAATGTAAACACAGTTTAGCTGTTGAATAAATCTGTTTTCTTTCCTCCTTTTCATCGGTTTTGCTGTTGGGGCCCATGGGTTTCATGGCTGCTGTTCGTGAGCATCGTGGGCTATCGGTCAGATAAAGATGAGGGAAAGGGGATTTTTTATTGCTCCTGTTAAATAGTTGGGTCTACGTGTGCTTAGAATTCCTCTTTTTATTCCATTCCAGATCTCTTCTAGGGATGGGTGCACTGCTGTGGAAAAAGCAGAACAGGCCAAACCAAACCTCAGCCCAAGCACTGACATCAACCCAAACATTTTTGAAGGTCAGGGCGAGTTTGGATAAGTAACCCATGTACCCAGTTGTAAGTAGGGCTGGTTAGGAAATGGATTTTCCACCTTCTGAAAAATTTGGAGATTGGATCTCTGTTTTTGAGCGGCTGACATTTCGGTGCTCTTTTCCCAAAACCGAGACAAATTCACTTAAGTGGCAATTTTAATAGCACTGGATCACCTCATTTGTTATTTGATTTCTTTTTGGGAAATTGTAATACGGAGAAATAAAAATACCCACAAAATGCAGGCAAAGGAGTGGTTGATTTAGTAAATCCAGCTCCTCCAAGCTGGCTGGTTTCTCTGTGCTTTGCATGATTTCTAAACAATACAGAACTGTATTTTTTGGTACTTTTTGCCACAGGTTGGGGCAGGGATGACCTTGCAGTCTCTCAATCCTGATATTTTACCTGGAATAAGGTTGATTGGAAGATTAGTTTCATTTCCATGATGTGTTTGTTGTGAAAACTAGAGGCATTTGGGCAAAAAGTCATTCCACTGGGCAAAATGGTGACGATTTTGTGTGTTTTTCTGGGTGTAGTGGTTGTCATCCTAAAGAACAGGGCGTGCTGAGGAAGGTTGGATTTGGGAAAAAGTGAATTGCAGAAAATTTGGGAAGGAAAATACAGGGATTTTAATATGATTGAAATAATAATACAAAATAATGTTCTTCAGCAGGTCTCTCTTCACTCACAAGTTGAATATGACCAAAATAATCAAATTCAGGCACTTCCCTGTCTTTTTCCAGAGTGTTATTATTTTATTTTTAATGAGCACTTAATTAGACACTGAAAAAAAGTAAAAAAGGCAAACAACTCAATCCTGAGCAACTCAATACTGAGCTTTGTGTCTAAAGGAAACTCCATGAAATGGGAATCAGGTTAAATAGTTCAATTATTGTCCATTGTTTACATGCTGGAGGAGTGCAACTGTTTGGAATTGTTGAAGTAGTTAGGAAGGTGATCGGAACATTTGCCAGCAAATGACATAAATCCAGAATTAATTATAATGGCTTAAAAGGTTAAAAAGAGAAGGGGATCATTGGTCCCATGGTTTATTGTGAACTGTCAGGATAATGGAATTTTAATCAGCCCGTTTATTTTAGGAAGGATTAATTGCATGGCGCGATGCAGAAAATACAGGGAGCACCGCTGGAAACGGAGCCGAGCGTGTAATTTTATTAAAGCAGATCAGTTGTAGCATCTTAATTTCCTTGGACATGTTTATGGGGAGCCATTTGTTTGGTCAAGAGTCTTTCCTGGCTGTTCAAGTTGCTGAAAATGAATGTGGTTGCTGAGACCATGGCCTGGGAATCCAACCCCATCCCACCTGGAAATGGGATTTGGGGGGTGCAGATGGAAAAATCCACGTGGGAGCTCCTCACGGCTGGGATATTGGCTTGGGTAAAGCTGATCTGGAGGCTTTCTCTGGAAGAAAGGGGCAGAAGGGAGGTTCGGGTTGGACATCAGCAGGAATTTCTTCATGGAAAGGGTGGGTCTGGAAGGTCAGGAGGATTTTGCTGCCCTGCCCTCTGTCTTTGCTATGTCCCTGCACCCTGTGCTTCCTCACGGACAGCTGGGCTCTGCCAAGAGAAGAGCACTGTTGGGAAGGTGGATGTTGTCCTGATCCAGCCTGGGAATCTCCCTCATCCTCATCTTCATCAGAATTGGCTCCAAGTAAGTCACCTTTGCCGTATCAGCGGAACCCTGCTTGTCACAGCTCCCCAGAGATATTGAACCGCGATTGAAATCGATGAAATTCAATCAGGAAATCGATCATTCAATTCAATCAGGAAATCACAACTGAAATCAAGGCAGATTGAAATCAATATTCATGAGCTGGTTTTAAAAAGCAAAAATCACTTTTTAAAAAAGGAGCTTTTTAGTGAGCCATCCTCCATGGCTTTTGCCAGAAAGCTGCTTGTCCAGAGCACGTCACCACAGCCTTTGTCACAAAACCAGAGCAAACAGAGCTGTGGGGACTTGAGGGGATTGGTGAATATTTTCTTCTTCTCTCTCTCCTTTAAATAAAATTATTTGTTTAGTTTGAAAGCCAATGCAGGCTGGGCTGGAGTGAGCAGCTGGCACAGCCACAGGGAGACACTGCCCCTTCCAAGAGGAAAAGGGGCTCACATGACAATTTCTGAGTTACTCCAAACAAATAACCATGAAATGGAGCAGAGGAGAGTCCTCCATTGGATTCCTGTAATATTCCATTTATAGTTTCAGGCTTCTCCCAGGCTGGGATAATAAAATGTTGGCTGGCATCTACAGAAACGAAAGGAAATATTCTCCTGGAGGTAACTCATCGAGATTATCAAGTGGGTTTTTATTTGATATCAATAATAAATCACTACTGGGCTCATTTGGTTGTAGCCAGAATGTAAAATACACCCATTAGTAGGGTTGGAGGTTGCTAAACTTGGCCTGCAAACTCATTTCTCTGCACAGCACCGTGTCTGTGCTTGCCATGGTCTTTGGAGGCCCTTCAGTCAATGATGGTGCTCAAATTCAACTCAAAATGGTGCTTTAGACCAGAAAATAGCAGCATTTTTTCATTTGGAATGGGCCTTTTTTCACACTTTGAAGCCATTGCTTCACCTCAGATGTGTTTTGAGTGAGGAACCTCTCTGCAAACAACTCCTGCAAGGAGGTTAGACCTCAGGAGAACGGTGTTAAACACTTGTTCTGACTGTCCTCATTAGTTTTGAGCCATTAGTTCTGGCCCTGTCCTCTGGCCACTGTGCAGGGTGACGGAAGGAGACACAGAGTTTCTGGGGTGATCATTTTTTCACCAAATAAAACACTTGGGAGGTGAGTGTTTGGAAGCAGAAATGGCCTGAAAAGCAAGGCCAAAGCTGCTGCTTTAGTTAAGACCAAAACACAATGACCACATTTCTGTCAGAATTGCTGTCTGAGGTAATTTGTGATGTTTTTCCCTCAAAATCTGTGAAGCAGGTACGTGGAGAGGACAACTGAAAGCAGCAGAAACCTCTGCTTGCTTTGGACGCTGGTGTGGATGCACCATTCTGAAAATTCTCTCCTTTCTCACAAATCGTATGGGAAACAAAGATAAGCTGGATTCTTCCTGGTCTTTCTAATCTATGTTTTGGAACTGAGTGCTGTAAGGGCTTCAGCCCATCACCCCGGAGGGTGGGTGACCACTGTCCAATCACTATTGGGCTCTTACCATGTGTATAAGCAGACTTTCAATAATAAAGTTCCTCTCTTGCGCTTCTGCTTTCGTCTGCCTCTGAGTTCCATTTACTCCGCACAGCGACACGCTGGGAGGGTGGATCGGGAGCTCCTGGAAATGGTGCACGGCCTGCCTGCAGCCCCAGCAGGGTCAGGAGCTCCTGGAAATGGCGCACGGCCTGCCTGCAAGCCCAGCAGGGTCAGGAGCTCCTGGAAATGGCACACAACCTGCCTGGAACCCCAGCAGGGTCAGGAGGTCCTGGAAATGGCACACAACCTGCCTGCAACCCCAGCAGGGTCAGGAGCTCCTGGAAATGGCGCACGGCCTGCCTGCAGCCTCAGCAGGGTCAGGAGCTCCTGGAAATGGCACACAGCCTGCCTGCAACCCCAGCAGGGTCAGGAGCTCCTGGAAATGGTGCACAGCCTGCCTGCAGCCTCCGCAGGGTCAGGAGCTCCTGGAAATGGCGCACAGCCTGCCTGCAACCCCAGCAGGGTCAGGAGCTCCTGGAAATGGTGCACAGCCTGCCTGCAAGCCCAGCAGGGTCAGTCCCTGCCAGGCAAACAGGGCTGCCCAGCTGGAAAATCCAGAGCTCCAGGAAAAGAAGCACCAAGTTCTCCACTGGGAAGGTGTCCAGTGGTGATGGCTGATGGAGCCACCCCATTCCTGCTCCAAAAACGGGGTTTGTGCAGCGCCGCCAGCACGGGGACCCCACGGCAGGAGGGGCTGGGCTCCCTGCCATGAGCAGGACGTGGATTTTCTCTGCCATGAGCAGGCTGCGGATTTTTTCTGCCATGAGCAAGCTATGGATTTTCCCTGCCGTGTACAGGCCATGGATTTCCCTTGCCACGAACAGGCAGTGGATTTTCTCTGCCACGAGCAAGCCACGGATTTTTCCTGCCATTTGCAGGTAGTGGTTTTTCCCTGCCATGTGCAGGCTGTGGATTTTCCCTACCACAAGCAGGCCGTGAATTTTCCTTGCCATGAGCAGTCTATGGATTTTCCCTGCCATTTGCAGGCTGTGAATTTTCCCTGCCATGTACAGGCCATGGATTTTCTCTGCCATAAGCAGGCCATGGATTTTCCCCACCACAAGCAGGCTGTGAAATTTCCCTGCCATGAACAGGCTGTGGTTTTTCCTTGCCATGTACAGGCTGTGGATTTTCCCTGCCATGAGCAGCCTATGGATTTTCCCTGCTACGAACAGACCATGGATTTTCCTTACCATGAGCAGACCATGGTTTTTCCCTGCCATGAGCAGGCTGTGAATTTCCCTTGCCACGAACAGACGGTGGATTTTCTCTGCCACGAGCAAGCCGTGGATTTTCCCTGCCATTTATTTGCAGGCTGTGGCATGGATTTTCCCTGCCATTTGCAGGCTGTGGATTTTCCCTGCCATGTGCAGGCTGTGGATTTTCCCTGCCTGGCCGTGCTCCCCATGGAGCCTGCAGGGACCTGCGGAAGCCGAGGAGCCCCGGGCTGGCTCCAGAGCCCCGAGCAGACAAGCGGAGCCAGAGGGCTGCTCCCGGCCCCAGCACACAGCCCTCCTTTCAGCACCTTCCCCTCGCACAAAGGCTGGCTTATCCCACCTTTTTCCCCCCTCTCTCTCCCTCTGTCTCTGCTGCCCCTAGCCCCGGCCGTGAAAAGCCCTCCCCAATAAAAAGTCCTGTGCCACCTCCTCCGAGCCCCCTCCCTTCCCATCCAGAACAGTGCTGCCAAAAAAGGGGGGAAAAACAGAAAAAAAAGGAGACAAAAAAAAAAAGAGTGGAGGCTGGGGGGAGTTAAACCTGGAACTCATTTAGCAAAAGGGACTTTAGTTAACAAGAAAGTTACCCATCATGAACTGCCAGTAACACCTCGAGTGATCCTAAATCCATTACCCAGAGACTTAGCCCTGGCTGAGTTTGATTTTATGAACTGTGAGGCTGCTATGTTGAAAGTCTGCAAATTGGACATAAATTGGGCTGCAGGAGGCTGGGGAGCTGGAAGGGTTGGGGGTTTTTCTCTCCCTGGTGACGTAAGGAGGCTCCGGCCACAGGACAGGGCTGGACACTGAGGGCAAGCTCAGAAAACCTCCCAAGCTCAGAAAACCTCAAACCTGCCATTTTTGGCTGTGCTGGGTGAGCATGGGCAGCTCCCTGCGCTTGCTGAGCCTCAGAGCCTCCCCTGGTGTGTCCTGGGAGCTCTCATTCTCCCCATCCATGGGCTGCCCTCAACACCTCGCTCAGTTCTGCTCTCACTGGGGTTTAGTCTCCAGAGTTCTGCAATGCAGAGCAAAGTCTGAGAGAAGAAAGCAGATTTGATGGAAGCAGGAGGATCCCATCAGGATGGGATGCTGCAGCTTTTGCTGCTCTGTCTGCATTTCAGGGCTGATTTGGTTGAGCCATTGCTGAAATGCAGCCTCAGTGTTCCTACTTTCTCGTGTATAATCAGAATTTTGGGTAATTCACTCCACTTTCAAAATAAAGAACTTTCGAAGAGTCTCAGATAATTTTACCACTTCAGATAAGATATAAAAAAGCAGAGGATGAGGTGGGGCACAAGGTGCAGCTGAGGCAGGTGAATCCTGGGGCAGAGAGCAGGGATCAGGAGCTCAGAGGCACAGGCAGCAGAATCCCCCATGGTATTCCTGAAATTCCGAGTTTTGATAGGTTTTGGGCCATTATTCTGGGATTGTTATCATTTCAATCTCCTGCTACTCACAGGAGTTGGGTTTGCTGTGGCGGTGCATTGTTAATTAAGGAAAACGAAGGTGTCGTGGCCTTAAACTCAAAATTTGGGTGTGGCTTTATGAGGCATGGTCCCAAATGGAATTCCTGTTGCCATCCCATCCCAAAGGATGGCCTGGCTGCAGCAGGAGGCAAAGGAGGGCAGAAAGCCAAGGGGTGTCAAATATTCTCCTCCACCATTCCCATTATCCTGATGGCTGCTGGATTCTCCTTCAGCTTCTGCTGGGTCTGGAATGAAAATCAATTAATTAATTATTTTAATTTGTACCCTAATTGGAGATACACCATCAGCTCCCAGTAACTGGGACTGGGGCAGAAGAAATACTTTTTACACATAAATTTGTATGAAAATTTGATTTTTCAGCTCCATAGCTGAATTGATTTTTTTGTTGTTATTATGTCTCAGGTCAAACTGAAGCAAATGCCTTTGGATTTCTTAGAAACAGGAAATAGAAACAGAACTCAGGAAGAAAATCCTTTCGTTTTCTCTGATTTAGCCTTTATTTTACTGCTGATGTTTTCAGAGGCAGGAAATTTTTGAAAGAAAGTTTTGCAAAATGAAAAATCACAAAGATTCTGATAAAACCTCATTCTACTAAAGAAGGATTGCTGCAGAACTGCATTTTTGGGCTGAAGTCAAACATTTCTTTAGCCCATTTCAGCATTAAAATTTCAGCACAATTCAGCAAAGACCTGAGTTTGCAAAGTCATCAAATCAGAGGGTTTCTCTCTAACCTGAAAGTACTTTTTATCTTTAAATTAAGCACATTCACAGATTAAATGAGGCACAAGCACAGATTAAATAAGGCACATGAACAGATGAAATAAGGCACATTCACAGATCAAATTAAGCATGTTCACAAATTAATTTAAGCACGTACACAGATTAAACAAGACACATACACAGCTTTTCTGTGTGGGGAAGGCATGGCCACCACATCTCAGCACAAAATCACTGAAAATTTGATTTAGAAGAGCAGTTTATAAAATTCTGCAAGATCCTTTCCCTCCCAGTCCAAATTTTGGCCAGTCCTCACCCTGACCCAGCACAGCACAGCACCTCCTCTGTTATTTGATAAGCAAAGCCAAGCCAGGGCTAATTTTCCCAGCAAGGTGGCAACAATTCCGTGTGTGATATGTGAGGGAGAAGCACAGGCAGCTCATTTGGGTAATTTCTTACCCTTCTGGCTTCTGCAATGTTTCTTTAGGGGGCACTGAATATGAGTGATTGAGTGAGAGGGAGCCCGACAGAATTAGCACACACTGGATCTTTTGACCAAGGGGGAAAAAAAAAACCCCAAAACCAAAACAGTCGAATGTTGGTCTAGGGGCACGTTCCCTTAGGATTTGGGAAAGAAAAACACCAAACCCTGTTCGTTTGGTGCACCTCGGGCAGAGCAGCACCTTCAATTAAACCCCATTGCAAGGAAAGAAAAAAACATTTAATTTTGGATCCAGAAGGAGCCGAGAGCAGCTCAGCATGGCCCAGCCCAGGGCATTTCCAAGGCAAAGCCTCCGTGCTGAGAGCCTCCCGTGGAAGGCATTTCTGCTGCAATTCCTGCTGGAGTTTCCAGCAGAGCCTTGAATGGCCTCTCTCAGGGGGAGCAGCTCCTCAGGTCACCCCTGGTGTCACCCAGAACTGTCCTGGGAGCTGGTGCAAAGGGTTGTGTTTGTTGTATAACCTAAATGTATTTATTAGTTAATAAATAAATTATTTTTGTTAAATTTAATTTTATGTTGTTGTAATAAAAATTTATATATTTTAACATTTAAAATATATTTGTATTTTTATTATTTATATCTTTAAATTTTATATATGTATAATTATATATCTATAAATAAAAAAATTTCTTTTTAAATTTAAAATTATTTTTAAGTTAAAAATATATTTCTATTTTTGAAATTTTAAAAAGCTTTAATATTTTCTAAATTTAATTATTTATATTTAAATATATTGTATCTTATATATAAATACATTAATTTTAAATGTATAAATATCTAAAAATCAAATTAAATATGATAAATATATTTATATTTTAATTTTTCATATATATATTTTGTTTAAATAAATAAAATATATTCAATATTATTATTTTTTAATTTAATTTATTAATTTAATTAATTTTTTTAAACTTACTGGTTTTTTACCTAGAAACCTAAAATATAGGGGTTTTTACCTAAAAACCTAGAATATAGGTTTTTACATAAAATTCCTCTTCTCTTTTCCTGTTTTCTCCTTTTCTTCTTTTTCTATTTTTTATTAATTCTTGTTTGTGCACAATGTGTTCTGCTGTCTGCACGGGAGAGTCCTCAATTTTCTCTAATCAATCCAAGGAGCAATGATCCCCAATTTGAACCCCAGGATATCTCAGGAACCTTCCCGTGCCTTTCCACAGCCTGGGCAGATGCAAGCGCTGATTTCAGCTGATCCCTTCCCTTTGCACCTGCCCTTCTGTGAGAGAATGTCATGGTGACATCTCCGTCCTTCTGCAGGGACCCCGAGGAGCCTCTGGGGCTGTCAGATTTTGGGGTGAGTCTGACCCAAACACAGAACTTTTGGGGCTGTGACTCAATTTCATCACTGAGCTGCCCAAAACCCTTCTCAACATTTTTTTCATTATTATGTGCAACACAACCTGTGGGTTTTTAGGGTTTAAATTCCAGAAAGGCCGAGCATCCTATGTTTTTTCATTTTTATGTGCAACACAACCTGTGGGTTTTTAGGGTTTAAATTCCAGAAAGGCTGAGCATCCAGGGCTCCTGCTTATCTTGAAGCCACACAAATCCATGGATCTCTGGGGTCACCACAACGCTGCTCAAAGCTCTGAACTTTATTTTAAAGAGCTTGAACAGAGCCTGTCTCAGCCCCACGGCCAAGGTCCTCCTCGCAGGCAAGCTTGAGCTCTTCGCTCACTACCAGGAGGGCATAAAAAAGTATTTAAAGAGAATTTATTCTTGCCGAGCAACAATAGCAATAGTTAATCTCTTATATTAAAACTTTTAATGACTTTGGGGACTTATGAAACCATCGGAGCCCGTTTAATGAGGGCCTGCTCTGGCCCACACTTCTCAAAGCTGAAATCTTTAATAGAGCAGAAAAGAAATTCCCAATTTGGGGGGGTGGGACTGGAGGAGAATTTATGGAGTTGTTTGGTTTGCAGGACTCCTGTTCCTGCTGGGCAGTGCTCTGATGATGTATTAGGGGAACCTGTCAGCAGGGCCGTGGAGCTTCATGATGCATTACAGCAATAAGTCGTTTGCAATACATCATCTGCAGCAGCTGCTGGCTCGGATTGGAGCCTCCAGCCCGAATTAGGCAAGGATTTCACCGTGCACCAAAGCTGTTTTCTTCCTTTCTCCTCTTCCCTCCCTGTCTCCAGGTCCTCCTCTCCCGCTTGCTCCCGACCTCACCCTGCCAATAGCAATTTGCTGGTGATTTATTCATCCTGGCTCCCCCGTGGAATTGCTGTTGGGTGGAACCAATGGAGCACAATGCTCTGCTGCCCGGGCAGGAGGGTGAGGGTGACTGCAGCGAGGGAATTGTGTAATCCCTTCAGACTGCAGCCAGCCCTGACAGGGAGCAGCACACGTTCGAGGGACACAGCTCCAGTGTGGGGTGCAGGGCAATGGGGGCCTGGTTTGCTGCCACTAATTAAGAGTTGGGAGTTAATCACCTTGCTGCTCTGATTTTCTGATATTCGTGGAGATTCGCGGAAGCTCGCAGGGAAGTCAGGCAGGCAGCACACAAGATGGCGAAAAGAGGAACTTTATTTACAAAAACTTCTTTATATATTCATTAATAATAAATAATTATTGGTCGACAGTTTTTCCACCTCCTATAACGATTGGTTACAACTCTAGAGCATCCAGTACCAAAACACAGAGATTAGAAAGCACAAGAATGCAACTTCTCTCTATTCTCCATGAGAAAGAAGAGAAAGATTTTTAAAACAGTGCAACTACATCACCTCTTTAGCTGCACCCTGATCTTAGTTCTGCTATTTTTTTTTCTATTAACAATATTAGCAACTCTCACTAATCCATGGACACATCCAAAATAATTTCCTAAACTGAGGTAAACTCTCAGCCAAGGCAATGATTGACCTCAGGAGTCTTTAGCAAAGGCTCCCTCACCCTCCTCACCCCTGGTGAAAAGCTGAGCAGGTTCTGGTGCCAGGCACAGGCATGGCAATGTGGCACTGCAGTGCCCAGCCTGCAGCACCCCAATAACCCCACTGCCACCTGTCCCAGCTTTTTCTGTCCATTCTGCTCCCCTTGGCCTTCTGCACATGTGCCAAGCAGACCTCTGGAAGCTCATCAAACACCCTGAAACCCCTTTTTCTTTTCTTTCTAGGTTTGAAAACGCATTTTGTTCCATCCCTCTTCTGCTGTTTTCTTTAGGTGAAATGTTTCAGAGCTGACTCTCCCCATTTCCCAAGCTCGGAGGTGCTTGGTGGCACAGCCAGGGTGATGTTTCCATGTGGGACAGAGGGGAACTGGGACCACATGGAGGTGCTGTCTGTGGGATCAGGACTGGCTCCAGAGTCCTCTGGTGTTCTCCTCAGCAGAGCTTGGCTCTGGAGATAATCGAATGTTCAGTGGGGAGCTGCTGGATCCACTGTCCATGCACACACTGCAGAGCTTGTTGTGTTTCCAGGGATTGTTTTGATTTTGACCTTTTTTCAGTTGGGGTTTTTTTTTGGGGTTTTTTTTTTTTTTTTTTTGGAGCATTTAATGCCCTGCACTTATTAAATCACAGCCCAGCGGAAAGCAAGAGGGGAAAATCACATCCATGGGTTGTTACCATGCATGAGGCATAACCAAGTGCTCCAAATCCCTGAGGGGATTACTCAGGAATCACCAGGCCACCTGGAGTTCCATTATGGCTCTTACAAACAGGCTTTTAGCAAGAAGGATGAGGTGGGGAGGGGAGAGGGGTCCTCTGTTTAAGCCCTGAAAAGAGATGAAGTTCGCAGAGCTGAACAATGGCTCAGCCGAGTCAGCTGAGCCCTGGAGCTGGGGAGGATTAATCAGAGCGAGAAATGGCAGCTCAGAACAAAACCTTGGGCGCGGGGTCCAAGCCACAGGGCTCCAGAGCAGCCTGAGTCACTCTCCAGGCACTCCCGGCAGGGCTTCTCCCCTGCCCGGGCTGGAGTCAAGGGCTGCCCATGGAGCGCAGATCTCTTGCTCTGGCACCGGCGGGACCCCAGTCCCATCTGCAGGAGAGCATTTCCAGACCCCCTCTGCCCCAGAAACCCTCCTGTGCCACATCTTTGCCTTTTGGTTATCCACAGGATCCAGGATACAGAAGCACTTCGCATTTTTGGAGCATTTTTGACGTGTTTTTGGATGGAGGAGGATGTTGCTTTAGTCTCAAGAAACACCATCCTCCTTCTAGGTTAAACATTTCTGCTAACAATGAGGTGATGCTGCTGATTTCCAAGTGCTTTGTTCTGTTTTAATCTAAATTAAACTCCTCCCTTCTTGCCACCTTTGTAGGTTTATGTTATTTGTGATCCAAACATTTCTAATGTACGTATTTAGAGGAAAAATTTCAAAATACTAAGCCTGTTCACCCTTGAACTCCTCCACTCCTTTTTCCCATAAACACATAAAGCCCAGACTTTGGAAGGACATAAGGTAATATTTTGCAATATTTTGCAGAATTGCAGTAAGGAATCTTCTGGCCTGCATTAAGAAAACAAATAACTGGCTGCAAGGATTGTCTCGTACGTCACTTTTGATTAGAGTTAATCCCAGGTGGTGAAGGAATGGATGACACATCTGTGAGAAATGCTGGTGCTGCTTTCGGCCTGGGCGAGAATAATCCAGGGTTTACAGTTTGGGAGTTTGTCTGTAGGAACCTATTATATAGTGAATTTATATTTGTATTTATATTTATATTTATATTTATATTTATATTTATATTTATATTTATATTTATATTTATATTTATGTTTACGTTTTTATTTTTATTTTTATTTTTATTTTTATTTTTATTTTTATTTTTATTTTTATTTTTATTTTTATTTTTATTTTTATTTTTATTTTTATTTTTATTTATATCCAGGAGCCCTTAGGAAGCCTTAAATTGCCTGTCCCTATTACCAAATGTTTGTTTTCCGCCCTAAACAAGAAATCCCAGAAGGATAAAAGGATTGACGGCACAGGAAACCCCCAGCCATCAGCAGGATAACGCAGGTGGACAAATGTGCAGAGCTTCGCTGTTCCTTCTGGATTGTTCCTCCAAAACCATTGAGGATTTTCATTCCCTGAGAGCTGAGGGGATCCTGTGTAGAGCCTGAGGGATGCTGGACCTGCTGTGCCTCTGCCCTGCAGCATTTCCCCTCCTCGGAAAGGAGAGGGAAACAGCCCAGGCTGCTGAGAACCGCAGCTCCTCAGGCTGGGAATTCCACCCAGGGAGCCCGAGGGTGACTGGGGCATCCTTTATTCCTCCAGCTCAACCTTCATCGTGTTATTGAGGACAAGAATGTCATCAAATACCTTTCCTGTGGGCGCTGGAATTAAAGTCCTTCATCACCAGCTTTCAGCTGGATGCCAGGTAGGAGCTGTTGAAAGAAACCCAAGCTGAAATTCTCCTTCTGCATTTGTTCTGTCACTCTGGTAAAAGAGAACAGCTGAACAAATTATCAGCATTTTGGGAGGATTAGGAAAATTGATACAGGCTGACTCACTGCATGCCTCCATAACCCCAAGTCATGTTAAAACCCAGGAAATGAGACTGGGACTGGAAAGGGTGAGAGAATTCTTGTATTATTGGAGCATCCTCGAACGGCAGATTATTGACTTGGTTTTCCACTGGCTCTTTGCACCCTGGGAGATGTCAGAACATTCTTGCCTCAGCCTCACCATTTCTTCTTGAGATGTTTCCCTGCAAGTTTTGTTATTCTGTGAAAGCACAACTTTTTAATTCAATTTAAGCTGTACATGCTAAATACCAAAAATGGATTAAAAGTTAAACCATCATTACAGACCAAGTGTTACTGAAGGGTATTTAATCCAAAGCAGTGGATAATGAAACATTTAGCCCTGCCAGGACATGTAGGGGACAATAAATGAGATCTGTACATTGAAGAACTTCAACAAGAGAGAAAAAATCCTAAATACGTGCAAAATAATTTATTTAACATGAAGGACGGAGCAGGTATTTTCCATATATTTGTATCTGAAGGAAGAAAATGCATTTGTTCCCAATCCTCAGAGTTAAGTTGCAATGCTGGAAGTTTATACAAATATTTATCTTTGTATCTTATTCAAGGCAGGGAATTCTGGCCCAGAATTTTCCCCAGGCTTTGCTCCTGCCCTGCCTGTGCTAGAAGAAGCACAGCAGCTCCTTCGAGGCTCCTCCAGGTGCCAGGGTGACCTTCAGGACAGCCCCAGCTGCTGGAAAGCCTCCCCTCGGTGCCAGCTTTCAACATCACAGATATTGTTCTAATGAGAGGAGAATGTGCCTGCAGAGGTCACTTCGGAGGCTGAATTTTGGCACAGGGAATGGCTGGAGCTATTGATTCTCCCCAAGCAGGCCCAGAGACACTTCAGAGACATAGTCAGAGCAGTGGGGATTTGCTTTATTTTTTATTTTATTTTATTTGCTTTATTCAGCGCTAGGTGCGGGGGATTCACTCCTCCAAACACACACACCCAGCACTGCCAACACACAATATTATGGGTAACATTCATGAATATTCATCACATTCCCAGGGATAGGAGTGGTTATACAAATCATTTCTCGGCAATCATTAATATCATTAACGTGTGCCACGCATGGCTGTGTGTCCTGGTGGTCTTTGGGGTCTTCTCGTGATGAAGATCTGTAGTCTTCATCACAGTGCACTTTTCCCCTTTCTCTCTGGAGCATGGGCAGTCCTTGGTGGGTGATTCAGGGTTCCTGTGCTGGCCTCAAACAGATTCTTGTCCCTCTTTATCTTGACAAGACAAGGGAATTCTGTTTTCCTAGGTTTTAGAATTTACATCTCCTGTCTCTCAATAGGTAACTTGAGTTACCTATTGGCCAACTCTTTCTCACTATGTCAGGGCAGGGCTGGGATGGATTTGAGGAAATATTCTTCCCCCAGAGGGAGTTTGGGCACAGGGAATGGCTGGAGCTGTCAGGGCAGGGCTGGGATGGATTTTGGGGAAAGGGAGTTTGGGCACAGGGGATAGTCCCAGCACCAAAGCTGGCACAGCTCAGGAGGGATTCTGGTGACTCTTGGGATGGCGCTGAGCAAGAATGGGACTGGATCATCCTCGAGGGTCCCTTCCAACCCTGGACATTCTGCGATCCCACAAAACCTCCGATGTCCGCAGCAGCCCCGGCAGCCCTCCTGCGGCACTGCCCGAGGGCAGGGCTTTGATCGGAGCCCGGCGCTGGGTCAATAATCGATAAGGAGCCCCGGTCCCTGTCTCCGGGGCGGAGGGAACCGGAGAGCATCAGCTTTGATCCCCGAGCCCCCAGCAGCGCCGGCTCCAGCGAGCCCTCGGCGGGCAGGGTCACCTGTGCCATGAATGGCCACAGCCCTCCCTGCCCACGGGAGGCCTTTTGATGCGGCGGGTGTTGATAATTAGGGCCTAATTGAGTGATTAACAGCGCCGGCAGCTCATGCCTTTGGGGCTGTGTGAGGAGGAGCAGGGGCTGGTCCAAGTCCCAGCCTTTGGGATGAGTTTTTCCAGCCCCATCCTCCCCCAGCATCTCTCTCCGGGGCTGAGATCCTCAGAAATGTGCAGAGCCAGCAAAATCACGGAAGGTGATTCCCCTTTTCCCCTCCCGAGTGCTGTAATCACTTTCCCTGAGCCACTATTGATAATAACTGGGGCAGGAATAGGCTCCCCTTTGCCAGGGCTCCACAGGCCATGAAAATCCCTCCAGATAGACTGAACTTAATTAACTGAGCCTATTAAGGCAATATTAAAAGAAGCCTATCCCAGCAGGCTCTCCCAGTGGGGAGACACAGCAGAGCTTTCAATTTAGGACTTATTGCAGGGCTCTCCTGCTGCCCAGCTCCGTGGGCTGCCTGGGAGCTGCTTAATCCACGGTTTGGGAGCGGGGAAAGGCAGCTGGCAATGGGGGGGATATCAAAGGAAATCAACCTGTAATGTATTATATGCTCACTTTGTGGCTGGGGGGAAAGCCGTTTAAATGGGGAGGCTGTTTGGCACTGAATGAAACAAATGGCGGCATGGAAATGGTTAAAAAGTGGTAAAATAGGGCTTGGGGAATCCAGAGAAGCTTTTCCTGGAGAATTTGGTGTGCTGCAGTGAAGTAGTGAGTAGATTCTTACTAAAAAAAAGCAAAATTCTGCATAAAATGAAATAAATTCTGCATAAAATCAAAGAAATTCTGCATAAAATCAAAGAAAATCTTCCTGCATCTCCTCTTTCCCCCTCCTCCTCCCCCATACATAAGTTAGGGACTTGTTTTGAACCCTCTTTACTGCTCAAGAAAAATTGGTGCTGTCACCATCCTGAACATCGTGACTGGATCATGTTCCTGGCCATAGGAGAATAAAGGGAAAACGTTGCCTCTGGTGAATAAGGAATTCTGTGCTGCAAACAGAGCTTCCCTCAAGCCACTGTTTATTATGAGCTCCTGAATTGCAAAACTACAGTAAAAATAGCCAAAAAAAAATATAACAAAATGTGTTGGTTTTGCCTCAGTACAACCTGCAAATGGAAATGGCACGAAAGGTTAAATGTAATAGAATCTCCAACAATAATTCCTGTTTTTTAAAGAGCGTTTCCTCAATCAAAAGGGCTGCAGAGCCAACACCGTGGAACCAATAACGGCATTAAATGGAATGGATGGGGTTGAACGTGTGTGAGTGAAAAGCTTTCGACCCAGGGGAATTCTGGTGGCAGCTCTTGACATCCATGGGCATCCCTGGAAATGTCCAGGGCCAGGTTGGACAGGGCTTGGAACAACCTGGGATAGTGGAAGGTGTCCCTGCCATGGCAGGGGTGGAATTAAATTAGCTTTAAGGTTCCTTGCAACCTGAACTCTTCCATGATTCTATGAGTCAAGAGTTTTTTGGGATGGGAAGCTCAGTTTTAGTAGAGATGGTTGTAGATCTGAGATGAGTGGATTAATCAGCAGAGGGTGGCAGGGGAAACTTTGTACTGTTCTTATATAAATCCCAGGAGTTTTCACTGAAACAAGTGGTTTGTGTAATAATGGAAGATTTCTACCTCCACAGGCTGGATCCATGCTTAGCAAGCACTTCCAGAGTGCCCTGACTCTTAAAATCCCAATTAGAACAACCTCCAAATTACTATTTGCATGGATAATGCACCACACATGCATTTGCACTGCCAACATTTTATTTTTAGCCCAAAAAACAAGGGGCTGTGAAGGCCGGGAGCCTTCCCCAGTTTATTCCAATAGCTGGATTAAAAATAGAAGATCCTACTGGAGAACGTCTGCTCGGGGCAGCCGAGGGATAATTGTGTGTGGCTTCAGTTTGTTTGCACAGGAAAACCCAGGGTAACCTGAGAATTCATTACGAGAAAAGCACAGGACTCCTGCCATCCTCTAATGGCCTCTTACAGCTCGAAATGCAAAATTTACAAGGGAAGCCTTAAAGAAATGACAGGAAAATCTGAGAAGATAACGAAACTGGCAGGGAAATTAATAGAAGCCTTGGGTTCTGTAATCCGCAGTGATTAATACCTTTTAGTTCCATGATCCTTGGTTTCCACTGGAATTGATAAACTACCAACTGCGGCTTCTCTGCTTTAAATCAATACCCAAAAAAAATCCTAGTTGGCCTTGCTGGCCTATTTGTCATCTCATTCCTAGCTGGAGGTTAGACAGAATCCTTATGAACTGCTATTTTTTTTTTCCAATTTTATTGGAATTTCTTTTTTTATTGTCATTGTTGCGCACAGAAGACGATGGTGTGAGCAGCACTGGAGATGCTGTCCAGCGTGTGGATAGAGCCAAGAGGTTTCAAAAGGGCCTTGCCAAATTTTTAGGAATATCCACCCTTTAAGTATCAGTTGTATTCAAAGCATCAGCGTAGGTTTTGGACTTCATATCACCACGAGCTGAGCACCACTTTCTTTGGGGAAAGCCCAAAAAAATCCCCCAAATCTGCCATGTTTCTACTCCCCGCTCCCATCCTCCATTCAGCTCCAGCCTATTTTCCTTCCCACTTGCTTCCCATCATGGAAATGGGATGGATGGCAGGAATTTCTGGGGCTGGATGTGGGAGCTGGAGGTGTTTCTGTCACTGGAGCATGAGATCGTTTTCCCAGTCCGTCCCTGCCAGATCCTTCCCCTCCTGAGCTCACCGTGGAGCCCCAAAGCCATTCCCAAACTCCTGTCCTGCGTGGCTGGCATGGCTTCAGCCCTTCCTCGGCAAGTGCTGTCACTCAGTGACATTGAGATCCCTTCTCCACGCTCATTTCCCTCCCAGATCCCTTCACAATCCTCCTTTGGAAAACCGACATGTCCCGATGAGCTGCCCTTGTGCAAACACACCTTCCTTTGTAAGAAACAAGCCCCTAATTCAGACCTGTGTTGTGTTTATTTTTGAACATGGATTTTTCTTTTTTTTTTTAGCCAGGGACTGTGCAGCTCGACCTTGGGCTCGGTGTTTATCCAAAGAGTTAACGCGGATGAGTAATCCGGGACGCTCCTGCCAGGGCTCGGGGTGGGATTCCCGTAAACAGCCAGGCCCTTTGAACTCAGGCCTTTTATTTGATGTCATCCTCCAACCACTAAACCAACACAGCACCGTGGAGGCCTTCCCTGCTCAGCCAAAACGCAGATTGAGCCGTGGAAATTTAAGCTGGGAATATCTTTTGGGGGGACCTTGTGTTTGTCACCTCATCCTCTTGAATTCACTGTGTCCCGAGGTTGGCTGAGTGTTGTTTGAGCACGGCAGGGATTGCTGCAGCCCCAGGAGAGCTCTGTGGAGCACCTACAGACATGGACATGGAGTGGCATAACCAAAGAGGTGAAAAATGAGGGAGAAAGGACAATTTGTGCACATCAATTTCCTCCTGATTCCTTCCCCTGGAAATGTGATCTTGGGCTGGTTGTTCCTTATCTCTGAGGGAGCAGCTCCTGGGCTGGTGGGATCACTGCTCCCACCCTCCTCAGAAATTGTCTGTTGATTCAGAAATTCACTGCTGATCCCTTTATCTGCTGATATCAGTTATCACTCCTGCCACAGAGTCTCTTAGAAAAGGTGATTTAATGAAGCCGTGATCATTTGTTGCAGGATACGCTTACACGAGCAATAAATAACAATAAATATCTGGTTTTCAAGCTGACCCTAAAAGCCCAGAACTGCCCATTTTTAGTGCTGATCACTGTGGGATGTGGGATCTGTATCAGCAAACTCCTGGAGATTTTCTGTGGATCTTATGCAGCTCAAATTCCCTTGGATAACTGCTCAATATTAAGACCATGCAGAGTTATGAGACCGAAGCATCCAAGAAATAATAGGAATAATGTGGATATTGCATAAGCATCCTCTTACAGTGGCATGAGTCATTCCTAAAGTGCCCTGTATATCTTTCAGGGTGGATTAAGGATACGAGACAGGGGAACCATGAGGGCTCCTGCAGTGCTCCACAAAGTCTCCAAAATTGGGAAAAACCTTTTGAAAACAACTCTGAAAAATAACCTTTTGTCGTCTGCAGTAAATAACTCGGTCACTGGGGAGGTCAAAAGCTAAAGGCTCCTGTCCAGGTCTGGGATTAATGACCTGCAAAACACCAGTTTAAAAATAGGCTCTTCTCCCACTTCAAGACATGCAATAATGAAGCATCTCCTTCGCCAGGAATGAAATTCCAGGAGGGAAAATGGCTTTGCAGTGGATGCACAGGGATGAGTTAAGCAGTGATAGAACGAACACTGCGTAAATCAAGGGCCAGGGCCACTGCAGGCTGCTCCTCACCCCCTCAGGATGTGGCAGGAGAGCCCAGAGACAGCCAGGAGTCGTTCCTTGTGTCAGGGACACAGGGAGGGAAGAGCTGCCATCCCTCCCTGCCCCTCGGGACTTTGTGTTGGTCCAGTATCCTGTGACAAGTCATAAATGTCCCTGCGCTGGACAAATTTCCGGGGCAGAGGGGGAATATTTATGATGAGATTCAAAGGTGCAGAACGGTGCGAGGGGAGACAAAAACTCAGCCTGTCCTGTGCTGGGAGGATCGATGAGGTGGCTCAGTCCTTCATGGCCCTGTGTGCTCGTGGACGGGGCTGGGCTGCTCAGAGTCCTTTTTCAGGGAATTTGGTGTCTCCCAGTTTGCCAAGATGGTTTTGCAATATGTTGGGATATGTGAAAAAATAATTAAATTAAAAATTCCTCTCCTAGCACTGCTTCTCCTGCTTTAAATGGGGCTAGAAGCCATGGTTCAAGGGACTATTTCATGCCCCAAAGAGTAAAAGTGGAGGCAAACTGTGAGTGAAGTTCTAAAGAGACTTTTTTATGCTAAAGTGGCTGTAGGATGAAACACATTCTGCCTTGCAGGACCCTGCAGATGTCTCTGCACTGAGCTGATTGCTCCTGGAATATTAATCCAATAAAACCTGGCTTGAGGCCACTCGGTAGCTGTGAGATGATATCCAATATTTTGAATTTCTGACCATTTGTCGAAACAAGAATTCTAGCATTGTGGCTATCCAGATTCACAGCTTTTTCACCAACAGCAGCAGCCGAGCTGCAAAGTTCTCATCTCCTTCTCTTTGCTTTGTGTTCCTGTTTCCTTCAACCCGAGCCAAACAAAAATTCAGGTGGGGAAATTTCCAGCAGATTGAGCTCTGCTCTTTCCTTCTCCCTCCCAGCACAGGACAGACGCTGTGCTCTGCAGCCTGCAAAGAACAAAGCTTCCTCCTGGCTTCTTTATTTTAAACACCAGAGGCCACCCACAGCTCCAAACATGCCTATGGAGAGGAAAAATAAATGGCTGAGCTCCTGGCCAGACACGGATGTGCAGAGCGTATCTGAGCAGGAGGAACTGTTTGGAAAAAGCCATTCCTGTCCCATCTGGGTGCTGCCATGGATGGGCTGGGGGCACCAGCACCTCCCAGCGTGGGGAAGGGCATGGAGAGGGAGCTGGGGTGGCAGGGGAGCATAAATCACCCCAGCCTGGGCAGGAGCAAGGGGAGTTCAGCAAGCCAGAGCTGGGCAGATGTTGGAGAAGGGATTTTGGGAAGGTTTCAGCACAGAATTCTGGCTCTTGCTTCACAGGAAGGCAAATCCAGCAGTGCCCCCTGGCCTGTGGCCATAACGTCCCCCAGAGATCTCACTGCAGCCTGAGCCTGCAGATCTTTCTCCCAAACAGAAATGGAGAAGGACGGTGGGAGTTCTGCAGGCTCAGGGGGTCTGGGTGGGACTGGTGCCTTCTCCAGGTGGGTTTGGCTGGGTTTGGGATGGTCAGGGCAGATGGGAGCACCTGAAACACAGGAAGTGTCTCCACCGATGGAAACCACTCATCCGTGAGACAGGAGAAGGAATGGGAATGAAATAAGGAGGAAAATGTTCATTATTCCCACCCAGCTGGCTTTTTTCTGGACATCCCCTCCACGGCTGGAGCAGAGCTGAGCCACGAGCTCTGTGCCTGCCTTGCCACGTGTCCCTCGGAGGGGAATTGTCACCACGAGAGCTCCGGGGCTTTGGTTTTACCTGCATTTAAACCCTGGAGAACACACAAGGTGGGGTTGGATTTAGGTTTTCCAAGCCTGTTCGTGGAAAGAGCCTCCCGAATTCACAACAAGACTCGGAGCAGGCTCTCTTCGAGGACAGCATTGGCTTCATGAGTCAGCTGAAATCTGAGAATTGTTTGAAACTGTGAAATAAATGAATGCTTGATTAAGAATCATGCCTTGATAAATCAATCGATGGAATAAATTGAGATTAAAAACCCATGAAAGTGTGGGGTGTACAGCTCAATGGCACTCAGGTCTCTGCTATTCAGATGTGTGTTCAATGCCACATTTCACGTCCACAAATGAAACCTTTCATGCAAACTTTGAGCTGCAGTGGCTCAGTCTCATCAGAATCAGATTTTGGGGCATGTTTTCCACCTGAAGTGTGACAAAACTCAGCCAAAGTCTCATCCAGCCTGGTTTGAACATGAACCCCAGCGAGGGGTGAAGCAGGGGTGGTGTGCCTTGGGAAAAACCAGCTCAGAGCTGGAATACAAAAAGAGGAAAAAATCAATGCTCCTAGAAATTGTTACCTGCATTTCTCTATCAGCATTTCCCCAAGCACTCAGTGGAGAAGATAAATAAAAATCCCTTTGGATTCTGGGGATGTTTCTGCCCGTTCCTGTTTACAGAATGTTTGCTGAAGTTCTGCTGCCTTTAGGGCAGAAAGAACTCCTATAGGAAATCACTCAATTTGTTTTCATTTTATTTATTTGCTTACGTTCCACTAACCACAGCGGCTGAAACTCTTTGAGATGTTTGAAAAAAAACAGGATGTTCCTTCCTCCAGAGTGGCTCCTACTCATCCATTTTGTGTCTCGGATGATGTCAGGATCATCTGGCGACGGCGTCATGGAGATTGGCCCAGCCAAGAGCTAAACATGAAAATTCAGCTTTAAATCACGTCCAAGTTCTTCTCAGCTAATGGGACTTCAAATGAATTGAAGAAAACACTTTTTTGGTAGGGTTTTTTTTTGTCTTGGAGGTGGCAATGGTAGCCCTGTTTGAGGCTGAGCCAATGAGAGATTCCCTCAAGGAGTTGTGTTTAAATCTTTTCTTCTGTTTTCTTTTTGCTAGAAAGGGAGTAGGTGAGAAGGTTTGCAGAACCAGACTCTGGGATTTCTGGAGGTAAAAGGACCAAGGAAGAAAGTTAATTTTTTAAAAAATATCATTCAAATAATAAATATATATTTTTTAAATATTTTTTTTAATAAAAATATAAAGGGTATGAAAAAAAACAGAGAGAGGTTGATAAACTTAGCAAAAAAAAAAAAAGAAAAAATCAGCATATCCACCCCACAAAAACACACCCACTCACTGCAGCTTCTCGAGCCAGGTAACTTTAGAAGGGCCCTGGATCCAAAAATCTGACAATGCATTAAAGCACAAAATCAAACTGCAGAGGTTCATTTTATTTCCATTCAATTCCACCGTGGCTATCGCAGAAGCTTTGGTTTTATTATTGTTAATTCCAAGCATAATAAATATGCTTCAGGATCTTGGCTGATTTATTGTCATTTTAAACAGGCTGATATTTGCAGCTTTTCATAAATTTTCGCAATAATGTCTATTTCCAATTTCAGCTTTTCTTTTCATTTCACTTGAGACACCCCATCGGTATTAAAATCCAGTATTGAAAATACAATAATCACTTTCCCTGCTCCATTAGATATCTCTTAACCGCCTCAAACTGAGGGAATATGGGAAAGATTTGTTTTTTCTTGTCACCTTGTCAGTCTGAAAGCTTTTTCCAAAGGCAGTTAAAAATCACTGAGCTGAACCACTGAGTTTTATTCAGGTTTCCGAACATTTTCCGTTCTGTTCGTATTTTTTTCTAAGTTCAGATAATGTAACTTGGTGGTCTCTTTAGAACCATTTCCACTTTTTGTTTGCAGTTCGTAGAAACTTAATACTTTTTGCTCCTGTTAGGAATAATTGATAAGTTAGGAAATCAGCAATGGTATCAAACCAAATGCTGACTTTTTTAATATTTATGTTATCAATCACAGTTGGACTCGATGATCTTGAGGTCTTTTCCAATCTAAATTATTCTACGATTCTAAACAGTCAGTTTTAGGTTTTATCCAAACACTTTGGACCCATTTGAGGCCATTTTCTATGTAAATAAATCCCAGTCCTGAACGCTGCATAAAGAATTCCTCCTTTTTTGAGGGCAGTGAGGTGCAGGTATAGAAATGTATAGGTCCAGAAATGCTTCCTGCCTATGTTAGCTTGACCATGATTGCTGAGATGGAACTTTCTGGCTCTGTTGGTTAACTGAATGAAGCCATAGTTAGAGTGATGAAGGCTGGAATTTTCCATCCCAGAGATTGCCCAGAGATTGTGTGGAATCTCCATCCCTGAAGTGTCCCAGGCCAGGCTGGACAGGTCTTGGAGCACCCTGGGATAGTGGGATGGGCTTTGGGGTCCTGTCCAGCCCAACCCACCCCAGGATTTCAGTGACAGAAGGGGATCAGCCACGCTGACCTGACCATTTGTACCACTGATGGCTGTTCTCATTAATAGGAATATTTCAGTCCTGACCTGGTGCTGACACTGCTCGGACACACAGCATGGACAGGGAACTTGCCCAGGCTCAGGAGGAGCCTGACAGTCCCGAGAATCAATGGAGCAAAAGGGGAGAATTCCATAACCACCCTTGGATCCCACAAAATCCACCCTTGGATCCCACAAAATCCACCCTTGGATGCTTTTCAGTGCCTCAGGGATCCAAGGGGCAGTGGGAGTTTAAATGAAGGATAAAAGATTAAACCTTCAGGGGCTGTTAATGGCCTCACTGAGTGACTCCTCTGATCCCACTGCATTGGTTTCTATTCCTGAATATTTGCCTGCATTTCGTGGGGTTTGCCTGTTGTGGGAGTTGTTTATGGAGGCATGGAGTGGGATGGGCTGGGGAGAGCAGGGGGAGCCCCCCAGAATGATGGGACTGCCTCCCATACACTCCAAACTTCCAGCACACCATGAATTTTATCAGTCATGGAGGACTGGGATGGGCTGGGACAGGAACTAAATCTTCCTCTCAGGAACAACTCTTAAAAGCTGAGTATAAATCCCTCCGAGGGCAGCGACAGGAGAGCGATGTGGGCATTTCCCTTCAGCCTTAAAAGCACTTACAGGAGATCACAGCCCTGCCCTAAATGATTTCTGCCCCTGATTTATTCCTTGGAGTGCTTATGGGCTACGGGAACACAATCCTCCTACAAATTCCCATGTCCATCTCTCTTCAGCTTTGGAGATGCAGGTCTGGATTTTCTTCTCCCCTCCAGCTCAGCAGCTCGTGGAGATTTTACTGAACTCTGTGTCTTGGTTTCAAACCTTTCTTTATCACAGCTGATTTGTCCAGAATGGGCGGAGGAATCATTTATTTGAGTGCTGGGGCAACAGGAATTTTTGGAAGTTGATATGTTAATACAGAAATTTTTTTTTTTTTTTGTTTAAATTAAATTGTCTTCTCCTGGATGGAGTCCTGCTTTGCATCCTAAGGACTTCCCGAAGGAATGATGGTGTCCAGACCCTTCCAAAGACTGTCCCCCATCTCTTTGGTCAATGAGTCGGTGATCACAAGTTCTGCTGGAGTCAGAGCAGTGCCTTCAGGAGGCCGAGGAGGGATGGTCAGATGGAAGGGCAGTGCTCCAATTTGCCATCAAATCCTGACTTTAAATTAACAAAGGCTAAAATGGGAGAAGGTGAAATAAATACATTATAATACATAATATATAATATATAATATATAATATATAATACATAATATAATACATAATAAATACATTATCAGAAATCTGTCCGCTGGTTATTGATTAGGATCCATGCTGGGCACAGTAAAGAGTGCTCTAAACTCAATCTTCTCTCTGTTGATGTATTTGGGATATTTCCAGACTTGGTTTCATTCTGAGTTTCCCCTCTAGGTAACATTTTTCACATTCAGTTCCTGCTGTGGGTTCTCTGTTTTACTGAACTTTTCCAGGGGTGCCCACGGTGTCCAGCAGTGCCCACGTCACCTGGACCCACCTGTCCCTGTCCCCACAGCCCCTGTGCCCCTGCACCCCCTCGGGGCTGGGAGGGCAGGCAGGATTTGGCTCCTGGAGGGTCCGAGCTGTCATTTGCATTTGTGAAACACAATTTCTGCCCGGCTCCACCCCTTCTCCCTCCAAACCAGATGAAATATTTATTGGGTTGGAGTGTAAGGGCTCAGTGTTTCGTCTGCACAGGAACAGGGGAGTCCTGGTTCTGACCAGAAATTTCTAAGGCTTCTTTGTGGCTACTAAACGTTGGAGGAAAAACCACAAATTACCATGGCAGTGGGGCTGGGCCCTGGCCCTGGCTCCAGAGCTTCCCCGGCCTCTTCCCCCTCCCCTGCCGCCTTCAAGTGCTCTGCATCTGTGTCAATAAGTGCCCCATGCCCACGGCCAGGGGAATATTTAATGTGCACACCCAGCACATTAAACTGGGTGCAAAATTAACCTCTGGCAGGGTGGGGGAGTGAGGGGTTGTAATTACACACAAAATTAAGCTGCGACTGTGATTAAGATATTTCTTTAATGCCTCGCTGAGGAACCTCCTTCCCCCCTAAACTGCTCACAATTCGTGCCCTGTTTGTCATTTTCTGGTGACTCCTTAATTTTCTTTTCCCTGGCCACACCTAATCCCTCATACCTGGGGTTGTCCCCTCTCACTCTGCCCTGGCACCTCCTGGGGACACCAGGTCCTTCCCCATCTCCCAGCTCCAGATTTTGGGAGCTTCGGGAGCTCAGTCTGTCCATCCCAACGTGTCTCAGTCTCCTGTTATCCTCTTAACCATCCCGTGAGATTAATTGGAAGAGAGTTTGAGGAGTTTAATTTAGGGTTAAATAAAATAAAATAAAAGCATGATGGATAAAGGGTGAAAAAATCAGGATATTTGGGCATATCCAGCAGCAATTTTTGCTGGAGATGAGAAAGTGAGGAACATGGAAAGAAGAGCCCATCCACCCAACAATTCCAAGAGCAGGAGCTCAGAGATGTCCCTTTGGAGCATTTTTTGAGCAGCTCCTCCTCCTCAGCACACACTGAGTCCCCATCCTCTAAATAAAAATTTTGGCGTGATTGTCAGAACTACTCAAACCCCTAAAACATGAACTATTGTGCTCCCTCAAGCAGCACTGCTTGGATTCCATCCTGGCCCTGCTTTATGCTCCTTTCCAATGGGTTTTGTCAAATAAAAATGGTAAAAAAGTGATTAATTGACGAAGATTCAGTAATATTTCCAGTAAATTTTTCAATAAACATGACTCAAAAAAAAAAAAAAAAGTCAATTGTTTATAGAAAAAGGAGTATTTCAACAATATATCACCACGCTCAGAAAAATTATTCTCAGGAAAATGTCCTTTTTTTTTTTTTTAAAGGAAAATATTTTTCTTAGAAATAACATTGGTCAGCTGTATTAATGATATTGGAAGAGTTCGAAGTGACAATGAGCAAACCATGAAAAATGGACAGAAAACAAACACAGAATCACTCCAGTCCTGGACTGCTTTTTAGTTATATTGGAGACATTCCAGGGCTTCCATTTTTCCACCAGTGTTTAATGGGCTCTCTGTTTGCATTTATGTTTTCCTGATCTTTCAATCTGCAGGAATGGCTGCTCCTGGCAGGGCTCTTTTAGCATCACCCCCTCTGTCTCCTCTTTGGAGTCTGGGTGCCTCATTTTTTTTCCCCTGGATTTATAGGAAGGAAATACCCTGATATGAAGGCAAAACAGGTAAATATGGAAAAGTTTGGGAATCAGGATTTCAGCAGCGTGAGAGCCTCCATCAGTGGATTTAACTTGCACACGCACTCCCTGGAAAAATCCCGGCCCCAGAGGGTTTATGCCAATTAAAATTTTAAAATTACATCAGTGAAATTAACCTAAATTTTGTTTGACCTGGAATTTAGGTCAGTTTAGATCATCATCTCAGCAGGGCTGTCTGAGATTCAAAGCCTCGTGGAGAGCTCTGGGAACAGAAAAGTCCTTCAGAGCAGAGCAGAGGCACCTCCAGGATGGTGGGAGAAGATTCCCAGAACTCCTCGGGCTGATGTGAGAAAATGTCCAAAATGTGGCTGAGGACGCATGGTTGGTGGCTCCAAAATGGATTTGGGACACAAAGCTCTGTCTTGTCCCTGCATCCCAGGCTGAGCTGAGGGTCTGGGGGGAGGCAGAGCCCCCCAGGGCCAGCTCAGGGAATGGTTGGGTTGGGTTGGGTTGTGTTAGGTTGGGCTGGGTTGGGTTGGGTTGGGTTGGGTTGGGTTGGGTTGGGTTGGGTTGGGTTGGGTTGGGTTGGGAGGACCTTGAAGAACCTCGTCTCATCCCAGCCCTGCCTGGCTCTGGGCATTTCCAGCCACAAGTGCTCAGTTCCACTCGTTCATATCCTAAGATATTGATCATGGTCATGATCATGGTGATTCCACAGCTCACTGGAGGATTCCATCATCAAAAATGCTAAAAACATTAAAATAAAAGGACCCATCAGCTGCCTGCTGCTCTCAGTGCTTCTCACCTCGTAGCACAGCCCCTGTGATACCTTGTTCCCAAATTTTCTGGTACTAATCCATGCTCTTTTCATCCTTGTGCATAACTTTTGGCAATCATCAGAATGCAAAGAAAAAAAACAAAGCTGGAATAATGTAAATTAAAATAATGGAGGGGCTGATCATCACATGCATGTACATGGAATATTTTAGGGACTGCATTTACAGCCTGGCCATATTTTACTCTTCTTTCCTTGCCAGGGTGGACACAAATCCCAATTTATATTTTCAGCGCATTTCAGCAGCGGCAGAACTCTCTTTTCTCCCTGGAGCACTGCAGGGCCGCACACAATTCAACATTTTCCACTTCTCTGAAGAACCTGCGAGCAAATCCCGGCTTTGCTGCAAACCTGGCTCCTATCAAACGGTGGCAGCAGGCAGCTTCGGCAGAAAAATCCCTGCCTGGATTTCCATGCCCCACCCTGGTGTAAATAGAGCCGGGATTTAGAAGGTGTGAGCTGGCGGTGGAGCCTGCGAAATGTGAGCTGCAGTAGCGCTTTGACAGAGAGCAGAGCTCTGGGAGCTCATTCAGCATCTGCAGTGGGACAAGGGCTGGGGACAAGGGAGGCTGAGCCCTTCCAGCTCGCTGCGGTTGTTTTTGTTTGTTTGGAAAAGAGGGGAGTCCTGCTGTGTAGTTGCACTGTTTTAAAATCTTTCTCTTCTTTCTCATGGAGAATAGAGAGAAGTTGCATTCTTGTGCTTTCTAATCTCTTTGTTTTGGTACTGGATGCTCTAGAGTTCCAGCCAATTGTTATAGGGGGTGGAAAAACTGTCGACCAATAATTATTAGATTATTAATGAATATATAAAGAAAGGTTTGTAAATAAACTCTCTCTTTTCGCCATCTTGTGTGCTGCCTGCCTGACTTCCCTGCGAGCTTCCGCGAATCTCCACGAATATCAGAAAATCAGAGCCAACGCTGCTGGATGCTTTCCACGGGAATTGGGGGAATTATCGCGGTGTGGGTGCGTGGGGGTGGGTGGAGGAGGCTGAGAGCTGTCTGGGCTGCGTTTCCTGAAGCTGCAGAGAGCTGAGGTCACCTTTCCAGAGCATCTGGGTGCTGTCCAGAGGGATGAGGGCTTCCCAGGACTGCAGGCCCTGCTGGCCCAGAGCAGGCAGCGCCACACTCATTGGGACTGTGCTCTCCTCCTGCAGGGCTCGGTCCAAACCCCAGCTCGTTCTGGATGGAGACACAAATGTCCCTCGCAGGGAGGTTTTCCCACATCTGCTGCTGGGAGGTGTCTGTCCCGGCACTCCTGGCTGGGGTACCTGGGCACTGCGGGGAATTTGGGTGTTTCTGCTGTCTGCCCCAGCCCCGCGCCTGGCCAAGGAGTGAAGTCTGGGTGTGAAATGAGCTGAATCACGGAGATTTCCATCTCTCCATGTCTGCTTTCCCTCCCCGGGGCAGAAATCTCTTCTCCCCCAGGAAATGCCCAGTGCTCCTTTGCCATTGTGTGCTGCAGGCAGGGCTGACACCAGGAATAACACCGGGAATCACACCAGGGTAACACCGGGAATAAAACTGGGAATAACACTGGGAATAACACTGGGAATAACACCAGGGTAACACCGGGAATAAAACCGGGAATAACACTGGGAATAACACTGGGAATAACACCAGGGTAACACCGGGAATGACACCAGGGATAACACAGCACGGGGAATAACAGCAGGGATAACACCAGGGATAACACCGGGAATAACACTGGGAATAACACTGGGAATAACACTGGGAATAACACTGGGATAACAGCAGGGATAACACCAGGAATGACACCGGGAATAACACCAGGAATAACACAACACCAGGGATAACACCGGGAATGACACCAGGAATAACACCAGGGATAACACCAGGGAATAACACCGGGATAACACCAGGATAACACCGGGATAACACCGGGAATAACACAACACCAGGAATAACACAGCACCAGGAATAACACCGGGATAACACCAGGGATAACACCAGGAATGACATCGGGAATAACACCGGGAATAACACAACACCAGGAATAACACAACACCAGGAATAACACAACACCAGGGATAACACCAGGAATAACACCACAATTAACACTGGGAATAACACCAAGAATAACACCGGGAATAACACCAGGGATAACACAACACCAGGAATAACACCAGGAATAACAGAGATTATTTCCTCAGCCACTTCAGAGGCGATAAGGGCACTGCCCCACCCTCCTGCTCTAACTGCAGGACAAATCTGCCTGGATTGTGCCACTCCTTGGCAGCCACCGCAGACCTGTACGTGCAGCTGCCTGGTATTAAGAGATTCATTATTAATTTCTGTAGATCCTCACTTTTTTTTTTATTTTTATTTTTCCTATTGTGTTTGACATCCAACCCTGTCAAATATTCTTCCCCAAGTGGCATCTTTTTTTCTTTTTTCTTTTTTTTTTTTTTGTGGCACTTCAGCTGATGTGCTGCCATCTTTCCAAGTAAATAAAAGCCCACAGGAATTGTTCCCAGATTTATTTCACAGGCTCAAAGCCTCGCTTGCCCCGGGGCCGACGCAGGACAAGGAGTGCGAGCAGAGCCAAACTGGCACTGCGTTCCCAAGGATTTCTCATCTCTCTGGGGTTTGGAACAAACCTTGCAGAGAAAAGCTGAAGCATCAGCAGCCCAGGGAGGTTTCCTACCTGCACTGGGGATGTTACACAACACTGGGCACAGAGCTGTGGGGTTGCTCTGACCCAACCCAGTCAGCCCCGTCCCGCAGGGTCCCCGATAATCCAGGGAGGCTGAATCACCGTCCACGAGTGGGCTGAATCACTCGCTGGATGTGTCTCCTCCATTAATTATGGAGTTTAGGTGACTGGTTTGGACTGAATATTTAATTTTTAAATAGCCAAAGTGCAGGAAAACAAGCCCAGCCTCAATCCCTCTCTGCCTCAGCCACTGATGTATAAAGATAGTCCATTTGTTTGCTTGAGTTCTGCTGGTGAGCTCTTCTGGGGTGCTCTGCCTGGAGCTCCAGTGCTCACAGAAAAGAGGATTTCAGGTTTTTATGTTCATCCCAGTAACAGTCATGATCTGGAGCTGCAGGTGACAGAGCTGTGGAACTTCGGATCGTGCTCATGTGTGGTGGATTGTTTTTGAGAGGAATAAAAGGGGAGGCAGTTCCTTGGAGGAAAGAGCCGAGATCATCATATTCCACTCTTTCGTCCTTGAAATTTTGTTCCTCAGCCTCCACACGGCAGGGATTGTAGTTACTAATAGATATTGTGCTAAAGGGTCAGCAAAATTCACCTGAAGTGGTTCTGGATTTTAAGTTTTCCCATCAAAATCATAATTGGAGAAGGAGGTTTCCAAATTTATCACCCCTACTTCCTTCAGTACTCATTTGTAAGCACCGAGGCACCACGGGAAGCCAAATTCATTTAAGAATTTGTGCATGTTTTTGCTTTCAAATGTGAGCAATAATTATCAGCAACAACAAGAAAAATCCTCATTTAGTCACTTTGCTTTCCCCGCAGGATCCCCTTAGATTTGTCACCAAACAGCAGCAGTTTATTTTTATTGTGAGTAACCTCTCAAAATATTTACAAACAGTAAATGCAATGTTTCCAATGTTACTCAGACATCAGCAGAGGAGAAGTGAACAGCCCAGTCTGACTTCCAAGCATAAAAACAACCAACATGGAAACCCTCCTGCCCTGCAGCTTTTTATCTTTTTAGCTTTGGGTCAGGACAGCCAAAATCTTCCTTTGGAATAGATGCTGGACGTTATCACCTAGATCTGAGCCCCCGACCCTTCTCACTGGGAATTTCCATTTCCAGTTCCCATTTCCTGCAGATCCTCGAGGGAGACATGACAATCCCCCAGCAGCAAGGTTTGATCCAAACCCCAGAGAGATGAGAAATCCTTGGGAACGCAGCGCCAGTTTGGCTCTGCTCGAACTCCTTGTCCTGCATCGGCCCCGGGGCAAGCGAGGCTTTGTGTCTGTGAAATAAATCTGGGAACAATTCCTGTGGGCTTTTATTTACTTGGAAAGGTGGCAGCACATCAGCTGAAGTGCCACAAAAAATAAAGAAAAAAAGATGCCACTTGGGGAAGAATATTTGACAGGGTTGGATGTCAAACACAATAGGGAAAATAAGAAAAAAAAAACCACAGAGCTTTTTTTCCCCACACAAAACCCAAGGCTGTCACCTGTGGGTTGAGCCACCAAGACATGGCATGTTGCTGAGAGCTCGTAGGTAAATCGAAACTTTAGGAGCACCGACGGAAGTAGCAAGACAGATTTTATTGAGTTTTCTTCTCTTATACAGGCATTAAGAGTCTAGCAGAGACTGGTTCATAGCCATCCACCCCCTGGGGGGATTGGCTGAACCCTTACAGCACCCAGTACGGAAACAAAGATTAGAAAGAACAAGAAGAATTCAGTTTATCTTCATTCCCCACGCGATTCATGAGAAAGAAGAGAGAAACCTTAGAATAGCGCATCCACAGTGGCGGCCACCAAAGGCTCGGGGCTTGGGGGGCTCGGCTGATGGATCGGGGCTTGGATCAGCGCAGGCAGGACAGGGCCACTCGTGCTCTGTGCCTGTCCCACGCCGAGCCTGGCTGTGGGATTGGGGGAAATCCACACTGCCATATAGCCCAGAGTGATATGCTGCACTCACACGGGGAATAACCCCTCCTGCTCAGCCAGGGATCTCTGGGGGCTTGTTTAATGAGAAAAACTAAAACAAGCATCTGCCCAAACACCTCGAGAAAAGAAAAACTAAAACGAGCATCTGCCCAAACACCTGGAGAAAAGAAAGAGAAAGAAAACTAAAACAAGCATCTGCCCAAACTCCTGGAGAAAAAAAAAAAGAGAAAACTAAAACAAGAATCTGCCCAAACACCTGGAAAGAAGAAAGAGAAGAAATGGATAAAATCCATCCATTTTTGTCTTTTAACTAGTAAGGCAGAAAACACAGTTCACACACAAGCTGGCAACCCTCAGGGCTTGGCAGCTCCTCATCGTCCTATGGTTGGATGCAAGAAACCACTGTTTCTAAAATACATCTGTTCTGTAAAAGAAAAAGGCTTATTCCCACTTGTTTTCACCCAGAACAACAAGGAGGAACAACAAGGAACGAAAGCTTCGCAGCCACAAGAATGTCCTCATTGTTCTGTGCCCATCTCTGGGTTTCCATAAATACCAACCCAGCTGCTGCTGAAATCGTCTGAGAGTTTCTCGGTCTGTTCTGCTCTGCTCATGTGTCCACATTAAAATGCTGCTTTCACAAGGCCCAAATCCCTCTTTCCGAGGCTCTGAATTCAGCATTCAGCAAACGCCGCTCAGCCATCCCTCAGCCCATGACGTTCGGGAGTTATTTTTGGGGGTTTGGCAGAGCCCCCAGCGTCAGCCTCAGAGCAAATGTGTGCTCAGCTAAATTCGCTGCGTGTCAAAGGAATCCTGAGGAGCCCAAGCGAGTCGCCCACCTTCCTCCTCGCCTGCCGTTCTGTGGGATTGCTTTCAACTCAAACACCTCGTGGGCGTAGAGATTCTCCTGCCTCATCCAAATGGATCTGGGGATGGATTGCTGGGATTTGTTCGCATGCATTCACATCCCTCCAAAGAATATTTTTTTGGGGAAGGGGGAATGTGTACCTGACGTTTTGCACAGAAATGTTTCTGTGTTTGAAAATTCCAAGTGTCCTGGGATTTTTAGGAATCTGGGGCCGCTGAGTTGGAGGGCATCAGCTGAACCAGCAGATTTGTAATTCCCTGTAATTCCCTCCCTGAGAGGGGCACGGGAGGCACAGCCCTGTAAAATCCAAGGAAATCCAATCCAGAAACAACCACAAATTTTAAAACTCCAATTAAAACACCCAAGTGAGCGCTCACTGTCCTGGGGGAAGCTGAAGGGCTACATGGAACCCCACAATGAGCAGGAATTCCTCTAGTGGGATTTGGGTTTCTCAAATACCTCAGGGAGTGCTGCTCTTCTGTCTCTAGAAGCCCCCCAGAGCTGCACAAATTGCCCCAAGAAATGGAATTTTAAAAATCCTCAGCAATTTGACCCTCCTGTGGTGACCTCTCCACACGCAGGGAGTGGCAGTAACAACTCTGATGTTCCTACAGCTTCACAGCACAATTTTATCACTATTTTTCACAGTTTTTATGCTAAAGTGGTTGGCAGTCACAGGAGCAGAATCTTATCCCTCATTGCCTTAGTTCTTTTCCCTCCCTGCTTTTACTTTATTGCTTTTCCCTGTTGGGGATTTTCCCTTTTTTTGGACCCTAGAAGAAGACAAGAGCAATGTGTCATCAATCTGTCCCTTCCAACACTTCCAACATTAAATGCTCTCCTGCTCGGAGAGTGGGTGGGAGAAGCAGGATTTTTATGGATAATCTCTATGCCAACAAGCAAACACTGCATTATGGACAACAACAAATAATGATTCACTGGGATGTGTTGGGAAGAGCTGGAAGTGCCAACGAACCTCAGACAAGTCCCCATCTCACGGATTTGCCATTGATTCTCCAATTTCTTCCTTCGGAGGGAACAAAATAACTCAAAACACAGAGCCAAGTTATGTTTTGAGGAGGAGAAGGGAATATTTATCTTCCCCAGATAAACTGGGATCAATAGAATGTAGGCATGGTGTGGACAGATAAGATAAAGAGCAATGAAAGTCCTTTTTCATTTAAAACTTTGATTTGTCATCAGCAGTGTTGCCTTGCTAGAGGATTTCTCACATATTTAAATGCATCTCACTTAATTTTAGGGCTTTCTGCCCAGTAAATGAGAAATCTGGGTGTTTTCAGAGGGTGATTCAACCCCTCTGGTTTTGTTCAGGATGGGATAAATTATTATTTGGTAGAACAGTCCATTTCCTCTGACTCCAGCTGGATAGAACTACAATCCTTGATTTCAAATTCAAATATTCAGTATATTCAAATGAAACAAGTCTGGATTTATTTCTACAAAATGGCAAGTTTGTTTTGCATCGATTTTAGTTTATTTTTGTTTACGTTATAACAACTTTGTTCATATCTAGCATGATAAATCCATCGTTTCACTTTGGAAAAACAAACTCTCCTCAAGCCAAAATCCTCATCCAGATTTACATCTTCCAACACATTTATCAGGCCTGCTGATGGTGGTGCTCTCCTGGACACTCTGAGCAGATAAATCAGCACAAATCTCATAGCAATCAACACAAATAATCACAATCACCATCAAAATATTCCTTTTCTGTGGGCATTAGGAACTTGCCGGACATTCAAGTCCCTCCACGAGGTACTCAGGTAATTTCAGACTGGTGGAAGTAAAGGGAACATTCTGAAGCTGAATTTTTTTTTGTTTTGTTTTTGCGGTGAATTCATACTCAGGTATTTTCAGACTGATGAAAATAATGGGAAAATTCCGAAGTCAGGTTTTTTTGTTTTGCTTTGTTTTTGTGGTGAATTCGTACTCAGGTACTTTCAGACTGATGAAAACAATGGGAAAATTCTGAAGTCGGGGGTTTTTTTTGTTTTGTTTTTGTGGTGAATTCATAGTCAGGTACTTTCAGACCGGTGGAAATAAAGGCAAAATTTGGAAGTTGATACTTTTTTGCTGTGTTTTTGTGGTAAATTCATACTCAGGTAATTTCAGACTGGTGAAAATAATGGGAAAATTCTGAAGCTGATTTTGTTTTGTTTTGTTTTTGCGGTGAATTCGTACTTAACAATGACGAGGACCCAACTTTGATTGCCACCCTGTCGGTTTCAAGCCGAGCCAGCGGAGCAGACCTACAAATCACCGCTTTTTGACGACAGGACAGCGAGATGGCAGAGCCAGGGGCAGGAATTACTCGTGGTTTACTTTAGGAACGAGCCTGCATCATCAACATGGGAAAAGCATCCAGCATCACTTCTGCCGGGAGCGCGCGGTCCAAGGAAAGCAAACAAGCGGCAGCAGAACGGAGCCCTCCCGGGGCACTCGCGGGTCCTCTTGGAAGGGCAGCAGGGATCCACGAGCCGTCATTGCCAGGTTCCCTGATCCTATCGGGCTGTTTAGAAGTGGGGCTGGTTTCATGTGGTGCCAGGGCGAGATGTAAACACGGCGCGGAGCCGGGCGGGAACATCACAGCGCTCGGGGCGCGTGGCGCTGAGGAGGCGTTCTTGGGGAGTAAATCACGCCTTACATCACTGCAAATCCTTGTTTCCAATCGATATCGCGCTGATTTTTCAGCAATCTAAATGACTAGAAACCATCAAAAACGAGGGATGTGTTTGGCGATTTGCAAGGGTTTCGGGATGCTGGGATCGCTCCCCTAGGTGAGGGAAAACAACTGCTGTCTCGAAGGCAGGGGAAACAGAGCCAAGCTGTTGGAAGTAGAAAGGATTGATACCCTCACTCTGGGCACAAGGCACAGCAAAGGGACTTGGAATGGGATCAAAGGGACCAATTTGTCATAACAGCAATAAAAGCTTCCACCAACAATAGCGCGAGGGCACCGGGGATTAATAAAGGCATTAACTCTGCCCAGGTTTTCTTAAACTTCATATTCCGATCAATAGCGGTTTGTATTTCTAAATCATTGAAGATCTAAGAGGCATTTGCAGCACCATAATAAGACTGCAGGGTTTTAAAAGCTTTCCCAAAGCAGGGCTGGATCTTGGCATGGGATGGCAGACACCTCTGGCTCTGCAATTCCCAGCAAACTGGGGGAGAAACTTCCTTTTCCTTACTCTCTGAGAAAGCCATGACAGTGCCTGAGCAGCTCAATGTCCTTGTGTGTGTCTGGAATCGAGGAAATTAGGATCACAAAATTCATCCCGTGTTTTAGTCAGGTGGAAACTCACTGCTCGCCATTAATGGATTCCTAAATCAGCAGGATTTCTCAGTGAGCACATCCCCATTTATTTACCCTAAGAGGGATTTTACAGCCAGCTTGGTTGGGGCTTTTCTCTCCTAAGCAACACCATTTTTTTTTTTCTCTGCACGGAAATCTCAGCTCCAGCTTTGTCAATATTTGGCCTTATCTTAAAGAACTCCAAAGCAGGGTCAAAGGAGAGTAAACCCTCCCTCCAGAAAGCAAATATCAATTATTTAAACACCTCTTTGGGCAAGTTCAGGAGAGAAATGGCAAGAAAGGCAAGTCTGGTTCTCCAGGCAGAGCTGTGGTGGTTGTTGATAGAGAGCAAATTTAAACCGCCCGAGGGCAGGGTTGGATGGGATTTTGGGAAGGAATTGCTCCCCCGAGAGTGGGGAGGACATGGCTCAGAGAAGCTGTGGCTGCCCCTGGATCCCTGAAGTGTCCAAGGCCAGGCTGGACAGGGCTTGGAGCAGCCTGGGATAGTGGAAGGGGGAACTGGATGAGCTTTAAGTTCCCTTCCCACCCAAAGCAGTCTGGGGTTCCATGATTGTGTTCCTTTCACTTTTGGCTGCAAGAACAAATTGTCCTCTCCACACTGAAGAGTCTGAGAGCACAATTCCACCAGTCCTTGTTTATGAATCCTCGCTGGAAGTACATTGGGATTAAATGCAGAGTGGGAGAGGCGGTTTTGGAAATGAAGGATGGTTTTAGGGCAGGAACTCCTGGGTGTAAAGGGACGATGGATGGATTTTGGCTGGGAACTGAAATGAGGACTCTGACCATAAAACAGAGAGGTTCTGGAGCCGTGCTGGAGCATGAGCAGGGGCTGACAATTTCAATCAAACCTGAAGCCTAAATTCCAATCAAATCAATGCGAGTGAAGCTAGTGGAGACCAGCGGCTCATTCACACTTCCAAATCCCACGATAAATTTGAGAATAGGTCCCTGAAGCTGAAGCCTATAAAGGATTTATAAACTCCTTTGTGTAGCCAGAGAAGCAGAGAATCACTCTGGCTTCAGGAGCCCACGTGTTAATTCCTCACATGTTTATAATTCCCCTTCCCACCGTTTTTATATCAATAGCAACAATGACCTTCAGGTTGGGAAGATTCCCTGCCTGAGCTTTCTGCTTTCGCATCACATTCCTGACAACAACACGGTCCTGTTTGAATGCTCTGATCAGAAAACACTCCATTACCTGCCAGAAAGGCTCTGCAGATATTGGGACACTCTGAAATTACCCCAAGTTTCTAGAATTTAACAGAGCAGCTCATTTAATATCCCCTCTCAGCAGCACTGGAGGGCAGAATTAGATTTTTGAGAACACTTTCACTTTATTAAATAAAATTTCATGTTTGAAGAATAAAGTCTGTAGCATCACGGATCCATCAGGATTAAATCAGGAAGGCCTAAGCTCCAAAACTTCACCATTCCAGAGCTTCAGGGCATTGGTTTTGCAGCAGCATCCAGGGAGCCACACTCTGCAAATTGTTTGTTTGATCCATGGCATCTCCTCCTGGTGAGGATAAAGGCTGAAGGGATGAGTCAGGAAATGTTCTGCTTTTCCTATATTCCCCCCAGGGTGGAAATTTTGGAGGAATCCCTGCTCTAAGATAATATTGATTGTAATTTCTTACGTATTCTATTTCAGCTAAATGAAAAGAAAATAATGAGCCCAGTGTTTGGCCATGGTTTAAAAAAAAACCAACCAAAACACAGCCCAAGTGTGTAAAAAGCAGGGAGTGAATCACTGGCAGTGGGAACTCTGTCAGAATTAGGAAATTAAATTCATTAAAGGTGTGGTAACTTAATTTTCTATGCGAGCATGCAATGATGAGGGCTGGGCAGAAAAAAACGCTCAGACATCCAATTCAACACAAACCCACCCAAACCTAGCGAGGCGGAGCTCCCCAGCTGAGCCCGACCTCCTTGGGCTCCTTTTGCTCTAAAAAGGCCAAATTAGCCCTGGACTATGTCCCCTTGGTGGGACAGTCAGGATCTGGGGGTGCCACTCCCCCAGGGGAGCCCCACAGCATTCCCTGCTCCAGGAGGAGGAGGAGGATGAGTCCCATGTTGCAGAGGCTCCCAAGTAAATCAGGCAGACAGCACCTGACAAGATGGCAAGAGAGAGAGATTTATTTACAGTTCTCTTCTTTTATATGCATTAATAGTCTAACAATTATTGGTCGACAGTTATCCACCCCCCAAGAGGATTGGACGAAGCCCTACAGCACCCAGTACCAAAACAAAGATTAGAAAGAGCAAAGAATTCAACTTATTCCCCATGAGAAAGAGGAGAAAACCTTTAGAATAGTTCATCCACAGTCCCCATGGCCCTGCTGTCCCCCAGGACAGGCCACAGGCTCCTCATTCCATGTTTTATCCATTTGTGTTCCCAAGGATCCACATCTGTGCCATGGGCTATTCCCTGCCCCTTTTCCATCCCCCTGGTGCCTTTTCCTGCTGGCTCCAGGCTCTGGGAGAGCTGATCCCTCTAAACCTTTCCAGAAGCACTCCAATGCCCTGGGATCCTGTAACCCTCCTGCAAAGCTTCAGAATTCACTGTTCTTATGGATTCTCTGAGGCATTTTTATGGATAAATAAAAATTGTTCCCTCTGATTATTGAGAGAAAACCTGGAGATGAAACCTCCTTTTCTCCTCAGACTGACTCAATTTTTACCACTTTTTGATTCAGACATAAAACCAAAGAAACTCCAGCCTCAACCTCACTTTATGGTCCTTTTAACAACTCAGACTTCACAACTGCCTTCCAAATCATTCTCATAGCCTCGCTTCTCCTCAAGATGCTTAAAATAAAATTAAAGAAAATTTGTTTCCCAAACAAATTCCGCGATTTTGCTCCTTTCTAATTTCCCCGTGGCTGCCCAGCCCAAACAGATCCCTGATTAATTTACCAAGGGAGAAGCAATCACTCTGTTTATATCTATATATTTCAAACAAGCCTCCTGTCCATGTTCTCTAATTCTCTGTGTAGGGTTATTTCCATAGCCAAAATTTCTGGTGGCCTATTAGCGCTATATAAAACCCTAAAGATTTCCTGTTCCAGCAGGCAGCAGGTTTGACAGAAAAGCTGAACTGGATCATTGCAGAGAAAGTCAGCTCAGGAGACACCAAAATGCCACCAAAGCTCTCTGCCACCCACCTGCTCTTGTCCCTATTTCCAGCCCAGCATGGTCCTGCCTTCCTGTGCTTGGGAGTAAGAGGATTTTAGGGGTGTACAGATATTTTTGGGGTGGTGTAGCAGCCCTCAGATCCCGGGGGATGCTCAACAGCACCTTCATGGGTAAGCACAGAGAGCAGGGAGTGAAATTTGGGGTTTGGTTTTGGTGCATCTCCTTTAGGATTCACCGAGGGGTCTCACCAATGCCCAAAAGCAGGGATTCATTTACTTCCAATTAATGCTCATTCCCAGCACCGAAACCCAAATTTGAGGAGCTGTGGCCTCAAAATCCAAGCAGGAATTGTGGCTCCACGGACAGAGCCCCAGAGGAGTGGGGCTCGTGCCTGGGGCTCACAGAGATTTTTCACACTGCACATTTCACATTTGCTGTGTTTTCATTTCGCCTCCCGAAAGCTGTGAGGGTGAACATTATTAAAATTAAAAAAGAAGAAAAAAAACAGGCAAAAAGAAAACAGTGCAAAGCAACAAGGGAGGTTACTGTCCAAAAAAAAGTCCGAAACTGGCTCCAATTGGACCTGGGTACGGAAATGCTGGAACTTGTACCCTCCAGTGGCAAAATAAAACAGGCTACCATTATTAGAAATTCTCTACAGCTAAAGATGTAACATCATAGCTAAATTCAGTCAGAGACAGGTCGAGCAACAAAAACCAGGAGCCAAGGCAGTCTAGTCTGGTCTGAAACCTGATTCAGGCACCAGATTATGAATAGATTTAACTGGTTTGCCAAATGAAAATGTAGATTTTGGCAGTGTTTGGGCTCCTTTTATTTTTTTATGTTTTTGGTGTGCTATATGTGGAGTCCTATTGCGCGCTGTGGGGATATGAGAAAAGAGCCTTTTTATATTATATAACTCCTGGAGGCTCGTGTGTGTGTGTGTGTATATGGAATAGAAAAAACACCCTTAACCCCATAAGTGCTGAGCAGGAGCTCTGCCTGAAGGACTCCTCAGCACCAGGGGACACTGGGGTTGTCCCTGGATCCCTGGGAGTGCCCAGGGCCAGGCTGGACAGGGTTTGGAGCAGCCTGGGGCAGTGGGAAGTGTCCCTGGGTGGCACTGAATGGGATTTAAGGTCCCTTCCCACCCCAAGCCATTCTGGGGTTTTGTGTTCACAGCCAAATCGGTTCCACCTTTTAATACAAATCCATCCTGGGAAAATGCAGCACCCCCCGTAAGGCTGGCTCAGATTTGGGATTGTCTGCCCACCCTTTGTGGGGTAACAGCTCACACTGGGGGCTCCTTTCATCCTTGGTCATTGGTAGAATCAAAGAATCCCAGAATATCCTGAGCTGGAAGGGACCCACGAGGATCTTCAAAGTCCAGCTCTTGGATTAATTATGCATTTGAGTAATTCCAGTGAAAAAGCACATCCATCTCTGGATTTGCCATGGAAGTGCTCTGCAGAATCATCCCAAACACCCCAGAGGGAGATGGGTGAGTATTTCAAAGGGAAAAAAGGTTTAGAACACCCAGAGGCTCCAGGCCCCATAGGTACAGCAGGAAAAACAAGCAGGAGATCTCTGGAGGTGCCTTTTGGTGACAGATTCCAGCTCTCCATGGTCGCTTTTCGCTCTGATTCCCTTTAGGTATGTGAGCTGGGAAGGAGTGAAAAAAGGTAGACTTTCCAAAAGGAAAATCCAATGGAGCAGGGACTGTCGGGGGAGAAGGGAGCAGACCCTGCTCTGTGCCTGCTCCTCGGCTCTGCTGCTTCCCCCACAGGTCCCTCCAGTCCCACAGAGTCACCCAGGGGACCCTCGGAATCCTACCCTGGAATAGCCCGGGTTGAAAGGATGCACAGGGATCATCCAGAGGAGCTCTAGACCCTGAACAGAACACCCCAAAAATCCCACCCTGGGATATCCCGAGTTGAAAGGGATGCACAGGGATCATCCAGAGGAGCTCTAGGCCCTCCACAGGACACCCCAAAATCCCACCCTGGGATATCCTGGGTTGAAAGGATGCATGAGGATCATCCAGACCAGCTCTAGACCCTCCACAGGACACCCCAAAATCCCACCCTGGGATATCCTGGGTTGAAAGGATGCATGAGGATCATCCAGATCAGCTCTAGACCCTGCACAGGACACCCCAAAATCCCACCCTGGAACAGTCTGGGTTGAAAGGATGCACAAGGATCATCCAGATCAGCTCTAGACCCTCCACAGGACACCCCAAAATCCCACCCTGGGATATCCCAGGTTGCAAGGATGCATGAGAATCATCCAGACCAGCTCTAGACCCTGCACAGGACACCCCAAAATCCCACCCTGCTCCCCGAACTTTGTGACCTGTTCCATTTTATCCTCATCTCTGCCAGTCCAAGGGATATTTCCTGGGGCTGGCAGCAGGACCCCTCTCACCAAAGCCAGGCTCAGGTCACACTAAACCTAGAGGAGACACTTCTCACTTCACCACCTGTTTCTGGATTCCGTTTTCTCTATTGTTATTTAAACAAAACCCCTAAAAAGACCCTTGGCCACAAACCACCTCTGCCAGTGCCCGCCAGGTGTGCACAGCACAGCGCAAAGAGCAGGGACAGCTCAGAGCAGCACATTTCGCACTGGGCTGGAGCATCGCAGAGGAGAATCCACATGCTGCTCGGGATGTTCATTAATCATCCTGCTAATTTGTTTTTGCACAGGAGCGCTGACAGCAAACGAATGTTATTGTAGCAGCAGCACTGCATAATCCTCACTATTATGGGTTTAGCAAACGACTGCTCTGTGTTCACTGCTGCTCCTTTCTCCATCCAACTGCAATTGTAAATTGTAAATATATCTATTTTTATTCCCATCTGCTGAAAGGAACGGCCCCAGCAGCTGTGGCCAGGGGGATGAAAGGATTGCTGCTGTCTTTTTCTTCCTCCTCCCTCCGGTCCTTATCTCAGGAACACAAGTTGAAATTGGGCCCAGAATTTACTGAGTGTTCAGAGACTTTTTATGAGGCGATGCTTTCACAGGCTGCTATTGAGAATATATGTATTTATATCCATGTACACACGTGGATTATTGTGGCTGAGGTTATTTCTCCAGTAAATCTCTTTCCTGTTTGTACACAATGTGCGCAGGCTACATTCACACGAGAGAGGAAAATAATCCAGGGGTTGAGGTCAATTTGGGATTTGAGAGGCCTGGGTTTAATTCTCCCCTCTTTGAATCCTGCTTTGAATCCACATGGAAAAGGACATTGTCTGCACTGTCCTTCCAAAGCAGAGCTGAACTCTCACCAGCCCTGGCTTTTGGAGGGAATCCATGTCCAGCAAAGGGTTTAGATCCTCGTGGGACAAGGACAGACTTGGGCACATCCTTCAGGCCAAGAAAACCCCACCCAGCTCTTCTTCTCTGCCTGAACATGTTGGCTGAAATAGATCTTGGGATCATGGAATCCTGGAAAGGTTTGGGTTGGGAGGGACCTCAAATCTGCTCCCATCCCACCGCTGCCATGGGCAGGGACACCTTCCACTGTCCCAGGCTGCTCCAAGCCCTGTCCGGCCTGGCCTTGGACACTGCCAGGGGTCCAGGGACAGCCACAAGTCCCTCCCATGTCCCCCTAGGAGACCACAGGGGTGGACAGTCCGACGGGAAAAGGTGACCCCATACAATGCTAACCCCGTCAGAGCACCCTTAGCAAAGATGAGGAATTATTTTCCCCTTCTCACTCTGCTCCTCCCCTGGATCCTTTACAGAGCCAAAACTAAAGGCTCCTTTCGTCAAACTGCTTTGCCATCACAGCAAAGTGAAGGTCAGGGATCAAAATTGGGTCAAAATTCAACCCCACATGATTTTAAAGCATTTCAAGCTTAACTCCAAGAATGATTTTGAAACAGATGGGCACCTGGTCTTTCCCAATGTGGCAACTCCCTGCGCTCCCTTATTTGCAGCAATACACTCATAAAAATCCAGGGAGCCAATAAAGAGAGGAGAGGAGAGGTTTCAGGTGTTTACTGGCTGTAAAATTATTAATACCAGCTTCAAACATGTGATTGTGGTGTTATTGCTGATTGCACAGCATTAAAAAAATCATAACAATAAAATATTGAAAAGAAAAAAAAGGAAAGCCATTTGTTGCAAGAGTTTCAAGGTCGCGCACGTGGCCTTTATTACATGGAGACTTTAAAGATTTGGGTTGCTACAAATTTATAACAGAGTCCGGCAGAAGGCTTTGTAAAAGTTCATTTTACAAAATGAACAGGCTGAACACCCTAAAAAATGGACCAAGCCCCCAAATCCAGCTTCAGGATGAGCTGCGGAGACAGAAGAGATAAATGCTGTGACATCCGGCTGTCCCTGGGCAGTGAATTTCTCCCTCTGCCCCATTTTCCGCCGTTCTCCGCGCTCTGTCCCGTGGCAGGAGTGCTGTGCTTGCCCTGATTCGCTCCCTCACTCTGTTCTTAGCGCACATCTCGCCCTGCCCCACGGGGACCCATTTTTCTGTCCTCACCGCGGGATCCCCGTTCATCAACCCCGCGCGTCGGGAACCCAAAACGCGTCTCTGCTCCTTCCTTCCCCTTCTCTGCCGCTCAGACCCCGGCGGCCAAAAATGTGTCCGTGTGCTTCACGCATGAGGAGAGGTGACTATTGATGCTCGCGAGTGTGTGGTCATTTTTTTTTGCCTGTCAGAAAATCAGCCCCCGGAATCACCGATGCCTTGTGAAATTACAGTCTAATGTAACCAGCCGGGGTATAAAGTAACCGATTTCTTTATTTTTTAAGAAAATTGTTCTCCTGGAGGTTGAAACACAAAACCAAGACATGGATGGAGTTATTTTTGTCCCTAGTCAGGGGAAATTAATGAAATAGCACCTCCCATTTGTGTTGACATTGGCCAAGGTTGGCAAAGCCCTCAGTAATATTGGGGTTCCCGTTATGGGGAATGCTGTAATAACAGGAGGGATTGGGAATATTATACTGGTGGGAATGTCCATGTCAGAGCCAGCAAGAGGAGTTAAGCTCATGCTTAACTTGAGGCAAATAATCATTTGGAGCTGATGGTTACAGGGCTGTGATAAAATATCTCCTTACACGCTGGATCAAATGCTGTAAGGAAAAATCTGTGTCCTGAAGGTCTGATGGAAACATCAAAATCCATCAGCAAACATTGCCTGAAAAAATAATTCCTCAATAGATATCCAGGAGTGCATATTCATATTTAAAATGCAATGTTTTGCTGATTTTTCTATAATGGGCTTTATTATTTTTAATGCTCAATGCTATTTTTTTAGGAGCCACTCTTCCCTTTCAGTCCCAGAGTGAAAATGCTGCTCAGTATCTTCCAATAGTTTATCTTGTGCTTCCAGCTCGACACCAGAGCCACTGGTTCTACCAAACATGGATGAATTTGGGGAGGGAAATGACACAGGGAGGCCAAATATCCACAGGGAAATAAGGAACCCCTAAGTAAGAAGAACACATATTGTTCTTGGCCAAACCAGCCATTATTCAGCATTTATTTTCGATAACAACCTCTGAAAATCCAGATTTTTTTGCACAGATATATTGGTTTACTGCAGTTCTCTGTGGAGTCTGGCATTGTGCACTGCCAGCTCTGCACTGCAGCAAAAACTCCATCCCAAATAATTTGTCCACTCAACAATAATCACTCTCCATATTAATAAAAGTGGCTTGAAAAGTTCAATATGGGAGCTAAAATTTGTTTTAACTCCGTGTGGTTTTGGAAGCTGGAATTGACATTCAATCTCGTTTCTGCTACAAAATGTCTTTGACTGTGTAAGTGTGTAATTATATGCCTCGATATAATTAATTGGAGGACATTATTCTCTTCTCACAGAGAGAAGAGGGATTATGTGGAGTTTCATTTGGCTCCCAAAGACACACTTTCCTCAGAGTATTTCCAGTGTCTTTTTTTTTTTTCAATTTTTATTTAATCTCTGTTTATAGAAAACATACCCAACGAAGAGCCAGTTAAACAGGAGGGATAATTCCAGCCCCGTTTCCCCTGGTGTGCCCATGGAATAACCTCATCCATCGGGGCGGGGTGGCTCCTCAGGGCTGTGGGGATGGCGGTGGGTGAGGAAGGGGCTGGAATCAACCCAGTCTCTCCCCCATCCCAGTATTCCCAGTATTCCCAGTATTCCCAGTATTCCCAGTATTCCCAGTATTCTCAGTGCCATGGGGGATGCAGGGAGAGGATGGTGATGGGTGAGGAAGGGGCTGGAATCAACCCAACCTCTCCCCCATCCCAGTATTCCCAGTATTCCCAGTGCCCCAGGGATGCAGGGAGGGGATGGCGATGGGTGAGGAAGGGGCTGGAATCAAACCAGCCTCTCCCCCATCCCAGTATTCTCAGTATTCCCAGTATTCCCAGTATTCCCAGTATTCCCAGTATTCCTAGTGCCCCAGGGATGCAGGGAGAGGATGGTGATGGGTGAAGAAGGGGCTGGAATCAACCCAGCCTCTCCCCATCCCAGTATTCCCCGTATTCCCTGTATTCCCAGTGCCATAGGGGATGCAGGGATGGGATGGTGATGGGTGAGGAAGGGACTGGAATCAATCCCAGTATTCCCAGTATTCCCAGTATTCCCAGTGCCGCAGGGCTGCAGGGATGGGGTGCTGCAGCAATCCCTGCTCCGTGTTCGGTTTTCCCTCTCCCTTTGGGTCCTGCTCACAAGGAGAGCAGTGCTGCCCAACCAGGGATGCTGAACCTGAGCCTCACCCTGCCCCACAAATCCCCAAACCAACTCCCGGGCCATAGGGAGCTCCAAAAAGCATGGCAGGATCCCCGGGAAGCTGCACTCAGATTCGGGAGACAAACAAAACCCAAAAGAACACTGCGGCACCAAGCGGCCCCTTCTCCTCCCCAGAGAGAGACCCCACAAACATTTCCCTCCTCATCCTCCCGACACCAAATCGCCAGCAGGGTGTGAAACCCAAAACCTGCTCCAGGGGGATCCTGTCGGGAGCAGAGCTTGGCCCAGGAGCCTTCCCATCCCCATCCCACCCCGGGGTGCCCCTCTCCCTCCCAGCCCTTGTAGGGTGTCCAAGATCCCCATGGAAACAACCCCATGGTGTGTTTTCCACCAGGCGTTAATGCTGCATTTCAGGCTCCCATTTGCCTTTTCCTATAAATAATAATAATGCCTTTTCCTTCCATTTCCTGCCTTTTCTTGCCCGTCATGTTCTGATTTTTGAGGCTTTGCTTTTGGAGAGTTACCTGAGGTGAAGCCGAATTGGGCTGGAGGAGGATGCCAGGACTCGGGAATGCTGCCAGGGCTCTGCACGGACAGCGATCCCGACCCCTCCAGGACCTGATTTCAGATCAGTCTGTAAGGGAACACCACAGATAAAGCCTAGAGAGGGCTGGGAGCAGCAGTGGAGCCACTTCAGAGTGAGGAGAGCGGTCAGCCTCGAGTGGAATATTGAATATTTCACATTGAACACGCATCGAATGTCAGAATGCAACAGGAGAGGTTTCACGGCTCCTCACTCCAACCCTGGAAGAGTTTCCAGGCTCTGGCTGGATTTGGGGATCCAGTAGTGGCGACCAACGCCATCCTTTAATGTTTCAATAAAATTATTCTGTTTATTCTGCCTTGATCTGGCATTGCAGGCTGAGTTCTGCCACCCAAAACTGCCCCAGGGGTGTCCCAAGGGTGTGGGGCTGATCTCAATTTTCACTGATGCCTTCAGGGATTTCAGTGGCACTGCTGGCACGGCTGGGAAGGGCTTGGAGCTCTGGATCACCCTGTCCTGTCCATGGATTTAATCCAAATTACTGAAATCAGCAGGGCTCTGAGCTGGGGTTGGTGTCGCTCCAGCAATTTGTATTTATTTTCGCTTCGGTTCCCACCTGCTTTCATCTGTTTCTAGACAAGACCTGGCTGGGCTGATGGTGATAAAAATATCAGATCCAAACACTCAGCTCTTCCCAGTGGATCCAATTAAATTCTGCTGGAGAAACCCCTGATTTTCCTTCTTGTCCACCAATGTACAAGAAAAAAACTAGATAAAAACTAGATAAAAACTGATAGGTTTTTATCTAGTAACAGAAACACGAGGGAGGGACAGGACCCGAATGCCATCACAATTCACTTTCTGGACTTATCCAAGAAGGAATTGCCAGGGGTAAAGCCATTAAAATGTGTCTGCCTTGGCAGGTCAGACCACAAACATCAGCTAAACATCCTCATCCAGTGATTTTCGGGAGATGTTTTCAATAGAACCGTTTTATCAGGATGACAAGGAGATGGTGGGGAAAAAAATAAAATTGAAAAGAACATAACTGAAAAGGAAAAGAGAAATAAAACATCGAAACAAGTTCGATTTTCTCTCTCACGACTCCTTTTCACTTCAAACAAGCTCTGGAGAACATTTTGATGTGGTCTGTGGGATTGTTCCCTCCGAGATGATTAAAAACAAATTCCCCCAGCCATCAGGGCTCCTGATACGATCGTGTTTTTCCATCTAATTTGATCAGCCCCAATGATGACTAAACCGGGAAGCAGAGCCAGGGCGACCAACCCTCTCCCAAAAATCATTTTCCTCAGCAGAGGTGGCAGAGGTTCCTCCAACAAACTCCGAGTTTCCATTTCTAAGCATCCAGCAAACGCTGCACGTGTGCACCCGCACAAAAACCCAAAAAACCAAACCCTTTCTTTAGCATTTCCCCACAATCAGATGGTTTAGAGATTAAGAGAAAAGGAGAAGGGGGAGAGGAGGGGGAAAATCACATGGGAGGGACGAAAAAAACAAAGCCACGTTTTCTATCTCATCCAACTCTATTTTTTTGGTTGGGTTTGGGTTTTTTTTTTTTTTTGCCGTTTCCAGCCTCATGTTGTGACTTTGACAAATGATGATCAGGGGGAAGATTTCTGCCAGGCCTGGGAGCATTAGCACATTATCAGGAGCAGAACAGAGCCCTGGCCCTCCTCTTTGGGGAGCCATGGAGAACTTTCTGGAAGTGATCTATGGCCCAAGGCCATGGCAGGAACGGCGGGGCTGCCCTGGGACAGTGCCCAGGGTGAGGACACCGAGCAGGGGATGAGGAATGGTTCCCAAAAACCCTCCTGGAAAGGAGAGAGGAGCCCTCTGCTCTCGGGGGAGCTGAGTGCTGAATGATTTAATGGCTACCTGTAGGAAGTGCCTTTTGCTTTATTGCTGCCTTTCTTTTTTTTGCTTTTTTCCTTTTTTTCCCTTTTCCCTTTTTTCTTCTTCTTCCCTTTTTTTTCTTTTTTCCTTTTTTTTAATTACCCATTTTTTTCTTCTTCCCTTTTTTCCTTTTTCCCTTTTTTCCCTTTTCCCTTTTTTATCTTTTTTCCTTTTTTCCTCATTTTTCCTTTTTTCCTCATTTTTCCTTTTTTTCCTTTTCCCTTTTTTCCCCTTTTTCTTCTTCTTCCCATTTTTCCTTTTTCCTTTTTTTTCTTTTCCCCCTTTTTCCTTTCCCCTTTTTTTTCCTTTTCCCTTTTTTTCCTTATCCTTTTTTTTCTCTTTTTCCCTTCTTTTCTCTTTTCCTTTTTTCTTTTTTCCTTTTTTTTAATTTAAGGAAAAGGAGCACAGCATCAGCTCTTCCCTGGTTTTCACCTTACCATCCCATGCAAGGCCACACCTTGAATTTGTCCTCCTTGCAAAGACTCCCAAGCTGTTGACTTGGATTGATCAGGAGATTCTGAATTGATTGGTTGATGAAAAATAAAGAATAAAATATTAAATTAAAGTGAAATTTTAAAACAAAGCCATAAATTAAATACGTCCATGTTTGCTACAAACACAAAAGGATTTCTGACTTCAGAGATTTTCAGGGCTGCTGGAGGCATCAGCCCAGGGCTCTTTGTCCTCCTTCCCTGACTAAACTCCTTTAAAATCCTTCCCATTCCCTGCCCAGAGAACTGAAAAACTCAGTTTGCATTGAGTTGAGTTGTTGATGATTCCTTGTCCTTCTAGAACCAAATACTGGATTTTTAATATTCCCTAGAATTAAAATTTTCTGGAATTTGGGGAGTGAACATCAGCATTTCAGTCACGAGGTTTTACCCTCCAATCTGCTTGGACATCCAGGAAAATCACACAGAATTTGGAAGTTTGTGTTTTCCTTCTGCTTCGTCCATGACTGAAATCTCAAGGCGTTATTTCATTCCCCAGATTTTTACGATCTGAAATTCCAAAGAAGAATTAAGTTTTTAGAATTATTTCTCTTCAAATGATCAATGTAAAGCCACTTTGCAATTCCAGAGGAATTTTAAACTCTTTTTTTCAGGAATTCGTGTACCTTTCCTAGAGCTACAAAAGCTTAAAAGCCACAATAGTTTCACAGAAATTATTGAGAAACTTTGGGGTACCAATCAGAGAAATGCACATAAAATTTTTCTACGTGTGTGAGAAACTGTAAAAATTGTAATTTTGGCCCCTAAAAATTGGGTAGATTTAATTGGCCTCATTGAAATCCCCACATTTTGGCTAAATATTGGTAATATATGTGCCAGAGTAGAAGAATTAAGTCTTTAATTTCTTTTTTACAGCACTCTGAATGTTCTGTACCTCTTGGAATGTCACCATTTATTTAAGTAAATAAACGATCTAAGTAAATATGTTTTTAAAAAGTTGAATTAACAGAAAATAATTAAAATTTCAAGGGGTAAACTTAACACAAGAGAGTTCTTTATCACTCAGAAATCTGCTGCACATCCCCGCTCTGACCAGAAGTGCCCTTGAAGGAAGAAAAAACCCCAATTTCGCACACAAACGACACAAATTCAACACATTTCATAAACAATGAGCGCGGAGAGCGGAGACTTCAGGGCTCTCCTGGAAGATTTGAAGGTGCCCAGAGATAAAGAAAACATTTTGGAGGCAATGACTTGGATCTTTTCAGCACCATTTCCAGCCATGTGGCAGCATGATGGATGAGGCCGCGGCAGCCTCGTGACAAACGAGGGAATTCTGACAGATGTTTGATGCTCGGAGCATTTTTCACTTGAAAGGAAGCTCTGATTTTCAGGTGTTCTGCTCCAAAGTTCTCCGTGGGGTCTGGGAATTTGGTTATCTGCAGGACAGCAGATTTCTGGAAATGTCATCAGAGCACCCAGCGATCCCAGGCTCGTTATGGCTGAAGAAGTGCAGCAAAATGCAGGAGGGATGGCAGGATGAGAATCAGGGATTTGAAAAGTGGATATTTGAAATAATGGGTATTAGTGGCAACGGCAGTGAGGTTCCACTGCTCCAGGGAAGTGTCCTTCTTTCAGGAGATGGAGCCTTTTATTACCTTTTAAATTTATTTTTAATTTATTAAATTATAATAAAAAATTATTTGATTATAATCTAATAAATATAAAATTTATTAATTTTATAATAGTTCACTCCTGACGTTTTACAGCTTGGGGGATTTGTCTGCTGCCGGCGTTCCCTGAGCCATCACAACTGAATTATCGAACAGAAAATAGAGATTTTGGGATTGAAACCCCAGCAAGGCACAAACCTAATCTCCAGGAACCACCAATAATCCCAATTTCACCAAGTGCCCTGCTCTGGGAGCAGCTCAGGGAATTTTTCCAAGCCTGAACCCCTCCTCTGCCTACCTTGCTATTGAGATAACCTTTGCCGTGGGTTCATGGCTTTGCCCAAACCCACGTGGCACAATCAGCTCCAATATTTTATCACGGATGGAGGGAATAAAAGGGAAGAAAAGGGCATTTTTCCCAAATAATGCTGCTCAGTGTTGCCTCCAGCTCCTGGCCCATGTCAGTGCCCTTTCAAACAGAAAATCGAGATTTTGGGATTAAAACCCCAGCATGGCACAAACCTAATCTCACCAATAATCCAAATTTCACCAAGTGCCCTGCTCTGGGAGCAGCCTCAGCATCCCAGGGGCAGCTCAGGGAATTTTTCCAAGCCTGAATTTTTCCAAGCCAAGCTCAGGGAATTTTTCCTCTCCTTACCTTGCAATTGAGATAACCTTTGCCGTGGGTTCATGGCTCTGCACAAACCCACGTGGCACAATCATCTCCGATATTTTATCACAGATGGGGGGGGAAAAAGAGGGAAGAAAAGGGCATTTTGCCCAAATAATGCTGCTCAGTGTTGCCTCCAGCTCCCGGTGCCCTTTCGCTGCTGGACAAAAACAGAGCAGTGTTTGCAGAGAGCGCTGCTGTAATTGTGGGCAGTTCTATGGAGGGGAAAAATAATGTGGTTTGTCATCAATCTCCCGGTGTGGCACACAAGGGCTGACTTGTTGAAATTTTGTAGGCTGTATTTACAGAGAAAACAGAGGCTCGGTGCTGTGCTGGGCCCTATCGGTCCCCGGCTCTGGAGGAATCACATCAGAGCAAAAGGGAGGGCTTGAGTCAAACCCTGCAGGACAATCCAATTCAGGAGGGAATGGGAATTGCTCTGCTCCTGTGAGCAAGATCAAAACCTGAACAATTTAATTATTGGGGAGTTATTTGTGGATGGACACGGAGTGGTTTGAGGTGAGGGCTGACAAATGGAGTCGCTCACGTCGCTGTTTTACTCTACAGACCACGGGGAGGGTGAAGGATGGAAATGGAACCTTGGAAATTCAGGATGGACTAAAAGAAGGGATGTGACACTGTGGAGAAGCAAAAGGAGTGGAAGGGGCAGCTAATGTGAGCCACCTTCCAGAGAACAGGTGTCACGGAAGCTCGTAGGTAACCAGGCAGTAAGCACATGCAAGATGGCAAAAGAGCAAAATTTATTTACAATTCTTTCTTTATATATGCATTAATAGTCTAACAATTATTGGTTGACAGTTTTCCACCCACCAAAAGGATTGGCTGGAGCCTTACAGCATCCAGTACCCAAACAAAAGATTAGAAAAGCACAAGAATTCAGCTTATCTCTATTCCCCATGAGAAAGAAGAGAAAAACTTTTAGAATAGTGCATCCACAAACAGGCTGCAGTTCCAACCCAAGCACATTTCCCTTTGGTTATCTGTGCACAGCTTTCATCAGGGCACTGCCCTGGGTTTGCACTGCCTGCAAAAATCACCTGGTGACATGATGAATGGTTTTTGTAATTCAGGGCATGGAATGAGACAGGAGGGCCACGCTGGTGGGTTTGGGAGGGTTGGAGTGCTACAAAAATTTGTGAATACCATTGATGGCCTTCCTTCTTCTCCTGGCTCACTGTTCATTTGGGGTTTAGTGTTATTTTTTAGGCTGATGTTACGATGTGGAAGTCCTTCTGCGATCCAACAGCAGTTTTGGGTGTTGGAGACAGAGCTGCCACATCCAGCCTGTGCTGGGACAGACCAAAAGCACAAACCATGGAGAGAGGCTCCTCAGGCTTCATTTCTGCCCTGTGAAGTCAAGGAATTTCTCTGTGTCCGCAGGATCCATTCACAATCCATGGAAAAGCAGCTCAAGGGGAAGAGCTGTGCCTGGAGCAGGTGTGGTGCTGTCACCCTTCACCAAATCACATCTTAGGCTGCAGAATTCCCAGCCTTTCCCAGCCTGAGCTGCCCCCACACCTCCAAAATGAGAATACCCCAGCCTGGCTTTCCCTGGAACGAGCTCTCCTTGCAGCCCACGCTGGGTATTTTCTTTTTAATCTCATTATTCTGCAGAATTAGTGAAAGGTAAAACCCTCCCCGTGCTGCAAACGGCCTCATCCTGCAATCCAACCATTTTCCTCTTTCACCCAAATAATTCTGGAGCAGATTTTAAAATAAAACTGACTCTACCTCTTATTAATATTGCCAAATGAGTCACCCCCATGCATAGCCCTAATTCATAAAAGGAGCATTTTCTTTCGCTTCCATAAAAATATCCAGAGGGCAGTGGCAGGGAGAGTAAATTGAGAAGACCAAAGTTAAACAAAACCAGCCTCGTACACTTTCTGCAACTTCATTGTCTGCTTTGCCTCGTGCAGGAGAGGAAAAAGAAAACCAAAAACCTGTAGGTTTGCACTGAACAAGTTCTAGAGTTAAAGAAATTATCATGAAGCCCCAGTGGCAGTTTGAAATCACTCCCACCATGCACACACAGATTGAATTCTCACTTTCTGCCTCGTGCACACCACGGGAGAAGGAATCGCTTGCAGCATCACCCCAAATTATTTGAAATTTGCCCAACTTTTAGGTCCAAATGCAGGCCAGATTTGTGGGGTTTTCTCCCTCAAATGGATAGGTTATTCTGTGGGGCTGTGCTGCCTGGAGCCCACAGAATTCCAGAGGAATTGAGTGGTCAGGCTGCAGTGTGTGAAGGTTGGATGGAGGTGCTCTCCAAGGCTGAATTTCCCTTCCACAGAATCCATGGAATATTGGCTCTGTTACACCAGGGGAAAAGCTCCCAGAGCCCCAAGGGGTTGGAAATGAAGGAAAACAATGACATTTCTTCTATGATTTATTCACCAAAAATTGGGGGTTTCGGTCAACAGGAGCTGTTTCTGAATCCTGAGAAATAAAAAATCAAAATTATCACCGCGGGTCATTGCGTTGGTTTTGACACAGAAGTCCTTCAATATTCCTGATTTTTTTTTTTTTTTCTTTCTAAAGACTCCTAATTTCATCTCAGGGGAACAAAAAAAATTAAAAAGCATTTTCAAAAGGAATCTGGAATTATTGCTGTCATCCTACAGCGAGTAGGATTTGAATTAGGGGAGGAAAAATTTCATGATGATCTTCACTTCCAGTGAATGTGTGAGTTTTAAAGAGGGGGAGAGCAAAGAAAAGGGAGAAAAGAGGGAGGAAGGCAGAAAATGGGGATAACTCACATGAAATATCCTTCTGAAATAGCCAGCACGACATGGTAATTTATAAAAATATTTAATGGCATCATGAAATATCCACTGTATAAACCAGTTGTTCTTAGAGGATTATGAATGAGTGGAAATCTCAACTTTTAATTGCAGCCCTGTTCAATTCACCCATTTTCCTATGGACATCATTTGGAAAAGCATTTGAGTATCAAATTAGATAAATGTATGTATTTTTATATATATATATATATTATTTTTTTTTTAATATATATTTATTATGCATAGATACATTTTTTCTGCCTGTTTATCCAGCTCAGGGTGAAAACACAAGGCACAAGACAAGGAACTGAATGGCTTTGCTCCACAGACAGAGGAATTTCTGCTCTCCACACTTTCAGAATGAACCTCGGGGATTCCATAATGAATTGATTCCCATTTTTAGTCCCACGGAAAGTTTCTCCACCGTTTCATCCAAAGCCCATCGGAAACAATGGAAATCTTTTCATTTCCAACGTGGGATTTTGAATAAGACCCCAAGTAGTCATGAAATGAAGGAAGCTCTATAAAACGAAGTATAAATATGCCCAGAAATCATTTTTAAACTGTTCGAAATTTGATGGAGAGTAAGATATTTTTGGACAGGATTTTTAAATGCTTTTCAGGAGCTCCCAGACAGGACTGTGATTTCCCATCGGATGTCAGGAGCTGGCTTAAAATGTCTGCACAAAAAAAATCTCATTTTTCTTCTTTTCTGTGCCACAGAACTCCCATCATTGCTGAGGGAAGAGAATCATTCTGTGTGGATTCATTCTGGCTGTGAAACCACCCTGAGTGATCCTCCGTGTCTTTTCAAAAAGTGCTAAAAAACCACCGAAATTAACAATTTTAAATCCATCTCTAGAAGGTCCTGACTTGGATTTAAAGAATTTTTTTTTTTTGAGGAGGGTTGCAGCCTTTTGTTGCAAATGCAAGAGGCAACATGGTGCAGGGTCGATTGTTTTTCACTTTATTTATGATTTTTCATTTTTATTTATGATTGTTTTTCCACTTTATTTATGATTTTTCCACTCTGCTTTTGTCTTCCTCTCTCTGTTGTTCACATAAATACCTACATAAATGTATATAAATATATATAAATACATATATATATGTAAAAATACATATATATATAAAAAATATATATATAAATATATATAAATCCATGTTCTGCTATGTCTGTGCATCCATAAGAATATGGCATTAAATAATAAATAATAAATAATTAAAAGCACTAGAATAATTAAATAATTAAATAATTAAATAATTCAAATACTAAATAATAATAAAATAATTAAATTTAAAAATTAAATAAAATAGTAATTAAATAATTAAAATAATTAAAAGCACTAAATAATAAAAGCACTGAACCCTTTTTTAGGGCTGAGACACTTTCCAGCTCAGCACAAACTCAGGTTAATTCCAGCACCAGGGCCTTCGGGGATGGATTTCAGCCCCAATCCCCCAAAGCCTTGTTCCCTCACCCAAGTCAATGATCGCATTCTTATTTCTTCTTCTGTCTTGGAGGAGCTGATGAGATCATTTATTGTTTTTAAGGGTTAATAGAGCCTGTCAGGGTCTGTTTGCCTCACTGCTGCTGCAGGATCAGTAACAGCTCTGAGCTCCACGATGCTAAATCAGACCACACTTTGCTAAAGAAAAGAAAAAGGGAAAAAAAGCAAATTTAGCATGGAGAGAGGAGAAGCAGTTCAGTCTGGTTTAAAGGAAGGGGAGGGAGGGAGCCAGGGGGAACAGGGACTAACTTTGGAGAGAAAATAACAAACTTTAAGTCCTGAGGTCTTTCCTCTATATTGAAAAGGCAGTTTGGAAAGGAAATTAGTAAAAACAAACAGAAGGTGCCAAGGTTTCTTTATCATACCTGGAGTAGGATATGCTAAATTCCACAAGGCCTGGCGCTGGCGCCTGGTGCTGCCTCGGAAAAAATGGTACCCACGGCTCTATAAAATGATCTATTGGGACTTCAAAGTCATGGCAGCCCCGTGTGGCACAGGATGTGCTCAATTAATTATGTGATTTTTAAATGACAGGGGTTGGGGAAAGTAAAAATAATATAAAAAGGGCAGGGGGAGGGAAAAAAAAAAAAAAAAAACAAGAGAAAGAAAAAGAACATGGTGAAGAAGAAAAAAAAAGGTTTTAAAAGAAAATAATATTAGGGGAAAAATGGGAGAAGTAAACTGAAAGGCCTTGTTGTCTGTCTGCCAAACAGCAGCAGCAGATAAGGGCCGGGGTTGCTGTGGAAACTCAGGCCTGTAGGAGACAGAATCCAATTTCAGAAACCACAAAATCAACATAAACGTGTGCAAAAATAAAAAGGTTTGTTTGGCTGGTAATGAGGAGAAGGCTCCCAATGTATGAAGCAGATGAACCGGGGTGACCTCGGCCGCTCGGAGCCGCAACAGTGACGATGTCCCCGCGGCTCTGAGCCTCGCCAGGAGAGGGGACACGCCATTCTTGTCACCCCAGTGCCACCCCTCTGCTGGGACATCCAGCCCTGTTGCTCTGATTTTCTGATATTCGTGGAGATTCGCGGAAGCTCGCGGGGAAGTCAGGCAGGCAGCACACAAGATGGCGAAAAGAGAAACTTTATTTACAAGAACTTCTTTATATATCCATTAATAATCTAATAATTATTGGTCGATAGTTTTTCCACCCCCTGTAACGATTGGTTACAACTCTAGAGCATCCAGTACCAAAACAAAGAGATTAGAAAGCACAAGAATGCAACTTATCTCTATTCTCCATGGGAAAGAAGAGAAAGATTTTAAAACAGTGCAACTACACAGCCCCACACCTCCCGCTGCCTCTGCCCCAAAAAAATAGGAGTGAGGAGGGAGAAATTGTCATTAAAGCACTGTGAGTAGTCTCATTTTAAACCTCCAAAGAGGACTCAGTGCAGATTCTTTTAGCTCAATTCTCACCTATGTGTTGTCCACTCATAGTGTGCAAAATCATTAAATGTAAAAATAATTCCTCCTTTCTTGCTCTCAGAGAAGACCAGGCCTAAAATCATTACCGAGTTAGGAAGACTTGGCAATTCCAACTTTTGCAGTCTGCCTGGGAAAAAGAATGCTTCCGTGACCGCCATAATATAAGATTGACATCACTGAAGGGACACACCAAGGCAGGTCCCCAGAACCTCCCAGCACTGTCACTTGTCCCTGTTAGGACAGCAAAGTCCCACAGCCACGTGGGGTTTCAGCTGCTCTGAGGAGAACAGGACTGGGGACAGAGGGGAGGCTGTGGGATTTGGGATTTCACAGTTGGGATGTCCCAAATACTTTTGTTTTATGAGTGCTTTCATAAGCACAGCGACCTTGTCCTTCTCCAGCCCTGAATTTGGGGGTTCAGCTCATGTTTTACCCCCAAACTGACTGATTTTCTGCCGTTTTCACAGAATCCCAAAATGGTGATTTGCCCCAAGTGGACCCAGAGACACTTCAGAGACACAGTCAGAGCAGTGGGGATTTGCTTTATTTTTTATTTTATTTTATTTTATTTGCTTTTTTCGGCGCCGGGTGTGGGGACTCGCTCCTCCAAACACACACACCCGGCACTGCCAACACACAATGTTATGGTAACATTCATGAATATTCATCACATTCCCAGGGATAGGAGTGGTTATACAAATCATTTCTCGGAAATCATTAATATCATTAGCATGTGTGCTGTGTGTCCTGGTGGTCTTTGGGGTCTGCTCGTGATGAAGATCTGTAGTCTTCATCACAATACACTTTTCACTGTGGATTTCACTATTGTAAGGTTTCTCTCTTCTTTCTCGTGAATTGTATGAGGAACAAAGATAAGCTGAATTCTTCTTGCTCTTTCTAATCTTTGTTTTGGTAATGGGTGCTGTAAGGGTTCAGCCAATCGTCCCAGGGTGATGAACCAACCACCACTAGACTCTTAATATCTATATAAGAAAAAGATTTTTAATAAACGCTCTCTTGCTACTTCCGTTGGTCCTCCGCCTATTTCAATATATTCGCGAGCTCTCAGCAACATTTCCCCTTTCTCTCTGGAGCATGGGCAGTCCCTGGTGGGTGATTCAGGGTTTCTGTGCTGGCCTCAAACAGATTCTTGTCCCTCTTATCTTGACAAGATTAAGGGAATCCTGTGGCTTTAAATCCCCCGAGGGTTGCAGAAGCTGGGTGAGAGAATTCAGGCAAATGAACCAAGATGGCGAAAAGGAGAGCTTTATTTACAAGAAACCTCTTTTATATCCATTCATATTCTAGCAACTATTGGTCAGCAAAGAATCCACCTCCTAAAACCATTGGTCACAACCAAATAACACCTAATACCAAACACAGAGATTAAGAAAGTAAAAGAATGCAGTTTATCTCTATTCTCTCTGAGAAAGAACAGAAAGATTCCAAAACAGTGCAACTACAGAATCCTGTTTTTCTCTTCAGAATTCACATCTCCTGTCTCTCAATGGGTAACTTGAGTTTCCTATTGACCGCCCGTTTCTCAGTGGTTTGGGTGGGGAGGGACCCCAAAGGGTCCTTGCCATGGGCAGGGACACCTTCCCCTGCCCCAGGGTGCTCCAGCCTGGCCTTGGACACTGCCAGGGATCCAGGGACAGCCACAGCTTCTCTGGGCACCTGTGCCAGGGCTTGCCCACCCTACCAGGGAAGGATTCCTCCCCAAAATCCCATCCAGCCCTGCCCTACAAACTCCTGGCAGCACCACTGAGATCTCGGACTCGCCAGCACAAGGTGGGCACAGCAGAGCTCGGCAGGGATTTCTTCCCTTCCCTTTCCCAAGCCTCTCTTGCCACCCCTGGGTCATGTTTGTCACCTCCCCTCGAATGTCCCCGCACGGAGCAGTGCCAGGTTCCCACCCTCGGATGGCATTAAATATTTATCATATTTATTTATTATAATATTTAAAATTTTTATAAATCACCATGTCATGCTGGCCATTTCAGAAGGATATTTCATGTGAGTTATCCCCATTTTCTGCCTTCCTCCCTCTTTTCTCCCTTTCCTTTGCTCTCCCCCTCTGGAAAACTCACACATTCACTGGAAGTGAAGATCATCATGAAATTTTTCCTCCCCTAATTCAAATCCTACTCGCTGTAGGATGACAGCAATAATTCCAGATTCCTTTTGAAAATGCTTTTTAATTTTTTTTCCCCCCGAGATGAAATTAGGACTCTTTAGAAAGAAAGAAAAAAAAATCAGGAATATTGAAGGATTTCTGTGCCAAAACCAGTTCTTTTTAATTTTTTTTTGTCCCCCGGGACAAAGGGAGCTCCTAAAAACCCCAGAGCTGGGGGATGATGGCAGGGCAGGAATAAAGAGCTCTGTGTTCCCATCCCAGGCAATTTTTTAGGCTTGGGCTTCCCAAAAGCACCCACGGGGTTGGACACCTTGGGGTTTTTGCGTGGTCAAGGGTAATTATGGCCCCAGGATGGGATCACCCCTCCAAAAATGAGCTCCTCACCCCCAGGCACACACCGAAAATGAGTGCCAGAGCTGCAGTGAGGAGGGAAAAGAGAATTGTTCCTTCTCTGCTGCACATCTGCACAGGCCAAGCACAATGAGGGCTGGATTTGGATGGGCAGTGATGTTTGATGTTTGACATTGGGGAAATATTCTCTCCTGGCCACCAGAATAATTTCACATAGCCTTGGGGTGGAGCTGTGAAAAGCTGCTGGGGAATGGAGTTCAAACCTGGCTGTGCTCGAGGCTAGGACTGTTTAGAGTCCCACCCTAAATCTGGGATCCTCACAAACCTTCCCAGCCTGTAAATCTTGGGGTTTGCAAGGATGGTTCCACCAAAAAAAAAAAAAAACTCAAAAATACAAAACCACAACACAAACAAACAAACAACAAAAAAAATCAAACCCCCCAAAAAAACCCCAAAACTGAAAAAATAAAAAACAAAAACCAACCAAAAAAACCCAGCCAAAAAAACCACACAAAAAACCAACACCCCCAAAAACAAAAAACAAAACAAAAAACCCAAACTAAAAAACAAAAAAAAAACAAAAAAAAAACAAACAAAAAAACCCCAAAAAAACCCCCACCAAAACAAACCTAAACACCAACCACTCCACCCCCCTGCAAACAAAAAAAAAACCAAAAAAAAAAAATTTAAAAATCCAAAGAAACCCCCAACACCTGAGGTCAGATCTTGTGAGGGTGAGGACAAGCAGTGATGTCACAGCAGGGAAATTTTCTGTTTCTGTAAAAAAAAAAAAAAAATAAAAAAAGCCTTGCCAGCTCAGAGCCATGGAAAAGGACATAAAGAGCAAAAATATAGAGCTGAAATGTAAATAGGTTTTTGTGAAATATGGCTCCGGGTTTGTCCATGCCACGCAAAAGGGTTTGAAATATCTGGATATATTGTAATGTCTTTTTTTTTAAATTTAAAGTACTTTAGCAGTCTATCTATGGCAGCTCAGTGGATGTCAGCAGCAGGGCTGGGTTAAAATGATGGATATTTTAGAATGGAGCAATAAATCTTCCCAGGCTCACAATTTACTTCCCTTTGGAAAATGGGTGATGGCAAATGGAAATTTACAGCCACCAGGAATTGTGTTTGGTGTGGATGCAGCAAACATGGAATTGCTCTTTTTGAGAGGTGATTCTCCTCTATGCTCTCAAATCAGATGGGGAAGATCCTTAAATATTTTGATGGAGGGGATGCCCTGACCCAGATCTCAACAGGGAATAACGCCTTCAAAATGCTGCTAAACATAAAATTGACTACAGGAAAAAATAAGGAATTTATTAAACAGGACAATCTTTTTAAAAAATTTGAAATTATGGGGGATTTTTGAGCATCAAATCGGCTTTCCTGAAGTGGCGCTGGACTGCAGTGTTGCTCTGATTTTCTGATATTCGTGGAGATTCGCGGAAGCTCGCGGGGAAGTCAGGCAGGCAGCACCAAGATGGCGAAAAGAGAGACTTTATTTACAAAAACTTCTTTATATATTCATTAATAATCTAATAATTATTGGTCGACAGTTTTTCCAACCTCTATAACGATTGGTTACAACTCTAGAGCATCCAGTACCAAAACAAAGAGATTAGAAAGCACAAGAATGCAACTTATCTCTATTCTCCATGAGAAAGAAGAGAAAGATTTTAAAACAGTGCAACTCCACTGCAGCAACTGCAGAGTGTGAGTTTGGAGGGAGCAAAGTGAGCCCAAATCAATTCCAGTGCTGCTCCCTTTCTCTGAGGATGCTCACCGACATTCCCTGGGTTCTCCCTGGCTCTGACTGGAGGCAAGAGGCACAATTTGGGATTACCGAGGCAGTGAAATCAGCTCTGAGCTTCCCCCACCCTCCCTGGCTCAGGAATAATTTGGGAAGAGGATTCCAGGCCCTGAGGATGGCTCCTGTTCCCAAACACTGACCTCGCTCCAGGGCACTCCAGTGTTTTCTGAGATGTCTCCTCCACTATTTTTCTGTACCGGATGATAATAATATTGTAAATTATCCTGAAACAGAATAACAGAGCCTCCTTAAACCACAACATTGAGAACCTGCCTTGTTTTTCAAAAGAAAATTAAAGAGCCCATTCTGTGATTTATTCTCTCTTGCTGCCCGTGCAAGGGCAGAGCTTATTTTTCCATTCAAATTTACCTGCTCTAGGAGCACGAGGAAGAAAAATGCTCACAAACACCACATTTGTTAGGGCTGGTTGAGTTGGAATGAACCCCAAGTAGCACCTTTTTCTATTTAATCCATCTCCCAAAGCTCTGCAGCCTCATTAGGGGTATTTTTCAGGAGCAGAACAGCAAACAGAGGTGCTCCACGGTTGGGGATGGGCTTGGGTGGGTGCTGGGCACATTTTCTGCCCGATGTCTCAGCACGGAGCTGAAAAGCAGGCAGCGAAATGAGCTCTGTTTTTAGCAAGGTTGATTAAGCAAGACAAAATCAATTAATGTCTGAGACCTCACAGGTTCCTGGAGGCAAATTGTTCCAATTACCAGCACCTGAGAGCAAATTAGGAGCAATTAAAAGGAGCAGCTGGGATTTCACTGAGCTACTCTTGTCACTGTCATCTCCATTCCATTCTAGGCTCATTAAAAAGGTATTTTGCTCATTACATTTTTCTTTAATGGTGGCATTTTTCATTTTAAATCGTTACAACCACACTCAGTACGTTTGGAAATATTCCCTGGAGTGGAGATGGGTGAGGAATGTGAGTGTTTTATAGGGAATGAGGTTCAGGTAAAACCTCTGGAGGAGCTGTTGTAGTTACAGATTCCAAGAGCTGTTTTGCCTGAGAAGGCTCCAGAAAATTCAGAGCTTTGGCTTTCCTGCAATGCCTCTCCCAGAAAGATAAAGAAAAATCCATTTTCTCTCCATCATCCCTCCTGAAACAAAGCAACAGGGCCTGGTTTTACTGGGAAATACTCCCACCAACCCCACCTGAGCCCAGGGAAGGCTTCAGTGGAGGATCTCTGAAATATGAATTAATCCCACCTCACTCCAGTTCCCAGACAGATGAACTCAGGAATTAAGATTTCAATTACTCAGCATCACACAGGAATCCCAACCTATGATATTCCCTAAGAGACTCCACCACCTTTAACTCATTCCAACCAAACGACAAATCCACTCTCCACAGTCAAATCCAACTTTCCCCACCTGACCTTTCCCAGCCGTTCTGCTCATCTCCATTCCCAGATCCTTTGGATATTCCCATCCCCTGCCCCTTCAGTCTCAGGCACTGCCTCATCCCAATGCTTTGGGGCTGGGGTTTCCCTGGAGCTGTTCCATGGTGAAGGAGTTCCTGCCAAGCAGGGAATGTTCCTGGGCAGGGGAACACTCCAGCCCCAGGTGTGGGGTGGAAAAAAAAGACATTTTTCTTGGATTTCACCCATGGATTGATCCAGCTCATCTCTTCCCCCAGATCCAAAGGGATTTGAAAAGTGGAGGCAAATCCCATCAGCAGCAAAGCTGAGCACCAATGTCCAGAGTGAGGATTTTTTGTCCAGAGAGGCATTTGCAGCCACCCCAAATCCCTGCCCAAATGTGTCCTGCTGGGGACAAGGCAGAGGAGCTGCTGGGGACCATGGGATCACAGAATCACTGAGGCTGGCAAAGACCACGGGGCCAAACCAGCACCACCACCGTGCCCACCATGTCCTCAAGGGCCACCCCCGCAGGTTTTGGGACACTTTTTGGGATGGTGATTTGTGGTTTTCGAATTCCCCTGGCGCAGAAGCTTGCTGAGAGAAACCAAGCAGACCAAGTATGGCGGAGAAGGGCAGTTTATTTACAGAAAAGAGTTTTTATACTTTAACATACTCCAACAACTACTGGTCAGTGAAAAGTCCACCTCCTAAACCTATTGGTCACAACTAAATGACACCCAATGCCAAACACAGAGATTAGAAAAGTAAAAGAATGCAACTTATCTATGTTCTCCGTGAAAAAGAACAGAAAGATTCTAAAACAGTGCAACCACAGTGACTCTGCCACTTTCCTGGGCAGCCCATGCCAAAGCCTGGCAATCCTTTCTGTGAAGAAATCCTGGGAGATAGGGCACTGTAACGGGCCAGTGGAGAGGGGATGGGAATTCCTGTGTGGAGCTGGAGTGGCAATGTGTTCCTGTGCGAAGGAAAGTGGACAAGACCCCTCCCCAGGGAAATGGGGAGGAGAGATCAGGCTGCAGTGCCAAGCAGAACTAAGGAAAATATCAGGAGAATCGAACCCACACTTTTCAGGGAGTCAGGACTGCATTTGCACTTGGATATTTCAAGGGTTGAGAGTGTCCCCAGTGAGGCCCTGGGTGTCAGACCGGGAGGTACCACCCCAGGCAAAAAAAAAACATTAAAAATAATCCTCACACCCACCAGTCCATCAAATCTGTCCTGTCACGCCGAGGGAGAGGAGAGGAGAGGAGAGGAGAGGAGAGGAGAGGAGAGGAGAGGAGAGGAGAGGAGAGGAGAGGAGAGGAGAGGAGAGGAGAGGAGAGGAGAGGAGAGGAGAGGAGAGGAGAGGAGAGGAGAGGAGAGGAGAGGAGAGGAGAGGAGAGGAGAGGAGAGGAGAGGAGAGGAGAGGAGAGGAGAGGAGAGGAGAGGAGAGGAGAGGAGAGGAGAGGAGAGGAGAGGAGAGGAGAGGAGAGGAGAGGAGAGGAGAGGAGAGGAGAGGAGAGGAGAGGAGAGGAGAGGAGAGGAGAGGAGAGGAGAGGAGAGGAGAGGAGAGGAGAGGAGAGGAGAGGAGAGGAGAGGAGAGGAGAGGAGAGGAGAGGAGAGGAGAGGAGAGGAGAGGAGAGGAGAGGAGAGGAGAGGGAAGGGAAGGGAAGGAAAGGAAAGGAAAGGAAAGGAAAGGAAAGGAAAGGAAAGGAAAGGAAAGGAAAGGAAAGGAAAGGAAAGGAAAGGAAAGGAAAGGAAAGGAAAGGAAAGGAAAGGAAAGGAAAGGAAAGGAAAGGAAAGGAAAGGAAAGGAAAGGAAAGGAAAGGAAAGGAAAGGAAAGGAAAGGAAAGGAAAGGAAAGGAAAGGAAAGGAAAGGAAAGGAAAGGAAAGGAAAGGAAAGGAAAGGAAAGGAAAGGAAAGGAAAGGAAAGGAGCTCGTTCCAGCCCTAATAATTCTGATGATTCATCGCTGCGAATTAGCCGAGCTCTTTGGGGACAGCGGCAGCAGGATCCCGCTGCTGCTTTGGGATAATAAACACTCGTGGTAAACACTCCTTCCCCAGCCCCTAAATATCCAGCTCACCCCAACCGTGAGTCACAGCTCCCACCCTGAGCTCAGCCCCGCGGCGGTGCCACCCTCTGCCATCCCTGCCGACAGCTCTGGGCAGCGTTGGGGATTTATTGGATAGATAAATAAGTAAGTTTGGGATTTCTCGGTGGGGATGCCCAGGCACACACACACACGTGTGCACGCTCACACTCACACACATTTCTGGGTGAAAAAAAGGGATTTTTGGGTCGAGGGAGCAGGGGAGGCTCCGTGCCAAGGAAACGCCAGCGAGCGGCGCGTTCCACCGGAGGTGTTGACAGTGGATAATAAATCCCGGCCCTACCTAACATTTACAGGAACATTAGAAAATAAAGTGAAACGGCGTGAGCTGGTTCCCAGGGCAACCAGACAAACACAATAAACAGGCCTCAGAGGCAAGAGTAACTTACACCATCCTCCTGGGGCTCAAATATATCACTTTACATTAGCCTTCTGCTGGGGCTGCTCCTGAAAGCTCTTTGTTTTATTATTATTTGAAGAAAAAAAAAAAAAAAAAAAGAGAGAGACACAAAAAAAAATCTGGTATTTTTTTAGTGCAGATCGGCGTGAAATCGAAGAGTTCCTTTGGTTGCTGGTCTTTATAGGTCTTTTACTGCACATTAAAGCTCCTGTGCAAATAATAATGACTATTAATAAATCTTTATAAAGAACTGCATCCCTCTCCGGCAGAAGAATATTATTAATAAGGTGGCGAGAACCCAGGGCCTTCGCTGGACCAATAAAAACCATTTTCTGGGGTATTTTTCCTCAATACAGATACAAAATTAACTGTCAAATATATGGGGTGGCTAAGCCAGATATTCCTGATTCAACAGCCTTCCTCCAACCCTGCTTGTAACCAGACCTCAGGGTTGGATCTTGCTGTCACTAATTTTTGGGGAATGTCCTGGACCCAACCAGGTCATTGCAGCTCGGGCTCATTAAATCCCAGCACAATCTGTATGAAATAATGACATTTAGTTCTGAAAATCAGCCAGTAAATCTCTCCTCACCTGCCCACGGTGGGCCTGCGCACATATTCCATCACTAATTTCAGATACAATCCCTGAACACAGAATTTCCAGGATGAGACTGCCCAAGAACATGGACAGGGAGCTTCACCGGAGATGGGAGAAGGAAGGTGAGATTTTGAGGGGCAGAGCAGTTGTGATAAGTTTGGGAATGATGTGACAGCTTTGGGACCGTGGCCTTGGAAGCTCCTCAGCTTTTAAGACCACCCACATGAGATTTATCCCCTGACGCACCATCAGTGCTGAAGGGACCCATTTTGGCCATTTCTCCCCAGCCCTACCCACCCAAAAGCTGTGCTCCAGGCTCTGATTTCTTTTTTTGAGCCACCTTTTTGTGGTTTTCGGGGATTGTTTGGGCTTGTGCTGTCCCAGGATGGCACACACGGGAGGTCCGGCGGTGTCCTGGTCACTCTGACTGGGACGAGCTGGGTGACTCAAGGGCAGCCACGGAACATGTGAATGTGACAATCCCAAAAGAGGCAGCTCGACTCACTCAGCTCCATTTCCTCCTCTCCTGAGCTGTCCTTGTGGGAAGAGCAAGAGGGGAATGGCTTGGGAACAAAGGGGGTGCTGGTGGAGAGCCCCAAATTCCCACCAGCACTGCAGCAATGCCTGGCAGCCTTTTCCCTGTGTTTTCCGAGGTTTTCCACGCAGGAATGATCCTTGGAAGTGTGGATGGCAGCCTGGCTGACAAGGAAGGGCGGGGCAATCACACGTCCCTGATTTCTTTGCCACATTTAGCTCCATCCTCTCCAGACTCGCGCCGCTCTGGGGTGGGGTGGCCCTGCCAAACCCCGAACACATCCCCCGCCACAGCCTGGTGTGTAAAAGCTGAGTAAAGGCAGAGCTGACAGAGTGGAGGTGGCTTTTTTCCCTTTTTTTCATGACTAAATCACCGCCCTGATGATGACTAATTAGAATGAGTGAGGTCCAGATGGCCAGAGTCTTTAATGAGGCCAATTAAGGATCCAAATGTTTTCATCCCGTGCCCGTTTTCCTAGAAAGACTAAGCAGCAATGGAGGTCCCACCTCCTGCTCCAGACCCAGGCCAGCAACTCGATCCTGGGGGGCTTAATAAATAAAGGTAAAATGTGATAAGGAAAAGCCCAGCGTAGGTTTTCAGCAGCGAGGCTTCGTGGCCTGCCTCGCTGGACAGAAATCCTCCAAGATTTCCGCCGAAATTCATCCCTGAACACCACAAACCCTTTCTTGGGAAGGCTGTCCTTTGCCCTGTCTCCATCTGATGGGTTTTGCTGCTCTCCTGAGTCACAATCACGAGGAGAGGAGCTGTAACACCGTGAACCAGAATTTCCTACTCCTAACCTGGGCACGGAGCAGCTCCCTGGTGTCCACCCTTGTTTTGCAGGTTCGCAGGAAGGTGTCCAAGCAACTGCTGAGTGTTTTCGTGAGCTCCAGGAGCTTCCTGAGCCTCTGCTGTCCCAAGGGCAATGTCTGTCTGGCCACCTGAGCTTTGCAGGACATCCATTCCAACACCTCTTGAGTTTTTAGCCTGGCTTTTTTCAACAAAACTCCCATGAAAACATTAGGATTTGACAGGTGGGGAATCCAGGGGGACAAGGACCATTTGCACTGCACAGAAGGCAGGAAATGAAAGAGAAGATCCCCAATTTCCCAACTCAGGCTGGAATTCAGCTGCCAAATCAATCCCTTGCTACTGTACCTCATGAGGGAAGCAAACAGGCTCCAGTTCTCTCCGGGGTCAGGTATCTGCACCTTCCCTCTGATTGGGAAATGCTCTTATTAAAATGCTTCCAGTGGGGATGTTCGGATGAGAAACTCCCAGACTCGCAGCCACTTCTGCGTCCAAAATTTGTCTCAGTCCTGGACTGGTCTGCAGGCAAAAAGCTTAAACATTGTTCTGTTTTAGAAATGAAAACCCCCGATTTTTAAAATCCTTGCATTCAAAACCATTTTATTTAAAAAATAAAAATAAAAATAAAAATAAAAATAAAAATAAAAATAAAAATAAAAATAAAAATAAAAATAAAAATAAAAATAAAAATAAAAATAAAAATAAAAATAAAATTGAAATTAAAATTAAAATTAAAAATAAAAATAAATAAACCCAGATTTTTTTATTTTAATAATCCAAAGGGCTGGATAAAGAGCCCATTTTAACACTTCCATTTTTAGACTAACTCCACCTGGTCCTCCGCTGGGTTTCAGGGCAGCTGAGGTGTTCCGGGGCTCCTCAGGTAAGCGAGGTCTCTCCCCTGGGATTGGCAGCACAGGAATGCTGAGCATTCCGGAATGTCCACAGGCTCCTTGGAAAGGAACACGTCTGAGTGCACTGGGCTGGATCAACCACAGGCTCTGGGAGGCTTGTGGTGTGTCTGGGTGGAACAATGGCAGCCCCAGGCCATAGGAGATTTCCCGGATCCGGATGGTTTATATGGATTGCATGTGTTCCATGAAACACCCTGGGAGCTCCTCGGATGTGTGGGAAATCCCAGCAGTGCTGACAGAATTCCTGTCCCCGTGGGGATAACGATGTCCCAGCACCATCAGAGACTCAGGATGGAGAGTGGACCTTCCCAAGTGTCCCCAGGGGTTGGGTCCCAGTCCCAGTGAGGGCTCAGCAGTGACCACAGTGCAGAACTCAGAGGTTTTGGGAAAAAATATTGGAGTTGTTTGGTTTTTCCCTCCAAAATCACAAAAACTCTCGCACCCCCAGGGCCCTGAGGAGCAGCTGTGCTCTCCGAGAGGGGATCAGACTTCCATCACCCTCAGAAACTCAGGATGGAGAATGGACCTTCCCGAGTGTCCCTGGGTTGGGTCCCAGTCCTGGTGAGGGCTCGGCAGTGACCACAGTGCAGAACTAAGCAATTTTGGGAAAATATATTGGAGTAGTTTGGTTTTTCCCTCCAAAATCACAAATCTGCAGCACCCCCGGGGCCCTGAGGAGCAGCTGTGCTCTCCAAGAGAGAATCAAGAGTTCCATGGCATCACCATCAGAAACTCAGGATGGAGAATGGACCTTCCCGAGTGTCCCTGGGTTGGGTCCCAGTCCTGGTGAGGGCTCGGCAGTGACCACAGTGCAGAACTCAGCAGTTATGGGAGAAGAGATCTGAGTCGTTTGGTTTTTCGCTCCAAAATCACAAACCTATTACAACCCCAGGGCCCTGAGGAGCAGCTGTGCTCTCTGAGAGGAAATCAGAGTTCCATGACAGCACCATCAGAAACTCAGGATGGAGAACGGACCTTCCCAAATGTCCCTGGGGTTGGGTCCCAGTCCCAGTGAGAGCCCAGCAGTGACCACAGTGCAGAACTCATTGGTTCTGGGATAAAATATCTGAATCATCTGGTTTTTCCCTCCAACATCACAAATCTGTGGCACCCCCGGGGCCCTGAGGAGCAGCTGTGCTCTCTGAGAGGGAATCAGAGTTCCATGGCATCACCATCAGAAACTCAGGAAGGAGAATAGACCTTCCCAAGTGTCCCAGAGGTTCGGTCCCAATCCCAGTGAGGGCTCAGCAATGACCACAGTGCAGAACTCATTGGTTTTGGGATATCTGAATCGTTGTTTTTTCCCTCCAAAATCACAAAAACTCTTGCACTCCCAAGGCCCTGAGGAGCAACTCTGTTCTCCAAGGGGGAATCAGAGCTCCCTGAAGTCACCATCAGAAACTCAGGATGGAGAATGGACCTTCCCAAGTGTCCCTGGACGTTGCATCCCATCCTGGTGAAAGCCCAGCAGTGACCACAGTGCAGAACCCATTGGTTTTGGGATAAAATATCTGAATCATCTGTTTTTTCCCTCCAAAATCAGAAATCTGTGGCACCCCCGGGGCCCTGAGGAGCAGCTGTGCTCTCCAAGAGGGAATCAGAGTTCCAGGACAGCACCATCAGAAACTCAGGATGGAGAATGAACCTTCCTGAGTGCCCCAGGGGTTGGGTCCCAGTCCTGGCAAGGGCTTGGCAATGACCACAGTGCAGAACTCCACGGTTTTGGGATATCTGAATCGTTTGTTTTTCCCTCCAAAATCACAAATCTGTGGCACCCCCAGGCCATGAGGAGCAGCTGTGCTGTCCAAGAGGGAATCAGAGTTCTATGGCAGCACCATCAGAAACTCAGGATGGAGAACAGACCTTCCCAAATGTCCCAGGGGTTGGATCCCAATCCCAGTGAGAGCTCAGCAGTGACCACAGTGCAGAACTCATTGGTTTTGGGATAAGAGATCTGAAGTGGCTTTTTTTCCCCTCCAAAGTCACAAATCTGTGGCACCCCCGGGGCCCTGAGGAGCAGCTGTGCTCTCTGAGAGGGAATCAGAGTTCCCTGAAATCACCATCAGAAACTCAGGATGGAGAACGGACCTTCCCAAGCATCCCAGAGGTTCGGTCCCAATCCCGGTGAGGGCTTGGCAGTGACCACAGTGTGGAACTCAGTGCTTTTGGGATAAAATATCTGAATCATCTGTTTTTTCCCTCCAAAATCACAAATCTGCAGCACCCCCGGGGCCCTGAGGAGCAGCTGTGCTCTCCGAGAGGGAATCAGAGTTCCATGGCATCACCGCTGGAGCTCGGCTCGTTTCACAGACCTGCTCCGCTCCAGCGGCGGCTCCTGCGCAATGGAATTCCTGAGCCGCTCGCTCCCAGAATTTCCAACAAATGTCACCAGGGTTTGTTTTTTTTTATAGGAGGAAAACTTCAGGCTGAGATTTCAACAATAAAATCTGTTTTAGAGCGCTCGCCCCGCTGCCAAATTAGTGCTCAGTGTGCTTTGCTTTGCTCCTCTGTTTTGCTTTTATGTGCCTAAGTTTCCTAAAAAATAAAGGGGAAGGAGCAGGGAGGGAACATGGAGTTTTTTCCAATAAAGTGATGAATCCTAATGATAAATAGAAGTGAAGGATCTGTTCTCTGGGGTGCACAGGAGAGCAAGATGTTCCTACAAATTTATAGCAGAATAAGAGAAGGAAAAACAACTTTCTATCGACTTCCATCAGATTTATTTAAAGAAGAATCAATGGGTAAATAAATAGTTCATTAGGCTGCCCTGAACTGTGTTATTTAGAGCTGATTTAAGGAATGTTCAGAGCAAAATCTGAGCTAAGAACTGATCCCACTAAGCCTCCCCAGCACTCCTTGGCTTCTTTGCCACTAAAAAACCAGGACTGGTCTTTGACAGAAAAACTGGGGCTGAGAAAATTAAAATATTCCAACAAAATGCCTTGTTCTCTGGAGAAAATCAGATTTTTCTTGAATAAAAAAATACATCCTGGAAAACATTAAAAGTTTTTTGTCTTTACTGAGAGCTAAACTATTTCATTAAATGCCAAAAAAGCATCTGTTTGGAAGGAAAACCTTCACGGTTTTTGGAAAAGTGTTTCAGTTGTCTCCTTTTTGGTCTGTGGGTGACTTGCCCCCTCCTGTGGGATGTGAAACTGGGAAGGGATGTGATGGGAAAGGTGATGGGAAAATTGGGCTTTAATTCCCCAAAACCGCAGTTCCCCAAAGCCACCCCACCAACCTTCCCAAGGAGCTAAAATCCCATCAGTTTTAACCCAGAAATTCCACAATGTTCTTCCTTTTCACTTCCCCTTCCATGACCTGCCCCAAAGTCCTTCGGAGCCTGGGGAACATTTGCCGTGAGGGAACGGCACGGAGCTGGCCTTGGGATCTGTGCTGGAGGATTTATGGCAGAATTTACATTCCAAATGGAAAGTGTCCTCACTCGCACGAGCCCTCGGTGCTCTGACAGCACAGGCAGCACATCCAAGTGGGGCTGGAAAAAATGTCCTCATTCCCTCAGTCCCTGGGGGCTGCTCTGATCTTCCCTGGAGTTTCTCTGCCGCAGGAATAATCCCCTGCTCCTTCTGGAAACGATCCCCTGCACGTTCTGCTTTTTCGGGCTGTGCTTCTTGTAAACATGAGTTATTTGGGGGATCCGTGAAGTTTCCTACTGAATTTAGGGTTTTTCACTGCCTGCCCTACATTGGTTATCTGTGAGCAGTGACTTTCAGGGCAGTTGGGATCCCCTTGGATGAAAGCTCTGAATAAACATAAGATCATTCCCATTTAACATTCCCTTTTTTAATTCTATGTTCACAGGCTCTGGCAGGGGGCCCCCCACCTTTTTTTTTTTTTTTTTTTTTTTTTTTTTTTTTTTTTTTTGGTTAAAATCGGGATGCTGGCAATCTGTGGGCATGGATTTTTTTTAGGTATCTGTGCACAATTCCAGCGCTGGCTGAAATTTTTGGAGGAATCCCAGGATTTACTCATTATCACTTTAACCACGATCCACAAAGGAGGGGGCATGGGGGGGAAACATCCAAGATAAACAGATAAAATCTTATTCCCAATGTTTCAACAAGGCTGCCGTGTGTTTACAGGATGGGATTCCTGCTGTGAAAGAGAAATAAAGTTATGATTTTTTTTTTTTCCTCCAAAAAGAGGAGGAATTGGCTTTCCACGACAGTTTTCTTTATGGATTCTCCAGAGGGAAATGGCACTGTGGGGAAAGGGATTCTGGAGCGGAGCAGGAGGGTTGGGATGGAGCAGCTGCCACCCCTGCCCTGCATGGCCCACGCAATCCCAAAGTGTCTGAGCCATTCCACCCCGAGGAAGGAAAAATTGACATCAAAATCGCCCTCAAACTCCAGTGTGGAAGGCTGGGATTGGGGCACGGGGCCAGTTTGTCCCTCCTCTCCCAAAGGGACAGCTTTCCCCACCTCCTGTGGGGCTCACTCCCCTCCCCATGGCTGAGGCACTGTCCCGAGGCTTTCCTGACGCTCCATCCCTTGGGGACAGGCGGTGCCGGAGCCTGGGAGCGATCCCAGGTAATCCAGAGGTGTTCCTGAGTGCTGCTGGCATCCCAATTCCTGTTCAGCAGGGGAGGCTGCTCGGGTAGAGCCCCAGCTCCATCGCTGGGATTACCACCAGGAGCTGTGACCTGCCCATCATCACTGCTCCACACACCTCATCATTCCCCCAGCAAATCCCACCTCCCTTCCCAGGCTGGCCCGAAACGCTGGGAAAAGCATTTGCCACTCAGCTCAGGAAGGCTTTAAAAATCAAAAAAGAATTTTTTTTTTCTTCCCTCTCAATTCCTCCATTTCTGGTTTATATTTTTGATTTATTTCCGCGGGGAAGCTGAGGACGCAGATTCTTACCCATCCGGCAGTGAGATCCTGAATCGTATTTGGTTCTCTGATTTACTTACAGATAAATCTCTGATTTATTCACAGATAAATCCTGCAGATAGTTTTTATGGGCTCGCTTAAAACTGTCAGATTTCAGGGCTTTAGCAACAAAATTCAAAATATCTAAAATAGTTGCCACATCCATATTAAAAAGCTGGATTTTGGCATTACCCTAACAGGTAAAAATGGAAACTTAAAAACAACACTGTGGGCATTACCCTTGATTGGAAAATCAGTCAATAATCAGAAATATCGGTCCTAGGAATGCCGCATGTGTTAATATTTTAGATGAATATGTCAATGGTAAAAATTGTATCATTTGGAACATGCCCTCCCTTCAAAAATTAATATTAGAAATTGCTTTTTAAGCCTGAAGAAAGGAGAGCAGAGCAAACCTGTTCATCCTCCCCCAGCAGCAGTGATTAATAAATGACTATTCTGCTGTAAGGAGGTTCCCACTCCACAGGATTTACCAGGCCACTTAATCCCTGAAATCTCTCTGCAAAATGAGCCTGATTGCACAACTGCAGCCCAGGGCTAGCCAGGACTCCAAGCCATGGCACATCCCAGAGCTGAAGGCTCCCTGGGGCAATATTCACCCCCAGCTCAAAGTCTGCCTTTGATTTTGGTAGAGCCATGGATGGGCTCAGTCAGTTCCTCTCCCTCTGTAAATAAACTTGGGATTGTCAAACAAAGGCTTTGCTCTGATTTCCTCCCCCCTGCTTCTCCCAGGAGGGCACCCCGGGCTCCTGCCAGTGCCAGGAGGGAGCAGGGGACAGCAGGGCACAGAAGGGATCTCCTTGCACAACGAGCATGAGGACACAGGGCTGCACCTCCCCAGGTGAGTCTCACGGGACCCAAAATCCTGGTGGAGGTTGAGGTGTGAAGCAATGTCCACCTTGGGCTCCCAGGATTGCTTCCACAGTGGGACCTCGGGCAGGACAGCGATCCCACACATCCCACTGCTCTGTATTTCAGCAATTTCAGCACAGGTTATCTCCATGGATTCCACCTTGAGCTCCCAGGATTGCTTCCACACCGGGACCTCGGGCAGGACAGTGACCCCACACATCCCACTGGGCTCTGTATTTCAGCACAGGTTATCTCTTATCTCCACGGATTCCACGTTGGGTTCCCAGGATTGCTTCCACAGCTGGACTGGCCGCACCCCTTGAGCAGGACAGTGATCCCACACATCCCACCAGGCTCTGTATTTCAGCACAGGTTGTCTCTTATCTCCATGGATTCTACCTTGGGCTCCCAGAATTGCTTCCACACCAGGACTTCGAGCAGGACAGCGACCCTGCACATCCCACCAGGCTCTGTATTTCAGCACAGGTTGTCTTTTATCTCCATGGATTCCACCTTGGGCTCCCAGAATTGCTTCCACACTGGGACCTCGGGCAGGACAGTGACCCTGCACATCCTACTGTGCTCTGTATTTCAGCACAGGCTGTCCCCATGGATTCCACCTTGGGTCCCCAGGATTGTCTCCACAGCTGGACCAGCCAGTCCCCTCGAGCAGGACAGTGACCCTGCACATCCCACTGTGCTCTGTATTTCAGCACAGGTTATCTCTAATCTCCATGGATTCCACCTTGGGCTCCGAGAATTGCTTCCACACCGGGACCTCGGGCAGGACAGTGACCCCACACATCCCACTGCTCTGTATTTCAGCAATTTCAGCACAGGTTATCTCTTATCTCCACGTGTCGCCGGTAGCTCGCAGTAATCAGGCAGTCAGCACACGCAAGATCGCGAATAAGCAAAATTTATTTGCAATTCTTTCTTTATATATGCATTAATAGTCTAACAATTATTGGTCGGCAGTTTTCCACCCCCGAAAAGGATTGGTTGGAGCCCTACAGCATCCAGTACCCAAACAAAAGATTAGAAAAGCACAATTCAGTTTATCTCTATTCCCCATGAGGAAGAAGTGAAAAACTTTTAGAATAGTGCATCCACATCCACAGATTCCATTTTCCCGAGCATTTCTGATCGGGCTGTTCATTAAATATTCCATTAAAATGGACAAAATTCCATTTTCCCACCACCAATTCAGAGTAAAGCGGTGCTTGACAGAGCAGCCCTCAAACTGTAGGACACCTGGAAGGTGAAATTTGTCAGTGCAAGCAGAGTTTGGAACTCTGACCCTCCTTGAGCCAAAACCAAAGCTGCAGAGATTGGCATCTCCCTCTTGGCCCTGGATTTTTGGAGGGCTCCCGAAACGCAGCTCCACAATCAGTTTCCAGCCAATAAAAGGCAGAGACACAGATCCATAAAAACTTTCTGCATCTCATAAAACATAACATGCAGTGGCTAAATTAGAAATTCAGATCTTCCATGTACTTGGCTGGCTGGAAACGGAGACTCTAAATTGCTTGTTAGAAACCACAACGTGCTGGGCTGCTTTGGGTTTATTTTTCCCCCAAACCCCCTCTTCCCACTCTGACATCTTTTCTCTTTTTCAGACCAGTCTTTCAACCACGAGTCAGAGGCAGATTTGGGTTTCAGTCTCAGGTCTCCTGCCCATTCTCTTACTCACATTAAACGCTGCAATTAATTTATTGCAGTCTGGCCACAGTTGTTTTATTCATCATCACGGTGGAGCTGCCGTGAATGACGCCCAGGAGAGGCAATATCATCTTGACAAAACCATCCTGATGAAAGAAGGCTGAGGATTCGGGGAGAAACAGCCAGCTTAGGTACCCCAGTGTGCTTCTGAGGGGATATTTCTCCCAATAAAACATTATTTCATAGGAGAATGAGGATACAGCCTGTGCAGGGAAGAAGCTGAAGGTGTGGGAAATGTCAGAGAGGGAAAACACTGCTGGAATTGAGCTTATCAGGCTCTGGCACATTCATGGATTTATCAATTGAAGCCTCACACGAGGGCTGGGATGAAAACACTGCCTGAAAAGGAGGGCACATCCAGCAGGGAAATGGTCCCAGCGCTTTCCTGGGTGCTAAATGCAGCTCAGGAGGACGGGAAAGAGGGAAATGGTACAGGTACGGAGCTCTGGGACAGCCACAGGGCTCCTGAGGATGGGAAAGAGGGAAATGGTCCTGGTCAAGGAGCTCTGGGACAACCACAGGTTCCTGATTCCTTTCTGTGGATGGACAATCCATGGGAAAAGGCAGATCTGGCTCCTGGGGCTCTCCAAGGCTGATTCTGCAATGTAATTTTGATCAGCTAAGGCAGCTGGATGGGTACTGGCTCCTCATGGGGTTATTGAGGGATTTGCAGGGAAAAAAAGACAAATCAGGCTTACAAAGCAGAGCTCTGGGCAAGCTGAGTGAGGAGAGTCGGCCTTTTTCAGGAGTCTGAGCTGTGTTTTGTTTTAGAAACACACACACACACAGAGCTGGGGTTTATGGGCTGCAGGGATTCACCTAATTTGACTTTTGCCATCTAAAATGGTCTGTGTGAGGCTAGATCATGCTCTAGCCCTGGGCTCGCTCGGTGATTCCTCCCTGCCAAGCCCAAGTGCTGAAACAAGCTCTCCACATTTTAATTCTCTTTTTTTTCAGTCAGTACCTGCAACCCCCTGAAGTTCCATGACAAAACCCTCCTATTCTGCTCCCAGCCCATGGATTTTCCCTCCAGCTCTCCTTGATGGCCGTGCAGAACACGAGCAGGGTCTGCACATCCAGAAAGAGCCAAAATCACCCAGCGAGGTGCTGGGCTGGGCTGTGTCCCCATGACACAGTGCCATGAGGTTCCCAGACTGCTGCTCAGAAAATCCAGCTCGGTGCCCCTGCCCAGCTGTGCCTCCTGTGCCAGGAGATGTTGAAATCAGGCCCTGCTGGCGCTGCCTTTATTTACCACAGTGGCATTGACTTCATGCACCACGGCCCTTTCCACTGGGGCTGCCTCAGCCAAGGTCAGCATTGCGTAAAGCAGGAGCCCACAAATAGCAATTTCTTGCTATTTCAGAGGAGAATTACCAGTTCTGTTTGCATCAAGGAATCCCTGCTACACTCAGGACGTGGCAGAGCTGACTTAGTCAGAGTTTCTTGGATTAGACAGCAATAAAAAAAAAAAAAAGAGAGAGAACGATGAGTCAGTGCTGAGTGAAAATGTGCTCTGAAGCTTCTCATGGAAATAAAACCTTCTGAAAAATCATCTGCTGGGCTCCCACACACACTTGTGCTGTGTGTGAGTGTAGACATGGGAATAAACACATCCATGGAAAGATTCAAGGAGGAATGAAGGCAGAAATGTTGGTCTGTAAGGAGATAGCACTGAATTCGAGGTGGAGGTGAGCACAGATCGCAGGAATAAAACCTCAGTCTGCTGGAGGAGCTGCACAGCAAAGCAGCACATGCCCGTGGGCCTTCAGAATTAATGCTTTGGGAAAATCAGTTCTCGGGAAGAAAGGATCCTCTGATCCAGGTTTTAAAGCCATTCCGATGCCCAGATCTTGATGGAATCACAATGTCCTGCTCATCTTCTGTCCCACGCCCAGGGCAACGCAGGAATCATGGAATCCTGGGATGGTTTGAGCTGAAGGGACCCCAAAGCTCATCTCATTCCACCCCTGCCATGGCAGGGACATCTTCCACTGTCCCAGGCTGCTCCAAGCCCTGTCCACCCTGGCCTGGGACACTTCAGGGATCTGGGGACAGCCACAGCCCCTCTGGGTACCTGTGCCAGGGCCTCACCTCCCCCAGCAAATCCCATTAATCCTTTAAGTAATTATCATCTACAACAGGAAATAAACATTGATGTTTCTTCCTGATGGAGCTAATTCAATAATTAATTCCAACTGCAGAGCTTGGCTGGCAGTTATTTACTCTGGTTGTTCTCCCGATTGTTTTGCCTCACCAAGTACAGAGAGAGCAGACAAAGAGCACAAAAGCCATCCTAGAATCAGGAGCAGCATACCCAACGTGATTTGGTTTCTCCTTGCCATGTCTAGAAGGTTTCAGCAGGTTCCTGCAGCCCCTGAGAGCCCCTCGGACATCGTCCCCTGTTGCTCTGATTTTCTGATATTCGTGGAGATTCGTGGAAGCTCGCAGGGAAGTCAGGCAGGCAGCACCAAGATGGTGAAAAGAGAGACTTTATTTACAAGAACTTCTTTATATATTCATTAATGATCTAATAATTATTGGTCAATAGTTTTTCCACCTCCTATAACGATTGGTTACAACTCTAGAGCATCCAGTACCAAAACAAAGAGATTAGAAAGCACAAGAATGCAACTTATCTCTATTCTCCATGAGAGAGAAAGATTTTAAAACAGTGCAACTCCAGTCCCCCACGACAGAGCTAAAAATCAGCTGCAAACCCCACAGACACTCTGGGGCTCGCAGAGATCCCATCCACACCGAGGTCCTGCAGCAGGGAGACCCCAAACACCAGACCCTGGCGGGGGAATGTCATCAATCAGAGGATAATGGACAGGAAGGTGGGAGGCTGCTGATAGTTTTGGCTCATTTGAGATGGTTCTGGGAGGCTGCCAGGTTGTGTGGAGAATTTTTGAAATGTTTGAAACAATAAAGTCTTTACAATGTTATAAAATCCCAGGGTGGCTCAAGTGGGTTCCACACTGGCCGTGGGCCAGAACAACCTCAGGATTCCAGTCAGCTGTGAGCTGGACTCCAGCGTGTGGCTGGGCTGGCTGGGGTCACCGACACCCCTGGGACCCTCCCTGGGGGTTGTGCACCACCAGGAAGGGGACGGTGGCCTTGGGGATGGAGCTCCTGCACAGCCCCAAAGCTCCACCTTGGCTCCTCATGGTTTGGAATTGCTGGAGGTGACCCTCCCTCCAAGCAAAGCCATTCCCAAAAAGGATCCCCTGGTGATGGGAAGGGATGAAGCTTCAGTGAGGCTGGAGTCCAAAATGTGCCTTGTCACAAAGGGAAGGGATGTGGCACCAGGGAGAGAGGGATGCCCTCTGGGACAGGGAGAGTGGAATTGTGGAATATTGAGGGATTTGGGACTTTGAGAGGCCCTCGAGTCCAGCCCTTGCACAAAGCTCCCGTGCTGTGCCCCATGGAGCCTCAGCCTGGAGCAGATGTGATAGAGCTCAGTGGGAATGGTGTGAGTCAGTCAGAGGTTGGACTTGATGATTTCGAGGTCTTTTCCAACCTTGATGACCCTAAGGGTTCAGATGAGGGCTGTGGTGAGGTCAGAAATGATCTCTGGCCTTGGCTCTGTGCTCTGTCTGCTCCTCAGCTGGGGCAGGAGCCTCTGGTGCCATGTCCCCCCAGCTCTGTCCCCTCCCATCTCCCAGCCCTTCATCCCAACCCCTTCCCACCACGGCTGCAATTCCCAATCCCAGCTGTGAAAAGCTGCTCCACATTTGGGATCAGTGAGGCCAAACCAGGATCAGAGGGTTTGTAAGTAATTATTGGGTTTGTTTCTGTTGGGCACCCCTGGACTGCACAAAGCAGTGAATTAATTGTGTTCAGATGAGCAAATGTTCTAAATCCTTATCCTTGGCCACGGGAGGTTGTCACACTTCCATTAAAACTAGGGTAACTTCTGTGCCTCTTGAGGGCTCTAACATTGAGGTATTTCAGCTTTTTAAGAGTAGAATTTTCCCATTCTGGTAAAAGTGGTATTATTTAATATTATTAATTTAATATTTTTTTGTTTAATTTTATTTTGGTACAATATCACCCTGATTTTTATTATTTTTGTTTTTATTCCAGAAAACCATTCTGTTCCCAAACAAGACACAGTTCAGATGGTTTCATTTATAGGAAAGCAAAACCCAAACCTGAAGTTATCGTTCCCTCCCTTCTGTGTTTCCATAAACTTGATTTGTCCCAATAGAAAAATCGGGAGAAATCACTTGTCATAACATCAGGCATCAAAAGGAGCCTGATAATCCCAGACACTGGAAGCCACATTTGCAAACAAAGCACCCTAAATGGAAACAGAGGAATTAAGAATTAACCAATTTCAAAAAACCCTTTCATGGTGGAAGGTTCTTGGAGTGTTTTGATGTTCTGTAAATCTAAAACAAAATAATCAATGATGGAGGCAAACCCCGCATTCTGTGGGACTCTACAGAAGGGAAATTCTGCCTCTGGAGAAGGATTTTTGTTTTTCTTTGAGAACCAACCTCCTGAACAAAGCCATCTTCTGATGGGCACCGCTCTGTGGCAGGGACAGGGCCCAGGGAGTGCTGGAGCTGTGTCAGGGCTGGGATGGATTTTTGGGAAAGGTTCATCCCCCAGAGGGTGGAAAGGTTTTTGGGAAAGGTTCATTCCCCAGGGAATGGCACAGCCCCAAGGCTGCCACAGCTCCAGGAGCTCTGGACACCACTCCAGGGACAGGGTGGGATTTTTGGGGTGTTGGACTCCATCCTTGCGGGGCCCTTCCAGCTCAGGATATTCTGTGAGCCCTGCCAAGGTCTCTCTGCTGTGACTGCACTGTGGATTATTTACGGCTCCAGCTCATGGCATTTGTCAGGGACACACTTTCCCTTTTCAGCAGATTTGGATTGATCCCTGAAATAAAACCCTCTGTAACCAAAGCCACTGCGAGCACTCACAATGGGCAGGACTAACAAGCCCCCACGAAATAAAATAAACAGATATAAAAGCAAATTAGGCAAGACATTCTCAATGCTGTCATCCAGCTCCTCGCTTGGAGTCAGAGGGAAGCTTTTGTAAGAGGAGGGTTCAGTGTTCCAAAGGATTTTCCGGGTCCTTGGCCCTGCTCTGTGCAGCCTGGGGTCTCCTTTCCCTGGGCACAGGTGCCCCAAGTGCTGCCACACAGCCCAGGGCACACCGAGGTGGGTCAGGGATCATTTCAGGGTCGATCCTTCTGTAAGGATCGAGAACTTGGAGCAGTTCCCTTCCCAACTCCTCCTCGTGGCATTTCACAGAATGAATTCCTGCAGGGTTAGGGCTGGAAGGGACACTAAAGCCCATCCAGTGTCACTCCTGCCATGGCAGGGACACCTCCCACCAACCCAGGGTGCCCCAAGCCCTGTCCAGCCTGGCCTCGGACACTTCCAGGGATGGGAACTCCACAAACTCTGTGGGCAGCCTGTGTCAGGCTCACCACCCTCAGAGAAAAGGATTTCTTCCTAAAATCCAACCTCACCCTGCCCTCTGCCAGTTCACAACCTTGCTTTTACCATTGGTTTTCAATCAAAGTCATTTTACCACAGGAGCAAAGTCCCATTATTTCAGGCCTCTCTTTCACAAATGTGATCGTTCCAGTGAAGGGTTGTGTAGTTGCACTGTTTTAGAAATCTTTCTCTTCTTTCTCAGGGAGAATAGAGATAAGTTGCATTTTTGTACTTTCTTAATCTCTGTGTTTGGTATTAGGTATTGTATAGCTGTGACCAATGGTTTGAGGAGGTGGATTCCCTGCTGACCAATAGTTGCTAGATTATTCATGGATATATAAAGAAGTTTCTGTAAATAAAGTTTCTCTTTTCGCCATCTTGGGTCCACCTGCCTGCTTCCTCTGCCAGCTTCTCAGGAAATCTAAACCAACAGGGTTGAAAACCTTTGGGGTTCTGAAGTAGAAAAGAAGGGGAATCCCTAAATGTGTGTGTGGTGAAAAACTCAGTGTGGCCTCACTCCTGCGGCCACCAAAAGGCTCAAACAACAGACATTGAACTTCAAACTGAATTTCCAGCCAGGGACAAAGCTGCCAGAGCATCTCAGCCCTCAGAGCCTCAGCTCCCTCCATCAGCCCTGCGTGGCTCTCGAGCTATAAAGTCTTTTTGTTAATAAAAATTATACCGTGATTATAGAGTGGCTTAAAGAGCAGTAACGTTAGAAGCCTTTTGAAAATTCCCATAATACTAAAATAAAATCGAGGCTATTCGGAATTCCCAGAAATATAATCTGCTCTTGGAAGCAAGAGCGGCTGTGGAATCACACACTGCTCCCACCCCTGATCCACCTTCGTGTCGTGAGTGGCTTTTAATGGCAGAACGGGGGAATATATTGTGGTTTCACACATCCACAGGTTTTATGGGCACTTAGTCCTAACTAGGAGATAGAGACACACAGCAGAGAAGGATTCTTGCTCTCTTCCAAGCTCCTCACCTCCGAGGACACGAGGTATTGTAATGGAATAGCTTGGAAGTGGTTTCATATCGAGGAGGAGAAAGATAAAACAAATAATCCCACAGGGTGGGTGATGGGAAAATGTTTGAGGAGAATTCATTTCAGCCCTAATACCTGTGATTTGGGGTAACAGCACTGGGTTTCTTTCCTCACCACAATCATTTATTGAATTACTGCTCTTTACTTCTCAGAGGGTCTGAAGGGCAGAGCCTCACTTTAATGTGTGCAAGTGGATAATTAACATTATTAGAGCAAACCAGTCCATTGCACACTTGAGATGTGCACGGTTTCATTCTGCCTTGTGATGAAAAAAAGGCTTTCATGCAGAATCTGCTTCCTCCCAAGCTGCCAGGGCTGCTCTGCCCAGAGTTTTTGCACCTCTAACACCTTGTGGTGACCCTTCAGAGCATCCCCAGCTCCTTTCATCAGGGAGGAGAAATGCAGAAAGGATGAGATAAATCTGTGCTCAGTGAGCAGCAGCACAGGGCAGGTCAGCGATGAGTGGACAAGAAACCTGAATTTCCAAATCCTGACCCCACTGGATTCCCACTCCCCCCTGAGCTGGGGAATGATGCTTTCACCTGGTTTGGGAAGGTGATCCACACCTGGACATTCCTCCTTATGTATTTTAATTTTCCAGCTTGGCACAGAGCTGCTCATCCTCCCTACTGTTGATTAGAAGCAATAATTGAACTTGTGGGCAGTGGAATTAGAGCCAATGACCAGAGTTAGGTGCATATTAAGGTGTTATTAAAGTCCTTTATATGTGCAAACTCATTGACGAAACCTCAGCCCTACTCTGTGTCTCATTTTGCCCATCCAAATCTGAAAAAATTGGTCTAAATATATTTCTTGAGTCAATTAAGTCTCTTCTTTCCATGCCCTCCCTGACATTACTACATTACAGGAATTTGCCTTAAAAAAGGCAACAAAAACGTAGTTTTGAAATAAACACTCCCTAATTTGGCGCTGCTTTTGATTGGCATTTCAGATTTTTTTTTCTCTTTTTTCCTTTTTTTTTTTTTTCTTTTTTTACAACCAGGATATTAGTAGCTCCTTTACAAGCTGCAAAAATAAACAAGAAAAAGTAAATGCAAGGCTTTGTTTAGGAAAACTTTTCCTTTTTTTTTTTTTTTTTTTTTTTTTTTTTTTTGCTTTAGGTTTTCCAAAGGGCCGTCTGGGGTGAATCAAGGCTGATCCTGGTGCAAAACTCTTCTCCAAAAAGATAGCCCAGCTCCTGGAACAACTGGTTCGTGTTAGCTGCAGGGAGACACTGAATCTAAACCATGTGCTTCTGGCTCTTGTGGTCTCGAGCTGAACCACAAACACTCGGGCGAGCTGTCAGTCTCGAGCCCCAATTCCAACCAACCTTGCAAACCCGGGGGGGCTGTGCCCACCAATCGTGGGTTTAACCCTTCTGGGATTCAGGGAGGCTTGGTGCTTGGAGGAATTCTCTGTTCTTCAGCAGGGAGAAGAGACGTGATGGCTTGGGAAGGAATAAAGGCAAATATTTGATGCGATTTGATGTACGAAAATACAGATGGGCAGGAGCCTGCGAGACAGGGCTTGGAGGGGACATGGGGAGCCATCCAGTCCAGAAGATTTCCAAGGGCCAGGGTCACACCAAGCCCAGCCCTCCTGGCAGGTGCCTGCCCCCTCCACAGGAGCCTGAACAGCTTCTTCCCCAGCAGCTCATCTAGAAAACGCTCCATTTTCCCCCTGAGCAGCTCATCGAGAAAATGCTCCATTTTCCTCCCGAGCAGCTCATCTAGAAAATGCTCCATTTTCCCCCCGAGCAGCTCATCTAGAAAATGCTCCATTTTCCCCCCGAGCAGCTCATCTAGAAAATGCTCCATTTTCCCCCCGAGCAGCTGGAAAGTGCTGCTGGAGCACAAAGTCACCTGCGAGAGTGAGCCCAGGACATTTCCAGCTCAGGAATGCTCTGCTGCCACCTGAGCTCAGGGAACAACCACTGAGGGCTTGGGCTGTACTCACTACCCCAGAGCTGAGCTCTGAGGGCTGGGGGAGCTGATCTGAGTGCCCTTTTTGCTCCCACTTTTGTTGGTTTGAATCGATCAGAAATGAGCTCAGAGGGTGCCACGACTTCAATCCTTCTGTTCCCACTGCTTTGTGAAAATAGCTGGGCACTGAGGGCTGGGGGAGCTGATCTGAGTGCCCTCTCTGCGCCCACTTTTGTTGGTTTGGATCAGAAATGAGCTCAGAGGGTGCCACGACCTTAATCCTTCCGTTCCCACTGCTTTGTGAAAATAGCCGAGCACAGGTGCCACAGTGTGCACATCCCCAGCCCTGCAGACAGCCAGGCCAAGAAATCCAAGAGAAACATCTCGGGGAAGATGCCTGTGTGTTTTGGAGGACGTGAGGTGAGCTATTTGCAGGTTTTTTCCAGCATGGAGGTGACCTACGTGCGAGGCAAGAACTGCTTGTCCAGGAACTGAGGCTGCTGGAAAACCCACGGGGATAAAGCTGCGTTTTAATTCCAGGAACCACGCTGGGTAAAAACCCTGCTGCAGAGAGCTCGGACACACCTGGGTGCAAGCCCAAAATGGAAATGTGCGAGGGTTGAATATTTTGTGAGGACATGTTGTATAACAGCATTCTTTGGGGGGCTAAAACCCCCCTGGCTGTAAGGCCTTGGTAAATGAATATCTCCCACCCCTGCACTCCTGGAACACCAGAGGAATGTTTGTTTCCTGAAGTATATCATGTTTGGGACTGCTGGAGAAGGGAAAAAGATGTTGGAAGCTGTGACTTTGGATCTCATTAGTGGTTGATGTGTTAAAATGAGTCTCTTCCCTCCTTCCTCCTTCCTTCCCTTCCTACCCCTGGTCAGGATCTTCTCAGGGACCCTAAAAAAGTTGGGATGAATCAATTTGTACATAAAACCTCTCCTCTTCATTTATATTGACAAAAAATCACAACTTTTTGTCTGGAAAAACCCCCAATGCCAATTTTAGGGCTGATTTCAGCAGCTGAGGATTTACCCAAGTATTGAATTGAATAATGTCAGTGTAAACTGAGAGTTTTAAATATTAAAAAGGCCTGGGGGAAGACATGAGAATGGCTCCTGTGATGTAAGAAACTGAAGGATTTAGGGTGAGGGTGAACAGGTTTGGGTACAGATAAGGATGTTTGGAAGAAACTAAAATCACTAAAATCACTAAAATCACTAAAAGCACTAAAATTACTGAAATCACTAAAATCACTAAAATCACTAAAATCACTGTTTTGCCAACCAAGCTGCTGAGTGCACAAGGCTTCCCCTGTTGGAGAGGTTACTCCCATTCCCATTTTTCACTGGGACACACCATTAATGGCAATCTTAACTAATTACTCCTTATTCTCCTGATTTCTTCCAGCACAGCTCCCACTCCATCCTAGGGCAGGGTGTGCCCGACCCCCCCAGCACCCCCTGAGGAAATCCTGGGGGTCCCACGCCCTCCTTTTAGGGATGTCAATGGGAAGAGTGGCTTGGGGGGATAAAGTGGGACCGAATCCCAGCACCTCTGGTGCCAACTCAGGGATTTTCACCAACAGTGATGAAGAGATCTTTGCTGTATCTCAGCACCAGTCAGGGAGGGGAACGGGAACTGGTTTGGTGTGGGAGAACGTTGTTCACCCTCTCCCAGCACCCACACACCTCCCTGAGGGACCCCAGGGGATGTCCCACTGCTGACAGGTTCTGAGGGATGCCTGGGAAGGCTTTCCACCCCTTTGGCTTAGCTCTTGTTCTTCCCTCCATTTCCACGGCCTCCCCTCCCAGTTTGGAGAGCTGTGGTGAATCTAAACCCAACTTTGTGCAACCCAGTCCAGCCCTGGATGAACACTTCTGCCTCACACTGACACAGCTCCAAACGAGGGCCGCAACTCCTTCAAATCCAGCCCTTTCCAGCTTTGCATGGAGGTTACATGATCCCCTACTTAATATGCACATGAACTGGGATGCCACAAACTTCCCTGGGGTTTCCTGAGGGCTGAAGTAAAACTTAATTATACCAATTGGTTAGACAGACTGTTAAAACTTTTGTTTCACATTCCCTTTTTATTCCCTCTCCTCCATCTTTTCCCATTTGCCAAAACCTCCTGAAGAGAAAACAGAGATTATTTTACTTTTTACCTTAAAGGGCTCCTTGTGTGTGTTGGCCTTATTAAATAACTGCCAGAATATCTAATATTCCATGGACAGCGCTGATGAAAATGAAGCATAACATTGGTCAAACGAGCAAGTTTCATGTAGAGCATTGTCCCTAATTTGGTCTCCAGCCAATGAAAATTCTCTTTCCATGCATCTGTTGGCTCTGGATGAGTCTTTGCATTTTAAATGGTCTTAGACAAGAAAGGATTTCTCTCTTTCTTTTGGTCACTCTCACTTTGAGCATAATCACAACCCTTTCATTTACGCCTCGCTGAGGTTTTGTCAGCCACACTTCAGTTGTCTCTGACTCTTCCTTCTCTCCTCGGGGTTGGTTTTTCTCCCAGCCATGCTCAGAGGAGCTGGCACAGGTTGGGTGCAGCAGAGCAAAGCTCAGCAGCAGACATTACCCCCGATCCCAACAGCTCAGAAATTCAGGGAAATGCAGGAATTTCATCTCCAATAAGTCTGCTGAGGAAATGTGGAGCTTCAGAGTCTCCAGAGCAGCCATCCAAGAACCCCATGTGCATCTGGCCTGAGCACACTCTGCTCACCGATGCATCATTAAGTTCTCCTGTAATGATTTAAAGGGGAAAAGGCCTTTTGCTGGATTTCCACAGCAGGTTAATTTTCCCTTTTCTGGCAGATCTGCAAGGCCCTTAATGGTGGCTGGAAGGAAACGGTGCTCCCTTTCTACACAGCCCTTTCTGTGCTTCCACCCCTCGTGTGAGGACCACCAGATTCTTATGTTTTACCCGAAGAAATTAAACACCAGCCATTAATAAGTTACCTACTGACGGCAGCTCAATCCCTTTCCTGTAGGTCTGCCAGTTGTTAACCGGGAGGTTCCATTCCCTGACTTCAGACAGGGATTTCTTCCTGCACGGTAAAACATCGCCTACCTGAGGCACCAGGATCCTGTTCAGCGTCTCGGTCCAGAAACAGCAAACAGAATCTAGCTGTGGCAAGCAGGGGGAAAACTGGAATGCCAAGGGCAGGATGGGAATCCAAACCACGATGTGCTGGAAATAAAGCTGGTTCCTGGAGAAGCCAAGAATTTCCAGCCTGTTTGTTTGAAAAGATTTCACTTGTCTGTGCGCACGGATGGGCTGGAGGAGAGAGCTCCGAGCAGCCTCCCTGCACACCGCGTTGAACTGCGTGTGCTAAACTTCACGTGTTAAATATTACATGTTTAACCTCATGTGTTAAACTGCATGTGTTAAATGTTACATGTTTAACCTCATGTGTTAAACTCCACGTGTTAAACTTCATGTGTTAAACTTTACATGTTAAACTTCCCATGTTAAACTGTGTGTGCTAAACTTCATGTGTTAAATATGATGTTTATGTGTTAAACTGCATGTGTTACATCTTACATGTTTAACTTCATGTGTTAAACTTCACATGTTAAACTTCATGTGTTAAATCTTGCATGTTTAACCTCATGTGTTAAACTTCATGTGTTAAACTTCACGTTAAACCTCATGTGTTAAACTTCACATGTTAAACTTCCCATGTTAAACTGTGTGTGTTAAACTTCATGTGTTAAATATTACATGTTTAACCTCATGTGTTAAACTGTATGTGTTAAATCTTGCATGTTTAACTTCATGTGTTAAACTTCACGTTAAACTGCATGTGTTACATCTTACATGTTTAACTTCATGTGTTAAACTTCACATGTTAAACTGCATGTGTTACATCTTACATGTTTAACTTCATGTGTTAAACTTCACATGTTAAACTTCATGTGTTAAATCTTGCATGTTTAACTTCATGTGTTAAACTCCACATGTGTAACTTCATACATTTAACTCCACATTAAATATTACATGCTTAACCTCATGTGTTAAACTTCCCATGTTAAATCTTGCATGTTTAACTCCATGTGTTAAACTTCATGTGTTAAACTTCCCATGTTAAGCTTCACATGGTAAATTTTACATGTTAAGCTTCCCATGTTATACTTCACAGGTTAAACTTTGCGTGGTAAACTTCATGTAGCAAACTTCACGCATTAAACTTCACATGTTAAACTTCACACATTAAACTTCAGCTGCTAAACTTCACATGTTAAATTTCACACATTAAACTTCATGTGTTAAGCTTCACGTGTTAAACTTCCCATGGATCAAGAGTTAAAACAGATCTCCCCCATGTCCGCTGCTGGTAGAACACAAATCTGGATTGAGGACACACATCTGGATTGAGGACACACATCTGGATTGAGGACACACATCTGGATTGCTTTCAGACTTTCAGAAGCAATTCCTGGTGCTGAGGTTATAATTCTCTTCAGAAATGAGGATACCAAAAAGTCTGGAGAAGCTTTTTGATGACGATAAAATTACACAAGAGGAAAAGACATCTCCAGGCCTTTTTCAACAGCTCTCTGCCTTTAAAAATGTTTTAATTTAAATTGTCTTTGCCTCATTCTGTGTGTCAGACAGGGGAACCATCGCTCCTTTTTTCCATGTCTTTCCCTCTTCAGTTCCTAAATGAGCCCTCAGCAGCTCACGCAGTTTGTATCACACTGCAGTGAGAGATTTAAACCAGGGCCAGTTCTGCAGAGCAGGGGTGGAATGAATTGCCCATTCAGAGCAAAATGACCCATTAAAAGAGAATTGGACACACAAGTGGGAATAATCCATCCGTGTGGATTTGTCAGCATCGCCGATTAATTCATTGGCACTGAGTGGGCTGGAGAATCACACTTAAATTAACAAACCAGAGTGATGCTGGGGTTCAATAAAGTCAGGATTGAGGATTTCAGTCAAACATGTGGGGCTGGATTAATCCAGAATATCCTTTCAGGCACACAGCTCCATTTGGTATTTGTTTAAAAAGTCTGAGTTAGTCAAAACGGTAGCAATTATAGCAATATTTATTTAATAATTCATAGAATGGAAAAATTACGCCTGAAAAATAAATGCTACAACATTTCTAGCAGAGTTTAAGAGGATATTTTAGGCTAAAACAAATGAACAAAGATGGCAAAGTGGGGTTTAATAAATTTTGATCTTGCATGAAATTTATGCATTAGGATTTTTACTTAAAGAACCAAAGTGTTTCAGAAAGGTTGGAAATAGGAGTGTGCCACATTTTACTGCACTCTGAGTGCTTTCCCCTGGAAATAAATGAGGGTTTGTTTCATTTAGAAATAATGTATTTTGCTAGCCCTGATTGCTGAAAAGAAAGTCGCCTGTAGGACTGGTACAGAACCAAAAGTTCACCAAAATTTGGGGAGGAAGAGAAAAATGTTCAGAGACAGGCCCATAAAAATGTCACTTTTCACAGCAAATGAAAGCCCAACTCCTCCCTCGCTGTGCTAAAAGTGCTCAGCAGTTCTGACAAGGAGATGGTGATAGGTGGTACCAAAATTCGAGGTATTGACTCCTCTGAGCCTTCAGGGGCAAAGAGAAACCAAAATCCCCTGAATTCTGACCTCAGAGATGGTCCCTTTCCTATCAGATTTCCACCAGACCAGGCAGAACAAGAACAAAATAAAACTCTGTTTCCAGCTCTACTTAGAATGAATTATTTTTTTCTTTGCACAGCCTCCTGTCTCTTGGCTACTGCTGTGTTTTAGTTATAAATTATTTTGGATTGACATCCTCTCCATATCCACACATCCACACACAGATCTCTCTCTCTGCACCTTTATTTTTCAGTGCCCTGCCAGCAGTCCTTCAGCTTGCATTAAGCTGCTAAATGCAACCTTATTCTACTAAAAATTAATAGAAATCATTTTCAAACTGAACCAAAGTCTTCTCCAGATTCATCACGGGGATGGCAAAAATGGAAAATAACAGAAAAGAGGCACAGCTCTGCTTCCCCTGGGATGTGCTGCTGCCCAGAGCAGCTGTGGCTGTCCCCAGGTCCCTGAAGTGTCCAAGACCAGGCTGGACAGGGCTTGGAGCAGCCTGGGACAGTGGGAGGTGTCCTGGGATGGGATGGGATGGGATGGGATGGGATGGGATGGGATGGGATGGGATGGGATGGGATGGGATCCATGGGATGGGATGGGATGGGGTGGGATGGGATGGGATGGGATGGGATGGGATGGGATGGGATGGGATGGGATGGGATGGGATGGGATGGGATGGGATGGGATGGGATGGGATGGGATGGGATGGGATGGGATCCATGGGATGGGATGGGATGGGATGGGATGGGATGGGATGGGATGGGATGGGATGGGATGGGATGGGATGGGATGGGATGGGATGGGATGGGATGGGATGGGATGGGATGGGATCCATGGGATGGGATGGGATCCATGGGATGGGATGGGATCCATGGGATGGGATGGGATGGGATGGGATCCATGGGACGGGATGGGATGGGATGGGATGGGATGGGATGGGATGGGATGGGATGGGATGGGATGGGATGGGATGGGATGGGATGGGATTTAAGGTCCCTTCCAACCCAAACCATCCTGGGACTCTGTGATCTCAGAATTTACGATAGCGGCACCTCTGGAGAATTAACCCCTTTAATCTGGGTTATTATTATTACGAATATCCAACCCAAGAACAAGTCTAGGTGGCTTTTAAGAACCAAAACTGAAACTGAGTGTGCAGTGCAAAAAAAAAAAAATCATTTATATACTCTACCTAGAGATTATATTTTCCACTATGGAACTGTTTAAGTTTACTTTTTTTTTGTTTAACTGCAGCTCTGGGAAGCATTTTAGGCCGTTTTTGTACACCTGCTAGCTCCATTTCATTTGTTTAAACACGTTTTATAACTGCAGTTTATATATTTTTCCAAGAAAATAAAAATGCTAAAAATATAATGTGGTGTTTGGGAGAAGGTAGGTGGGGGACTGGAAGGAACAAGAGGGCCCCACGTTGGCACACGTTCCACTTTATGCCAACTGCAGCACATTCATCATTCCCCTCCTGGCTGGGGAGCTCCTCGGGGCTCTCATTCCCACTCACACACACATTTCCCCTCGGCACCAGCGGCAAAGAGGGATATGGGGCACAAAGGCCCCATTGGCCATGGGTGCTGCTTTATTGCTAATTACAGCCTCTGCCCCGCCAAGGTGTTGCTGCTGGAGCCTTGAAGCAATTTTCTGCTCCATTGGTAGGATATGCCTGAGTCCCTTTGGTGCAGTCATGGCTCTGGAGCAGAGCCAGCGCGGAGGGATTGCTGTGCAGTCAGCGGGGCAGGGTCACCCCATGGAAAAGTGTCTGCGGGGGACCCGCGTGGAGGGCAGAGAAAAGCTGGAGATTATTCTTTAATGAAGGATCTGTGATTTTTTTTGTCCTTTAAATGGTTTTATTTGCACCACAATTACTGTCAGGGTGTTTATCAGCTTCTGGGTTTGAAGCAGTGGTTATTGTGCAACATATTTTACATACATACATACATACATACATACATACATACATACATACATATAGATATAGATATAGATACAGATATAGATATAGATATAGATATAGATAGATATAGAGATAGAGATAGACATAGAGATAGAGAGATATATATATATATATACACACGTGTGTGTGTGTGTGTGTGATGTATAGAGAATTACTGCCAGGGTGTTTATCAGCTTCTGGGTGTTTATCAGCTTCTGGGTTTGGTTATTGTGCAGCATATTTTACATACATATATATATATATATATACACGTGTGTATGTGTGTGTATAATGTATAGATAATACAGTTGTTATTCATGACATGCAAATGGAAAAAAACAAGATGCTTCAGGCCTGAGCCTTCTCCTCCTCTGCAGAAACACAGAGTTTGGAAAGCTGTTTTTCACAGCAGCTGCTGTGGTGTGTTTATCCAAAACTTTTATGAGGTTGTGGGAATACAGGAGAGCAAAGCAGCTCTGGATCCTTTATCAGGTGCCCTGTGGGGGAGCACATCACCTTTCACGAATTTCATTTCAACACAAAACTTATCACAGAACCATGGAATGGTTTGGCTGAAGGGACCTTAAAGCTTATCCCATGGCAGGGACACCTTCCACTGTCCCAGGTTGCTCCAAGCCCTGTCCAGCCTGGCCTTGGACACTGCCAGGGATCCAGGGGCAGCCACAGCTTCCCTAGGCACCTGTGCCAGGGCCTCCCCACCCTCACAGGGAACAATTCCTTCCCAATATCCCATCCAACCCTGCTGGTTTGGTTCCAGCTTTATTATCTCCATTTTACAACACCAAGCAACGTCACTGAATTAATCTGAAGTCTTGAAATGAGCCTGAGAAGACTTGGGACAGAGGGACACAGCAGCCCCATGCTCTCTGCTGCATGAGCAGCACCACGCTGGACCGGCCAGAAATAATGAATAATATGAAATAATAATAGAAAAGGCACCAATTGGAGTTATTTGAAGCTTCATGGACCATTGTGGCCCTACTTCTCTCTGAATACGAACAAGCCTCCTGAGCTGTGCCTGTGTGACTTACACAATGACATCAGCCCAGCACAGAACATGTTCCCTGGCACGAGGAGCTCTTTTCCTTCGCAGGGAGTTGGTGTTCCTCGCCTGGAGCTCCTGCCTGGAGCAGCCAGTGTGATCAGAGCTGCCAAGCGACACATTAGCCAATGCAGAGAGAGAGAGAGGGAGGCTGCAGGCCCAGCGAGCGCTGAGCACTTGGCGTTCAGCGCTCCCTTCCCCCAGGAAAATAATACATGACCTTTGATTTTCTTTGCAGCTCTGCCCCTCCACCACACATGAGCTCTTCCTGATGACCCTCCCCTTTTTATGAGTGATGGGAGGGGTCTCACCTGAGCCCCTCCTGAGTCTTCCCCTGCTGCTGCCATTGAGGTGAAAGATAACGAAACCAAGAGGAGCCCAAAGCAGAGCATGTTCTGCCTCCTCTCTCTGCAGAGGAAAAAGAAGAGCCTCAAGACAAGGAGACTCCCTTATGGCCAAGGCGACTGACAAATTCTTGTGGTTTTCTCCAAAAGTCAAACCAAAACCCAACTGCCAGCCAAGCTGAGTCCTGGCAAGGCTGCATTGCCTGGAAATGAGCGCAATCGTATCCTAATAGCTATTTGGGTAATTGTCCCTGCGAGTGATCTGCCAACCAATGTTGGAAACAAGTCTTTATTACAAATATAGCATGAAGTCTAATCTGGAATACATTAAAATGTTATTTCTGTAGCTGCCTTTTCCCAAACTTTAAATAATGGCTAAACCATTTATCAGCTTTGGAGGAGAAAGGTTGTGTATACTGGGCTTTTCGAGCAGAGAAGAAGAAAAAAAAAAGAAATCCTTCAATAAAAATATTCTCCACTAAAACTCTGTAATTTCTGGTCCCTTGTACATTGCTAAAAATTATTACAAACCCATTTCAGATTTGCTGAGAGGGGCATGGTCTGAATATAATATAACAACCAAGCTGTCTTTGGAGGCACCTGCTCCAAAGCTGTGGTGTCACCAGAGGCTGCAAATGGTCACAGCAGCCAGAGCCACCCAAGAGTTGTGCCTGGGTGTAAATAACACACGATAAATAAAGTGTGTGTAAATAACCCACAATCAACAAACTGTGTGTAAATAACCCACAATAAATAAACTGTGTGTCAGTAATTCACAACTGGCAGTAAGACACAGGTGAAATAGGGGGAAATCCTCCCCTGGGAGGGTGGGCAGGCCCTGGCACAGGTGCCCAGAGGAGCTGTGGCTGCCCCTGGAACCCTGGAGGTGTCCCAGGCCAGGCTGGACAGGGCTTGGAGCATCCTGGGACAGTGGGAGGTGTCCCTGCCCATGGCACTGGGTGCACTTTAAGGTCCCTTCCAACCCAAACCATTCTGGGATTCTAAAAATGTGATCATCCCCAGCACCACAATGAGAAGAAAATATCAAAATATGGTTTTTATCATTAAATCTGACTGGCATCTTGTGCATCAGAGCCCCTCTAACACCATCCCAGTTCTGCCCTTGATTTCACTGCAGAGTCCTCCTGTTCCTCAAGAAGAATATTCCATGTTTGATGGATGTGCTGGGACTGCCATATTTCAGTCCCTTCATTTCTCTGCCTTCCTCTTTTTCTTCTTGCTGTATCTATTAAACTGATTTACTACTTTTTCATTGTTCTGCCTGGAGCTTGGCCAACTCTTGAGATCAAAATCCCCCAAAAAATTCTCCTCAACAAAACATGAGGGCAACGAGAATGAAACAGGACCTGTGGAAAAGATTTGAATTGTGGGAAAGGAAATCACCCCATCTCCATGGAAACGCATTCACGTTTTCCAGTTGCTCCTGAATAAATGAAGTTTGTGTTCTCTAATTCCTAGACTTCAATTTCAAGCACACCTAACCCAAAAGTACCTGGGAATGCTGGTAAAAGCATCAAGCTTTCTCTGAGCAGCGCTGCAGTTTCACAGCAATGCTTTTCCTTGCTCTAGTTCAATTTTTTTTTCAGGAAATCACCGTCCAAGTTCTTCAGAAAATGGCTGTGAGAGGCACACACGACCCACAAGGTGCTTGTAAGAATTAGTTGTAGTGCCGAAGGTTCTCCTCCTGAATTGCAGTTCCTCCTAAATCCTTAAGAACCTCTGGAGCAGTCGGTGCTCCCTAATGAGCCCCATGTGTGGGGCAACATTAGAAAAATATTAAAGCTTTCAAACTTGAATTTACACAATGTGAGGATCCAGGCAAGGGTTTGGGGCTGCCCTGGATCCCCGAAGTGTCCAGGGCCAGGTTGGACAGGGCTTGGAGCAGCCTGGGGTAGTGGAAGTGTCCCTGCCCATGGCAGGGTGGATTTAAGGTGTGTCCCAAACCATTCCATGGTTCTGTGATCCCATTTTTCTCCCTGGAATTCCCACTGGACGCTGCTGGATAGACTCCTGCTCGGCACTGAAGGCAGGTTAGGATTATTCCTGACTTCCAGCAGGCCATGGATAGGAATATGATCAAATCTCAGCGTGTCTGTGGTCATTTCATGGTGTCCTCTCAGAACCATGATCAATTCTCACTGCTTCAGGTTGAAAATTATCATTACAGCATTCTGCATTAATTGAAATTGCTCAGGGCTTTTAGGACATAGTGCTGCTTTATGGCAATGTTTGGTTCCTTTAGCTGCAGGAAGAGATTTCATTTGAATGTTTTCAGTCCCCTTTGCACAGCTCCTCCACATTCCCCACTCCTCAGTTAGCACCTCTCTCCCAAAGCCGGCAGCCTTCCCAAGGCTCATTTAGCAGAGGAAAAGAAAATCTGAGCTCCAGGACCTTTGAGGGGAGGGAACACTTTATTATTTCCTTGCAGAGGTGAATTGGTACCTGCAAATCCACTGACACACAGGGAAATTCCTGCCAAGGCCTGGGCAGAGAACGGCTGGGATCCACATGTGGCCGTGGCCAAATTCCACAGAGATTTTTTGTGGCATTTAATTGGGATAAAGACAAAACCCTCGGAATAATTTTCACTCAGTATCTACCCAGATCTAAGAACATTTGCACTTAGGATTTGCTTGTACCACCACCAATTCCCCACCTTCAAGATTCATCTTCTTTGTGGCAAAATCTTCAGTGAAAGATTAGGAGCTTCTTTTTATTCTGTGTCCTTAGCTATGAGCCATTCCCAAATTTATGAAAAGATAATGTAATACTTAAATTCTGAGAAAATAATGATTCTGTTCTGCCTTTAATTCTTTCCTGAGCTTCACTAAAGAACGTTTGGCCTTGTATAGATTTAAAAGTCATTTGCCTTTGCAGGTTAAGGAATGGGCCTCTTTCCTGATGAGGATGTGAGCTCCCTACCCCAGAGCAGGGATCCCACAGATCTCCAGACAATGGACCCTAACCTGAAATGCAAACCCTGTTTGATATTTGATAGAATGGCCTGGGTACAACTCCTCCTGGGGGCCACATTCTGCCCTGGGGACAGGACTTTTTAAAATCATAGACTTGTGCACGATGGAGATTTCCACGGCACGAACCTTCCCTGTGGATCACAGGAGATCAAGGATGCTCAGCATCTCCAGGGAGTTATTTGGGGGTCACCTGAACATGGGACCCCTCACCTTTCTATCAAACCATTTCACTTTGCTTTGCCACGAACAGGACAGTGCCACTCCCACTTTCCCAAGGCTCTTTTGGCCGTTCCTGGCACAGCTTTTCCAAAGGATCCAACAGAGATGGATTGTCCCTGGCTGCAGAGGCACAGGTAGAAGGTGTTGGGCCCTGCTGCCCTGCTCCAGCAGGCTGGGGAAGGGCATTCTGCCCTGGGGAGAAGACTTTTTCAAATCACGGCCTTGTGCATGACGGAGATTCCCAGGGCACGACCCTACCCTGTGGATCAGAGGCCATCAAGGATGCTCAGCATCTCCAGGGAGTTATTTGGGGGTCACCTGAACATGGGACCCCTCACCTTTCTATCAAACCATTTCAGTTTGCTTTGCTACGAACAGGACAGTGCCACTCCCACTTTCCCAAGGCTCTTTTGGCCATTCCCAGCTCAGCTTTTCCAAAGGATCCAACAGAGATGGATTGTCCCTGGCTGCAGAGGCACAGGTAGAAGGTGTTGGGCCCTGCTGCCCTGCTCCACCAGGCTGGGGAAGGGCCGAGGGCTGCTGGGATCAATAACCCCTGTGTTTCCAGGCCCTGCTTATTAAAGGTGGTGCATGGAAAAAAAATAAGAACCATTCCCTATTTATATCTGGAACTTAATGAAGTGAAATTATCACAGGCGACAGGCGCTGGGGTTGTAATTCAGAGACATGGCTTGGCTTGGAGGGATCTGCAGGCTGTTTTTATTCCAAATAATAAAAAAAAAGAGTGAAACCTAATCCTCTAATCAGTTCCAATTTACATATTCACGGCTCTTATTTCCAGCCTGCTGGGAGGGAAAAAAAAAGATAAGTGTTGGAGTCACGAAGCGATTATTTGATTAAGTAATTATTAATCCCAGAGCGCTCTGATTAATTCCCAGCAAGTTAAACAAACGGATTGGAGCTGGGCTGGTCACCTTCTCACCATTGTCACACACAGGGGGAAAAATCCTGCGGAGATATTTTTACCTGCTCCACACTGAGGAGTTTTGTTCACTGAGGGCTCCCCGGCGCTCCCCAGGGGTTAATACCTTGCTAAATGAAGTGTTACACACTGCAATTTTATCTGTGCCTGACTGCGAGACCAAACGCTGAGCTGTGCTTTCAGGCTGGAAACTCCAGGCCGGATCTGTGCACAAGTCACTTCTTAAATGTTTAAATAAATTAAACATTTTTAAAAAAATAATAAACAACAAAAAAAACTCTTCTTTTTTTTTTCTTTTTTCTTTTTTTTTTTTTTTTTAGCAACTTTTTACTGACTGCTCGGAATCTGTCATGGAGATAATGTCATATCTGGGTCCCTCAGAGCAGGGGCCATCCTCTGATGTCAAGAGACTTGAGATAAATGCTTCCAAATATCATTTGTCTTCAGAAAAAAGAGAAAACACTGAGAGGGAACAAACCTGGAACTTGTATTTTCCAGTTTTATTGGAGTTTTTTATCCTAACAGGCTAAAACCTCTTACAGTTGGTTCACAAACACACACACAAAACTCTCAAGTGCTGTTCACATCAGCTTCAAATCCTTATTAAAATGAGGTTTTAAATTCCTTTAAAAGTTTTGGATTAGAAAAATGTAAATTATCTCTGCTGAAGAAGGGTTTGATTTTTTTTTTTTTGTTTGGGTTTTTTTGTTGGTTTGGTTTTGGTGGGTTTTTTGGGGGATTTTGGCTTTTTTTTGTTTGTGTTTTTTGTTTGTTTGGGGTTTTGTTTGTGTGTTTATGTTTTTGTTTGAGTTTTCTTGTTTATGGGGATTTTTTGGGGGTTTTTTGGGAGTTTTTTGGATTTTTTGGTTGGTTGGTTGGTTGGTTGGTTTTCGTTTTGGGTTGTTTTTGGGGGGGTGGGTTTTGGGGTTTTTGTGTGTTTGGGGGGGGGTTTGTTTGTTTGTTTTTGGTTTGGTTTGGTTTGGTTTGGTTTGGGGCTTTTTTGTTTTTCTGTTTTTTGTTTGGCTGGGGGTTTTTTGGTTTCGGTTTGCTTTGTTTTTTGGGGGTTTTTTTTGGTTTTTGGGTTTTGGGTTTTTTTGGTTTTGGGGGGTTTTTTGTTGGTTTGGTTTCTTGGGATTTTTTGGGGTTTTTTTGTTTGGTTTTTTTTGTTTGGGTTTTTTTTTGTTTTTTTGTTTGGGTTTTGTTTGTTTGTTTGTTTGTTTGTTTGTTTGTTGGGGGTTTTTTTGGGTGGTTTTCTTCAATTCAATAAAGAGCTCCCAGCTCAGTTTGAATACTCATCATCACCCAGCCTGAGCTTTGCTGCAGTGGCATGAAATCCTTGGTCAATCCTCATGGCTAAAAATCCTTTAGCGGCTCCAAAATCCCAACCAAAGCTCATCTGCTGTGATCCAGGCTCCCAAAATCCCAACCAAAGCCCATCTGCTTTGATCCAGGCTCCCAAAATCACAATCAAAGTCCATCTGCTGTGATCCAGGCTCCCAAAATCCCAACCAAAGTCCATCTGCTTTGATCCAGGCCTCTCCAAAATCCCAACCAAAGCCCATCTACCTTGATCCAGGCTCCCAAAATCCCAACCAAAGCCCATCTGCTGTGATCCAGGCCTCTCCAAAATCCCAACCAAAGCCCATCTGCTTTGATCCAGACCTCTCCAAAATCCCAACCAAAGCCCATCTGCTGTGATCCAGGCTCCCAAAATCCCAACCAAAGCCCATCTGCCTTGATCCAGGCTCCCAAAATCCCAACCAAAGCCCATCTGCTTTGATCCACGGTCCCAAAATCCCAACCAAAGCCCATCTGCTGTGATCCAGGCTCCCAAAATCCCAACCAAAGCCCATCTGATCCAGACCTCTGTACCCCAGCTGGGCACACGGAGGGATGGAAAAATGTCGGATTGCCCACGGAAGGAGCAGCAGAGGAGGAGAGCAGAGCCCCAGGGCTCAGGGAAGGAGCTGTCAGTCCCCAGGAGCTCAGTCCTGCTGGGGAATGACACCGCCATGAGCAATGGACACAGTCCAGCTCTTCCCTCTCCTTCGTGGTGGGACGTGAGGTTGGGAACAGCTCAGCTTTTGAGGGAAGGAAATATTCCGAGGTTTGGGTTGAGGAAGATGAAAGCTTTTGTTTGAGTGAAATGGAAAGTTTTGTTCTCCTCTGTTCCAGTGACGTCTGTGCCTGTCCTCTGTGGGTGTCTCAGCATCTTCTAGCACAGCATTAACCAAAGGCAACCAAAACCCAGATTTAGTCACCAAAAACTGGCCTGAAGTGCCTTAGAAATGACAATAAACGCACAAAATCAATCTTCTTCCTCGAAAATGTCCCTATTGATTTTTCCTTTTCCTTACACATCTTTGAGCAGCTCTCTGTGGGACTCTGAGTCTTCCCCAGCACGAGAGGAACCCCAGTCCTGAAGGAGCCCTTGGATTTGGGAAGGCTGAGGGGATGTGATTCGGGGCAGACTGACACACTCTCCAGAATCTGTCTGCAACACCCAGAGAACGTGTGAGGAGGGCTGGAAGAATGTAAGCAACAACCTCAGTGCCTTTGCAACCTTTCCAAGTTTAAAAGAAACTAGCAGGCCACGCAGAGATCTCCAGAAAGAAAATGAGTACTGAAAATGTGGTTTGATTGCTTTGTTCTGAGACCACAAAATCTTTCTGCTCCTCTGACTCGCTGTCACACTCAGGAGGCGCCACCAAACCCAGGGAAGAAACCTCACCGATATTTCATCCTGGGAATGAAAGGGAAATCAGGGGGCAGTTCAAATGCTTTTCCAGGAGATCTGGAATATTGGCTGCCTGCTCCAAGCCGAGCCTGGCCCAGCTCCAGAGCTGTGTCATCCCAGTCATACGTGTCCCACGCTGGCTGGGACCACCCAGCATCTCCTGCCGCTCTCCAAATGCAAAATTTCCCTTCTTCCACATTTGAAAAGATGTTTTTCAAGTTATTATCCAGCAATGGCTCCTTGGGTTTGTTCAGCACAAGCTTCTCTGTGTTTGATAAGCAAAGGTAGCCAAATAACACAGATATTGGCTGGTAAATATTTTCCCAAAGAGGAACACGGAGCACCTCGTGTTTTGTTAACCACTGGGTCAGATAATTGAGTGTTCAACAACATTTGAAAGCCCTGGGGGTTTTTAAGTAAACTCTAGAGCTGAGATAAGCCTTGGAAAATGCAGGTAGAACAACCACTACCCACCAGAGTGATAACAGAGTTGAAAACTTGAGTAAAATTGGGATTTGATACCCTAAAGTCTCATGGAATAACACTGAGCCAAAGAAGGATGAGACAAACCCAAGGAGCTTGGGCACAGCTTGGGCACTGCCCCATCACAGCGTGTACCACCTCAGGGTGAGATCATGGGAGCTGGAGGCCTTGAGAAATCAGATGAGCAAAGATCTATATTTGTCTGGTGCCCCACAGTGAGCAGAACTGGGAGGTTCCTCTCAGCCCAGTCCCAAAGTAACGTGTGTGCTGCTTTAACCTTTTTGAGTTTCAAATCACCTCCTACCTAATGGACCAAAAAAGAACAAGTAATAATCTGAGAGGGCGGGAGAGAAAATCTGTCAGCCTGAGTCAGACTATTGGACCATCAAGCCCGGTATCCTGTCTCCGAAACGCCGTCAGTATCTGACACTTCGGGCTTAGTTGGGATAATAAAACATTTTCCTCAACCTTATGTAACATCTCAGCCTGGCAAAGAGAAGATTTAAACATTGATTGCTTTCCACTCCCCTCTGTCCCATGAATGTGAATCTGACTCTTTTCCAAAACGAACAACTCTGATGAGCTGGAATTGGTTTCTGGGCAGGATGGGAAAAGCTCCTCTCTCGTTACTCATTCCTGGAGAGATCCTCTAAACCTTTGCCTCCTAAAAAGGGGACTTGGATTAGGAGACATAAAACTCCATCCGCAGATTTCTGGGTGCCCAAGGCCACCTTTTCATGGCAGCTGGAAATGCACGTCATAAGACTTCATGTCTAGTCACTTTATTTTTCCCCATCATGTCTACTTCCTTTATTTTTGTATTTGTTTAAGCTCTCTTATTAGCTTGACAGCAGCCCAGTTAATTAGCCCGTCCTCCCTCCCTCAGCCCAAGCCTGTGAGGCTCCCCAAATGCACACAAAATTTAGTGCTGCTGCTGCTGCTGCTGGGGCACTTCTCAAAACAAATAAAAGATTTGCAAAGCCAGCCACCAAGCATCCAACATAATTAAAGTGCATTTGTTACTTTTTGGGCCCTCGCACACAATCGGGGCCTTGTGCAGAGCGAGCACTCCCCAAATCAGGCTGTTTTTCTTTCGGAGGGAAGAGTGCCAGGAGTCTCCCCAGCCCAGGTAACATAAGATCCCAAGGAGCAGCAAATGGACAGTGGCAGGCAGAGTGAATGGACTGTGGGGAGATCTATATGAAGGCCAGTATCTATAGATATATGCAAACATGCACAGACAGGGCACTATAGTTCTTCAGAGGGGAAAAAAAAAAGCAGTGGAAAGGCTCCCAGAAATTACTGCTCCGTGCACAGGTATGTAAATGACTCTGGAGTCTCGCTGTCCACCACCTCAATCAATTACAAGGTTATTCAAGATAAAACAAACACCATTTCAATTAACTGCATATACAGCAGTGGTTAGAGGCACACGCAGGGAAGAGGAAGTGGGAGGAATTTTTGGAAAATGGAACTTTTTTCCTGCTTCTTTTGGAGATATGCGCAAATAGAGGTTGCCTTGAGTGGAGCCGTGAATGGTCTTAAAAACTCCAACCTAAAGCTGTCACGGTCCGAACTAAAAGCAAAAGGAGGGGACAAAAATTAAACAAAGAAGGATGAGTGAGCATTTCAACATCTGTTTCGTTTGTGCTGGCTCAAAACAACCATTCTCAAGAGTCAGTGGCAGCAGGAGTTGGAAGAGATGCTCGAGGATCATTGGTTTTGGTGGACACAAGACCAGATCAGCACTCAGCAGCTCTGAGAGCAGCTCTGGGTGAGCTCAGCTCCCTGACACAGATGTGCCTAGGCCTCGCGGGGTGAGGACACAGCTGGTGACAGAATGTGACAACAACCTGCGAATTCAGTAGTGGCCTGAGAAGCCAGGGGAGGAATGAAGACACAGGGACTGGACAAACATCACCAGGGATGGATTTCCACCTGTGCCGCAAATTTTTGCTCAATGCTGAGCAAACCATCTGACCTCTTTTCTTCATTTTTCACACTTCTGTGCAAAGGTTCCTGGTCAAGAGGTCATGGAGACTGCTCACCTGCAATCAATACCATTTTCAACAGGAGTTTTAGATGATTTTTCTACTTCTTTGGCAGATGCAGTAAAACTTAAGATCAATTGGCTTTTTGGGGAAAAAAAAAATCATTATTAATCAAATATTTCTGGATGAAATACACACAGACCAGGAGATAGGACCAAAATTTATAGCCACGCCACCATAAATCACCATCCAGTCTCTTGCAGCTACGCTCATGGTCATAGGCAATAAATTTATTGCAGTTGCCCAGATTTCATCAGTGACTTTGGCCACAAAAGTTGCTGTGAGCCTGCTCCTGAGAACAGCAAGGAAATGCAGGTGTATTTGAAACACCCTCCTGTTAGTTTTTCTCACCCCCATTTGCAGGGGATTGGGATCTGTCACGCTTCCATGTCTCCTTTCACATCTCTGATTTATATTTACCACAGACAAAAAACGTTGACTTTGTCGTTTATTGTGGTTCTGCCTAATGGGCAGGAACTTCTTGGGTGCAAACTCCACACAATCCTTGTCAGCCTTCTCTTCGTTGACTGCTAGATGTGAATAAAATCTTGAATTTGTGGAGGAACTCAACCAAACCCAGAGCTGACAATTAGCACTTATTCTATAATTATTCAAACCTCAAACCCTGACATTTAAAGAGGACGATGAGGCCCCAATGGCCTTGCTTCCAATGCCTAATTAAATTCAGAAAAATCAACTCTTCCTGAGCCCTCTTCCTATTGCAAAACTGTTTTTATCTCTCCTCCACTCACTCACTGCCAAGGGCCACCCTAAACATGCCGAGATCCCCACTGAGCTCCGACACAGCGTTGGGGTTTCTGTGTATTTCCCAGGACTATTAACAGAGCAATATAATGAGAAATGAACTGAGGTTAAAGAATTCAGTACCTCGTGTATTTTCACTGAAAACACTGACTGCATCAGGGGACCTGCCAAGAGGAGAGTTTAATATCGTATGAAAAGGAAGAATTTTCATAATGACACTTGGCAGTGGCTGCATCCCCCCCATGAATGAGCTGCTGGGGCTTTCTCTGCGCTGGTCTCCGATTCCCTCTCCCCACAGCCCAATGGCAGGATGAGGGATTTTCATTTTGAAGAGACTGGGAACCACTGGAACCAAGTTTGGGTAACTCTTCACGGGGTGGGGGACTCACACTGCTCATATTTAAGCATTTCAGAAGGTACGTTGGGAAAGAAGCTTTCAGGGTACGCAGTTTCTTTACAGTCAAAAGGGAAAAGGTGGGCCCAGAACGCTCAAAATTTCATAAATTGCCTAAAAACTTTGTTCCATGGGAATCTTGCTCCTTGTTTTCCAGATCTGGACAGTGAGCAAAAATAATCACTTCCTTTGCAAACAGATTTGAGACTTTTTTATTAAAATTACGCAGAAGAACCACCTGAGCCACCTAGACCCTTGCAGCTCCAACCAAACCAGCTGTAAGGATAACTCAAATCCCACATTTTGCCTTTTACATCTGGTGCCCCTTCCTGAATTGCCCAATTCTGATTGTATTCACACCAGCACTCCAATAGTGGTTGGTGTTTTATGTTCTCTTACTGTGCTGCTTGCTCCCTTTTTTCTCACTCCCATCTATTTGGAAATGTCATCATGAAAAAACAGCAAATAAAAGATAAATAAATGCTTGAGCAGGGATAATAATAATGTTCTCTATAGCACAGATCAAATGTTCTTGATATATTATGTTTTACTGTGCAGTTGACAGTGATTCTCAATGCAAAGCTCAGGCTCCAGCAGAAACTGGCCCCACTCCCCAGTGATGGACTGATTTCAAACAGCTTTATCATTTTTACTAAAACCTTGGAGTCAAAACTTTGTCTGACTCAAATCAAACCTCAGCCTGACAGGCTGGCCCAGCACAGTTGTAGGTGGAACAAATACAATAAAACTCTCGTCTGAGAAAGGCCAAACATGAGGGAAAACAATTCCTTGTGGAGAGATGGAAGAGCCGTGGTCGGATTCTGCTCGTTCCAGGTGACGTGTGCGAATTAAAACAATCCCACGGAGATTTGGGGGCTCCATATCCACCCTCGGGGAGTCACTCCAACCCCGCAGCAATAAAAGTGAGCACAGGGAGCTCATTTTCCCTGAGACTCCGCGTATAAAGTCAGCAGAAAAATACCCTGCAATGAGGATTACAGAATGTAACTCTCCTTTGGAGGTGACGGCAGGGCCCTCATTTGCAAGTGATAAATGTCACTGCTCTTCCATCTGCAGCCTTTTAAAACCATTTTGAGGGATGTAATGAGGCTGCACAGCCTTGGAGGGACGGGCAGGGGACAGCGGAGCCATTTGAGCTTTACTGAGTGTGTCACGAGGGAGTTGTCCATTTTTTTTTCCTCTTTTTTTTTTTAACAAAATGAGGTGCCCCAGGGGAAAGTCAGCAGCTCGAAGCAGCCCCACCTGAGTGTGTCTTGGGAGGAAGCCTACTGCCTCATATTTTTTAAAAGGGGAAAAAAAAATTATAATAATAGAGCTGAGCCAAAAATATCAAGCAGTTCATAGCTGCGAAAAAGCCAGGGAAAGCTGAGTCGCCGCCGGCCAGTGTTGTTCTTCCAAACAAGCTGACCACCCTCCCTTCATAACATTTTATTTATTAAAGCAAAATTGGCCCGCTGGAATAAAATTATGCCCTATTCATATACATATCTATGTATGCACTTCGTTATTAATGACTGTGTTTCCACAGAGCCACAAGGCCCCTATAGATTTTTTTGGACGGTGCGAGCTACTGAATTCGTTAGAGAGGGAGAAATTTAAACGGTGTGGATGGGACGGAGCTACAATTCAGTTATAACTCAGTTATAGCTGATATAATTCCGCTCGAACTCGGTTATAATTCAGCTCTAACCCGGTTATAATTCAGATATAACTCGTTAGAAGTGTTCTAATTCACATAAAATTCGGTATAACTCAGCGTAGGCCCCGGGGCCGGTCCCGCACGCCGTTCCCTTGGCAACAGCGAGCTCGTCTCCCATTGGTCGATGTGCGGAGCCGCAGCCAATCAGCGCCCGGCGTTGGGGCTCCCGGCAAAATGGCGGCGGCGCGGCGGGAGGAGCGGGGCCCGAGCGGGGCTGGGTTTATAGAATAAAATGGGTGTGAATAACTTCGTCCCTCAGTAACTCCATCCTTAACCAGCCCTTCCAAGCACCCTTCTCCCAGCGAACAAACCCGCGTCAGGATTTCACAAAAAATCTCCGGCTGTGTATAGAAACACACTCCTAAATAACGAATAAATTGACCGAGCGCTTTAGAGGCTCAGGTCAGCAGAAGCAACACCTTCGATATTTTCCGCTATTTGGTTTTTTTTTTTTTTTCCTCGCTGTGTTCGTTCCCATTTTAAAGTCCCCCGTATTTACCTGCAGCACAGTCTAGACAGCCTAATGAAATAGTAAGAGCCCAGCGGGTTTTCGCAAGAATGTAAACAAAAAGAGCATCAGAAATGAATATATTTGAGTAAGAATTGGATGGGCGCTGAGCGTGCCACAGTCGAGGGTATCCCAGGTTTATTAGGTGCATTTCCATCATTCCTAAAATCCCCAAAGGAATCTCCCCGTTGTTCTCAGGACTGGGCAGGAAGAATTGGTCACATTTACAAAATGTACTTCAAGATGCAGTGAGATCCCAAAGGGGTTTTTCCAGACAGTTCATAAAACCAGGTTGTGAGTCACTGCTGGAAGCTAATGGGAGCAAGGCCTGGAACTTATCTAGGTGCTTTTAATAAATCCTACTCTTTCCATATCGACATGATTAAATGCATAATGTGCTTTTTTTAACTGTGACCCAGTGTTTATACAGTGCCAAGAGCAGCAAGCTGAGCACTAAAATACTCCACACTTCTGGAAAATAGTGCCTACTCTGGAGAATCCAAAATATTAACAAGCAGGTAATGTGCAGTCAGACTGAGGCAGAGAAACGAAGCTTCTCCCTCAGCACTTCACAGCAGAGTTTTGTCTTTTAATTTTGGTTAAATTCTAAATTTCAGAAGTTACTTCTGAGCTATCAAGGCCAGGTTTTGAGCTTATTTTTGTTTCTCCCAGCGAACATCCCCAGAGATGTTGTGTTTTTTCATGAAACATGTTCGTCACTGACAGCAGTGGTTTCCTTTCAGAGTTAATTGTTCATTTATCATCCCCATCTCTGGATGCAGTTGGATAAAAAGCCCTTTTGTTTAGGAGCATCCTGTGAGCTGCAGGAGGAGCAGGGGAAGCCTGGGAATTCCTCATAGCATGAGACACATTCAATGATAGTGAAATTACAGAAGTTCAGAGCCAGAAGGAAATTAAATAGGTGATGTAGTCGGACTTCTCACCCTACACCTGGACTTGGATGTGTGCCTGACGTGTTCCTAAATATTTTTAACACCTCCAAGTATCTTGCATGGCATTGTGAGGTGGATCTTCTTAATGTTCCACCTCTGTGACACTGAGAAGCTCTTCACTAACTCGGCAAAATTGAGCATGAGGCAAATTTAAATTGCTCGAGTGCCTCCCTTCAGCGTAAATATCTTAGAACTAAAGAACTGTGAACTAAAGAACTTAAAACTGTGTTGTAAGAAAAGGGCAGAAATTTGGAGTGTTGGAGTGCTGGAGTTTGGAGTGTTGTTTTCCTGAGATGTTTTCTTGTTTTATTTGGGAACTTTAAATTGAGAACTTTGCTGTGGAATCAGAGTGTTGGTTCCATCCTGCACTGCTGGGGGAGAACTGAGGATCGGGAAGTGGAAGGATAGGATTTTCACTGAGGATCGTGCAAAGAGCTGAGCAATTCCATGTGATGGAATTTTGGGTGACAAGACTGTTCCTTGAACATTTCAGAAGCTGGAGACGGAGGAAGAAACCCAAAATAAAAGCTTCCTTACCTGAGCTGAACATTTCTCACTCTCAGACGAAAGTTGTGGCATCAGATTCGATTGAGACACAGTTGATACGCCATAAGTGGCTGGGAGAGGAAATCCCAGTTTATATGAGTCACCATTTTTGTGCAAATATTAACTTTGGCTGATACACATTTCTGCTGATATCTCTTTTCCAGATCTGAGTCTCAGAGTACATTGTCTTGGCTCTATTGAACTGGAGCCTTCGGTTCTTTGAAAAACTTTCCTTTTTAACTGTTTTATCTATTTATTGTATCTGAAAGGTAAAGAAAACACAATTTTCCCCTTGGTTCCCCTGCCAGTGGTGCAGTATTAATTTCTGCACCAGTGGAAAACTTAGATTTAATAATGGCAAAAATACAGTGCTGAGGATTTGGGGTTCTGTGCTGCAGTTAGGGGGAAATGCAAGAAGCTGGCAAGCCCTGCTTCTCATCCCCATGTTCTCACTGGTTTAACACTGGTGGACAGTGGAATTAATATTTAATTTCGAAAAATCTTCATATTCCCTGGCAAAGCTCTTCAAGGTTGTGCCCACCAACCAAATTTTTTGTGTTCAGAATTAATTACAGATGATGAGAAGAGGGGAGATTAATTAAATATTGCTTGCGCCAGATTCCTGATCCTACAAACCTCAACACCTGCGATGGAGAAACACAGAAATACAGAGCTGGAAGGTGTCTGGAGGAGATACCAAATTTTGGTCATTACGGGGAAAAAATAGGACTGAAGTTGGGGCTGTTAAACACAGAACATATGAAAAGTCTAGAATTTAAATAAATCACTTTTTAGCTTATTCTTTATTAGTCTCCTTTCATTCAGTGGGTGTTAAAGCACTGATATAAGATGATAAAGGCCACTGATGTTCCCAGGAGTCAGCAGCCCTGGAGACACTGGGGACACGACATTCCCATGCTGCTGTTGGAGCTGTGTCATTGCACAGCTCCAGACAGAGCACAAAAATGAACTTTTCCAGCTGGAAGGCCAAGCAGTGTTTGAGGGAGGGTGGCTATAAATATCCCAGGTTTGGACAATGTACCAGGGCTAACACCCTCAGCCTTGCAAAATGTGCCCTGGGATCTTCCATGGCCACAAGAGTTTGGGTTTGGCTTCCTACAGGGACATATTTTCTTCATGACCTCGACACTCATGTCCCCTGTGGTGCCACCTTCCCCTGCAGGCTGGCAGCTGGGACTTGGGGACACTCAGAATAGCCAACATTTATTTCACCCTCTCTGTAATTCCTTTACAAAATGGGTAAAACAAACTGCTGCCCAGATAAGGGACAGCCAGGATGGAAAGGAACTGGGAAGGGTTCCATCACCAGACTGAGTGAGGGAGGCAGAATTCCAGGGCATCATCCGGGAGCTCTGCCTTGTTTTGCTGCTTTCTTTAACATTGTCAAGTTTGTGTTGTTTCATTTCGGGTCCTTATTTCATCTTATTTTTGGACTTCTGGACTGTTGCAACTTCCAGAGTTACCGAGTCCCTTTGCACTTATCTTATCTGGGTTTCCGAATTTCCACTATTAGGTGATGTCTGACACCTTCTGAGGTCCGATCTGGTTGTCTGGACATGCACTGAGTCACTGCCCCGACATTTTCCGACCTGCCCTCACCCCTGCTTTGAGGGGGAACTGTTTTCATCAGGTTCTGTCAGTCCATTGAAGGGTCTGCATGAGGGTTAAGGTGAAAATCTTACAGATAAAAGGTGTTCTGTTCATTCCTCATGGGGGGAATAGTCAGAGCATGTAGCTTTGGACATGGGGAATACTCTGGATGGTTTCAAATGGTTGGGTTCTGTGTTGGAAGGAGGTTTGTGGCAAAACCTCATGCTCTGAGTTCTTGTCTCTGCGTCCAGAACAAGTGACTGACCCCAAATATTAAACAAGGACAACAGGGAGAACAGAAATGCTCTGATTTCACCAAATTTATCTGCTCCGATGTGATTCCTGGTGATTGTTTTCTCACCCCCAAGGCCCTGGACACTCAACTTCCTCCTCATTTTGTGTCTCCAGCATCACAGCAAAGCCAAGTGATCTGCCCTGAGCGATTGCTCGGCCAGGATTAATGCCGATTATTGCTCAACAGTAGCTTTGATCCACCGCGGGCTGATCCCAGTGCGGCCCGGGGCTTGTAATTGCATTCCAATGGGTATCCCTAATTCCCCCGGAGAGCAGGGAACAATCCTCTGAAGTCAGGCTGCTTCCTTTGCATTGTGCCTGCTGGCCGTGACAGTGCTTACTGACTCCTCTGAGTCATTTGGGAGTGTGATGCTTGGCTGAAAAATTGGTTTGTGAGAGCCCTGTCATCATTAATCATTAATTAATCTGATCGCCCACGGTTGGGATTGAGCAGGTGCCTCAGGCCGGACTGGAAGAGCCAGTGGCACACAGAAGGTCTGGGATGTCCCCATTGCATCCCTGCCGGCTGATCCAAGTCACTCAGCAGTGGCAGAACTTGGCATTTTTCCCTGCCCAGAGGAGTTTGCCGTTTGAAGAAGTGCTGCTTTCTTCATCCTGCCTGGAGAGCCGTTCCCATGTCAGTCAGCGGGATGAATTCCCGTCTTGCTTTTATTGACATGGAAATGAAGGCGGTCAGGACTGTGCTTAACCTGCGCGAGGGAAGTTTCCTTGCAGGGAGCGTGCCAGGGATGTGTTCAAGGCTCTGTTCTTGCAGCTTTCACCCTCGAAGTGTGCTGGAATTCTGGTTTGAGGGCTGAAAGAGGAGAAAAGAGGGGTTTGAGGGAGCTGAGAAATGCCAGCGCCAAATCCTAAGGCTGATTCCAGAGTGGGGAGCACTGGGGGCAAGAAATCAGTGTGAGGGACAGGGGTGGGTGACAGAGGGTGGTGAAAAGACAGGATTCAAACCAGAGCTGCACATCTGCCTGGGGTGAAGGACTCAGATCAGAGCTGCACATCTGGCTGGGGTAAAGTACTCAAATCAGAGCTGCACATTGGCTGGGGTGAAGGACTCAAATCAGAACTGCACATCTGGCTGGGGTGAAGGATTCAAATCACTGCTGCCCATCTGGCTGGGGCAAAGAATTCAAACCAGAGCTGCACATCTGGCTGAGGTAGAGGATTCAGATTAGAGCTGCACATCTGGCTGGGGTGAAGGATTCAGATCAGAGCAGCACATCTGGCTGAGGTAAAGGATTCAGAGCTGCACATCTGGCTGGGGTGAAGGATCCCCACTCACACCCTGCTGCCAGGACTTGCTGGTGCGTTTCTGTCCCACTTGAAGAAGCTCTCAGGATGTGAGGAACCACTCCGAGGTTCCTCAGTGAGACCTGCAAAGTGCGCAATTAAAATATGATTGGTTTATTGTGGGAAAGACAATTAGAAATGAGTTGGTGGATGACGTGCTGCTGCTGGATTTGAGAGCCCCAGAGGCTCTCTCTTCTGAAGTCCCTCCCAACACTTCTCACTTGGCTGTCAGACCAGAAGTGAAAGTTGTTAATGCATTAAAATGCATTTTTCTAAACTATTTCCATTTTATTTATTAAGCAAAAAGTACTTTATATTATCGATATTCATAAGCTCAGCCTTTTAAAACATTTTTAATTCAGTACCAAGGGTGATAAAAACATCTTCCGGAGCAAGAGAAAGAGCAAGGGAGTGATGGAAGCCTTTAGTTCCCATAAATTTAATTCCTATAAAGTCTGGACACCCTGGGCGGATGCCTTGGCTCAAAAATGACCTCCCAGCTCCTCCTTTTTTGTCTTGGTTTTTAATTGGAGCCAGGAGAAGGAGCCCAGCATTTGCCAGGTGAATGCGAGCTGTACCCTGGCTGCATGCCCTCAGAACCATTACTGCTCCGGAGATTAAAATAAGGACAGAGAAAGGGGTGGAGAGGGAGGAGAAGGAAAGAGGAGAGAGAATAGCAAAACACTTTGTTCTAATTCAGGTGAAAAAGTTAATCTGGGTGTCCTCACAGAGCGTCTGCCACGTACAGGGCGGAGGAGGAACAAATTCCTTTGGTCCATGTGTTCTGTTCCCTAATTGTCGCTGTGTGCCAGCCTCCAGCAGCAGTCCCGGGCTGCTGCCAGAGCCAGGCCTGCCCACACCTCATTCCGGGGAAAGGAGCTCAGGAACAGCTCTGCTGCCTGGGATCAGCAGCCCCCGCCCCGCAGGGGTGCAGGGGAGGGCATGGGGCACCTTTGTGGGTCCTGAGCCACTGCAGCATTTCATCTCTGGCTCTGTTTCCTCAGCCTTCAAATGGGCAGTGCTGCCTAAAGGACAGGCTACCCGAAACAGAGGCGAAGACAAATCAGGAGTGTAAAATCAGACAATTTATTCAAGGCCTGCAAAGGCCTTGAAGGTCCATTTGGGCAAGCAAAGTCCCCCATGGGGACGACACCCAAAGTGGACGCTGGGCCATGGCCCTTCACCTTTGATAAGTTCTCTCCCATTATTGGCCCTTAATTCTCCAATCTCACCCTCAGGTGATGATGTTCACCACCCCAGGCCTGCCCCTCCATCTCGCGGTTGTTTACATATTTTCAGGCCCTAAGGCAATGAACATGTCCTTGAATCTGTACTCAGAGAGCCTTGTTTGGCCAAAGGTGCTGGAGCAGAGGATTTTAGCACTTTGTGAGAAGCACAGAACTGCAGCAAGTTACAGATACATGGAGAGTAAAAAACTAGAAATACTTGGAGGAATCAGCAGGATCCTGCTAAGAGCATGGGGAGCTCAGGAGCTGAGGGATTTCAGCTCCTGGGTTACAAAGCCATAGCAAACGGAGCTTCTGAGCCCATTTTTCAAGCTGTTTTGAATAAACCACATCTTTCTGTGGAGTTTTCAGTCTAAAGGACTTCACAGTGAGAGCCAAATTTCATCGAATCAAATTTGTGGGACACCTTCCACAGGCCCAGGTTGCTCCAAGCCCTTGGTCTTGAACGCTTCCAGGGATGGGGCAGCCACAAACTCTTACATTTTTATCCATCCACACTTCCTCTTCTTTAGGGAATTAATTGCTGTTATTACACCCTTAATTCCCAGGTTTTCCTGCTCACAGTGCTTGGTCACTAATGGCAAAAGCAGCCTTGCAACAAATCCATCTGAAAGCCTTTAACTTCTCGTTCAGTGTTACACTCTCCCTGAATGGCTTTCCTGGGCCATTTTCCATCAGGAGAATTTTCTGATACAAAATATCTCTTTGCAAAATCAAAATTGCTCCCGGAGCCTGCTACAGTTTTGCCAAAAAAATTCAATTCACCAGTGGGGAAATGGAACTGACAGCATCCTGCCTGCCCACCTGGAAGCCTCACAATGTTGAGATTTTTTTGCTGTCTATTGAAGGAAAAAAAAAACTGAAATAAAATGTTTCTTTAATTTTTCAAACAAACAAAAACTTAACAGTGCTTGGAAATCTCTCCACACAATTGAATTTATATCAGGGTTGTTGCTGCCATTTCATTGGGGGTTTTTTGTCCCTGTCAGAATAATTTCCATCATTAGTTTATAATGATATTTTTTCTGGAGAGGAAATTCCATTTTCAGACACGTTTTGGACTAATGAATTGAAACTAAGTGGGAAGACAAGGGAAGGAGCAGAGAGAGCAGGGAAGGAGTCACAGGATATGCTTGACCTGGGAAAAATTAGTTCACCTATTTGACAAAAATTATCTTTTGGCTAAGCCAGAACCATTTTCCTGTGGAATGGAGCTGCTTTCTAATTGATTACACGCAGAGGCCACTCAGATGTCTGAAAGGCAATGCTTGGGCATTTTTATTCTTTCTGTTATTGAAGAGATCCCAGTTTCAAACCAACCATTTTCAAGCTGCCATGTTTCCCATTATCATGGTAATCAATTCCCTGGAATTCTGGCTGGCTGGAGATGTGAGCACAGACCACTGGGGGATTTCTGTGCTCAGGAAATACTAAAGTAGGGTCCAGTTCCTTCTCCTGGAGTGGCTGAGGCACTGCAAGCCCCAGGGAGGGGATGGTCCCACCATTATTTCACTTATAGGACCTTTCCCTAAAATGCAGCAAGTTTCATTTGGATGTGATTAAATCCTCTAATTTCATTAATGGCCATATCCAATGTCTTATGAGAATTATGCCATCCTAAAATCCATCCCAAATTCCCTAACATTCCAATCTTTTTGAATTTTTATTCCAATCTTTCTGAAGCCAATTGGAGAAGCACTTGTCTTTATTTGACATTGTTTGTGCTGAGCAAACTCCTTGGAGACAAGGAGCAAATTCCTCGGAGGACTTGTGGTCAGATCGATTTGTGGAGCTGTTTCCATGTTTTCTGATGCAATCCAGTGTAACAATGTTGTATCCCAGTAAACATGGAAATAGAGCAAGGAAAACATTTCTCAATCGACTTCCTAAAAATACTGCTCTGGGTGGGGAGGGGCTCAAGTTTTATTCCAGGAGCTCATTCAAGCCCTCCTCGGTTTCCACAATGTCTCGGATTTTACTCAGGCTTGTATTTCATGGATTTATGGGTTGGGGAACAAAGCTCTCCGTGGGCCAAATGCCCACGAGCGTGACATGCAAGAACCATTCTGGAGTCGGTGCTGTTCCTGGGTGGAGCAGTGCCAGGCGTGGCTGGAAGCAAACTGTGGATTTGGCAGAGCGGGCAGAGCATTGGGGCAGTGCTGGGAGGAGCTTTCTGCAATTGCCTTTTGGACTTGGTGTTTGAATATTCTGAAGCTTTGTCCTGGGGTGGGGGAGAAAAGGTGAAGCCTTTAATGTGTAATTGTGGGGTTTGGGGTTTGGTGAAATTGTCTTCCCTCCCTCCTGCCCTGCTCACTGCTGAGGAGGAACCTGATGGAAACACGAGTTGTGATGGAGCTCTGGAGAGGAGGGAGGGAATCAGAGGGCACCGAACTCTGCGGGGTGGGGATGAGGAGCAGCACTGAGCTGGGGCTGTGTCCCCAGAGGGTTTGTCCCTCAGCTGTCCCCTCAGCAGGCACCTGGCTGTGGGAAGTGGGGCCCAGCACCCCCGAACCCCCAGCCTTGGGCCAGGCTCTCAGCCTCCTGCTCCTGCTTTAGTTCCCATTTCCAGCACATGGACAGAGCACATCATCCTCTGGGTGAGATAAGAGCCCCCCTGAGCATTTTCAGTCCCTGCAGCCCTTCCCAGCCCCTGCCCAGGGGGAATTGTTCCCAACAATGCCACCTCAGACGGATGGAGCTAATCCAGCTTTACCCAGGATAATTCCATGAAGTGACATCAAATCTGAGTGGTTTCTCCAGACACAGAGATTGTTCCACGATGAAGAAAGTCCCCCTGCCCCTTCCCTCCCTACGTGTCTCCAGGGCAGTCTAAAAATAGCCCTAACCATCTGAAAATGTGCCTTAATCTTTTGTCAGGGAAGTGGATGAGGTCACGAGGCTGGGAAGGGCCTGGCGGAGGGCATGGTGAATTGACACATCAGATAGAACCAAGTGGGGTGAAGAAAGGTAGGGAAAAGGGGCCCAGAATGTCTTTTTTCCAGTGGTTTTTGTCCCTATCTTCGGTGCAGATGAAACTCTGTGGGTTAAAAACCCTTCTGATACACAAAGGGTATCAGCTGTTCTGTTTCCAGCACTGTGAACTGCACGGAGCATGGAAAGGAAAAGAGAAACCAATGGATTCAAGCACAAAAGCCAAGGTAGATGTGGACAGAGCATGGCAAGAAAAAAAAAAAAAAGAAGAAAACAAAAAAAAAAACAGATTTCAAGCACAAATTTTAATTTGATTGCAGCCAGGGCACAGCTCTGCCCCACTCCCTGCTCCACTCCCTGCGTGCTGCAAGAAATGGGTGATCCTGCTTTGGATCAAGTCCATTCCCTTTGGGTTTGGAAAATGTGTTTTCTTTGTTGGCATTTGCCCGAATCCGAGCCCTGGGCCTTGCCTTGCTCCTGGAGAATCGCTGAGGGCTCACAGCCAGGGTGGGAAGCTCAGGGGCACAGGAAAGTTCAATATCCAGAAGTCCACAGAAGCAGCAGCATTTAGGCTGGGGGCTCTCCTAGGAGTTAGTGCAAAAGGTATTGAATATCTTGTGCCACCCCAGCAGAGATTGCCTGGGATAATATTCCCTGAATTCTCATTTCCTGCTCCCGCACACTGAGCCCGGCCTGGCGTGGAACACTTTGCTCCAAATTCGCAGGCAGCTCGATAGGAGCAGCTCTGGCCCAGCTCTGTCCTTTGCATAATTGGGTGCTAAGGAAAACAAAGCCAACAAATTGCTGATAATTGCCCAACGGCAGTTGTGGGGGGATAGGTCAGAGGGGCAGCAGGAGGGTGAAGTCTCCAGGTGTGGGGAGGTCAAAAGCGACTTGTTCTTGAGGGGAAGCTCGTTAGGTGTAATAGCTATCAGAGCTACGGCCGTGGCTCGTGTTAAAGCCCCGTTTGACAGCATGTTCTGCAGAATTCCCAGGATTCTGGGAGAAAGGGACTGCTGCCCTGAGAGTGTGGGTTAGGCTGCATGTGTTCCTTACTGCCAAGGGCCCTGCAGAGAGCTGGAACTCTCCTGTTGGGTAACGAGCAGTACAAGACAGGAGCGCCTGACCACAAAAAAACTGGCACAGAATAGAACAGAGGCCCCCAAATCACTTTAGTAACTGCACAGGGTGGAAGTCACCTCCCAGAAAAGTCCCCAGGTGGGGACTGCTCCTCTCTCTCTCTGGGAAGAGAAACCTCCATTGGCTGAGGTGAGATGTGAACTTGAGGGTCAGTGTTGGTTTAGATTTCCTGGGATTCGCAGAAGTTGGCAGAGGAAGCAGAAGGACCCAAGATGGAGAAAAGAGAAACTTTATTTACAGAAACTTCTTTATATATCCATTAATAATCTGGCAATTATTGGTCAGCAGGGAATCCACCTCCTCAAACCATTGGTCACAGCTATACAACACCTAGCACCAAACACAGAGATCAGGAAAGTACAAAAATGCAGCTTATCTCTATTGTCCTGAGAAAGAAGAGAAAGATTTCTAAAGCAGTGCAACTACAGGTCAGGATGGAATGAACTTCCCCTGCTGCTTTGGGCTGATCCAGAGCCCATTGGAGGGCGCTGCCTTCTGCCCACTGAAGCTGCACAGTTCCCTGGAATTTCGGAACGTGAAAAGGTGTGGAGAGCCTGAAGAATTGCAGTTCTTTTTCAAATGGCCTTGGGTTTAACTACGGCTGCTCCTTATTGCTTCTGAATCCTCTCCAGAGCTGCCCTGTGTTCCGAATCCTCTCTGCACAGCCTCCCAAATTGCCCGGGGGTTTAAACTCTCTCCAGGGCAGCAAAAGGTGCTGTGCTCCCCTCAGCTCCTCTCAGTTACAGCTTGTCAGACAATCACAGAGGGCACACAGGGGACGTTGCTGGGACATGACTTTTTTCATTCTCTCAGGGATTCTCTTTCCCTCCTGTCTTCAGTTGCAGCAGCCAAGGCAGGAGAGGAACTGTCTGACAAAGGTTTCATTGACACAAGTGGATGATTTTTGCTAGAAAGCACTTCCTTCTCTGCTGAAGGCTTTGAAGTGTTGTCTTTGTTCTTTCAGGCTTGCTATTTTTTTTTCCTCTTTAAAAATGATAGACAAAATACTTGAAAGTCATCTTTTAGTCCAGACAGAATAACAGGAGCAGCAACAGAAACCCTTCATTTGAAAAGGTGTCATCCTGCTCAAGTGATGCATTTGAAATATCATTTTCTAATCCCTGGTAAGAAAAACAGTGCCTTAAATAATTGAGAAGCGCTGGTTGAATTTTAAACCGTGATTTACTCTTCAAGTTGTCTTCTTCCTTCTGTGTATCTCAGCATGCCCTGACTCTGCTGGCTCTGATCTTTGTCCCTCTTTCATGTGGCTTTGGCTTTGCTATCTGCAAAATGGATTCATGGGAGTGAACTCCCTGGAAAGGGCACTGAATCAGCATCCAAAGGTGCCATTGTGAGGCGAGGGGTTATAAATAAATCTGGATTTTAATATCAGAACACTCTGGTAGATTTGGGTTTTCCAAAACCTGAAATTCTGTTATTTCTAATTTTGCTCCTTAGGACCAAGTATTGTAAATGCCGTGGTGTGGGGACCTGGATTATAAATAAATCTGCATTTTAATATCTGAACACTCTGGTAAATTTGGGCTTTCCAAAACCTGAAATTCTGTTATTTCTAATTTTGCTCCTTAGGACCAAGTATTGTAAATGCCGTGGTGTGGAGACCTGGATTATAAATAAATCTGCATTTTAATATCTGAACACTGGTAGATTTGGGGTTTCCGAAACCTGGAATTCTGTTCTTGCTTATTTTGCTCTTTAGCACCAAGTGTTGTAAATGCTGTGGTGTGGGGACCTGGATTATAAATAAATCTGCATTTTAATATCTGAACACTCTGGTAAATTTGGGGTTTCCGAAACCTGGAATTCTATTCTTGCTTATTTTGCTCTTTAGCACCAAGTGTTGTAAATGGAGCCGTGGTTCTCCATGGCTGAATAAATGGGAATTTCCCTGCTGACCTCATTGCTAAAAGGGTCAGATGTGTTTCAGACCCTGCAGGATCAGCTCCTAGGGCTGTTCCTGGAGGTTCTGGGTGAGGAGAAGGGCCCATGGGTGCAGGATCCAGGAGCGCTGGCAGTGTCACCCAGGCCACATCTGCATGGTCCTGGCCATCCCAGTGGCCCCAGGGCTCCTCCTGCACTTGCACGAAGCTGTTAAACACGAGCTGATAAACCCTGGGAGTGATAAGGCACTAAAACCTGGGAAATTGTCCCAAAAACCCCACAAAGTAAATCCCTTTGAATCCAGCCAGGCTAATTCTGTCCCTCTATCTGCTCTGAGGCCTTCTCCCATCTCCCCGAGCTTCACAGCAGAGCTGGGTGAGATTTTATAAACTCTGAGTTTTCAACAAAATGTTTGCCCGCAATTTCCTAAATATTTCATTGAAGTAATATTTTTTAAAAGGATTATTTCTAGTGTGGCTGTCGCTGATGAGAAGTCCATCTCACTTCTGCTGAGCTGAATTTTCCTTAGGTCTCATAATTGGGATAACTTGGAGGTCAGTCTCTGTAAAAAATCAGAATTATTGGGATTTATAGGAAAAAAAGATAATTCTTTGCTCTTTGTTCTTTCTGCTGCTCCTCTCCCTCCTTCAGGCCTGCAGTAGCAGAGGAAATAAACCCCAATAAAGCAGCCCAAACACTGCTTTTTTTCAAATCCCCATTCTTAGCCGAGGCAATGCTCAGCTGGAAGCCCAATAAACCCTTTGAAGCTGTAATTTGCGCCCATTCTTTTAAAGCCTTTTCCCATTTTAAATATTAGTATAAAAAGGGGATTTGAGGGATCGGGATCGCCAAAGCAAACATTTGACACACTGTTATATTAGACTTATAGAATACAGAGCTCAGGCACATGAACCCAGGCTGCTGCTGGGCTGGGGACCTGCTCCCAGCTCTGCAGGAAGGACAAAAATGATGGAAAAATTCTGTTTCTGTGTGCTTGGACTCGCTGTCGTTAGAGAGGAGGAGGATTGCACCACGTTGGGATGGCAACAAACTGTAAAAAGAAAATCCTTCTATTCTAGGATGGAGGAGATTGGCTAATTTCTGTCTCTCAGCACAGCCCCGGTGACACTGGCACACTTTGCTGGGCCACAGATATTTATATTTGGGTGTTGTCCTGGAAACTCCTCTGGGTTCTGTTTCTGGAAGGTGACACCCTGAGCCCAAATCCCAGACCTAAAGGAGGTTTCCACTTTCTGGAGCAGAGCATGGAAAGCTCAATCCCTTCCTAGGGCTCGGCTCCTGATTTTGGGAGCTGGCAGATGAATGCAAAAATCCCAGAGCAATCAACAAGTATTTGGTGTGCAGAGAGTTCAATAAAAGACACTTTTCTACATTTCTCTCTCTCTTTTCCTCCCTTTTTTCTGCTGTCTTGGAGGCCAGGGAGGCTTTTCCTAACTTTTGGGAGCACTCTCCCAATCCAATTCCCTATTTTGGGAAGTCTGGTGGAAACCAATCTTTAAAACTTTTTTCCCTTGAAATTCCCACTGAATTAAAAACTTTTGGGATAAAAAGGGAGAAGCAATCCACACAGCACTAGCACAGGAGCCTGGTTTCTTTCTGCTTCCAGGTAAAACATTCCACACGTCCGAGGTGCAGAGCGAGGCCTGATGCTCTGTGTTTGTCATCTCCAGTGGCAGAGCCAACACCGCAGCCTCGTGTTCTGCTGGAAAGAAAAACAAACTGGGAGCAATGGGAGCAAGCCCAGAGCCTGGCCTGGAGTGGGGCTGGGGAGGTTCTGTCATTCCCAAAGCTAGGATTGGGGCTGAGGGGTGCTGGCCTTGTCCTGGGGGTGCTCGGTCACTCCGGGGTCTGACAGAGATCCAGGATTTCAGTTGGATAATTTAGGAATTTCCAGGCTCCCTGGGCTCTGCTCTCACCTGGAGCACAGCTCTGGGTCCATGGAGAGGGAACATGGGGGGAGGTGTAAATTAATTTATTTCTGAAGGCAGGGTTTGAAAAAATCCACCGAGGTGTTGGTTTAGATTTCCTGGGATTCGCAGAAGCTGGCAGAGGAAGCAGAAGGACCCAAGATGGCAAAAAAGAGAAACTTTATTTACAGAAACTTCTTTATATATCCATTAATAATCTAGCAACTATTGGTCAGCAGGGAATCCACCTCCTAAAACCATTGGTCACAGCTATACAACACCTAGTACCAAACACAGAGATTAGGAAAGTACAAAAATGCAGCTTATCTCTATTCTCCCTGAGAAAGAAGAGAAAGATTTCTAAAACAGTGCAACTACAACTGAGGTAGCCAAGAGCAGAAAATCCTGTTTGAAAGAGGGATATATTCGGTTTTCTGACTCCAGAACAAAGGTGGAGTTTTAAATAAATCCCTGAATTTAATGAGTGACACCAGAAAGTGCTGCTTGGCTGCTTCACATGAGGCTTTCCTCAGCAGAGGCAGATTTCCCTGGAAATTAAAAAGAAAAAATAAAAAATGGAGACCTGCACGTGCATGTAAGATGCTGCTTCCTAAAAAAAAAATTGTATTTCCCCGTGTCCATGTCCAGGACACGCTGGAAGCACAGAGAGGCCGAATGGAACCTCCACTCACAAATGTGTCGCTGTTTTCCCTTCACTCGTGGCATAAATCACAGGAGAGAAAAAAAACCCTGTTAGCACAGAGCTCAGGTTTGTTTATTTTTTTGCCAGCTGCAACATGCTACCCTCTTAGGGGATCATGGAAAACCAGGCTGCAGCGACATGTCAAACCAAGCTGGGCTCTGGCCCCTCTCAATGAATTACAACCTTGTCAGGAGCCCATTATCCACATCCAGATATACATTTCTCCATCCCGAGATGGAGTTCTTTTCAATTAAGCTCGGGGCTTTTTTATCAAATCAAATACCTGCACACTAAATTATATTCCTGGTGCCAGGCTGGCTCTGCCTCCCTCCCAGGGACACAGGAGGTTTGTTTGACTTTTGGGGAGGTCCCGTGGAGCTGAGGAAACGCCGCTTGACCTTCCCAAGGCGTGTTTTGGTTGGGAATATTTGGGAATATTTACCACAACACGTCCCAGAGCTGCTGCCCGAATGGTAAAAATATTCCGAGGTGAAGCACAGAGGTCTGGAGAAGGAAGGAAGGGGCTCAGGAATAAGCTGCAGCCATCCACGATGTTTGCTCATCTGTTTTCCGAACGGTTTGTTTTGTTTATTAATAGGCCTTGAAATGCCGAGGGGAAGGTTTAAGGTGAGCTGAAAATGCCATTTGTTGCTCTGGCATGTTCCTCCTTTTGTGCTGGGTGAAATTCGTGGGGTGCTGCCTTTGCCCTGTTCCTCCAGCTCCTCCCTCAGAGCTGAGGATGCGATTGTTGGGTTGGAAATCTCGGCAAATTAAATTGATGAAAGTTTGCTGAAGGTCGGTTTAATCGCGGCCCAGCGCTTTTTGTGGTCGGATGCAAAATGGTCCACACAAAAACAAAAAAAAAAATATAATTAAATATTTTTTTTAAATTAAGGAGCTTTGCTTTTTCATGGAGGAAAAGGGGAATAAAAGTTATGAACAAATGGCATTTTTACACCCAGCTCTACAAGCAATAACTAAAAAAAAAAAAAAAAATTAAAAAAAAATTAAGAAGCTTTTCTTTTCCATGGAGGAAAAGGGGAATAAAAGTTATGAACAAACAACATTTTTACACCCAGCTCTGGAAGCAATATTTAAAAAAAAAAAACAAACAAAACAAAAAAAACCCCACACAAAAAAACCCCCCAACAACAACAACAAAAATCAAACAATTAAAAAGTTTTGCTTTTCCATCGAGGAAAAGGGGAATAAAAGTTATGAACAAATGGCATTTTTACACCCAGCTCTGGAAGCAATAACAAAAAAAACAAACAAACAAAAAAAAAAACCCACACAAAAAAACCTCCAACAACATCAACAACAAAAATCAAACAATTAAGAAGATTTGCTTTTCCATGGAGGAAAAGGAGGATAAAAATTATGAACAAACAGCATTTTTACACCCAGCTCTGCAAGCAATAACAAAAAAAAAAAAAGCAAAACAAAACAAACCACAAAAAAACCAAAAAACAAAACCACACCGAAAAAAACCCCAACAACAACAGCAACCAAAAAAAATCAAACAATTAAGAAGCTTTTTTTTTATCCATGGAGGAAAAGGGGAACGAAAGTTACAAACAAACAGCATTTTTACACCCAGCTCTGCAAGCAGCCAGGAGATGTTGCTGCTGTCATTGTGACCTTACAGGGCAAGAATTCCACAGAGGACAACTTTAGGCAAATGAAACTGAAATCCTGCAGCCCTATCGCTGGGAGTTTGATCCTGCAGTGTATCCTCCCAGGAGGAAAATTCTGTCCCCTCTTATCAACACATCCAGTGCCCATGGGCAGCAAATCCTGCCTTTGTGTCCTGCCCAGGGTTGGGGTTTGGAGAAACCCCAGGGTCAGGGTTTGGACAATCCCGCAGGACTGGGGTGCTTGGGGAGGTTCTGTCTCATGACAAGTCCTTCAAGTCCCAGAAATCTGAACATCCTTAGGATCTGAGCTCTTACCCAACCTCCCCAGGAGATACAGATCCCTCAGGGGAGGGTACCCACACATGGAACAGGTCCTGGCCAGGGTTTGGGTTTGGAGAAACCCCAGGATTTGGGTTTGGGTTTGGAGAAACCCCAGGGTCAGGGTTTGGAAAAACCCCAGGGTCAGGGTTTGGAGCAATCCAGCAGGACTGGGGGGTTTGTGGAGGTTCTGTCTCATGACAAATCCTTCAAATCCAAGAAATCAGAGCATCCTTAGGGTCTGAGTTCTTACCCAAGCTCCCCAAAAGATACAGATTCCTCAGGGGAGGGTCCCCACACACAGAACAGGTCATGCCCACTGTTGGGGTTTGGAGAAACCCCAGGGTTTGGAGCAACCCAGCAGGACTGGGGGTTTGTGGAGGTTCTGTCTCATGACGAGTTCTTCAAATCCCAGAAATCTGAACATCCTTAGGATCTGAGCTCTTACCCAAGCTCCCCAAAAGATACAGATACCCCAGGGAAGGGTACCCCACATGGAGCAGGTCCTGCTCGACCCCTCTGGTTCTCCCTGCTCTGAGGGGGAGGAATCAGCCGCTCCAGGGAATGGCCCAGAGACAAAATGTTCATGGTGTGCAGTCAGTTAATTGCATTACAGCCCTCCCTAAACGAGGCACAGAACAGAAAGGTGGCCTGCTTCTATTTTTGATGCAGATATTATGGAAATTTATGTCCCTGGTTCTGCCAATCTCATGAACCCCCTCAGGTTTCTGAACGGTTTCCAAGCTGTCCCCCTTGCCCAGGGTGGAATTCTTTGTCCTTTTGTTCTGGTTTTCAGTGGGGCCTGGTGCACCCCCAGAGTGTTTTCTGCGCTGCCCTTTCCTCCAAGCCAGGGACTGAACCTGGCCCTGGGTTTTTTTGGCTGCTGGAAGAAAAGTTTGTTTCTGAGGTGAAAAATTTGCCTTTTAAATTTCTGTGCAGTTCATACCCAGATTATAATTCATAGCCAGGGCTGAATACCAAATGACCCTGTTCCTCATTTCCACAAATATCCTGAGAGGCAGAGACTGAGGCAAGGGAAAACCCTGGCCCAAATCCAAAGCTGTTCGAACCCCAAATCAATGGCATTTATGTCAAGGTTGGATTTGGCCTCTTCCATCTTTCGTTTCAAGCTCTCAGATTAACAGAATATAAATATTGCATGATGCCCCAGAGCTGCCCCAGCAAATGGCTCCAAGATGCATCTTTCCTCCTTGAACAAGGCAAATATTGTGAAATGGAGTCTCCAGGAGAAAGACTGGAAAAGCTGTTAGAGACTGCTCCCGATGCCGTGTGCTCCAAGGTGCTTGTGGAGACTAAAACTTGGAGGAGAAACTCCCAACACGAACCAGAAACTCTTTTTTGGCACCACCAGAACAATCAGCGGTGGCCGTTTCCATGATGCATCATTAAAAAGGTTTCGTCAAACTTAGTCCTGCTGGTTCCACACTGTCTGTTATCCCAAGGATTTTCCATAACAAAGGAAAATAAGGAAATGTGAACTTTTTTGAAAGGGAGACAAACTCACTGGAAATTGTACTGAAGAGTTTTCAAGGCAGTTGAACAAGGTTTGCCATCTCCTGGGAATTGTGGCTTATTCCTGCTCTGTTCCCAGTTTTCCAGTGGTGTGGGAACAGCTCGGGGGTTTTAATTATGGGATAATCACCAGAAGTGATCCTTGTCTGATCCCAGTGGTGATTCCTGTTGGGATGCCAAGCATGGCCTTGCAAACCCCGTCCTGCTGCAAAGCCATTCCTGCTCCTCCATGCCAAAGCGCAGGTTTAACTTCCATTTCGGAATCCTTGCTTCCTGGGATTGAAATTTTGGGATAAAACCCACGGATTTCAGCTGAATCCCTAGAGATGCGAAGCTGTGGTGCTGTAGGACACCCGAGGTGTGTAACACGTGGTTGTGATTTCTCCATCGGTGCTGGAGTTGCTGTTCCTGTGCCATTCTCCTGACACATCATTAATAAACAGGGAATTTCATCCCTGATTTCCACGGTGTCCTGCTGAAAACCACCTGGGTTTCACTTTTCAGCAACGTTTCAAATGAAGGAAAGGAGAAGGCGGAGGCTGAACGCAGAGGTTGTGTTTGAATTGGGATCAGTCTTGTTAAATAATGGCTCAATCAGGTTGGAATGAGCATCCAGGCTGGGCAAAATACTGCTGGAAATTCAGGTGCCGTGGTGTTGGGAGGGTTTTCCAACATTACCTTCCCAGGTGGGAACCTTTCACTAAACAGGACCTTGCCCAAATCTTTGCTCCTCAATAGGATCTGCATTGATCCTTTATTACTTCCCATCCATGGAGATGGAGAGCCAATTTCTTCCCTTTTTGCCCAAATCTTTGCTCCACAATAGGATGTGCATTGATCCTTTATTACTTCCCATCCATGGAGATGGAGAGCCAATTTCTTCCCTTTTTGCCCAAATCTTTGCTCCTCAATAGGATCTCCATTGATCCTTTATTATTTCCTATCCATGGAGATGGAGAACAGTTTATTTCCTTTTTGTAGCAGTGTTCCCTGAATCTAAAGACCTGGTGTGTGTTCTTCCTGTTTTTCCTCACTTTGGCTGATTAACTCCAGCTCCCTCCACTCTCCTGTGTCTCATTTCCCAAGCCCTGACCCGGTGTCACCAACACAGATGATTTTGGGAATTGATCCTTTTCCAGGAGCTCCTACACGAGGCTGCCTTTGCCAGCAGGTGTCACCATAAGAGAACGATCTGCAGGAAATGGGAATTCTGTCCCTGCGCTTTTTCCCGCTCCACATCCCACTGAAACTCCCGTATTCCACAGCGACTTAGCACTATGGGTTTAGAAAATTAATAAGGCCTGAAAGAAAGCAGGAGACTCCCAAAAAATGGAGCCATGGCGAGTTTGGAAAAGAAGCTCGGCAAAGTTATTGGGATTTTATGAAGAGTGGCAGCAGCGCACTGGGTGTGGATTTGGGATGGCAGAGCCCTCTGGATCTGTGTGTTCCCCCAATTCCTGGGGTGCAGCAGTGGGGACAGCTTTTCCTCCTGCCCCGAGCCTGGATCTGTGTGTGCCCTGAGCTGTGTTTGGCAGGCAGCAGCTCCTCACACTCAGATATTTGCACAAAAGCTCAGGGAAACCCTCCCAGGTGTGTGGTGACCTCTCAGGGAATTTATTTCGGGGGACAATCAGTGCAGAAGTGAGGTTTTCCTTGTTTTCCTGCTCTTCCTTTGGCTGCAGAGAGATTTCAGGCACACATGTCCCAGCCCCACACTCTGCCCAAACCAGCAGGAACAAGTGTCTGTCCAAAGCATTGTCAGGAGAGCCTTCAACAAAACTTGATTTTCTCCCCAATTTCGTGATTTTCACGACCTGTGACTCCGCAGAGTGGTTTTAGGGTTTTTTTCATTCTCATGATGGCTACAGGATGACCCCAATCCCCAGGATTGCCCCGTGCCAGAGAAAGGGTCGGAGAAAGCGTTTTTGGATTTCTCTTTTCTTGCATAAATATTGGAAATAAAACCCACTGCAAAGTGAAGGATTAGTATTTAGCTCTTTATCTAAATACACTCCGTTCCCCTCCGCCCCCTCCCCAAAATAAAATAGCGTTGTTTGAAAGTTCCAGGGAAGCTTAAGGCCTGAAGCATTGGGTGAGATGTAAATTTCTTAAAATATTTATCCATCCATAAGTGGCTACATATTTGACATTATTATAGGGTTTCTCAGTGTTCCATTTTATTAAAAAATATTTATTTGGTTTCTAAGATTACTGCTTCTCTGACCACAGAAAATTCAATTACCGAAAACTGCAGCTATCAAATTGGTTGAAAATAAATAGCCTTTTATCCAAACCTGGCATGGGCTGGTTTACTTTTAATACGTAGCCATAAAAAAAGAAGCTCTTTCCACAGAGAGCCGCTTGGTTACAGAGCGAGAAGCCAAGGAATACTTTGCATCATCAGGTTTTATTTAAAATAAGGGAGGGAGGGGGGTAGAAAATAAGTCGTTATGAGACTAATTAGCAGCTCGTTTTTCTTTTTTTTTTTTTGTTTGAGTAAGTGACGGGAGATCTCTCAATGCGTTTTTTTTGTTACGATAAGGAAGTTTTGATTCACGATTCACGATACGAATGTTTTCTGGAAGCGCTGGATGTCTCCTACCTGTGAGCTTTAAAGGAGGCATTGAGCTTGAAAATTATAAATAATAGAGATTAGTGCTGGAGAAACTGCTGGAGATCACCCGGGGGGGTTTATTAATTGATTTTCATCTTCAACATCGCTGTCTTGAAACGTGCAGAGGTTTCTCAGTGAAAGAGGGACCAGAAGGCAGACAATTTAAAAAAAAAAAACAAAAAAACAAAAAAACCCTTTGTCATTTCCACTGAGAATTCCTGAGAATTCCTCTCCTTTAATTTGTCCAATGACTGTTGGAAAATGTATCAGTTTAAAAATTTTGTATAACTTTTAACTTTTTATTTTTGTCTCTCTAGTTAGGCTTGACTTGACTTTGCTTTGGGGAAGGGAATTTTCTTTAGTTTATTTAGGAGGTAGAGCATCACTCTAAGGAGATGGGCTCAGCACAGGGACAGAGTGGAGCAGCCCAAAGATCCCCAGAGAGATAAAAACATCAAAGGAACATGAACAGAACATCGGTGGCCATCTCCAAACATCCACCCCAGAGCACCTCTGACGGAGCTGAAGGAAAGGACTGATAAGAAAATTGCAAAATGAGTATCTAATTTACATCGGAGGTGAGGGGATTTGGATCCAATGGGAAACTGAACACTGAGGGTTGCTCAACTCTGGACCAATGAACTTCGAAACAATGCATCTCTATGGGTTTTGACTGCGTAAAATTTGGGGGAAAATCCTGTAAAACTGTGCTTCATGGAATGATTGTCTCTGCACCCCCGGGCTGTGTGTGGATGAGATGATTTCTCTGGCACATCCTGGCCAGAACGACATCCTGGTGTGATAATAAACTAATACCTTGACTCTCTAACATTAAAAAAAAAAAAAATGTTGGAGGGCTTTAATTTTTCCCACCGCTTTGGTGACACAACCACGCTGCTCTGCCAGGCCTGCGGAGCCCTTTGCCCGGCGTGCCGCATCTTTCAGCCGGGCCGGAGGGCATCAAAGGCGGAATGCGAAGCATCCTGTGCCGCTCCCCGCGGGAGCAGGAGCTGCGCTAACAGGAGCTGTTGGCACTGGAGCCCCCGCTGTCCCCACATCAAGGATGCTGCTGAGAGATGGCCCCGCACCGCGCCTGCGATGCTCCTGGCCCGGGGATGAAAAGCCGAGGAGATCAAAGCTGGGGTAAAACGGAGATAACGCTGCGATCGTCCCAAAAATGTTGGTTTGAAGGGAGGACGCCTTGCTGCATGGGGAGGGAGTGCTCGCAGGTAACCTTGTGGGGAGGTGGAGAGCTGCTGAGGTTGAAGGAGAAATAGAAACGTGGCAGGATCCGAAATCTCACGGCTTATTGCTTTGGAAAGACGTCTCAGTTCCCTGGAAGATTTATGGGAGAATTGGGCAGCTGCTGCAATAGGTAAAAATATTCTGTGTCTCCCACTGGGCACAGGGAGAGAATCTCAGCTATAACCATTTCCTCGAGAACTGGGAGCATTTGTAGCTCCTGTTTTCGGAGTTTTCCTGCTTTGGGAATGCGCTGGAGGAGGATTACCTGGAGATCCTGGCCGGAGCCTGTGGGTCAAGGCAGCAACCCAGACTTTTTCCCAAACTTTTTTCTCTCAGCCCTTCCAGAGACGTCACAAAGGGTCATGCTGCAAAGTTTAATAAAGCGAAATAACACTTAGAAAGGGCTTTGAGAAGATTTTGCGAGGAAAGGACTCACTTAGGGCTGAAGAATAGCTGGCTGCTCTCGCATGGATGTGGTTTTGCAGGTCTGTACACACGTCCCATTGTACACAAAAGCCACTTATTTGTTTAAGGCCCTTGCTGAGTGTATTATGTGACACAGAGCCATCCAGAGAGGCTGCTCCAGCCAGAACTGCGGGGAGAGCACAGCCCGGACCTGCACTCTAATCCCCTTTCTGATGTGATTTCCCAACAGCATCAGGAGGCAAAGTCTCCCTGAGCTTAGAGTGTGATCATGCAGGAAGATAAAACACCCATGGCTCTGCCACAGCTTTTCCAGGAGCCTTTTCTGGCTTCCCTGGAGGAGAACCAAGTCCTCCTGCTCCCTGCAGAGCCTGGGAGCTGCCACGCTGCTGAAATGTAGTTTAGGGATAAAATGGAGTTGAGGTATCTGTAATGGATCTGCACTCAAAGCCAATAGAGCATGAGCTCAGCAATCAGTTGGCAGCCCATAAAATCTCTGTTACCTTTCTTTTCTTCTCCTTTTTTTTTTTCCTATGGTTCTTGAAGTGATGGTGTGAGGGAAGCCGAAAGATTGGGAGTTACAGGAGCAGCTCCCCAGACTTGTGTAGCAAATAGAAATAAAAGCTTTTTACAGTTTTCTGTGGGTCTGGGTGACTGCAGCCATGTCCCCTCTGTCCCCACTAAAGCCTCTTGGCTTGTGCCTCCTGCCCAGCAGTAAAACAACATCACTGCAGCAATCCCTGCAAGTGTGTTGGCCCAAAAACCTATATTTATATGTATTTTTAATGTCTGCTTCCAGATAACATTGCTTTCGTCGTTTTAAAAACCCTGCCTCGAATAAAGAGCTTCTTTGGGAGCTTTTTAAATGTGAGTTAGTGCTTAAATGTTGCCGTGGTAGCAGAGACCCTTCGTGTTCCAGGGTTCCTACAAACAACACATTGACTGTGCCCCCACTTTATATTCTCACTAAATCAAGGTAAAGTTTTTTAAAGCCCAATTCATATTAAAAATTTTTCCTGCGGGTGTGAAGTGATTTTGACAGAGGCGCAGCTCACACCAAGAGCCCTCCAGACTTGTGGCCTCAGAGCAGAGAAGGGAAAAAATATAGCTCGGGGTGGGGACAGGAGGCAGAAATCGTTGAGAGGACCCTTTGGTCTTTAATTCATGTCAGAAGAGCCCCGGCTGTCACCCAGCACTTGTCCCAGATTTATGGATCATCTGTTTTGTTAATGCTTGTGGATCTCTTGCTGAACATAACCCTTCTGGAGGGTTTTTTCCCTGATCAAAGGCTGTTGGAGTTATAAATGTCCCTGTGATAGCTTGAGGTTTTGCTGAGAAGAGGCTGCATTGATGGAAGGGTTCTTGGGGTGCTCGTGAAGCCATATATCTTCCCTGGACATCTTCACAAGTTGCACTTTAATTTGATATATATTGAACAGTCTGGGCTTTCAAAGAACCAGCTGATGAATTTCTGGGCTGAGTGTGACCACGTGGAATGAGGCCATTTGTTCATTGTCAGTATTACCCGAAATACTGAACTTTTAAATATTTACAGCATTTTGTCTCGAATTCGCTCACAAGTGAAGTTTTATCGAGCTCATACCTGTGCGCCTGCAGGTGGAGGAGATTTAAGGTTAAATGCAAATAAAGTAGAGCAGGATTAGAAGCTCATGTAGCTCGTGAAGTCACAACTGCTTCTTCACCTTTCCTGTTCAGACTTCTCCAGTCTGAGGTGATTATTTTAATGGAATTAAAGGCTGGACCTTAATTAAATTCATGGGCCAGCAGCTGCCAGGCACATGTGTGTCCTCTGCCCTCCCGGGGTCACCTTGGTGGCTCAGAGGAGCTCCGTCCCCTGCACCATTGCAGCTTCCAGCCAGGCTCAGGCACTGGGGATTGGGGAAAACAGAAAATTTGTGATTAACTGTGCTCTCTTCTGTAAACACAGCTTGTGAAAGGGAGGAGTTCCATTATTCCTATGGAATTCCGTGTGAAATATTGGATTTCTGCGCTCCAGGACTGGACAAAGCCTGGAGGTGTCTGGAGCTGAACGTTTGCCAGGAGCACCTCAGTTCCAAATGAAGTGTCTCACACAGCCCGAGCTGGGAAATCCCATGGTCCACCCGAGGGAATGGCAGCTGGGAGATGGAATTTTCAAATCATGGAATCGTGGAATGGTTTGGGTTGGAATGGACCTTGAATCCCATCCAGTCCCACCCCTGCCATGGCAGGGACACCTTCCACTGTCCCAGGCTGCTCCAAGCCCCAATGTCCCACCCGGCCTTGGACACTTCCAGGGATCCAGGGGCAGCCAGAACCTTGTGGAACCTGGGATTTTAGGACACATCGGAATTGTTTTAACTTTTAACTGAGCCACTGCCATAGAGAGATCAAAGTCTTGATGGTTCCTTCAACTTTTGGATGGAAACGTTGCCGAGGATGGAGCGAGGCAGGAGGCTCGTGTCCCTTTGGGGCTGGTTCGGCACATTCCCATAAGGAACATCCCTTGGCCCGGAGCCTGGGGGATTTGCCACAACGTTTGGAGAGTTTCTGGGTGTGGGAGATAAACAAAGTGGGATTTTGGAGTGATTCCAGAGGAGGCATCCCATGGCTTGGCTGAACAGCAGCACCGGTGAGGATATTGGAGTTGTTCCCTTGGGAATATCCCCAAGACCCCAAGGAATGAGCATCCCAAAACAAATGCATCCTCAGGGGAAGGGATGGTTCCCAAACCTCAGCGTGTGCACCTTGCTCAGGCTCCACACCTCAGCCAGCCCCAACTCAAGGCCTATCCGAATTCACATTTTAGCTTTGCTCACTACTGAAGCGAGAGACCCACGGCAGCTCCCGGGCTCGGCTCGGAGCGCTCGGAAAAGGCCTCGGCATTCCGAGACCTTCGGAGCAAAGGTGTTAATTTTCATCCATTTTTAGAAAGGCATGATTATTGCTGGCCTGGCCATTTTATGTCCAGTGCTTTAATTACTTGAGAACAAACTGTTTTACACAATTCCCACGGCGATACTTTGGAAGCCAAATGCTCTGGCAGGAGCGTTTGTGTGTGTGAGAGCAGGAAAGAGCCACAGAGCACTCCATGGAAAGATAAAATCATGGCCCAGTGTCCACTCCAGCACTCACTAGGAATCCATGCGGAATTTCAGCTGAGGTCTGTGTTTTAGGGACAAAATTGGAGGTTTTATTGCTGCTTTAAAGTGCATGCAGATAATTTTCCTTTAATTCCAAGTCACATTACACCCAGCCAAGCCTGGTGTCATTTTACAGACATGAAAACATAGAAATTCTCTTCTCAAATTCCCTGTTGTTTATTGGTGAGGATTCTTTCTTTTACAGCAGCAGTGGGGAGGAATTCATTGCCTGAGCTGCTTTTATTTATATTATTTATGTTCCTCCTTCAGTGTTTGTTAAGCTGAAATCAGATAACAAACTGTCCCATCTGATTTAAGGGCATGGACAGATAAGAAAAGAGAAAATAGCTGTAGAATCTTAGCTAATAATTCATAATTAATAAGCTTTGCATATTTCTGAGGTTGGCAACATTCTCAGGGCTGTTCAAAGGTTTTATCCTCATTTTATTTGTTCCAAATAATGGGATTTTTTTCAGCTTTCTATTGAATTGGATGAGACCCTCTAGAAAAAAATTTATGTTAAGATGAGCGTGGAGTTTTGCTGTTGTCAGGCTGACAAGAGGAATCCATTGAAGTGTGTGCGGGGATGAATAATATTGGGATTACATTTGATCTTCTGCATTTCTCACAATGTTATCTGGGAAGCTGCAAGCAAACATTTTAATCGGCGGTGGTGAATCAAGAAACACTGGGAATGGGAATCCCTCAGGGCACAGATGGAGGTTTGGAGTGTGAAATGATGCTGTGCTCTGCACAGAAATCTCTACAAATGCCCAGTTCCCCTTAGGGAGAAGTGAAAAATAAACCCATCTATTCATTTCTGCTATTAATGCAACTGTTTCTCCAGGAATCTTGGTGGATTTCCTTTAAAAGAGAGTGAATTTGAGGTGGGCTGTGGCTCTCCTTTCCAGAAAGAAACATGAAGAAAAGGGAAACTGAGGAAATGTAGGAATTTCAAAATAAAAATCAGAAATGGAGATTGCAAACCCCAGCGTTTGTTTCTCCTGCAGTGAAGAGCAGTGTGTCTTTCTGTCTGGGTCCAGAGCAGCTCACAATCAAATTTCCAGGATTTTTCATGGAAGTTTTCCAGCCTGGAAGTACAGAGGGAGCATGTACAGAGAGAAAAGGATGGAAAAGGGGTGGTAAAGTCGCTAATAAATCTGCCAGTGGGAAAGGCCCTTGGAAGGAGCTGGGTTTGTAGCTGTCTCCAGCTACCACATCCCATCTTTTAACAGCATAAATAGCTGGGTTTAAAACTCGATTTCTCCTCTGAAAATGTTAAATTTGCTGGCATAAGATGGCAGCTTTTGACATTGGAATATGGGGCCATTCCATTAGATTTACAGTCTCCAAGTCCATATTCCCTTGAAGATTAAACCTTCATTAAGTTCCCCCTTTTTTCCCCTTGATTTCCTGCCTTTTGCTCACATCACACTCTAACTTTCATAAGCACTCTTGGGTTTTAGTGCTTTAATAAAAACAGCTTTGGTGGAGGTTTAAAGGCCCTTCAGAATCACTCCAAACCTTTTGGAAATTCCCCCCTAAATCAGTAACTCAACCTCCCTTCCCTATCCCCTGTCTCCCACCATACATCTTCATTAAGACGCATCCAGAGGAAGGCATCCTGTAATTCAAACAACCACACCGAGGCTCGATTTTCTCTTTTTCTCTCCTTTTTCCTTGCGTTTTTTCCCCCCATTGTTATGACTAGACAGAGGATCATACTGAGTGCATTAGCCAGGCTCTGACTCAGGACACCTACTGCTTGGAATGCCATTGCTCCCTGAAAGGGAAGGGCTGAGCCCTCCTCTCCTGCAGCCCTGAACCCCTCTCCGTGGCCATATTTCTGCCCCAGGAATACTTTGCTGGCAGCTCCAGCCAGGCAGCGTTGGAGAGCTGCGGTAGTTTGTTGTCAAAATGAAAAATGGTTCAGTGCAAAAGGTCCCGGAGCCGGGATGCGAACAATCAAGGAGCACTAAGTCAAGCATTTGACAAGGAACTTTGGTCTTGCTGTTAAATACCACTTAATATTGTCCTGCCCGATAATCCCTGCTGTTTAACAGCCCTGGAATCGCGGCTCGGGGATGGCATCCTGCCTTTGCTGAGGGGAGAAACCCAGCCAGATGTCAGGGATTTGCCGGCAGAGGGAAAGATGTGTCTTTTAACAGCCGGGGGAAATTGAGATGTTGTGATGATTGCAGGCATCTTGTGGTCTTGGTTCTGTTTTGGGGTTTGTGCCCAGGATGTTCAGGAACATTGCTGAGGTGAAAAGTGAGGAATTTCCACCTCTCGTGGAAGCTCTGGGAGCGACCCTGGAGCGTCCCAGCCTTTATTGGGAGTGGAACTGGAAAACTTTGCTGTTATCACCTCCATCTCTGCAGCTTCGCCTTCAAAACTCCTTCCCTGAGGGACAGGTTGTGTTTTCTAGTGAAGATTTGTTGCCTTCAGGCTGTGACCTCTGCTGTATCCCTGTTTTCACTGGTCCTGCTCAGATAAACCTCTGAGATCTTGGGGGCATTTTCCTCCTTGCCTTGAGTCCCTGATCCCAAGCCCTCCCACCTCCTTTCTCTGTTTGGATGTGCCTTTTTGGTGGTGGGGTTCTTTTTGGAACTAATTTTGATTTTTCTTTTTTATTTGAATATTTTTTTATAAATAATAACCTTTCTTTTTGTGAGTTTCGTCCTGTCCTGAACCTAAACTTCTGCATCATGAGTTGGGGACTATGTGCTGGGAAGAGATTCCTCAATAAGTTGATAGAAGATGGACAGACCTGAAAGTCCAGAGGACATTTCTTCATTTTAGATTGGCTACCAGTCCAGGAATAATCATATTCACAATGAGGGGGGGAAAAAAAAAAAGAGAGATTGTAGATAAGTGAAATGGGAAAACCCAAGCATTGTTATTGGTCTTTAATTTCCAGCCAGGAATTCCAGGATAGCAAACAGTGTCAAGGGAGCAACTGTTGGTCAGAGAGGTTTTGGGCTCCCCTGGATCCCTGGGAGTGTCCAAGGCCAGGCTGGACAGGGCTTGGAGCACCCTGGGGTGGTGGGAGGTGTCCCTGCCATGGCAGGGGTGGCACTGGATGGGATTTAAGGTCCCTTCGACCCAAACCATTCCAGGATCCCATGAATCTGCAATAACAAATAGTGATAATCCTTTTTGAATTACTGGAAGGAGAAGCCCAAGCAGTCCAGGAAGAGCTTCAAGGCAGAAAAGAGAGAGAGAAAAGAGTCCAGACCTGGAACAACCCTGCCTCTCCTTGGTGCCACTTGGGGACAGTTCCTGCGGCCCCAGGGACCGAGTCAGGGCTGAGCCTGACACTTTCCCAATCCCTGTTGCTCTGATTTTCTGATATTCGTGGAGATTTGCAGAAGCACGCAGGGAAGTCAGGCAGGCAGCACCAAGATGGTGAACAGAGAGAGTTTATTTACAAGAACTTCTTTATATATTCATTAATGATCTAATAATTATTGGTCGACAGTTTTTCCACTCCCTGTAACGATTGGTTACAACTCTAGAGCATCCAGTACCAAAACACAGAGATTAGAAAGCACAAGAATGCAACTTATCTCTATTCTCCATGAGAAAGAAGAGAAAGATTTTAAAGCAGTGCAGCTACAAATCCCAACTGTTCTCCCTCCTGTCAGGAGCAGAGCTGAGGGAAACCTCTCCGTGCAGGGGCAGGGAACGATGGCTGCTGCCAAATATTTTCCTTTTCAGATGCACCAGCAGGGCCCTGGCAGGTGCCCTTAGGAAAACACATCACACATTTTGGGGCGCTCTGCACCCCTTGGGGCTCTGTCCCACTCCTTGGGGCTCCATCCCACTCCTTGGGGCTCTGCCCCACACCTGAGGGGCACTGTCCCACTCCTTGGGGCTCTGTCCCACACTTGAGGGGCACTGTCCCACTCCTTGGGGCTCTGTCCCACTCCTTGGGGCTCTGTCCCACACCTGAGGGGCACTGTCCCACCCCTTGGGGCTCAGAGCCAAACACAGCCCCTGCTCCAGGGTCTGCGAGGGGCAAAGAGCTGCGGAGGTGATGTTGGCTCTGGGAAAAGCTGGAAAAGCAGCCAGGGGCAGCTTGGGAGAAGGCAAGAGTTGGGCTAAAAGCTGAGCCAACAGAAAGGAAGAAATCCCAAATTTAATGATTTAATTCATTGTCTTAATAATATTATTGAAGTACAATTAATTGCTAAAAGCTGAGCCAACAGAAAGGAAGAAATTCCAAATTTAATAATCTAATTAATTGTCTTAATAATATTATTAAAATATAATTAATTGCACTTCCATCATTTTTACTATTTACTATTAATTTTAAACTGATTTTAAACTTATTTACATATTTACTATTAATTTTAAACTAAGCAATAATTAATTTATACATTTACATATAAATTTGGTGGAATTTCTGTGTGCTGCTCCTGCATGAGGAATCAGCAAATCCCTCGAGCAGATCATCCTCAAGATTTGTAGGATGCACTTGTTTGAAATCCAAAAACTGATACAGAGAGATATGAGGCGAGATTGTTCAGTCTTGGCTTTTTCTTGGAATTTATCTTGGGAAATTAACCTGGGAAGGTTTTATTGGGGGGAGAAAATAATTCAGAGAGCTTTTCAAATCTGTTCAATCTCAGTCCGGAGAAAGAGCTGAAAAATTACTGAAATCCTGGGCAAGACTAATCCTGGAATCATGGAATGGTTTGGGTTGGGAGTGACCTTAAAACTCATCTTGTTCCACCCCACCATTGTCACCTTCCACTTAAGGTCAGTGGCAGGAGGAAGCAACCCCAGTGGCATTTCTAGGATTTTTTTAGCTGATAATTCCCTAAACAGCCACTTCCAACAGCCAGGGGAGCAAAATACCTCCTTAAAGTGCCAAAGTTAGAGCTGCAAAGTCACCTGTGGTGCCACAGCCCTCCTGGAAATGCCAAGCCCTGCGTTCAGGACTCAGCCTGTGGCTGGAAAGATCCAGGGGTGTTCTAAGAAGGCAGAAATATCCATCCCCATTTTTCCCAGGACTTCCCAGGAATGGATGTTCTATCAGCAGCTGGAGGGTTATTAATGGAGCATGGTCACAAGCCAGTGGAAATGTCTCGCTCTGGATTAAAAAATGAGGTTTCCAGGATCACTCTGGAGTTCAGCCCAAAGCTTTGCCTTTTGGGTTGTCAAACCAAGGTCCTTCGAAGCTGCTGTGGTTGTTTCCCTCTGCTTTCTGTCATTAGCCATGGAAATTTTGGGATTTCGAGGCCGTGGGCTGCCAGGGCGCAGTGGAACCTTGTCCTCAATTCTTCTCCATCAGGCTCTAATCTAGCAGAGCTTGCTCTTGAGGAATGCTTTGCAAAATTCTTGTGGTGTAAGAGTAGAAAACAGTAAATCAGAGTTCTGGGCTCCTGCACTCAATTCTTTCATCTCTGACTATTCTATCTTCTAACATTTCTCAAAAAGAAATAGAAAATTACCTCATTATAGACTTTCTCAAAAAAAAAAAAAAAAAAAAAAAAGGCAAACCAAAATTGATTTCTGGACCCTTCCAAATTCTTCTTCATTGTCTGGGAAGTTCCCTGTTCTTCTTTTCCATCTGGCCAAGTGACTCCAGGAAAAGCACTCAGCTCATTTTTAGTAGTTGGTTTTTCAGCTGCAAGGAAAGCGATTGGATCTTTCTCAAAAATGATAGGAAAACCCCAAGGTTTGCTGGAACTCTCAGCAGCGCGGTTGGAAAGGAACGACTTTCTCTCATCTTCTTTTGAGAGTTATGGGCCCTCACGGTCACTCTAAATCCTATTCCCTGAATATCCATTTCCAAACAGATATTCGGGATGATTTCTGAACTGGAATCCAGCGAGGGAGACTGGGAGCACATTGAGTCACCCAAATCACTCTGCACCTTGGGCTTTTCCTCTGCTCCACCAACAAATACAAACCTTATTATCCTGAGCTGCTTCCTGCACTGGCTCCTGTCCAGGGCCTTTCCTTGCCAAAATATCCTCCTGTCTGTGGGGACGCTCTCGTGTTTTCGCTTCCTGAGCTGCAGTTAATGGGACCCACCTGGTCTGCTTTGGAGGTGAGTCAGCAGAAGGCTCCAGAGTTTTTTAGAAAGCCTCCCTGGAAGCCGTGGGGAGCACAGACTCCATCCCAGGGAGGACAGGAAGTCAGGATTGACGTCACGGGGATGAAAATTGCATTTGGAGCAGAATGGCTTCGCTTAGAGAGGCAAATTCGGATGGGGAGACCAAATATATCCCTGAGTGTCACTGTCTGAGCATGTGCACTGCAGGAGTCAGGCAGGATCTTCCCGGGAATGTCCCAAACGGAATTCAGGAGAAGTTTTAGGTAAAGAACTGACTGCAGGCAGAGCTGGGATTGGAGGGAAACTCCTTGGTCTTACAAGAATTCCCTCTGTTCCAACCTCGAGCAGCACTCAAAGCACTCCAAGGGAAAGAAAAGGGAGAGACAGGCTTGGAGAATTCCCAGCACAGCCTCGTGGATATCAGGGATAAAAGTCAAACAGCAGCAGCTTGATGCTGTGTTGGGACTTAGAACTCCTTTGTCTCTTCCCAGAGAAACAGATCCAGCCCTTCCCAGGTCGGGCACAGCAATGGAAATGGTCACATTTCCTTTCTGATGGAAAGGCTCGGGCTGAGCCAGGATGAGGTGAAGCTCTCCATGTGTCTGTTTGAGAATTCCCTGTGTCGGTGATCGGTGTTTTGGAGGGAGGGGAAAAAATAAGGGAGAGGAGGATGTTCCCTTGGGGGCAGTGAGTGTCACTCCCGGTGAACTTCCCTGGGAGGGGGAACTGAAAACTGCGGAAGGTGATTGAGAGGAAATTGTCAGTTCTACTCTGAAGCAGATTCCAAAATCAGACAGATCTTCAGGTGAACACAGGGATGTGGGAAGAGCCCAGGATGGGATGGGATGGATTCCCTCTACTTGAGTCCTGGAGGGAACCATCCATGAACAAATTGGAGTTAATAAATATCTGTGCAATGAGGTTGATATTCACTTTTCCCTTAACTGGAGGTTTACATTTTCCAAGAGTCCTTTTTTTTTTAAGGTTCGTGCTGAAATGAAAGATACTTTTGTGAGCTCAATTTCCAGCTAGCAGCATTTCCACGTTCACCTGGGAACGGCACAGAACTCCAGCCTGGTTACGCAGCCAGCGCCACGTACGGACTCCCAGACAAATCCTCGCTCCTAATTAAAATAAACAATGGATTCCTCCGAGCTACAAGATCTTCAATAAAATTAAAAAAAAAAAAAAAAAAAAAAGAAAAAAAAAAAAAAAGGAAGAGAAGAGAGTGAGGGAAGATAATAGTTTAATTAATAGAAGCTGGCAGCTTCCCAAAGTACACTGTGGCAGTTGAGTGTGGGGGAGCTCAGGGTGCTTGGGACGTGGAAGAGCCAAATCCCTCAGGATGGGTCTTGCAGGGAAATGCTTCAGTGAACACCATCAGGTGCCTGGGCTGGGCCACAGCAGCCTGGATGTGCTCCCCGTGCTCACGGAGCAGCTCCTGGAATGGCTCCTGAGGTTTGGGGAGCCCAATTGTGCTGGAGGGAAGGGCAGGACCCTCGCGGGTCCGGCGCTGTCACAGGCTGGGACACGCTGGGCTCAGGAAGGAGCTGCACTGCCAAGGGGCTCAGAGCAGGAGGTGTCAGAGCCACTTCCACCTTGCTGAGGGATCAGCTGCTGCCTTCCAATGAAAATATTTTCCCTTCAGACTTCCAGGGGCAGAGGAGGTGTGCCTGGTGCCAACAGCATCGGCGTCGCAGGTAGCCAAGAGCTTTCCCTGGAAGAAGGAGGTGTGGGTCAATGTAAAATACCCCAAACGCTCCCCTCTCCTCTTCTCTCCCTGCTCCTTCCACTCTCCTTTCTCCACGTGGATCTGTCTGTGGGGTTTTCCACCCACCCTGCTGTATCTTCAAGAAGCCTTTAGTCTGCAGGTCTTGTTTTCTAGAAAATCCTTCTTATCCCTCCTCCTCATCCCTCCTTGTTCCTCCCCGCACTGTCCCCAAATCAGTCCGGGTTTGTTTCGGCTCACCTGGGAGCTGTAACCACATGGCTCTGGCTTTGGTTTTTGGCCAGGTAAAGCATTCCCAGCACCCTGAGCTGACATGAGGAAGGGCCAGAATGTGAAATCCCAGCCAGGGAGAGGCTGTCCCTCCCAGCTCCTGCCCCAGGGCAGCTCCTGTCACCCCAGCCCAGGTCACAGCCTGTGGCTGACACCCAGCTGGGTCTACCCACAGTGCTGGGATCACCCTGCAGCCCTGAAACCTCTGCCTGCTCCTCACTGCTGAGCTCCTTGTGGGCTGTTCTGCTGCTCCAGGAATGGGGACAGCTTGGGACTCCCCCAGGAGCAGTTTTTGAGGTATCCATCCCCTGGTGCAGAGCAGGAGCCAGAGGCCAGCGGTGCTTTCTGCACCAGGGCTGAAGGGAGTTAATGATTCTTCAAGGGCACAGCAGAGCCAGGTGTGTCTGCTTTCCCCAGGGCCTGATTATCTCCTGATAACCACATCCTCCCAAGCTGATTTGCTGCTGTGTTTTCCCAGCTTTTTGTACAAAGGAATGATTTAGATAAACCAAATTGACCATAAAATTTACCAAGTGAATTCCAACCTCCCCCTTCTTCTAAGAACATCGAGTGGCCACACTCCGAGGGGGCTGCAGAGTGAAACAACACCATTTATATTCTGAATTTCCATCCTGGGTGTCATCCCCACTGCAGCTTTATGAGCACGGAGCAAGATCAGCCTTGGGCTGGTTGACATCCAGCAGGGGTTAAGGGAGTGGGGAGGGGCAGAAGTGTCAAATTGAACAAAAAATACACTTTGTGCATTCCTGGGGCTGCTGCCACCTGTCCCACTGATGTGGTTTAAGGTGGCTCAGCATTCCCATCCCACCCCTGCCATGGCAGGGACACCTTCCCCTGTCCCAGGCTGCTCCAAGCCTGGCCTGGGACACTTCCAGGGATCCAGGGACAGCCACAGCTCCTCTGTGCCAGGGCCTCACCTTCCTCATTAAATCCCATTAATCCTTGAAGTCATTATCATCTGCGCATTGCATCTGTAACAGGAAATAAACACTGATTTTCTTCTTCCTGATGGAGCTAATTCAATAATTAATTCCAACTGCAGAGCTTGGCTGGTGGTTATTTATTCTGGTTGTTCTGTTTTGCTCAGAAGGTACAAAGCGAGCGGACATGCCCTTGGACATTATTTAAGGAGTACAACAGAAGCTTCTAGATCCCAACTGAACATTTGGGAATTAGCTAAGCGTGGGAATCGCTCCTCCATCCAACCTCAGAATGTCCCAGGCTGCATTTCCAGCTCTGCCACAGCTCAGGGGTGAGGCTGGACCAGGCCCTTCACTCTCTGGGTGTTGCTTTTCAAGCAGAGCGATGATTTAATCCCTGATGGATATGAGAGGAGCTCATCCTCGCTCGGATCAGTGCTGCAATCCCCACAGCCCCTGCCATGCTATAATTAGCATTAACACCAGATATGGGTGCTTAGGGAGCCAACCCTCCTTCTTAATTATTGGTTCGACTTCAAAGCCAGGAGAAAAAAGGGAAAATCCCACCCTGCAGAGCCCAGGCTCGGGTGCCTCCTAGGGAAGGTGACATTTCAGCTGATGGCTCTAAAAATAAAAGGGCAGCAGGGGAGAAAGTGCCTTTTACCTGCAGCCCCACTGATGCCTAAAGGACAGGCTACCCGAAACAGAGACCATGACAAATGAGGAGTATAAAAGCAGACAATTTATTCAAGGCCTGCAAAGGGCCATCTGGGCAAGCAAAGTCCCCATTGAGGACGACACCCAAAATGGGCCCTGGGTCACAAGCTCTTCACCTTTGATCAGTTCTGTCCCATTATTGGCCTTTAATTCTCCAATGGCACCCTCAGGTGATGATGTTCACCACCCCAGACCTGCTCCCCCATCTCACAGTTGTTTACATATTTTTGGGCTCTAGGGCAATGAATCTGTCCTTCAGAATCCTGGATCTGTGTTCAGACAGCCTTGTTTGGCCAAAGGTGCTGGAGCAGAGGATTTTAGCACTTTGTGAGAAGCACAGAACTGCAGCAAGTTACAGATACATGGAGAGTAAAAACTAGAAATACTTGAAGGTATCAGCAGCCCTGCCCCCTGCATTCCTGCCCCATGGGATCTCTCGGTGCCACAGCCGAGCGCTGGCTCTCCCAAAGCCAAAGGGTCAGTCAGAAATGGGAATTGCAGCCCCAGCCCTCGCTCAGCCCTGCTGACAGCGATGGCAGCTGGAGCCTGGCCCTGCAAGGAGCTGGACTCGGGGAATATTCGGGTTTTGGGGTTTGAATTCAGCTGGGTTTAGGGGCAGGGAGTTGCTTCTGTGATGGGGAAGATGAAATAGGAAAGCCTTATAAATATGATCACCTGGCAAAAGATGCTGAGAATATGGAAACTATGAGCGAGACTGAAATGAAGACAAGCTCTGAGATACCAAACCCCAGTGACTGAACAACTGGAAAACAATGGGATGGCCACTGAAGGTAATCCCCTTTGGATTAAACAATCCCCCTTTTGATTAAACAATCCCCTCTGCTTGCAGACAGGTCCAAGGGTCAGAGCAGACCCTCCTATCTTGGCAGAGGGTCCAAAAAGCAGTTTTTAGAGTTTAAAATATAACACCGTATGGTAATGCAATGACTCTCATAGGCTGTATGCAAATGTTGTAGGATTTGTAGCTTGTTCTAGATTGGTTAGTGAAAATTAGAATATTCAGCACAGAAGATGATTTATTGTATTGTAAACAGCAACCAGGGCATTCTATTCTATTCTATTCTATTCTATTCTATTCTATTCTATTCTATTCTATTCTATTCTATTCTATTCTATTCTGTTCTATTCTGTTCTATTCTGTTCTATTCTGTTCTCTGTTCTCTGTTCTCTGTTCTCTGTTCTCTATTCTCTATTCTCTATTCTCTATTTTATTCTATTCTATTCTCTATTCTGTACTTTTCCTCTCTCTCTCTCACCTCTCTGACTGCTCTGAGCTGTGTCTGGCAGCTCCTGGCAGCTCCCCTACCCCCACACCTTTCCCAATAAACCTCATGCTCTAAGACCAAACTTCAGAGATCTCTCGTCTCTGTCCCGACCGTCCCAAACAAAACCAGGGACAAATCCCACACTTCTGCTCCCTGTGGGTCACTCTGACCACCCTGGAGATGCCCCAAGCTGAAAAATGGGGCATTTTTAGGTGACATCTTCAGTTCTTCCCATGTGGACCTGTGGGGCTTTGCTGTGTGGGTTTTGTCACCAGGGACAGACCTGGGGCTCGCAAACCTCCCCAAAATCCCCCAAATCTCCTAGCACCCCATTCCTTCCATCCCTGGGGAACTCCTCAGGGAGGATGCACAGCCACTGCTCCTCAGTCCTACAGCGAGCTGAGAAATTCTGGAGGACAATTTTTCATCATGATTCACTAAAACCACAACTCGTTTTTCTTTTTTTTTTCTTTTTTCTTTTTTTTTTTCAGGAATGCATCCATTTTGGAGCGAAGCTTCCCAGATCCAGGGTAGCTCCTGGCTTTGGACAGTGGGACACATCTCCAGCAGACAGGAGGAATATTTGGGTTGGAAAAGCTGAGATCCCAAATCAGAGCTCACCGCGGGGCTCTTGGATGTTCTTGGGTGGGTTTTTTTCTTCTCTCTGCAAAATTTATTCCTCCTGCAGAGCGAAGTTGTTTTGGAAATCTCGAGTTTTTGTGGGATGGGAAAATTGTCAGGCAACTTCGGATTTTATCCGGAATTCTTTTTTTTTTTTACTTTTTTCCTTCAGGAATATTTTTTTCTGAGGCATCACTTGTCTTGTTTTAGACATATTTTTAGCTCAAACTAAAAGCAGATGGAGGAGATGAGGGTTTGTAGTTTTCTGAGGGAAGTGGTGAAATCATCAAATTTTGCTTAGAAGGGAATTTAGGGAAATGGCTGCAACAATTGAGAAGATGAATTTTTGTAAACTACAATGAGATAACTTTGCAGCCAAGTGATGTTTCAGTTTTGTAGGATAAAATCAGTGTCTGCACCATCAATATTTTGTTTCGAATTTTACTTAAACCTCTCAACTTTTTCTTGACTAAAGCCTTTCTTCACTGAAAAACAATTGCAAGGCATTTTTCTTTTATCACTTTCACTGCAAAAACCTCATTATGTGGAGCAGTTTGTCTGAAGTGTTTGAAAAATAACGGAACAAACAATATTCTGTTGAAGTTTCAGAACTCTTATTTTAAAATCTTAATTTTAAAAAAAAATTAATATGAATCATTGATATTTTTACTGTTTTGCCTTATAATTGTTTTTGCCTGCACATTATTTTCAGAACTTCCAGCCAGCAGTGAGACACCTCCATCCAACCTCTTCTGGGCCTTTGATCAAAATAAAATCTCTGTTCCTGAGAGCGCCAGATCCTGAGCTTGAAATATTTGCCTTTCTTTTGGATTCAAACACAATTTGCTGTGTCTGGCCAGGAAGATGATGCTGTTTTCCTCGCCCACCCTTCGTCTCTCCAATCCAAACACAAAGTTTGGAGCTGAAATTCGATTTTCTCCTTCAAGGTGAGGCTGGAAGAGCTGGGCAGGCAGAGCTGGGGCTGGAGCGATCCCAGAGCTGTGGATCCAAGGGAGAATGAGCCACAATTTGGAGCCCAGGGGGAGAGGCTGGGGCTGGGTGAGGCTGGGAATAAACATGGGAGAGATTGCAGAGCCAAAGGGACTGCCCAGCTCGAGCTTTCATGGCATTGTGGAGTGGGTTGGGTTGGGAGGAACCTTAAAATTCATCTCATTCCACCCCCACCATGGGCAGGGACACCTTCCACTGTCCCAGGCTGCTCCAAGCCCTGTCCAACCTGGCCTTGGACACTTCCAGGATGGGGCAGGGCTTGTCCTGGAGTTTCTGGCACAGCACAGCAACACTGAGATGTTTTTCCCTTGGGGCACTGAGCAAAACCTCCCATGGGATCTGCAGTTTGGGCCTCCCATCTTTAACCCCCAGCTGCAAATCCTCCAGAGCAGATCCAGGGTTTTGAGGGAATAAAGAGAGATTTGGGGCTGTAAGCAAGGCTGGAGTTCATGGATGTGACACTGAGTTTGTGCTGCTGATATTTGGGGGTGACACCCAAGGACACCTCAGGATGGCCCAGGGTGTTCCTGTGCAGGCTCCAGCCTGGAAATGCCTCCCCAGGGATGTGTGAGAGGCTTTCCTGGATGTGTGGGAGCCTTTCCTGGATGTGTGAGAGCCTTTCCTGGATGTCTGGGAGCCTTTCCTGGATGTGTGGGAGCCTTTCCTGGATGTCTGGGAGCCTTTCCTGGATGTGTGAGAGGCTCTCCTGGCTCTCCAGGCTCTGAGCTCATGGCAATGTCCAGCCCAAAGCCTCTCCTCTATCTCCAGCAGGAGTTTGATTTTCCCAAAATCCTCCTCCTTTGGAGTGCTGAATCGCAACTTATCCTCCTTCAAATTCCCTTCTGCCTGTGCAATCCTGGGAAAGAAGCTCCTTCCCTAAGTTCCACCTTCCCAAATCTCCCCTCAGGGTTTCAGCTGGTCCTAGATTTGTATGGAATAATAATAATAATATTAAAGTGCTCCTCTCCCTGGGGCATTGTTTTCTGGGTAGACAACTTCCAAAGGGCAGCCCCAGATCCCTGGAAAAATCCAGGCTCAGGATTTGCCCAAACCTCTGTGGTGACATGTAGCTGCACTGTTTTAGAAATCTTTCTCTTCTTTCTCAGGGAGAATAGAGATAAGCTGCATTCTTGTACTTTCCTAATCTCTGTGTTTGGTACTAGGTGTTGTATAGCTGTGACCAATGGTTTGAGGAGGTGGATTCCCTGCTGACCAATAGTTGCTAGATTATTGATGGATATATAAAGAAGTTTCTGTAAAAAAAGTTTCTCTTTTCGCCATTTTGGGTCCATCTGCTTCCTCTGCCAGCTTCTGCGAATCCCAGGAAATCTAAACCAACAGTGACATGCCATGGGTGGGAAGGAGTGGAGGGAAATCAAAACCCCAAGCAAAAATGAAAAAAAAATTGCAAAAAAAAGAGTGTTTTCTTTTGAAATGATTCATTTTGGGCATTGTGCTGTCCCACCTCTCCTCTCCCTGCAAATCTCCGTGGGATGTGGAGGGCTCTCCCTGCTCAGGATGCCAACAGATGGCAATATTTTATCATCCTTTTGCAGCCCAGCCCTTCCCTCTGTGCCCTGCAGGCTTTGCATCTCCTCCTTGTGCCATGAGGAGCCTGTGCTTGGCTGCACCACAAATCCCTTTCTGCCGTGATATTTGCATTTTTAATAGATATTTTTAATGGATATTTTTAATGGGTATTTTTAATGGGTATTTTTAACTGATATTTTTAAGGGATATTTTTGATGGATGTTTTCAACGGATATTGCAGCTGCAGGTTCAGATATTCTCACCTCTGAGGGTTGGGTAGAATGACAAAAGCTCTCTGTGCCAAGGCAGGGCTGAGGTGTCCCCTCAGCCCCGTGATGTGGCAGTGGTGGCAGACGGTCCCAGGGGACAGCAGGGCAGCTCTCCCAGACAGGTTTGTGGCTGAGGCTGGCACTGCTGGCAGCAGTGAGCCTCCCCTGTCGCTGCTGGTCACTTTTTCCTGTTGTTGTGAGCAAACATTTGGCAGGGAAGGCAAACAGATGGGCCCCAGCATATTGTCCTGTTCGCTTGTTCTCAGCTCGCTCCGCCAGGAGTCTGTTGGTCTTTTCTGCTTTCCCTTCGGCCAGGAATCCATGGCTGTGCAAACACATCCCAATCTCGCCATGGATGAGCCTTTTCCCCTCCAGTTGTGCTGAGATTTGGCTCAGGTCAGAGCCAGGTCTGGCAGTACCCAGCAGGGAGGGCTCCAGGCAGCAATAAAAATGAGCCCACCACAAACCAGCCACCATTTCTCTCTTTTAAAAGTGGTTCTTTCCTTCCCTCCCTGCCCCAGCAGAGACTTTCCTGCACTGGAAAGGACCCACAGGCTGTGGGAAGCTTTGCAGGTCACTGAGGTGGGACAGTCCAGCCCCGGAGCAGCTCACCCTTCCCTCCAGGAGCAGCCCAGGATCATTCCCCATCCAGGCCCTGCTCCAGCCCTTCCCATCCCCAATTTCCACCGCTCCCGACACTGCCTGGGTGCCCAGGCTGTCCCCAGGCTGTCCCCAGGCCGTCCCCAGGCTGTCCCCAGGCTGTCCCCAGGCTGTCCCCAGGCTGTCCCTTTGCACAGGCACAGCCTTTGCTGGGTGTGACACCTTAAATCAGATTAATCTGGCCAATAAAGGGTTTGTGGCCAATAAAAACCCCGCAGTGGAGTGGAGGATTCAGGAGGAGGAGCAGGAATGAGGGGCTCGTGCCCAGTCCCTTCCAGGCTGTCTGAAATCCTGGGAGGAAGAGGAGAGCAGGGAGAGGAAATGAGGAAATGGCCCCACGAGGTTCAGGGTGCTGATAGCCCTAAATAGCCTGGATTTCAATTATTCTCCATCCATTTCTCTTTCTCTATCATCCAGATACCATTTATTCTATATTTATCTATTTATTCTCTATTTATTATTCTCTATTTCTATTATCTCCAGATAGGCCTTGGAGAGCAATGGGAAGGTTAAAGATTGATTTGGGTGATATTTTTACCTTCTCAGGCTCAACACGTTCATGCTTTTTGCTTTTTGATAAACGTCACCACTGAAGTTCTTGTGGCTCCTCTAGCAAAGCAATTCTCTAAATCCCAAAGAGTACTTGAGGAGTTTGTTGGTTTGGGGATCAAATTTTAAAAAAGTCTGCATCGATTTGATTTTCCTTGGAGCAGAAGATAAAGAACAAAGCAGTGAAAATCACCTCCCTTTCTCCATGAGCTCGGTGGGGCAGATAGGAGGGAAATTAATTAGGATCCCTAATTGCCAGGGCTGATTGGCATCTGGAGCCCCGTGAGTCAGAGGCTGTTCCTCAGACAGCTCTGCTGTCCCCGACAGGTACCCAAGTGCCACTGCCCAGGGCTGGCAGGGCTGTTTTTAGCTGGAACCCAGAGGAAGAGGAGAAGGTGAGGGAGACATGAACTCATGGAACAGTTTAGGAATTGTCTGTGCCATGCTGGTGCCTGGCAGGTCCCCTTGGTAACCCTGGCATGGGTTCTGCCAGCGTCCCTCCCTCCCCAAAGGACATTGCCTGTCCCCAGGTCTGGTGGCAGGGAATGCCACCCCACAACAATGACAGCAGCCGTGGGAGGGGAGCCCTGGGCCTGCAGGCACAAACAGATGAGGTTTTTTGTTTGCTTTCTTCTGGGTTTTTTCCGTGCTCCTCCAGAGGTGACTTTCCACATCTCTGGGAAGGGATTGCTGCGGCAGGGGCTGAGCCTGCGGCACCACCACCCTCTGGGACAACACCCTGGGGACGTGGCAGGACACCAACCTGGGCCAGCGTGGCCTTCCCGAGCACCCAGAGGGGCCATCCCAGCTGGAAAATGCATCCCTTGGTCCTGGCAGGATCTTGGGAAGCCCCACCTTCTCCCCCTCTTGTCACAGAGACCTTCACACACTGAACATCGTGGGTGGGTCGAGCTCCCCTCGCAATGAAATCACTGCAGAACTTCAGATCTCATTTTGGGCCATCCCTGCAGCCCTCCCGAGGAGAGCACAGCCAGCCCTGGTCCCCGTGCCCTTGGGGACAGAAGGATGCCTGTGGCACCAGGATGGATTTCCCATTCCTTTCTGAAGGAGCTGGGGTTTGCTGTGGTCCTTCTGAAGGACCCTGAGGGTTTTTGGGGGTCTGACCCCTCCTCAGCCCTGTCCCCTCCCTGTGCCCAGTGCCACCTCAGCCCCGCTTTTGTCCCTGCTGGTTCCTGTCCAAGCAGAGCAGCTTTTGTCTGAGAGCAAAGACTCAAATCCCTCTGTGAGCACAACCTCCTGCTGGAGCTGCCGTGAGCCTCTCCCTGTGTGCACATCAACCTCTGCCCAGGGATTTGCCTTTTTTCTGTCGTTTCATCAGCAGGCGAAGGATCCTGCACTCCAAATCCCAAGTTCTAGCATTCTATGATGTGATGGAAATTAACACCTTAATATATATATGAAAAACAGCTCCAATTAGATTTTTTTTTCTTTTACTGTGTTTCCTGCTCCTTATGACTAAGTGTGGGTAATTATCTTGGCTCACTTTTTCCACTCCACCCATGCTTAGAGAAAACCTGTTGCAAGTTTTCTTGAGATTTTTGCTTTTTTTTTTCCTCCCTCACCTCTTTTTTTTTTTTTTCCTGGTAGTTTTGTTAATTAAAAGCTTCGCAAATTGTTGTGCGTGATAATTATTTTTATTCTGGTTTAGCAGCATAAAACTAGAGATTTGAAATGCTTTCAAGAAGGAATCGAGGTGTCCAACACAATTTTTTTTTTCCTTTTGCTTCAAAAATTACTTTTCCAAAAGCTTCTAAAAAATATAAAACAGACCAAAAAACAACAGAAAACTCTGCTCACTTCTGGACTTTCTTGTCACTTATTTGGTCCCAATTCTGCAGCATTCAGGACTTTCTAAGGGTTGTTATGGGTGAAATATAAGGCCTCATCCACAAATGTACATTGTTTTCCCATTCCAGAGGGAAGAAAAAGCTCTCTCAGCAGAGATTTTCCATGTCTCCATTGAATGATGGACCCAAACTCCCATTTCTGACAGAGCTATCCCCCAAAACTGCTGCGTTTACAAGGAAAATTCAGTTTTCTTCATGCTTCCCTAAGATTATTTCACCTTTTCCACAATGAATGTTAATTAACACAGAGAGACTTTGCCTTGGCAAAATGTAAAAGCAATCCTCAGCTCTGCTGAATTCTTTCTGCTCTTCTTCCTTCCACAGATTGTTGTGACCTTTGCCATTCCTGCTTCCCAAATATTCCAATCAGAAGGATAAACCAGGAGGTTTCAGGTTATAAACACAGACATCGCTTGGGCCAACTTGAAGCAATTTTGGGCCATCACAGAAAGTTGGGAAGCAGGGAATTGTCATCCCACAGAAATCCCTGGCTCTGAATTCCCTCGTTTTTTCTGCCTCCCTTCTTTTTCCCTTTGTTTTCACCCACAAAAACCATCCCCAACTCCCAGGAGGAATCCTGGGCACAAAGCGAAAAAAAACCTCTTTGAATTGATTTCAATCTCATTTTCTCGTCTGCAGACCCAGACCTTTGGAACATCCATTTTCCCACCTTTTGGAGAAAATCAGCAGTAAATTGTCAGATAATGCCCTTCATTCAGAGAACATTTCACACATAAATAGCAAAAAATATAAACAGTGACTTCCATGGATCAGCTGGAATGAGTCTCCCAGGCATTTTCTCCTGACCTCTGAAACATCCATAACTTTTTTTCTTTTCTCTAATAAATGCATTCGAACTTCTTAAAGGATTTACTGTGTGGGTCTGAAGAGAGGTTTATTCTCTTCTGCTCGATGATTAAACAGCTCTCATTTGGGCTCCTACAAGATTTAGGGATTTTAAATATTTTTCCAAGGGTGTTCAATGGGAATCTGTTGTTCCGTGAGTGCTCCATACAGGTGACAAACCCAAATTATTTCAGTTATCCCTTTTTTTCTGAATGAAAAGATGGATTCTGGAAGCGTCATGAGGGAAAGGACAGGGAAGGCTCTCAAAATGCTTCAGAAAGAAGAGCTGGAACAGAGGAGGAATCAATTTGCTGCAGGACCTGAGAAGAGCAAGGGTGGGAAAAGCAGGGAAAGTCCTGGAATTTACCAAATTTGGGTAAATTGGAAAGCTGGGATGCGGTGAGCAGAGAGGAGCCTCACAGAGGGTGAGGATGGAAAAAGGATGAAGGCAGAATGCCCAGAGAGGCTCTGCTCACGAATCATTTTGTTCTGCTCACGGTTCATTTCAGCTCTGCTCGTGATTCATTTTGGTTCTGTTCACAATTCATTTCGGTTCTGCTCACAATTCATTTTGGTTCTGCTCACAATTCATTTTGGTTCTCCTTGTGATTCATTTTGGTTCTGTTCACAATTCATTTTGGTTCTGTTCACAATTCATTTCGGTTCTGCTCATGATTCATTTTGGTTCTGCACACCACGAGTATAGCACCCTTAGACAACAATTTCTCGTTTTCCACATTTCCAAATGTTTCTGATGCCACAGACATCTCTATTTTCCCAAATGTGGGTGGCCCTCCTGTCCCCCTGCCCTTGTCCCCAACCCTGGGGCACGAGGAGACAATTCCCCAGGGCCAGGGGCTGTTCTAACCTCCCCATCCAAGCCCCGCTGATCCCACCAGGAGTGACCAGGTGACATTTGTGACAGGGACAAAGGCAGAGCTGCCAGCAGGAAGAGTTATTAATTAATCAATTAATTATCAACTCGAGTTAGGACAAAACAGAGGGGAAAAAACCATGTCCCAAACACAGCGTGGGACTTCTTGGGAGGGTTTAATATGCAAATGATGGGTGAGTGAGGAGGAAATGTGGCATTTGCCTTCTTGTGTTCTATAACTGTGTGAGTTCTCTGAGGCATTGCCCTCTCAGTGCCTTCCTCCCGCGACCTTGGAACGCTGAGCCCTCTCTCCATTAAAAATGAGAATGTGTCCCAGACTAAAAGGCAGTCAGGGAGAACTGAGCTGGGATTTGGGGTTTTTTTCCCCCACAGCTTTGCCCTCAGGCCATCACCCTGCTATCCCCAGCCTGCAGGGCCAGGATGAGCCGTGAGTTTTGCTGTATTTCTCGAATTTTCCTGAATTTTCCTGACTTTTCCCGAACTTCTCGACTTTTCCCGAATTCCCCGTGGCTGTCAGAGCCTTCCTGCTGCCATCAGCAGGGACCTGTTGGGTCTCGCCCTGCGCCAGAACACCTCTGAGCCACCGCGGTTCAGGTGAGGGTTACAGACTCGCAGTCATCCGGAAAATCTGCGAAAATCCGCGCTCCCCGCGGGACGAGGGCTGGGCTGTGTCTGCTGCAGGAGATTTCTCTTCATGCGTGAGGCCTTGGCAGGAGGACACCATGGAGGGAAGGTTCAGATCTCTTTGTTCTGTCCCTTCCCAGGCAGGACCTGACGGATCCAAGGATTCCGGACACCCCACATGGTCTGCTCCGTGCTCGGGGAAGGGATTGATGGGGAAAGCAAAAGTTTAGGGATGAGAAAGCAGCAAAAAAGAAAAAAAAATTTTTTAGGTTTTTGCTAATAGATGCTAATTACGATGATCACAGAGGGAAACCCCGATGTTTTTATCCCCTATTTTCCTTTCAGTGCTTGTTACCATTTCCTAACAGCAAAATGTTCCTCATGGACATTGGCTGGGGAAAAAAATACAAAAAAAATACAAAAAAAATACAAAAAAAAAAAAAATGGGGAAAGCCCAAGCTGAGGCTGGAATTTGATTCCCTAAAAGAACAGTGATGGCATTTGCTGTGCAAAGCTGAATTCCTTCATTCAAAGCCTAAAGGAGGCAATCATCACCATCATTCATTATCATTCACGGCACTGAAAAGCAGATTTTCTGGTGGAGAAATATCATCTTTGGGGGCCGATTCCCACTGCTGCTGCCTGCTGTGGAGTGTCCCATCCTGTAAAAAATGTGTGACATATTCCAGGCCTGGCAGAGCCACGGTGTTTTCCTTCCCAAGGAAAAATCAGGATCACTGTGAGCTGCAGAAGCAAATCCCAGGGCTCTGTCTATTTGCTGCCATTCCTGGGCAATGTCCTGGTGCAGGAATTGCAGCAGGTTCAGCAGGGAAGAGCTCAGAGCAGAGTGACGCCAGGGCTGATTGCTCAGACTTTAGGGCTTTGTTGGATCAGGGTGTGAAAAGTCAGCCCAGGGAGGATAAACCCAGCCTGGGAACAAAGCTGTGCTCACTTGTTGCTCTCATTTTCTGATATTCATGGAGATTCGCGGAAGCTCGCAGGAAGTCAGGCAGGCAGCACCAAGATGGTGAAAAGAGAAACTTTATTTACAAGAACTTCTTTATATATTCATTAACGATCTAATAATTATTGGTCGATAGTTTTTCCACCCTCTATAACGATTGGTTACAACTCTAGAGCATCCAGCACCAAAACAAAGAGATTAGAAAGCACAAGATTTCAACTTATCTCTATTCTCCATGAGAAAGAAGAGAAAGATTTTAAAACAGTGCAACTACACCCACTGAGGTTTGTTCATGAAGAGCAAACAAATCTTCCTGAGGATGGACTTGGGTTGTTCGAGTTCTGATTTTTTTTTTTTCCCCTAAGATGTCAAAATGATGAAGAGGAATATAAAAAATAATGGCTAATCCCTGCTGGTGGGCTTTGCTGGGCTTCTGACTTGGAATCGAGGCTGCAAATCTCGGTTTATTGAACATCTTAATTTCAGGTTCATCTGTGTTAGAAATACTGATAATCTGTATTTATAACTGTAAAATAATCCTGTAAGATATACCCTTTCCAACAGCTGAGTGTCCTGAAGAACCACGGAATCCCAGGATGGTTTGGGCTGGAAGGGACCTAAATTTCACCTTATTCCACCCCTGCCAAGGGCAGGGACACCTCCCACTGTCCTGGGGCTCCAAACATCATCCAGCCTGGCCCTGGACACTGCCAGGGATCCAGGGGCAGCCACAGCTCCTCTGGGAAAAAAATCCTTCAGCCTTGTTGCTGTTGTCACCCCATTTTCCCCATGAGCCAAAGGGCATCAGGTGCTGAGCAAGAGCTGGAAAATCTTTGATTTTCAGACCGAAAATTATCATTTTCCTCCTTTTCTCTGTCCTTTGTCCTCCCTTTTCAGAGCGTGATGTGATTATAAACGCGCCATGCCGGTGTTTGGAGGTTTATTTTTACTGCTCTTCTCAGTTCAGGACACACCCTTTTCTCACCACCTCCTCCTCGACTTATTTCTGTTTATTCTGGATTTCCACTCCAGCTAACGAGGGAAAATGAGCATCTCTGCTGATAAATCACCCACAAAGAGCAACAGCGAAGATGTGGCCCTCACTTCCACCTCCAATCTGATCCTGCAGCTGGGAGCAGAGCCTTTATCTCCCTGTCTGATCAGGGTAAAATGCTGCCAGGCAGCAGACAAGGCTTTTTTTCCCTCCCTCTCCTGTTCAGACCTGCTGCTTTTTGCCCTGGGACTTCTGATGGATGTCAAGAGAAAAATATTCTTCAGGGAAGAGAGTCCTTAACCCCACAGGGAATTGCTGAGTGGCTCAGGGAGGGATTCAGCTCCAAACAGATCAGTTCTGGAGGTGGCCAAGGACAGGGGCAGTGTCCTGTGGGGCTGAAAAGGAGGAGCAAAAAGCAGTTTTTTCTCTGGGAACGCTACCATGTCACCAAGGCCTGATAACAATTCATTCCTGGCCTGATAACAACAAATCCAAGAGCCAGAGGGGCGTCCTGAGAGCTCAGGCCACTGTCACCACTGGGGACAAAGTCGGTGTCACCCCACAGGACCGTCCTGAACAGGGAATGTTTTATATCCCGGGATGTTCCCACCTCTAGGTGCAATCCCAGATGAGGACCTGACCTCCAGAAGAGTCCCTGTGGTTCCCCCTCAGCAATTCCCAAGGGCTGGAGGTGCCCAGGGCTCCATGGGGTGACTGGGATCACACAGGACTGGGATCACACAGGGATGGGATCACACAGGACTGGGATCACACAGGGATGGGATCACACAGGACTGGGATCACACAGGGATGGGATCACACAGGGATGGGATCACACAGGACTGGGATCACACAGGGATGGGATCACACAGGGATGGGATCACACAGGACTGGGATCACACAGGGATGGGATCACACAGGGATGGGATCACACAGGACTGGGATCACACAGGGATGGGATCACACCAGGGATGGGATCACACCAGGGATGGGATCACACCAGGCAGGAGGCACTGGGATCCCAGCGCCAGGGAAAGGAGGGAAAATCAGGATTAGTGTTATTAGGACAAATCAGTGCAATCTGTAGTTGCACTGTTTTAAAATCTTTCTCTTCTTTCTCATGGAGAATAGAGATAAATTGCATTCTTGTGCTTTCTAATCTCTGTGTTTTGGTACTGGACACTTCAGCGTTGTAACCAATCGTTATAGGGGTGGAAAAACTATCGACCAATAATTATCAGACTATTAATGGATATATAAAGAAGTTCTTGTAAATAAAGTTCCTCTTTTCGCCATCTTGGTGCTGCCTGCCTGACTTCCCTGCGAGCTTCTGCGAATCTCCACGAATATCAGAAAATCAGAGCAACACACATCAGTTTTGCCTCAGCCCGAGCAGGAGGCCTGGCAGTTCATGGAAATGTCACCCCTGAGCCAAGGAAATGGTAAAATTAGATGGGAGGGATCTGATCATTCACAACAGAGTGAAATCTGCACTCGGAGGGGATTGAGGAGTTCCCTTTCCCTGGCCATGGCTTTTCCCTTCCCAAGCACTTCTCTGGCCCTTGAACTCTCAGGCTGCTCAGCAGGAGAATTATCCAATTTTGTGAGGCCACTTGCAGCTAATAAACAATAAGGGATAAATAAATAATGCTTCCCTAAACAATAAAAGAGAAATAAATAGTGCTTCCCTCAACCTCTACCTGATCTGGACCCATAACTGACAGCAAATTCTGTTTTTATGGTGGAAATCCCAGGGCAGCTGGGTTTGTTTATCCCTGAAAGGATTCAGCATCGCTCCTTTCATTTTTCAAACTTCCATTTTTCCCTACTTGATTTTTTTTTTTTTTTGTGGTCAAAACTCAAAGGAACAACGAGGGAAAATCCCCTCTCCAAACAAAGCCAGAGATGAGCAAAAAAAAAATTGATGCAAAGTCTGCTGCTGTTTGGAACCCTCACCCTGGGGTTCTGAGCAGCTGAAAAAGCAGAAGGAGAAAGGGAAACGTTCACAGTCGTGCCGGAAACCTCAGGAATTATTTTAAATGCGTGGCTATGATGATAATTTTTGATTTGTAGGACGACAATGTGAAGTGTGGGGGCTGAACGTGGGTGCCAGAGGTGTTTGGTGCTCGTTGTCTCCCAACTCTGCTTGCTGTGACACGTTCCCCTTGCCGCAGCAAATCCCTCATCGTTATTTACAGTCATTAAGCTAATTGTGGCAGGGGAGGAAATGACACAGACATGTCCACCCCCAGATAAAGCTTTCCCCCTCCACGCGGTTTTGGGATTCACGTGGGATTGGGGCTGTGCTTGGAAAGGGCTGCACCGACATCTGGAAGGATCATAATGAGCTCTGGAAGAATTACTGTGGAGCTTGGGGAGGAAACTCAGCCCTGCAGCCCAACTGCAGCTCGGTGGAGTTACTGAAAACGCAGTCATGTCCTCACCCACGGTGAAACTGAAAGGGAAAAAACCCAAATTTCATCCAAAAATAGACACCAGGGTGGGCACTGAGCCCCTGTGCCCAGCCAGGAAGGGCAGAGGGATGAGCTGGGCCATGGGAAAGATGGAGAGACAGGAATTTTGACTCCTGGCTCGGTTTTGTAATTGGGCTCCTCTTGAGATTGAGACAAACCACGGAGGTGAAGCTTCTCAGCTCCTTCCACTCACTGGGATTGCTCCACACTTTGGGTGACCCCATGGGAAATCTGCTGCTTCTCCTTTCCAGTGGAAATTCGGAGGGGAAAGCAGGAAAATTCAGCACTTTGAACTGCTGGATGCTTGGAAAGGTCTCTCTCTGGCCACTTTTTGTGGTTTCATTGCTCCTGATTGTGAATCCACAAGAGCACAGCTCACAGGCGAGTCAGGCTTGGAAAGGCTTGGGAAGGAACTCCCCAAATCCTGAATTATTGGGTCCATCTCTTGAATTCAGGGAGAGCTGAAGAGTTTCTCTGTCCTGACCCTGTCCTGACCCGGGGCTATTTCTAGGACAGGATAAAGCTTGAATTGCTGCTGGTGGAGGCTCGGCTGTTGGGCTGGGCTCACCTTGGTGACACCGTTGGCACCTGAAGTGTCACCTGGAAGTGTCCTGTGCCCAGGGTTGCTCGGTCAGGCTGTCAGCACCAGCTCCTGACCTTGCAGAGGACCCTGTCCTGATCCAGGGCTATTTCTAGGACCAGATAAAGCTTGAATTACTCCTGGTGGAGGCTCGGTTGTTGGGCTGGGCCAGGGATCAAAGGCTCCCCTTGGTGACACCATTGTCACCTGGGGAGTGTCCTGTGCCCAGGGATTGCTCGGTCAGGCTCCCAGCACCAGCTCCTGACCTTGCAGAGGATGGGGAGCTGTTGTGAGGATGCAATTCGGGAATAATTCAGGATTTTGGTGTGCCCTTCAAGGATCCGGTCGGGTTTTAGGTTTTCTCCTCTCGCCCAGTGGAAGGTGAGGGACGGTGATTTTTAAGGTCCTCTCCAACCCAAAGCATTCCATGATTCCGTGGTTCCACCACCCTCTGGTGCTCTTAAACGCACTGGAAAATTGAGAATGGGTTGGATTCCTGCTGGAGCCAAACGATTGCTGACAAAGCTTCCTCCTGGCCAGGTGCCACCCCAGACAGGCTGGGGAAGGTGGCGTTGGTTATCAGAGCCTCATCTCCCCCACTTTCATCATCACCTCCTTTCAGGAAGAGGCTGCTGCAAATTGTTCCTCGCTGCAGCCTGGGCACTTAAAACCAGGGTGCTGGGAATCAAAAAATAACAAAAAAAAAGCCCTAAAAAACAAAAACAAAAACAAACTAACAAAAAAACCAAACAAAAAACAAAAACAAAAAAAAACCCCAAACAAACAAAAAAAACCCCAAAAATTTTTAATTTTTTTTTAAATGAAATGAAATGAAATGAAATGAAATGAAATGAAATGAAATGAAATAAAATAAAATAAAATAAAATAAAATAAAATAAAATAAAATAAAATAAAATAAAATAAAATAAAATAAAATAAAATAAAATAAAATAAAATAAAATAAAATAAAATAAAGAACAACCCACACCAAAGTACTGCTCACTTGGCTGAGCCTAGGCTGGAAAATTGTCCTGGAGGTGCCTTTGGTTCCAGCGGTAATAATCTCTGACATTTGTCACGCGTGAATTATCACCTTATTATCATTGTAGGTTCAATCAAGCCAAGGTTTCTTGTAGGGTTGGAGATCGAGCTGTGATCTCTGGTGGGGTTTGCAGGGCCAGGCGAGCCCGGTTGGGGTTTTTTCTGCTTTTCTTTTGGGATCTTACACTTGATTCCTTGCAGGGCCAGGTGAGTCAGGGTTGGGGTTTTTTCTGCTTTTCTTTTGAGATCTTGCACTTGATTCCTTGCAGATCCATGGGATGGCTGTTTCCCCATGGAAATGCCACTTTCCATGGGATCACCCCAGAGCACAACCTCGGAGTGACTGAAGCTCCCATGGGGAAGGTAAATCCTAATCCTCATTCTTTAAAGATTGCCAGAGGGAGTCAGTGAGGAATCAGGAGAGGAAAGAAGATTCCCAAGGATTGAAGTTGTTCTATCACCACAGATAAACCCAAGTACTCTGCAGCAGAATTATGAGAGTTTTATAAAACTCTGCTTTGTAGTTGCACTGTTTTAAAATCTTTCTCTTCTTTCTCATGGAGAATAGAGGTAAGTTGCATTCTTGTGCTTTCTAATATTTTTGTTTTGGTACTGGATGCTCTAGAGTTGTAACCAATCGTTACAGGGGGTGGAAAAACTATCAACCAATAATTATTAGATCATTAATGAATATATAAAGAAGTTCTTGTAAATAAAGTTTCTCTTTTCGCCATCTTGGTGCTGCCTGCCTGACTTCCCTGCGAGCTTCCGCGAATCTCCACGAATATCAGAAAATCAGAGCAACACTTCTTTATTAAAGAAACATTCATTTTCCTGTTCTCTCCCCATCTCCATCAGTTTGTTGCTCACAATTCTCTTTTCCCAGCCTGAGGATGTGACGTAACTGTGATTTATTCAGCCTGGGAATCCCCAGCGCTGCTCCCCTGCTCCTTGGCACTGTTGATCCATCAAATCCTGAGCCAAGCAGTGGCAGAGGCACAGCCACAGGGACCCCATTCCTCCTGGATCAGCTTCCCAATCTTTATTCCTGAATATCGTTTGGCTGAAGATTTGTGTTGAGAGATGGAAGAGGATACCCAGGATTCAAAGCTAAGGAAAATCGAGCCCAGGGAAGCAGGGAAAACACATTGTCCATTTTTAATTCCACTCGGGAAGCTCCTGGCAAGCTCCAGGAGCTGTCTGGGTGCCCCAGGTTGTTATAATATCACGTGAGACCAAAGCAGCACCACAGAAATCATCCTCTCGTCCTCCACCGCTGCTCTCTCATCCCATATTTTGTCTGCTCCCATCCTTCCCTGACTTTTAGTGCCCAGCTGATGGAGAGGCTGGGACTGCTGGCTGCAGACACAGGACAGCTTTAAAAGCTGTCCCATGAATTTTCCCCATTGCCCCATGAATGCAACATGAACTGAAATCGCAGGATCTGCCTTGTTATCGCTGTGGTTTTTTTCTCTACAGACAAGTCTGGGCACGATTTTCCAGCCGGAGTTTCCACATTTGTCTGTTGATTTAATTTCTCCCAGGATATTTAAAAAAAAACCAAACCAAAACAATCCCAACCCTTTTCAAGAGTTCCCAAACATAATCCTGCTGCCAGGCAGGAAAACAAGAGGCTGAACTCAAGCGTTCCTGGAGAGATTTTCTCTAAAGCAGGGAAATGTGTAGAGAGGGTGATCGAAGTTCTCTTCAGGACTCCTTGTGATTTATTTGCATTTTTTGGGAGGAATGAGGGTCAGGACTTGCTGCTGACTCTACCTGTGCAGGTGATGAGGGCACACAGCCCCCAGGGGCTGATTCCTGTGGCCTTCCCTTCTTATCAGTTCCAGGGATGCTCTGGGAAATGTTTCTTTCTCTGCCCTGACCTGAGTTGGGTGCAAAACTGAAATTGGAGGAAAGAGTTTCAGGGAGGTAATTCTGGGAGAGATGAATTCTATTAGTTCTATGAATATGAATTCTATTAGTTCTATTAGTTCTATTAGTTCTCTGCCCTTCTTGCTGAGCATCTTCTTTTTAAGTGACAGCTTTGTGCTCATGTGGAGTGAAAAAAAAATCAACACCAGCCACCCTAAACCCCAACATTTCCATCCCTCCTTACCTCACACAGCTCTTCTGAATTTTAAAAAGCAATTTACTGAACCCACCTGTCCCCTTGTCACCCGTCCTGTTGCACTCACCTCTTTCCTGTCTGGACTCAATCTGTTTTCGTGTGCGTCTGCTTAAATAACCATTAACCCAATTCCCTTAATTCCAGCTCAGAAAGGAACACACTTTCACATGTTTCTCCTCAGTGTGTCGTGCTCTGCACCTGGAGCTGTTTGGGGAGATTTTGGGGCTGGGCTGGGGGGTTTTGCTTTGTCTGCTCTGCACTTTTTGCCCCCAGGCAGTGACAGAGCCTCGTTCAAAGCTTCCCCTGCTGAAGGCCAGCGCAGGGCACGGCAAGAAGGAACAAGTGAGGAGGGTTTTTGTGGCGTGGCAGGCTGGGAGCAGACCACCAGATGAGAACAAAAGGGATCAGAGCCCCCAGCAGCTCTGATTTCCCACTCCCGGCTGGGGTAGGACCTGGCGCATCCCCACTGTGCACTGGGGGGCTCAGCTCTCCTGGACTGGGTTGGAATGTGGAGCAATGGGGTAAATTTGGGTTCAGTTTGGGTTCAATTTAGCACATCCTGCCACGGTGCAGGGGCAGGTCTGGCTGCCAGGGCCACCTGGGCAGGTGGAATTGCTGCTCCCCAGCCCTTGGGCAGCATCCCACCGCCAGGAGGGGAGCAGAGGGCTGGGATTTGGGATTCCTGACTCTGTCAGAGCCTCTTTGTTTAGCCGAGGAGCACGAGTGGGTCGTTCCCACACAGTTCCATGTCTCTCTCGTTTTCCTTTCACATGACAGCAAAATCCTCCCCCCAAACCCCGTCCATCAGAGGCAGAATCCTTTATTCTATTTATTTTATAAATAAATCCATTGCAGATTTCCCAGAGGAGCTGTGGCTGCCCCTGGATCCCTGCAAGGGTCCATGGCCAGGTTGGAGCACCTTAGGACAGTGGAAGGTGTCCCTGCCCATGGCGCTGGGTGGCCTTTAGAGTCCCTCCAACCCCAAACCATTCCATGATTCCATGGAATGGAATTCCATCTGGAGGAACCAACCAGTCCAAACACAAGCTGCTCTTGCTCCTGCTGGAATTCCATCCTAGTCATTTTCCATCGAAGGAGGAGCTGTTATTAATTGGGATAAATCTCCCAGGTTTATTTGGGTGTATTTCTCTTCCATTGGGATAAATCTCCCAGGTTTATTTGGGTGTATTTCTCTTCCATTGGGATAAATCTCCGAGGTTTATTTGGGTGCATTTCTGTTCCATTGGGATGAATCTCCCAAGTTATTTGAGTGTATTTCAGTTCCATTGGGATAAACCTCCCAGGTTATTTGAGTGTATTTCTGTTCCATTGGGATGAATCTCCCAGGTTATTTGGGTGAAATTCTCTTCCACTGGGATAAATCTCCCAGGTTATTTGGGTGTATTTCTGTTCCATTGATCAACAGGAAATTCCCAGAGTATCCTCACACTTCTGTAATAGTATGGTTTGAGTGAGTTTTATAATTTAAATCCATTCTCCCTCTTTTTATTCCAAAGCCAAGCCCCGCCACCAGGGATGAGCCCGTTAAGGTGGACAAAAATCTGCATTCCAGGGAATTCCTTCAGCCTGGATCAATGTAAATAATATTTTGCTGGGACATCTAGTGGAAGAGCACCACAGTGCAAATGCCAGCCCTTATCTGGGCTGGGCCTGGCTGGGAGCCTGGAGCTCTCCTGCAAACAGATCCAGCTTGGGATGGAAAAATCCTCACTTTCCAAAGGATCCCAGTTTGGGATGGAAAAATCCACACTTTCCAAAGGATCCCATGAGGAGCAACAGGAGCAAAGGTGGTGTGAGTCACCTTAATTGAATTTTAAATTGAATCCTACAAAATCTCTGATTTCTGCTGGGTTTGAACTGGGAAAGATTAAAAATAAAATAAAAAAAAACAAATAAAAAGTTTGGAGAAACACATCATAATTATTTTTTACAATATTGGAAGAAACTAAAGAAAAACTATCAGGTGGAGAATGTTCTTTCCATTTTTTCAGCCTTGACTGAAACCTCATTTGCAGATCGAAGTGATAATGAAGTAAATAAGGGAAATGATGAAATTGTTTTGGAAACAAGAGGCTGCGTTTTGGCTCCCATTTGGGCAGCGCTGCTGACAGGAGGTGCCTGGCACCACGAGGGCTCCTGGAGTCCCCAGGGATGAAGGGAAAGGATCATTTTTCAAGCTGTGTCCAAGTGCTCCCCGTGGCCCCCAGAGGAACCTGGAGCAGCCAATCTGTGCCATTTCCAAATGAGCAAATGCATCTCCTGCTCTTTGCCACAAAAACGAAGCGAAGGGGAATATTTGTGTCTGGCTGAGGCGCCAAAAGAGCAAAAGCAGAGGTGGTGGGAGGAGAAGGAACGGCAGGAGCAGGGCTCTGTCACACCCTAACTGTCCCAGCTCAGCCCTGACTTGGACAAATTTTCAAAAAAAATACCTGCAATTTTCACATGTCCCGTTTTCCTGCTCCCATCTCGGGGATGATTATCCCTGGATAGTTCTCTTAATCTCTGTAACATCAGAGAGGCCTTCAAGGAAAAGAAATACAGCAATAACTGAGGGGGATTTGCTCTTTTCGTGCTCAGTGCTTTAGTTAAGCTTTGCTGGGGGCTGGTCCCAGGTGATCCCACACCCCTCAGTTCTTGCAGAGATGTGGCAGAGGCTCCCAAGTAAATCAGGCAGACAGCAGCGACAAGATGGCAAGAGAGAGAGAGATTTATTTACAATTCTTCTAATATATGCATTAATAATCTAACAATTTATTGGTCGATAATTATCCACCCCCCAAAGGGATTGGTCAGAGCCCTACAGCACCCAGTACCAAAACAAAGATCAGAAAGAGCAAAGAATTCAACTTATCTCTAGTCCCTATGAGAAAGAGGAGAAAACCTTTTAGAATAGTGCATCCACACTCAGTCCCTGGGATGTGTCTGGGGCTCCCTGGAGCCTTCCAGGGCTGGCTCCTTTCACACTTCCCTCGTTTTGCATCCCCAGGAGGTGGAATGGGAGCAATTCCTGCCCTCATTCCTCAGTGGGACCTTGGCCAGGGCACCACCAGACCCTCAGAGCTCCCGGTGGGGCTTTCCAGGGACAAGGTGAAGCTAAAGCAGGAATTTCTGATGGAACTGCAGCAGGCAGAGCTCTTCTGGAACCACAGGGACACCCATCAGGCCGAGCAGAGTTTAGCAAAGGTCAGAGATCTCAGCTCGCAGCTCCAGCAATTCCCACATTGGCTCGGAGGTAGGAGGAGCTGATCTAAGAATTCTCATTTTCCAGCTGGAGCCTGGAGGAGGCTGGCTCCTTCCAGCCTTTGGGATAACGAGGTGGATAAAACCCCACGAATGTTCTGCATCAGAACCCTTTCTTGACACCCTCCCGTGCTGCTGAGTTTGTCATCAGCCGCTCTCAGGCTCCCAAATCCTCGCTGCCAACACACGAGCAGAGGCTTCGGAAAGAGGGGGATTGGAAAAGAGGTGGGATCAGGCTCGCCCACAGACTCTCCTTGTGTGCCAGGGCTCACAGACGTTTCGAGTTAAAGCAAGAAACAGCCAGGAAAAATGTGCAGATGCTTAATTCTCTGCAGGATTTAGAATATTACACGGTGAGCGTTTGCACCCTATACAATAAAACCACGTTGGCTTTACTACATATAAAAGAAAACAAAACAAAAAAAAAAATCACAAGTTTGACAGCAATTAGGGTGAATAGACATTTATTTTATCCTTTTACTAGCAGGACCAATTGTGATTTTATGCTCTGAAAAAGCTCATTTTAAAGTTTTATGTCTGAAGTGGCCTTGCCAAATCGAGCTTAATATTGTTACATTAAATGGATGGTAAAATGTGTTCTTAAAGCCCTCCATCCTGTAAAGGGCCTGGAGCTGGGGAGCTGCTGCTAATGAGAGGCAGGGCCTGGATCTCTGAAATTCAGTGCTGGTGCCTCGTGCTGGAGCAGCTGGAGGGCTCTGCTCCCTCCCAGAGCAGTGTCCTGTTGGCCATCCCAGCTCCTCATTCCCAGCCATCCCCAGCAGGAAACCCAAATTGCCTGGAGCACTTGGAGGAGATCTTTTCCTGTTGCTCTGATTTTCTGATATTCGTGGAGATTCGCGGAAGCTCGCAGGGAAGTCAGGCAGGCAGCACACAAGATGGCAAAAAGAGAGACTTTATTTACAAGAACTTCTTTATATATCCATTAATAGTCTGATAATTATTGGTCGATAGTTTTTCCACCCCCATAATGATTGGTTACAACTCTAGAGCATCCAGCACCAAAACACAGAGATTAGAAAGCACAAGAATGCAACTTATCTCTATTCTCCATGAGAAAGAAGAGAAAGATTTTAAAACAGTGCAACTACAATTTCCCATCCTCACGAGAGGCTCTCTCCCTTCCCACACCCCCAGTGCCTCTTCCTCCCCACTCTCCTGGCTTTGGGAACTCTGGAACCTTTGGGTGGGGAAGCTTCACAATGATCAGGGAAACTCTAGTGACGTTTTCCTTTTTCTTTTCTTCACCCCTCACCCCCAAAAATCATAGTCAAAAATGGGGTGGCTCCAGGTATGGAGGAGCTCTGTGCCTTTGGGGCTTGGATCCCTACCATCGTTCCTGGTCCCAGCACGCTCAGAGAATCCAAAATAATCGGGTGATCCCACCCTCTCTGCAGCCCGGATTTACCTGGGCCTCCCAATATTTGCTTTTTGAATGGTGAGTCAAACCTGGAGGGGCTGGAGCGTGTCCAGGGAAGGGAACGGAGCTGGGGAAGGGCTGGAGAACTCCTGAGGGAGCTGGGGAAGGGCTGGAGAACTCCTGAGGGAGCTGGGGAAGGGCTGGAGAACTCCCAAAAGAGCTGGGGAAGGGCTGGAGAACTCCTGAGGGAGATGGAGAAGGGCTCAGCCTGGAGAAAGGTGGGATTGATGGGACTTTGTGGCTCTGCACAACTCCTGACAGGAGGAGGGAGCCAGGATCTGCTCCCAGGGACAGGGACAGGAGGATCTGCTCCCCAGGACAGTCCCTCAGGCTGGCCCAGGGAGGCTCAGGGTGGACACCAGGAGGAATTTCTCCATGGAAAAGGTGGTCAGGGGCTGCTCAGAGAGGTTCCACCATCCCTGGAGGTGTCCAAGGAAGGGCTGGAGGTGGCACTCAGTGCTCTGGGCTGGGGACAAAGTGGGGACAGGGCACAGCTTGGCCCTGGGGGGCTTTTCCAGCCTCAGCAATCCTGGGATTCTGTGAATATTGTGCCAGGAATTGCTGTTGGCACTCACTTGTGAGAGCAGAAGCTGCAGGAAGAGCTGGGCTGGGAGGGAAATGTCCCCAGCAGCTCTGAGCACGAGGAGCCGAGGGCCAGCAGGGATTCCTGTGCTCTCCTCCCGATGCAAATGCTCCTCATGGTGCTCAGGGCTCCTCAAAGAGCTTCAGCAGTGCCCCAGCTCTGCCGGAGGATGCCCAAATTCCCAACTCCCTGTGAAGTTCCACACTCCCAGAGGTTGTGGAGAGCTTCCCATGCACACCCAGCCCTGTCCTCACCTCCCTGCCCGGATGGGAGCAGGAAACAGTGCTCAGAGGCCAAGAGGAGATCATCTCAGGGTGAAACTGAGGGTTAGGGATTGCCTGGAGGGACCACGGGGTGCTGCAGGTCCTGGAAGGTGCCCCAGAAGAGCTCCTCCCAGCACAGCAGCTCCCTGGAGAGCTGGGCTGGCTCTGGGATTATTTTCCAGAGCTTCTCAACTCCTCCAAGGCTCTTGCTCAATCCAGGGCTGAAATGTCAGCGTTGTGCAAGGAGGACAAAGCCAAGGAGAAGTGATGTCAAACCAGGCTGGAAATGTGCTGCTCCTGTCCCCGAGCCTGCTGGGGAGGGATGCTCCATCAGGGGCTGGGAAAGGACTCAGATCAGTGCCTCAGCCAGGAATTAATGTCAAGTGATGTTTCCTGTAATTTGGTTTTATTGGTTTTATTCATTATTAAATTGGTTTTGTTAATTATAAAGATAAGGCTTCACTCTGCAAAAAAAATCCCAAAGAGAACCAATCAACCCAACCAACCCAACATCACTGAAAATGTGGCTTTAGAGTCCCCGAGGGTCGCAGAGGATGGCTGAGAGAATTCAGGAGGATGAACCAAGATGGCAAAAAGGAGAGTTTATTTACAAGAAGTCTCTTTATATATCCATTAATATTCTAGCAACTATTGGTCAGTAAAGAATCCACCTCCTAAAACCATTGGTCACAGCCAAATAACACCTAATACCAAACACAGAGATGAAGAAAGTAAAAGAATGCAGTTTATCTCTGCTCTCTGCGGAAAGAACAGAAAGGTTCCAAAAGAGTGCAACTACAGAAATTCTTTGGGTTTACCCACCAAACCCGGGGGTTTTTACCAAGATCTCAGCCTGCATCCTTCATTTCCGTGGAGTTCATGGTCAACGTGAAATGGAGCAGGAGAAGATGGATGAATTCTCCCTGTGGTGGGAGGATGGATGAGGAATTTCCCGGCGGCCATCCCTCCTCCTGCCTGGCCTTGCCAGAGCTGATTCGGCCAAACTTTGCTGAATCTTCCCATCCCTTGGGAGGATGCTGATCCTAAAAAGGGAGCACAACTCCCCAGAGGTTCCTGCACTGCCAACATGTGGCACCAATCCATCCCCGTTCCCTAATCCCCCCGTGTCATCCATTTAGGAGATTTTATTCAGCCACACAGAAGGTTTGATATATTAAAATTCCTTTAATTAGAGCACGAACAGGCACTTCCGAGCGGTATTGACCAGCCCTTTCTCTCTGCAGGTTCCTGCTGAAAGCTCTCCTAGCTTTCCTAGGGAGGTGATTTCCAGCCTCTTTGTTCCGTGGCACTTATTAAACAATTCTTTCTGACAGCCTTAAATGCAAACAGCAAGGCTGCAGCAACTGGGAAATTAAAAATATATCGTTAATACAATGCCAAAGGCAATTTTTTCTCCCCCATGAATGGTCTGACAGCATTTGCTTTTTAAAATGGAACTGTTCTTTAAACAAATCATGTTTGGTTACTGACTTGTGTCATAAACCTCTAGTCAATCATTTAGGCAAATGTCTTAAATGTGGATTTAAATTCAAGATTTATAACATTTGTTGTTAACAAATATATTTAATATTCTTATTTTGTTTATTGGGTTTTTCAGCCTGGAGAAAAGAAGGCTCTGGGGAGACTCCCGGTGCCTAAAGGGCTCCAGGAGAGCTGGAGAGGGACTGGGGACAAGGGGTGGAGGGACAGGACACGGGGAATGGCTTCCCATGGCAGAGGGCAGGGATGGATGGGATTTTGGGAAGGAATGAGGGTGGGCAGGGGCTGGGATGGAATTCCCAGAGAAGCTGTGGCTGTCCCTGGATCCCTGGCAGTGTCCCAGGCCAGGCTGGACAGGGCTTGGAGCAGCCTGGGACAGTGGAAGGTGTCCCTGCCATGGCAGGGGTGGCACTGGATGAGCTTTGAGGTCCCTTCAACCCAAACCATTCCATGACTCCATGAGTTAAAGCCGTTCCACAATGTGGGCTGGAACTCCACCTTTCCCAGATGGAATTCCATTCCAAAATGGGACCTGTCTGCTTGCTGTTTGTGACCCAGGAGGGAGAAAGCTGACCCAGAGCCCTCCAGGACATTCCCTGGGCAGATCGATTCCATCCCCGTTTTCCAGAGCCTGGGCTGAGTCTCATTCCCCTCCCAGCTGAATTTTGGCAGAGCTTGTGCCCTGCAGGCAGGGGACAGTTGGTGACAAATGTGCTCCTGAGAGCTGCCCAGGCCTGGCCTCCCTTGGGGACACCTCAAATCCCTTCAGAGCAGACAGAGTCCCTGCCTGAGGCTGCAAACAGGAATGAACTCCATGGAAATCCAGTGGGAATCAGCGCAGTGCTGTTTTCACCCCTGCACCACCACCAAACCATCGATTTCCCCCAATCAATCATCCTCTGCCTCGGCGAGCGCCTTCAGCTGTCCCCTGCACCGCTGCCACGTGCCTTTGTTTTCAAACATCATTTTCTGCTCCAGACAGAGCCGTCAGCTTTCCCAGGGGAACACAGAGCGATGTTGGGCAAGAGGAACAGCCCGGGATGGCTCTGCCAGCCGAGGTGGCAACGGGGAAAGCGCTGCCTTGGGAGGGTTGTGCAAGGTTTGTGTTCCAGGCGCTGGGAGGGCTGGAGCCAGGCCAGTTTTCCATCCTGCCAACTTCAGGGATCAAATCCACGGAGGGAGAAAGCAGCCGCAGTGATTCAGTGGTGTTCCCGAGGCTAATGAGGGAATCCGCTCGCTGCGGGGACAATTAGCAGGAAAGAAAATAAGTGTGAACCAGTCTGGGCTGGAATGGCTTTCTTCCCCTCACACCTTGGTGACACTCCTTGAACCGAACACCTGCGGCGTGGTTCGGAGCCAAATCCAAAGGTCTCCGCCCAGAACACTCCTCCTGGAGGGCTCCAAGGGCACATTTGGGGATTACAGCTCCGAGCTGGCACCGAGCTGAGATCAGTTTTATCTCTGTGCAGATGGTATCAGCTCGTGATTTATAAATAGACCTTCCATCCTCACATCCACGTGGAGCAGAGGTGGCGTCGAGGAGGGATCGACACAAAAATGCAGCCATGGTTTGCAGCCCATCTGTTAAAACCTCCAGGTTGATTGGGGTGGGGGTGATGATTTCCGTGGAATGATCTTTATTGCCCAATCCCTGCTTTCTCAGCCCATGAACTCATAAACACACGGAGATAAACATGGGAGAGTGTCTCTAAATGCAGAGATACCAGCGGGTGCCAAACCAGAGCGTTCTAGGCCTAAATAAAACCGAATTTGGACGTTCATCCCCTCAGCTCTGAGCCCAGGGCTGAGGGGGAATGTGCTGCTAATTTTGGCCACCTCCAGCAGGCGCCTGGAGTGGAGTGGAGGAAAGAAGTGCCAGATGTTGTTCTGTGCAGACTTGGTGTCACTGGGAGGAGAAGGTGCTTCAGGCAGAGCATTCATTTGGGAGGGGCTTAAAATAATGAAATAAGTGAATGTCCCAGCGTTTGAGTTTATACAGGAGGAGGAACTCTGGCAGCATGAGTCAGGTTCTCTTCTAAGAATGACTAATATTATAAACAAATGGCAAGATAGAGGCACTAAACTCCCTTTTTTCTGTCTGTGCTCCTTAAAGGTCATAAAACCCATCGAGTTTTCCAGTTTCAGCTTTTCCCATCGACTTTGCTGAGCAGCAATCAGGTCATTGGGCCACTTCCCTTGGACACTGACCAATGCATCCTCAGCTTTACCCTAAATATAGCCAGCCTTTTTTTAGCATTGTTGGTTTTCCCACTTTTTTTTTTTTTTTTTCCCTTCACTTGACTCCCTCCAAGCGAATTCAGAGCAGCACGAAGGTGCCAGATGGACATCACTGGAAAATGCTGTTCCAGGGCTGCCGGTGGTGCCCGGAGAGCAGAGCTGTGTTTATCCACAGCCCTGTGGCTCCTGCTCCACCAGCCTGCCTCAAAGCTGACCCATGGAAACCAGGCTGGGCTCAAATTCCCCATGCAGGCAGCCAACAAAACCGCCAAAGGCCCTTGTCCTGGTGGCTTTGGAAGCCAGGTGGTGGCTTTGGTGGCTTTCCAGCTTCCAGGCTGGAATTGCAGCTTCCATGGCATCGGGAACGTCCTCCTGCACAGGAGTCCTGCACGGAAGAGCTGGGGTTTGGCCTGTCCATCCCTGCTGGTGAAGGATGAGGTGTCTGCTCCAAGCAAGGGTGGTGGGGCCCTGGCACTGCCCAGAGCTGCTGTGGCTTAACGCCGCGTGGGCTTATCGCCGTGCTGGGCTCGCGGTCCCTTGCCGCGGCCGCGCGGCTAGCCCAGGCGTCGCTCAGTGATGTTAAAGGCTGAGGACGCCTTCGCCCAGGGACAATCTTCGCCAGGGCAGCACTACACAGAGAGTCCAAGAGGTAGGACAAGCCGGGAACTGGAACGGTGAAGGAAGAGGCGTGTGGGTTTAGATTTCCTGAGTTTCGCGGAAACTGGCAGAGTTAGCAGGCAGACGAACCCAACATGGCGAAAGGAGAACTTTATTTACAGAAACTTCTTTATATATCCATTAATAATCTGGCAACTATTGGTCAGCAGGGAATCCACCTCCTAAAACCATTGGTCACAGCTATACAACACCTAATACCAAACACAGAGATTAAGAAAGTACAAAAGTGCAGCTTATCTCTATTCTCCCTGAGAAAGAAGAGAAAGATTTCTAAAACAGTGCAACTACAGAGGCAGGCTTCGAAACTGAGTGTTCTGAGGAGAAGGTTTATTGGGAAAAATGCAGGCGGGACGGGGACATGAGGACGGGAAGAAAACTGAGGTTCCAAGCGCGCGAACAAAGGCGGCAAGGGGTTAAAAGGGAGAAAGGAATGGGGCATGGTCAGCATCGGGAGCCAATCAGGGAGAGCGGATGGGGCGGTACCATGAGGATGGGCAGGGGGTACAACAAATAGGGATTACAGAGGGAGGAACCGAAACCGGGGACCCAATAACATTACAGTAAGGGAGAACTTTCCAGAAACTTAACTAAATAAGGAGAAGAGAGGGGGGGAAGAGTGAGGGGCCAGTTGGGAGTGACAGACACAAGCTAGGGGCCGCAGGGAATCATGGTTTCTCGCCATGACCGGGAGGGGTGATGCCTCAAACCTATTGCCACCAGTCGCCCTCCTGGCCCTGTCCTCCCTGCGGTTGCCCCTCTGGGTCCACCCAGACCTGTGCCACCACAACATCGGCTGCCCCTGGATCCCTGCAAGTGCCCAAGGCCAGGCTGGATGGGGCTTGGGGCAGCCTGGGGTAGTGGAAAGATTGTCACAACTTCTTTTAATCAGAAGTTGTTCTAGAAGGCGTTTGACTGGGGAGGAGTTTTTGGGAAGCCTTTGAACCTCTGAGATCTCTCACAATCTTCATTCACCTCTTTCCTTTGCTGAAGGTCTTCTGCAGAGATGAATCAAAGAGATGAGACTGATCCTGGAGAGCTTCTGCCATCCCAGGGGACATCCAGGGGCTCCTGACATGCTCTGGGAAGGACTGCACCTCTGCAGAGAGGAATTCAATCCATTTCAGTCTTCACCATTGAGGCACTGGGTGTTGTCCTTCAGTTCTGCTGGAGAAATAACAGAGATTTCTTCCCTCAGCCCTTGGGCCTTGTCCTTCAGAAGCCTCAACCGTCCTGAAATCCCAACAAACAGTGAAAACCAAACAAGACACCAAAAACATTTCCACTCAGCTCTGTAACCTGCGAGAAGAAGGAGAAAAGGCCATTTTAAAGCATGTTTTACAATTTATTGTCTGAAAACAAGCCCAGCCAGTGGGTTTGTCTTCAGATAGACAGATATTTGTCACTCTATTATTGTTTTACAGTGTCAGCTCCAGACACTTAAGTATTGTTGGAATGCAGTAGGGGGGAAAAAAAAATCATGTTTTAAATCTCCGATGGGGTAATAAACTGCAGCCAGGAGCTAATTGTGCTGAAACTCGATCTTTTACAATCTGTTATTGCTGGAGTGGGACTCCCCAAGCCCAGAGCACTGGGGTTTGTTCCACCATTAGTTAGGTCGTGCAGACACACTCCCCAAAACCCCCAGATCACAGCTCTGCTCCCAGCTGGGGACCGAAGCTCAATTCTCCGAGCGATCGATGCATTTCGTACACGAAACCAGTGAGGGAGGGGATTAATCCTCATCAGCTTTAATGGCTCGCAGTGGATTTGCTTCCTACAAACTTTCTTCCACCCAAGAAGTCCTGAGAATGTTGTACCCCTCCTGTCAGGAGGAAAATGAATCATTGCCCAGAGCCTGGAAGGCCAGAGGTGAATTGGAAGCCGCGCTGTGGAACACTCACACTGCAGAATTATTATTTTCTTTTTACGCCAGCATTAAATAATATTTGAGCTCAGGGTGGCCAACCCAACGGGTGGTTTCAATGCTGAATGAGACCAAAGAAAGGGTCCATCCATCATGGGCTCAGCTCAGGTTTTGTTCAACAAGCTTTTCTTTTTTTTTTTTTGTTTTTTTGTTTTTTTGGTTTGTCCCAAACTTTATATCGACCAGATCTTAAAATGCCAAGTCCGACTTCTGAATGTTAAGCCCCAGTTTGGATGAAATTTTGGGCTGGAAAATGTTTTGGAGGTCCAATAAAAGGGATGTTCTTTCCCAGTGTTTTTCTCATCTGGGTGAGGCCGATGAATAGATGTGCCTGCTTAAAACTGGAAAACTATTCCAAGGATATTTTAGCCAAGGAGAATGAGATTTATTGAGGCTGGTGCAATTTTGGGGTCACATTTCAATGAGAATTCACCGAGTTTTTATTTTCAAGATTTTTCAGCTGTAAAATGTAGCGTGAGGATTTGTTCTTTTAAGGTTTTCACCCAGTCCTGGGCTCACAGGATCTCCTGAGCTGGAAGGGACCCATCAGGATCACGGAGAGTCATGAGGATCCTCGGATTTCCTGAGCTCTGAGCAGTTCAGCCGACTGTGGGCAGAGTTCCCTGGGGATTCAGGCTGCAAGGGGGTGCAGATACATTCAGATGCACCAGAAGTGTCCAAAGGAGTGTCCCAGGCCAGGCTGGACAGGGCTTGGAGCAGCCTGGGACGGTGAAAGGTGTCCCTGCCCATGGCAGGGGTGACACTGGATGGGATTTAAGGTCCCTTCCATCCCAAACCATTCCACGATTCTATTCTAAGATTCTGGAATGGGGCTGAGAGTTCTGGGTGTCTGTGTTGGGGGGAAAGTTGGTTTTTCTCTGTGAAGCTGAGCAATCCCTGATTGCTGTGCCTGTCTGGGGTGGCTGAGCAGCCCAGGAACACCACCCAGGTGAGGAGCAAGGCCAGCAGCTCCTTCCCACAGCGAGCAGCTGACAGGGAGACAAAATAATTGTAGGGCATGGGATATTTAATCCAAAAGTGAAGAGCTTGGCACTCGGAGGGCCCAGGCACACGGGGAGCACATGGGAAGGGAGGAAGTGTTGTACACAGCCATTTGTCACAGCAGAGCTGCTCATTAAACACGGTCAGCCTCTCTTCCCGAGGAAATTCGCTCCCTCCTGCCTGAGGAGAGCCGAGATGTCCATGGATATCCCACCCCTAAAGTCCCATGGTTTGGACACAGCCATTAGAAACTAATCACAGCAAAACACTGAATCCCAATACGGGGAGGGGGAAAAGAAACTGCTGAAATCTGGAGCTGTTCATCCATCATTCCAAGGGAACAAGTGCCAAAGGGAAGGAGCAGAGCTGGGGCCAAAGCAGCTCGAGGAGGTTTGGCTGTTTACTCTTCCTCTAAGTGCATGTTTGGTCACGGGGGGTCTGACTGGGATTCTGTTGATATTGAGCTTTCCAGGGGCAGTTCCAAATGGAAGAGTTAAAGTTTATTCTCAACCCTCTCTGTGCATCTGAATTGAGCTCAGCCAAGACAAGAATTAAAGGCAGCTTTGGTGTAACTAATGAGAAAAACTCGTTCTAAAAAAAAAAAAAAAAAGGAGCCTTTCACTCATGGATGCTTCCCAAAGAGATGCTGTGGTTGATTAGAGCTGATTTAATTACTGAGCATTACAAAGAGCACATCTCCCCTTCTCAGGGCAGTGTTGCACCGTGTGGATAACCAGGAATCCTTCCAAAGCGAGGAACACGCCCCTGCCATGTGTACAACAACTCCTGCACTGTGGGCTCCCAGAGATTTCCCAGCCCAGAATTATTTTCCAGTTCTGCATGAGCTGACCAAAGTCAGGGATTGATGAGAAAGAGAAATTCCTCTTGATCAAATCTAAAGTCATTGTCTACAGTCAAAGCAAGTGATGGGACAGCAAAATGTTCCTGCTTCCAGAAACCAGGAATTGGGATCATTTTTTACAAAACCCAGCAAAGTAAATCCCTATCTGTAGAACATTTGGATTTCACTGCAGAAAGTTGTAGCACTGGGAAAATATTGATCAGCTCTGCCTGACAGATCCTGTTTGGTTGGTGGAGGAGAAACCTTTGGGTGATCCACGTTCCTCCCTGAGAGAGGCCAAAAAAAGCTCCAGGGTCACCGTCCCATTTGGGGCCGAGGAGTTTGGCAGGTACAGAATATTCCACAGGCATCGGGGGGACGCCGAGCGGAGTCCAAGTGGAGCCCGAGCTCAGCTCTGCACAAGAGAGACGTTGATTGTTTTGGCCTCTTTCCTTTGCTCCAGGGGAAAATCGAGGCACCCTTCTCGGGATATTATTGGTGCGAAATCATAAGTTACAGTTTTATTACCAGTGGCTGTGTGCGTGTGAGGGAGAGAGGAGGAGGTGCTGGGCACAGGAGAGCATAACCACTCTTTTGTAACCATGAATCCATTCTTTTTTTTTTTATTTCGCTTTGCAAAACACAGGTTTAATTTAGGGAGAGAAAAACAGGAAAAAAAAATAGAATTTGCTTTTCCATATAGCACCAAACAGCCATGTTTTGAATATTTATATTTTATTTAAAGCCTTCTTGTCTTCAAACTTGAATTCTTCACTTTCCATTGCTGAAAAATAATATTAAAAAAAAAAATAGGTGGGCTGTAAAGACTTATTCTCGCTTTATAAAATTGCAAATTATTCTAGCCCACCTCACATATTGATCTAGAGCAACCATGTTTTCCATGTGAAAACATCTCCCTGCATTTCATCCCCTCACAGATTTCAAAGCTCCCCGGTCTGTGTTGAGTTGTAAAGTTCTACTCGATGGCTTGGTTCGCTTCCAAAAAAGCTGGCTGAGAAATTTGGATCTGGAATGGGCGTTGTTGGGGGAAATCTTTTCCCCCCATTAACTGCAGGATGTTTTCACTGATTGTTTTGCACACGGCATGGATTTATTTACTTCACCCGATGTCAGAAGCCTTGGCTGGGGTATTTGGTGGAGTCCAAAACCAACAGGTTTTAGCAACTGGAATATTTTTGTGGTGGTGGGACAATGTCCCCTTCTCTGGGGCAAGGAACACTTTGCTGTCGTGGCCTCTCTGTGCCTGTGGACATTTATCCAGCAGCTGATTTGGGCTTTTCCTGCATCTCATCCCTCAGCATCTCCCTGCTCCTCACAAACCATGTCTGATCCTCTGCCTTTGTGTCAGTGGGAGTCGAATCCATCAAGATTTCTTGATGGCTGCCCCTGGATCTCTGGAAGTGTCCAAGGCCAGGTTGGATGGGGCTTGGAGCAGCCTGGGATAGTGGGAGGTGTCCCTGCCATGGCAGGGGTGGAATTAATGATCTTTAAGGGCCCTTCCAACCCAAACCATTCTGGGGTTCTGGGATTTTGGGGTTCTAAGACATCCTCTCCCACTGTGTCTCAAGAAGCAACCACCCACTCGCAGCTTAATTCCTTCACTAAAAGAATTTAAGAACAATTTAAAAGTTCTCTTCTATCCGTTTGACAAGATACAAGCTCACCTTAAGCCAACAAGGGTGTGGGATGGTCTTTTTCATTCTGCATCTTCATGCCTGTCCAGCTGTCCTAATTCTCTTGGGGATGGTGCTTGGGAGCAGAGGCAGGGATGGCAGAGAGGCACTGGGGGTGACTTGGAATCATGGAATCCCAGACTGGTTTGGGTTGGAAAGGACCTTAAAGCTCATCCCATGCCACCCCTGCCGTGGGCAGGGACACCTTCCAGTGTCACAGGCTGTTCCAAGCCCTGTCCAGCCTGGCCTGGGACACTCCCAGGGATGCAGGGGCAGCCATCAACAAATCTTGATGGATCCAACCTGTCCCTGATGATGGGACATCCCTCAAAGCCCTCTTCACTCTTCGAAGACATACTCGATGAAAACTCTGAATTTAGCCAACATTAAAGTGACTTCGCTGGGGTTTTTTCCTAACCGATTGTTACAGTATTTTGCAACTTCTGTTCCCCTCTGCTGGGATTCGAGCACCCTCTCCCTCCACCCCCTCCCCACCTCCTGACAGCAATCGCCAGTTGTAAAATAATAGACCATCAGCCAGCAATAATTTGCAATCCAAACAGACTTGACGCTCTCTGACATTTATTGAAACCTCAGACCCTGTTCGCTGGTTTCAGTTTTCCTCCCTTTGCTCTGTTTTTACAGACAGACAAGTGCTTAGATTTGGGTTTAATAATGAGCAGAAATTTCGCCTTGGCCCGGCTTTGCTTGTGTTGGCTGCGGCGGGGCCGTGCAGCAGACGGGCGGTTGGAGTTAATTACGCTAAATGGTGAGAACATTATTTGACCCCACTGGTTCGGCACCAGATGTTGAACGTTGCCTCTGAGAAACCAGCGCAGACGTCAGGCTTTGGAGGCTGCGTGGGGAGGCAGAGCAGACTTGGAGCTCGAGTCACTTTTTTTATTTTTGCAGCCTGAACTATCCCGGGATAAGCCCGGGACAAACAAAGCTCTTATTAGGGACAGATGACAACATTCGGCTGCGGCCGCTCGGGGCAAATTAGGGCACGGTTGTAGTTTTGGAGCTGAATGTATCAAAAAACCTCCCCCCTGAAAAATCATTTTGCTAAATGTACAGCGAACGTTCTGCCAGCACAAGGTATCAACTTTGGTAAATCCTTCCTGGAAAGTGAACTTTACATTTATGGGCCAGACATGATGGAATTTAATGTTTGAAAATGATTAAAGGATTTTGTTCTTTCCTAGTAACAACTGCATTTATCAAGGTGGCAGCCACGGTGGCCTTAGAAAGAGCTGAAATGGAGCTGAACTGCTGAGCTTTCCCTGGCTTGGGTCTGGGAATCCCTCCGGTCTTTAGGCATTAAGATTGGGGAATTACGTGGGGAGATATGGGAGGAGGGCAGTACAAAGTGTTTATTGACCCCAGTCTGTGTTAATAAAGCATTAGAAGTATTACTTGCTCGGGGATTGTCAGGGCACAGCAAAGTTGTCCTGACCTTGGTGGGAAACTGAAATTCCTCTCAGTCTTTGCATAAACTGTTTGGGCTGTGGGAATGACAACACTTGTGCGGATTTATATATTATAGAAAAAAAAAAGTTAAAAAGCTTTTTACGCCCAAAAATGTGTTCCCAACGCCTTTATTTGCTTGCACAGTGGTGATAAGGTTTTTAACACTGCACGGTTCACAGAGACATTTGAATTGTGGTTCTTTTTCCAGCAGGTGACATCTCTCATGTTGTGCTGAACAGTGGCTCCCCTCCACCCCCTGTGTGTCCCTGGGATGCAGGACAGGCACTCCCAAACCTTCCTGCTCCTTCTGAGCACCATTTGGGACCTGTTTTGGAGGGTACTGGGGCAAAGCCAGTGGCCAAAGTCAGAATCATTGGATAATTTTAGTCGTTCAAGGTCTCAGGTATTTCTTTAGAGCATCACCACTTGTGTGGAGCATTGTTTCAGGAGCTCAAACATCCAAAATTCGTTGTTCAGCTTTGGTGCTCCTCCCTCGTTCCCCACATGATAACATGATCCAGGTGCTGCGTCACCACGTGTAGATCAAACCCTAAACTGGATCACTCAGGATTCTCTCTGAACTGTTTTATTTCCCTTTTCCCTCCGCATTTCCTTGGCTCTCAGTGCCCTTCTCCCCACAGCTGTGCAGCAGGAAGGTGCTGCTGGTGGAACACACCACAGACTGCTGCAATCTGATTATTCCCTCTGTGTTCTGGGCCAGTGGGGGATTCTCAGCCCTCTCGATCGATCAAAGTCCTGCAGGTACCACTTTTCATTTAAAACCTAAGAGAAAATCCAGTGGAATAAGCGGAGCTATTCTGCAATTCCTGCAGGGTGAGTCTGAACAAAAAATCCTCCCTGGGTTCAGTCACAGCAACCTGTGGGATGGGGAAAAACAGAATTTGGTGTTCTGGGGTTTTCTGAGGGAGACTTAGATTCACTCACAGGCTTCAGCACTGTCAATAATTTACTGTGAACCAGGAGAGACATGAAATTTTTAGGAGCAGATTAGGTTGAAAAAATTTATGACAGCATTTAGAAACATTAGACTTGGGACTGCATGCCAGAGCATGACAAAATCGCAGGTAATAACAGATCTCATTAGAACTGTTTATTTAAATTGAACATTAGCCTGTCAGGGATGTTTTTGCTGCTGGATTGGTCTTATTTTCATCCAGATTAATTTCTACCCAATCCAAGCACCCAGAGATGTCTTCCTGGGACTGCTCAGTGTGTTTATTCCATGAAGTTCCTCGGGGTTTATGTTATTTCTGGATTTTAAGGCGAATGTTGCTTTCTATTCTTCTTTATTCACCCCCTCCATATTCAATTATCTTTGTGTATCGAAATGCAATTAGATTTTCAAAAGGATCCAAGAGATTCAGGCTCCAATGTGCTGTTTCAAAAGGATTGGCTCACCCTCCCTGAACAAAACATTGTAATATTTGCTTTTCTTGGTTTTGGACCACAGTTCTTCTGTCTCAGCCTTCCCCTTCTCCCCGGGGTGGGTGGGGGTGCCCAGGGAAGCTGTGGATCCCTGGAAGTGTCCAAGGCCAGGCTGGAGCACCCTGGGACAGTGGAAGGTGTCCCTCCCTGTGGAATTAAATTCTTCTTAAGGTCTCTCCCAACCTAAACCATTCCATGGTTCCGTGACTCTTTCTAGTTCTTACTCTCTGTACTTTAATCCCAAAATGTGTGTGCAGAAATTCCCCAGCCCCAAACTCCTCTCCAGATGATCTGCCCTGCGTTTCCTGACCTTAACCCATCTTTCAAGAACAGCTTTATTCTTTCAGCTCATCAGACCTTCAATAATTCCAGCGGATCAGCCGCCAGCCCCTCTGGTGCAGGTGAAGATCTTTCCTGGCTCAAACCTCGAGATAACCACTGCGGTTTGGGGTTTTTTTGAGGCACACGAGAATCCTGGGTGTGCCTGGACCTGCTGCTTGGCTTAGCCCCAAGATCCAGCCCGAGCCCCTCCAGACAAGAGCTTTGTGCCTGATTTTCTTGAGCACCACTCCGAGGTGCAGAAGGATATTTAATGGGCAAAGGTGAGGCAAATGCAGGGGGAAAAAAAAAAAAAAACCAACAAAAACAACAGAAACAAACAAATCTCCAAAAGATACCATTTCACTTCAGCACTCGAGCTGTGTTTGACAGGAATTCAGCCCCATGAACAGACCATAACTGCTTGGATCTTAAAAAAATCAGTGGGATGATGTCACCACTGCTCAGCTGAATCTGGGCAATTGTTGGGATTTTGCAACTGTGGCGATGAAAAGTGCTTTTCCCGAGCCTGGCCAAAATAATGTTCAAATCATTTCCTATCTTCTATTTTATCTCTACAACTCAAATTGTTTCCTTTTATACAAATTTGGGAAGGTTCAGCCCTAGAAGAGCATCTCAAGGCTCTTTAAAAATATTCATAGGATGGTTCATGGATTCATGGAATAGTTTTGGGTGGGAAGGAACCTTAAAGATTATTTAGTCCAGCCCCAGGGGGATAAAATATGGAAAGCACCACTGAGGACCCAACATTGCTGAGGCTGTTGGACCTTAGGAATCTGCAGGGAAAACTGAAAAGAAGGAAAGATGTTGATGGAGAAGGGCCATTCCAGCTCTAGAGAGGCTCCCTGATGTCCCACTGCCTTTGATTCCTCTGGGAGAGCTGAGAAGCAGTAAAACATTCTTAACTTCAAAAATTAAAATTATTGAATTTTTAATTCAATTACATTATTAACTTCAGTGGAGCCATTTGAAGAGGGGTTCAATATTCACTTCACATCCACCTTTCCCTTCCCCTCAGAGCTCCAGAAAACACATCCCAGCCTCTCAGGCTTCCAGAGTGTCCTCCTGCCAGAAACCCATCAGATCCATTTACTAATGACGTCTATCCAGGACAATATAGTGCCTTTGATTCATGTTTTTTGGAAAGCAACTCGGGCTGACTTCCGTGTAAATCTTGCCACGTTATTAATCCCTGGGGAGCAGCTGGCAGCCAGTCCCTGCTTTATTTGGCTGGTGGCACTGGGGCTGAGATAACCCCAGCCCTGCCCTTCTTTTAGGGGAAAAAACAATTGGAAAAATCCCTTTCCCCAGCAGGTGAAATGTCTGAACAGACTCACCTGGGGTGGTCCCCAGAGTCCATCTACAGCAGTGGACATTAATTGCAGAGCTGTGGAGATGAACAGGACTTTTAATTCCCCCAGGGAAGGTCTTTTAGAGCAGAATTTCCTGCAAAAAATCTCCTTTCTGCCAAGTCTTTGTTTTGGGAACTTCATGGTCATCAACACAAACAAGAGTTTGTCCAAAATTAAAGAGCTTGTCCTAAATTAAGACAAATACACTTTCTTACACAGAAATGCTGTTCAAGCCACACTTCTGTCCCTGAAACAGCTAAATTCTAGATTTTTCAATCACCACCATGTTCTGGGCTCTTTTTGATGGTGCTGGGTAAATAATCTATCTTCTGGTCATTTAATTAATTCATTACTTTTCTAGTTTGCCCCATTTTAAGACCTTTTCATGAGGCTTAATATTTGGTTTATGACGATTTAAGAACCTCAGGATTCACATCCACAGAGAAGAATTTGGATTATTGGGTGTGAGCATAAAGATAATGAGATGGGCTTGGAATTAAAGAAACTCAAAGGGATTTTGGAATGTTTTAACAGCCACCAAGACACTTCATGAACAGAACCACTGCAATTCACTGCTTAAAATCCTTAAATCATTCCTCCTCATGTTTCCAAATGATGTTAACTTCAAGCCACGGAGCTCAGCTGTGTCGTTTTTGGGTAATAGAGAAGCAAATTCTCCTTGCTGCAGGAAGCCCAGGGTGTAATTCTGCGGCTGATGTTGTGGTGGGGCTCAGCCTGGGTTTTTCCTTTCTGTGAAATTATTGTGTATTTTAAATCCTCAAGCACCTGGAAGAAACAGGTACCTGTGGAGGGGTGGAAGGGCAGCTCTTTAGGGCAGGAGCAGCAAAGCTTCTCCCTGCTTTCCCGACAGGAATCCTTTCCCGACAGGAATCCTTTCTCAACAGGAATCCTTTCCCAACAGGAATCCTTTCTCAACAGGAATCCTTTCCAACAGGAATCCTTTCTCAACAGGAATCCTTTCCCGACAGGAATCCTTTCCCAACAGGAATCCTTTCCTGACAGGAATCCTTTCCCAACAGGAATCCTTTCCCCACAGGAATCCTTTCCCCACAGGAATCCTTTCCAACAGGAATCCTTTCCCAACAGGAATCCTTTCCCGACAGGAATCCTTTCCAACAGGAATCCTTTCCAACAGGAATCTCTTCCTGACAGGAATCCTTTCTCAACAGGAATCCTTTCCAACAGGAATCTCTTCCTGACAGGAATCCTTTCTCAACAGGAATCCTTTCCAACAGGAATCCCTTCCTGACAGGAATCCTTTCCCAACAGGAATTTTTTTTCAACAGGCATCCCTTCCCGACAGGAATCCTTTCCCATCAGGAATCCTTTCCCCCGCTGGGTGGGATTGAATTTCCCGGAGCTGATTGGGTGCCAGTGCCCAGCTGGGAGTGCTGCTGGCTGTGGTGGGAGTTCTGCATCCCAAACCAGCCCCAGTTATTGCTGTGGCCTGGGTGGGCAGCAGCTCACTCCCAGCATTCCCGGGAAGTTCTCCTGTTGCAAACCCTGTGGATCCCATCCCAGAACGGTCTGGGCATCGACCTCAGCCTGCCCTGCCCTGCAGGGCTGGGCTATTGTTTGTCCTGAGGGCAGTGTGGTGTCTCCTGCCACAGAGTAAATCCTCAGGGACAGCATCACCTCAGGAATTTCGGAGCATTTTTTGCTGATTTCCAATAAATGGATTTTCCTCCTCTTCCTGCACTGAAATCCTACTCCTTGCTCAGCCCCAAAGGACACTGAGCTGTCCCCACTGCTGTGGCACTCGCAGGGCTGTGGGATCCATCCACAGATCACCCGAGGTTTGGGACAGGGAAGCAGTGCCCATGGGAAGGAAACGCTGGATTTGTGGCCCTGCTTTAATCCAGAGCTCTGCAGAGAAATCCCTCACCTCCTGCTGGCCTTTCCCTTTGGGTTCCCTTTGGGTTCCCTTTGGGTTGTGCCCCATCTCCCCCGGGAGAAGGGCAAGCACTTGGCTTCTTGCTCTCACACAGCTCCAGGTGCCCAGTTGAGGCAGACCTTGAACAGGGGAGAAAATTCCCCAAGGAATTCAGGCTCCAAGCCTGGGCTCCACTTGTGGGCAGCTCCTCTTCCCCCCCCAGTCCCATCCCAGCTGTCCCTCCCCTACAGGAAAAACCCCTTCCTGCTTTTCTGATCCTGCTGGGAATTCCAGGGTATCATCCCAATATTTATTCCCAGCATTTCTCCCTGCTAGCCTGTGCCAACGTGTTCCTTCCCGGTGTGGATAAAGAGAAAATCCCTGTGTCAGTCCCATGGGGTGGACGCTGGGACTGACTGCCCTTCCCAGGATTTCAGCCTCAAACAGGGCCATTTATTTTTTTATTTTTATAATAAAATTTTTTTTAAATTATTTTTTATAAAATAAAAAAAATTTCTTTTTAATTTTTTAAAAATTAATTTTTTAAACGTTATGTTTATTTTCTGTTATTTATTTATTTTTTTATTTATATCTGTTTATTTTTTTATTTATGAAGTTAGCCAGAGGATGGAAAACCTGGCACGGGAATGAACTTTGCAAAGGGAGGTGGGAAGGATTCTGTTCCCTTCGGAAAGCAAAACTCAGCTTGAAGGTTTTGATAACTGGCAGAGCTGAAACAGAACCGATCTGCAAACTAACAAAAAACTGCTAAAAAGCAGCTTTTCCCTGCAATCCGTGCACTCCTCAGGAATTGCAGTACCCAAGGCAGAATTTCCAAGCTGCCCACTATGAGTATAAGTGAATTTAAGTAAAAACTTCAATATAAACCATGAAATAATTGTCCTCCCAGAGCTTTAGCTAATAAAGCAACACAGGACAGAATACAGAGAGTTCAAATCCTGGAATAAAATGCCCAGGTTTCATTTCATTTATTTCCTTCTCTTCACCCCAAAAAGATGTTTTCCAGCCAAAACACATCATTTATTAATTAGGACTTCTGTGTATTTATCCAGATTTCTCACTGTTGAACATCTCCTGCTGCCTATTATTTTATGCTGCTGAAATTCAAGCAGAAGAAAGGGGTTAGAATTAATTATAGCCTTTGGCATGGAGGATTAGCCACAGATGTTGAATTATTATTATTATTGTACTGCATTTTGGGAATGGCACAAGGAATGTGTGGAGACCGGTGAGTATCTGCGAGGAAAAATAGGAATGTTTAAACCCTGCAAGAACTTTAATTCTCCTTTTAATGGCAATCCATGGGTCTATTTGGAAAATGAAGAATTAAGGTGACAAGTATGAAACATCAGAGTGGAGAGCCAGGAGCTGGACTAGGTTCATCCTTGTGGGTCCTCTCCGTATTCTCTGTTTCTATGATTCCATGATTCCATGATTCTACAATTCCATAATTTTATGATTTCATGATTTTATGATTCCATTCAAAACCATCTTGCCCTGCGTGTGCAAATCTTTTCTAAAATCCAAGTCCTTTGGTAGCATAACTGGGCATGAAAAGCAGGGAGGCTCCTCACAATTAAGGATAGGCCTGTAATTGAATTATTCTTCTGCTCATTTGAATTCTGGCTGGATTTGACCCTTCAGCACCTGGGCAGAATCCACAGCACAATTATTTTTCTGTTCAATGACTTCAATTAGTTTTGTATTTGGCTCTGGCCATGGTTTGCCATTGTTACAACGAGCAGGGATTAAAAGAACAGGAAAAAAACTCCCCTGCAGACAAGGCCAAGGGGAATAACATCAGAAGCCTGATCATTTGTCACCTATGGTCACTCGAAACCATTATTTCTTTTACACACTGTAATTTCAGATAGACTTGTGTAAACAGTGTAAAGATTTATTTTCTCAAAATATCAGAACCACTTAGCGTGAGTCACAAGCCAGATTTCAGGCAGATAATTTTCTTCTAATAGATTTTTGGGTTAACAAGATAAAAATTAACATGAAAATGATTATGTGCTGACTGAAGGAAACCTGGTTTTATTTTGTTCCCTATTTGTTTTACAAGGGAAGTCTTCAAGTATCTTGCAGGGGCAAAAATATTTAAAGTGTTTGCACATGTTTCCCATTTCCATTTTATAAGATTCATTCACAGTCAGCCAAACGTATCTTTCGCTCTCTCTCTCTTTTTCTCTCTTTTTTTTTTTTTCTTTTGATGCACTTCTTAATTAGCCTTATAGGCTCCAAAGGTGCTTTTTTTTTCTGTCTGTCTCTTTATCCCAGACATGGAGAGTGGCAGTGAAGTCCTGGGGCTCTGAACCCCGAGCTGGATGCTCCTCAAAGGCTCGGGGGGTGTCCCCTGATGGCTCTTTCCACCCCACGGAAAGAGCAAAGTGCAGATCTGAGGCCTGGGCGTCCTCGGGAGCTGAATTGGATAATGTGGAGTTGGCTTTGGCTGCCAAATTCCAGCCCTGGGAAGGATTTGCCACCGAGCTCCGTGTGGAGCTTTGTGTTCCAAGAGGCTCCGGGTCCTGTCCCCTCTCTGTGCCACCATGGCCACAGGTTTGGGCCCTTTCTGTCCCCACAGAAGCTGAGCCACCATGGCAGGGACACCTACAGTGATTTAGGCCCATGATTTTGCAGGAGTTAGGGAGTTTTTTCCCTTTTAAAAATCCAAAATGCAGCAGTCCTGAGTTGTGAAAAATGAGGTTCACTCTCCTGTTGAAATTTAAAAGTTTAATAAAGGACAATAGGGGACAAAAACAATAAAGCAAAGAGACAGCGCTGGGTGCTTGGCCCTAAGCCAAGAAGCACACCTGCCATTGAGGGAGTCCTCTTAAATACTCTTTGTATTGCATCAGCTTCATGCCTATTCATAAGCATTCATGCATATTCAAACTTTTTTCAAAACTATTTTGCATGTTCCAAGAACTGTTTTGCATGGCTCCTCCTTGGTCCCTCCTTTTTAGAGCATGCATGTTTTGTGGCTGTGGTTTCTTCCAGTCTTGGTTATCGTCTCCAGATTGGACTTTTGTCCATGGTTCTTGCATCTGGTTATGGCTGATAGTCAGGTATCAGTGTTGGGTCTTCTCTTTGCTGTTCTTTGGGTGTTATCCAGTCAAGCAGGTAGTGTGGTTAGTAGAGGAAAGTCTTTTAAACTACCTCTATTAGTTATTTTACTACTATATCGAAATCTACTTCATAACAGAAATTAAAACATTGGTTATATACCTCTATCTTTATGACAAGACTACTCCTATAAAAAGAATAAAACCATACACACAATGAATATCTGCGAAAAGCCAACACTATATTATTATGTATTTATCACATGAGTGTAGGCCTGAGCGTAGGCCTGAGTGTAGGCCACAGTCCCCTCCAAACCGCCCCAGGTCCTTGTGTCCCCACGTTGTGCTATCTGCTCCTTGGGGCAGCTTTTGAAGTTATTTAGGCACAGGATTTTGCAGGAGTTAGGGATTTTTTTTTTTTCTGATCCAAAATTCAGCGGGCCTGAGTACAGGCCAGAGTTCCCTCCAAGTCCTTGTGTCCCCACGCTTTTTCAACTCCTCAGGGCAGCTTTTAAAATTATTAGGCACAAGATTTTGCAGGAGTTAGGGATTTTTTTTAAATTTAAAATTTTTAATCTGCTCCAAAATCCAGCAGGCCTGAGCCCCCTCTGAACTGTTTTGTGTCGCCACTGCTGTGCCATCAGCATTGTCCCCCACGGAATTTGTAACCACAATTACAAACATAATTTTACAATTAAACACAGCTCAAGGTCCCTTTGATGATGAATGTGCTGCAGCAGGACTCTCAGGGCAGAACTGGATGTTTTTAAGGAGAATCTTATCACGGTGATTAAAGTTTCTTTTTATTCTGTATTTTGCAAAGCGACCCCTTTTTCCCATCGCCAGAATTTCAGCACCACAGGGAATTCCCTCCTCCTGTTTTAGCAGGAGAGAGAAAAGGATTTGAAGACGTTAGGGACTGATTGTGCTGTTCCACTTTCTCCCTTTGCTCAGCCTCAGAAATCCCTCACACAGTGATGAGTCATTTTTTATTCTGTTTAATCCCATGTTAAGTCAACATCGTTTAAGGCTGGTGACTAAGGCTGGAGTGATGTTGATGTAAATGAAATAGGAATAACTGGGACTTCACCAGGACACAGAAAATACAGATTTTCTCTATAGAAAAAAAAATTAAATAAAAAGAGAGAAAGACACTGAGTTAGCCCCAACTAGAGAAAGGAGAAAAAAAAAAAAAAAAGGAGAAGAAAAGAAATAAAATGCAGCTGTTTGCAGGAGATCTCTGATGGATTAAAACCAGGACTGGAAAGCTGCCCTTCTCCTGCTGGTGCAAATTAGCAGATCTCTCCTCAAAGTGGGCAGGATTTCAGCAATTCCTGCACTGAGCAAGGACAGGAGCCCTTATCTGCCCCAAGTCTTATCTGCCTTCAGTCTGAGCTCACGATTTGCACAAATTCTATTGAAGTCCTCGTTTGGGTCAAGAAGGGAAATTGGGCTCTGTGACCATGGATTCAAGAGCAGACCTGGGACTCCTTGCAATAAAGGATGTGATGGAGTCATGGGCATCCTTGGGGCTCCACATGGCCAAAAGTCCAGTAAAAACCAGTAAAAACCAGTAAAAACCAGTAAAAACCAGTAAAAACCAGTAAAAAACCAGTAAAGCCCAGTAAAAGTCCAGTAAAAGTCCAGTAAAAACCAGCCAAACCCAGTAAAAAACAGTAAAAACCAGTAAAAGCCAGTAAAAGCCAGTAAAAACCAGCAAAAGCCCAGTAAAAACCAGTAAAAACCAGTAAAAAGAGTAAAAACCAGTAAAAACCAGTAAAGCCCAGTAAAAGTCCAGTAAAAACCAGTAAAAACCAGTAAAAGCCCAGAAAAAAACCAGTAAAAACCAGTGAAAACCAGTAAAAGTCCAGTAAAAAACAGTAAAGCCCAGTAAAAACCAGTAAAAACTAGTAAAAGCCCAGTAAATACCAGTAAAGCCCAGTAAAGGCCCAGTAAAAACCAGTAAAAACCAGTAAAGCCCAGTAAAAACCAGTAAAAACCAATAAAGCCCAGTAAAGGCCCAGTAAAAACCAGTAAAAACCGGAAAAAGTCCAGTAAAAACCAGTAAAAAACAGTAAAAACCAGAAAAAGTCTAGTAAAAAACAGTAAAAACCAGTAAAAACCAGTAAAATCCCAGAAAAAGCACTTTTAACCCCCGAGCGGGCAGCAGCCGAGGCAGGGCAGCCTGCCCAGCCCAGCAGCACCACGAACGCCATTCCCTGGCTGGCACCACGTTCTCCCTGTCAGCTCTGGAGCCTGCCCCACCAGCTCCACCACAACCTCCAGAGGCAACACCTGAGTCCTGCTTCTCCTCCTTTCTTCTCCTGGAACGCTCAGCAGCCGCGGCAGAGGCTTGGCTAAACATGTCAGATTAAAGGTCTGAGCAGACGGATAAATGCAGTCCATCTGAGGGCATGTTTCCTCTCACACCTTCGGGGGCTGTCAGCATCTTGAATGGGATTCAGAAACATGTCCTTGAAGCTGGCTGGAGTGAGGCTTAAAACATCAGGGGCAGCATTAGGGAGAGGAGAAGAAAGGATGGGGGAAGCTTTCATGGCGACGTGCCGCCCTCCTCCCCTCTGTGATTTTTTGGATAATAAACTTTGATTATTTGCTGCAAAGTAAGGATAACCAAGGGTTGGGGACCTGCAGCCATCTCCCTGCTCTGGGGCTCCGTTTGCCATCCATTCTCTGGATCCTGGGGTTTTTTCCACACTCTCTTCAAAGCTTATTTTATTTTTTGTTAAAACCCCAGCGCTCTCCAGCACTTCAAACTCCCAGATTTCAGCACTGGGCAAAGCTGGTTGTGGCAATATTCCTGTTTAAAGGGAAGCTGAGGAGTTACAAAGAGACTTCTCAGCTCTTCACATTCCTATTTCTTTGCACAACTCCCAGGAATAATTCCTCTGTCTTGCCCTCAGTGCAGGGAGCAGCCCCAGAGCAGCTGAGCCGGGCCTTGTTCTTGCTGTATTTGCATTAAATTTGTAAGAAATGCAGGTTTGGGCAAACCTGCAGAGATCAGTCTCTTCTCAAGCACAGGGAAGCTCTTGGCACAGGACAGTCCCACAGGAAGGTGACCTGAGCACAGCACAGCAGCACAGGCAGGGCTTTGGATGCTCTGCCAGGTGAAATATTCCATGGGATGAGCAGCACTGAACCACTGAACATCCTCCTGAACTGAACATCATCATCCCTGGGAGTGTCCAAAGCCACCTTGGAGCAGCCTGGTGCCACGGAAGGTGTCCCTGCCCACGGCAAGGGATGGGAGGAGCTTTGAGATCCCCTCCCAGCCCAAACCATTCTTGGATTCTGTGGAAAATCACTGATTTCACAAGCGGAGAATCCTTCAAACATTGGTTTAAGCATGCAAATGTTTTACTGTGCTCCCGATTGCTGCTTTTTTGTTTTTACTTCAAATATCTCTTTATTTGTTTCCCTCGAGTCTTTAATTTAAGGAATGTAATTAATCTCAAAGCCTTTTTAAATTTGAGAGTGGAATCCTTTCCTGCTCTACCTGGATCCTGCACAGCTCAGGGGAGCTGTGATTTGTAAGCCCCAAGTTAAAATTAACAATAACACTCAACTCTATTATATTTCACTGATGCTTATCTCAGTGAAATGCACGATACTCCCAACCTGCAAGATTTATTATTTGCTATTTATTTGATCTCCTGGATAATTGTTTAATTAAGGCAATTAGTAGCTGCTTTCAAGGGCCAAAATCATTACTGAGCTGATTCCAGCTACTCCAACCACATCTCCTTCCCCTGCTCTGTGCCAGCCTGGGATGTAGGAACTCCTCTGGAATTAGATCCTCCCTGCAGGACACCCCCAGGACTGGATTTGGGACACGGAGCTGATGCTGCACTAATTGTGACATCCAACAATTGTCACCGCAATTAACACCCAGCCTGAGTTTGGCCAGAGGTGGGAAATGGGTTTGAAAGGGGAAGATGTGAATATGTTGTTAATAAATCCGAGCTCTGAGTGATATTTTGGGATTTGGTTTGTTTTTTTCTGAGGGGGATTCTCCACAGCCACAGGAAATTCATCTGAGTTATTTTATGCTTCCCTGAGAAACTCCTAAGATATCCACACGTGTATTTATACCCACACGTGTATTTATATCCACAGAGTTTGGCCACAACCAAGACACGATCCTCTGAAAGGACATTGTGTGATGGAAACCCATGTCAAGGATCCAGTGGGGATTGCAGGAAAACGGCCCAGTCAGTTGAAAAACTTGTCAGGGAGAATGTAAATAAGCAGAGGGTCCATATCCCCAGTCCTAAAGGGAGAGGAGGAAATTGAATTCCTTTATGGCCTCACTCCTGAACCCTCCCACAGCACAGGAAGCAGTAGGCCATGTAAAACCTATAAATAGCTCTGCAACTTCGTGTTCCCCCTCAGACAGAGAGCGAAAAAAAGAAATAAAAAATGCTCCCTGGGGAAAAACATGATCTTTTCCCCATGTTTGAGTTGTCAGTTTTGACAGGAATGCTACAAACTAATTAAATTTTTGTTAATTTATTTTGTCTGATGCAGCGAGTGCCTGTCAGAGGCATGGCTCAGGAAGTCTGACTTCTGCAGGCTCTGGAAGCACCCGTGACTTGGTGCAGGGAAAATGGAGCTGGTTAAGTCAAATAAACACAAAAAGCATTTAAATTCATTTCTCCCTCAGTGCTCCAGCTTTGTTTGTCTGCTCCAAAGGCAATCCAAGCTTATTCCTTTCAATCCCCAGGCTGGTGGGATGGCTGCTCTCTTCTGGTTGGAGTGGAAATAGGAAGATGCAGTGGGTAAAGGACAAAATAAAATTCCATCCTGGAATTTGTGTTAAGCATGGAATTACTGGACGCTCTTAGGCTGGATTATTCCCAACCCATGAACTATTTTGAGATCCAAGAATTTTCTCCTTTCACGTGAGGAACAAAGTGGAACCAGGCTGCCCAGAGAAGCTGTGGCTGCCCCTGGATCCGTGGAAGTGTCCAAGGCCAGGCTGGAGCACCCTGGAAAAGTGGAAGGTGTCCCTGCCCATGGCACTGGGTGGGTTTTAAGGTCCCTTCCCACCCAAACATTCCACATTTCCACAGCTTTTCCAGGGAGATCCGTGTGGTCCAATGGTTGGCCATGCATTAAGTGATGAAATGATGGATTTATGACCTTCCTGCCCGGGAAGGAGGGGAAATCCTGAGCACGGCTCCGCTGCCATCCCGAGCAGCCTCTGCCTGCTCCAACACGATCCATGCTCATCCTGCATTCTCCCAGAGCTCCGTAAGGGCACGGCCGGATCCAAAGAAAGCAGCGAGCAGCCTGATTGTTCTCAGATAATCAGCTGAGGAAACAGGCAGAAGACAGCCCCTGGAGGTGTTTATTCTGGGTTTTTGAACCTGTCTCTGTCAGGGCTTTGCACTTTGCAGCTCCAAACTCTTTTCACAAACACACCCAGGGCGCAGAGCTGGCTGGGGGAGGTGAGCAGATCGGAGGAGGAGATAAGCAAAGAGCAGAGCCCTCAAAGTGCCCACTGAGAGGGGAAATGGTGTGTCCATCCCACAGCCCTGCCAGCAGCTGGACCCACAGATGCTCCCGGCCCAGATCGGGGTGTTGACACAAACACCCAGCTCTCATTCCAGCAGGGATTGCCGTGCCCTTATCGTGTTTAATGGGTAATTCCTGCATTAAGGGATCTGCAGGTTTCAGTGAAAGCTCCCGTCCTTTTTGGCACTGGAATCGCACCGTACGTGACTCCAGGCACTGCAGGGCCGGGGTTTGCCAAGTGGGAATGAGGAATGTGCCCAGGGCATGTCCTGCACCTCTCAGCTGCACCTGGAGTCCCCCGGGTGGGAAAAGGCCTTCAGGATCAGAAAGGTCAACCATCAGGTGGGACGGAGCTCATGGAAGGTGTTGCTGTCCATGGCAGAGCCTTGGAATCAGAGTTTGGTTCCTTCCAACCCAACCCATGTGAGATCCCAATACCAACCCCAAACCAACCCAACCCATGTGAGATCCCAATACCAACCCCAAACCAACCCAACCCATCTGAGATCCCAATACCAACCCCAAACCAACCCAACCCATGTGAGATCCCAATATCAACCCCAAACCAACCCAACCCAGCCCAACCCAACCCAACCCAACCCAACCCAACCCAACCCAACCCAACCCAACCCATCTGAGATTCCCAACAGCAACCCCAACCCAACCCATGTGAAATCCCAATACCAACCCCAAACCAGCCCACCCCAACCCATCTGAGATCCCAATACCAACCCCAAACCAACCCAACCCATGTGAGATCCCAATACCAACCCCAAACCAACCCAACCCATCTGAGATCCCAATACCAACCCCAAACCAACCCAACCCATGTGAGATCCCAATATCAACCCCAAACCAACCCAACCCATCTGAGATTCCCCATAGCAACCCAACCCAACCCATCTGAGATCCCAACACCAACCCCAAACCAACCCAACCCATTTGAGATCCCAACACCAACCCCAAACCAACCCAACCCAACCAATCTGAAATCCCAATACCAACCCCAAACCAACTCAACCCATGTGAGATCCCAACCCAACCCATCTGAGATCTCAATACCAACCCCAAACCAACCCATCTGAGATCCCAAAACCAACCCCAAACCAACCCAACCCATCTGAGATCCCAATACCAGCCCAACCCAACCCATGTGAGATCCCAATGCCAACCCCAAACCACCCATCTGAGACCCCAATATCAACCCCAACCCAACCCATCTGAGATCCCAAAACCAACCCCAAACCAACCCAACCCAACACCAGCCCCAACCCAACCCATCTGAGATCCCAATACCAACCCCAAACCAACCCATCTGAGATCCCAATGCCAACCCCAAACCAACCCATCTGAGACCCCAATATCAACCCCAACCCAACCCATTTGAGACCCCAATACCAAGCTGCATTTATCTGCATCTTTAGCATCTCAATATCTGTCAGAACCAAATCTATGTTTTCTTCCAGACCTCTCCACTTGATTTTTTTATATATTACTGAAAGCCTTCAAGAGAGAGACAAACCCAGAATTTCCTTCTGATCTGGGTTGTGGGAACAGAAAGGAAACTCTGTTCCCATTCTGAAGAGTTTATAGAACAAATGGATGAATTTAAGTGCCCTGATTTCAGTGGGAAACTTGGGTGGAATTGTTGTCACCCCCATGAAATGCCCTTGGCACTCCCTTTGGACAGAGTGGTGCTGAATATGAGGGGAAAAAACATTCCCACCTGCTTCTCCATCCAGCATTTCTGTCCTAAACAGGACAATGAAAAACAGGATGGATCTTTAAAGCCCTAAATTCATGTTAAGTTGCCCTTTCAAACATTCTGTAATGGAAAGTTGCGCTAAAAGATGTCTCCAATAAAGACTTACTCATATAATCTAATATATGAATATGAAATGTGCCCCAGGGAGCCAGGTATGCATTGCAAACATCTGGAATAAACATTTATAATCCAACAAGCTCCTGCAGTATTAAGAAATTACCAAAAATAGAAAGAAGGAGAGGAATTTCTCTAAAATAATTTACTTCCATCGTGACGCAGATGTCTTCCCATGACTGGTTCCCTGTATTTGGCGATGATGCTCGGAGGTTTTTGATTCGGGAGGTTTTTGACAGAGATGAAGCACAGACTCAAATTGGTAAAAACAACACAGAAGACCCTTTGAATTCTTTTTTTCTTCTTGGGCTCAGATTTCTGCTTCAACCTTTTGTGCTTTCCAGACACTGTGTTGAATCTCCAGCCACTCACAGTGGTGCTCCCACTCCCAAAATACTGATTTGGGTGGGTGGGTGATGAGTATGGGGAGGAATCACTGGGCTGGGAGGCTCTTTTCAGTAAAAGGTTACTCAAACCTTCAGTGTTTCCATGTGGAAATCATGGGATGGTGGCTGCTCCTCCAGGGAGAAGGATCTCAAAGAGCCTGGGACACTCTGCCCATTTCATATCTCCATTTCCCTGGAGTTCTCTCTAAAGCCAGCTGATAAGATCCAGGCAAACAGCACAAAAATGAGTTGAAAACTTCGAATTGAGCCTTTAAAATACCGAGCTGAGCCTGAAAAGCTGAAGTGCCACTCAAGTTCCCTCAGATGTGGTCGTGGCACAGGACAAATGCGTCGTCTGCTGCTGGTGAAGCTGCACGGGCAGTGAAGTCAGGGGGAAATGAAAACACTGCAGAACCCTGGCTTTGCATCTTTCTGCCAACTTTGGAGATGCTGACTAAAGATAACGCCGAAGTTTCAAAGCTGGGGGGAAAAAAACCTCCCTGAAGATTTTTGTGATGTCAGAGGAAGAAGGAAGGCAGCTTGAACTGAAGGGCTCTAATCTTGTAGACACCTACTTAACTTTAAGCCAATTAAATCAATGCACTACTTAACCTTTGCCTACAGGAGAAAGGCTGTGCCAGCACAGTTTATATTAGTGCCCCAAACCAAATAAGCAATGCTCCAAAAAGCACTCTTCTCTCAGCAAAACTCTATCTGCCCTCGGTGTCACCAGCATAAAACTGCGGCTGGGGACTCTGAGGGAACCTTGCCTGTCAGTGACACCGCTGAAATTCAGCTCTGTCAGAAAAACAGCAACCCAAGCAAGCGTGGAGGCTGATTTTCCAGAGCCAGAGCTGGTGTTTGAGCCCGGTTTGCTCCTGGTTTCTACAAACCCATGGGCAGCTGAGCTGGAGGCACAGAGGGCTGTGCCCACATCCCCTCAGGGCTCCCAGCAGAGTTGGGATGTCCCCCCAGGGAACCCATTCCACAAAAACCAAAGTCCAGGGTGGGTTCAGCTGACAAAAGCAGGAATGGAGCCCTTTGGGGCTGTTTGTTTCCCCAGTTTGGTGCTGCCTGGGGTGCAGGAGGTGCTGTGGGGTTTGTTCAGAGAAAAGCTTTGCGTGCAAAATGCAATGAAAGCCCTGCAGCAGCCCCCGGGGCCAGTAACACGTTACATCATTTGTCACTGGACACGTTGGGAGTGTGTCACTGGAAAAACCTTTAAAAGCCAAGCTGGAAGTGCTGTGGAGACACCACGGCCTTGGCGGGGGGAGAAAAGACAGTGTCGTTTATAAATGTTTTTGGGTCTACTATTTACATTTGGGGCATTTCAATGGAAAAAGGGTGGGGGGAAAGCCTCCACTCAACATCTTCCCAGATGGTAACAACATCTGTCTCGATGGCAGCCCGAGGATCTGATGTTTTATGGGTGAAGGGGGGGCATTTTGGGATTTCTTGTTTTATTTTGCTTTTTCCCCCCACAGATTAATTGTCCTGCACGTTGGTCCCATCACTCTTTGCTTTGGGCCATCTGGTCAGATGTCATTAACCCTGGAGACCAACAGCCCAGGAAAGTGGAACCATATGTTCTTAGCAAAGATAAACAATAAATAGGGCCCTGTGCAGCAGGGTTGGCAGTTTGGGGCTTGTGTTTTGGGGATTTTTTGTCGCTAAAACGAGCACAAGAACATTTTGGCGGCACAGCACACACACAAACACACCCTGCTGTGCAGTCCCAGGGGTTCCATGGCTCTGTGGCAGAGCAGCTCCTGTGTCTGGGTGTGGATCCCAGCTGTGCCCCGTGCTCTGAGGAAGGGTTCACTGCCACCTTGGAATGGTGCTGGATCCTGCAGGCAAAGTTCCCCATCTTTCACGGCAGGGTCACGGAGCCGCCACCCTCTCCCCACCTCTCCCTTGTGCAGCTCAATCTCTAATTGTCAAAAATATCTTATTTCCTGCCCGTTTAATGGGACAAAAAAGGGGTGTTTTTCCTCTGGGCTGGTTCTTTTTTGGGGCTGTCATCATTTTGAGCCAAATGAGAGGTTTCCTTTTAGTTCAAGGATACTCTGGCAGCTCTTCCAGAGGAGAGTAATTCCCCAGGACACCCCGGGGCAGGGAGTCAGCAGCTGCTCCTCTGTCTCTCACCCAGCAAAGCCACCCTGACACCTCGGTGTATCCAAGGAAAAATGGGAAAATCTGCCCAGACTCTTGGCTGACGACACAGGCTGGACCATTCCTTCCTTGCCAGGTGTCCATTCTTATTTTTTGTCTGTTTGGTGCAGAAGTCTGAGCTCTCATTTCCAGCCAAGGGCTCTGTAACCTCAGCACACAAAGCCAGGGACAGAGCAGGGGATCGATGTGCCAAGGAGAGATTGTTGTAACAAAACATCCACTTGCTGGAATTATTTGTCACCAAACACCAGCACCAGCAGCACCTGCAGAGAACTATGTGCTGATCCAACACTGGAAAGAATCTGAGCTGAATCCCTGCCTTGCAGATCTGTGTCAGCGCTTCAAACCTCGGCACAGACACTGCTAAATTTATCTGCTGGAGGAAGAAACGTCAGAGTCCCAAATATTGCCCTCCTTTCCATGCAGGAGGCCAGGATGAGCAGCTCAGGAGGGAGGATGGGGCTGATCAGCTGCTGCTGGGTTTCTCCTGCCCGAGCTGTCCCATTCCTGAGGGCTCGGCATGGGCAGGCAGCACAGCCCAGCCCCAAATCCTGCCCTGAGTTTGTTTGTTGGTTCTGCCCAGAGCACAAAGGGAACATCTCCAACGTGTTTGCTTGGGTGAGCAGCCCAGGGAGGGATGAACAGCCCAGGGAGGGATGAACAGCCCAGGGAGGGATGAACAGCCCAGGGAGGGATGAACAGCCCAGGGAGGGATGAACAGCCCAGGGAGGGATGAACAGCCCAGGGAGGGATGAACAGCCCAGGGAGGGATGAGCACACACAGTGCCAGGGGCTGCACAGACCCAGCTCGGAGGTGCCAGCCTGCACGAGTGGTACTACCAGCCCAGCTGTGTGTGGTGTCTGAGTGCCCAACACAGCTCTCCCAGTCCTGGCTGACCCCTGAAGGTCAGGGCTCAGCCCAGCCCGTGGGGTTTCCCCCCTCACCCCATCCCAGGTGTCTCACAGGCAGCCTTTCCTTGCTTTCCTGGGGGATGTGATGCAATTCTGGCTCAGCACAAACAAGAAAGACCTGGCAACAGATCTGCTGTGGAAAATTCAGGATGCACGAGGCATTCTGATCCAGATGGAGCCTCAGGCACTGACGAGTGCCTCGTCCTGCCCTTGAGGGACACGTGAGGTTCCCGTGGTCACTCGTGTCCTGGGGCTGCTCCAGGGATGCGGAGCTGGGATCCCTCCTGCAGCTGCTCTGCTTTCTGTGGGAAGCCAATCCGCATTTATTCCTTTTCTTTGGATGCTCTCTGTTGCAGAGCCACTCTCCTCATGGACATGACTCAAAAATTTCTCCACTTTGGCTGCCACGCCCTCCCAAGGCTGTGGGTTATCCCATTGGTGTTGGTTTAGATTTCCTGGGATTCGCAGAAGTTGGCAGAGGAAGCAGAAGGACCCAAGATGGCAAAAAGAGAAACTTTATTTACAGAAACTTCTTTATATATCCATTAATAATCTGGCAACTATTGGACAGCAGGGAATCCACCTCCTAAAACCATTGGTCACAGCTATACAACACCTAGTACCAAACACAGAGAGTAGGAAAGTACAAAAATGCAGCTTATCTCTATTGTCCCTGAGAAAGAAGAGAAAGATTTCTAAAATAGTGCAACTACACATTGGGGTAGAAACCCCTCATCTGGGAATCACTGCAAATCTGCACTTATCCCATGTCTCTGGGCATTTTGGGATACCCTCCTAGCTGGGCTGTTCCTTCCTCACCCAGCCCAGCCAATTTGATCATATTTAACGTGCATTCTTCACACATGATCCTATTACCATTCCAGTGCTCTTGGTTTTGCTTATCCAGGCTGACCTTCGGCATCTCCTGCCATCCTCTGCCATGGTCAAGACCTCCCAGCTCGTTGCCTGGTGGCCCCCAAAGGAAGGTGTGAAGATTAACAGCCCAGAGGATGTATTTAATGAATGGCAACAAGGGATTAGTGACACAGTGTCACCTTTCATGGCCTCTTGAAGCAGGCGAGCTGACACCCGTTTATTTTTGTTTGCACTGTTGAGTAAACTCTGGGAGCAGACTGGATTTACAGTTCCTGCTCCCCCAGCCAGGAGCCTCCTCCTGTCCTCCTCCTGGGCATGGGGGGATGATAAAGGCTGGAATCCCCTGATTTTCTGCCCAGGGAAGCCTCACAATGCTGTGGCCTTCTCCTTGGCTCAGCTTTCCAGCTCTCAGTGTCCATCCAAACCAGCCCCACATCCCCAGCCCTGCCCAAGGCTCCTGTGCCAGGGCCAGGCTGAGCTCCTGGCAGGCACAGAGCATCCCCTGCCCTCCTGCCACACCTGCAGCTTCCAGTGCCTCTGGAAAGGCTTTCAGGGCCTCCGGAAAGGCTTTCAGTGCCTGTGGAAAGGCTTTCAGTGCCTCTGGAAAGGCTTTTGGAGCCTCTGGAAAGGCTTTTGGAGCCTCTGGAAAGGCTTTTGGTTCCTTCGGAAAGGCTTCCAGTGCCTCTGCAAAGGCTTCCAGTGCCTCTGGACAGGAGGGCTTGGGCAGTTGTGGTGTTAAGACACACACAGTCTCCACGATGGTATGGCAAAATCCCTTATTGCAAAAATCCAGGGTTCTTAAACTGTTATTTGTTATGAGTTTCCACACTCGTGAGGCACAACAAATATGCTTAACCAACCACCACAGACCGCGGTAGGAACAGGCATCAGATGGAACCAACCCCGAGCCCCACGGTGTGAGCACCTATTGGTTCTAATCATTGTTTTACAATTATGTCACTTGTTTTTCACCTCTAGTTTAGCTGAGTCACTCCCAGAATGCTTTTCTGGTTAGCCAAAGGAACAGAAGGGAGTAAGGATTTTACAAGGGCAGCAAGGCTTTCATTTTGTGATGCCTTTCTGCTCCACCACAGGCAGCGGCAGTCCCTGCACGGCAGGACAGCAGTGCAGGAGGGTCCCCAGGGACAGGAGCTGTCCCAGCACAGTGAGTGACAGGGATGTCACAGGGATGTCACACAAGCAGCAGAGCTTGGGGAAGCCTCAGGGACCAGCCTGGTGCCCTGGCTCCAGCACAGGGCTCGTTGTGCCCTTTTGGAGCATTTCCCCCACAGCCAGCAGTGCTGGGTCGGGAATGTGCTGCAGGCTCCGTGTCACAGCCTGGGACACACAGTCCTCAGCCATGACACGGGATAAGGTTATCCCACAGCTGGCCTTGCACCCCATTCCGAGAGATTTCTGCTCTCTCTGCTTTCAAATTATTCTTCACTCTGTGGGAATTCTGCTGCTCACAAAATTCATCCTTGGTGGGTGCCTTCAGTTCTATTTTTCTTCATTTCATTTCATTCTCACCAATCCTCTCCCCCTTTGCAGATCCCTTGGAGAAATCCACAGAGCAAATTTATCCTTAAATTCCATCTCAGGGCAACTGCAGCAATCCTGAAAAAGGAGAAGAGTCAGTGGAGCAGGAAAGCCATGGATTGCAGAGTGGGAAAAACATCCCTTGGGAATGGGAGGTTAAAGCTTCTGGACTCGGTGTACAGGGGTAATCTCTGCTGCTGACAATAAATAAATACATTTTGCAGTGGTGAGGAAAGTTAGGTTTATCTTTTCCAAGCAGCTTTCGTGGCAAATGTTGCAATTGTATCTGAAACTCCAGGCAGGAATTAGTGCCTCCAAATAAAGGCCAATCCAGTGGCTTTGATTCCTCTCCAGTTCGGGGAGTCTGCTGTGATTGTATCTTCCCTGTGTCAAGGACAGAGGCTGATGTTTCTTTTGCAGAGACAAGAAACAAAAAAAAAATCCTAAAATCAGCCTAAAATCCTGAGCAGGGCTTCAGAGAAATGCTGCTCTGATTTAGTGTTGGTGCATTTGCAAATGTATTTAAATTGTGCTTCTGAGCTCGGCTGATTATTTGGAACGTGGAATTTGTGTCAATGAAGAGTTTGTGGTACAGTGGAGGCCTGAGAGAGGAGCAAACCAACCAGAAAAATGCCTTTTCCAGATCTTTATCTGTCTGTGTGTTTTTGATGCAAGATGGAGCCATTAAAATCCCGATAATTTGGAATTCCCTGGCAGAGGAAGGGAGCGGATTCAGTCTGGAACAGCAGGTCGGGGCTGAAGGGATCGCTCTGTCATCGAGGGGTCCCCAGGCAGGAGTGGGTGGGAGCTGCAGCTTTGGCAGGAGGGAAATTGGGAGATCCCCATCAGCCAAGGGCAGGGCGCAGAGGTGGGGAAAGCTGCTCCAGGCCTTTGGCTCGCTGCAATCTGCACCATTGTCTTCCAAATCCATTTCCCCTTCACTTCACAGCTTCTTATCATTTTTTTTTTATATAATTTTATTTTCAAATCTCGCTATTATTTTTGAGGCAATTAAAACCCAGGAACGAGACCCAAGGAAACGCCCACTGCATTCCTGGGATGATCTGTCTGTGCTCCCTGCATTCCACCCCAGGCACGGAGGTGGGAGGCAGCCCCGTGCCAACCCCACCGCATTCCCACCGGGGAAAAAGCCACGAGCAGAGCGGGATGATCCAACCCAACCGCGTCCAATGAACACAAGGGCTGGAAAGAAGTCCCCCAGGGCCTTTTTCCAAGTGCTGCTTCAACAGAGAGTGCACAAAACGCCTTCTCCGCTGAGCAGGACAAACCTATCTTGGAAAAAAAAAATTAAAAAAGCCAATTAACATTGCAGAGTCTCCGCACCCAGATTCCTGCCGGTTGGCATCGCTAGCCCTTGGATGCTGCCTGTCTTTGCCGCTGGATTCCTGAGGCTTAACACCTTAATTCCTGAAATGAGCCCCAGTCCTAATTCCCGATTTTAGGAAAACAACATTCCTGCCATTGAATGAAAACATTTGTACACAGTCCATAAACCATCTTCCTGAGGGGAGGGGGCTGGGAGAGGGGAGCTGGGAGCGCATAGAAGTGCATTGTCCATGGGAGCCTGGCCGCCGGCTCCGCGATCCAGCTGCTGCTTGGGAAGTGTTCCACTCCAATATTCCAAAATCCCCCACTGGACACGGCCATGGCCACGCACAAATCCCAAGAAACACAGCATGGAGAGGTTTCTGGATCAGGCCTTGCATTGCTCTCCATCGGAGTGAGATTCCACAGCTGCTCATCCCTCGGTGTCCCCATATGGGATGGGACATGTGTCCTGCTTTGCTGGGACACCCCCACATCTGGGAACTGAATGGGAATGACATTTCCATCCCTTTGGGAAGGGGAGGAGGAGTCATGTTGGCCCAAATTTGGATCACCAAATCATGGAATGGTTTGGGTGGGAAGAGACCTTAAAGCTCATCCAGTTCCACTATCCCGGGGTGTGCCAACCCGGCCTGGGACACTGCCAGGGATCCAGGGACAGCCACAGCTTCTCTGGGCACCTGTGCCAGGACCTGCCCACCCTACAGGGAACAATTCCTTCCCAATACCCAACCTAAACCCTTTTTCAGTTCAGAGCCCTTGCACCTTAAAATTCTCTGGGAAGCTCCAGCCCATGCTGCCCTTCCTGCAGGATTTGCTCTGTTTGTAGAAGATTTGCTCGAGCAGAAGTTCTTGGGTGAAACCTTCATTTGAAACCTTCGCCGTGTGCCAGTATTAAAAAAAAAAAAATACTCTGGAACATTTACACAACAAGGCAGTCACCCATCCTGTCATTTTCCGCATCCCCATTGTCATTATTTGAAATCCTTATGCCTGAAGATGAGTTTTTTCTCCCTCCCAGAAGAGTCAGGAGGAACCATCCCAACTATTCCTTTATGCCTTAGAGGGTTGGGATGGTTCCTCGTGACTCTTCTGTGTCCTAGGAAAATGCTGGTGGGAAGCAGGGCTCATAATGTCTCTATTCCAGCTTCCATTCCTGCCTGGAAGCTCCACAATCCACTCCCCATCCTGTCAGGAATCTCATCCCAATGTTCAGGGACCTCTGTCCCCACGGATTCTCTAAGAGCTGACAAAAACCCAGCAGAGGAGACCCAGAGTTCTCCAGCAGGTTCTAAAATATGGATATTTTTCCTAGCACACGTCGCCTGTCAAATGGCAAGATCCAGTCAGTACAGTGGAATTACAGTCCTGGGGGGAAAAAAAAAGAAAAAAAAAAAAAGGAGGAGAGAGAGAGGGAAAAATTTGATTCCGAATTGGAGGGATTAATGGTCAAAAGAATGTTCTTCTGGGAGTAATCTAAGTGTTATATTTACATTTGGCTTGGAATTATTTGCAGTGAGGAATTTCAAATGCAAATATTTTAAAAGCGTAACATGTAGAGAGAGACACTGTGGGTACTTCTGTTTTCTCTGAAAAAAAAATTGAAAAAAACAGTTTTCTTGACTATTTTTTATTGGAATCTTAATGAGACCATAATTACAGCAGGGAAAAAAGGAAAAAATGTACCTCTTAAAGGTTTGCTGTCAGTGTACATACGGGCCTTGGATTGCAAAAAGAAACAAAAAACTCCATCTTTTTTCAAACTATTTATTTTCCAAAGTGGTGCATGGGAGGGAAAAAAATGACTGAGCTAAGTAAGTCTTGTCCATTTATGTGCTTAGTCTGTATTTTCTTTTTCTACAAAAATATCTAGGAATAAATGTTGAGAGTGGGCCCGTTGTGTTTGCCTTGGCTGCCGCCTTTATCTTGTTTTATTGTGTGACCCTTCCAAGGGGGGCTTGAGGAGCTGCTGAGTTTTTTGGGATCCTTCTGCACTGACAGGGAAGGGAGCACGTGGTGCCTTCAGGGATTCCCTGTGTTCCACGGGATGGTGGAATGGGTTGGGTTGGAAGGCACCTTAGAGCTCATTTTGTTCCCCACCTTCTGCTCCAAGCCCTGTCCGAGCTGCCCTTGGACACTTCCAGGGATGGCGATCCTACAAACTCCCTGAGAATCCATGCCAGGAGCTCCCCACCCTCACAGGGAAGAGTTTGTTCCCAAAATCAAACCCAAGAAAGCTCCACCTGAGCCCCGGAGCAGTCGGAATCAGCAGCAGGATCATCCCAGGAACAAAGATTTCCTCTCACGTGGATTCTTTTGGGGTGCCCTCCACTCTCCGTGTTCCTCTGTGTTCCCTAACCTCACCTGCAGCTCCCTGAGCTGAGGGGTTCCCTTTCCTTCTTTAAATCCCTCCACACCAGCAGGGTTTGATGGCTGCACTTCCTCCAGGGGACATTTCAAGATCTCTTTTTCTATCTCTCTTCATTTTGCCACTTTTTATTCACTTTTATTAATCCTTCATTCATTTTCTCTGCCTTCAATTTTGCTCACGTTTTTCTCACATCTTTCTTTCCTGTCCTTTCACCTCTGTTTCTCTTGCTCCCTTCTCACGGATGGAGCAAATAAAGTGCCCTTTTTTTTTTCCCCAAGGAAGAAAGTGTCCATTTAAAACCCCACATGCCCATCAGAGCTGATGGAGAGGCAGAGCATGACAGGCACATTCTGTGATTCAAACCTTCTGGGTATTGGCAGGAGAATAAATCTTATGTCTGACATAAGAGGACATCGGGAAAACCAACCTGAAGCTTTTGGAAAGGATCCACGGAGCTGTCAGTCAGGAGGAGATAAACTTTACATGAAATAGAACCTTCTGAAGTCATTAGCTCCCCACTCCTGCCAGAACTGCTGGAGGAGAGCAGCGAGAGGCAGCCAAAGAGAACAGAAAACAAACGTGAATGGCACCATGGCCCTGGAGGAAGTGCCCAGTACAAATGTGGGAATGCCCAGGAAAACAGCTCTGCAGAAGGCTCAGCACAAACAGGATTGACCCACGGGAAAACTGAGCTGCCTGGGGCACCCAAACCCACGGTGGGAGCGTGTGCAGGCAGAGGGAGGCAGCTCCGAGCCAAGGGAGCACAGCAAGGACCACTTGGTCACCGTTCAGATTGATGCCATCAAACACCTGGAATTTCCTCTCCCTTTTGCTCTGAATCCCTTTGGCTGGAATGTCCCCATCCAATTGCTGCCCTGATTGGTGAGGAGACTCCAGGAGATGGCACAGCCAGCCCCCAGAGCTGCCCTTGTGTCTGCTGTCACCGGGGGAAGTTCTGTGATCGGTTTTAGCATAGCCCAGGTGTTCCAGAGGCACCTGAGCTCACACAGGTCCTGGCAGGACAATCCCCTGGAGATGCAATCCTCAATTATCTCCCAACCCCAGCTCCAGCAGAGCTGAAATCCTCTCCAGTCCAACAACTGCCCTTACCCCAGGTTTGCCAAGCCCCCTGAGGGTTCCAAGGACCTCGGGGGTGTTGCTTGTTTCAATTCACATTTCTCAGTTGAATTACACAGGGAACAGAGATAAATCTTGTCAAATCCAACATGGAGCCACGGGAAGGATGGGAATTTGTTAAGATTCAGCATTTCTAAGTCGCTGTTGGGTTGGATTTTTCCCTTGGCTTTTCCTTTTCCCTGCCCTGCTCTTATCACAGCATTTGCAAGCAAAAATTCATCAGCAGAGGCTGTGCTGGGACAGCTGTGGGCACACCTGTGCCCTGTGAACTTTTATCCTCTCTGTTCCCTTTCAGCAGGTGTTTTATGCCTTGTTTTCAACAGCTCCTGTCCTGAATTTGTTATTGCCCCGAGAAATTTCGTTTTTAAGGGCTGCCTGACAGGACAGGCTTTTCTTCTCGCCTTGCTTCCAATAGAAACAGTCAGGAAAGCTCCTCCTGATGGGAGAAAAAGGAAAGAATAACAGCAGAGGCTGTCCCAGGGTGTGTCTGGTGTGTCCATTCTGCTCTTGGAGGGAATAACCCAGACAAGGAGCTCCTGGGGGTGATGCTCAGCATCATTCCCTGGTTTGCCAGCACCATGTGGGGAAGGTCCATTCAGGCTGTCCCTGAAATTCCAAATGCTCACCCAAAACCAAACAGCACCAGCAGGAAACTAAGGCAGAAATGCTGAAAAATTAAATCAGCTTTAATGATGAATCATGTTTTAGCATAAGGTAAAATTTCCAGGAAAACTCTGGGACCGGTGCCATTCCCAACCCCAATCCCTCTATAAGAAATGAGTAGAGACACACAAATATTCCTTTTCTGAGTCTTTCCATGTAATTTCATTTGCTGCATCTCTTCACACTGAACACTGTCTGTCTGTGAGGATGCCCCATTGATCCCACATGGAAAGAGGATGATGATGGATTGCTGGAATGATCCCCAGGGATTTGAGGGAGACGAGTGGAGGAGGGCCCTGCTTTGCTCCCCTCGCATTGTTTGTTCTGTTATCCTCCAAGTAAGCCCTCATGGTGTAATATCTCCCCAAGCCATATCTTTCTAATAATTCCATTTATTGCCCTGTTTGTTTTCATTTATGGTTTAACAGAGCAGCTGGCAATTAGGCCCTAATTATGCTGTTATGCAAAGTAGCTGTGTTTATTTTTATAACACGGGCTGCAGCGTGAGCTGTATTTGTTTTTAATTGTGAAATCAGCCATGGCAACATCCCCTAGTGATGATCCAAGTGTCCCAGCTGGGAATGGCTGGGAATGGCCGGGAATGCTGCTCAGCTGGGCCGAGAAAGGTGCAGAAGGGCTGGAGACACCCTCAGATTGCCTGTCCACACCCCAAATACTGAGGGTTCCCCTGGATCCAGCACCAGTCCTGCTGGGATTCCACTGTTGCCTCCAGTCCTGATTTCCTCCTTGTCTTAGGTTACATGGAAGGTGGAACCAGAAGTATGTATTCTATTCCCATCTCCATAAGCTGTTAAAACAGGTGGGGCAGTGTTCTTTGTGTTCAGCATGACCCAGCCCTGCTAACAGCATCGGGGCTATCCCTGCTCGTGGGCCATCAATTGTCTCCAGGTGTGACCCATAAGATTCCATCAGCCATTGTGAGATGCCCTGCCCAGAGGGGAGGAACTGAACATTCCCACCTGCATATAAACTGAGACCCTGGAACACCAGGATACCTTTCCCACTGATTCTCAGAGGAGAAGAGCCACCGCTGGACCTCCAGAGACCAACGAGACCTTTCCACAAGATCACCACTCCAACAAGAGCACATCCATCACTCCAACGGGACTGCAGCCACCATTGAACTGCACTGCAGCACCGCCCTAACAGGGTGCAGGTTGGATTCTGACTTTGTCTTTTTAAACTGTTGTTTCTGTATTATTGCCTTGTTCTAAATATTAGTAAAGAACTGTTATTCCTTTTTTCCGTATCTTTTGCTTGAGAGCCTCTTGGTTTCAAAGTTATAATAATTCAGAGGGAAGGGGGGTCACATTCTCCAGTCTGAGGGAGGTTCCCACCTTCCTTAGCAGACACCTCTCTTTCAAAGACAGTGCGATGAGTAACACGCAATCCACACGCGTGTCACACGCAATCCACACGCGTGTCACACGCAATCCACACGCGTGTCACACGCAATCCACACGCGTGTCACACGCAATCCACACGCGTGTCACACGCAATCCACACGCGTGTCACACGCAATCCACACGCGTGCCACACGCAATCCACACGCGTGCCACACGCAATCCACACGCGTGCCACACGCAATCCACACGCGTGCCACACGCAATCCACACGCGTGCCACACGCAATCCACACGCGTGCCACACGCAATCCACACGCGTGCCACACGCAATCCACACGCGTGCCACACGCAATCCACACGCGTGTCACACGCAATCCACACGCGTGTGCCGTGTGAGTGACCTGCCACCTTTTGCAGGCTAGCCCAGGTGAGCCCATCCTGCCGCTCCATCTCCCTGCTCTGAGCTCCTTGCCCAGCCCGTCCTGCTCACGCCATCCCTGCCCAGCCCGTCCTGCTCACGCCATCCCTGCCCAGCCTGTCCTGCTGTGCCATCCCTGCCCTGCCCCGTCCTGCTCATGCCATCCCTGCCCAGCCCGTCCTGCTCACGCCATCCCTGCCCAGCCCGTCCTGCTCACGCCATCCCTGCCCTGCCCCGTCCTGCTCACGCCATCCCTGCCCCGCCCTGTGTCCACCATTAGTCACATGACACACACCTGACCTCGCCCCACAGCGCCCCCTGCAGCTCCATGGGAGTCACTGCACCTGCCCTGCCCGGCCGGGAGCCAACAGCGCCCCTGCTGGCTGTGACCGGGACTGCACCAAAGGGACAGTGCCTGGCAGCCCAGGGACATCTGCCACCGGGTTTGGGTTTGTTTGTCATTGCTGCTGTTCATGTTGATTGTGTGCCTTGTTATCAATACTAGTAAAGAGCTGTTACTCTCCCTCCCCTATCCTTGCCTGACAGCTCTTGATTCCAAAGTTATAATAATTCCGAAGGAAAAGGAGTCTTATTCCCTAGTCCAAGGGGGGTTCCTGCCTCCCTTGGCAGACATCTGTCTTTCAAACCAAGCTGAGGTTGCAGCTCTGCCCTCTGAGCAGGGTCAGGACCCAAGGAGTGCTGGAGCTCCCAGGGGTTGGGATGGATTTTAGGGAAAGGTTTTTCCCCAGAGGGTGCTGGGCACTGCCCAGGCTCCCCAGGGAATGGGCACAGCCCTGAAGCTGCCAAAGCTCCCTGGGATGCCCTGGGTGGGATTGTTGGGATGCCTGGACAGGGCCAGGAGCTGGGCTCTGATCTCTGTGGAACCCTTTCCCACTCAGGATATTCTGTGGTTCCTGTCTCTCTCTCTGATATCTTTCACTTTGCTCTTTTTTCCCCACGTTCATGTGATTCAAAGAGGGGCTTTTCCCTCATTCCCAGAAACCACGAGTGGCAATCCCCTCATGTCCCCAGCTGTAGGTGGCTGCTGCCATCCCAGCTCTGGCCAGAAGCCCTCTCACCCCCTCACACATGTGAGAGGTTCGCAGGAGCTCCAGAGGGAGGGTGTGACCTGCAGTGGCTCTAAGTGTTTAAATCTGCACTGGCCGGAAGGCGTTGGGCCTGCAAAACAAGAATTGTCATAAATCACAAGACGGAGGGGGCTGCAAACAGCAGGAGGAACCACAGCTCCTTGCTTTCCAGAGCTGTCCTCACCCCGTGGGCTCTTCCCCAGAACCACAGCTTATCTTCCCAGGCAGGGACCGAAGGGACATGAGTTCAGCTCTTGGCTCAGCCAGGGCACTCCTGAGGGAGCTCAGAGCGGTTCCTGTGCCCGAAATCTGCTCCTGCACAGCCGGGATGTGGCCTCTCCTTCCCCTCTCCCATCCCTTCTGCCTGAACTCTCCTTTCTCTGTGAAAAGGACATGTCCCTAAGTGTTGGCAGGGCCTGCTTTTAGAGGGAACTTGGTGCTGCACTTACCTGGCATTTTAAGCAGTGGGGTTTTAAGCAGTGGCATTTTAAACAGTGGGGTTTCAGGCAGTGGGGTTTTAGGCAGTAGGGTTTTAGGCAGTGGGACTTCAGGCAGTGGGGTTTTAGGCAGTGGGGTTTCAGGGTGTGGGGTTTTAGGCAGTGGGGTTTTAGGCAGTGGGGATTTAGGCAGTGGGATCTTAGTGGGATTTTAAGCAGTGGGGCTTTAGGCAGTGGGTTTTAGGCAGTGGCATTTTAGACAGTGGGGTTTTAAGCAATGGGATCTTAGGCAGTGGGATCTTAGGCAGTGGGATTTTAAGCAGTGGGGCTTTAGGCAGTGGGGCTTTAGGCAGTGGCATTTTAGGCAGTGGGGTTTTAGGCAGCATCTCCCCCTGCTCCAAGGTAGGTAAATCAAGTCTGAAGTACTCAAAATGAAGCTTCTGAGGCCTCTGTGGTCTCTTCCCCATGTGCCAAGCAATAGCAGCAGCAATGACTCCAGGCTGGGTGTTTTTATCTCATTTACTGGGGCAGAGATACACCAAGGTTGTTGTGTGAGCAGCGATGGAAACTCGGGGTCCTGCCTCCTCCCCACTGCTCTGCCTGGGACCAAAACACGACAGAAGAAGGAAAAGGAGCTTCCAGAAGCACAGAGAACAACCAATTTATGAAAAAATGAATCAGTATTTTTTTTCCAGAGAAGAAATCCAACCCTTTGAAGTTTACCTTCGGTGCTGGGTGCCTGTCCTGGTGCTTTCTTTGTGTGTGCTGGTGCAGGAGGAGCCTGTCCATCCCTGCTGGCCCTGCCTGGAGCCGTGGGTGAATGAACACACACGCACACAAAAATGCAGACAGCAAGGAGAAGTCATTCCACAGTCTAGCCTTGTTAAAGAATACAGCCACTTTCCAGCAGCAAACCTTCCCCCTCAGCCTCTGCAGCCAGAGGAATTTCTTTCACCCCTCAGAAGCTGCTTATTAAAGCCGGGCTGGTGCTGGTTCCCAGGTATTAGAACAGCAGCAAGGCTTAACTAATCTCTGCTTTTACTGCGGTAATTAAACCGGGCACTTGCCAGTAAAAAGGCAACACTCGAAATTAAGGCCCCGTCTCTAAATGCTGTATTAATATTTATGAAATGATTACTGCATGCAGCCACATTCTTGCAGGACTTATTAGAAGGTGGGTTATAAAAACTCGATTGTAGTAAATCCTTAATGGCTCTGCTCTGGTGAGCTGTGGGGTTTGCAACTCAACCAGGGGCGTCTTCTTAAACAGAGAGGAAAAGGCTCTTCCCTCCCCTAAACCCCAAAAAAGTTTTGTGTCTCTGTGGCTGTTGGTCCTTCTGCTCAACCATCGACGAGTTCAGGTGAGATTTCATGCCTAGGGTGTTTCTCCTGCTCTCCAGACGCTTTGGGAAGGTTTGGGATCTCCTGTGAAGTTGCAGAAGCTCCTAAAGCCTCTCTGCCATCCCACAGGAGCACCTGGGCTACCACAGGGCTCTCTGGGAGCAGACAGGGATGGTTTGGGAATTAAATCATCAATGGTTTGGGGATCAAATCCTGCCCCCAGCATGCAGACCCCGGTGGGTGACAGGGCTCCTTCCCTGAGGACACTTTGTCCCTCTCTCCAAGATGTTTTGGCTCCAGTTTGGGAACCCCACACAATCTGGAGCTTCACTGGGTTTGGAGCTCTTGCAGACAGAGCAAGGTGAGCTCACTGCCCCAAAAAATCAGAATCTCACCACCACAATCAGAATTACATCCAGAGGAGAGCGATGGACGTTGTGTGAGCAACAGGAAAGGACTTCAACAGATGATTTTCTGCATCAAGGAACATCTCACAGTGCCAAGGCACTTTTTTCAGCCTTTTTTTGTACTCTGGATATGCAACCCTTCAACTCTTTCACCCTGAGCTGTCATTTTTCAGCTTGCACTTTGCACATTTTCAGCTTCACTTATTTTGGAATAAGTCACCTTCGACTCTTCCTCCCCAAAGCATTTTGCAAGGGGTTGTACCCAAGGTGAGCATTTGCAGCAAAACTTTTGGGGTTTTGTTGCTCATTTTTCTTCCTTTTCCATAGTTTGTGGTGCATTTTGAGCATGGCATTCCCACCTCCTGCCTTCCTGTTCACTCCTGGAAGGGCACACGTGAGGTCCCAAACGTGCAAAACCTGAATGTCTATAAAATATTCTGCACCATGAATAGCTCAGTGTAAGCCAGTGGCACTTCTCCTGGAGAAAAATATTCCCATGCAGAAGTGTTTGACAGTTTAAGCATCGGTGATTAACCTCTTCTAATTAAAGCTTGGAAAAAAAAAATCAGCACAGCTTACAGAGAGCAGAAAAACTGGGATAAATTCGTGGAGGGAAAAAAAAAATCCATTTCCATGAAGCAGCCCCTGGAAACAAAAGGCAACCTCCACCCCAAGGATGGAACATCCTGAAGGGCCAAAATGCAGAGAGGTTGTGCTCGAAGTGACCTCACCTAAAGCTGGGACTGCTGCAGTCACATAGCAACGCTTGTTATGGCCAACAACAGAACCCAAAATGACACCACAAAATAAGAATTATCTGTGATTAGAACGAAACTCTTGAAACGTCTCCAGCTGGAGCCAAAATTTGGGAGGGAGGGGGGGAAAGAGGAGTTTATTATTTCAGTAGCTGCAGTGCAAATCCCCTCTGGGTGCTCTGCAAACCACCCTGTGCTCTTTGAACCCAGCCCCCTCATTGACATGGTAATGGGCTTTGTTGAATTCAAAGACGATTACATCAGAAATGTGTGGCCTCTTGTGGCTTTTCCAAGGCTTATAAAGCACACAAATTATATGAAAATATTGGGCTGAAAAATTAGTAAGCCATAGGAGTTTGTGTTGTTTTAGCCACGCTTTACTGCAGGGAAGGAAAACTCTGGCTCCTCCAGACCTTTGCCCAGTCTTTCAAAGCTACTTTCTTTATTATTTTTCTTTTCTGGTGGGCTCACTTCGGATACACAGCCTGGATTTTTAAAGGACTTTCATACTGGAGCCACCTTTCCAACCAGAAATGTGCAAAGAGCAGAGTCCAGTTCTCTGAGCTGCTCCACTTCAGGCTGTTCCTACACCTGAAGCAGGGGGAAAGTTCTGCTCCACAGCTTTTACTGACACAAACCTTCCAGAGACATCACTGTCCTTATGGATTCTTGCATATGGAATGGAGAAATGTGTTTGGGAATGATTTTATAAATTATCTTTAATGTCAGGTTCATAGACTTGGCAGTGCCACCGATGAGATGGGAGCAGCACGAGTTCCTTCCAGCCCCTACAAATTAAAACTAAAGCAAAACTAAATCACAGCTCACCCCCAGTTATAAAATATTGCAATATCCTATGGTAAAAGAGGTATTGGAACTTCTGGGAATGCCTTTTTCACTCACCACTTCTCCTTTCATTCCTTCTCCAGCACAAGCTCCCCTTTCCAAGGATCTGCCTGATTGAGCAGTTGCTGTTAATTACCTAAGTTTCCAAAATGCTGCTCCAAAGGAAGCAGCGATGCTGCAGTGTTGATCCAGGGCACTGACACAGTTTGTCAGGAGTTAATGAGAGGCACAGGACAAGCTCTGCTTCCCGAGGGGTTCCGTGTGAGCAGCAAATTGGCCACCCCACAGCAGCCAAGGAACGAGGCTTGGGAGAAGGGAGTCAGATGGGTTTGATCTTGTCTCTTTGGATTTTTGGGACAGTTCAGGTTCTTGTGTTGGTTTGGATTTCCTGGGATTCGCAGAAGCTGGCAGAGGAAGCAGGCAGATGGGCCCAAGATGGCGAAGAGAGACTTTATTTACAGAAACTTCTTTATATATCCATTAATAATCTAGCAACTATTGGTCAGCAGGGAATCCACCTCCTCAAACCATTGGTCACAGCTATACAACACCTAGTACCAAACACAGAGATTAGGAAAGTACAAAAATGCAGCTTATCTCTATTCTCCCTGAGAAAGAAGAGAGAGATTTCTAAAACAGTGCAACTCCATCCTTGCATGTGCTGGTTCCAGTGGGAAAAACTCAATTGTCCACCCAGAGCAGCCAAGATGCTGAGATTTTGGATGATGTGTGAGAGGGGCAGAAGGTGGAAGGGAAACACCTCCCGTTCTGTGTGAGAGCATAAAGATCATGGACACAGTGCACAGAAATAGCAATGGCATCCCAAAGCGTATCAAGGTTGGCCCAGGGGTTGTGATGTTCAGATCCAGAGGATCCCAAAGAGCTTTCCTGCTGCAGCCTCCCGGGGAAGAGGCTTGGCTCTGGAGGGGCAGAGCAGAGGGAGCACAGGGACTCTGCAGCAGGAGCAGGAGCAGGGCAGAGATCCCTTCAGCAGCAGGGCTGAGATCAGCCCGAGCCCAGCCATGGAATCCCATCCTGGCCTGGGCTGATGCACTCAGGCAGTGACATTTTCCCACCAGTGACATTCCAAAGTGTGCGCAGCGATGGAGGGGCTCGGCTTTCGCCATCTTGCAGAGGAACTGGAGGCACCAGACACCAAAATCCTTGGGAATTCTGCACTTGAGGGAGACAGACAGGCTTCAGTGAGTTCAGCCAGGGCTGATGACACGAGGGATGTCCCACAGCCACTGCTCCTGAAGGACATTTGCCTTCTCCTCCTGTTCCAGCCTGGCACATTCAGGAGGACATGGATTTCCTCATCCACACCTTGCTACAAAGCAGTGACCAAAGGCAGAGCAAAATGTGTGATTATTGGGATTTCCATCCTGGTACTGGTGGAGAGAGGGAGCCTGGAGAGCTCAGGGCCACCACTGAGTCCCCCCAGGCTGCACTTTTCCCAGCAGACTCAGGTTGGGGGAGGAAAATGACTGAAACCAAAGAGACAAGAAGTTGTGTGGACTTTTTGGGCAGCTCCGAGTTGCCTGTTCCAGGCTGGGAAGAGCCCAGGACAGCAGGATGGGAACTGCTAAGCTCCTTCTGTCTCCTCCAGGCTGCCTATGGCCAGGTGGCTGCTGAGGAATGAGACAGTGCCAGGAATAAGGAATTAATTAGGAATTAGCTCTTCACATATGGTATATTTACCAACATTTCATGTTCCCCCATTCCCACAGAGCCAAGGACACCTTTCCTCTGCCTGCCTGGAAGGAGCAGGGGAACAGGAGTGGGATATTCTGGTCTGGCCCCAGTTTGGGAGTCTGCACACAGGGGCAGGCACAGGGGAGAGGGTTTTTCCCTCCCCCTGCCTGGCACTGCTGGGGGAGCCCACGCACTCGGAATCCATTGCCCTCTCATTCCAGCAGCTCTCTTGATTCCAGCCACTCACAATATTATTATTATGAGCTACTGTTTTCCCAAAGCCAATTATTGGGATTAGAACACAGCATCTGCCCCTGTGCGTGTGTGTGTAGATGCATAAATAAGGAACTGGGAATCAAATAAAAGAAATAACTGGATTTTTTTTTGGCCATTTTTTTTTTTATCCCTGTCCCCTTCCAGCCTTTCACATCGAGATATAAAAACCCTGGAAGGAAAAGGCTTGGAGAGAAGCAATGGGAGAAAAGTTTGCAAGGGGCAAAATCAGTGGGACCCTGCAGAACAAACATGTGTAAAGGCTTTGTTTCAAAGTGGATGAATGCAAAAGCCTGTTGGGGATAATTTTTAGGCTTTGCCTATTTTGAAAGGGTTGAGGATCAGGAGTAAAGTGAGAAAACAATTCTCTGTAGGAAGCTGTAGCAGACTAAATGGAGCTTGTTGATGTTGGCAGGGGCCGTGATGCTGAGGGCAGCAGCATCGGTACCGAGGCTGGAGGAGCAGAGGTTTAAATAAATAAGGAGAGATCCCTGAACCCAGATAAAATGAGATCTCACTGTGCTGGGTCCTCCCTGCTCCGGAGCAGGGAGGGCTGGCAGGGCGTGAGGAAAGGGAGATGAATGAGGGGAGCAGACAGGAGAAGGCACAGAGCTCTTTCCCCTGCCCGGGGCAGTGGGAATCAGTCCCAGGGTGCCCAGGAACTTGAGTTTATCTCCTCATCTCCACAGCAGGCACAGTGCCGCGGAGGGAATGGGCAATGGCAGCGCCAGGAAGCTCAGCTCAGAGCCCAATCCACAGCTCAGGGATGCCTTTCCTTTCAGTTCCAATTTCAGCTCGGGGAGAAATTCCCTTTTCTGTGGCCTTGCTCGGTAGCAAAGCCCCATAAAAACACTGGGATTATTGCTGGCTGAGGGCAGCATTAGCACAGGATTTGGCCCAACCTCTCCAGCAATATCAGCGACAATAAAATCCCCATTAAATACTTGCAAAACCAGGAGCCGGCAAGATATGCACGGAGTCAAGTCCAGGAAGGATTTGAAAAATTCTTCAAACATTCCCGAAATCCCTAAATGCAACCCTCACCCAGCAGAGGTTGGGATGTCAAGGCCATGATGATAAGAGCTCTGCCTGGGTAGGGAATCGCTGGTCACAAGCAAACCCTGCAAAGAAACATTTTTGCAGAGTCTGTTCGCTGGATGATCCTCCCACTCCCAGAAAAAACTCATGGGAAGGCTGCTCTGGAGAAAATTCCCAGGAAAAAGGGACAGCAAGGCAGGAAAGAGAGGGGAGGAATAACCTGCTCCTGCTCTGGGATGAAAACAACAGCTCAACTGCAAATATCCAGGCAAATGTGGAGAAAATATCCCTGGGATCCAAATTTTCCCTGTTCCTAAGGGAAATTCTGGCTCTTGAGTAAGGATCTGGTTTGTAGAGGTGGAGTTTAAGCAGGAAAAAAGTGGGATTTGCATCTTAAATATGCATTTCTTGCATATTTAAGAAATTCAAAAGATGCCTCTACATTTTCAGATTGGGGAACATTCGCTAAATTCCTCTTTCCTGGAGTTAAGTTTTGAGGCAGGAAAAAAAAAAAAGAGAAGTTAAGAAAAGAATTCTTCTTATCCTGGTTTTCCCCTCCAGCCTTTGACACTGAGAATACATTTTGAAACAGTAAAAGTAGAGATAAAAGAATGGCAGTTCCCTGTGCTTTTTCTGTTCCATTTTGGTGGGTCTTTTAATTTACGCAGCAATATTTCAAATAGAAACCAAAATTATATTTTTGGTGGGAGCTTCTGCCCCAGGACACTTTTCTGTGTGGTTTTCTTCCCCAGGGCTGCCTTTGGTCCCAGAAGGAGCAGAACCAAGAGCTGCCAGCAGTGCCATCCTCTCCAGAGCCCAAATATTCCACTTATCCCATCTGTGGGGCACATTTAGGGTCACACCAATCCCTAAGTTAAATAAACATGGGAGATGCATCCCAAAAATCTCCCTTTCCTCCAGATCAGCCCAGTTCTGTGGCTGAATCCCAGCAGGAACAGATCCATTTCCAAAGCCAAAATAAGGGACCGGTGTTCAGTGTCCTGAGAGCACCAGAGCAGGACAAGGAATTTTCCTCTTTCCCAAGGTTTTTTCCCCAAACAAGCCCTGTGATTGTTGAAATCAGATCTTTTGGCATCATCAGGAAGAGTGTGGACAATGCAGTCAGGGTGGGAATGTTGGGATGTCCTGTGCAGGAGCAGGAGTGGCACTCGCTCATCCCTGGGGTCCCTTCCAGCTCAGGACATTCCCTGATCCTGTCCCTAGAGCCACAGCAAACCCCACTGCTGCACCCCTGATTGCAGGATCAGCTGCTGGGGCTGCAGGAATTCCTGGGATCAGAGCCTCCCGAGGCTGTTGGTGATTTCTGGGTGTAAATCAAGCGGCATCGGGGCACTCGGGGCTGGAGAAAACCTCTTTGGTTCAGCAGCAAAGAACTCTTTTTCCGGAATTGGAGCCACCAATTTGGGATGATTACAATGAACAAAAAAAGTCAAGCCTGGAAGTGTTTATTTTAATTCAGGGGGCACGGCGAGCTGCTGAGGTGGGAAGATATTATTTGGATGGATTGAATCAGCTGGCTGGGATTTGTGGGCATTGCTAATTGAGAGCTCTCTGCCTCGCCTCCTGTTCGACGTTGATTCCTCCCTGGGGCTGGGAGGCAGAAAAAAAGCAATTATTTTGGCTGGGCAGGGCAAACAGGAATTGGAGAGAAAAGAAGAAAGGTGCTTCATTTTGGAGGGAAACCTCAGTCTGTGCTGGATGGAGCTGCTCAGTTCTGAACCAATTTCCCCGCCCTGAGGGAAATAAGGATCAACAATAACCTGGGGAGAAGCTGAGCAGGACTTCCAGAAGGATGCTCAGGATCTCCCAGTGCCTGGAAAAGTGTGTGTTGGGAGTTTTAGTCATTCCCAGGACTTGGCTTTTCCCTCTGAAGCTCCTCTGAGTGCCAAATGATGAATCCTGGACCCTCCAGGACACCTCATTTTTCCCACTGGATGGACATTCATGGTCCAAGACAGAGGAAAAGGTGGCAGCAGTCACCAAAACCTTCAATCGAAGCTGCACACTCAGCAAGATGTCAATTTTATGGAAATTTGGCCACTCCAGGTAGCCCTGCAGACGTTTTTCCCCAGTGATTTCCCCCCCTGATCACCCCACACACCCAAAAGCAAAATCCAGGGCAACATTTTTTAAAAACCCAACCAAAATGTGCCCGTGGATGAGCTGAGGGCATTCAGAGGTGTTTCTTTCCTTGGGGGCTTGTTGTGTCTGTGGCAGAGGGAATTCCAGCCAAAGCAGGTGATGAAGAACAGCCCCAAAATTGCAATTCCGTGCCTGTGCCCCATGGTGCCACCCCAAAGCCACCCAGCAGGGTGGCAATGTCCCCCAGGCAGGGGCAAACATCAGGCTCACATGGGAGCAACCTTCGTTCTGCTCCAAAAACCATCCCCAAAGATCTTCTGGATCGTAATTACACAAAATGAGTGGAAATTTCTGCCCCCTCCCCCCAGTCCCAAAAACACAGCCCACTATGAGCACTGCCAAGTCTGCAGGAGCATAAATAACATCGCAGGCTCTTTGTGCCCTGGAGGAGCTGGAAAGTGGAAAAATGATTGAGGGACAAGTGGGTTTTAGGATCCCCCCGAGGCCTGTAAGTTACCTGTTTATTTCAAGAAGAGCTGCAACTGCCAAAAGGAAAGGGAAGGAGGTCCTGGAGTTGCTATCATGCTCAGTTTCCAGGGATTATTTCAAAATAAACATGGGCTGAGGCTCTGCTTTGCTCTTTTAGTCAATATTAATGCACTCAGGGAGTACCTGAGGGTGATCTGGGACAGGCTCGGGGTGTGGGGATGAGAAAGGTCTGGGATGCTCCAAAATGAGATTATTTGGAGATGAGACAAAACGTGGTCAGAAATCCAGTGGGGAAATCCAACTGGAAAATACAGAGCCAGGGAACCCCACAGAGCAGCATGGCCCCAGCTCCCAGGTGTGAGGCAAAAAAATCCTATTTTACCATGTCAGATACCTTAGCTGAAAGGGAAATGATCAGGTCGTTCGTAATTGGGTTTTAAAGATGGAAGGGGAAAGGTGGGAAGTTGTCAGGGAAGAGATTTCACACAGATAAAGTGAGGTGGGAAAGGGTGTTGGAATTCTGGGATAGGCAGGGGAGAGGAGGGAAGGGGAAGGGAAATGGGGAAAGGGGAAAGGGAAAGGGAAAGGGAAAGGGAAAGGGAAAGGGAAAGGGAAAGGGAAAGGGAAAGGGAAAGGGAAAGGGAAAGGGAAAGGGAAAGGGAAAAGGGAAAGGGGAAGGGAAAAGGGAAAGGGAAAGGGAAAGGGAAAAGGGAAAGGGCAAAGGGAAAGGGGAAAAGGGAAGAGGAAGGGGAAGAGGAAGGGAAAGGGGAAGAGAAAAGGGAAGGGGAAAGGGAAAGGGGAAGGGGAAGTTGAAGGGGAAAGGGAAGGGGAAGGCTCTGTTTTAATTTTTTCATAACAAATAGATATTTTAGAGCAGATCTGTTTGTAGCTCTCCGGAGGCTGTCCCAGAGCACATCTCTGGGAGCACCTGAGCCAAGATAAAATGCCATTTTCCCATCCAGCCCAGGTGCCAGCCCCAATTACACAACACAGGTAATATGGGTAATGATGAGTGACGCTGTAATTGCAGAGGATCCCTGCTTGGGAAAGAGACATTGGAGTTGGGATTAAAACTGATACCAGGAAAATAAAAACAGAGAAACTTCTTCCTGAAAGTGCAGAATAAAGTGTTCCTGATAAGCTGCCACAAGGTTAAGAAAGAATATGAAGGCCTGGCTGGCTGTTTGAAGTGTAACCGAGTATTATGGGATGTTTTCTTCTTCACCTTTATAAACCATTGCCCACAGATCTCACCTGGCATCCAGGGAAGCTGTCAGACAAGTTCATGCACAATTTGCGCAGCCCAGGTGTCTGCAAATTCCATTTTCTGAGGCACCCCAAACCCCCAACCAGCCTCGGCTGCCTTGGCTCATTCGTGCCCAGATGGCAGCGCTGATACTCCTCCGTTATCTGCACATCTCTGTGCCAATTAATTAAAGCCTCCCCAGATTCTCATCTCATGAACAAAGCTAATGAGTGACAGAAGATCATTAAGAAAGCTGAGGCACCAAGGAGGGGGATCCAGAGGCAGCCGAAGGCTCCTCAGCAGCTCAGGGTTGGGAATGTCCTGCCCCAGAAACATGCCCAGACTGTCCCAAGCAGGAAAAGGAGAAGTGGGATAAAAGAATTGGAGAAATCAAAAAATCCAAGCCTCCAACTGCTGAACGATGGAAATGGGGACAGCAATAATGCCCACAATTTTTCCTTCAATCCCTGTGTTGGTGGGAGCTGCCTGGGCTCTCCAGGAATCCTGGATGGATGAAAAGGCTGCCTGAACCTCGGGAAATTTCCTTTCCAAGACCTCTGCTCATTGCCTGCCCTGAGCTGCTGATGGAGCTTCACCTCCTCCCCATTCCTCATCTCCTCATATTGTCGTTCCTCTTCATCTCAGCAGGGATTTGGGCTTTTTTTGGAGCACAGAACCTGTCGGATGAGTGAACTGCACAGCTCTTTCCCTCCTGCTGTGTTTTCATTGTCCCCAGCCCCCTCAGCAGAGGAAGTGGCAGAGCATTGGTGCTCTCACCCAAGTTTTACAAGGACTTGTGGCAGTTCCCTCACTGCTGGAGCCAAACACACACAGAGGGGCCAAGCACCCACTGGAAATAAAGCAGGAAACGCTCCAAAGTATTTGAAGTTAGCCTTGAAGGGCTGGAGAGAAAGAGCCATCCAGAGATGGATGCGTCTGGATAAAATGAATGCCAAAATCTCATTTTTTAATTCAGACATCTCGTGGCTTTGGTAGCCGGTTTGTAATTCCTTGGTGGATGAAATTATTGATCCTGCTAGGAATTCCTCTGTTGGGGTCAGCCTGGTTCCTCTTGGGATTCACAGAGCTATTTCTTTAGTTGATTCTCAATCCCCATCCCTTTGTTCTGCCAGGCTCAGCAGAGCAGAACGTTTAGCCATTCCAAACGTGGGACAGCGAAGGACTGATCCTCATGCTCCACTCAAAACCTGCTCATTCCTTGGGAAATCCTACTCTTCCTCCACCTTTGGCCCTAATTCTCCCTCGGGAAGGGTCACATCCCTCTAACTCCTGTTGTAGTGCTGGACAGGAGACAGGTGCCACCTCCAACCTCCCACCTGCACCCAAAAGACCTCCAAAAGACACCGCTTTTTAATGGATAAAAATAAAATTTCAGCCTCCAACCTTTTCCAGGAGCACATCCCTCTCTTGGGTTGCCCTGGATGTGCCACTGACCCGGGGCCTGCATTCCTGCTCAGCGTGGCTCTGTGTTTTCCAAAGGCAGTGGAAATTTTGTTTTGGAAACACCGCCGAGAGGGCAAACAGGAAGCAGGAAGGGCTTTTTGAGAAATGCAGGAATCTTGAAGGCAGCGCAGTTTCCATTTTTCTGGGACCCAGCCCACGAATCGGTTTTGCAACAGCAGCAAGATACGAGCGGTGAGGTCAAGAGCAAAGCAAACACGGAGCAGCCACAGAGGGCGACTTTGAAAATCGCCCTGGTGGAACTGTGAGTCCCTGAGTGTGCTCCACGCAGCCAGGACGCCTGGAAAAATAAAGAGAGATGCTGAACAGCCCCTGCAGCGCAGCTGTGTTATTGACAGATGGGATTAAGTGGTAGGACTGCTCCAAGTGGGATATTTTTTGTACAAGCACGTTGCCTTTGTTTATTGTAATTTTGATTTTTAGTTATTTCTGCCGAGGCATTCGGGGACCTCTTCCCCCAGAGCGCACAAGTGGCTGTTTGTTCTCGGTCCTGCTCTTGCTGCTGTTTGATTTGGGAGCCTTGGAGGGGTTCAGCAGGGCCCTGAGGAGGTGCTGCAGCCCAGCCTGGCTGCTCAGCACATCCCAGAGCTGGGCAGCAGCAAAAGGAGAAAATTTTTGTCCTTTTGCAAGGGAAAAGGTTTGAGGAAGCTGTGGAACCACCAAGGCTCTGCTCCTGCAGCCCAGCCTGGCTGCTCAGCACATCCCAGAGCTCAGGAGCAGCAAAAGGAGAAGGTTTTTGTCCTTCTGCAAGGGAAAAGTTTTGAGGAAGCTGTGGAGCCATCAAGGCCCTGCTCCTGCAGCAGCGGTGAGGGCTGGGCTGTCCTGCATCCCATCCAGCAGCTGTGGGTGTGCAGGAAAGGCTTTTCCATCCCTCGGAGTGCCTGGAGCCTGCAGGGTGTGATCCCTCAGATGAGCTGGGGCTGTGGAAATTCAAAAGCTCTGCGTGAGCTTTTGGCTCCTTGGGGAAAACGTGGCTTTGCAGAGCTCTCCAGCACTAAAAACGAGCAGCTCCTGTGTGTATGCTCGTGCATGGAGCCCTCATCCCTGCACTCCTTACTGCAGCCTCACCAATCTGACATTTAGCAATGCAACAGGGGCACTTCTGGACAAAAAAAAAGTCTTTCCTCAGTCTGGATTTGGAATCTTGAGGTAAAAATCAGAAGCTAAACAAGAAAATTCCCCCTCTCTTCCAACATCTTTATCTCAGCCATGGCACCACAGCATTCCTGGATCAGGTTTTGTAGGGATTGGTTGGGATTTCATCCCACCCAGCACGCTGAGGTTGTTCATTTGGGAGGTGCAGCTGAGCCCTCGGGCTGGGCATTGGCTCGCGGCTGTGTGGCCATGGTGGCCCCGTCCATCCCTGCCAGGCAGCCCTCTCTGCCCTCCAGGGAGACCAACAGGGGCACTCCCGGGTTCTCCAGAGCCAGGAAAATCCCTTCCCACAGCCCTTTGTGATTGGCAAAGTGCAGCAGGAGCTTATCAGACACTGATAAACAGGAGAGGACTTCCGTGCTTGGGGAAAAATGAAAATGGCAGGATTGGACAGGCCACAGCATTCCAGGGCTGGATTTATTCCTTGTGGAGAATGTTCCTTGAGGGATTTCTGCAGTAGGGTTGAGTGAGTGGCTGATGGAGCAGGTAAAGGAATAAATAGGAATAATTGTCCCTCTGCCCTGATGTCCAGGGAACCCCACGGTGTCCTCATGCTGGGTCACGATGCAGGAGATTGTCCTGCATCCCATCCTGCACTGCAGGCAGGGAGCAAAGAGCTTTTTCATCCTTTTATTCCATGAACTCACGGAATTTAAGACCATTTTCCCAGCCCTGGATCTTTTCCAAGGCTCCTGAAAAGATGCAGTGATGTTTTTTCACCCCGCTCATAACACACCTTGAGATGGGCTCGTTCTTCAATCCTGACAGGGTTTCTGTGCAGAATTCCCAGGCTCCATTTCCTCTGGGCTCAGGCAAACTTTTATTCTGGAGAAGATGAGGATTTGAGGCTGGACAGGACAGCACTGGGGGGTTATCCCTTTAAAAGATAAAAAAAAAAAAAAAGCTGTTTGCATCAAAATCCTCATTTTCTTCACCTTCCAGTGGGATGTTTGCTATGAAGACTTTCATTTACCTGCCTGCAATCCCATGACAAGCAGCAAGACATAAATCTGTCCCTGTCCAGCCTGGAAATGGGGGATCCTGCTCGTCTGAGTGGCCAGCACTGTCCCCTCCAGCCCTGGGTCCCTGTCCCTGTGAGTTCCCCTCCACCCCCAGCCCTGCTCCCTCCCCATGCCATGTCCTGCTCTGCAGCAGCACAGGAGCTCCTTGAACATTTCCAGTGCATTTCCAGCTGTTCCTGGCTCCTGCCCCCTCACCCAGGCCCAAACAAAATGTTTCTCCACGGTAGGCTGTCGGTGGAGTTCAGGGAAGCAGGGAAAGCAGCTCTGATTTCATATCTAATTTGCTGTAAAACGAGAGGCAGGCAAGAGAGGAGTCCTTTTTAATTAGAAAAAGGGTTGCTGGGACACTTTTGCCAGCAGAGTTCCTCTGCAGTGCAGAGCTTTCATGCGTGGAGCCCTGGCTGCTCCAGAGGCTGGAATTTAATCAATATTGCTCTGCTCTGCCTTTATTCCTCTTTCTCTTCCGAGTGCTTTGGATCGGTGCTCCTGACGAGGGAGGGACAGAGGAACCAAGGGCCAAGGTCTCTCCTCTGCCAGGTGCCAGCTCCTGGAGCACGGACAAAGGGACAAAGGGACACAGGGACCCTCCAGCAGAATTTTCCCACTTTGTCCAAGCCTTTTAATTGGCTCTTTTTTCCCCAAAAAAGCTCGGGATCCACTGGGCCTCTGGCAAAACTCGGGTGACTTGAACCAGCAGCCCGTGGGTATTTCTGAGTGTGAAAAGGCAAAATTAAATATCGAAAATTAGAAAGGAGAGAGTGTTCTGGAGGGATGGATCAGAGCTGTGTGGCTCTCTCGGGACTGGAGCACCCATTTAGGGGATCTGAGGCACATCCAATATTTCTGTCCCTGAGGAGAACCCACAGGAACAGGAGCTGCCAGGCCCAGAGGCCTCTGCAGGGAGAAAACACTGAAATATCTGCACTGAAACACCAAAATATCTGCACTGAAACACTGAAATATCTGCACTGAAACACCAAAATACCTGCACAGAGACACTGAAATATCTGCAGAGACACTGAAATATCTGCACTGAAACACTGAAATTTCTGCACTGAAACACTGAAATATCTGCACTGAAACACCAAAATATCTGCACAGAGACACCGAAATATCTGCACTGAAACACTGAAATTTCTGCACTGAAACAGCAAATTATCTGCACTTAAACACTGAAATATCTGCACTGAAACAACGAAATATCTGCACTGAAATACTGAAATATCTGCACTGAAACACCAAAATATCTGCAGAGACACTGAAATATCTGCACAGAGACACTGAAATATCTGCAGAGACCCTGAAATATCTGCAGAGACATTGAAATATCTGCAGAGACATTGAAATACCCCAGGCAGACCAATGGCCCTCTCCCAGTAAGGCCAGGCCCAGTCCAGGCCAGCCCAGGACCAGTGTGGGTTTGGGCACGTGGCTCTGGTGCTGTGCCATCTTCACACTTAAGGTTCTGTCGGTGAAAAAACAAACAAGAAAATGGGGATTTGCAAGAAATTCTCACTCCTGAACCAGGCTGCTCCTTCCTCCCCCCGAAGCTGGGTCTCAATTAATGGAAATATTTATTTGGGTGACTTGCAGATGATGTCTCCGGCCAATTAGCTCCATCTCAATGTTCTATTTCTTGTCTTTGAATCAATAAACAGTTGAAGGTTTCCTGGAGGCAGAGAAGGAGCGGCCGTGCCAAGAGCTGTGGGTGTAATTAAACCATCCCTACAACAATACCCCGACCCAGGGAGCTCTGCTAATCACTGCCTTGTCTGGCCCAGTGTCTGACAGAGCTGAGAGCCTCTGACACCCCCAAAAGAGGAAACCACAGCTTACAGAACCCCGGAAAAACATTTCCTAACCTCCAGGTACCCTTTGTCCTCCCTGCCTCCTGACAAGAGCTCTTCCTCAGCAACACAGACCTTGGATGTGATGGGATCAGATCGTGGGGCTCGGGGGGTGGATGGGGATGAGTGAGGAATTATCTGCCATTTATCTTTCATTTAATGGGGGAAAAATCAGGGGGAAATAGGACATTTCTCTTTCGTTTAATGGGGGGAAAAATCAAAAAATCAGGGGGAAATAGGACATTTCTCTTTCATTTAATGGGGGGAAAAATCAGGGGGAAATAGGACATTTATCTTTCATTTAATGGGGGGAAAATCAGGGGGAAATAGGACATTTATCTTTCATTTAATGGGGGGGGGGAATCAGGGGGAAATAGGACATTTATCTTTCATTTAATGGGGGGAAAAATCAGGGGGAAATAGGACATGGTGTTCTTTTCTATAATTTGGGCGAGTGATTCCGGGTTGCTTCCAAAATCAGGAATTTGTGTGTGCACGTGGACTCTGCGCGTGCTGTGTGTGGGAGGAAGGAGGGAGAGGAGGAAGGGGGACACAAATCCACATTTGGGCCAGAGAATGCCACAAGGGCAGCACCTTTGTCCCGCTCTTGGGACATCCCTGAGCAAACCTGAGCTGGGAGGGTTTTTCCTCAGCCGAAATTGGGTTCCAGAGCGAGGAGCAGCCCAGAAGGAGGGCTGAGCTCTCTGTGTGGGTGCTGACAGAGCCGGGCTGCTCGGCCCCGCCGCCCGGGAAGCTGTTCCAGCCTGGAAGCTTTATGGCCATGTTAACATGGCTTCTCTCCACGGGAATTATTGCTTTGGGCCCCGAGCCACGGGAATGCAGCTCCGAGGCTCCTGGGCTGGGGCTGGCTCGGGGCCCCTCCGGCCCTGCAGAGCCAGCACCGCCCGGGCTGGGGGCTCCAGCCTTGCCGCAGCTTCTGGAATGTTCCACAGCTCACCTGGACAGCCCCGTGGGGACACTCATCCCTGCGGGAGGTTGGGAATCAACACATCGGGGTGACCTTGAGTTGAGAGCTGTGCGCTCTTTTATTGTCCCCCAAAATGGGGATGGGGGGACAATGTGCTCTCCTTTATTGTCCCCCCAAAATAGGGATGAGGGGACAATAAAGGAGAGCACATTGTCACCCCAAAATGGGGATGGGGGGACAATAAAGGAGAGCACATTGTCACCCCAAAATGGGGATGGGGGGAGAATAATGGAGAGCATATCATCCCCCCAAAATGGGGATGGGGGGCCAATGTGCTCTCCTTTATTGTCCCCCCAAAATAGGGATGAGGGGACAATAAAGGAGAGCACATTGTCACCCCAAAATGGAGATGGGGGGAGAATAATGGAGAGCACATCATCCCCCCAAAATGGGGATGGGGGGGACAATAAAGGACAGCACATTGTCCCCCCAGAATGGGGACGCGGGGACACTAAAGGAAAGCACATTGTGCCCCCAAAATGGGGATGGGGGGGACAATAAAGGAGAGCAAATTGTCCCCCCAAAATGGGGATGGGGGGACAATAAAGGACAGCACACTTCCCTCAAAGCAGCTCTGCTGAAGGGAAGAGCAGCGCTGGGGCAGGGTTGGAGTTAAAGGCAGCCAGGGCTGGGCTGTGGCACCTGCCGTGGATTGGGAGCTCAGCATCTCAGCACAGTTCTGAGAGTGAACCAAGCCAAGGTGAGGGTGAACCCCCACGAGCTGAGCACTGCTGAGGGAGAGGCTTCAGGTGCAGCTGTGAGAATGAGTTGAGACCCAAAATAGGTAATAAGGGACTTTCTTTCAGGGGTGAACCGAGGAGCATCCAGGAACACCCAGAACAGAGCAGCAGGGCAGCTTCAGTTTGGTGCCAGAGGAACTCCGATGAACCAGAACGAGTCTCCTGATTACTGCCTCGAGGCTGTCCTGATTCCTCCTGATCCTGTCATTCCCAGGAATTCTCAGGATTACTAGACTTTGGGGTTTTTTTGCTGGGAGTCGAAACTGAGCTGAGCTCTGTAAACGAAGCTGGGTTTTGTTTTTGTCAGGTCAGGATGACATCAAATCACCCAGACTGAGCCGTGGGTGAGGTGGGCAGTGCTGGAGTGGGTGACCTCCAGCTACAGCCCAGGTGGGGGCAAGGATAAAACCATCCCTGTGCAACAGCACCGAATTCTTGTCCCCTGTCGGCACACTGGGACTGGGTTAGTGACACACGTCAGACACAGCACTGGTCCTGCTCTGAGTGCCCCAGCCCTGGGGAATCCCCCAGCCCCAATTCCAGGGGTCCCCCCGAGGATCCAGGTGGGAGATGAAGCCCTTGGAGCCCAGGCACAGAAGCAGAGTCAGGGCTGCAGTTTGGAGCTGGCACATCAGCTGCGTCTGGCAAACACACTTTGGATCGCTCCTGACATTTTTTATTTCTTTTCCTCTCCCAGCCTCTGTCTCCTGCGCACAGACACACATCCTAGACCCTGCTGTCCATTAGCTCTCCACACTTCTGTCCAAATCCCAAAAAAGCGGCAGGGCCCCTTCTCGTGGAAGCGAGAGGAGGAGGAGGAGGAGCACAGGCATCAAACCCCGGGTTTCTCCTGTTCCCTGCTGGAGCGAATGGGTGCAAACCGGGCAGGCTGGAGCAGCCCCGGCCAAGCCTTGGAGCATCAGCGCGGGGAGCGGAGCCAAGAAAGAACACACGGCGGTTGTGTGCAGCAGTGACACTTCAAGAAAAATCGCTTTGAGCCGTGAGCGCGATCACTTAACGGCAGCGGGCACCTTCCCAGATTTCCTGAGTCCAACGCGAATTGCCTGAGGAAACGTCCCCCGCCCGCCGCCCCCTGCCCGGCGCACACACGCTCCCCCTCTGTCTCCCGGCTCTTTTACTGTGTTTACAAATTATCAAAATTCTGGGGCAGTTAATTATGAAAATATTGGTGAGTCTGCCCGGCTGGCTCCTGGATGGAGCCGGAGCCGAGAGGAGGATGGAAAGCGGTGAAAAATGAGCCGCTCGTGTTGCCGCTGCGCTTTGGGGATGGAGGGGGGATCCTGCCTGGCTGCACAGGGGTGGATTTTGGGGATGGAGGGGGAAAATCCTGCACAGGGGATGGATTTTGGGGTTGGAGGGATTTGGGGGATGGAGGGGGGATCCCGCCTGGCTGTACAGGGGATGGATTTTGGGGATGGAAGGATTGTGGGGATGGAGGGATTTTGGGGATGGAGGGATTTTGGGGATGGAGGGGGAAAATCCTGCACAGGCGATGGATTTTGGGGATGGAGGTATTTTGGGGATGGAGGGATTCTGGGGTGGGGGGGTGGATCCCGCCTGGCTGCACAGGGGATGGATTTCGAGGCTGGAGGGATTTTGGACATGGAGGGATTTTGGGCATGGAGGGAGGATCCCGCCTAGCTGTGCACGGGATGGATTTTGGGGATGGAGGGATTTTGGGGATGGAGGGATTTTGGGGATGGAGGGGGGATCCCGCCTGTCTGCCCAAGCTCCACAGGCAGTGGATTTGTTCTGCTGAGCCCCATGGACAGACAGAAGGGTACTGGGGAGGATGGAATCTGCTCATTTTTATCCCAGGACCAGGAACCAAACCTCTGCAGAATTCCGTGGGTCTGCCCTGATCCACACTGGTCCCGAATTAACTCCAGGCTCAGCTAAACCTGGACTGTGTGTGAGAGAGGCAAGGCTGGCTCTGACCCCACCGGGAGGAATCTTTTCTCTGCTCCAGTTCTCCTGAATCCCACAGGAGAAATCCTGCACTGGGCACCGGAATATCAAGTCCAGTTTCTGTGTAGCCACTGCAAATTTGACATTAATTCGAGATGAAAAAGGGCAGGTCCTGCTCCCAGAGCCAATGAAAAACTGACCTATTTCTCTGAATTAATTTTCTGAGTTTGCCTGGTATTAATGACAGGAAAAGGACTTTTCTTGCTCAGTCTGTTTGAAATAAAACAGCATTTTTTTTCCATCAGCTGAGTGGCCAACCAAAAAGTTTAAAATAATTGTGTTATTATTAAAAAGGGGCAAAACTTAATTTTTTTTTTGCTTTATCTCTTTCCTTATTTCCTCTGAAGAAAGCAGGATTTTTTCCCTGCAATATTAGCAGAGGGAAAAGATTCTGTGCAGATTTTTGAGACCAATTCTTCCCCTCTGCAGGCAAATAAAAAAGGATAATATATGTAAAGTACAGCATAGTCCCAGCATGACAACACCGCTCAATTTTCATTGCAGTTGAATTATTTGTCAGGGTGACAGATCCAAATTTAATGTGTAGTGCCACGAACGTTGAACTGTATGAAAATTGATCAATTTTCTAATATATAACACATGCTTCAGACACTCAGGAATATGTTAGAAACACACTCACTGTGTTCTTGGCTGAGAAAAAATAGAATTTAACTACAAATTTCCAATGGATGTTACATTTTGTTGGAACTTTGAGTGCTCTCATTGATTTTATCCCTTATTTTGCTAGATTATCTTTATATATTTAATTAATACTAGTTCATTAACAGCAGATTTAGCAATGATAAAATCAGAATTGAGGATCGAGTGCAGCAATATTTCAACATGGAAATAAAATGGGTTTGCATCAAGGGATACAAAGGTCCATTCAAAGGGACAATTGTCCTATTAAATGATATTTGAAGGTCTGAAAGCTTTCTAAATCACCTCTCAAAAAGAATCAGCATCTCCTGCCATCAGAGCAGCTTTCACCTCAGCTGGGGAGAACAAATGAGGAGATTAAAAAATCATCTGCCCCCCATGAGTTGGGTCACCCTGAGGAGCTTTTGGAACCTCCTCCGACCGAGCAGGGACTCCTTGGGCTGTCAGGAGAGGTTTGGGAGCAGAGCATTGGAATTCCAGGAAAAGCGCTGGATTCACCTCCCAGGATTTCAGATAAAATGAGAATTTTTCCGTGTCAGCGCAGTTAAATGAAACATTTCATTGGATTCCTTTAGGAACATTTTCATGTTTCGCTTTCTTGCACTACAGTTCAATTTCTTTTTGTCAAACTTGGGGTTTTTTCCCAACTTCTTTTGGACTCTTAAAGCAATGCCAAACAGAAATTTTCAATCATTTCTCTCTTTTCCAAACAGAAGAGCATTTAAGGGTCAAATCAAATTTTTCAATCATTTCTCTCTTTCCCACAAGAATTGCATTCGTGAACACTTTTAACCAATGTTAGATGGAAAATACCCTGGACCCGTAAATCCTGAAAAACCCGTGATATCAGGAGTAACCTGTATTTGATAAATTTGATCCATGAAAGATGATGATTTTATAATTCTCTGAACATTTCTACCACAAACTGATGGATCAAGCCATGATAACTAAAATACTGAACCAATAACGATCTTTGACAGAGTTAAAATTTCTGCTCATCTTTTGTTCTTATCACCAGCTCTGCAAAGCTCTTTCCATCAATATTTTAGAGGAAGCAAAAATTCCGTCCTCAGAGTTTGGGAGGCTTTGGGTTGTGTGTACACTGTTTGCTCCAGAATTGCTTCTCAGCGGTTGGGCTTTTTTTGGTGATTAATATTTTTGCTTTATTTAAAAGTGTCCAGATATTTCATGGGTTGTTATTATTAATATCATTATAAAATATTACACTTGGGTGCATAATTTTTGTCCCTTTCCATGCACAGTTATCAACCAGTGTGAGATTAAGGGGAATTTCGCCTGCAGAGTCACTTTAGCAGCAAATAAATCCACTCGGTGCTGGGAGCGATGGCCAAAAATATTCCTTAAACCGAGTTCCAGTGGAGAAAACCTCTGGTGAAAGCACCATTTGGATCCAGTGTCAAAAATACCCACTGTTCCAAGGCTAAATTGATCCATATGATTGGAATATTGCCCAGGTGATTTTTTTTTTTCCCCAAACAACCCTTTGGAAATGCCCACGGTCAATGCACTAATGCATGTTGAAGGCTTGTTGGGGCTGACATAGGAAGTGATGTCATAAGGGAACCCTTAATATTCCAACAGGAAACGTTTTCCTCGAGGAATAGCAGACTTGAAAACTGCAGATTACGGTTTAATATCGACCAGATTTCGACATTAACTGTGATTTCCGAGAACAATTTGATTTTTTTGCCCCCTTCTTTTTTTTTTTTTTTTTTTCCCTGTTTCTCCTCCAAACGATCAAAACTTCATCCGACCGCAGGCGGCTCCTGGAATGAGCCCGGGGCTGCTGCAATTTAAACATCAGCCTCAGGAATTGCAGAGCTCCCTGGGATCTCCCTTCCCTCTCTGCCACTTCCCTGCTTCGCTGTCAATCCCAATCTACCTTGGAGCCCACGCTAAGCCTCGTTTTTTTCCGGATTTGGGATGTTTTATCCAGGGCGTCCCCAGGATTTTGGTGGCGTCACCGATTAATTCATCACCGATCTGCCTGATGGAGCAGCCGTGAAATCCAGGCGTATTTTGGGATCAAAAATGGCAAATTGCAGAATTCCCAGTGCAGTGTGAGGGATAAAAAGAGGAGAATTAACAACTGCATAAATGTTTCGGATTCTGGCTGCTTTTTTCCCCCTGCCCGCTGCTCTTTGCATGGATTTGACCGTGGTCTGGGAGTTCTGGCCAGGCTGGAGCAGAGACAGCAAACAGGAAAGTCATTCCTGTCCCCAAAGCTCCCAAGGTGAGTTCCTGCCCTGAGGAAGGTCCAACACAGCCCTGCCTCTGTTTTTGCCTTCCAGGGAACAGGCCTGGCAGAGGGAGAGGAAAAAGGATGATGTGAGTGGGAAAAAGGCGATGGAGAAGGTCCCCAGCACCAACCTCCTGACCTGAGGCAGTTTTTCTCTGGGATTGTCTAATCCCTTTCCAGATGAGAATAAAACACTTCAGAGAGGCAGAGGTTTCAAACCCAAGGGAATTCTGCAATCCAGCCCCTGCATGGAAAGGTTGTTCAGGGAAGAAAAGGCAACAAGCAGAACGTGGCTGCTGCAAGCTGAGGGTGGCACCAGATCTGCAGGGTAAAACCTTCTGAAAAAACTGCTTTTTATTCCCAAAAAAAGGTCCAAAAAAGCTCAGGAAGCACGAGGTGGGATCTTGCACTCTGCTGCTCCACAGGCTGAGGAATGAGGCGGTGGAGTGGGAAAGGATGAAAGGACACGAGGAGCAGGAAATTCAGTGCCAAGGTGAGCTTGGAAGGGCTCGAGAGCAGAAATGCAGCGAAGAGCGCAGGGAGGATCCCACCAGAGAGGCTTTGGAACGCGGGGCTTTGTTCCTGCCCGGTTTGAAATGGTCTCCTGGCTGTCCCGGGGAAGAATCAGGAATTGTTCGGCAGCCAGGGCTGCAGTGTAAACCAGGATCCCCCGAGAGCCGAGGCACAATGGAACACTAATCCAGCCACTCCCGGGAGAGGATGCCCACGGGGAAGGAGCTTTGACCACCGCCGTGGGCAATCTCTGTGATGTAAATCCTGACCTTCCCACAATCGCTCCTCGGGAATATTGACACGGAGCCCCAATCCCTCCCAGGCTGTGGGATAGCTCCAGCTTTGTTCCCTCGAGCTGTTGTTCCAGGGGCTCCCAAATCCATGGAGCAGCAGCCCGGAGTGCCCTCGTGCTGTCAGCAGGATTGACAGGCGTGCAGGAAAAGCTCCTCGAGCTGCCAACTCCTGGAGCTTTTCAATGAAGAGGCCTCCCCATGGAGGATTCCTGCCTTTCTCCGGCAGCGCAATCCTGATCCGCCGCGGAATTCTCCCACCTACGTCGGCCCCGGCAAAAAAAGGCTCTGGCAGTTCCAAATTCAGGCCATTCCAGGGCTCCTGGTAGAGGGCAGTGAGCAGCCAGGGATGGGAAATTCCTTGGAAAAGGAGCCCCGGGACAGGTGGGATGTGGTTCCACAGGAAGGAGGTGGCTACTCTTTACCTTGCCAAGGATTTTGGGACAAGTGACTTCCTTGATGTTTTGGGGATCCCAAGGAGAAAGTCACTCTTTGGTGGAAATATTATTTTCTCTGCGGCCAACTGATTGTTGTTGTTAATTGAGAAATTTAATGGAGTCTTGAATAGAAATAGGACACTGTGGCATTAAAAATCCAACGCCTTTGGACACCTCCTCCTTCCCTTCGTGGTCAGATGGGATATTTATGTTCTTTTTTTCAGTCGCCCTCATTTTCCCAAAGGTTTTTATCTCCATCTGCGCCTGGTCTGGAAAAATTCACTTTTTGCTGGAGACAGCCTTGGCTGGTGACTGATAATCCTGTCCCTGCTCACTGCAGAGCCGAGTGTTGCCCTCAGGGGGCTCGGGGGTCTTGCCTTTCTTTCACACCTTGGGGAAAACATGAATTTTTCGAGGAGATCTCCCATTATCCGTGGGCTGGGATGTGGTCCCGCTCGGAGCCATCCTGCAGCAAGGACTGATTTCTTTTTTGCACTTTTCGTTCATTTTCTCCCGGTGCTGTCTCCTGCAGAAGCAGATGGGTGACAGATTGCTCCGACTGACCTCACCAAAAGGCGTCATTTATTATTCCAAAGCTTCGGAAAGTTTGGAAAAATATTCCTCAACTACGACAAAGCCCAAAGTCTCCTGCTCCTGCAGCCCCTTCTGGCTCCACGCAGCAAATCCCACCTATGGAGCACAAGAAATGTTCATTTTTTCGGTCTCCAACAGGTCGCCCACTGCTGCAGATCTGTGATTTAATGAATTTCAAAATGCAAATTGCAACTCGGTCTTGTTTTCTCGCTTGCTTAGGGGATTTTTCCACTCCTTCTTTATGGATGCATGAATCACTCGGTGTTCTGTAGCTTATTCCACCATTTATCAACTATTATGAGGGAAGAAATAATTCCTTCTGAAAGGAGAATAATCCAAATTATTCTTATTGTTTTATTGGCAAATAAAAATATAATTTATGAGCCAGTCCAGAGCAATAACCCTTAAGTGCACGACTACAGAATAGCCCATTAAGATATTTTTAATACCATTTTTGTCTGGACTTGGGTGAGTTAATTTAAAACAAACACACGGAGCTGACTTTCCAGGAGGATTTCGGTGTCTAACCCCAAGTTGTTTCAGGAAAAATGAGGCAATTTGGTTCCTTTGAGGACCCTTTGGCTCAGATTTTCCAGTGTTGGGGGTGCAGTTGGTTTGTTCTTGGTGAGGTTTGATCCATTTATTCAAATCAGGGCTGTGGATGGGGATGATAATTCCATTTGCAGATGGTTTTTGAGGGAAAAGGATGAGTTTGGCTCCCAAAATTTCTACCAGGCTGTGGAATTCCCTCTGTAAGGAAGTGTGGGGTGAGTGGGCAAAGGGTTTCCCAAATTGTTCCTGGGGTTAAACCTCTGCAGGAGCTGAGAGCTGGGAAAAGCCAATTAATGAGGAATCTCCAGTGCAGATTCTGGGAATGTTTGCTGAGGGACACACATTGAACATAGGCCAGGAGGGATTTTTTTTATTATTTTTAAAAATTTTTTTTTTCCTTTCTGTCATTCTTGCTCACCCTAAAAGTAAGAAAACAGTGAAATTAGTAAAACAAACAAGAAGAAGCGATCTGCCGGGGTGGAGCTGTTCCTTCTTCCATCACAGACATCTTTTAGCAAAACCCCCTGAAAATGTTTGACATCCATTTGTGGAGCCTCTATAATCAGAATTAATAGAAGGACACAGCGAGCACACCGACCCTGCAAACCACAGAGGGATTTTTTTCCTCCCCCTCTCAATGGTTTGAAGTTGTTCCTCCGATTGGCACCTCCGGAGAATACAGAACTGAGCTGTGACAGGGATTTGCTGTGCATAATTCCAGGGTTTTCCATAGGAATTATTCCCACACAAATCCTTGGAGGGATAATTTAAACAATTCCCAGGAGAGCAAAGCCTTTGGCACAGCCAGGCCGAGCCACTGTCCCCACTGACCATGGAGTGAAATCCTGATTTTCAGTGAGCTAAAAATGACCTCCAGCCTTTCCCACCTGGGTAAGGCAGGCTGAAATTTTTACAAATCTGATGAAATTCTGGATTTGTCCATGGTCTGGGAGTTGTGTCCAGGCTGGGAGCAGAGACAGCGAACAGAAAAGCCATTCCTGTCTGAGAACTCCCAAGGTGAGGGCTTGGAGATCCTTCTTAGAAGGGGACAACGTTGATATCAATTTTTTTCCAACATTTTATAGCAAGATTGGCTCTGAAAAAAGGGAATTTGTGGGGCTGACGGTACAGAGAAGCAGCTCAGAGCTGGGTGGGCGGCTCCTCCTGGCCTGGGACAGTAGCAATTCAGCAATTCCAGGGATATTTTATCCAGGGATCTGCTCCATTGGATCCAGGCTGCCGAATGTAAATCCGCGGTGCTGAAATGTTGGATATTTATTGTGCGAGGCCGAGCTGCAGACAGTTCGTGTTGGAGGGCCCAGGGTGATGAATGGATCCTTTCATTCCCCAAAATGAACTGTCAGGAACAATGGCCACGCGGCACAATTCCCGGCCCCGACGGGCAGGGGAACTCCCCAGCCAAAATAAATTGGGATTTTTTTATTGTTGGGTCTCATGGGATGGCAGGATTGGGTAGAAAACCCCCAGGGATGGATATGGGATTCTGGCCTGGGAAAACCTGAAGTTAAAAGGTAAATTTGGAAACAAAATGAGTGAGATAAAGTGAAGCATCTGTCTAGGTGGAATTCCAGAAATCCTCACTCTGGATAGGGTTAGGATTTGGTGTTCTGGGGAGATTTTGAGCCTCTGGAGATAAAGCTGCAGAGCCCTGGGGGAATTTGGGGTGGCAGTGACCCCTCGGAGGCTGTTCTGAGTGACCCTGAGTGCTCTGGGGGATTTTGGGGTGGCAGTGACCCCTCGGGGGCTGTTCTGAATGACCCTGAGTGCCCTGGGGGGATTTAGGATGTCACTGACCCCTCAAGGGCCATTCTGGATCACCCTGAGTGCCCTGGGGGGATTTGGGGTGGCAGTGACCCCTCAGTGCCCCCTGAGTGCCGTGGGGGAATTTGGGGTGTCACTGATGCCTCCGGGGCCGTTCTGACTGACCCTGAGTGCCCTGGGGGATTTGGGGTGGCAGTGACCCCTCGGAGTCCCTTCTGGATGGCTCTGAGTGCCCTGGGGCTGTGCCCCCCAGGCTCTGACCCCTGGCAGCAGAACCAGTGTCCCAATGTGCCACCAGCCCCGGTGTCCCCTGGTCCCAGTGGGAAAGGACAGAGAATCCAGGGGAACTGAAGCCCTTTTCAAAGTGCCATGGCGTGGGTGGAAATATCCCTTCACCTCCCTGCAGGACCACCCAGAGCTTCCCAAACCCCTCAGGCCAAGGTGTGGTCACCCCCGAGGCTGAGTGGCCGCTGTGGCCACGGGAGTGACCCCAAACTCCTCTCCCTGCTCCCACACCGAGGCTTTCATCCAAAACCCCAAATATCCCCCGACCTCAGAGCAGGGACAGCACCTGGAAATTCCAATCGATCTATGGCTCTGGCCTCGCTCGGCTTTTCCCCAGGCAGTTTGGAATGAAATGGGGTTTTTTTGGAAAGCCTCGGCCAGGAGGATTTGTGTCCTCGTCAACAGAGGGAATTTGTCTGTAAGAAAGAGAGCACAGTGAGGAGGGAAATGTTGTGGTGCAGCCCCTGAGGTTTGGAGGGGAATTCCTGCTGCAGAGGGAAGAGGATTCTGCTCGGAGTTCAGCAGATCTTAAGGTGGTTCCACTGAAATGTTCATCCCTTGGTCTCCTTTCCATGCTGGAATTTGCCTTTTCCATCCTCCCTTCCCATCTTGAAAGATGCAGCTCAAAAATCTTGCCTGATCTTCTCAAATTTTAGCTCTGAGAAAGAGCCAGAATGAGTTCCTGGGGGTGAATCAAAGCTGGGTTTGGCTGAATATTTCAATTATCCTTTATATTTTGTAATTTTTTATGGTTTTTTTTTTAAATTTTCTATATTTTTACCTGTATCTGACTGAGCTCACACCTGTAGGGAAATAATTCGTCTGATACAAAATCAGAGACCTCTGCTCTCTCTGGCCCAAAATTTCAGCACCTTGGATGAATAGTTAAGTCAGGGTGGATTTTGTCTGAAATGTTCTTGAACATTATTCTTTAAAATCACTAATTTTGCTGATTGCAGTGTGGGACCCATGTGAAACAACACCCACTGGCCATAAAGTTCTCAAATTTATTTTTTATCTTTACAGTATCTAAAACGTGCTTGTGCAGCCTGAGCTCGGAAATTGGAACTGGAATTGGGGAGGAACGAGAGCAGCAGCTCCCACAGCCCCCAGCGATGCTGACAATGTGTTTTATCTCTATTTCAGAGCCTTTTTGGTGCAGGTAAAGCCTGGAAAATGCAGATTTAAGCTAGAAATGTGTGTTTGAGCATCCCATAATTGGTGTTCGAGGCAGGCCCAGGTGGTGTGAATGCAGCGTTGTCTGCAGGACACACTCAGGATTTTGGGAGCCAAACCAAGGGGGATTTTATGGATCCACAGAAACACCTGAGCGGTGGCTGTGGTGTTGGGAATAATGTCCTGGACTGTGGAGTTTTAAAGGAATCTTGGGTGGTTTTGGAGGTGCCTTCCCTGTGCTGAGGCATCCCAGGGTTTCTGTGGTGAGTGGACCCAGGAATTAACCCTCGGAGGATGAATTCCTGGAGGGAGGAGGTGTTCCCTTTCATGCTCCTTCCCGAATTCCATGGCCATGGAATTGCCTCTGGGTGTACATGGGATGCAGAAGCAAACTCTGACCGTGTTTTCCCTCGGTCCAGAATGCACAAAACACAAATCCATCCCCTGGGGTGATGGATCTCCCAAGCTGTGGGACAGCCTTGCTCCAAGTGCTCCCATTCCCAGATTAAAAATGAGGGAATTGGTAGGGAAAAGGCATCTGCCTCCCACCTCAGCCAGTGGCCAGGGCTCAGCCAGACCCTAAATGTTTATGGCCCTAATTAGCTCCCATAAACCTCCCAGGGAGGAGACCTGGCTGCTGCCACGCTCGGACCATTCTCGGAGTTCAGTCCTCCCCCAGAACAGGACCTTCCCCGAGCTGACACCCCGGGAGTGGGGACGGCAGCTCCAGGGATGGTGGGAATTGCAAGAAGCAGATTTAATGGTGCTCCTTTAACTATTTCGATTTTATTCTGTCCCATCTCCTCTCCCTCCGAGGTGACCTTCAGACATTCTCCTGGAGCCCAAGAATCCACCCTGCTGGAAGGCAGGGAAATCGGGGAGAGGGAAATTTCTGGATTTCTGTGTGATGGGCCAGGCCCTGCAGAGGTTTGTGAGCAGCTCAGAGAAACCTGTGCTGGGTTCTCAGCACACTCCCTGGGTGAGGAATCCATGGCCAGGGTGGTGCTGGAGAGGAGCTGTTCGGTTTATTCCTGAATTTTCCTGCTGCTCAGGACAGATCCCTGGATGAGGAATCCATGGCCAGGGCGATGCTGGAGTGGAGTTGTTTGGTTTATTCCTGACTTCTCCTGCTGCTCAGGACAGATCCCTGGATGAGGAATCCATGGCCAGGGAGATGCTGGAGTGGAGTTGTTTAGTTTATTCCTGACTTCTCCTGCTGCTCAGGACAGATTCCCTGGATGAGGAATCCATGGCCAGGGCGATGCTGGAGTGGAGCTCTTCGGTCTATTCCTGACTTCTCCTGCTGCTCAGGACCAGCAGATCCAGTGGATGCAGCACTGAGGTTCCCCTTGCTTGCTCTGAGCTGTTTATTCCTGAAATTTATGTCAAACCATCCTGGAGCAAAATGGAAAGAAAAATTGACACGTATCTCCTGCAAAGAGCTCCCCAGCAGTAGCTCTCTGCGCCCTTCCCCCAAAGAAAAGATGTTTTCCACTAAAAACCCAGCGAAATGCAGCTGTCAAAGCTCCTGAACTTCCCCCGGCTCCGAAGAAGGGTTTAATCAGGGAAAGCGAGTGAGGAGTTGTGAGTTCCCCGCAGTAAACAAGTTAAACATTATTAAACACACACGTGTCTCGTGGAGGAGATGAATTGATTGTGTGGGTTTATTTTTACAGCATTATTTCAGCGAGGAAGGAAAAGAAAGGCTGGGAGCTGATGCCAAGATGATAGAGCTGAAACAAAGCCCAAGGAAAGAGTTTTCCACTGGGCTCATTTTTTTCCCCTAATAACTGTCTCCCATATCTGCCAATCTTAGGTCAACAAACACGGCGTGATTGACAAGTTAAAATGTTTAACTTAGCCTGCAACTCATATAAACTGATTTCAAATTTCCAGAGCGGGAGGGAGAGGGAAGAGAAACAAACGATCTCCCTTCCTTCCTCGCCTCTCCCTGGAGCAGGAATGGTTTGTGGGGGATAATGGGACATCCCCACAGCCACAGCAGGTGGGGACTGCTCCACCAGGAAAAAGGATCCAGGGCTGGCTGGGATGGGAATGCTGTTCCTACGTGGAAGGGCAGTGGATTTTGGGATGGAAGGAGGGGAATATGCAAACACACCTTTGGAATATCCAGGGAAGGCGGGTGGAGGTGTCTGCTCCTTACAAATGGTGTAAGGACATCTCAGAGGGAAGTATTTGGGATCAAAGGAAGGTGCTGAAGAGAAAATGAATTAATGAGGTTGTCCTGGGTGATTTTAATTGATTTTCTTTCTCCTGGGTGATTTTAATTGATTTTTTTTTCTCCATTAGTGACCCTCAGCACTGCCCAGTGAGCTGTTAATTCCCAGAGCTGGGAATGCCAAGTCACTTTTCCTCTTAGTCTTCCACGCTGCTCTTCCTTGAAAGGGACAAACCGTGGGACTCTGTGTCGTCAATAATTGTTATTTCTGGGAAGTCCTTCAGTAATCCATTGGGAATCTCCTGTTTCCTGTCCTTCAGCTGGAGAACTTTCACACCTTGGTGTGCTGGCACCTTTCATCCTTCAGCTCCTCAGAAGCTTTTCCCTGGGTGTGCCAGCAGCTCCAGGCAGATCCTCGGCTTTGCTCTGGGCTGGAATCAGAACTCGGAGCTCCCCATTTGTTCCCACAACGCAGATTTGGGATGGCTCTGAAGGCAGGGAATGGGGAACTGCAGGCTGGAATCACCCAGCTGATCCTCGGGAACAGTCACATCTCTGGGTCTCCCACCCATGATGAGTTTCCAGACCTGACATCCATTTTTCCTGCCATTTTTTCCTAAAAGGACACAGATCTAGAGGGGCCTGTCGTGGCACAGGGGCTCCTAAAAAAGGTCCATGCACTGCCCACAGCACACGCTGAGCACCTGGTGTCCCTCAGGATGTGCCAGTCCTGGCTTAGATGTCACCCAGAGCCACTTTGAGCTGAGATTTGGCTGCAGCTGTGTCCAAAGCCCACGGAACAAAAGTGTCCTGTCTCCTTCAGGGTGGATTTCCAGGGAAGAGCTTTTCATTTCCTTTGGATCTAACTTTCAGGGCTCGCTTCTCCTTAACAAAAACCAGCTTTGAAATAAAGATGTCTTACCCTGGGATGGATGTTAAACCCAGAGTAAAAGTTCCTGAAGGTATTGACAGGTGGATTTTGATATTTTTATTAAGCTCTGTCTCTGCAGTAAAACTGATCCTTCTTGCTCGGGCCACAGTTGTAAAAAGACTTTCAAGCCCTGCCCCAGGTAGGCTCCTTTTATGGGATTTTAGTGTGCCTATAAATCAAAGATATTATTCGAGGAAAAGCTGCACCAAGCGGATCTGGCTGGGAGGGATGAAATGTCCTTAAGGAGAGGCAGATTTTTGGAAGGGGTCTGAGTACCAAGGATGGAGATGTCTGCACAGCCCAGATTCCTGAGTGCCCCAGAAGGAAATGAATTGGTGGCTGGAGGTTATTGGTGATGGTCAGAGGGGTTTAATAGCCTTCAGGGTGCTGTGAAACTCCTTCTCTGAGCTGGAAACCAGCGCTCCCCGTGTCACCAAAAATCGGGAGAAATAAAAAAACCCTCTAGCACTATATTTGAAATGATAGAGAATCAGGCATTACTTTATTTACTGGCCAGGATGTGCCAAGGAAAGTATTCCAAAAACACATGCTTTGACAGGATTTTTCCCCAGTTTTTATACAGTAAAAACCCATAGGGATGTATTGTTTCAAAGTTCATTGGTCCAGAGTTGAGCAACCCTCAATATTCAGTTTTCTATTGGATCCGAATCCCCTCGCCTTTGATGTAAATTCGATTTTCGTTGTTCAATTTTCTTATCAATCCTTTCCGGGAAAGATGTCTTCAACTCAATCAGAGGTGGCGTCTGGGGTGGATGTTTGGAGATGGCCACTGATATTCCGTGGATGTTCCGTTGATGTTTTTATCTCTCTGGGGATCTTTGGGCTGCTCCAGTCTGTCCCTATGCTGAGCCCATCTCCTTAGAGTGATGCTCTATCTCCTAAATAAACTAAAGAAAATTCCCCTCCCCAAAGCAAAGTCAAGTCAAGCCTAACTAGAGCGACAAAAATTAAGAGTTAAAAATTAAACAAAAATTTTAAACTGGTATATTTTCCAACACCCGTGCCTTCCCGAGTTCCCGCCGGAGCACAGGGAATGCTCAGGACTGCAACGCTGGGTAATCCCCTCGCTCTGAGCTCCCATCCCATAACAAACACCTTGTTTTGGGCTGACAACAAGGGCTGTTCAAAGGGATTTTCTCCTGCCAGCTGCTCCGTGGGCCGCGGGGATCCCAGCCAGGCCCAGTCCCTGTAATCAGATCTTGGAGTCCTCTGGGCAGGGAAGGAACAGAGCCCCGGAGCTGAGACAGCGCTTTGTTACCCAACTCCATCCCAGGACAGCTCCATCGCCCTTCATTTCCTCTCCCTATTAAGTGCTTATCTCTGGCGAGACGCGAGCAGCTGGATGGAGACAGGGAACGGGAAAAGCCGGAGGCGCTTTGGGATGGCTGGGGATGCACAGCCTTTGCTGCTCCAGGGATGAAGGGGATGGTCCAGCAGGCTCTGGATCCTCTGGCACAGATGGACTGGATCCCAGGAAATTTAGCATTCGGGCTCCCAAGGAAAAATGGCAGAGGAAAATGTCTGGATTTTCTAACATTCAGCATCAGGAGAAAGAAAAATTGAGGGGAACTGTTGCTCTGATTTTCTGATATTCGTGGAGATTCACGGAAGCTCGCAGGGAAGTCAGGCAGGCAGCACACAAGATGGCGAAAAGAGAAGCTTTATTTACAAGAACTTCTTTATATATCCATTAATAATCTAATAATTATTGGTCGACAGTTTTTCCACCTCCTATAATGATTGGTTACAACTCTAGAGCATCCAATACCAAAACACAGAGATTAGAAAGCACAAGAATGCAACTTATCTCTATTCTCCATGAGAAAGAAGAGAAAGATTTTAAAACAGTGCGACTACAGGGAACCATCAGCTCCTCACGACTCTGCTCTGTTTTGTTCCAAAATTTTTCACTGACCTATGGAAATTTATGGAAATTCCTCCTCTCTGCCCTAAAGGACAAACAATCCACACGAGCAAGAGACAGGGAATAAGCCCCGGACCAAGGTTTTTATTGGAATAACACAGGAGATTATTTTCCTGACTCACACAGGCTGGTTTTATCTTGACCTGCAGCTAAAAGTGAGTCTGCAAAAATCAAACTCTCCCACCACCAGGATTCCCATTCATTCACTTGTTTTTAGGCACCCATGAGGTGGGAAATGGGGAAAATGGAGAAAATGGGGAAAATGGGGAAATTTCAGATTGGATTAATCCCTTATCTGACCCACACACTTTCCCTTGTGCTGGCAGTGGAGCCACGGAGGCTCTCAGCTTTGGAGCTGCCAATCTTCTGCCCTGAATTAAAAGTGTGATTTGGAATGTTTTGTTACTTTAGGGGCAGATGGGATGAGATGAGGTGCAATCAGCACTTTCCAGCCCTGAACTCCAATTTCACTGCAATGATTGCAATTCCCCTTCAGGATTCATTCCTCTCCCAGGTCAAGAGTGCACAGCAGCACTCTGGAAGCAATGGATTCAAGTGCTGATAGGAGATCCTTCTCCTCTTATCTTCTGGAGAATCTGCCTGCTGATGGCTTTGCCCTGTTTAAGTATTGGCTCCAATTCCCTGAGCAATTATTCTGAATTTTACACATTTGTCCCATTGAGTTTAATGTAATTTGTTGGGAAGTGTCCCTTCCCACGGGGTGGGATTGGATGGGTTTGAAGGTCTCTTCCCACCTGGAACATTCCATGTTTTGTGATGAGGAGAACAAGGAATATCCTGCTGACAGTGCAGGGATTCACTCCAAATGGATCCTTGGAAAAGGCTGAACCCGAGAAGGGTGAATTAGAGAATTAATTATCTCTCATGAATTAAAAATCTCAATTAGACAAAGGGTGAAATGGCAAAGCCAAGGTGAGGTGACAACACAGAGTGGCCACGGTGCTTCATTTTCCTTTTCTTCCTCATAGCCATTATTTCCTCATCCCACAAAGAATTTTTGCCTTAATTTGTTCTGTTTTGTGAGGGCCACCAACACATTTCCAAGACATATGAAACAATAATAGCAAAAATTTGTTCCAAGGAGTATTAACCATCAAACCCTCAGATTGTGTGCGATCAGGAGATGTTTTCTCCCAGTTTTCCAGTCAAACGCCCATTAAAAAAATTATTATTGTAACAAACCCAGAGCTGGTTATGAACAATTCACAGACACGAAACGGAAAAAAGAGCCTGAATTGTGAACAAATATTAACAGCAACAAATAAATCAACGAGCACCTCATTATTTCTATCTTCTCACTCTCACAGCACATTAATCTGCGGAGTAGCCATGGATGAATCACAGAATATCCAACTTTCCAAAAGTACGTTGGATTCTTTAGAGCTGGGCCAGAGATATGAGGGGAAAACGCAAAAGTAATTCCTGGAAATGGTGAAATAAATTGTTTCACGGGTTGTTTACACAGAACATTTCCAATGTCGGTACCAGGGGACGGGAGAGGGGAGGGAGCTGCTCTCGTGCAGAGGGAGGAGCTGAGAGCAGGACAGGGCTGGGCAGAGGCTCAGCCCCTCTGGAGGCTCAAATGGGATTTTGGAGACAGGAATTTCTCTTTTAGCCCAGCCATGGATGGGTTGGATACCCCCTTTACCCCCCACATGGCTTTAACATCCTCACCTGGCACTGGGAGGAGATTTTGAGTTGAACACAAGGCTCATTTTTAGGACTTCTGGCTCTGCCCCTGGTGCTGGGACAAGTCCTGGGTATGATTGTCTTGAGTTGAACCCAAATCTGCTGTTAATTCCACATTTGGGAAGCCCAGCTCTGATCACTCTCCACTCACAGCAGTGGGCAAGGCCCTGCTGTGCTCAGATTTTTCTCCACTCCTATGTGGGATCAGCAATCAAGTGCTGAACCTCGAAATCAAAATCATTGTCAAATCTGACTCATATATAACATTTAATAATCCACCTCTCCCTGTGGTTATGGACACAGCACCCTGCATTCCCTGAACTCCTCTTTCCCCCTAAACTCTTCCCCTAAACTCCTCTTTTTCCCTAAACTCCTCTTTCTCCCAAAACTCTTTTTTTCCATAAACTATTCTTTTTCCCTAAACTCTTCTTTTCCCCTAAACTCCTCTTTTTCCATAAACTCCTCTTTTCCCCTAAACTCTTTCCGTAAACTCCTCTTCTTCCCTAAACTCCTCTTCTTCCCTAAACTCCTTTTTCCCTAAACTCCTCCTTTTCCCAAAACTCTCTTTTCCCATAAACTCTTCTTTTTCCCGAAACTCTTCTTTTTCACTAAACTCTTCTTTTCCCCTAAACTCCTCTTTTCCCCTAAACTCCTCTTTTCCCCCGAACTCCTCTTCTCCCATCTCTCAGCTCTCCTCCAGCCTTTTCCCTGCTCCAAGACTGACTGATAGGACTCCCTGCCCTCCGATGGGTGAGCAGCTGCCACTTCCACATCGGGAGGGAATGAACTCCTCCTTTCTTCCCTCTCCGTCAGCCCCGAGGTGACGCTGGGAGCCGCTGGAATCTCCCAGCTGCTTTGATTTATTTGGATTAATGTTCCCCCATGACCCCTGGGCTCGGCCTGGCCTTTCATCCCAGCGCTGGGAGGGCCTCGGGCTACTTGACTTCCGTGATGGGATGAGCTCAGGGTATTCCTGCCTTTTGGCCAAAATCCAGGGAATTCACTCAGCTCCTGTCTCCATTTTGAGACAACCCAAGAAATTCTGCAGAGCCCAAAAACCCCCGGGGAGTTTGATGGAATCAATGCTGAGTTTCCAGGGATTTAGGGGAAGCTGTGCTCCATCCTCTCCCAGGAAGACAAAGCCCTTCAGCAGTGCCAACCATCCTGAATTTGGCACCCAGAGCAGGAAGGGCTTCTTCCTCCTCCGTCTCCCCAGGCCTTTGCTCCTTTTCAGTGGTTCTTAAATATTTAGGCAAAGAAAAACTCTTTTCCATGGTGGCTGCCAAGGTGGTTGACATGGAACATTGAAAAATTATCCCAAAAAAAGATAAAATTATGCAAATATTCAGATGGGTTGATTTTCTCACCCTGGGACCCCTCCATCATTTCACTCTCTTGAGAAGAGTCCTACATCAGGAATTCATCTCTGACAGGACAGGCTTTCCCAGAATCCCAGGATCCCAGAGGCTGGAAAAGACATCCAAGGCCATCCAGCTGATGTTGATGGAGCAATGTTGGTCTGATCCCATGAAATGGCATTGGGAGCATTTCCCATGGATGGGCATTTTTCCTTCCTTGCATTTCCAGGTGTTTGTGTGCTCACAGCAATTCCTGGATGAGGAGAGGCACAGGGGGGTGATTTAGACACCAGGGAAGAGCCTCTGTCCCACTTGGTCTTTGAAATTGTCTCTGCAAGGCTTTGAAAATGGATTCGAAATTCCAAAATTATTCACCTGTGAGGGCTGAAACTGCAGCTTCTAAACTGTTTGGGTTTTTTTTTATTCCATTTTCTGCACTTTGACCAAATTGAACTGGATTTCTTTCTCATTTCAGCATCCTGTGCTTTCTGAATGTCACCTCCAAGAGGTTTCATTCCAGCTCTCCTTGGAAATTCATCCTATTACACCTGGCTCCTGCCCTGACCCAATTTTGGCACCATTCGGGTGTGATATCCCAATCCTTCTGGAGCTCCTGAGGTCTGGAAGAGATCCCTGGATCCCTGTGACAGCTGATCCATCTCTTTCCATGTTGAGTACCTCTCTTCTCCCTTGTCCAGAGCTCTTAACTTGTGTTTTCCCCCTGCTGTTGAGGTGACCGGGGTTTCGTCCCTGGAAAGCTTCCCGGGATGTCAAACCAAGAGGGTTTTTTAAGTGTGTGAGAGCCCCAGCACAGGTTTCCATCTCTCCCTTCCAAAGGCAGGGAAAAGTTCCCTGTCGGAGGAGCTGATTTATCGCCCCGTTTAATGAGGTTCTTGTCAGAACCTGGTTCAGCGGTGTAAATGCAAATGTCAGGAGGGAATAAATCACCGCGGCAAGGACAGAGGAGGAAATATTCCCCCTCTGGTCTCCTCCTCGCTGTGCCGGGGGAGATAAGGCGATATCAGCAGCGCTAAGTGCCCTCTCCAGAGCTAATTGCTGATTAACGCAGGGCAGGACTGAGCCTCATCCCCCGGGATGGGACAGCTCCCGATCCTGGAGCCTCACCCTGCCGGGAGCTCCCTGCGCTCCCACGGAGCCTAAATCCCGGGAATTCTCCTTCCTCTCTTGTGGGATATGAACCTGTGGAATTCTCCTTCCTTTCTTGTGGGATGTGAGCCTGTGGAATTCTCCCTTTCTTGCAGGGTATGAAACTGGAATTCTCCTTCTTTTCTTGCGGGGTATGAACCTGTGGGATTCTCCCTTTTTTGAGGGGTATGAGCCTGTGGAATTTTCCTTCCTCTCTTGCAGGGTATGAACCTGTGCAATTCTCCCTTTCTTGTGGGGTATGAACCTATGGAATTCTCCTTCTCCTGCGGGGTGTGAACCTGTGGAATTCTCCTTCCTTTCTTGTGGAGTATGAGCCTGTGGAATTCTCCCTCTCTTGCGGGGTGTGAACCTGTGGAACTCTCCTTCCTTTCTTGCGGGGTATGAACCTGTGGAATTCTCCCTTTCTTGCGGGGTATGAACCTGTGGAATTCTCCCTTTCTTGCGGGGTATGAACCTGTGGAATTCTGCTTCTCTTGCGGGGTGTGAGCCTGTGGAATTCTCCCTTTCTTGCAGGGTGTGAACCTGTAGGGGTTTGCAGCGGATCTGAGCTCTGAGGCGATGGCACGATGGTTTGGGATGGAAGGGGAATTAAAACTCATCCCATTCCAGCTCCTCCCCATGGGCAGCGAACCTCGCACTGGACCAGACCTGCTGGAAGGGACTTTGCTGTGTCCCCATTCCACCCTCCCGGGCTGGCTGTCCCCAAAGCCCACGGATCCCTCCCTCCCTGCTCTCCCAAAGCTCAGGCTGTGCCATTCTGCTCCTGTCTGCATCCCCTGCCAGGCTCCCTCCTGCTTTTCCCTTCCCGGAGAGCAGGGAGAGGGTCAGGGAAGGCCAGCTGGTACCTCCCTGCTTTTCCACCCCAAAACATGCAGGGTTTTTTCCCAAACCCTCAGCATGGGCAGCTAATAAAACCCATTAAAGATGCTGCTGGATGTAAAAGCTGGCTCCTTTTTGTCCAGAGCCATAAAAGCCCTTAAAGAGATCCAAACCGGAAAAGACAGGCTCCTAATAGGGAAAACAAGGAAAAAAAGGGGGAATAAAACTGGCACGAGGGCCCCGAATTTTTCCATGACTGACTGGGGCATTGCAAGGCACTGGCATGGAAAAGCAGCACCCGCAGCCCCACAATGACAATAAATAACCCACGGGCACAGCTCTGCTCCAGCGGCTCCGGGCACAGCCGGCACTGGGATGGAGCATCCTGGCACGGATCCTGCAGCAAGCAGCACAACAATCGGCACTGGGAACGGAGCAGGAGTTAATTAAGCCTGGATCTTTTATTCCCGGGGGCGATTCAGCGCGGGTGAATGAGCCGCAGTGCCAGGCCCCGGTGGGAATGTCGCTCCCAGCCCGGGAGAGCCCAATCCCATTATTAGCATAACAATCTTGCCCAGGATGCCCGCGGCTGATGTAATGCCAGCGGTGAGCAGGGACAGGGAAGTTTTTCCATGCGGGAGCTGGGAGCGTTTGCCACTCGCTGGGGCCGTGGCAGTGCATGAAATTCTCTTTCTTTGCCTCTCCCTCCCCTCGTGGGATGTTTGCTAATTGAAGCGGTGCCGCAAAACAATTGCTGCTGGAGCTCCCTGCCCCCATCCCCTCCTTTAAATCCACTTTTTGGGACTTTCTGGTGGAGCTGTGCTGTGCTCCTTGGGAAGTGGCCTCTGATTATTTGCGTTTCCATGCGAGGACGAGGAGCAGTTTTTGGGAGTTCAGGTGGGAGCAGAGGGCACCTCCACTGCCCTTCTCTCCTGGAACAAATCATTTGACAGCCAAGGCGTTTAGGAAGCAAAAATTCCCATTTCCCAAACTCTCCCTGTCCCCCAGGTGGGAACATCTGGGCTGGAATTGTTGTGCCTGGGGATGTCCCCTCCAGCTGTGGGAACACAATTCCTTTAATTCCCAAAGGCCTCCCATCCGGGGAACCCCAGCGTTTGGTGACCAAAGCAAGGATTTGTCTTCCTTGGATGTAAACACCACCAAAACCCTGCTGGGTCAGTGAGGTTTTCCATAAGTTGTCCCTGCACGTTCTGTTCCAAGGATTTTGGTCATTCCTTGTTCCAGGGATCGTCCCTGCAGGATTGGGGCTCTGCTGGCTTCTGATGAATTCTGTGTATTGATCCCTTTATTTCGTGTAGAAGTGTAGTCGCACTGTTTTAAAATCTTTCTCTTCTTTCTCATGGAGAATAGAGATAAGTTGCATTCTTGTGCTTTCTAATCTCTGTGTTTTGGTACTGGACACTTCGGCGTTGTAACCTATCATTTTAGGGGGTGGAAAAACTATCGACCAATAATTGTTAGACTATTAATGGATATATAAAGAAGTTCTTGTAAATAAAGTTTCTCTTTTCGCCATCTTGGTGCTGCCTGCCTGACTTCCCTGCGAGCTTCCGCGAATCTCCACGAATATCAGAAAATCAGAGCTACCTAGAAGCACTGGAACAGCTTCTCTTTGTGACTTTTTCTCCCCAGAGAAGCTGGGAATGCTGGGTCCTGCCATCCCTGCAATTCCCGTGCTCCTGCTGAAGGGCAGATCCCAACTTTGGGGCACACCTTGGGGAATTTGGCTCCCAGCACCCCAAGGATGAGCTGCAGCACCCAAATCCTCTGCCCTGCTCCTCTCAGCAGCAACCAGGAGCTTTCTCCATCTCCTCATCCTCCCAAAAGAAGAGGGAGAGGGAATTTTTTTTTAAATAAGAGTGTTTTGGCATGAGAACAACTTCTCCATGACCTCAATGAGTTCCAGTGATCTGGAAAGGTTCTCCCTGGGGAAATGCAGCCTGGGGAAGGGGCCGGGGCTGCCCGGGGCTGGAGGTGTTGATCTGAGCATTACTCAGCAGTGCAGGTTGCAGTGAAGTCAGGCAGGGCTGCTGTCACTGCTGGCACTCATAAATTCATTAATTATATCACTGCACTAATTAAAGGCTTTCTCCTCTCCAAGGATCCCGACTCGGAGGCTGTCCATCAATTCAGTGAGGTCTGGCCTTGGCTGAGATCATTATTTCCTGAAATGCTGTAAAATCTCGTCATAAAATTTAAAACTTTTATGGTTTTTTTTTAACCCATCTTCATCCTTTTCTCAGAGGAGAGCAGCAAGTAGGGAAAGATACAGGAAAAAAAGTGGGGATTCCTAGTTCCAGCAGTTTGGGGTCATTCCTTTGTAAATATGAGTTGGAAGTGTCCTCAGAGTCCCCGGAACGGTGATGGGTGCTGTGGGGAGATGAATTTGCTGCTGTCAATGCCCCAAATCATCCCTGATCCTCCAGCAGGAATGAAACAAACCCAAAGGTGATGATGGGATAAAATTGGGATAAATAAAACAGGCAGAGAAAATCCATGGGCCGGTGTAAATCAGTGCCCTGGCGCTGGTGGAGCAGAGCCAAATTCCACCAGCTGAGGCTCTGGATTGCATATTCCTCCCATAAAAATGGTGTTTAGGATATCTTGGCAAAAGCTGGGGATTTTTATACCCACTCCTGCCTGGGCAGTGCTGTGGAGGGATGAAATCCAGTCACACTGGGGGGGAAGAAAAAATAAAAATCAGGATTTTAAAAAAAAAAAACAAAAAAACCCTGTGGAACATGAGGGGATTTTTTTAGGATTATTCTGGTCCAGGGAACCTGCTCCAAGCTGTGGGACATGAAGGGATTGGTGGGAAGCACAGGGAAGGAGAGGGAGGAGAGCCCTCATTCCCAGCACTCAGTGTTGCCCCTGAGTTTCCCAGCAAGGGATATTGCCCTTGGAAGTGGCTGCTCCCAAGGCAAGCAAGAGTGGAAAAATATTTTGGTTTTCCCCATGAAAATAAGGCTCATGGTCTCCATGATTATCCAGAACGCTCCTAAAATCTGAATTCCAGGTCCGAGGCTCCCAAAGGTGCTGAGGAACGTGGGGTCCTGGAATGGTTGGGGTTGGGAGGGACCTTAAAACCCATTCGGTTCCACCCCATGGATGGGCAGGGAACCTCCCACAGCCCCGGGGGCACGAGGTGGGGGAGCTCTGTGCTGGGAAAGATCCCTTTTTCTTCATTGATTTCCTCCTAAATATGGCATTTTTCACTTTGCGTCTCGGTATGTACCGGGATTGGGTGTTCCTGGTGAATTCAGGAGGTTATTTTGGGTTTTAAACCCCAAAAAAAGGCAAGCACCGTTTGGAATCACTGGTCCTGTGTGGAAGAACTGGGATGCTCCAGGGAACTTCCATTGGGAATTGAGCCCATTTGGGGCTGGAATGAGACAATTTGGGGCTGGATTGAGACAATTTGGGGTGGATTGAGACAATTTGGGGCTGGAAGGGAAAGTGTCTGCTATGCCTGGGAGAAAAAAAGGAAAATTTGCTGGAAAATGCTTTTCTTTAGACATTTGGGACTTGCCCAAGGTGTGATGAGCTCCTGCCATGGGACAAGAAATGCTTTTGGGTTTGATGGTTTGGGAGGCAATGGAAGGGGAGGCCCAGGGGTTTGGAGCTGGACACCAGCACACTGGAACAGCCATTCCTGTAGGATTTCTGTAGGATACAGCCATTTCTGTAGGATTTCTGTAGGATACAGCTGTTTCTGTAGGATTTCTGTAGGATACAGCCATTCCTGTAGGATTTCCTATAAAAAAGAAAGGAAGAGAGGGGGTTCCTTCCCATAGGATTCAGCAAAACCGCACAAAACACTGCCGGATTTCAACTCCTCTCTGCCCTGCAGAGAAAGGAGAGGGAGGATCAGCACCAGGGAGATTTGGGAGCTCATTTAGGGACTGTGGGAATGTGGAGCTGACCCCAAATGGGGACTTGGGCAATGTCACCCTCCCAGCACCTCCAGCATCGCTCCCTGGGGGCTTTTTGGGGATCCTGGAGTTGGGGACAGCCCTGGACCCTGCCAGGAATCGCTGTCCCAGCACGGATGGAGCTGCTCAGGAGAATCAATGCCTTCATTAACACTCTCATTAAACTCTGGCTAATTGAGCCAGGCTCTCGGATGGGTTCAGGCGCAGGGAGCAGGAGCAGAGGGAGCATCCCAACCTTTTGATGTCCCTCCCTGCCCTGGGATCCTTTCCCTGTGCCTCAGGACCCTCCCCAGCTGTTTTGGGGCTCGTTTGAAGGCTGGGGGAGGCAGGGATCCCCCCGGGGCACAAGGCACATTCCTTGGGGTTTCCGTGAAAACCCCAATTATCCCAGAGCCAGCCGAGCATGGCCGAGCCCGGAGCCGGGAGTGCTCCGGGGCCAAAGGCTAAAATCCATGCGAGGAGCTCAATGAGGGCCCTAATTGGGATTTCTGTCCCTCCTCGGCTCCTCACAGCAACGAGATCAATGACAAATTCCCAATTTTCAGCCCCTTCCCCATCGCCAGCAAGCTGATCTCAGGGAATCACAGGAGGAGCCAGGAATAGTCTGCACATCACAAGATTACTACTATTATTATTATTGTTATTATTATTATTATTATTATTATTATTCCTATTCCTATTACTATTACTATTATTGTTGTTGTTATTATTGTTATTATTGTTATTATTGTTATTATTGTTAGTATTACTATTACTGTTACTATTACTATTATTGTTATTATTACTACTATTATTGTTGTTGTTATTACTACTACTAATAGTAAACTAGTAGTAGTTTTAACTAATAATTAGTTTTACTAGTAGCAAAAATATTGTTACTATTATTACTACTACTGTTACTATTATTATTACTATTATTACTACTATTACTATATTATTATATATTTACATTTATATTTATATTTATATTTATATTTATATTTATATTTATATTTATATTTATATTTATATTTATATTTATATTTTCATTTTCATTTTCATTTTCATTTTCATTTTCATTTTTATTTTCATTTTTATTTTTATTTTTATTCCTATCCTTTTTCCCTGCCCCATTAGTGCAGAAACTAATGACTAGAATATATAATAATAACGGAAATGAAAGAATAGAATTTATGGTAACAACAGGAATGAAACAATAACTGAGCAGAGGAGCTGAAGCAGCCCTGAGGTGCATTGGGGTGGGATGGGATGGGATGGGATGGGATGGGATGGGATGGGATGGGATGGGATGGGATGGGATGGGATCCATGGAATGGGATGGGATCCATGGGGTGGGATGGGATGCTCCAAGGAAAAGCTGGGAATTCTTCCTGCCAGCCAGGTCCCTCTCCCCCACTGCTCCAGCCCCGCATCCCAAGTGGGTTCTGGGATTTTCAGGAGAGGGGGTGAGGTTTTGACAGTCCAGGGTAAAAAAAACATAATGAAAATGCATCTTCTTCCCAATAATTCTGAGGGCTTTGGAAGCAAAAGGAATGACAGAAGTATGGGATTTTGTATGGGATTTACTTAAGGATCATGGGATGGGTTGGGTTAGGAGTGACCCTGAAGTCCATCAGGTGCTGGGTGGGGCAATCCCTGTCCAGGGGAGCCCATCCCACAGCCCAGGCTGGCTCCCCGTGTCCCTGTCCCCATCCCAGTGTCCCTGTCCCCATCCCAGTGTCCCTGTCCCCATCCCAGAGCTCCAGGCTGGCCCTGGAGCAGCTCCAGCCCTGATTTTCAAGGGGGGCTTTTTCATGTTATTATTTTGTGGTCAAAAGGTTGCACAGACTCTTTTTTTTTTTCTTTCTTTTTTTTTTTGTCCTGATGCAGAGGCTTAGAAAGAGTGGAAAGGCAAATATTTGGATAATTCTTCAGGCCAGCGGGTTCCATCAAAGGTTCCACAGCCCTCTGCAGCAAACCTGAACGGTTCGAGCCACAAATGCTGTTTTTGCAGCCATAAAACATTCAGGGGAAGAAAAAAAAAAAAAAAAAGGGGAGGGGGAGGAAGAGAAAAAAATATTTTAAAAAAATAAAATCAAATAATAAAATCCATTTTCCATTCGCTTGAAACTTGTAAAATTTAATGCAGTGAAAAATGACGGTTCAGTCCCAGAAGGAAAGCGCCCGCTGAGGTTTGGGGTTGTTGGTGTGGGGGGATCAGGAATAGCTCTGGAATTGTGTCCTCGGCCCCAAATAATCACTGCTGGGAGAGGGCAGAGGGACAAAGACAAAGCTGCACAGCCTGGGGCACCCGTGGCTCTGGGATTATTTGATTCAGGGATGGGATTGGAAAGGAGAATTCTTTTCTTGGTGAGGAAAAATACACAGCGCGGGCTCGGGATCTGAAATCCTTCAGAATTCCGTGTTTTTGTGGGAAAATTCTGAATTTAAACGGGCAAATTCTGAATGGGAAACAGTCACATTCTGAATTGCAAACAGTCAAATTCTGAATTTAAAACATTAAAATTCTTAATTGAACACAGTCCGATTCTAAATTGAAAACGGTCAAATTCCAAATTGAAAACAGTCTAATTCTGAATTGGAAACATGAATGTTCTAAATTTAAAACATTCAAATTCTAAATTGAAAACAGTCAATTTCTGAATTGAAAGCACGAATATTCTAAATTTAAAACATTCAAATTCTGAATTGAAAACAGTCAAATTCTGAATTGAAAACAGTCACATTCTAAATGGAAAACATGAATATTCTAAATTTAAAACATTAAAATTCTAAATTGAACACAGATTCTAAATTGATAACAGTCAAATTCTGAATTGCAAACAGTCAAATTCTAAATTTAAAACATTAAAATTCTTAATTGAACACAGTCAGATTCTAAATTGAAAATGGTCAAATTCTGAATTGGAAACAGTCAAATTCTAAATTGAAAGCATGAATATTCTAAATTTAAAACATTAAAATTCGAAATTGGAAACAGTCAAATTCTAAATTAGAAACAGTAAAATTTTGAATTGAAAACAATCAAATTCTGAATTGAAAACAGTCAAATTCTGAATTTAAAATGGTATAATTCTAAATTGACAAAAGTCAAATTCTGAATTGAAAGCATGAATATTCTAAATTTAAAACGTTAAAATTCTGAATTGAAAATAGTCATATTCTGAATTGAAAACAGTCAAATTCTAAATTGCAAACAGTCAAATTCTAAATTTAAAACATTAAAATTCTTAATTGAACACAGTCAGATTCTAAATTGAAAACGGTCAAATTCTGAATTGGAAACAGTCAAATTTTGAATTGAAAACAGTCAAATTCTGAATTGAAAGCATGAACATTCTAAATTTAAAACATTAAAGTTCTGAATTGAAAACAGTCACATTCTAAATGGAAAACATGAATATCCTAAATTTAAAACATTAAAATTCTAAATTGAAACACCTGGGAGTGGCAGTAAATTTAAGCCAGGCCCAAGCAGGGCTGTGGGAGCTCCGTGGGGCTCTCATGAAAGTTTTTTTTTTCCAATCCTCATCCCTGGAAGTGTCCCAGGCCAGGCTGGACAGGGCTTGGAGCAGCCTGGGACAGTGGGAGGTGTCCCTGCCATGGAAAAGGTGAACTTTAGGGTCACTCCCAACCCAAACTATTCCATGTTCCTAAAGAAGTCAATACAAAATCCAAAAATTATGAATTATGTCATTATTTTTTCTAAGTCCTCAGAATTATTGAGGATGACTTTTATATATATATATAATTTTTAAAAAATTCTTTAAATTATTATTATTATTTTAATTTTTTTTTTCCCCCCGGAACATTAAAAACTCATCCCATCTCCTGAAAATCCAGGAGGACCAAATATGTGAAAAATTTCCCAAGAGTCAGCCACAAAAACCCAGACTCCGAGCAGCTGAAAACCAACTTTATTCCCCCTGCCCGGGAGAATTCGACACTTCTGGGTCCTGGCAGCATTTTTCCAAAGAAAATTAAAAAATAGCCGTGTCTCAATTAAAAAAAAAAAAAAAAAAAAAAAAAAAGGCCACTTTGCTTTCCCTTTTCCATTCGCAAAGGGAAAAAAACCCAAAAAAACCAAAAAAACTCCCTTTCTGTCCTTTTTTTTTACATGGGAAACGTTAAAAAGTCATCAAATCTCCTAATTAACGAGCAAACACCAGAGCTGGGAAGAGAAATAAACCCGAAACAGGGATTTTCTGTAGCTCAATTCAATCCTGCGACATTTGAAGGCCATAAATGCATTTTCTCCATTCTGGAGGTTCCTAATTAGTGACTGGAGAGGAAATTCGGGCGGCAGGGAAACACGGGATGGCTTTTTTTTGGGAAATACCTCAGCCCCGGTGGTTTTTTTGGGATGGGGATGCGTTCAGCCTCTGGAGCCCACCGGGGAGAGCCACCCCCAGGTGGTCTCTGTGGGATCTCCATCAAATATCTTCTCATTTCTCCTAAAAGCCTCTCCACCTTTTTTTTTTTAATGGAGATTTTGCAGCCCCAGGAGCCTCAGGCTGGGTTTGAATGCCAACTTTGTCCCTGCCAGAGGAAATCTTGGCATGGCCATGGTGCTGGGACAAGCAGACGTCAGTGAGGGCTTTTTTGGTGGCCAGAGACCCCAAATCTGCCCCAAAACCCCCCCAGAGCCACCCCCTGCTCCCCACAGAGCACCCTGGGGGTGTCCCAGGTGTGCTGAGTGTGGCTTCATCCCTGTCCTCCTGACTGTGCCTTCATCCTTCAGCTATTTAGGATTTTTTTTCCATGGAATTCCTTGCAAACAGGGATTGATGTCCCCAAAAAGCCTCGGGAAGTCACCCGGAGTGTCCCAAAACCCCAAATGGGGATGGTCAGCACCACACAGAGCTCTGCACACACCAATGGGATCATCCCGTGGGATTTTTATTGCAGGATCCCACAACAGGAACAGCGCCCATGGTGTATTGGGAGGAGATGGAGATTCCCAGGAGGGCAAAGGCAGGAAAATGATCCCAGGAAAGGTCCAGGGGAAGTTTGGAGCTCAGGAGAACAGCTCCAGGGAATTGGCACTTGTGGCTGTGCAGCCTCAGCTCAAGGAGGTCCACATTTCCTGCTGGGAATAATGGGGAAAAGGGGAATAATCAGCCCTGCCTTGCCCAGCTCCTCCAATCATTTTTTTTTCTTCCATGAAATTCCTTGCAAACAGGGACTGGTGTCCTCAAAAAGCCTTGGGAAGTCACCGAAGCATCCCAAAATCCCAAACAGGGATGGTCAGCACCACAAAGAGCTCTGCACACACCAATGGGATCGTCCTATGGGATTTTTATCGCGGGATCTGACAGCAGGAACGGCACCCACTGTGGGTCAGGAGGGGATGGAGATTCCCAGGAGGACAAAGGCAGGAAAATGATCCCAGGGATGGTCCAGGGGAAGTCTGGAGCTCGGAGAGAGTTTGGAGAACATCGGCTCCAGGGAATTGGCCCTTGTGGCTGTGCAGCCTCAGCTCAAGGAGGTCCCCATTTCCTGCCTAGGAATAATGGGGAAAATAACCAGAATAATCAGTCCTGCCTTGCCCAGCTCCTCCAATCTTTTTTTTTCCTATGAAATTCCTTGCAAACAGGGATTGGTGTCCTGCAGTCCTTGCAGCTCTCGGGAAGTCGCCTGGAGTGTCCCAAAATCCCAAACAGGGATGGTCAACACCATGCAGAGCTCTGCAAACACCAATGGGATTGTCCCATGGGACTTTTATCACGGGATCTGACAGCAGGAATGGCATCCACGGTGGGTCAGGAGGGGATGGAGATTCCCAGGAGGGCAAAGGCAGGAAAATGATCCCAGGGATGGTCCAGGGAAAGTTTGGAGCTCGGAGAGAGTTTGGAGAACATCGGCTCCAGGGAATTGGGCACCTGTGGCTGTGCAGCCTCAGCTCAAGGAGGTCCTCATTTCCTGCCTGGGAATAATGGGGAAAATGGGAATAATCAGCCCTGCCTTGCTCAGCTCCTCCAATCTTTCATTTTTCCGTGAAATTCCTTGCAAACAGGGACTGGTGTCCTCAAAAAGCCCTTGCAGCTCTCAGGAAGTCACCTGGAGTGTCCCAAAATCGCAAACAGGGATGGTCAGCACCACACAGAGCTCTGCACACACCAATGGGATCATCCCGTGGGATTTTTACTGAGGGATCCCACAGCAGGAACAGCACCCACGGTGGGTCAGGAGGGGATGGAGATTCCCAGGAAGGCAAAGGCAGGAAAATGATCCCAGGAATGTTTGGAGGAAGTCTGGAGCTCGGGAGAACAGCTCCAGGGAATTGGGCACTTGTGGCTGTGCAGCCTCAGCTCAAGGAGGTCCTCATTTCCTGCCTGGGAATAATGGGGAAAATGGCAATAATCAGCCCTGCCCTGCCCAGCTCCTCCAATCCCACACCTTGGCTGTGACGAATTCAGTATTTAATGATGAATTTTGATGGAAAACTTAATTTATTCCATTTTTTTGTTTAATTATTCCCCTTCCAAGCATTGGGGTTTATGTTTTTTTGGATCTTGCTCTGCGTGATCAGCTATATTCTATTTAATTATTCTGTTCAGCCCGAAATTCCCATCCAATGTGTATCCTAAATGAGCTCGCCAGGCTAATGATTTTCTAAAAATTAATTAAGTGCTGGAAATATTCCTAAATCTCTCTGCAGAAATCAGATCAAGCTGAAATTGAGACAGAAATTAGGAAATAATTCAGAAAATCTGCCCCTTCTCGTTACCCACTGTAGGTACAACCTCCCATTCGAGGCCTTTAGAATCATCCCTATTAGTGATGGGAAAATTGAATTATTTTAATCGGGGGATTATTTTTAATCTGTTATTTTAAGGCTTTGACAAGCAGTTAATCCCTAATCCCTGGATAATCAGCAGTCAGCAATTTGATCTCAGGGAATTACAGGAGGAGCCAGGAATAAAGAGTCTGAACATCACAAGATTTATTATAATTTATTATTATTATTATTATTAATAATAATAATAATAGTTGTTATGTTATTCTAACAAATAGTATTATTTATTTTTAATATTATTCATATTAATAATAGTTAATATAAATAATATACTATAGAGAATATAATTTTAAATAAATATAATATAAATATTTATTTATACTATAGATATCTATTACATATTTCTTAATATTTTTATAAATAAAATTTAAATATGTTAGTATATTTATAGTATTAATATTATTATTAATTTTATTGATATTATTATTATTGATGTTATTGATATTATTAGTTGTTATTTTATTCTATTAGTTTTAATAATCGTTCATATTATTAATAGTATAATGTTACTATCATTAATAGCATTTATAATTATTAATATTAATGATATTATTATTAGTTTTATTATTAGTTGTTACGTTATTATATTAAATATTATTAATATTATTAATAATATTAATATTACTATTACTCTTAATTTTATTCCAATTATTGCTATTATTGTTTATTATTATTATTATTATTATTATTATTATTATTGATTTTCATTTATATTTTTATATTTTTCAAAAATTTGTGTGTATTTGTTCGGGGGGGTTGGGGTTTTTTGGTAGGTTTTTGGTGGGGTTTTTCTTTTTTTTTCTTCTTTTTTTTTTTTTCTGAAGTGTTCTCCTGCCACATCCCACAAAATCCTCTCCCCCATCCGCCTTGCACAGAAAATCCCAGGAAAGAGGGAAAAATCCCTCACCCAAAGCAGAACAATTCTGAAAGCAAAAGGAATAAAATAAAAATAATCCTTCCTTTTTAAAAATCCCATTGCTCTCCCACTTTAACGGTTGTGCTGAGAACCTTTCCTTGACTTTTTCTGTACACGGAATTCCTAAAAAAAAATCCACTGTCCCTCCGTGGTCACTGCCGAAAGCGCCAGGATTTGGGGGGGCAGAACTGCTCTGGCGCCATCCAATCCCAATTAGGCTAACGGTTAATTAGCGCTGGGTGGGGCTAATTGGGGTGCTTGGATTACAGGGATGGGAGGGGAAGGGAAGAGGAAGCAGAAGTGGGAAGCTGAAACCGAAAGTGGGAAGCGGAAACAGGAAGTGGAGGCGGAAGCGGCAGTAGGAAGAGGAAGGAGGAAGTCAATGAGAAAGAGGAAGAAGAGGAAAGAGGAAAAGCCATTCCATTTGGCTGAGGTCTTTCCCACAGATTTTCAATGAGGCAAACCCGCCTGCGACCCAGAAACAGCTCCAACGCTTTCCCAGCGAGAGAGCAGGAGGTTGGGCTCTGCTCTGAATTCTGGCCAGTGCTGGCCAAATTCGGCCACCACGGGCCAGGGAATCACCGTGGGAGCATTCCCACCCTGCTCAGCCCAGCAGGAGACACCCCAAAATCCCCACAACAGGGTCCCAGCAAAGCCTGGGCTGCAGCACAGTAATTGGGATTTGTGGAGCAGGGATGGCCCAGCCACTCCTCCCGGCTGCATCCCAGAGCCCAGACGGGAACACTCATTTCACACCACAAACAGGGATTTTTTTTTTCCCCCTCCAAGGCTTTCTTTTCTCGGGATTCAATCCAATAAACAAAGGGGACGAGCTGATTTCCCTGGCAATGGCCCCAGCTCCTGCACAAACAGTTCCCAGGCCTGGCACACGCAGGGACTGCTGCACCATCCCCGGCCAGGCAGGGCCATATCAGCCCTAAAAACCCAGGAAATGGGAATTCAACTCCTGCTTGGCTTGGGACAAAGCCTTTCCCAACAGAGCACATCTTAATTGGTCCTTGATTAATTGGGGTAAAGGATCAGAGGGGCCAAGCCCAGCTCCATCACTCTTTGCCTTTTCCTACAGGTGCCTTTAACCCTGCTGGCCCCTGGGCTCTAAAAGACCTCTAACTAATTATAAATAATGCTGTATTTCATTAATTTAATCATCCTTCAACTCCAGCTATTGATGGAGAATCATGGAATCATCATGGTTGGAAAAGACCTTTAAGATCAGCAAGGTCCCCTTGACTCCAAGCACCACAAATTTTTATTTCCTTTTCAGAGTTGGCTTTTGTGGATTCCCTCTTGGAAGGGGAAAGATCCTGGAGCTGCTAAGGAGTGTTTGACAGGAGTAGGGATTTGCAGACCACCCCAAAACAGGAAATGCAGAACCTGCAGTTTCCATGGCAGTGACCAGCTGGAGTCTCCATCCCACCAGTACAGCCAGGGCAGGTCACTGGGAGAGCACCCGAAAAATCCCGGGAAAAACCAAACCCTCCTGGGCCACCCCTCAGGCAAATCTCTCTACCCAGAACGAGCCGAGATTCATTCCTGGCCAAAATTCCAGCTGGAACTCCAAGCAGGGCTTGATGAAGTGATTTTTCCTGACATCACGATGGGGATCATCGTCAGAGGAAGGGCTTGAGCAGGGGCAGCTTTCCTGGGAATGCTCCAGCCCTTCCCTGAGCCAAGCCCCGCGCACGTTACCTGCAGGCAGCTCCCCCTTGGAAAAACACACCATTTTCCAAAGGTAAGGGAGTCTTGGGTTACTAGGAACACAAATCATTACGAGTAAAACTGCATTCCCGCTTTATTGTATTTGTTTTATTTATAATTTTATTGCTTATTCCACATTTTCCATATTTTCCATGTGCTTCACGTCACGCCTGTCCTGTTCAGGCTTTTACATGGAAACTTGGGCTCCTCTCCACGTGCTGAAGGTTTTCTAAACAGCTTTGTTTTCATTGTTTGCTTGGCTCGTCCCATCCCTGGAGCCTGTGCCTGGAAAAGTCAGAGCGTTCTCCCACCTGGGAACACCACGGGGTGAGGAGGGAACAAAACCAACTGGGAATGGGATGAGAAACTGGGAATTTGTTGGAAATAAAACCCATCCAGCTGGAGCTGGGACAAAGAACAGTGTGAGCCTCCCCAGGTTTGGGCTGTGGGTTTGCTCAGGGCTTTAAGCTGTCAAAAACTGATTTTTGCAGGCACTGAGCTCAAGGTGTGGCACCTGCACACCCGAATTTCCCACCAAATCCAAACCACAGTCCAGGAGTGACCGGAAGCTCCTCCCAGTGCTGCCAGGTCCCTTCCCTGCTGGAAAGGGCCACCACGGATCTGCAGGCAGAATTAATTCCTTATTTTCCCCTCTCCCGCTCGCGCAGACATTTTCTTTCTCAAATCTGGAGCAAACCGCGATCGCTCAGCAACGCCGCTTTTAGCTGCTCCTCCAAGGCTTTGTGCCAACGGGAACATTGGGTCAATCTGCAAAAACCCTGGGAAATGTGCTGGAGATGCTCCTGACAGGACCTGCTGGCGCAGGGCTGGGAGCGTTTCGCACCAGCTCCGCTCTCCCTCGCAGTCTTGCACCCTCGCTGACCCCCCTGCTCATTGGCATGCGGTGCAATCCCACCGGGAAAGTTCCAGATGAACCTGGATCGGCCCTCTCTGGCGGCAAAGGGATGCTCAGTTCCTGCAAAAAAAAAAAAAAAGAAAAAAAAAAAGAAAAAAAAATTCAGTAAATTCACTGTAAATTGTATAAAGTGATTTTTTAATCTCAGGAACTCAAATACAGGGTTTGCTGGGTGAGGAGATTATATTAAAATATCTGGCGAGGAAATTAAAGGCACTAAAAAGTTTTGAAGTTTACCTGGATCATTTCTGGTGGCAAAAGGATGCTCAATTCGTTTAAAAAAAAAAAAAAAGAAAAAAAAAAAAAAAAAGAAAAAAAAAGAAAAAAAACCAAGTTCACTGTAAATTGTATAAAGTGTCTTTTTAATCTCAGGAACTCCACCAATGCAGGGTTTGCTGGATGAGGAGATTATATTAAAACATCTGGCGAGGGAATTAAAGGCACTAAAAGGTTTTAAAGTTGACCTGGATAATCAGGTTAAAAAAAAAAAAAATCGAAACTCAGCAAGTTCACTCTAAATTGTATAGTGACTTTTTAATCTCAGGAACTCGAATGCAGGGTTTGCTGGGTGAGGAGATTGGATTAAAACATCTGTCCAGGGAATTAAAGGCACTAAAAATTTTCAAAGTTTACCTGGATCATGTCTGGTGGCAAAAGGATGCTCAATTCCTAAAAAAAAAATTAAAAATAATTTTAATAAATAAATAAATAAATAAATAAATAAATAAATAAATAAATAAAAAGCAAAGCTCAACAAGTTCACTGTAAATTCTACAAAGAAAAGACTTTTTAATCTCGGAATCTCTACCAATGCAGGATTTGCTGGGTGAGGGGATTGGATTAAAACATCTGGTGAAGGAATTAAAGGCACTAAAACTTTTTAAAATTTACCTGGATCATCTCTCTGGTGGCAAAGGGATACTCAATTCCTGAAATAAAAAATAAAAAATTTTAAAAATTTTTTAAAAAGCAAAATTCAGTAAATTCACTGTAAATTGCATAAAGTGACTTTTTCATCTCAGAACCCCCACAGATGCAGGGCTTGCTGGGCGAGGAGATTGGATTAGAACATCTGGCCAGGGAATTCAATCCCCTCCCAAAGCCCCCCATAATTGATGGCCCTTGTGCCGTGTCACCCCAACTCTGCGCCGAGCCCCTGCTGACCCTCCCAGCTGAGCTGCAATTAGGGGGTGACTCTTAATCACCAGGTCTTGCTGAGAGCGGGAAAAGGTCTCTGCAGCTCACAGGCGACAATTAAAGATAATTTCCAGAGGGAGTAATTGCACGGGGGCTCTGGAAAGCGCTGCAGAGGTCTCGTCCCGGGCAGCTGCTGGGCGTGGGGGGTATTTTGACAAGTTTTGTGCAGATTTCCATGAAATACCAGCGAGCTGCTCTGTTTTCCTTGGAGTGGTTGGTCAGGAAATGGAGATTGGGAAAGGTCAGGCCTGGAGGAGGCGGGCAGGGATGGAGGTGGTGCTCAGGTGCTGATCCGTGGGGATCTGTTCTGGTAGAAATCCTTGATTTGAGCTTTCTGTGGGATCCCTGAGCAGGAGAAAGGGAAGGGCTGATCTGCAGGGAAGAACTTCTGCTGAGCGGCTTTCACTCCTGCAAGGTCAGACCCCCAAAATGTCCCTCTGCTCTCTGGAATCATCCGGAAACCTGGGGAGCTGGGACTGAGGGACCTGGAAAACTCCAAAACGTTGGTTGGATCTCCATCCCACCCCGGAATCGTCTCCGTTTGCGACAGCAGACGGGAAACCGCGCCGACTGCGAGGCGTCAGCGGGGTCGGCGAGGTGTGAACGGCTCCCAGAAGGCAGCGGAGCCTCGCGGGGCTGAGCGGCTCCGGAAGGTTCCATGGCAGGGGAACAGAGTGGGATGAGCTGGGATTGTGCCACATGGCCCCTCGGGAGCCATCTGTGAGCGCTGTGCCCAACGCGACCTCCCCTCCCTCCCCTCGCTCCCCTCGGGCTCCGGTGCTTCCCTTCCGCTCTGACCCACGCGGGATAACCCCAGAGAGCCCAGCAGGGCACAGGGCAGAGCTAAAAATGCTAAGGGAGAGCAAATCCATCCCACCCAGAGGGAAAACGGTCCCTAAAAAACCTGATTGTCTCCATCACGATCCAGGCCCCTCCCTCAGCTCAACCCTAAATCATTTGGGGTTGACTTTCCAAAGATGTTTCTGCTGTGACAAGATGCTTAGAGAAAACTGGACAGCATTCGGAAATGACAATTTCCTGTTGTTTCCTGTTATTTCCCTTTTTTAATGTTTAATTCCATTCAAAACGAGAGCCGGTACTTCTGTGTTGTAGCTGCATTCGTGTGCTGCATAATAATAAAATTAAATGTATTTATGAGCCGTTGTAAGGTCAGGGGAAAAAAAAAAAATTAGCAAACCAAAAATATCCATAAATATCCTGGTTTTGACTCCATGATGTTCACACTCAAATTCAGGCTCCTCCAGCCTTGTCCATACAAAACCTCCACAGAAGCCTTGGGGGGCAGCTTTTGAAGTGTTTTAAACACATAGGAAAAGAACACACTAGAGAAACTTGGCACCAAGTCGGTCCCAAGCAGCCAAGTTGGGCATGGAAAAAAAAAAAGTCGACAATAGAAGGTTATTTCTTGCCAAGTTTGGAGTAAGAATTCAATATCTACCTTTTTTCCCTGCTCTTTTCTTCATTATTGGCCAACTTGATGGAAAACACTGAAGTGGATTTATTATAATTGAGGGTTTTTCTCTTTTTTTTTGGACCAAGCAGAAGTTCTGACAAGCAATAATTAAATTATGGCAAAGGAGGAGCACAGACAGGAGGTGGAAGGATGCAGCATCCAAAAAAATCCTCTTTTCCACACCATTTCTTAAACGAAAACGAGTTCCTGAGCCCTGGTGATCTAATCCTGCTGCTATTTATGATTTCTGAAATTATTTATTATAAAGTCTGTCCTGAAGTGGAAAATTCCCAGTGCCGATCGCATTTCCAAGCGGGAATTCAGCCCCGAGCGCTGCGAGTCAATCAGGATAACAACCCTGGCGGGTGAGGAGGGGGATTTTCACAGAGTGAGGTTTCCATCTGCTCGAACGGTGATCCCAAGTGATCCCAAGTGATCCCAAGTGATCCCACGTGTTTTTCCAGCTCGGTGCTTGGGTGGCAGCTCCTCTGGGGACAGCCCTGCTCTGTCCCAGCCTGTCCCCACAGGCTCCTTCCCTGCCCCCGGCAATTCCAGGCACACAGGGTGATTGGGAACAAGCTCCTGGCGTGGGTTGTGTATTCCACATCCTCTCAGCCCTACCTGCACCTTCGGCTTTGGTTCTCTTCTTCTTTGGAAAAGCAGAGTTCAAAAAATTGATTAAAACGAAATATGGGAATATTTTCCACCTCTGAGACCTTAAGTGGAGGTGTCCTCCTGACTTTCTGAAGGTGTCCTCCTTTCACTTTCTCACTTTTTTTCTTTGGAAAAGCAAAGTTCAAAAAATCAATTAAAAGGAAATATGGGAATATTTTTCCACCTCTGAGACCTTAAGTGGAGATGTCCTCCTCACTTTCTGAAGAGGAGATATCCTCCTGACTTTCTGAAGGTGTCCTCCTCTCACTTTCTCACTTTTCTTCTTTGGAAAAGCAGAGTTTAAAAAATCAATTTAAATGAAATATCTGGGAATATTTTTTCCCCTCTGAGACCTTAAGCAGAGGTGTCCTCCTCACTTGCTAAAGGCCGTGGGTGTTTTGTCTGGATCTTCTGGGATATCTGACCTGGAAATGGGCAATTCCAGCCCAAAATTCTGGGTGACCTGGAGCAGATCCTGCAGAGAAAGCTGCAGCCTCTGAAATATGTAAATAATTCTGAGATATTTTGGTGCAAGGACACAGATTCTGGATGCAAGTTTTGAAAAGCTGAGTACCTACGTGAGACAGAAAAGGAGTTTAGAATGACAATAAAAGGGATAAAAAGCAGATTTGAAGATGAAAAGCAAAAAGAAACCACAAGCCTGAGATTGACAAGAAGTTTATGAGCTGCAGGTTTGGGCTGAGGTGAAATAAGAACAAAATTTCCTCTCTGCCTCTTGTCAATTAAAGAGGAATTCCTTTTCAGATGGAGCAGATATTCCATTTTCCCATATTCTCTTGGAAATGTCCTTCCAAATTGATTTTTTTTTTAACAGGTGAAAATTTTCCCAGATGCTTTGACCTCTTCACAATTTTCCTTTGTCATTCCACAAAATAAGAGCCTAAAGAAGAAGAACCAAAAAAAGGATCCATTCCTATTTATGCTGCTGGAAGCTGCAGCAATGGAAAAAGCAAAATTTACTCTGTTTGGAGAGGCTGATTTTTTATGGAAAAGAAAATATTCTTGGCCAAATGAATTGTGCAAAGGAATTGTGCTTTTCCTCCAGGAATATTTCGTGGCAGAGCGGCCTCCAAGGCCGTGATGGTTGGAGAGATGGGATGGGAATGGATGGGAATGGATGGGATGGGATGGGATGGGATGGGATGGGATGGGATGGGATGGGATGGGATGGGATGGGATGGGATGGGATGGGATGGGATGGGATGGGATCCATGGGATGGGATGGGATGGGATGGGATGGGATGGGTTGGGATGGGATGGGATGGGATGGGATGGGATGGGATGGGATGGGTTGGGATGGGATGGGATGGGATGGGATGGGATGGGATGGGATGGGATGGGATGGGATGGGATGGGATGGGATGGGATGGGATGGGATGGGATGGGATGGGATGGGATGGGATGGGATGGGATGGGATGGGATGGGATGGGATGGGATGGGATGGGATGGGATGGGATGGGATGGGATGGGATGGGATGGGATGGGATGGGATGGGATGGGATGGGATGGGATGGGATGGGATGGGATGGGATGGGATGGGATGGGATGGGATGGGGTGGGATGGGGTGGGATGGGATCCATGGGATCCATGGGATGGAAGAGCAGCACCCAACCAGCTCTCAGGAACATCCCTTGCGAATCCACAGCCTGCCAGGAGTCTCCACCCATGGATTTGTCCCCTCATGGATGGCACAGCTCCTACCAGAGGTTCGCAGCCAACAAGCCTTGGCCAGCCCAACGTGTACAGGGCAGGTGTGGCCATCCCTAACTCCAGCCCTTGGGAAGGACCTCCCCGAGCTCACCTCTCCAGCCCACGGGAAGTCCATGCCACGGTGTTTGGATGGATCTGGGAGCTGGCACAGCTGGCTCCGTGCCCCAGGGCTCGATGGAAGTAAACACGGCGAGCAACGCCCGAGTCACGCGGGATGAGGCGTGTGGGGACTTGAGCTGGGACAAACCCCTGGCTGATGTCACCGGAGCCTCAAGGAATTGTCTCTGGTGGTGCTGATGACGCTGCACTCCATGAGTTCATCTGGAGAAACACCTGTGAGTGAGGCCATGGGAATATCACCTGAAAATCCAGTTATCCCTGGGGCCTCGTCATCCCCAAAACAAGAAAACAGCCCAGAGCTGCCATGGTGTCCTCAGCATTTATCATTGAACAGGCCATAAAACTGCCCCCAAAACCAGCATAAACCAGTATAAACCAGTATAAACCAGTATAAACCAGTGCATTGTGGCCTCTCACCTGGTTGTTCTATGTCACGTTCAGGTTTCAACTGATTTGGATCAGAAGGAGTGGTTTAAGTGAAGTTGCTAAAAACATTTGGTGGATGGAAAAGAATTTGATGGTTGAACTTGATGATCTTAAAGGTCTTCTCCAACATTAACAACTCCACGGCTCACAGTGGTCCAAGAGCCCTGGGTGGATCTGATGATAATCCAGCCACTCCTCCTTTGGGCTCACCCAAATGTGAGACCCTCAAAGATCAGTGAGACATCTCACCCGGACAAGAATCTGGAGCTTTCCAGATTTTCTGAGCCATTGTCACCATCTCGAGCCACATCAGGAGGGAATTTCTCCCAGGCTCTGCCATTCCTGTTTGGAAGCTCACGGTGACAGTGCCATTTTTATGGACATCAGGTTGGGTTAGATCTGGAGAAAGACCACCAACTTTAGAATTTATAAATTAGTAAACTGAGCTTTGGTCAACTGGAAATGGAAGGTCTGAGCCCCTCCCCAGGAACTGGCAGCTGCTCCAAAGTTACTCCAAGTCTTTGTGCTCAGTTCTTGCCAGTGCCAAATGGAAAAGGATGGACTCAGCTGAGGACAAAACCTAATTAAACATCGACATTCCAAAGTAATTACCGAGAGGTGGGTGAGTAAACCTCATTCCTGATCAGGACCTAAACCTGGAGCAGGATACGACAGATTGAGAGATACACACACCTTTGCCAAGGAGTTACACAATCCCCACTCCCACAGCTTCCAAGAACATCTCCAGCCCTGGCTGCTGCTCCCAGGGGCTGATGGCATCACCAGGAGCTGCTCATTTGTTCCAGACGGTGAAAGTGGCACAGGCTGCAAGTTTCCCATGAGGAACGAGGCTGATCCGTGCGTCATCCTGAGTCCTCCCCCACACGTGGCACTGCAGGCATGGCACTAAATTTAGTCCTTGCACATGAACTTGTGAGCAGGCATCACAGCTCTCCCGAAAAAAGAGGTGTTCCTCAGCAAGGATTGCTTTCTCCCAGCTGGTCCTCCCTGACTGAAGATTCTTCTTCACCCCAGAGACGAGCTTGGGGCGGTGTGAGGAAAGCAAAATAAAAAGGGAAGTTCCCTTTTCCTTCCCCCCGGTGAATCCCACCACAGGGGTTTACCACCTGGAATATTTCCTGTCAGGAATTCGATGCCAACGTGACCTTCTGCAAGAGAGAAGCGTTGGGGAGGCAGAAGGGAAAAGGAAGGAAGGTGTTGGCCAAGCCTCTCTCACCTTCTGGTGAGGACAAACCAAATTTATCCCAAACCTATGGACAAACAGCAGTTTTGATAATAATAACCATGGGATAATGCTCAGAAAGTCTGGCTGAGATCCTGAGAGCAACTTGAGAGCTGGCCAGGCCAAACAGAGCATTTTGTTGCTGTTTTTAAAAATATTCATGAAGAGATGGGCAAAGTTCCCCTCCTTACCTCAGGCCAAAGGGCTCTCATGAAATTCCCAACATTGAAAAGGAGATGGGAGGGGAACAGAAACCTCAGAAAACAAAACTGATTTGGCCCTGCTGATTAAACCCAGTTTGTGTTTCCTCGGGAAAATCTGGGTTTGCTCAGCTCTGGGCTCTTCCATCCACATAAGGTTTGGTTTAATGACTCCGGAGTTTATGAATCCATTAATTTTGTTCCTGAAGGTTTCCTAATAACAATGCCTGGGTTTTTCAGCAGCACTTCACAGCCACGTGTCTGCAAATGCACTGCAAATGGGCAATTAAGGGTCAGCCCCGTGCTGGAGATGGGGAAACTCCAGCGGAATCCAAGGAAGAGAATTCCTAAAAAACAATGACAAAATTAGGCTGGTTAGCTTCAAAAAATTGGGGTGAGATCCTGAAAAAGCTCTCAGAGACAATTCAACAGGGACAAAGGCAAAAAATTCCCTGGCACAGGGAAATTCCTGCCTTTTTCATACTCTCCCAGCTCACTTTATCTGCTTTAAAAAATATTAAATATATTAAATAATTTCAGTAGTATTAGAAATAAATCCACTCATTTTGGGATAGGAGGTTTTAAGAGTTTTTAATCCAGAATATCTTTCTATGTGAAAACTCAGGAGGGTTTTTTTTTTGTCTTTCTTTAAGAGAGTGGAAACTAAAGCCAGAAAATGTGCAATTTTAAAATTGAAAGGGAGGGATTAATGAAGCAAAAACTCTGCCTCTTTTCTTTTTGGGGTGGGAATTAAGAGGGGTTATTTGGGGCCTGATCAAGTGAAGTAACAGAGAGGGCATCAACCAAACTGGGTTGTTGTTTTTATCTGCTTAAATAAATATTTATCTATTTAAATAAATATTAAATATATTAAATCATTTCAGTAGTATTAGAAATAAATCCATGTATTTTAGAATAGGAGATTTTAAGAGGTTTTTAATCCAATATCTTTGTGTGTGAAAACTCAGGAGATTTTGGGTTTTTTTCTCTTTCTTTAAGAGAATGGAAACTAAAGCCAGAAAATGTGCAATTTTAAAATCGAAAGGGAGGGATTAATGAAGCAAAAATTCTGCCTCTTTTCTTTTTGGGGTGGGAATTAAGAGGAGTTATTCAACCAAACTGGGGGCATTTCCACCTGATATTTTTAATATAAAAAAGGAAAATCCTGCAACGGACCATAAGAAGATTTCTGTTCCTTCAGAATTTCCCTCCTACCTGTTCTGAGCATTGCTGCAGGGACTGTCACCCCTGCGAAGCTCTGGAAATCAGCTGGAATTTCAAGGAGGAAGGGCAAAAGTAGGAGAGGGAGAGGATTCCCATCGGATGGGACCTGGACCAGCACCACCACCAAGACCTCCCAGCAGCACTTCAGGTGCCTTTTTTTGCTGAGTCTTGGAAGTTTCTCCCTCCTGAAGAAACAAAAATAATTAATTCAGGGCAGAGCTGAGGACCACTTCTGTCCCAAAATCACCTCCCTGCCATTTTGCTTCACGCATTCCTCCATCTGCCAATTCCCCTGGGAGGATGATGGTCTCAGTTTCCAGTTTTCCCCATCCATGGCCATCCATCAGCTTTTCCAAGGGTTTTTTTGTGGTCCAAGCTGCTTTGTTGCCCTTCCGGCTGCTGCCTCCCCTCACTGTGCCAGGGCTCTGCAATCATCCCACCCTGGGCTAGGAGCCTCTGTTCCACCTGCAGAAGGAATGATCCCTCACCAAATCTCAGTTAATTCAATTAAAACCTGGCACTGCTCTTCGGAGCTGCCACCAGAGCTCGTGAGAAGAGCAGAGAAAAACATACAAGAGAAACACCAAAAAGGAAAGATATTGAGAGTGGAAGAGATGCTGAATGGCGAGAAGGGAGTTAATGAGAGCCAGAAACACCAGTTGGAGAAATGTTGATTTTATTTAGCATTAATTGCAGGAAAGAGCCTATAAAGTGTGGTAAAAAATTATTAAGTACCACTCTGCAATGCCAGCTTTGTGCCAGCCATCCCCACGAAACAGGTGTATTATTCCTAGCTCCCAAGGTATAAATAAATAATTGCTTTTCCACATCTCTTTTTTTTTTTTTTATGATGGCATTTCATTATTTTTTACTGCCATATTGTTATGGCTGCAGTTGCAGGGCGGATTTGGGGTGGCTGGGGTGGGAACACGTGTGCCTGTGCACGTAGGGATGGCACGAGGCACTGGGGACAGCAGGGAGGTGGCTCTGGTGGCACTTGGATCCCACAGGTCATCCCTGGCGCCTTTCCTGATTGTCCTGGGATGGGATTTTTGGGGAATATTCATATTCTTATTCATTTGGGGGATATTCATATTCATTTTTGGGGGCTGCTTCATCTCAGCCTCGTTATTTGGATGGCAGGGACGCAGAGCTGGGGTTCCCATGACTCCTGTTTGCATGTTTTGGGATCAGAAGAGGAAAATAAACCTCAGATCCCACCCCACTTCCCTTTTCCCCTCAGGATCTCCCCAGGATTGTTCCATCGAGGCTCCCACATTGAGTTCCAGCCAGGGACAAATCCCATTTTCACTGGGCAATGTTTCTCTCAGCATTTTGGGGTTGTTTTACCCATCCTCTCACCCCTCCCAGGGAGGCTCAGCGGGGAGATAAGCCCTGGATGCGTTTTCCTCACTCCAGACGAGGCCACCAAAGACGCCGAGGGAAGCAACGATTCCCTGGAAAAGCCTCGGTCCAAGCTGTGACCTGGAACCGTGGGCTCTGCAAATACCCATAAATCTCCAGCTCACATCCAAATCTCTGCAAGGTTCAGTGCAAACAGCAAAGCTGCCAGGGAATCCAAGCTGAGCTTTAATCCAGCCCCGGGCTGATTTATGGCCTCAGGTGGAACACGGCGGCTGCAGCCCCAAAGCCCAGGGTGGCGGCCCCGGCCCAGGGGTGGCTCTGTGGTGCTGAAGAGTTGGGACAGGCAGGACACAGCACAAAAGGGCCCCAAGAATGTCTGCAAAGCCTGCTCGGCCACCAAAATATCATCCCTGACTGTAGGACACACAGTTATTTATTCTTACCTTAAAAAAGAGAGGAAAGAGGGAATGTTTTGGTTCCAGAAATCCAATTTTTTCTCCCCTCTGCTGGCAAAGCTCCCCCCCAGCCACACGCAGGGATCATCATCTCTACAGAACATTAACGAGGCCTCTCCTTTCCCTGACCCTCATTACCTATCTGTAATTAGCTTGGGAAAATAAACAACATTATCATAATTAGCAGAAGATCTCAGGTGACACGGCCAAGATGACTTGTGACCAGCCAAGGTGCCACTGCTGCACATCCCTGGGAACATCCAAATAACCATTCCCTTCCAGGCCTGCAATTCTGAGTTCCCTTAATGAGTTTAGCCAGGAAATTAATGGGCAAGGGAGGAGATTTCTGCACCACGGCTGCACAAAGAGCTGCCGTGGCTCACAGCTGGAACATCTGCATCCCATCCTGGTGCCAAGCCCCTCTTTTTTCCAGAGCCTTCCATCCCCCTCCATGAGCAGGGAAATCTCCAAAGGGAAATCCAGCACCGGGAGCTGTGATCCCAGGCACTCCAACACTTGTGGTGTAGAGGTTTTTCCAGCCCTGATCCCCTCGTGGGCCCAGCTCCTGGCGGATCTGAGCTCATAAACCACAGGGCAGGCTGATCACAGCACCCTGCAAGGGTTTGGGGCACCAGGGGTTGAGAAATGGGCACTTGGGTGGAGGTTTTGGGGGATTGGAGAAGGTGACGCTGGGTGTGTGACAGCCCTGGTGGCTCAGAGCAGGTGGGGCTGGTGGGAAGGGCAGAGCTGTGCCAGGACAGGGATTCCAAGGGGAATTGGGGTGCCAGGGGTGAGACAAACTGAATTTCTCATTCCAAGGGGAATTGGGGTGCCAGGGATGGGACAAACTGAAGTTCTTATTCCAAGGGAAATTGGGGTGCCAGGGATGCGACAAACTGAATTTCTCATTCCAAGGGGAATTGGGGTGCCAGGGATGGGACAAACTGAAGTTCTTATTCCAAGGGGAATTGGGGTGCCAGGGATGGGACAAACCAAATTTCTCCTTTCTGGTCAAACCTGAATCACAGACTCTCATTCTGAGTGGAATTGGCGTGCCAGGGATGGGACAAACTGAATTTCTCCATCTTGGTTAAACCTGAATCACAGACTCTCATGCTGAGTGGAATTGGGGTGCCAGGGATGGCACAAACTGAATTTCTCCTGCCTGATTAAGCCAGAATCACAAACTCATTCCAAGTGGAACTGTCATGGTTTTCTCCCACTTCATGCTGAAGGGGAGTGATCAGTCAAAGCTCAGAAAACAAATTATAAAATCATTTCACTAGGAAAAGGTCTTTCAGACCACGGAGTCCAACATTCCCCCGGCACTGACAAGGGGAAGAACCATTAAACCATGTCCCCAAAACCAATCTACACATCCAAACCCCTCCAGAGGTGGGGACTCCACCATGCCCTGGGCAGCTCCTCCCAATACTTGAATCCTGCACCTGGCACAGGGTACTGAAGCTGATATTCCAGAATTTTCCACAGATTCTGAGTGTCTCACCACGTAAGAATATAGGCAGATACAGCCCAAAGCTGAAAAACCTCTTCCTAATTCTCCCCTGTCCCTACTGGGTGCTGTCCCTGTCTTCAGGTGGAGATGCTCAGAAAAATGTCTCTGCTTCTGATGGGTTTAATTTGCTGCAGAAGTGAGAAATTCTTTACTTTTACAGCAAATCCATGCCTTCAGGCAGACAGAACCTCAGGCAGCCTCCTGATTTTTCATGGCTGTTTCTCATCCTGAGACAGAAAGTGTCCCATGGGCACAGCAGTCACAAAAAAGCTGCTGGTCCCCAGATCTTGTTAAAGCCTGACATGTCCATCCTAATCCAATCAAGCTTTGTCCAAAAAACACTCCAGAGGTTCACTCCACCAGAAAGATTCCCAGCTCTCCTCAGAGGAAAAACCAACCCTGCACTGAAAGGGTTTCTGCAGGACCTACCTTGTAAAAGAAATGAGATTAGTAACGAGGTTTTTACTTTTTTTTTTTGGTAATTCCAAGTGAAAGCAAGAGTGTGACGAGGACCTGGGAGCGTGTGTGCCATGGAATATTCCTGCAGCACTCGGGGCTGTGGTTTATTTTACTGGTGGTGACTAGTTCAAGGCACATTTAGTCAATAAATATGAGATATGAGGTCACCCCGGCACGGAGCTGTTAGCCTGTCTGCCTCGCTCACAGCTGGGCTGTAACCTTTTAACTGGCGTCTGCCTCCGTGGGGAGTCCCCATAAAAGCAGGGCCAGCATCCCCTGCTCGTGGTGGGGGATCAGGAGCACCACGGAGCTGAGGAGACTCGGGGAGAGCTCAGGGCTTTGCTCTGCCCTTCCTGGCCCTGCTGTCCAGGGACAGCTCCCAGCCCAAGAACAGAATTCAATGCCCCACATGGATAACATGTATGAATATCCCCGTGGATAAAGGGAATGAAGCAGCACATCCCACATCCCATCGTTTCGCAGGAAATTTCCCTGTCTTCCACACAGAAATGGGCCAGGAGACAATTTTCATCCTGTTTCCAACCTTACAGAATGAACCTGAGTCAAACAGTTCCAAGGGGTTCATTGTTCCTTTTCTAACATCAATTAAACTTAATTAAAAGGTTAATTGTCCTTTTTCCAAGCGGCTTTTCCTCACTGCCTCTGCTTTGGGATGAGGAAGACACTGGAATTCCCTGGGCTGAGGAAGACCCTGGAATTCCCTGGGCTGAGGAAGGCACTGGAATTCCCTGGGCTGAGGAAGGCACTGGAATTCCCTGGGCTGAGGAAGACCCTGGAATTCTCTGGGCTGAGGAACACCCTGGAATTCCCTGGGCTGAGGAAGACACTGGAATTCCCAGGGCTGAGGAAGACACTGGAATTCTCTAGGATGAGGAAGGCACTGGAATTCCCTGGCAACTAAATTTTGTTAAGGACCATCACCGAGTCCAACACCAAACCTTCACCCCAGTGTGTGTTGCAATGAGAGCAAAGTTTCTGTGATGATCCCAAGGAAAACTGGGAATAGACAGTGCACGACGGCCCCAATGAAACTGGGAATACTCAGGGCATCCTCAGCCCTGATTTGAAACTCCAAGGTTTCAGAGCAGATCTCCAGGGGTTGTTCCCCTGTCCCGGTTACCTGAGGCCTCCAGAGGTGGTGGAAGCCATGCCCGAGCAGTGCTGGGTGTGGGGAGGGAGCAGGGCTGTGTCCAGGTGTCCAGGAACCCGACAGGGACAGAATGTGGGAGCAGATACGGTGGGAAGAGCCAGAGAAGGGCAAGGAAAAGCAAGAGGGAGAGGCCAGGGCAGGGAAGCAGCTGTGGAGCAGACTCTACTGCTTTCCACCAGCTTTCCCCCAGATTTCCACCAGCTTTCCACCAGCTTTACAACAGCTTTACACCAGGTTTCCACCAGCTTTACACCAGCTTTCCACCAGCTTTACAACAGCTTTACAACAGCTTTACAACAGCTTTACAACAGCTTTACACCAGCTTTACACCAGCTTTATACCAGTTTTCCACCAGATTTACACCAGCTTTCCACCAGCTTTCCACCAGATTTACACCAGCTTTACACCAGATTTACACCAGCTTTCCACCAGCTTTGCACGCCCAGGGAGTGCCCAGCAGCCCCTGGCAGGCACTGTCCCCAGTGTCCAAGGGCAGGGCCAGGACAGAGGAGCCAGAGCTGCTGCCAGGGCTGGGGCAGTGCCCAGCTCCTGCCCTCCCTCGGGCAGCCAGGAATGCCAGCCTGGCTCTCCCTGCCCGCACCAGGAGACGAGACTGGCTCCTCCCAGCTCCGCTGGAGCCTCCAAAGTCTGAACATCTCCTGGTGCCTCTCCTGGATGCTCTCCTGGAAGCTCTCCCAGGGCTATAAAACCACGAGGACAAGCCCAGCAGACGTTGGCCAGCGTTGGCTTCTGCCATCTCCATCCCACCTCCCTCCATCTCCAGAACCTCCCTGGGGACCAGACCCCCTCAGCTGGACACAGGGACACGGAAAGATGGAATTGTGCAGAGCCTGAGCAGAACAGGATGAACAAGGCAATAAAATATCCTTATTTTGGGCCCCCCAACCCAGCGATGCTCAGAGGCACAAACCACCCCTGCACCACCCCCAGCAGCTGAACACACACCCCAAAACCCTCCCCAGCACCCCCCAGCCCCTCGTGGCCCCAGGCCCTTGCGCCCCACACCATTATTAGACCCCAAAATGAGGTGGCCACTCGTAATGCTGGGCCCAGGGACAAGAACAACACGAACCCACCCACTGAGAGCACCGAGTGTGTCACTCTGCTCTGTGTCACGGCTTTAAAAATATCCCTAAATAGATCTCTTTTTTTTCCCCCCTTTTCTTTTCCTATTTATTTATATTTTCGAAGGCCTGACTCGGCCAGGTGGAAAAAGTTTGCATCAGAGCCGGAGCTGAGGATGGTGACGGGCGTCTGCTGGTTTGACGTGAAACGGGAGGGAAAGAGGGGAAAAAAGGAAACTTTGCAATTCCATCAGCTTTGCCCAGAGGTGTGGCCACTGGCACGGCCCAGGCTCAGCCCAAACCACACAGACAGATCCTCAGGGAGGTGCTTCCAGTGGGAACACACAAACAGGGGCAGCTGCAGCCCAGATTTTATGGGAGCAGAGGGATTGGGGGTTAATTGAAGGGCTGAAGAGGAATTCGGTCCTCCCGAGCGCTTCCTCTCCATGGAGCCGCTTTGCCCAGAGCTGTGGGAGGAGCTGGCAGCTGAGGGTGACACTGTTTGGTCCCCACTTGGATCCAAAGGTTGATCTGGGGAGTTTGGGATCCACTCCAGCGGGATTGGTGCTGGGGACCGTCCCCACCAGCAGGAGGGTGGAGCTGCACCAGCCTCAGCCAAGCCACCCCAGCACCACCCCAGCGTCCATTTCCTGCCCTTTCCATTTCCTGCCCTTTCCCATTTCCTGCCCTTTCCATTTCCTGCCCTTTCCCATTTCCTGCCCTTTCCATTTCCTGCCCTTTCCCATTTCCTGCCCTTTCCATTTCCTTCCCTTTCCATTTCCTGCCCTTTCCATTTCCTGTCCTTTCCATTTCCTGTCCTTTCCCATTTCCTGCCCTGTCGATTTCCTGCCCTTTCCATTTCCTGCCCTGTCGATTTCCTGCCCTTTCCATTTCCTGTCCTTTCCCATTTCCTGCCCTGTCGATTTCCTGCCCTTTCCATTTCCTGCCTTTCCCATTTCCTGCCCTTTCCATTTCCCATTTCCTGCCCTTCCCCATTTCCTGCCCTTCCATGTTTCCTATCCTTTCCCATTTCTTACCCTTCCACATTTCCTACCCTTTCCCATTTCCCTTTTCCTACCCTTTCCCGTTTCCTCCCTTTCCCATGTCCTGCCCTTTCCATTTCCTGCCCTTTCAAATTTCCTACCCTTTCCCATTTCCTACCCTTCCACATTTCCTACCCTTCCACATTTCCTACCCTTTCCCATTTCCTACCCTTTCACTGGCTCCAATCCTTTCTTTTCTTCCCCAAAAACGAGCGTGGAGGTGGTGTTTAAACCACGAGTGTGCACAGTTCCAGCCTAAAGGCCCCCAAAGGGAGGCAGCTGGAACAAGAAAAGAGCCAAGAGCAAACAAGTCAAGGAATGGCTCCGATCACAGCCCCATGGGGAATTTTGCCAGTGGAAGATCAGGAATCCACAGGCTGGGGAACAACGGAAGTGCAGGAGAGAGAAACAAATATTTTTTGGTGAAATAAAGCCTGAATCCTTCTGTTCCCCTTGTCTGCCCTACCAGCCTTGCCAAAATGGCTTTAAATTCACAGTTTCAAAGGACAATTGAAATGATCCTGATCTCTTAGATCTCTCTTTGCAGGATGAATTGGAGCAAGGCAGGGGTGTGCAGCTTCATTCCCATTCCCTGGAAATTCCTGGGGCATTTTTTTCCTTCCTAAACCACCATCAAATTCTGGATGTTCTAAATTCTAACAGTTTCTAGATGTTGTATTTAATTCCCTTTTGTAAACCCCTCCAGAACTCACCCCCTATTTTTCCATCTTTTCCCCTCGCACAGGTTTCGAGATTCCCAGAAAATTGGGATTTTCTCCCTTTCTTCATCCCCTTCTTCAGCCCTTTGGGCTTCTCCCCATCATTCCCACCAACACCGATCTCCCAGGTACAAGAATATCCTTCCCTCTGTGCACACTGTAGAAAATACACTTAAAATTTGCGGCTGAGACAATCCCAGCTCCAATTATCCCATCCTGAGGTTGGGTTTTGAGGTTTGGTTGGGTTTTTTCAGTCAGACAAAAGCAGAGCCACACAACAACCACCCAAAAGCACTTTGAGAGGTGCTGGAGCACTCGTGTCACCACGTGGGACATGCCAAGCCACAGCTGCATTCCCATGGAAACTCATCCTGAGCCCTCCGGAGCTGGGGCTGGATCGCGGCTCCACCAAACACTAAAATTCCCGAATTCAACACAATTTTTTCTTGCCCAACACAAAACATGAAGAGCTGGACAGTTTTGTCCCTGCCATCCCTTCAGGCTAATTTAATCCTGCAGGAAAATGGGTTTGGAGCTATTTTTGAGTCTTTTTCCAGGACGGGAAGAGAATAATAACAATGCAATGGGAAGCCTTTAAATCTCACCCCTTCATTTTTTTTCCTTTCTTGTTTCTCCCACAACGGCAGCCTGGGACACCAAATCCAATGATTTGGCTGCTGCAGGGCAGGAAAAACCGATGGAATGGTGCCTCCAGTTCCATGTTGTGGCTTTGGGGAGGTTCAGTGGCCGAGCTAATTTGGTGCCTTTTCCTGTTTTCCTCCTGCAGGTAGGAGAGAGGGAATTGCTGGGAATCTGAGCTGGAAGATTTGGGGTGGCACACCCAGCTCCAGCCGTGGTTAACCCCAAACCCAAGGCAGTGTGGCTACTGCTGGGTGTGAGCTCAGAGGTCTTTTCCAGCCTTCAGAATTCCGTGATTCCACTCGGAGGCACAGAGGCCTGGCTGGATCCCCCAGGAGCCAAGGGATGGGGTTTGATCCCAAAATTCCACCATAGATTGGAGCTCCCATGAGTCTCTTCCGCTGCTCCGCAGGCACCGCTGGTGTCCCTTGGCTCCTGCTGGCACCTGATCCATGAATCCCAGGATTATTCCCCAATAATCACAGCATATTCCGAGTTGGAAGTGACCCACAAGGATCAGGAATGGTCCATCCAAGGATCAAAGTTGTGTTAGCAGCGCTCTGTTCTGAGCAGCGGAAACACAGTAAAACTCCTCCGAGCCTCTGCCAAATACACACAAACTCGTGAAAATAATAGAAGGAAATAGAAAGAAATAGAAAGAAATAGAAAGAAATAGAAAGAAATAGAAATAGAAATAGAAATCATGATAAAGAAATAGAAATAATTATTAAAAATAGAAATAAAGATAAAAAATAGAAATAATTATAAATAAATTGAACAAAATAGAAATAGAAATAATAATAAATAAATATAAAAATATATAAATAAATGTAAATAAATACATGTGTGCACTACTATGACTATAGTCATATTAAAAATATATATAACACTCTAAGGACAGTGATTTCCAAGGCACTGCTATATTTTATATATTAATTATATTATATACTATTATTTATTTATTAATTATTCTATTATTACTGATTTGGTTATATACTAATTCTATTAATTATTTCTATATTAATTGTATTCTATTTTATATTTTAATTATCAGCAGCACTCTCCCAGCCCTGTGCTGAGCCCCAGCTCCTCACCAGAGTCATTCCAAGGCAGGGACAACAATTCTCCAGGGGCTACTCTGAGCTGCTCCCGAGATTCCCAAATCAAGCAAACACCAGAGCAGCACCTTTGGGGCAGTTTGCCTAAAGAGGCCCCACTGGAATCTGTGTCCCCACAGCCCTCACCCCTGAGCATCTGTGCAAATAAACACTTCCAGCAGCAGCAGGAGCTCGTGCCTGCCTGGGGAACGAGGAGCAGGGAGAGCCCCACCAGGCTGAACATCTGCTGGCCCCGATGGGAGTCCCAAAGCTCAGCATTCTCCGCTCCTGTGGCTTTAGAGTCCCCGAGGGTCGCAGAGGCTGGCTGAGAGAATTCAGGCAGACGAACCAAGATGGCGAAAAGGGAAAGTTTATTTACAAGAAACCTCTTTTATATCCATTCATATTCTAGCAACTATTGGTCAGCAAAGAATCCACCTCCTAAAACCGTTGGTCACAACTAAATAACACCTAATACCAAACACAGAGATTAAGAAAGTAAAAGAATGCAGTTTATCTCCACTCTCTGTGAGAAAGAACAGAAAGGTTCTAAAACAGTGCAACCACACGCTCCTGAGAGGGATGGGGAAATGCAGAAATGCATTTCATCATGGGGGCAGCGATTTCACCACCGCTCAGTCCCGTCAGCAGCGTCCCATCCACCCTCTCATTCTGCAGCCAAGGACTTCAAAAAGGACGGGATTGGGGTCTAATTGGATTTCTGGTCTCAATTAGGGCGCGAGGGGAAGCAGAGCTGCCGGGGAAAGCTGCAGCCATCTGTGGGGGATTCGCAGCGCTCCCACCTCGGAGGGGAGCAGGATCCACCTGACCCCAAACAGACCTGTGGGCATTTCACATCAGCGAGGATGGAATGGGATCAGATCAGCTCACTGCCCCATGGCAGCACAGGGATGGGGACAATGGCTCAGTGCCCCACGGCAGCACAGGGATGGGGACAATGGGCTCAGTGCCCCACAGGGATGGGGACAATGGCTCATGGCCCCACAGGGATGGGGACAATGGGCTCAGTGCCCCACAGCAGCACGGGGATGGAGACAATGGGCTCAGTGCCCCACAGGGATGGGGACAATGGCTCATGGCCCCACAGGAATGGGGACAATGGCTCATGGCCCCACAGGGATGGGGACAATGGGCTCAGTGCCCCACAGGGATGGGGACAATGGGCTCACATGCCCCACAGAGATGGGGACAATGGGCTCAGTGCCCCACAGCAGCATGGGGATGGGGACAATGGGCTCAGTGCCCCACAGGGATGGGGACAATGGCTCATGGCCCCACAGGGATGGGGACAATGGGCTCAGTGCCCCACAGCAGCACGGGGATGGGGACAATGGGCTCAGTGCCCCACAGGGATGGGGACAATGGCTCAGTGCCCCACAGCAGCACAGGGATGGGGATAACGCCCAGGAGAGAGGCTCAGCAGGGGATCTCTGGCTCCTTTCTCCCCCTGGACACTGCATCCTGCAGGATTGAAGGAAGCAGCACTCCTGCAGCTCACTGGAGAAAGATTGGGAAGGTCCAGAGGGCTTCACCCTGAAATCAGCAGAGATGAGGTCCTGACAAGCAAAGGAACAGCCTGGGCCACGTGGGACACATCAGTGCCACGGGAGGCTCATTCCTGCAGCCACAGGTCCCAGTGGCTGCTCCAACATTCCCACACAGCCTCCAGAGCCAGCCCTGGGAGCCCCAAAATCCAGGAAAGAGGCTGCTCAGCAGCACCATCAGAGCACCAGGATGGGGTGAGGGGTGCCCCAGGCTCTGTGGGGCCACAGCGGTGTCACCAACCTTGGTGACAATCCCAACAATCAGCACCGAGGAGCTCCCAGTGATTCCCACCCTCAGCAGATTTTCCAGCACTATTTTCACTGCCCACAAGTGTTTTTCTTCAGCTGGTTCGGAACCAGGGCTGGAAAAGCAGCAGCTGGATGGGACAGGGTGGGAGCAGCTCCTGCTCCATCCAGCCCTGAGGGCGATGCTGCCTTGGGATTGTTCCTTGGCCCCTTTCCAGAGGGTTTTCCAAGCTGGATTTTCCTTTCTCTTGAGCAATCCAGGATTTGCTGGGTTTTCTCCTGGAGGATAATCGCGGGGATGAGGGCTCAGTGTGTTTTTGGAAGGGTTGGAAGCAAGCCTCGGGCTTGGAATAGGATTGGGAAAGGAGCCCTCAGCAGTCACCGGCACTTTCTCCTGTGCTGAAGCTAAAAAACGAAATGAAATTTCACAGAGGTGGCACAAACAGAGCAGAAAGAACAAATGCTGAGGGGGAAAAAAAAATCGCCCAAACCACAAGAGCTGCAGGCAAAGTGGTTCGGGAAAAAGGCTGGAGCCGAAGCGTGGGACTCGGAGCCTGCTCGGAGTGTCAGAGGTTCAACGCTATTGCCTCCAATTTAAATCATCTCTGAAAGAAGTGCAGAAGAAAGGTGATGAAAGGGGCCTAACGCCGTTCCCTGGGCGGAAAAACACAGCCCACTTGTGCCCTGTGGGGAAGTTTTGCATTTTGGCCAGACAGGGCCCTGCTGGAGCTGCGCTCGTTTGGCAGAGCCGGAGCTGCCGTGAGCGCGGAGGGGAAACGCTCCCAGCCCTGAGCAGGATGGGGAGCACGGCTGGGATCACCCAGCCCTCGGCAGGGCTGATATTCCCACCCTGGACCCCACCTGGGGTTCCCAGGAACGCTGAACCCTGCGTCTTCTCCAAGGGAAATCCTCTGGGATTTCGGCAGTTTGATCTCTGCTGTGCCCACGCCCTGGTGGCACCAAAGCCACCAGCCCTGGGGGCTCTCCTCAGGGAATATTCCCGTGGGAGATGATGGACAGGGAGCCCTCCAGAGATTCCTGGTGTTGGGAACATTGGGATTCTCCCTGCAGGACCTGAGATCTCACAGCCAGCACCCCACAGAACCTCCAAAGAGGATGGAAAACAGGATCCACAGAGAATTCCAGGGCCTGGGAACGGCCACTGCACTGCTGGAAACTGCTTTCCACTCTTCTTCTTTTTTTTCTTTTTTTTTTTAAGGGAAAAAGGAAATAATACCATTTTTCCTGCGTTATTTGTGCACCTTATGTTTGGTGCCCCAAGCTGGGCTCGAGAACCTCACCCGAGCAGGGGTCACTCCGTCCCTGCACTGAGCTTTCAGCTTTCAGGTTATGAGGTTTTATCATCATCCAGGCCAGGGCCTTCTGCTGCCGTGTCCAAACAAAAACTCATGGCTCAGCCTGCCAAAAACCCTCCGTGGATGTTCCCTGTGTATCTGTAAGGAGAGAAATGCACAATAAACACCCTCCAAGGACAGGGTGGTGGATTTGGGGTGTCCATGTGTGCTTTGGACTTGTCCCCAAAGATAAGTTGAACAATTGGGTGATTTCTCCTGGGTTTTTTTTTTTTTTCTTTTCCTTTAACTCTCCTCCTGCTTATGCAGTGAGTTCCTAATATCCTGATTGGAACCAGATTTGCATGAATTAGGAGTCGAAATTGGAGCAGCGACTGCTGTGCAGAGGATGTAAAGGGAATAAAATGAATGGGGTATTAACCTTCAACCACTGAATATTAATCAGTGTTTCACAAAAAAGAAAATACAGAGGCTGCCACACTAAATATTTTTAGCATTTATTGACGGGCTTGATTTCCTCTCTCTTTTAGACCTTTTGCTTCCAATCACGGACCATAAAAAATCCCAGCGAAGATGGGGAGGGCTCGAGAGGGGGAAGGGGTGAGGAAAAAACCCCAAGCTCATCCATTTTCTTGGATGCTCTAGGATATTTGTGAGTTATGCAACCCCAAAACGCAGCTGACAAACAGAGTTCCTAATCCCACAAGTGCTCGGTTCAAAGGCTCGGCTCTCCGAGTCCCAAACCAAACAGAAATCGACCCCGGAGCCCAGCGAAGCCTTCGGAAATGAAGGCACCATAAAGAAATAAACTCCTTAAAAGCCTGACTTCCCCTGTGCTGAAAGGTAAAATGCACTTGAAAATCAGCCTAATAAAAGAATCGCCTCGTTAAGGGAATATTTCAATTCTTTTTTTGCTCCGGTTCATAAAATAACTCGTGGAAAATAAAACAGAAATCTTACCCGGGTGTCCCTTGAAATGGTGACACTGGAGGCACTTTGGGAAGGCCAAAGGTGGGAGGTTGGTGCCATCTCAGCTCCTGGGACACGGGGCAATGGTTAAACTGGGGATTTTACTGGGATTGGCAGCCATGGCCATGGGTTTTTGGGACATTGAGGGTGGGCAGTGGGAGAAGGAGGTTGGGTCAGAGCCCCCCAGCACCCAAAGCTGGCAGGGAAATCACACCAAACTGTGCTGAGCCAGCGCTGTCACCCCACAGCTTTCTCCCAAAAAACACCCAAAACAACGACAAAAAACCCCACACGAGTGGAAAACTCCAGAGCCTCTGCCTTTGTCATTGCTGCCCTGCAGAGCTTTGGCACAGGGGTGGATTTAAAAGGCAGATCTGGGCAGAGACAATTCCCAAGCTCCCAAACTGCTGCTCTTCCCCTCGATGCCAGCCAGGATCCCTTTGTTTTCATTACCTTCTTATCGAGTTACCTGGATTTGTTTCGGTCTCAGAATGGATTCGAGGGGGGGCAGAGAGAGAAAGAGAGAGAGAGAGAGAGAGAAAACAGTGGTAGGTTTTCAGGAAATAGCAAGTTCTTTTTCACCGAGATAGAAATCACTTGGCAGCCCACAGTGAAATACTTCTGGGTTCCAGAAGAAAGCCAGGGAGGAGGGGGGGAAAGCAAGCAAGGAAAGGGAAGATGCTAATGAACTGCAGAGGAGAGAAAAATAAAGTTGAAAAGAAAAGGAAAACAAACGAATAAAAGTGAAACTCGAGGTTGGGCAGGCATCCGCATCCAGCGGTGGCTGAGTCACCAGATAAGGAGAGATAAATTCCCTCCTTTCCTGGGAATGCTCGAGGATAGGTGGCGTTAAAGGCCCGGGAATAGCACATTCAGGGCATTTTGGGCAAAAGAACCCCCAGGTTCCAGCTCAGCACAGATCTATGGCCGTGTCCACTTCTGTGTGAGGAAGATGAGAGCCCAGCAGGGATCTGATGGTGGAAACTCGTGGGATCATGGAATATTCTGGGTTGGAAGGGAAGCACAAGGCTATTCTGCTTCCTTTCTAAATGGTAATGCCCCCGGAGAGCTGTGTCACATCCCTTCCCTTGGTGCCCCAAAATCTCCTAAAATCTCCTAAAATCTCCTAAAATCTCCTAAAAGCAGCACCCAGCAGCTTTGCTGCAGGTCCTGTCCCTCGGGATCTGAGCAAAGACAGCCCAGGGAGGAGCTGGGTCTGCCAGGGGGAATCAGGGCTCCCAGAATGGGGAATGGGAATCCCAAAGGGCTCTCCAGAGGGGCCAGGCCAGCCCAGTGCTCCCAGTGCAGCCCCCGGAGCAGCCCCACACACCTCGGTCAATATTCCAGCAGCAAAGCTGAGTTATTCCACATCCTCGGGGATTTGGGGCTCACTCCACTTCTTTCCTGGGGGGAAAAGCTGGATTTTGGTGTTTTTTCCTCTCTTTGTGTGTTCTGGGACTGCGTTCTGATGAGTCTGCACTCCCAGGAATGGGAATGTGACCCCCCCAAACCTTCATCCTCCGATTCTGACCTTCCCAGCTCTCCATGCCCTGCACTCTCCGTGCCCAGGGGGAATGGAAAAGCTCTCCTGCTCCAAGGAGAGCCCCAGGGCACAGCACCAGTCCCTGTGTTAGTGGGAACAGGGATGGAGATCTTCCCTCCCACCCCATTCCTGCTGGCACATCACTGCTGGAAGATCCAGGGACCATCCCAAATCCCAGCAGAGATCCAAAGACCTTCCCAAACCCCAGGGGAACTCCAGGGACTGTCCCAAATCCCAGCAGAGATCCAAAGACCTTCCCAACCCCTGGGAGAAATCCAGGGACCATTCCCAAATCCCAGGAGAGATCCAAAAACCTTCCCAAACCCCAGGAAAAACTTCCTGCCCTGCTGGTCCTGCCCAGGGAGGGCACCCAGTTCTTCCAATTTACACCAGAACTGGACTGGGTTTGGAGCCATAGGAGAACCACTTCTTCAGCCTTAAAAATAGTCATTTCTTTTGTCATCTGGAGGGATCTCTCTGGATCTTTTTCATCCCTAAATTCCAGGGGTTTCATCAGGGATTACAGAGGTGAGACAAACAAAAGCATCCCCAGCTCTCCAGATCGAGGCCAGCAAAGCTCCAGCTGGATTTTTTTATCAATAATTTTAATTTCTCTTTCTTCTTTTCTTTCTTTTTTTTTTTCCCCCTGTTAAACTGTGTTGCTTTTTAACCATTATCCCCTGCACATGGTTCAGCCTTCCCCAAAACCAAACCAAAACAAAAAATCCCGAGGTGTGAGAAGATTAAAGATGTTGAGATCTGGACATTTTCAAATCAGAAACACATGTTGGGAATAAATGGGGCTGGCAGGCAGCCACCACTTGGAAAAGCCAAGGAGCTCCTGCTCTGAAAGGATCCCCCGAAAGCCTGGAGAGAACATGAGCATCAGCACTTCCCTCCTGTCCTGAGGACCAGGATAACTCCAGGGATTTATCACATTCCGTGTGCTCTCTGCCACCCTCAGGAACATCACAATCAGTTTTGAACCATCCTGGTGATTTCTGAGTGCTCCCACCGCCCATCCATCCTCAAAATTCCACCAGGCTCAGGCTCCTCTGAGAAGATTCCAAAGCTCAAATCTTTTCTGCCTGGGTCAAATTGTGTCCCACCAAGATCTCCAAGGAAATTGCAAGGAAAAAAGCTCTAAAAGCCCCTGAATTCAGGAAGCAGACAGCAAATCCATCCTGGAAAGGACAAGGGATGGCCAGAGCTCTCTCTGCTGCCAGGCATGGAGAACAAGGACGGCAGGAGAGGAAGAGCTGAAGAGAAGTGCTGGATCCTGGCTGGGCCAGGGAGATGCAAAGAGGCAGGAGAACTGCCTGACTGCCTCTTCTCCCAATTTCCAGCTGTGCTCTGGCTGTGCTGTCATCATCAAATCATCATCACCACCACCATCATCATCATCACCATCATCATCAAATCATCATCATCATCATCACCATCATCATCATCACCATCATCAAATCATCATCATCATCATCATCATCACCATCATCAAATCATCATCATCAAATCATCATCATCATCATCATCAAATCATCACCATCATCATCATCATCATCACCACCATCATCAAATCAGCAAATCATCATCATCATCAAACCATCAAATCATCATCAAATCATCATCATCAAATCATCATCAAATCATTGTCATAATCATCATCATAATCACCATCATCATCATCATCATCATCAAATCATCATCAAATCATCATCATCATCATCAAATCAGCAAATCATCATCAATTCATTGTCACCATCATCATCAAATCATCATCATCATCAAACCATCAAATCATCATCAAACCATCAAATCATCATCATCATGGCTTGGTTTGGATGAAGAGACTCTAAAGTCCACCTCGTTCCAAGGTGTCCATCCAAGCTCGGAGCAGCCCATCTCCCATCCCATCCCACCCCAGGAATTCCCTGCCCAAACCCATCTCCAGCCCAGGATTTGGATCAAATATTCCTCATCTCACAGAACCCTGAGCTATCCCAAATTTGGCTGGAACAGGAGCTGAGCAGGGCCTGGCACAGCTGGAATCCACCCAGGAGGAGCCACCCCAGCTGGGATGGAGCTGGAGACTCCAGAGCATCCCAAATATCCAAATTTCCTCCTCCATGACGAGGTAGATGCATTTCCAACCAGCAGGAGAACATCCCAAAAAGAGCTGGAGGGAATTTGCTCGATTTTCATACCCCGGGAATTTTCCTAGTTTTTATCAGGAGAATCACCAATTCTGGGATTTGGGAGGACTGATCTGTGAGGAGGCAAAAACTGAACATAATTACCTGCCCACGATGTTCCAACTCGCTCTACATGAAATCATGTTCTTGCTCCGACAGTTGTTTATGGGATCTTTAATTCTTCCCTTTTTCTAGGGGGGTTTCTGAAATCTCCTTTATTAGGGGAAAAAGATTGGAGAACATTAGGCAGAGTGCCAGGAGCCATGGCAACCTCGGATTTTTCCATCTTCATTACAAGTTCAAGTAAAACCTTCATATAAAACCGAAATGAAAGGCTACATTATAAGTCCATTTTGAAATGTTTGCCTGGAAGTAAAACGTTGGACTGCATCCTTTTTCTCCGCGCTGAACGTTCTGGTTCTGCGCGGAGAACATTCTTCAAGTCGGATTTTTGTTTTCTTTCAGATTTTATTCCGTTTGCTCACGCAGGGTGGGTCGTCTGGTGGTTAGAGAGAGGCATGGAGGCAACTGGGCTCCGGGCTCAGGCTGTTCCTGAGCGCTCAGGGAGTGTCCCCAACTCCGGCCAGGTGATTTGGGCAAATCCCGTCAGCTCCAAACATCGTTTGGGGTTTTATTTCCTTTCTTACTGATGGAACGGGGATGAGAATTCCTGGCTGGAGCTCACAGCAGGGTTAGCATTGCACCAAGCTGATGGAGAAGTCATCCCCAGCAGAGCAGCTCTTCTCTTGCTGCTGTGTTTTCTCCTGGATCTGGAAGCCAGAGAGGCTGGGGAGAGGTGAGGGAACGGCAGGAATTGTCTGTTTGCTTTGCCAAGCTGTGATCAGGAAACCTGGGTGACCCTGGCTGCTGCAAATCCTGACACGGGGCTGCTCAGGGAACACCCAAACCTTCCTGCAGGGACACCTGAGCAAGGTCATTGCTGCTCTGTGTCACCTCAAGGGTCAGGGGACACCCAAACCTTCCTGCAGGGGCACCTGAGTGGGGTCATTGTCCTCTGGGTCACCTCAGGGGTCAGGGGACACCCAGACCTTCCTGCAGGGACACCTGAGGGGGGTCATTCCCCTCTGGGTCACCTCGAGGGTCAGGGGGCACTCAGACCTTCCTGCAGGGACACCTGAGGGTGTTCACTGCTGCTCTGTGTCACCTCGAGGGTCAGGGGACACTCAGCTAACCCTGCAGGGACACCTGAGTGGGGTCATTCCCCTCCAGGTGCTCTGGGCTCAGCCCGGGCTGGGAGGAGGTGAATTCTGCCTCTCATTTCTGGGCACCTCCTCAGCAGGGCCAGGAGGTCACAGCCACAGCAGGGACAGACTTCTCCTGTGGCCAGGGCTGAGCAGCTTCCCTGGGGAAGGAGGAATGTCCTCTGCAGCCTCTCTGGAGTGCCTGGCACAGCTTTTCCCTAGCCTGGGGTGCAGGTTACAGAAACCCAGCCTGGGGGAGCGAAGGGAAGGGGAACTGGTGGGAAATCTCTGTCCCAAGCTGCTCCTGTCCCAGATGGCGTCATGAGAGGCCAGGGCTGGGCTGGGCTCCACCCTGCGCTGAGCCTGCAGGGAATCCTGGCTGTGCTCGAGGCAAATTCACATTTCAGAACTTCCTCCTGGCTCTGGCTGAGCCCTAAATCCTGGGACACAATTCCCACCTGCTCCTGCTTCAACACTCCCCTTCTCCAGCAGGATTTATTGGAGCTGCCCCACTCCAGGCATTCCATGGGGGACAACCCTGACCCTCCTGGAGCTCCTGCAGGATCCTGCCATGCTCCATGAGCCAGCACATCCATCCATCCATCCATCCATCCATCCATCCATCCATCCATCCATCCATCCATCCACCCACCCACCCATCCATCCATCCCTCCCGTGCCCTGGCACAGCCGAGCCCTCAGCGCTTTCATCCATTTCAATGGTGCTGGAAAACCTTTTCCATGAGCTGGGAAACCTTTTCCATGAGGCAGGAAAAACCTTTTCCGTGAGGTTGGAAAACCTTTTCCATGAGATTGGAAAACCTTTTCCATGAGATTGGAAATCTTTTCCATGAGGCTGGAAAAACCTTTTCCATGAGATTGGAAAACCTTTTCCATGAGATTGGAAAAACCTTTTCCATGAGATTGGAAAAACCTTTTCCATGAGGCTGAAAAACCTTTTCCATAAGATTGGAAAACCCTTTTCCACGAGCTAGGAAACCTTTTCCATGAGGCTGGAAAACCTTTTCCATGAGATTGGAAAACCTTTTCCATGAGGCTGGAAAAGCTTTTCCATGAGGCTGGAAAAACATTTTCCATTAGGTTGGAAAACCTTTTCCATGCAGCAGGAAAAACCTTTTCCATGAGGCTGGAAAACCTTTTCCATGAGGCAGGAAGGAGCCCCTGCTCCTGCTGGATCTGATTTTCCCCTGCCCTGCTCCACTCCACCCCAACCTGCCTTCTCCTGGCCCTGCCCATCCCGGGGAGGGTCTGGGGGGGCTGCAAAGGACCAGGGGGGCTTTCCTTTCTTCTTCCTCCATCCTTCCTCCATCAATTAGAGGGCAAAGGCTTCCGGAGAGCTCCTTCCTCGCTAACCTTTGGCAGCCTGGTGCGATAATGACGGCACAGACTCGAGCTGGGCTCTCACTGGGGCTCTCCCTGCCTCGCTGGGGCAGCGGAAGGTGACCTTCATCCCTCCCTCCTCTTCCTTTCCTCCCCCTGCAGCTCGGATGGGCCCAGAAGGGCTCGGAGCTGCCTCCCTGCCAGCACAGAGTTCCTCTGCAGTGGCATTTCTGTAATCAGAACTCAGGGGGTGGCTCTGGAGATAACACAGCCCGGGGCAGGCTGCCCTTGGAAAAATTATTCCAATTATGCATTCCTCGGATCGAGAGATGGGGGGGAAGGGCTCTCTGGTTTTAATTTGTCATTTCTCGCTCCCTCTCTCAGCAGCCAAACCCCAGGCTGCTGCAGCTTACCCCAAAAAACACAACTTAGAGCTTCTTTCGGCAGAAATTGTGCAGTTTTGGGTCCCTCGGTGATGTTTTCCGCGGCACCTGCAGCTGCTGGCACAGCCCATCCACCTCAGGATGGTGTGTGGTGGTGTTTTCCATCCTGGACAAAAGCATCCCTGCCCCCATGGCTGTGGGAAAGGATGGGAAGGACCATGGATATGTCCCGGGACAAGAACATTCCCACGAAGTCTGCCCCAGAGCCCCCGAATCTGCCAAGGGCTGTCCCCACCAGCACCTCCCTCCTCCTGCCCTCCCAGATCACCACAGCGCTCTGCTGCCTCACGTCCCTGTCCCCAAAAAGTGACTTTTCCAGGCAATTTTCCCTCCTTTTGCCAGCAGGATGAAGAGGGAGCTACCCCCATCCCCACACTGCACCTGCACAGGGGGAGATGCCCCAAACCCCAAAAACAGCTGCCAAATCCCGGCTGGGATGTGCAACCCCAAAATCCACCACTTCCACCCCATCACCCGACCCACTCCAGCTGCAGCCACGGAGAGCCTTCTCCAAGTGCAAAATTCCCTCAAGGAATTTTGGGGAAAAGGGGAAAAAGTTTGGAAAAAAAGGGGAATTTTATGAGGTTATTTCCACACTGGGATCAAGCTGGAGATGTTTCGCTCCCCAACGCCACCTGGGCTGGCTCGGTGTCCCCTCTTTGTCCCCAGAGCTCCTGGATCCCCTCAGTGCTCCTCCCGTGACCAACATAATGGAAACTATCCCATCCCATCCCAGAGAGAACCACTCCGAGGTGAGAAACCCATTAGTGACTTATAAACCTCTCCCACCCTCCACGGGAGCTTTTCACAGCCAGGAAAATAATAACTCCGAGCCACGGGGAGAGGGAGCGAGCCCGGTGTCTCCAGGTCCCAAATATTCGCTGCCCCCGCCGTTGTTCCAGCCATAAAATGGATTTATTAAAAAAATCCTGGGTTTGATTTCATCTGAATTAAAGGGGGATGCCCCCCCCCGCTCCCCACTGAGCTGTGTTTAATATCCTCGGAGCTGGGAGGTCACAGCTGAGTGTGCAGGGTGAGAAACTGGAACAGCCTGGCTTTGTTGGCATCAGTGGGGCAGCAGTGAGGTAAATTAACCAAAAATTGGGAATTTGTGAGGGCAGAGTTGGCACGGGCAGGTCCTGGCAGGGCAGGAGTCCTCATCCGTGGAAATGAAGAGCTCCCAGTGTCCCTCAGTGCCTCACACCAGTTCTGACCAGTAAAGATCAGAAAAAGAATCTAAATTTTGAGCCACTTCCCTGAAGTGAAGCATTTTTGGGTTGTTTTTTTTTTTGGTCATCATCTCCAGTTTCCTAAAAATTCTCCAATTTTTGCTCTTCTAACTTTTCCCCAAGCACAGAGGGGCTGGGGGAGGCTCTCCCCTGCCCTCTGAAGTTGGAGCTGAGCCATGCCCAGGGCACTCCTGGTGGAGGCTGCCCACCCTCCTGGGGCTCCCAAAAAACACTGGAAATTGGCAAAATTCCACATTTCGCTGCCCCACTTACTCTGCCTCTCCCCCACACCCTTTGGGAGGGTGGGATCCTGTAACCAAATGGATTAAAAATCCCAATTTTTAATCACAATTAGTCCTTAACAAACCCATGGATCCATGGAGAGCCTGAGGCTGAGACAACAGCTCCTGCTCAGGAAAATCCATAAATTAGGACCAAAAACAATCCTTCATTCCACGGTTTTTTTGGACCATCCCTTTTCTGCTGCCTCTGCTGTGAAATCTCTGGGAGAGGAGAGGAGAGGAGAGGAGAGGAGAGGAGAGGAGAGGAGAGGAGAGGAGAGGAGAGGAGAGGAGAGGAGAGGAGAGGAGAGGAGAGGAGAGGAGAGGAGAGGAGAGGAGAGAAGAGAAGAGAAGAGAAGAGAAGAGAAGAGAAGAGAAGAGAAGAGAAGAGAAGAGAAGAGAAGAGAAGAGAAGAGAAGAGAAGAGAAGAGAAGAGAAGAGAAGAGAAGAGAAGAGAAGAGAAGAGAAGAGAAGAGAAGAGAAGAGAAGAGAAGAGAAGAGAAGAGAAGAGAAGAGAAGAGAAGAGAAGAGAAGAGAAGAGAAGAGAAGAGAAGAGAAGACAGAAGAGAAGACAGAAGAGAAGACAGAAGACAAAACGGAGAGAGGAGCAGAGGACAGAGCTCCTCCTGCTCTGCCCCCTCCGTGGCCCAGAATCCAATAAAGATGATTAAATTACAGTCCTTTCCTCCCCTCGGAATGGCCGTGCTGGGCTGGAGCACGGAGCTCAGGAAATGGGGCAGGACAAGTTCCCGTGAAACCCAAGAAGGGCTGCCCTAATGAGGAGCTCACCGCAGGCAGAAGCTCCTGGAGGTGCAGGAGAGGAGCTGAGCCCCAGGGGTGCCCCGAGCCCTCCCCTGGATCCCATCTGAGGCTCGGGGACCGTCCCTGCTCTGCTCCCTCCTGGAGGCTCACACAGAGCCCTGCGTGTGCCCGGGGTGGCCAATTCCCAAAGGAAAAATACACCATGAATGGCAAAACCTGCCTTTTCTTTTTTCCTTTTATTCTTTTTTTTCTTTTTTCTCTTTTTTTTTTAAATTGGTGATTTGAATTTTTTTTCCACTGGTGCCCTTTTTTTTTCACTGGTGCCCTTTTTTTTCCACTGGTGCCCTTTTTTTTTCACTGGTGCCCTTTTTTTTCCACTGGTGCCCTTTTTTTTTCACTGGTGCCCTTTTTTTTTTCACTTGGCCTGCTGTTTGCTAAGGAGAGGAAAAAACAAATCCTGGGGTGATGGCACTGTTGGGATGGCTGCTCCAGACTGGCATGGGGCAGAAATCTGGAGGGTTAGGTTATAATTCCCTGAAAGAGTTTCTGTCTTTTATGGAAAAACGTTGAGAAAATGAACATTAAAACTTTAAAAAGCCCAGATTTTTTAGTTACAAATTTTTAAAATACTTAAGCTCAAAATCATTCACATCTCTTCTCAAAGAATTTCCTATTCCTATTCAGGTTGCCACAATGAACATGAACCTGAAAAAGTTTCTGTCTTTCATGGAAAAAACATTGAGAAAATGAACATTAAAACTTTAAAAACCCAGATTTTTTAAAATGGGTTTAATAAATTTTAAAAATAAATTTTAATTTTTTTAATTTAAAAAAATAACTATTTAAGCTCTAAATCAGAGCTGATTTGATCATTCACATCTATTCACAGAGAAGTTCCCATTCCTGTTCAGATTGCCCAGATGAACATGAACCTGAAAAAGTTTCTGTCTTTCATGGAAAAACATTGAGAAAAATGAACATTAAAACTTTAAAAATCCATATTTTTTAGTTATAAATTTTAAAAATAAATATTTGAGCTCAAAATCAGAGCTGATTTGATCATTCACATCTATTTTCAGAGAATTACCCACTCCTGCACAGATTGCTCAGATCCCTCCCGATTTGAGCCACTACAATTCCAATTTTGGGGTTCCCCAGCAGCGCTGTCCATACTCCACCATCACTCTCGGTCTGGATTTGTGGAGCAGCAGCTTGGGGATCCCAGGTGGGAAAACCACCAGGGAGATCCTCTGCAAAAGGCTCCCCAAAAGTGAATTTTTGACAGCATGGCTCAAAGCCAAACCACCACACCGGGTCAAGGTGAGAAAACGGCGTCAGGAGCATCACCCAAGTGGAATTTTCCTGACAAATCCCCGAGATGTTTGCAGAGAGTTTTTCACCCTGCCCTGCTGCCAGACAGAGCCAAATTCCATCCCATGGCTGTTACATAACACAATTAACAGGAACACTGCTCTGTCCTTACGTAAGAAATCTGGGGGCACTTTCTGTTCCAGTTTCACCTCCCCTTTCATCACCTTCCCCTCGCAGGTAACGCTCGTGCCTCGCTCGGGGTCACCTCATTAAAGCCGAGCCCCAAGCCTGGGTGATTTATTTATTCCACCTGATAAAAGCAGGATATTACTCACTGTGATAACACAGGGTCATTTGCACTGAAGCCTCTCTTGGCAAACTTTTAATACAAGGAATAACACCCGTATCAGATCCCAGATAAAAGCTGTCATATCCCAGCCCCAGCTCAGGCCTTCCAGGGGCTGTAATTACCTTCTGTTTGGGGTTTTTTTTTTGTTGTTCTTTTTTTTTTTCCCCTTAATTGTTGCTCATAAAAATCAAGGCAGAAAATTAAATTAGTTCAGTGCTATTTAGCACAAGGTTTATTCAAAGGCGAGGCCGGGGGTGGTTGGGTTAAACTCCACTTCAGGCCTTGAGCTTGGGGTTGGGTGGGCAGCAGGGATAAGGGAGATAGTATTGTCCCATATTTCCTGCGTGGAAAGGTGCAGGAAATTCTGGGGACAGCCCTTGGCCCCCAAAACTGCTCCCAGAGCATCCTTTTACAGATGGGAACAACCCCGGCGGCGCTCATTTGATCAATTCCCACTAAAAGCGAAAAAAAGGGCAAATTGGGGGAAGAATTGTGATGGTCCCAAGTTTGAGTGAGAATTTTGACCCCATCCAGCTGAGTCTCGCTGCACGCCAGACCCAAAAATGAGTTTTTCCTCCCTCCTGAGGCTGTTCCAGCCCCAGCAGAGCTCCTGGGGCAAGCTGCAGCAATGGGGGCTGAGCAGAGCCCAATTCCTGCAGGGCTGGAAGGGTCTCACCGAACCCAAATCCCTCCCATCAGAGACCTGGCCACAAAATTCAAGGGCAGTGGGGTTGTTTTAAAATTAGGAAGGGCCTTGACTGCCCTTTCCCAGGAATTATTTTGTGAGTTTGGCTTTTTCCTTTGGATTTCTGTGACCGTCCAGGCCAGGGAGGCAGCAGCACTCCAGGGAGGGCTGGCCCCGAGCGTGGCACCGAGGCAGGGACGCCTCGGGAGGTGTCAGAGCCACGATAAGCTCTGATTAAACTTTCCCCAGAGCTCAGCCCCCAGTGTCAACAAGCGTTGGGATCAGCCAGGCAAACACCCAACGCCAGGGAGGAATCTCAGCCCAGCTGGGCTGGAGTGCCGAGCTCCCCAGTTCCTCAATTCCCCAATTTCCAGCTGAGCAGGGAATTCCTGGCAGCTTCCCCACAGTCAGCTCTGTCCCCACACATCTGTTGATCCAAGATGTGGATCATCTCTGGGTGTTTTCCCTGATTTATTGATCCTGGGAAGGTGCAGGGAACTTTTCCGCAGGGTACACACTGTCCCGGCCCTGGGCATCCACAGGGAACATTCTGTTGGCTTCTCCTCCCGCCCCATCTCCCCACCAGCCACCCTGGGCAGCCCAAAATCCCAAATAACACCTGGACAAAGCCACGGGATGCTCCTGATCTCACGGGGTGGGAAAGCAGAGGGCTCATCCTGTTCCCTCCGTCCTCGCCCTAAATCAGGGATGACATTCCCCATGGGCACAGCAGGGAGGTCTCACCCTTCAGGAACTCTTTTAAAAACCCCAAAGCCACTTTTTAAAGGCTCCACAAGCCCAGAGAGCTCCTGCCAAGGACAGCAGGGCATTTTGGCTGCCAAACCCAGGAGCCACAGCGCATTTTCCTTCCAGGAGTGGATTTTGCAGCTTTCCCTGCTCTTCCCAGAGCCTGGAGGAGAGGAAGGATCCCATCCCCCGTGTCCCTGTGCCATCACCCCCCTAACACCCCAGCACATCTCAGGCTGAGCTCAGCTAAGCTCAGGACTAGCCCTCCATGTGCTGTAACTCATCACAAAAAACCCACGCCGATATTCCGAGAAAAATGTCTTTTTTTCCCAGATTGGGCAAAAGGAAGGTTAAAAAACACCATCTGTCATGGGAATTTTTCCTCCCCCTATTTCTCTGTTCTTTCCATCGTTAAAGGGAAGTGGGGAGGGGGAGAATGTTCATTTGAAGCCGGCCCCAGGTTTTATTAATTGATGGCAAATAATCCGCAGATAAAACGCCCAATAAATGTTTTAATGAGAACATATGGCAGGGAAAATTGATAGGAGCGAGCCTTTGAAGATTTCCTCAGGAGCAGAGGTACAGGAGGGGTGGGAAAAGGCTTGGACAGGGAATTCTGAATATTCCTCAAAAGGACAAGAAGGAAGAGGGTGGAGAGGAGGGGGATCTCTGCTGTCCCTGAAGGAATGCCCAAAAATCCCAAATATCCCATTATGAGACAGTTCCCATCTCCAAATATCCCATTATAACACAGGCCCTAAAACAATTCCCATCTCCAGATATCCCATCATGGCCCTAAAACAATTCCCATCTCCAGACATCCCATCATGGCCCTAAAACAATTCCAAATCCCACATATCCCATCATGGCCCTAAAACAGTTCCTATCCCCACATATCCCATCATGGTCCTAAAACAATTCCCATCTCCAGACATCCCATCATGGCCCTAAAACAGTTCCAAATCCCACATATCCCATCATGGTCCTAAAACAGTTCCCATCTCCAGATATCCCATCATGGTCCTAAAACAGTTCCCATCTCCAGATATCCCATCATGGCCCTAAAACAGTTCCAAATCCCACATATCCCATAATGGTCCTAAAACAGTTCCCATCTCCAGATATCCCATCATGGCCCTAAAACAATTCCAGACTTTCCCACCCCCTCCCCAGCTGGGAAGGGACCCGAGCCCTGATTTCTCAGTTTACCTCCAACGTTTGCCCTGCATTTTTTACGGGGCCGCTCGAAGCTCGGCTGAGAAGTTTCTCAAGGCCCCTCCAGAGCCCCCCCAGCCCTCTCCCTGTGCCTCCCCACAGCTTCTAGGAACTCCCCCAGGCAGGCAGGGATTGCTTGGAACATCCCCACCTCGCCCTGTGCTTGTTGGGCTCTGTCCAAGCCGAGTGCCAGGGAATATTTGTGTGTCCCGATCCAAATGAATGGAGCTGCTGAGTTTGGGGTTGGAGCAAAACCCCACAGGACAATCCCCCCCATTGATGGAGCCCTCCTGCTCAGAGCCATTCCTCCCGTGGGATGGGCATGGCCTCCTGCTGGGATTTCTTGGGGAAAAGCCACTTTTCCCTGGAAAAACCATGGCTCTGCTGCCAGCTCTGCCTCCTTTGGGGCACCCACCACAGAGCCCTGGAGCCCAAGGAAAGGGGGAATGGGAAAGGGGAAAGCACACACAGACGATTTCCTCCTGGATGCTCAGGGCATGGACACTGAGCTCTGCTCTCGCTGGGTCCAGCCCCAGTGACCCCAGGCCACGCTGGGTCCAGCCCCAGTGACCCCAGGCCAGCCCCAGTGACCCCAGACCACGCCGGGTCCAGCCCCAGTGTCCCCAGGCCACACTAGGTCCAGCCCCAGTGACCCCAGGCCACGCTGGGTCCAGCCCCAGTGACCCCAGGCCACACTAGGTCCAGCCCCAGTGACCCCAGACCATGCTGGGTCCAGCCCCCGTGACCCCAGGCCAGCCCCAGTGACCCCAGGCCACGCTGGGTCCAGCCCCAGTGTCCCCAGGCCACGCTGGGTCCAGCCCCAGTGACCCCAGGCCACGCTTGGTCCATCCCCAGTGTCCCCAGGCCATGCTGGGTCCAGCCCCAGTGTCCCCAGGCCATGTTGGGTCCAGCCCCAGTGTCCCCAGGCCATGCTGGGTCCATCCCCAGTGTCCCCAGGCCATGTTGGGTCCAGCCCCAGTGTCCCCAGGCCATGCTGGGTCCAGCCCCAGTGTCCCCAGGCCACGCTGGGTCCATCCCCAGTGTCCCCAGGCCATGTTGGGTCCAGTCCCAGTGTCCCCAGGCCATACTAGGTCCAGCCCCAGTGTCCCCAGGCCACGCTGGCTCTGTGTCCTTTGGCTTCCCAGTGACATCCTCGGGCCACGCCAAGCACGGAGCAGATCAGCTCCCAGTGCCACGCTGGGGTTGGGAAGGACAAACTCCTGAAGGGAGCAGATTCAACAGGGGCAGCCACGGACAAGGGAGAAATACAAAAAAACACTAAAAAAAATGCAAAGGTGTCAATTTTCCAGCTGCTCTCTGGCTCTCTGCTGCCCATAACCACACTCCAAACATTATTTTATGGTGCAAACAGGCAGAAAGCTCCTGCTGGGAGCTTGTGGGACCAACTGCCCACTCACAGAGGGGGAAATAGCCCAGGTGGACACCAAGACCTGGAGTTCCTTGGAGGCTGAGCCAGGGCAAGGCCTGGCTTGGCTCTGGCTGCAAACCACAGCTCGGAGCCATTGCCGGTGCCCATCCGCATGGGAAAAAGCAAACACACCCTGAGGAACGGCTGTGAATGGCACGAAATGATGCTGGAGAACCTTTCCCGCTGGTTTGGCTTCTCCTGAGCTCTGGAAGCAGAGCTGAGCCCCAGCCAAGGCTTGGCCAGAGCCACTGGCAACCACTCGCCACCTCCAACTGCTCCCACCCACGTTTGGGGGAACAAGGGAGAGGCTGTGCTCCTGCAGCTCTGGAAAATCGCTCATAAAATGCCAATTGCTTGGTCAGAGCTTCTGGTTTAAAAAAAAAAAAAGTTTGAGTGACACAAACCCTCGTGTACAAACCCATCTCCCACAGGTCAGTGCTGCTTTCTGCTGAGGACACTAATAAAACCAAGGTGAGCTGAGAATTGTGCTCCTGAGAGGTGCCACGCACAAAAAAAAAAACAAAAAACACTCAACCCCAGCCTGATTCTTACTTCTTTTCCCTAAGTTGTGCTGTGTTCTTCTGGATCTGTCCTGGCAGCTTCCAAAGTTATTTGGATAAATGGAACATTTGGCCAATTTGAAGCTTGTTTGGGTAAAGATGGAGCTCCTAAAGGATGGAGGTCTGTGACAGAGGATGGCCAGGGAGGAAGAGGGAAGCCTGTGGATGTGGTGACTGGGAAAGTACAGGGATGGATTGGATGGAAGAGATTTTACCCAGAGAAAGCTCTTGGGAACACCTCAGAAATGGGAATTCTCTTCCCCATCTGCCCTGCTAACAGAGGAGGAGTTTCCCCTCCTTCAGCCACCTTTGGGAGAAGAGGGATGGGATGGGATGGGATTGGGATGGGGAGGGGATGGGAGGGGATGGGATTGGGTTGGGATGGGATGGGATGGGATGGGATGGGATGGGATCCATGGGATGGGATGGGATGGGATGGGATGGGATGGGATGGGATGGGATGGGATGGGATGGGATGGGATGGGATGGGATGGGATGGGGATGGATCCATGGGATGGGATGGGATGGGATGGGATGGGATGGGATGGGATGGGATGGGATGGGATGGGATGGGATGGGATGGGATGGGATGGGATTGGGATGGGATTGGGATGGGGAGGGGATGGGAGGGGATGGGATTGGGTTGGGATGGGATGGGATGGGGATGGATCCATGGGATGGGATGGGATTGGGATGGGATGGGATGGGATGGGGATGGATCCATGGGATGGGATGGGATGGCATTGGGAGCAGGTTTTTTCCAGCCCTCCTGAGCCAGATGTGCAGCCCTGGGACAGTCTCATGTCACACCCAGCTCCTCCAAAAAGCCTGGCCAGGAGCTCTGCCACTCCTGCAGCCACATTCTGCAGCCTGGGCCGATGTCTGCAAAGGCTGGCACTCTCCAGCATGGAAAAACATGGAAAAAGAACCCTAAAGAGCAGTGGGGTCACACCGCGGCATTCCCAGCACTGATCACCCTACAATTAGCAGCGCATCTCATTAAGGCACTTTGCCCTCCCGAGGATGGCAATTAACGCAAACAAAAGCAGAGACGTGGCACACCCTGAAATCCAGAGGTTTTCCGGATGGCTAAAGCCTGGCCTGGGGCCAGCCCGCGGCTCGGGGGCAGCAGAAGGGATTTAGGAGCTGAACTCCTCCTGTTCCCCACCGGGCCGTTCGGGCAGAGGGAGCAGCCCCAGCCCCCATCCAGGAGCCTGGAGTCAGATCTCCATCTGAACTCGGTGGCTTGGGTTTGATTCAAGAATCACAAATTACCTCGACTTATTATTATTATTATTCATAATAAAGTGTTATTCCACGCAGGAGCCCCGAGTTCATTGTGATGTGCACCTGAGGGCTGGGCAGGGCTGGAAGGAGCAGAGGGATTTCCATTGTCTCCAGCAGCTCCCGGGGCTCTGCCTGAACTCCGGGATGGGAACCTGCCCCAGCAGGGGTTGTGTTTGAGGAGCTGGAGACCACCAGGAACCCTCTGGTGGATTCGCCCTCAGGGAATTATCAGTGCTTTATTTATACTCAAAGCCCTCAAGTCACCATAGATGGAGTAGGGAGTGCTCAAAAATGAGTCATGAAACAGCTGAAACCTCCCTCTCTCTGCCTTTCCTTATTCTCCATCCCATCCCTCCATCTGCCTTTCCTTACCCTCATCCCATCCCTCCGTCAGTCTTTTCTTATCCTCATCCTCATCCCCCATCATAGCCCATCCCATCCCATCCCATCCCATCCCTCCATCTGCCCTTCCTCATCCTCCATCCCATCCCTCTATCAGCCTTTCCTTATCCTCCATCCCACCCCATGCCATCATCAGCCTTTCCTTACCTTCATCCCATCCCTCCATCAGCCTTTTCTTATCCCCCATCCCATCCCATCCCATCCCATCCCATCCCATCCCATCCCATCCCTCCATCAGCCTTTCCTCATCCTCATCCTCCATCAGCTTTTCCTTATCCTCATCCTCCATCCCATCCCTCCATCATCCCTTCCTCATCCTCCATCCCATCCCTCCATCAGCCTTTCCTCATCCTCCATCAGCTTTTCCTTATCCTCATCCTCCATCCCATCCCTCCACCATCCCTTCCTCACCCCCATTCCTTATCCCATCCTACCGCTGAAAAGCCACCCCAGGGCTCAGCGAGGGCACAGTCCCTCGGCCAAGCTCTCTGTTTGCACACCCAAAAACCGCCCTGGAAAGCTTCTCCTGAGCTGAGCTTTTCTCCCCTGTCCTGCAGAGCCACGGCACGGCACAAACCCTCCCCAAACCGCAGCTGGTGCCGTCCCTCCCTGTGCCAAGGGGATTAAAAACCAGGATCTCGCAGGACAAACAAGGACATTTTCCTGCTCCTTTCCAGCAATCATCGCTCTCCCTCCCCTCTTTCACTCAAACCCTCGGCAGAAACGCTCCTGCTCTGACACCCCACGAGGGTTTCCAGCCCTCCCCTTCCCTGGGTGCCAGCAGGGTGAGGAGGGACCCCGAGCTGCCCTCTGCTCCCCCGGGAATGCTCTCGGTGCCCCTGCGCCCTGTTTGGTTTGGATGTCACCAGGCTCGGGGTGGCTCAAACTGACCTTTCCTGTTCGCTGAGTCTGCAGCCTCGGATGGGGCACGAGATGTTGGAATGAATCCCCTCCAGGGGCTGCAGGATGGGAGAAAGGAGCCCCTGGATTGGAGAAATGAATCCGACAGATCAGGGAAAGGAGCTGGTGGATTGGAGGGATGGATTCGCTGGATTGGAGAAATGGATCTGGTGGATTGGACAGATGGATCCGATGGATTGGAGAAATGGGTCTGGTGGATTGGAGAAATGGGTCCAGGAGATCGGGGAAAGGAGCTGGTGGCAGCCTCGCTGTCTCAGCTGAATGAGGACCCCTCCTACTCTGCTAAAAACCCTTCCTGGGGCTCTTCCTGCTGCCTCCTGGGGGCTCCCAGCCCCACCCCGGGTCAGCTGAAGGCACTCAGCATACTCCAAGGTCAATCCTGAGCATGGCCAGGGAAGCCCCCAGGGAGCCCCCGACTGATGGGGGCAATGTTAGAAAACAAAACCGTTTAAAAAATTTTATATCACTTTATTCAGTAATGATAATAAACTATGAAATAAATTACCTTTTTTTATTTATATAACTTCATTCTCCTGGCCAGAAAATAAAGTAATGCCTTGATTCTCTAACATTAAAAATGCTGTTGGAAGGGGTTTTTGTTTTTTGGTGACAGCAGCACCAGGCTGGGAGTTCATGGGACAGAGCTTCCTTAGCCCAGCCCACCAGATCCCCCCAAACAACCCCAAAATGGCTGAAATCTCCCTAAAGAGCCTTCCCAGGCAGACAGGGCTCTCCCCACACAAGGACACTCCACGGTCACCCCGCTGTCCTCCTGCCTTTTTCTCTCACAAAAGCTGCCAGACCAGTAGGACCGGATTTGAGTCTCTTCAGGGGATTTCTATTTTTTCCCTGTCCCCAAATATATCCCTCCTACCCCAGTCACACAGAAAAAATGTGGGTGTTGCTGTGCAGTTTCGGGTCATTCGGGAGAGCTCAGATTTGTCACCTTTTTGCAGGGGGAGTGCTGTTCAGGCTGGAACCTCGGGGAAATGGTTTGGTTGGACACCAAACCTGGACCATTTGATCCCAAAAGATAAAATATCAGATTCTTATCAGGCTTGGAGCCAATTTAGGACAAACGATAGGGTGACAGATAAGCGAATAACTAAATAAAAGCCCACGAGGAGCTGCATGTGCAGTAGGAAAGAGGATCCTGCTTTCCTATGGGTTCTCCTTGGGGCCTGGGGATTCTTTGGGGTCTCATATAGGGCAAGTCCATGTGGCTGTTGCTTTTCTCAGCAGGGTTTAACTGAATCTCCACAAATCACAAAAAAATTGATCTCTTCAACATCCTCTGTGTGGAATTTGGTGGAACTGGAGCAGGAGGACACAGGGCAGGGAGGAGGGGACACAGATCCATCTGCACACCTCTCCATCCTACACAAACCCAAACCCAAACCCAGCCTGCTGAGAGCTCAGGCACACAAAAGAGACGCTCAGAGATTTTAAAAACCAAACCCAACCGTCCTGCGAAGAGCAAACATTCCCCTCTGCCAGGCCCCGGGGCTGGTGGCAGGAGCTCTGTCCCATCCCAGGGCTGGCAGAGCCGATCCCAAAATCCTCCTTTGTTTCTCAACTTCACATTTTCTCGGCCGTTTTTTTTTTTTTTTTTTTTTCCTTTTTCTTTCCTTTTTTTTTTTCCCCGTCAGGTAACAATACTTCCTTTCAGGCCCTGCCAAAGCCCTGCTCGAGCCCACTCCGATAAGCGCTGGCAGCAGAGGTAACTGCCATCAATATTTTGGTGAATTTTAACTACCTGAGGACAGCCTGGGGGGGATGGCCCCCGCCGGCTGCGAGCACCTGGGCTCTGGTTAAAAATCCACTTTCAAATCCATCTCCCTGCCCAAATCCCCCCAAATTCCTGCGAATCTTTCTCTGAGGTCTGCACAGACAGAGCTCAGAGCCAGGATGAGCTCCACACTCAGCTTCGTTCTCCCGGCGTTTCTTCCCTTCCCTCCACTCAAATATTCCCCAATTTCTCAAGCGCGGCTTTCAGAATTTGATGTTCAAAAATAAACCAAGCAGCACCAAAGAGGGGATGGCTTTTGTTCCTCGGGATTTGGGGAATTTTGCTGCGAGGCAGCACCTGTTTTCCTCCCGTTCTTCCCACTCCAAAATGGGTTCGGATGTTCCCAGGATTACCATAGAGAGCGGTCGGAGCCTGGCAGCAAATTCAACTCCACACCGAGGTACTTATCCACCCTTCAGAGCCATATTTATAATCTTTCCTCCAAATTTTTCCTTCAGAAAATTCAGTGATATTCTGTCAGGCAGTCGGAGACTTTCTGTGTTATTATTAAGATCTAGCAAACATTTCTCGGGAAAAAAAAAAAAAAAAAAAAACAGGAGCTGGAGGGTGCTATGCTCAGAATAAACTTTTCCCACTTAGCAGCAGGATGAGTTTTTTTCTTCTTAAAAAAAAAAAATCTGATTTTTGCCAAGTTAAATGGTCAGAGTGTATTTCTAATCTGTCACAGGTAGGAGAGGCAGGTAGAGAGGCAGACACAGAAAATGCAGCACTCCCTGCCCTCCTCAGTTCTGCTTTTTTACCTTCTTTAATTCTGACACCACCAGTGTTATTTTTTCTTCTCCCCGTAAGCTGTTCCTGCTTTTTCGCCACTTCAGCGAAGGAAAATGGAATAAATGATCCTCCTCTGCAAGGCCTCCTTGTGCAGCTGAAAGTCAATAAATAAATTAATTAAAAAGCAGTTCTGTTCATGAATTATGCAGCGATTTCAAGAGGAATTAAAGCAGCACCTCTCGGCTGTCCTGCCCCTTGGAGGCTCCAGGCTGCGATGGAGACCTGGACCTCCAGAAAATCACCCGAAATTTCATTTCACCTGGCACCTGGAAATTCCAGCATCTAAACTGGCACCCAGAAATTCCCTGGAAAGGCTTTTCCTGTGGAAAAGGGACTGGGGAGACACTTGGAGCAGGACAGAGCTCCCTCAGCACCGTGGGGAACAGGAAAATTGTGTCCCACCCTCGGGAAAAGGCTCTGCACTCACTGCCAGGGTCTCAGCCTGGCCCCGAGTGATACAGAGGCAAAAAAACCCCAAAAGCCCCAAATTCCAGCAGGGCAAAAAAAAACCCAAAAGCCCCAAATTCCAGCAGGGCAAAAAAAAAACCAAAAGCCCCAAATTCCAGCAGAGAAAAAACCCCAAAAACCCTAAATGCCAGCAGAGCAAAAAAACCCCAAAGCCCCAAATTCCAGCAGGGAAAAAAAACCCCAAAAGCCCCAAATTCCAGCAGGGCAAAAAAACCCCAAAAGCCCTAAATGCCAGCAGGGAAAAAAAAAAAACCAAAAGCCCCAAATTCCAGCAGAGAAAACACCAAAAGCCCCAAATTCCAGAAGAGAAAAAAAAAACCAAAAGCCCCAAATTCCAGCAGGGCAAAAAAACCCCAAATTCCAGCAGAGCAAGCCCAGAGCACGGAGGGCTCAGCACCCCCGGGTGGCACTGGGGACAGGAGGGGACACACAAAAACCAAACCATGGCAAGTGCTGGGGCACCCCCTCCCCACCACCACACCCCGAGGGAGGAATAAAACACAAAGCACGAAAAGAATATCTAAATTCTTAGCTCTGGCTGTAAAATCTGTGTAAAATGGGATATTTCTAGAGAACCTGGGCGCCTTGGCATGGGCAGGCCCAGCTAGGCCCAGCCCTAGGCCTGAGCCTGGCTTTAAACCCGCGGATATTCACCTCCAACAAATCCCTGTTTATTGCTCAGCAGAGAAAACTGCGGGGTTTTTTTACATAAATAATCCCCGTGTAAATAAACTCCCCACCCTGAGCAAACGCCGAGGGATCGCGGCGCAGATTTCTCTATTTTTCAAATAAATCATCCTCCCACCCACCCCAACGCGGGGCCGGCGGCTCCGATTTCCAAATCACCGCGGGGATGGGAGCTGGAAACAACCCAAACAAACAATTTTACAAGCTCCAGAAGTCGAGAAAAACCCCCCCTCCTTTCCCTGCCTGAACCCACCATCCCGAACACCCTTTTTATTTTATTTTTTGAAATTTTTTTCTTTTTTTTTCCCCTTTAAATTCTTGTTTGAATTTGAGGGGCGGGCGCTGCCGATGGCCCAGAGGAAATCGGTGACCCAGGGACATCTGGGAGCCATTAGGGCCCAGACTTCAGGTAGCTCCCAGAAACACGTGCTGGCCACATTACACCCTCCGAGGATATTTCCACAACTTTCCTTCTCCAAATAAACAGTCGGGCTCTCCCTGCATTAGGCAGGAGCTGCACAAACAGGTAGAGAGAATGGCAGTTTTATTCCCCTTCCCAATTCTGATGGATTTTCTTGTAAAGCTGGTGCTGGGCCCTGTAATTTGAACTATCGCTCGGAAAACAGAGCAGGGCTGGTTTGAAATTACGATTTGAATCCATTTATTTATCTGGATGGGACTCGGGAGCATCGGGCAGGGTTGGCACGGAATTCACCCCCACGCTGCTCAGTGGAGCAAAGAAAGTGATAAAAAATAGAGATATCGAAATTAGAATCCACCAGCAGTTAAGAGCTGGGTTGGGACAATTTTTTTTTTCATTTTTAATCAGATTTTATACCTTGTAAAGTGATTTTTATTCTCTTGAACCTCACTATTTCAGGATGGCACAGTGACCACACGGGGATACTGAAGGGGTATCCCTTATAAATAAGGAAAAATGGATAAAAAGAGGTAAAAAATGGTGCCATCAGCATTCCCTGCAGGGCAATTCTCCTTTTCTCCCTATCACTCACTTATTTTTTTTTTTAAAAGGATTAAAATAAGTAAATTATGACAGTGATCCTGTGCCACCAGCATTCCCACTGGGATATTCTCTCTTTTCTCCCTATCCCTCATATATTAAAAAAAAGGATAAAAATAGGTAGAAAATGAAGGTGATCCTGTGGCACCAGCATTCCCTGCAGGACATTTTCCCTTTTCTGGAGAGCTCCGATTGTTAAGAATGAAAATTCCACCTTTTGTCCTCATTACCAGAGCTTTCCTTTGGGATTTGATCCATTTTCCCGAGGGATTGGGAGCAGAGTGATTTCTCTCAGCATCGGATGGAGAAGCATTTCCAGCCCTGGCTCTGAGGGGATTCCGTGCCTGGAAAATTGGGAAAATCCACAGCCAGCAGTGCTGACCAGGCCAGAAATATTACCTCAAGTTAAAGGTGGGAAAAAAGAATAAATTCATCATAATTCTCTTTTTTTTTCCTCTAGGAGAAGACCCTTTGGGGAGGGCATTTCCATTCCCTTGGACTGAGGGGGATAAATTTTCCAGGTAGGCAAAGTTGGCAGAGCTTGGAGCCAAAAGTCCTGGAGCAAATAAATAAATAAATGAATAATGAATAAATAAATAAATAAATAAATAAATATTCCCCTCCCTTCCCTAAATCTCCAGATTAATCTCTTTAATCTCCAGGGGGGGAAAAAAATCCCAGGAGCATTTGTGAAGTCCTAGGCTGTGCCCAGTGGTTTCCAGCTGTGGGAGAAAGAGCAGAAAAGAAGGAATTGTTTCTGTTTTCTGTGGTGGAGGCAGTGCCAGAGCCAGGGAATGCTCCAGCTCTGAAATCCCGAACCCCAGAAGGGAATGGGAATAAACCCACGCCAGGTTTTCCTCCCCGAATCCCAAAAGGGAATAGGAATAAACCTACCCCAGGTTTTCCACCCCAAATCCCTGCAGCACTGCAATTTCTGTCGGCAAAGTTACAAATCCCAACTTTTCCTCTCTTTTCCTCCAATTTTCATCTTTTCAGCACTTCCCAACATTTTTTTTTCCAGGGGCAAACAGCTTTTCCCTGCTCCCAATTCCTGTGCAGGTATTGAACAGCTCAGCCAGACACCAACGCTGCCACCCAGCTCGGAAAAAGTCGGGATCAGTTCACCCCAGGGCTGGGATTTCCCTCCCGAAACTCCGCAATTTCTTTCACTTTATTCTCCAGAGTGAGGCCGTCACAAGGTGTCTTTAGGCAGAAATTAAAAATTAATATATTTCAGGTACTTGTCTTGGAGTCTTCAGGCTGCTGTTATTTTATATTTAAAAAAAAAAAAAAACAGGGGGAAATGCCTATTCTCCCCTTTTTCTCAGCCATTCCCAGGATTTTAAAGCTCAAATCACTCCCTGGTGTCTCCAGCTCAAGGTGCAGCAGGGCTGTTTATTATCACGATGGGCCACAGAAACTGAACTTTCCAAATTAATCCAATTCCAAGGGATTCTGAGCTGAATTTACAAAATGAATCCAACCTCAGTGAATTCTGAGCTGGAATTACAAAATTAATCCAACCTCAGCAAATTCTGAGCTGAATTCACAAAATGAATCCTACCTCAGTGAACTCCCAGCTGAATTTACAAAATGAATTCAACCTCGGTGAATTCTGAGCTGAATTTACAAAATTAATCCAACCTCAAGGAATTCTGAGCTGAACTGACAAACTTAATCCAATCCTAAGGAATTCTCAACTGAATTTACAAAATTAATCCAACCCCAAAGAATTGACAGCTGAACTTACAAACTCAATCCAATCTCATGGAATTCTCAGCTGAATTTACAAAATGGATCCAATCCCAAACAATTCTCAGCTGAATTTACAAACTCAATCCAATCTGATGGAATTCTCAGCTGAATTTACAAAATTAGAGGCAAATCACAAAATAATTAAATTCCAATTAAAGGCCCAAAGGCTGTCACCCATCAGCTCCTGCTCCTTATCTCCTTTTTTTTTTTTCACTGTACCATGACCTTCTGATAAGGCCGGGTCAGAACGTGCCTGAGAAACTCGGGGATTTTGGAAAATCAATAAATCTGGGACAAAAAGGGACATGAGCACAGCTCTGTGCAAACTGAGGAGGCTGTGCCAGGTGTGTCCAACACTTCTGGATCGGCTGGGATAGGAAATGGGATCAAGGACCACCTGGGAAAGCGGATGGAGGAAAATCGGGGAAAAGCCAACATTTAGTGCTGGAAGGGAAAACCAAGGACAGGCTGAGCCTTCCCTGCTCACAGTGCAGGGGGAAAAGCCCGAGGGTGGATTATTTCTGAGGGATGCAGCCCTGATCTCGTGTTTAATAAATGTCCCTGCTGAGGAGGGGGATTTTGGCGATAATTAAGCTGCAATTAACGGAGCTGCTGCAAGCAGCCCTCCAAAAATGCCAGAGCACACACTCCTGGATAAATCCAAAGGCACAATCGCACCTGGAATTTGTATTTTGGGCCTCTGATCAACAATTGATCTGGTTTTGATATGAAAATGAAGAGATCTGCTGCGGGAACGCCTCTGTTTTTGGGGATTCCACCCCAGCCCGAATCCTCCCGGTGTTCCTTCAGTGCACACCGTGAGCAGGGGAAGCGTTCCCGGGAATGACAGAAGCTTTTCCTGGGATTTCTCACCCACCGGGGGAGGCTGGTGGCACTGCACAGAGGCACGGCTGGCCTGGGTGAGGTCAGAGGGGACAGGGTGACATCACAGAATCCCTGTCCAACACCAATCCCAAAGCCAGAGGGTCGGGGCAGAGCCTGACCCTCCCCAGGCTCAAAGGGGAGTGGATCAAACCCCATCACAGCCCCCAAAACATCGATAAAACAATTTCTTTCAGCACAACTCATCTGATATACATCAATAGTTTCAGTTTTGAGAGAAAAACCTCCCAAAAATCCCCCCGGGTCTGTTCCCTCTGCTCCCAAGATTCCTGTCTCCTCCACTCCCGGCACAGAAAGATTATTTCCTAAAAAACGGGGATTTGATTGAGCACAAGGCAGGAAAAAATCATCAAACAAGGGCTCGAATCCTCACTAAAAATCTTCCCTGCTCTCCGAGCTCGCCACTTGGGATAAAACAATGTTAATTCCTGCGAAAAGAAAAGGAAACTTCCATCCTGACGGGAAAGCAGCAGCAGCAGCAGCTTTTAAAGGCAACTTCCACCCGCCTGTGATTAATCAGCTTGTCCACCTTGTCTAAATAGTCCATCGAGCAATAATTAAAAATAATAAGCCAGAAATTATCAAATCACACACAATAACTGCAAAGCTCCTTCCCATTTCGCTTTTGTTTATTGTTCAAACTTGTCAAGCCACTTGCCTCACTTCGAGCAGCCTCTCTGGGCAGGCAGAGTCCCTTCCAGCAGATGGATTTGCAGGATGAAAAATGTCCTAATTATTACCCTTTTCATTCCATCAATTACCCTCTCAAATTGTCCTGGTGTTTGTCTCTGCCAGTGCTCAGCATTGCCAGGGAACAATCTGTTGTCACCAGGTTTTTTCTCCTCTCCAGGTACATTTGTTGAGATTTTGGTCCCAGCAGCTCCAGCTGAGATAAGAACAATCTCCTGCCTGCATTTGCTTTGATGTTCTGCAACAAACATATTTATTAAATGAGGTTTGGTGAGCGAAATTCCAGTGTGCACCACCCTAGAGCTGAAATTAGCCAGGGAAAATAATTCAATTATCTCCTTTAATATTTGCTGAAAGTTCGCCTTTTTCACTGCAAATAACAATGCAAAATTCAGTGTCCCTCTCCTGGAATATTGAATATTTAGTAGAGGAAAGAAATACAGCTCTGGGAAAAGCGTCCTCGGTGTTTCAGGAATAAAAACCCCCAAATTCTCCTGGAGAAAAACCCCGCTCTGCTCGCAGTGCCCCTGTCCCTGCACACAAAGGCTCTGGAAAGAGCACAGCCACTTACCTTTAAACTCACCCAAAGCAAAACTACTTCCCAAAAGTTTGCAAGCAAAAAAAAAAAAAAAAAGAGAAAGAAAAAACAACCCAAAATCATCACCAGAACCTCAGGGACAGCTAAAGACAACCAGGGGCTACCAGGGAGAGGGATTCGAGTCCGTTTATTCAGAGCTCCTTCCCCGCTGCCTTGTCCTTTTTTCTTTTTTTTTTTTTTTTCCTTTTTTAAACTTTTTTTTTTTTTTTCCCCACGTGCCCTTTCCAATACCTTGAAACCCCCCCCTCGTTCTGGTAACGGCGACAATCGCGACAGGGGAGCCCCGCCGCGACAGGGCACGGAGGCTGCCGCTGCCCCGAGGATTGTCCGGCGGGACAAAGGCTGCGAATGAAAGCAGCGAATGAAAGCAACTTCCAGAAAGCCCCAACTTTAACGCTCGAGTTGAAATGAAAAATTCTGGGCTCCGTGGTTTGGAAAGGGAGAAGCGCTCGGAGCTTTCTGCCCCCGAAAGGCGCTCGGGAGCGCAGGGAGAAGGGGAGGGAGGTGGGAAGGGGCGCAGCTTGGTGGGAGCTCCCACCAAATCCCCTTCTCCTGGAGCCTGAAAAACAGGGATCTGCTTTATTGCCCACCTGGATCAGGATTCGAGTGACAGCACTCGGATTTGATTCTGATCCGCACGGAAAAGCCGTTTGCGATTAAAAACGTGTGATTCCTATAAATCTGTAAAGATTCCTATAAAGATAAATACTCGTAGTGATCCACAGATAACTCCGGGAAGCTCCCGGTGTTTCGCTTCGAGGACAAGCCCCGAGCAACTCACGAAACTTTTTTTTTTGGGGGGGAGGGGGTGAGGAAGGAGGTGCCGCCGCTCCTTCCCCGGCACAGCTCCAGGCCGGTTGCGGGACCGGGATGAGGGTCCGGGATGAGGGACCGGGATGAGGGTCCGGGATGAGGGTCCGGGATACGGGACCGGGATGAGGGACCGGGATGAGGGTCCGGGATGAGGGACCGGGATGAGGGTCCGGGATGAGGGTCCGGGATGAGGGTCCGGGATACGGGACCGGGATACGGGACCGGGATGAGAGACCGGGATGCGGGACCGGGATGAGGGTCCGGGATGAGGGTCCGGGATGAGGGTCCGGGATACGGGACCGGGATGCGGGACCGGGATGAGGGTCCGGGATGAGGGTCCGGGATGAGGGTCCGGGATGCGGGACCGGGATGAGGGACCGGGATGAGGGTCCGGGATGAGGGACCGGGATGAGGGTCCCGCATCCCGCGGCAGCGCAGCTCGCTCCGGCAGCGCAGGGAAAGATGTGCCGGGGCCACCGGGCTGGGGAATAACGAGATAAAGAGAAATAAACGCGCAACGCGCGGATGTCGCAGCGGGGGAGGGAGCGGGCGCGGCGGGACGCGCCGGACTCCCCCTCCAAAAAAAAAAGAAAAAAGTTTTAAAAAGAGAGAGAAACTAAATCAAAGCAGCGATTTTGGGGCATTTTGCGTCACCCACGGCAAGCCCCCCGTGGCCGCCCCCGCTCTGTCCCCGCGGTGCCGGGGGGGCTCGGGGGCGCGCCCGGCCCGGCCCGGCCCCCCGCCCCCAGCGCGCCGTTCCTGAGCCTCTGGCGCCCCCTCGGGACGGAGCGGCGCAGCGCCCGCGGGCCCGGCGCGCTCCGCTCCGCGCGGCCGGGCAGCACCCGCGGGGACCATCCGCGGGGCTGAGCCGCGGGGGATGCGCGGGGCCGCGTGTCCCGGCACCCGGCGGCGGGCGGGCGCGGCGGTGTCGCTGCCGTGCCCGCTGTCGCTGTCGCCGCCGTCGCTGTCGCCGTCCCGCCCGGCCGGGCCGTGCCCCCTGCGCGGCGCTGCGCGGCCCCGCCCCCGGGCGCGGCTCAGCCAATGGCGTTGCGCGGGCCCCCGCGGGCCGCGCTGTGATTGGCGGGGCGCGGGCGGGCGCGCGGCCCCGCGCGGGGTATTAGTGCGCGCGGCGCGCAGCGGCCGCAGAGCCGCGCTGGAGACCGGCGGGGCCACCGCGCCCGCACACAGCCCCGGCCGCCCCTCGCCTTCCTCCTGCTCCTCCCGGCCTCGCCAAAGTTCCTCTCCCCTTCCTTATCTCGGAGTTTTTTGGTTTTCTTTTTCTTTTTTTTTTTTTCTTTTTTCTTTTTTTTTTTTTTTTTGCAGTTTCGTGCTGACGAGGGCAGGGAGAAGTAATAAAAAGTTTTTGCAAACTTTTCGCGGTTCTTCCCCTCCTCTGCGCAGCCGGTGGAGGCTTCGTTTCTCCGAGTTTTACTTTTTTAACCCGTCCCTGCCCCTTAGCGCCTGTTTTTTTTTTTTTTTAAGTTTTTTTTAAATTGTTTTTTCGCCCCCTTGCTCCCCCTCGGCCACTTTCTCGCATGAATCTCCTCGATCCTTTCATGAAAATGACAGAAGAACAGGACAAATGTATCTCCGACGCCCCCAGCCCCACCATGTCGGATGACTCCGCCGGGTCCCCCTGCCCCTCTGGATCCGGCTCGGACACGGAGAACACCAGACCCCAAGAGAACACCTTCCCCAAGGGGGACCCGGACCTGAAGAAGGAGAACGACGAGGACAAGTTCCCGGTGTGCATCCGGGAGGCGGTGAGCCAGGTGCTGAAGGGTTACGACTGGACCCTGGTGCCGATGCCGGTGCGGGTGAACGGCTCCAGCAAGAACAAGCCGCACGTCAAGAGACCCATGAACGCCTTCATGGTGTGGGCGCAGGCGGCCCGCAGGAAGCTGGCGGACCAATACCCGCATCTGCACAACGCCGAGCTCAGCAAGACCCTGGGCAAGCTCTGGAGGTGAGTGCGGGGCCGGGATGCCGGGGGGATGCCGAGCCCGGCGCGCCGAGGATGTTCGGAGCCTGCAAAACGCGCTGAAAACTTCTGCGTGTGCAAAACTTGTTCGGCGGAGGAGAAGCCGGAATAGGAGGGGGAGAGTAGGGAAAGTCGTCGCCTGTGGCCGCCTTCTGGTGTTGGAAGTGATTTCTGTTCTCTGAGCCGTGCCCGAGGCGGGGGGACCGTGCGGGGGCTGGCGGAGCCCCCCGGGTGCTGCGAGCGGGGGCTGCCCCGGCCCTTGTTTGTTTGCGCTGCCGTTGCGGAGGAAATGATGGATTTTGGGGATTGCATCAGCTCGGGCCGGGCCGGGAGGGAGTGCGGGGCGGGGGGCGATGCGGAGAGGGTGGCGGCCGTGAGTGGCGCAGGGCCGGGTGGCCTCCGAGTGCCAAAATAAGGCAGGGAGGGGAGGAAAACAGAAGGCAAGTGAGTCACCTGGCTGCCGCGTCCTCCGTGACTGCCCGAGCGGGCGGGGGGGTCCGAAAGCGGCGGCAGGAGGAGAAACCACTGAGGAAAGCTGGCACTTGGGGATGTCAGCAATGGGGATGTCCCCAAAGCGCCCGGGGACAAGGAGATGTGCCCACAGGGTGGGCAGGGCGAGGGCTGGACCCTGCCGCGACTGCTGCAATTCTGGGCTGGCCACTGAAGGAATGTGGGGACGCAGTGGGGTGACAGCCAGAGAGTGCCCCAGACCGGGGGGTCAGCATTATGGGGGGCTTTGCATCGCCCTTGGTGGGGATCGGGGGGAGAGGCTGGGATTGGTGTCACTGCTCAGTGCCCCCCGCGAGTGCCACAAGTGACCCCTCATCCCCCGTGTCCCCTCAGGCTGCTGAACGAGAGCGAGAAGCGTCCCTTCGTGGAGGAGGCCGAGCGGCTGCGGGTGCAGCACAAGAAGGACCACCCCGACTACAAGTACCAGCCCCGGCGGAGGAAGTCGGTGAAGAACGGGCAGGCGGAGCAGGAGGAGGGCTCGGAGCAGACCCACATCTCCCCCAATGCCATCTTCAAGGCGCTGCAGGCAGACTCCCCCCAGTCCTCCTCCAGCATCAGCGAGGTGCACTCGCCCGGGGAGCACTCGGGTAGGTACCCACGGCCCCTCCAGGGGTTATGGGGGCACAGCACAGCTACCTAAATCTGCAGCCCAAACCGGCCTGGAGTTGGGGCTGGGTAAGGGAGGGAAAGGACAGACCCAGGAATGGAGTGAGAAGGGGGAGAGCTGCCCACGAGCTGTGCCCATAGCACGGGCACACAAATCCTCACCCCAATGTGCTGCCGTGGCCACTTCCCCCTGTTTGCCTGTGAGAAACACAAATCCATGCTTTTTAAAGACCAAAAAACACCTCAAGGACAGCCCATGTCACCACTCAGGTCTGAGGGCACAGCAGGGCGGTGCTGACGGGGTTCACATCCGTGTCCCTCGCACCTGGACATGTGTGTGACCCACAGACCGTGGGTGACCCACTGACAGCGTCATCCCCCCGGCTGTCACAGCGACACCCCCATCACACCTTCACCCCTTTCCTTCCTCCCCCAGGGCAGTCCCAGGGCCCCCCCACGCCCCCCACCACGCCCAAGACGGACCCGCAGCCGGGCAAGCAGGACCTGAAGCGGGAGGGCCGCGCGCTGGGCGAGGGCGGCCGGCAGCCACCCCACATCGACTTCCGCGACGTGGACATCGGCGAGCTCAGCAGCGACGTCATCTCCAACATCGAGACCTTCGACGTCAACGAGTTCGACCAGTACCTGCCGCCCAACGGGCACCCCGGTGGTGCTGCCGGGCACGGCCAGCCCGGCCAGGTCACCTACAGCGGCACCTACGGCATCAGCGGCGCCACGGGCACGCCGGCCACCGCCGGCCACGTGTGGATGTCCAAGCAGGCGCAGCCCCCGGCGCAGCCCCCAGCCCCAGGGCTGCCGGCGCTGAGCGCGGAGCAGGGCCCGCAGCAGCAGCAGCAGCAGGCGCAGCAGCAGCAGAGGACGCACATCAAGACGGAGCAGCTGAGCCCCAGCCACTACAGCGAGCAGCAGCAGCACTCCCCGCAGCAGCTGAGCTATGGCTCCTTCAACCTGCAGCACTACAGCTCGTCCTACCCCAGCATCAGCCGCGCCCAGTACGAGTACGGAGAGCACCAGGGCTCGGGCTCCTACTACAGCCACGCCGGCCAGGGCAGCGGGCTCTACTCCACCTTCAGCTACATGAACCCCTCGCAGCGCCCCATGTACACCCCCATCGCAGACACGGCGGGGGTGCCCTCCATCCCCCAGACCCACAGCCCGCAGCACTGGGAGCAGCCTGTCTACACGCAGCTCACCCGGCCCTAGAGCGGCCGGAGAGAGAAGAGAGAGAAGAAAAAGAATTAAAAAAAAAAAAAAAAATAAAAAAAAAGATAAATCAGAAAAGCGTGAAAGCAGCAAGAATGGAAGGGTTCCTCAGACTGGTTGCTTGTTTGAAGTTGAAATAATGATTCAAAAGACACTCACGTGGAAGCTGGCGGGGAGGGAGAGCGCCTCGAGCCTTCTGCACTACAGCATCCTCCGGGACCCGCTCCGAGCCCCACACTTTGGGACAGACTTGCCAAGGACTGGACTTGGACTCTGCTTCTTGCAGTGCAGAGAGGAGATTTCCACCCAAGCCGCCCAGCTGGCTCCTTCTCTGGACTTCTGTAATGATTTTTTTTTTTTTAGCAGTAATTAAAAGAAAGACCAAAAAAAAAAAAAAAAAAAAAAAGAAAGAAAAAGGAAAAAAAATGGGGGGTAAAAGAGAAAACTCAGAGTCCTCTGTGAGGAATATTCTCTATTTTAAATATTTTTAGTATGTACTGTGTATGATTCGTTACCAATTTGAGGGGATTTATACCTATTTTTTAGAGATTTTTTTAAAATGCTCTTATTTTTCCAACAGCTAAAAAAATGACACTTAGTGGAGCAGCCCTAGGTTTTCTTGCAGAGGTATTTTTGTATAGAGAAGTGTCTTTTTTTGCTCTAAAAATGAAACTAAACCAGCGTGCTCTGCCCTGGGAACCCAGCTCTGTCCCTGGGCAGCACCGGGGCAGGGACCAGCATGGGAGAGGCTTTATTTTTCTAACTCGTAGCAAAACCAGCCGGGAGGAGAACTTCACTTTATTTTTTAATAACCTTGAGCCTTAAAAGAAAAACAAAAAGAGGAGAAAAAAAAAATCTGAGAAAAGAGCCCCAAAGTGCTGCTGAGAAGCCTTAAAGCAGCCCCGAGATAATCACTGGCCCTGGGCTGGGGGGCTGAGCCTGACCCCTCCGGGCACCCCCCACCCACCCCAGGGTGCAAAACCCAGCCAGGGGCTCCTCTCTGCCTCTGGGGGACATCACAGATCCTTTAAATTATTTATTTGGGGAGAAGAGCAGCTTTGAATCACAATTTTGCTTGGTTTTTGTCGTTGTTTTAATCTCCCTCCTAAGAGTTCAGAAGCATTGCATTAGTGGGAGCATTATTTGGAAGGTAACTGTGCCTGTTAAATTATGGTCTGAAACTGTAACCAGTCCTTTATTTATCTCTTTAATTCCTTTTGGTTGTTGTTATTATTATTATTATTATTATTCTTTTTGGAATCTGTGTCCTGGGTTTGTACAAACTTTTTTTGCTCTTCCTTTTTTTTTTTTTTTTTTTTTTTTTTGGTTCGTTTCTTTTTTTTCTTTTGCCTTCGAGGAGAAACTGGAAAGAAAAAAAAAGAAAAAATGAGATTTGTACAAACTAAAGATTGCAAATGTAGCGGATCACTGAATCATTTGCCTTGTTTCCTGCCTCAGCTCTCTGGGACACATGAGCTCGTGCAAGGACGAGCCCCACACCCCAGCCCTGCTGCAGGGGTGGCACCGTTTTAGCCTTCAACCCCCCCAAAAACTGCCTGGGAGAAGGGGGGGACACTGATTTTGGTGAAGCTGTGGCTGAACAGTTAAGGATTGCTTTTTAAAAAAGACAGCAGACTTTTTTTATTTAAAAAAATGATATATTTGTTAACTTTTTTTTTTTTTTTTAGGGATTCAGTAGGAGAAAAAAAATCTTAAAGCACTCTTATAATATGGCATCTTTCTATTTCTGTATAAAAGCAGATCTTTTTAAAGTATTTCTGTAACTTAAAAGACCTGTCCTTTAAATCATATTTTGTCTTTAGGTAAGTTTGGTTTGGTTTTGGTTGCAAGATCCTTCTCTTTGTGAAACTTACCTTGGTTTTTTTTTTTTTTGTTGTCGTTTGTTTTTTTGTATATTATTGTTTGCAATAAATATACATTGTATTAAAAGTTCCACCTGCCCCAGGTGTGGGATTTATTATCAGGGTTTATTATCAGGATTTATTTACTATCATGGTTTATTATCATGATTTGTTATCAGGGTTTGTTATCAGCTTCCAAGGAATGCTGCAGCCTCAGGATGGGTTTGGGTTCATTACTGAGGGTTGGGGTGTCCCCCTTTTTATCCTGAGTGCAGATCTTCCAGAGAAAGGAGAGCCAGGGAATAAATGGGATGGGAGATGGACAAATCCAGGCTGGCCAGGTCAGGGTGTGACCCCAAGGCCACCTGAGCTCCATCCCAAATCCTGCAGGTTCTGTTCTCCTGGGGGTGTCTGCTCCGAGCTGCCCCATTCAGGGCCCAGTTCCAGGAATCAGGGGGCGATTTTATCCCCTCTGGACTCTTTTCCTGTCTGGACAAGCCCCTCTGATCCCCTCTGGACTCTTTTCCTGGCTGGACAAGCCCCTGTGATCCCCTCTGGACTCTTTTCCTGGTGGGAAAAGCCCCTCTGATCCCCTCTGGAGCAGGGCACAACACCCTGCCTGCAGCCCCAGAGATCCTGACCCCAACACAAACCCTCCACACCTCTGCAAAGTGTTTGACAGACACTTCAGCCAAGCACCTGAAGGGATTCATTAACTCTGGGCATTAATTGGGGTCAGTGCCGCTCTGCTGTGCCATGCAGGAACACTTTGATCCCAAACATTTCTCCGCAGGATTTCCCCTGCCCTACTCGGACTTTGCCCACTGCAAGTTTTGGCTTGGGGATAAAAGAACAAACCTGCTTTTTGGGATAAAAGAACAAACTTGCTTTTGGGGATAAAAGAACAAGCCCAGCTCCTGGTTTTCTGGGGAGGAAGGAGCTGAGAGTTCCAGGGAGAGCTCAGCAGGGCCATGACCACGGCGCTGCAGAGCGCAGCCACAAACGATTCCATAAAGCGGAAAATGTCTTTGCAGTGCTCGTGTGGGTGGGATGGGCTGGGCTGTTCCCAAAAAAAGGCCCAAAATCAGGACAGACAGACCCTGGCCCTCCAGGGGTCTGGGCCAGGAGGGACTTTCCCCATCCCACGCCAGCAGCACTGGGTGCAGTGGGAGCAGGGCAGATTCAGCCGGGATTCCTGTTGGATCCCACACGGGCAGAGCTGAGCCCAGCACGGCCCCAGCTGCACCCGGGCTCTGCAGGGACATTTCTGTCCCACCCCAGCCGACCTCAGCTCCCATTCCAGGAGCTGCCCCACCTTCCCAGCGGAAGCATCCCGGGGATCTCTGTTTCAAGAACCCAAAAGAGCAAAGCTCCTGCCCCGGCCCCAGCCCTTCACTCCGGCTCTGTTTGCTCTTGGTGTGGGCTCGAAAGCTCTTGGCCTCTGCTCGGCCGAGCCAAGCTGGACACGGGGCCCGGGGCAGCTCCGGCCTCCTGCCCACCCCCGGCCGGGCTCTGCTCGGGGGGACACCCCGGGAGGGGAAAAAACTGGAAAACTGCACCGCTCCGCGCAGCCTGTGCTAGAAAGCAGAGCAGGAGGGGTGGGGAGGGAAATCATGAGCACAGGGAACTCCGACAATGCTGCAGGGCAGGTTTGAGCGCCGCAGATAAGGGCGGGTGCGGGGACAGATGTGCTGCGAGGTGGCCGCACGGCTCTGGGGTGGGGGACACCGGCAGAGCCCCCAATTCCTGCAGAAATTTGGGATGGGGGAGGGCAGAGCGAGGCTGAGCCCTGCCTCCTCGCCCTCGTGCAGCGCCGCGGTTTAGCTGCGAGAGGAGTTGGGTTTTTCATCAGTTCAGGGGAAAATGAGCATCGATAAAAAGTTAAAATAAGCAGAAAGTTCCCAAGCAGCCCCACACGGCGCAGCCCCTGTGCCATCCCGCTTTTCCGGGCTCGCTGTCAGCCGCACCCCAAGGGAGCTGCAATTTGCATTTCCCCGGCCAGCTGTTGGTGCTGACACCGCGGTCGAGCCGGGGCTTTCTCCCGGAGCGGAGAGCTGTACCGGGACCCGGGGATCCTGCCCGGCCGCAGCTCCCGGGACGGAGCTGGGATGCGGCACCGCGGAGCCGGAGCGGGGCCGGGCTGTCCCTCTGCCCTTCCCGGGGCTGTCCCTCTGCCCTTCCCATGGTCCAGACTGTCCCTCTGCCCTTCCCGGAGCCCGAGCTGTCCCTCTGCCCTTCCCGGAGCCCGGGCTGTCCCTCTGCCCTTCCCGGGGCTGTCCCTCTGCCCTTCCCGGGGCTGTCCCCCTGCCCTTCCCGGGGCCGTGCTGTCCCTCTGCCCTTCCCAGGACTGTCCCTCTGCCCTTCCCAGGGTCCAGACTGTCCCCCTGCCCTTCCCGGGGCCGTGCTGTCCCTCTGCCCTTCCCAGGACTGTCCCTCTGCCCTTCCCAGGGTCCGGGCTGTCCCTCTGCCCTTCCCGGGGTCCGGGCTGTCCCTCTGCCCTTCCCATGGTCCGGACTGTCCCTCTGCCCTGCCCGGGGCTGTCCCTCTGGGGGTCCGGGCTGTCCCTCTGCCCTTCCCGGGGTCCGGGCTGGCCCTTTGTCCTTCCCGGGGCCCGGTTCCTGCGCTCAGCTGGGGATGGCTGAGGAAAAGTGAAAGCAGCGGAATTTCCCTGGGTTTGTTTCCCTCGGGATCACACTCAGCCCCCGGCAGGAAATTGCTGCCCCACGGGAGAGGGGTTTAGGAAGGGGGGACAGACACAAAGCCCTTTTCTCTGCAAAATTGGGCAAAGATGCTTGGGTTCGATGCTGTGAAGATGGAAAAAGTGGGGAGAGAGGAGAACTTGGAGGCACAGGACACGAACGGGTCCAAGGAATCACAGAAGATACAAAAAATAAACCCTGAAGTATTTCTAGCACAACCTCCTGTCTTTGTCCGGCAGGGAATGAGGATGGACATGGGATTGGGATAACTCAGCGGCTGCCAAGGATGGTCCGTGTATCCTGCAGGACACAGGGACACTGCTGTCCCCTCTGCCACCCCCATGGGGATCTGCACCCTGCATGCTCCAGATCCACCAATATCCCACTGTCCCACTGTCCCAATATCCAAATATCCCAGTATCCCAATATCCCAATATTCCAATATCCCACTGTCCCAATATTCCAGTATCCCAATATCCCAGTATCCCAATATCCCAATATCCCACTGTCCCAATATCCCAATATCCCACTATCCCAATATCCCAGTATCCCAATATCCCAATATCCCACTGTCCCAATATCCCAATATCCCACTATCCCAATATCCCAGTATCCCAATATCCCAGTATCCCAATATCCCACTGTCCCAATATCCCAATATCCCACTGTCCCAATATCCCAATATCCCAATATCCCACTATCCCAATATCCCAATATCCCAGTATCCCACTGTCCCAATATCCCAGTATCCCAATATCCCACTGTCCCAATATCCAAATATCCCAATATCCCACTGTCCAAATATCCCAATATCCCACTGTCCCAATATCCCAATATCCCAATATCCCACTGTCCCAATATCCCAGCATCCCAATATCCCAGTATCCCACTGTCCCAATATCCCAATATCCCAATATCCCAATATCCCAATATCCCACTGTCCCAATATCCCAATTTCAGAGCTGGCTGACTCCTCACACCAGAGTTTTCTTCAACACAAACTAGGAAGGATTTAACCCTCAGTTCCCAAGTCGTGATCCCCCAGCCCAGCACAGGTAGGACAGGGTTTCTGTCCCCTCCCAGATGTGTCAGAGGGATAAAAAAAAAAAAAGTTTGACATCTGATTTTCCTGCTGCCAGCGTGGGGATTAATTACACACCTCGTCTGGGCAGAACCCAGCTATCACCACGCAAAGTCTCGCTCCATAAATTTTCAGCTGCTAATAATAAGGCTGGACAGGAGTTTTAAAGCTTCAGTAGACAGTTTACAATTAACCTACTCCTGTCAGCTGGAAAATCACCTTCAAATGGGATTCCAGTTCACGTCGGACTCGCTTTGAGTGAGAGTTTCACTTTCTGAGAGTTAGAAAGTGCTTTAGAAACCCAGGGAAGGAACCGAGCAGAGCCAGGGGGAGGCCCCGGGGCAGTTTCAGCTCAGAGCTGACCTGAATTTCCCCAACATCAGGACAGATCTCACCAGGTATCCCAGGGGACTGCCCAGCCCTTGGAAGCTGGAAATCAGCTCCATGAGTTTGGGAGCTTTCCAGGCTCATCCCAAGCAAGTTTCTGTCAATGAGACAAAGCACACCTTGGACTGAGCAGCTGAGGTAAAAGAAAATGTGGATTTTGAAGCCCCAAACTACCAGAGATGCACAAGGAATGCCAAGCACAGAACACATCCACCTCACCAGCCCCACTGCTTCCTGATCCTCTGTGGTTTTTTTCCCAAGCTTCTTCAATTCCATGAGTTGACACCTCCCAGCTGAGCCAGGCTACCCAGGACATCCCTGAGATGCAAGGAGAGGTGACATTCCTGGAGCTCAGGATGTCTGACACCCTCTGCTCCCTCTTTTAGCAGCTCACTCACTACTTTGGAAAGACAAAAATCATCCTAAAAAGATTTATGGACTTTTACTGTGAGGGTGGGGAGACCCTGAAATAGAATTCCCAGCGAAGTTGTGGCTGTCCCTCGATCCCTGGAAGTGTCCAAAGCCAGGCTGGAGCAGCCTGGGATAGCAGAAGGTGTCCCTGCCCATGGCCCTGGATGGGCTTTGAGGTCCCTTCCCACCCAAACCACTCCCTGATTCTGTCTAGGAAATTTTGGCAGCCAGGCCAGCCCTCGTGGAGCCTCACAGAGCAGGACCTCAGTCCCTCATCTCCAGCCCCAGCCCCAAGGTGAAGCTCCCCGAAGGTCCCCCCTGGGAAACACCTTTAAAAAGCCCCGAGAACGAATTACATCAGCGAGGAGCAACTTGGGGAGGGGGGGCGGGGAGACGCCCAGTCATTTTCTGTGATTAAAAGGCAAATTTTATTCCTGGAGAAACTTGGAAGCAAATGTGGGGTTGCCATGGTTTCACACCCACTGGCTGGAAATGACAATATTAGCAGGGTGACCTGGTAATTAGAAACTGTGCCCCCAGGTCAGGCTGCGGAGAAAATAAAGAGAGATTAGGGCGTGCTAAAGACGCAGCATAATGCTGCGGGCTCCTGAGCTCCCCACCTTTTATAAGCGGCCCATTTAAATGCAGATTATGACTTTCCACCTGGGGCTGCTAATCTGTCTCACAGCCAGATCAAACAATGAGCCAGCGCTCTGCACTGTGGGGCCAGGGTGCTTTGGGGCTCGGGCTGTCAGCGGCTCCCTCAAGCTGCCTGTCCCCCTTTTCTCAGGGGAAAACACAGAGGGTTTCATTTGCGGATGATTCTTTCGGAGCGTTGGATGTTTATGTCCTCTCCCACCCCCAAACTTGGATAACTTGGAGCAAACCAGGCTCAGATTTTCATCCTCATCCTCCCCAAACCCCAATGATTTGGAGACAAACTGGTTCAGATTTTCATCCTCATCCTCCCCAAACCCCAATGATTTGGAGAGAAACTGGTTCAGATTTTCATCCTCATCCTCCCCAAACCCCAATGATTTGGAGACAAACTGGTTCAGATTTTCATCCTCATCCTCCCCAAACCCCAATGATTTGGAGCAAAACTGTTCAGATTTTCATCATCATCTCCTTTCCCCAGACTTCAAAGATTGGAGCAAACCGAGATCAGGTTTTCATCCTCATCTCCCTTCTCCAGACTCCAACAATTTGGAACAAACCAGACTCAGATTTTCATCCTCATCTGCCTCCAAACTCCAATGATTTAGAGCCACCTCCCTGGGCAGCCCTTTCCAATGCTTGACCACCCTTTCCAAGTAGAAATTCCTCCTGATGGCCAGCCTGGACCTCATCTGGTGGAGTTTGAGACCATTTCCTCTTGTCCTGTCATTCCCTGGGAGCAGATCCCGATCCCCCTGGGCTGTCCCCTCCTCTCAGGACTTGTGCAGAGACACAAGGTCCCCCCCGAGCCTCCTTTTCTCCAGGCTGAACCCCCCCAGCTCCCTCAGCCGCCCCTCAAGAAATGCCTGAGGAATCTGAGGAGATTCCTGCCACTCTCAGGAGAAAGAGTCCCCCCCGGGTCCTGCCCATGCAAAAAGCTCGGGAAAAGCAGCCAAGGTGTCCCCAGCTGTGTTTTCCCTGGTGGCAGCTGCTGCTGGTGGCTGGGTGGGGACTGTCCTCAGAAAGGAACAGACTGTCAGAAAGGAACAACCCCGAATCAACCCCCGTGAGCAGGACGTTCGAACCCATCCCGTTGTAAAGGCTAATTCCAGTGTCACCCAAGCCAGGTGACATCGACACCGCCGAGAGTGAAAGGTTTCGGCTCCTCAGAGCTGCACCTGGCCCTTGAATGCTCTTCACTTTCATTAAGAGCATTTCAGCGAGCGCTAATCACAGCCCTGCCCCCGCGGCAGCCCCAGCCCGGCCCGGGCAGGTATTTCCCACAGCCCGGGCAGGTGTCAGGTGCATCAGGGACCTTCCCCTGCTCCTCGGAGAGCGCCAGGAATTTTATCTGCTTTCCTCAAGGTGCCAAACCCAAGGGCTTGAGGCCCAGCCTGTGACAGACCCTGTAAAATGTGGGGTTTTAGGTCCTGCTCTCCCCTCCTGGGATGGATTTGGACATCTCTGTGAGTTTATGGTCCTGGAATCCTGAGCTCAGCCAGCTCCATCGAGCCAGTGTCAAACATTCCCTGTTCCAAAGCCACCTCAGCCTTTCAAAGTAGGGGAGAAACAGGGAAAATGATTCCCGGGAGACTTGGGAGCACACAGGGGAGGATGCTGCCCTCCCCTCCTTTATCCCAACCTTTGCAAAATGCTCGTGGAAAGCCCACGGGGCATCCTGGAAAAGAACCCAAAAATCCTTGGGAAGAGGTGGGCAGAACCATTTCCAGCTGCCTTTTTTTGGTGATAAAACAGGGATTGCTCCTTGTAGCAATGCTGAAGTAATAAAGGAAGACAACAGAAATATGGAGACACAGGGAAAATGGGAAAAGCAAGACTGGATCCCTTCCCATGGCCACCTCTGGCATCCAGGCAAAGCTGAGCTCCTCCGTGCCTCAGTTTCCTCCGTTTCAGATCCTGCTGCACTGCACAAACAATTCCTTTGACACTCGGAAATCACAGACCTCATTTTGCATGGTTTTATCGCTGGTATCAGCCCTGCAGAATAGATTTTGGTCACCTTATCCCTACAGGCAGCACAGACACTGAGAAAGGTCCCAAAAAAAAAAGCCAAAACCGAACCTTATCAGCTTCACCCTCTCCTCCCTGAGCCCCTCTGCTGCCTCCCATCCCCTTCGCTCGCTCCGTTCCTCCTCCCTGCCCAACCTGTCATGGTTTATTTTGTTTGGGTGGATTTTCTTTCTCCTTCTCCCCCCTCCCCGGCCAAACAGATACTTTTCCCATGGAGATGCAGCCCGCTCCGGGCCCATTAGCATCCTTGTGCATAATTAGAGCCGCGGGCATTGTCATGCAAAGCAGCCTCGGATGACAACACTTCAGCCCGGACGACGCAGGAACGCCGCGAGGAAGGTTCTCACACTGGTTTTAGCCAAGGCAAGCCGGGCCCTGCACGGCTTGGAGATTTTAATTCATTAATTAATGGGTGCTGGGCTCCCCTCACAGCCCCATCGGAGCCCCGGCTGTGGGGCTGCCCTGCGTCCATCCCGCCACGGGCTCCACCTCTCTGTGGGATGGGGTCATGGAATGCTTGGGGTTGGAAAGGACCTTAAAGCTCATCCCATCCCACCCCCCGGCCCTGGGACACCTTCCACCATCCCAGGTTGCTCCAAGCCCCATCCGAGCTGGCTTTGGACACTCCCAGGGATGGGCAGTCATCTGTGCCCACCCTCCCAGGGAAGGATTGCTTCCATAGGATACCTTGAACTCAATAAAATAAATTAAAACCCCCACCCCAGGCAACCCCAGGCTCGTTTCCCAGAGGGGCTCCTCCACATGCATCGAAGAGAACGAATCAGCCCCAAATCCTACCTCCAGAGCTAAAATATCCATCAGAAATTTGTCCTGGGGACCTTCAGCAAGCCCAAAGCAGGGCTGGGGGCCCATCCCAGGTGGGATTTCCATCTCTTTCCTCGGGATGTCCTAAAGAGCCCCCAGCAAGAGCCACCCAAAGGGGCAGAAGCAGCCGAGCCAGGGCAGTCCTGGCCATTCCAGTGTGTTGAACCCTCGGGGTGCTGCTGCAAGGTCAGGGATGAACACCCCCGGTGGGTCTGACCCCCAAACCCCTGCAGAGCTTCCCTGCCCAACCGCAGCTCCTGAGCAGCTGCCGTGGGCTGGCACCCACATTCCGAGGGCTTTTCACCTCCCTCGGGGTGCTCTGCCAAGGTTTTAGTACAGCAACAAGAGCTCCTTTGAGGCAGGAATTTCAGAGGGAGGCACTGGGAAAGTGGGCTGCAAGGAAGGACGGCTTTGAACCATTCCTGGCCATGATTTTTGCCATTTGTTATCCTCCCTCACACCAATTCCTGCTTAGTGAAGGACAGGGTGGGAATATCCTGCATTTATGTACATTACAATATTTTTTAATATATATATATATACTTATATTTTTATATTTATATATATATGTTTATATATATATTTATATATATATTTATATAAAATAGTCATATAATTATTATATCCATATTATAGATATAAAAGAGATAGATAGATAGATAGATAGATAGATAGATAGATAGATAGATAGATATTATTTTATATCTATGATATGGATATAATAATTATATGAATATAATAATACCTATATTATAGATATAATAACCATAGGAATATAACACATATATATAATATTTATATGTGCACGTAATATTATATGCATTACTATACAAATATTTTATATAATATTTCTATAAATCTATTATTTCTATATAATCTGTATATAATTATTATATGCCTATATGAATATAGCATTTTATATACTGTTTCTGTATAAATATTACATTACATACATTACTATATTTCTATGTATATGCATATATTTATATTTATATTTAATATTTATATTTATATTTATATTTATATTTATATTTATATTTATATTTATATTTATATTTATATTTATATTCTCTCCACAGAGCATTCCCAAGGCTCCACCTGAGCATCCCAGAGCTTCCCTGGCAATGCCAACCCCTTGCAGGCCACAGGAGTGACTCAGGATCCCACTGGGTCACAGGGATGGAATCTGGGGCTGGGATCCCACTGCCACAGGTTGCTCACAGGGATGGAATTTGGGAGTCAGGATCCCACTGCCCTGAGTCACAGGGGAGGAACTCTGGATATTCCTGAGGTGTCCTGGGTTTAACCCTTAGCGTCTCAGCCCTGCTCTTTGCTTTCACCCTGGGAATTCTCCCTCGCTCAGGGCACAGGGCAAAGCATCAGCGTTTAAGATGCTGTGAAGAAATGCTGCTCCTTCTGGAGCAGCAGCAGGAGTGAGGCATGGAGAGGAGAGAGGAATCCCCACCAATGGCTTCCCAAATTCCTGGAGGATGCCAACACCCCCCATCTCTCTCTGACCAACCCTGCGGAGCTGCACCGCTCCCAAAACCAGGGATTTCAGCCAAAAACACAGCTCAGGGTCATCCTGCACCTGAACGGGTGCAGGTGCTCATGGGATGGGTACTGAAGGGGTCTGGTACTCATTAACAGCCCTGTGTGACCCTTTCCTGAGGGACATTGAGGAAAAATGGGAAGGGAAGGAGCCACGAACAGCCCTGAGGCCCTCACCTGTCCCACAGCCCCTGAAAGGATCAGATCTTGGCCGAGGGGACACTGCGAGCAGCCTGAGTGACACTGGGGGCAGGACACTCATGGGCATCGCACCAGGGAGAAAAAGAGACATCACAAATCCCCAAACCACCCCTGCTCAGCTTCTCCCTGCTCCCTTCCTTTTGCAAAGTAAAAAAATAACCCGGAGAAATTAAATATTCCCCAAAGCTGGACCTGCAGCGCACGTTAATGTTCAGCAGCTCAGAAAAATGACAACTCTTTGTTTAGACTTTCTCCTAATTCATATTTCATACAGGCCTCCCCTAATCCAGACTCAATCCATCTTCCCTCCTGTTTGTTTTCTCTCCCCCCGCCCTTTTTTTTTTTTTTTCTTTTAACCTGCTTAATCCTTTTAAGTTCAAGGATTTGAAAAGCAAATACTATAAAAGATGAAAGGTGCGTTGGAGGAAATCAACTTTGATAAGAGGCTTTTATGGCTTGTAAACCTTATTCCGGCCCTTGGGCTTGAAAGGCAGCACTAATTTTAAGAGCCTTATGCAAGCCTCATGTTGAGCTTCAAAAAAAAAAACTGTTCCAGCCTAAAAATGATGAGGATGGGGCTCAGGGGCTTCTCCCAGAGGAGCTGGGTAAGAAACCAGGAGAGGAACTCCTTTAATAAATCACCTTCAGATAGGGGCTGGGGACTCTTCTCAGCACCTTGCAGGGTTGGGATTACCTTAGGGATATTTCCACACGTTCCCATGGGCTCTGGAGAAGAGGGAACATTATCCCCTGTCTCCACATATTCCACACATTTATCATTTAACATTTAGAAGTGGAGAGGAGGCTCTCGATCAGCTCTAGAATTTTCTGAATTTGTATCAAGAACTACCACCAAAAAAAATGGGAATAATAACAAATCTATTCAGCCACCCTATAGCTTTTCCAGTAGGATTTAGGTCGTGTCCCGAGCGTGTTTTTGGGACTGCCTGGTGCACAAAAACACAGAGAAATTCAGTAATTTTTCAGCCAAGCCCAGTGCAGGGCAGAGACCTCGAGCTTGGCCGTGGTGCCAAGGAAGGTCAGAGCAACACTCTGGGCACAGGGAATGGCCCAGGGACCCAAATTAATGGGATCTCTGGGAGCTCTGCACGTAGCCTGGGTGCTGCTAATGAGCAGCGGGAGCAGCCTGGAATCTCCTCTGCACGCAGCACAAATGGGAAGCCACAAACTGCTCTGAACTTCGAGATTTTCCAGTCCAAATGAGCAAAACGGGGAAAGGGTGGGGGGAAATGAGGCAGGGAGGGAATACAGACTTAGGGAGCTTAAGAGATTTTCCCCAGCTGGCGAGGGGGGACTGAAAGGAGGATTTCTGGATCCCAGTTTGATCCCAAACCCCTTTGCTGCCCTAACTGTTCCTCCATGAAGGCAAACCCAGCTGCAATTCCAATGGATTCCTTCACAAGCACCAGCCCAACCATCAGCACAAACAGGATTTGGGAGCACCCAGGGAAAAACAGGGATCAGGACAGCTGAGATCCTGCAAGGAATCTGCTGGGATGCACAATGCCCCAGATTTTGGGGCTCAGCCCTGCCCGTGGGGCTCCTGCACTCATCCCCTGGTTATTTTTTGGGGTTATTGTCACTGAAAAGCCAAAACTTTGCAAACACAGCAATCCAGCAGTTTTCACCCCTGGAAAACGCTTCCAGCAGCCCTGGGCAGAATGAAGTGCTTTTATCACTGCCTTATCTCTCTCCCGCAGATCTGCAGAGCCCCGGGAGCATCTCATGAATCCGCCAGGCTGCGGGAGAATGAGAGCAGAGAACCAGCCCGGCTTTGTTCCATCCCCCAGGCTGAAGAACTGCCAGTAAATAACAACAGTCCTGGGAATAATCAGGGGAGAAGGGCTGAGGACATTTCCACGGCCATGTGGAGCACAGTTGTCTTGGGAAAGACTTTCCAGCCCAGCCCAGATGTCAGGTGTTCCCCCCAGGATCCTGTCCAGAGCCAGGCTCGCTTTTCTGGGAGGGAACCAGCAGCAGGGTTGTTGTTTCATAGCTAAATAATGTCCAGTTTGGGGTAATTTTCACCTGGGAAGCACTTTAGGGGAGCTGGGAGCTGTGCCCAAGCAGGTGAGGAGCAGGAGGAGGTGACACACACAGGGATTTGGGATGCAGACCTGGCATATCCCAAGCCCAAACCCCAACCAAGCCACGGGAAGATCACCTGGGAAAAAAAAACAGCCTCCACTTATGGGATAAACCCCTAAATCTTTAAAATTAAAGAACATCATGGCAAATCCACCATCTTTATCCTCAAACATCATCCTCTAGGATTCCAGCCGGGTCCCATGTCCCTGCTCAGCTCCCGATGTCCCCAGGAGGAGGAGGAGGAGGAGGAGGAGGAGGAGGAGGAAGTGCAGCTGCTCCTCTCAGCAGCCCCACGGCACTGCTGACACTCAGTCCATCGTGCCTGCAACATTTGGCCACCAGAGCTGCTCCCTGTTTGTTTTGGGAGGACCAGGGATTGCTCAACAGCTGCTGGGGAGGCCTGGTTAGCCAAAAAAAAAAATAATAATGCCCTACCCTGAGCACATCTCCAGGGAAACCAAGTGGTTTTTCCACTTATTTCTGTGTCACCAGCAGCACCAGGGGACTCTGCCCGAGAGCAGCCCCACATGGAGGGACAGGAGCCACCCAACCCAGCAGGAATGGGGCGAGGAGGAGGACAGAGGAAAGGTGACACAATGGGTGGCCAGGGCTCAGCCAGAGCTCAATTTCCAAGGCCTGAGTGGGCAGAGGAGGAGGGAGCCCTTCCCAAAAGGTCTGTTTCCAATCAAAAGGAGCATCCCAGAGGAGGGGCTGCCTGTGCCTCCCTGGCTGCGCTTCCAGGACACTTCGAGCCGCGTGGGAAGGGCCAAAGGCAGGGATGAGTGAGGAGCCAAGCGCCCGGGGAGGGCAGGGAAAGGCAGGACAGGGACCACCCGTGGGGCTGCACGAGCCCCCAGCGCATCCAGCCCTGCCATCCAAGAGCTGCTGAGCCACCGCGGACCTGGGAGGGACCCACACGAGGGGCAGGAAATGGCAGGCAAAGCTTGCCACAAACCCTGAAAATGTTCTGCTTCAAATATTGGGGGGAAATATTAATTACAGCGATCTTTCCTGTATTTGAAGCTGTCGATAGGCCTGTCCTACCAAAAAATGAGGTTGGAGAACAGAGTTTCCCATATCCCTGTTCTCCAAAGGTCTTCACACCCCACCAACACCGGTCCCAGGAGCCACTTGACTCTGTGGAGCGACACCTTTTCAAACAGGAAAATAATCAGGAATGGACCTCTGGATTTGCAGTTTTCCACCTCCTCCTCTCTTGTCTCCAGAGCATCTAGGCGCTGCCATGTTGTCATTGTCACCTCAAACCAAACCGTGGCCCGAACATCTCCAGAGCCACCAAATGTTTGTGCCCCAGCTTTGGGGACAGTCCCAAATCCTCTGTGGATCGGAGTCATTCCAAAGCCACTCCCACGGGAGTCACACCTGAGCCCTTCCTTCCTCTGAGGCCAAACCCTGGAGCTGCCTCACCTGGGACAGGTGAGTGCCCCCAGCCCCACTCATCCTTCGGGGTGGGATCAGGATGGGATCAGGATCGGGATGAGGATCGGGATGGGATCAGGATCAGGATCAGGATCAGGATGGGATCAGTATCAGGATGGGATCAGGATCGGGATCAGGATCAGGATGGGATCAGGATGGGATCAGGATCAGGATCAGGATCAGGATCGGGATCAGGATCAGGATCGGGATCAGGATCAGGATCAGGATGGGATCAGGATCAGGATGGGATCAGGATCAGGATCAGGATCAGGATCAGGATCAGGATCAGGATCAGGATCAGGATCAGGATCAGGATCAGGATGGGATCAGGATCAGGATAAGGTTCAGGATCGGGATTGGGATCAGGATGGGATCAGGATCAGGATGGGATCAGGATCAGGATGGAATCAGGGTCAGGATCAGGATCAGAATCGGGATCAGGATCAGGATCAGGATGGGATCAGGATCAGGATCAGGATCAGGATCAGGATCAGGATCAGGATCAGGATCAGGATCAGGATGGGATGAGGATCGGGATCAGGATCAGGATGGGATCGGGATGGGATCAGGATGGGATCAGGATCAGGATCGGGATCAGGATGGGATCAGGATCAGATGGGGATCAGGATGGGACCATGATCAGATCAGGATCAGGATCGGGATCAGGATTGGGATCAAAATGGGATCGGGATCAGGATCAGATCAGGATCAGGATGGGATCAGGATCAGGATGGGATCAGGATCAGGATCAGGATCAGGATCAGGATCAGGATCAGGATGGGATCAGGATCAGGATCAGGATCAGGATCAGGATCAGGATGGGATCAGGATGGGATCAGGATCAGATCAGGATCAGGATGGGATCAGGATCAGGATCGGGATCAGGATCGGGATCAGGATGGGATCAGGATCAGGATCAGGATCAGGATCAGGATTGGGATCAGGATCAGGATCAGGATCAGGATCAGGATCAGGATCAGGATCAGGATCAGGATCGGGATCAGGATGGGATCAGGATCAGGAACAGGATCAGGATCAGGATCAGGATCAGGATCAGGATCGGGATCAGGATGGGATCAGGATCAGGATCAGGATCAGGATCAGGATCAGGATCAGGATCGGGATCAGGATGGGATCAGGATCAGGAACAGGATCAGGATCAGGATCAGGATCGGGATCAGGATGGGATCAGGATCAGGATCAGGATCAGGATCAGGATCAGGATCAGGATCAGGATCAGGATGGGATCAGTATGGGATCAGGATCAGGATCAGGATGGGATCAGGATCAGGATGGGATCAGGATGGGATCAGGATCAGGATCGCACACCTGGCCCTGTTCCACCCCACAGCACAGACCCCACACAGGAACCAGCCCCCCAGCCTGGGCACAGCCTTGTACCAGCACCAACCCCCAAACCAGGCCCCAAACACTTCCAGGATTTTCTGAAGGTAATAATGAGTCTTTTCTCATAATTGGAAATCCTTTTCTTCCCTTCTCCAGCACAGCACAGCCTCTACTATCCCACACAGGAGCCAGCATGGCCTTGTATCAGCACCAACCCCCCAAAACCAGGCCCCAAACACTTCCAGGATTTTCTGAAGGAAATAACGAGCCTTTCTCCTAAATTAAAACCCTTTTCTTCCTTTCTCCAACACAGCACGGCCTCTACTATCCCTGAGTTTGATAAATAAAAGGAACTTCCATGTCCAACAGGCCCTGGATTTCCACAGGTTATCTGAATCCTCCTTTAAAACATTCTTTCAACGAGCACAACTTCCCAAAGCCTGGAGTTCCACCCAAACTCTCTCCACAGAGGTTCGGCAGCACCAAATTAGCGCTAATTTTTTACAGAACATCCTAAAGAACCCAATATTCCGTCGGCTCCCAGCCTGCGGCGCCCAGGGGTGAGGAGGACGGCGATGAGGAGGAAGCAAACCATCTTGGAGCGATCTGCCCGGTTCAGTCATGGCCTCCCGCCGGCCCCAACCCTGCCAGAGCCTTCCCTCCTCCAGCTCGGGTCAAACAGCCTCCAACTCTTCCCTCCTCGCACCGACCCAGCGTGGGGAGCCGCAGGAAAGGGGATGGAGAGGAATTCCAGGGGAGCAGCACTCAGGGGTCACCAACCCCAAGCACTGAACTTCCTTCTTTTTCCCAAAAAATGGGGTGGGAAGGGGGGAGAGGCTTTGCTGGGATGAGCAGTGGTGGGAACCCACTCCTCCTGCTTGGCTCGGGGAGGATGTGGGCCCAGCTGGGGGGCGGCCAGGATGAAAGAGCCTTTGACATTTTCAGACCAAAGGGTCTTATTTTTATTTTATTTCTGAGGGCCACATGCAGGCAAAGGCCTTTAATGGTGCTGGAAACAGATGGGCCAACGGTTTCTCTGCTCATCCAGGGCGCCAGAAAGAAAAATACCACTGAAAAATGAGCAATAAAAGTTTTCCCTGCTCCATTTAGCATCCCTGCTCCTTTCTGGCTCCTGGAAAGTGGATGGAGTGGTCACCCTCTTATCCCAAAGTGTCTCCAACAGGTCAGGGGTTGTTCAGGATGGGAATCAAACCATTCAAACAAAGGAATTGTTCCATTTTCAATAAGGAACCAAAAGAAAATGTTCAGACCTTTCCAGGTTCTTGATTTCTGCTTTTTCCCCTTTGTGCTTCACACAGACAACAGAAGGAAAATAAAAAAGAAAGAAGCAAAAGGGAAAATGCAAGGAAGATGGGAAGGGTGGGCGAGAAACCATTTCAGAGGCTGAAAATCCTAAAATTCAAAGCCAAACTTTTCTCTGGGAAGAGGAATTAGCTAAGATTTTGGGAGAGAAAAGGTCAAGAGCTGGTTGGAAAATTCCAAGCAGGCCAATTAAAATGATCTGTGAGCGGTGAGGGATGGAAGCCTGGGATGCAGACAGCACTTATGGGATTTGCCTGGACCTCAGCATGGGCAGGTGTGGCCTCCAAGGTTGGTGACAAAGGTGGAAGTGCAGGTGACTGCCAGGAAGGCTCCTGACATCCCCCGGGGGCAATATCCCAGTGCCTGTCCTGGGAAAACACCACTCACAAAATATCGGGAAAACCCAATGAAAAACAGTTAAAAATTCCCCACCAAAATGCATTTTTATCAACAGCTCCAGGGCTTCTCCAGGGAGGCCCCCTGAGGCTCCAGACCAGAGTGCAGGCAGGGCACCCCCAGCCCTGGGGCTGGGATATCCTATCCTGGACGCACACATTCCCCTCTATTTCGGGATCAGCACCATCAGGACGGATGTGTTCCCATCATCCTGGCAGCAGCAGGTTTGAATAGCAGCCAGGGTGAGTTTTCCAGCCTGGGACAGAGGAACGAGGCTGGACAGAAGCATCCAGGACAGCAGGGAAAAACCAACCTCATCTTCCAGACACTGCCATTGTGGGAAACCGAGAGATTCCCGTCCAAAGCCGCGGCACAGCCCAGCCCTTCCCGCTGCCAGCCCTGCTCCGGCAGCACCTGGAGCAAACAGCCCAAACAAGCCCTCTCCTTCCCAGGAACAGAAATAGATTTGGCTCCCAGAGCTATTTTTATTCCCTCCAAAAATATTTTGACAAACCCCATTTGCATCACCCCCGACGCTTCCTCTCTCTGGCGGGCGAGGTGCGGCACGAACGGATCCACCCCGGGAGGAACCAGAGAGGCTTTGGCAAAAACAGGGAGCCCAGAGGGATGGGGGCAGTGGGATGGGGATCAGCCAGGGCTTTTTTTGGGATCCTGAAAAGCAGCGAGGAGCCTGGGCAGCCACAGCAGGGCTGGCAGTGCTGGGCTGGGAGCAGCTTGGCTCAGGTAGGAAGCACCTGCTGGGAAAGGAGAGCTCCTGAGGGGATTGGGGCTGCTGGGCTGGCGCTGCTCAGCCTCAGCATCGCTGCCTTTGCTGACAACAAAGCCCACATAAACCCTATTGCCTCCCTTCTGAAGTTTATCACAGCTAAAATTCCATTTTCTCTTCTCCCACTGCTGCAGTTCATCCCCCTGGGAGCACCTTCCACACTGAGACCCCACGACCAGCCCCAAGCACCCAAAAACCAGCCCTGGGCACAGAGCAAGCCCCTGAGGACCAAACACATACTGTGGATGTGCCTCCAACCCAAAACATTCCCAAAAAAGGCCCCGAGTCCCATCTGCAGTGCCAGAGGAGCAAACAGCAGGCAGGAGATGGTCCTTCCACCTTGGGCAAGCAGAGGACACCCCACAGCCAGGGATTCCTACAGACACAGGCTGGAACTGGGGAATCTGGTTTCCTTTCAGGCACCCTGGAGCTCTTTATGGCAGGTGACACCTTCCAGCTGGATTTTCTGCTCTCAGAGCTGTTCCCACTCAGAGATGGCTGCGATAGGAGCAGGGCTGGAGCCTGCCTGTGTCCTGCCCCACACCTCACAGAAAAGGGAGATAAAACTCTTGCCAGGCTGGGGTTGCTCCCCTCAGGGCACGGTTACGTGCTCCTTCTCCTTCCATCACATCCAGGAGGCTGAAGGAGCAGCTCCCAGTGAGAAATAAAAGCTGAGATGCATGGCTGGGGAGCAATTCCTCCCCATTCCTTTAGGGAAAAACCTAAGACTGAAGAGGTACAGCTTTTTGGGGGGCCCCCTTCCCTGCTTCCAGTCCTTCCCTTTCTCACTCTGCTGCACTGAGCAGAAAATTGAAAGTTGAAAATTGAGCAGAAAATGTGTGAGATTAAATTCTCATTGTCGAGAGAAGCTCCTGGAGCTTTGTGTCCTTGCTGGGATCCCACCAGGGATCTCTGGGGACAAGGGGCTCTCCCAAAATGCTGCCTGCTGCTGGTGGATGCTGAGCTTGGAGGCTCCCAAAGCTCCTAAAGCTCCTCCAATCCTTCACCTCAGCCTCCCACTCTTCCCTGCTTTATCTTCTCCCTCAACACCAATTTTCCAGGCCAGAACCTGCTCTCCTGGCCCCGTTTCAGCTGGATCCAGCCCTCACACAGGGCCCGCTCAAGCAATAGTTTCCTGCCAGGCTCCAAGAAGGGAAAATCTGGGTGGGCAACAGGCACAACACCCCAAACCCCCCCAAAACCCACCCCAAATCCCCCAAAACCCACCAGGGCACAGCCACCCTGTGGCTCCCGCGGAGCCAAGGGAGTGGGAGCACATTTGGAGACGTGGGTTGGTGGCTAACAGGGAATAAGGAAAGGAACCTGCCAAACTCCACATACTGGAAAAGCTCCGTGGATCCTTTTGTCTTGCCAGGGACACCCTCTTCTCCCTTCCCTCCCTGGGGTTGCAGCTCCGGAGCCAAACTGGAACAGCCTCAGCTTGCCTGGGTTGGGGTTGAGTGCTCCAGCTTTCCCCACCTCCTCACAGCTTCCCTGGATTCCCGTAAATGCCTTGGCCAGCCTGGGCTGAATTAAGGGTTTACAGCAAAACCTGAGGGTGGGTGCTGAGGCCAGGGCTCCACTTTAGTCCTGGTGGCTCTTGGAGTTGGAAAAGTAAAGGAAAAAATGGGGCTGGTGGAGCCAAGCAGGGAGACGTGAATCACGGCACTGGGGTCTGGTGGGGATGGTGAGGCAGAGGGGAGAAAAATAAATATATAAATACATTTATAGCTTAGCATGAGGTTCCAAAAGCTGACAGATCTCCAGCCAAAACCTGACAGATGCTGACAGAGTTGTACCAAAATCCACAGTGCATCAAATCCCTTTCAGCAGTGCTTGGGGGGGAATTGGGCTGCTCAGAAGCTGGGCAGGAAGGAGGTGTTAATCCAGCCCCAGCCTCGCCCGGGCTCAGGATTCCCCTGGATGTGTTTGTCCTGCAGGAAAATCCACTCCCCTGAGGGTGAGGGGAGATCCCACAGCCAGGGACAAGGTGGCAGGGGGTGAATGTCACCAGGAAAGAGGATGGGGGACGCTGGACACTCCTTGGAGTGGGAGCACTGACACCCTGGAGCTGCCCCGTTTTCCTGGGATACAGCCACCCTGAGAGCCAAACTGACCCAAATTCCTGCCTGATCCACGCGAGGACTTTTGCCTGCCCCGTGTGCAGGAGCCCTCCCACGCTGGCAGCACCTGGGATGCTCTGGCAGGCATTTCCCTTTCCTGCTCCCATTCCCTTTCCCTTTCCTCTTCCCATTCCCTTTCCCATTTCCGTTCCCTTTCCCTTTCCTGTTCCCATTCCCTTTCCTGTTCCCATTCCCTTTCCCTTTCCCGTTTCCATTCCCTTTCCCATTTCCGTTCCCTTTCCCGTTCCCTTTCCCGTTCCCTTTCCCATTTCCGTTCCCTTTCCCGTTCCCTTTCCCATTTCCATTCCCTTTCCCATTTCCGTTCCCATTCCCTTTCCCGTTCCTTTTCCCATTTCCGTTCCCTTTCCCGTTCCCTTTCCCGTTTCCATTCCCTTTCCCATTTCCGTTCCCATTCCCTTTCCCGTTCCCTTTCCCATTTCCGTTCCCTTTCCCGTTCCCTTTCCCGTTTCCATTCCCTTTCCCATTTCCATTCCCTTTCCCGTTCCCTTCCCCTTTCCCGTTCCCTTTCCCATTTCCGTTCCCTTTCCCGTTCCCTTTCCCGTTTCCATTCCCTTTCCCATTTCCGTTCCCATTCCCTTTCCCGTTTCCTTTCCCATTTCCGTTCCCTTTCCCGTTTCCATTCCCTTTCCCATTTCCGTTCCCATTCCCTTTCCCGTTCCCTTTCCCGTTCCCTTTCCCGTCCCCTCGGCAGCAGAGCCGCGGTTTTTCCCCCCAGCAGGAGCCCGCAGCCCATTAGACAAGGCCTGATTGCTCCTCCTCACCTCCCCCGTGACACAATCGAGTGCGCATACAAGGCAGAACAAAACAGTGACAATTGGTGACAAATGGACTGCACAGCATCCCGTGGCCCCGTCGCCAGGGAGACCCTGGCCAAGCATGGGCGGCCGCGCTCCCGGATGGCAGAGGGGACACAGGTGCTGGGAAAAGCGGGACGGACCCATCTGCCGATGGGAGCCCCGGGGGTGACAGCAGCGAGCTGCCCCAGCCCCGGGGTGGGACCGAGGACTGCAACCCATCAGGCCCAGCCAGCTCTGCCTCGCCCCTGCCGTCCCCCTTTAATAGGGGTAATTTTGCACAAGTATTTTCCCAGGTCGCAGGAGCGGTTTGACAACAAACAGAAAGGGGAAAGGGTTTAACTGTTGCGAGCCCCATCCCGAGCGCAGCCGGGGCTCTGAGCTCAGCTCCGGCACGGACAGGGGAGCACAGGCCTGGCTTTGCCGGGGGAGGAACTGTGGCCAACGGAGCAGAATGACGTTGGCTCCCAAGCTCTGTGCTGGCAGAGGCACGAGGCTCTTCCGGGAACATCTTGGAATGACTCAATGCCTTTTACTTTCAATGCGAGTGATGTCAATGCCCCGCAGCCGCCGTGGAAGCACTCCGCGTCCAGCCGGGGCTGCGGGCAGCCTCCAACACTGCACAGGCAGTGACCAAAACTCGGCTTCCCTTCTCCACAGCAGCGCCAAACGCTGGGCTGGTTGGAGCTGAATCCCAAGGGATACCTGCAGCAGACACCCCTGCACTTCACTGGCTTACTGGCCATGGTGGGATTCGCTCCAAGGCTGGACTTGATCTTGGAGGTTTTTTCAACCTTAACGAGTCTGAAAAGAGCCACAGAGCCGCGATAGCCCCTGGGAAACTTTGCTGCAAACAGACAGAGCTGTACCCTACAACTTTTTGTTCTCCATCCCCTCGGGAGAGGTGCCCGAGGTGCGCCGAGCATCCCTGCACGGGCTCCGGGCACTCGGGTTCTGCCTCCTGCCGGGACCCCGCCGTCCCCACCCCACTGCGCGGCGCAGGTGGGCAAGAAGGAGTTAATGCTGCAGCTGCCAGCCCGGCGATGCGGAGTTATGCTCAAACTGTTCCCACTGCTGCATGAAGTCAGCTGTCATTAGGGAACAAAGGCGCCCCGGAGCAGCTCAAGTTGTGTCACACTCGGGAGGCGCAGAGACTGCTCCCTGATTAGGATTTCTAAATCAGTCCCATCGAGGCCACCGCATAAAGCCGCGGAACAATGAGCGGGGGCACATTCACACAAGCGGCAGCCCCTGCGTCCCCCCCGCCGCCCTCCCCACCCCCTCGCACGCTTCTCCTCCCGCCCGAGCCTGCGGCACTTCAGCTCCACATGCCGCAGGAGAGCACAGCCGGTGGCACAGCCCCTGCTGCTCCAGAACCCAACCCTCCATCCCCATCTCCTCCAGCTCCACATCCCGCTGGGCAGAGCTCCTGCTGCTCCAGAGCCTGGCCCTCCATCCCCATCCCCATCCCCATCCCCATCCCCATCCCCATCCCCATCCCCATCCCCATCCCCATCCCGCTGGGCACTGCTCCTGCTGCTCCAGAGCCCGGCCCTGCATCTCCATCTCCTCCACAACCCACCGGGCACAGCTCCATCTGCTCCTGGGCCTGGCTCCCCTTCCCCATCATCCCTCATTTGGGGCATTTTAGAGTCATCAGAATGGGGCGTCTCCTCAGTGGGGACCTCTCTAGCCCCAGGAGGCAGCAGCCCTGCTCGAGGTGCCCGCTTTCCGCTTTATCCCAGGGATAACCAGCCAACGTTCCCACCACCATCCTCAGGGACACCCAGCGTGCCCCAGCCCTGCCAGCCAGGCTGGGCATGGCCCAGCTGAGCGGCTGCTGCTGCAGAGATGGCTTTTCCTGTAGAAATGAGGGACTTTCCACACAGCAAACTCATGGACACAGAGAGCAAACCTCAGCTGCAGCAAGGATGGGTCACCTCCCTCGAGCCTGGGCAGGTGCACAACTGTCCCTTCTTTAGGGGGTGCTGGGCTCCCCCACACTGACCCCAAACATCATCCACACCTTCATCCCTGTCTGGAGTTTTTCTTCCTGCTAAACAAGACTTTGTGCGCCCAGAACTCATCTCAGTTCCCTCCCTGAACGCTCAGGTTCTCAGGCTCTGAGCAGGAGGAAGATGTTGGTTTGGCTGCTGGGGGTTGCAAAAACCCTTTTCTTGGAAAAAAGCAGCAATTCCAACACAAAATGACGCAGCACGAGTCGAAAAACCTTCAGGGAAACCCAGCCGGTCGTGAGTTTGGGACATTAAAAACCCCAGGGGCGGGAATTAAGTGGTGATGGCTGCTATTCTTGGCTCCGAAGGGGACTTTGCTCCTGACAGGGGCTGTGCCGATTAAGAGCTCTCATCCTCGGTTCTCCCCATGCGGAAAGGAGGAGGAGGTGACCCTCTCTAAGTGGTCACTTCCCACGAGCACAAATCCTCACCATCAGGGTTCCCACAAGGCATGACAAACGGGATGGGACGGGGACTGTCCTTCCAGAGCTGCGAACGACTGGGGGTCCTGGGGATCTGCACTGAGACTGATCCTGGGCCTGCGGAGCACCCCAAACCCACACCTGTGCCATCACCCCAAACTCCTGACAACTTCCTTTGCGAGCTCCCTCCTGAGCCAAAACGACGGCGCCTTTCTCCCACCCCGCTCTGGATTTGGGAAAACACAGGCGAGACGGGGGAAAAAGTCGAGAATTCACCGCTCTCCCCTCGCCCCAAGGTTGCATCTTCACGCCGGCAGCGGGAGGCCGGCAGCCAGCAGGTGCAATGAATAAATATCCCGGGAGAAATCCCTCTGGAGAGGGGGGGAAGGGCAGGAATATAGATATCGGGATCCCCCCGCCCGCAGCCCCCGCGGGACACGCAGCAGACACACACACACTAATCCCGGGGATTTGGCCGTCATATGACATGCCCGGCCCGGCCGAGGGAGGGGATTTAAGGCACGCCTCTCCTTTCACGCCAGGAAAGGATTTTCATCTCTCAAGAGCACAATGAGAGGGGGAAGGAAGGAGGAAAGAAAAATAAAATCGAGAGAGAGAGGAGAGAGAGAGAGAGAAAAAAAAAAAAAAAAAAAAAAAGCCAATCAAGCCGGGATCAGCTGTGGGCTGGGCTGCTGCAGGTCTGCTTGTCGCAGAGGGGGGTGTGGGGACACATATTGGGCCGTGTGGGAAACCCACAGGCTCAGCTTCTCACACATTGTTCTCCTGCCCGGCTCCCCCCAGCCCCCAGCCAAAGCCGTTAATGCCACAAAAGATACTTTGCCCATTGTGCCGGGGACAGCTGAGAGGATAGAGTTAGCCTTCCCCAGCTTTCCTGCCTCCCTCTCCCGCTGGAGAGGGGAAGAGGGGACAGGGCAATCAAAATGGAGAGTTTGATGCTCACCATACAAAAGAATTAAATCCACTTAGGCCCCTTTCTCGCTAATCTCGGACTGTGGGGGGTTAAATATGGTTACATTTTCATTAGGTACTAATAGCAAAAGGGCAGCTAATGGTAGCACAGCTCGCCGCATTGTCATGCAGATGGTCCCCGAAGGGCTCCCCGGCCCGGCTGCGGGGCGATGGCATGCTCGGAGGGGGAAATTGTGTCACTCGCCATTGTCGCCGCTGAATTCCATCAATGGGAAAAGTCATGTTTCCTTGCGGCGGAGGAAACAAGTTAAAGCGCCCGCCGAGGGGTGGAGGTGGCGGGGAGGCACCTGGGCTCCGCGGGGACACGCAGGGACACACCGAGCGATGCCCGGGGCGAGGGGCTGCCGACTCAGGTGGCCACTCGCAGCCCGTGCGGGTCCCCTGCCCCGGGAGGATGCCAGGAATGTCCTTTATCTCGGAGCCGGGATGTCTCTGCTCCAGGGACACCCACCCGCCACTCTCGCCGTGAGTTTGGCCAAGGCGACAAGAGACCAAAAAGCCATTTCCACCCTTGATCTCTTGAAGGACTGTGTTTGCAGCCAGCTCAGCCTCGCCGCGGCTTCGCTCTGCCCCCACCTGCAGCGGGGCAGTTCCAAAGGGGCTGGAGCAGGGAGCAGCTCCCAGCGGGGCAGTTCCAAAGGGGCTGGAGCAGGGAGCAGCTCCCAGCGGGGCAGTTCCAAAGGGGCTGGAGCAGGGAGCAGCTCCCAGCGGGGCAGTTCCAAAGGGGCTGGAGCAGGGAGCAGCTCCCAGCGGGGCAGTTCCAAAGGGGCTGGAGCAGGGAGCAGCTCCCAGCGGGGCAGTTCCAAAGGGGCTGGAGCAGGGAGCAGCTCCCTGCGGGGCCGTGTCCACCCTGCTGTGATCCCCACGGGCTGGCAGCTCTGCCCTCTCATCCTCCCCACAGCATGCCGGCAGCGCCAGCTGCTGCTTTCCCTTCATTCCCCCACTCCAGGAGTGGCTCCGGGAGCCTACACCTGGACATGCCGTGTGCTGGAATGGCTCTGGAGCAATCAGCATTCCCAGAAAAGCACAGGTGTCACCCCCTTGGAACCCCATACCAGCACCAGCATCCCTGGGCGCACAGCCTTCCAAAATTCTCCTCGCTGGAAAATGACCCCGACCACCCCTCACAGCTTCAGGGGCTTCACGACGGTGTCTCAGCTGAAGGAAAATCATCCCTCAGGGAGCAGCAGCTCCACAGGGATCCCAGACCACTCAGGACTTCAATGCCTTGGAAATACCACCAGCAAAAAGGAAAATCACTTGTGTGGGTGCCTTGGCCGAATGCTGCCATTAAGAAAGAGCAGACAGAAAGTCTCTGCCAGGGTGTGTTTTATAAGGTGAGAGCACTCTGGGATATTTTTGCTTGGGGTGTTAGGAGACCCACAACCCAAACAAGTCAGGGAAGTTATGTCCTTTCCCCCAAAGCAACTGGCACGAAGGTAAAAAATCCATCCCTGGGAACAGGCAGCAGCCCCAGCCAAAGCCAAGTTAAACAAGAGCAAGGTCAGCGTGCAGATGGAGCAGCCAATAACTGCAAGGAGGAGGAAATTGGTGCCACAGCCAGAGTTCAGGCACCTACAGCCCCAAGCCCTCAGAGACCTGGATCCTCCTCCCAGCTCTGCCCCGGAGCAGCAGCGTGACGGCAAACGTGTCCCTTCACCCCTGGCTGTCCCTCTTTCCCTTCCTCTGGGCTCCGTGGGGCAGGCACCAACATCTCTGGGTTTGTTTTTTGGGGAAGGGGCTGGAGGAGCCTCAGCCTCCCTGCCAGGAGCTCCAAAGCTCACTCAGAACAGGCCCATTTCAATGAACAGGATCATTTTCCCCTCCCTGTCCAGCCCCAGCAGAAGCCCCTGGGGTGACGCCACTCATTTCACACAGTGCCCGTCCTGTCCCAAGCTCCTCTGCACCGAGGACACCCAAAGTGTCCCTCTGCACAGCACCCAGGTGCAGAACTCCTGACAGGCTGTCCTGCCTGACTGCCAGAGCCAGCGCTGAGCCAAACCTCCTGCAAGCCTCGCTGAGTTTTGCAAGCGTCGAGTCCTCAGAGAGCAGCGTTTTCTGCTTCCCTCTGCAACCTCCAGAGCCACAGCTGGGCTTTGGATGAAAGCTGAGATTCCCCATGCTCTGGAGGCAGAGCTTGCAGGGAGAAAGGGAGAGAAGGGGAACGCAAGATTGGCTTTCTGAGTGTGGCACTTCACACTCGGGTTCTGTGCTGTCCAATAGGTCTGAGCTGAAATTGGGTTCAGCAAGAGTTTAAATAGGAGCTGCTCCTCTCCCTCCATCCCTCCACACGCACCTGGCTGGAATTGGATGGGGTTTATCCCTCTGACACACTGGTACATTTCCTTGACACTGCCCAAAAGGATTTTCAAGTTTCCTGATGGGGACACAGCTGGGGGGATGGACAGACAGACGGACGGACAGCACGTCCCAAACCCCGCGTCCCCAGGAAAGCCCCCATGGACTAGCTCGTTGTGCAACAGCCTCGATAACATCTCACAGCTTGCTCCGAGCCTTCCCTGGTTTTGGGGAGAGCTGTGGTGTTGCAATCCAGGCTCAGGGTTAAGAGCTGGAGTTTTGGAAAGCTCATCCCTGCAAGGAGAGCCATGGAGAGGCGGCGGCGTGTCCTGCAGGCACCCAGGAGGGGCAGGAGCACACTGGAGCTGCTCCAGGGGCTGACGCAGTTGCTGCTGTGTTCTGGCCCCAAATGGTGATTGTTTCCCAGCAAAGTCGGACTAAAAACACAACAAAATCAAATACAACCCTCAAAGGTTAACATGTGTTATTTTTCACCCCTGCGCCTCAGGACTTTCCGGCACTAACGTGAGCCAGGGCGGCTCCTTTGCTTCCTTCAACCTGAGACACCAAAAAAAAAGAAAAAAAGAAAAAGAAACCAAACCAAATACAGGGAGAGGGCAGAAATCACAAATCAGAAATCACAAATCTCCCTGGCAATGGGAAGCACTTTCAAGGGGAAGCTGTTTTCGGCAAGACAGCCACGTCCCAAAATTACACACGGTCTCGGCAATTACGAGAAGTAAAACATTAAAAAGCAGAAGGCAAAGTGCATTTGCATCTAAAAGCTGCCTTCGGTGGGGCTGGGAGGCTCAATCTGACAACAAAGACAAAAAATTCCCTCTCCAAGAACATGTCCACCCTGCTGGCACATCCTTTCACAGCCTGCGCCCCAAAGGCTGTGGGGTGCAGAGGTGCAGCCGCAGCACCTTGGACACGGCTGGATCCCCAAATTCGCTGGGCAGGCAAAGCTGGAAGGGTTAATCCATGCTCAGCCATCCCCATCCCAGCACAGCCCCCGGGGCTTGGCAGGAGGGGGCACTGGGAGGTTTCCATGAAGGATTTGCTGGAAAGTTGCTCCCGCAAACCCAGCCCAGTTCCGCACAACTTTTTTCTTTTTTATTTTTTTTTTTTTTATTTTGCTGCTGCTGCTGCAAAAACAGGTTTGGGTTTAACTCCGGGGCCGCAGGTGGGTGAGTTACCTGAAGGCCAGGAGGAGGAAACTCCCACATCCGCTCCCAAAGCGCCAGCCCTGGGCTGGCCAAGGAGGGAGGGGAGCCGGGGAGGCTCCCGGGGTAGAGTTTCACCTGCAAACACAGCTTTGTGCTCAAAAACAGGAGCTGCAGGAGGCTCTGAGCCAAAACCTGGGAGAGGCAAACTGAAAATCCCAGGTAGGGATCTCAGGGAGATCTCAGGGAGAGAGCAGGGCTGTCCTTGGGGACTCTGAGCTGCTCCTCCTCTCCATTCCTCTCCCCACACGCAGCAGAGTCACCCCCAGGTTTTATTGGGAAGCCACCCAGGTCCCAGCAGCACTGCAGGGCTGAGGGACATCGCTGATAAAGCCTTGGCTTGCCCAGGGATGGAGCCCAGGACTGGAGCTAAGGGGGCAAAGGAGCCCCTCAGAAATATCCCAAAGCACCCTGAGGTCCAGGAGCATCTGAGAGCGAGGGGGAATATGAAAATAAAGAGGATACGAAAATAAGGGGGGAGATAAAAATAAGGGGGGATATGAAAATAAAGGGGCATATAAAAAAAAGGGGGGAGATAAAAATAAGGGGCACATCAAGGGCTCGTTACACTCAAATCCTTCCCGAATTCTGTGGAAGTCAGTGGGAAAGACTTGGAGGAGAAAGGGAGAAGGTCACCAGGTGCAGGACAGGGCCCCTGGACATCACCCCTGGCTCTGGGCACTGTGGGGCAGCCAAGAGGAAATGCACAGAATCCCCAACAGCTCCTGTCCCAAAGGGATCCAATCTCAGCTCTCACAGCAGAAGCAACACAGGATTCATCTATAAGTCACCAGAGGTGCCACCAGCCTTCCTCCTGGCCCAGGAAGAGGAATTACACCCCACAGTGATCCCCAAAATGGGGCAAGTCTGCAAATGACCCCTGCAGAAAACTCTCAGCACAGAGATTCCCTCTCATTTCTAAGTTTAGAACCTCAATTTCAGCTGTAAAGTCATTTTCTGTTGAAGAAGAGTGGACAGGAGCAGGTTGGGAATGAAGAGGGCAGAGAACCCTCAAAAACTGAGTTGGAAAACCACCAACACCCCTACAAGTCGTGTTGGAGTGGGCAGGAGTGCCAGGGCAATGTATAACATGCTGCAAACACAAACAGATTTTTATCGAGCAAAGGCTTTTCTGGCTGCAGTGCCAGAGCAGGGATTTCCTAGAGGAAAGCTCCTTAGGAATCCTCCCCAGCCCAGCACCTTTCCCCTCGATAATAACAATAAACATCCCCACCCCCCCAAAAAAAAAAATTAAAAAAAAAAAAAAGCAGGGCCTGTTCTTTTGAAGGCTTTTTGCTTTCATCCCCTGCACCCCCTGGATCTGCTGGGCTGTTCCCTGTGGCTCGGGGAGCAGGCTGGGAGCCAGCAGCTCCTGCCAGGGCCCCTGGAGCATCCCAGCCCTGCTCCAGCACCTCAGGGACATCTGCAGCCCTGCCAAGCCACAGGGCCTGGGAAATCAGGGCCACCCCAATTAGAGCTCCAAGTGCCCTGCGGGGCTGGGATGGCTCTCCCCGGGAGAGGGATGGGGGTTCTGTCCAGGGAGCACAAAGGAGAGGGCCCGGGGGGGTTAGGTGGCTCTTTAGAGGGGTTTTCTGTTGGGTTTTTCCTTTTTTCCCTCCCCAGGCAGTAGTTGTTGGTTCCCTACAAGACACGGGGTGTCCCATCCACCCCAAACTCTCTCAGAGAATCGAACTGGGCTGGGTGTTAAGCACCAGCAAGGCTGGGGAGCCCCAGGGAGATTCTGGAAAATGCACAGGAACTAAATCCTGCTCTGCCTCAGTTTCCCCCAGGAATGGGCAAAGCTGCTGCTCCAAACTCTTCGTGCTCCTCACAGATTTCATTGCTCTGAGCACTGGGGAAAGGCAGAAAGCAGCCCAGGACAAGAGGGAACGCCAATCCCTGCCCCCAGAGCGCTTCCAAACGCAGCAGACAAGATGTAACATGAGGAGGAAACAGGCTGCACGCCAGAGGGGATGCCATAAAAATGGGATGTTTTGGAACCTCTGTGCCGTGGGCATAAATCACCGCCCACCTCTGCACCCCACGGCCCCAGCCAGGGCCAAAAGGAACCCGAAATGTGTCTCTGAGTGCTGGTACCCAATGGGGCTGCTGCCAGAGGAGTTTGGCTGGGCATGGTCCAGTGGCAGAGGCAGGAATGAGCTCCTGCCTGCCCAAAGCTTCCATGGAAAGACCTTTCCTCTCCTCTGCCCTGCTGCCAAGGACAGTCAAATCCCCAAGGCTTAAAAATAAACCAAACTGCTCCCCACGATCCTTCTGTCACCTCTCCTTCCTCACTCTCCATCCCACCCTCCTCACTCCCCTCACAACCCAGTGATGGCAAAGAAGGAATTTCTTATTCTTCACTCCCAAACCAGTGATGGGAAAGAAGAGATTTCATACTCTCCTCTCCCAAACCAGTGATGGCAAAGAAGAGATTTTTTTTCTCCACTCCCAACCCAGCGATGGCAAAGAAGGAATTTCTTATTCTCCACTCCCAAACCAGTGATGGCAAAGCAGGGATTTCTTATTCTCCACTCCCAAACCAGCGATGGCAAAGGGATTTTTTTTTTCTCCACTCCCAAACCAGCGATGGCAAAGGGATTTTTTTTTCTCCACTCCCAAACCAGTGATGGCAAAGAAGGGATTTTTTTTTTTTTTCTCCTCAAGAAAGAGAAGTGGAGGGGGGGGAGTGGCATCTTATTTCAAATAAACAACCCGAATTTCCTGCCGGCCACATCCCCAGCTCCTCAGCCCGGGCTGGCCAATGCAGTTGGGTGCAAGGAGCACATAAATAAAGTTCGCAGCCGCAGCCCTGACCCGGCAGTGCCCCGAGGGGCAGAGCAGTATCTTGTCATTAGCATGCACAGCACATCCCCGCGGTGTCTGCGCGTTTGTTCCCAGCCCACTCGGCTCTATAAATCTCCACAAAAGGCCGGGGCAGGGCTGGGGGGAGCGGGGCCAGGGGGATGGGAATTGGAATATGGGAATCTGGGAATCCTGGCCCGGCCAGCCCGGGCTCCGTAGGAATTTCTCTTGCCGGTGGAGGGGAAGGATGGGCAGCTGGGAAGTGCCCGTGCTTGCCTGCCGCAGGGAATGGGATGTGGGACGGGATGGAAGCAGGATTTGTGTGTCAGCACAGGTCCAGGGCTCCCAGCAGGGCAGAACCTCCCTGGCTCCGGCACAGGCACGGCAGGGACGGACAGAGCAGCTTGGAAAAGGAACTCAGCTCTATTCCCCTTTTTAATGCATTGCTGTACATCACTGCTCGCCCTTTCAGAGCCTCTCACAGGTCACGGGGTACCCCATTGGTACCCCATTGGCACCCCATTCCCAAAATTCCCAAAAGAACAGCACCGCGTTGGTGCTTCACTAAATCACTGCCCAGCTCCGGGCTGGCACAGAGCTGCTCTGGGGTACACAGAGGGCACGGATTGGGGGAAATTCCTGCCTGGAAAGAGCATCAGGACTTCACTAAATCACTGCCCAGGCTCCGGGCTGGCACAGAGCTGCTCTGGGGTACAAGGGCACGGATTGGGGAAATTCCTGCCTGGAAAGAGCATCAGGACTTCACTCAAGCACTGCCCAGGCTCCGGGCTGGCACAGAAGGGTACAAGGAGGGCACGGATTGGGGGAAATTCCTGCCAGGAAAGAGCATCAGGACTTCACTAAATCACTGCCCAGGCTCTGGCCTGGCACAGAGCTGCTCTGGGGTACACAGAGGGCACGGACTGGGGAAATTCCTGCCTGGAAAGAGCATCAGGACTTCACTGAAGCACTGCCCGGCTCTGGGCTGGCACAGAGCTGCTCTGGGGTACACGGGCATGGACTGGGGGAAATTCCTTCCTGGAAAGGAAAATCCTGGAATCAGGATCAGCACCAAGAGCCTCTCGCTCCCGTCCTGCACCCTGATCCAAAGGGAGATGTGATGTCCCACCCACATGGCAGCAAGAGCATCGCAAAATCATGGAAAGCTTTGGGTTGGAAGGGACCCTAAAGCTCATCCCGTTCCAACCCCAGCCCTGTCCAGTTTTCCCCAGCCTGAGCAAACCCAAGTGAGTTATTGCAGGTACGGAAAAAGGCAAAACCAAACCCATCCCCTGGGACTTTTCTGCATTAAGTACACCCCTAAAAAACCCCAACCTTCAGAAACCACAGTTTTCATGGGATGCGTCGAGAAAGTCAGAGCCGTGCGCCCTTTTGGTTCTAAACGCTTTAATTTTGCCTTATTTCTTAAATAAAGAAGTTTGCAGATACACTAAATTCCCACCTTTTGGAAATCTCTCAGGATTTGAACCCACCCGAGGTGTGGATTCAAATAAGGGAGAAATAAGTCCTGTCTGGAAGAGGAGATTTAAGGGCAGAGACCAAACACTGAACTGAAGAATCAGACTCAAAGCTGATTTGCAAATCCCAGCCCAGGTGTTGTAACCCTGATGCCCAGGGTGCCTTGAAATTCCCCTTTTCAGCAGCTGAATCAGCAAATCCCAGCCGTTCCCAGAGCTTCCCTTGGGGCTGGCAGCGAGGAGCCGGAATCCAGCACCACCTTTGCACATTTGTGTGCGGCAGGGTGAGCCTGGGAACGTCTCAGGCGGCAGAAGCAATCAGGAGGTGCTGGAAGGTTCCACAGAGACCAAAATAATGATGAAACCACCAGAGATTCACATCTCCTCACACCACAGGGTTCGCTTCACAGCCCGGGGGTGCCAAAAACCCTCCTGAACAGCGGCAAAATTCTATTTAAAGTGGGCAAGACCCTTTGAATCGCCACGGGTGGGAAGGCAGGTGAGCTCCCTCCCCTCAGGTGGGATCCCAGCACATCCGGCCGCTGATGCATCCCTCAGATATCGCCGTGGTTGGGCGATAAGTGACAGGCAATAAAGCCAGGCTTTAACTCTCTTAATTACCAGGATTGCAGCCGTGAGTAATCGCAGAGCTTGAAGGTGGAGCGCATTTTCCATTACAGCGCCCGGGCTGCAGGAATCCCATGGGAAGGGTTTGCTGCTGGATGTAGCTGGCTCAGGGCAGACCCACGCTCCAGACAGAGCTTCCTGACCCCAAAGCACCCTCCAAACCCCAAACAGCCTCAGGCAGAGCTTCCTGACCCCAAAGCACCCTCCAAACCCCAAACAGCCTCAGGCAGAGCTTCCTGACCCTAAAGCACCCTCCAAACCCCAAACAGAGCTTCCTGACCCCAAAGCACCCTCCAGGCCCCAAACAACCTCACACAGAGCTTCATGACCCCGAAACACCCTCCAGACCCCAAACAGCCTCAGACAGAGCTTCCTGACCCCAAAGCACCCTCCAAACCCCAAACCCTTCAGCAGAGGAGCTGCTGCTCCAGGGGACACCCCGAGATTCTGTAATCCACCAGCATTACAGAATTGACCTTGGATTAATTCCCTATTTTTCCAAGTTTTCCCTTCCTACAACACTGTGCCGCTTGCACCAACAGCGTTGGCAATTCTACATGGATTGGAATTAATCTTTCTTCTTATGCCTAAAGAAATAAGGAAGGCAATCACGGGGTGCAGCCAAAAGGAGGATTCAGTTCAAGGAACAGAGTTGGGAATCGCTCAACAGGTTTGGTTCAATTCCATGGGGCAGCAGTGCTGGAGGTTCTGGGACAGGGAAATCAGAGCCCCCGAGAGCAGGGGAGTGTCCAGGAGTGAGGAGAACACAGTTTGTGGGAACAGCTCTCTCCCTCTAACCCCAAACTCACACAGACTGATGGATTTCCAGCAGAGCAGAACCCGTGGAATCAAAGCTGGTTCCCATTCCAGAGGCTGCTCTTCCAAACTATCCTTTGCTTTTCAAATGATCCCTTTTTGCAGGTGTGTTTGGTGGGACTAGCGTCATTCCAGAGGCTGCTCTTCCAGATTATCCTTTTCCAAACGATCCCAATGCAGGTGAGTTTGGTGGGACCAGCGCCGAGGCTCAGGACAGGGAAGATTTCCTCAACACTGAACCAGAGGAGAACATCGTACAATGCCCAAAATATCCATGAAGGATTCTGCACACGGATACGTGACCAGCACGAGGAACAGCAGGAAAATCCCCCAGCCCTGGATATGGACACTCGAGACAGCTCATGGGATACCCTGAGGTGGAAGGGACTCACTGGGATCATCTCTTGGGATGATCTTTAAGGTCCCTTTGAACCCAAACCATTCCATCTTCCAACTCCTGGCCCTGCACAGATACCCCCAGGGAGCTCCTGGATCCACACAAGGTCCGGGGGAAGGATCAGTCCTGATTTTTGGAAAGGCAGCAGCAGCCTGGAAGTCCAGGAGTGACCCAGGCAGGGTTGGAGTTGCTGTCCCACCAGAGCCTGCAAGGCTCAGCCATTCCCAGCACAGCCCAAAATACCCAAAACCCATGGGAAATATTTGGGAATTGTTGGGAGTTCCCCAGGTAAGAACCCACCCCAATCAGCAGATTTTGTGGAGGTGAAGTGTTTCACTCCTCACACTGGAGCCCTTCCAGGACAGCAGATTTAGCCTGGGCTGCCTAAACCTCTTCCCAACTCTCCCACCAAGAGGGATCCAACCCCAAACTCCTCCTCGCCTCCCCTGCCTTCCAGCTGGCAGCGTTCAGTCCCAAAAAAGACAGGAGATGGAGCGGAAAGAAAATCAAAACAAATCCCTTCAGATTCTCATCCTCCTCCTGTCGTCTCCTCAAGTCATTTTTTGGCAGGACAAGAATTTCAGCTCTGGCTGTGCAGGGAGCAGGATTAGACAGGTCACCGGGGGATCAGGTTTCAGACTTTTACCTTTTTGACTCCCCTGCTCAGCACGTAGGCTGGGAACTGGGAGCACGCAGGGGACAGGAGGGGTGGAGGTGGCACAGACTCTGTGATTCACCCAGAGCTGCCAGGCACGGGGAGTTCTCACGGCTCCGGGGCCGCCGAGGAGCAAAACTAAACAGGGCAGGAGGGAAGGATTCACCCCACGAAGAGGAAAAAGAACAAAAGGGGTCCTGCTGGAATTTTGCCCTAAAGGGCTTTGTTTTCCCTGAAATTCAGAATTTTGTTGTCCCCTCTGAGCAGGGCTCCACAGAGCCCTCGGTACCCTGAGCATGAGGATTTGTGAAGATGCAAAGTCCGGGGATTTGGAAAGCTCTGGCACTTTCCAGGGCACTTTCGTGGCACAGACTCCAGGTCATGAACAAGCCCTGTGGTTTCAGCAGTAAAAACCTCATTTTCACGTGGTTTTCCCTCAGGCAGGGAGTGTACTTGTCCTGTCTTTAGCATCTCCTTTAATTCCTTCAAGGTCAGCATCCCTCAATGAGCCCAACAACCAGGTCTGACACAAAGATGGTCCCGGGCTGGGTGGGGAGACTTCAAAAAATGGGAAAGACAAAGATTCTGTTCCTCAGGATAATAATTCTGATACAAACGTGTTGAACTTGCTGTGAGCATTTATAAATTCGAGCTGTTGATTCTCATTAGGATCTTTTTGAGGGTCTGTGTTCCCAGCCTGTCCCTCTCCACCTGCACAGGAGCACCAGAAATCACTTAATTCAAGCTGGAAGTGCCTCAAACACCCATTTAAACTGAACCTTTTGTGTCCCTCCCAACACAGGGTATTCTGTAATTCCATGATTTCCCTGTAGCCAGCATTATTCCTGCTCCATATTGACTCCTAATGTGATCAATATTCACCTTGGATTATAACAAAGTATTTTCTTACCCATGACACTCTCCAGTTACTGCATTTATTATAATTACATCATTATAATTTATTATAATTAGCCTCCAAACACCAGGAGCGTAAAGAGATGGAATGACTTTCCCAGATTTATCCAAGCCAGGGCACAACCCAAGCTCCTTTTCCAGAGCAGTGCCCCAATCAATGACCCATTCTTCCTCCCTTAACGCCTCAAACGACAGGAGAAAAATAATTAATTACCAGATAAATTATTTAACCAGCCTGGCTTTTTTTTCCTCCTTCACCAATTGCATTTACATTTATTAACCTGGTCACCACCTCCTTGTTCCAAGGTTTAGGATCCCCAGGTGTTCACAGGACACCTGAAGTCACCCATGGGTGACACGTGGGACATCAGTTGGACCTCGAGGGAAATTCTCACCTCATCCTACAGCTGAATCCTGCACCCAACCTGAGTTTCACTGCATTGACACCTAAATCCTGCATCCAACCTGAATTTCACCTCATTTACACCTGAATCCTACATCCAACCTGAATTTCACCTCATTTCCAACTGAATCCTGCATCCAACCTGAGTTTCACTGCATTGACACCTAAATCCTGCATCCAACCCGAATTCTCACCTCATCCTGTACCTGAATCTTGCATCCAACCTGAATTTCACCTCATTTCCAACTGAATCCTGCATCCAACCTGAATTTCACTGCATTGACACCTAAATCCTGCATCCAGCCTGAATTCTCACTTCATTTACACCTGAATCCTTTATCCAACCCGAATTCTCACCTCATCCTGTACCTGAATCCTGCATCCAACCTGAATTTCACTCCATTGACACCTAAATCCTTTATCCAACCTGAATTCTCACCTCATCCTGCACCTGAATTGTGCATCCAACCTGAATTTCACCTCATTTCCAGCTGAATCCTGAATCCAGCCTGCCCAGGAGCCCTGAAGAGCAGCTGCTGCTGCAGCACAAACCTCCAAAAAGTCCTGGACTCCAAGGCAGGCAAGGATGTGGATGAAACACAATATCCCAATGATATTCTGGTTCTGATCCAGAGCTCCCAACAGCCTCTTCCTGCACCCAGCAGGATCCAGAACCACTTCAGACATTTCAACACATCCCAAAATGGTCCAGAACCTCTTGGTTAATGAAGTTATAAAGATAGAGATAAGCACCATCCTTCTCCCAGGGTAATTACAAGCCTATCACTCCCCAGTTAATTACACACAGCTAAAGATGTTATTAGGTGTAGATGGAAAAATCCGTGGCACTGGGAACAAATCTGTCTGTCCTTAGCTGGCTGAGAGCGAAATATTCCCAGGGAAAAGGTGGGGATTCTCCATTTAATCAGTGAAAGTGTTGGGAAAGGCTTCCATGATCTCTGCTTCTAACCTTGGACCCATCCCCACCTTGGCACCAGCCCAAAGTGACAAATCCTGACCTTCCTTGGACACCTCCAGGGATGGGGACCCCAAACCTCCCCAGGCAGCCCCTGCCAATGTTTGAAAGAAGAATTTCTTCTTTCCATGGAGAAATTCCTGCTGATGTCCAACCTGAACCTGCCCTGGGGTAGTTTGAGGCTCATTTTCAGCTGATAAATAACGACAAAAATCCATCGTCACGCAAATCCCACCTGCAGCCCTGCAAATCCTGCAGGCAGAGATTCCCAAAAAATGTGCACCCAGGAAGTCCCCACAAGGGCACGAAGACCATCATTCCCCCACTCATTTCTCTGTTGTTTTAAGCAGATAATTTTGGAAAAGCAAACAGGGGAAGCAGGAGGAAGCTCTGTCAAGCTGCAACGATTCCTGAATGCCAAACAGATGCACACACCATCCTCTGGGCTGATGTGTGGGACAGGCCAGGGCAAACCCCAGCAAATGCATTTCCGAGCTCAGTGCCTGGGGGCTGGGACAGGTAACAACAGCCAGCGAGGGAAGGGAGGGAAAAAAATCCCAATTATACAAAGCAACTGTCGGAGAAAACACTTGGAAAGGAGAGGGCAAGAAAAGTGACAGTGGTTCAAGCACGGGGGTGGGGAAAGGAGCTGAGTGCTGGGCCCAGCCTGTTCCTGGAGAGTCAGCCTCAGGGGACAGCCCAGCTCGGGGGATTTGCCCCAGGATGGACCCCCAGCCCTCCAGGAGCTGCTTTTCCAGGAATTGCCGTGGCCACGAGGGTTGGGCTCGGTGGGATCAGCTCCCCCAGCAGTGATTCCAGAAGGCTGCTGCTCTCACTAAAGGCTCCAAGGGATGGAGAATTCACTCTCTGGAAGCTACTCTCCCCCCATTCCCAGCGTTTAAAGCCCAAATTAAACCCCCACGCTTTCCTTCCCGGTGGGAATTTGGCTGCTGCCAGCCCCGGGTGGCTCTGGGAGTGTTCGTGTCCCCAACACCTTCTTGGAAAGGGCATCACCTTATCCCTGAGCCCTCACCCGCTCAGCTCAGTCAGTCCTTCAAATTTCAGTCCTTCAAATTTCTGCCAGCCCTGGGACAGCGATGGAAATTAGGGTTTAAGCCCTGGTGCCTTGTGCCCAATTAGAGACTCGATCTCCAGGGAGGAGCTGCTCCCAGGCCAGGGAAATTCACCTTTTTTCCATAATTCTTGCTGGAAATTAGAGCCATTCCCTAGGTGCAGCCAGAGGGAAAGCCTGGCTGGGTCTCGGTATGGCCCTGAAGGATGGCAGCTTCCCCAGCTGGAGCTGCAGAGGGGACAGGAATCTCCATCCCAGCACCTGTCCGGGCAGGGCAGAGCTCCTGGAGCAGCTTGGGGACAGTTTCACCTTTGGGAGCCCCCTCTGCCACCCCCCAGCTGCAGGAATGTGGCAGGGGCAGTCCTGGCTGCCCACGGAAACCTCTGGCTCCACACCAAACGCCGAACTGAAAGCATTCCCTGGCCCCTCTCTGCCCCTCCACGCCCACTCGGCACCATGGGAGGTCAATAATTATTTACCCAGTGTTCTATTAAATAAAGAGACCAAAAAAAAGCAGCGTTTTAGGACAGGCAGAGCTGCTTATCATTTCCTCCAATCTAGGGCTGGGTTTTGGAGAGTCATTCGCCCACAGGTGACTGACAGCAGGGTTTGTGATGAAATCCCCGCTGCAAAAAACATCTCGCCTCGAAATGGAGAGCCAACAAATCCCATCAGCTGACCTGGCATTGCCACACCAGCCCATTGCTCATGGATGCAGCTGGACAAACCCGCGGTGGGGAGCTGATTTCCAAAATCCTGCCTCTCCGCAATGAGGAAAATCTGATTTGAACGCAGCCTGTCCCTGGAGAGGTGGGAATCTCGCCAGGAATGGCAAGGCACGGCAAGCCCTGGTCCATCCCTGCGTGCCCAGGCCAGCAGCCCTGGGGTGCCTGGTGGCCCTGGGCACGCTGTCCCCTCCCAGGAGCGGCACAGGGAGCAAACACCATGCAGGGACAAGACTGGACACGCTGTTCCCTCTGTGTGACAGCTCCGGATGCTGCCAAGCAGCTCCTGGGAAAAAGCTGCGTTCCAAGTGCCCCAGACAGCAGCAAGGCAAAGGCACAGGGGGATGGATCCACTTCTTGCCCAGATCCCCTCTTTTCCCAGATCCCCTCCTTTGCCAGATCCTCTCCTTTCCCAGATCCCCTTCTTGCCCAGACCCCCTCCTTTCCCAGATTCCTCTCCTTGCCCAGATCCTCTCTTCTCCCAGATCCACTCTTTGCCCAAATCCATTCCTTTCCCAGATCCACTCTTTGCCCAGATTCCCTCCTCTCCCAGATTCCCTCCTTGCCCAGAACCATTCCTTTCCCAAATCTTCTCCTTTCCCAGATCCCCTCCTTGCCCAGATTCCCTCTTTTCCCAGATCCCCTCCTTGCCCAAATCCATTCTTTGCCCAGATCCACTCTTTTCCCAGATCCCCTCCTTTCCCAGATCCCTCCTTTCTCAGATTCCCTCCTTGCCCAGATCCCCTCCTTTCACTTTGCAGTGTACGGGCAGGAAGAAGGCAAAATTTCAGTTCTGCCCACAGAAAACGGGGATACAGGGAAGGAAAGGGATGAGCCTAGGGGTTCTGGAGACCACCAAGATAAAAAGCAAAACTCAGGGGTCTCTGCATTCCAGGACAGAGCATCATATTTTTAAAGACAGAAGATCAAAAATGTTTCAAAACTGAGATTCATCTCAGAAAGCAGCACACAAGGACATCCTTGAAGTTCATCATTCCATCATCATGCTTTGATAAGTTGAAGGAAATTACTTGAGAATTCCCAAACAAGAGCAGGGCAGTGAAACACACTTTTGAGCCCTACTGAGTGACCCATAAGCTCAGCCTTGCTACACCCACCCTCTGCAAGGTCTGACACCACAGAATCCCAGACTGGTTTGGTTTTGAAAGGACTTTAAAGCCCTTAAAGCCATGGGGCAGGGACATCTCTGACAATCCCAGGTTGCTCCAAGTCTCATCCAACCTGGGCTTGAAATGCCCCTTCAAAAAAAGGTCTTTAAAAGGGCCTTTTGAAGGCGATTCCTAATGGGGCTTTGCTCTTTAAAAACCTCCTGAATATCCAGAAAGCCTCATCAAAAATGAGGATATGAGCAGAGACACAAACCACCCCTTCATCCCAGTGTGCTGAGGATTGTCACAGCTGCCCAGAAAGGAAAATGTCCCCAGGCTCAGTCACCTCCCGTGCTTCCCTTGGGAGTCCGAGGAGAGCCTGGCAGCCACATCCAGCCTAAAATAAAGGTCCGAGGCTGGTGGCTTGACTTATCCACTCAGCTCAGCTCCTTCACTCGTCCCTGGCTAAATGAGTTGTGACAAGTTTGGCCCTGGCTGCATTCAGGCAGCTCCGCACTGCTGCCGGATTAACCCCTCTGCTGCACTCCCTAAATCCCAGGCCACCCATCCTGGTGCTTGGAGCCAGCCCAAGGCGGGTCCACCCTGCTCACACCCCTGGGAGACCTCGGAGTTCCGCAGCATGGCTTGGAACCGAGAGAATTTTTAAAAATATAAATAATAAGTATTAATTCTATATTTTATTCTATTATAATAACTATTACAACTATATTAAATCTGTATTTTATATTTATAATCTATATAAAATATTAAATCTATATTTAAATCTTCTTTTTTTTTTTTTTTTTTTTTTTTAAAGGGAAATAATTTAGAAAGGAACCTGCGCGAGGTTGGGATTTTGAGGGAGGGAAGGTGATTAAGGCAGGCCGGGGGTTCCCTGCACCTCGGGCTAATGCAGGGAGGAAAGGGAGCAGCCCATAATATGCAGCCGGTGCTTCTCAGAGGTTTTTACCTAAATGTTGCCGGGGTGATGTGTACACAAGGCTGGCCTGGCAGGAAGGGCAGGCTGGGATCCAGGAATGGGAATGGGAATGGTCAGGGAAACACGGTGAGGTTGGGGGTGGGAACCGGAGAGATCCCGGGGGCTGCAGGGATCTTCCTGCTCCCCCCCATCCCACCAGGAATGCTGAAATCATGGGGGAAATGAGCTCGGGGGACAGCCAGACCAGCAGAGCCCAAAGCCTCCCAGTCCAGGAGGAGCCAGGCACTGGGAGCACTGGGAATGGGCAGGGGCGGGGAAGGAACCTTGGAGGAATTAGGGATTTTCTTGAAAAGAGAAACTCTGGGACGTGGGGAGGGCTCTCCAGTGGGGACCTGCCCTGCAGGGAGGGAACCGTGAGGGTAGTCACCCTCAGAGAGCCCCCCCAGCTCGGGGGGATGAGTTTGGGACAGCGTTCCGAGGAATCCTGAGGATTCCAAGGACTCCAGCAGATGCTCAGATGGACAGCAGTGACCCAGCTGAGCTCCTGCTCCTGCACCTGCCTCCTCTCAGCTCAGAACCCGAGCAAGGCTGGGAAAAGCACCAGGGCACAACCAGACCTGCACCATGCCGGGTGCCAAAAACTCCTTCATGCCTCCCTGGCACAAAACTGCACTTCCAGAACTCAGCTCCTATGGATAACCTCCCTCCCAAGCTCTAAACAGCCAGCAAATCACAAAGACACCAATATTCCTCATTTTCCTACAATATTCCTCATTTTCCTACAATTCCCAGGAGCTGTGAAACATTTGGGTCCCACTGCCCCTTTAGGATGCTCCGTGTGGCAGGGAAGGACAGGGCATGCAACAGGTCCCTTTGGAGAAGGATTTTCCTGCTCTGCTGGTTCCCCATCAGCCTGGGATCCCATGGATCTGGAGCAGTTTTGTTGAAACTGGCAATTTAATTAGCGAGGGGGGAAAAAAATTTCCAGTAGAACTCAGGAAGAAACATAACTTCCAAGTTAATGAGAGAAATATTTTAATTACGGCGCTTAACAAGTTACAACTTTGCCAAGATGTTCTCTTGGGGAGGCTGCACATTTTTTCCCTGAATTTCAAGCAAGGGAGAGTGGGAGAGGAGAGGGGAGAAAGCAGAGGAGGAAAACCATGGAAAGGAAGACAAGCAGCAGGAAAGGATTTGGGAAAAGCAACAGGAGACTTTTCAAAATGAAGAGAGACCAGGGAACATCACCTCAGGGGCTCCCTGGGGATACAGGCTGAGGATTTGGGTTGGATTCAGATGGGATATTGGGAAGGAATTCCTCCCTGGCACAGGTGCCCAGAGCAGCTGTGGCTGCCCCTGGATCCCTGGCAGTGTCCCAGGCCAGGCTGGACAGGGCTCAGAGCAGCCTGGGGCAGTGGGAGGTGTCCCTGGATGAGCTTTGAGGTCCCTTCCCACCCAAACCATTCCCCGATTCCCTCCAGGCTCTCCCCAGCCCCGTGGGTGCCACGTTCACTGCCGAGCCCTTGGCAGCTCCCAGGGCAGGAAGTTTTTCCCTTTGAAGGCAGCTCCTGGGGGTGAGATTTGTTTTCTCTGCACGGCTCAACAGAAATATCAATTTCCTCCTCCAAGCTGCAGCCCTGGCTCCTGTCAGCTCAGGTTTCCTTCCCGGTGCAGTCCCTCCACAGCAGCCAGGGCTCTGCTCCTCCTGGGGACACCTGGGACTCGTTCAGTGTCCCCAAGCCCCAGTGCCACCAGACACCACCACAATGCAGCCTTGGTTGCAGCTCGATAAATCCACGGGATCTGGCAGATGATTCATTGATCCCCGTGACCTCCTGACAGCTTCTCAGGTCTTTATTAGCCCTGAATCACATCTGCTCATAAATACCAGAGGGCTTTTTCACACCTTGGATTATTATTAAAGGAGGACTCGTTTCGGCTGCCTTAGAAAAATATTTCCTGCTCTTTTCGGCTCCTGCAGGATTCCAGGAAGAGCCCAGCAGCAGAGCCTCCCCCAAACACATCCTCATGTCTGCTGGGGCTCCCGGCTTCAGCCACAGCTGGAGTCACTGAGAAGTGAAATAACAGGAGAAAGAGAAAGGACTAAACCCAACCAGAGTCATTGTTTGCCTCCCGTGTTGGTTTTGAGATGGTATCGAGCTCCAGAGCAGGAACTCAAACAGCAGGGCCTGACTTTGATAAAACACATCCTTCCTCCCTCCTGCATCTGGGGAGGAGCTCTGCAGCCCGGGATCCCCTGGAGTGAGGGAGATTGGGATTTCCACCCAGCAGAGGTGCCAAACATCTCCCTCTCCCCGGGCTGGCACATCCCAGCAGGGCTTGGGGAGCCAGGACTGCTCCCCGCTCTCCTTGGGAACCCAAAAGCACCAGAGCTGGAATGAAAGAGGAGCTGGGATCAGAATGAAGGCAGGAGAGCCTTCTGGGCTGCTTCCAGAGGGGCAACCAGAGCCAGGAGTTTTCCAGAAAAACATGGAAGTCAAAGTTCCAGTGCAGAAAATGTTCCCTCAGCCCTTCCCTAATGGTACAGAAGTGGGAACAGCCCAGAAAAACTTCTATTGCACTCCTTTTCGGGAGGCAATGGAGTGATTTCTGCTCTGCCCGGGGCAATAACTGAGCCACGGGAGGAAACAGAATTCCATGGAGCCAGCGTGGGGAGTTCACCCACCAGCAGGGCTGCAAGTCCAGGAGCCCAAAAAGCTCCAAATCCCTGCCCTGCCATCCTGACCCCACCTTGGGCAATCCCACAGCACAACCGGCCCGGCTGAGTGACAGCAGCAGCCAGGGCTGGCCGCGGCTGCAGCCTGTCACCTGTGTCACCTGTGTCACCCGTGCCACCTGTGCCACCTGGCACTGCCAAACCGCAGCTCCCCATTTCCTGAAACTGGAGAGGATTGCTGGCTTTGGCCCGGCCCTGCGGGATTTTGCAGGAGCCCCAAAATCCTGACTCCAGCCATGCTGCAAGGAGGCTCCACCAGCCTTCCCCGAGCTGCATTATTGCCTTGGAATGCTGCTCCCTCCTGCCCCAAACCAGCAGCCAAAGCTCCAGGCACGAACTGGGAGCTGGGACAAAGCCACTGGTGCTGCTGGTGCAGTCCCACATCTCTGGGGGGTGTGTCCAGCCCTGCCTGGCTTTTTTCCAGCTCTCCCCCATCCCAGAAAAACCCTGAGTTTCAGAAAACAAAGGAAAACCTCAGGAACACATCCAGGATCAGCTTCAACACTGCATTTGGGAAAACCTTCCCATAAAACTTCCCAGACAGAATCCAGAGGCCTCAAGGACAGGCACTGGGCTGCTCAAATTTGGGGGGTTTTCACCTCCAAGCAGATATGGAGAAAATTTTCCTTATTTTAGAAGTTCCAAAGCTCCAGCAATTGTGTGGGCAGCTCCAAGCTGGATGCACACAAGGATTTAAGGAGGGGGTTCCCAAAACTGCCCCCAGAAAACAGCTCTGAGCTGGAGCCAGGCCTGATGAAAGCCCAGCCCTGGCCTGGCTATTTATTTATTTATTTGGAATTTCCCAGGGAAGGTTTTTCAGGCTGGGCAGGCCCAGCTCCCTGGGAAGCTGGACACGGACGGGCTGGGATGAAGCAAGGAGAAAAGAAATCCTCCCTTTGCCCAGAGCTTCCCCACAGGAGACTGTTCCACTCCTGAGCAAAGCAGTGACCCCAAGCTCCCTCTGTTCCCGCAGGGATGCTCCTCCCTTCATCCTAGGCCACATCCCAAGGAAATGTTGGGATGGTGCTTTCCCTGGACACGCTGTGATCCCCAGGACACTCCACCTGGCACTGGGGGACACAGGCACTGTCCCTGCCATGGCTTTGGCTGACCCAGCCCTGGGTCCGAGTGTTCCCCCTAGGCAGGACCCGGCCCCAGGAGCTCCCTGAAAAAACCCCAGAGCTGGAAGGAGTTAAAACCCCCTCATTGCTGAGGGATTTCTCCCTAATCTGCGCACATGTCATGGGGATCAGGACTGTGGGTGGTAGTGCAAGCCTGTGGCAGTCGTTCAGGCCCATGGCCCAGCACCTGACTGGCTCAGCAAACCCTCTTAGCCCAGCACTTTTCAAATTTAATTAAGAGGGTCCTCTGACAGGCTTAAGGCTGCTGCTGTGCCAGCCCCAAAGCTCTCCCGGGAGCCTGACAAAGGCAGGAGGCAGCAGGGACGCTCGGCCAGCACAGGAAGGGTTTGTGGAGTTTCACCCAAACCACAAAGCAACAGCAGGGAGGGGGGGAAAAAATTGGAAAAAAAAAAAAAAAAACCAACCCTGAAGGTGATGCTGAGAGCTCGGGGTCAGATTCTTTTCTGCAGAGGTAATGGGGGAAGCAGAAGGAAATTCAGGTTAATAAAAAACGGGCTCTGGTGGTTAAAGTTTGCCAGCCCAGAGGATCTGCTCAGCCTGGGATGTGGCCAGAGCTCCTGATCCATGGGGACCACAGGGCAGAGCTGCTGCTGGCACTGCCAGGGCACACACGGAGCCCTTTGGGTGGAAAAACTGCTCCTCAGGGGGCAGGTTCATCCTTCCTCAGCTATTCTGGGAAAAGGCAACCCCAGGGCACATCAATAGCACTATTTTAATGTCTCCCCGGGTGAATTTATCCCAGGAAAATCAGCTCCATCCAGGCAGGGACCCCCAGTCTGGCAGGGTAAAGGGGAGAACCTCAGAGCACCATCGAGGAGGAAGATCCCAGCAACCACAAACAGCCTAAAGACACTCAGATCCCAAAATTATTCCTCGGCCAAGCTCCCACCTGGAAGTTACAACAGGACCTGCAAATTCAATTACCTGGATGACAGCAGCTCCATGCCCTGACTTGAAATTGGATGTTTTGGGTTGAGGAGATTGGGTTCACCCCCCCCCAAAACCCATTTTTGGCTACTTGGCAAAGTGCCCCCAGCAGGAAATTCGGAAGAGAAACAGTCTCAGTGTCAATAGCGCCCCGAGTCTATTTACCCAGGGCTATTTGCACGAGATAATCGCTCGCAAGTGTCTCACCTCCTCCACTCTGCCACAGCCAAGTGATGTCATGGAAGTGGCATCCAGAGCAGGAGCCAAAGTGAACCAACATAACCTAGGCCCAGCAGGAAATCGCTCGGGAGCCTCTACATGTGCAGGGAATTGAGCTCCCCTTCTCCCCAGGGCGTGGAATCAGATCCCCTTTTCCTCTAGACTGCCCATCTCCAGCACAGAGGGAAAATATGTCCCCTCACCCCCACCCCAAAGAGCCTGGAAAGCATCCCTGGGGATTAAATGCCTCCAGAAAAGCATCTGAACAAATCTGCAAACCCAACTGCACACAGGCCATTCCAGGAGTTTCATCCTTTGCCTTCCAGTGAGCCCAATTAGAGTCATTAATCAGGAAGGGAATTGAAGTTTCTTTACGGAGGACTGTTCCACCAGGTGAGGCCTGATGAACTTAGCACCTCAGCACAAAAAATAACAACCATTAATGACCATTAACGAACATCAGCTCCAAACATCACCCCTGGCATGGTCAGGGGCACACGGTCTGGGAAATGAGAGATAAGAATGAGGATCTAATTAGCATCAGAGGTGAAGAAATCCATATCCAATAGGAAACCAAATACCAAGAACTGTGCAACTTGGAACCAATAAACATTGAACCAATGGATTTCTATGGGTTCTGACTGTATAAAGTCTGGGGAAAATGTGTGATGGAATGGTTTTCTCTGCACACCCAGGCTATGTGTGAATGAAATTATTTCTGTTGCACAACCTCACCAGAATAAAGTAATGCCTTGATTTTCTAACACTAAAAACATTATCGGAGACTTTTTTTGTTTTCCCGCCATTTCAGCGACAATTTTGGCGACCCAGATGGGACAGGGCTTTCAACGCTCTATGAGTTCCGGGATCACGAGGCAACTCCAAGTGCACACAGAAAATATTGACCAGGGAGACTTTGCATTCCCACAGTCCGGTGAGTTCAAATCAAGATCCCTGTGGGTTTTTTAATAAAGACATTACTTTGGGGTTAATATAATGTTGATACAATTGGCTAATGAAAAGCAATCACTAGTGATCGCTAGAGCTGTGCCTTCCAGCACTACGGCAAATCCCAGCGCTGTGACAAAAAACCCAAAGAGGTCTTCAACCCTGCAAAAGAGCTCACGGCAAAATGGGAAAAACACAAAGGGGAGGAAGGAGAGGAGCAGCAGTCAGACCACAGAGAGGATCTGCGGTTGCAGAGCACTGGTTTGTATACAACTGAATAAAGCTTTTGTAGGAGAAAAAATAAAAAAATTAAACTTTGTATCATTTCCAACAAGCACAGCCAGGAGGGTCCTGCTTGGAGGGGACCCTGCACCTGGATGGATTTCCAGGCCTCATTAAAACAAGGACAACTGGGAAGCTGACATTCCCTCCAGCTCCTTTCAGCTCTCCATGTTCCCAAAAGCTCAGGGACCACAGGGACAGCCCGTCTTGGCAGTGCTCAAAAAGAAACCTCTTGCCATTTTATCCCATTCTTTAAAAAACTAAAAGCCAAGAGGGAGGTGGAGTCTGGGGGGGTATCAGACGATTAAATATCCCCGGCAGCCCAGAGAAAGAGGAGCACAAGAACAAAGGGGAGGGGAAAAAAAAAATCTGCTTTTTATTATTAAACCATTCTCTCAAATTTCTAATAAGCAGGTTGAAGTTTAAATTACCAGATCTCTGACAAAGTCAGGATCCAAACAGTTCAGGAGCCTGCAGATAACAATCACCTTCCCCCAGATCGCTTTCAAGGCCTTTTCTGCAGAGACAAAGCTCCCATTCAGAGGGGCACAGGCACCTCGGGGCTTTGATTTCCCTCAGCTCTTGAGCCCCAAAGGCTCCGGCAGGGAGACAAGCAGGTCCTGCACCTGCAGCAGGACAGCACAGAAAGGACCAGGAGCGCTGGAAAACCGAGGATCCATGGCAGCCCAACCCCTGGAAGTGCAACCTGAGCCCCTGCTCAGCACAGCCTTACAAATCTCCCAGATTTGGGGAAAAAATGAGGGAATGAGGACCCCTGAGTGCACGCAGAGCTGGCTGCACCAGGTGGGAAGTGCTGGAGAGAGCAGCTGTGATCCCACAGTTTGGGTGCTGTGCAGGATAAAGGCAGAGCCAAAGGATGTGCCACAGCTTGTCCAAGGTGGGATTACAGCTGGAAGCATTCCTGGCCCAGGAATCTGGCAGGAAGGATGTACCAAATCCCTGATAATAAAAGTTCTGATGAAATTTAAGGGGAAGAGACATTCAATAGTGGATCGGGAAGGTGAGACCGGGCTGGGAGAGCCAGCAGGAGATAAACACAGAGAACCTGGGGCAAACAGCAGTGAAACCTCCATTTCCAGCACCCCAGAATTGGGCTCCAGATCCCAAATGGATCGAAGGATCTGCTGATTTCTTCTAATTCCTGTATCACAGTCCCTCTGGTGCCTGCCCACAGCTGACAGGGGCTGACAGACACCCAACCCCACTTCCAGCTGCGGGTTTGGATGTGCCAAACCCATGGATTGTGTCACCACAGGAGCCTCGAGGAGCTCCTGGTGCCACCAGCTGCTGGAGAGGGCTGTGCCCCAGCTCCCCCCAACCTGTGCCCCCGCAGGCACCAGCACTGGGGCTAATTGGGGTTAATTAAGCAGGTGCAATAGCGCATCGCAGCACTGCGGCCAGCAGCTCGGCAGGAGCCAGCTGGGGACCCTGAGTGCAAGGCAAAGCTCAGCGCTCATCCCTCGGGATCAGCTGGCCGGCAGGAGACTGCAGACACAGCCTCCCCTTCATCCCAGCATGGGAATTGAGGATTCGCCTGGAAATGCCATCCCTTCCATCCCTGCCCTCGCCCCCGGCCTGCTCCCTGTCCGTGGTGAGCGAGGAGGAGGAGGAGGAATCTGCTTTCCCCATGGGTTTTCCCCTGGCTCCAGCTCCCCCCTGCTCCCCCTGCTCGCCATTGAGGACGATAATTACCGCTGAAAAGCCTCCGCATTCCCATGCTGTCAGCCTGCCCTCCCTTCCCACCGCCCCAGAGCAGGAGGAAGGAGCAGGAACCGGGCCAGGGGCAGGCAGAGCCCAAGCCCCGGCTCCCCTCGGCAGGTGAGCTCCAGAGGGATGTTGCACAGCCAGGAGCCAGCACGGACACTGCCAAAACCAGCAGGAATTTTCCTCATCCTTCCCAGGAATGTTCTGTCCCACCTGCCCAGCAGCTCGTGGAGATGCCAGCGAGGTGAAGGACAAGAAGAAAACGACATTCCCTCAATCCTTTCTCTCCTGGAGCCTGGAATTGAGGTGGAATTTCCTCCCCCCACACAGTGAGGAGCCCTGGAGGTGACAGAGCCCAGCATTGCTCAGCCTCAGAGTTGTGTACCCCACCTGCTCCACTTCAGTGCCAGTGGCACACGCACCAAAAAAAAACCAAAAAGGAGGGAAAATGCCCTGAAGCAGCATTTGGGATTTGGGACAGTTTCCCCAGGGACATGCTGTGCCCAGGAGCTTCACCCATGCCCACCCCAGTTGTGGCTGTGAGCAGCTCCAGCAAAGAGCCTGGGAAGGCAGAGGAAGGAGATTTAATTCCTGCTCTGCCAACAACCCATAGATCACCCTGGAAAACTTCCCCCACACCTTCCCGGCCCAGCCTGCCTTCACAATTCCTCTAATTAATTCAGGAGAAAATTAATTACAGCGGGATTTGCGGCAGCACAGCATCTAATGACCGACTCCTCTGCTCCAAAGCAGATCATCCCAGGCTCCCGTCTGCGCTGCCAAACCTGGCTCTGCCGCCTCCCCCTTCCCAGCCCAGCACAAAGCCCTGCTCTAAATTAGGCAGGGAAAAAGTGGCTTGGCAAAAGCGAATCAGAGCACTGAGGTCAGGCCCTGAAAAACAACAGCAGCGCCTAAAGAAACCCCGGCGTTAATCCCGTCATGCTTCCGCCAAAGATTCCCCTTTTCAAGGGTTTTCTTCCTGGTAAACAAAGTTCTCTCCATTGGGCTGTGAATTTTAGGACATGGTTGCTTGGTAATGCCAGGCTGCAAACCAGGAGGTTTGTGCTCCCCTCCGTGCCCTCCCCAGCCTGCAGAGGATGGCACAGGGTTTAGTGAGGAAATTCAAAAGGGATCAGAATCGCAGGGCAGGCAGAGCTGATTTGCACTGCAATTACCCCAACCTGAAGTCAGGCTTTGCTCCTGACAATTTGGATTTATGTGAAGATGCTCTCCCCCTCCCTGGTGCCAGCTCTGCCTGTAGCTGCACTGTTTTAGAAATCTTTCTCTTCTTTCTCAGGGAGAACAGAGATAAGCTGCATTTTTGTACTTTCTTAATCTCTGTGTTTGGTGCTAGGTGTTGTATAGCTGTGGCCAATGGTTTGAGGAGGTGGATTCCCTGCTGACCAATAGTTGCTAGATTATTAATGGATATATAAAGAAGTTTCTGTAAATAAAGTTTCTCTTTTCGCCATCTTGGGTCCACCTGCCTGCTTCCTCTGCCAGCTTCTGCGAATCTCAGGAAATCTAAACCAACATCTGCCCATCTCCCCTTGCTCTTGAGGGATGCTCAGAAAAGTTGGTGGTGCTGAGTGCCCAAAGCCCATGATTTCCATCTCCCCCCAAAGCCCTGCCCCAGGATCTGCTCCCCCTCACCCAGGGGCTGGGGCAGCTTCTCCCAAGTGCCACCTCCCTGCCCAGCTGCTTGGATTCCCTCAGCCCTGCCTGCATTTCCAGCCCTTTGCTGTCCCTGGGGTCACTTGCACCATCCCAGCTCCCTCCCCACCCACGCTGGCACCCTCAGTCGCCCTTGCCCTGCCAGCCCCATGCTCCCACCTGTGCCAGCCACAAAAAACCCTTCCCATTCCAATCCCTTCCCACTCTCCTCCTCCCAGCATCCCCCCATTGCACCAGGGAGGGTGAGCCAGGGCACCAAGGCAGAGCACCAGATGGGAATGCCGGAGCCATCCCAGCGTCCCCGAGCATCCTCAGTGTCACCCCAAGCCAGGAGAGGGTCACCAAGGGCACTGCACCCACAGAGGCACAGGTTTGCACAAGCCTGGTACAAACAGCAGAGAAACACTCCCTGGGCCTGCCCTAATTAAAGCCAGGGATGGTTCCAGCAGCTCCAGGAGCTCAGGAGGACACGGCGATGCTTTTGGGGTCACAGCTGAGGCCCTTCCACACCATGGGCTCCCAGCAGTGCCCACGAGGAGAGGCCAAACGCTGGCGCCGCAGCCCAAAGGGCCCCTGGCAACCTGTGAGGAGCAAACAATCCTCCTCAGCCCAGCCTGAAACGGGTCAGGAGCCTTTCAGTCCCAGGCTGGCACAGCCTCTGCTCCCAAAGCCCTGATCCCACTGATCCAAAGGGAGCAGGCGCCAGAGTCCAGCTGGCCCCAACTTCAGAGCATCCCCTGAGTCTGAGCGGCTCCGGGGCTGCTCCCGGAGATCCTACAGCTGCTCCCGGAGATCCCAGAGCCCTGCAAGCACCACCCCAGTGCCCAGCACCCACCCAGTGCCCACCCTCTCTCCTGGCAGGAGCATCCCGCCTTGGCAAAGGGCTGCCGAGCTGTTCAGCCGCCTCAGGAAGCTCGGGGGAGCCTTTTGGGGCAGGGTTTGTTCCAGCTCCTGGCTGGCCCTGCCAGTCACACTCAGCCATTATATAATCGATGAGAAATGCCAATGCCCGAGTGGCGAAGAGGGCACTGCCAGCAGCCAGGGCTGGGGGGAGCAAAGCTGAGCTTCGGGGCCACAGCAGCAGCAAAAATACATTTTCACCCCTATTTATCCCCTGACAGGTGGTACAGACAAGATTTGAGGAGATCAAAGCAGCCTCTCACTTATTTCAGCCTCTCACTTATTTCAGCCTCTCAAAACTCTGTCAAATTTTTGGTTGTGTCACTTTGCCTACAGCAAGGAGACACCTCCCTCTCCAGGGCCGGCTGGGGCAGAGGTGTTCAGAGCACCCCAATCCCACCTTCCCCCCTCCCCGGGTCCCTTTTTCCTCCAGGTTTCTGCTGCACCCCAGAGCAGAGCTCTGAGCTCACCAGGAAATTTGCATTTTATCACTATTCCTACTCCAGGAGCTGCTCCAGGGAAATCGGCCAAGGGAGCTGAACAAAGTTCCAGAAAGGACCAGCGGATGTTACAAAGTTACCTTTAAAGTTGCTTAGACTTTTGGGACGTGGGGGTGGTTTTCATCCAAAAAAAAAAAAAAAAAAAAAAAAAAAAAGACAAAGCAAACCTAACTTGTGCAAAATTCAGCTTTTCACCCAAACTGTTTCTAAACCCAGATCTGAATAAAAACATGCTAAGATTTTATCAGGCAAACAGAAGAGATTTTACCAGAAAAATCCTCTCTCCTGAGAAAATGAGGGCTAATGGTGCATCCACAGCATACAACCAGCCCTGTCCTGCTCCAAAACCAGGGAATGAACCCCAACACCCACGAGGGGAGCCCCAAACGTGGGAGGGAGATGATAAAGCCCCAGCTGTGCCTCCTGCCCAGGCCTGCAGCCCCTCCAGGCCCCCTCCAGCACCCCCAGCTCCATTGGCTGTTTGTTTTCCCAATTTCTCCGCAGCAAACCAGGCCAGTTGGAAAGAAAAGGAGTAAAAAACAGAGGGGAGGGGGAGGGAAAGAGGGAGGGAGGGAGAGAGGGGGAATTAACTCTTTGCCACCGCGTTGTCCATCTCCAAGAGATTTTAATCCTGCCACAGCAAGGTCAGAGTTGAAGCCTGGGGTAAAGGGCTTTGTTTTGTCCTTGGGAATTGCGTGTGACCAGCGGCAGGCGGGATCAGCTCGGGGCCGTGAGCTGGAGGAGGCACAGCCACAGCCCCCACTGCTTTCAACTCCCACCGGCATTTCCAGCACCTCACCCTTGAAACTGCGCTTTCGTTGCTAAAACGCTTCTTTTGTAACGTTTGAAAGTTTCTTTTCAACTTTCTCCTTCCCACAAGGCAGCGGCCGGGTGCTTAATAAGTATTATTTTGGCGGCCGGGGAAAGATTAAGCCGTGCTGGAGGAGCTGAACGCAGCCTGTGTGACTCCCTCAGGTCACGGAGCTCGGGAAAGGCTCGCACCGAGGCTGCCCGAGGGGTTCAGCTGAGCTCCCGCCCCGCTCCGGGTGTCGGCGCATCCCAAATTCCATCCCAATCAGCTTTAAGGCCACAGTCGATGGCGCACGGGTGACTCCAGCCCGGCGGGAGCGGTGTCCCCGCCGGTCCCACGCTCCCGGGGCCGTGGGCACAGCGCGCATCCCCCGTTCCCATGGCAACGCCGCATCCCGGCGGGAAGAGCCGGCATGGGCGGGGATGGCGTCATCGCCCGGGCAGCCAATGGGAGGCCGCCGAGGTGATGTCATGGCCGCGCCCCCGGCCCCGCCCAGCGGGAGCGACCCCCGGGGCCATCCCGGGCCCCCGCGGATGGCACCACGCGGGGACAGCCCCGGGGCGGGGGCTGGGGCCGCCCGGCACGTCCACCCCACACACCCACCCCGTCCCACACGGATCCCACCCTGACTCTGCACCCACAGGGCTTCTGCACCTCGAGGTTTTCGGGGTTATGGCCAAGTTTTTATTTTTCCTGTTTCCTGACATTTTACCCCGAAGGTGGGAGCACTCCAGCATGTCCCCAGGCTGGACCCTGACACGAGGTGATGCTCTCAGACAGCCCAGCAAGGTCAGGAGCTGCCGGTTGGGACAAAACACGGAACAGGGAAAGGCCCATGGCACCACGAGGGCAACGAAGGGAGCTGGAGGCAGAGTTAATTAAAGCCTGATTGGGGCAGGGCTGCACCGAGGCCTGGCAGCTCAGTCACCGCCGGCCACGGCACTGCTGGAAAAGGAGAAAAAGGGGGAAAGGAGCAGGGGAGCAGAGACATTTCCAGGCAGCACTGGGAGCACACTGGGAATGAGCTCAGCCGTGCCGGGAAGGCTCTGGACCACGCAGCTGGGTCACAGCAGTGTCCCCTGCCCGGTCCCCTGCCTGGCGAGGGCCCAGTGTGACTCAAAGGGTGACTCAACCCCCTCAGACCCAGCCAGCGATGAAGCACTGGCTTCAGTCAGGCTTTAGATTAACCCGAGCTCCTCGGAGCCTTCCCAGGGAGGGCCCCGCGCCCCGCTCCAGGCTCGGGACCCCTGCAGCCCCGGGTGGCCCTGGCGCGGTGCCAGCAGCGGTGTCACGGCTGTCCTTGCCCGGCTCACCTGCTCAAACACTCGCACGTCACTCCCCAACAGGCGCTGTTGCCAAAACTGCGGCTCGGCCGCTCCCAAGAGAGAGGAGGAAAACCCGGCCGGGCACAGGGGACGGGCGGTGCCACCTTCAGCCACCCCGGGGGACAGAGAGGTGGCACCTGAAGCCATTTCCCACCGGCATTCCACGGCCAAAAAGGCGCTCAGAGGGGACACTGAGGGGAAGGAGAGCCCCAGAGGCAAGGCCGGCATCGCCCCACAGAAACCCCGCAAACCACAGCACCAGCAGCTCAGGAATTTTGTCACCGGGGGCAGCTCCAGGCAGGTTAGCCCCTGTTTATCAAACACTCAGCCTGGCCGCACAGCACGGGCGGGTCCCGCTCTGCTCCGGCTCGGGAGGGGGTTTGGGTGCTGGGGTTTGTCCTTCTGGCTGAGACACAGCCAGAGCCGCTCCCTCAGCTCCTCATCCCTGGAGAGCATCGCTCCATCCTCCCGAGCTCTGCAGTTCCAGGCAATGGTACATTGATAAGCACTAGATAACAAACGCGTCCCAAGCCGGGCATTTATTTTTGGCAACAAAGAGACAAATCCCTTTAGAACAAGGAGTTTGGGATGCAGCAGAAGGGGCCAGGTCATGTCCTGCTTCCAGCACAGCTCCAGGCTCTCTCTGCTCCAAGGCTGGAGCCAGACCCTCCCCATCTGCTCCATCCTGCTCAGAACAGCTTCTCCCCTTCCCCATCAACACAAACCCTTCCCCAAACACCGCTTCTCCTGCAAACAAAGCCTTCCCCACCATCCCCAGCGCCCCAGGACTGCCTCCAGCTCCAACAGCTCCGGGTGCCAAGCAGCGGCAGCTCCTCCCTGCCTTGGCTTCCCCTCGCCTGCCATTCACAACGCCGGGGCAGGGAGAGGATTTGTCAGCTCCAGTCCTGCCCGACAGGTTTGCTCTCCTGTCCCACATCGTTCCCGTGAACGCCCCCGGGCGCACCGGGGCACGGCCGGAAGCGATTACGATCGGCTCCAAAAGCGTTCGAGCAGCTCCGGAGCTCCCCCAGGGCAGCCAAACCCCCCCTGCCCTGCGTTTTATGAATGAGGAAAGCCTCGCGTTTCCTATAAATGTCAGGATAAATCACCTGGGGCATTCCCCTCTCGGCACAAGCAGCCGCAGCTCTTTGATGGAGACATCAACCCCAATTACGGAATTACTTTCTCTTCCTGCCCTGGGGTGGGTAGCAAAGGAGGGGGGCAAGGATAATGCCCGGAATTCCACAGGTTTAACCTTGCCCACCTCACCTGCGAATCTCCTGAAGGGAAAAAGCCTCCGTGGCCCCTCTGAGCTGCCTTGGGGTCACAGCAGCAGCACCCAGGGGTTTGGGAGGAAGGAGGGCAAAGACAGGGACAGCCCACGGCTCCATCACTCCGTGGCTTTGCATCAGGTGGGGAATTCTGGTGGCTCCAGGGACAAGCGAGGGCTGTGACCACGAGCACACAGAGCTCCAGGGAGCTCACAGAGAGCTCCAGGGGGGCTCAGCTGGCCCTGCCCAGCCTCCAGCACCAGGCAGCTCTTCCAAGCATCCCACACCATCCTCTGCTGGATCTGCCAGGACATTGATCACTGCTGCAAGTGGAATCACAGCTTGAAACTTCGGGAAAACCCTTGGAGCTGTCACCTCCTCACCACCACTGTCCCAAAAAAGCCCAATCCAAGGGGATCCCAGGCTGCCCTCCCAGCATCCCTGGGATGGGTCATCCCCACTGCTGCTTTCCCTGGAGCTCAGCTCTGCTTTCCAAAGCGCATTTGGAAGAGAAGCAGCTCCTTTCCCAGCCGTGAGTCACCTTCTCCCAGCATCGATCAGGAATTGCTAAAAATAGATGCAGATAACGATCTCGGGCTCAGGTATTGACTCCCTGGCACGGCGGGGAGAACAGGGAAAGAACCCAAGGCTGTGCTCCATGACATGATCCCACACTTCTGACTCAGGATTTGGGTATGGAATGACAGCCCCAGACACCCTCTGGGCGTTGCCTTCAGGGATTTCGGGGAGGAACAGGACAATGCCAAGATGCCAGCAGCACCTCAAAGGTCTGCACCTGTCCGAGATGGAGTGAGGAAGAGTCAGGGCACATTCCTGAGGCCTCTGGGTGCCAGGGTCCCCAAATTCCCAGCACATCCTTGAGTGGGGTGGCCTGGGTTTGGGACTCCAAAGCTGCCACCACATCTCCGGATGGATCCTACAGCCACAACCCCAGCTCGGGGGGGGGGGGGGGGGGGGGGGGGGGGGGAAAAATCAAACAAAACCCAAGCCAACAAAGCCCCTCCAGCCCCAGGGGCTTCCTTCAGGCCCCAACTCGTCTGGCAGGATCACTTTGGGAGCACAGCTTATCCAAACATCTTCATCTCCTTCATAAATCCAATCCCTCCTTATCAGCCATCGGGAGGAAATGCGGGAGCTGGAGGGAGTGAGGTGTGGGGAGAGCTTTGCTGAACCCACCCAGGCCTGGGGGTCACTCCCAGTTCAGCCCTTGTGGATTCACATGTTCCCAATCACGTACTGGGGAGCCAGGCTGGACAGGAGAGTTTTCCTTTGCAAGGAGGAGGGAGCAAGAGCAGGGAGGCTGCAAATGTTCATCCCAGGACTGCCAGTTCCCAGGATTAATGGGAGGCTGTTGAAAAGTAGCAGCTCTCCTTAAATCCTCAGCTTCTGGAGCTATGGGAATAAAGTGAACCCCAACTTTAGGCTTTCACTTGAAAATAAAAAAATTACATTTGTGTAGCCACCAGGATGATTTTTTTCCATGACTATTGGAGCACCCCCCAAAGTGCTGGTATTTCATGGTAAATAAAAAACACCCCAAAATCACCTTTAAAAAGGAAATTAATTGGGTTTTCTATGCCCATTTGATACATTTCAGAGCACAAGGAGTAGGAGAATTTTTCAGGAAGCTGTGTTTGCTCCTGCACCCACCCAAGCAACGACAGCTTCTGCAAAGAGCTCATTTTCAGTAGAAGCTCCCGAGGATTGGATTTCCTCCACCAGGGGAATGTTCACTCCCCGTGCCCAGCAAACCTCCCAGGATTTGTGTCTGTCCCCAGGTGAGGGCTCCCAGTGCCAGCCTCATTTACAGCTCCTTGTCCTGACCCAAGGGCACCTTCCCTGGGCACATCCCCTCTGCAGCAAGGAGGAGCTGCCAGGGCTGCCCAGGAAACCCAGGGCTGGCGGAAAATGTGGGATGGGGATGGATCCAGCAGCTCATTCCTACAAACAGCTCCCTGATAAACCACAGGAAGATTCCTCAGGGGAGCAAACACATCCCCTGGGGCAGCTCAGACTGGTCAGGAGGAGATCTCAGCGGGCAGCAGAGCTGGGCTGGGTTAGATGGTCAGATCGGCCTTTTCCCAGATTTTATCTTGTTAATTCCTTGTCATTCCCACAATAAGGCTCCGTGGTTTTAATTAAGCAAACCACAATATCATCCCAAGGAGAGCAGGAACAAAGCCTGGCTGCCTCTCAGCAGGGCTGACGTGTTCCCAGCTCCCACTCAGAGGGCGATGCTGGAGACAAATCCCTGGAACCCTGCAGGTAGATTTTCCAATGGAGCTTTTCCTTATTTCCCACGAACTCCTCGGAGTCACCCTTGGGAAGCTGAGAGGAGTTCATTCCATGAGGGCCACCAGCATCACCCACAACATTCCTAAATCCATGAGATGGGCACCAAAAAAATCCCCATTTCCCAACCTGGCCAGTCCCATCCCACTTGAGCTGGTCCCTCACTCTTCTTCCCCCAAAATCCCTCCCCAGGCCCCAACAGTGCTGCCCATCCCTTCACTGCTCCAATCTCCACAAATCCCTGAGGATTTGCTTTTTCCTCGTGCAGAAAAAGGCTCCCAGACCTCCCAACTGCCCAGCAAACAAAGCAGCTCTAATTTGAACTGAAACCCCAGAAGTGAAACAAAAAGAAACTCAATGAGGATTATTGGGTTATTTGGGTTGTGGTTTTTTTCCTTTAAAACATTGTGGTTTGGAGCTCAGATTTGCACATCCCTAGGCCTGGCAGGGCTCCTCCAGCCATGCCAGGGAAATCTCTCTGGAGCTGCCCACAAATCCCTCCCAGTTTTACACTCCAGCCTGTCCCCAAAGGTGACAAAGTCACAGCAGCACAGAGGGAAATGTCCAGGGAAGAGCAGCAGAACTGGGCTGCATGAGGTGGATATTTCTCAAGAGAGGAGGAGGAGGAGAGGTTTCTCCATCAGGATCCATGCCAGAGACCCAGGATCATGGAATGGTTTGGGTTGGGTCACCTTAAAGCTCAGACGGTTCCATGGGCAGAGAAAAATCCTAACTTTTTGTAATTTTTTCTAATCCTAACCCACCACCCCAAGTTGCTCCAAGCCCATCCAGCCTCGAGCACTTCCCAGGCTGTGCATTCCAGCCAATCCATGGATCCCAGCATCTCCAGCACCCAGCAGGAAGCAAAGCCCTCCCAAAAATCTCAGCACACAGCTCAGGAACCCCTTCCTTTTCCCTTTCCCATCCCCCCAGCCCGGGTGGGACCCCCAGGCCGTGCCGGGGGCCAGGAATGCCCCGGGAATGCCGTGCCTGGCGCTGCCCTGATCCCGTCATGTGCAGCCCCCGCTCGTGCCAGCAGCTCCTCCTGCCCTCCCAAAGCAGATTAACCCCCCCAGGCCGCGGGGTTGTGGCACTGGGATTAAATCAGATTTACTGCCCCCCTCCCCTTGCTCCCTGCCCTTTCCCAAAAGGAATTCTACTGGCTGCGCACGGGGAAGGGCTGTTCTCCTCACTGAGAGGAGAGAACGCAGGAAATGCTTAATTCCCCACTTGGAATAATCCTCCCCGGGAGCCAAAAAAACCCTGGCTGGCTCCAGGACTTGTGGCACCGTTCACCTCCCAGTGCCAGCATTGCCAGGCTGGGGGTGACCCCGGGGCCAGTGCCAGCCCTGGACATCAGTGGGGCTACTTTGGGGGGCAGGGTGACCACTGAAGGAGGGTCAAAACCCAGGCCATGTGAATCACCAGCTTTGCCCACAGCACTGGTTAATTAGCAGACAATAATTAACATTTCAATCCCCGCTCAGGTGTATTTTTAGTCCAAACCGAGCAGACCCATTTGGGTTTCTCGCTGTTCTTTGAGGACCTGAGCCCAAAGCCACAGCCCAACCCCATCACTGCAATAACCACAGGAGCATCCTCCCCTCTCCAGGAGAGCATTCCTGCAGCATTCCCACCCCGGCAGTGGGCAGCCAGCCTCCCATTAGAGCAATTAACAGCTGGGATATTAATAAACCAGCCTGCTTTCCCAACAGGAAAACCTGCAGGGGCTTGTTGGCAGAACAGGGAGTTCTGGGCACTTTTGGGGCAGGTAGGGGAATATTTGGAGTTACAGGATGAGACTGTGGGGTCTCCAGAGGTCTTGGAAGCTCATCCTGGTGTGGGGAGAGGCAGGAAGACCACGAGTGTCCTCCCCATGCCTGGAACTGGGGAGATGAAGCTCCATTTCCAGCATGGAAACTTCCAGGAGGATTTTGAAGCTCCAGTGTCTGCACACCCCAGAATTTATGGGCCACCCATTCCCAACACAGCCTGGATCCTGCAGGGACCAGACTCCGCAGGGAGACAGGGAATATTTCTGATTATTCCAACATTAATGGCTCCTCCTGCCCCTGGGGCCAGAGCAGCTCCTCATCCTCTCTTTCCAGTCCGGGAAGGTTTTACCCTCCTTTATGGGGTTTTTTAAGGCTGCAGGTCTAGAAGGAGCCACTGACTCCAAGCCCAGCCCTTCCTCCCCTCTTTCCCAACACCTCCCAGCCTGTTTTCCTTTCCAAGCACGAGAGAAAAGCCTCGGGAGCAAGACCAGACAGAGAGAGAGGAAGCAGCAGCTTCCTTCCCCATCCAAGGCCAATTATTCCAGGTGTTGTGCAAGCCACCCATCCCCATGGCCAAACACCAGGATCGTCCCACCTTCCCTGGGGACAAAGAGCCCTCACACCACAGCAGCCTCTGCCCGGCCCAGAAAATACCATTCAGCCTGAAAATGTCCATCCCAGCAAAGGAATTAGGGCAAAAATGTCATCCCAAAGGAGTTTTGCTGCAGTCAGGGAGTTGCCATCACTCCTTCAAGCTTCCCAGCTGGGATTCCCTGTTAATCCCTCAGGCCAGGGATCATTCTCAGCCCCAGTTCCAGCTCTTACAGCTCCCCAGAGCCCGGGCATTTACATCCCATTTTATATGGAAAACACTAAAATGGGATCACACCTTTTAAAACAGATATTTCCACCTCACTGCTGACTCCCCCCAGCCTCTGCCTCCCCCTCCCCACCAGGCTCTGCCATCAGGCCTCGAATTTTAATTGAAAAAATGTGATTTCGGTTAATTGACAGCAGATGAGTTACGGGGCTCAAAAGCACAGGAACATTTGATCCATCAGATTTATGGCAGCAGGGAACCAACCATCCCACGTTTTGCATCCCCCTCACAGCCCCACTGCCAAAACAGCTCAGCTGGTCCAAAAAAAAAAAAAAAAAAAAAAGTAATTAGTGTTTAATTTCTTAACAATTTTTTTTTTACTTTCCTTTTAATTGCTCTACATAAAACTGTCCTAGAATTTTACAGCCTGGCCCAGTCCTCTTTGCTGCTTTTAATTAGGCTGAGGCAGGGCTGGCACTTAATTTGAAGAGGGGGAGAACGTCAGACCACGCTCTGGGAAGGTTTTGCCATTCCAAGCAGCCAGAAAATGTCACCAGGAGCGGCGGGGAGCAGGACCAGCCCCATCCCAGAGGTGGCACTGGGGGTAACTCATCCTGCTCAAGGTTTGGCTCCACACTCCAAAATAATAATAATAAAAGGGAGCAGAGATCTCTCCGAGCAGAATTCCCTCCCCTTGGAGGGAATCAAACACAGAGTCTCAGAGGGAAAATTAGCTCAGAGCCTGAGCAGCTTTGGGGCTCATTCCCACTGCTGCAGGATTGGGCTGTAGGCTGCCCAGCCCCACAGCCCTTCCTTGGAGAGGGAATTGTCACCCTACACAGAACAGCATCCCAAAACACAGCCAGCCCCGAGGAGGAGTCAGGGAATTCCTTGCAGCACATCAGAATTCCCCAGGAGAGTCTCCATGGGGAAGGTGGGAAAGAGGAGGGACAAGCAGGAGGTGGAATTAACTGAAGGAAGAGCTGGGGAATGCCTGATAGAGGGAATTCTACACCTTTGCCATTCTCTTTTCCAAGCTTGGCCCTAGTTAGCAAATTCTGGGATTCTTAGAAAGGATTTTTCCAGGAAAAGACAAAGTCTGAGCCCCTTAATGAACAGGCAGCAGGATGGGCTTTGCTCAGCACAAAAACACAAATGAGCACAAAAAGACAAATAAACACAAAAAAACCAAATAAGCACAAAAACCAATAATCAACAATTCTATGCTTGGAACTGAATTCAATCTCAGTACATTGAACCCCTCAGCAACATCACAGCGAGGCACAGAACCACTCCCACAGCCAAATCCAACACGGAAAATTCAGGAGAAGAGGTCCAGCCTCGCCTACCTCCTCCAGCAGTGCCCAAACTCCTCAGGTTCCCCAGGTCCAGCTGCTATCTCTCCTGCCCAAAACCCTCCCCAGGGCTGAGCTTTTAACTGGCACTGGAACTGGGGTCACCTGGGTGGCCTTGGGAGCTCCCAGGAAACCTGGGGTGGGGAATTGTCCCCACGTGCTCAGCCTTAAAGCAGAGTGAAGGAGGTGACAAAGCTGTGTCACCCAAAGGGAAGGGGGAGAGCCTTGGGGTGCCTTTGACCCCAAACCTCTCTGGGACAGGGAGGGAACATCCACGGGATTTTAACAATTAAAACCAGACATTTTGGGAGATGCTGGATGATGGGAAAGTGGCTGAAACTCCCCCAAAGAGTTCTGGAGGCTTCAGCTGAAGGCTCAACCCCTTGGGCTGGGCTGGCCTTGGCAGTGTTGGGTGAGCCCCGTGATCCAAAAGGTTTTTTCCAACCTAAACCATTCCATGATTCAGAGAAGCCCAACCAGCCCTGAGTGTGTTTTCTGGAAGCTTCCAGATGTCCCTGTGGGTGTGGCATCCCAGGGGTGCAGATCTCAGGCTCCTGCAGCCATCCCAATCCTGCTGAGCTGCCAAAACAAACGGGATGAGGCACAGCAGCCTCCAAACCCACACCAAACCCAAACCCACACCAATTCACACCAAATTCACACCAAACCCACACCAAACTCAAACCCACACCAACCCAAACCCACAGCAATTCACACCAAATTCACACCAAACCCACACCAAACCCAAACCCACACCAACCCAAACCCACACCAACCCAAACCCAAACCCACAGCAATTCACACCAAACCCACCCCAATTCACACCTAACCCAAACCCACATCAATTCACACCAAATCCACACCAAATTCACACCAAACCCACACCAATCCACACCAAATTCACACCAATTCACACCAAACCCACACCAATTCACACCAAACCCACACCAATTCACACCAAACCCACACCAACCCACACCAAACCCAAACTCACACCAATTCACACCAAACCCACACCCCAGTGGCTCCAGAACCCAGGCAGGGCCTGAAAATCCCTCCCTCACTGGCCAGCAGCTCCAGCAGATGCGTTTTACAATTCCCAGAGGGAAAATAACATCCAGACAAGCATCCCTGAGTGCCTGGGAATGCCCCCCAGCTGAGGAGGGACAGATGGAAGGGGCAGAGATGGGATGGGGATGGAAAACTGCGAATGGGGGCACAGCTGGGGCTGGGCTGTGCTCTCTCCACAGCTGCTCACTCCTCTGTCTCCTCTTCCTCCTTTTCCTCCTCCCTGCAATGGCTCCTGCCTTCCAACTTTGCATTTGGTCAACCTGAAGGAAGCTAAATTAACCCCTCCCTGTCCCCATCCCAGCTGGACTCTGCTCCCCCTTTTTCCCAAGCAAGGAAGAGCCCTCTGCTCGCTGAGGCTCACATTAATAATCCCAGGAAAAAGAAATGTGGCTCCTCCAGGCCATCCCTCTCACCCCTGCCACAAGCCATCCCCACTCCCAGCAGTGCCTGCACTTCCATCTGTGCCTGGGGTGGCCAGGGATGGCATTCCAGGAGTTGGCTCAGGGATTATCCCACAGGGAATTACCAGGGAAATGGCTCCAGGATGAAGGAGGGAAGATTTGATGGGATGTGGGGAAGAAATTCTTCGCTGTGGAGGCGGTGGGGCACTGGCACAGGTGCCCAGAGAAGGTGTGGCTGCCCCTGGATCCCTGGAGTGTCCAAGGCCAGGCTGGAGCACCCTGGGACAGTGGAAGGTGTCCCTGTGTGAGCTTTAAGGTCCCTTCTGACACAGGCCATCCCAGGGTTCTCTTTCAGCAGGACCCTGTGCCACCCTTCCCAGGGCAAACGAGCCCAGGGAGCTCTCACCTGCTCCAGGCTGTCCCCACAAACCCAAACAGCAGCTGGGAACTGTCCCAAGGGCACAGGGTGGCTCAGGACACACCAGAGGGGATCTGGAGGTGCCAGGGAGGCTCATGGCAGTGCCCAGCTCCGGGTGGGAGCAGCCCTGAGGAAAAGGGACACGGAAGTGGTTCCAAAGGAGCTCCTGGAGCACCGCAGGCCTTCCCAGCAGCCAGAGACACAAAAGGCCAAAGGCAGCCCCGAGCCCAACCGGCGAGGGTTAATATTTGCATTTGGGAAAGCAAACTCATAAATCCCCCGGCGCTGATCCTGCTCCCCGCCGGTGTTTCCTGGGCAGAAGGACAGGCTGGTTCTCCTGCTGCTCCCCCAGGCAAACACGGCGCAGGTCCCGCCCTGTCTGCCCAACAGCCCTGCCGTGTTTGCTCCGAGCACTCGGCGCTGGGGGACACCGAAGGTGAGTGGCCTTGGAAGGAATCATTCCCTGGGAGCTCCAAAAATTCCATACCCAAGCGCTGAGATCCCCAACCCATCCCTGGGTCTGTCCCTGGAGCGGCTCCCATGGCTTCTGTTCAGCCCCACTACCAAAAACTGGGCCAAGAAAAACCAACAGAGATGCGCCGGTGCCCATCCGTGGATCCAGGCAGGATTCCAGGATGAATCCTGCCAGGAATGTCCCAGAGGGAGCAGGGCCTTGGTGCTCTGCTCCACTGGACAAGGTGGGGATCAATCCCAGGTTGGACTCGATGATCTTAGAAACCTTTTCCAACCTCAATGAGAGAAACTTCCACTCACCCTGGCTGCTCCCAAATAATTGATTTGAATCCGTGCTTGTGAGGCCAGTGTGCTTTTTATATGCCAGGACATCTTTTTTTTTTTAATAATGCTCTAAATCTTAAAAATTAAAAAAAATCATAAAAGGATATTTCCACTATGTAAATATCCCTTTTGTGTTCCATTTCCACAGGGCACCTTCCAGTGCTTACAGAGAAGGAGGGAACACAGAGCCCAGGGACAAGAAACAACAGGAATCAAGGGGAAATAATTCGCATTTCAGTGGCTTTTGGAGCGTTAGGGATGGCAGTGGTGGTTAAAGGCTGGAAAGGGAAGAGGGAAAGGACAGGAGAGAAAGTTCCTGCACAACAAAGGTGTTAAACTCCCAGGCTGGCTTTGTTAGGACAGAAGTTTCCCGAGGTTTCCTGGACAACCCAAGGCATCCCCAAAATGCCCTGGAAGTGTGGCTGAGCCAAGGCAAAGGGACAACAACATCCAGCACTCAGGGAGCCAGTGGGGTTTATTAAATGAAATTTAATTGGTTCTGAGGGTGACATTCCCCCCATTGTGACATTTAGGTTTGGCTTCCCCCTGTTCCTGCGCCTGCATTCCAGTCCCACCTCAACTGGGATCCACTGGGATGTTCCACTGAGGCAGAGGGGCCCTCCCAAGGCCACCGAACACAGGAGGAGCCTCTGCCAGACAGTTTGAAACCCCAGCATCACCAACTCAGCTCTTCCAAAGGCTCCAGTTCCCACCACGGGATCCACCGCAGCTCCAGGCATCCTCAGGAAACACCCAAACACCCAAAAAGCAGCAAAAAAAGAGCAGAGGGGTAAAAAAAAAAAAAAAATCCACAGCTGATTCCTTGTAACCGGGCAAGTGCTTGGTCCTTCCCAGAGAAATGCACTGAGCTCCTGCTGGAGCCAAGAGCTCTTCACCATCCATCCATGGCCAAGATCCAAAAGGATAATTCCCAAAACCCAGCAGAGAACAGTGGATTAAGTCCTTCCAGTTCCACGTGGGAGGAGCTCAGCTCCTGGAGGAATTCCCCTGCCCGGGAGGGGATGCAGAGCCCAGGCAGTGTCCAGGGAGGAGCTGGAGTGGAGCTGATTTGGGTGGTGGCGCTGAGGGAAGGCCTCTCCCAGCCCTGGTGTTCCATCGCTTCCAGGGCGAGCTGCTGTCCCTGCTGTCCCCTGCTCCAGCTGGAGTGTCCATCCTGGAGATCCCCTGGGTGTCCTGGGTGTCCCCTCTGTCCCTCCCCCGGGGAGCCTGTGAAGGAAAAACACGGCGTTAATGGAAGGGCTGGGGTGGAGCTGCCATTGCCAGGAGAAGAGGGAGATGTGCTGACAGCTCCCATGGGAAAAGCAGAATTCCTCAGCTCCAGGGAGCCCAAAAGCAGTGCCAGCCCCAAGGCTAGGCTCCTGTGGGATCAGGGCTCATCACATCAGGGTGCTGGAGGGCTCAGGACATGGGAAAATCCCAAATGGGATCTGGGAATGCAGAGGAGGGAAAGCAGCTCGTCCTGCCTGTGTGTCCATGGGATGCCTCATGATATCCAGGGAATGTGCGAGCGTGGACTGAACACCCCAGCACGGGGCTGGGACACACGGCTGGGACACACGGCTGGGACACAGGGACCACCAAGGACTCCACCGCAGCAATTCCCATCCCCGTGCCCTCCCTGCTGTCCTGGGCACAGAGGGCTCCTGTCCCCCGGTGTGGGCACAGCCCGATCTGCACAGGGTGTGGGGCACAACCCCCCCGGTGTGGGGCACAGCTCCCGGTGTGGGGCACGGCCCTATTCGCGCAGGGTGTGGGGCACGGCCCCATTCGCACAGGGTGTGGGGCACAGCCCCCCTGGTGTGGGGCACAGCCCCATTTGCGCAGGGTGTGGGCACAGCCCCCCCGGTGTGGGGGCACAGCCCCATCCATTCGCGCAGGGTGTGGGACACAGCCCCATTCGTGCAGGGTGTGGGGCACAGCCCCCCCGGTGTGGGGCACAGCCCCATTTGCGCAGGGTGTGGGGCACAGCCCCCCCGGTGTGGGCACAGCCCCATCCATTCGCGCAGGGTGTGGCCGCTCCGGGCCGCGTTTGAAGGCGCCGCGCTCGCCGCGATCAGAGCCGCCCGCGGGCGATAGCGCAGCCCCGGGCGCAGGCTCTGAAGTGTTATCTCGTCCCCGCCAGTACCGCGGCTCGGTTTGAACGCGGGGGAACACCCGCAGATCAAAGGCGCTTCCTGCTGCCTCCACCCCGGAGGAGCCCTCGGGATGCGGCCGCAGCTCCGCGGGGATGGAGCACCGCGAGCGGCAGCGATGTCCCCTGCCCGCGCTGGGGACACCAGCGCGTCCTTCCTGTGTCAATCGGGTCACAAGTTCGGTGCCATGGGGTGCCCCGGTTTGACCCTCCCGTCGTTTCCTCCCGGAGACACCCCCGGGGCAGGACCACCCAGACCCCACCGACCTAAAAAATCCCACTCCTTCCCCGCCGCGGCGCAGCCCAGCGCTGAACCCTCGCAGGCAGCCGATTTGAGGTGCAGTCGATTTTTTCGCGTTGCCTCCCACATTCCCCAGGAGGGATCAGCTGCTTCCCTGAGCCCCAGCCCGGGCAGGACAGCCAGGCCACACACTGCGAGCCACCAGCGTCTCCTCAGCACCAGCCCCGGGGGTTTTGTCCTCTCCACGAGCCCCCCACAGCATCCCGGGAGAGCAGGGATGGAACAAGGGCTCATCCCGGGAAGAGGAGAGCAGGGATGGAACCAGGGCTCATCCCGGGAAGAGGAGAGCAGGGATGGAACCAGGGCTCATCCCGGGAAGAGGAGAGCATCCATCCAGAGCCAACAGGGGAGGAGGAGCTGAGTCTGCAGCAGGAATGAGGATCTGCACATTCTGAGAGGGGGATTTGCCTCCTGCCCTCCTCAAACCCGCGTTCTCCAGGAGCAGGGAAAAGTGCAGGAATAAAACGGGAATTTTGGCTGTGGAGGGTGGGAGCATCCACAGACAGTGAGAGCACGAACTGTGTGGGCAGCAAAGCCAAACAGGAAAGGGATCCAAGAGGCAGGGAAGGGATTCTGGCAGCTCCCAGCTCCCTGCTGCTCCCTCTCCCGGGTGTCCCTCCCTCAGACCCCTGGCCCTGCTCAGACATGTCCCAATTCCACTTTTACTGTCGGAACGCTTCCCATCCAAAGGGCTGGATTTACAAAAATGCAGCCAGAGCGCCACAGCCCAAGCGCAGATCCCTCTCTGCCTGTCACACGTGTCCCATCTCACAAGGGGTTCCCTCGAGCTCCTTCCTCCCTGCCCAGCCAGCCCTGCTCCCCCCCAGGCTGGGCCAGCTCACATCCCCAGCCTGACCAGGAGGTGACCTGGGCTGGGAATTTGGGATCCCTGGGGAAGAAATCCTTGCCACGCTGTCTGCTCCACCCCCAGCACTGCAGGATGCACTGCCCTATGGAATCCTGGAATGGCTGGGGCTGGAAGGGACCCCAAAGCCCATCCTGTTCCACTCCCTGCAAGGACAGGGACACCTCCCACAGACCAGGCTGCTCCAAGCCTTGGACATTCCAGAGATGGGGGGCAGCCCCAGCTTCTCTGGGCAGGGCTGGGGGCTCCTGTGTGACCCCAGTGCTGTACCAGGGTTGGAGCAGCTGCCTCACTCCAGGAGGATTTGGAGAAGCTCTGAAGGATCCCCCAGGCTCAGTGCAGCCCCTCACCACAGCCACAGCTGCCCTGAGCCTTCTCCTTGCAGCCCCAGGCTCTGCTGCCAGGGCCAGCCCAATTCCCAGAGCCTTGTCCTGGTTCCCAAACCCTGCCACAGCCTTGGCAGAGGTGTCACGAGAGCTCCTGGGCAAGAGCAAGCCAAGTGAGGGGTTTGTTCCCAGGCCACCCTCGCTGGGAAGGTGTTAATGAATAACCGTGGCCCAGACAGGCCTGGCAGCTCCGTGAGTCACCGGAACAGGCAGCTCTGAGTCACAGACACCCGGCCAGGCCACCAAACACCGCCCCGAGCCCCACGGGACACTGGGGATGCTCAGTGCTGGGCACTGGGGGGGTCAGGCTGAATGAGAGCCCCCCAAACCTTGCCTCTTAAAGCCCAAAAGAGCCCGGGGTGTTGAGAGCTCGCCCTAAGATGTGACACCCAAAAAAACTGGCAGTAGGATTTGCAGCAAGGGCCCCCAGACACCACAGCAGCATCCAGAGATCTGGAAGGCGTGGCTGTGATGGCCAACACATCCCAGCTGCATCCCAGAGGGTGGTCCAGGGGACATCCAGGGATGTCACAGGGGAGCTCTGGCAGTGGCTCATTCCCAGAGGGATGCACTCTGAGCACGGCATCCACTGCTCCCAATGCATCACTCCCAGCCCAGTCTGCAGCTTCCTCCCCAAATTCCAGCCCTCACCAATCCCCCAAACCTGAGCACAGGTGGAAGCCTAAAAATAGAACTTTTCACCCCCCCGCCACACCCCTGAGGACTCTCCCGTTCACACACTCCAACCTGTTCTGCCTCCTGCTCTTTCGAGCAATTTTCCCCCTCCTTCCCCGCAGGAAAGGCCACCCTGGTTCTCGAGAGCCGCGTGTGCCTGGGGCCTGACAGGCAGGGCGAGGAATGAAGAAAGTCCCATTCTCCCTCATTTTTGCAGCAGGGCGATAAGCAGGGGATGACATCAGGCTGGACCAGCTCAGACTGCCTCAGCTCTCGGGAAGGTTCTGGCACCTGCTGGCAGCCCCAAATCCTCACATCTGGGTCAAGGTGTTCTCTGGAAAGCTTTGGATCAGGGAGTGACACCAAACAAGGGTGCAAAAGCCACACTGGAGTCCTGCCCTGTCACCACCCCCTGCCCTCGGAGATGGGAGGGAGGGAAGGAGGAAAACCCATCCGGCTGCACATTTATTTCACAGCTCTGAGCTGATTTCCAGCCCGGGGATTACCAATTTAAGCAGTGTTTTTTCCTGTGCTGACCCTAAGCTGATTAATTCTCTGCCCCTTCCCCCTTCTCCCCTCTCTCCCTTCCTTCTTTCCATGGAAAATGAGGAATGAAATCCCAGTGGAACGTGCCAAGGCAGAGCTGGACACGGCGCGAGCAGAGCAGAGGGAGATGCTCCCCCAGCCTGACGGGATTCTGCCTCCCTACAGAGCTTCAAACCACCACAACCTTTATCTTCTTATCCCGAAGGATCTGATATCCCTGAGGGAAGGGAGAAATCTCCCTGTCCACAATCCCAGCGGGTCACGGTGAGACCCATCAGCACCAGCATCGCTCTCCCACTGGAGTGGGAATTGTCGGTCCTGGAGATGCTGTGGGACTCATCCAAGAGCAGAAAACGTGTCCTGGCACGATCCAGCCCCAATTCGTGAGGGCAGGAGCCTCCTTTTCCAAGTGCCACTGCTCCCCTGAGCCCCAGGACACTCCGGGGTTTGCTGTTCCTAAAGGGAGGAATCGCGGCAGCTCAGGATTGGGGATGCAAAACACACAGCCCTTGGAGAGCCTCCAGGGCACCTCCATCCCAATTCCAGCGAATTCCCAAAATCACAGAGCAAAGCCAGGTGTGCCAGAGCACCTCTCCCACCCAGACACGGCAGGAAAGCTGGGAACACACCCAGCCCTATAAAAAGATAATGATACAATCCAGCAGTGGGAAATTAGCGCAGCAGAGCTCTGCTTAATTCCCACACGGACCTCGGCTGGATCAAGAGGCAAAATTCCCTCTCACCTGCAGGGAGAAGGGCCCCGAGGTCAGGATTAGGGGCTGGGGAAGGGTGGGAAAATGAAGCGACTCAGCCGGAATTTGGTGTTCAGAGGGGAGCGAGTTTGGGGCTCTTGGTCCCTTTTGGGTGCCTGGGACTTGAGAGTGACACCAAAAACCCTTCAGGGGCATCAGCCAGGGCAGGGTTGGAGCCCCAGACTTGTTGGAGAGGCTGAAATATGGAGGATTTAAAAATTACTCCTTTTAAATAACTTCCCATTGAGTGGAACAGAAAACTGGGATAAAACATGGATGAAACATGGATGAAACACAGTTAAAACACGGATACAACACAGATAAAACATGGATACAACAGGGATGAAACAGGGATAAAACACAGATAAAACATGGATACAACAGGGATGAAACAGGGATAAAACACAGAAAAAACAGGGATGAAACAAGGATGAAATATGGATAAAATATGGGTAAAACATGGATAAAACACTGATAAAACATGGATAAAACATGGATAAAACACTGATAAAACACTGATAAAACATGGACAAAACATGGACAAAACATGGGTAAAACATGGATAAAACAGGGATGAAACACGGATAAAACATGGGTAAAACAGGAAAAAAACACAGATAAAACACAGATAAAACACTGATAAAACATGGATAAAACATGGCTAAAACACAGATAAAACATGGATAAAACAACCAAGCGTTGCAGTGTCCAGTCCAAGGACACACACCCGAAAGAATAAAATAAAAGAGTCAAACACACAACCCAAACCCATCCTCATCGGAAAGGAATTGGGGAAAAGCTTTCATCCCACCTGGATCCCTGTTCCAAGTTCTCCTCATTCCCTCCTGATCCCAGCCTAAAGCTCCCAGTGACCACGGGCATGGATTCCCCACCTCTCACCCTGCAGGGAGTCAAGGGAAAACCAAAAAGCACAAGAAAAAGAGCTTTGTTTCCATTCCAATTTGTCCCAAGTGGGTTCCAGCAAGTTTTCCAAAAATAATTTTCACGGACTTGAGGGAAAAAAAGGAGGTTTTATTCCACGCCCACTCACACTGATCCCTCTGGAAGTGAAGCTCATCCGTGCGTGGCCTTGTTTGGGCTGGCAGGACTCGGGGACAGCGCATGCGATCCCCCATGGATCGTCCCAACATCCACTGGGATGAGACAACATGGGATTCCTGGGATGGAAATTCATTCCTGGGATGGGGAAGGGTCAAAACAAGGGTTTGGTGACCCCAAAAGCCCCACAGGACTGTTTCCAGAAGGAGGGGAAGCCGTGCAGTGACCCCGGCGGAGGGCACGCAGGAATGTTCTCCCAGTCGAGCGTTTCCTAGAATTAATCAGGAATTTTTTGAAGCTGTTACTGGCTGAGAAACGCCAATGGGTTGAAACTTAAACTGGACGCAGGAATATCGAAATGTAGGTCAGGAAAAAAGGCCCCGGAGTGAAAAGCTCCTTGTTCCTCCCTGCGCCGCCTCCCGAGCGGTGCCATCCCAGGGGAGAAGTTTGGGAAGGGCTGGGAGGGATGAGCACCTGGAAAAGGGCTCAGACCTCGGGGGGGTTTAGGGGAGAGAGCAGCCGTTCCTGCGGCTTCCCATTGAGTGGAACGGAAAAGTGGGATAAAACATGGGTAAAGCATGGATAAAACATGGGTAAAACATGGGTAATGCATGGGTAAAGCATGGATAAAACATGGATAAAACATGGGTAAAACATGGATACCACATGGATAAAACATGGGTAAATCATGGATAAAACATGGGTAAAACATGGGTAGAGCATGGATAAAACATGGATAAACATAGGTAAAATATGGGTAAGGCATGGATACCACATGGATAAAACATGGGTAAATCATGGATAAAACATGGGTAAAACATGGGTAAATCATGGATAAAACATGGATAAACATAGGTAAAAGATGGGTAAAGCATGGATAAAACATGGGTAAAACATGGGTAAAACATGGGTAAAACATTGATAAAACATGAATAAAACACAGATACAACAGGGATAAACCATGGATAAAACCTTGATAAAGCACAGATAAAGCATGGATAAAACACTGATAAAACATGGATAAAGCATGGATACAACACTGATAAAACATGGATAAAGCATGGATACAACACTGATAAAACATGGATAAAGCATGGATAGAACACTGATAAAACATGGACAAAACAACCAAGTGTTGCAGTGTCCAATCTAAGGACACGAAGCCGAAAGAATAAAAGAAGAGTCAAACACACAACCCAAACCCATCGTCATCGGAAAGGAATTGGGGAAAGCTTTCATCCCACCTGGATCCCTGTTCCAAGTTCTCCTCATTCCCTCCTGATCCCGGCCTAAAGCTCCCAGTTGGAAAAGAGCTTGGAGCTCCTCCAGCCCAACCATGACCCCAGCGCTGCCGAGGCCACCACAGAACGCTGTCCCCAACACCAGTGACTCCAAGCAGGGCAGTGCTCCCACCCTCCAGCAGCATCCTGAGCTCTGATCCCAAAAACCTACCAGAGCCAGGGAGTCTCAGGTCCCATTCAAGAGCCCCAAAACACCCCAGGGCCAAACAGGTTTGCTCTGGACAGGGATGGAGCCAAGGTCACCCAAACCCTGACAGGAAACTGCAGATCTTTGGGATAAATCCCAATCCCTTCGGCCCAACCTTCACACGCATCATCGTCCCCTCATAGATACCAACACGAGACCCACCTAGAGAAGGATGTGGGGAGAAAATCCCCGAAGAAATGGGCACTCCCAGCCCTCTCCCCTGCCGAGCTGGGGAACAGCTGATCCCTTTTCAACACTTCCACATATCCCAGCCATAATTTACGGAGCTCATTTCCCCAGCACCCCGAGCCCAGCCCTCAGCAGCACCCGCCTGCACTGGGAGTTTTGTTTGCTTTAATTGAGGGGGGGGAAAACGCCTGGAAAGAAGCAAAACTCCTCTCCCAAGCCCCTGGTTTCATTTTTCAGCTGCCTTGATTTATTGATTGGCAGATTCCCTTTTAATGGGCTCTCCCTGCCGGAGCCAGGGGGTTTCCTGCGGGGCAGGGGTTTGAGGGGGTCCTGCCATGTCCAGAGACTTCATTCCCAACAGCATCCCTGGGATTTGAGGAGGAGGAGAGTTGGGTTCAGCTGCATCCCTGCTGGGTCCTGCTGCACCCTCCATCCCTCCATCCCCAGCCCCCTTGTCCCCCTTCCCAACACCTCCCAGTTCCCAGCGTTCCCACAACAAAAGCTAGTCTACAGCAAAGCAAGATTCCAAGCGAGATATTTTCACGGGATAACGAAAGGATTGCAGGCACAAAATCTGGTTTTTTCCAAGCTACACCCACTTCCCCGCTCCCTCCTTCCTCCTGGCTCTGCCGTTTTATGGTTGAAGCCATAAAACTTCAATGAGAAGTGGAATTTGGGATTTGGGATTTGGGAGGGGAATCCCAAGGGTTGAACAGCTCCATCCCAGCCCCTCCTTAGGGCAGGTGAGAGGGACACCTGGAGAAAAGGGAAAGGAGCCCAGCAGTGCCCAGCCTTCCTCCCTCCATCCTCCTCCTCCTCTCCCTTTGGTGCCTTGGGCAGGATCCAGGGCACGCAGCCTGCGGGGAGAACTCCCAGCGGATGAGATCTGCATCTCCCGTAATTAAATTGTTCCTTTGGGATGAAAGCAGAGGGCTCAGCCCAGCCCAGGCTGCAGCAGCAGAGCCACCAAAACCAGAGGCCACGGGAGGGGTTGGAGGGCTGGAGCTGGAGGAGAGGGTGGCCCCACATCCAGAGGGTGCTCAGAGGGGCTGGAGACCTTCGGATATGGACAGGGATGATGGGTGGAAACACAGGATGGAGATCCTTGTGCAAACCAGTGCAAACCAGTACAGCCCAGTGAGCCATTCCCAGGGAAGGACTCTGTGGAAGGAGCCCTTGGGGAACAGCCCCAGTGGTTTCCCACCTTCGTGGGCTCCTGCAGATTGTCCCCAGTCCCAAACCTGGATCATTTGGGAGAGATCCCCAGCCCACCACAGGTTACAAGCAACAAAAACAAGAGGGGAAATGGGACAGGTGCCAGCTCCAGCCATTCCAGCCCAAAGCAATCCAGTGAAAGCCTCCCGCTGCAGGTGGGGATGTCACACCCGCCCTGGCTGAGGAGAGGGTGCTCCCTCAGCTCCCTCCTGCCCCCTGGCCCAGCTCCACCAGCTCAGCCTGGCTAGAACTGCTGGGAGCCACCTTCTCCATGGGTTTGGCCTCTCACAATCAGGGCTTTATGAAATCCTCTGTATCTCAGAGGAACCACGGCCCTGGCTCAGCCCCAGCTCCCAGCCCCAGGATAAACACAGCCTACCTGGCCCTGGAAGTGCCAGAGGCTCGGAGGCACGATCCCTTTGGATAAACAGCCCTGCAAAAACAGCCCTGAGCGCTGCAGGAACACTTGGAGAACGCTCCATGCGCGGGCTGGAGTGTTTGGGAACATTGCAGCACCGGGAGCTGGAGATGCTTCCCTCCCTCCCTCCTGCCCAGGGCTCGGGATTGAGAGGGGATTTAAAGGGAAAGTCCAGCATGGGGCTTGGGAGGAGGAGGAGGATGGGCTGAGCCACCTGGTTGGTCCAGGATACACAGGTGGAGACCTCCCCGTGTCCCTCACACCTCTGGGGGAGGCACAAACCATGCTGGGCAGGCAGGAGAGCCACGCTGGGATGCAGAGAGGGAGCCAGGGCTCAGAATGGGCACAAAAAGAGCTGCAGGAAAAGCCCCAAGCCAGGGGAATTCAGGATTAGGGTCTCACACACTGACCCTGCACCAGGGGAATTCAGGATTAGGGTCTCACACACTGACCCTGCACCAGGGGATGGATTCAAACAGAGGGCAAGGTTGGATGGGATATGAGGAAAACTTCTTCCCTGGAAAGGTGGGGAGGCCCTGGAATAGAATTCACAAAGAAGCTGTGGCTGCCCCTGGGTCCCTGGAAGTGTCCAAGGCTAGGCTGAACAGGGTTTGGAGCACCCTGGGACAGTGGGAGGTGTCCCTGCCCACAGCAGGGGTGGCACTGGATGGGCTTTAAGGTCCCTTCAAAGCCAAACCATTCCATGATTCTGCACTTCCAGGATGAATTATCCCGGCTGGAGCAGCCCTGCTCCCCACGGGATCACTCCGTTGTGCAGAAGGAGCACGGAAAGGATTCCTGCCCACACTCCCCCAGCAGGTGCAGCAATTCCAGCTGTCCCAACCTTTCCCAAGGGATTGCCCAGCCCCATTTTCCCCACCCTTTTTCCCTCTCCCTTTGCCCTCCACCCCTTGGTTTTCCAGCTTCCAGAGGGTTAACAAGGTGTGTTCTCCCGCAGGGCTGGGCTCCTTTCCCTCCCTCCTGCCCCTCTGTTCCCGGCATGGACTTGGAGACCGGAGGCTCTCCAGATTTAATCTCCAAGACAAACACCCTGGAGCTGGAGCCTGCTCCATGTGCACTCAGCCCACGGATATTGAGGAGCAGGGCCAGGCTCAGGGCTCTGCCCACCCCTCCCAGGGTGCCCCCCTCGCCTCCATGCCAGGGAGGTGACCCCAGCTCTGCAACAGGGTGGGTTTGGAGCTGGGAGTGCAGGAATTCCCACCCCAAGAGCCCCTGGGTGGGTTTTTGAGGAAAGGGAGAAGCTGGAGCTTCCACAGGGTCTGAGGGATGTGGGAAAGAGTGGAAGATGAACATTAAAACACCAAAGGTGACCTTGAGTGCAGCCCAAGGTGCTGACCCAGTGAGGAACAAGGTGGTTCATCTCAGAACAGAGCCATTTGATGGCCTTTCCTCCTGAGATTGCAGGGAAAGTGCAGAGGAGGAGGTTTGGGAGCTGCTGGAAGACACCTGGCACGAGGCAGGGGTTTGTGAATAATTCAAGGTCATTGCAGTGACAAAAGGTTAAATCTCACCTTGGATCAGAGCAGAGTGCAGCATTCCAGAGGGATCCAGGCAACACCTGGATGCTCCTGCTGGGAAGAGGAAGGAAAAGGTCTCCAGGAGCCTCCCATGAAACACCTCCACTTCCATTTCAGTGGGAGATTGGGTTCATTTTCCATGGGGAATGGGAGAGCAGAGTGTGCCAGCAGGGAGCTGGGCTCAGCCCTGGAGCTGTGGGCAACTCCAAAATCCACCTTCCATCCCTAAAAACTACAGGCAAAACCTACTGGGCAGGAATCTGGTCCTGTCTGGACGTTTAACTTATTTCACCCTGAGAAAGTGATTTTTCTGGGACATTGTGGGACCTCCAGGAGAGAAGAACTCTCCCACCCAAGCCTACAACCTCCAGCACAGCCTGAGAATGGAATCAGCTCCGAACGGAGCTTGGATCACCTGGAACCGGGATCCCCTGGGATCACAGCTCCGTGTGCTGCTGCCCACCCCCAGCTCTAAAATCCCTCTAAAGATGGTGGCCACATTAATCCCACCCCCACACCCATGTTTCCATGAAAAAGGCTCTTCTATAAAACCTGTGGGAGCAATAAAAGTATAAATAGTGCTGCAGGCACCACCAAACGGGGCCGTTTGGAGTGGATTTATTTTTTCCCTCACTCTGCGGGGAGGTATTTAAGGATGAAGGGAGGAGGAGGAGGAGGATGAATCCAAGCTGCTCTGTCCAAACACCCCACGGAGCTCTGGTGGTCTCCCAGAGCCAGCCAGGGGCTCCAGCCCCCAAATTAATGAGCTGGCCCCACCTTTCATGTGCCACCCACGGGAATACATCAAGCGTTTCTCCCTGGCTGCAGCCGGTGGCTCCCGGCACTCCAAAATCCCAGCCCAGCTCCCTCCGCCCAAACGTTTCCCAATATTTGCCTTTGAGATATCTTTTGATATCAAAAGGACAGCCCTGTCCCTGAGCTCGCTGGTGGTCCCGAAAGAAGCAACCAGAGGATCTGAGCCCAACCACGGCCAGGTCCTTGTGGGCAGCCACAAACCCTTCAAAGGAGCTCGGGAACAGGGAAGCTCCAGTTCCCTCTGACCCCAAACCCCTCGGGCTGCCCCACCCAGGGGGACACAGCTCAAAGTGAGCTCAGTGTGCCCAAAATCCGGGACAGGCAGGAGAGGGGGAAAGGAGGGAAAGCCACAGCTCCTGTGCTCCATCCAAGGCACGAGGTCAGCGAGTTCCCTGCGGCCCAGCCAGGGGAAGAGGATTTTCCCTGGATGGGGCCATTCCCTGCTCACATCCCCACTCCAGGCCAGGGAGAGGGACAAAGGGGACACTGTCCCTTCACTCCCATCTCACCAGGGAAGGGGGACTGCCCAAACAGCTCTGTCACCCCACCAGGGCTGCCTTGGGGACAGGGGGGTCCCCTGCTCACTGACCCAAAACCTCCTGTGGGTTTTCGCCTCCTCTTTGGGATTGAGCTACACATGTGCCCAGGCGCCAGGAGGGATGGACTGGGGGAAATGAAGGAATTGTGTCTCCTGCAGCCTCGGTGATGACAAGAAACCGCTGCTGATATGCTGGGATGTCCTGGGATCAGCCCAGCCAGGGGGGAACACCAATCAGGATGAGGGAGAGCACCTGGAAACCGCTGGAAACAGCCCAGAGAGGGCAAAACCCCTCTGTCCCCATTAATTAGTGTGGAAATGTCATCAGCAGACCCTTCCCTCTCGGCCACAGCTTTGTTTTTTTCCCAAACATTGTCCAGCTTTTTTTAAATTTGCACTTTCCTCCACTGCCACTGAATTCCCAGGTTTTCACTGGCACAAGGATAAAACTCCAGCTCCATTTGCTGCTTTATGTCATTATCCAGGTGATGCAAATGGGGAAACTGAGGTACAGGGAAGTGCTTGATTCCAGAGGATCTTCCCTAAATCCAGACCGGCTCCTGCTGCAGTGAGACCCTGCTCCCACCCACAGCTCCCCCTCCCCTCAGCACTTTCTGTCCAGCCAGTTCTTCCCTTTATTTTTATTCCCGGCAGGAATATCACCCCTGACACCAACCCCAGCTGCCACCCTGGCCAGGAGCAGGATCAGGATGGTGATCCCGAGTCCCCTGTGGGATCAGCCAAGGAACAACACCTCCTCACCCAAACGGGAGGCTGTGCCCGAGCCAGGAAATTTTTGATTCCAAGATAACAACAGCCCCGAGCTGCTTTTTCCATGTGGAGTCTCAGGAGCCGCTGATCCGGGCAGGAAGTTTGGGAGCACAGAGGGGATAGCTCTGTGGTGTGAAACATCTGCTTTGCAACACCCAGGAGCCCCTTCTGGCCCAAAGCCTCGGGGCTGGAGCACGGGGGGTCTGACAGATGCTGCAGCTGCTGGGAAGGGCCTGGCTGAGCTCCTGGCATCCCACGGCATCCCGGGAATCCCAGGAAATCAGCTCACGGAGCCCGGGATGCCATCACAGCCCGGTTACCTGCGGGCCAGGTGGCTTTCCCTGCCTGTTTACAGCCCGTGGTGGCAGGTGACAGCCCCAGGTGCTGTTTGCTGGGAAGCAGCAGGGAGAGCCCCATTCCTGCTGGGAATTCCCCAGCTCTGGGCTCTGGAGCTGGCTGGCAGCAGGGAAACAAGGATCAGTCCATGCAGGAACACCCATCTCTGTGCCCAGGGTGCCTCATCACAGCAAAGCCCCCTCCCCATCCCTGCTGGAGCCGTCTCTGTGCCCTGAGCCGGGGATTCCAACAGGATTTGCCACCCTTCAGGCACTGGAATACCTCCTCACCACCAGAAATGTAGGAAAAACTTCATGTTGAGCATGGGAACAGCACCCTGGGCTGAGGCAGAACAAATCCTCCCATCCGTGGGATTCCCACTTCCTGCCCTTTGCTTTCCAATGAACTTGGTCCTGGCCCCACACAGGCAGGGATGAGCCAGAGCCAGAGGATCACCTGCAGGGATGAAATCCATCCCAGCGGCTCGGCAGTGTGGATAATTCAAGGAAAAAACCTTGGAAAGAGGAGAAGACATGGACACAACCTTCTGTCACCGCAGGGCAGCCCCGGCTCACAGGGATTCCGGAACCATAGGATCGAGGAGAAGGGTTCTGGGACAAGGCTGACTCACTTTGCATGAGCACAGCTGATTTTCCTGGGAAAACAGCCTAGAAACCACTGGAGAAGCTGTGCAGGGATGGGAGAGGGGAGGTTTGGAGAGATGGTGGGATGGGGATGGGGATGGAGAACCCCAGGGGCTGTTCTGGGAGCTGAGCTGTGGGATCTGCTGCTGCCCAGGGCTCATCCTGCATCCCACAGCCATTCCAGCAGTGCTCTCCCAGCCCTGGGCCACACCGAGATTCCCAGAGAAAACGATCCTGTCGTTCTGTCAGGCTCTTGGCAGGCTCCCTCCCCCCGACGCATCCTGTTTGTATCCGGCTTGGGAATTCCAGGAACATCTGCAGCCTCACTCGCCCCAGCTGCGTGTCCGTACCTGCAGCGCCCCGCGGAGCCCTCCCACATCTCCCATATATCCCACATTTCCCACATATCCCACACCCAGCACGGCTGGAAAAGGCAGCAAACCCTCCCCAGCGCCGCTGTGACTCCCGGAATGTTTTGTCCCCAGCAAGTCCCCTGGAGGAAATCCATAAATTGGCAATGACAAAACCATCGCTCCATAAAACGCCTGGGGAGGCAGGAGAGGAGCAGCACACGTGTGTGTGCAGTGTTTTCCCATCTCCTGAGGGAAATCTTACCCTCTCCAGGAGGAAAATTAGGAAAAGTAGGAGCAGCACCGTGATCCTGCCAAGGACCAGGATGCAGCTGGGAATGCAGGGCATGGGATGATCACAGCTCCGAGCAGAGCAGGGATTTGGGAAAGGGAGCCTGGAAAACACCACTGATCCCACCCTGAGTGCTCAGCAGGCACGGCAGGAGGGCTCTGCAAGCCCTGTGGTATTCCAGGAGAAATCTGGGAAGTGCCAGCTCCTGCTGTGCTATCCTGCTCCTCTGCGAGGTGGGAAAAGCTTTCCCTGGGGAGCAGGAAAATCCCATCCAGCACCACCCGTGCCATGGACAGGGACACCTTCCACTGTCCCAGGGTGCTCCAAGCCCTGTCCAGCCTGGCCTGACACATTCCAGGGGTGGGATATCCACAAAAATTTGCAACAATGAGTCTGCAGTGGCCAAGGAGCATCGGAGGTGCCCCAGGCATCATCCTCATCCTCATCCTCATCCCATGGCCATGGAGCGGTCCCAGGGATGAGCATGGGCAGCTGGATTTGGTTCCCAAGGGGGAAGGGAAGGTTGGCACGTGGCCCTCGTTGCCGAGCTCGTGTGGCTGCTGCAGGGAAATCAGGGGAATGGGGAGATAAGAGGGAGGTGCTGGGATGCACATCCCTGCTCCCTGCCTTTCCCTGCGGCCCGGGAGGCAATCCTGTTCCTGCACCTCAGGAGTGAGCTGGGGAGAGGAAGACAAAAGGGACGCTTCGTGGAGAGGCTGAATGAATTCAGCTCCACGCGAGAGGAAATTTGTTCCCTCTGCCAGAAGGAAAACAAAATGGAGCAAGCGGGGAAAGGAGCGGCTCGGCTCTGCTCAGAATTCCGGGGGCAAGTCCCCCTCTGGAGCTGCTGCAGCCAGCACTGTCCCTGAGCCCCACGCCAAGGGCACCGTGTGCTCCCCACAGCGCTTCCAATTAGGATGCCAAGGGACAGGGAATGAAAGGGAAGAGAAACTCGGCTTAATTGAGAGGCTGCAGCCAGGCCCTGCTCGCCCAAGATTATCCCGAGGAATGCGAGGCTCCTTTACAGCGGATTCAGCCACTCGAAACACAAATGAATAGAGCAGACTCCAGGCGGGAGAGGAGAAGGAAAAGAAGGATTCATATGACCTGGCTTTAGGGTTGGGATGAGATCTGGTGACTGCCCGAGGAGCACAGGGCGCTCGCACGCTCCTGCCCCGCTCGGGGTCGTCCTCCAAAAGCACCGATCCCAAGCATGGATCCGGCTCCTCGTGGTCCCCGGGGAATGTCACCCACACTGCCCCTGCTCCACGGCAGCAGCCACCCTGCAGGGACTCCTGGCCACCCGGGAGAGTGCTGTGTCCTGTGTCCCTGGGCCGGGAGTTGGGCAGTGCCCAGCTGGAGGGGCCAGCGCTCCCTGCCAGCTCCAGAGGGACTCGATCCTGAACCTTTCCCGCGGCAAACGGAAGGGAAAAGGCATCTCCCGGTGGGTTTGTCATCCAGGACCCTTTCCAGCAGGAAAGCTGAGAGCCCTGAGCCATCCCACACCTCTCCAAGGTGCTCTGGCAGCCCAGGATTCCTGTATCCTGGTTCCACTCCCTGATTCCTGTACCCATTAAATCTGTGCCTCTTTATTCCCAGGGGGAAAATCCATCCATGCAACGGACAGAGCATTTTCGGAAGAGCTCCCAAAGCTCCTGCTCCTCCTCCAGCGCCAAGGACAGCGTCCATCACTATGCACACCCCTTCTGTCCTTCCTCACATTGCAAATCCACCAGATTTTTTTTCCTTCAGGAAAAGAATCCCCAATCTTCAGAGAGCTAGAGGGAGCAGCCCACAATAAATCAGTGGCATCAAAATTTTGCAAAACTGCATTTTACGGAATCATGGAACAGTTTGGGATGGAAAGGACCTTAAAGCCCATCCAGTTCCACCCCCTGCCATGGACAGGGACAACTTCCACTATCCCAAGTTGCTCCAAGCCCCATCCAGCCTTGCCTGGGATACTTCCAGGGATGGGGCAGCCACAATTTGTCTTGAATGGAAGGTTAAACGCAGCTTAAGCTCTCGGTCAGGGGTGCAGAAATGAGCAGAAGCTCGAGGTGGGCACACCTGGGGCCACCATGACCTCGTGGCTCCCATCCCACAGCGCTTTCCCTGCTTCCCCCAGGGATCAGCACACAGATAAAGGATCCCGAAACCTCACCCACCTCACAGCCCCTGCCCAAACCTCCCCCTCTTCCCCCACAGGGAGCAGCAGTGCAGGGCCCTCGAGGTGCTCCCAACAAACCTGGGGGCTCAGGATTCCCCCACATCCAAGGAAAAGAAAGAAAAGGTTAAACAAGCAGAGAAAGCAACGGCGGCTCCGTCCAAGAGCAACATCGTTTGGCAACTTGGTTTGGAAAAATTCATAATTCTGCAAAATTTCAACAGCAGGGAAGTGGATGGGGAGACGAGGGGGAAAGGCAGCCTGGAAATTCAGAAATCCCTTCAAATTCTATCCCAACCCCAAGCAAGGCTGGGAAATAAGGAGCAACACAACACATTGTTGATGACTTTTCCATTAAATCCACACATCCAAACCCCCTCTTTGTATCCCAACCTTTGCTTACAGCTCAGCAGGCCCTGCTTCTTTTTCTTTTTTCCCCTCCTCCTCCTCTCTCTCCTTTTTAATAATAATAAAAAAAAAAAGTTATATGACTTTAATTAAATGCACTTATTAAAGGGTGAGCTGTGTGCAGAGCCGGGGCTGTGCTGGAGGCACATTTTCCAGGGAGCTGCCGAGCGTCTGCATCCGCCCGCCCCGGGCCCTTTTTAATGCCCAAATAAATCCCCACCTGAGGTGCTGACAGCTTTTTATGCACTCAGGCAGCCAAGGAAGTAAACACAGGGGCAGAGCTTTAACCTCTTGCAGGCACAGAAACTCCCCCCATCCGGGTCGGGCTCAGGTGGGAAGGACCAGCAGCAAAAGTGTCCTCCCAGTGTCCCCCCAGTGTCCCCAGCACTCAGCTGGGACAGAGCAGGTCCTGGCTGGGCCATTCCAGCCTTGGCAGCAGTAAGTAATTATGAATATTAATCATATAATAGGGCCTGGAGATGCTTCAAGGGATGGAGCAGCTCAGCTCAGCAGAGTGGGAGAGCTGGGGGTGTTCAGCTGGAGATGGGAAAGCTCCAGAGAGACCTCAGAGCTCCTTCCAGGGCCTAAAGGGAGCTTGTAAAAAATAAGGAAAGCAGAGCCAGGGGGCAGCTGGACAGCCAGGGCTGTGCCAGAGCCCTGGGAACAACCTGGATCCCTGTCCCCAGGGTCAACAAGGCTGACAGGACACAGGCAATGGGTTCCCACTGCCAGAAGGCAGGGATAGATGGGATGTTGGGAAAGGATTGCTCCCTGTGAGGGTGGGGAGGGGCTGGGATGGAATTCCCAGAGAAGTTGTGGCTGCCCCTGGATCCCTGGGAGTGTCCAAGGCCAGGCTGGAGCACCCTGGGGCAGCAGAAGGTGTCCCTGCCCTCATCAGGGGTGGAACTGGATGAGTTTTTCCAAGCCAAACCATTCCCTAATTCTGGGATAACAGGAAAGCTCAGCGTGTCCCAGCTGGAATGCAGCACTGGAGAGGTGTCAAGTGATGGAAAACATCCTCTCCCTGGGGCTGCCTCCCAGCACCAGCCCCGAGGGTTGGAGTTCCTGGGACTCCACCACATCTCCACATTATCCAGGCTGGATTTGCATGCCTGTTTCAGAAACCAAGCCCGGGGGTTTGCATATTGACAGTGAGGAAGCAAAGATGGAGCAGATAATGGACAAATTCCAAACAAATTCAGGGAGGAAGGAAAGACAAGGAACCAAACCTAAAGGTGCTGCTTTTTTCCTGGGCTAAACTGGCAGTTCCCCTTCTCCTGTGCTGGAACAGGAGTTTCACCAGAGCTGCCACACTTGGAAACAGCAGCTTGGAATCCCATGGATAAACGTGCCCAATTCCCAAACCTCCCAGTGCAATTAACAGCCACTAATTAACTCCGTGTGCTCAGGCCCTGCCAAAGGCACGCTGGGCGTCCTCAGAGCTCGGCTGCCAAGAGCAGCACCTCCCAAAGCCAGGGGCTGCAGGAAGCTCCTCCTGGGGATGCAGGGATGCTGCAGCACCTCCTTTTCCAAGGAGGCAGAAGACTCCTGGAGCAGGAGCAGCACCCCGACCTCTCAGATGAGGAATTCTCTGCCAAAATGAATGATTTCCACGAGGCAGCTGGGCACCCCAGGCACGGAGAGCAGCTCATCCCCCTGGGCTGGGCCAGTTTGGCTGCTGGCAGCCTGTGGGGCACTGGGGCAGGGCCAGGCTCCAACAGAAACCTCCCCCTTGTCTGGAAAAATTACAGCCTCCACTGCCGCTTCCACATCTGACAAGACGCCGCATGCTCTGCTAATCCTCGGAGCAGATTAACTGTGGATTCGGAATTCCTGCTCTGAACGTGGCAGTCAGGAAGGGTGGTGGGGTGAGGGTTTTTTCTCTTCTTTCAGCTCTTGGCAAGGAGAGCACTTTCTCCAAGCTGGCTGAGAAGGGCTGGTTCAACCCCAGGAGCCTCTGGCACAGGGGAGGGGATGTCCCCTGTCCTGTCCCTCACCCCACTCCAATGCCATCCTGACACCCAAAGGTGCTGTCCATCTTTGGAGAGAGGAAAGGAGAAGCTGTCCCAATCCTGGCAGAAGATTTGGAATGGATTTTCTGCCAACAGATCCTCACCAAAGGTTGCTCCTCCTCCTCCTCTAGCTCAGGAGCCCCCAAAGTGCCACATTTCACCCCAAAGCACTGCAGGAAGCCTAAGAGGGGACCCAACAGGGAGAGGAAAGACATCAGCTGCTCCAAGGAACCCCAAAGGCCCAAGGCTTTCAGTTAGATAACAGGAAAAATTCAACCTAAACCAAGACTTAGATAGGATATAATTCCAAAAACATGAGGACATGGTTTTTTATGGAAGCACCAGCCCACTCCCAGTGATCCCAATCCACACTCCAGGGCAGTTGTTCCAACTCCACAGGCACACAGTGACTCCCACAGCACTGGAGCAGCTTGTGGGAAACTCAGGAAAGGATTCCCTGAACAGAGCAAAGACAACTCCTACTGTACACTGAGGAAAAGGGAAAAAAACGGGGAAAAAAAGGGAAAAAATGTATCAAGTGCCTGGAGCTGTCAGAAAGATTTCTGCAGCTTTGGCAAGACAGACACAACTAATTTAGCGCAGCCTGGCTGAGGAATATTAAGGAATATTAAGCTGTCAGTCTGGATGATAGGAATTTAATCACCCGGAGCAGATCAAAGCTCGGCAGCACCATCGGTGGTGGGCTGGACACACAGGGATCGGAGAGCAGGGATGGGCACGGAGTGAGGAGAGCAGGAACAGCCCCTGGGACGTCCCTGCCCACAGGGACTGTGTCCACAGGGTGCTGGATCACTCCAGGGCACTCCGGGAAAGGAGGATGAGCCAGCAGCATTCCCGTGGGGAAGACAGGAAACCTCTCCTGTGAGGGAGGCCAGGCCCTGGCACAGGCTGTCCCTGCGTCCCTGGGAGTGTCCCAGGCCAGGCTGGATCAGGCTGATCCACTCATTTATATCAATCCCAAACTCCATCTCCCTCTATAGCTCCAGAGGGAGAGCCTCTCCCTCTGATCCCAAATTTCATCTCCCTCTGCAGCTCCAGAGGGAGAGCCTCTCCCTCTGATCCTCCTCTGTCCCAGGACCAGCAGCTCTCCTGTCGCCACAAGGCCAAGGATGTCCCTTGTGTCACCTCCAGAGGAGGGGGAATGGCAGCAGGGGTGGGAAAACTCCCAACTGGAGGGAATCTCCCGTTGCTGCAAGGATTTAACCTGCATTTCCCTGGGATGTTTCACCCTTTGGCTACTCCAGTCACTTTCCCTGGGGTTGTTGGGCTAGGAAAGAGTGTCTGCCATGGGATCTGCCCACACCCAGCAGGCTTCAGGAAAACCCAAACCTGGCTCTGGGAGGGACAAAGACCTCCGGCACTGTGTCACCTCCCGGTGCTGACCCCAATTCCAGGGGATGGGCAGAGGGTGCAGCACAGCCAGGGAGCCTCAGCCTCCATTCCAAAGGGCTCAGGAAATTCTGGGATCCTTTGGGATGCAGCACAGCCAGGGAGCCTCAGCCTCCATTCCAAAGGGCTCAGAAAATTCTGGGATCCTTTGGGATGCAGCACAGCCAGGGAGCCTTGGCCTTTGTTCCAAAGCTCTCAGGAAATTCTGGGATCCTTTGGGATGCAGCACAGCCAGGGAGCCTTGGCCTTTGTTCCAAAGCTCTCAGGAAATTCTGGGATCGTTTGGGATGTCCCATACAGAGCCTAGAGTTGGATGTCCCTCATGAGTCCTTTCCAACCCGGGATATTCTGGGATTCTCCGACATCTCCCGTCCCAGCCACAAGTGGAAAACAGCAGGATTCTCAATCCTGCCAGGAGCCAAGCTTTGCACTGCTATTTTTAATAATTTTTGGGGGGATTTGCAGCAGTCCAGCCCAGCCTTCAGCAGCTCCAGAGGCCACCGGAGCCCCCAGCGTGCTTCCCAATTAAGCAGCGCGGCCCTCCCCGATTAGGGAGCTCGTTACATAAACCTAATTAGCAGGGCTCCACTTTCAGCACGGCCCATGGCTCTGCTAATCCGGGATTTGTTCTCCCGGCCCCGATGGGATCAGGCAGTGCCAGCCAGGCTGCTCACATGGGCACCGAGCCCCACAGCTCTGTGCCCCCAGGAATGAGCCAGGAGAGGTGAGCTGGGCTCGCAGGATGTTAATCCTCTCAAACAGCCCCAGACGGGATCGACTGCCGCAAAAAATACTGGGGAAAATAGCCTGAGGTTTGGGGAGAAAGGTCAGGATTAGGCTGCAGAAAAGCTGGATCCTTCTGTGCTGACGCAGCTCTGACAGCAGCTTCTTGGGATGGTGATCATTGCAGTCAACATTCAACATACAATCTTAACTTCAAAAAAACACCAAAAATTTTTTTTAAAAAATTTTAAAAACAAACAACAACAAAAAAAAAACCAAAAAAACCCACAAAAAAACCCAAAAGCAAAAACAAAACAAAACAAAAAAACAAAAAACAAAACAAACAGACAGAAAAGAAAAAAAGAGTATCCCACACCAAATTATTTACAAATAACATCATCACAACACCAAACAAAAGAACAAATTACAGACACCTTCGCTATACCTTCACTATAATTACAACACAAATATTCCACTATAATTCTCCATTAAAAACATAGCTTAGTACTTGTTTTGCCCATTATTTCTCCCAGTCACTCTGCTGGACCCCAAAACGTGCAGCCTCTCTCTGCTGCATCCCCCAAAAGCCCTTCCCAAGAACTCTGAAGCTCGTGCTGTAGGAAAGGGAAGTTCCTGTGCTGCCAACTCCAGCAGAAGCAGCTCTGAGTTAAACTAATCTTAATGAGGGATCTCCGGGCTAACCCCACATCAATTGCAGGATTCCCCAGGCACTGAAGGATGGCACCAGCTCGCGGTAATTGGATCACTCCTCAAGCTTTGAAAATCGGGATTACTGAAAGAGAAAAAAATCCTGAGATTTGACCGCAGAGAAAATTCTGATTCTGTTCCTTGTTCTTTCCTTCCTGCCTTTCTAGGCTTCAGGACTGTGTTATCAAACTCGACTTCACACACAGAGGAGCTGCAAGGTTGCTTCATAAAAAAGGAAAATGAGGTTGCAGAGCACTCAGCCGACACAGAAATCCCAAATTTTAAGCAAAACCATGAGCCAGGTCTGGGAGAAAGTCCCAGCTCTGGCTCTTCACCCCGAGCCCATCCAGAGGGAGCAGAGCAGGGATGGATTTCACAGAGCACCCGCGTGGGATTTTCCTGCTCACACTCCTGTCCTTAGCCAAGGGGGAGCATTTATTCCCTGGAGGTGAGGCCAGGACAGCTGCAGCCAGAGCTCTGGCAGCAGCGTTCCCTCTGCAGCAAATGGAATTTATAATGCACTCATGGCAGCTTGGAGAAAGGCAGGAATTGGGCTCCTAATCCCTGAAATTCAGGGGAATGCAGAAATCACAATTTGGGGGTTTTCTTCCTTCTGAGCTCCCCACAGACAGCTCAGCGCTGCCTTGCCAAAGTTGGCTTTCCCAGCCAGCCTTAAAAAAGGATTAAATCCCACACTGACACATGGCTTCGTCAGCTCAGAGGATCCCAAAAAATCCTTCTGCAAGGGAAACTCCCTCTCCTGGAGTGCAGATCTCTGGGAATTGCAACCCTCACTCTGGTCTTTCCTCAGGAGCAGGGCTCTAGAGCTGCTCCTGCATCCCGGGTGAGGTTCAGGGGCACCTGGACAAGCCCTGGGGACAGGGAGGGGACCAGCCCCCCCCCCACCTTCCCTCAGGTGAGTCCTTATCAGCCCCCACCCCCCCAGGTGAGTCCTTATCACCTGCGGCACCTCAAAGGGCCATAAAGGGCCGGGAGGGGACAGCTGTGCTCCAGGTGTGCCCCAGGTGGGGCGGGGCCCTTTCATCTCGCCTCAAACCTGGCAAAGGCTGGAAAAAAAACCCAACAGGATGGGCTTTTGGGTTTATGGAGACCTTGGGAATTTTTTGTTCCCTGGCATCCATCTGTTGGGAGCAAGAGGGGATTGGGCTCTGCTGGCACACCCTGGCCCATCCCGAGGGATTTAGGATGGCAACAAGAGCCCCATCCCAGTTCCCAAAGGAAGGATGTGGCCATGGGGACAGGAAAATACAGGAAAAATACAAAAAGTGGAACCTCATTTTGTGGTTGGGCCTTTCCCATTCCCAAACTTCCCGAGGACACAGCAGCAGTGGGATTTTAACCACGTCCCGAGGGCAGAGGTCACTCCTCCCTGTTCCCTTTCAAGCTCCGGCCACAGGTGCCAGCCGTGCCCATGGGCAGAGCCGTGCCAGCCCTGCCAGATGTCACCGCAGGTGCCACCCCAGGGCTGGGGGACCTGTCCTGCCTGGGCAGGAGCTGGCCCTGTCCTTGGGCTGGGAGCAAACGCTGCCTTATCTCCCAGCCCTTATCTCCCCGGCAAACAGTGGGGTCGCTCCGTGCCGGGCTCGGACCATGTTTGATTACCCCGATCCTCGTGGGAAGGGGCAGCCGGGGGGAGGAGGGGACTGCAGGGGAATTCCACTGGAGGAGATGAAACGGAGCGGGAAAAGCAGCAGGTAAACAGCCTGGGAATATCCCAGTGGGATATGGAACTGCTCTGCTCAGCCAGCACGAGGGCACACACCGTGTCCCAAATGTCACACAGGGAATATCCCATGGGATCTATGGGATCTGCTCAGCCAGCAGGATGGGCACACACCACACCCCAAATAGCAGACAGGGAATCTCCCAGTGGGATCTGCTCAGCTCCCTGCAGGAAGGGCACACAGCACATCCCAAATGTCAGCCAGGGAATATCCCAGTGGGATCTATGGGATCTGCTCAACTCCCTGCAGGAACGGCACACACCACATCCCAAATGTCACACGGGGAATATCCCATGGGATCTGCTCAGCCCCATGGAGGAAGGGCACACACCACATCCCAAATGTCACACAGGGAATATCCCAATGGGATCTATGGGATCTGCTCAGACAGCAGGAAGGGCACACACCACATCCCAAAGAGGAGACAGGGAATCTCCCAGTGGGATCTGCTCAGCTCCCTGCAGGAAGGGCACACACCACATCCCAAATGTCACATGGGGAATATCCCATGGGATCTGCTCAGTTCCCTACAGGAAGGGCACACACCACATCCCAAATGTCAGCCAGGGAATATCCCAGTGGGATCTATGGGATCTGCTCAGCTCCCTGCAGGAACGGCACACACCACGTCCCAAATGTCACACGGGGAATATCCCATGGCACCTGCTCAGCTCTATGCAGGAACAGCACACACCACGTCCCAAATGTCACACGGGGAATATCCCATGGGATCTGCTCAGCCCCATGGAGGAAGGGCACACACCACATCCCAAATGTCACACAGGGAATATCCCAATGGGATCTATGGGATCTGCTCAGACAGCAGGATGGGCACACACCACATCCCAAATAGCAGACAGGGAATATCCCATGGGATCTGCTCAGCCAGCACAGAGGGCACACACCACATCCCAAATGTCACACAATGGGATCTATGGGATCTGCTCAGCTCCCTGCAGGCAGGGGAACACCACATCCCAAATGTCACACACGGAATATCCCATGGGATCTGCTCAGCTCCATGAAGGAAGGGCGCACACCACATCCCAAATGTCACACAGGGAATATCCCAATGGGATCTGCTGAGCTCCATGCAGGAAGGGCACACACCATATCCCAAATGTCACACAGGGAATATCCCATGGGATCTGCTCAGCTCCCTGCAGGAAGGGCACACACCACGTCCCAAATGGCACAAGCTCCAAAGCCAGGATGGCACAGCAGCTCCGGGCATTCCCAGGAGTGCCGGCTCCAGGCTCCACGGCTGCATCCCAGAGACAGGCAGGCGCAGGGAAGGGCAGGGAGCACACCGGGGAAGGTGTTAAAGAGCCCGGCAGTTGTTTATAACCCGCCGGGAAGCGGCGATTACCCCTTAATCCTCCGAGAGCGCCGCTTTACGAGCCGGGGCTCCCGCGGAGCGGCACGAACACCTGGGCGAGGAGCCCCGGAGCACAAAAACCTCTCGTCCTCACCTGCCCCGAGCCACCGGGCCCGGGGCTCAACCCCCAGGGGCTGCTTTGGGGTCAAACTGCAGGTAATCAGGTAAAAAAATCAAAATAAGTCCAGTCATGCCCTGGTGAGGTGGTGTCAAGGTGTTCCCACTCCGGGCTGGAGCACGCAGCAGCTCGTGTTCCAAGGGAGATTCCTGGTGAAATCCTTTTTGCACTCTCCCGACATGGAAATTCCCAGCACTGCCGGAAATGGAACATTTGAGGTCTCCCAGCTCCTGTGGCTATGGATCTGGGATATCCCAGTGGAATATCAGAGACCAAGCCAGTCTCTCCCACCTCAGACATCACAGCTTGGACCATTCCCATCCTCAGCACTGCCTGGGATATCTGGGAAGCCACGGCCACACAGCCAGGCATTCCCACATCCCAGCTGAAAAAACAGCCCTGTCCTAAAATAAAAAAAAAATAAAAAAAAAATAAAAAAAAAAAAAAATTCAGGTTTACTTTGTGATAAAGCTGCACAGAGCTCTGATGCCTCGATCCAACAATTTGGGGCAGTTTGAACACAAACCAGCTGTGAAAAAACATCATACAATGGTCCTGCCAGGGAAAAGATGCATTTTCCCATGGAAAAGCACAAAGGATGCAAAAGCTGCACCCACAAAGCGCAAACCTCCAGTGAGCAGAGCTGAGCAGCACCTCCAACAGAGCAAGAAGCGCCTGCCCTATGCAGGTGCCCCCCAAAATCCCCCAAATGCAGAGCTGCTCCTTCCCCTCCCTGATGTGTCCCCATGTGGAGGAAGCTGCCCTCCAGCCGCTCACGAATTCCCCTGAACTTTGTTTTCCAAGATTTCCTTATCGCCCCCATCCCACGGCTTCTCCCAGGTCTCTCCCACCCCATCCCAGCTCAGCCCCGGGGCAAACACCAGGAAACCCAAAATAAGATGGGAGCGGCACGAGGGAAAACTCCAGCAGGAAGGAGCTGTGCTCCAAAAATAGTGGTTTTCTCCAGGAGAGCTGGGATGTGCTGGATGTCAATATCCCACTCCAGCCAGGAATTTCACACAGCAGCTCTTGAGGAACTTAAGGCCTTGCAAGTCCTATTCTCCTTAAGCAGGAGGCTTTAGGAAATCCCAACCCTAATCCCTGTGTGCCGTGTGAGCCGCCCTTCCCTGCTGTAAAATCGGGATAATATCTTCTTATCCCAAAGGAATATCGGCCTGGAGTGGCTCAGAGCCTGCTCTGGTAAAAGCCTGGAAGTATTTGGGCATGGAATTGCTCCCCAAAAACAGCTCCTGCAGCACCTTTGTCTCAGGATCCCTCTCCCCACAGCTCAGCTCAGCCACTCCCAGACCCAAGGATTCAAATCCATCGGATTCTACCATTCCTGCATGGCTTTGGATCAGTCATTTCACCCTTCACAGCCTCAGTTTCCCCCCCCGGTTAACAAAAAGGACACAAACATCCCTCCACCTGCATGGCCACGGGGGTTTCCAGCCCCAGGGGATCCCAAAATGCTTGGAAAAGAGGCAGGGAAAGCGTGAGAACAGCCGGAGCCCCCGTGGTTGTTTATGGCATGAAGAAATTGAGGCTGAGTCACGGAGCCAGAGCCGAGCATTCCCAGGAGAGTACCAGGCTCCCAACAAACTGGTTCCAGAGAGGATTCCGGTGCTGATCCCAGAACAGCAGCACCCCAAGGTCCCAGCAGTGGGGATTTGGCAGGGCTGGAGCAGCGGGAAGGGGATTTGAGGCCAGCACTTGCAGGGCAGGTGGGATGCACGCTCCACATCCACATCCAGAACTTCCCAGAGGAGCATTCCCAACCACCCCAAATGAGTTCTTTTATCCCACAGGTGTCCTCCTGCAAAAAGAGGAGGGAAAAGCTGGGTTCATCCCTGCAAAAAGAGGAGAAAAGCTGAGTTCATCCCTCCAAAAAGAGGAGGGAAAAGCTGGGCTCATCCCTGCAAAAAGAGGAGGGAAAAGCTGAGTGCATCCCTGGAAAATGAGGAGGGAAAAGCCAGGCTCACCCCTGCAAAAAGAGGAGGGAAAACTGGGTTCATCCCTGGAAAATGAGGAGGGAAAAGCTGGGCTCATCCCTGCCAGAAGAGTGCTGCCCATGGGAGCACACCATTTCTTGCCCTTTAAATCCCCCTTTCCCTGCTCCTGCCCACACCCCCTCATCACCCCGAGATATTTATTATCGCTCCCGATTTCCCAATCTGCAGCACATGATGCAAGAGCAGGACTCGGCCCAACGGTGCCCATGGAAAGGCAGCCAGGAGCCAGGGATGTGGGAAAGCACCTCCTGAACCCTAAAGGGGCTGGGGAATGTGGGATGGAGGCAGCAGCTCCTGTCCCCGGGCAGGAACGCTGGGAGCAGGCACAGGCTCCTGGGAGGGATGTTGGAGGTGAGAAAAACCAGTGGCTGTTTCCCCAGGGACTCAACTGAGTCCCTGTCCCACAATGGAGCTCAGGCCAGGCAGGACTCCCAGGATTCCACCCCTGCAGAGATTTCCTGGAGCCAGAGGGCAGGAGATGCTGGGGCAGGGGGTGAGATCTCCCCATGTGGGACAAACCCTGTCCCAGATCCTCCTTTGCACCCTTTATTCCTTCAGAGCATTTCCAAATCTGATCCTGCCCTGTCCTCCCAGGAAAAGGAAATCCCTCAGCAGCCAGGCCAGGCCAGGCTCCTTCCCAGGAGCAGGGAAAAGTCTGGAAGCGCAGGAACTGCAGCAGAGCAGGCCATGGAAAACCTTGAGAGCCTTGGTGCAGCTCCTGCAAGTGCAGCAAAGATTCCAGCAGAAAAACAGGATTTTCACAGAATCACGGAATGGTTTGGCTTGGAAGGGACCTTAAGGATCATCCAGTTCCAACCCCCTGCCATGCATTTGGTGGCCAAAAGCCACCATCAACCCGGGAAGGAGGAAGGGAAACAAAGCAAAAGGAACAGGGAGGGAGGAAGAAGGTGAAGGGAGACAGAGAGGAGGGCAAGGGATGGAAAAAGAGGGAAGGATTTGCTCGGAGCCAGATCTGCAGCCTGTTCCTGAAAACTTGCAGCCCGTGTGCCAGGCACTCCCGAATACTAATCAGAGCTGAAAAAATATCAAACAATTAGGAAGGAAAGTCTCCTGGCAGGGTTTCTCCTGGAGACGCCGGGCTGGTTTTGTTTATGAGCGGGAGGAAGTGGGAACCGCTCCTGTTTGTTCTGCGGGAGAAAAGAGAAAGCTCCAGTGTTTTAATTTCTCCGCTGAAAACCCTGGAGATTTGGCCTGAAATGGAGCAGAGAGGCTGATCCAGATTCACCCGCAGCCTTTTGTTACAAGAAAATATTTGAGTCGTTTTTCTCCCTCCCCTTCTGCGTGGGCAAAGAAAGGGGCAGTGGATACAAAGCCGGCATTTTTTGTTCCCAGAAAATATCAATGAAAAGAGCATTCCAGAGGCCAAGGGCGCAGCACAGCTCCCAGGGCACAGGAGATGTCCTGGCTGGGCAGATGCACCCCAGGAAGGGCAAAAACACCAACTCCAAAACTCTTTTTTGTTACAAAGGCAGGTGAGCAACACTTGGGAAGCCTAAATTCAGTTTTTCACCAGATTTGTGCCTCCCAGTGACACCCACGGGGCTGGGAGGGGACGAGGTCACACAAACTTCGTTTGCTTGGAGGTGCAACTTGCAACTTCTCGGGTGCAAAATCCCTGGATCAGTATTTTCCTTTGGCTTTCACACAGGAGGGTTTGAAGCAGCACCTCGGCAAAATAAATCAGGTTTAGTGTGGGCTGCAACAGCAAGCAGGAGGAGCTGGGAAGGAGCTGGGAAGGAGCTGGGAAGGAGCTGGGAAGGAGCTGGGAAGGAGCTGGGAAGGAGCTGGGAAGGAGCTGGGAAGGAGCTGGGTGAGGAAAAGCAGATCCCAGGACAAATCCCAGAATCCCAAGGCCAGAGGGGACTCCTGGAACCCAGAGCAGCGTGAGAACAGAGCTCAGTCTGTCCCAGAGGCTCTCAGGGGCTTTTCAAACCTCTCTGCTGGGCAGGCAGCTCTTCCCCCACAGGGAGCAGCCCGGGGATGGACAAACTGTGCCATTCCCGGCTAAAAACTTCCCAAAAACTCAGCTTTTCGGAGCAAACCCCAAATGCCTTCACCATGGAAACCCAGCCCGGGGCTGGTAGCGCCACTGGAATTCGCCGTTGGCTGCGGCTCGGGAGGAGCCCGGACAGGGAAACCTTTCAGCGTGAGGAGTCTGGGGCTGCTCGGGAAGTGCCAACCAAGGAGTCTGGGAGTGCTCGGGAAGCGCTTCCAAGGCAGCCAAAGATGCAGGATTATCCTGCAATAATTCACCCGCTCCCAGACGGGGGAAAGGAGGGGAAAAGCAGGTGGGGAAGGGAGAGGCAGAGCAGGAGCTTTCCAAGGTTTTCTTTGGGAGAAAGGAGCACGTTGAGCCATCCCATCAGGAGCACAGCTCTGGGAATGCTGGAGGTGGCCTGTGCTGGAGACATCCCATGCAAACCTCACCCAGTGTCCTCCTGCCCCTCCGCACACTCCCTAAATCCCACATTCCCAGCTCACACTCATGGATCAGCAGCTTTCCAGATAGAGTTTCAGTTTTCCCAAGTGCCACACACTTTTGGCAAAAGGCAGATCCATAAATGTCCCGATTGTCACCCAGGATCTGCTCTCTCCCCAGCCTCACCCTTTATTCCCTTGGCACTCTGCTCTCGGGGTGCCAAGAATCACACAGAGGTTCTCTAAAATCATGGAATATCCAGAGCTGGAAGTGGCCCACAAGGATCATCGAATGCAACTCGCGAACAACTTCTGGGTCCACACCTCCACGAGCATCCCGAAGGGTCGGGAATTGCCCTTCCCCTCGGGAGGATCGGGAATTGCCCTTCCCCTCGGGAGGTTGGGATTTGCCCCTTCCCCCAGGAGGTCGGGAATTGCCCCTTCCCCCGGCAGGTCGGGAATTGCCCTTGCCCCGGGAGATCGGGAATTGTCCTTCCCCGGCACCCACCGTCCCCCAAGGGCTGGAGCCACCAGCGAAGCGGAGCGCGGCGGGAGCGGGGGATGGATGCAGCGCCTGGAGCGGGAATGTCGCGGAGCTCCGCTGCCATCCAGCGGCCGCAGGACCGGGCAGTGCCTGTCCCTTCGCAGGGAAGCCGCTGTCACCCCCGTGCTACTTGCTCCACAGCAAACGCCACCTGGATTGGTTTTTCCCTGTATCCCACCTTGCCTGCCTGCGGCTGGAGCAGCCCCGAACTGCTCCCAAGGATATTGGTCGCTCCATGGGATTTTTTACACTTTTTCCCCAGCTTTTTCAGCTCAGAAAGCAGAGGGCTGGTGCACCTCTGCTCTGGAGCCAGGCTGGGAAAGCTGCGAATGTTCACCCTGGGGAAGAGAAGGCTCCGGGGAAAATTTAAAATCCCTCCCAGTGCCTGAAGAAGCTCCAGAGGTGCTGATGAGGGGATTTGGACAAGGGATGGAGACAGGACAAGAGGGAATGGCTTCCGACTGATGAAGGGCAAGTTTAGATGGGATATTGGGAAAGAATTGTCCCCTGTGAAGCTGGTGAGGCCCTGGCACAGGTGCCCAGAGAAGCTGTGGCTGCCCCTGGATCCCTGGCAGTGTCCAAGGCCAGGCTGGACAGGGCTTGGAGCACCCTGGGACAGCGGAAGGTGTCCCTGCCCATGGCAGGGGTGGCACTGGATGGTGGCACTGGATGGCATTCAAGGTCCCTTCAATCCCATCCCATTCCCGGCGATCCCGGAGAATGCCGTGCGCTCCCCGGTGCTCCGCGCCCCCTGCGGGCCCCGCCGGGCACTGCAGGCACTGCCGCCGCTGCCGCCAGGGGTCAGCGCGAGCCCGGGAGAGAGCCCGGGACAGAGAGCCCGGGAGCCCGAATCCCGCCCGGGAGAGAGCCCGGGAGAGAGAGCCCGGGAGAGAGAGCCCGGGAGAGAGAGCCCGGGAGAGAGAGCCCGAATCCTGCCCGAATCCCGCCCGGGAGAGATCCTAAATCCCGCCCGGGAGAGAGCCCGGGAGAGAGCCCGAATCCTGCCCGAATCCCGCCCGGGAGAGATCCTAAATCCCGCCCGGGAGAGAGCCCGAATCCTGCCCGGGAGAGAGCCCGGGTCCCACCCGAATCCCGCCCGGGAGAGAGCCTGGGAGAGATCCCGAATCCTGCCCGAATCCCGCCCAGGAGAGAGCCCTGATCCCGCCCGGGAGAGAGCCCGAATCCCGCCGCGATCCCGCCTCTGCCGCCCAAGGGATGCTCCCGATTCCCGGTGGGATCTGGGATCCAGCATCCCATGTGCAGCGGCGAGCACCTCCTTCCCGGGAGCGAGGAGCCCTCGGGGCAGAGGCATCCCCACCCCAAGAGGCTGAGCCACAGGAAACCACCTTTCCCAGAGGAATAGGTGGCGTTCTGGGACATGGTTTAGTGGTGGCCTTGGAAGTGCCGTGGGAACGATTGGACTCTGTGACCTTTGAGGGCTTTTCCAACCAAAATGATTTTGTGACTCCACGAGATGCCACAGGGGCTGAGCACGGTCAGCGAGTCCCTAAAGCTTCTTGTACATGTGTTTCTCTGGGCCCAAACCTCACCTCTCCTTCCCTGGAGCATCCCTCAGTTTTATTGGGACAGATCATGCCCTGGGATGCTCAGGGGCACTGATCTGCACCGAGTCATTAATGATGACAAAGTGCCCTGACAAGGAAGATTTCACAGCCACGGGTCTGAAAAGGAATTGCTAAAGATCGTGATAAAGATTGCTGCTGCAGGTCAGGATCTCCACAGCTGGATTCAGCTCACCCTTCCTGCAGGATTGCAAGGCCAGGTAGAACAGGAACCTATTCTGTGGAAGGTGTCCCTGATCCTGGCAGAGGTTGGAACAAGGGAAACTTTAAGATTCCAAATCCAAACCATTCCAAGAAGTGCAGCACCAGGACAGGACTCTCAGCCACCACGAGCACCAAGATCTGCACCACAGACACAGAAACCACAGCACATCCCTCAGAAAAAGGGAAAACGCAAAAACCCCAAACCAAACTCCAATATCGGCCTGGCCCCACAGCACAGGAGCCGGGGCAGAGGAGCCAGGGAGGGCTGGGTTGTTTGATTCCAGGTATAAAATTCAGGGATAAAAACACTGCCTTGGCTCAGCCCAAAGAGCTCAGCTCAGAAATGTGGAACTACAGCAAGATCACATGCACTATCTCATCCCTCCTCCTCGCAGGGACAGGACAGGAAGCCAAGAGATCCTGCTGGAAAGGGATGAAGTCAAGTGCTTGGAACGTCCATGGGATCATCAAGGAAAAATCACACTCCCGAGGGACTGGGAAGAGACTGAGCCATGACAGGAGCAGTCAGACCCTGAGGAGGGGAGGCAGATGAACCACCTCAGCTCTGTTCCAACGGTTGGACACTGCAGTGCTGAAGGACAGAAATCAAGAGCTGTTCCAGCCCCTCAGAGCTCCAGGTTTGCATTTGCCACCTCTGGGAAGAGGAAAAAGCAGATCCTCTGGGATTTGGGGTCAGTCACAGCCCATTCCCCACCCAAAAATCCCTTTGGTTCCTCCTCATTCCCCCAGGCCAAACACTGCCGATCCCCAGCTGTTCCCAGCAGCACCTTGGGCGCTTGTCCCACATCGCGCCCACAAGGCAAGACCAGCACAAGTCCCCTCAAAATCCAAGTCTGGCATCATTTTCTAGCAGGAAAATGGATTTGCTATCCCAAGGAGGGTCACAGCAGCCTCCCTTCCAAAGGGAGCCTCCTCTGCATCCACCAGGATCTCCTCAGGACAAGCCACACATTGTCCCTGTCCCTGCAGCCACCTCTGCCTTAAAAGTGTGGAAAACCATAAGGATTCCCCTCTGCAGGGAAAGAACAGAAAACCTCCTGAGAAGCTGCAGCCTTTTAACCTTTTGCCCATTACTCAGCAATAAAACTCCAGGAAGAAAACTTCTATTAGGGATTTCAAGCTGAAATGGCACTAAAAAAAATTCCTGTTTTGATTAAAGCAGCCAGGCCAGCTGTCAGAACAAACCTGGCTGCTCCCTCATTCCCTTAGAGCAGCTCACTGGATTGGGCATCTTCTCCTCAAGAGAGGGAAATATCGTTTTCCAAGAAGTCCAGTGGGAAGGTGCTTTAAAAAAAAAAAAAAAAAAAAAAAAGGAAAATTACACATTGTTGACTCACCTCAGAGCAGCAGGATTTGTCCTACACGAGAGCTTGGAATCCTTCCTGCTCCAGAGCCAGGGTGCTCAGAATAGCCCAGAAAAAGAGGGAATTGTAGCCCTGGGCTCTAAGTGCTGCTTTTCCATGTCTGTCCCTGGGGAGATTCCCTGTGACAGAGCCAGTCCCAGCAGGATGATGCCCAAAGCAGTAAATCCACTGGATTTCGGGAGGAGCAGGTGCCTGCAGCCTCCTGGCCGTGCCATTCCCAGCTCCAGACAGAAGGGAGCATCCAAATCCCACACGAGGCTCAGGGCTCGAGATCCCAGCGGAGAAGAACCATCCAGGGACAGCAAATCCTGCCTCAGGAGCCTGTCCCTGGTGGAGGGGGACAAGTGCCAGTCCTGGGCATGGTCAGGCTCTGGTGTCCTCACTCCTGGCATGAGGAGATTCCAACAGCTCCCGTGGCTGATGGCATCTGTCCCTTCAGGAATGCCAAAACCTGTGGAGAAACAAATGTTGGGATGAGGGACACGAGTGACCTCGGTCACTGTCCAGTCCTTGTTCTCCACAGAGCACCTGAGCACACTCCATGGAGCAGGGCTGCCAGAGATTCCCAAATTCAGCCTCCCAAAGCCAGGATTGTGCCAAAGTGAAGGACCTGGCAGGATTTTCCCTGCTGCTGCTGAGCACAGGTGGTAGCCACGCTGGTGGCCATGTCCCCAGGGAGCACTGGCCACTTCCTCGCTCAGGACTGGTCCCACTGGTTTCTGGCACGCAGGATTCCTGTTGAAATCCATCCAGAGAAAGAGACAGGGATTGATTTCCTTACGGGAACCGCATCTCCCATGCACAGCAGCGACGGCAAACACAGCCCCGGGGCTCTGAGGTGACCATTCCCAAGCCGAATTCCCCCCAGGAAAGCAGGACCCGAGGCCTTCCCGGGTCTGAGGATGAGCCTGAGCTCATCCTGTCCCAACCTTTGATGCCAACCCCAGCACAGGAGCAGCAAAACCAACCCATGGAAGTCAGGGACGCGCCACCAGCGGGAGCAGCGATCCCTCTGCCCGGAAAGCAGTGGGGACAGGAGACAGCCAGCCGTTTTCTGGGGGGGTTTGGATTCCTTGCCGTGTGCCAGGTCCCCTCAGAGCCCCTCACGTGGCCACCCCTCTCGCCGCAGCTCCGTTAGGCCTCGTTAGGGCGCCGCAGCTCCCGGCACAAAGTCCGTATTTGTTTCCCCGCAGGGGTGGAAAGAAAGGGGGTTTTGTGTTTTCTTCCTCTGCTCTTTGCAGGCTGCGGGGAGTTTATTTGACACTCCAGCACTCTTTGTGAGCTGAGTGCCCCGGGATAAATGCTACCCTTAAGAGTTACTTGGCGTTAGACAGAGGGACCCTCTTCAGAGGAGAATGGGGGCTTGTTGGGATGGGGCGGGAGGGGGCGCGGGGAGGGGGGCGCGAGGAGAGCCCTCATAGAAGGGTCTCTGTCCTGGCCTCACAATGGAGCGAATTCTTCAAGATACCGGGAGCTGAAAGGAAGGAAGGAACTTTCCTCCTTTTAAAAAGGATTTTCAGGAACAATTGAAGAAGCCATAAAAAGGGGAGCATTATTCCCCATCCAGGCCGCTGGGCTGGGAAGCCTCTCCCTCCCCCTCTGAGGCTTGGGCTGGGCAGATCTGACAGATCCCATCGGGACCAGCCGAGAGGTGGGACGAGGGTCACGGGCAGTTTATGGAGATGTCCTGGTCCTTGTCCTCCCTCCCACAGCCAGGCTCCACTTCCAGGAGCCACCTGCTCCTCCTGCGTCCCGAGGGAGAAGGGATTATCCCAGGAACGCAGATTAAACCCCCACCGGTGGCCCAGGATGCCCCCACCCTGCCGGGGATGCAGAACACCTGTCCCCAGAGACACAGTCCACATCCATGCAGCCAGGGGATGGCATTTCCATGGAAAACACCCACAGAGGGCCCTGCCAGGCAGTCCCAGGTGAGCAGCTGCTCCTCCCCAGCCCATGGAGAAGCTCCTGCACACCCTCAGTCCCAAACAGCCCAGAAAGGAAAGCTGAACTTTGCCTGGGGAGATTCACCTCCAGCCTGGCACCACCACAGATCCAACCTCCTCCAGGGCATGGATTCAGCTCCCTCTCCCTCCTGCCCCACTCCCAGGGGCTGCAGTCAGCATTCCCAGCACCTCCCAGGACCACAGCTGGAGCCCTGCTGGTCGCTGTCACCCCAGAGTGTCACACCATCCCTCAGTCCCTCTGCACCCCCAGGTGCTCAGGAGATGCTGAACAAGCACTAAGCCAAGCCCAAGGAAGAGCTGGAGTTCCCTGCTGGAGCTCATCCCAACACCCCAGCAGGGAAGGGAGCTGCTCTCCAGAGCCTGGGATTGCAGGGAAGCTCCTGTCAGCTGGAATTCCTGGAGCTGCTGGCCTCAGGGACAGGCACCTGCCTCTTGGTGTCACCGGCAGCCCAGGTGCCAGCGCTGGCAGCAGTTCCTGTCCCTCCAGGGCCACCTTCCCTGGCCCTGGGCCAGCGCCAGCCCCGGGTTTGCCTGCAGGGAATGAGGATGGGCAGGGAGAGCAGGAACTCCCTGAGCAGCCACCCCAGAGCTCCTGCAGGGCCCTGGGCTGCAGCTCCCACCTGCCAGCAGGGACCCACACTCCCAAAATGGCTTTTCCCTTACCAGCCTGGAAAAAACTCCCTAAAATCTGAAATCCTTTGGCCCGGGAGCACAGTTTAAAGGAGCAGCAGCAGGAGCAGAAACAACTCCAGTGAGGGCACTGAAACCCCAGCCACCCCAGCCTGGGGACAAGGTGACACTGAGGTCCCCAAGCAGCTTCCTCCAGCTGCCCCCGAGCAGGGCCCAGAGCAGCCCTTCAGAGCCAGCCTGGAGCTCCTGCATGGCACAGAACCCCCCCTGGCCCTGCTGATCCAGTCCTGTTCCTTTACCCGGCCAAGTCCCCCCTGCTCCTTCAAGAGCCCACGAGAGGTTTTCCTGCAGCTCTGATCCCCTCCCAGGGAGGAAAAGCAGGAATAAAACCCCGCAGGAATCAGCTTTAGAAGCAGCCTGACCAGACAACATTTGCTCCTGATACAAAACCCATTCCCTGCCTTTTTTTTCTTCTTTTTTTTTTTTTTTTTTTTTCCCCTCAGGAAAGCTGCACAACCACCCAGGGATCAAACACATTTATTTAAAGGCTTAGGTTTTAGCCCTCAAAAAACATCTGTGGCTTGGCAGAAGGAGCAGCCAATTGAATTTAAAAAATGTTCCCTTCAGAGGGCACGGCAGCAGCACAAGCCCAGGGCCGAGGGCTTCACACCTCATCAGCCCCGGGGGGAGAATCCCACCCGGAGATGGCCCCGAGGTGAGAACAGCCCCGACCGCCCCCGCTCCGCTCTGCCCCTCGGTGCTGCGCCGGGAGAGCGCTGCCTGCGATCCCAGCGCTGCCACGGAGGGGAAAACACAAAATTGGGAAAGGGGGAAGCCCTGGAGCTCTGGGAGCAGGACACAGAGCGAGTGAATCCCCCAGGGACTCCGGGATAGAGCAAACCCCAATCCTGCCCCGGGAGCTTCCATCCAAAGGGACCAGCGCTCATTAGGGAGCTCTAGGAGGCAAAAAAAAGCATTTCCGTGCCGTGTTTGCCCCAACACGGGGCACTTTCTGCCCCCTCATTTCTGCTTTAAATCCATCTTTCCTGGTGGAATCAGCGCTGCCGAACAAGGCCACCCTTTGTGAGGCAGCTCCAGCCCTCGGGCCGGCCGCGGTGTCTGGCAGAGCCCTGCGCTTTCCTCGCCCTCTCTTTTGTTGCTCTGCTCTTCTGTTCAAAGTTCAAACAACCCCCGAGCCCCCCAGGAAGCCTCATTGTGCTCCTGGCATTGTCCCCCCGCTGCCCGGGGAGCCGCAGGGAGGGGCGGGTGTGGCCCTAAACATTTCATCTCCGAAAATTTAAGGCGCTCTGATCCATTCCTTATCCAGGAGAGCTCCCAGATGGAAGAGCTTGAGTACAAAACTGTCCAGATCCGAGCCAGCTGCTGCTAAAAAGCGCCGGGAAGAAGGGATGCTGCTGGATTAAATGTATTCAAACCCAGGCGCGAGGGGAATGCAGAAATGGTCGGGAATTCCAGATGTCCCAGGCACAGGGATCCTAAAAAGAGCCCCCAAGTCCTCTCTGCACCTGTAACCCTGAGCAGCTCACACAGGTGCAGCTGAGGTGGGACCTGAGCTCAGAGGCCCCTGAACCCCCAAAATATCCAGTGTAACTCCGAGCTGCTCCTGAGCTCAGAGAGCCCTGAACCCCCAAAATATCCAGTTTTACTCCAAGCTGCTCCTGAGCTCAGAGACTCCTGAACTCCCAAAATATCCAGTTTTATTCTGCACTGCTCCTGAGCTCAGAGACCCCTGAACCCCCAAAATATCCAGTTTAACTCCAAGCTGCTCCTCAAACCCTTCGTGCTGCCGCTGCAGGTGACACCACACTGCTCGTGTGGCCGCCCATCATCCCGATCTGCTCGGGGCATTCCTCATTTTCCGGCCCTTTAGGGGTGAATCCACCTTCTACAGCAGGTGGGGAAAGTGGATTCAGTCCAGAGGAAGCTGGGGGATCCTTTGGGGATCATCGCAGGACCACCCCCAAACCGGGTCCTGTCAACATTCCAGAGTGTGGGATGAGCCCATTTGGGACATTTCCCCCATCTCTGCAGGCAGGAGGATCCTCCTGGGCCCCACAGCTCTGAATTCCTGGCTCAGCAGAGTGAGCAGGGACACTCCTGCTCCCAAATCCCTTGGGCAGGAGAAGCACCTGCAGCTCCTGGAATTGGAGCTGCCAAAGAACACCTAAACCCTGGCTGAACCCACCCGTGCTGCTCCCCCTGCCCGGTTCAGCCTCCCCCAAAGGAAACTAACTCCCCTCCTTCCTCAGGAGACACCTCAGCCTTCCCCAAAATCCCTCCTTCCTCGGGAGGCACCATGCAGGTGTCACTGCTCCTGCCGTGGGGTGACTTCACCTCCTCCTGACAGGACAGGAAATGGGTTTGGGTTTCTTTTCATATCAATTGTGCTCACAAAGCTCCTTCACACCTCAGCTGGGAGCCTCTTCCTGAAGGATTGATATTCCCACAGTCAGAGTGACCCCACTGGGTCCCCGCAGCCCCAAATGGGGTGACCACGGCCACATCAAATGGAGTTTGAGCGGTGCCACATCGCCCAAACCTTTGTTTTGTGCCTCCTGGACATGGAAAGCACCTGGTAAACTTAAAATAAAAATTAAAAAAAAAAAAAAAAAAAAAAAAAAAAAAAAAAAAAAGCCTCTGATAGAAAGAGTGGATCCAGCTGGGTTTGCAGCAAAGCCTTGGAAAAGGAGAGCACAAAGTTATTTTCTCTCTATCAGAGGCTCTAACTCCCCACACATGGATTCCACACCTGGGGGAAAGATTGAGGTGAACCTGGAAGGTTTTTCCCCCCAGTTCTGCAGGGAAATGAGAACCTGATGTCCTGAAAGCATCACCTGCCTGCCAGCAGAGAGGGACAGTGTCCCTGGGAGCCCTGCTCACTTTCCCAGCTGGAATGTCCCCTTCACATCCCCAGGCAACCCAAAACTCAGCTTCATCCCAAGGCCTGAGTCACCAGCGCTCTGCCCCCCCTTCCCTCCCCCCAGCTGTGCCCGTGATTATAAAAAGATGTCTCAATTAGCGAGAGCTGAGCAATCGCTGCAGCCTCCAAAGCCTTCGGAGGAAACACATTCCGAGCCAGCAGAGAGCAACACCAACAATGTCTGGGCAAAAAAAGCTCCTCTTGTTTATATCAAAGTAACCTCAACCATCCTTTCCCCAAACAAGCATCCCTGGCCCTCCGGAGGGATCCCAGGCTGGAGTTCCCCTGGCCACGCCGGGTCCCCGGGAGCAGACAGCGCTAATTTCTGTGTGTGCTGTTGGCTGCAGGTCTAGACTGGTGTGGTCTTTTTGTTGTAGCCAGCGAAAGAAGGGAGTCATTCATATTTTTCCAGGATTCACACAAAAGTGCTCTTGTGCATCCCAGATGCCGCGAACGGCCAGCCCCGCTCCAGCTGCCGGGCTCGCCCCGGGGCTGGGGACAGCCGGCAGGGGAGGGGACGGGGCACTCGGGGGCTGCCCACGGCCCCGCTCGGGCACCTGCCCCGGGGCGAGACTTTTGGGGAATGTATTCCCACGCTAGGGAAGGAAAAAATCCTGTGCGTGTCCCTAAAAAAACCGCAAACCCCACCAAAAATATCCACCAAAAATACCGAAAACAACTAAGGAAAATACCAGCCGCACGCTTTTCCTTGGAGAGAAGAGGAAAATTTCCCCCCCCGCGCTCGCCGGGACCGGGCGCTGCCCTCCCGAACCGGGAGCATCCCGGAGCCCCGGGAAGGGGAACGGCCCGGAGCGGGGGACACAGGCGATGGCACAGGGGACACGCGACACGGGGTACCGGCACCGAGGGGACCCGCAGTGCCCGGCTCAGCCCCCGTGCCCCGCAGTAAGGGACTGGCAGGAGCAAGGAGGAGCCCCGTGCTGACCCCCGCGCCCCCCGAGCCGAGTGGGACACCCACCTCTGCCTCCACCTCCGCCTCCGCCTCCGCCTCAGCCTCGCCCGGCAGCGCCCGAACCCTCCCGGGGCTGCGGCTCCCGCGGAGCGGCATCATCCTCATCCTCATCCTCATCCTCCTTCTCCGCAGCCTCACCCGCTCCGGGGCCGCGGACACCGCCGCGCTCCCATCTCCCGGCGGGAATATCCCCGGGCCAGAGCCCGGGCTGAGCACCGGGAGCGGCTCCGCCGCAGCCAGGGATGCTCCGACTGCGGCTGCCGGGCCATTCCGCCTTTTATAGCCCCGGGGCGGCGGGCGGGCGGCGCGGCTTCACGGGACTTGTAGTTCCTCCCCCCGGCCTGGAGCCGCCTCCCTCCGTCCTTCTGTCCCTCCCTCCTTCCCTCTGTCCCTCCGTCTGTCCGTGGGGAGGGGAGGACCCGAGGGTCGCGGCGGTTTCACCGGGACCCCACCGCTCTCCGCCGTCCCCAGGGGAGGGAAGAGCCGCGGGTTTGGCTGGAAAAGCCCAAATTTCCACGGGATTCCGGGAGTCGCATCCCTGGCGCAGCCAGCCCGACGCCAGAACGGCCCTAAAGTGAATGAGTAACCCCAAAAGCTCGGCACGAACAGCGAGCGCTCCAATTGTCCCGGGTATTGGCTATTGTTTCGTTTAATTATTCTCCCAATTATTAATTTAACTTAATTATTAACCCACCCGTGGAACGAATGAGCAATTAACCGTGCTGTTGACTCCGGGGCTCATTTAAGGTCCGTTCTCCCGAGTTCTGCCGAAGTCGCCCCGCGGGACCGAGCCTTGTCCCGCAGGTTCCCTCTGCTCTCTGGACCCCACGTGCTTTGGGGAACGTCCCCAAGGGCACGAGGAGGGGGTGGCACCGTGCCTGGGTCCCTCCACAGGAGCTGTGCCAGGGGAGACGGTGCAGAAGGTGCTGCTCAGGGGGGTGATCCCACACAAACCTCACCCAGGTGGGCAATGTCCCACCCCAGAAGGGACAGGGACACGGATCCAGCCCCTTCCCACCTGCAGCAGGCTGGAATTTGCCATCCCACATCCTCAGAATTGCTGCTGGAGTGAAACCACAGAAGTTTTCTAAGACGGGGGGCTGAGGGAGCAAGAGGGAGAGCGGAGGGGAAGGAAAAAAAATCCCTCCTGGCAGCTTTTCAGGGCCCGAAGCCGGAGTGGAAATGCTTCCCTGCCCTTAATTGCTTCGAGAGCAGATGAATTTCTTGAAGAAACCGCAGCTGAAACGCTGCACAAATCACATTGTTGTGCTTGTGTTGGCTGCCTGCTGAAGGAGGGAAAAGGTCATCGTTTAGGGGATATTAAAAAGGAAAAAAAGCCATATTTTAGCGCTGTGCAGGAGGGGGTTGTGCTGCGTTTTCGTAGCCACGGTCTGGAAATTCAAACCTGTTTGGCAAGAGGCGGAACGGGGCTCGCAGTGAGGGAAGAGCTGGGAAAAGGCTCCGAGTGATGGAGCTTACCCTGCCCCATCCCTGGAAGTGTCCAAGGCCAGGCTGGATGGGGCTTGGAGCAGCCTGGGACAGTGGAAGATGCTCCCTGATCCAACCCCACCTGAGCTGGGTCTCCAAAGGGCTCCTGAGGGCTCACAGAGCCATGGGGTTGGATGTCTGGGATTTCCGAAGGCAAATTCCCATTTCTATAACTGAATTCAGAAGTTTTCCTCCCTTTTCCAGCGGCATTTCCTTCAGAGCCACAAGCCCACAGGACATGGAGCTGTCAGGGGCCATCTCCCAAAAAAACCTGGAGCTCTCCACAGCTTTCATGTCAACCTCTGATGGGTGCAAAAAGAGCCCCTGGGTGCTGCTCAGGTCCCTCTGCACTGCTCAGAGACCCCCAAGGAGAAGGAATTCCCACGGAAAGCTACACCACTCATTCCCAGAGGATTCTGATTCATGGGATGCTCCCAGCCCTGGTTTTTCCAGAGGCTGCCGTGATGGCGGAAGGTGTTGGGAGATGCCAGAATGGGATCCCTGCAAACACAGACATTGTTTGAAGTGCCAGCCGTGCCCCTTCCTGGCTCCTCGGAGAGGAAAACATTCCTGCCCCGCATTCCTGAGCCACTGCTGGGCCAGAGGGAAAAGCCTGGAGCGCTGGGGTGGGCAGGGAAGGAGCAGGATAAAGCACGTGTGGATCAGGGAATCAAGAGCCTGGAGATGGAAGGATGTCAGCCAGATGTTCCCAAGGTGGGAAAAATCCGTGGTTTCCCCAGAGCCGCGCTTGGAGCAGCTGGAGGCATCCTTTATCCCTTTACCCTTAATCCCTTTATCCCACAGGGATCCACAGCTCCCCAGTGGGGTGGGGAACACAGAATTCCAGGGTCATTCAGGCTGGAAAAGACCTCCAAGATCATTGAGTCCAACCTTCAAATATCAAATCCAACATGGGAATGTGACCCCTGGATTTGCTGGCTCTGGGTTTTGGGGAAGCTTTGAAGGGAGGAAGTTGTCAGTGCAACAGCCAATGGAAAGGGAAAAAGGGTTTTTCTGGAAAGGGAAGTCCTGTTCCTCACTCCAGGGATGGCCTTGAGGCTGCCAAGAGGGCTGAGACCACCAGGAGGATGGACTGGCAGCTCTCCAGGAGAATATTCCTGGGATACAGAACTCCCAATGGCCAGGAACTGTCAAGGAGAAGGACTGGGCTGCTGACTCCTCCAGGGAAATAGGGAAGGAGCTGGGAGGCAATGGGAGCCCTGCCCTGGGAAGTAGAGCCAGGAGAACTCGATTCCTGTCAAAGTTGTGTTGGTGCAAACACTTTGTGCAGCGGTTTGGGTTCACAGCCTCAGGTCATGTTGCTTTTCCCACCCCAGCTTGGGAATGGCACGTCCATAAATCCACACCGTGGACTTTACTGGTGGTTTTTCCCAGAAAAACAACAAAATAAAGTGTTTAGTGATGGGCAGCATTGGGAAAATAAAGAGCTCGGGGAAGGGTGAGCTGGGAATGAGTTCCCACAGGATGGCTGTTCCCAGGGCCTGGCCAGCACAGTAACCTCTGGAAGTCCTCTGACCTTCAAATACCCTCCCCAGCCCAGTTAAATCCATATAAATATATGGAAATATGGGAACAAAAAGCTTTTTCTTTCCAGTGCTGAGAGTGCCAAGTGCTGCAGGAGCCAATAAAAAACTGCTGCTCCAGGGAGCTGTGTCAGGTAAAACACAAACAACCCCAATCTTCCCCCAAAACTTCAGCCAATCCCCAAATTTTAAAAAAATAATAATAAAAATAAAACCAACCCCCAAAGCTGATGTTTGTAAAAGAGGAGGAAAATGTGGTGGGAAGGAGGAAAATTAGCTCTTGCCTGGTGCTGGATCCCAGCCTGACCCACAGCCCTGGGAAGGAAGGGCTCCTCCAGCTGCAGGAGCGCTGGGAAAGCTCCTGGGAGGGAGCTGGAGCAGAGCTGGGATGGGAATGCAGGGATGGGAAATGCTTGGGGACACTCCTGTCCCCTCCTGGGACAAAGGAACACCGAGGGCTCGCGGCTTGGGGCTGTCCCAGGAGGAGCAGAGCAGGAACACAGGAAGGGTCCAGGGCACAGGGGGAGTCCCCATCCCTCGGAAAAGGAGCGGAGGTGGCATATTTTGATCTGGTCTGGCTGAGAGGGGCTTGGACTTGATGGTCCTGGAGTTCTTTCCCAAACTTATTACGAAGCCACAGAGAGAGGGAGAGACCTTTCAAAAGCACCAGGAGCAGGTTGGTACCTGGAGCTGGAGCGCTCTGCTTTCTCCCAAGGCTCCAGGAGGTTCCCAGTGCCCTGGGAAGGACAAGGGCAGGGCTGAGCGAGGGCACAGCGTCACCTGTTTGCTCAGTGACAGCGGCAGAGCAGGGCTCAGAGGTTTAAATGTCATGGCCAAGGTCACGCAGGACACCTGGGACACGGCACTCGCCCTCCACGGAGCTCCCACGTCCTGCCCCATCCACCTCAAACCTGACGGCAAATGTCACACCAACCCCCAAAACCGCCATGAGCCCAAAGCAAAGGAAGGGATAAGGCAAAACGATGAACCCCGAGAGCCAAATCTGCTCCTCAAAGGGACAGAGACACAGAAAATCCCAATTCCTGCCACACCAACCCTACACGAGGCTCTGCATGGGCTGAGCGATCCTTAAGTCACTTCAAAGGAGCCTTAAATCCCCAACGCTGTTCAAAAGTCCATTGTGTGCTCACAAATAAATCCACGGCCGAGATAAATCCATTCTCAGAGCTGGCCAGGGCGGCTCATCCCCCGCCTCAGAACAAGCCCCACGAGCACACACGGGCCGAGCTCTGGGAGCAGGGCTGTGATTTAGTGTCTCTCCCTTTCTCTCCCCACACTCCTTGCCTCCCGCACAAGGATCCATTGAGAGGCTGCAGAACAAACGTTCCCTTATGCAGCTCCAAAAAAGTCTCCGTCGGTTTGTCTGAGGCAGCTGCCGTGGAGCTCGCTGTGGTTACTCATTAACCATAGGCTCCCGGGGCACGGGAAGGAGGAATCAACTTCAGAGACCCTAAAAAAAAAGGAAAAAAAAAAGGAAAAACAAACCAGCGATGAAAATAAATACATCAGGTGTCCTGGAAAAAACAGGAGAAAACAGGTGGCCCTGGGAGCACCTCCTGGGCTGGAATAGGCTCCGGGAGCAGGGGGGGACAATGGAACGGGGGGAAATGTGTGGGGACAAAAGGGAACGATTGTTAAAGGGAAGGGAAGAAAGAGAGAGGACAGAGAGGCGCTTGTGCTCCACAGAGAGGGGCTGGCTGTGCCCGGATCGCTCCCCACGCGGAGCCATTCCCTGTTCCCAGCGTGTTGTCCATGAGAACGAGGGGCTGCCTGGGCTGGGCAGTGTTTTCCAGGGGTCACTCTGCTCCCCAGGCCAGGAGAGCCCCACGGTGACCTGTCCTGGCAGGAGAGGATGGAGCTGCTCCTTGATTTCCCACCCCAGAGGCAGCTGTTCCAGCCTGGATCCCAAGGAGGAGGTGTCTCCTCCAGCCCAGGGGGGTTGGGTGCTCTCCTGGCCATCACCACGTCCTTCACCTGCTCCTCCACCATCCCCACCCATGGAAAATCCACCCCTCTGTGTGCCCTCATTGCTCACCTTCTCCAGACACAGATCTTGGAGAGAAAGCCATCTCAGGAATCATGGAAAAGGTTGGAAAAGCCCTCTAAGATCACCCAGTCCACACTGCAAATCCCACCACCAATCCGTGTCCCCAAGTGCCACATCACAGGACTTTTACATCCCTCCAGGGATGGGGACTCCTCCACCTGTGCCAGGCCTGGACAGCCCTCCCCATGGAGTTTTTCCTGATATCCAACCTGAACCTCCACCGGTGTCACCTGAGGACATTCCCCTTCTCCCATCACTCATCCCCTGGGAGAAGAGCCCCCCTGGCTCCAGCATCCCAGGTCTGTGAGCTCCTGGGCTGCCCTGCAGGGCAGCTCCAAGGCAAGGCCCATGGAATGTTCCCTGGATGGGCTTTAAGGACCCTTCCATCCTGCAATTCCACGATTCTCTGAACAAAATCCCTGCTGTGACCCTTTCCCTCTCTCCTCGCACGTGGGAACTGCAGCCACGTAGTGAGAACTGCCTTGCCGAGAGAGAGGCTTGTTTGTCCCAGTTTGCTCTATTCCTCTCTAGCTCAAACCAAGCAGGAATCCATGAACATGATAAGAAGAGACTCACAGGTGGTGTTATTGCAAGAGGTTGTTCTAACTATGGGTAACCAATGACATTGTGGGGTGGTGAACTGAGAGCCAATGCATGTGTGACATGAATGTTAGAAATAGTATAAAAAGGCTTTGGAAAATAAAGAGTTAATTCCTTTTCTTTGATCAAGAAGCTGTTGTGGTGAACTTTTTACTTGTGATCATCTCAACTACAACACTCCCAGGAGCTGCTCCATGGGTGACCACTGGTACCTGCTCCCCTTGTTGCCTTTGAATATTTCTAGTTTTTTTTCTCTTAATGCACCCGTAACTTGCTGCAGTTCTGTGCTTCTTACAAAGTGCTAAAATCCCCTGTTCCCAGCACCTTTAGCCAAAACAAGGCTCTCCGAGTACAGATTCAAGGACATGTTCGTTGCCTTAGGGCCTGAAAATATGTAAACAACTGTGAGCTGGGGGAGCAGGCCTGGAGTGGTGAACATCATCACCTGAGAGTGCATTGGAGAATTAAGGGCCAATCTGCTAATGGACAGAACTTGTAAAAGGTGAAGAGCTCGTGACCCAGTGTCCATTTTGGGTGTAGTCCCTGAGGGGGACGTTCGTCTGCCCAAATGTACCTTGAAGGCCTCGAATAAATTTGTCCGCATTTTATACTCCTAATTTGTTTTGGCTTCTCTTTTAGGCATCACCCTCCCAGTCAAGGGAGCAACAGGGACCACAAGTCCCTTCCAGTGTCACAGGTGTCCCCGAGGCTGGGATGTGCCTGTGGAAGGGCAGGCTGTGGTGGCAGCTCCCTCCCATCCCGGCCAGCCGGTGCTCCGGGGGAACAGGTACCTCGTGCCGGAGTTTTTCGCGGGATGTGAAACATCTGGAGCCGGGCGGCACAAGGCAGCCTTTGTGCAGCTGGGAAAGGCTGCGCCAGAAACCAGCACCGGCTTGGGACAGCTTCAAGGAGAGGGGGAGGGAAAGGAAAAAAGACCAGAGGGAAGCCACCCCCACTGGAGAAGGAATCTCAGCCTCTCCTTGGAATTTCCACCTCGCTGTGCTCGCCCTGCAGAGCCCCCTCGGGGTTCTCTGCATCCCTTTCCCTATGGGAATCCCTCACTGTGTCCCAGCTGGGTTGAGCAGCTCTGTGGAGCTGGTCCTGGCTGCATTAAACAATAAAATTTCATCATTCCGATTCAATTTGACTTTGGAAGTGGTATCGTGCACTCCTGGCTCACAGCATTCCAGCAGAAGGGATGTTTCCCTCGGGGATTATCAGATATCTTGATTTAAGAAGTGCTGATCAACTGAGGATGAAAATGGCCTGAAGGGTTGATATCCCTAAGGAATGAATACCGAGAGAGCACAGGGAGCTTGGGGAAAGCAGGAGCTGAGGGTCTCTGTGCCTGTGGAGACCCCAATGCTTCTCCTTCTCAGTTGTCATCCTGCCTGAGCACAGACAGCCCCAGAAATCGGAGTTCAGGAATTCCACACCTTTCCTTGGCTGAAGGAAGGGCACAGCAGATCCTGCTCTGCTTCCCTCCAGAGCCATGGGAGATTGGGGTACCCCACACAGGTGGTTTGGGGGGAGGTGGGCTCCGCTCACCTTTTCAGAGGGAGAAACATTTCCAGAAGGAAAAATGCAATATTCCTTTGGAGCCTGGGCGAGCAGCCAGAGCCAGGAGTGGTGGCAGAGGCCAGGACTGGGAGCCAGGGGCCATGAAAGAACTGCAGCCCCCTGGGGAGCACTGGGAGCTGTCCCCACCCCACCCCAGGGGACAGGGACATCTCTGGAGCAGAGCATCCCATCAGGGATGGGCTGTGCCAGGGGAGGAAAAGTCCCCCAAAATCACTTTGTTTCTTCCACCCAGCAGAGCTCCCTTTGCACAGCAATTACCGAGCCCTCGGGGGTCACACCCAATCACTGGGGCCTCCTTCTGCTAAGATTTCATTTATTTAATGACCCGGGAGGCCCCAGGGGCTCTTTAGTGTCAGCATTCCCTGCTCTCCCAAGGGGTTTTCTAAATCCTCACCACGACAAGATTTAAGAAATCTCCCCCAGATTTCCTGGGGGTGTGTGACTTCCAGGGACACACCAGTGATGCTGGATTCAGGGAAAGGACCTGCAGATCCTCCTGGAGGTTTGTCCATCCACCTGCAGAGACAGGCTGGGATAAATTACAGCCTGGAAAAAAGGGAAAAGCAAAACACATTTTGAGATGTGATTTGTGTTTGAAATCCAACCTCACTCCTGCCAGCCTGGAATGAAACACCAGGCTGGGAGAAAGTGGGATGCTCCTGCTTTCACTGGAGTTTAAGCCTTGGGAAAGAGAGGGGAATAGAAAGGGTTGGGAATGCTGATGGTGTTGGTTTGGGAAAGACAGGGGAACAGAAAGGGTTGGGAATGCTGATGGTGTTGGTTTGGGAAAGAAAGAGGAACAGAAAGGGCTGGGAATGCTGATGGTGTTGGTTTGGGAAAGAAAGAGGAACAGAAAGGGTTGGGAATGCTGATGCTGTTGGTTTGTCCTGCATGGAGCTGGGGGAGCAGCACTGGGGATTCGGGGTGGGGGAAGGGTCCCAATGGAATTGGGGTCCTGAAGGAGATGGGGATGCCAAGTGGAGGTTGAGATTCCAGAGGAGCTGGGATCCTGGAAGAGATGGGGGTCCTGATGGAGGTGGGGGTCCCAATGGATTTGGGGTCCTGGAGGAGCTAAGTGTCCCAGTGAAGTTTGGATCCTGGAGAAGCTGGGGATCCTTGGAAGAGTTGGGGCTCCCTGGAGGAGTTGGGGCTCCCTGGAGGAGTTGGGGGTCCCTGGAGGAGCTGGGGGTCCCTGGGACACCCCGAGCTGTGGGACATCCCCACCCCAGCCGTTAGCAGCACCTCCCTCCATTGTTTCCCAACCCGCATTTTTCCCTATGACCTCATCTTTCCTTGGCTCCCGCTGGCGATTTTATGGCCGGGAAATGATTTTGCAGCCAAAGGAAAGCAGATCCAGGGTTCTCTTCCCTCCCGTTTCCACCTGGGTTTGTTTCTGCTCCAGGCACGGCAGAGGGTTGGTGTGGGACGGGCTGGGAGCTCGGGTCGGGAACGTTTTCCTCATTCCTGTAGGAACACGAGAGGCACCAGCCAGAGGTTTCAACAATTCCCCACAGGAACCAGCCCTGGACACAAAAGCTTTTCAGTTATCATCAGCATTTTGTAAGATTATATTAAAATAAACCTTCAGGCTCTGTTTCCTGCTCCCGAGATCCCCCTCATAGGACTATGAGGCACGATAACATTTCCCAGAAATCCCAACCAAGGCCATACGAGGAATGTTTTCCCCCTGTTCTCACACAAATCCTTCACGCTGTAAAAGCCTCAAAACAAGCAATGAGGCACTAAAACGGGAGCTGGGCAAGCTGCAGATCCCACAGGGATTGATTTTCCCTCTTTTTCCATTTGGGAAAACCCTCTGGGTTGAAGAACTGGAGTTGGAATCCTTGGAGCGATGGATCTCACAACTCCTAAGGAAGCACGTGGAGAACACCCCTGTGGGATGGCACAGAGGAATCCTTCCACAGCCACCAGCCAGCTGCTGGGCAGTAAAAATAGAGAATTTTAAGCAAGACAAGCAGGAAAAAGGGAAGCAGGAGCTCATCCATGTCTGCAGTCCCAGGAGTCCCACACGGACACGAGCAGGGAGCTGTTCAAGGCCTGGTTGACCATGCAAGACTAAACAAACCTACTTAGAGAAAGCCAATAAATACCTAAAAAATACCTGGTCTTAAATAAAAACTTGGGATTCAAGTCCAACCAGGAGAAGGGAAGGCTCTGGGGAGACCTCAGAGCCCTTGCCAGGGCCTAAAGGGGGTCCAGGAGAGTTGGAGAGGGACTGGGGACAAGGCATGGAGGGACAGGACACAGGGAATGGCTTTCCACTGCCAGAGGGCAGGGACAGATGGGATCTTGGGAAGGAATTGTCCCCTGGGAGGGTGGGGAGGCCCTGGGATGGAATTCCCAGAGAAGCTGTGGCTGCCCCTGGATCCCTGGCAGTGTCCAAGGCCAGGCTGGACAGGGCTTGGAGCAGCCTGGGACAGCGGAAGGTGTCCCTGCCCATGGGATGGTGGCACTGGATGGGATTTAAGGTCCCCTCCAACCCAAACCATTCTGGGATTCTCCGAAATCTCTACAAACTCAGCAACCCCACAATAGCCGCCCTGGGAAAAGGACACCCTGAGCCGAAATTCCTTGTGATCCCTCCAGTCCCCCAGCCCCAGGCTTGTCCCCGAGGCGGGGGGGTCCACCCTGGGACTGGCACAAGGACCGTGGCAGATGCAGGGCGGGACTGGGGCACCCAGGAGGGCTGGGAGGAGGCGGAGGAGCCGCGGCATCGCTCGGGAGCACGAGCGGCTCGGCTTTAATCGCAGCGCGGCTGCCAAGCCCAACAAAGCCCCGCACGAAGAATAGAAGTCATTCTGTCTGCAGGTCGGGATTGTTCCTGTCCCGAGGGGAGGGGCGGGAGGTGAAATCCATCCCTTTTTCCAAGCGGTGACTCAGGTGCCGCGATCCGCCCCGGGCGCGCATCGCGCCCCGCGAGCAGCTCCAGCCGCGCTGGCCCGCGGCTCATAATGGGATTATTGTTCCTTTGCGTGCAAAGCCCTCGCTCGGGCTCCGTGTCCCCGCCCTGCCCTGCAAACCGCAGCCGCCTGCGCCTCCCCAGCCCCGGCACGGGCCGCCCGGCCCCGCCGGGAGAGACAGAGCCCGGTGCTGGCATCCCCGAGAGCCATTCCTGCGCCCTGAGTCACCGCCCGGCCGCGCCGCCAGCACCAGCGGGAGCCGGGGATCGAGGGACCCGCGGGGGTCACCCGGGGCGAACCCTGCACGGACAGCCCAGCCATCCCACCGGGTCCCTAGAGTGGTGTCCGAACGCTCCTGGAGGTCTGGCAGGCTCGGGGCCGTGCCCATTCCCTGGGGAGCCTGGGCAGTGCAAGCACCCGCCGGGGGAAGAACCTTTCCCTGAAATCCATCCCAACCCCTGTCACGGCTCCAGCACTCCCTGGGTCCTGTCCCTGCTCACGGAGAGCAGTTCCTGCCCCTCCACCGCCCCTCAGGAGGGAATTCCCCTGCCCTGGTTGCACAACCCTGGGTGGGGACACCTTCCACCACCCCAGGTGACTCCAAACCCCAATGTCCAGCCTGGCCTTGGACACTGCCAGGGATCCAGGGGCAGCCACAGCTTCTCTGGGCACCTGTGCCAGGGCCTCCCCAATATCAGGGAGGATTCCTTCCCAATATCCCATCCAAACCTCCTCTCCTTCACCTTAAGGCCATCAGCTGAAGAAAGGGAGAAGCCCAGAGCTGGGCATTACCCACCCCATTAATGCCCTCTGCAGAGCCCCAATCCCTGGATAAACCCACGGACAGTGCCCGGCCCCAGCAGCCTCTCCATCCTCACTCCTGCCTGAAGGACAGCCCCAGCTCATCCCTCCTTGCTCCAGAGGATTTTCCCTGGGGAATCCTCCACAATCTCCTCACCAGCCACTGATGGTCCTGGTGCCATGGTTCAGCCTCTGAAACACGAACGAACCCCACAATAAAAGCAGGAAAATCCACCCAGCCCTGCATTCCTGGGCTTTTCCACAGCCCCTGAGCTTGGCAAAGCCCTGGCAGCAGCAGCTCGTGCAGAGGCAGCACCAAACCTCTGCCAGTGCCAAGGACAGACACCCCCGGGGCTGGGAGGATTTGGGGGTTTTCCCACTATTTTCCCTTTCTCAGCTCAACTCTCAGGTCACCTCCTTCATCAGCAGGGCTGGAAAACCCCAAAATATCCCCAAAAGCAGCGGCAAGAGGGAAAACCTTCCCTCTGTGCTCACCATGAGTGTGGGTGCTGTGATCCAGGGGTTTCTCCCTATTTTCTAGAGGCAGGGACACAGGATGGAGGTGGCTCCATGGGCATTCCCTGGGATGGGGAGGGACCACAGCAATCCCTTGGCTGCATCCTGGCACCTCAGGATCCCAAACCTCACCTCCAATCATGGGATAACTTCCCTCTCTTCCCCCCAGCTCGTTCCCTGGAGGATTCCCAGAGCCCATCTCGGTGTTCCAGGCCTTGGCTGGCTGTTTAAGTTCCCTCTGCTCCCAAACTCCACCTTTCCACGGACATTTCTCATTCCCAGGGGTAATTTCAGGCCTGGCCCTCCGCCAGGTTTTCACTCACACCAAGGAACAGGGAGATCATTTCATTCCCCTCCAGGGGACAAACAGAAAAAAGGGATTTTCCTCCGTGATTTCTGCATCCCCCCCTCCCCACTCCTTCCCTAGGGCTCCATCCTCATCTGGACTGGCTGCATCCAAGCAGGATTAAATGCTTTATGCAGCATTATCTCCCAGAAATCTGATTACAAGGCTGCCTTTAACTGTCTAATGGGGTTTTTTTGTACCAGCTGACACCACACGCCAGGAATTAAAGCAGAAAACATCCCTGACAGGCTGGAGAATCCCACTCCGTGAAAATCCCTGAGGATTTTCAGGTTTTTAAGGCTTTTGGCTGCAAACAGAGGTCTCAAAGCTTCCCAGACCCTTCAGTGGGTGTGGAAATAGGGGAAGAGCAATGGGATATGGTCCAGGTTGGGTACTGAGGACACTGGAAGGGGCTGTGATTCCCAGCTGGGAATCCCTTCCCTCTCCTGCCCCGGGATGCAGGGACAGCTCTCACCCTTTAGAAAGAGGGGCCTGACACCCCTTGTTTGCCCTGCTAAAGGCTAAAATCCCAAATTTTCCCTGTGCCTGGAAGACGCAGCTCACCTGCACAGCCCCACAGCTCCCAGGGATGCACACCCAGGAATGTCAGGGGAAACTGCCTCTCCTTGGCTTTTTCCCCTGTTTTCCCATGCCCAAAGAAGCTGCCTCCCCAGGCAAGAGGCAGGACATTGGAAAGCCAGGAACAACGAAGCTGGAGAAAGGAAACCCAGCAGAGAGGAGGGAGGAGAAGCAAATCCATGGATTTATGGTGCTGAAACAACTCCGTGCAAACTCCATTTCCCATTTATTGAAAGCAATCACAGTTAAAAGGTCAAATCCATTGGCAAACAGGAGCTTTGGATCATCCAGCGGGACACACAAAGGAAATCCACTTAAAAAACAAGGACCAAACAAAAAGGGACAGCTCCAGTTTAGTTTATTCCATCCTGTTCCCTTTGGCTCCTGCGGGACTGAAGGGGGATCCAGGACATTCCAGTGCCACTTCCAGAGGGACTGAGCGGCAGGAGGCAGCCAGGTGATCCAGCTATTCCCACTGGAGGGTTTAGGGAAGCCCTTTGTGCTGGAGATTGGAGCGAGGTGGAGTTGGGATTTGCAGCATCCTTCCACCCTTGGAGATTCCCTCCTCCCTGGAGCACCCCGGGCACAGGGATGGGCACGATCCCCTCCTCAGCCCGGATGGGAGCAATCCTCAGTGCTCAGGAACAGCCATTCCATGAGAAACGCTTGGGAAGCACCAGGTGAAGAGGCAGGAACCTCCATGCATTTTTCTGGCTCTCCAGGTGGGATAATTAACTCATCCCGAGGAATTAATTCATCCTGAGGAATTCATTAATCCCGAATGCTCAGGTGCTGGATCGGCTCGTGCTCTTCCTGCAGGTGAAGTGTGAGCAGGCTAGACCTGGACTGGCTCTTCAGGGAGTTATGGATCACTGGAAGCAGCAGCTGTAAGCCAGCAATCCCTTGGGAAGGCCAAGCAGCTCCACATGGAATTACATCCCACTGTACAGCACCAGGCAGGGAGCCCACACCTTGTCCTGGCACAGAGGATGTGCTGGAAAACACTCAAATCCTCCTTTCCTGGTTCCTTTTCCATAGAAAAGCCCAGAACATTGGACACAATGCATTGGAACAATGTCCCTCTGAGATAAATTTAGGACAAAATGACATTTCCTTCTTGCAGAGGTCCCAAGAAAATTAATCTTTATTTGCCTGGACTAGTTGCATCCATCAAAACCAATTCCCTGCAGCATTCCCAAGGACCAGCAGGATATGGGAGACCTGTGATCCCATGGCTTATCACAGTCCTAACTCCTTCCCAAAAAAGGGTGGAATTCCAGACTCCATGAGGAGTTTACTCCATCCCAGTGCCTCGCTGTTTAACCCTGGATGAGTCTCCACAGGGGACAGGGAATTCCTGACCTCCTTCAGAACAGAGAGGATCAGAATCCCAAGTGCCTTTCCTTGGAGAAACCAGGCCAGCGTCATCCAACGCCCCTTCCAAGAGGAAAACCAAGCCAGGATCTGGGAGGATCCACCCCTATTTGTGCTTGGAAACCATCGTCCGGAACTCGGAGGGGAGGGGGAGATAGAAAATCAGAGGAAATCAACACCAAACCAGATCCCAAAAATCTATGTACAAATCCAGTCCTGGAATAACGTGTGTCCAGTTCCCAATCCCGCGGCACGCGGGGCTCTGAAGTCTTCTCCTGGGAATGCAGCAGTGCCCTATCCCAGCCCGACATCCAGGGACATCATCACCAGGAATCCCAGGATAGAGGTCCAGGATGCCAACTTCCCGTTGCCACTGCGGGGAGAGAGGAATGTCAGGGAGGAGGGAAGCGCAGCCCCTGTCCCATCCAGCCAGGGAAGGGACATTCCCAGCCAGGGAAGGGACATTCCTGAGCCCCACTGCCCACGGAGGGCTCTCACCTGGTCTGTGCCTCGGGAATGATGTCGTCCATGACCACGTAGACCATGGCTCCGGCAGCGAATCCCAGCGCGTAGGGGAGCAGTGGCTCCGCCAGCACCACGGCGAAGGCGCCCAGGACGCCGGCCAGGGGCTCCACCATCCCGCTCAGCTGCCCGTACCTGCAAACAGCCAGGCTGGGGACCCCTGGGGACCCTGAGGGACCCTAAGGGATAACGGGGCTCACACCACCCCGTCCCCACAATCCCCCCGTTCCCGGTGCCCGGACAAGGCCGTGCCAAGCCTGGATGGCACCTGGATTATTTTAAGAGTCAAAATTATTTGAGCTAACCCAGCTGAATTTTCCAGAAATGGATTCAGGCAGGATCTAATTCCCACCCCCAACAGCTCTGTGGGATTTGGGGATCCAGCTCCCGGGCAAGGATGGGTCAGAGAGGAAACATTTCCAGCTGAGGTCACAGCCTCAACCAGGATAAAACCATGTCCTTTCCACTCCTTTTCTTTTCCTCTAGGACTGTTCCCAACTCTCTGGACCATGGGAACTCCCTTCCCGGCAGCAGCAGCCCTGGTGCAAGTCCCAGCACTTATGGAGGTGGGTGGGAGGAAAGGAAAACAAAACTTTGGAGCAGTTTGGGAGCCTCCCCTGCCCTCCCCATCCATCACCCGGAGCATGTGCACAGGCAGGAACAGCTCCTGCTCCCAGGGCTTGTGCCCTCGGCTTTTGCACCTCAGGGGAACGGGAAAAGGAAAAAAAGATAGAAGTGGGGCTGAAATCCAGCATGGAGTGAAGGGAGAGAAAAAATGAAGTGACATAAAAATTAAATAATAATAATAATAATAATAATAATAATAATAATAATAATAATAATACAAAGTTAGTGCAGGATCTGGGATATAGGATATAGGAGGGAATCAGTGGGCAGGAGGTGCTGCTGGAAGGCTCATTTCCCTGGGAGAAGAGGGAAGAGCTCACCAGAAGGCTTTCCATGTGGAAAATCCAGCGCCACGCAGAGGCAGGCTGACAGCCAGGCCCTCCGGGAAGTTCTGGATCCCAATCCCAATGGCTAAGTTCCTAAAAAAGGCACAAATACAGACATTTATTTATGTTAGGGGCAAAGCACAACCCAGGATAGGCTGCTGGGAGCAGGGAAAAGGAGATACGGTTCAGGGTTCAATGGAAGTGCTCTCAGCCCTGGAGCTGCTCAAGTTTATCAGGACCCCAGAAAATTCCATCCTCCAACAGCTCCACAGCTTCCATCAGCACCACGGAGTGACAGGGACCAGGTGGAGAACAAGAGACTTGCCCTGGGAGGCTCCTGAGGCCATTCCAGCCCAAGGATTCCCAGGAGGCACAGCATTCCCAGACCCTGGCATGTGGGGCAGCCCTGGCTTTGAGGGATCCCGGGAGGGTTGAGGCTCCTCCATGGTGGCTTTGCTGGGGTGTGCTGGTGGCACTGGGGGACACCGAGAGTGGGACCGTCCTGGGGGCTCTGAGAGACCTCCAGAGGCATCCCAGAGCCTCTCCCAAGGTCAGCTCCTCCTCTGCCAACAGCTCCAAGCTCCCTTTTTTCACCCCCTCGTTTCCTCTGCGTAAAATAAGCCTGGTGAGAAAAACCTCTCTGGGTTGTTTAAACTTCTCGCAGGGTTTACAGAAGAGGGGAGGGGAAGGGGGAGAGGCTCCGGGTTTCCCTGAGCAGGACAGGCCATTACAATCACAAACATTATTCCAGGCAAAGAGAGGGAGGACAGAGGGGGAAAACCATCCCTGCTGGAAAACACTGGAGCCGCTGTCTGGGCCGGGTTTTTTTTCCCTCCTTCCCTCGCTCGGCACAAAGCAGCTATTGCTGCTCCTGGCCACAACAAATTAATGGGGTGGGAGCTGTGAATGGAGGGGTCTGTGTGGGAAGGGTGGGGAGCCCCCCCACATCCCAATCCCACCGGGAATAGGGACCCCTGTGCTGATCCCTGGCCAGGAGAGAGCCCTGAGGGGCAGGAGGAAGGGATGGAACTGGGGGAGATCAAGGAGAAACCATCAGGGGCTTTGTCCCTGCTCTCTTCCTCCTCTCCTTCCCACACATCCACCAGCACAACCCAGGCAACCCAGGACCCAGCCTCAGCCCTACAGCTGGGGCTGCAAGGAATGCCCCATGCCAGGGCAGGATTTTGTCCACTTTCCCAAGAAATGTGGGTGTTCCCATGGTGCTGCCATCATGGGACAGCACCAGAGCAAAGGCCACCAGAACCCAGCGCGAGGCCACTGCTGGCCCTGCACGTGGAGTTCCTTGTTCCTTGGGATGTCCATGGGGCAGAAAGGACCTTCCGGTTGAGAATGTCCCACGGCATCTCCTGGCCCCCAGTCCCTCCGTGTTCCCACAAAGATCTGCTCACCCAAACCAATTCCCTTAGGACCTCGTTCCTTCCACACTTCCTCCCACCACTGAGCCTTTCCCAGGGACACTGATCCCATCAGGATGAGGATAACTCCATGGAGGACAGGAACACCTCAGCCTTCCCACCTGCCTTGCTTTGGGTCACCAAAAGGTCACCCTGGGGCCACCTCTGCTCGCCCAGTGCCCATCCCAGGAGGAGACCCTTGGGAAAGGAGATTCCCGTCCGACACTCCAAAGAAACCCACCCCAAGGGATATTCCTGTCCCTCCTGGCTGCCAGGCCGTGCACAGCTCACACCTTCCCGCAGCTCGTGGGTGAGAAGCGAGGGAATCAAAGCCGCATTGTGTCCGAGGGGAACAAAGGCGCCTTTTGACGGAAATAGGTGGGGATTCTTGGAAGGCTTCCCCCGGCTGCAAGGGAATACATTGTAAAACACAGGCACTGAGACACGGCCCGGCCCGGGGGGGCCTGGCCTCGGGTGGCACGGGGACATGGGGGACACGGGGGACGGGGAAACGGGGATGAGCCAACGCGGCCAGAGGGAAAATCTGTGGGGTGAAGCGTTTGGGGTCTCTAAAGAGAGGGAGAGAAAGGTGGGGATAAGTGGGGGAGAGGTGGTGGAACCAGATCCCATCTGGTCAGATTTTCTGACGGAGTCCCCATGCCTGGAGGCATCGAAGGATGTGGCACTCAGTGCTCTGGGCTGGTGACAAGGTGGGGATGGGGCACAGCTTGGACTCTGTGATCTTGGAGATCTTTTCCAACCTTGGTGATCTTTGAGATCTTTTCCAACCTCAGTGATCCTGGGATTCTGTGAATGGGTCACCTGTGTCCATCAGGGCAACCTGTGGCCCATCCCCAACCTGCTAACATGAGTTGGTCCAAAGGAAGCACATCCAGGGAAAACCCCACTGGGCTCTGCCTGGGGATGTGCGTGTCCCATGGGTGCCTCTGTCACCAGCACGGGAATGTCACTGGGGTGACTCCTCCACATGGGTACAGCACCCAGGTGACCTTGGAAGCACCAAGGTGCCAACACACATTGGATGTGTCATCCTTCCCAGCTCTGCCTCAGCTTCCCCATCTGTAAAATGGGGGTGATGACAGCCAGGGGACAGCAATGTCCTCCAGAACCATCCCAATCTGGGCCCAGAAGCACCAGGACACGTGTCCCCCCCATGGGAGCTCTGCCAAGCGCCAGCATTCCAGGGATGGCTCTGCCCCAGCCTTGGCCAATCCTCTCCTTCAGTGCTGCCGTTTTGAGGAAGAAAAGGTCAATCCATGCCCTCCCGGTGGAGCTCCCCAAGGGAAAGGCTCCGTGTCCCCCGGGAACATCCCAGGGCCAGAGCTCCTACCCCCCTCGCCTGCCAACCGCTCCGGCACCACGCTGGGAGACTCCAAGTTCACTTGCAAAAAAAAGTTGGCATCTCTGCATATTTGCAAGGTCAAGGCACAGAAAGCCTTCTATAAGCCTAAAGCCTTGTTTTCAAGGGCCTATTCTTTGACGGGGTGATTATGAAAGCAGGCTACATATTCTTAACAAGCCCCTTTTCACTCGGGCTTTCAGTTCCCCGCAGTGGAGAATGTGCATGTGTATTCTTGCATGGCAGCCCTTCCATACTGTTGGGATTGTTATCGGGCGCCGTGAAAGGCCCGATTGTTTGGGGTTGCCGCGATTACATCACGGCTGCCCCCGGGCCGCCCGCCGAGGTGTTTGATCAGGGCTCACAGGTGGGAAGGAGCTCACGGGGCCCTTTCCCCAGACCTGCCCTACCTGTTCCACCCTGCTCAGCACAGCTGCTCCTTGCCTCGGCTCTCTCGGAGTTTCCCGTGCTGGGAGGGCAGGAGGGACCGGCCCCGATGTCCCCCAGATCCCCCCAGCAGCATCCTGACACCCAGCACAGGCACCTGGCGAGCCCCTGGCACTTTGGGTTTGAAAGGCAAATCCCCAAAGAAAGAGGGAGGAGGTTATTCCCACGGAGTGACGTGGGATTTTTCATCTCCAGCATTTCAAGCCATTCAAAAACAAGGGGAAAATGGGATATAAACCTACTGTGCCTCCTTCTGTGGAGTGTGGCCACCAGTGCCAGCACCCACAGCGACACAGAAATGCATGGAACAGCATGTGCCAGGCAGGGGATGGAGCAGGCACCCCAATCCCAGTCAGGGGATGGAGCAGGTACCGCAATCCCAGGTAGGGAATGGAGCAGACACCCCAATCCCAGGGAGGGAATGGAGCAGGTACCCCAGTCCCAGGCAGGAGATGGAGCAGGCACCGCAAACTCAGGGAGGGGATGGAGCAGGTAACCCCAAACGCAGTCAGGGGATGGAGCAGGCACCCCAATCCCAAAGAGGGAATGGAGCAGGCACTCCAGTCGCAGGGAGGGAATGGAGCAGGTACCCCAGTCCCAGGGAGGGGATAGAGCAGGGACCCCAATCCCAGGGAGGGGATGGAGCAGGTAACCCCAATCCCAGGGAGGGGAAGGAGCAGGCACCCCAATCCCAGACAGGAGATGGAGCAGGCACCCCAAACCAAGGTAGGGAATGCAACACCTTGAGTTGGAAAGGACCTCAAATCCCATCACGTTCCACTCCCTGCATGGACAGGGACACATCCCTCTATCCCAGGCTGCTCCAAGCCCTGTCCAACCTGGCCTTGGACACTTCCAGGCACAGCTTCTCTGGGAATTCCATCCGAGGGCATCCCCAACCTCACAGGGAAGAGTTTTTTCCTCACAGGAAAGAATTTCTCCCCTGAGAAGGCCCTGCTGGGTCTCTGCTGGAGCCGAGCATGGCCGGCACAATCCCATGGAACAACACCTGCCCTGCTGATCCTCTCTCTTCCAGCACTGCCACTTCCATCCCTCTTCCCACCCTTCCCTCACAGTTCCCAGCCCATCCCTGGTGTGGGAGCTCCGTGTCCCATCTTCAGCCTGGCCCCGCGCCATCTTCAGCCTGGCCCCGCGCCAGCCCCGCGGCCACACGCCGTAAACCTGGACGATTTTAGGAAATTTTACCCTTAATTTATCCCCAAGGCACGGGAGCTCGGCTCAGAGTCGTAAAACCTGCTCTCCCCTCTGCGTGCAGCAGTGAATTTCAGCCGGAGAGCACAGAATTCTCCAGTTTTCCTCACCCAAATCCCAGCGGCACCAGGCCTGGCCGGGATAGGACTCCAGCAAACCTCAGCTCCTTGTTCCCATGCTGAATCCCAAAAATCAGATGCCTCCTCCAGCCCAGGAGGGATTCAGGTTCTGTGAGACCCCTGGCCATCACCACGGCCTTCACCTGCTCCTGCACCATCACTTCCCAAGGAAAACACATCCCCTGTGTGCCTCCATTCCTCAGCCCAGCCCTGAGGAGGAGCCTGGCCCAGTCCCTCCCTTCCTTCCCCAGCTCAAAACCTCCCTGTTGGTCACGGTGGGCAACAGGAGACAGAAACCAGACCTCATTCCCTGCCAGAGCAGGGAATCCACCACCAGATCCCACAGATGGATCCCATTGTTTAGGGACTCTGCTCCTCTGGGGTTTTCCAATCTCTCTCCTTATCTGCCTGGTTATTTCGGGAACTGTTTGATTTGTGAGTCAGCCTCGGGCACGGGGGGAAGGTTCACCTCTCTGCGCTGTGGGAAGCACAAAGCCACATTTCAGGAGCTCCTTTTGCCCTGCTTCCACCTCAGCCCCTTCTCCAAGAACAGGAACTCGGCCTGGAAGCTCAGGATCTGCCCAGGATCGGCTTTTCCTTTCCTTTCCTTTCCTTTCCTTTCCTTTCCTTTCCTTTCCTTTCCTTTCCTTTCCTTTCCTTTCCTTTCCTTTCCTTTTTCCTTTCCTTTTTCCTTTCCTTTTTCCTTTCCTTTTTCCTTTCCTTTTTCCTTTCCTTTTTCCTTTCCTTTCCTTTCCTTTCCTTTCCTTTCCTTTCCTTTCCTTTCCTTTCCATTTCCTCTCCTCTCCTCTCCTCTCCTCTCCTCTCCTCTCCTCTCCTCTCCTCTCCTCTCCTCTCCTCTCCTCTCCTCTCCTCTCCTCTCCTCTCCTCAAAATGAGCAGCACATGAAGGTCTGGATGTGCTTCCTGAAAAAAACCTCCTTTTCGGGAGCTGGAATTGCCCTGGTCCTGCTCCCACAGCACGCAGGGAAAAGCAAGGTCCAGTGCACAGAGAAATTCTGGTTTACTGAGGTAAAAAGTTCACAGATGCTTGTAAATAATAAAATCCTGGGATGGTTTGGGTTGGGAAGGACTTTAAATCCCATCCAGTGCCACCCTTGCCATGGGCAGGGACACCTCCCACTGTCCCAGGGTGCTCCAAGCCCTGTCCAGCCTGGCCTGGGACACGTCACAAATGGACAAAACACCAGAACTGTCCCTTCCCAGTGTCACCCCCCATCCTAAAATGGCCTAAAATCCTGCCCTAGGAAAGGGAGCAGCACGAGGGATCCCAAATATCCCCAGGCCTCAAATGTCCCCAGGCCTGGCACCAGCCCCACACAAAGGGACAGCTCTGGGGGGGGACAATGCTGGGGCAGGGGGACAGAGCTGCAGGACCCCATCCTTGCTGCTATTCCCAAAATCTTCCCTTTTCCAGAGGCAGATCCAGCACCAGGAGGGGCCACCCCAAGCCCTGCAGGCCCCCAGCCCCAAGGAACTCCCCCAAACTGCTACAAGAGAACTGCAACAACCCCAAAAAGCAGAGTCTGTGGGGATGGTGAGAGCTCCCACCTTGCCAGAGCTGATTCCTGACAGGAATTCCTTCATTTTCCAGCATTTCCCAGGCAGCACCTCCCAACTCCAACCAGCACCAGAAGGTTTCAGTTTAAGCCTCACACACCTATTTTTAAATATCTTGAGACAATCCTCATGTGAGACCTCGTTAATTCTATTTTAAACAGCATCAGCCTGCAAATAATTTTAATTTTTACATATTCACAGGGACTCAGCCCTAAACAAAGTGGGATTTAATGATGTGGCTGCATTGATCTGGAGTAGGGCTGGAGCTGCAGGGAGATACAGAACCTTATAAAGGTTATTAAAATACTTTAAAAAAAATTAGACACCCACAGAAGCTGGGTGGTCTAAAAGCAGGGCTGGGATTCTGGTCCACATATAAAAATTCCTAATTAATGTTTATGGCTCCATGCAAAAAACACCAATTCTCTCCTCTTTGTCTGAATCTTCAAACTGGGAGCAAATTTCACATTGAAACCATTTTATGTGCCATGAAATCTCAGTGTAAAGGACGTGCTGGGGTGGGGGAATGGTTTAAGGGGTGGATTTTAGGGATTTATTGCCTGCATCACACTTACAGAAAATAAAACAGAAGGAGGATGAGTGAGGTTAATAAAGACCCTGATTTTCCTGAAAGATTTTCCTGAAAGAACCCACAGGGAACCAAAGCCCAGCTGAACAGAGAGATAAAAATAGGGATGTATGACTAAAATAGGGATGAATGACAAAACCATAGATGTATTTCCCTCAGCCTCTCTCAGGCAGCCCCAGGCCGTGGTGCTGGAGCATCCCAAGGCAGGGCTGCTGTGCCAGGGTGGCATCCAGGGGCTCACACCCAATTCCTGATGGGAATCACCAGCTAAGAGCGAATTGAGAAGTGCTGGAATGATTCCTCCTCTTCCCTCTCGCGTTCAAGGGCGCCAGGGGAGATGAAAGCGGAGGAGCAGATCTCTTGTGCTGCCTGCAAACCTGGAACTGAGCAATTTCCCGACAGCTGTGGCTCTAAAAGGACAATTATGGCCCTGTGTTCTGTCACAATGCCTTCATTCCAATGGCTTCCCTGCTCCAAGGGGTTATTTCTAACCCAAAGACAACCCCGTGCTCAAAGTGGCTTTTGTTTGGCATCACCTGGAGGAGGAATTCAGGGATAATGGCTTTGCCTTGCCCTGCTTTTTTCCCCTGTCCTCATCCTTTTACTTGAACGTGCTCAGGAAGCAGAGGGAGCATTTGGCAGAGCAAAGCAAGGAGAGACCTTTGTGGGGAGGTCCTGGAGAACTTCATCCCACGGGAACTGGGGCCATCCCTTCGCCCGTCACTGCTGGGGCTCAGGGAAATGCAGAGCTGAGGAGCCTCAGCCCTGGTCTGGGACTCACCAAACCTCCCAGAGCAATTCCCTCTCCATGGCCAGGGTGACAGCACACCCCACCCTTCCCAAAGAAAGCCCTGCAGGAACCTCCCCTGCTCATTAATAAACACCTCCCTCCAGGCCAGGTTAATTAAAAGGTGCTTAATAAGCATCTTCCCAGCTCTGTTTTGTAGCCAGGGGCAGTGCTGGGCTTTGTTCTGCTCCCATTTGTCTGAGATCCCGGGAAAGGTGGAAACCCCCTGGCCTCGGCTCTGGGTGGGTTTTTCCATGAGGTGTTGCTGTGATCTGATAAAGAGAGCAGGATCTGACCCCACATTCGGACCCTTCCTCCCTCTCAGCTCCGCTGTGGATCCATTCTCCAGCAGGAGAAAGATCCCATGAGCGTGAGAGAGAAAATCCCAGTGTCTTCTGCTGCCTCTCAGACCACAATGATTTCCATTCATTCCAAGAAAACACAGGATAAAATTTTTGCCTGGTTTCAATCTCCCTACATTAATCACGCCCTTTTTCTTTTTTTTCCCCCAGCCTGAGAGACACAGCGTGGGAGGCACTGGCTGTCCCATGGAATAATATTTTCCAAGCCATACTCAAAGTCTGCCTGTCAAGCCGAAGCCTCTTTGCTGTCTGTTTTACCAAAGCTGGACAGGAAACAATCTGTGGGCACAACAGATCCAAACAAGGCCAGCATTCCCAGCAAAAGGGAGGATGAATGGGAACCATTGTGCTGGGCTGGAGGAAACATCCCCAGCATCATCGAGGGGGAAAAAATATTTCTGTTTACATCACTTCCCTACTCATTCCTGCTCCTTCCCCAGCTGTCCCAAGAGATTGCACTGAGGGAATCGAGGATGGGGGTGGGATGAGGGTGGGATGGTCCAAAAGCTGGGAAAAAAAACCCCTCAATTTCACCTTTCCTTGCATCCACAGAGAGCCAGGATCAGACCCTGGATCAAACCCGCCAGGAAGGGGAGCAGCAAAGCCTTGGGAGGGATTGAGGTGAGGCTGGATGGGAGATGGATCCATCCCTGCCCCGAGGAGCAGATTCCCCTTTCCTGAAGATGCCAGGGCTGTGCCCCTGCCCACCCTGCAGCCCAGGGATGCACAAATCCCACCCGTCCCACTGCCAGCAGCTCCAGCCCCATCTGGTTCCTGTTAAAGCAGCCACACAAGCAGGGGAGGGGAGGGATCCCTCCCCCGCAGTTCACTGCGAGAAGAGGGGGAGGGAGAGCAGCTTTTTTAAGCCATGGCTGCCCTTCTCTTTACCTTCCTGCCTGGAAGGAGGCCAGGAGCTGCTCCTGCTTCCCCGTTCCCATCTGGAGGGAGCCTTCCCCTCCCGGGCACACCCGGGCACTGCCCTGGCACTGCCCTGGCTGCTCTGCTGTCACCACAGCCCTTTGTCCCGAGCTGCTGTTTCCACCCTGTGGAGTTTCCCGATATTCCCATCCCTGCGAGGAGTGGGGCAGGAGGAGCACAGCCCCACGGCAGGGAGGGATGCTCCTGCCTGGGGATGAGGAGCAGCTCAGCCCCCACGGAAAACACCCCAAAAGGGACATTCCCACTGTCCCAGGCTGCTCCAAGCCCCGTCCAGCCTGGCCTTGAGCATTTCCAGGGATGGGGCGGCCACAGCTTCTCTGGGAACTCCGTCCCAGCCCTTCCCCACCCTCCCAGGGAGCAATTCCTTCCCAATATCCATCCACCCCTGCCCTCTGGCAGTGGGAAGCCATTCCCTGTGTCCTGGCAGAACTCTCGGGCTCCAAGTGGGTTCTCCCCATGTACGAAAATCCCGGCCAGGCCAGGGGCTCTGGTCCCAGCGCCAGCTCCCGGAGGAGCCCGGAGGTCGCAGGAACAGAGGCTGCACACCCGGTGGCAGCAAAGAAACACGGAGGAGATGGGGAAGGGCCGGGAGCAGCGCCGGGATGAGCGGGAGGTGGGCAGGATGGAGCATCCCGGGATCCTGCAGCACAGGGGCAAAGGCAGGACCCTCCCGGAGCCCAGGGAGCTGGGGATGGATGAGGGGATCCCGCACATCAAAGCACCAGGTGCTCTAAAAGGCGAGATTCCCTTCTCCCTAATTATAATTTTTTGGGTTTTGAACAAATCCCGGGATGTGCCCCCCAAGAGCTGTGGGGCTGTACCTGCTCTGCTCACACCTCCCTTGGAAAACTCTCTCTGTGGAGCCCAGCAGCACAGGGAAAACTCTGGGGAAAAGGCCTCTGGGATCCCTCCAAAGTGTCGGGAACAGGGCGTTAACCTCATCCAAAGAAGATATTGGGAAGGAATTCTTCCCTGCGAGGGTGGGGAGGCCCCAGGTTTCCAGGAAGGAGTGCTCCCGAGAGGCTCAGCCTTTAGTCACACCCAGCGGGAGGAGAAGTGGAATGGAGGAGGGAAACTGAGTCACAGAGCTGCCCCATTAAAATGCCATTCCCAAGGAGTGGATGTGAAGGATATCACGACTCGGTGTCCCCTCAGAGCTGTGGCCAGGGATCGGTTTTCCCTTTGGATGTGTCCAGAGCCAGCACTACCTCTCACATTCAATATAATTCCACAGCTCTTTTAACCCTCCAGAACACAAAGGAAGCACCTCTAATCCTCCTGGAGACTCCCAGAAGTTCCCAGTCCTGCCGAGTGGGGCTGCCCGGGGGTGACAGCGACAGACAGACTGATGGCAGTGCCAGGATTCTGTCCCCTCCCGCAGCTGACTGCATTTGCATTGGTATTTTCCTGGTGCAGATGCCACCTTTCATCTCCCATGATTAATGCCCTTGGAAATCCAGAGAAAGCAGCAGCTGCTTCTGCCTCCTCAGCTTCCACAGAGCAGCTGAGGGGGAAAAAAACTCCTTTTGTTCCAGCATCTCCAGAGCCTGTGCTGCCTTTATGAAGAGCCTTTTATTTCCAAAGGTTAGGGAAACACAGTGGGTAAAGCTGGAGTATCCTGCTTTTCTCTCTGGGATCTGTGGCAATCCAAGGGCCTGGGCCAGCCAGGGATGGGACAGGGAATTGGGAATGGAAGGTTTGGGTTGTGTCTTTGTGGGGTCCTCGTGAGCATGGCTGAGAGATCCCAAATCAGCTTGGATGGATCCAAAACCAGCCCTGGGACCCCAGAGATCTTTCAGCAGGAATCATGGAATGGTTTGGGTGGGAAAAGACCTCAAATATCAGCCTTGCCCACCATCCCAGGGTGCTCCAGCCTGGCCTGGGACACTCCCAGGGATCCAGGGGCAGCCACAGCTTCTCTGGGAAGCTGTGCCAGGGCCTCCCCACCCTCACAGGGGGAACTTCTCCTAAAATCCAAGATATTCCCGTTCTCCTTAGGAAGAAGGTGACTGAGCAATGTCAGCAGGTGTGAATTCCAAGGAGGAAAAGCACACGGAGAGCCTGAGCAGGGAAGTGCCGTTTGCACGGCGGCCACCAAGAGGTGCCAGCAGCTCTTCCAAAGCCTCGGCAGCTCCTCCAGCTCCACACCACACTCATTCCTTTCTCCCATTTCTTCAGCCCTGTTCCAGCTCTCCCAGTTCCCTGCTCCTGCTTGGAGAAGCAGGAAACATCCTTCATGCCCAAAATCCCGGGGTTTGGAGGAGCTGGATGATCCCCCCGAGTTCCCACCAGTCCGAGGGAGAAGCACAGAAGGGTTTGCCTGGGAGCAGAGCCAGGAGCAGCTGCTGGGGAGGCTCGAGCAGGAATGCCAGGGCTCAGGGATACCGAGAGGCCCAAGAGCCTTCACTGCCACCAGTTCCAGAATCTGGTGGCCCTGCCGGGCAGGAATGGGAGACAAAGCCACCAGATGCTTCCCAGCAGCTGCTCCTGCCCCTTGGGGATGCTGCTCTTAGGGAAAATCTCAGCATTTCCCTGTGCCATGAGGAGCAGAGCCAGAGCCACTCTCAGCTCAGGTGGGACAGGAGGAGGAGGAGGAGGTGAAAGAATCCTGCAGGGAGCCATGGAGACACCGGGCAGGGAGCTGGGAAGAGGAGGGTGGAGGCTCCAAGGAAAGGGATTCACCAGGCTGAGATTTTGCTCTACCCCCACCTGATTTACACAGCTCCAGTTTCCAGCCTCATCCCTTTTCCCTCCGTTCCCTCCGGAGCTCCCCAAGGGCAAAGCTCCCACAGAGGAGCAGCTGCCAGTGCTGAGCTGAGCATCCCCAGGGATGTTTAACAGGGAGGAGGGAGAGGAATAAACACCCCAAAATCCCTGTCTGCACCTCCTGAGAGCCAGCAGCACCCACTGGGACACTCAGCTGCCTCCTCCCCAGCTCCACCGATCCCAGAGAGGAAAAAACACGGAAGCACTGCAGAACCATCAACAACAGAAACCTTTTCTCATGTCTGGTGAGCACAGCCGTGAGGAAAAGGCAGCAGCACCAGGAATTTCTCCCGCTGCCTTTGCCCACCCTTGTGCTTCCAGGAAAATTTCAGTCAATCCATGCATCTCCACCCCCCCTGGCACGGGACAAGATGGGACAGCCAAGCTCCAGGGGCAAGGAGCACACAAAAAGTGAGATCGTGTCTTACCTGGCACTTTGGAATGTGGCAGACGCGGATTTTCCAATGGCCCCAAATCCAACTCCCACTGCCAGACCCTCTGGAACAGCAAGGAAAAAGCAGTAAGGTCCAACCCTGAGCTGGGCTAAAGCAGGATCAGGCTCCCAGCAGTGTCCCCTCCCCTCTTTCTAGTCTCCCCGTGCCCCAAAACCAGCACAGCACCTGTACAGGCAGGCTCCAAAGCAGAAGGAAACCCAAATTCCACGAGGAAATTCCCACCTTGCAAACTATTGTATATTCCAGCTAATCCCATCATTTAAAAAGACAGTTAATCCCATAAACCCCGAGGAAAACAGCTGAGAAGCCTTCCCAGGAAAAAATCTTCTTTTCAGAAAGAAAACACCAAACCTCCCCTATTTTTTTCCCCAGGTAAAATCCTCATTTTTTGGTGGTTTTACAGCCTCGTGGCCTCACTTTCCTCCGAGCAAGGTGTGGGGAGGACAAAATCAGAATGGAGGGATCTGACAGCCTCCAGGGAGGGAGCACTCAGGTGAGCATTCCAACAGGTGGGAAATGTCCCTGGAGTGTGTCCCTGTGTCCCAGAGGAGCAGATCTCACAGGAAGGGGACCATGTGTGTGTTTGTGGCCTGTGAGTTCCCAGTTGCCGTGGAAACACACCAGGAAAAGCAGCACTACCCGGGATAATCACAGCATTTCCATCCCTGAGCCCAAGAGCTGAGACGCTCGGCAGCTCCTCAGAGCCTGCAGCCAAGGCTGGTGCCAAGGACAGCGAAAAGCAGAGCAGAACCAGCCCTAAAACAGCGCTGCAGGGCAAGGAGACACCAAAGTGGCCCTAAAATCCCACCATGGGTGATAAATCCATGCAGGGACACAGGGGCTGTGGCACACGTGGCACATGCCAGCTCTGGGGGGGTCCTGCATTCCTACAAAGTGCTCCCACTGCCCCAAAATCACCACTGGGGACACAGAGGAGCCCCCAGGGCAGGGCTGGGGTGGCCCTGGGGATGCTCCCAGGGCTCTGCTCTGCTCAGCACAATCGGGGACAGCTCTGGGAAAAGGCAATTCCTGCCTGGGCTCACTCCAGCGGTGGAGCTCCACACAAACGGGGCTGGCACTGCTCTTCCCAAAGATCCCTTTGGAAGTGTGACTGGCCCAGGGAGCAAAATTTCGAGGGAAAAAGCCCTTTTTGGTAATTCCCATTCCAAATCATCGGTGTGAGTGCCAAAAATAGCTCTGGCAGAGGGGCAAGGCCACGCCAATTCCCCGCTGAGGAGCGGCACTCGCTGAACAGGGAACTCACAATCCATGGGAGTGCAGATCACAGATCCTGCGAGATGAAAGGCAGCAGATGGTGCGTGGGGAAGTGCTGAGATAGCTGCTCTGGGAGAAGCTGCAGCGTGGGGGGGACTCAGCACGGGGGGAGGAGGTGGGGACACGGCAGCCTCGGGGTTTGGCCAGGTCCCACAACAGCCCAGGACAGGACACGGAGCTGGGGTGGGACGAGAACAATCCCAAAGCAGCCACGAGAAACATCCCAAAGCAGCCACGAGAACAATCCCAAAGCAAGGAGAAAAATCCCAAAGGGGCTGCTGATCCCAGAGAATCCCACCGGAACCCACAGCCCAGGAGGAGGAGGGGACACGGCAGCCTCGGGGTTTGGCCAGGTCCCACAACAGCCCAGGACATCTTTGGGATGAGAACAATCCCAAAGCAGCCATGAGAACAATCCTAAAGCCAGGAGAAAAATCTCAAAGCAGCCATGAGAACAATCCCAAAGCAGCCATGAGAACAATCCCAACGCAGCCATGAGAACAATCCCAAAGCAGCCATGAGAACAATCCCAAAGCCAGGAGAAAAATCCCAAAGGGGCTGCAGATCCCAGAGAATCCCACTGGAACCCACAGCCCAGGGTGGGGTTGGGGTGGTCCAGGCACATCCCAGCACCTTGGAAACCTCTGATCCTACGGAGCAGATATTGTGGGACACAGCAGGAATTGTGTGATGCACCATCCTGAGCAGAGGAGTCACAAAATCCTGGAATTGTCTGGGTTGGAAGGACCCTAAAGCCCATCCAGTCCCATCCCCGCCATGGGCAGGGACACCTTCCACTACCCCAGGCTGCTCCCAAACCCCAAACCTGCCCTTGGACACTTCCAGGGATCCAGGGGCAGCCACAGCTTCTCTGAGAATTCCATCCCAGGGCCTCCCCCCCTCAAAGGGGACAATTCCTTCCCAAAATCCCATCTAAATCCTGAGCCAGTGAACAGTTTCCCACAGTCACTGCAGGACAAAAGCCCCTCGGCCTGGGATGTGAGAGTGAAAGGGAAGCATCCATGTCCTGCTTCCCATGGCAGAGAAGGTTTTTCCAAGGATTTCAGCTGCTGGAGCAGCTGTCAGCTCCTCTTGCAGCTGCTGATGGAGCTGGAGAGGCTCTGCTCATCCCGTTTTTCTGGAGAACTCCCCTGGAAAAGGCACTGGGGAGTGCCTTTTCAGAGCTCGTTGGGCTCCTCTTGGCAGAACAAAGAGCAAGAAATGACCAATCTCAGTCCTGTCAGGGAAACGCTTCCATCGAACCCAAACAAAGGGATTTTGCCTCTCCTGGGCTTCCTTGGCTTTACAATCCAAGGCACTTTATCCCGATAAGGCATTACCAGGGATCAGCCTAATCCCGTGCTCGCTCAGGGATCAGCTCTGCACCTCGCAGCTCCTTACAAAGGCTTTTCCTCCCTGCTCCTTTCCCAAGGAAGGAAAGAAAAGGCTTCAAAAGCTCCGACTGGAAGGGAGAACTTTGCCAGAAGGGAAATGTAGGAAATGTGGGATGATCCTGGGATACCTGGGTGCTGCTGTCACATCCAAACCAGCCCTGACAAGGATAATCTACAAAACACATAATCTTTTTCCTAAAAAAACCCTTGCAGGAATCTTATCTAAAAAACACCCTTGCAGGATTCTTGCCTAAAAAATATCCTTGCAGGAATCTTGCCTAAAACATATCCTTACAGGTATCTAGCAAAAAAAAAATCCTTACAGGAATATTGCCTAATAAAATATACCCTTATAGGTATCTTGCTTAAAAAATATCCTTGCAGGAAATTTGCCTTAAAAATATCCTTGCAGGAATCTTTCCTAAAAAATACCCATACAGGAATCTTGCCTAATAAAAAACACCCTTGCAGGAATCTTGCCTAAAAAAAAATCCCTGTAGGAATCCAGCCTAAAAAATATCCTTGCAGGAATCTTATCCTAAAAAAACACCCTTGCAGGAATTTTGCCTAAAAATTATCCTTGCAGGAATCCTGCATAAAAATTATCCTTGCAGGAAACTCCTCTGGGGATGCAGCACAGCAGGGAAGGAAGAGGGGGATCCGTGGAAATGGGAAAATGAGAAGCAACTCACAAATCCCAGAAAAATCTCAGGTTTGGAGGGAAGGCAGAAATGAAAGGAAAAATAGGATTTGTCAGCACCTTTTGCCTACAAAACCCTCCAGCTCTGCCTGGGGGGATTCCAGGGCAGGTAAGGGGAGCAGAGGTCAGTGCCTGCAGAACTTAGGAAAAAATAGCAGAATTATGGATTGAACAGCAGGAAATGCCTTTTCTTTGTGAGGAGAGGAGAGTTTGGGATGCTGAGGAACCCAAGCACAAGCACAGCAAGGCCAAGCTGTGGGTACCAGCACAGACACACGGAGCTCATCCCAAAAAAATCCTGATCCCTGCCATCAAACAAAGCACCAGCATTTCCCAAACCCTGCTCAGCGATGCCAAATCCTGCAGGATCTGCACATCTTCCCACCCCTAGGACCCCCAGCCCGGCCCTGCCGGAGCAGGGAGTGTCACTGTCCCCTCCCAGAGGGATTTCTGGAGCGGATTCTCCCGGCTCAGCAGATGAAGAGGCTTCCTCCAGGAAGGTTCTCCAGCTGCCAACATCATCCATAATTCATCCTGCTCTTTGAAGAGCTGTTAAGTTCCTAGTGGGAAATTAATCCTGCCGTAATGAGCTTTGGATTTCTCCAAGAGTTTAAGCGTGGCCCCGGCGCTGCCATTCCGAGGTTTTTCCCTCCGGACTGAAGCCCAGGTCCCTCTAGGAAACACCATTTTGCCACTGCTGCTCAAGGATTAGCAAATTCCAGGGATTTTCGTGGCTGTAGGTCCCCAGCATTGGAGCGCCAGCCAGGAGGAGATGAAAGTCACTTTGGAAAAGCTTTTTTTTCATTCCATGGAAACTGTCTGGGCTGTGAGGGACCTAAAGATGCTCCAAATTCCAGCCCTTTCCCATGGGCAGGGATACCTTCCACTCTCCCAGGGTGCTCCAACCTGGCTTTGAACAATTCCAGGGATGGGGCAGCCTCTGCTGCTCTGGGAAATCCATTCCAGAGCCTCCCTACACTCCCAGGGGACAATTCCTTCCCAAGAGCCCATCCATCCCTCCCCTCTGGCAGTGGGAAGCCATTCCCTGTGTCCTGTCCCTCCAGCCCTTGTCCCCAGTCCCTCTCCAGCTCCTTTAAGCCCTGGAAGGAGCTCTGAGCTCTCCCTGGAGCCTTCTCCAGGCTCGACCTGAGGCTCTCCATGGAGATCCCAACACCAGTTGGGACAAAATTCCATTTTCCAGGCAGGATTCCAGCTCGGTTCGTGCCTTCCCTGCAGCAGCAGCCGCCAAAAAACGAGGCCAGACCCCTCCCAGTGATCCCCCCAGCCCAACCCCCTTTCATCCGAGCACAACACAACATCCCAAGGATTCATTTGCATTTGCAGCTTCATCCATTATTATTTGTGCTCTGAATTATTCACTCCTCCCCTCTCTTCCCCCAGGATTTGTTGGAGGAGCATATGGTGGGACAGGGAGGGAAAAAAGCACAGCCAGAGCTGTCACCCCCTCCAAACCACTGGGAAGAGGAGAAATAAACCCATTTTGGTGCTGTTTTACACCAAAATGCCCCCAGGGAGCACACAAATAAAAGGAGTGAGCATGGCTGGGCACTGGAATTACTCGAGTAGTTCCAAGATCATGAGGAAAAGAGGTTTTGGGGGACAAAATCCAATCAGGGATTGTGGGGATGGCACAGAAGGAAAGCACAGCACAGCCAGGCAGTGGGAAAATGGAGAGGAATTGCATTTTTGGGAAGGGAATTGCAGGAATCCAGGGCAGACCTGCTCCAGGGATGGCTCTCCAATCCAAAAATAAGAATTTCTCCACACAAGCTGTTACTAAAGCAGTGACCCAGCAGCACCTGAGGTCAGGGATGTGCAAACACGAAGGTGAAAGGAGCTGAAACACCTCAGAAGTTCCTGACGTGCCCTGACAGCTCAATGAACGATAAGAACTGATGGTGCAGCTTTGCCTCTGAGTTTTGCAGGGACTGGGTCCCAGCAGGGCTGTGCAGGAGGGGATGAAAAGCAGGCAGGGTCAGGCAGCACCTGGAAAAGCAAATTCCCAATTCTCCAGTGCTCAGCAGCAGGATGGACACAGAGAAAACCCAAATTATTAGGGAATAAAATAATTCAGGTGGGGTAGGGAAATCCCTCTGGGATAATTGAGTCCAACATTAACCCAGCACTGCCACCACTAAACCATGTCCCTAAATGTTGCTGTGTGGGGTTAAAGTGCTGTGAACGGGGGATTTTCAGTTCCCAGGCAATTCCAAGGAGCTTTTCCTGGAAAAAGCCTCCAGAACTGGGAGCTCATCCAGCAAACCCAGCCCAGTGCAAGGGTTTGAAACAAGGATGGGACCAAGGATGGGGCACAGGTGACTCCAGGCAACAGATTCAGAGAAAAACCAGCCCAGGAAAGGCCTGTGGTCTTCCCTGAGGGTTTGTGGGCACTCAGGTGGAATTTGGGAGGCAGGAGGCAATTCTGTCAGGTCCTAATCCTGGTTTAACCCCCACAGGAGCCAGACCATCCTCATCCCCCCCTGCTCCACTTTTTTCCTCCTCCTACAAAAGCAAATCCTCATTTCAATCCATGGAGCTGCAGCAGCTGAATAGGAGCTGACAACTCAACCTCCACCTGATTTTAAGGAATTAAAGCAACTGTCCAACATCCCAAAGCTCTTCCATCCTGAAAATGCTTTTCTGGAAGCAGAAAACTCTTTCCCAAATGAACAAAGCAGAACTGAGCTAAAAGCAGGGACTGGCCCTGCTGGAAATGGGCTCTCCCTAACCCCACAGCACCTGAATCCATCAGAGATATTTAAAGTTTCATTGCCAGCACATCAATGCTTTCTCAGGCCACTGCTCAGCGAGGTTTAATGTGACAGACCTGAGATCTGATGGGGACAAGGAAGGAAAGCATCTCCCACATGCATATTTCAGTGGAATATTTCATTCCAGCTGGTGAAAATCCTGGATTTAATTGGCTTTTGTCACCTTTGTGGCTGTTCCTGCTGACAAAACACGGATGTGTTATCAGTGCCTGTCACCGGCTGCCTCCAAATGAGTTTTTGACAGATGAGCTGCTGGCAGGGGGGACATCAGAGACCCCCTGTCCCCCCTTAACAGTGGGAGGAAAACTTCCCACCCTGGAAGGCAAGGAATTGCCTTTCCACCAGGCTGGTCCTGCTCCCATTCCAGAGCCTCGTGAGGAGCAGGGGGAAGTGCTGAGGGAGCTGAGCTGTGCTCCCAGAGCCAAAAACTGCCTGAGAGAGGCACCCATGGCTGGGAATGTCCCCCGTGTCCCTCACCTGGGAATGTCACCTGGATCCTTCCCCTGGGAATGTCACCTGCATCCTTCCCCTGGGAATGTCACCCACAGCTGGGAATGTCACCTGCATCCTTCACCTGGGAATGTCACCTACAGCTGGGAATGTCACCTGCATCCTTCACCTGGGAATGTCACCCACAGCTGGGGCTGTCACCTGCATCCTTCACCTGGGAATGTCACCCACAGCTGAGGATGTCACCTGGGTCCTTCACTTGGGAATGTCACCTGCATCCTTCACCTGGGAATGTCACCCACAGCTGGGGCTGTCACCTGCATCCCTCCCCTCATCACCCATGTCTGGAGATGTCCCCGTGTCCCTCACCCGGTGCCTCTCCCACTGCCTTCCCACATCTCCCACCTCCCAGCAAAGACTCTGAGCGAGTGTTTCACTCCACCGAGGTGCTCCATAGGTCGAAATGTCCCAGCCTGTGCTGACAAGGTGACAATTAACAGGAGCTTTAACGAAAGGTCAAGGGGACCTTTCCCAGAGCAGTCTCCCGATCTCAGTTGAGTCACTGCCGCCAGAACGTTCCGGATGGATCCGAGCTCCTGGCGCTGTCCCCAAGGGCTCCATCCCACCCCACCTCTCTCCTCCCCCCGGCAGCTCAGGGCCAGCACGTCAGAGCTCCATGACCAACAATCCCTGCTCATCCCTGACGCATCCGCAGGGTCCCTCTGGAATTTTCCCGGAGCCGCGATGGGCAGTGGCCTCGGAAGCCACATCCCAGCTGGATTTTCTCTCCAGAGCAGAAAGCACTGAAAAATTCATGGCTGTTCTGATGTGCATCTTTCCATTCCTCTGAGCTGGCTCCGGGGCCAGCACTCTGCTCCACTTCCCTTTAATTCCACGGAATTGCTGCCCCATGTGCTCCCTGCACCCACCAGCACCTTCCCTCACCTGCATCCTCCTTGGAATGCAAGCTGCAGGGGAGCCTTTCCCTCCTTTTCCTTACTAAAAATAACACCTTCCAGTGGGAAAGGAGGGTGCTCCAAGTGCCCAGGAATAGCCAGGGCAGCAGCACAAGTGGCAGGGGCAGGAGGAATGCTGGAATTCCAGGAAGAGGCATCACCCAGACGAGGCACTGATTAATGGGTGCAGCTCAAGTGGCTCCTGTTCTCACGCTCTGCCGAGCCCCAGTGGGTTCCCAAATACTCATTAAAGTCAACAATTGGAAAACAGCCTCAATTTCAACAGCCCCACGAAAAAAAGCCATCATTCCAAATGAATGTTCCCAGCCTTTAATGGATCTGGGGGAATATTCATATAAATAATCGGCGCTCTTCATAATTGAGATGCAATCTCGCACTCATCGCCCTTCCCTCGGGAGGCCGAGAGCACGGGAGCGCCTGTCCCGGGAGGATGAATCCAATCAATTTTTGCTAATGACAAAGTAACCAGCCTGGAAATCACCTCCCTTCCCAGGAACTCCAATCTGCCAGCACAGCACGGAACCTCTGCCATCCACAGCCCCCTCCCTTCCCTCGGGCATTCCGTGCCCAAATCCGCCACCATCCCAGGGAAGGAAGGAGCAGCTCTTGCTCTGAGCCTTGTGGGGCTGGGGTGAGGTTGGAAAAGCTGCAGCATCCAGGATTGCACCTGGAAACCACCTGGAAACCACCTGGGTTCAACCAGAAGGACACCACCCTAAGGGAGCTACCCTGGGAGGTGTCAAACACCGTGGATCAGGCACGAGCTCTTCGTGGAGCTCCCTCCTCACTGCTGGGAAGATTCCTTCTGGAATTCCTTCTGTTTCGGACACTGACAACAGCAAGAGGCCCTGGCACAGCTGCATCCCACAGCTGCATCCCACAGCGGCATCACTCAGTGCCAGGTGCTGGATTTGGCACCAAGGAGCAAGGGATGGCATTAACTCAGTGTCCCATGGCCACAACAGGGCACTGCACCGAGGGTGACAATGCTGGCGTCCCCACCAGGTCCCCCCTCCCAGCTCGGGGTCTCAGCTCCCAGTTTGGAATGAGCTGGCTGATGAAAACCCCATTGGCACAGCCACAGCTCCCTGGGGACAGGGACACGAGCAGGGGACAGCGACACGAGCAGGGGACAGCACTGCAAGTCCCTTTCATCCCACCAGTCCCAGTTATCCCTGCTCCTGCCCCTCTTCCAAGCGCTGCTCAGAACCCAACACAGCTTTTGGGGTAAATCTCTCCCTCCTGGGCCAGCAGAGAAGAGGAACCCCCAAAATGCCACCAGTGCAGTGCCAAACCAGGACTCAGCCTCTTGCTGCCACCTCCACACTCAATCCCAAGAGGAAAAAACTTGGATACTGTGACCTGCAGGTGCAGCAACCTTTCCCCCAACCCAGAACAGCTTCCCAGGAGTCTCAATCTTCCATTCCAGAGCTGTCACCACCTCCTTTTCACCTTTTGTCCCTCCTGCCCACAGTGCCACCTCCCACCCCTCCCTCCTCCCACAGCAACTCCACCTCCATGGCCAGAATTTGTTCTGTATTCGCCTCACACGCTCTGCCCCACTCCTCCAGTCATTCCTGCTCATTAAAAATAAATAAATACCAGCTCATTAGCAGCCTCCTGGCACTGGAAACTGGAGAGGATGCCACAGGTGGAGCCCTGTGAGGTTTGGGGGGTGAGCAGGGGACGTCAGTGTCACCTCACTCTGTGACCCAGTGGCTCTTTCACATCCCTTTACTCCTCCCCAGAGCTCTCTGCTCAGCACTGGAGACAGAAGCAGGCAGCAGACACTGAGGGATGGGGCTGAACCCAGAGCAGGGAGGGCTTTCCCTGCAGGAAGGAAAGGCTGGAGCAAAGGGATGATCCCGGGATGGGCTCCAGACTCTGGGGGCACCTGGCCCTGCCCAGCACAGAGGAAAAGGGAATTTCGGGTTTCCTTGGCAACACTCAGGAAGCATCACCTCGTGCCTGCCTGGAAGCAGCCCTGGTGCCTTTCCTGGAGGATGCTCCAAGGCAGGGATGCTCTGAGGGATGGGGCAGGGCCAGGAGGTCCCTGCTGTCACCTGAGCGGATTTTGGGGACGGGGAACACACATTTCCCAACAGCCAGAGGGAAGCAGGGCAGGGAATCCTCACAGCTAACGCCTGCCACTCCTTCCCATCTCGCTGCCACATGCTGGGAACAGCCTCGAGCTGTGCCAGGGGAGGCTCAGGCTGGAATAATTCTCCATGGAATGGGCTGGAGGAGTCGCCATCCCTGCAGGTGTCCCAGGAAGGCCTGGACGTGGCACTCAGGGCTCTGGGCTGGGGACAAGGTGGGGATTAGGCACAGCTCAGACTCAGTGATCTCAGAGGTCTTTTCTAAGTGACTTTCCTCAGTGACTCTGGAATTCTGAGACTCCAGGGAGAGCCCCAGGCCATGAAGATGAGCAGAACATGGCCTTGGTCTCCTCCTCGAGCACAAGGGGCTCCTGCAGCCTCTCCACTCCCCCAAACTCAGGCAGCAGAGCCATCCCTGCCTGCACAGCCATCCCTGAGCTCGGAGCAGGGCAGAGCCCCCCAGGAACTTCCCGGGAGCTTCCCAGGATCCCACGGCCCCCACCCTGCAGGGCTCTCCTCCCCTCGCAGAGCAGCACAAAGGGAAAGGCTGTTCAGCTCACACCTCACTAATTGTTATTTGTGATACACCAGCAACATTTTAATTAATCTGAAGTCTTCAGCACAACAGCCACCCAAGGTACAAAGCTAAACCAGAATAAACAGGGCTTGATTAAATACATAATTAATGTTCCACTAAACCCAGCACATATGAATATTAATTAGCAGGAAGAGTCTGTAGTTTGGCATCTCCTGTCATTATCAATTTATTCTTTCCATTGGCATTCCCAGCTTTGGAACAAATTATCCAACCTTTCCTCCACGGAACACGAAGTGACTGTGGGAGGCTGGGCTGGGGGTTCTGTTCTCTCCCCCCCACAAGAACCTGGAAACAAAGACAGAGGCACTGCCAGGACCGAACCAGCCCAGCCCTAAAAGGGGCTCCAAGTCCATAGAACAACTCCCTGCTGGCAATGCAAGGGGAGCTCATCCCCCACCAGCACGGGAGGAGGGCAGAGAAGGAGCTTGGGAGGAGTTTAGCCATCAGAGAGAGGGAATTGAGGGAATTGAGGCAGAGTTTGGGGTTGGGGTGAGGGTTCAAAGCAGAGAGATGCCACCTGGCTCTGCACTCCCTGCCACCTCGTCTGAGGGATGAAATCCACTGACACTGCACTCAGTGCAGACATTTCCCCCTTTTTTTGAGTGTGTGGCTCATTTAAAGTTCTTTCCTTGCCTTGTCTGCAATACCTCCCTCTCCCAGCAGCACCTGGAGCTGAACTACAGCACCCAAATGATCCACCCCAAATTAATTTTAAAGAAAAGGATGAGAAAGGAGCGATGTTTTGCTGCTGCTGCCAAACTGGAGCAGGTTAATGCACAGAAACAGCGAATGCTGGTGATGCACAGGAGAGAGCAAATGATTAACCCACAGGTTCTTATCAGGATAACCAAAGCACAGCCAGCTGCTGCCCCAGGGGGGGACCAGGAGCACCCAGAGGTGCCAGAACCAGTTGGGAGGAAGCAGTGCCCACCCCAGGAGCAGCAGGAGGCTGGAAGGGCCAGCAGCTCTCCAGGTGAGAGAGCTGGAGAGCCAGGAGCTCCCCACGTGTTCCCTTGGATTTTGTGAGTCCCAGGGAAACACAGGAGCTGGGGTTACACACTCACAACAGAGCCTTCTCACCCGGGAAGACCATCCAGGGATGGAATTCTGGATGGATGTCCTGGCAGTGGATAAAAGTCGCTCTCAAAGTCACACAGCACAAAGTGATGTGTGAGGGTTTGAGTGAGCCCCAAGCGCAGCAGCTCCACACTGCCAAAAGCCAATGGTGGGAAAGCACAGCTCCTCCCAAAGCATTTCATTGTTTTTTCCCAAATTTACAGATCCAAGTTATGCAGAAAAGCCTTTCCCTGCCTTCCCTGCACCCATCCCAATCCAGCCTCCAACCTGAGCCAGGCACAGACTGGGCAGAGGAGGGAGAAAGGAAAGGCGAGGGAAGGAGAGGAGGAGGAGGGAGGGGGGAAGAAATCAGGAATGAAGCCCTGGGTAAGGTTGCCTTATTTTACTTTCAACATCCCCAAGAATTGCAAAGCAGCCTGAACGTCCTGAGCTGTCACAAATTGATCTCATCATCTTTTGATCACCTCTTTCAGCACCACAAAGCCCAGCCTGACAGGACTCAGCCCTCCAGGAGCTGCGGCTCCGCAATTTTCCACCCATTGTCCAAATCCATGCCTTGACTAAGGAAATAAACCCCAATTGCACATTCTCCTGCAGAGACTCAGCGCTCTGAAATGCACCTCGTGCTGTTCAGAGACAGAAGAGAGGCTCAAAGGGAGCAGAATTTGTTGCCTTCCCAGCGTCACCTTTCCCAATATACCCTTGGGAATTACAATTTCCACCCACGCTGGGCTGGCACGAGCCAGGCTGCAGATGTTCCAGGCTCCAAAGGCTCCCCCCGAGCCCCCTCCCCACGGGGGTTCTGCTGCCAAGACCTCACGTGGCTCAGCCCCACAGGATCTGGAACAGCATCCTGTCAAAAGGCGCCCACTCAGCGAGTGCCATCTGCGAGGGAGACGGCAATGGGGATGGGGAGGTGGGAGCTCCGTGTGATCCACGCGGGATGAGGACGGAGGGACAGATGGATGGAGGGAGGGACAGAGGGACAGAGGGATGGACGGACGGACGGATGGATGGACGGAGGGATGGATGGATGGATGGACGGACGGACAGGACTTGAGAAACAGGTTGTCAATAGGTAACTCAGGTTAACTATTGAGAGACAGAATATGTAAATTCTAAAACCTACGAAAACAGGATTCCCTTATCATGTCAGGATAAGAGGGACAAGAATCTGTTTGAGGCCAGCACAGAAACCCTGAATCACCCACCAAGGACTGCCCATGCTCCAGACAGAAAGGTGAAAAGTGCACTGCGATGAAGACAACAGATTTTCATCACGAGAAGACCCCAAAGACCACCAGGACACACAGCCATGCGTGGCACACGTTAATGATATTAATGATTGCTGAGAAATGATTTGTATAACCACTCCTATCCCTGGGAATGTGATGAATATTCATGAATGTTACCATAATATTGTGTGCTGGCAGTGCTGGGTGTGTGTGTTTGGAGGAGTGAACCCCACACCCTGCACCGAAAAAAGCAAATAAAATAAAATAAAAAATAAAGCAAATCCCCACTGCTCTGACTGTGTCTCTGAAGTGTCTCTGGGCCTGCTTGGGACGATCAGACTCACCTGGGATGTTGTGGATGGTTATGGCCAGGATCATCAGCGTGATCCGCCTCCAGCTGCTGCTCCCGGCCGCGGGGGCTCCGTCCCGGGGCCCCGGGAATGCCGCGGGGCCGTCGGCCAGGGGGGTCCCCGGTCCCCTCCTCCTCTGGTAGGGCTCCCCGTTCTCAGCCTTGTCTGGGGACAGAAAACACCGGGGTCAGCCAGGGTGGGACAGCTGGGCAGCTCCTGCCTCCCTTCCCCAGGGGAAAAGCAGAGAGGGAATAACAGCAGCCAGACTGGGGGGTCCCCACACTGCAGAGCCCAGGGAGATCCAGGGCAAAGCCCAAGTTCCTCCTCTGCCTCCTCCTCCTCCAGGGACCTGCTCTGGATCTCCACAGCCAGCAAAGCTCTGGGACTGGTGGGGATGATGAGGATGATGAGGGCAGAGCTGCTGAGACCCAGAGTGAGACCCTGCCCCATCCCAAAGCTGGCAGGGCTGCAGTGCCCTTGCCTTTGCTGATGAAGGAAAACCCTCTCACATTTCCTTTGGATCTCACCCCTTTCCAAAATGGGCTTCCCAAAAGAGTCCTCAACACAGGGAATGAACGCAAGGATTTAAAGTGTTCTCACAGAATCCCAGAATCATTTAACTCGGAAAAGATCTCCAGAGTCCAACCTGTGACCAATCCCCACCTTGTCCCCAGAGTGCCACATCCCATCATTCCTCAGACCCTGCAGGGATCGTGACACCTCCCTGAGCTGCTCTTTCCACTGCCTAACCACCTTTTCCATGAGGAAATTCCAACTTGAACCTCCTCAGGCACAGCTTGAAGCCACATCCTGTTGATTTGTGGCACCAAAAGGCAAAACCTCCCCTGGGCAGCAGCAGCAAGGCCAGGTGGGCTCCCTGGTGTCACCTCCACCGGGACAGGAGTGTCCCAGGCTGGCCCCAGCACAGAGCCCCTGTCCCCATCCCTCTGCAAACACAGCCAGACAAACATTGTCCCTGTCAGCGGCCAGACGGAGCCAGCTGTCCCCGAGTGCAGTGACAGTTGGTGGCACAGCCTCAGCCCCGCGCCAGCCTGCGGGGACAAGGAGAAATGTTTGGTTTGAAGCGAGACAAGGACAAACAGATCCCGTGGAGCAGCCTGGCCAAGGCTCTGTGGGAATGCTGGCACCGAGAGCCTGGCAAAGGGGCAGCCAAGGCTGCAGCCACTTCGGGGTGGAATTCCCTTCCCCGAGCAGAGTGCTGGATTAATTTAATTGCTTGGCACGCGTTCCCTGGCCCCACAAACAGCCTTGTCCTGAGCTGGCCCTGCCCAGGCCACCAACACTGACCCACAGACCCAACAGAACATGGATATGGGGACACCCCAATCCCTGCTTCCCTGTGGGGAACAGCCTGCAGGGACACCAGGCGGGTGTGGGATGCAGAGGGGGCAGGGATCCCTCTGACATCAAAGGCTTTCCAGGGAGAGGGTAAAGGGATTAGGGGACATTCAGACAAAAGTGACCTTCAAGTGACAAAACCCCAGCATTTCTCCTTTTGGAGAAAGCACCAAGTGTTCCAGGGCAGATTTCCATGGATTCTTGGGACCCTGGAATGGTTTGGGTGGGAAGGGACCCCAAAGCTCATCCAGTGCCATGGGCAGGGACACCTTCCACTGTCCCAGTGCTCCAACCTGGCCTTGGACACTCCCAGGGATCCAGAGGCAGCCACAGCTTCTCTGGGAATTACATCCCAGTGCCTCCCCACCCTTATAGGGAAGATTTTCCTCCCAATATCCCATCCAATCCTCCTCTTTTTCAGTCTGAAGCCAATGAACAAAAACAAAAACCAGCCCAGCTCTGGTGCTTCCCTGCCACCTCCTCAGGTGCTCAGTCCCAGCTCACTTCTATCACATACTTTGTTAATTATTATTATATTATATATTACATGTTATATGTTATATATTATGTATGCTATATTATGTATTATATATTATACAGTATATATTACATATTATATATAATACTATATATTATATATTATATATTATATATTATATATTATATATTATTTTTAATTACTCTGCTTGCCCCCGTTGGGGGAAAAAATGATGAAAAATTGTCTTTTCCAAGCATATCTGAAGCCCCTCCAAGGCCAGGGGGATGCCACAGAGTTGAGGAAAACAGGGAAAACCTGCGGAAACTAAAAAGAATTGCTGCAGCTTTTCCAGGGAAAGTGCTGAGGGTGGTTTGGATGGGCAGTTTGAATACAAAATTGCCTCTCCTACAAACGATCCCTGCGTTAGCCTGAGATAAAGGCAGCGCCACCAACACCAGGGAGACAATCCCAGGAGTGTCACACAGAGCCTGGTCAAGGGATGGGCTTTACTTCCAACTGCTGCTGGAAGAGAAGATAAAAAAGAAAGGATAATTATAGTGCAGGGATGACACTCCTGCCAGCACCGGGAGGGGCTGGGACAGCCTCAGAGCCAGGAGCATTCCCAGCTGGAAACGCCGGGCTGGGGGAACAAAACAGTCATTAGGGTAAGCACGGGCTTGGCTGGGAATCAGGAAAGCCTCAATGGCAAATTGGAGAGGAGATAAGAGCAGAACAAGGGCCGGGCTGGGGAGAATAGCTGACACCACAGACAGGCTGCTCCCAGAGCTGTGCCAAGACAATTAGGTGGCAAATAACTCTGTGCCACAGACGGTATTTTAAATCTTGTTCACAAAAAGTCCTTTAGATATTCCACTCGATTTATCATTATTGAATTTCTGAGTAAAGCTGCAGGGCAAGGATTCTGCCAAAAGTTTAATTACATATGTGCAGCCTGCTGCATTTTTCATATCCTCTGCAGCCAGCGCGGGGGAAAAGATAAATGGCTTTGAGCGTGGCTTAAACTGCTGCTGGAGTGAAAAAACCAACTGGCTCCTTATCAGCACGTGAAATGGCTTTTTATTTTTGATTATTTCTTAATGAAAACTGTTTGCATTAGCCGTGAGCTCAGCTCTGGTGCACAAACAGAGCGAGGCTCTGTTGACTCTGGGCCCCAAACCCCTCCTCCTGCACTGCCTCAGCTCCCAAATCCCACCCAGAGCCCCTGGAGCTCTCCAGGTCCTCACCACCCCTGCTCCAGAGCCCTTCTCCTCCTCCCCACTCAGGCCTGGCTCTGACTTCTCCCAAGCCCTGAAGCTCAGAGGCTGCAGGGCTGCTCCAATTCCCCCTGGAAAAGCTCTGGAGCCCTCCCAGGTGGTGTGAGACCTGTTTCAGCCCCAATTTCCCCAGAAAGCTCCCTCCAGACAGCCCGGAGGAACACAGGCTCCTTCTCCAGGCAGCATCCCAGCATCTCCCCTCTCCACGCTGGAACAAACTCACTGAGGACAATCTGGAGCCTCCCTAGGCTAGAAGGAAAATCATTCCCAGCTCCAAACCCCTCCTCCATCTTTCCCCCATCGATTTCCCCATCCAATCCTTCCAACAAGGCTCTGGAGCTGCCCAGAGCCAGGGCAGGGATCTCCAGGGATTCTTCCTTCAGCTACACTTGCAAAGGATGATCTGATGCCCTTGTTTAGATTTGTCAGCTCCCATCTCTGGGAGAAGGGGAGGAGAGGCAGCGCCAAGCACGGATGCACAACAGACTTATTAAAATCCATAATTAACTGCTGCTCGCTGGCTGTTTGTAAAAATTCTTTGGTGTTGATGAATACAGGAAAGGCAGAAAAGCCTCAAATACTCTTGTGTTGTAGAATTCTAATTCCAGCAGAGTGGCAGCTCCAAGCACAGGGAACACCTGGAGGGAGCAGCAGAGCAGCAAAAGAGCTGCTGCCAAATTCCTCTCAGCTCCTCTGAGCCCAGCAACACCTCCCACCCTCCTTCTTCCCATCACCTGCTCCCCTGCAGCTGGAAATCCAAGATATTGCTGTCCTAGGAAAAGCAGGAGAGTCGAACAGCTCGGGCTGAGCCTTGTCTGGGGTGGGCAAGGGGAAAAAGAACCATTTCCTAAGAAAATGAGCTGACATCCCTTCCCGAGGAACACAAAGGAATTGCACGTGAAATTCTCACCCCTAATAACCATATCTGGCTGAGATAAATCAGAATCACTTGGAAAATCTCTCAGATCCCCAAAGGCTCCACAGACAATCCCATCCCTGTTTCTGTGCTCTGCTCCTTTCCACAAACCCTGGATGCTCCATTAGCTGTGAGCAGATGGAGGAAATGGGGCCCTTGGGATTCACCCACTGGGACACAAAGGGATTGGGACCAGGAGGTGCAGCATCTCCAGGGGTCCACAGAGACCCCGGGTGGGGGATCTGAGAGAAACCACACAGGGAAAGAGCACCTTTCTCCATCCAAGAGGGTCCCAACAGCTCCCACCCCACACCCAGCCCCATGGGCACCACCCCCATCTCGTTTTCCTGCTTTTTTGGCCCAGAAGAGAAACTGGATGAAAATGCAGAGCCTTGGGAACTGGAGCTGCACACTCCCGGCAGCACCGAGGCACTGCTCCACAGCCCAGCCCAGCACACTCTGCTTTCCAGGAACACCACCCTCCTCTTCCCTCAGCCTTCCCTTTTTTAAAGGTTATTCCAAGGATTACCAGCAGCCCTCGGGGCTCAAGCCATCAGTGCCACTGCTCTCCAAGTGCCCATCAGGAACCAAAGCCATTCATCTCCTCCTCAAAACCTCCCCACATCCTTGTTTTCCTCATCCTTTTCCCACTGCAGCAGGAATTCCAGGGAGCACAGAAGGGCCTGGATGCTGAGGAGCAGATGGATGCTGGGGAGCATCTGCTGCCACACAGGCAGGGCTGCTCTTATCTCCCACCTCCAGAAGAGGTTTTAATTACTGCCGGTAATTAAGCACAGCACGTCTTAGGGGATAACCGACAGCCCCTCGCAGACAGGTATGGGGAAAGCTGCATCCCACAGGCTCCCAGCCAGGTGGGATCCAGGGATCCACACCTCTGTCAGGTCTGACAGCACAGATCCCACCGGAGCTGGAAATAAAACTGCCAGGGAAAAGCAGCTCTGGTAAGGAATGAGCCCCCCAAGCTGGGAAAACCCAGTTCCTGGGAAGCTTACACTCAGAGAACAAAAATGCTGGAAAAGAGGCTCCGTGGAGCTGCCCAACTATGGTCAAAATCAGGATTTATTTTTAAAAATAGCTTGTATTTACTGCTAGGAAAGCTCAGGGTGCTTGAGCAGAGAGCACAGGCTTCCCATGCTCCAGAGCCCAGGGATTCAGTGGGAATGGCACAGCCAGGGCACCCCTGGGCAGGTTGTGTGACCTGCTGGCCCAGCCCTGGCCCCCACACGGAACAAATCCATCTCCCGACACTTCTGCAGAGCAGAGAGGTGCCTGCATGTGCTCTCAGCAGAACACAAACAGTGTCAGCACCCAGGGCTGGCAGGGCCTGAACCCAGCCAGGCGTGCACAGCAGCTCTCGGGAGGGTGCTGCCTTCAGCAGGACTGAATCCCACAGCCCCCAGAGCTGGGATCCGTGCTGGGATCTGCCTGGAGTCCGGAGCAGGAGGATGCTGGAGCCCCAGGCACCAAACACAGCGAGTTCAACACCCAAATCCCTCCTAAATGTCACCTGGAGCACAAAACCCAAAGCCCAGCTCAAAAAAATCACTCAGAGCTTGACCCCCAAATCCCACCCCAAACATCACTCAGAGCCTGACACCCAAATCCCACCCCAAACTATCATCCAGAGCCTGACACCCAAATCCCACCCCAAACTATCATCCAGAGCCTGAGACCCAAATCCCACCCCAAACATCATCCAGAGCCTGACATCCAAATCCCACCCCAAACATCACCCAGAGCCCAATACCTAAATCCCACCCCAAACATCATCCAGAGCCTGACACCCAAATCCCACCCCAAATTATCATCCAGAGCCCAACACCCAAATCCCACCCCAAACATCATCCAGAGCCTGACACCCAAATCCCACCCCAAACATCATCCAGAGCCTGACACCCAAATCCCACCCCAAATTATCATCCAGAGCCCGACACCCAAATCCCACCCCAAACATCATCCAGAGCCTGACACCCAAATCCCACCCCAAACATCACTCCAGGAACAATCCAGTCCAAAAAGAGGCCCAGAAGCTTCCAGAACCCCCCAGTGTGGGGGGAAATTTCCCCAGCAAGGCACAGAACCTTCCAGCGCCAGTGCCACCAGGGCTGCTCCCAGTGAAGGACCAAACCCAGGGGACAGAGGTGACAGCACATGGGGACAAGACATGGCACAGCTCAGGTGCTGCTGGTCCCTGGGACGACACAGGCTGCCAGAACACAGGATTAATTCCCAAATCCCAGGGTGCCACAGGCTGGCAGAAGCAGGACTAATTCCCAAACCCTCGCTGACCTCACAGCTCAGTGTTTAAAAATTAATTCCCTGGGCAGCAGCGGTGGCACCACGTTCAATGTCATTACATGCACCAGGTCCTTTTAAGCAAACTAATTCCTGCTCACTTCCAAGAGCTCCTGAAAGAGCTCCCAGTAGATGAAGTGCTTGGCTGAATCATTTGATGCTGGAATTTTACACATCCCAGTTAATTTAATCACTTCATTTCCGAGGGCTGAGCCACGCTCGCGTCTCCCAGCCTTGGCAGGGAGTGGCCTCTGAAGGGAGCAGGATCAGACACTGAGAATCTCCGGAGGGAGGCAGGAAAAACCACAGCCTCATTACCCACTTGAAAAGAAAGCTGGGATTTTATCAGGAGCTGTTAAGGAAGCAGGCAGCACCAGGCTGGGGGGGAAGGTTGAAGCTGGGGGGGGACAGGGTTGGTGCTGCTGTCCCTGAGCTTCTCCTGACATTCCCAGAGGGTCCTGGCACCACCCCAGCACCCCCAGGAACACCTGCACACACCCCAGCTGTGCCTCCTTCATCGCCCCCCACACCCCTGAATTAATCCATTTATTGCCACGTTGTTCCTGCCCTGTGCCCTTCCCTCCTGCCTGCCTTTTTAATGAGAGCTGAAGCACAGAAATCCACGGGGCAGGAATTGAGGCTGGCACAGGCTGCAGGAGCAGCTATCACTACAAACACAGCCACACATCCCAGATGTTGGAATTCCAGAACAGAGCTGTGCTTACTCCCACTTGGATTTTACCATCTCCAAGACACCAAGAGCAGCTCAATTCTTGTTCTCCAAAATCTCTCTTATTCCTTCCCCCTGGCACTCCAAAGTCACCTGCTGCTCCTTTCATTCCGAAAAGACACGGTGGCTTCAGCTGGAAAAACTCTCTTTGCACATTAATAAAATGAATTTTTAAAATGAAAATAAATTAATAAAAGCAGAGGTTTAACTAACAATGGAAGTGGTACCCATAATGATGGAGTGATTTGGGTGGGAAGGCACCTCACAGCTCATCCAGTGCCACAGGGACACCTTCCCTTATCCCAGGGTGCTCCCAAACCCCAAACCTGGCCTTGGACATTTCGAGGGGCAGCCACAGCTCCTCTGGGAATTTCATTCCAGGGCCTCACCACTCTCACAGCCAGGAATTCCTCCCCAGTATCCCATCTATCCCTGCCCTCTGGCAGTTCAAAACTCTTCCCCCCTGCATGTCGGCTCCTTGCAAGCCAATTCCTAGAAGGAATTCCTCCACTCACAGGCTGCATGTGCTGCTCAGCAGCTTTCTGTGCGCTGGAATAAAAAATCCCATCTGGAATTCCCATCCTCATCCCCCCCAGCACAGGGAAGCAGCACCAAATTCCCAGTTTGGGGCTGGCAGGGCCGAGCACGCGCCTGGGAACAGGGGCCACGCTCAGAGCCGGAAAAATAAAATAAGGAATCGATTTGTGAGGAAAATAAATAAAGTGCTCCTTTGTTCTCAGCCCGTGGAGTTACAAAATCAATCCCAGCTCCCTCTGGAGGGACAAGCAGATTGGATTTCTGCCCGTTCTCCAGGAATAACCGAAGCAGCAGGCTGCTTTCGGGAGCACAATCCATCATGCGCAGAGACAGGTGGGATCAGGAGTGGGACGCCCTGAAGGGATCACACACACACCTCTCCCTTGATCCACAGGAACAAATTCCTGCAGAACAACAGGATTTTTGCACAGATTTCAAAGGGATTGTGGGATGGGGAGAGATTGGGACAGCCTGGAGAGGAGCTGGTGGGGGATCCCACCTCATCCCTCCCATGGGACATCGAGCATCCCCAAATCCAGAGGGGCTGGATCCCAACAAATCCTACAGGAGATTCCCCATCTGCCTCTTCAGAGGAGCAGGAAAAACCTGCAGCAGGAAAACACTGACAGGGAAGGAAATGGATTTGAAGAGAACCCTGCTGGCTGAGCAGCAGACACTTCCCACATTCCTGACAGAATCCCAGTTTTATTCCGTGTGCAGCTCCCTCCAGCCCTGTTCAATGTTTCATGTTCCTATTTTAGGCTGTCCTTGGGATAAAAGCAACGAAGCAAAGCCAGGGCTGGGAGTGACGTGGCCGAAGGGAGAATTCGGCTCTGCCTCAGGGACTGGGATTTTTCCTTCCATAAACTCTGATTTACGGATCTGGGATGAACGGCTCCAGAATGACAACTCCTGTCTCGGGCAGAAGCAGCAAAAGGCTGTGGCTCCAGCTCAGAAATCAAGGATGGCTCCAGGGGTCAGAACCACCAGGATTCCCTCGCTCCAGCCCTGCAGGAAGGACACGCACCATCCTCACCACCTATCCCAGGGGCTGGGGTGGCAAACATCACCCCAAAACCCATCCCAAAAAAAACCCCGGGATCTGAACCACCCCTGGAGTTTATTCCAGAAGGAGCTGGGCTCTTTTTTCTCCTCAGAATCCGAAGCAAATGGATGTCCCTGAGGCCGGGTGGGAACGCAGGGATGACTCAGCTGAGCGGCACACATGGAAAAAATCCTCCTCTTTCCGTCTGCCTCGTGTATTTCCATAAAGGATCATCCCAAGCAGCATTTAGCTGCCTTTCCATGGAAAAGCCCTCAGCATCCCAGGCTGCTCCTGCTGCCAGCCGAAGGCACCTCTGATCCCTGCCCGTGGGATGTGGATGGGTTTGACAATCCCAGACCTGAACCAGGGAAAAACCGACAGGGAGGATGAAATTCTGGGTGTTTTCCAGGGATTTGGCACCCAGCAGGGATGCACCTCCCTGGGCACAGCCAACACCCTTGAGCCACCTCACTGCCCTCTGGGAAAGCTGCTGAGATCCACCTGGAAAAGGATGGAATCATGGAATGGCTGGGGTTGGAAGAGACCTTTAAGTTCATCCAGTTCCATTCCACAGCCACGGGCAGGGAATTTCTCACAATCCCAGCTTTTTCCAAGCCCCATTTCAAACAAAATTAATATAATTCCACAAACTGCCTCTTCCCGAGATGGGACACCAGGGACTGCCCCCCTTTCCACCCTAGAGAGGGATTCGGGGGTGGAAAGAACCAAACAAACACTTCCCTGATTAATTTCAAATCCAAGCATCTCTTGTAGATGCCGAATTCCCTCCCAGCTCCCGGGAGCAGGGAAAGCACCAGGGCCCAGCCCCTCGTTCAAAGGCAACCGACGCCCCTTGGCAGCCAAAGAAATAAATAAGCCCCGTTTTAATTACACTTAATTGGGAATTCAGCGCTGCCTCATCCCGACTTTCAGGCAGTTCACACCATCTGCTGTCACAGATCCATCCCAGGCCTTTGAAGGGAAGCAATCCCAGCTTGGCTTCCTCTCTCCAGATGCCCCTGGGGTTGGAGTTTTATCCCTGAGCATCCCCCGGGAGGGCAGGATGGGGGCCTGGGGTGAGTTCTGAGCTGGAGGAGCCACAGATGGGCAGGGATTGCTCAGCCCTGGGCCCTGCAGATAACGCAGGTTCAGAGATAAAGAGCTTTGGAGCTGCCAACAATGCGGATGAGAAAGCAGCGGGTCTTGAGAAATAAAAAAAAAAAAAACTCAAAAGCAAAGCCCTTTTTCTGTGGAGGGCCCAAGGAGCTGAGAAAAATGGCACTGTCACCTCTCCCCGCAGGCAGCCAGAGGCCACTGGTGCCATGCCCAGGTGATGGGGACACTCAGGGGACACATTGCCAGCACAGCAGCCCTGCTGCTTTCCCAGCTGCAAAACGAGGTTGGAAAAGCACAGTTTGAGATCTCAGCTGCTGTGCCACAGCTATTCCTCATCCAAACCCAAATCTGCAGCCTCCAAAGGGGGGACAGCCCCACTTCCCTGCATCCTGCCCCATCCAGCAGCAGCTGTTCCTGTGCAATTCCCATTCCAAGCATTAAAACACCCAGGAGACCCCAAAACCTCACTCAGTTCGGCTGAAATCAAACCCCATTTGCAGCCCCCGAGGGATGTGCTAGGATGGGCAGGATGTGTGAGCAGCTCAGCCATTCCACAGGCTCAGCTGGGGAGCGAAACTCATTTCAGAAGGCAGAACTAGATCCTCTCTAATTGGGGTTATTTATCCAACACCTCTCCTGGTGGCTGCACAAACTGGGATTTGACGCAGGGATGTGTCACAAACCCAGGCAAGGAGCTCCATCCCCAGCCCCACTGAATTAAAGAACAATTTCAGTACAATCCCCCAACCTCACTGATTCAAAGAGCAATTAGAGCACAAATCCATGAGCCCCACTGAATTAAAGAACAATTTCATTGCAATCCCCCCAACCCCACTGATTTAAAGAGCAATTAGAGCACAAATCCACGAGCCCCACTGAATTAAAGAACAATCAGACTCTAAACCCCCCCAGCCCCAGTGAATTAAAGAGCAATTATGGTGCAAACCCCCCAGCCCCACTGATTTAAAGGGCAATTATAATCTAAACATGGCTTTTAGCTCAACAATCAATACTTGTATCTGGGAGAGCTTCCTGGTGGGAGGGGGGAGGAACTAAACCATTGATTTTTAGGGAAAAGGCATATTCCATCATCCTGTGCCATATACCACGTGCGAGGGCATAAAAGAGAGGCCTGGACATGAACAACGTTCTCAGGCCATCGGGAGCTGCAAGGAAAACGTGTTGAAATTGAAATCAGATGGGAAGGAAATCACAGCACAAATCACATCAGAGCCAGCCATTCAGGGAAAATGAACCTGTGCTCCAGAGGGAAAAAGGCTCCCAAATCCCAGTGAGGGTGAGCTCCATCCCAGCAGCACTGGCACCCAGCTCTGGCTCCAACTGGAGCTAAACTGGGGTGTGAGAGCAAAACCAGCTGGGGGTCCTCACCCCAAATCACAGCCAAGATGGGGATTTGTCCATTTTTGCAGCTCCACAAAGGGCCCAGGAGTGCCCGTGGGTGCTGTCACCTCCAGCAGCTCAGGAGGCCTTTGTGCAGCCTTTTATTCTTTTTAGGGAATAAAAGCACAGCCCAAGGTGCCCCCCAAGCCCCCTTTGCACCCCAAGAGCAGCTGAGGAAGTTTGGGGGTGCCCAGAGCTGAGGAAACAGAAACAGAGACAGGACAGCCCCAGCACCCAAACCACCACCAGAGTGGGGAGTCAAAATCCCAAAGCAGCACAGGCTTTTTTTGGACCTAAATACATCCCTTGGTGTGACACTGCAGGGAAGCAAACAGGTCACCTGCAAAGGGGATCAGAACTAGGCAGGCTATTATTCTATTATTCTATAGAATATTATAAATTATAATATTATATTGTTATATTATATATTATTATATATATTATATAGTCTAGATTATATCTTATATTATTATGTATTATATATTATATATAATAGTATATATTATAATATATTATAATATACTATATATTATATTATATAGAATATTATGTACTCATATAATTATTCTATTTTATATATTTTAAAATTTATTTATTTATTTATTATTTATATTTATATATTTATATCTCCAGGATGTGGTCAAACTGCCCCACACAGACCCACCGAGCCTCAGACCCACTCCAGTGCCCCCACAATCCCTTTTGGGATTGCTCCCATCCCACTTCCCACCTCACAGCCCTGAATCCATGGACCATCTGCACCAGAACAGTTGGGCTATGGCTTTTTCCACACCTCACTATCCCGACAATGTTTCCCCAATGCACAGGGACTGCTGCAGCTCCTGGTTCTCCTTCCATTCCTCCAAAACCTCCTTAGGGTGACTGTAAATTATTCCTATCCCCATCCAGCTGAGGAACCATCTCCAGAAAATAAATGAATTCCTGTGCTTGCTGAACAGAGCCCAACCGAGCTCCACTCCAGGGGCTGGAGGAGCAAACCAATTGTTGGTTTGGTTTAATAAACCTTGAAATTCCAGGGTTTCCCCACTGCAGCTGCACTGGAGTGAAGTTTCACCAAAGATTTGCTTGTGCTAATCCTCTCCCAGCCTCTGGAATGGGGCTGGGCCAGGATTTCAGCTGCTCCCAAACCTCTGTGGGATCCACAGGGTGGATGCAGACACATCCCTGGAGAGGTTCCTGCCCTGAACACCCTAAATCAGGAGGGATTTCTGCAGGACTGATGGCAGCACCATCCCCTGCCTGTCCCTGCCACCTCTGGAACCAGGAGCCAGCAGAGCTGCAGGGATGGAGAGCAGCTCCTGGGGAATTTATTTGCTCCAGCTGCAGAATTAAACAGATATCACAGACTGAGAGGTGCAGCCAGGGAAGGAAAGCTCCATGAAAACTGAACAGAGTTTAGGGTTCATTTGGGAAAAGGATTCTCTGAATGGCCACGAGCACCACAAAAACCTCCCTGCAGCTCCCAGAGCGTGAGGCCTCCCTGGCACATCACTCAGCAGACATTAACAAATAAAACTCCTGGATCAACAAACCCCCCTGGAACTAAAGATTAGCTGCACAACCCCCAGATTGCATCTCCAGAGCCCTTGGACACGGCACAGGTCACCCAGAGCCAGGCTAGCCCTGGCAGGACACAAGTTCTTATGGCATTTCCTGAGGGATCAGGCTGCTGGAGTCAAAATCCTAATGCCTCACACCCAGAATAACCTGCTCTGTGTGGTTTATTCACTGCAGGGCCTCTGCAAATAAACCCGAGCAGAAACGGAGATGTTTCCACCTGGTGACAACACCCAAAAGCAAAGGGCAGCAAACACCAGGGCTGCTTTTAGCCCTGGAAAGTCAAAATTCCCAATCCCAGGGGCAAGGCCGTGATGGGAATGATGGGGGTACGGATCTCTGACTGAAGCAGGCATTTCATCACTTCGGCAGGAATTATGTGCCCCAATTTCATTTATTTCCTTGGCGCTCTGGGTGCATAAATCCACGTTTAGGCAGGACTATAAAAGCCGAGCACGGAACCCAGGCTGACAGGGATGGTCAATAACCATTTGAGACGCTTCAGAAAGGGGCATTAGGATGTTTTTTAATCAATACAGGCACTGCCACAGGCATTTAGCACCCAGGCTGCCTGTGAGGCCTGCAAATGAATTGATGGCTTGTGAAAGCAGCAGTTTTGTGGATCAAGCACAGTGTGAACACATCAAAGTTATTACAGACAGAGTCGGGATCGTGGAAAATTTTAAAACATCCCATTTTTAAGAAAAAGTTTTGTGTTATGTAAGTTACAAGAGCCTAATGAACCTTTTGGATGCACACAGGAGGCTCCAGCTGAATGACCCCGGTCAGGCCCGAGGGTTTCATGGCTGGAAAGGTTGGATCCATCATTTCTCCCTCACCTCTTCTGCTCAGGGAGGAAGGGAATGAGGAGAAAATCCACAAGCTGAGCATCAGCAGCATGGCCGGGGAGGTTCTCCCCTCAGCACAGAAAGCTGGGACAATATATTTATATATTTATATATAAGGCTGGGATTCCTGAAACCAGGTGGAAAAATGGGAATTTTTTGGCTCCAAGGACAAGCCACACTGATGTGCTACCTCAAGGATCAATACCAAGGCCAAAAATCAGCTCCTGCTCTCTCTTTGTGGTGGATCCCGAAGGGTTTTGGCTTTTCTCATCTCCCCAGCTCCTTCCATCACACCTCAGTGCACTGAGAGATGCTCCATGAGCAGCTTCTGCTCCCTCCCTCTGCTCTGCAGCCCCTCTGGCAGCCCTGGTGCACAGAAACTTCCTTTGGAGGGGAGAAAAACAGCAAAAAATCGGGGGAAATGAACTTAGGAAGGGGGAAATGCTGCCAGGGGGGCCCAGCAGGTCCCGGGGCAGTACAGCAGGGACCCTCAGCAGGACTGGCACCGGCATGTCCCCAAGCCACCCCACCCTGCTCCAGGGCTTCCCCAGCCAAATCCCCATCAGGTTTGATGCAGCAGCTCCAATTTAAGAGGAAAAAATACAATTTCTGTGTAATGAGGTTTCTCTGTGGCGCCCCCAGACCGCCCAGCTCATTCAAGTAACAAGTTTAACAAAATTTCATTTCTTACAGACACTACTGCAAACACAGGGTTCCTTTTGTGGCTGGATTTCCTCCCCGAGCAGCCAGGCAGGGATGGAAGGACACCATTCCCTAAATCCAGAAAAACCCACCTGAGTCATTGCAGCAGATTGCCTTCAATAATATCAGTGATTTCCCAGCACCTGCAGCCAGGGGCACAACAGGATCGGGGAATGGATTGGGTGGGAAGGGAAATTAAAGGTGATCCAGTGAAATTAAAGATGATCCAGTGAAATTAAAGATGATCCAGTGCCACCACCCCATGGGCAGGGACACCTTCCACTATCCCAGGCTGCTCCAAGCCCTGTCCAGCCTGGCCTTGGACACTGCCAGGGATCCAGGGGATCCACAGCTGCTCTGGGAATTCCATTCCAGGGCCTCACCACCCTCACAGGGAGGAATTTCTCCCTCCCATCAATCCCAACCCACGCCCTGCCAGCCTGAAGCCATTCCTCCCTGTCCTGTCAGGAAATCTTTCCAGGAGACAGACACACATCCCCAGAGCAGCAGAGATGCTGCTGCTTCTCCAGATGCTTCCTTAGCCACTTCTCTGGAGTTTGGGTCAGAAATTCCCCTGCCCTTCCCTCCCTGGGGCCGGAGCTGTGCCAGGCACTCCCAGCTGGGCATCGCAGGGATATTTGGGATTCAATCAGGAGCTTTACACCCACATTGCTGTGCCCTCCCGTGCCCCAGCACCTTCCCAGAGCTCTCCCAGCTGCGCTGGAGCAGCGAGGATGTTCCAGGGGAGCGGAGGAGGGAACAGCATCTCCCACTGGGCTGGGGAATGGCATGGGCTGAATCAGCGGCACCAGGACAACGTCAGCTGTTCCATCGCCAGCTGCCGTGAGTCACAGCTCGAGTTTCCAGGTGCCCTGGCGCCTGTAAATCCTTTCTGGGAACTGCCCCAGAACACCCGGAGGGGTCAGGCCTGGCTCCAGCCCTGCGGTGACCCTGCCCTGGACATTTCCAGGTGTTTCATCCCGAGGAAAACCCAGCAGGATGGGCTGCCCCGAGCCCTGGGGGCTGAGGGAGCAGGGCACAGCCCACCCAGACACCCCTGGTGGGCTCCAGCAGCACCCCCAGCACGGAGCAAACCCCCTCAGCCTCACCTCCATCTGCTCCAAAGCACAGAAATACAAATTACAGCCCTTGCCTTCCCGGAGCTATCACAGACAAGGTTGGATTCTCCTTCCTCGGAGTAATTAAAGCCTGGTGATTATCCCACTCATCAAACACAGAGTCTAGACAGACTTCTCAGAGCTATTCAGGGCGAATCCACCCATCCTCCATTTCCCAGGGATACACACACCTTACTCCAGGCACCCACGAGGCACAGACAGCTTTCAGCAGCTCCCAAAAAACCTCAATTCTATTCAGGACAGCCTGGAGAGCAGCTGGAGCATGAGGGAGCAGAGCTCCAAGCCCTGTCTCGGTGCTTCCCCTCTCCCAGCAAACACAAGTGATGGAAAACCAAAGGATTTGGGATGGTGGGGAGGACAATCGTGGAATGGTTTGGGTTGGGAGGGAGCTTAAAGCTCATCCCGTTCCACCCCTGCCACGAGACACCTTCCACTGGCCCACGTCACCCCAAAACGCTGCTGATTGAGGCAAAAAAACCAAAACAGAATGAGGCTTTTTTTCTCCCAGCAGAGCAGGTGAAGGAGAGGTGGAACTCCCACCTTTCCTCACCTCCCCTTCCCAAGGTCTGAAGGAACCTCGAGGCTGCTGGCAGCACCCAGGATCCCTCTGGGAGCAGCTCCGAGTGTGACCACACAGCTCCTGCTCCCAAACCCTCCCCCAGCCACGCTAAAAATGCATTTCCAGCTCCACAATGAGCCTCAGCCACAAATCTCCCTGGGGAGATGCAGGTTTCCACACTTCCCAGCCATCCCCATCCATCCCCAGGCACTGGAGACCACGGCAGAACAAGGCAGCTGCTGCTTTGGGATTTTCCTTTGTTTTCACAGCTTTAGCGATTTAAAAAGTTGTAAATATGAAGGAAGGGTCAATGATTCAACAGTGATTAAGCCTGAAATATTCCACTTAGTACCCATTAGAGTTTGAAAACACCCATTATGTTCCCAGAGCGTTCCCCAGAGCCCAGGCAAGCACTACCCAGCTCTGGGGAAAGCAGCTTTCTTGGAAGGCTGGAGGGATCTTGTGAAAATACCGAGTTTATTTCAGCAGAAAGAAAAGGGAAGAAAAAGAAAAAGACAATAAAAGAATTAATGTATTGTAGGCTCTTAATACCATTTCCCCAGAGAGAGGAAAAAACAACAAAGTCTAATGGAAATTTGCTATTCCCAAAACCATTTGCACTGTTATTGTCTGCAGCTAAAAGGAGATGAAAAACATAAAAAACTCAGCTGAGAACTGCAGGGCTGAGCACTCCTTCCTCCCCTCGAAGAATAAAATTAAACTGCACCTGAGATGGGAAGCTTCCACCTGACAAAAATATCAATTCCCCCCCCCCCCCCCAACGCAGCTGCCTCACAGCCCCAGGGCTGGAGCTGCCTGGAGCTTCCTGAAGGATGCAAAGCTCATTGCATCGAGCACAAAACACTCTGGAAAAACCCGAGCTGCTATTCCAAATGCTGTGGATTCGCAGCACTTTAGGAAACGTGTAATTAAGCAATGTGGTTCTATAAAAGAGGCTGATTTAAGAGGGGAGCAGTGCTATTTCCCTGCAAAAAGGACCATTCCTTCAAATCAATCTGCTCCCAATTGCGCTCGTGGTGTTTTAAACCACGATTTCAGTTGCTCTCCAAGTAAATAATCAGAGGAGAAATAAAATTAATTTACTAAATGATATTTTCTTTGTCTCCTGAAGTGCTGCTGTCGATGGAGAAGGAGCCAATTGTGCTGTCCCAGGGGAGGTGTCCCCACCACCCACCCCAAACACACCCAGGGGCTGGGGAAACCCAAAGAGGTGCCCGAAATTCCTTCTTTAAAATCTGTTTAGGGAGGAAAGAGCTGCCAGCACGACCTTGTGTTCCACCCTCTGGCAGCTGCAATTGGATTAACCTCTGGAATGAGGAGGGACACAGCTCTGGCTGGGGAGGCCACAAGGGGCAGGGGTGGAACTGGGCAGGGTCAGCGGAGCCCACGCTGGAATAACCCCGGGGAAGCCGAGGATTTCACTGGCCCAGCACCGCAGAGAGCTCCTGATCAATAATTCAAGGCCCAGACAGTGCAAGCGGCTTTGGGAGCTGCAGGAGAAACCGAAGGAATGATTTGTGCAAGAGGAGGCAGCAGAGAAGGAAGGAAGGGAAGGAGCTCTTGGCATGTGTGTGGGAAAAGCGCTGGAATTTCAATCCCATCGGAGTGGAACAGGGGCTCTGTGCACTCTGGGGGTGGTATATGGCAGGATGCTTGCCTGGATGGAGCCCAGCTCTACCTATCCGGATGGAGAGCTCGCTGCCGACGGCGCGGGCGGGATCCTCGTCCTGCTTCTCCTTCGCTCGCTGCTCACAGCTCAGGGCCAGCGCGGCGTGGGAAGGGCCAGTGAACCCCTGCAAGGCAACACAGACACATCAGGACATCGCAGAGCTGCCCCCAGCCTCCTCCCAGCCTCATCCTCTGCCATCCAGGGGATTGGGATTGACTGGGACGGATTGGGATGGATTGTGCTGTCACAGCAGCTTCTCACCACTGCACCAAGAGGTGTCATTTGGGCTTGAAAAGGACCTTAGTGACCACCCAGTGCCACCCCTGCCATGGGCAGGGACATCTTCCACTGTCCCAGGGTGCTCCAAGCCCTGTCCAGCCTGGCTTTGGACACTTGCAGGGATCCAGGGGCAGCCACAGCTTCTCTGGGCACCTGTGCCAGGGCCTCCCCACCCTCACAGCCAGGAATTCCTTTCCTGTCTCCTGTCACTACAGCTCCTGATAAAAAGGAATCCGGGTCAGTGTTTCTGGATGTCCTCAGGTTCCCCAAACCCACCCAGAACTACAAAGCCAGGAGGAAATGTGGGATTAGAGACACAAGAGCACAGCTGGGAGAAGGGAACGTGTCCCATGGCAGTGATCTGTGACCTGCTGTCACCAGCTCTGCACTGGGAGCAGGAGCCCAAGTCCCCTTCTCCTTGCAGGGCTGGGAGTGAACCCCGGGAGTGGTCCCAAGGAGGGAAGTGCAGGGTGGGATCACCTGGAATCACCCCCAGGAACAGAGATCACCTGGAATCACCTCCAGGAACAGGGATCCAGCTGTGTGGGATCACCTGGACTCAGCCCCAGGAGCAGGGATCCAGCTGTGTGGGATCTCCTGGAATCACCCCAGGAACAGGGATCCAGCTGTGTGGGATCTCCTGGAATCACCCCAGGAACAAGGATCCAGCTGTTGGACTGATGGCAGCAGAACAGCCCAGCACCCCCCGAGCCAGGCCAGGAACAGGAGCTGGGGCGGGGGGGGGTCACACCAAACCCAAAGAAAGGTTAAAGATGAATAACTCAATCGTCTCCTCTGCCCTCATTTGCATAATTGTCTGAGCAGGGCTGTTAATACTCATCACATCCCTGCAGGGCAGCCCGGGAGCTCTCACCTCCATGAACCCAGCGACTCCAGCAGCAGGAGCTGGGATTCAATCCCTGGGGGAGATGGAGAGCCTCCCCTCCCAGCCCAGCTGCAGCTCCAGCCAGCTGGGACAGCAGGGAGGAACGGAGGAATCCTCCAGCAAAACCTGCAGATGGGACACAGGAAAGGGCCAGGGGAACTTCACTGGCACAAGGAATGGAGGGAATGGGAGCTCGGGGGCTCATCCTGCTGCTGGAACCTCTGCAGGGTGGGCTCCCCAAACAAGGAGGAAGTCACGGAATCATAGCACAGAATCCTGGAATGGTTTGGGTTGGAAGGACCTTAAAGCTCATCCCACTCCATCCCTGCCATGGCAGGGACACCTCCCACTGTCCCAGGGTGCTCCAAGCCCTGTCCAACCTGGCCTGGGACAGTTCCAGGAATGTGGCAGCTCCTCTGGAAATTCCATCCCAGCCCCTCCCCACTTTCACAGGGAAGGATTTGTCCCCAAGATCCCATCTGTCCCTGCCCTCGGGCAGTGGGAAGCCATTCCCTGTGTCCTGTCCCTCCATCCCTTGTCCACAGCCTCTCTCCATCTTCCTTGCCCTTTAGCAGGCTGCTCCTGCTAAATCCAAATGGATTTTCACCTCAGGAAAGGGAGCAGCATCCAGAAACATCAAACCCCAAAGCGACCCCACAAAGCTGCACTGAGATGGAGGCGAAGCCAGAGCTATTTCCATAGATTTGGCACGGCCAGGGACAATTTGGGACAATATTGGTGACCTTCAGGAAAGCACACGGCTGATCCCAACTGAGACTGCTCTGAGTCATCCCAGCCCGGGCCCTGCAGGAGGCCCTTAATTGGAATATGTCAGTGGGTTAAAAAACATTGCGAAGAGAAGAGGAAAGGCAAGTGGCATTAATTAGTTCATGGCAGTAATTAGCGTCAGCCGAAATAACCACGGGGGTTGATTATTGCAGAAAGCGAGAGGCAGGCAGAGATTTGGACAGGAAGAGTTTGGAGGAAAACTATTCTGGGATGTGGGAGTTCCCACTGCTCTCATCTGCTCGTGGAATGATAACGGAGAAGTTGTGGGATTGGCCTGGCCCTGCATGGAAAAGCAAATGAGGGGGAAAAAGTATCTTTTATATAGGAAAAAAGTATCCTTTCTGATAAAAAAAATGGCCATTCTTTTAGATTTTTTTTAAAAAGGTATCCTTTTAGGCAAAGCAAGGATGTGGGATCACATTCCCCCTGCCCAAGATTTTAATTGATCTGAAGCCAATTTTAAAAAGAATTAGAGAGTGAGTGACACCTCTGAGAAATAATCTGCTCTTCTCCAGCTGACCAAAGGGGGAGAATAAATCCATAAAGAAATAGTGATGGATTGAGAGTGACTTCGGGAGATCCCTCAGTCCCAAAGCTGCTTGTCCAGGAAGGTCAGGGATGCTGCTCCTCCCGTGCCAGATTTGAGCCCAGCAAATGGAAAAGGCTCTGCAAAGCCCCAGGAAACAGAGCTGCACCCCCTGATGGAGAAAGCACCACAAGGAGCATCTCCAGCCCCACAGGAAGCAGGGAGGAGTCCTGGAGCTGGGAATTGGGAAGGAAAAGTGCACCCACAGACAAAAATCCCAGGGTTTTCCAGCAGATCTGCTCCGGGATCTGCTCCCCACAGCAGCCAGAGCTTTCCCTAATAACTGCAGCCAGGGAAGTTCGGTGGATATTAGGTCGGGCTGGGCTCGGTTTATCTGCAGCTAACGGCACATTATGTTTTATTCCCTGCTAATGATCAGATCACTCACCATTCCCAAGAACTGCCAGCAGCAGCTTTAACCAGCAGCCTGCCAGGGCAGGGGAGGGAATCCCCTCCCTCTGTGTCCCCACGAGCATGGGGACAGCCCTGGGGTGACACTGGAGCAGCCCCAGCTTGGGGGGATCCCCTAGGAGCTGATGGAGACTCTCGGAAGTGCCAAAATGTGCATTGTCCTGAGCTGGCAGCAGCAGGAGGGAGGCAGAGTCACCCAAAATCCTCCCAAATCCTTCAACAACACGAAAGAATCCCCCAGCCCTGCCGACCCAGGGATGTTGTTTCCTGTCCCAGCCAGCCCAGCACAGCTGGATCCCCAAAACAGGGACAGGGAACACCCCATGGCACCAGCCCCACCAAGGCAACATGGGCACAGCCCAGTCCGTCCTTCTGCTCCAACAACATTCCTCTTACAAATAAACACACAGATTTTTCTCACTGGCACATTTGGGGCTTTTCCCTTTCCAGGAGGGGACACAGGCAATTCCCAGGCTCCTCGGGAAACCTGGGATGTTTCTTCCCAAAGGAGGTTGCTTTCGTAACCTCTGCCATGACAAAAACAAAAGCACAGGAATGTTTTCCCTCCTTCTGCCATGGGACATGGAAAAAAAAAAAACCCAAACAACTCCTTCAACAAACAACCCCATCTCTGCAACATCAGGAAATTCCTGTCACCAACCTCCTTCCTGCCAGGAATCCTGGAAAAACCTCAGCCACAACCAGTAAATCACTTTCTCAATGGAATAATTGCTCCAAGTGGAGAATTTGAGCCCACAAGTGCTGCCCAGCAAAACCAGTTAGGCTGGAGATCCACTCCCAGTTGTTTGCTGGGAGGAGATTCACATCTTCCAGCCACAGCCAGACCTTGAGGGGCATTTTCCTGAGGGATATTTTCCTCAGGGACATTTTCCACACACCCCCAGTACCCGCACCAGCACGTGGCAGAGGTTTATGCCATGGAGGCAGCCCCACAAGGTGAGATTTTCATGGTTTGCACTGAACCTTGGAGCTCCAGACAGGATTAACAGGAGCTGTTCCTGCTGATTAAACCCTGACAGGGACCAGTTCCACCCCTTTTCCCACTCCCTGCCCCCTTCCCACCTTCTGTTTGGAGCGTGGCAACGTTGATTTTCACAGGCTTTGTGCCAGGGTGAGAGGAAAAGCAAACAAACCTTCAGTGAACAGCTCGTTCCTCCCCAGCATTGCCCTCAGGAAGCATTTGCCGAAGGGAATTGGTGAGGAAGGGCGAGCTTTGGGGTGTGGGAGCTCTGAAGGGGATGGGGAACGCTCCTTGGAGGGCTGGCAGGATGCAGCAGGCTCAGGCAGCGATCCATCAGCCCTCAAATGAAGAGCCACGCCGTGCCAGCAGTGCCTAATTCCATTAGTGCAGCACACGGCTTCCTCTGGATCCTCAATTATCCCCGCGGACGTGCCCGAGGCCCCGGCGAGGAGGGAGCAGCACCAGCTCCTTCTCCCACATCCCAACCATCATCCCAGCCTGCAGGACCAGCCCAAGGCTGTGTTGTGTGGGATTTAGGTCCTGTCCACGTCCTGCACAGCCCAGGATTACCCAAACAGCACCAAAACCCCAAAGACACAGCAGCTCCTTGTGGGGTGGGCAGAGCTAGGGAGCCTCCAGCACCTTCCACACCAAATCCACAGGAGAGACCCTTCCTTCCCCTCAGGGAGTGCAATTAATTCCTTAATTCATGACAGAAGAGAGGCATAATGAGGGCAAGGCACTTTCTGATCACCACCAAGGTGCCAAACAACTTCTCAAGGATCCACAGAATGGTTTGGGGTGGAAGGACCTTAAAGCTCATCCTGCTCCATGGCAGAGACACCTCCCACTGGACCAGGGTCATCCAAACCCTGTCCAGTGTGGCTTGGACACTTCCAGGGATGAATTCCTCTCCTTTGGGAGCCTTTCCAAGCCTGCAGATGCCCTGAGAAAACTCACCCACTCGGTGTTTCAGCCCCAAAGCCTGCGGCCAGCAGATCCAAGTGCCACCTCTGCCACCATCCCAGGGACAACTGGAGCAGGATGGGGGGACAGGAAAACACCCCTTGGAGATTTTCCCAGCCCAGGTGTGGCACAGCCCCAGGGGACACAGACAGGACAGCCACAGCCACGTGGCCCCTGCAAGACACCCCCAGATCCCAATGCCAGCCTCATCCAGGCTGAGCAGAGAACAATCTGGTTTTTCCTAAATTTCCCAGCAGTGTTTCCCTCTCCAGCAGCTCCTCAGCCCACTAAAAGGCACAATGGGAAAAAAAAAATCCCACTGGATAAGAGGAAATCTGGTTTACAGCCCTCAGCAGCAGCCACAAGCTGAGGGGCCAGCGAGCATCCCCTGGGAATGTCCTCCCTGGGGACTGTCCTCCCTGGGGACACAGCCCTGGGGCTCCAGACCTGTGGGGATGAGTTTCCCTGAGTTTCCCAGGATCCATGGGAGCAGCTTCCCTCTCCCTGCCATTCCCCAGCCAATGCCAGAACCTCTCCTGCTGCCTTCCCTGACATTTTAATGGCAGGTTTCCCTTTCACCGTGGGGGAATTAATTTGGGGTTGTGCTTTGAGCAAATTCAAAGGCAGATCTGGAGATCAAAGAAGAGCTGAGGAAGCATCCGAGCCCCCAGATAAACAGGGACACGAACAGGAGTTCCGAGGGAGGGGATGGAGGACACCCCTTTGTGCTCTTCCTTCTGGGAAACTTCTCCTCTTTCACAATTCTGAGCCAGGCCCAAATAGAAATTGAAATTCCGTCAGCAAAGGAGGAGGAAAAAGCCCGTGGAACATCAGCAGCCTTCCCAGGAATTCCTGCTCCAGGAGAAAGGGGCACAGGATGGAGAAGGGAATGATGGAGGGAGGTGGATCCAGAGCAGGAGCTCATGGAGTGAAGAATTCAGCCAAGTTTTCTCAGGCCTTGCTTTTAACTGACCAGGATGGGAGGGAATTTAACACCCCAGCTTGGATTCAAGGAGCTCAGCTCTGCTGCTCCAGCTTTGGGGCTTCCCAAATCATGTTTTTATGAAATGCTTGATGCATAATGAGAGAGAATTCTAATTAAGAGCAGCTGACAAATTGCACTGTGGCAGTAAATAAGCTTTTACCTCCATTAATAAAATGAAATGCTTTGCTAGAAATTAGGATAATTACAATTTTGTGGGGGTTTTTTGACAAATAATTCCAACCTATCCAGCCACAACTGGATTTCAAACACTAAACCACTGCCTGGGGACTGGGGAGGGGTGGGAAGCAGCCAGGTTTTCCACAGATCCTATGGATAAACAGAGTGAAAAGAAAATTTGGGGTTTCTGACTCTTTCAGAGGATCCCACGGGTGGGTTTAGTGGCCTGCACCAGGATTTCCATGGCTGAAATCCTGCCTGGGACAGGGAATGGGGATCAATCCCACACAGATCTATAACCTTTGGGTTGGGTTTAATTGATAAATTAACAAAACCCACGCCCAGATAACTCTGATCTATTAAGAGCTGGAAGGGAAGGATGTTTCCCAATGGAAGGCTTTGCCACATTCCCAAAAAACAAAATTCCCCTTCCTTCATCATCAGAGCCGGATCCCTCCTTTCCCCTGGAGCCTGTGGAAAAGGGCCAGGACTCCACAAAACCAAACAAACACAAGGGCTGCTGTTTGTTTTGCCCCAAGCCAAGGAAATCAGAGCAAAGCAGGAATGCAGGAGCCAGGCTGAGGATCCATCCTCACCCTCCATGAGGGAAAAGCTCCATTCCTGCAGCACCACTTGAGTCCCACACTCCAAAATTTAATAAAGCAGAAAATCCACAACCCCTGGGTTGAAAATCCTCCACCTACCCCGGCAATGAGGATGTGCAGCTAATTAACTTCCTAGGAGTCACAGCTGAACAGGAAAAGGCACATTAAAATGGGAATGTGCGCTGGGCACATCCCGCAGGAATCAGCAAATTGCATCAGAGGAATCTTGATTCTGATGATAAATTAACACCAGCCACAAATCCAGGCACGTTTTCCCTGCCTCCTGGAATAATTAACCCATCAAATCCAGCTCCATGCCAGGCAGGAGTGGAGAAGCAGGAGAAGGTTTCCAGCTCTGCCAGGTGGGAGCACCGACAGGAAAATCGTGGGCATCCTCCAACTGCACCCATGGCATCAGTGACTGCCCTGCCAGGTAGAGAATCCCAAAATCACAGAATTACTGAGGCTGGAAAAGCCCTCCAAGATCAGAGTCCAACCTGTGCCCCATCCCCTCCTTGTCCCCAGCCCAGAGTGCTGAGTGCCACACCCAAATGTTCCTGGGACACCTCCAGGGATGGGAACTCTGACCCCTCCCAATGCCTGACCACCCTCTGCAGGGAGAAATTCCTCCTGAAACGTAGGCACGGACCAGGAATCACTTCCTGGTGCCCACCCTCCCCCAAAAAAGATGCTTCCCATGGTTTTCCCCAGTCCAGCTGTGGTTTAGCCCTGAGGAAAAAATTGCAATTTTAAACCATGTGCAGCTACACCTTGATGATCTTTCCTCACCCATGCACTACTCCCAGATTTTCCTCCCAAAAAGTGACTTGCATGGACATAAAAGGCAAAATATTCCTCCTCAAGGCACATTCAGAGCCAGGCCCCATCGCTGGACAGGAGAGGATCCTCGGGTATGTTTATCAAGCTCTCAAAGCCTTCCCAAGGGTTCTTGCCCAAAATAGCTTCAAATTCACTGTGCAAAATACCCAGTCCCAAACTAGATTCCCAAAAAGCTTCCAAGACATGATTTGCACACCCAGAAAAGGGCAGGAGCACCAAAGAAGTTCTGTTTGGAAGGGGTTAAGGGGATTCAGCCTCCTACCAGGAGCATTGTCACTCCTGCTCCGCTCTCATCCATCCACTGCAGATCCTTGCCCTGGATCAGAGCAGATGCAAAGCAGAGCCCAAGTTATTCCCAAGCCCTGGAGCCCAGAGAGAGATTTTGGCTGTGCTGGTGCTGTGGGATGAGGGGTCAGCACTGGCACCTATACAGAATAAACACCAACCCCACAAAAGGCTTCTTTAAAAGGCACTTCAGTCCCTGTTTGTTTAAATCCAAAGAATGCTCTGCCTATCACATGAGGCTTCATTGATTTCCTCTGTACTCAGGATCAAAAAAAAAAACCACCAAACCTGTATCCAGCAGACAAGAAAAAAAAAAAATCCAATGGAAATGGTATTTCCAGGTTGGAATTACAGCCCTGGCTCCCCATCCTCCCTCCCTGATCATCTTTTACACCCCAGGTATTGGCAGGCTCCTGGTTGGAGCTGAGTGATGGCCCAGTAGCTCTTTCCCAGGATTATTCATTAACTCCTGCTGCTCCTGCAGCATCTGCCCTGCCCTCCCTGCCCCAAGGGAGATCCCACAGACTCCAGAACCCCTCGGATCCCACACCAGGAGTGATGGAGCTGCTGCCATGGGCAGATGTTCTATGGTTTTAGATTTCTCGAGGATTGCAGGAGCTGACAGAGAATTCAGGTAGACGAACTCAAGATGGCGAAAGGAGAGCTTTATTTACAAGAAACCTCTTTATATATCCATTAATATTCTAGCAACTATGGGTCAGCAAAGAATCCATCTCCTAAAACTATTGGTCACAGCCAAATAACACCTAATACTAAACACAGAGATGAAGAAAGTAAAAGAATGCAGCTTATCTCTATTCTCTGAGAAGGAACAGAAAGATTCCTAAAACAGTGCAACTACAATGTTCCTGAGGAAAACGAAGCCTGGAGGCAAAGGAGATGAGGCTGATTAAGCCTCATTATCCTATTTAGTAATGATGGGAGCAGAGTCAGGCTGAAGAGGGGGAAGAGCAGGTGGGGCTGGGGCAGCTCATGGAGGGTTTGGCAGCTCCCACCAGGGATTCCTCCCTCTCCCTGCCCGGGTCCCAATCCCAGCAGGGAATTCCTGCTCGCTCAGAGGTGAAGGGCTGAGATCTAGAAAAGGCAGGAGTCAGGAGCTCCAGGAGCCACAGGTGCTCCACTGCACCCAGAGCCCCCCAGAGCCACCCAGAAGGGCTTTGGGAATTCCACAGGAACGCCTGGACAGCTCCTGGGGATTCAGCAGCTCCAAGACAAAGGCAGCTCCCAGAGAATCCCAAAATCATCCAGGGTGGAAAAGCCCTCTGAGAGCACTGAGTGTGACCACCCCAGCACTGCCAAGGCCACCATGGAGCTGTCCCCGAGTGCCACATCCACACAGTCCCTAAATCCCTGCAGGGATGGGGGCTCCGGCCCTGCCCTGGGCAGCTGGGCCAGTTCCTGATGCTTCCAATGCTCCCCATCTTCACCTGCATGTGAAAATCCAGGAGTAAAAGCAGCCAGGGACTGCCCAAAAACCACAGCCAGGGCTGGAGGCACCCTCTGAGCTCCTGTGGGATTCCCCCAGGGAGGGGGAGGCCAGAGCGAGAAACACATCACAAAAACCCAATAAAACACCAAACTCTGAACAAATCCCAGCCACGTCAGCAGAGCCGCAAGACAGATCTGAGGGATGAGAATAATAACACTTAATTCCAGCATTCTTATGCCTTGCAGTAGACCCAAAATAGCTCCTGAGCCATCAGGGACCTGCAGCACTGAATTTTTAAGTAAACTTTCCCTCAAAGGCTTTGGGTCTTGGCATTGAAGACACTGAGCCCTGACCCTTTTTAGGAAAGGCTCCACAGCCCCATCAGCTCTCCCTCTGCACCCCAAACCCCCTCAAACACCAGCTGGAAGCCTTGTTTTAAAAAAAAAAACAAAAAAACGTTCAACAGGAAGCTCCATGTGAGGAGATTTGGCAAAATAAAGGGGAGCCCCTTTTGTAAAACCCCTGGGGTCTGTTTTGGCCATGGTCTCACCCTCCAAGCACCCCCAAATCTCGTGGCGTGGTTTGCCACAGCCCCGAGCAGCATCTCCTCCTCCTCCTCAGCTGGAGGATGAACAAACACGTCCAAGGCGAAAAGGCAGAGATAAAGATGTCATAGATTGGATCTGCCTTTTGTGAGGAATGGAAGGGCTCGGCTGCTCGGGATCATTAACCACTCGGGCTGGGGTTTAACCCTCCCACTGCCGCTGAGCAAACACCGGCGTGCCCCAGCTCCGGGGGGCTGGGGCAGGAGAAAAACCCTTCTTGCTGCCCGGAGAGCTGATAAGGAGTCGATAAAAGCTTTTAGAGGCTGTTGTTATCCAGCCCTGGAGCCGTGCCAGGCAGGGAATGCTCCCTGCGCCAAGAGCAGCAGCTCCACAGAGCTCCAGGGACAGGGACAGGCCACAGCAGCACCCCCAGCACCTTCCACCCTCCACGACAAAGCAGCCCTGAGATGGAGCTGAACTCCAGACCCTCGGTGGGAATGCCAGGGCTGAACCCTTGGCCAAACTGCAGTGCTCCCCAGGGAAAAGCTGCGCTCCGAAGGAAGGGAGATGGCTCCAGAGCCACATTCCTGACCCAGCCCAGCCCAGGGATGGCTCAAGCCTCACCAGGCACTTGTTTTTCATTTCAACACGCTCAGCTTTAACCTCTCCCCGTGTTCCCTCCACACATCCCCTGCAGCCTCGCCAGGTCTGTGCCCTCTTCCCAAAGACTCCCAAAAGTGCCATCCTGAACAGCTCCAGGAGCCATTCCCACTGCTCTGGGCAGGGGACACAGAGCCCCCCACCCTCTGCCAGCTCCTCTGACCCTTCCCGAGGTATCCAGGGGGAGGAAAAGCAGCATTTTGGGTTAAACAGACCCTGTTCATTATCCATGGAGAGACCCCAGCACAGGGACATCCCCTTTGTGTCTAACGCATCCATTGGCACTGGGAGTGACACCAGAATATCCAGGAATTTTCCTCACAGCTGAGGATGGATCTGAGTGGAGCTGTGATCTTGTTAGGAGAGGCTCCAAAGGCCAGGGAGGGGGAAAGGTTGGACCTGCAGACTCTGCCCTTCGAACAGAAAACCTCACGTTCCTTCCCCATAACCACAGGCAAATCAAATTCCACTCAACTAAATATTACAATTATTTTAAAATCTCTTTGGAGATCTCTTCACTGACTGCACCATCCTTGTGTTTGCAGACACAAAAATCCAACAGGTCCCCATTTATTTCTTTCTTTAATCGCAGGCCCAGGCTGCTTCCTTGGATTGTGCAGCGCTCCAGGGTTGGCTGCCCCTGGGCTGGGACGTGAGGTCACACCTGAGCTGCCTGGGGAGTGGTGCCAGCAAAAAGAACAAAAGCAGAAGCAGGAAAGGGGGGAAAACATTGGAAGATTTTTAAAAAAAAAGAGCTCAGCCTGCCTAAAGCTACATCCAGCACTGCCAGAGCCAGCCAGGGCTCGGGGAAATCAGGGATTCATTAAATCTGGGAGAGATATCCATGTCCAGCTTCCAGCTGCTCTTCCTTGCAGTTGGAGGAAGGGCAGGAACCCCCAGGCCAGGAATTCCCACTCACCAGCACTGGGATGAGACCTCATAATGGAAATTCCCACTGACCAGCACTGGGATCAGCCCCCAGAACAGGAATTCCCACTGACCAGCACTGGGATCAGCCCCCAGAACAGGAATTCCCACTCACCAGCACTGGGATCAGCCCCCAGAACAGAAATACCCACTGATCAGCACTGGGATGAGCCCCCCAGGCTCAGAATTCCCACTCACCAGCACTGGGATGAGCCCCCCAGAACAGGAATTCCCACTGATCAGCACTGGGATGAGCCCCCCAGAACAGGAATTCCCACTCACCAGCACTGGCATGAGATCCCAGGCCAGGAATTCCCACTGATCAGCACTGGGATGAGCCCCCAGAACAGGAATTCCCACTGACCAGCACTGGGATGAGCCCCCAGAACAGGAATTCCCACTCACCAGCACTGGCATGAGCAGGTCGGCCCCGTACACGAACGCTGCTCCCAGAGCAAAGCCCGCGGCCACCGGGAAGAAAGAGAAGGCTCCGAAGGTGCCAGATTCCTCAGCCATCTCGATGGCTGGGGCCAGCAGGGACCAGTAGGAAGCAGCCAGCATGACCTGGGGACAGAAGGAGAGTGGTGAGACGCAGTGGGACCAAAGGGAAGCCGAAATTCCAGTGGAGAAATGGCTGCAGGCCAAGGATCCAGAGGGAATGAGCAAAGTGATCCCAGAGGCAGCAGCAGGAGGATGCTGTGGGAAAGGTGACCCCAACTCTCTGCCCAGCAACCCCCAGCACCCCATGAAATCCCCTCTGCAGGATGCTCAGAATGCCAGGATGGTTTGGGTGGGAAGGGACCTTAAAGCCCATCCAGTGCCACCATCCAGTGCCACCATCCCATGGGCAGGGACACATCCCACTGTCCCAGGCTGCTCCAAGCCCTATCATCCAACCTTGGACACTTCCAGGGATCCAGGGGCAGCCACAGCTCCTCTGAGCACCTGTGTCAGGGCCTGCCCACCCTCCCAGGGAACAATTCCTCCCCAATTTCCAACCCAAACCTCCTCTCTCCCAGCCCAAAGCCCCTAAGGAGGAGCTGCTGCTCAGCTCTCCCAGCTCGAGCACTCGGAGCAAACTCTCCCATCTCCGATCTCTCCCAGGAAGGGAGGAAGGAGCTGCCTCTTGCTGCAGACACCAATCCCTGGGGGGTTGTGTAAATCTGAGCTCACTGTGAGTAAGAAGAACGAGGGTTGTCATGTCAGGCTTAAGCACGGCTGTCAAACCTCATATTTCAAATGCCACCTCCTTTAAAAAACAACCACACACCCCAACGTGGAAACACAGGCAACAGGGAAAGGCTCCGGAGAATTATGTTGTCAGCTCATGTTAAGATATCATTTCCCCACAGCAAACAGAGCCCTGCCAGTGCTCAGCCTCCAGATCCTGGCAGCACCCAAGGCAGCTCCGAGGATCCCACCAGCTCAGGGGCTCCGGGGGATGGCGATGACAGAGCTTTGAGCCATCCCAAGGTGAGGGAAAAGTGATTTATTCCTGTGTCATGCAGATAAACCCTTCAACCCCGTGTGCTGGGGGAGCTGGAAGTCATTGTCACGGAATCACAGACCATTCCCAGCTGGAAGAGACCCACAAGGAGTCCTTTAGCAGTTCCCCTCAGCCCATCCTCGAGCTCTGGGTGGGATTTAGGGATTGCCTGGAGCAGCCCAGCGAGGTCAGTGTCAGAGCTGCACTCACCCCATGGTTCAGCTGCAGCTCTGATCAGATGCAGCTCAGGAGCTGACGGAAGGGGGAGGATTTCTGTCAACACCCTGATTTCAGTACCAGATCCACACTGATCCCACAGCTCTGCAATTGCCCAGCCAGCGACAGGAACATGAACCCCAATGTCCCTGAGCCAGCCGGTGGCAAAGGCAGGAGTAAAAGAGGAAAAGCCCCCATGGCTCTCCTTGGATCAATAAAACCAAGGATTTTCCACACCAAGCCTTGCCCTCGCTCCAGTGCCACTGAGCCAGGGAGCAGCTGCTGGCATGGGGACACCCTGCTCCTGCCAGGCTGCATTTGGGCATTTGCACAGCCTCTGTGCTCCAAAGCCAAGATGCACCAACGCCGTAAATCCACCAGTTCTTGGGAAAACACACCAGGGCTGGTGGGGGAGGAGGAGCAGGCAGGAGGCAGCTGAGTTACCTAAAGCATTTCCAGGCCAGGGGAACCCAAACCCTTCCCTGGGACCCAGCAGTGGAACAGGAGACAAATCCCAGCTCCAAAACCAACCCCAGGGAATGACTGAATCCAGATCTCTGTCCTCACGCTGGTGGGAATCCCTCCAAACACAGCAGGATTTAAGCTCCAACACCTCTCCCAGGGCTGGGCATCTCATCCACAGGGATTCAGTGCAGGAATCCCCACAATTCTAGGCTTCAAACTCTTCTCACCCCCCAAACCCACAGATCCAGCACCGCCCCAGCTCAGTCCCTGCAGCTGAGGGGCCACACAGGAACTTTTTTCTGCAAATCCAGAAGCAACAGGGCCATGACCTTCACACCCAGGGCTGGCTTTAGCCCACCCTGCTGGGCTAAAATGAAATCCCTCATTAAAGCAGGAAGGCCTGGCCACGCTCCTGTGGGATGCCCAGGATGAGAACGGCATCAAGGGATTTCCACCAAGGGAAACACGGTGTGGGGAGCAGGAAATTCGGGAAAAGGAGCTCCCCTTGGCAGGATGGGAAAGTCAAGGGGAAGATGAGACCCTGGCAGGACACTTTTCCAGCCAAACTTTTCCACTCCAACAACGAGGAGCAGCCTCAGCAGAGCCGAGTGAATTCCTGGGGCTGTTCTAAGGAAATATTCCATCCCAGCCATGCCCAGGGAGGGTTAAGGAGCATGGCTGGATGATTTCCTGCTTCCCCTGGGACAGTGGATACCAAACTCCAGCCCAGCCAGAGGAAAAGCTGTGCCAGGCTGCAGGGAAGGGGGGCTGCAGGTGTCTGTTCTGGTGTCTGAGGCCAGCACTGCAGCACAACAGAGAACGGCTGGGGGAAAAAAAAAAAATCTCATTTAAGGATATCAAGATTTAAGAGAAAAGGCAGAATTCCACATCAGATGCCCCAGCAAGCGAAGCTTTGTCTCTATGGAAACACATCACCTCCGAGGCTCCTGCATGCAGAACCCTGGATTATCTGGGAGTTCCAGGGAGGGAACTGAGGCAGGGAAAGGCAAAGCCAGCGGATGTGTGGGGCTGGGAGGGGCTGAGCTCCCCCACACCATGCCAAGGACCATCCCTCCAGCCCAGGTGACACCTGTGCCACCAGCCAGGGGCAGCTTGGGCCACCAGGATGCTCCCAACACACTCAGGGTGATCCTGGTGTCACCACAGGCTCCCTCACTGCCTGTCCCCTCCAGACACTGCAGCACCCCAGGAACAATTCTCCCTTCCTGCTCTGAGCACAGCCAGCTGGAAGAGCTGAGGGAAAAGCAAATGTTTGCAGGAGTTCTGTGGCTTCCTGAGCCACACCTGGGCCAGGCAGGGGTGACTCAGAGCTGCTGGCAGGGTGACACGGTGGCCACAACTCCTAATCCTAATGGGATTCACAGAGAAATGATAGCCCAAGGATCCCCTAAAAGCACCAGGGTGAATTATCCTCCTCCTCCAGGGAGCAAAGCCAGCTCCTGTCACCCACCGGGGCCCCTAGGTGCCACCAGCCCAGCCAGGACACAGCAGGGGGAGCTGGCAGAGCCCAGGTGACCCCACCACAGGTGGGAAGAGGCACCTCCCCCCAGAGCACATCCCCCAGCACAGGGAATGTGGGGTTCAGCTGGACTCAATGATCTTTAATGAGGAAAACAAAGGTGATTAATGAGTCTGGATGAGGCTCCACCTGTCCCCAGCACCTGGGCCATGACAGCTCCACATTCCCAAGCCCCTACAAAATTTCAAGCCACACAGTTCCACGTTTTCCTTCAAGACAGATTCCCTGTGCCCCACATTGCAGCCTTGATGGAGAGCTGCAGCTCTCTCTCCCCTCTCCTCCTGAGGCTTCAGAGCATCCATGGAGAAGCACAAAGCCAGCCAGGCACAGCAGCCCCCAGGACAACTCTCCTGCCCATCTCCATCGCTCCAGCGCTCCGGGAGGCACTCAGAATCCCAAGGAAACCAGGGGAGTTTAACTGCAGAGAGCCAAACCCAGCGTGGGCAGCTCGGTGTCCTCGTGACCATCCTCGTGCCACCTCCATCCTCAGCCAGCAGGAACCAGGACAGGATGAGGCTCAGCCAGAGCCCTTCCCTGCCCTCGGGGAATTAATTATCCAAAGGATATTAACTCGAGTGGGCAACCAAGCCAAGCGTGGAGGGGCTGCAGGGGTGGCAGAGAACACAGGGGGAGGAGGAGGAGGAGGATGCTGCACTTACCCCTGCGGCAAAGCCCAAGCTCCCATCAAGGACTCGCCTCTGGAAAAAAACCAAACACAAAACACCATGAACTCCTGGGGAAACCAACTGCGCACTGCCCACAGAGCTGGGGACATGGCAAAGGGGTCACAGGGCTGGGGAGGGACTTTGGACAAGGGGGAATGGCTTCCCACTGCAGAGGGCAGGGTTAGATAGGATATTGGGAAGGAATTGTTCCTGCCCATTTCACTCCCAGGGGAAGGTTTTTTACCCCTCCCCAAGGAAGAAAACCAAAGTGCTCCTCCAAAGGGAGCCTCACTTTGCAGCCACCTCCTGAATAAATCATCAGAAGGCCAAGGCATAAATAATAAATCCATCTGGGCGATTCAGAACACCATGGCAAGGGGGCCTCTAATTTTGGAACCAGGATGACTTAAAGCTCAGCACTTTGCTTGTTCTGAGCACGGACTGACCCAAATCCTGCCCTGGAAACGTGGCAGCAAAAGCAGGTTGGAGGAAGGGAACCTACTGTTCCCAACACAGAGCCCTGCCTGCGGCTCCTGAGCCCCAGGAGCACATTCCGCAGCCCAGGGTCAGGAATTTGATTTCCTTCCCCTCTTCTGTGTTGAGAAACAAGCTGGATTGTTCCTCCTCTTGCCCCAGGACCAACACTGAGTCCCTCCAAGTTGGCAGCAGGCAGCCAAGCCCAGCCATGAGCAGGGCATGGTCCTCAGCTCCAGATCCTGCAGGGATCCCAGGGATGAGGAGCTGATCCCAGCACTCACCTGGCCGCTGGAAAACACAAACACCAGCGCTGAGCCTGCTGCCGTCAGCCCCCAGGTGAGGAATGTCCCCAGCATGGCCTGCACCACCGGCCCAGCTCCTGGGATCATGCTGGCCTAGGAGAGAGGAGCAGCCTCGGGAAAAGAGCCAGGTGCTCACAGACAGAGAACAGCCCCAAATTCCACCCAAATCTCTGCACTAAAGGGAGCAGAGCCAGCTCATCCTCCCCATAGCTCCTCTCTCCCCTTTAGGTGAGGCTTTGCAGTTTAAGCTGAGCTCAGCGGAGCAGCAGGGATGGGACACAGCACATCCCACCTGGAGCACGACCCCACAGGGACTTGGAGCTCAGCCAGGCACAAACGGTGCTCAGCCCCCCCCCAGACCACATCCCACTCCATAGGGACCCCTTTTTGTGCCCCAAGCCCAGCTTTCCTGGTGCAGAAGGCAAATGCCCTCTCATCTCCTGGTTTCCTGCAGCTTGGGAAAGAGGGAGAAGGGGAACAAGTCCCAGGGATGGGGACCCGAGCCCACCACGCACTGGGAATGGCCCAGGGAGCAGCACTGCCATGGAAATACACACAGGAGTGGAAATACAGACATATGAATTGATAACACACGTGTGTTAGTACATTTATATGTAAATACAGCAAATACACATGGATTTACACATTTAGATGTAAACAGGTAAGAAATGCACACACTCCTGCCACCTTCAATGGCTCCCCCAGCCCTTAGTCTTGTCCCAGGGCTTCTCCCAACCCCTGCAGGCGCGTGCCCAGCCCAGACTGCCCCCAGCCCCCCAAGGAGACTCCCCCCCTTTCTACAGGGGGGCCTAAAGCCCACCCAGGCGGATCCAAACACCCCCCAGAGCCCCCCCAAACCTACATCCGGCGTTCCACCCTCTCACCCCGCACCCCGGGCCCTCCAGCAGCAGGGCCGGTCCTAGGACCCCCAAAGCCTCCAAACCTGGAGCCTCCAGCTGGTCCCAGGACCCCCAAACCCCCAAACCTGACGCTGCCGGACCTCCGAGCCCCCCAAACCTGGAGTAGCCGGGCCGGACCCAGGACCCCCATCCACCGCAAACCTGCACACCCTTGAACCCCTGGCCCCTCCCAGAACCCGTCAACCCCCCAAACTCGGAGCCCCGGGAGCCCCTGACCCACCCCAGGACCCTCAACGCCCCCAACGTGCAGCCGCCGGCTGCCCCGGCCGGTCCCAGCACCGCCGAGCCCCCCAAAACCTGGAGCTCCGGTGCCGGGACCCCCTCAAACCTGGAGCCGCTGGCCGGTCCCAGATGCCCCGAACCCCCCGACCGCGGAGCCCCGGGGCGGGCAGGCTCCCCGGTGCCCCCGCACCTGCAGCCGAGCCCGGGCCGGTCCCGGCGCCGCTTCCGGGTGCGCACACGTGTCTGCGGCCCGGCCCCGCCCCCCGCGCCGCCACAGCCAATGGCAGCGCGGCGGGGGCGGGCCGCCCGCGGCTCTGCGGTTCGCGCAGGCGCCGCGCGGCCAAAGTGAGGCGGGCGGGCGGCGCGGGCGGGCGCGGCAAGCTGTCACCGCCGCTGTCACCGCCACTGCCGTGTCACTGTCACCGCCCCCCGCTGCAAGGAGACCCCCCGACACAGCTTCCCGCTGGTATCCGTAAAGGCAGCTCCCGCTGTTGGCGCTGGAGTGCCCTGAGAGTCTCTTGCTGCCACCCTCGCGATGCCCACGCCTGTAATCAGCCCCGCTAATTAACAGCCAGAGGCGGCATCTTAATGAGCAGCACGTGGCAGCCTGGGGGAGCTCACGGGGGCAAACAGACCCCGCTCCATCGCTGGCAGCCATCCCTGTCACTCAGAGGGTGCAGCCAGAGTCACCCATCGATGTCACAGAATCCCAGAGTTATTGAGGCTGGGAAGGACTTCGAGGTCACTGAGTCCAAGCTGTGCCTGATCCCCACCTTGTCACCAGCACTGAGTGCCACATCCAGGCCTTCCCTGAATACCTCCAGGGATGGGGGACTCCAAACCTCCCTGGGCAGCCCCTTCCAGTGCTTCACAACCCTTTCCATGAAGGAATTCCTCCTGCTGTCCAACCTGAATATCCCCAAAAGCATCACCACAGGGCACAGGGTGGCTGCAGCTCTGTCACCGATTCCCCCCATGCTGGCATGAGGGACAGGAGCTCACGGTGACAGGCACAGAGCCAGGCCAGCCCCGGTGTCCCCTCTTGTGCCACACCAGGAGCAGAGGGTGGCAGAAGGACATGTTTTTATGAGTTCATCCCAAACAGCCTTTGATCAGCCCCCGCTGCCCCAGCTGGGAAAGGTCAGGGCCATTTGAAACCTCCCTGATTTAGGATTTAATCAATCTCGCCCTGTAATTGCTGCATCCCTCATTAGCTCCCAGGGCCAGGCAGATGCAGGGCGAGGTGCCAGCTGGGAGGGACATGGGGACAGACACACAGAGCTCCCCCCGCCACCCCGGGGATCCCCGGCCGGCTGTGACAGCGACACTGGCAGGGCTGGGGACAGCTGGTGACCCAGCAGAGCTGGCCCTGGGGACACGGCTGACATGCTGCCATGGGCTGGGGGCGGCTGGCAGAGATGGCCCTGCCTGGGGACGTGTGGGTGGCAATGGGGACGGTCGTGGTGACTCTGTGCAGAAGCATCAGCAAAATCAACTCACACCCCCGTTCCCCAGTGTCACTGCTGTGTGCAGGGACACTTCCATGTCACAGCCCTGCCTGTCCCCCACAGTGTCACCACCCTGCCTGTCCTCCCCAGCTCAGCCCTGGGCAGGAGGACTGGGGGCTCCCCTCGGCCCCTCCTGGACCAGCACCAGGAAGGAGGAGACCCAGAGCCCTAAAACGCATTTTAAGCAACAAAAGGGGCACAAATCTTGTGCAATTTCTCATTAAGGTGAATGAGACATTACAAGGAGCAGCTCCAGGGAGCCCTGGGGCAGCCAGGACCCAAATCCCTTGGGATTTTTTGCCATAAAACTGCTTAGTGATGTCTGGGGCAGAGAGGCATTTCCCAGCACAGGGATGGCACCGGCACAGCGAGTGTGTCCCTGTGTCCCCACCGTGTCCCCTCCGTGCAGGCTGGGCTCACGGCCGGGCTCTTTCCCAACCCAAATCCATCTGTGTCAGGCTGAAGCCAGCCTGGACAGCCAGACGAGGGAATGAGGACATCCAGGGACGTCCCCAAGGACGGGGCAGGGGAGCAGTGCAGGCAGGGCCAGGCAGGGTCACTGTCCCATCATCCCACGAGCTAAGGTCACCCATTTGTCACAGGGCACAAAGGAATGGTTTCATCCTTCTCCTCTGCCTTCGGGCTCACCGTGAGGGACACGAGGGACCCTCGGCAACGCTGGGGGACCACGGAGTTCCAGCAGCTGCTCCGAGCAGGAGGGAACAGGAGCAGCAGCGGATCAGCGCGTGCTGTCACCAGCCCTGACATTTCCAGCTGGAACAAAGCCTGGCTGCCAAAGCCAGACCGTTCAGCCCCGATTTAATGCGCAGGACCCTCCAACGAGCCAGGCACAGCGGGGAGAGGCGCAGGCAGGAGCCGGGATTTCGGGCCGCGGCTGCCAAAGGCTCATTAGTGTCAGCGGCTCCGGGATATGATTCACAGGGAACGCGAGCGCGGCTCTGGCCGAGCCCTGCCCCGGCCCCTCCAGAGATCAATAAACCAATTACGGAGGCAAATAACGGCAGGGCGAGAAGGGGAGGGCGGGAGAGGGAGGAAGAAACCGGCTGGGGGAGGTCTGGGAGCAGCAGGAGCCGGAGTGGGGTGCAGCGGTCCCCCCGGAGACCCCCACTCAGCAGGGCTGCAGAGAGCGCTGGATCCCCGGGGGTCTCGATGCTGCCCTGGATCCCCGGGGGTCTGGATGCTGCCCTGGATCCCGGAGGGTCTGGATGCTGCCCCGGGCGCAGGTGAAGGCGCCAGCGCCTCTCCCTCGCCATCCATCAGCGCTGCAGACGCTCCCGATTAGATGTGGCAGCCACCAGCCGGGTCCTGCCGCGCCTCGGGGTGTGGGGACATGGCCCAGACTGTTTGTCTGGCTAATTAGCAGAAAGAAAAGCCTCCCCCCAGCCCGGGCATCCCTGAAACGCGGCCAGGCCTCCTCCAGGCAGGAATCAGCAGAGCCACCAAAGCCACCCGGTCCTGCTGGGCTGGAGCTGGGAAGGGAAAAGGCAGGGAAAGGGCAGTGCCAGCCCAAGTGTCCCTGGGAGAAAAACACCACGGTCATCCCTGCCTGGCCTTGTCCCCATGGCCACAGGGGACAGCGGGGTCCCTCTGAGGGCAGTGCTGGGGCTGGGCTGGGGCATGGCTGCTCCAGCACAGGCACAGAGCTGCTCAGAATCAGCTCTCCAAAGAGAGATAATCATCTCCAAGAGATTCTGATCCTCAGGGATCCTCGGGCTGGCTGCACTCAGGAGTAAATCTTTCCCCTCCTTACAGTTGGGGAACAGCAGCTGCCCCCCAGCCCCCCCAGTTCCCCTCCAGCACAGCACAGGCCAGTCATCACACCCTCCTCCATCCCTGCAAAATGCTGGAGACCTCCTGCCCCCATTCCATGTATCCAGGAGAAAGGCCAGCTCACCCTACCCCTCCGTTGGCATCCCAGCCCCAGTTCCTTACAACACTCATTTCCAGGACAGGGGTCGAAAGCGCTGTTTTCCACAGGGAGTCTTGCAGAACAGCTGGGAATGGACGGCAGAAAACTTGGAAGGGCTTTAAAAACCTCTCTGTGGTCACGTAACCCCCGTGCCCCTCTCCCAGGGGTTATTTCGGCCATGTGGGAAGGGGCTATGTGTTCCTCCTGTCTCCAGCCCTGCCAGTAAATTGCTTTTCAGCACAGTGGATGCTTCCCAGACAAAAGGACAAAGAGGAGTTTATCTGCCAGCACCAAACCAGCTGCTGGGTACAGTGTCCCTCCGAACCAGGGACCACCCAGGGACACGGAGCACACTCTGCACTAGGCTTTAATTCAACCCTAAATCTAAGCAGAATAAAAGCAAATCCTTTCAGAAAGCTCAAGGATGGCTTCCTGACTCAGCCGGCTGTGCTGCCCTCCTCCTGGATGGAGATCAGCTCCGATCAGCTCCTCAATACCCACCGGGCCATCATTTCATTAGTTTTATGGGGTTTTTAATGAAGATCAGATCTGGGTTCAGCCAAGCAAGCTCCCTGGCTGGATTCCCCTGGCCCCGGCTTCCCATGGAGGTGGAAGTGAAAGGCAGGGAGAGGCTGGAGCCCTGATGCTCCACAGGCAGCCCCAGGCAGCTGGAGGGACCCCGGGATCCCTGTGCTCACCCTGCCCCACTGATCCAGCCCTCTGGATTCTCTCCAGCTGGGAGAAGCCCCTGCGAGCCCGGGCTGGGGGTGGTCTCAGTGCCAGGGCTTGGTGACCTGTCACCACCAGGGCTGTGACCAAGGAACCCAAGGAAAGGACGTGGCAGTGTCACTTATTCCGGGGAGAAGTCCAAGGAGGCAGCGCTGGGAACGCACACGGCGACGCTGTGCCATGCTCTTCCCACTGCCGAGGGAAGGGCACGGTCAGGACTTCACTCCTGGGCACAGGAACCAGCCAGGAGAGGATAAAACGATTCTGAAAAGGTCACAAGGCACCAAAAATCTCTCCTGGGCCGTGCTCCCTCTGGAGGCCACCTGCAGCCACCCCTCCCGGGGCAGCATTCCAGGGACTGACGTTCCTCGGGAATCCCCACGGGCAGCACCCCACAGAGATCCGATCCCTACTCACATCAGCCAAACCATCTCCAAACCATCTCCTTCCCACCCTCCCTCCTCCCCCACTATTCCTGGGACATTAATTCCCACATCATCTACAGCAGAAGCAGCTTTTTCCTGCCTCCTAAAGATTAATGAGGCTGATAACGACTCTGCCGGTGCTCCAGGACCTGATGTCTTTAGATCCGCCTTGGGAAGTGGATGGAGAAGTGCAAACGAGAAGCTCCCGGCTGCACTCAGCAGTCTCAGCGCTGGGCTCTTTGTTCACAGGCACTCTTAATTTCCTGCTTTCTATTGTCTCTTGGACAAGTGATGGAAAGAAGGGCAGGAATAGAGATTATTTAATTGCTCTCAAGATCCCAAACAAACCCGAGTGGAGGTTATCTGCCCCAAACCTCTCCTTTTTGGTCTTCCTCCTCCAGGGGGAGGCTGTGGCAGGAGCCACCTGTACTGCACAAGTCCCCAGAGACTCCAAAAATTTTGGCATCACCTTCCAACATCTCACAGATAGGAGGACCAGCAAGGACTTGCCTTGGCTTGCCTTTGGGGGCAAGGTGCAAACTCCTGGGGTCAAGGCATTCCCAGCATTCCAGGGAGACTTTGGGACTCTCAGACACCTCTTGGGTCACCCTCCTTTGGGGTCACAGCATGGCCATCAGGCTGCCATCTCCCTGTCCATCTCCTGGTGGCCCTGGAGGCATCAGGAGAAGCTGATCCCATGGCTGGAACCAAAATGTTGCTGGACAGTGAGGTGGCAGGGCTGGAGCCAGGCTGGGCAGAGCAGCAGAGGGAACACAGGCAGGGTGGGCAGTGCGGGCAAGGTGGGCAGCACAGGGTGGGCAGTCCGGGAAGGGTGGGCACCTCAGGGTGGGCAGGATGGGGAGCACAGAGTGGGCAGGGCAGGGTGGTCAGTGTGGGGAAGGTGGGTAGGGCAGGGTGGACAGGGCAGTGTGGGGAAGGTGGGCAGGGAAGGATGGGCAGTGTGGGGAAGGTGGGTAGGGCAGGGTGGGCAGCGCAGGGTGGGCAGCGCTGGGCGCTGCGGGCTGTCCCCGCCCCGGCCCCGCAGAGCCGCCCCGCACGGGGCGGGGCGCAGCCGGTGCGCTGGTCCAGCGGCGGAGCCGCGCCGGGAGCGGGTGCGCGGAGCCGTGCGGAGCTGTGCGGTGCGGAACCGAGCGGAGCCGAGCGGGGCACGGGCGCTGCCGGCGCCTCCCCGGTGCCCGCCGGGCCGGGCCGGGCCGGGCCGGGCCGGGCCGGGCCGGGCAGGGCGGCGGAGGGAGCAGGTGAGCGGCGGGGCAGCACCGCCCGGTGCCCTCTGCAGCGGAGAGACGGGGCCGGGGGTGGGGGCTCCCGCCGCGAGTTCATCGCCCACCGGAGCCGTCCGGGCTCGGGGGGCTGGTGCCGGTGCCGGCTCGGAGGGAAAGGGCTGCACCCGCTGAACGGCCGGGAGAGGAGGAGGTTTTCCCCCGGCGCTCCGTGCTCCCGGGCATCAGTCGCACCCACCGGGACGCACCGGTTGGATTTGTGGAGTCGTAAAGGCTCCGGGATCGCCAGAGCCAGGAGGAGCTGTGGCGTGTCCGGGCAGGCTGCTCGAGCAGGGGACATGGGGAGGTGGCTTTGGGATCACCCCTCCAGGGAGCCTCTCTCCCGCTGAGCTTGGCAGCAGGATGGACAGATCCTCCCTGGGAATCCCTTGATTTCTATTTACTCTCTGATTTCTAGAATCTTCTCCTCTCTCCCCAGAGCAAAGGAAGATGACATCTCGGCTCCTCTGAGCCAGCAGTGCCCAGGGAGCAGCAGAGCCATGGAGCTGGGATATGAGCTGCCCAATGCCACCGCATACTGGTTCTCCCCAGCTTCCCCCTTCGACAACTTCTCCCTGGAGGTGCCCACCAACACCTCCCAGAACACCACGGGGCAGCACTTCGACCTGACCAGCAACGCCATCCTCACCTTCATCTATTTTGTGGTCTGCATCATCGGGCTGTGCGGCAACACGCTGGTCATCTACGTCATCCTCCGCTATGCCAAGATGAAAACCATCACCAACATCTACATCCTCAACCTGGCCATCGCTGATGAGCTCTTCATGCTTGGGCTGCCCTTCCTGGCCATGCAAGTGGCCCTGGTGCACTGGCCCTTCGGCAAAGCCCTCTGCAGGATTGTCATGACGGTGGATGGCATCAACCAGTTCACCAGTATCTTCTGCCTGACGGTGATGAGCGTTGACCGGTACCTGGCTGTCGTCCATCCCATCAAATCTGCCAAGTGGAGGAGGCCCAGGACAGCCAAAATGATCAACGTGGCCGTTTGGGGAGTCTCCCTGCTGGTGATCATGCCCATCATGATTTATGCTGGGGTGCAGCACAATCATGGCAGGAGTAGCTGCACCATCATCTGGCCAGGAGAGTCGGGTGCCTGGTACACAGGATTCATCATCTACGCCTTCATCCTGGGCTTCCTGGTGCCTCTCACCATCATCTGCCTTTGCTACCTGTTCATCATCATCAAAGTCAAGTCCTCGGGCATCAGGGTGGGCTCCTCCAAGAGGAAAAAGTCCGAGAAGAAAGTCACCAGGATGGTGTCCATCGTGGTCGCTGTCTTCATCTTCTGCTGGCTCCCCTTCTACATCTTCAACGTCTCCTCCGTGTCCGTCATGATCGTGCCCACGCCCGTCCTCAAGGGCATGTTCGACTTCGTGGTGGTCCTCAGTTACGCCAACAGCTGTGCCAACCCCATCCTCTATGCCTTCCTGTCCGACAACTTCAAAAAGAGCTTTCAGAACGTCCTGTGCCTGGTGAAGGTCAGCGGCATGGACGAGGCCGACCGCAGTGACAGCAAGCAGGACAAATCCCGGCTCAACGAGACCACGGAAACCCAGAGGACCCTGCTCAACGGTGACCTGCAGACGAGCATCTGAGGGACAGCGGGGCTTGTCCTTCCTGCGCTCTCCTCTCCCCGCTGGCTCCCGACTGCAGCAGGGGGTGGCACTACGGAGTCAGGGCAGGAATGCCACCTGAGGGGACGGCTGTGAGCACACGATGGGCGCGGGGGTCCTCTGCTGTGCTCTTCTCTGCTGGGTTGGCTTTCAAGTGCTGCGAAGGATAACGGATCAGGAGGAGCTGCCTCGCCAGGAAAACAAAGACAACTCACGGCGACGCAGCGCATTTCAACACCAAAGTGCCACCGTGGGCACAGGTACGGCCAGGGTGGCTCTGCTGGATCCCCCGTGTCACCCCCGGGGCCGCTTGGCATTGGAGCTCTGCCCCACAACGGGTGGGTGCACCTGGACACGCAGGGGGACCTCAGGAGGAGCCGAGGCCACAGGTGTGTGACAACACGGGGATGCACCGACCTGGTGGGAGCTCCCGGCGAGTGCTCCCGCTGTCACCCTCCCGAGGAGACCAGGATATCTGGGACTGCGTTTTCCCTGGGTTATTCCTTACTCCACCGCCTCCCCTGCAGCCTCCCCGCGCTGTGTGACTGCAGCAGCCGCCCTGCCCGGAGGGGACACGCCAGGATGGAGGTGACTTCCCCGCGGGAAGCAGCTCTGCCCCCGCAGCAGCCCCTCTGGTCCCACCCTGCCTCCTCCATCCCCGCCACGTCCCGCTGCTGGAGAGCCCTTTCCCTGCCCCCGCCGTGGCGTCACCTGCCCGCAGATTTTCTCCTCGGATGGAGAATTTCCCCCTTTTCCCTCCCCGGTAGCCGCCGCCCCTCCCACCGCCCGCATCTGCTGGCGGCCGGTCCCACGCCGCACCGGCACCGGGACCGCTGCTCCGAGCGCCCGCGGCACCAGCGCCCGGCTCCGCTCCCTGCTGGAAAATCCTTGGAAGCGTTTAAGCAGCGGTGACACATCGCGGCTTTGGAGAAGCCTGGCACGGGCTCCTGCACCTGGCTGGGGTTTGTCCGGCCACGGCTCCGAGGATCTCTGGGGTGACACCTCCCTGCTCCTTCCAGGCAAGTTACGCTGGAGGCAGGGGTGATGGAGAAGAGGGGGACGGGAAGGGGGCGCTGGGGACTCGGCCCCCACCCTTGTCTGAGCTAAAGGGACCGGGCAGAGCAGACAACAGGGCTCCCAGCAGCTGGGAATGAGGAAGAGCAGGGCAGCACTGCATCCTGCACAGTGTGAGGGGTGGCGGGGCTGGCCCCACATCTGCTTTATTTGGCTTCTCGAGACTGTCCCAGAGCACTCAGCTCTGTCCCTGTCCCTGCCTGCCCTCCCAGCTCGGCACAACATGAGGCTCTGGAGCCCTGACCCCCCAGTGAAGCCCCTCCTTGGCCAGCGCAGCAGGAGCTCGAGGGAAAGCCCAGGGGAGAGGGAGAAGTGGCGGCTTCCTGCCGGAGCCCCCGAGCAGCTGCTGTGCCAGAGGCTGGATGTGTTCACAGGCTCCTGCTCCAGAGCTGAGCCGTGGGAACGTGGGGGGTTAGGTGGAGCAAACAGCCAGGGCTCGGTCACCCTCCCCTTTCCCAGCCCACCCTGGTGTCCCCATCACCAGCAGACACAGAGCCTTCACCTGGCACGACAAACAGAGTGGGAGGAGAGGGTGAGCATTGCTCACGAGGTGCCACCTGCTCTGGGGTCTCACTTGCTCGGCCACGTACCCCCAGGCGATGTTCTGAGAGCACCAGCTCTGTCAGAAGTTTTCCCGTGGCTCTGCCCAGCTCCTGCAGCAAATCCCAGCCTGGGGCATCCCATCGTGCTGTGCCACCCTGCCAGCCCCCCAGAAAGGGCTCAGTGCCAGGCTGGGTACCTGCTCCTGGCTCTGTTGGACATGGCTCAGGCATTTTCTGCAAGACAAAGCAGAGCATTGTCAGCAATTGTTTGCTTTTAACTCTTTCCTACTCCTCCGAGGAGCGGTGACTGCATTCAGGTGCTTGTAGGCACCGTGTGGCACCTCCCTGATCTTTCGCTGGGCACCGGGCACAGCCCAGCTCCGGTGTGGGGGGTGAAGCTGACCCCAGGCTCCAAGGCAGGGCAGGTTCCCTGCTGATGCTGCAGGAATTAAAGCAGCAGCAGCAGGTCAGGGCTCGGTGAAACACCGCTTGGGGAGGGCCGGGAGCAGGGCTGGGATGAGGCTCCGTGGCACAGCCGCAGTGATGCGTCAGTGGAGCTGTGGGCACTCCGTGGAGGAGGTGTCTGCGTGGAAAGCGGGCGTGGACTGGGGAGGGGGATGTGTGGAGCCCCCAGCACTCACCTGCAGCCAGGCCAGACCCGGATTTGCCGGTGTCTGACTTCATTCCAGCCGAGTCCATGCAAGCCCTGCCACCAAAATCCCAGTGGATGTTGGGGGGGACACTTGTTCCCAGCTGTAACCCCACAGGAGTCCCCAGCAGGAGCCTCCAGCTGGGATCACCCCCTCTCTGTGCCAGTTTGATGTGGAAATATGGAAAGCCTGGGAATTCCTAGCCCTGGGAAGGACCTGTGCCCAGGTCAGCTTTGTCCTGGCAAACCCCCAAGCTGTGATCCAAAAATGTTCCCCCCTGTTTGCACCCAGGGGTCTCTGCTGGGATGGGAATAATGGAGCTGCAGGTGAGGAATAGGGAGCCTCAGTAAGGCCAGCAAGGTGGGATGCAGCAGGGCAGGGACACAAGGTGGCTCCTTGGGGCTGCCAGGGCTCTCCTTGGCCACCTTTCCACAGCTCACCTGGGGAAAAAAGGCAGGAAAGCAAAACATTCTGCCTTGGAGCTCTGGGAGGGAGCTGCAGCCACGGCCCAACACTGGCAGTAAAACCAGCAAAATAAAACCTTCTGCTGTTCATTGCTGACTAATAAACATCAGCACCGCTGCTGTTGCTGCCAGTAACGAAGTTTCCCTTCCCAGCCACTTGATTTTAGTGGGAACTTGACCTCAGATTGGATCTGCTCTGCAAAGCCTCACAGGGCTGCTGGCAGCGGGATGAGAAATCTTTGCTGGTGATTGCAGAGCCAGGATACTGAGCCTGCAAGTGCTTCCCACAGACGGGCCCTGGGCAGGTGGGATTAATGACAGCTCCCGCCCGGAGCGGCAGGAACAGCGTTGTCACCAATCCGAGCTGATGGGAAGCATGGATTGGGGTGTCCCACCAGCTCCCCTGGGTGCTGGAGCAGGATCTGGGCCGGTGCTGCCTCACCTGGGGCTGTCCCCTGGGGGCTGGGTCACTCCTGCAGCAGCCTTCCAGTCCCAGCATGGCCTCTCCAAAACCTGTGGGAACCAATCCCTGTTTTCCTCCTCACCACTGGCTTCTCCCAGTGAGGCTGAGGGGCAGCTCCACAGCTCCCCAATGCCACAGGATCAACCTGCATGGAGACATCCCTGCTGTCCCCCTCCTCAGCAGGGCTGAGCATCCACCCGTGTCCCCCTGGGGCCCAGCCTGGCTACCAAGTGCTGTGGTGGCCAGTGACCCCCGGTGCTCCAGAGCCAAATCCCGCTTGGATGGGCAGGAGAGGCTGGGGCTGGACCTGGAGCCTTCCCAGTGCATCTCTGCAGCTCCTCGCGTCAGCCCCAGGGCTGCCTTATTTTGGACAGAAAGAATCTCCTTCTGAACTGCACTGCTGTGTCTCTGGAGGGTTTCCTGACCCCATCACAATGGGAAGAGCCTTGTCTTTGTTGGAGACTCCACGGGGAGGTCCCTTCCCTCCCAGAGCTGCCCAGGCTCCACATCCAGCTCCATTCCCAGCAAGGAGAGCTCCCAGGCTTGGACCTGTGCCGTGCCTTAGAGCAGGGCTCCACTCTCACATCCAGGGAGTTCTCCCAGCCCTTGCTGCTTAGGAGCTGATTCCAAACTGCTCAGGGAGAGTCTCCATCCCCTCCCAGTGGCTGCTCCAAGGGGAAATCGCCAGCAAGGCACAAGCGAAGGACACAGCAGATCCCAAACCTGCCTTCCCACTGCCGAGTCTGGAATAGGACCTGCTGCTTCCAGCACCAGGACACCTCTGCCCTTCCCTGCCAGCCTCCAACACCCAGCCTGGCCCCGGAGGGATTTCAGCTCCACTCCCTGCTTGCTCCAGGACCTGGACTGCAAAAAGCCAGGGCAGGAGGAGAGGCAGACTGGGGAAACCTGCCTCCAGCTGTGTCCCGACCAGGAGATGACGAGGGATGCAAAACCTGGACACTCCATCCATCCCACCCCAGGCTGGGAGGAGGGATGGGATGGGTGATTGTAAATATTCTGTATATATTGGATGTGCCCAGGAGGTTTTCTGTTCACTGACACAGCCCCTCAGGGGGCCTTGGCTCCCCCTCACCCTCCCCGTGTGCCAGGGATTGGTGGCACCGCGCACGAGCCAGGAGGGACCACAGAGGGACCACACACTGCCAGGTGACTTCTGCAGACTAAGAGAGGCGAGGTTTGGTCTCTCTATTCCCTGCAGGGATCCCCAGCAGCACTGCCCATCCCCCGTGTCCCTACCTGTGCCCATGGATCTCTTGTGACCAGGACGTGCTGAGAGCGTGTCCCTGCTCCCCGTCCTGTTTTCCTCCCCAGCAATCGTTCCTCGGTGTCCCGGGGTGGGACAGGGAAGGCTCCCTACTGCCATGGTCTGTGCCACGGGGACGTCGCGGGAGGGAAATAAAAGTTTTCCTACAGTTTCTGGCTGTTTGTGTATGTTGGAGCTGGGGGGAGCAGCGGGATGTGACCCAGGCTTGGCCACCTCCCTGGGAGAGCATCCCCGAATTGTTCGGGTGGGGAAAGCCCTCAAGGATCACCAAGTCCAACTATCCCCCCTTGGCACTGCCAAGGCCACCACCAGCCATGTCCCCAAGTGCCACATCAACACAGCTTTAAATCCCTCCAGCGATGGGGAGTCCACCGCTGCCCTGGGCAGTTCCAATGCCTGACAGCCTTTTCCGTGAAGAAATTCCTCCTGATGTCCTCCCCTGGCACTATCTGAGGCTGTTTCGTCTTGTCCTGCCCCTTGTTCCCTGGGAGCAGAGTTTATCAACTCCTATAAAATGAAAGTTTCGCTCTGAGAGCTGTGCAGCCCAGCAACACCAACGCTGTCCCTGCAAATAAACCAAATCACTCCAAAGCACCTTTGATTCTTTTTCTTCCCATGCCGATTTCCAACACAAATGGGGATTTATGGGATTTGAATACAACAACCTCACACCCAAGTGCAGGTGCTCTGGTGACACCAGCATCTCCCACGGAGCTGGGAGGAGACCTCCCAGGGTGTGTGGAGTGACAGCGGCACCCGCAGGCCGCGCAGCCCGACCTGTTTCCCCGGGAAACAGGAAAGAAAAAAGAAGGCAATTAAATAAATAAACTAGATAAAACAAATAACGCTGTGTTTTCTCCCTCGGGCGGCGTCGCCGTGGCAACGCGGCTCTGCCCGGCACAAAGATGGCGGCGGCGCCGTCATGGCAACGGCGCTCGGGTGTGGCTCTGCCCGGCACAAAGATGGCGGCGGCGCTGTCATGGCAACGGCGCTCGGGTGTGGCTCTGCCCGGCACAAAGATGGCGGCGGTGCCTCGCGGTGACGCCCGGAAGCGCCATCCCCTTCCCGTGACCAAGATGGCGGCGGCGGCCCCGCCGGCGCGGGCCGGGGCCGGTGTGGGTGTCGTGGCGGCGATGGCGGCGCGCGGCGCAGAGGCCGAGGCGCTGTTCGAGGCCCACACGGCGGCCGAGCTGCGGGCGGTGGAGCGGCGGCTGCGCGCCGGCATCGAGCAGAAGCGGGAGGAGCTGCGGCAGATGGTGGGCGAGCGCTACCGCGACCTCATCGAGGCGGCCGACACCATCGCCGAGATGCGGCGGAGCTCCGAGCGCCTGCTGGGCGCCGTGCGGGGGCTGCAGCGGGGCGGTGCGGCCCGGCCCGGCCCCGCCAGCACGGTGAGGGGCTGCGGGGGGCGGCCACCGAGTCCCCTCTTTCCCCCTTCCACCCATTCTTTTCCCCTCACCTCCGCCTCCCTCCCTGGCTCCATCTCCCTCTCTCAGCCCCTCTCTCCCCCCGTTCTCACTCCCTCTTTTCCCCCTGTTCTCACTCCCTCTTTCCCCCCTTTCCCACTTCCTTCTTCCCCTTATTCTCATCCCCTATTCTCTCCCCACCCGCTCTTCCCCTCCTTGCCCCCTCTTTTATCCCCCTCTCTATTCCCCCATCTCCTCTTCCACCTCTGACCCCCGTGTCCCGTCTGCAGGTTCGCCCGCCAGCTCACCACAGTTTCTACGGAGCTGCGGCGCAGCTGAAGCTGCTGCTGGAGGTTCCCGAGCAGGTCTGGGGGGCGGTGGAGGGGGGCCGGTTCTTGCCCGCGGCCCGGCTCCACCTGCTCGGAGCCCACCTGCGCCGGCAGCTCCAGCTGGATGCCCCCCGAGCCCGCTCCAGCCCCATCCTCGCCCGCTTCCCCATCCTGCTGCGACAAGTGGCGGCTGCCAGCCACCTCAGGTGCGCCGGGAATGGGGCACGGGAGGGATGGATGAGGAGGGGGTGAGTGCCTGGCACAGACTACCGAGAGAAGTTGTGGCTGCCCCATCCCTGGAAATGTCCCAGTGCCCCATCCTGGAAGCTGGATGGGGCTTGGAGCAACGTGATCTAGGGGGAGGGGGTTTGGAAGTGGTCGATCCTTAAGTTCCCTCCCAACCCAAACCATTCCCCAATTCACCTCAGTACACAGACCAGGGAAGGTAGGACGGAAATCGGCTGCAGCAAGATGGGAGAATTCTTAACCTGTGCTAAGAGGCTCTGCCTGAGGCAGGTGCACCTGGATCTCACAGGAAAGCCACTGGTGGGATCCCCAGGCTGTGGCAGGTGTCAGAGCTGGGAGCACAGTGCTCCAGGAGTGCCCCTGGAAAGCCAGCAGGCAGGGAAAGAGGGATCTGAGGGAATATCCTGGGGGCTGCAGCTGACAGGGACCAGGGGGCTCCACCAGGTAACGGGACAGGACTAACAGGGATTTAGGGAGATCCTTTCCAGCCCAAACCATTCCATGAGCCTGGGACAACAGACATCTCAGCAGTCCTATAATAGCCAGATGTAAGTGGGACAGTCTGGGGAAAGCAACACCCCGGGGTTTGGCAGTCACCACACAACCCCACCTGAATGTGTGGCTCAGGCAGTGATTCCCACCTCGTTCCCGTGGCAGATCCACCATCCTGCAGGAGAGCAAGGCCCTGCTGCGCTGCCGGACGGGCTCAGACCAGGCGGTGGCAGAAGCCCTGTGTGCCATCATGCTGCTGGAGGACAGCTCCCCACGCCAGGCCCTGGCTGACTTCCTGCTGGCCAGGAAACTGGCCATCCAGCAGCTGCTCAACCAGCCACACCACGGTCAGTGCCACGGGCTGCTCCTTGGGGAGGTCAGGGAGAGCTCCAGAGCAGGGATGGGTGATTGCATAAATCTCGTGGTGACAGGGACACTGCAAAATAGCACAAAAATTAACAGTTCTCAGGGGCTTAAACCATGCCCACCTGTAATGGGGAAGGAGAGGGGCACAAGGCTGAGTCCTTTGCCCTGCAGCCCTTCCCTGGAAGGGACCACAGACCTTGGAACACGGTGCCACTGACCTGTGCTGAAGGGCTGCCTTGGCTCAAAGTCATCTCTCTGCAGGTGCAGGTATCAAAGCTCAGGTGTGTTCCCTGATGGAGCTGCTCACCACCACCCTGTACCAGGCCCACGCTCTCTTCTACACCGTGCCTGAGGGAATGGCCCCGGATCCAGCTCTGCCCTGTGGATTGCTCTTCTCCACCCTGGAGAGCACCACAGGCCAGAACCCTGCAGGTGAGCCCTGCACCTGCCCAGGTGTGCAGGCAGGAGGGTGCCCCGTGCTTGGCTGATCCCTGACTGTGATTCCAGGGAGAGGAGGGGTACTGGAGGAGGATTTGAAGCTGAGCAGCTGGTTCAAGTACCTGCCGGAATCCGTGGTGGAATTCCAGCCAGCCCTGCGGACCCTGGCACACCCCATCAGCCAGGAGTACCTCAGGGAGACCCTGCAGCAATGGATCAACATGTGAGTGGGACAGGACTCTCCCTGGCACTGTGTGGTCTCTGGGCCAAGGCAGTCCCAACCTGGCTGACTTCCTCCTCATCCCCCTCATCCTTCACCCTCAGTTAAGCAGCCAGAGGCAGCACAGCACATCCAGCAGCTGGGCACCCTGTGCCAGGGCCTCCCCCCCTCACAGAGGTGACACTTTACCTCCAGGTGCAGCGATGACATCAGGGCAGGGGTCAGGACACTGCTGGTGTACGTGAAGAGCATGAAGGGGTTGGCAGGGATCCGTGATGCCGTGTGGGAGCTGCTCTCCAGCGAGTCCAGCAGCCACAACTGGGAGGCCGTGTGCCGTCGCCTGCTGGACAGGCCCATGTCCTTCTGGGAGGAGGTCCTGCAGCAGCTCTTCCTGGACAGGCTGCAGGTGGGTGCTGTGCTGTGGGAGGCACTCTGTGCACCCCTTTGTTGTCTCAACCAGCGCACAGTGCACCGAGGGTGTGTTCAGGTGGCACATTGAAACTCTTTTTTTCCACTCTTGGTTCTGTTGCAGACTCTGACCAAAGAAGGCTTTGACTCCATCTCAGGCAGCTCCAAGCAGCTGCTGGCTTTAGCCTTGCAGGAGTTGGAAGTGAAAGCTGGTAGCTGTGCCCTGAGCAAGCAGATCCAGCTGGAACACAACGTGGCCATGTTCCTGTGGTCAGAGAGCCCCGGGGACCTGCCTGGGGATGCGGCGTGGGTCAGCGTGGGGCAGCGCGGGCCCTTTGCCAGGAGCGGGCTGGCCATGAAGGCGCAGGCACTCACTCCCTGTGTGCAGAGCTTCTGCTCCACGCTGGACTCCAAGCTGAAGGCCAGGCTGGAGGATGTCTTGTCCTACCTCCCCCTGGATGACTCGGTCCCCAAGGAGCCCACGGTGCCACCGCACTCTGCCTTTGACCGCTTCGCCGACGCCGGCACCGTGCAGGGGCTGCTCCGTGACCACTGCGTCACCTGCGTCCAGCACATCCTGGGCTGTGTCCAGGAGCAGCTCCAGAGTGCCCAGAGCCAGCTGGACCCCCCTGGAGATGCCAAGCTCAACGCTGTGCTCTTCATGGCGAGGCTGTGCCAGGCCCTGCCTGAGCTGTGCCCTCACCTGCAGCGCTGTGTCCTGGGCCAGGCGGGCAGTGCAGAGTCTGCGCCCAAGGAACCACGCTCTGCCAAGAAACTGGGCAAGAACAAAGCCCAGGAAGTGTCCCCCGAGCTGTCCAAGTGGCAGGGGGTGAAGGCAGAGCTCCTGCAGCAGAGCCTGTTGGCTTATCAGATCTGGAGCTCAGCTGTCACCAAAGTAAGGAGCTGTTTCCCTCCTCAGAAATGCTTTTTTGGGAGGGTTTTCCTCCCTGGGGTCAGCGCTGGCTGCTGAGAGCTCCCTGTGCTGCTGCTCAGTTGGAGAGGGGTGGGATGGTCTCCAGAAGATTCACTTTGGGAATCCTTTGGTTTGTGGAGGATGCAGGAGACCAGAGCCAGGGTGGGATGGCTGTCCCTGGTCGTGTTAGAACTGTCCTGTGACTGCGGCTTTCACTTTCCAGGGTCTGGTTCAGTGCTTCACCCACACATTGCTGCTCGACACAGCTGGGTCTGTCTTGGCCACAGCCACCAACTGGGATGAGATAGAAATCCAGGAGGAAACTGAGTCTGGGAGCAGCGTGACGTCAAAGATCCGGCTGCCTGTGCAGGTATGAGGAACAGCCTGTGGGAGGAGCAGAGCCCTGCGTGCCAGAACCACTTGCCGAGCTGCTGGGGAGGTTGTTTGGTTCATGAGCAGAGGACAAACACTCTCTGGTGCTCTTTGAGATACCTTGTGAGGACAGAGGTCAGAGGAAGGAAATAGGTCATTGTCAGTGTTTATCTCTATGAATAAGGTTGGCCCAGATCCTGTAAAACTGAGCCAGAGAAGAACTTAGGCCTGATTTAAACACAGAGGTCCCAGGAGAGAGATTTCATGGAAGTTGGATGCACTGAAGGACAGGGCTGCAACAGTGGGACTGTGGAATCCTAAGGGACCTGAGGCATGTGGCTTCCCATGGGTGTGGTGGTGGCACAGGAAGGGCCTCAGAGGGACAGAGCAGATGGCAGTGCTGTGAGGGAGGAGGGCCAGGCCTGGAGTGAGTTCTGTGTTTGCACAGCACAGGAGGGGCTGAATAGGGAATTGTGAATCTTATCCAATGAATTTGATGGATTCTGAGGGGAAAAGCAGCTGGAGGGGAACTCTGGAGGCCCAGGAGAAGCGTGGGGGAATAACAGCCCTGGGAGTGGGTGGGCAGAGCAGGGTCGGTGGTGACAGAAGAGGCACAACAAGCAATTCTCATCTCACTGCACTCAGTGAACACCTCTGGTAAAGCCTTTTTGGGACTTTGGGAGTACTGTAACCCCAAATCTGGGGTGTCAGTAAATCAGGCCCTGTGAAATGCCTGAGCTAAGCTGTGGGGCAGAGCGTTGTGGCTGCTGAGGAAGTGGGACACTCCCACCACCCATCTGAAGGGATATGGAAGGGAATGGAGTTTACAATCCACGTGCAAATAAACACTGTTCTCCTCCCCAGCCCTCGTGGCATGTGCAGTGCCTCCTGTTCAGCCTGTGCCAGGAGGTGAACAGGGTCGGTGGGCACACCCTGCCCAAGGTCACCCTGCAGGAGCTGCTGAGGAGCTGCATGGCAGAGGTGCTTGCTGCCTATGAAAAGCTGGTGGAGCAGAAGCAGGAGAAGGTACCTGGGCATGGGATGGGAGGGTGGCTGGGAATGCAGGGACACATCCAGCTCCTGGAACAGAAAATGCCCATCCACAATAGCTGGAAAGGGGACACTCTTACACTCACCCTGTCTCCCCCAAAATTGAGGCAGAAGGGGAAAAGATAGCAGATTTCACACTCTGGTTGTGCCTGGGGCTGTTCTCAAACATCTCCCCTTGGGTAGCCTCTTTTGTGCCAGGGAGGACCCCATTCCTGCCTGTCCCTTTGCAGAGGCCGGACAGCTTCCCCCTGACCCAGAGCAGGGCTCTGCAGTTACTCTACGACCTGAGGTACCTCAGCATCATCCTGACAGCCAAGAGTGAGGACACAAAACCCAGCAGGATCAAGCAGGACTCCAGGTATGGCACATTCTAGGATTCATATTCTTCAGGAGCAGTTTGGGGAGCCCTAAAACAGTGCAGGCTCCAAGCTCTGACACTGCACCAACACTGAGCTCATCCTCAAAACAGAGGAGGGGTGGGATTCTGTGGCCAAGGGCTGAGGTAGTGGGCTGGTCCCTTCCTCCTTGTGTCTGTAGGGATACCCTCAGAGGATGCCCTTGGAGAGAAAAATAAGCTTCCAGCCAAGAGTTAAAGCCTTGTGTAAGCTCCAGCCTTGAGCACTGAGACATCTCTCCAGGGGGTACCACAGGGAGCAGGTTCCTGCTGCTGGGGGTTGTGTAAGAGCTGGAAACCCTTGGGGCAGCTGCTGTTCTGCTGAGTAATTCCTGCTCTGCTCAGTCACCCCAGACAGGAAATCCCTGGCTGCTTCAGAGCTGGCATCACCAGGATGTCACCCCTGACAGGAGCCCTCTGCTCTGCTTGCAGGATTGAGAAGGTCATCGACTTCCTGGAGGGACACATCGATCCTTTCGACCTGGATGTCTTCACCCCACACCTGAACAGCAACCTGAACCGCCTGGTGCAGAGAACCTCGGTAGGGAGCAGGGCTGCAAACACCTTCTGCAGGGCAGCTGGGGTGGCTTTCAACTGCTTAATGCCTCAAGATAAGCACTGGCACTTCCTTGGAAAGGGGAAGAGCATTCAGTGCCAGCTGAAGATAAGAGGAGCTGGCTGAGCCGGCTGCACGGCCCTGTGTGGGGCTGGCTGAACTTTATCTAACCGGATTCACTGGAGCCTGTGCAACACTAATTGGGTTAAGTAGTGCTGAAACAGGTCTGGGACTCAACTGTGGGAATAATTAAACACAAGAGTTAAGAGGGGGCAGGGAGACACTTCATGTCCAAACTCAGTGCCAATGGTGTGCCCATGGACTCACCACGTACTGCAGGGTCAGCTCCGCAGGAACCCCAAATCCAAGCAGCTTCTTGTGCCTTCCAGCCTCTCTTCCCCAAATCCAAGCAGCTCCTTGTGCCTTCCAGGTCCTCTTTGGCCTGCTGACTGGGACAGAGAACCAGTACACGAGCCGGGGCAGCGCGCCAAGCTCGCAGGAGCTCCACAACATCCTGCCCTTAGCATCCAGCCAGATCAGGTGAGGCACCCGGCTCTTCCAGGCATTCTCCTGCCTCTGGGAAGCTGCTCTGGAATCGCTGCTTCCCACATTTCTTCCTTCCATCTCTTAAGGTTTGGACTTCTGCCACTGAGCATGTCAAGCTCCCGGAAGAGCAAATCCACTGCCAGGAGTACAGAAAGAGTCCAGGTTGGTGCAACTGAGCTGTAAAAATAGGAATATTTTCCCAATATTCATTGTCCCTCCAACACTCAAGCTTGTGGGGAAAGACGAAAGTAGCCAAACATTGTTTCACCTGATTTTTATTTTCAGTAAAATGAATCATTATGGCAGCACAGCAGGAGATGGGTTGGATTTCTCCAGGACCCTCCAAAAGCCCACCCTTTGCCCCTGTGTTTTTGGGGCCACTGCTCTGTGGCAGAGCAGACAATAACCACCCTGCAGAGGCAGTGAGGATTTACATGGATGAGGGCAATGCATCAAAGACAACTCATTAAATAGGGCTGCAAGAAAGGCTGAAGGACAGTAGCTAACGATTTAACTCCTTTCCAGTGGGATGCTGCCCTGTAACCCCGAGGAGGCCTGTCCAGGTACCCCAGCTGTGTGAGGAGTGTCCTGCTGCTCTCCTGGTGCTGAGTTGTAGCAGCCAATCTTTCTGTTGCTCCATTTCCCCTAGTTTAAAACATCTGCTTAGATGGAGCTCTGTGTGCTGGGTGAGAGCCAAGGAATACCTCACTGCTGTGGGAAGCAGCAATTAATGTTTCCTTTAGTTATTACCAAGCCAAACCATTTGTGGTGGTCTTGGCAACTGGGACAAGTTGTTGAGTCTTGACAAGAGCCAAGACAAGAGTTAAAGATCTGGTTTTACCAGTGTCATTTGAGATGATGTTCAATTTACAATTCTCCTTCTCCATTACTCAGAACCATTAAGGACCAGACCCAGCAGAAGGGGTGTTTAAAAGCCCAGCACTTCCCAATAAAGGTATTCCTTACCTCTCACAGCTCAGCTGGAGTAGACAGTAGAAGTGTGCAGTGATGTGTGGCTCGTCCTGTCACTCCCCTCACCTGCTGTGCTGTGCTCAGCACACCTGTGTCCTGTGCTAGCCACACTTCCCAGGATCCCTGACAGACGCTTGCTCCTTCTTCAATGCTAGAACACTTCTGGAGAGGTTAAAATCCATAATTCTCCAAGAACAGCTCCTGCAAGGGCATCAGCTATGCTTTTACCACGCTGTGATCCCTTGCTCTGAGAGCGGCAGCCCCTGCCCTGCTGCTCAGTGTGTTGAATGTCCAGGGGTTTTAGAGCATTGAGTGCCATCTGCCAAGTGCCTGTTGCTAACAGCAGCAAGGTGCTGCGCTGCTGGCCCCGTGTGTGTCTGTCACTAACCCCAGCAGTGACACTGCTCCGGGGGTGGCTGCGGCTGCCCAGGAAGAGCTGTTGTGCCGTGGTTCCACCTCACAGCTCCTGTTGATGAGGGAGGGTACAGAGGGAGCCTCGGGGGTGCTGTGATAGTCAGAGTCACTTTTCTCTTTCCAAAGGGGCAGGCTGCACCTCCCGTGCTGCCCAGAGAGGACGAGGCGGCGCGCCCGGGCTCCCTGTTCCGGCAGCTCGTCACCGAGGACGAGGACACGGCGGCACCGTCCCTCTTCAAGCTGGGCTGGCTCTCGGGCATGACCAAGTGAGGCAGCAACCAATAAACTGCTCTGGGTGTTTGTCTTCACTGAGGTCTCTCTGTCCCCTTGGCAGGCGCGGTAACACCTCCGGGATTGTCAGTACTTCCCATCCTCAGCCCGAGCAGGGCGTGTCACTGGAACCAGGCACAGCTTGGATTGTCCTTGTCCCCTGGCTGCTGGAACAGAGGTGGAGCTGCTCTTTCACCTCCTATCCTTACATTGTTAAAGTCAAATTAAAGAAAAAAATGCCAAAACAACCTACACACTAACAGAAAACAAAACATTTCACAGCTGGAAAGGGGTGCTGGAGCATGGTAAGACTCCTGTGTCCTCCAGGCACCACCACCCTGCTCTGAGTGGCCCCTGCAGCACCTGCCTGACCTGTCCTGGCTCTAATTTCACATTTTCCTTCCAGCCCTGCAGCAGTGAAGCTCATGAGAGAAGACTCATCACCCTGAGCTGGGTGGGAGCTCACAGCTGGCCAGGCCTAAGGACCTGCACTCACTGCTCCTATTCTCACTAACTCTAAATGCTCAAAAAATTATGTTGCCAAATCATTTTTTAACTAGTTTATTGAAATTAAAAAAAGACTTATAAAACTGAAGAGGAACGCTTAAGAGAACTTTACAGAAAGCAACAACTTGCTAACAAACAGATTAGGCAGTCGATTGGAATTGGACAGTTTGCAATCCTATAACACACATGTGGACTCCTCAGTCTCCTCTTGCCACGTACTTTAGAACCACCCCAAAAAGAATCCTATAAAAATTGCTTCAAAGCCCCTTTTGCATTGCAATAGTGCAGCAAACCACAAGTAAACAATCTCCTGTTAACCTGTTATTTCAAATATAGACTGAAAAGGCAACAGGCAATTTTGTGCAATTCCATTTTAACAAACTTTGAAGTTGAAATATCAAATCTACACAGTGCTGTCCCTTCACAGAAGGCAGGGAGCTGCTGGGTCATCATGTAGGGAGGCGTCCCCGGCTCTGTAGGCTGTGGAAGTGGGCTTCCTTCAGGATCTGGTTGATGTGGAAGTAAGGACCTTGGCTTAGTGCAGACTGCTCGTGGAAGGGCTGGGAAGAGACAGGGCTGGATCCTGCAATCCTGGGGTTGAGGCTGGACTCTGCTCTGTCAGGGCTGTTGATGCTGCTGCTGCTACAGCTGCTGCTGCTGCTCCCACTGTCACTGCTGGAGGACTGGGACACACAGAGGGTGAACAGCAACATCAGACACTTCTTCCTCACCCCACAGAAGCAAACCTTTAGGATAAATCCCTCCCTTCCACACTTCCAGCCTGATGGACTGAATAAATCCACCTTGGCATGGAGAGGTTGTTGTTGCCCACGCCAGTGTCACAGAGCTGAAGGGACAAGCCTTCACCCAGGGTTCACTGACCTCCGGGATGCTGGATTTCAATCCTTCCCAGTTAAACCCCTCAGCTCTGCCCCCAACCCCCCGTTAGCACTAGTGAAGTTTGCTGGAGTCATCCGAGAATTGGAAAATAAAGAACATTCCCAGGGAGCTGCACGTGTCAGTACAGGCAGGCAGGGCAGGTTTGGCACTTCTGCTCTAGCAGAGGTTTGAGGGAAGCACCATGCAAAGCGTTTTCCTACAAGGCAATCCTAAAGTGAGATCTGAAGCATCCAAAGCAGGAGGCTGTTAAAAACAAATGCACGCAACACCCATTTTAAGTCTTTGAACACCCTGACATCAACTACTCTTCTCCCAGTTAAGTACTCCATGGCAGTGTTAACTGGAAGTGTTCCAGAGCAATTCCATTGCAATTTACTTGAGATGACACTGAAAGAGCAACAGGCACCCAAGAATTCCACATGCAGCAAAGAGAATTCAGCATTTGACTGGAGTAAGAGGCCAGGGCTCATTTGCCAGCATTTAGGATAACCACATTTCATGGGAATGGCTGGAAGAGCATTTGCCATCATCATAAGGGATTCAAAGACATAAAACTGCTTGGCTCACACCATTTTAAGGGCTGCTAAGGAGAGGTTCCATTAGTTCCAGCGGGAATATTTTAGTTCTGTGTGATTTGCTGGTCAGGACCTGCAAATATTTGGGAGAGTCAATCAGCGAGGGGCTACTCTGCCATCCCATAAATGAATTCATAAAAGCAGCCAGAGTGAGTGACAGCAGCTAAAAAAATCGACATTACTGTAAGGATTAAGCCACAGAAGTCAAAGCTTGGTGGCCACAGCAGAGGAGGACAAATTTCAAGAAATCCGCAGGGATTTAACAGCACCACTTCCAGAAGGGCCTCATTTGGGGTAAATCAGGAATGGTGCAAACTGCACCCAGCAGCGTGTCCAAGGCCCAGCGAGGCACTGTGGATGTTTGGAGTAGAACACAACCCCCCCAGCACTGATCCACCATCGATCCTGACCATCCAACCCTAACAAATTCCTTTGTTTTGCTAAGCACCAAAAATGCTTCAGCTCTGTGGGAGCACAGCAAGCCAAGCCAAGGGCCCCAGGCTGCGAGGAGAGAGAAACACACAGCGGGTGTCATTCCCCAGGGAGCACAGATGGAACTACGGGAGCAACCAGCTCCACTTCCTAAATCTAGAGAGGGAGAGAGCCCCGGAAGGACAGGGAGGAGCTGGGAGTGGTGCTGGGCAGCCCAGCTGCTGTTGCAGAGCAGCACAAAGAGTCACACGCGATGCTGGAGGGGGTCACAACAGCCTTGGAGAAAAACCCACCGCACAGGACACTTTGTTTCCTTTTAGTCTGCGCTCCTTACTGAGCTTCGTTACAGCCACCTTCTGCAAATCAAGGTAAAAATCCAAATGAGAACCTGGCCTCGCTTGCTGCTCACGTTTCACATCTCAACAAACATTTCCAGCTGTTAGTAGTGATTATTTTGTGCATCTCGGAGGTTTGTAAAGCTGGCAGTGTGTCCTGGGACGTGCTTCTGGTACCTCAGGCTGGTGACAGAAGGGGTTTGTCTGACCCTCTTTATTTCCAGTTCTCTAATGCAAAGATTCACTAGCACTGGCACCCCTTTATCATTGCCCAAATCACATGGAAGACCTACCATGTCCCCGGGCTGTGGTGCACTTTCTGTAACGCATTTGGACTACAATTAGACAAGAAAAGAATCCTTAAAGTCATCAAGTCAGCAACGACAGGCATCAACAAAGCTTTACAGGGGCAAAGGAAAGCAGCCCAGTGAAATTTATGAATACTTTAACTATCAAAAGGGCATCTTCAAGGTTTACTGGGCTCATTAACCCTTAACATCACACTCTAGGTTTTAAAACAAACAAATGTCCCGTTAAATGTATTAATGTGCAGACCTGTGACAATCCCTGGTGACAGGAACTGGAGAAAGAGCCACTCAGCCCCTGCTGCTCTCAACATCTTCCAAGATGAGTTTAACAGAGCCATGATCTGGTTTTAGTTAGAACTGAAGACCAGTCCTTCCCTCAACAGAGGGGGACGAGAACTTTGATTTGATTTCTGCCAAGAACCTGGAGGTGTTTCCAGGCTCTGGGGAATCCTGGCATCAGCCAGAACAAAGAGGAACTACAAGAAATTCGGCTTTGCAGAAGTTGTTCAGGAAGGAAAGGGTCAGCCAGAACACTGAGAGTCGCTTCCTTCCCAAGGAAAATGAGAGCAAAGGGTTTACACTGGTGATTCCTCAGGCTGCAGAGCACAACTGGGGAGTCTCAGCATTCCCACGAGCAAGATCCCCTCGGAGGATCCATAACAATTTCTTCTGGCATGATTTAGGGGCGAGCAATGGACTTCTAACCAAAAATACAGGAAAAACAACACAGCTGACCTCCTGGAAAAGGGAGAGGACAGGCTGAACAGGAAGCGAAATTCCATGGCAAAGGCTCTGCCTCGCTAATGTTTAACGTTGGCTGTAGCTCCAGCCCCGTGTCTGAGCCTGTCCATGGCCTGAACCCCAGAGCAGAAGTTTCTGTCACCCTCAGGGTGGCTGTAACCTGGGAGTGGCTTCTCCAGGAGCAGCAGGAATGGCACATCCTTACAGCAATTTGCCAAAAAGCAGCACTGATAGAGACTGAAGAGGATCTGTTTCCATCCTGTGGAAGTTGGAAGTAAGGGGTGCTGGCTGCCCTGGGTGAAAGGACAACCCAGTGGGAGAAAAAAGCAAATCGTTTGGAATCAGATCTGGTTTGGGTGAACGGTGAGATTCAAAGTGAGGGTCTGAGGCATAACATCACAGAATAGCCCATGTTTGAACTGCCACCAAGGGAAAAAAACCTCCTTTTACCTCACTCTCCAGAGCAAAACGTGCAAGAGAAAAAAAATGGGAAGAGATCCTGCCAAAAGCCAAGTCCTGTTTAAAAATTCAGCTGCCTGATTGAGGTTGTGGTCTCACTTTGCAAGAGGAAACAGTCAACTTTTAACTGAAACAGGCCAGAGGAATCAGGACTTGGGGTAATGTTTCACGAAAAGCAGGTGTGCCCTGCGAGGAAAAGTGACCCTCATGGGCTCTTGGAAGTCACAAATTGCTCCCACTCCCCTTTTCCCAGTCAATATACCAAAACCAGTGGGGATTTTTAACCAGCAAGAGGTGTCTTTGAATGCAACAAAGTACCAGGAAACGAAATACAAGTGTTACAACTGGCTGAGACTTTCCAAGCGACACCAATCGGAAGCACTTGTGCCACAATGAGCACAAGGATTTCTCCCTTTGGAACGGGAAGTCCTTAACCAATCGTTGGAATAATACTGATTTAATCTCAGGGCTTGAATTTCTGGGCATGCTCAGTTCAGGGATCCAACAAGAAAACAAGCAAAAAAAAAAAAAAAAAAAAAAGCTCTATTCATCAGAAGACAACATTGGGAATTCTGTTCCCGGGGAGAACCGGGCCAGTGGTGTTTGGGAAGCTGTGTCCACATTCCTCAGCAGTGAGAGCTTCTCCCTGCCTCACACCAGGGTTTAATGTGTTAAAACCAGACTTTTACCAGGCAAGTGCATGCAAGAAGCAGAGTCTCTGTTAGGCTGAGCAGTGACCTTGCCCTGGGTCAGTCATGCCTGTGCTGTTCCCTCATGGCACCCAAAAAACCAGGCCGGGGTTAAGGTCACCCCTCCTGTGTGGCCACAAACCCAGTGCCAGTCCTGCTTTTAGTGGCTCTGCCCAAACACCAGGTGTTTACACGACAAGCAAAGGTGCTTCTGCCACTCACCATCAGGGGTTTTCCTGATATCCTTAATTTCATTACTCCTACTTCAATCCCTTGTTCCACACTAAATCCGTCCTCCTCCCGCCACAAAGCTGCTTTAGCCTTTAACTACTCTACACACACGGAGGGGTTTGACCTGTTGGACAAGTGATTCAGTGTCAGATGGCAACAAACCAGGGCTGCTTCTCCCCATCACACCCCAAAATGCAAAGTCTCCCTCCTGGAAAAACAGCGACACAGCAACCAGGGCAGTTTTAATCCCAGAGAATTCCTTCATGATGGACAGCAGCTCTTAAAGCATTTCCAGCAGTGTCCTATCACATGATCTACTGGTACGGGTTAAGAGAGAGTCTCCCTCACAACAGGAACGTATAAATACACATAACAAACCATTTCCAGATTATAAAAGAGCTCAAAGTTACACAGCAACTAAATACTTTCTGTAAAGTACAATTAATGGTTGAATAATTGAGTTAATTCCGTAACAATTCAGACTGTAATTGCTCATTACAGTCCACCTTCAAAGTGAGAAGGCTCTAAAAAAAAAAGGATATTTCCAAAACCTTGAAAGAAATTAATTTCATTAACTTCCAGAGATACAGATCAGGAGGGAGGCTCTGCTCTGCACCCTCTTTTCCATGGATGTTTTGCAACACACGGACGTTGCTCACAGTGAATTTTCAGGTGATTCACACAGGCAGGCAACATCTCAGGAAATCTGGCAGTAGTTGGGAAATCAGCATATTTATTTCTAAGAAAAGAAATCTCACAGCTTGCAAATTGCACCAAGAGAACACCTGTCTGGTGAGGGGTAAGAAAACAAGAGAGTTCATCCCACATCCAGCAAAAAATCATGGAAAATATGACTTAAAACCAAATTGTTTGAGCGTTTTAGTTCTGAATGAACAAGTCTTGCTTAAACCGAGCCACTCTATCAGAGCATTTTTTTATACATTGGATAAGGCCTGGCTGGAATGTGTTTTGTCTTTCCAGCACAAATAATCACCTCACTGTAAGTAAAGGCAAAGTTGATGGTCAAGCAAAGTGAGCAATGGACACATCCACCCTCATCATCTCCTCTGCTCTGGACACAGCTCACCCCACACAGCAAAACCAGACATAGCAGCAAATTATTTCCTTGGGTCCTGCAAAGCAGGATTTGAAGATTATTCCCAGAAATATTCAGGCCAGGGATAACCAGGTTTACTGGAAATGCTGATTTCCAAACCGCCTTTCACAGATTTCAATCTCTGATGTCACCCAAGTCAAATCTCACAACCTCAGACACAAAGCTAAAAATAAAAATGAAAAAAAAAGCACAGGATATTCCAACTACTGTTGAAATTCAGCACTGAAGGAAAGTGGATTTGCCTGGGAAGGCTCTCACCTCCGTGTCCCATGAGTCCTGGAGGACAGTATTCCTGGTGCTACGTTTTGTCTGGGGAACGTGACTATCATCTTCATTGCCATTCCTTCTCCTCTTCCTGCAGGAAATTCAGGGAGAAAATAACTGATCAGCTTACTGATCTACCTTCTGGTTTGTTCTCTGAAGGCACCCAAAAAAAGCAGGACCACTTGATAAATTAATGCAGGATGTATCCTGACCCCTGAGGTGCTGTGGACTCTCATACTCCCCTTTTAGCTGCTGCCTAAGGGCACAGAAAAAGGATCCTGTTTCTCACAAGATGCTTTATATCAGTTTAAGGGACGTGGACTCACATTAAAACCATCCTTCTAAATAAACTCATTTAATCATTGTCAGCCTTGCACATCTAAAAATAATCCTTGGGCTTGGAGTGACACCTGACAGGCTGGGGACAGCAATGGGATGAGTGGCAATGACCACATTGTCAATGAACACCCAATTATTCACCTGCTCACAAGACCCCACAAAGACTTTCTTTAGTGTCTCCACTGACAGTGGAGCCAAGTCACATCCCACAACAATCATATTTCCCACGTGGAAATAAGGTTTTGTCAAGAAACATCTCAAGAAAACAAACTCTTCCCTGTTTCTGATGTATTTGCCACTCTCTCATGACATCCTGTATTGTCGTGCCTGGTAGGCACAAGGTATAACCTAATTTTTATCCAAATCTTTGCAGGCATCAAAGCAAAGGAGAGTTTGGAGGAGGATAATGGGGTGGGGGTGGTGCCAATATTCCCAGATTAGAGGAGATAAAGGGAAGACCTCAAAGACCAGGTTGGACAGGACTTGGAGCAACCTGGGAGAGTGGAAGATGTCCCTGCCCATGGCAGGGAGTAGGACAGGATGAGATTCAAGGTCCCTTCCAACCCAAACCATTCCGGGATTCTGTGACATCAACACAGCAGCTGATCACCAGCAGCATCCCAGAATTCCTCTCCACAGGATTTCAACACAAACATCAAACGATTTTCTCCACCGTACAAATATGACAACTCAGCCAGGATCTCAGCACCCTCCAAAACACGGGATGGAACTGTTTTGGTGCCTAAAATTAATCCGTGCTCGAATGAGTCAAAACAGACTCGAGGGAGGTATTTATAACTGGCTCTTTTCTTGCAGCCAGGCTGTGCAGCAGCCTCAGCTGCCAGGATTTGGCCCACGCCTACAGCCCAGAGCTGCCTCCTCACTCCCCATCCCTGGGATCACAGGCACCAAACGCTGTCCATCGGCTCCCCCCTCTCCCGGAACACTCTCTGGGGAAGGGACATTCCCCCCTTATCCCATGTTTGTATTGTCTCTGGATCCTTCCTTTCCTCAACACCTGCAGTGACCTCAACACCTCCAGCTCAGGCTGGACGGGGCTCGGAGCACCCTGGGCAAGGGAAGGTGTCCCTGTCCATGGCAGCGGCGGAATGGGAACATTTAAGGTCCCTTCCAACCCCTTCCCTGACTCCATAATCCCCCACTGCCTCACAGCCCCGGCCCAGCTCCCACCCGCTCCAGGTCCCTCTGGCTCCTCCCCCACCATGCCGAAAATCTCCCCCGAATCCTCCGCATCCCCTCTGTCCCTTCGACCTCCCGAACGCACCCAGCCTCCCCCGCGGAACCTTCACCCCCGCAGCCCCACTCAACCCCTCCCCGCGCCCGGGGGCCGCTCCCCGCTCTCCCACCCTCCACCTCCGCACCCCCTCAGGCCAACCCCTCCAGGCCTCCCCAGCCCTCGCCCCGCGGTGCCCCCGGAGCTGCTCCGAGCGGCCGAGCCCCCTCCCTTCCGCCCTCAGGCCGCGCTGCGCTCGCCCACCTCTGTCTCGCTCCCCGCTCGCTCGGCAGCGGCTGCCGGCAGCTCATGGCGGGTCGGAGAGCAGCGGGGCGGGCGGGAGGCCGCGCTGAGGGCCCGGAGGCCGCGGAGAGGCCGCGGTGAGGGGCGGAGGCCGCGGTGAGGGGCGGCAGCGCGGCCCTGCCCGGCCCCGACCGCCGCTTCCGCCGCCGCCGCCTCGCCCCCGTGACGTCACGGCGTGCGCCCGCGCGGGCGGGGCTGCGCCATTGTGACGTCACACGCGCGCCGCGTGGGCCGGCGGCGGGGGAGCTGCGCCATTGTGACATTGTGACGTCACAGCGCGGCGCCGTTCCCGGGGGTGGGGGAGGGGACGCGCGGTGATGGCGGCGGGGGCGGCCCCGGGGCAGGAGCTGTGCCCGCACTGCCGCCGGCCCTTCAAACGGCTCCGCGCGCACCTCCCGCACTGCAAGGCCGCGCCGCGACCGCCGCCGACATCGTCACCGCCACCGGGAACGAGCCCCCGCCCGGCCCGCGCCAGCGCTCCGCGGCCCGGACCGAGCCCAGGCCCCACCCCGGGCCCCGGTAGTGACCGAGGCTCAGGTGCCCGCCCGACCGCCGCCAGCGCACCGGCACCGGGATCGGCACCGGGAACGAGCCCCCAGCCCTCCCCCGGCCCCGGTAACGTCCCGGGGCCCACCCCAGCGCCAGGTGCTCGCCCGGCCCCCGGTACCGCCCCCGGTGCAGGTCTCGCCAGCCCCGGGAGTGGCTCCGGCCCCCCGCAGCCCCGGCAGGCGGCGGGAGGGCCCGCGGGGAGCGAGAGGAGCGCGGAGCCCGCGGTGCAGGACGTGGCCAGGAGCCTGGATCTGCACCCCGAGGAGGTGGAGGATATTCCCAGGAAGCTGGAAAAAGGAGTGAAGGTGGTGATCGAGAAGCACCGCGCCAGGGTGGTCAGGGAGAAGGAGCCCCGGAGCAGGGCAGGAGCAGCGGGGAGCCGCGGGGGCGCTGAGGAAGGGATGGATCCCGGCCCTGCTGCCCACCCGCAGCGCAGGAAAACTGCCCCAAAATCCAAGCGCAAGGAGACACCGAGCCAGGGAGCCGCGGGGGACGGGACTGGGAGCTCCAAGGGACAAAAAAGCCGTTTAAAAGAAACAAAGGCACTTCAAGAGACCCCGGAGAGCAGAAATAACCCCGGTGACATTATCCAGCAGGAGGGAAGAGACAAATCCACGGCAGGAGAGGAGCAGGTGCACGTGGAAGTTGGGGTGGGGTATAAAGCCCCCGTGTCTGCTTTGCATCCCAAGAACCTCCATCTGTCACCAACAGAGCCTTTCGGAGGCCACGGCACATCCAAAAATGAGCTCGGCAGCCTGCAGAGGCTGCAGGACAGTGGGGAGCAGATGGAGGGAGTGTCCGAGCCTGTCCAGAGCCTGGGGAGAGCCCCGGAGCTGGCTCTGCTCCACACCCCCAAAACCCAGCCCACCTGTTCATCCCAGGCCTCTGGCAGCAGCGCCAGGGCCCGTGCCACGGGCTTGGAGTGGTTTCCAGACTTGTATCCTGATTATGAAGGGCTGAGGATTTTTCCAGGGAAGCACTTCCAAAAGGATGTGAGGATCACAGTGGAGACACCCAAGGGTGGTGTCTCAGAGAGGCAGCAAGGTAACAAAAGCCTCCCTGCTGGGATTTGCTGGAATGGCAGCTGGGAATGGGACTGGTAGGCTAGGGAATGCTGAGCTGCTGGGCTTGTCCAGGAAAGGGTCCAGGAGAATCCAAGAAGGTTTCACTGGGCCTCTCCAGCCTGCAAAGCCAATGGTTGATGTTTTTTGGAGGTTGGAGTCAGGCTCTTGCACATTTGGGCTGGTGGAGCCCAAACTTTGTGGGAGAGATGATTCCTTCTCCTTTTCCAAGCCCAAATTCCATGTCAGATCCCAGCTCCCTGCTCCCCACCCAGCACAGGGAGCACGGACGCCACACTGTGACCATTGTGACTTGTCACCCCGCAGGTCCCCTCTCGGAGAGGCCCCTAATGGAGGTGAGGCTGGGGGAGCTTCCCGCCTGGATCAGCACCTGCAACTTCTCTCCCCAGGGGCTGCTGGGAGCAGTGCAGAAAGGTGAGAATTTCTGGGTTTTGGGGCAGATTCATCCCACGTTCCTGATTTACATTACTGGTCCAGGGGATCTTTACAAAGAACAAACCCTGAAATCACAGAATGGTTTGGGTTGGGAGGGAGCATAAAGATCATCCAGTGCCACCCCTGCCGCGGGCAGGGACACTGTCCACTATCCAAGGTTGTTCCAAGCCCCATCAAACCTGGCCTTGGACACTCCAGGGTTCCAGGGGCAGCCACAACTTCTCTAGGAATTCCATTCCAGGGCCTCACTGCCCCCACACCAAACAATTCCTTTCCAACATCCCATCTAGCCCTGCCTTCTGACAGTGGGAATAAATAGCCCCAACATTTTACCTTTGGAAAGCTGCATGGAAACAGTGAATTCCCAAGACCAGCCCATGATTTATCCCTTTCCTTTCTCTCCCAACAGCCTGGAGCAGTTATTGTGCCAAATACATCCACGTGAGGCGGGGGGGACCCGCTGGGATCTCCATGCTCCTGGCTGGGTACTGCCTGCTCAGCTATGGCTGGAACTATCAGCACCTCAGTAAGACTTCCTAGGGGTCTCCTATTTCAGGAATTCTTCCTTCATTGCAGCAGTTGGAAAGTCAATTTAGCATTCCTGTTAATTAAAGCTCTAGAATAATTTAAATACTCCCCATTTAAGACTAATACCAGAGCTGAGAGAGCAGGATTCTCTAGGTGGGCAGAGGAATTTGCTTAATAAAAATGCTGATAGCAGTTGCTGATTCACAGCTTCTCCCTGGGGAGCACCAGGATTGTCAGGAGCTCTTTGAAAAAGCTGCACAAAGCAAGGGGAGGAGATGTTCCAACAGGAGCTCCTGTTCCCTGGATTTCCTCACAAATAACAAGGGATTTGCTGGTGTTTGGGTGGTTTCCCCTTGCAGCACATAAACAGAGAAGCTGCAGTTGGGCTCCTCATCCCAACTGGAGCCTCCAAACAGATCCCTGTGCTGACACTGGAATGGTTTTGTCCCTGTCTTTCCAGAGCGTCACCGCTGGCGTAAATACCACTGAAGGAGCTGGAGCAGCACCCAAGGAACAACCACAGCTCTTTGGAGGCAGCAGAAACACCCAGGACCAGGATCCCAGCAGGGATTCCCCCCAGCACAGGCCTGGTTGGGGCTGGAGCTGAGGAGGGGCCGCTTTGCAGGTCCCCTCGTGTAGCAGGGAGGTGACAGGGACAGCCTGTGGTCACCCCTCCGTGGGCCAGGCAGCTTTTAGTGGTGAAATAAGAAAGCATTAGAGGCACCCTGAGAGATCTGTGGGTGCAGTAGAACTTCTGGAGGCTGTAGTGTCCCAAATCCCTTGTTTGGGCACAGGGAACATCAGACAGCACCTTATCCTGAGCTGTCATTAGAGATTATTTGACAACTCTGCTATAGCTAAGTAGTGGAACTGAGGGTCGTGGCAGGGTGGGCTTCAGTCCCAAGAACCATTCTCTAAATCACAGAGCTGTGCCTGGCCCAGCCCAGTTTGTACTCACCCCTTAGTACTGGTGGGACTGGCCAGGACCTGTGTGAAGGCACTGGAGCAGCAGCTCAGACCACAGCGCCCTAATTCTGAGGAAGAAAAATCCATGGGATGAGCTGTTGTGCCCAAAGGGCAAACCCGTGTCTGCAGCAGACAAACCAGGACAGTCAGGAGTGCTAGTTGGAGCCTGCCATTCCCAGACATGTCTGGGAAAGGGTTGGTCGTGTTGCAGGCATGAAGGGCAAAAAAGAAAAGCCAAGAATTAAAAGTCTGAGCTCTTTATTCTGCAGAGTGCAGTAGTGCTGTGACAGAGGTGTTGCACCAAAAACTCTATTACCAGCAATAAAAACCTGTGTGGATTTTCCTTTCCTGCTTAGGTTGTGATCTCAAATGTGGTGCTTTGTGTCCCCAGGGGATGAGCACATCCTCACCCTTGTGCCCAGGATCCTTCAAACCTTGGGAATGCTGCTGCTGTCCCAGCCTGCCCACAGCCAGCTGTGCCAGGGGGAGCAGCCAGCTGTGGAAAGCCCCAATTTTCCTTGCGTGAAGTGATTTCTGTGCTGTCTGTGCAAATTGTGAGCTGGTGCTGGGCAAACCCAGCTGCCTTTTCTAGTCCAGCAGCTGTCCCGGTGCCATCTCCATCGAGTTCTGTGGTGTCCTCCTTCCCTGATCCGTGTGGGAGCACTGCAGTCACTTGCCCAGCAGCGTTTCCAGCGGAGTCCTGCTGCTCTCAGCGGCACGGACTGACTGATCCGCTCTGGAGGCAGAGGGAATGGAGTCAACCACTGCTGCATTCCCACATGTTCATTCTGACCCCATTTCCAATGGAGTGGGATCATGGAAACAGCACCCCCAGCCCTCCAACTGCACCGAACCTCTGACCCGGAGGGATTTGTTGTTCCCAGGGTTCTCACAGTGGTTATTATCACTCAAATCCTTTCCCCTGTAGTCAGGTTATTTCAATCCCTCCTTCCCTGCCCCTTCCACCCCAGCTCCAGGGGGACAGGGCCAAATAACAGAGAAAAGGCACATTTCTAAGGAGGCTGTTTTGGGAGCACTGTGGGCGTCCCCACACAACCTCTCTGAGGTGAGACCGATGCTCCCAGCCCTTCCATTCCCAAAATCTCTCACCTTGGAGCAGGTGCCTCCTTCCAGCAGGCTCTGTGGGCTTGGGGGACAGCCATCAGTGTCCCACAGATGAGCTGCCAGGTGCTGGGTGACACCTGGAGGTGACTCCTTGGGCGGCACGTCCTCACGTCCCCTCTCCTCTCTGGCAGCCAGATCCCGCTGTAGCAGCCCCAATGGGCATCCAGCTTCCTGGGGGAAAGGGGCAGGAAGGGCAGTTGGCAGCTGCTGTCCCCAAGGAGCTGGGGACAGCTGGGGCAGCAGCCCTATAGGCACAGGGAAAACAGCTTCACCTTGGATGGGTCCGTGCTGCTCGTCATCAGCCCGGCCTTGAGGCTGGAAGGGACACAGAGGACAGGCAGTTATTCCCTGTGGTGACCCCAAATCCTCCTGAGGCTCCCCCAGCCCCTCAGGGATGTCCTGGAGCTGGTGCAGACATCTCCACAGGGACCAGGGCTGTCCCCTGCCCACCCACCGCTAATCTTTGGTCACCAGCACGGCTCACTTGTGGGGCCTGGTTAATTCCGACCCTTTGGGTCCTTGTCCCTGACCCCACAGCCACCTCTGGAGCCTCAGAGAGAGGACCTTTCCCCCAGCCCCATTCCAAGCCCCCCACCTGCCCAGTACATACTGCACGAACTTGCACTTGGGTCCCTCGGGGCAGAAGCCCACCAGGTAGTTGGAGCACATCACCCTCCTCGTGTGCTTGTACTTGCACAGGGGACCTGCGGGCAGAGGGGACATTTACAGGGACACAGCATCGCACCAGGATGGTGAGAGCTCCGCTTTCCCAGCGGCCCCAAATCCCACTGTTTCCTCTTCTCCTCTTCCTTTTCTTCTTTTTTTTTTTTCCTCTTCTTTTTTCTTTTCTTTCTTTTCTCTTCTTTTTTCTTTTCTTTCTTTTCTTTTTTTTTTCTTTTCTTTTTTTTTTTTTCCTTTCTTTTTGCGTTCCTGGGCTCCAGCCCCACCACTGTCCCCACCCAGCCCTGTCCCAGCTCACCACGCCTGCAGAAGCCGCGGTCGTACCAGGGACAGCCCACGGTGCTGGCGGTGGCATCACCGTGCAGGAGGGGACAGTCCTTGCTGCTGCACTCACCTGCGGGAGAAGCGGGGGACATTTGGGACAGCGCCCGCTCAAGCCAAACGCAGCGGGAATCACTCGAGGATGGGCGAACGAGAGCACCCAGGACACTGACCCTGGCCGGGTGACAGTGGCACTTCTTCCCGCAGTCAGGAGGTGGCATCAGCCACTTGCTCGAGGCCAGACCCGAGGGAGGCGAGCGCTGGGATGGGGGAGGCTCCGGGAGGGGTGGGAAGAGGCTCCCTGGGATGCCCAACCCCGCACCTACCGAACTTGGAGTAGAAATGGCACTCGGGCATCCTGGCGGCATCGAGGAAGCCGTGCCGGGGGGGACCCTGCACACCTGGGGACACCTGTGTCACAGCCAGGCTGTCCTCAGTGCCCCCCAGCCGCACCTGGGGACACCTGTGTCACAGCCAGGCTGTCCCCAGTGCCCCCCAGCCGCACCTGGGGACACCTGTGTCACAGCCAGGCTGTCCCCAGTGCCCCCCAGCCATACCTGGGGACACCTGTGTCACAGCCAGGCTGTCCGCAGTGCACCCCAGCCGCACCTGGGGACACCTGTGTCACAGCCAGGCTGTTCCCAGTGCCCCCCAGCCACACCTGGGGACACCTGTGTCACAGCCAGGCTGTCCCCAGTGCCCCCCAGCCGCACCTGGGGACACCTGTGTCACCGCCAGGCTGTCCCCAGTGCCCCCCAGCCATACCTGGGGACACCTCTGTCACAGCCAGGCTGTCCGCAGTGCCCCCCAGCCATACCTGGGGACACCTCTGTCACAGCCAGGCTGTCCGCAGTGCCCCCCAGCCATACCTGGGGACACCTCTGTCACAGCCAGGCTGTCCGCAGTGCTCCCCTAGCTCTACCTGCACCCACAGCCGTGGGGAGAGCTTCACGTGCCACCCCAGTGATGGCACCACAGGGACACTGGCGACCGTGGCCCTCCCTGACAGCTTTGCCAGCTGCATCCCTGAGGGAGCAATGCCTGGAACCAGGACAAGAACCAGCCAAGTGTTGGGTGTGCAGCACGAGGAGAACCCCAAGAGCTCCCACAGTCCTGCCACCCCCCAAAAATGCCACAACGCTGTCCCCAACTTACTGTCCACCCCTGGGAAGGGCAGGGGCTGAGCTCCTCGCTGCATCTCCGCATCAGTCTCTGAATCAAACCTGATCTTCTCCACACCAGCCAGCAGCTCCTGCATCATCCCTGCTCCAGGAAGAGCCTGCTCCAGCCCGGCACAGGGAGGGAAAGAGGCAAGGAAAGAGGCAAGGAAGCACAGCTCCCAGGGGCTGGCAGAGGCACTCCCAAAGGAAAATAGAGCTCTCCAAAGGAAGCACCACACTCTGGAGGTCTCTGCAGCCACCCCAGGCCACAACAACACTCAAAAACCCTCCTCTTCCTCCTCCTCCTCCTCCCCAGGCAGAGCAAAAGCAGCCCAGGCAGCCCTGGAGTGCTGCATTTAGAGAGGGAGGTTGCCCACATCTGATCCCAATTTGCAGCCCTGAGTGCCTGGTGCCGCAGCTGGGGAGCTCAGCCCCGGGCCCCAGCCAGCCCCTCTCAGCCTCCCCACTCCCACATCTGCTTCTCCTCCAGGAAAAGCGGCTGGGGCTGGCTGGGAGCTGGGTTAACCCCTCACTTCAAGGCCTTAAATGGAGCCAAACATGGCTGAAGCCCTGGGATTGAGCTTTCCAATGGCATGGGATGGATCCTGGGTGTGTTTTGTGTGCTCTGGGTGCTTTGAGCATCGCTCAGTGCACAGCAGCAGCAGCTCTCCAGTGCTTGGCACGACAGATCCACATCCCTGGGCACCCAGAAGGGCTCACACCTTGGATCCCGATAAATCATAGAATCACAGAAGGGTTTTTGCTGGAAGGGTCCTTAAAGCCCATTTTGTCCATCCACAGGCAGGGACACTTCCACTGGGTTGCCTGGAAGCTTTTTCCATCCCTTCTTTTGTGCTTTCCCAGGTGCCAGGCTCCAGTGGCACATTCTGGGCATGACCACGGTTCCATGCCCTTCCCGGAGCCCACTGGCAGCAGCCCGGAGAGCCTCTGGATTTATCCCACTGCTCCATCCCTGCTCCGTCACGCGGCTCCCGCGGCCACGCTCAGCGCCTGGGGCGCCGTGGGCTGACACGGCCGATGGAGCCCTGCTCCCATTCTGTCACTTGGGATCAAACCACTGGACCAGCACTGCCTGAGCGCTGCCCGTGGGTGCTGCAGGGTGCTGGGCACCCACCACCCACCCAGCAGCACTGTGGGACATCCCTGGTGCCACCCTGGGGGTGTGACAGGATGTCACTGTGCCCACAGAGGGGTTTGGGGAGGCTGGGGGTGCAGCCTCGCTCCCTGTGGTCAGCACTGGCTGGACACTGGCGGTGCTGGTGTCACTCCCCACTAGCCCAGGACCGTGGTGCTGGCCCTGTCCTCGCTCTCTCACGGTGTTCCAGGGCCACCCGTGTCCCATGGAGGGGGGCTGTGTCCCAGCTGTGCTCAGCAGCCCTGCACACGCTTTCTGCGCCATCAGCTCGCGGCACCGCGGCACTGCCGAGCCCGAGCCTGGAGCCGACAGGCGTCACAAAGATCAGGACGGCCAAGTGACAGTGGCAGGCAGCCCGTGAAGGGTCACCCCAGGGCTCCTCCCTGCCCCACAGCCCCGGGGAGCGAGGGGGGCAAAGCCCCGGGACAGAGCCTCACTGCTTTGTGCCAGAGCATCCCGAAGGGACGAGAGGAGCCAGGTGCCCCCCAGCAGCCTGGTGACCTCCCAGGTGACAGCAACTAGGCTCATTGGCTCAGGGGGTGGGACATGGGACCAAAGCAGAGGGCAGGGGGGCACAGTGACCGGGGCAGAGGCAGCCTGGTGAGCTCACAGCCTCCAGCTGCAGCTGCTGTTGTTCTCCCTGTCCCAGACAATGGCCCAATGTCCCCTGCCCAGGGTGACAGGACAGGACCCCATTGTGTCCCCACTGTGGCACAGCATTTGCCCGCTCCCCTGGCTTCACCAGGGAGATCCATTTGGGAGGACAGGGGCACCCAGCCCCTCTCAGGGCTGGGAGATGTTGAGGGGGATAAATCATTCTCTCTCTCCAGTGAGGAGAGCCTGGCCAGTGCTCCACGCTCTCCACCCGCTCAGGGGAGGGCTGTGGGTCCATCCCTGGCACTTTGCCCCATCTCAGCCCAGCTCCATCCAAGGGGGGAGTGGGAAGTCATTCCCAGCACTGGCAGAGCCCCATTTCACCACAGGCTGAGCTGTGGGAAGCTGGCTGTGGGATGAGAGTGACCTGCCCCGCTCGCTATGCCAGGATCATCCAGGGCCACGGCAGCCCCGTGGGGCCGGGAACCCCCAGGGCAGCCCTTGGCCCCCAGCCCGTGGGAGCAGGGACAGCCAGTCCTGCCCCCCCAGCACCAGCCCCTCCTCCCTGGCTGGCCGGGAGCAGGGCTGGCAGAGCAGAGGGGAGTGTTGGCAGAGCTGTCCTTGGCAGGAGTCGCCTGGCCTGAGGGTCCCAGCCCAGAGCCAGATCCGGCCAGCAGGAGCTCTCCTGCTTCCTCAGGCAACAGGCAGAGAAAGCTCGGCCACTGCAGGTGCCCAAACTGCGGCCAGGAGCGGGGCCAGGGATGGGCAGCCAAGGTGGAGGCAGCAGGACAGGGCTGGGGGCGGTGGCAGCACAGGGACACTGGTCCTGCTTGGGTGGCAGGGCCCCCCCGTGTCACACCTCAGGAACTCAGGCCACTGCAGTCACTACCATTTCCTTTTATTCCTTGCATTTTACATACACGGTATAAAACCTCCTGTTGCAGCCGCCTGCTCCCGGCACTGCCCAGCCCCACAGGGACACTGGAATTCCCGGGCTCCAGCAGCTTCCAGGTGCTCCTCCCACAGGGGACAGAGCCACGCTTCCATCAGCATCCCCAGAGCTGGCTAGGGGCATCCCTGTGACCCCCAGGCTGGTTGGAGGGTCAAGCATCAGGGATGGATCCGTCCATCCATCCATCCATCCATCCGTCCGTCCATCCATCCATCCATCCATCCATCCGAGGGATGGGGAGCGAGCAACGCCACGGCACTGGGAGGCTCTTGGTCTGCAAAAAGTCCCCAAGAAACCCAGGAAGCTGGAGCTGCCCACAGTCCTGGGCCACCTCTGAGCTCCAGAGCCAAGTTCTTCCTCACGGGAAATCTTCCCTCAGTTCAAACCAAAAGAGAGTAGAGAAAGGTAAGTACAAATCAGAAAACAGTAAAAACTGTATGGCGGAAAATATATATATATTACTAAAGGGGCTAAAACTCCAAAGGCTCATCTTGTTGGATCCTAAAGCGCTTTACATGGGCGGGGGGCAGGAGAAAGGAGCTAATATCCAAAGTCCAACAGAAAGAACCAAAATCGAGTCTGCTTCCCCCTCCCAGGAAGTGCTGGAGCTCTCCAGGGGCTGACAGATGTCAGGAATGCCCCCAGCCCCGGGAGCAGAGCGCTGTCCTGCTGCAGCAGGGGAGGGGGAGCGAGGCAGGAGTTGAGTCTTCCCCAACACCATTGGGGTGTTCAGCCCCATGTCCAAACAACCGCAGTGAGAACCAGGCCCTCGGCTCGGCCGCCCGCCTTTATACCCGGATCTCATCATCATCTTCGTCAGCGAACGAGAACTCCTTGTCAGGGCGTTTGGGGGGCCCCCCCCGCTGGCTCAGTGGCCTGGGGACAGGGCTGCGCTCCTCGGGCCCCGAGGTGCAGCTGGACGCCGGACTGCTGTCCCTGGGGCTGCGGCCACCGGCGCCGCGGGCTGGGCTCTGGCTCGGCGGGGCCGCCACGGCTGCCAGCGGGGACCCCGGTGGGGCAGGCTCCTCCTCCTCCTCGCGGCTCTCCTCCGCGTCAGGGTCTTCGTCCTGCTCCCACTGATCCTTATCCATGATGCTCAGCACGTCCCCGAGCATGGAGGGCCCCAGGTCGATGTGGAAGGACATGATGGACTCGGCGTGCTTCAAGCCTGCCCCGCCCTTGGCCACCACCACGGGCAGGTCCGTGATGTCCCCGAAGTCGCGCTCGTCCAAGCCGGGGCTCAGCGGCCCCGCGGCCGCCCCGTTCGGGCGCTGCTGATCTTCGGGGCTCATCTCCTCGGGCAGCTTCTTCACGGGGCTGGAGGAGAGGCTCTTGGGCAGCTGCCCCGCGCTCCTGTCCACATCCTTCTCGTTGAGCTGGGGCAGGGACACAGCGTTCTTGACGAAGAGCGCCGAGTCCCGCAGCGAGCCCAGCATGTCCCGCCGGTCCCCGCGCGTCACTGACTGCGAGCGCTTGCTGCTGCGGAAGCGGCGGGACAGCAGGCTGGGCTTGGAGGCACCCGGCTCCTCTCCCACCTCCGGCACCGGCTCCCCGGCCTTGCTGGTGAGGAAGGAGGTGTCCCCGAAGGCGTCCCCAGCGCGCCCCACGTGCATGGTGTGGCGGAAGTCCCCGAGGGGCGCGCTGATCATCTCGGCCGTCAGGTCAGCCCGCGAGCGGCGCTTGGAGTGCGCGGAGTTGGACACGAGCTGCTTGAGGATCGGCATGGTGGCGGCCAGGGGAAGCTGTGCCACGCTGGGTGCCGTGCCTGGCGCTCACTCACAGCTGGGGCTCCACGGCCGGGGTCCCACCGGTGTCACGGATGGGTCACTCCTAGGGGAGAGGAGGGAGGGACATGGTCAGTCTTCGAGGACGTGGGTGGGCACCAGATTTCATCTCGCCAAGCTGCAAAATGTGACTCTGCGCCCACCAGCTGCTTGGTTCTCCTGGGAATTGGCTCCATGCAGGGCATCATTCCACAGGGGACACATCCTCAGACCCCCCTGAGCTCCCCACACCCCCTGAACGAGCAGGTCCCAGACCCATCCCCACAGCAGAGAGAATTGCAGGAGAAAGACCTGGACACAGAAATCCTTCAGGATGATCCCTGACCCCGTGCCCCATGTGAATGGGCACCAAAAGAGATGCAGGGCACCACAGGCACCCACTGTCCCCTTCTCGTGCAGCCCCAGCCGTCTGGAGTGGGGCACGGCAGCTCTCCGCATGCTGAAAAGATGCCTGGGATTTTTTTTTTTTTAATTGGAAGAAAGCAGGGAGGAGCAGACGCCAGGAGGAATTGGAAACAGACGGCAGGAAGTGTGTGAGGAGGGCGTAGAGCCCCCGGGAGGCACCGCCAGCCGAGCAGGGGGACGGGGGGACCAGGATGGGGACCCCTTCGCGCTTGGCAGGATGGGGACGTGGGGACACGGCTTTGCTGCTGCCCTGGAGCCCCCCAAAACCCTCCATGCTGCGCTCAGAGCCGAGTCCATGCGTGACCATCCCTGGCCATGTCATCGTCACCGCTGTGACTCAGAGGTGACAGAAATGACGGGGGCTCTGGCTGACCGGAACGTGAATGGTCACATTACTCCTTCCCTCAGCCACCTCGGGGCCACCAGCCAACCTGTCCAGCCCGGCGCCTGCAGCCACGCAGGAGGGGACAAGGACAGCGACTGTGTCCCCACATCCCGTGGCGCCAGGCAGCCCCAGGTGGTCCCGGGAGAGGCTGCCGGGGAGGAAGGGCCCGTGGCTGCTCGCTTCCTCCTGCCGGGCACCGTCGGCGACACCGCGCCCCGTGACACGCACAGGGAAGGGACAAGGGACAGACGTGTGTCCTCAGAGCGAGCCTCAGGGCAGGGGCCACGTTCCCCCCAGCCCCAGGCTGCAGCGGGAAGGAAGCCCAGCCCCACAGCCCACGGGCAGCAATGGTCCCAGCACAGCCCGGTCCTGCCCAGCTGGACACCACAAGGAGCCACAGCACCAACCCCCCAGCAAACAGCATGGTGAGGGCAGGGCTGCGACCCCCTTCCCTCCCCAAACCGCCCTGTGACACCCCACTGTCCCCCACAGGAGCAGCAGGACCTCAGGCAGGCTGTGTCCGGGCAGGATGGACTCTGGCCCCACACTGGGGCAAAGTCTCGCTGCCCAACCCTTCCGTGCACGGCTCCGGATGGGCCTGGCCAGGGCAGGAAGGAATGCCCTGTGGCACGGCGCTGGTGGCACGTGGCCACACTCCCTGTACAGCCCTGTGCAGGGTCCCACCAGCCCAGGGTGGCACAGCCTGAGCCCCCCTCGGCAGGGCAACCACCCAGGGCTATGATAGCACACAGGGGGCTGGCTGGAGGAGCCCCCAGGTCACCCCCAGCAGCTGGGGAAAGCCACCAAGGAGCCACACCCCCTTCCCTGCACCTCAAACCAGGAGCCAGGAGAATTCCTTCCCCCTCAGCCCATCCCAATGCCAATGAGCAGCTCGCTGGACCCTGCTCCCTCTCTGGGATCTCCCGCACGCCCAGCCGGGCGCGTGTGCATGGCACGAACGCTTCCCCCTTCCAACATCTCCTTCCAGGCCAGCATTCCTCCAGCCTTTGGTTTTCCATAAAACAAACACTCCCGGCGAGCTCCCCAGCTGGGCCAGGCAACCGTGCTGCTGATTTAGGCCATCTGGGGACTGTCCCTCCCTTGTATTTAGATTTCGGGGCCAAGTTCAGCATTTGTGAGATACTTTGCAAGCCGCGGCAGAGGGGCCACCGGGAGGTTGGAGCAGGACCGGCCGGGCCAGCAGTGCTCCATCACCATCACAGCCTCCAAACCAGCACCGTGTCCCCCTCCCCTCAATGCTCCAGCCCACACAGCCTCTTCCCAGCAGCCAAAATCTCCCCCCATTCCTTGGTGTTTCCCTCCCAGCTCACCGCGAGAGGCAACGGCAGCACAGAGGGACACTGCTGCCCATGCTGCCCATGCTGCCCACACAGCCTGACCCAGGGGAGCTGGACACAGAGCCCTTTTCTCTTCCTCTCGCTCGGGGAGAGCAGATCCTGTGACATTCCCGCTGCCGGCTCTTTCACAAAGGAAACCAGGCCAGGGAGGCATCGCTGGCGCTGCCTGTCCAGCCACCTACCAGGGGAAGCTGCTGGTAACCTGAGAGACATCGCAGGCACCTGGCAGTGCTGCCCATCCTGGGGCAGCAAGCCCAGAGCACAGCCAAGCCCCAGCAGGGCTTCGGAGCGAGGGGAGGGGACAGGACCTGTACACATGGGTCGAGGACAAGAGGGATAACTCGTACTGACAGCTCTGTGCTGCTTCCCACCTGGCCTCTGAGCCCTTTGGGATCACAACCTCCGAGGAGTGAGAACCTGAGGTGCCCAGGGACACAATTGTCCCCGCAAATGAATGTCTGACTGTAGGACAGTGTAACCTGCCCAGAACTGGGACAGCCCTGGCCAGGACCACGTGCCCTGATGGTGCAGGCTTCCCACGAGACCCCCCCTCCATCCTCTTCGTCTCATCTTGCTCAGCATCAGTCACCCATGGGGACCAGAGTGAAAGTGGCTCAAAGAAGGAGGCCAGGGAATGAGTGCACACAGGAGAAACGCCAAGTCCAGCCACATTCCCATGCATCCTGTGCCCAGCTCAACCCGCTCACAGGCTGGGAAAGCCAAACTGGGAAAGCATCCTGGCCGGCCCAGCCGGCTCCAAACGAGCTCCCCAGCTTTGCCGTGCAGAGCCCCCCAGGCAGCACCCCGAGATCAGAGGATGCTCTCCCCACCCTGCTGGGTGCTAGGGCAGGGGCTGTGCCGGACTGGTTGGGCCCTCCACGCTGCCCAGGGCCAGAGAGAACCCACACATGGGACAGGAAGGTCACCCCGCCTGTTCAGCCCCACTTTCAGGTGCGCTGCCCCTCGGGGATCCTTTGATCCTTTGATGTTGGAGCCCGGCAGACAGCAGTTGGAGACAGGGCACAGATCACACCCTGCCACCGCCAGCCCAGGAGGGGACCCAGCCGCTGTCACACCCTCGGTTGGGCTCCCCAGCGAGTCTTCCCAGGGCCTGGGGGCAGACGGTCCTGTCAGTGCGGGCAGCCCCGGCGCCCCGGTGACCGCCTCCACCCCTGCGTGGTGACAGGTCTGGTCCTGTCCCTGGCATCGGGACGCCGCTGCAGTGCAACCGTGGGATGCACGGAGCAGCCTCTGGAAGTGGAAAAGCCACTGCCAGCGAGCATCAGAGCCGGGGATGGAGAGATGGCACATGGGGCGGGAGGAGAAGCTTAGCTCTCGCCAGGGCTCCCGGCACACGAAGCAGCACCGGGCTGGGAACTCACCACCGGTGCCAAAAACAGAGAAGCGCTCCCCGAGGGACTGCCAACAGCCAGGAGGTAGCCAGAGTTCAGCAAGGAACTATTGGCAGGACACGCCAGAGCACGCACAGGACCATAAATCCTCCAGCTCCGGGGCCACGAACCAGCCCGCGGCTCTGCAGGGCCAGGAGGGGACTTTTCCGGGGGGAAAGGTTATCTCCTCGCTGGCTCTGGCTCTGCCTCTTGCAACAGGGGCTGGCCGGGGTTCGACAGGATACCGGGGCTGAACAGACCTCCCGACCTGCGCCGGGCTCCGAATTCCTGCGGTTTCGCTGGGGTGGACGGGAAGTAAACAGGCAGACTTCCCACAGCGCGGCCACGGCTCCCTACCTGCCGGGGGCCCGGAGCCCGCAGCCGGCCCGCCCGGGGGCCCACGGCGGCTGTTTGTGCTCAGGACAAAACCCAGCGAACAAAGGGAGCGACCGGCACGGTCAGCACAACGCCGGCGGCTGGCGCTGGGGGCCGGGGAGGGAGCCCCGCCGCCGCTCAGCCCGTGGCACGGAGCCGGAAGGCTGTCCCGGGGATGGGGGTTCAGGTCAGGCTCGCTCTGCACCCCCAGACCCACACACACTGAGCCTCCTCGGAGCTAAACCTCCCCTGGAGTCGCTCCACAGTTTCCGAGGGAGCTGCGTCCAAAACAGATTTGTTTACTGCGTGCCCGGCTGGGGAGCGAGCCCTGTCCTGGGTGCAGAGATCGCACGCTGTGCCTCAGTTTCCCCCCACAGCCCATTAACGATCCCTTAGGAACAGCTCTCCTGCTCTATAGATCCCAACTCCCTTTGGAACAGCCTTCCTGATCCATAGATTCGGCGCTTGGAAACATCTATACTTCACGCTGCTGCTGCCGCCGGGGTCAAACCGGGGCGGCGTGGGACGAGTCCAACGCCCCACGAGCAGCCGCTGCCCACGGACCCCCAGGTCTACCGGCACCAGAGTGGGTCCGGGAGCTAGTCCTGTACCCGGCGCTGGCAGAGCCGGGCAGGTCCCTCACTCAGGGGCGCCCGTGGGAGCGGTGTGTGCCGCCCGGGAGACGAGAGCAGGGCGGAGGGCAGGCTGCAGTCAGCCGGGACCCCGAGCCTCGTCCGGGGCCACCGGGGGATGAGTGGGACGGGGATTTCGGGCGGCTCTGACTCAGCACCCGCCGGCGCCCAGCCCCGGCCAGCCCCGGGGTGCCGCTGGACCCGCTCCAGCGCGGCGAGGATCCACCTTCCCGAGACAAGCCGCGGGCAACCACCGCCCCGGCCGCGACCACCGCCGGCTCCGGCCACCGCCACCCCCGCGCGGGGCTCGGCGGAGCCGCGGGCGAGCGAGCGCCGATCGCCGGCGGGGCGGGGTGAGCCGGGCCGGTGCCCCGCGCTGGGCAAACAGCGCTCCGCATCCTGTTAACCCCTTCGCCCACCCGCGCCGCGCACCGGTCCCACGGCCCGGCGGGGAATGAGGCGGGGGGTCCCGGCCTCTCTCTGCCCGGTACCGGAGCGCGGCAGCGCCGGGGACCCCGCCCGCCCGCCGGACAATAGCCGAGCCGAGCGCGGCGGGCTTCCCCCACGCCGGGACGAGCCGGGCCGGACCTGGCCAAGCGGAGCCGGGTCTCGCCGGGCCGCCGCGACCCCCGGAGCCCCCGGTGTCCCCCCCGTACCTGTTCACCCGGGCCCCGCCGCCGCCGCCGGTCCATGGCCGCGCCGCGCCGGAACGGAGCGCCCCCCCCCCCCCGTGGCGATGACATCATCGCCCCGCCCGGACCAATGGCACAGCGCCACGTCACGGGGCGGGTCCTCGCCCCCCATTCAAACCCGAGTGGGGCGGGGGCGGTGGGACCCTTGTCCCCGGCGCGGCCCCGCCCGGGGGTCCCGCGGGACGGGGGACACGAGAGGGGTCATGAGTGGGGGATCGGCACCTCCCGGGGGGAGGAAGGGATCGGCGGGGGCGGGGGTTCACCGGTCCCTTCCCTCCGGGGATCACGGGGAGGGTCCCCGGAGGCAGAGCGAGGAGCTGGCCGCACCCCTGGCAGAGCGGCGGGGTTGAGGTGGTGGTGGGCGACCGACTCTAATTATTTAAGGGGAATTAAGAACCGCGCTTAGATGCCAGGAGGAGGCCGCTTCAGCCCCAGGGCAGCAGCGATGCTCCCGTTCCCTTGGTGACCGTGACATCCACGAGGCTGCACCCACCTCCCTCACTCTGCCCCCATCTCCCTGTCCCCAGCCAGTCCCACTGCTCGATCCCTTTTGGGGGGCCATGGGATCCCTCCAGACCATGGGTAGGTTGGGTGGGTGGTGGCTAGGACACGATGGCAGGAGCTCCACGGCCACCCCAGACTCCAGCGCTGGTGCTGGTGCCAGGCTCCACAGCCCCAGGGATGGATTCCATGGCCACCCCAGCCCCCCCGGCACTGGCGGTGAATTCCATGATCATCCCAACCCCACTGACAGTGGGCTGAAAGGGAGAGTGCTGGGCTGCACAGCCACGCTCGCGGGGATTAAGACAAGACCTTTGTGGGAGAAAAGGGGCGGGAGAGCTGAGATTATCCCGAACCTGCCTAATGCAGCGTTTCTTGGATATTCCGGAGCATCTGGCGTCTCTGTGGAGGGAGGAAGGGTGGGGTGCAGGAGGGTGGCCAGTGGGGTGATGGGATGCTCTGGCCACGCCACTCTTGGGGTCTCGAGTGCTGGGACACGGTGCTGTGAGGTCCTGAGGTTTCTCATGTCACTGATGCAAGGAGCTCCAGTCCCCAATCCTGGGGCCCATTGTGACAGCACGGGGTGGGCAGCACCGGGCACAGGGATGGCTCATCTGGGTCTGATAGTTCCCTCCGTGGGAAGGAAAGGGGTGTAACCACGGAGCTGGCACTCCAGTGAGCAGTGAGGGCCAGTGTGGCACCGCGGAGATGCAGGGATTGGCACCCGGGGCACAGCGTCTGCCCCCAACCCATGTGTCCACCATCATCCTGCTCATGCCTGTATCTCCATCCTGGGCTGTGCCGCTTCCTCCAGTGCCGTTTTCAGAGTCCATTTTATTGGCAAATTTTATTTCCCTTGCTTTCCATGCAGGGAAACTGAGGCCAGAGGCAAAGCCCCGGGCCTGCAGCTGAGCAGGGGCTCCCGGGAGCCACCTCTGGATGCAACAGTGGGCTTGAGGTGGATGAGGAAGACCAGGAGGGTTCGCCACAGCCCCCACCGGCAGCTCGACCCACTCACGTGGAGACAAAGTGTGTATTTGAAGGCTGGTGGGACACCGGCACAGCGCTGCTCGCCTCACCTGACGCTGTCATGGGAGCGTGGAGATGGCTGAGACAGCGCAGTCAGGAGGGATTAGCATCACCCGGCTGGTGGGAGCCGCCGGGAAGGCTCCCGCGGGCTGGCCTGGCTCCGGCTGGGAAGAGCAGGCACCCACTCAACTTGAAAAACTGCCTGGGAGAGACGGGCCCCCTCCCCTTTCCCCGCCGCGCAGAGCCCCGGGGCTGCCGCCGGCCCTGGGGAGGCGAGGTCGGGCTGCTGGGCGGCTCTGGAGCACGGATCGCTCCCGCCCTTCCTCAGCCATCGCCGGCTCCTTTTGCTGCTTCTCAGCAGCTTTTGAAAGCAGGGAAGAAAAAAAGAAAAGGCTTGAAAAGCACTTTGAAAAGCAGGGCAGGGAGAAGCGCCCGAGTTCCCGGCAGCCCCATCCCCTCCTGCTGCTGCCAGCGCCTGCCAGCTTTGTCTGCCGACGCTGCCGAGACAGCGGGGAGCTTTCCCCGAGCCCCGGTGCTGGGGATCACTGTCCGGACACCCCAGGGTGCCAGAGCAAAGCAGTGCCCCCACATCCAGCCCCCTAAATCCCTCCAGCCCCAGGGCTCAGCGCTGGCTGCTGCCAGAAACCTCCCCAGTAACCCCACAGGCATTCACCCACGGCCGGGGGTCCGGTCCCTTCCCCACGCCGCTCACCCAGGGGTGAGCAGGTACCCAGAAAATCCTGGCAGGATGCTCTGCCCGCTCCCCACTGGCACCTCGGCACCCAGGGGTGCCCAGGTGGGCACTGGGACCCACTGGGTGCAGGTGGGAGCCTGCCGTGGGCAGGTTCTCCGTGCAGCCTCCCACCTTTCCCGGCTGGAACGCTCCTGGCCAGCAGTGCCAGGGCATGGGCTCCCCCAACCCAGAGCCCACCCAGGAACCACCACCTGCATGCACCGCAGCCCTGCCAGCCTCTCATGGGACAGCTGGCTTGCCAGGCTGGGACAAGGTGGCATTCAAGGTCCCTTCCAACCCAAACTATTCCATGATCCCACCTGGAGCGTGGCTTCTGCAGCGCCCATGGAAAGCCCCTGGCCTGGCACAGGGACCCCTCCAGGGGGGTGCCCTGGGCACCCACAGCATGGGACAGGGGGCACAGACCTGAGTCCGTCCTCTCCGCCGCTCTCCTCTCCGGCCGCCCCTGGCATGGAGCAGTGCCCCGGGCACATGCGGCTCTGAGGATGCGCCGAGCCCTGTCAGGCCCCTGGCATGGCAGGAGGGGCTGTCCCTGTCCCCAAGGCAAGGGAAAGGTGGGGACATGACACACTTGGCTCTGTCCCAAGAGCTGGCAGGGAACCGGAGATATCTGGAGGACAGGGAGAGCCCAGGCTGCAGGGCTGCTTGTAAAATAAATAAATTAAAACAAATCAGAGTTTTCAGCCCAGCTTTATCGGTCACAACCCTCATTTTTGGCACATCAACACCTCCCCATCACATCTGGAGCAGGGAGAAGCTTCTGCTCCAATGCTGGCCTGTCCACCCGGCAAGGTCTGGGGGTGCAGCATCTCCCCTGTGCCCCTCTTTGGCTCTTCCAGCCCTGGCAGCGCGGGCTGCTCTGCCCTTGGGAAAACCGCAGGTCAGGGAGCAGCGCTCGGGAGAAACGTCAAGGCCAATCTGATCCCCGGGGACTGATTGGTGCTGACAGCTCGCCCTGCCTGGCTGCAGCACGGAGCAGCCTGGAGAGCACTGGGAACAGCACTGGGCAGCCCACACCTGCCTGGAGGGGCCAGGGTGGTGGGAAGGGACTTTGGGAAAGAACTGGTTGAAAGCGGAGGTGGGAGAGAGGTGGCCGTGCTCAGTGTCTTCCCCAACGAGCCTGGCTGGCTCCATTCCTGCTGTTCCATGGGGAAACTGAGGCAGCCCAGGTGAGCAAGAGCTCTCAGCGGTGCCACTGGCACTCAGCCCATCCCTGCTGTGCCCAAAGAGGGCCCCGTGCCCTGCACAGCAGCTCTGGGAGCAGAGGCCTGACCCGCTGCCGTGGTGGGATGTGGGATCTCACCCACTTCCTCAGGCGCTGCATCCCTCAGCTGTGGGAAACCACGGCTCAAAGGGTTCCTCCCGCCCTTGCCACCATCCCTGCCGCGGGGCCCCGACGCTCTGGCCACAGCCACGCCAGCGGTGTCACCTCCTGGCACGGCGCCAGCGCCAAACCTGCCGCGCGTGTGGCTGCACCTTCCCGCTTCTCCTCGCAGCCAGGGACGAGCTGGGGCAGGGCAGGTGAGCAGGGCCTGGGCTCTGCTCTGCCCCAGTGCTGGGGGTCCCACACACATCCCACTGTTCCCTCCATGGGGGACGTGTCTGGGGAGCTCAGTGCTCGCTGCTCGCAGGGCTGGCACAGGCTCCTCACGGGAGGGACCATCCTTCAGCCAGGGATCATCCTCGATACCAGGAGCACCCCTGGCACAGGGAATGTCCCTTGCACAAGGAGAAACCATTGCACGAGGAGCATTCCTTGCACAGGGAACTCACCTGTGCTGCTCGACTCCCCAGACCTGCTCTGCCCCGTGGCTCCGGCGGCTCCGTGTCCCAGCCCCGGTGGGAGGAAAGTCCCTCTTGCACAAGCTGGGATGCCTTGGGGCTGGAGCTGGGCTGCACATGAGGAGCAGGATTTGTGCAGCCAGTGCAGACCCCTCTCTGTCCCAGGTCACCACGAGCAGGGTGTTGGGGGTCCCGGCGCTGCCCAGGAGGGACAGGCACCCCTGGGTGCTGTGCTGCTTTGGGCACCAGCTCCAAAGAGGTCAGATGAGTCCCAGGTGCTGTGACAGGGACTGTGCAGACCCCACAGCCCTGGCAGCCCCTGGCATGGACCCAGTGCTTCACCAGCACCGTCAGCAGCTGAGCCATCCCCACCCCTAGCCCCCATTTTGGTGTCGGGGGGTGACAGGTGAGGAAACCTGAACACATCACCTGGATTTTCCTGCCAGGCTTGAAGGGCAGAACAAGAGAGGGTGGCTGTGACCCAGCCCAGGAGGCATCCCCAGTGCCAGGGCTGCTGCTGGCAGTGCCCAGAGTGCCGGTGCAGTGGGGTCACCTCCCTTCTTCCCTGTCCCACCACCCCATTTCCCAGCAGCTCCAGACTGCACTGGGATAGGAACATGCAGGACAAGGCCACCACAGTTCCTTGAACCCTTCTGGACCCTATTCAGCACCTCTGGCACCCTTTGCCCAGGTCCTTCCCTGGTGCCATAGGGCTGACACAAACCCAGTGGGGCAGCAGGACACACAGACACATCCTCCTGGCCCTTTCTCCAGCAGAGCAAGGTGACAGAGAGGGGACACGCTGATCCTCAGGCTGTTTATTGGCATCTCCCTCAGCTCAGCCCGGGTGCCGCAGCCCTGCCGGGCTGGTGCTGGCTCACCCATAGGCACTGCAGGGGCCTGGCTGTGCAGAGATCCCCAAAACAGCCACGGACCTCCCGGGCATCAACACCCCCGAGTGCCCTCATGCCTCTGCACAAAACCCCATTTAAAAGTCCCAAACCACCAGAAATACCAAGGGGAGGCTCCAATTGCCCCATCTGAGTCCTCACCAGAGCCCCCGAGGTGCAAAATCAGGGGGGATTGAGCACCATGTGCACCCCGCCGGGGCTCTCCTGGGGTTTCAGTCCTGGGTTCTCCTGGGGGGCTGTGCTGGGCCAGGCACAAACGAGGGGAGGAATTCATTGTCCCCTGGGATCCTTCCCCCTTCTCCCAAAGGCTGTGGGGTCCAGAGTGGGGGGGTCACGTCCAGAGGTTTTTAAGATCAGCAGAGCTCCTCTCGCCCTCCGCAGTCAGGAATCTCCATGTCACCGTTTGTCCCCATGTCCTGGGGGAGCCGCCAGCAGAGGGGCTGGGGTTTGGCACGGCAGGAGCCCCTCGCCCAGCCCGCAGCACCCCAGCCAGTCCGGCAGCAGGTCCAGGGCAGCCCCGGGGAGTGCCAAGGGCGATGTCAGCGCACCCCAAGCCCCCGCCCCACCTTGTCTGAGGAGTCTGTGACACGGAAGCTTTGGCCAAGGAGGGGACCTGGATTTGCTCCCCAGCCCCGGGGACGGCGCTTGACATCCAGCTCCAGTGGAAAGCGGAAAGCCTACGGAGCTGGGGCTGCTCCCCTTCATCCTCCTCATCTTCTCCGCCTCGCTGCTTTTTCCTTTTCTCTCGATTTCTTGGGGATTTTCTTTTTTTTTTCTTTTTTTTTTCTTTTTTTTTTTCCTAATTTTTCCCCCCCTCTCCTCTTTTTTTCTTCTGTTTAAATATCAAACGAAAGAGGAAAACCCAGCGATTGGAGCTCTGGAGCCGGGGGCCAGGCTGCTGGGCGGGCGGTACAGGGTCCCGGGCTGGCTGCTGGGGGCGTTGCCGGGGGTCTGTGGGGTGGGAGTCCTGCTGGCTTTGGGGCGGAAGAGGCTGCCCTGCTGCGTGGAGGTGCTGTTGGAGAGCGGGGTGTGGTCGGGCTCGCCCGAGTCGCTCTCGGTGTAGCTGTAGGCCTGGGCCCGGGAGATGCCCTTCTGCTGCCGCCGCCACGAGTTGTAGTAGGTGGGGTCGCTGATGTAGTGGTTGACAAAGGAATGGGCCTTCTGGTGCCCGGGGTCCACCTCGTACTCGCTGTCACTGCCCTGAAAAACAGCGAGGGGGAATGGGGTGAGGTGGGGGCATCGCCCCAAAATTCGGTGGGGTCGGGCTCTGCTCCCACCAACAAGGATGAGAGGGAGCGGCCCCAAGCTGCGCCAGGGGAATTTGGGACATCAGGAGGAATTTCTTCATGGAAAGGGTGGTCAGCCCTTGGCAGGGCTCCCCAGGGAGGTTTGAAGTGCCCATCCCTGGAGGTGTCCAGGGAACACCCAGACTTGTGCTCTGGGCTGGGGTCAAAGTGGGCACTGGGCACAGCTTGGACTCGATGATCTCAGATGTCTTTTCCAGCCTCAAGGATCCTGTGATTTCCAGTGCTTTCCCAATGCTCTTTTGGGAATGCTGGCAAGCGCATCCCGAAAGTATTTAAAGGCTGGGACGGCTGCAGCATCACCGGGGGGTTTCTGCCTCTTGCTAAAACAAAATAAAACCGTATACAAAAGGTTCCTGAGCGCTGCCGAGGCCGCGATGCCCCCGGGCTGGCGGGGAGGGTGTTTTTGGGCTCTGCCGGTAATTGGATTCAGCTTCTCCGGCGGCGCACAAAGGGCCCATTGAGGGCGGTGGGAACTGCCCCGCGCCAGCGCCAGCTCCCGCAGCTCTTCACAGCTCCTCAAAAGCCACTCGAGCCCCGCTCGGGCCGCAGCGAGCGGGGCCGGCATCTGCCAAGGAAACAGCCGGTGCGGGCAGCGACGGGGGGGCCCCCTGGGGACGGTCCCCTCCTGCTCGGGGACCTTTCCCTGGGCGTCAGCCTCTCAGATGCCGCCCAGGATCCACTCTGGGGGTGATGCTCCCATGGCCTCCCCGGGGCTCCACGCTCCTGCCCGGCCACAGCTGCCCGTGGCCCCGGGAAAAGACAAAGGTGGCATTTTGTGGAGTTGGCAGAGCCGCGGACGTTGCCACCAGCGACCGGGCAGCGGGACAGCCCCCAACCCCAACCCCGCTGACCTCCCGTTCCCCGTGCTCTGTCCCCAGCAGCCCTGGCAGCCCCCCGCAGTGTCACATCCCCAGCACACGGGCCGGGGGCTGTGCCAGCTTCGCTCCGGCTCTGTGCCACGGAGCCACAGAGATGCTGCTGCCTCCAAAGAGGCGTGGGGCCAGAGCAGCAGTGCTGTTCCCAAATGTGCACCAGGACCTGCCTCGTGGTGAAGGGCTGATGCTCAGGGAGGGCTCCCAGCACCCTCCATCCCACCCCAGGTCCCCGTGGGCAGCCCCGGGGGTCACCTGGGAGTCGGAGACCTCCGAGGGTTTCTCGGTCAGGCTGCTGCTCTCGGCAGGGATCAGGTCGTTGTACTTGGTCACGTCCTCGTCCGAGTAGTGCAGGCTGCCGGGGCTGGGCCGGGGTGGGGACCTCGGGGACAGGCAGGTGGATGGTCAGCGTGTGTCCCCTCCCCTCGGGGCTGGGCCACTTGGGGACAACCCCAGCGGACCCCTGGGGACGGCTCAGGGACCATCCCTCAGCCATGGCAAGCCCCTCCCCAGGACCCCAATCCCACTGCCGGGGAACCCCAGCCTTTCAGGGGAACCCTGGGCAGATCAGGGTCACCCGCCCCGGGATCCAAGCCCTCCGCATCCCATGATGGAGCAAAAATGACCAAAAATGCTCCCCCTGCCCGGAGAGGGGGCTGCGGCAGGGGGTCCCTACCGGGTGTAGATGCCGTTCTTCCGGCAGAAGGAATTCTTGACGGAGAGGCGCCGGTTGTTGAGCTCCAGGGCGGGGAAGCTGCCCTCATCCAGGCTCACCATCTCGCCGTGGCTCAGGGCAGCCGCCTTGGAGCTGTTCCCTGGGGGATGGGATGCTCAGCCTCCCCCGGACCCTCCCCAGGCAGCACAGCCCAGCGTGGGGGGCTGGACGCTGCACTGGGGGCTGGGGACGGCCCCGGGGGAATGGTGCTGGTTCCAGAGTGACCTGGGGACAGCCAGGAGGTGCCAGCCGTGCCCAGCCTGCCTGCCCTGCCCCAGTGCCCCCAGCTCCCTGCTCCAGGCTGTTTGCTTAGCGAGGAGGTCTGGATTTTCCCCACAATCTGAGCCCTTGATAGAGCTAAGAAAACAGAGCTGTGTTTGGCTAATCCCAGCGACCTCTGCAAGCCCCCGGGGCGGCCCTGCCTCCGCAGCTGTCCGTGGGACAAGCCCTTCACTTAATCTCGAGCTCGGAAGCACAGCATCGTTACCGCGTGTCACTGGGGCTCTGCCGGAGCCGTTCCCAAGGCAGTCAGGAAGGGAGGCTCCCACCACTCCACCCAGACCCCCAGGGCAGGGAGAGACCCCCAGGAGGCTCCGGTGGGATCAGGGCTGGCACCTGGAGGGTCCTGTCACCACCCACCACACTCACTCGCTCACCTGAGTCCGACTTCTTGGAGTACTTCTTGCTCTGCCCGCGGATGATGAGCACGAAGACGAGGAGGAGGATGAAGATGAGCCCCACCAGGGCGATGACCACCAGGAACCACCACTCCTCGTAGAACGGATTGGTTTTCTGGGCTGGGGCACAGCAGGGAGGATCAGAGGGGGACAGGCACAGGGGACAACCAGTCTGGATGGGGACAGCCCTCTGCAGAGCACAGGGTCACCTGGGGAGCTTTGTGAGACCTGGATCCACGGGAAAGGGGGATAACAGAGGGCTTTGGAAAGGGGGTGCTGGCAGTGGGATTTGGGACTCTGCAGGAGCCAGGAGTGGGTTTCAATGATGGCCACGACAACAGAGCAACACCAGGACCCTCCCTCGGGCCCAGGGGTCAGGATCTTCCGGGAACACACCTGACACAGAGGGGGAAGGGGTGCTGGGTGTCCCGTAGCCGTAGTCGTTCACGGCGATGACACGGAAGTCGTAGCTGACCCCCTGCTTGAGGATGTCCATGCTGAAGGTGTAGGAGGTCACCTCCTTGGGGATGTCTTTGATGAGGATGTCCCAGAGCCCCTCATCTGGAAGAGACAAGTGGGCTGGGAGGGGAGGGCTGGTTCTGCAGGACACCCCAGGGTGACAAGTGATGTTCCTCCACCCCTCTGCCCTCTGGGTGCTGCCCTTTCCATCAGCCCTGCTCAGCAGCATTTTCCTCATGGATCAGCATGTGGACAATACCACAGAGACTGGGTCCTGATCCCCAGCCCAGGTCAGCACTCCCAGCCTCAGTTTCCCCCTCTCCTGACCCCGAGGTGGGGGTGGAGAGCAGAGGCAGCTGCAGTACCTGAGGGCCTGGCCTCGATGACATATCTGGTGATGGGCCCTTGGCCAGGGTCCCCACTGGTCCAGTGGATGGTGATGGCCGAGCCATAGCGGGAGATGAAGGGCTCTCCGGGCGGGCCGGGGGCACCTGGGGACCAGAGCAGAGCTGGAGGCAGGGACTACAAACTGGCACAGCGCTGTGCCAGTCCCCATGCCATCTCCTCTCTCACCCCACACATCCCCTGCATGTCCCCCGTACCTTCCCCAGGCCCTGTGGTGATGTTGGCCTCAACGTCCGGCCCGTAGGCAAAGGTTTTGGCCCGGATTCGGAAGCGATACGTGACACCCTCAGCCAGGTCCTTGACCTTCATCCACAGCGGGCTGTTCCCCTTCACGTCCACCGTCACGATCTTGCTGACGCCTGCAGGGACAGAGGCTGAGCCAGGTCCCTCCGAGCCCTCCCCGCTCCCCCCGGCCATGGCCTCACCATCCACGGGCGTGCAGGGCTCGTAGACCAGCCTGTATCCCTCGAGGATGCCGTTGGGCTGCGGTGGTGGCTCCCAGGACACGTTCACTGAGGTGGTGGTCAGCTCGCTGAACCGGATGGAGCCAGGAGCGCTGGGCGCTGCGAGGGGACAGGGTGGCAGGGCCAGCTCAGTGCTCCCAGGGGACACCCCAAATGCAAGCCAGCCCCTCTCCCTGCCTCCACCCTAACACAGGTCATCAACTCCACCCCCTGCGCCCCATTCCCTCTGCAGCAAAGATTCCATAGGGGAAAGAGTCTCCTTCTCCTTGTCTCTCCTCGCAAGACTTTCACCTTTCTCAAGCCTCAGCTTAAACCTTCATCTCCATGTGCCCCCACCCCACAAACCCTCTGGGGTGAGCCCAGGGATGTTCTGCTCGGGATTGCACAATGAAGGGGAATTCCTGGAGCCGCACCCCTGGAGACACCTCCCCACAGAGCCCAGGGGCAGGAGGGTGCCAGGGGAGCCGTGCCACGGGTCCCACCTGCCTGCTGTGTCCGTGCCTTCACGGGGGGGCTGCGGGGCCCGTCCCCCGCGGCGTTGAAGGCAGCCACGCTGACCCAGTATGAGGTGTACCCCGTGAGGTTCTTCAGCTTCACCCCGGTGTCGGGCAGGAAAAGGGTCTTGACCCGCGCGCTCTCGTTCTGCCGCTGCTCCTCCCAGAAGTGGATCTGCGGGAGGGGGCGTGGGGAGCTGGCTGAGGCACGGATCTAACCCAGCTCGCCTTTCCTGAGCCCTCGGCTGTGCCCGAACACCCCACACTGCCCTGCCCGGGCTCCTGACCCCCTGTCCCAGCCTGGCTGCAGCTCCAAGTGTGCCAGAGGGAACGGAACGGCCTCTCCTCCAGGAGGGCTGCAGGCTGTGCTGGGCATCAGACACGGTTCGGCATCACCAAAGTGTGCTGAGATCACCTTCGAGCCGCGCCTGATTCCTGAGCGACGGGGACAAGCAGGAGGAATCACAATGGATGGGGACAAGGAGGTGTCCAGAGCACGGGGCTGGGTAGCCCGACTGCATCCTAATGCATCCCAACAGCGACCCGGCCACATCCCGGCTGCATCCCAGTGCATGATCCCGGGAGCGTCCCGAGACACCCCGGCAGCATCCCGACAGCATCCCGAGGCATCCCGGCAGCATTCCGAGACATCCCGGCAGCATCCCGGTGCATCCCTGCTGTATCCCGGTGCATCCCGAGACATCCCGGCTGTATCCCGGTGAATCCCGAGACATCACGGCTGTATCCCGGTGCATCCCGAGACATCCCGGCTGTATCCCGGTGCATCCCGAGACATCCCGGCTGTATCCCGGTGCATCCCGAGACATCCCGGCTGTATCCCGGTGAATCCCGGCCGCATCCCAAGGCCGACGGCGCCATCTGCTGCCCCGCCGCCGCTCGGCACCGGGATGGGACACTCGGGATCTCCTCGGGATCTCCAGCATCCTCCCAAAATCCCTTCCCCAAAGGCATGCGCAGCACCCCCAGTGACAGCCACCCTGTGCCCCCAGGAAGTCAGCACCTCCCCAGAGCCCCCCGAGCCCCGGCCGGGTGCCAGGTGACAGGTGACAGGAGGTACCTTGTAGCCCTGAATGTCGCCATTCTGGCTCTCGACAGGGGGTGGCTCCCAGGTGACATCCAGCTGGGTGGCCGTGACCGCCTGCACAGCCACGTTCTGGGGCGCTCCGGTGGGCACTGCGCCGAGGGAGGGGACAGCGTCACCGCCCGGGGAGAGGAACCCCCGCACGGATTCGGGGGATGCACTGCCTGGCCTGCGCGATGTGGGGTTCCAGGACAGCCCCCAGCCCCCGCCAGGACTCACCCGCTTCCCCCACGAACACCTCCTGGGGGGGGCTGGGCGGACCCTCGCCCACGGCGTTGTAGACGCTCATCCGGATCTCGTAGCGCCGGTGCTTGCTCAGGTCTGGGGGGCAAAGGGTGAGTGGGACCCTCCCCGTGATGGGGCAGCCCTGCCACCCCCGGGGGACCTGGAAGAGCTCCCCCTTGTTGGGAAGAAGGGGATGTCCCCAAGGAACAACTAGAGGGGACAGGCAGAGGGGCTCCAGCTCACCCTGCAGTGCAGGGACACACAGGGGTGGCAGTGGGGGGGACACAGAGGGCGGTGGGGGACACAGAAGGTGGTGACTTACTGTCCAGCTCGTACTGAGTGAGGGACACCTCGCTGAGGTTGTGCACAGTGTAGACAGCTGGGCAGGAGAGCAGGCAGGGGTTAGTGCCGGGCAGGGGTGGGCTCCCACCTCTGAACCGCCACCCTGACACAGTCCCCACCCCAGGGGCACCAGGGCTCCCCTGCAAGGGCCCTGTCACCCCCAGGTGCCAACGGGGCTGTCACAGCTGCACTGCCCAGATCCCCGACCTGCCACTGCCCGGTCACCCCAGTCCCTGTCCCCGGGGTTGGTGGGCACTCACAGGTGGGCTCGGCCCAGCTGGCACCAGGGTGGCCAATGCCACGCAGGGCGAAGCCACGCAGACTGTCGTACACCAGCTCCCGGTACCGCAGCCGGAACCCCAGCAGGATCCCATTGATCTTGTCCTCAGCCGGGGGCTGCAGGGGGAGGGAGGGCAGGCAGTCAGAGGCTGCTCTGATCCAGGACTCCTTGGCACGGCTCAGTGCCACCTAGCAGGGCAGGGCAGGGCAGAGGGGACAGTACCTGCCAGCGGATGAGCACTGACGTGGTGGTGTGAGGGGTGATGGAGAGGATGGTGGGAGCCTCCTCAGGGGCTGTGGGGGAGAAGAGGGTGGTGAGGCTCCAGAGATGCCCAGGGCAGGGGGGATGCCCTGGGCAGAGGATGAATTCCCTGGGCATGGGGGGTACCCCTGTCCCTGCCCCAGGAGGTGCTGACCCGCCTGCAGGGTGGTGAGTGACTCCGACTCCTCGCTGTACTCGCTGTCCCCGATGTCATTCGTCGCCTTCACACGGAACTTGTAGGAGGTGAAGGGCTTCAGCCTGCGGGAAGCAGAACAGGATGGTGACACGGCAGCCAGCGGGTCACCCCCGAGCCACCCTCCCTCCCCCTGGGCCAGCACTTCCCAGCCTCGTACCAGCACTCCTCACAGGATAGGGAAACCGAGGCACGGGGAAAGCATCCAAACCATCATCACCCTCCACGTCCCCAGCCCCTCACCTGTCCACGACGAAGGCGGTGGCGTTGTGGCTGACGGGGGCGGAGTGCAGAGCCCAGTCCCCGTCGGGCAGCTCGCGGCTCTGCACGGTGTAGTAGCGCACGGGGGAGAGGCCGTCGCTGCCCGGCTCCCAGGACAGCAGCACGCTCCGAGCCCGCACCTCCTCCTGCTGCGCCAGCGGCTTCCCGGGGGGCTGCGGCCGGGCTGGGGGAGGCGAGGGGCTGGGAGCACTGCGGGGGCGCCCCCGGCCCCCCGCCGCCGGCCGGACCCCCCATCGTTACCTCTCTTCTCGGTGGTGACCACCAGGGCTTCGGCCGCCTCGCCCCAGCCCTTGCGGGTCTGCGCGGCCACACGGAACAGGTAGGTGGCCTCGGGCTGGAGGCCGGTGGCCGTGAACTGCCGGGCGCCGGCCTCCAGCACCTCCACGGCGGCCGCGGTCACCGCCGAGGTGTTCAGGCGGTGGCTGACCTGGTAGGCTGCGGGGAGGGAGCCGAGAGGTGGGGATGGGGAGGGGACACCAGCCTGTGCCGCCCCCTCTATCCCAACCCACTGCACAGGGGAGCTCACACACCGCCAGGGACCACCATCCGGGGAGGGAATTCAACCCTGAGGGCTCTGAGACGCTCAGGGAGCTCATCTCTGCCTCCCCACACCATTCCCTGCCTCCACAGGACCCCTGCGTCCCTCTGCATCCCATCTCAGTGTGGCATGCCCGGGATGGTCCCCACCTACCCAGGATGACGCCGTTGGGTGCTGCTGGCGGCTGCCAGATGAGCCGCACCAAGGTGGTCCTCACTTCAGGAAAGAGGAGCCCCACGGGGGGCCCGGGCACTGCAGGGGGAGAGATGGGGTCACCAGGGAGGGTGGGCAAAGCACCAGATCCCATCCCCCGGGAACAGAGGCCCTGGGTGTCCTGGTCACAGGGAGAGGGATCGCCCCAGAGAACAGGGATAGGATGGGATTAGGCACCCGGAGGACCCCTCAGCCCGCCCAGGCGCTGTCACCCACCGTCATCCAGCGTCCTCTCGAGGATGGGGGGCCGGCTGGGGACACCATCGCCGATCCTGGTGAAGGCCAGCACCCGGATCTCGTACAGGGTGTACTTGGCCAGCCCGGTGAGCTGGACACTGCGGGAGGCATTGCCCTCCGCCAGCCAGAACTGGGCACGCGCGTCCGAGCCCTTCTCCTTGTACAGCACCTGCAACACAGCCCGTGTGGCACGGCTGGGCCAGGCTGGCACCGATGGGCACCAGCACCTGGAGACCCCACAGCCTGCAGGGTGATTCCCCCAGGGAAAATTGTTCTTCCCAGGGCATGGGCAGGGGACAGGCAGGAGCTCACTTTGTAGCCCAGGATGAGCCCATTGCAGTCAGCCTCGGGAATGTCATTCCATCGGACCGTCAGGCTGCTCGAGGAGGTGGCCACTGCTGACACATTGCTGGGGCCGGAGGAGGGGACTGCAGGGGGGAGACAGAGGGGGTCAGTGGCTGGACTGGCCAAATTGGCCGGGGTGGGTGCCCAGCGCCCAGGTGGGCAGCGGTACCTGACTCCCGGGTGCGTGCCAGCACCGAGGGGCTCCAGGGCCCCGAGCCGATGGCGTTGAAGGCCTGGACCTGCACCCGGTACTCTGTCCACTCCTCCAGGTCCTCGATGGTGAATTCCCGCTCCACACGGTCACGGATCACGTGGAGCGCCGGCTGCCCCCGCCCGTCCGCCCGCGCGTAGCGGATCCTGTACCCCACCGAGTCAGGGTTCCCGTTGTACTCCTGCTCCAGAAGGGGCTGGCAGGGACAGGCATTGTCACTCCTGATGTCCCACAGGGCCCCAGCTCCATCCCCCTGCAGCCCCCAGGGGAATAGACCCCCCCGAGTTGTGGTACCCCCTCACCATCCAGCGCAGCCGCAGGCTGGTCTCGCTGGCCGTCCTCAGGGTGACATTGGCAGGGGCCATGTCCGGGGGGGCCTGGAGGGTCTGGATCCTCCGGGAGGGCAGGCTGGGGGGGCTGGTGCCCACAATGTTCACCTGCCGCATGCGGAAACTGAGAGAGGAGACGAGAGGAGAGGGGGTCACAGTGTGGGGCAAGGGGGCTCCAGTCCCTGGGGGAGGACAGTAAGGAGGGGGTGTGGTGGGGGACAAGAGGGCTCTGTTCCCACGGGGATGGCACCATGGCACCATCCTGGCACTCGCCTGTAGAAGGTGTAGGGCTTCAGGTTGGGCACCTCCATGGAGCGGGTGTCGGGCTCGTTGGCCAGCTGGTGCACAAGCCCCCACTCCTCAGCCTCACCATTCTGGCCCACCTGTGGGATGGCAGTGGGGTGAGCTGTCCCCCAAACACCCCCTGACCCCCCTGCCTGAGCCACCTCGTACCTGTGCCTCCACCTGCCAGCGGGAGATGGAGGTTTTGCCATCGTAACCGGGGCGGAACTGGATGGTGACGGAGCGGGGGCCGATGTTGGAGATGCCCAGGTTGGTGGGGGCACCGGGGAGCTCTGTGGGGACAGGGCAGGGTGGGTGGCACCAGCTGCTCATCCCCAGCACTGTCCACAGCCCCTGGCACCCCAATGCCACCACGCTCACCTGGGGGGACCCCGGAGGAGATGGTGGAGGAGGACAGCTGTCCCTGTCCCTTGGAGGTCATGGCGGCCACCTCGATGGTGTAGGTGGTGAGGGCGGTGAGGCCGGTGACACGGTACTCCAGGGTGACATTGGGCAGGTAATGCGTCACCCGCGTGTTGGTGCGGTTGTACTCCTCCCATGAGATCCGATAGCCTGGAATGCACCCCTGTGTCACCCCTGTGTCACCCCTGTGTCACCCACCCCGGGGGCTGAGTGGAGCCAGGGCAGGGGAACAGGACAGGTGGGAGACGCTGTGGGGTGGGAAGAGGACAAAACGCAGGGGAGAGGAAAAGGACATGAGGGAGATGCTGTGGTGTGGGAATGGGACAGGAAAAGGGGGAGATGCTGTGGGCTGGGAAAGGGACCAATGCAGGAGCACCGTACCTGTCAGGATTCCATTCTTCTCCAGCGGCTCCTGCCAGCTGACCTTCAGGGATGTATCCAGGATGTCACTGAAGCTGAGGTGTCCCACAGGGCCCGGCACTGCCCAAAAACACCCAGGCTCAGCACCCAAAGGCAGGAGCCCTCGGCACCCACGGGACCCCCGCGAGGAGCGAGTGGGGAGGGGGCTCCCCTTGGAGAGGGTTTCCCAGGGCTCAGCATCGGGACAGAGCCGGGGGTGGGCAGGGTCCATCCCGCGGGAGCCGGAGCCTCCCCGTACCATCCTCGTGGGTGCGCACCAGCTGGGGCGGGCTGCGCGGGCCGTCCCCGGGCGTGGTGAAGCACAGCACCGAGGTGAAGTACTCGGCGAACTTGCGCAGCCCCACCACGTAGCCCACGTGGACGCTGTCCTGGAAGTTGGGCCGCACCGTCACCACCGTGGCCTCGTCCTCGTGCTCCGGCTCCCAGGCGATGAGCTGCGGGAGAAAGGAGATGGGATGAGGGTTCCCAGCAAGCCACAAACACCATCCTCCGGCCTCCTCTTATTAGTCCAGCGTTGATTAAGGATCAATTAACGGTACGGGGAGCACTCGGCGCCTCTGCCAGCGCTGTTTACAGAGCTGTGATTAACGCCATCGATAACGGCACGGGATCACCCCTCGCCCGCATCTAGGAGGGATGGCTGGGCATTTAATTGGTATTGTGCAAGATAGCCTCCAGCAACTTAATTAAACACTAATTAGGGCCTAAAAATACTAATCAAAAATACTAAGTGGCATTTAATAAGAATGTTAAATATCCTACTCACGCTGGTTATCTCATCCAGCGGCAATTAAATTCCCGAACTTCTTTGGAGTGGATTAAGACACAAGTTTAATGTTTTAATTCAATTTCATTAATGTAAATTTGAATTAATTGCAATTTGGAATTAATTACAGAGCATGGGAGACTCCGAGCCCATGCAAGTGTTAAATAACAGTAAATATTATTTTAACAGTCAGGAGAGATCCAATTAAAATCTGGGATTTCGGTGAGGAGGAGCCAAGACAGATTGTGAAGGTTGACCGAGGAGTTTTCCCCACAAGCTGTCCCGTTTTTGGGAATCACCCTCACCTTGTAGCCCTGGTTGATGCCGTTGATGAACTGGGGGCTGGGGGGGTTCCAGGTGAAGCGGATGGTGGTGGAGTTGGTGGCCTCTGCCTGCACATTCCCTGGAGGCACCGTGGGCACTGCCAGGAGAAAGGGACAGCTCACAGGGACAGCTCCACGAGGTCCCCTCCATCAGCCGAGTGCCAGCCCCCCGGATCCTGCTGGGCTCTGCAGGCCCTGCTCATCCCTGCCCAGCAAATCCCAGTCCCCCGGGATCTCCCCACCCATCCTCCTGTCTTCCATCCCCATCCCCTCCATGGCACCCCCTGTTGCTATTGGGGTGCCCACCAAGCCCATGCCCACCCCTGATGTCCCTGCCAGTCCCTGCCTACCTCCCTGCAGGGTCCACTCAGTCACTTTCATGCTGTAGACCCCCAGGCCGGCGCTGTTGTAGGCAGCCACCTCGATCTCGTAGTTGGTCCAGATGATGAGGTCCTCCAGGAGCAGGTTGTTGACCTCAGCGTTGGTGATGTTCTTGAACTGGTACCCCACAGGCAGCCCAGCCAGGCAGTACCTGGTGACCAGGAGCTGTCAGAGCTGCAGTGTCCCCACCAACAGCAGGGGTGGGACCCCCAGAGTCCCCCCCGGGCACCTACCGGATGATGTAGCCCTTGAGGACACCATTCTGGTGGCTCTCGGGGGGCGGCTGCCACTGGATCATGATGGACTGGTTGGTGCGGCCACTGGCAATGACGTTCTGGGGGGGCGCAGAGGGTGGCTCCTCGGGCAGGGACACCCTGGAGGACAGGGCAGGGTGAGCACCCAGGACCACCGTCCACCCCAGGGACCCCCGGCTGGGCCTCACCTCTCTGTGTCCTTGCTGAACTGTCCCCTGCCCACGTCGTTCACAGCGCACAGGCGGAACTGGTAGGAGCGAGCGGGGACCAAGCCCCGCACTGTCACCGATGTCACCTCAGGGTCCACGCTGGCCAGCAGCACGGTCCAGGGCGCATCTGTGGGGGCGAGGGGACAGCGGGGTGGGGACCTGACCTGCAGGACACCGGGGGTGCCTGGCTGACAGGTCCTGGGGTCCCCAAGCTCTGTGCCAGGGTGACGCTGGGGAGTTTCCCCAGTGCCAGCGGTGCCGGGGGGTGGGAGCAGCCCCTTACTGTTCTCGGAGACCTCCACGACGTATCGGAGCAGGGGGCTGTTGCCGTCGAAGGGCTTGGCCCACGTGAGGTTGATGGCCCGTTTCTCCTGCGGGCTCAGGGCGGCCACAGGGCTCTCGGGGGCGTGGGGGAGCTGCCTGGACAGGGGGGTTAGGGACGGAAGGAGGGAGCACAGCCCCTGGTGGGGGTGCCAGCAGGGTGAGGGGGGGTCTCACCGGACACGGAGGTGGGCGCTGCGCGAGTCGTTGCCCCCGGCAGAGATCACCTTGCAGGTGTAGGTGCCGATGTCACCCGACCAGGTCTGGGAGATGTGCAGGGTGCCCTCCTCGTCCAGGCGCACCCGGGGGCCGCTCTCGGGGCCCAGCGGTACCCCGTCCTTCTCCCAGACGTACCTGTGATGGGAAGGACCCACCCAGGTGTGCTGGTGCCCCACAGCCCCCCAAAAACGAGAGGGGACCGGGGGCTCCCGGTCGCAGGGCACCAGGTGGCACTGCAGGACCACCAGCTCGGGGCTGCAGTGGAGGACCCCTATCTCCCTCCCCAGGCACAGGACAGAGGTGACAGCAGCCAGGTCGGCAGCCCGAGGGTGCCTGGACCCCCCAACCCTTCCTGTCACACACACCTGACGTCCACACTGGGGTCGTGGGTGACCCCACAGCTCATGACAGCTTTGGTGCCCTTGATGACGCTCTGGTCCTGTGGCGGGTCAGTGATGCGTGTCCTTGCTGCGGGGGACACAACGAGCCACTGGCACTGTGGGGTGGCACCCACAAAACCCCGTGCCCACCCCTGGCATCCCCAGAGAGCTCCACCCTGCAGCACCCAGCGTGGGACACAGAGCCAAGCACGGCCCCCCCCTCCCAGCTGCAGGTGACACAGGCCCACCACGGGTCCCTTACCCCAAACCACCAGGTCGGCAGAGGCCTCATCCACGCCGCGGGAGTTGGTGGCCAGGCAGGTGTAGGTGCCAGCGTCGGGAAGGTGCGCGGGGCTCACCAGGAGACTGCCCGACTCCAGCAGCGTGAAACGCGGCAGCTGCACCGAGCCGCTGGCCAGGACCCGCTCCCCTGGGAACACAGCGGAGCCCCCTCAGTGCCACAGCCACCAAGGAGCCCGGTGGCAGGGCTCGGAGGGCAGGCTGGCCCCCAGCCCTTTACCTTTCTGCCAGGTGATGGCTGGGCGCGGAGCCCCCGAGGTCTCGCAGTTGAGGATGACAGACATGCCATCGATCACCGTGCTGTCCTGGGGACCCCGCGTGATGTTGGGGGCGATGCCTGTGGGGCACAGAGATGTGCAGCCCCCCTGAATTCCCTCCCTGTGCCCAGCCTCACCCAGAAGAGTTTTCTGGGGTCCCCGGGACCTCAACCATGGGATCCCAAGCATGTCCCACCCAGACAGGGCACCCCAGGGCAGGGAGGGGTTGGCACCTACTGGTCACGGCCAGGTATGTGGTGGTCTGCACCTCGCCGGCCGCGTTGCGGGCGAAGCACTGGAACATTCCGGTGTCATCGGGGACCAGCCCGCTGATCTGCAGGCTGCCGTCCTCCAGCAGCTGGAAGCGGGACAGCTTCTCCAGGTGGAGCAGGGCAGCGTCCTTGTACCAGGCCATCTCGGGAGGGGGGACACCTGCAGGGGTACAGCCACGTCAGGCACGGGGTCACAGCAGCACAGGGAGGGTGCTGGGGAGCAGCTCACCTTTGGCTTGGCAGGGGATGGCCACCACCTTCTCCATCTCGGCCGTGATGTGTCTCTCCGGCTCCTTGATGAACTGCGGGGGCTCTGCCAAGGGAACCCAGCCACGGTCCTTGGACTGACCGAGGAGCACCCCTGGTGCCCTGCCTGGCACTTCCCACCCCAACCCCAGGGCTGAGCCTGCCCCGGCTCATGGCACGCGTGGTCAGGGTTGCCCATGGGCAGGCGGTCACCCAGGATGGACAGGAAGGTGCCCAAGGGCAGGAGCTCACCCAGGACAGACAGGAAAGCGCCAGCAGCCACAGCAGGGACGCTGCTGCTGCGCAGCACAGCCTCGCACTCGTAGAAGCCGCTGTCACTCAGGGTGGGGTGCAGGATGGTCAACCGGCGGCTGTAGTCGCTGATCCCGCTGGACACAGGCACCCCGTCCTTCTTCCAGATGATGTGCAGCTTGATCAGCGGCCTGGGGGGCCAGGGGTGTGTCAAGGGCCAGCTCCAGCTTCCCTGGAAGATCCCACCTCCCTCCAGCCCACAGGACTCAGGTGGGAAGGGACCTGCCTCCATCCCGCAGGATCCGGGAGTGCGGTGGGAAGGGATCTGTGGGCACCCAGCCCCCGAGGCTGGGCAATGCCAGCCCCATCCCAATCCCCACCCCACAGCTCACCTGGCGTTGGCCACGCACTCCATGGTCACCTCCGAGGTCCCGGCCACCACACTGGTGTTCCTGGGTGGGACAATGATGGTGGGTGCGATGGGATCAGCCGGGCCACCCACGTCTGGGGAGAAGGAGGCCAGAGGGACAGCTGTGAGCACCCCCTGCCCACCCAAATCCCTGTCTGCTGGCTTGGAGGAGACAAAGGGGACAGGGAACAAAGGTCCAGCCCATCCTGGTGGCATCAGGGTGCCATCCCAGCTGTCCCTAAGCCATGTCCTCCCGTGGGAGCCCCAGCACCCCTTGGCAGGGCCACCAGGCTGGTGGCAGCAGGGAGGAGGGAGCAGGGAGTCCATAAAGCAAAAATGATGGCAACAATAAAAAACCCTCATGTAGGCGCTGTAAAAACGTGATCGGCTCGAAAGCTGCTGATAGAGCTGAATCCATAAACAGGGGCTCCGGGATGTTTATGGCGCTCCAGGACGCCGAGGGACGGGAAAACAGATTAATGGGGATGGGAGACAGGCAGAGCCCGCCACAGACAGGGATAACCTATCCTAACCCTATGGAGCAGCGGGAGGGGAGATGGGTGAGAGTGTGACAGGACTGATGCCACTTCAGGGCATCTCCCATCGGATGGGCTGTCACCACCCAAACGGGTTAGGGGACCCTTGGAAGTCCTGGAGGGTTCAAAGGAACTGGAGAGACAAGGTTACAGGGGTGGCACCCAGGCAGGGGCTGCTCCAGAGGGCCAGGAGGTGACAGGGGGACATGGACAGGAAAGGGGTGGGTGGCCATGGGGTGACACTGCAGCACCCCCATTCCGCAGCCCATTCCCGGGGCTCGGCCGGATGCAGCTGGAGCAGGAGCTCTGCCTGTGACACACCAGTGCCTGCAGCACAGCCCCGAGCGCCTAAATAAATTCTGAGGCAGCTGAACTGTTAAGTCAGCAGAAGCCGGAGGCTCCGAAGAGATTTACTGCAAATTAAAGTTGGGGGCGACGCTGAGGATGGGGGGAGGGGGCCAGTGCCCCCCACACTCACTGGCCACGGTCAGGGTGATGGGCTGGCTTGTCTTGTTGTCCCCGTTCTTGTCATTCACCGCCTGCACGTAGTAACGCCCCGCGTCCGGGGCCACCGTGGACAGGATGACCAGGGTGTTCTCCAGCGTGATGGCTCTGGGGGCAGCAGAGAGGGAGTGAACCCAAAGGGGACATCGAATGGGACCCTCACTCCCCACCCAGCACCCTCACCAACCCCAGGATGGGGGGACCAAGCCCTGCACCACTCTCTCCGGGCAGAGCCCATGGGACGGTGCAGATTCCTAGGATTTCTCTCCTTTTTTTTCATTTTTTATTTAATGGAACAATCTAATCTGCTGGAAACATAAAATGCTGCTGGGAATGTATTTTTTTTACCATTAAATATGAGATAAAGGAGTTTTATCTCCTCAATCCCGCTTTGCAAATCGAAAGGAGACCAGTTCAATTCCTGCATAATGGGGGTTACAAATTCAATTCCTGCAGGCTGTGGCTGCCAGGGCTCTGGCAGCATCGGGATCTGCCACAGCTCCATAGGGACACCTGGCACACGTGTGTGCGCCGTGCCTGGCTCCATCCCACCCTTTTGCCTGCCTTCCTCCCTCTTGTTTTCATCTTTTGTGAAGAAATCCCTTTCTCTGGTGACAAACAGAGCCATTAGTCACCGAGTGTGTCCCTGGCTTTTAGCACGATGTGCGAGACGTTGGTTAAACCTCATTAGCGCAGGGACAACAGGAAATGCAGCCCCCGGGATGCTGGGGGGGTCCCAAGGGGATTCCAGGGGGATCCCGGGGGTGCTCACATGCGGCTGCTGGGGGAGATCTTCCGTCCATCCCGGAACCAGGTGACCTGTGGCTGCGGGAAGCTGGCGATGCGAGGAGCGCGGATGACAGCAGCCTCCCCATGGGACACGCTCTGCTGCATCTCGCTGTCCTCGAAGCTCCCCATGTCTGCAGAACGGGGGGAAAAACCATGTCAGGGGCTGGAGAGAGGCTGGGAATGCGCCCAGGGATGCAGCCCTGGGTCTGGCCGGGCAGCAGGCAGGGCTCTGTGGGATGGGCTCCCCAGGGGCTGCTCCTGGTCCTCTCCTCAGCTGGGGTGGCTTGGCTGGCTCAGGGTGTGGGATGTGGGGACAGCTCAGATCCCACCAGCTGCTCCTGGTGATCCATCCCTCCAGCACCTGGAGCCCCATCACCCTTGTGCTGGATCAGGGACCCCTGTCCGAGTGTCCCCCACCACACACGGGCTGCAGCCACAGCAGGGAGGGCCCAGTCCCAGGGCTCTCTGGCCTCTCCCTGTGTCACATCCCATGTCCCAGTGCCAGGAGCATCCCAGCACGGCTGTGACTCTGGGGACAAGGTGGGACACAGCTGTCTCCATCCCACCCTGCCATTCCCAGGCTGGAAGCACACAGCAGTTGTGGGAGACTGAGGGAAGTGGGGGGCATGGAGGAGGGGGGTGGGACAGGGGATTTTTATTGACTTCCTTAATTGCTGTAATTAAAAACATGTAAAGAATCCTTTTTTAACGACTTTGCCATTATCATTAGTAGTTAGCACAGCTGCCTTATTAATTTCTCATTATCTTCCTGATTTGTCACTGCTCCTCAGGAGGTGTTCAAGGGGATGGGATTGGGGGTACCCTGGAGGCAAGGGGTGACAGAGAGGGGCAGGTCCCTTGGGACAGAGCCACCATCCCAGGGCTCAGCACCCACATCTCCTCTTTCAATCTCTGGACATCCCTGCCAGTGTCACCCTAGGGATACTCCAGACGTCCCTCCTGGCATCACCCCAGATGTCCCTGCCAAGCATCACCCCAGGGACACTCCAGATGTCCCTGCCAAGCATCACCCCAGGGATGCTCCAATGTCCCTGCCAAGCATCACCCCAGGGATGCTCCAATGTCCCTGCCAAGCATCACCCCAGGGATGCTCCAATGTCCCTGCCAAGCATCACCCCAGGGATGCTCCAATGTCCCTGCCAAGCATCACCCCAGGGACACTCTGGATGTCCCTACCAAGCATCACCCCAGGGATGCTCCAGGCTCACACGTGTTGGCCATGAGTGGCACCAACACCAGAGCTGTCCTACAGGCCTAGAAGCTGGGTGTCCCCAGGCTGTCCCCGTGGAGCAGAACAGTCACTTACAGGCCACCTGCACCTCGGTCTGGCGCTGCAGCAGGGCTCCCATGCGGTTGCGGACAATGCAGCGGTAGAAGCCAGCGTGGGTGCGGTCCAGCGAGGTGATCATGTACCTGTGGGAGGGGGATCAGCAGTGAGGGGGCACCCATGTCACTGTCACAGCCCCCCTGGAGAGGCTGCAGGTCCTGCACACCCCACCCTGATTCACCACACCTTTGCCAGGAGCTCCTTTTCCCTGAGGAGCTGCTGCTGGAGGTGTGTGTCCTGCGTGGATGTGCGTGTCCATGCAGGCATGGATGTGTGTGCAGCCTGGGGGACATCCCTGTGGCCCTCCCTGCCACACAGGGACTCATGGCTACGCACAGGGGAGGTGTTTCCACTGTGAATGTGCTGGTGACTGTCACCCTCCCGGCCCAGGGGCTGGATGTGACCCGCGGCCATGAGCTGGGACCTGGGACCCACCGTCCTGACCCCCGTCCCAGCCCCAGCAGCGACCCCGCGTTCTGCTGGTGTCACTCAGCTTGGATCCCAGAGCGACCAGGTCTGGCACTGCTCCGATGAATCCCGGCTGAGCCCCCTTATCGTCCCCACGCCTGCTCTTATCAGCCGCCCGCGCCAGCAGCCGGCGAGGAGATAAAGAAAATCACCACATCTCCACTCGCCCACCCCCCGAGCATCGCCCCCGTCCCCAGGCCGGACCCTGCTGCCACCAGACCTCCCCGGGCACCCCCGGAGCTCGTGTTTCATCCGCCTCAAAACAGACGGGGGAGTCTCCGGGGGCCCGGGCAGGAGCTGCGGCGTCGCCGTCCCCAACGGGGAGTGCTGCGAGATAAAGCAGAGAGGGAATAAATAAAGCAAGCTCAGCCCTCCTTGCCCAAAATCTAATCTTGCGTTAAAACCCGCCGCGGGCTCTTTCGGCAGAGCTTTGTTTGTTCTTCTGAGAACTGAGCGTAAATTAAACTTTCATAAGACCTGAGGAGTGCGTTCCCTGTGCCGGGAGCGCAGCGGGGCCCCGCACCCACCTCCCCGCACGGGAAATGGTGACAGGGGACACGGGGGGACGCCCACCCCATCCCGACACCACGGAGAAGGGGTGGGCACGGCGGGACTGGCACCAAACCCGCGGTGACACCCACCCAGCCGCCCACCCACGCGGCGTGCCGGGGTCACCCGTCCCCGCGGGAGGAGCGAGGGTGCCCTTTGGGAACGAGTCCTTGAGTGTCACGGCTGATATTTAAAAATGCTCCCCAGAGGCTTTAAATAAGATATTTCAATTCCACGGAGCTGTCAGGAACGGCTGCAGACGCCAGGAATAATGGGCCCGCTCTCCTTGCCGTGTCCTCGTTAATAAATCACACCGTGACTCCCGAACACACGCATGCCGATGGACGGATGGATGGATGGATGGACGCTCAGCAGCAGAGGGACACGTGTGTCCCCAAATAGATCTGTGTCCTCGCTGCCACGTCCCCTCCAGACCTTCATTCCAGGAGGGGGACAATGCAAAGCCCCTGGCACAGCCCAAGGGACCCAAACTGACCCAAGCCCTGGGGTCCCGGGAGCACCTTCAGTGCACAGCCCCTTGTCCCCACGGGCAGGACACTTCCACGGGCACGGGGAGCCTCCTCCCCCAGCCTAGGACACTCTGGCAGATCCAATTACAGGGCCTGGTCCCCACACACAGGAGCTGGAGGAGTTATTAAAGCAGCAGCACTTCCACACACACCTCAGCAGCTGAAAATAGCCCGGAGAAAGGAAATCAATTCCCGGCGCAGCCCAGCCCGCAGTCATCAACCAAACCAGCACAGACTTTGTTCTCTCCCGCTCGCCTTCCACCGAGGCTTTTATCCAAGACCGCTCAGATTCGATTTCTTTCCCCCACCATCCCTGGCTGGAAGGGGAGAGGAATTGATTTCACCCCCAATGTCACCCCCGCTGTCACCCCCTCTCACGGGATGTGCTGTGAGTAGCAGGAAGGGTGGATGTCACCCCACAGATCCCCCCCAGGCTGTGCCACAGCTCCATGGCCAGGAGCTCCCAGATCCATTGAGCCATGCAAGGACGCAGCTCCTCCAGCTGGGATCAATCCCCGTGTCCTGACCGGGTGGCTTTGTCCCTCCGGCCCTGCTCCAGCCAGGATGGAGGTGAAGCCTGGCCCAGCTCCCGGCGCAGCCCTCGCTGCTGACTCCGCTGTTCCAGGGGTTTGTTTGGCTTCTCTGTGAAGACGGAGGTTGACAGGGCATCGTCCGTGGGGAAAAGCCCTTCCACAGCGAGGAATGACCCGCACTGCTCCGTCAGGAAGCGGCCATGTCCCACTCGGCCCCGGGGTCAGGAGGGGCTCCGGAGGCAGGAGCCCTGTGCTGGGGGACCGGCGGGTTTGCAGCGGCAGCTTTGGCACCGGATCAGTCTGACAGATGGATGGCTGCATGCCAGGAATGACAACCTGTCCATCCATCCATCCATCCATCCATCCATCCATCCATGATCCCGTCAGCGAGGCAGGGCAGGGCACAGCAGCATGCCCAGCTCCTCACCGTGCGATCCTGGCACGGCACCGCTGTGTTCCGCAGGATTGTTCCCATCGCTCTGGCACAGCGATGCCCCAGCCCCGGCTGCTGCCGTGCCTCTGTTATTGTAGGGTTGCTGAGGAGCGTGGGGCTGACGCTGCCGAATTATTCTTAGATTGAGGGGGTGGAGAAGGGCCGGGAAAAGCATCAGCCAAAGGATTTGATCCATCAAATTGAAAGCCAGAAGAGCGCAGAAATCTGTGAGGTTCTTCCAATGCCGCCCAGTAACAGCAACAGCTGGATCGGATTTGGGATGGAAGCACATTGGCACAGTCCCCTTTGATTAATATCCTGTATAACGACTAATTAATTCTGGAGGGGACGTGTGTTTGAATAGTTGCTGTGGGATAATGAAATGTCAAGTGAGCATTAAAACACACTTAGCAGAGGTTTAACGACTCGCAGCATCCGAGCGCGTGTCCCGGCCCCCGCGCCGATGGGCCAGCGCTCGATGTGGCGGTGAGCACCCCCCTGGCGTTCCATCAGCCCCGCTTAACTGGGCTATTGGATCTCAATTAGCTCCCGATTGGAATGGGCTCCGTTTGGATCCACGTGGCCGTCGCCTCTCCGCCTGCCTGGAGTGTTTTCCCTCGGCCACGGGAATTGGGCGGGCGCCGGCGGCCCCGTAAATCGCTGCCTCAATTGGCCCTGCCAGAACAATGAGGCATTTAATAATTAATGCCCCTGTATTAATCAGCCTCCTTCCTGCAGAGCAGGGACGGAGCGAGCCTCGATCCGTGTTGCGGCATCCGGAGGGCTTTGGTGCATTGCTAACCACGAGCTTGGCCACCTCCCAGCTCCGGTGGCATCTCCGGCTCAGAGAGCTCCCTGTCCTCTCTGCCGTGGCTCCTGAGCCACCAGAGCAAGGAGATTCCCTCCATTGCCTCCGCTGCCGTCCCACCACGTGCCTCCTGCTGTGGTTCCCTGGCACCACTGCTCTGTGCCTGGCAGTTGCTGCTCACTCTCACCAACATTCCTGTGTCCTCCCAATTCCAAACAAGGCACAGAGACAGGCTGGAGCCTTCCCAGCACAAGCATTCCCAGGAAAACCCACCCCATGCTGCCCGTGCTCCTCGCCGGCTCTCCTGGGGGCTTTGCCACTTGTGGTGATGCTGAAGGTGACACAGGCCAGGCTGGAGCCACCAGAACCAGAAACTTCCTGCTGGGCTCCCACCCAGCCTGGATACAACCCCTCTAATGTTCATTAGTTCCCATTAATTAAATCATTGCATAGTAATTAGCTCACCATGGGAGAGGGATGGGCTTCGCACCTGGGCTGGCAAGGGGTTGGTCCCACCAGAGCTGCTCCCGACGAGCAGCAGCATGGTTTGAGATTCCAGAAGAAATCCAGGGTTGATCCATCCTGTTTGTCCCAGGTCTGGGATTTTTAGAGCCTTCTGGTTCCGTATTTTACATAATTTGGGGGATCAAACACTTAGAGTCCTCAATAGGCTCTAAAGTCTTGTCAGAATCCTGTGTGCGCAGCCAGTTGTGTCCCTGCACCCCTGGGGGACACCCCAAAACAGCCCAGCAAGGAGAGAGCATTGAAAGAGCCCCAAATCTGCTCCAAATCTTTGTGACCCCACACAGAAAGGCTCCTGGAAGGAGATGGAGATGGATCAGAGGCGCCACGTGCTGGAAACCCCCCCAGGGTTGGCAGGGGGTGGCACTGGGAGGCTCAGCTGCGCCAGCCCTGCTTGGCTGGCAGGAGCTGGGGCAAAGCCAGCCAGAGCTGGAGATGGAATTACACTTCTCCAAGCTCCAGCAAAGGGGATCTGGGCTCTTGAGAGGAGACAGGGAATCCTTCAATAGCTGCTGGACTCTCGCACCAGCTGTGGAGACCATGAGGAGAGGCACGAGGGCTGATTTAGGAGCTGGAAGATGCATCCCTATGGATGGGAGTCTGTCCAGAGGTAATCTATGTGTAAGGTAATTTCTGAAGGCAGCAGGACTCGATGCAGCCCTTAATAGGACAATCTCATGTGATAAATTACCAGACCCAACTAATCTGCATGGTAAATTTCTTGTATGAGAAATAAATATCCTCAATTCACCAGAGAAGCGCTTTCCTTCCGAGGATTTCATTAAAGACATCAAGCTGCCTGATTTGCATGTTATGATTCCTCGTACGAGCAGCTCCGGAGAGCTTGTGGAGAGCCCAGCACTGGAGAGATTCCGGAGGGAAAAACAGAGCTGGCCCTGGAGAGCAGGACCTGAGCATGTGGGCATGGCTGTGCCACCCAGCCTGCTGTCACCTCAGCAGAGGGACACTGGAGGGGTGTCACTGGGTGTCCCCAGAATGGGAGGCAGCAGGGATCCCATGGGAAAAACGCCTCCTGTATCCCATGCCAGCAGCAGGGAATGGAGGGAGCGAGGAGAGGGCAAGGCAGGGTGGTCCCGGTGGTCCCTGGTCCCATGCCATCCCCAGGGGTGTTCCTGGGGTCACAGGGCACACACAGAGCTGGTCCTTGATCCCCCTGCAGTCCCCAGGGATGCTCCCGAGGGAGGACATCTCCACACACACACACACGCAGAGCCAGGCTGCTGCTCAATCCCTCGGGGCTCTCTCATCATCCCTGGTCCCCTGGGATGCTCCTGAGGGAAGGCAGCTCTGCCTGCACACAGAGCCAAGCTGGGATGCTCCCATCCCCAGGGATGCTCCCGGGGGATGGGTCCATGATCACGCACAGCGCCAGGCTGGTGCCCAATCTCCCACAGTCCCCAGGGATGGATCTCAGGGGGGATGACTCCACGAACACACAGCCCCAGGCTGGTCCACAGTCCTTCTGGAGTGCCTCATCACACCTGATCCCCTGGGATGCTCCTCAGCGAGGTGGCTCCACATGCTCACAGAGCCAAATTATCCCGGCGTGATCTCCAAGGATGCTCCCGAGGGATCAGCTCCAGAGGCAGAGGCACCGCCAGGAACCTGCCGAGCGCGGGGCCGGGGTCCTGCCGAGCCCGCTGCCCACCTGGCCCTCGGCGAACGCCAAGAGCCGCTCCGGTGGCGGCGGAACCGCTGCGGGAAGGAAAGGGAGGTCGCCATGGAAACGCTGCCAAACCGGGAGAGCGGCTCCTTCCCTGGAAACACCGCGTGAGCTCCTCCGACCACCGGCCAGGATGAAGGGGGGCGGCTCGGGGGAGCGGGGGGACAGCGAGCCCCTGCCCACAGCCCCCAAAACGGGAGAAAGGCACAAGGGCCATGGCAGCCGGCGGTGCCAGAGGGATGCTCTGCTCGGGAGGGGATCTGGGGAGCAGCAGTGGGGATGGTGAGGATGAAATGCTTGGAGACACAGGGCCCTGGCTGGGAATAACGAGGTGATGCCACTGAAGGTGGCTGGGAACCACGAGGCGATGCCACTAAAGGTGGCTGGGGACCACGAGGTGATGCCACCAAGCCCAGCCAGTCCCCGGGCACAGCCCCCGCAGCACACTGTCCTCTCCAAAACCTCCCTCATGGGCACGGCCAGGCCCTGCGGAAGGTCCCTCCTGTCCCTGTCCCCCGGGGGACATCCGGCAGCACTGAGCTGGGACGGACTGGCGCACCCCGAGCCCCTCACCCACGGCACTGCCGCACCCAGAGCCATCCCCGACCCCGCACGGCCGAAGCATCCCAGAGCCTCCCCGGCCATCAGCACCAGCCCTCCCCTCTCCAAGGATTACTCTGTTTCTAAACTCGTTAACTTTTAATTACAACCTTCCCACTGCCTGAGCGGGCTGGCTCCGCGCCACCGACAGCTCTATTAAAATTCAATTTCTGCCCATCATAACTAATTTTGGTCCTTTGCCTTCTCACCAGCAGCCTCCACTGCCAAGCAAGACAGCCAAACCCTCATCTCCATACTCTAAATCCCCACGGAGCCCCGGGCAGAGCCAAGGGATCCCGGCAGGTTCTGTGGGAGCCCGGCAGGGATTTGCATGGAGGATTCTTCACTCCATTGGCTGCGCTGGGTTTGTTTGGGTTTTCCCCACGTGTTTGTTTGTTTGGTTGGTTTGTTGCTTCTTTCCTTAATCCTTTCTGGCTGGATGCTGGAGCTGGAGATGGGGGCTGAGGGCTTGGGGGTGGGGAGTCACCTTGGAGCAGGGATGCAGGGATGCAGGGATGCAGGGATGCAGGGATGCAGGGATGCAGGGATGCAGGCATGCAGGGATGCAGGGATGTGGAGAGCACAGACAGCAGTGCTGGCCCCTTTCCTACAGAAGGGTAAGCTGAGGCACAGATCAAACCCAGAAGAAACTTAGGAAAAGAAGTCAGAATCCCCATTCTGGGTTTGGAGGTGACCCCCCAGCACCCCAACCACTCCCAGGACAGAGCAGAGCCCAGGATCAGGGTTCTGATGACTTTCTCCTGCCTGGGAAAGAGCTGCATTCCTGACAGGAGTGAGCTGTGGGAATTGTGGGGCTCAACAGGTGTCTGAACTTCCACATGGAGATGAGTGATGAGAGATAAGAGTGTCCCAGAGGGCACCCAGCCCCCTCTGAGGGCATCGCAGAGCTACAGCCACCACAGCTTGGGAGCGGACAGTCCCCAGGGTCCCCAAGGATGGCCCGGGCTCCAGGATCCCAGCACGGCACACGACGTCACCCAGCCACTCTCTCTGCGTTCCCGGCATCCCGGAGCAGCCCCGCGTTGCTACAGCAACACGAAGCCTTTGGATTCGATGCCTGGAAAGGGGGAACGGCTTGTCTCGACCTGAATTATTGATTAAAACAGAGAGGATGACACACACGCTCAGAGGAGACGGCGAGAGGTGCCCACCTTGATTTCAAGGCCAGCTCCAAGGGGCCGGAGTCGCTCTGTGCCAGGATCAGTTGGCACGCGGGGCTGGATGCCAGGATCTGGGCACCCTCTCACACCACCCTGCTTTGCCCCTTCCCGGTCCGGCTGTTCCCAGGGAGCCACGGGCGGGCTGTGATCCGCAGCCCGGTGTTAAGGTGTTAATCCGCTTGTGCAAACACCTCCTCCCCGGTGTTGACCTGCTTAAATTCCCCGTTTGCTCTGCAAACAGAGCCGGCAGCTCCCGGGCTGCCAAGTGCTGCCTCTGTGCTGCTCCCAGGATGGCAGCCCTGGCAATGGCACCTGCCAAGGACCAGCATGCTGGACAGGATTTGCTCCAGATGCTCGGGAAGACTCCGAATCCCTGAATCACTGAGGCTGGAAAGGACCTTCAAGGTCATGGAGTCCAACCTGTGACCAACCCCCAGCCCAGAGCACTGAGTGCATGTCCAGGTGTTCCTCGGACACCTCCAGGGGTGGAGACTCTAAACCTCCCTGGACAGCCCACTGATGCCTGCCCAGCCCCTCTGGACTCACCGGTACTCCAGGGAGAACTTGGTGAGCTCCCGGCTGTTGTGCAGCCACTTGAACTCGAGGGGCCAGCTGCCCTCGGCCATGCAGGTCAGCACCAGCCGGTTCCCCTCCAGGTGCACCTGGCTCCGCACTGGCTCCGTCTTGAAGTACGGGGAGACATCGTCTGCGGAGAGAGGAGGCAGAGGGATCAGGGACCCACATCCCACCAGCCCCATGGACCACTCAGCACTGCTGTCCCTGCCTTTGTCAGGGGATGGAACAAATTGAGCTTTAAGGTCCCTTCCAACCCAAACCATTCCACGATTCCATTGGCATCACCATCACCCAGCAGCCACCTCCCTGTCCCCTGCCCCAGCCAGGCCACCCAGCCTCTTCCCTGTCCCTTGTGCCTCCCTGAGCCATTCCAGCAGCCCATCCACATGGGCTCAGCCTGCTGCAGGTTTATCTAAGCTGCTTCTTTGCTTTATTCCCGGCTCCCTTTGTAGCATCTCGGAGCTTTTAACTCGGGGGGTGAAGGGGCGGAGGGGCTGCGAGCGGAGCGAGGCAGAACCACTTACTCCTCTCCTGTTTTATTTGCTAAGTAAAACTATAAATCGAACCACACAGCTCCATTTTCTGCTTAACAAATGGAAGCCCTTTTACTTCAAAGGCACATTCATATTCCCCAGCAGCTTTCAAGTGCACGTTCAATCACAGCTCTGGGTTTTTTCTTTGGGGTAGGGCTTTGCTTTCTTGTCTGCTTGAGCTGAATTCCTGCTGCGGATCCCCGCGCTGTGAGCAGCACCAAGGCAGTGCCTCCCACCCTGGGGGTGCTACATGGGTTTGTGGGAGCTCAGAGGCACCCAGAGACACCCCAAGACCTGCACAGGGTCCCTCTCCTCGGTCCCGGCTCCTGCACGCCCACATGGAAATGCCCGATGCGCTTACACCGTCCTGCCTGGCAAAGGGGAGGGCACGGCGGTGCTGGCGAGTCATGAGGAGGGGAAGGAGCAGCTTGTGGCTCGTTAATTTAATCTTCCTCCCTGACCTTCAGCAGCGCCCAGTGCCGGCTGGAAGGGGCAGCCCTCACTCATCCTGGTGTCCCTGCCTCGGGTCCAGGATGGATCTGGACATTGGGACATCAGGGCATGGCAGCCCAGCATGACCCGGTGGCACAGCGTGGTGCCCATTGGCAGCTCGGTGCCCTGGCTGTGGGGTTTGGCACCACTGCTGTGACCACCACTGACCCATGGCCACGCTGTTCCCTGGCCTGGAGAGCTCGTGACAGCCCCAGGCGTGGTGACATGGGTGCCCCAGGGCTCACGGGAACATCCCAGTGCAGGATCTGTGTCACCTGTGCACGGGGGTGGCCGCACGTGTCCCCACCACGGCACGGCAGGAGCTTGACCTGCAGGGCCAGGGCTTCGCCCACGCCGCCCTGGAGACCTTGAGATTATGGCAGTGCCCAGATGGGGACGTGGCACAGCCAGACGGCAGCTCCAGACCCAAACACCTCCTGCATGAAACCAGTAAATGAGCCATGGCCCAGACTGGGGCCCACTGGGCACGATGCAGCTGCAGGGAGGATCCAAGCATGGCACACCAGGAATTCCCCAGGGAATGCTGGTCCCATGGGCTGTGCTGCCAGGGTTCAGCTGATGGCACAGCGTGACTGAGACCTGCCACTCCTGGTGCAGCCCCCCACCCAACCAGCACCCATGTCTGGGGGGGACTGGGAGGTGTCCTGGAGGTGCCTGGGAGGTGTTCAGGAAGCATTTGGGAAGCGTTTGGGAAGCAGGGTGCTGCTGGCGCACCTTCCCCTGGGCCCGCCCGCCGTTTGCATCCATCCTAATTTGATTTTAAGCAGCTAAGGCTCATCACGCTTTGAAGCGCCCGAGCCATCTGTTCTGCATTAAGGGGTGAAAAACGGCGCAGAGGAGGAGAGGCGGCTCCTAATTCCACATGGATCGTTCCGTGGTGATCCGCCCGCGAAGGTCACGGCGCCCAGCGCCTCCCCTGTCCCCACGAGAGTCAAACCCACCCCAACCACAGCAGGGTACAGCAGGGATGGGGGTCCTGGGGGTCCCTGGTGGGGGGTGAAGGTGGCACCGAGCTCTGGGCAGCCTCGTGTGGAATTCTTCTCCTCCTCCTGGGAGCCCTGTGCCCCTCCAAGGAGCCCAATCCAGTGCCAGGGGCAGCCGGAGGAGAGGAGGGATCGGGGAGGGGAATGTGGCTCGTTAATTCCAAGGTCTCCAGAGAGGCCTCCAGGGACAAGACCAGGTGTTCTTGGTGTTCACCTGCCCAGCAGCTTCCCAGGGGATGCCCACAGCAGCTGTTGGAGGGGAGAAGAGTGGGGGGCCCCACGCTGAGCACTGCTGCCCCCCTTGCCCCCTTCTGCAGCCCCCCTGCCTCAGTTTCCCTCTCCAACAGCACCAGCCACCCCAGCTCTGCTCCCTGGGGACAGCTCCTCTCCCCCACCACCCACGACAAGCCATGGCACCACCAAATCCAGGGTCATGGAGCTCCCACCATCTCACCCTGGAGCTGGCACGGATGGGAGTGGCTGCTCCTCCAGCCCTGGGCTCGGGGGAGGGGTTCCCGGTGGGTGACAGCCATGTCCCCCCCAAACGAAGGGTCATTACTGCTCATTCCGCCTCTCCCCCATCTGTTGTGACTGTTTACACTCCACTTGCTAATTAGAGGCTAATTAGTTGGTGCAGAAATTCATCACTTTCCAAACACAGGCGGCAGCGAGGGGCGTCTCCGGCAACATCTGCACATCTGCCGGCGGCATGGGACAGTGTGGAGCCCCCGTGCCATCCGCCGCCACGCCATGCCATGCCAGACCATGCCAGCAGTGTCCCCTCCACGCAGAAAGGTGCCACCAAACCCCTCTGTCCCCATCCTGCCCACACCCCTGAGCTGCCGGCGGTGACGGATGGAATCCCAAGGGCTGGCAACAAGAGGGACAGGGACAGTCCCAGCTCCCCCACTCTAATGCCAGGCCCTGGCACGGCACTAATCCTGCCTAATGGGATCACAATCTTGGCCCCTGCACTTTAGTTACATCAGGGCCGGCGGGGCATTAGAGCCCGAGCGGGCGCGGATGTAGGGCAGGGCTCCCGAAAGAGCCGTAATGGATCCTAATTCCTGCGCCTAATGGGCGAGCTGGGAACTAAGCTCCCCTCTCCCGGGCTTCAAATCCCTCTTGATGGGAAGGGACGGGGAGTTTTAAGCCCGGAGGAATCCCGGAATGCCTGCCGAGGGCATGGCTCTGCCTGGCAGCTGCTGGCAGGGGGAGGGTGGGGATGGAGGGTGCAGCCCCCTCCTTTCCCCTTCCCCCCCCAGAGGCGAGATGGGGATGGGGACAGGAGATCCAATTCCACAGGTCCCCCCGGCCATCCCTGAGGCTCGTGGGACACGCGGTCCCCTCCTGCCTGGCACCACAATCCCGGGGACAACACCGACCCCTCGCCAGCACAAAGTCACCTCCCTCTGCCCCTTAGGGACAGGGGTGGCATCCAGCCACTCCCTTCCCCAGGTCACCCACGGGAAGGTGATCAGCCCAGCGCCCGTTCCTCCTAATTGCCATGAATCAGCAGGATGTCCCAGGAATCCGAACCCAGCCAGCACCCACTGGCACCAGCGGGATGTCCTGAACCCACCCACCTTCACCTGCGGGTGAGGGAGAGCCCAACCAGCACCAGGGCCCAGCGCCACCTCAGGGAAAACAACTCCATCCTCCTCCTCCTCCTCCCCAGCAGCCCTTCCTCCATCCCATGGGGATGTGGCCAGCAGAGCCCTGGGAGTGCCCACTCCACTGCCCACACCCCACCTGGACCAGAGAGAGGGGACAGAGCCATGTCCCTGCTCCCCCAAAGCTTTCCCCCATCCTTCCCAGGGCATCACCACCCAAAAAGGAGGATGGCAGCCTGGCAAGGAGGACGCCAGCCCAGTAAGAAAGACACCAACTCGGTGACCACCTGGCACTGCCACCGAGCAGCTCCCGCTCCGGCCCCCCCAGCCCCCCCCAGCACAGGGAGATGGAGCTAAATCTCCTCGGCATCAGACTCTCGCTGGCTCCGCAGCACGAAGAGATTAAAAAACAATAAAGAGAAAGCGAAACCCTCCGCTATAATTACCAGCCTTTAGCCGCCAGCGGAGGCAGGAGGGAGGGAGGCAAGGAAAAAGGGGGAAAAAGAAACAGAGGAGAAGAAGAAATCCACTAAAATTTTAATAGGAACCACTGCATTTAATTTAACGACACATTTTTTCAATTACCAGAATAATTGTTTTATTCATAAAACGAGTTTCAATAAGAGGGTAATTTTCCTTTGTTTTTATTATTCATTTGTGGAACATATTCACGGCGCGGTTCCCCGGCGCCGCCACAGCCGCGCCACATCTGGGGGGCTGGGGAGGGGGAACATCACCCACGGCCCCCAGAAACAGCACCCATGGGGGACCACAACATCCCCGAGTACCCCAGCAGGGTCACAGCCTCAGCTGGGTGCAAGGAGAGGTGACCACAGGGGACCCATCCTGGCTAAGGGGTGCTGGGGCATGGTGGCCCTGGGGACAAGTGAATCCCTGCCCAAGGATTCACTCGGCCCAAGGAGCCACCCCTGGCTATGTCCCATTCCCGGCTTGTCAGATGCCAGGTGCGATTGGGAAGCATCAATATTTCAGTGGTAAAGCCCCCGGGTCGATTCCATGGCACTCATGTGACCGAGGGCACGGAGCCACCGCCACGCCCCAGCACGGCCCCGGTGCTCCCGGTGACCCCAGGCAGGGCCCTCCCGGGGTCCCCGGCAGGCGGGTGGCAGGTGCAGGGCGATTAGTGGCTCTCCCCACCACTGCCGGAGCCATTAGTATTCCTGAGACACAGCTCCATCCCCTTCATAAAAAGCAAACACGGAATTGAAATGCCGAGCGCTGTGGGCACCTGGGGAGCCGCGGAGCGCGACGGTGCTGCCGGGCGGGGACCGAGGGGACCAGGCACTGGCTGGCGGTGCCAAGGATGAAGCCAAGAATGGGGCAACGTGGTTTGGGAACCTTGGGTGAGCCCTGCTCGCCCTCCTGCCAACACCTGGGCAGGTACAGAGCAACCTGAGGCACTCCCTGCAGCGTCTGAGGGGATCCCACAGGGCTGGAGGGGGCCCAGCACGGCTCCATCCTCCTCATCCCATTGCCCACCATTGCCCAGAGCCATGGGATCCCACACTGGTTTGAGTTGGGAAAGACCTTAGAACCCAACCAGTCCCAGCCCCTGCCATGGGGATTATCCCAGGGTGCTCCAAGTCTCATCCAGCCTGGCCTTGGACACTTCCAGGGATGGAGCAGCCACACCTTCTCTGAGAAATCTGTGCCACGGCCTCACCACCCTCACAGTAAGGAACTTCTTCCATGAAATCCATCCCAGTATCTGTCCCTAGTCCTGATCCCAGCAGAGCTGGCCCTGGAGCAGCCACAGGGACACCCAGGTGTCCCCCCCCAGGCTGGGCTGGTGGCATGGGGCAGCCCTGCTCCCCACAGGCACACAGAGCAGTGCCAAAGGCCCCCGGAGCAGTCCCCCCGTCTCATCCCCAGGGATCAGCCCGGCTGCCCTGCACACCCCCCACCCACGGCGTGCCTTTTGATGTGGGTTTTTTTGCCCTTTTTACTAAGAAAAAGACTTATAATTGCAGATGTGACCATTAATCCTCCCAACTTACTTTGTTCCCTTCCTTCCCTGCTTTCCCCTCCCTCCCTTCTCCCCCCACTGAGACCAAGAGCTCTAAAACTCTCCTTCTGGCTATTAATTAAAAGCAACCTCTCCACTGCCGTGAGTGTACTTGCCATAAATTAATAGCAGCCTTCTTAATCAAATCTTATCTCCTCTCCAAGCGCCCGGCGCACGGGGCCGGGTTGGTATCCCAGCCTGCCCAGCCGTGAAATGCAATTCCCAATGCTCCAGTGGCCCTGGCAGCTCTGCTCCGTCCCCTCCTCCCCGGCGCCTGTACCTGTGCGGGCGCGGAGTCAGCACCTGGGCCGGGAGGGAGGAGAGGGGCTCGGCCACCCGGAGCAGGGGTGGCTCCCGAAGGACACGCTCCATTTCTCAGCCATTTACTGCGTTTATCCGCAGCCCCGGCGGACGGCACTCGCCTTCCTGAATTATTTAGGAGGGGTTCGGTGCTCCGAGGCAGTGAGCGCCATGCTGGGAAATCCTCCTGTCGGAGCTGGGGGTGTGGGAAGGCAGCGGGGCCACGGTGCAGATTTTGGGGGGTCAATCCCTGGATCTGTGAGCTCCCGGTGCTCCAGTTCCCACAGAACCTTGGAGAACATCATCCCTCCAGTCCCCCATCCCTGTCCTACCAGGTTTTCCTTCTCCCAACCCACGCCCCAGCCCTTCCCTCTGAGCTGCCATTCCCAGACAGCAAACATGAACTGGGACAGAGGGGGACCTGGACACGGTGCCCTGCAGCTTCTGGGGCTGCTAATTCCAGCCCTCTCCTTTGCCATGTGGAAAAAACAGAGCTGGACGTGATTTTGCTCCTTGGCAGAGCAGCCCTGCCTCCCTGGTGGACTGAGTTGGGCATGGGGGGCTCGGGCTGGGTCCCCCCGACAGCACCACAGCCCAGCCGAGCCTGGAGCAGACAGATGATGACCGGGGCTGCAGTGGGAGCCCCACCAAAAAGGAGCTAAGGCAGTTTCCAGCTGAAGGAGAGCAGCCTGGACAGCCTCCCTGCCTCGGCTCGAATCACACCAGGATCACAGGAATAAAACCATCCTTGTGGAGCAGGGAAGCGCTGCCGGCACCCAGGGATGCAGGAGCATCTCACAGCAGCCACATCCCTCCAGCAGCAAAGCCCGGAGCCATGCCAGGTGCTGTGCCTGTCCTGCCCATGAAGGGAAGGGCTGGGAGGCTCCAAGGGCTGGCACCCTCCAGCCATCCGCCACCAGCACGTGCCCTGCGCCGACCTTGCTGCCGGAACACATCCGTCCTTGCTGTGACACCTCACTGAGCTGTCGGGCTGCTCACAGCCCTGGGAGCTGCTGCTCTGCCGTGGCGAAGGGGCACAGGCAGCAGGAGGGGGCTGCTGGCCTCGGGCACGCTGTCCCCTGGGCTCAGGTCACGGCTCCTGCCCACCTGGAGGGACATGGCCGGAGGTGGGCACCTCATCTCCATCCAACCCTCTGCTTTCTTGTGCAGCTGCTTTAGCAGTTCCCTCACATGGCAAAAAGGCTTTTTGGGTAGAGGGCAGCCCTGAGGACATGGGGACACCTCCCAACAAGAGGTGCATCCATTACCCCAGGAGGGCTGGCAAAGGAGGGGAGCTGGAGCTGGCATTGCCACCCCAGAGAGGAGCTGGGCTGGACCCCACAAAGCCCAGAGCTCTGGCACCGCTGCCCCACTCCCTGCTCCTCCCTCAGAGGGGATTTGGGGTTCCCTACATGCCGTAAGCCGATTGCAGAGGTGTGGTAACTGGATTAAGGGGGAGGCTGAGGGAGACGCAGACCTGGAGGAGCTGCTCAGCAGAGCACGGCTCCTGCCCGTGTGACACCGCGGGATTTGCAGAGCTGGAGCTTAAACTGATTTCCTTGCCTTAAGCCTTTGGAAAGGTGAAGCTGCAGGAGGGACGTGGGCTCTGCCCCCTCCTCACCCCGCAAAAACCCCGCAGGGCCCTGGCGTGGGCTGGCAGAGGGGTCATGTCCCCACAGTGATCCCCTTAGCCACCCACATCCTCACACGGGCACTGGGTCACATCCCACAGCCACCCCTGACTGTGGCAGTGGCAGTGGGACCTCCAGGTGACCCCGCAGTGCCTCTGGGAGCAGCACAGTGACCCCAAACCCCCACAGGGCCCTGCCAGCACCCACCAGCCACCCGTGGTGATAATCCCTGCTGGCAGCAGGCACTGCTCGGGGCTCTCGGTGACATCCCTGTGGCTAATCCAAGCTGACCACTGCAGGGCATGGCCGGCGGGGGCACGGCCGAGGGGGCCACGGCCTCAGCACCCCCTCACTGGCAGCACCCAGCACTCCCCACATCCCCCACACCGCCCTGTCCCAGGACAAAGGTGACACTGATGGGGATCACAGCAGTCCCTGGGCAGGGATACAGGAGCAGCCCCTGAACGATGCCCCCCGAGCACTGCCCCCCTCCTCCCGCAGTCCCCAGCACGGCACTGGTGTCACCTGCAGGCGGCACAGCAGTTTTGCCAGTGTCACACCTCATCCATCTCTGCTGGAGATCTGCCGCGGCGCTCCCCAGCCTGGGGCTGAGGGAAGATGCCGTGGGGGAGTGATTCCCGGAGCCGGCAGCGCTCAGGAAAAGCCCAGGCAGAGTCTGGGAGCCTCAGACCCAGCCAAGGTGGCCCTAGCATAGAATGTGACCAGATCTGCCCTGGCACTGCCAGCACAAACCCCCCCACAACTCTGAGTGGAGTTGGCAATGCCCACCAGGGCCATGGCACCCCCCAGGACAAATGGATGGATGGATGGATGGATGGATGGATGGATGGATGGATGGATGGATGGATGGATGGATGGATGTCCTCCTCCCCCACTGCATCCCGGCAGGCCAGGCCAATGGGACACCCCGACCATGCTGCCATCTCCCCTTCCTCCTCCCACATCTGTCTCCAGGCCCATACTTATTTATTTATTTGTTAATTAACTGCTGTTTCCATAACAAACGCTCCAGCTTCTCCCAGCCTCCAACAGCCCTGGGGCTGGATTGTTAACTAGGATTTTAATTTGTTAATTAAAAGCAGGATGGCTCCATAACAAGCTCCTCTTCCACAGCCGGGGCTCTTGGTGGGCTCAGCAGGCCATGCCAGCCTCACCATGCCCGGGTGAACCCCCCCAGGGATGGGGGGCGTGGAGGGGGAGCCCGGCTCCTCCAGGCCATGGGGTGTTGGAGAAAGGCTCAGGACCCCCCTTCTCCCAGCAGTGGTGCTGGAGATGATGCCACCTCCCTTTGTGGTCTCATCCTGGCAATCCCTTCCCCAAACACCTCAGCAACTCCCAGCCCATGGCCCCGGGCATCAGAGGGTCCCAGACCTGGGGACAGACCCTCCTCTGCCCACTGCAGCAGAGCCAGAGCCGTGCCAGCTCAGGATTCCCATGGATCGCAGCCCTGGCCAGCCCTCAGTACCCAGCCCCTCCGGCACTGGGGACCCAGCCAGGTGCACCCCGGTGACAACGTGGGGAAGGTAAGGCTCGAAACGCTCCCAGAGCCAATGGAGAAACATCAGCCCTGGCTGGGAAACAGGGATTTATTCAGCCCCGTGGCTGGGAACAGAGTGGGGCTGTGTGCCTGCCCATCCCTGCCGCTGGAAAAACCAACATTTCCCTCCCGGGAAACCCCAAACCGTCACACACACACACGGCCCCGTTGTGCGCTCCAGCCCCGAGCCCGGGGGGCTGACAAGCAGAGCTTTGTGCTCCGAGGCAGGGGGCAGCCCCCAGGGACCCCGGGAGTCTGATCCCAATCCTGGCCCCAGGGCACGGAGCTCCAAACCCAAACGGATGGAGCTGCCAGGAGCTGGAAGGGACCTGCAGCCAAGGGATGATCCTGGGGGGAACAGGAGCTCCCCAGCCCAGCGGACACCCCCAAGGCTGCCCTGCTGTGGGTGGCACAGACATCGTCCTGCTGAGCCTGTCCCCACGCAGGGCACAGCCCTGTCCCCAGCTGGGGATGTTTAACAAGCTCCAGGCTCTGGACAAAACTCCTTCCCCAGCAAACTCCTTCCGACGGCAGAAATCCTCCAAAGCCCGCGATTACGCAGCTCCGCCGTATCTGGGTCACTGCTGTGAGTCACGGACACCCGGAGAGTGACTCAACGCTATTAGAGGGGCCGGATCCTGCGGCTGATTTTCCCCGGAGAGGCTCCAAAACACCGAGGAAGGGAAGGACCGACGGGCATCACCCCCACACCCCCCACCAGCCACCGGCCAGACCCTCCCCGGGCAGGAGAGGGGTCAAAGTGCATCCCCCTCCCTGCACTTCAGCCCTTCCCAGCCCCGTTCCCAAAGGCTTTGCAGCCAGGACCGGAGCTGTCCCATATGGGTTTGGCAGGAACAGGCTCCACATCAGCTTCCCAGCAGGGTGGGGGTCCCAAAAGCCCGGACCCCCTCCCCAGGGTGGTCCCCGCACTCGGTGGAGTGGGTGACACACAAGCCCGGGGCAGCACAGCACAGCTCAGGGCTGGATTTGGCCCCATGGAACACGCTGAGCACATCCTCGAGGAATTCCTGGAAGGACACCACAGCCCTGCGCTGTGGAAGCTCCCGAGGTCACAGCGGCCATAAAGGGGTGGGAAAGCAACGCCAGCACAGACCTGCCCTGCGGGAGCCACAACAGCACCTGAGATGTCCCTCCCGCCAGGGACACCCGTGTCCCGCCTCGCCCAGCCCCGCAGGATGCTCAGCAGACGGACAGACAAACACACGACAGCCGCTTCCCACACTCGCCCCGAGAATCCCAACGAGGCAGCGCTTCGCAACCGAAAAAAACGGCGGGGAAAGAAAAACAGAAGAGAGAAACCACAAGAAAAACCCCACTCAACCCTTCCCAGGGCACTGACGCAATCGAGTCGCCAGCCCCGCGGGATGGAAAACGCTCTGCCAGCTCCCGCCCTGCCCGTGCCAGGCGGGATGAAGGCGCTGGTGGCCAGAGTCCCCCTCCCCACGGCACGGCCCCGAGCCAGCGGGCACCGGGCGCTCGCCCATTTACTGGGGTGTTGCCCAGACATCCTTTTTCCTAAGTATTAATTAGTCATTGCATTGCTCACTTGAAACAGAAATAGCTGTAGCATGACAGCGAACATGAGTTTTCCTTGGAAAAGCTTTTTTTCCAAAGCTTTTCCTTCCCAGACAGCCCGTTCGCGGGTGGGGGGAAGAACTGGCAGCCTGGCACTCACCCCCCAGCCAGCCCTGAATTTCCAGGGCAGCGCAGCAAACTCTGGTCATCGCATTTATTCACACACTTGTGGCTCTCCCAGCCAGAGGGGCTTTTCCAGCCAACGCCGCGCCAGCGATTCCAGCCTGACGTGAAGCTTATGGGGAGAAGCCAAGCGAGCGAGACTCCCCCGGCGCCCCGGGGGAAGGGCTCCGGCAGCTCCGTGCCCTGCTCCCCGCACGCGTCTTGCTTCCACCGCCCTCTGCCCGCCCTGCGAACGAGGAAAACGGAGACAAGGAGGCGATGAAGGCACCCATCAGCTCCCTCCCCGCCGGGGTCGGGTGCCGAGCGCTTCCCGGTGCTCAGCAGGCGGGGAGGGCTCTCCCAACGGCGGCAGAGCTCGGAATGAAACATCCCACCCTAATGAGTTGATTTTATTAGTTTGCGAATGCATTGAGAACTCATTATCAAAATAAACATCAGTTCACTCCACCGAGCACGGCGCCGCACGCCCCGGCAGCTCCGCAGCTGGGGCCGCGCGTGGCTCCCGCCCCGGGACACCCCCTGGGTCCCCTTCGTGCCCCGGCACCGACCAGGGGGGCCAGGGCAGAGGTGCCCACCCTGCCAAGCCCCTCATGGCACGAGTTTCGCTCCTCTTTCACTGCGGGGCTCCAGGTTGGACACCCAGCGCTCGCTGGGGTGGGACAGCTCCGAGCTCCTGCCACCCCAACAGGTTCCCTGGGAGCCGCTCGGTGCTGGAAGCAGCACCGAGAAACCCCCGCGCCACCCCGGGGTCTCCAGCACCCCCGGGAGCCTGGGCAGCACCCAGCGCTGGAGCACGGCAAGAGCGGCAGGCCCCAAGTGGCCCGGGGACAGCCAGGGCAGGAGGCAGCGCCGAGCCCCTCTGGGCAGGGCTGTGGTGGGACGCGGGGGCACAGCGGGCGCATTGTCCGGCTCGGCAGGACGCGCTCCCTTTGGAAGCAGCAGCTAATCCCATTTCATCCCCCTTCACGGCCATCAGCTGTTTTTCAGGCATGCAGGAGGCGGGGTGCTGAAACCAGAGCTATTGTGTCCGCCGAACCCAGCCCCCTCCAGCCAGCCAGCCCGCCATCCATCCATCCATCCATCCATCCATCCATCCATCCATCCATCCATCCCGGCCCCACGCTGGGCTGGGACCCAGCAGCATGTCCGCATCCCGCTCCATCCCTGACCAGCCCTTCACAGACTGCCAGGACCCCCTCACCGCCCTCCCAGCTCTCAGCCTGACCCCTGGCAAGGAGGAAGGGAAGCAGGAGGAGGAGGGGAAGCACCGAGCATCCCACCCTGCAGAGACCCATGGGAACAGCCACCGGCGGTGCCCTGCGCTCGATTGCTCCCTGCTGGGGGACACGGGCTCCCGGAAGGAACAAAAATGTCCCCATAAAACCCCACCACTGCCCAGCCCGTGCCCCAGATTCAGCCCGGGTTCCTCAACCAGTTAGTGGCCTGGGATGTGCCCTGCAGGATGGGGACAGAGGAACATGCTCCTTTGGCCATCTTGGGAAGAACTCCATCCCTGCAGCCCAGGAGAGTGAGCATGTGTGTCCCCAGCCTCACTCTTGTCCTGGGGAAATGCCCTCTGCATCTAATTAGGGGGGTCCAAAGCCAGCATTTCCCTTCATCAAGCGGATGAAGGAGACCTATCACTGGTAGGTCCACACCCCACAGCCACCCCTGCTGGCCTCAGGGGACAGCCAGAGTCCTCCCATATCACAGGTCCCCATTCCATACAAGGCCCAAGGGACACCAATCCAAGCCAGGGGTTGCAGGACCCTGCCAGGCACCCCAGTCCCTCCCAGCTTTGTACACCCCAATGTCCCAGCAAAACCCCTCTGGGGCCCAGCGATCCCACAGACAAATCCCCATCCCGCTCCCTGGCCTGGCAGGACCCCGGTGCTGCTGTGTACGGAGTCAGGAGGGCTCAAGGTTACAGCCGAGGACTCGCAGGTTGTGGGCTCACCCAGCAGTGCAGAAAGCAATTAGCTACCAGGGCTAAAATTAGCTCAGCGGCTTCTTCTGCTAATGGTCAAACTCATCAAGGCTTCCCTGCACCCAGGGCCTCAGCACGGACAGGGAGGGAGGGACGGGAGCCAAAGCAGCAGCTCACATGTGCCTGAGTCCCCTTCCTGCTGTACCCAGTGCCACCAGGCAGCAGGACACCAGCCAGCCCCATAGTCCCCTTCCCACCGTCCCCACCATCACTCCTGCCCTGTGCCTCAGTTTCCCCCAGCTGCCTGGGCTGGAGGGAAGCTCCTGGCATTCTCAGGAGCTGCCATGTGTCAGGCTGGATGGTGGGGACAATGACGGCTGGCAGGGAGGGAGGGTGGCTTCAGCACAGGGGACCCCAGCATTCCTGGAATTGCCACCGTGCCATCCCTGTGGCCAGCCGGGATGCCCAGCTGCTGGCACGCAGCAGCAGCTGATCCCAGGGCCTTCCGAGAGTCATGGAATGGTTTGGGTTGGAAGGGGCTTAGAGCTCATCTTGTCCCACCTCTGCCATGAGCAGGGACACCTTCCACCGGACTGCGTTCCTCCAAGTCCCGTCCAACCTGGCCTTGGTCCCATTCCTCAGCCCATGGTGATGACACTGATCCACACGGGAAGGTGACACCCCAGAGCATCCTGCCACAGTGTCCCCAGGGATGGCCCTGCTGGAGGCCAGGAGCCCCCACGCCCCAAGTCTCCATTCCTGGGGGCCCCACCAGAGCAGAGAGACAAAGGGGGCCAGGGACCAGCTGCAGCCCGGGAATGTCCCCTGCCCTCGGCCCCCGTTCCCAGGGATCAGGTTTCCCAGTTCCCAGGCAACCCGAGCCCGGCATGGCTTTCCAGGCAGGCATTCCTGCACCCCCGGGGCTGGGGGCGAGGGGAGGGTGGGGAGGGGGCCGCCAAGGGGGCCACTGCCTGCCCCGGGCACAGGCAGGTGCTTCGAGTCAGGCTGGGGAGAGGGGCTGCAAGGTGCGGCAGCACTGGGAGAGGGGTGCAGGATGTACCCCAAAGCTGGGAGCGGGACATGCACCCCAAGAGACAGTCCCCAAACCCACGGAGGGTGCTGAGGGCAGTGCCCATGCCAGTGGCATCGCCAGCATGGCCGGGGTGTGAGGGATGCCAAGGGGGGTGTGAGGGATGCCAAGCGTGGCCAGCACGGCAGGGAGCTGCTGCCAGCACATTCCTGCCTGCTGGCAGGGCACAGAGTGCCAGGAACTCGCCCCAAGGCTGGATCCACCCCCATGGATGGCAGGAACCCCAAAAAGGAGCAGCAGCTGTGGGGATGAGGGTGGTCCCTGGCATCACCACCACATCTGACTGATCCTGCCCCCATGTCCTTTCCAGCAGCTCCATGCCACGCTCCACTGCGCTGGCAGAGAAGCTCCAGGACACCCCAGTGCCCATCACTGTGGGCCACCCCAGCTCCACAGAGCCGCTGGGTCCCCCCACGGCTAATGGGTCCCCTCGGGTACTTTGGAGCCTCAAGGCCCAGTGCCACACGACACCGGTGGGGCACCAGAGCCACCAGCCCTGGCACGACCGCGGGCACGGCGGGGGCTCGGCTCGCCCTTCGTTAGCACAATCACATCACCACTGACAGCAGCATATTTCTCCCCGGCCGTTTCTCACCCAGCCACACGCCAGCCACTCGCTAACGAGCCTGGGGCAGTAACGAGGGCTCAGAGGGGAGGGCACCCTCCGCTCACCCACCCACCCAGCACCCAGAGGGTTCTGCTGCCACACGGTGCTGCCCCACGGGGCCGTACTGACCCCAGGCACTGCCTGTGCTGCTGCTGCACACACCAACACACCCCCAAACCAGTTTGTGTAGGGCCTACAGTAACGTGAGTGTGGCTGGAGCTCATCCCCAGGCAGGAAGCAGCCACAGGCACGGGCTGGGGACAAGGACACGGTTCGCAGAGCGGCGGAGGCAGGGTCACCCCTCATCACAGCACCCGCCAGCCTCCCTCTTCCCGGTTTAATTATCAGCGTTTTCCCAGGTTCTCAAGCAGCCAAGCATCTGCCTGCTCCCTCCTTCCCGCTCTCCTCCAGCTCCTGCGTGTGCTCCCGCTGGGCGGAAATGCCACCGCAGCCCAGTCCCCGTCACTAAGGGACGAGCAGCACTCGACGTTGTCACTCACTCTGGTCCCCGGATGGCACTGGGGCAGGAGCTGCTCAGTCACCGCCAGTTCTCCCTGCCTGCCAGTGCTGGCAGCTGGAGGTGGGTATGAGCTCCATCCCACTGGAGCTCTCATCCTGCCTGTTCTCCTCCTCAGCTGGCACCCCAAACCTTTGGGGACAAGCACAGTGACAGGGCACAGTGACGCAGCCTGCCTGGGACCGGACCGTATCCCCCTCCCTTATGGTTATCAGGTCATCAAAATTTCATCATCGCTGTGCCCAGGCACTAATGGCTTCCCAAGCAGCATCAAATTTTAATCTTCCCTTCCTCTCCCCTAAAAGCCACTCTCCTTCCTGAGCCGGAGCCTTGCACGAGGCCACCAGCAAATGTGGCAGCACTGGCAGGGACAGGGGAGCCGGGGCAGGAGACCCCACGCTCAGCCATCCCCTCCTGCCCTGATGCCACCAGCACAGAGGAACCAGCAGCTCCCATCACCAAAGTCCTGGCATGAGCCTGGCACCTGCATTACATCCCCAGGAAGGGCAGGGACTCGTCCTTGTCCCTCTCCCACCCAGTCCCACAGGGCACTGTGTGTGCAGACGTGCCCAGGCCCCACGCACAGGGACAGAAGATGCTGGAACTCCCCCGCTGCCACCTCTAATAAGCCTCTTTGGTGGAAGCTGCCCATGGCAGGCCCCTGCCCCAAATCCCGTCTGGAACCTTAAGCCTCCCAAATCCCTCCTGGGACTGGCCATGGCCTCCTCAATCCCATTAGAGGTGCTGTGCCAGTGCAGGGGGTCCCGGGCTGTGCCCCCAGCACTGGATATGGGGAAACCACATCTCTGGGTGCCACAAAATCCACAAACAGCGGGCCAGAAGGGGCTGGGGACCCCCAGGGTCCCCCCCAGCTCTTGGGGAGCCCTTTATTGCCTTGTTCATCAGCCAAAGGGGCTGGTGGGGCGGGCAGCCCGTGCCCCCTGCCCTGGCACAGCCCCCCAGGCCCGGCACAGGTCGCACTGCGACAGCTCCCACCCGGGCAGCACTGCCGGCTGAGCCTTCCCCCAGCTCCGCATTGGGCTCCGGGTAATTAGCGCGAGGCCCCTAATCAATAAGTTATTTTTTGCCACGGGTAATTAATAATTACACAGCACAGACGGGCTGTAATTAAACTTCCATCCCCTCTCTCACAGGCAGCGAGGGGCCTTTTTTTAACCAACCACAGGTATCAAAGTGCCTCACCCTGTGCCCGGGCAGCCCCTGCGCCCCGGCCGGGAGGTTTCGCGCTGTCGCCTCCTCCTTCCCTTGCTGATTGATCCCATTTTCTTTGGCTGCCACAATCAATAGCCCCGGCACACAGCGCTGCTGCCCCTCATTGCCAGCGCTGTGGGGATGCCCTGCCTGCCCCACCGCAGTGGGGATGAGCTGGAGCCCGGGGCCCCGTGCCGGGCTGCTCCCAGCTCCATCACCCAGCTCCCTGTCCGCCCCAGCGGGATGCAGCGGAGGAGCGGCGGCACCCCGCGGGCACCGCAGCCGCGAGGTGACCCTGCTGGCGCGTCCCCAGTGCCACCCGCGGCAGGGGAGGCGGGCACGTGCCACGCTTTGGGAATGATTCCTCCAGCACATCCAGCTCGCTCGTGGCCGCTGCCACGCCGGGGCCGGGCACCGAGCAATGTCACAGCGCCCGCGAGGACGTGACACGCGCCGCAGAGAGCCAGAGCCGCAAAGCTCGGCTCCTGCGCCAGGAGAGCGGAGCAGAGCCCCTTCCCCACCCCTCCGGAGGGCTGGGGCACAGGCAGCCCCACATCTTCCACCCCACAGCGAGACCCCGGAGCCCCACAGATCCATGGAAGGGGATTGGGTCACCCCAGGAGCCCATCCCACAGGCAGGGAACAAGCGGATCACAGGGGACCCGCCAGCCAGAGACGCCAGCCAGGAGAAGAGAAACTCGGCAAGGGAGTGAATCAATCAAAGAGACCTTCAGAGCTCCCCACACAGGGCCTGCCCGGATAATATACTGCCGCTTTAGATGTTATGTTCTGAACTTAATTACTGAGAAATTATAGCAGTGCTGGGGGAGGCTCAGGGGGAGCGGGAGCACGGGAGCGCACAGGGACTTCTGGCTCCACTTGCTGCCACAAACAAGGGCAAGAAATGTCGTGGGTGAGGACCCCCGGCGCTGCGCTCAGCTGTGCCCCCCCTTTCCAGTCTGGATCTGCTCAGTCCAAGCACAGGGACAGAGGCAGCCACGCCGCAGCCCTGCCAGCCAGGAGCCTCCTCTCTGGGCCCGCAGGGACCCTCACGGCCAGGAAGGGAACCCCAGAGTCCCCCCGGCTCCTCTGAACCCCAGCTGCACCCCAAAAGGCCACAAACTGTTTTTATATCTCTGAGGGGTTGCGGAGCAGCTAAAACCAGCCTGTCCTGTGCCTGAGCCCCAAGGGCGAGGAGCAGAGAGGGGCTCACCCTGCCCGGCAGCGCTGCAGCCCCCCAGGGTTGTTGGGGTGCAGTGGGAGCCCCCCAGCCCCCTGCCAGTTTGAACCGGTGGCTGGAGGTCAACGGGACCAACGTCAGGGTATGAGCTGCTCCCTGAGAGCCCCCCAAACTTGCACCCCGGCTTTTGTGGTACAACGGGGGTCCCCAGGGAGGGGGTGAAATGGGCATCGTTGCCCCCCAGGATTGCTCACCCTCCCGAAGGTGGTCCAGCACAGACTCTACCTCACGGTCAGAGCAACATGTTCCCCCCATCCCCAGCCTGAGGGCAGTTATCGGGAAGGGGAAGGCAGAGCAGAGTCACGCTGCTCGTCCCCCTGAACCCCCCAAAACCCGCGGCGCCCGAGTCCTGGCTCCGGGGAGGCTTTGCGAACACCACGGATGGTGCTCTTTCCCCGGTAGGAGCTCCGCAGCCTCCTCGCTCCCAGCCCCCGGCTGGTAAACCGATCTCCCAGTCCGGGGGTAGCAGAAGGCTCGGTTGAGGGGTGCAGCGCGGGGACCCCCACCTCTCCGCCGTGCATCTCCTGCCGCCCCCCACATCCCCTTACCTTGGGCGCCGGCTCCCGGGGGGCCGGGCAGGGCGAGCACGGCGAAGCAGAGCAGCCCCCAGCTCCGGAGCCGAGCCATGGCTCCGCCGAGACAGGCTGGGGGGTTGCGGGGGGAGAACTTCCCCGACTTTATAATCCGGGCGGCTTCGGCGCGGGGACCCCCGCAGCAGCGCTGCTCAGGGGGAGGCGAAGGCGCCGGGGTGAAGGGCTCCTCGTGGGGCTGGGGGCGGTCCGCAGGCAGCTCCCCACCATCGGCAGCTTCCCCAGGGACGTGCGGAGCCGGGACCACCAAATCCGGAGCGGAGCCGGCAGCCGAGCCCCTCCCCGAGCGCTGCGCCCCGCGTCAGGGAAGGGGACGGGAAGCGCAGGGCGCCGCGCCCCCGGCCCCTCCTGCCCGCCCGGGCTCCATGGGGGCCGGGTCCCCGCCGCTCCGGGGCCGAGCGAAAAGTTTGGGGGCGGGGGGCGGCCCCTTCCCAGCGCTCAGCTCTTGCCTGGGGACATCCCCTCCTCGGCGGCTCCGCGCGACAGGGGGAGGGCTCGTCCCCGGAGGGGAACGGGGGAAAGTGCGGCCGCGGCGGGCGGCGGCGCGAGGTCCGCTCGGAGCCGCCGGCGATGCGCGGCGGGCGGGCTGGCGGCGCCGCGCCGACCCCTCTCGGCGCTCCGGCCGCTGCTGCTCCTCCTGCGCGGTGCGGCGGCGGAGTGAGCGGCGGCGGCGGGGCTCGGCGGAGCCGGGGGCAGCCCGAGCCGGGGAGGCGGGGAGACGGCGCGGCCCCGAGCGCTACCCAGCGGCCGCGGAGGGAGCGGGCGCGTCCCCACCGGCCGCCCCCGGTTCGTGCGGAGCGGGCGGGTCCCCCCCGCCCCCGGTGCCCCCGCTGAGGAGGCAGCGGCTCCTGTCTGCAGCTTCCACCCTAACCCACCCCGAGCTGCCCCAATCCCTCCGACAGCACTCAGAGCATCACTACCCGACCCCTGCGAAGGGGACACAGCACATCCCCCAGGTAGCTCTAAAGCAGAGCTCATGGACACAGGATTATCAAAGCAAATATTTTTGGGTTCTCAAAAAAAAACAAACCCAAAAAACCAAAAAACCGACAAAACCTATAACCCCAGAGATGACCCAGCAGCACCTCTCTGAAAACACACCACCTCATCAGGCCTGACCCCGCAATTCCTCAAGCCCAGAGCTCCCAACAGGATCACACATCCTTCAAAGATGTCTGTGCTTTCTGCTAGCACAGTGCCTTGCATTAGGTGGGGGAAAGCAGCTCAGTCACGGTTGCTACCGAGCATTAACACCCAAGGACCTGCACCATCTGCACAGGAGGAAATATCCATCCGGAATGCTGGATCAGCCTCCTGAGCACACACGGCACCTCTGAGCCAAGGGACCGGCCAGGATCAGGGCGAAACGAAAGCATGAGCAGATTAGCCTGGAGCCAGCCCCGGCACCGCCGGGTCACACCAGGGCAGGGACGGAGGGAACTCTCCCACAGGCATTGATACAGCTGCGTGTGGCAGTGCCCGGGCACCACTACCTTGTAACTCTCACGTGTAAATCCTGCACAGCCCTTGGGGGCACAATGTCTCTGTGCATGTTGCGTATTTGGAGAGCTACTGCCAAATTTCCCATCGACCTCTTGAAGAGAGGCTGAACAATAACCCAGCACTTGCCCACCCCGGCATTAATCAGCTCCCTGGCTGGCATTCTCAACCGAGATGATGGGATCAATGTGCTGTGGGAGGCAGCAATCCTGGCTCACCCCTCAGGGAGGTGTTTCCCGCTGCCGGCTGGAACAAGCAGAGGGAGAGGCTGCCCTGCCAGGAGCCAGCTCAGCCCTCTTCGGGGGCTCAGACCCGTTCCCCAGGCACCTACACACACACTGCAGCCACAAAACCACTCAGCACGCTCCCAAACCCCTGCAGGATCAGGGCTTTGTTCCATGAAGAACAGGAATTCCTGTCTCCAGGGCCATAAATCCAGGTCTGACCCTGGTGCCGGCACTGATTTATGGTTATTACAATTAATCTTGCCGAGCTGTGAGTAGTTTATTACCCACTTGCACAGGTACCTGGTTCCCCACGGTCACCCAGACTGATTGAATCTGGATCTCACATCAATGTTCCCACCAGAGCACATCCCCCTCCCAGTCCCGCCTGCTCTGTGCCAGCTCTCCTCTGCCCAAATCCCTCCAAGCAGGAGCAAGTTCCAGCAGGTAACACCACACCTGTCTCCAGGAGCGTGTGGAAGAGCCCAGAGAGACTCTGTACGGCACTGGCACATCCCAGGGATCAGAGAGAGCAGCAGGCTCTGGTGGCCCCACGCTGTTCCCAAGCCATGACCCTTTGGACAATCCGGGTGATGCCCGAGTGGGAGGCTGTGTCCTCCGCATGCTGCTGGGTCACCCGTGCCCCACGCAGGGCATTTCTCCATCTCCCATGAGTTTTGGCCCCCTCCTCCAACAACATTACTGAGAATCCCAACTCGGGCTACAATTTGGGGCAACACCACTTATAATTACACCAGCAAATCCTGACAGCACATCCCTCCAGACCAGCACGAGCCACATCACACGGCTCCTGCCTCTCCAAGACTCCTCTAAAAGGGGGTTTTGAGCTCCTCTCTCCATCGCTGACCCCGGCACAGGGGTTTCCAGCCCCCACCGGCAGCTGCCCATCCCCGGGCTGCGGCCAGAGCCCCGGCCAAGGAGGGGTCAGCCCCGCCGAGCCGCCGGCCGCGGGCAGCAGGAACCCGCCCCGGGGCTATTTGCGGATGTGAACGCTGTTATTTTGCCTCCTGCTTGAAGAGGGCGCATCAAAGTCAAACCCAAAATACGGCGCTGGGCTTGAATTAAAAACTCTTGTCTGAAACCAAGGCAAGTTCCAAAAAAAGATCAAGGCTTTGTTTGAAATGTAAAAGTCTTTGCTGGGCTGTCAGGAGCTTTGGGGACCATCAGCATTATCCAAAGGCTGCAGGACAACAGCCAAGAGCTTCAGCCGTCCTCAGCATCCCTCATCTTCCTCAGAGGAGGCACTGACTCCCAGCAGCATCCCTATTCCTCGAGCAGGAGAGCAGCATCCACGCTCCTTGCTCCGGGAAGGGGCTGGGAAGTGCAAGGAGAGGTCGGAAGCACTGCCTGTGAGTGAGAGACTCCAGGAGCTCAGTCCTTCTCTGCTATCAAAGGGGAGAGGAGATGGATGTAACCACGGGCTGTCAGCACCGGCGCAGGGAAGAGAAATTGGATCGGGGAGGCTCGGCAGCCTCACGGACAGCAGGGTAACAAGCTCCCACAGGCAGGAGGGGAAGCCAGAATGATCCAGACCAGCAATAACGTGCATGTTTCTAACAGGGAGGATAACTCTGGCTGCAGCAAGGCTCCCTAACACCTTTTTTTTTATAATTAAGATTGAAAGAGGCTTTTTTCTCCAGAAGCACCAGCTCTGCTGGAAGAGTCAATCTGAGGTAGCTCTGCAGGCCAGAGCAGCCTCTGCAGTCATTTAACTCTTCTCTTCAAACCTGGGCTTAGGACAGGTCCCTTCTCCACAGAGTTGCAGCTTGGGATGAGTCACAGCCACCTCATTCCCTGGGCCCTGAGGGCCCTCGCCAGCCCTGGAAGGCCACATGCAGGCAAATGCCCCGTTTTTTGCAGGGCTCAAGCTGCCTCTCCTTGAAGGGCATCAAACAGGGCTCCACGCTGCCCTCGGGTGCTGTGCAAAGAGCCTCCAAACTGGCTCGGAACAGAAACATCTTAAATCTTTTATGAGTTAAAAAAATACTGAGGAAAGGAGCAGCACCAGGAGCACGCCCTCTCCTTCCTGCTGGGGCTGCTCCTCTTCCCAGCCCTGGGGCTCTCTCCCAGCATCAGCTGTTTGGGGCATCTCAGCCCAATTAAGATCTTCCTTCAAGGCCTCAGTGAGCCTGCGCTCGGTGCTGGGGGCTCTGAGCTGGCAGAGAGCAGAGCAGTGTCACCTCCCCAGCACTGGGGACAGGACTCCCATTTCCCAGCAGGATACAGCTCTCTCCTTGGGGAGCTTTGGGAACAAGCCACAAAGGACCAGAGACTTTGCAGGTAGACCTGCCCACAGCTGCCACCACTCTGCTCCACCTCAGCACCCATCAGATGGATCCAAGTAATCCATGAACCACTGGAGCAAGGGTCCCACCTCTCCAGGGTGGACCATGGGACCCCCACCGAGACAAACCACCCCTGGTTCCCCTCCGAACACGAGGGTTTGGCCGATGCAGCACCACCAGGGACTCCCAAACCCCCACGGCACTGGCATTAAAGTTCCTTCTCCTGCTCCAAAGCCCCTCTAATTGAGCACCCCGAGACAGCTCCTCACCTTCCGCTCTGCCTGCGCAGGAGAGCAGGTGGAGAGGCACTAATCCCAGCAGCCAGGGAGGCAGGCAGAGCGGGAGCCTTTGCTCCATCTGAAGCTTTTATCCTCCTCCCTGCAGCTCTGCGGCTCCCGAGGAGCTGAGCTCACACTGGCAGGGGGTTTTCTCCCCCAAATAACAAGCAGGATGTGGGGGTTCCCACCTGGATCCGCATGTGCTGCTGCATGTGAGAGGATCTGGAAGTCCCACAGTGAGGGAAAACACCGTTCCTGCTGCTCCAGAGCCTCCCTTCCTCAACTGGGGGCTCACATTGGTGAATCCTCCTCCAGAGCGTCTTTGGGGCTGCAGGTACTGGGGGGCAGAAACATTTCTAGCACTGGAACCATAAACCAGGACCACCCCAGACACAACAACTGCTCCTCTGCTGCCCTGCAAAGCAAAGTTTTCCTTTCCTACAGGCTGGAAAGAGCCAAGAGAATCTCCAGGATGAGCCATGGGGAAAGCTGACTCCACTGTGCAGCGAGAGGGCAAAGGTGCAACCCGGAGTTTCAGAGCTGACCCCACACCCCAAGACCACCAGCACAGAAACTTCCACTCAGCAGCACCAGCCCCCACCGACAGCCCAGACCTCAAGGCTGAGTTTTTAAATCAGGAGATTAAAAATTTAAACTAAGGCTCTGGCTCATTTTAAAATGATTTCTTAACATTTAAAGGCCACCTTCCGCGCGTTCCTCGGGAACGGCAGCTGGGGACCAGCCAGGTTTGCTGGGGGCTGCATCCAAGACTCTCACTTAATCACACGCTTCCGGGAGCTGAGGTTTTCGAGGCGCTCAGTGCTGACCCCCCACAGCAGCCAGAGCCAGGCTGGGGGTGCCAGAGCCCCCCAAACCCACTCCCCTCAGCCAGAGCATCTGCAGTAACCCCATTCCTGATTCCACATCCAAAGCCCAGAGAAGGGTTTTTTTGTTGGGCAATCCAGACCCAAAAAGGCTTGTGGGGGACACCAGATTGCTTTTTAAAAGGAGGTGTCACTTGTATTGTCACTCTCCCAGCACCCCTGACCTTGCCATCACCACCCTGAAGCACCTATAGATATTTGGGTGCCCACAGCCGTCCTGGGCACTTTCACACCCCATAATTTGGGGTTACTGCCAGCAAAACCCCACAAAAGTATCGTAACACATCTTACCTGTCCCCAACAAGCATCACTCATGGCTCATCCCTCACGGAAAGGGCCAACTCCAGCATTTCCTTGCCCTGGCACAGAGTGGGCATCTCAGAGCAGCTACACAGCACCCTTGCCTCAACTCCACTCTGCATTAAGGCAGGAGATTAAACCCACCTTCAGCTTAAACCCCTCCTGGTGTGCTCAGGGGGCACTTGGAACCTCTAGCCTGTGCCTTCCCAACTCCCTCCTCTGCTGCTGAGGGAAGGGGGAAGCCCTGGCCCCAGCAGTGGGACAGGATCCTGGCTGGGGGCTCCAGCCCTGCCTGCAGGTGATAAATAATGAGCGAAAATCGGGGAAACAGTAAATAATATATTTACAGACCTGCATAATGGATGACACCGAGCTCAGGCTGTGGCGGTGATCCCTGCCTGGCAGGGGAGTGGGCACATGTGAGGACATGGCGAGGGGTACACGTGGCTCTGGCAGGCTCCCCAGGCCTGTTCCCCCCATACAAATCAGCCTTTCTCTTCCCCACAAAGCCCCAGGGGCCTTTTAGGGAGATGTAATTACCAGCTCCTCAATCAATCCAGTCAGCAGCAGCCAAACCTCAAAGTGAATTATTCCATAATTGGGTGGGGATTGGGCTGTGGGGGCACCCGGCAGGAGGGTCCCTGTCCAGCCCCCTCCCCACGCCGAGCCCACCCATCCTGCTGGATTTGCTGCTCCAGCCAGCTTGGCTCTGCTCCCTCCCGGGGGCTCCGGCTGTTCCTGGGTTCACCACACCCAGAGCATTGCCCTGTGCTACCCCAGGGAGTGTGGAGACGCTCAGGAAATGGATTCTGGCCAGCTCCCACTGAGGAATTCTGCGTCCAAGAGGCCGTGGATGGGATTTGCTGTCTCCTGTCCCCCCTGAGAGCTGTTGACTCATTAACCATTAACGAAGGACAAGGCGTTGGGTGGGGGGCGAAGGGGCAGCTCTGAGCTCTGGCACTGCTCTCCCAGCACATTCCTTCCCACAATAAACATCCCTGTGGGATACAGGGGGAAAGACCCGACAGCTGCCGCAAATTCCCCGCACAACCTCGCAGAAAAAATGTGGGGAAAACACCCCTGGTGCCTCAGTCTCCCTGCACGAGATCCAGCCCGGCCATACCGTGGGTGAGATGAGGACAGGGATGACACGGAGCCCTTCCCAACTGGTTTGTGCCACTGCCTTGCTGGGAGCAAGGCCGGGAAAGATCCATCTCGCTGCCCGCTGGATAAAACAGCTACATTTCAGATAATTCCAGATAGTAAATTTTTTGAGTCCCTATAAGCTAAAATCAATATTGGCACAACTGTGCGTCATTAAAAACTAAATGAACATGACAAAGCCAAACTGCTGCCTATTAAACAAATGAGTTTCTATCCACACAGGCACAGCGGGTTCTGAAATCCTCTATTCCAGGAGCAGCACTTTTATCCAAGGGGTGGGAGCACGCAGGAGCACGGAGTTGTGTGTGTCTGCCCTTCCTGGGACACCAGGACATGCTGTGCTGGGAATTCAGCCATGCACGGGGCTGTCCTCAGCTTCCCGAGCTCGGGACTGGGATGGAACAGACCCACAGGGACCAGGACTTTCCTGCAGCATGGAAAAGTCACCAGGAGGACACCGTTGGGGTGGGGGACACTGGGATGAACTGGGGTGCTATGGATGGGGCAGGGTGTGGGAAGGGCAGTGGGATGGGACAGGGATGGGACAGGGATGGGACAGGGATGGGACAGGGAGGGTCAGGGAGGGTCATGTGGTGATGGTGCTCTAGGGATGGTGTAGCAGTGCAGTGGTGACACAATGGTGACACAATGGCAATGTCCTGACAAGGCAATGGTGACACAACAGTGATACAATGGCAATGTCACTACAAGGCAACGGTGACACAGTGGTGACACAATGGCAAGGCAGTGGTGGCACAACAGTGGCACAATGGCAGTGCAATGGTGGCACGATGGCAATGTCATGACACTGCAAAGGTGACACAACAGTGACACAATGGCAATGCAGTGGTGACACAACAGTGACACAATAGCAATGTCATGACAAGGGAATGGTGACACAAGGGTGACACAATGACAATGAGATGGTGACACAATGATGACACAATGACAATGTCATGACACTGCAATGATGACACAACTGTGACACAATGGCAATGCAGTGGTGACGCAACCACAATGTTGTGACAATAAAACGGTGACACAACAGTGTCACAATGGCATTGCAATGGTGACACAATGGTGACACTACGGCATTGTCGTGACAACACAAGAGTGACGCAACCATGACAAAATGGCAATGCAATGGTGTCACAAAATGCAGCAGTGACACAATGGCAGTGCCATGGCAATGCAAGAGCTGCACCCCATGCTGGACACTGTGCCACCCCCTCCCTGGAATTGTGGCAGGAACCTGCACCAAACCTTCCCAGCCCAAATCTTGGAAGTCCTGGCAGAGCCCTCCATCCTCTCCAGGGGCTGGGAGAGTCAGGCTCTGCCTGTCACCCTCATCTGCCACCATCACTCCCTGCTGTCACAGGCACGCACTGGGGACACTCTGCCAGCCGCCCACTGCCTGTCCCCGTGCTGCAATTCCCGTGTCCTGATTGTGTCCAAGCTCTCCGCGCACACCCGGAGGTATCCATGTGAGGAGGTGCTGGATGAGTGCTGCGGAGGGGGAAGGGGCCGGGGCCGCTCGGCTGCCGCCTCCCCCCACCTCCCAGCACATCCAGCAGCCGGCAGGAGAGCCGGGAAGCGCTGGGAAAGGTCAGCGTGCTCAGCCATGGGAAGGAGAGCGCTGGAGGGCGGCTGAGCCGCTCCCGCCCGTGCCAATGGCTCCGGGGGTGCTGGGGAAGGGCTCCCCGTCACCTTCCTCTGGGACAGACCCTCCCCAGCATGGACACGCAGGGGCCACTGGAGCCCCGTGGGCTCTGTGCCCACCAATGTCTCCTGGTGACACTGGTGACCTGCTCCAGCCCCTGCCGTGCCCTTTCTGGGGACATCCCCCATCCTGGCTGCTCCTTCCCCCACCAGAACCTTCATTTCCTTGCTTTTCCTCTATTTAACATTCAAATTTCTTCTCCCGGTTCCTCAACTTTTCCATTATGGTTTCCATTTCCTTTTCTAAAGCTTTCTGCCATGCAATTATTTTATTTTGGGGAGCTCAGGGGAGGTCTTGCTTGGCCCAGGTTCCCTGGACATCCTCTGCTCAGGCCAGTTTGGGGGGCTGCGGGGAGGTGATCCATGTATGTGCCTTCCAACTGGAAATATTCCATTCCTTTCTATCCAGAAGTGTTTCATTTCTGCAGTCAGTCTAGGATTTGGGGGAATAAAGGGAAAAAGAGGGGCTTGGGACATGCTGATCAGGATTTGGGTTAGCAGAGTCCCATGTCCCCCATTCTCTGGGGGATTCCAGAGCCTCGCTGGGCTTTCAGGGTGATGAACTGTGGAATTTTGGCTTCCTGGAGCCACCAACTGTCCATGGCACACACGGGCGGTGACAGTGACAGTGGCACCAGTGCAGGATTGTCCTGCTGGGGACAGCGTGCAGCATCCCAGCTCCTGCCTTGGTGGCACCGAGGGCTGTCACTTGGAGACCGTCAGTGGAGTGTGAAGTTCACCTCTGCGAGGAGAAAAAGCAACTGGGAATGGAAAACTGAGGCTGAGGAGGGATTTTCCAAAGGAAAATGTGCAGGATCCAGCCATGGGCTCCAGCTCCATCCTTCCTGATGCTCCAGCAGAGGAATGGATGGCATGGTGGCCGCATCCCTGATCTGGAATTTCTCCCACAAGGAGCTGGGAAGAAGCTGCACACCCAGGAATGCTGGACACAGGCAGAGGAGTCAATCCTGTCCCTACAGAACTGAGGCTGGGGGGGCTGGGAGCCGCTGTGGGAAGTTTTATGGTGCTTGAATCAATCAGTGGGAATCCCATAAAAGTCAGTGGGTATAAATGGGTTCCTGGGATAGGTTTTGACATCCAATTGTCTTTTCCATTTCGGTTGTCATAAAGCTCTGCACACCCAGATATACAGCCCGAGCCAGGGTGCACACTCCGAAATCCTGATGTGCAGCCACGTGTGCCACAACCCCCGGCACACGTGCACAGAGAGGCTCTGGACACACACATGGAAGAGCCCCCGCTCCTCCCAAGGACCCAGGGATCCATTTCCCTGCCGTTACCCACGGCAGGAGCAGAGGATGGGTGACAGGGGATCGATTTGTGAGGCTGTTCCAAAAAAAACCTCATTTAAAGGAAAACTTAGATGAGCAAGCAAGTCGTACATCATCTCCCTGTAAATCATTTGTCGGGCTTGAGGAGGTGAGTGACAGGGCACGGGGATGGAGGGTGGCTTGGGAGAGAGGGGATGGAGCAGGATCCCTGGTTGTGACCCCATTTCTGAGGCAGGGGGCTGGGGAGGGGAGCCCAGGGGCCAGGATACCCTCTCCCAGGCCCCCTCATCCCCATCCCTCCAGCCTGGAGCTGGAATCACCAGGAGAAGGTGACTCTGGCCCTCTGCATCTCTTCCAGATAAAGAATTATGGATAATTTCCTTCTGCCCATCTGGCACGCAGGGAAGAGATGCGCAGGAATGAAACCCCTGCCATTGGAGTCTCCTTTTTCTCCTCCTTCTTCATCTTGGCCTGTTTGGAAATGAGAATTAAAGAAGATAGAAGGAAGGGGATGGGAGGAAGATGGGAGGAAGAGGAGGGACTGTGTGGTGCAAGGCATCACTGGGTTCCCACACCGGAGACCTGGAATCTCTGGGGTCCTACACTGAAGATCCAGCATCCCTGGAGTCCCATGATGGAATCATGCCATCTCTGGGCCCCCACACCAGGGCCCCATCATCCCTGATGTCCCAGACTGGCGTCCCATCATCCTTGAGGTGCCCTGGCAGCTGGCGCAAGTGCTCCTCAGCCCATAACTCACACCCAAGCCTCTGCCTCCTTTCCAAACCCATCTCTCCGGAGAGCAGGAACGTGCCGACAGGGATTTATCCCCTCCCCGGGGCGGGTGACTCCGTGCGAGCAGATGCCACTTTGTGTCACCGCCTGATTTCTCTCCCCTCCATTCGCAGCTCATCATCAGCTCCGGCGGTGACCGCACCCCTAAATCACCGCCCCTGCTCCCGCTCCCGCTCCCGCTGGGATTGATGCCGCGATTTTTCTCCTCTCCAAACAGCCACCCGCTGGCTGCGGCTCCGCAGGGACCCCGCGGAGGGAGGGCTGGGACGGAGGGGCTCCGCTCTGGTCCGTAATCCATGGGGCATTTCGTTCTGGAAAAGGGCACGCACATCCCAGCACTAATCCTGCTCTTTCACAGGCTCGGCATCCAAATTCGCGGCTCTTCCCGCTGAGCACGGCCCCGTGGATGAGCCGGGGCTTGTTCCCGGCGCGGCTCCCCGGCTTGGCAGCGGCTGCAGCCCAGCAGCCCCTGCCAGGCTCTGCCTCCCTGGCAAACAGCAGCTTCCTTCTGGCTGCTGTCAGGGCTGAGAATTCCAGAGAGCATCCAGGCTGCTGGCAGGGCTGGGGCGGCGGCGCCGGGAGCTCCTTTGGCAAAAGGGCCCTAAGTGCTCACATCGGTGTCCCCCGGGCGCTGGGATGGGCGGTGGCTGTCACCGCGGGGTGGCTGGGGATGGATGCGCGGCCCTGTGCAGGTTTGGCGGTGGATGATGCTCAGCACGTGCCACGTTCCTGCTGGATTTTGTGATTAAGTGATCAGAGGATATCCGTGTCCCACCGGCGCTCAGCCAGGTCTGCTCCTGCCCCACGGAGCTGCAGGGAGGGAAAGGAGAGATGGAGGGATACTGTGCCAGAGCCCAGCATCCCTACTCCAGCCCGAGCCTGGGCTGCAGCCAGAGGAGGCTGGAAGTGGATAAAGCTCATCTCCTCCAGCATATGGAGCTCGGAGCGAGCTGTCCCCAGGCAGCGACGGGGCGTGCACAGGGAGCTGCCCCCTGAGCCCACAGCCCCTGCCAGAGCCTGCCCACATCCACATGCTCCTGTCCCCTGCCAGGATCTGTCACCGCCGGCTGCATGGGGAGGGACGTGGGCACTGATCCGTGCTGGCCTCGGCTCCTGGCACCCGCGGACAAGGACATGGCACGGCCGCACAGCCGCGGGGAGGGAGTGCTGGCTGTGGTGCAGGATGGAACTGGAGCTCTCTGTGACCTCAAAAGGGAGGAAGAGACCCTCCGAGCCCCCAGCTCCAGGCAGTGAGGACAGGCAGCTGGTGCCCCTTGTCCCCTGTGCCACACTGATGTGACCATGGCCGGGGCCGAGGTGCCCACCCCTGTGGGGGTCCAGATCAGAATGGTGTGGGAGCAGCAAGGTTGGGGCCTTGCTGCATTGGCCTTGGCAGGCCCTTTCCAACCCTAGTGTTCCTGGAGCTCAAGGCCCTTTAGATCTCTCAAGCCTAACCCATGGCCTAACCCTAACCTTACCCCTGGTTAATTACCCGTGCCCAGTACCTGGGTTTTCCCTATCAGAAAGATGGGAACATATATCCTTGGGCACTGGGAGCAGTGGGACTGATTTAAATCCATTTTAAGTGCCAGTCTCTCTCTGTGAGTCCCTGTCTTGTGTGACATTAGATTGTGGCATCACAAGGGCTGGCTCCACAAAGTCCTGACGGAGCAGGATGAGACCCTGAGGCATGTCCACCCTCAGGAACGAGGCTGAACACAAGGAGGTTTGAGTCCATCTGCACCTCCCGAGGTGCCAATGGATCCCTTCCACTGCCACCAGCTCCTGCAGAGCCCCCACCTCATGTGTCCCCATCCCCTGGGAGCTGCGGCCCCCAACGCCCCCCTCAGCACCCCAGGACATCCCCCACCGCCCCCCACCAGAGCCAGGGCCGTGCTGGTGGAGGCTCCCCAGTGCAATGGCAGTAACAAGCTTCTGCTAAATAATTGAATTCCTCAAATCGTTCCTTTTTCCCTCTGGTTTTGGTACACATTTGTCACCGTGCCATTAGGCAGACGCTTTGCTCGCACTTCATTTATTCATAAGCGGGGCCGTGACAATGACAGCGGAGCTAAGCACAACTGCTGGCACGGGACACAGCTGCCCTGGCATTCCCAGATCTCACGGTGGCACCAGGACAGTGACAACACCAGGGTGACAGTCAAGGATGAGGTCTCTGTGCATCCCACTCATCACATCTTCCCAATTTTGGGGGACAGAGGGGGGCACATCAGCCCTGTGCCCACTGCACCCCATCTCCCACAGAGGCTTTGGGTGGTGGCAGTGCTGAGTGGTGCAAGAGCCACCCCAAGACATCCAGAGTGTCCGGAGCTGGAGCTGCCTCTGCTTCCCATCTCTGCTGTGTGCAGGAGAAGATCCAGGGGAGAAATTAAAGATAAACCCAGCCTTGCTCCTGCTCAGCAGAGCCACAGAGCCACTATGGACTCCTGTGCCAGTGCCAAGAGCCAGGCAGATGGGAAAAGCCATTAAAGGTCATCAGGGAACAGCAATCCCTTGGCACTGGAGGTCACTGACCTCACGTGCAGCCAGGGGACCAACACCACAGGACATCTGTCCCACGGCAAACTGTCAGTGCCACTCCCAGGATGGAGGTGGCCAAGACAGCTCTGGGGTGGCCACAGATCCATGCTCCTGGCCCTGGACTCCTACTGGTGTCCCCAAGGGACTGAACACCCTGAGGGTGCAAGGCTGGAGCCCTCTGATCCAGGTGGAGCTTCCACAGGTCCGTCTGTGACATGTGTGGTGCCACCTCTGCGGGCTGGGGGCTGGAGGGACGCGCCTCGCCTTGCAGGAGCTCTGCTCAGTTAATTGCAGTAATTAGCCAGTAATGAAGCAATTATTTGAGGATGTGGTGCCGTGTGTTCCTGCAGGGGGGGAGGACGGGGGACGCAGTCTCAGAGCGGCGCGGTGGCAGTGGGCACAAGGCAGTGTGTGCCGAAGGGACAAGGACACCACACATTTCCCGAGGGGACCAAAGGGACCTTGGGGGGCATGGTATTTTCTCCATGGATTTTTTCCCAGGATTCCTGTTTCTCCATGAATCTGGTCTAAGGGAGAGGCCGGACCCCAGGGTGGGACCCCGCAGAGGCGGCAGGGAGATGATGGGACGGATGGAGCTGCGCTGGCAGGAGCAGCACAGACACGTTTCTCCCGAGGCCTGTGCCGGAGCTGGAGCCAGGGAGGTGCCGGAGCCAGGCGAGGGGCGGCCGCCAGCTGGCCGGCTCTGCACTGGATCAGCGCCCGGCTGTCTCTGCTTGCATGGAAGTGGCCAAGTTAAACCCCCGTGCATGGAGAGGGACTGGGAGCCGCGGAGCAAAGGCATCTCCAGCCCTGGGATCCTGCCCGGTGCCCATCCCTGTGCCGCCCTGCGGGCAAACCCTGCAGTCCCAGAGACATGAGCCAGGGATTCACCCCTCTGTGGGGCTCCTGGAGCAGTGGAGGCACAGCTGGAGGTGCGGGGACACCGGGATTCTCCTTGGAGACTGCTGTCCCCCACCCCCTCCCCATTTGCACCAACCCCACAAGAGCAGCCGGCAGCTCAAATTGCCCTAATTTCACCCACACACTGGAGAAATGAGGCTTGTCCCAGCTCCAGAGATGGACATGAGGAGCCTCTGATGTCCTCACACCCACCAGAGCAGCAGGACCCCCCAGCCCCTCCGTGGCACCGGGACCATCACCCAGGAGTGTCCCGACTGTGCCGGGCTTGCGGCAGCAGAGCCCCCGGCGCGGAGCGTGCCTGACGGGAATCATGGCTCGGCGGGGAAGGAGCAGACGGGAGGGAAATAAAAGCAAATTACATCAGTGCTGGCATGGGCGGCCATCCCGGAGAGCTATTTCGGGAAGGGCCAGGCCGGCTGCGGGGATAAGCACTTGCAGATGTTGCTTGGAGCGCCTCGCCGGGCTCCTTCCGCCGGGGCTGCGGGGACGGGACAGTGCCAGCACGGGGACACGGCGGCGGGGTGGGGTGGGGGTCCCTCCTCCAGCCACCCCCGCAGCGAGGGGATCCCTGGGAGGTGCCAGTGCCGGGATCCAGTCCTTGGACCACAATGGGGATCCCCAGCACTGTGTCCAGCTGCCACATACACCAGGACGCTCGGGGACCGCTGCCTGGGGGGACACGAGGTGCCCAGCTGGTGGCCAGGACGTGGTGGCATCTCAAGGTGATTGGCAAGGGCAAGGAAAGAGAAACCTGGCCGTTGCCATGGTTACCACCTAACATCCTCCAGCACGGGCTCTGAGCAGTAACGCGGGTGTTGCATCGCCGGGATGGGCTGTGGCAGGGAAGGAAGGGATGGATGGCTCCCGGTTGTGCCGTTTAGTTTTGGGGAAATTGAGGCTGCTCCTCAGCAAGAAGCAGCGAGAGCTCAGCCTAGGCCCAGCTGGGGGGGGTTTCGATGCACAATCACCCCCCAAATGCTCCCAAATCCTGCTCAGGATCAGAGCCCACGCAGGGATCCGGTCTTGGCTCCAGCTGCCGCAGGCTGGAGCCCGGCTCAGGGCTGGGATCTGATCCCAGGTCTCCGTCAGCCTCCGCATTACCCTCAAACCAAAGGAAACTGCAGCTCGGGGTGGAACGGAGTCAAATGAAAGACGTGGCAGATGTTTCTCCTCTCCTCAGCTCCTGGTTTGCTACGTGGGACACGATGCTGCCGGGTCCTCGTCCCTGCTGCCCCCGTGTCACCCGGTGGCACAGGAGGATGGGCACCGTGGTGGCAGGTGGCATTTGCCAGCTGCCCCAGCCACTGCGGGGAACCGGCACCGCCACGACAGGCGGGAGCAGCCCATTTGTGAGCTGCTGCCAGATGTTCCTCTGCAAAATAATTCAATGGAAAAACAGGGAAGGGAGAAGGTTTTTCCAGCAACATCTTGCTTTAATATTAAAAAAAAACAGGAAATAATGTTGGAGGAAGGAAAGCTGTGCCCAAGCTTATCCCCCTCCTGTGCACAAACAGGGTCTGTGATGCTGAGCTCATCCCGGAGGGATGGTTTTGTGGAATCCTAGTGGTTCCAGGTTCCTCAGCCCCAAGGATCATCCCAGCATCCCGAGGAGCCCAAGGCGCTGTGTGGGCTGGTGACAATCTGCAGTCACAGCCATGCAGAGGTGACAGACTGACCCACCACGGCTGACACCCGGATTTATTGCCTGGAGAGGCAGCCAAGGCCCTGCACAGCCTCCGAGGAGGAGCCAAGGACAGCACGGTCACCCTGTGTGACCCCCAGCAGCCTCCCCCGGATCCTGGCTCCAGCCCCGCCGGCTCGGCTGGGAATGTGGGCGCCCTTGTCTCGTCCAGCATCCCCTCCATAATGCAGGCTCACTGCCGTGTTGCTCCCACCATCCAGCAGCTCGAAACTGGGCCCAGGCAGGCCAGGCTGCAGCAGGAACAGAGCCAGGATGTGGACACCAAAAGCCATCATGGTCCCCAAGGAGAAAAAAGATCCCCGGGGAGAGGAGGGGGAAGGAGAAGAAAAGGGGAAAAAAAAAAGTTCAATCAGCTTTGTAAAGGGCACAATTTACAAAATCCATTCCATATTTTACTAGGCTGGGATTTAGGGATTAGTTTGTAATACTTAGGTGGCTTTTTGTAATAAAACCCTGAGCTGCAGCAGCCTTGGGAAAGGAGAAGGTGGCAGGAGTCTCCTCGCCATCCCGCACTCATTTTCCCAGAGTTTCCTCTTTTTTTCTTTTTTTTGATCTCGGCAGCCCCGTTAATCTGGGCTTTATCTGCCTATGGAGGAGGCCTGAGCTCTTTATTGGATTTTTGGCAAGAATAAATGATTTAGTCTGGGATATTACGGAGACAGTTCTGTGGGATTATGCCACCTCATAAACGGAACAGCAGGGATCAATTCCTCACTGTGGGAACACTCCCGTGCCTACGTGCTGCTGCCTCAGGAGTGTGGGTACGGCAGGTATGGCACAGGTATGGTGGGTATGGCATGGATGAGGTGGCTATGGCACAGATATGGCACAGAAGTGGCCATTATGTCCAACCCCAACCCCATGGGCAGCCCCAGGATCAAACCAAACCCATCCAGAGGTGCCAGGGAGGACATCAGCTCGAGGCCACCACCCATCCACCCTAGGCATGGCAGGGACAGAGCAGGGGGTGGAGGTGACAGCACATCCATCTCTCTCGAGGATCTTAAACCCACACCAAAGCTCTGAATCTCCTCTGCACCAGCCTCAGGAGGGAAAGGAACTCAGGGGGCAGGAACAGCCCTGGCCTCTCCTCCTGGCTCAGCCCCACCCCAGGGCTGGGGACAGGGTCCCTGTCCCCTCCTCTCCATGGTGCTGGTGCCACCCCGGTGTCCCCACAGTGCTGTGGCAGAGGGTGGGCAGAGCTTTGAAGCACAGGGCTGAGTGGGTGAGGGAGCCAGAGCGGCTGTCAAGTCTCCTAATTAAGAAAATCCTTTGGGGAATGCAAATCCCTCGGCTGCCAGGGCTGTGTGGGAGCACAGCCAAGCCAGGGACCTTGAGGATGGGGGTTTCATTGGAAGCCACCCCTATCCCTGTCCCCACACCTGTCCCGGGCCCACCAATGACACAGGCAGGGATCTGCAGCCCCCAGCTCTCCCTGTAGGTGGGACATCCTCCATCGTGCCATGGCCAGCCATGGATCCCTCCAATCCAAGGGAGAAATCCAAGGGAGAAATCCAAGGGAAAAGCAAGGCAGGAGAGCCCATAAGTCATGGCTGCCCTGAGAGGTTCATCAATAATGCACAAACTCAGGGCTGGGGAGGGCTTTTCCCAGTTAATTCCATGCACGAGGAGTGCCCACGGCCATGGCGGCACAGCTCCCTGCTCCCAGGAAACTCCTTCCTGCAGGACTGACACATTTATTATTTCTCCCATAATTACGTTATTGTGAGCATTTGTCAGGAAGCTCCCTGGGAGTCATGGCCTCACACGGGGCTCCCAGGCAGGAGCCAGCTCTGGAACGCTGATGGAGAGGGATTTGCTTGGGAAAGTAGGTCAGGATGGGACCTGTGGCATCAGTGGCGCTGTGTCGGGCATGGCTCAGAGCTGGAATTCACTCCAGCTGCTGGACCATGTGCTGGGATGGAGATGGGGATGGGATGGGATGGGATGGGATGGGATGGGGATGGAGATGGGGATGGGGATGGGGATGGAGATGGGGACGGGGACGGGGATGGGGATGGGGATGGGGATGGAGATGGGGATGGGGATGGGGATGGGGATGGGGATGGGGATGGGGACGGGGACGGGGGCGGGGATGGGATGGGGATGGGGATGGGGATGGGATGGGGATGGGGATGGGGATGGGGATGGGGATGGGGATGGGGATGGGGATGGGGATGGGGATGGGGATGGGGATGGGGATGGGGATGGGGATGGGGATGGGGATGGGGATGGGGATGGGGATGGGGATGGGGATGGGGATGGGGATGGGGATGGGATGAGATGGTGACAGGAATGGCATGAAGATGAGATGGGGATGGGATGAGGTGGGAATAGAGAAGGGGATGGAATGGGGTTGGGATGGAGACGGGAACAGGGAAAGGATGAAGATAGGAATGGGAAAGGGCATGGGATTGGGATGAAGATGGTGTGGGGATGGGAATGGGATTAGGCTGGGATGGGATGCAGATGGGACAAGACGGCAATAGGTTTGGAATGGGATGGGATGTGGATGGGATGAGATGGGGATGGGAAAGGGGATGTGATGGCGATGAGGATGAGGATGTGGCTGGCCTGGGGATGGGCACAGGGACAGGGATGGAGCCGGGGCAGTGTGTGCCGTGTGTGTGGCTATTGAAGGCATCGTTCCAGAGCTGCTGGATAATTGCAGCGCTGCCGCCCAGAGCCGAGCGGATGAGCCGGGCGACAGCTCCCAATTATTGCAGCGCAGCAGGAGAAAGGGAAAGAAAGGAAGAGAAGAAAAGCACAATTATCGGGGCCTCGGCGGCAGTGCCGCACACGGCCGCAATTTCCAGGCAAAGCCCCGCTCCCAGCGCGTGACACTTCCATTGATTTTTAAACGGGCGCTTTTCCATCTCTGCCTCCTGTCCTGCATCCCACAGATGCCAGGACAGCTCCTGAATCCCCCCAGAGCTCCCTGAGCATCTCTGCCACCAGCTCAGCCCAGCCCTCGGTGGGTACCACACCTCCACCCATCCGTTGGGAGACTCCGATGTTTCCCCCACTTCCGTCTCAGTCTCCCACCTTTCCCTCCCAGAGCTGCTCCCGGCTGTGGAATCGCAGCCCTGTATATTAAAAAAGGTCAGATTTCAGCTCTTGTGAGAAAGCAGAAACCAGAGCAGCGTGAAGAGCCACAGCCTCCTGGTTCTTGGGGGATTGGGGGCACGGGGGAGGTTCGGGCGCTGGGATCTGTGCCCCACCGCGGGGGATGGGCGGGGTTGTGCCGATCCTACATTGTCACTCTGTAATTGACAATTAAATTTAATTACACCTTTGAGAAATAACAGCGTGCGCTGGGTTAATGGGCCTGTCTGGAGCGGGGAGGGTTCCTCCCTCTCCGTGAGGTGGAGCAGGGGTGACATCCATGACGTGGTGACACCAGGATGGGGTGGCAGCTGTGGGGCTGTGCAGTGGCTCCGGGGACTCCAGCACCAGAGCTGGCCTCGGCATGGGGACATGCTCCACCAGCAGCAGCAAACCCATCCCAGGGCACATCCTGGCCACTTTTCCTGGGAATCCAGCAGCATCCAGAGGAAATGTCATTGGCACCACACAGCTCCGTGCTGGGGGTGCTGAAGGTCCCTCAGCATGGCTCAATTATTTATCTCCATAAAAAACACAGAGCGTGGAGCTGCCTGGCCGCCTTTACCTGGTCCCATCCCTGCTCTTTTTCCCTCATTTTTTTTTTTTATTTTCTTTGAAGCAACATCACAGCTGTCTCCCAAATTTGCTTCCTGCTTTATAAACCTTTGGATGCAATCACCGGCGGCTCTCAAGCTTTCTGCTGCAATTAGAGAGATTTTCCAGAGTGAGGATCAGGTGCTCGGCGGGAGCTGAGGTGGTCGGAGGCTTGGCAATCCCAGACTCCACATTTGGGATAACCAGCTCAGCATCTCCCTGCCAGCCTCCACATCTCCATCCTTTCACACCTCTCTCCTTCTCTAATTAATGATAATCACCTGCAATTACCTAATTAGTTGGCTGATTTTTGCCCTCTAATCCTATACCCACTGCACTCCCTTGGGATTGGATGAGCTTGGAGCATCAGCACCCAGGAGCACCTGCACCCACACTTTGGGGTCACAGAGCACCCAGGTGTCCCCAGGTAGGGGACAGTTGGGTGGCCATCCCTCCATGTCCCTTTGACCACAGACCTCATCCCAGTGTGGCCCTCAGGGGGACAGGAGTGTCCTGGTCCCTTCCAGCTGCTCAGAGAGCCACACGTGTCACAGTGGTGGCATCTCCCCATGGCACCCTCTGACAAGGCGTGGGGACATGTACCAGGGCTGTGGGGACACTCCAGAGTGCAGGGACTCATCCCGGAGTTCCCCAGCGCCACGACATTCCCAAATGACACAAGACTGTGCAGAGACATCCTCAGCATCCAAGGATTCCCACAGCACTTCCCAGGCAGGGATTGTGACCCCCAGCATGGCATCGTGACATGGTGACCCTGCTCTGAGGGGTGGCACAGAGGTGACAGGGCCACAGCTAGCACTGGCGACAGTGACCCCAGCTGCTGGACACAGCACAGAAGCACGGCAGGGAACGAGGCCAAAGCACGGCCACTCTCTCCCTCCCAGTGATCATCGCCCTCATTAAAACCGAGCTAATTATTATTCGGGCTCATTAGCAATTATAAACTCCAGCGCTGGCACTTCATTAAAAAAATGACAAGTTCGCACTTAATTACGTTCCCCAGCAGCCCAACGGGTGGGAGCGCTCGCCCTGCTGACCCCTGCCCGTGCCAGCGCTGGCACCAGTACCCGCAGCAGTGCCAGAACCAGCGACAGTGCCCACAGCAGAGCCAGGGCCAGAACCAGCACCAGCACCCAAACCAGTGCCAAAACCAGCACCAGTGTCCAGACCAATACCAGCACCCAAACCAGTGCCAAAACCAGCACCAGTGTCCAGACCAATACCAGCATCCAAATCAGTGCCAAAACCAGCACCAGTGTCCAGACCAATACCAGCGTCCAAATCAGTGCCAACACCAGCACCTGACCCTGTGCGAGCGCCCAAACCAGAGCCAGCACCAGTGCCAGTGCCAACATCCAAACCAGGGCCAGCACCCACACCTGGACCAGGGCTCAAAACAGAGCCAGCACCTTCACCAGTGCCAGCATCTGCACCAGCACCAGCACCCTGCATCCTGGCACCGGGCAGCCTCTGCAGGACAGCGCATGGCACACAGGACACGGCACATGGCACATGGCACATGGCACATGGCACATGGCACATGGCACATGGCAAAGAACACACAGCACACGGCACATGGCACCCGGAGCTGGCAGCCAGCACCCTTCCGCTCCCTGATGGATAATTGGCCACTAAATCCCTCTGGGGGAGAAATGGTTGGGAAAAAATTACAGCTGCAGAACCAGCTCTCCAAAATTATATCACCTTCTCTGACAGGATAATTGCTCCTTTTCCCTGAGATTTAGTACGGATCTCACATCCTTAAACAGTTGGGTGTTATTTTAAGGGCTCCCAGTGTTTTTCCCTCCTCTCCCAGGTACCAGGACCCGCGGCAAAGGGGGGGTGGGAGGTGGGGACACTGGTCCCGGGAGGTGACGGAGGGGAGGGCATGCCTGTGGCACCCGGAGGAGAGGTGGGGACAATCCCAATCCGGGTGGCACCGGCACTGTGCCTTGTTGTCGCCGCGCTCTAATGGCCACATCAATATTATCTCGACTCCGTGTTAGCCTGTGACAGGTGAATTAATGACACAGCCAGCGAGGGACACACGGGGACACACAGGCAGGGGTCTGCTCAGGGCGGGCAGAGCCCACCCCAGGGGGTGTTTGAGGCTGCAAAGCTCTTTGCCAGACCCAGCACTCAGACTGGTTTCAGCCCTGGGCACAAGGAGCCCTCCCTGAGAGCACCCCAATATTTTGGGGTACCCAGCGGAGCATGTGTGTGGTTCCCTGGGGTCACACCCTCTCCCAAGGAAACCTCTCCCTCCCTCCGGCTCCCATCAGCCTCCCAACCTCCAGGCCCATCGTGCCGAGTGATAAATCAGCCGGAGCCCTCGGTGTCACCAGCATTGCCACCGGCGTTGCCACCGGCCGAGCCCCATCCATCATCACCGTCCCACTGCCGCCTGCCACCTGCGCCCCGTGCGGGGACCGTGACCCTCACCAGGGCTGCTCTGGGGGGACCCCAGCAGCACCAGCTCCCGGCACAGCTCAGGATGCTCATTAGGGCCGCCCACAGCAGCCCTGTGCCACAGCCAGAGCCACAGCCATCGCCACTGCGGCATCCCGGCAGCAGCTGGTGGCCGGCACACGGGAGCAGCTGGGGAGCGAGCGGAGCGTGCCTGGGAGCAGATCCCGGGAATCACCACCTCCAGCACCCCACACCTGCCCCGCGCTGCCGCCAGCCTGCTGCCAGGCTCAGGATGGGCTAGGGACCCCCGTGTCGCCCTGCTGTCCCCCGGCACCGAGCCTGTGCAGCCGTGCAGGCCGAGGAGCAGCCGTCCTTGTCACTCCATGCACTGCTTGGAAAACAAACCCCCATTAAAGCGTTTTGGGATTACAGTCAAGCAAGATCGAGTTCGTCAGGAGCCGGGGAGCATGAAAAGATGGCTCAGCGAGAGGATTTCTCTCTGCAAGCCCTGGTCAGGAGCATCATTTTGGGAGCTGCTGCCCAATTACATCCTCGTGTCACCCAGCGTGGGGACTGGCATCCTCTGGCAAAGTTTGGCTTTGCCGGGCTGCACCGAGCCCCGGCGTGGCATCAGCCGTGCCACAGGGATATCTCTGCCAGCCCCACGCTGGGGAGCAGGACTGCAAGTCTGTAAATATATTATTTATTCTCTCTATTACCCTCCTCCATTATTCATTGTTTAATCCGCTGCTATTCTATTATTAACTCTCCCAAGCGCTTCGGCGCTGCTCTGACATGAAAGAGGCACCGCGAAATTCCGCATCCCGCGGTCCCCGCACCGGGATGAGGCGGGAGCGGGACCAGGAGCACCCGCAGTCAACATTCCACTGTTTTTTCCTTGAGTTTGGAGCACGGCCCTGCCAAAAAAATCTCACTTCCCACTGCCCTGATGGATGTGCTGGAGCAACAAGAGATCCTTGCTCCGGAGGGGAATTTGGGAAGTTGTGGAGCAGGGAGCGTTCTCCCACAGTGTGGGGTTGAGGGTTTCCCACATTCCTGCTTGAAATCATTCCAGTTAAATTATGCATCAGGGTTTTAAAGAGACGTTTGGGCTCGGGGGGAGCTGGTGGGGTTTTGTAGCACCTCCTGGTCCCCAGCTCGGGCTCTGAAATTTCATCCCAGGATGATCACGGGGGTCATAATTCCTCCCGTTTTTGAGATGTAGGAAGCAGGTCCTGCCTTGGTACCTGGGCACTGCAGCTCCAGTGTCTCATTCCTCCTTGGATGGCTCCAGGATTAGTTTTTGGGGTGATTTTCAGTGAAGGTGAGGTGAGGAGGACCCTGAACCTGCTCCCTGCTGTCAGGATGGGTTTATACCAAGAGCCAGGGAAAAGGGATGCTCATTAATTTGGGGTGATCCCAGTAGGAACTGGGATCTGCAGGAGCAGGATTCAGCACTGGGAATGTCTCCAGATCCCCACAGATGCAGCGGGGAAGGGCCTTGGGGAAACAGTGTCCCCCCACCTTCCTGGGGGAGCTCTGCTCCTGTCACATATCCCAGTGTCACACGCTGTCACCAAACCTGCCCCCGGCGCCGCGCCCCCGGAGGGAGGGAGAAGAGGCACTTTAATCTCAATCAATTAGAAATAAGGCAGCCCTAACGACAGGGCAATAAAAGAACACTTTAATTTTAGAGCTAATTAAATATCAACAATTGGAATGCAGCAACAGACAGTTAACCTGGAGTATCCCATTATTTATAAGGAATATAATGCATTGACTGGGGGGTGAAGTGAGTTGTAGTCATTTTAATATCAGCTGTCACACTCTAACTGTTCTCTTTTGTCTCACTCCAGCACAATCATCTCCCCGGCTTCCTCCGGGACCATTCCCGCTTCTCTGCTCGACAGAAGATTAATTAAGCCCAGGTCCCCGCAGAGGACGGGTGCGTGTGCTCCTGTCCCCGCCCGTGAGCCCGGGTGACACCGGGGCTCCGCCGGCGCAGCCGAGCGAGGCGATGCCTCCAGCCCCGGGGCTCGCTGTAATTGCAACCCCCGACCGAGTGACAACGCTCCGGAGCTGGGAATTATTAATGGGGAGCGCTGGAGGCTCTGCCGGGCACCCCGCGGCTGCGGCGGCTCTGGGCACACACAGAGCCATCGTCCCGGGAGGGGCCAGGTGACACCCCAGCGCTCCAAAACCTGGAGGAAATCCCTCTGCTCCCCACCGTGCCACAGCTTCCAGGGCCCTGCTCCAGGAAGAGGAGCCCCTGGATCTGAAGGAATTCCTTGGGGGCTCTCCTGGAGCAGCAGCACCCCAGGGCTCTGCACCCCAGGGCTCTGCGTTCCTCTCCGAGCCAGGAGTGGGGAAGGATGGGATGCTGAGCCCCAGACTGGGGATATTTGCTGATGTGACATCCTGAACACCCTGAAGATTCAGCCCCTGGGGACCAGATGGAATAAACCCCCTGGAAGTTGCTGGGCTCCATCACTGCTCCTGCTGCAGCAGCTGTCAGGTGAAAGGAGAACTCCTGCATTCCCAAAATTTACATTTTCCTCTGCAAAAGTTCCCTGGAGCTCATTTGGGTCTCGCCAGGGCACAGCCCCAGAATTCACACCCTGCCACTGCCACCCCTGTGCTGCCACCACGCCATCCTTGTGTCACTCATCCTCCTGTCCCCATCCCAGCCCCTCCGGATTGCTCCTGCACTGGGCTGAGGTCTGGGCAGTGCAGGAAAGATGGGAATTATCCTCACCCTTCCATCCACTCGCCCCACGAGGCACCAGCATGGTCTGGGGGGATGTGCCACCCCTGCCACCCAGGGGGTGTCCCGTGCCACCAATCCCTGCCACTCCTGCGCTCCAGCAGAGCCGCACAAAGCCATTCTGAGGGAATTATTCCCATCTTCAAGTGATAAGTTGACTTTCCCTCTCCATTTTCCACGCTGCCGGGCTGGCTCTGGCCTCGCTGTTCCCTGAAGGCACCATAAGGCTGCAAACAGCACCGTGGAACAGCTCCAGAGGGAAGGGATCCATAAGGATCAGCGAGCCCAAGTGTTGGGGATGGCCTGGGACCCAAATGCATGGGGACACGGGGGGGAAAGGGGAGTTGGGGGTGCAGCAGTAGTGGAAGGGAGGGGTGTCAAGGCAGGGAAAATGTTTTGGTTCCCAGTCTCCAGGTTTTTGTCACAGGTTGGAGATGTCAGGTTTCAAAGCAAAATGCCACTGTGCGACAAGGAGTCGGGAAATTTTCATTGGGAAATGTCAAAATGAAGCACTTCCAGAGGGAAATGTCTCGCTGCCCCCATCCCCACAGCCCAGAGCTTTCCTACTGCTGGCAGTGCCACCCGAGGGGGTCGGGGAAGGGCAGGGGGAGGGAGGGAGGACAAAGCCCCCAGCCCTTCATCCGCAGCGTTTCCATGGGAGCTCTCACAACCCTCATTACTGGAAAAATAATCCCAGCCCTTTTCCACCTGCCAAGGCGGGAGAGGGGCTGCTGTGAGTGGGAAGTTCTGTGGGATTTCATTAGTGTTATTATTGTTATTATTTAATTCTCAAGGTCATGGGATTTAGGCCTGAGCTTACTTATTATCCAGCCCCGCCAAATAAATGATGGATTCCCATTCCTGCCTCCAGCCGTGGCTATTATGGTTGCTAAAAACGTTTTCTGCTCATAAAAAAAAAAAAAAAAAAAAAAAAAAAAAAAAAAAAAAAAAGGGGAGAGGAAAGAAAAAAAGGGGGAAGAGAAAGAGCAAAAGGAAAACTGCAATAGAAGCCAGGGAAATGATGGATTGCGGGAGATAATCCATCTTGTCAGCCCAGGACTACATAACCTTGATGTCAGCGGGTATTTTTCTCTGCCTGAGTCTCCGGCTGCGTGCAGGAGAGAGAGGAACAGGGATGCTCCCACCACACCTCAGGAAAACTGCCGGGATTTGGGGGTTCACCCTCAGTGCTGTGTCCCAGGTGGGGAGGGGGATGTGAGTGCCCAGTGCTGGCTCTCCCGGGGGATGTGGGGAAGGACTGGAGATGTGGTGGGTAGCGGGGGACAGGGGGGGACAGTGGGGAACCATCCCCAGGCACGTCCTGGCAGCAGATTTTCCCTCCCCTCAGCCTCTTTTTGTCACCAGCCGGTCCCTCCTGTCCCCCCCCAGCCCCCAACCCCCGCCACTCCCCCTTCCTGGCGTCTCTGTCATTTTTATCCGACGCTGCCCGTGAAAATTGGTGTGAAATAAAAAAAGGCCTCTGTGCCCAGAGATGAAATCAATTGATTTGGCAGGGTCGCCTGTGGACACCTCCGAGCAGCTCTTCCAATTTGCAGGACAGGCGCTGGCGCAGAGCCGCTCCTTCCTTTTCTTCTCCTCCGTCTCCCGTTCCTCCGCCCCGGCTTTTTCTTTTTTTTTTTTTTTTCTTCTGTCTTTCCAATTTCCCTTTGATGTTCCCGTTATTTCTGCTTTCCACTTAATGGAAATCAGCCCTGGGTGTGCGAGTGCTGCACACTCGGCCGCAGCTCCTCTCGTTGGAGGCGGCTCGGGATGTGCTGGATCCCGGTGTGCGGGGGACAGGGAGGATTTGGGGGATCCCAAGGGGCTGGCCAGGAGCATTGCAGCGCCGGGGGTTTCTGGTCTGGCTCCATAGGTGGGCTCAGAGCTGGGGATGGTTCCTTGGGCTTGGAGCAGCCCCACAGGTGGCAGGGAACAGGACCTGGAGCTGCTGCACACAATGCCGAGCCTGCCCTGGGCTCTGCTCCATCCCCCCTCTGTCTCCTTCCTTCCTCCATCCACATCTCCATCATCTCCATCTCCATCATCTCTATCTCTTCATCTTCATCCTCATTCCACCTCTATCCCTTCATCTCCATCCCTCCTCCATCTCCATCCCTCCCTCTTTATCCCTCCTCCATCTCCCTCCTGTCATCTTCATCTCATCATCTCCATCTCCATCATCTCTATCTCTTCATCCTCATTCCATCTCTATCCCTTCATCGCCATCCCTCCTCCACCTCCATCCCTCCCTCTTTATCCCTCCTCCATCTCCCCCCTGTCATCTCCATCCCATCCCACCCATGAATACACTGGAGGACACCAAAAATGGAGCCAGAGGGGTGTCAAACCAGCTCTCCCAGCCTTCCAGTACCTGGATGAGGATTTCAGCCCCAAACCAGACACAGGCACCCCCCAAACCCAGGGATGATCCCAGTGTGGGGATGGGAAGAGCCAATGGGAACTGCCTGGGGCACCTTCAAGCCCCCGTTGTGATGATTCCCCATTGTTTAATGGATTTCCCTGATCTTGGGCACCTCCAGGCTGGGCATGGAGGTGCCAATGCCTGGAGGATCCTGACGGATCCTTGCTGCAAGGGCTGGGCAGGAGGTCCCACACTGAGGAGCTGCCTTGTCACCACAGCCACCGGCCCAGCTCTTCCCAAAACTCGTCCCTGACACAACTTCCCTTCATTAGAGCTTCAAGGCAGATGTGACGCTAATCAGGAAAACCTTGATATTCTGCAGGAGCCTTAAGCCCTGAAAGGGAAGGGGAAAAAATCCCACGCTTGCTTTGCAGCGCTTTCATTGCGCTTTGAGGTTAATGGAAGGCTAATTTGAAAGGACTCGGTTAATGAGAAAGCTAAAAATATTCCTCCCGTGCAGCCCCTTCCTCCGTGCGCCCGGCTCCGTGCCGGCGGCTGCGGATGATGCTCCGTGAGCCCAGGGACGCCGTGTCCCTCACCTGACCCCCGTCCCTACCCCTTGGGGACATCGCCACGGAGAGATGTGGTGGCTCGGTGGCATCTCCAGCAGGGACATGTCCCTGCATAGCTGAGGTTGTGCCACCCACCCCAGGAAGGGGTGGGTGGGAATGAGAGACTCCTGTGGGGATCTGAAATCCCAAGGACTTTGGGGTGCGACAGGGGACAGGGATGGGGACCCCTGGGGCTGGCAGCCACACCTTCATCTCCCGGGAAGGAGCAGGGCTGATAAAGCTCCTCCACCCTGCAGGTGCTTGGATGGGCTCATCCCTCTTCCTGCACATCCACCCATTTCCAGGGAGGATCCACACTGCTGGCCTGGAGGAGCTGGGGATGCTCCTGCAGGAAGTGACTGGTTTTAATGGGAAAGATGAAAACTCAAGGGGATTTTCCAGCTGTGGAAGCATCAGGGCTGGCTCTGCTTCATCCCTGCCTCTTCCTCGCCTGGTCGTGGATTCTGGTTTTCATCAGGGAGACTGGACCAGCTCCAGGCTTGGCAGTGGCCAGTGAGGGGCTGGCGGGGCACATCCCATGTCCCCGGGAGCCTTCCCAGCACTCCCAGCTCGCACGCAGCCACTCAGGATGTGGTTTAATTAGGGAATGATCTGCACGGAAAATCGCGCGTTCGAGTGCCTCCGATCCCCGGCTCGTGGCTCCGCTCCAAACCAGCGGAAAATCACCCAACTCTGAGGACAATTCCTGGAGATTTTCCGGAGCTGCTGGTTGGGATCAGCAGCCGTGGCCACGTGGGGCTGAGGATGGCACTGAGTGCTTGGAATGCTGCCAGCGCCAGGGACATCAGCCATCCCAAAAGGAGTCACATTCCCTGCACCCCAAAAGAGAGGTCTGGGGCAGCCCTGGGATGTGGGAATCAGCCTGAGACCCCAGGATGTGCCAGGAGAAGCTGGAACATGAGATGCTGGGAAATGCTGGGAGAAGCTAGGATGTGCCAGGAGATGCCCAGAGATGCTGGGATGTGCTGGGATATGCCAGGAGATGCTGAGATGTGCCAGGAGATGCTGGGAAATGCTGTGTCATGCCAGGAAATGTTGGGACAACTGGGGACATGCCAGGAATTCCCCACTCCTCGGCAGAAGCAGCCAGCTGTGCCCACATCCCTGGGATTCTCCTCTCCAAAGCCGCCCCAAAGCTTTTATCACAAAACGGGGATCAGAAGGGCAGGGCTGGATTGTCCCCCTGGAATTACCCAGGAGGCTTTCATTCCTTTTCCCCAGCGGCACATGAAAGGGTTTGTGTTCTCCTCGCTGGAGAGAGGCTGGCACTTCCCTTCTCCTTCCCTGCTCCTCCAGAGACAAATCCCACATTTCCCTTTCAGGGGGGCTGGGTGTCCTTACCCTCCACTTCCCAGGCAATCAGGAAAAATTACTGGGGTGACACAGGGACATCCAGGAGGGGGAAGGCACCGGAGCTCCCTGATCCCATTGATGGTTTAATTTTCCTTGGGAGAGGAAAAGCAGGAGATAATGGCGACAGAGCAAGCTGATCAGGGATGTTTGGGCTCCTTTTCCAGCTATTCCCCAAGGGCCCATTATGGAAATTTTTCCTCTCTCTGGGGAATCACAAAACAAGTAGGGATGAGAACCAGCAAAGCCAGGAGGGAATTTGTGGTTTAATCCAAGTCCTGTGCCCCGATGTCCCTGAGCCCTGAGCCATGAAGTACCCAAGTTCTGTGTCACAACATTCCCAAACCCTGTCCTGCAATGTCCCCAAGCCCTGTGCCACTCCACCCGTTCAGCCAGAGCTGTGAGCATCCCACTGCCCAAAAACCTGCTGGTGACACTCCAAGGTCCTGGCAGGGCTATAAACAGCTTCTTTGGGCCTAGCTCGAAGGTTGGATTAAAAATAAAAGAACAGGTGGAAAAAAATTACCCCTGGGGCCAGCAGCCACCACTGTGGGGTCACGGTGTCCCAGATCACCAGGACAGGGACCTGTCCCCATCCCCATTCCAAACCTGGAGCCTAATTAGGATCAAACTCTGCCCCCCACGTGAGCAAGGCAAAGACACCCAAATTAAGTTATTTTCTTGCCCAGTTTTATTCCAGTTTTTAATTAGGTGGCTGCTGAGACGTGACGTGGCCCCGTGTAATGGTGTCACCGTGATTTATTAGGGCTGGAGTTCCTGTCACCCTCCAACCTCCACATCTCCAGGCACTGATGGGACTGGGAACTATATGTCCTTGTCCCCACCCCTGTGGTGGCTTGGGGATCCCTCCTGCTGAGGGGAGGGAAACAAAACAATTCTTTAAAAAAACCAAAACAAAACAAAAAAGAACAACAACAAAAAAAAAAATTACAATATTCTCTGTCTACATTTTTAATAATAGGAAAGATGTTTTCCAGCAAAGCCATGATGCTGCCAGCAGTGGGGACAGTGACACATCTCCAAAGGGCAGCAGCGCCCACTTTTTCGGGTGGGCAGGGGGGCACAGGGCCACGTGCCAGCTCTTCAAGGGCCATTAAAGCAGTTGCCACCATTGTGGAGGATGAGCACAAGTGACACTCGCTTTGTCCCCACATGTTTGCAGCGCAGAGCAGATGGCGAGGCTCACGGATGCTGCTCGGCACCGCTCCATGGCCCGGAGCCCAGCCGGGCACTGAGGTGGCCAAACAGCCCTGTCCCCCCCGGAACCATCGGGATATTCCTGAGCTGACAGCCGGGAGGCGGCAGGGCTGTGCCAGCTGCTCCAGGGACAATCCTGGGACAATCCTGGGACGCTCCAGGGCTTCGTCTGGAGGGCTTGTGGGATGTGCAGGTACCTGTGACAACACTGCGTGGCCAAATTGCCTCTAAGGGAGGAAAAGGAGGGGAAAACAAGGTGGTTAAAAGGGGGATTTCCCAACTGTGGGATGGGTGAGAGCTGTGTGTTTTGGGCAGGGCCTGGCAATGCCACTGGGATGCAGGGATGTGCCACCAGAGCCCTGCCTCGAGGCCAGCAAGGATCCAGGCTGGGATGCCCAGTCCCCTGGGAGGTTTTGGGGAGGTTTCCTGGTTCAAGCAGGATGCTGAGCCTGGATCCATCTTTCCTGTGCCTGCAAGGATTCGTCGTCTCCCCCTCACAGCCTGCCTGGCTCCTACCACCTCCGGCACTGCCCCATGATTGATGGGATAATCCAAGCACCAATGACCGGGACAGAGGAGCAGGAGAACCTTGGTCTGCTCCTTTACAGAAGGAAAAACCTCACAGGGAGCTCCAAGGGCAGAGACAGGGCAAGAGCAGAGCTGGGAATGAGCTCCAGGTCAGATCCACGGGTCTTCCCCTCACCCAGACTCTGCTGATGGCGCAAGATGAGTGATCATGGAATCATGGAATGGTTTGGGGTTGGGAGAGACCTTCAGGATCATCCCATTCCACCCCTGCCATGGGCAGGGACACCTTCCACTATCCCAGGTTGCTCCAAGCCCCCTCTGACCTGTGCCAGCAGAGATCTGGGACCACCAGGATGGATGCACCCCAAGGCTGGGCTTTGCCTGGGATCTCCCTGAGCATCCTGCTCCAGGCGGGGAATCCTCACCCCAGGGGAAACTTATCCCAGGGAATCCTTATCCTGAGTATTGGGGGCTGTGAATAATGAGGGAGGAATCCATGAGTAATTACATTCTAATTAATTAAGGATGATGGATAGAGGGGACTGGGTGACTCCGTGTAGTGGTAAAGGACCTCGCTCCTGCCACCATCAAAGTGATTTGCTGCTTCCAGGGAGGGAGGGAGCGAAAAAAGAGGAAAAGCAGGGGGGGAAAGGAGGGAAAGGAGGAAAAAAATTATGGGGGAAAAAAAGAGAGAACACTAACATTTACATTCTTGGAGGGACCCCAGAATGGGATGGGAAGGGAAGGGAAGGGAAGGGAAGGGAAGGGAAGGGAAGGGAAGGGAAGGGAAGGGAAGGGAAGGGAAGGGAAGGGAAGGGAAGGGAAGGGAAGGGAAGGGAAGGGAAGGGAAGGGAAGGGAAGGGAAGGGAAGGGAAGGGAAGGGAAGGGAAGGGAAGGGAAGGGAAGGGAAGGGAAGGGAAGGGAAGGGAAGGGAAGGGAAGGGAAGGGAAGGGAAGGGAAGGGAAGGGAAGGGAAGGGAAGGGAAGGGAAGGGAAGGGAAGGGAAGGGAAGGGAAGGGAAGGGAAGGGAAGGGAAGGGAAGGGAAGGGAAGGGAAGGGAAGGGAAGGGAAGGGAAGGGAAGGGAAGGGAAGGGAAGGGAAGGGAAGGGAAGGGAAGGGAAGGGAAGGGAAGGGAAGGGAAGGGAAGGGAAGGGAAGGGAAGGGAAGGGAAGGGAAGGGAAGGGAAGGGAAGGGAAGGGAAGGGAAGGGAAGGGAAGGGAAGGGAAGGGAAGGGAAGGGAAGGGAAGGGAAGGGAAGGGAAGGGAAGGGAAGGGAAGGGAAGGGAAGGGAAGGGAAGGGAAGGGAAGGGAAGGGAAGGGAAGGGAAGGGAAGGGAAGGGAAGGGAAGGGAAGGGAAGGGAAGGGAAGGGAAGGGAAGGGAAGGGAAGGGAAGGGAAGGGAAGGGAAGGGAAGGGAAGGGAAGGGAAGGGAAGGGAAGGGAAGGGAAGGGAAGGGAAGGGAAGGGAAGGGAAGGGAAGGGAAGGGAAGGGAAGGGAAGGGAAGGGAAGGGAAGGGAAGGGAAGGGAAGGGAAGGGAAGGGAAGGGTACTATCAGTGCTCCAAGTTCATCCCCTGACAGTGATCCCTGGCTTTTAGTAGCTCAGGGAATGCAACATATTATGAATTATATTTTTTTTAAATTGCCAGATTCTCTGTAATTTCATGATGAAATGAGTTGGAGTGTGAGGAACGGCGTGATAATTCATCCTGAAGACATTGGGCACCTGGCCAGGAGGATCCTCTTCCTGCAGCAAGGAAATTTCATTTTTTAAATGGTTTATTTTACTTTTTTTTTTTTTTTTTAACACTTGTTATTTTAACCCAGAGGCCGTAAAGTTCTGAGCAGGGAAAGCCTCTCTGAACTTCCCACCACGGGAGTTCCTTCCAGCAACCAGGAAAATACTTGACCCCTCACTTCCCTCTCCCATTCTGATATTTTAATCCAGAATTATTTTATCGCCCACTGACAAAAAAAAAAAAAAAAAAAAAAAAAGGAAGAGAGTGCCTAAGTAGTCATTTATTAACAGTTATAAGTATCATTAGGTAGAAAGATGTGGTAAAATATAGATTAGAGCGGGAAGAGCGGAGGATCCGAGTGCCATTTTTCCTGTTCAGCGTTGTCATTACACATCCCGGCGTGCCGGATCACAGCCATGATTAGTGGCATCAAATGACTCCTGAAAAATGATTATGTGCCATTAAAACCATCAGTCTGCCTCAAACCAGCACAAACAAATGGCCGTGCTGGGCATGAGGCAGCAGCTCCGGGGCTCCGGGATGTGACGGGAATCCCGGAGCCGCAGCAGTGGGGGTGATGTGGTGGCACCTGGGGTGAGGGGGATGTCACCCGGCAGGGTGACACTGAGGGAACGAGGGTCGGGGTGCTGGGATGGTGGCTGAGGGGATGGCAGGGCGGGATCCGATGGGAAACAGCTCCCATCACCATGGCTGTGGGTGCGGGGGTGCCCCTGCTCCGGCTCCGTCTTTCCCTTTCACCATCGGCAATCCAGAATGTGGCCCAGGCACCCCCTTAGCCTGGAAAAGACCTGCCTGCAAGGACCATTGCATCAGCTCCACCACCCCAAACCATTATCCCAACCCATCACTCCCCAACCCCCATCACTCCATCACCCCAGCTCCATCACTCCAACCCATGACCCCAGTTCCATAACCCAAACCAATCACCCCAAACCCATCACCCCAGTTCCATAACCCCAACCAATCACCCCAAACCCATCACCCCAGTTCCATAACCCCAACCAATCACCCCAAACCATCACCCCAGTTCTATCACCCCAACCAATTACCCCAAACCCATCACCCCAGTTCCATAGCCCCAACCAATCACCCCAAACCCATCACCCCAGTTCCATAACCCCAACCAATCACCCCAAACCCATCACCCCAGTTCTATCACCCCAACCAATCACCCCAAACCATCACCCCAGTTCCATAGCCCCAACCAATCACCCCAAACCCATCACCCCAGTTCCATAACCCCAACCAATCACCCCAAACCCATCACCCCAGTTCTATCACCCCAACCAATCACCCCAAACCATCACCCCAGTTCCATAGCCCCAACCAATCACCCCAAACCCATCACCCCAGTTCCATAACCCCAACCAATCACCCCAAACCCATCACCCCAGTTCTATCACCCCAACCAATCACCCCAAACCCATCACCCCAGTTCTATCACCCCAACCAATCACCCCAAACCCATCACCCCAGTTCCATAACCCCAACCAATCACCCCAAACCCATCACCCCAGTTCCATAACCCCAACCAATCACCCCAATCCATCACCCCAGTTCCATAACCCCAACCAATCACCCCAAACCCATCACCCCAGTTCCATAGCCCCAACCAATCACCCCAAACCATCACCCCAGTTCCATAACCCCAACCAATCACCCCAAACCATCACCCCAGTTCCATAACCCAAACCAATCACCCCAAACCCATCACCCCAGTTCCATAACCCCAACCAATCACCCCAAACCCATCACCCCAGTTCCATAACCCCAACCAATCACCCCAATCCATCATCCCAAAGCCACCGCCACACCCCAACCCTGTGCCCATGCCGTGCCAGCCACTTCCAGCCCTTCGCTCCCTGCTGTTTCCGCTTTCCGAGGACATAAATCCAGTTAGTCCGTCCAAGGGAGTGAAATCCAAATGTCACATCTGTGGAGACGGCTCAATCGAGGGTATTGATTGTCACGGAGAATATTCGCACTTCATTCACCTACTTAGTCCCTTCCCCCAGGCACACAGGAATTCATCAAACCTTGTCACACCACATAATAATACTTGTTCCCAGGTGTTGTCGCAGCAGCTCAGACTTTCTCCTGCCTTCCTGGGCGAGCAGGAATTTAGGGAAGAAAGGATTCACCAGCAGAAGAGATATGAGGTGCTGAGATGTGAATTAACCCTGTGGCAGCCAAGGGAGGACTCAGCCCCCTCCTTGTGCCCCTGCAGAGGATGCTCTGGCTTTGTTTCCAGTTCCTTGGGATTTTTGGTGATGGGAATGAAATCAAGTTGGGGAGAAAAGAAATTTTCGCTTTGCTTGCAGCCTTTTATTGATGTGTCTTCACTGCCTGACACAGCCCCAGAACACTTTGGAGCAGAGCAGGGACGTGGCTGCTCCCCTTCTCCAGAGGGGAACCTGGGCAGAGAGGGAAATACAACAGGGAAGGAGATTTGGAGGAGAAGGAAAGGCTGGATGAGGGGAGTGCCTCAGGGATGTCCCTGCAGGGGTCCTGGGGCTGTGGAAGCTGCAAGACCTCATTGGGGTGAGCTCAGACCCCAAAAGGGACCCGCAGAAAGGAGCAGGGTCACATTGGCACATCTGGTGCTACTGTCCCCAGCCCCAGAGCTCTTCCATGTGTCCTCTGTCCCTGAACCACGTGGGTGGTGGCAGGCACCAGCCCTTGCCTTCTGCTTGAGATAAATTGGAAGCAGGAGCTGCTGCCCCTGAGCCACGTTTATTATTCATATTATTTGTGCGCTGATCTGATTCCGTGTAATGATTTAATCTGTTAATGGCCCCTGATTCAATCGCTCCTCTCCCGTTAATCTCCTCTTGCCATTTGCACCTGATTTCCTGATTTTTCTGACGGTGTTTTGGCAGGCGAGGGTCGGGTTTGCAGCTTTCCATGGGCACAGTGCCACGGCAGGTCACCCAGGGGCCGTGACAGGATTCTGGAGAGCCATGGATGGGAGGGGTGAGGAGGAGGAAGAGGCAGCCGATCCCTCCCAAGGGAAACGTCTTGGGGCTGCCCAAACCTGAGGATCCAGAGGGCATGGGGGCAGGTCCCAGCTCCATCACCATCCCTGGGCACTGCAGGATCCAAACATGCCCTAGGGTGCTGGATGGGAGAAGCTGTTCTCTTCCTGGGAAAGCTCCTGGCATGCTGGCTTGCATCCCATCCCAGTGACAGGGTGATGCTGGTCCCTTCATCCCATCCCAGTGACAGAGGGATCCTGGGCCTTGCATCCCATCCCAGTGACAGGGTGATGCTGATCGCTACATCCCATCCCAGTGACAGAGAGATCCTGGTCCCTGTGTCCCATCCCAGTGACAGAGGGATCCTGGTCCCTGTGTCCCATCCCAGTGACAGAGGAGTCCTGGTCCCTGTGTCCCATATCAGTGACAGAGGGATGCTGATCCCTATGTCCCATCCCAGTGACAAGATGATCCCGGTCCCTATATCCCATCCCAGTGACAGGGTGATCCTGATCCCTGCATCCTATCCCAGTGACAGGGTGATGCTGGTCCCTACATCCCATCCCAGTGACAGAGAGATCCTGGTCCCTGTGTCCCATCCCAGTGACAGAGGGACCCTGGGCCCTACACCCATCCCAGCAGCAGAGGGATCCTGGTCCCTGTGTCCCATCCCAGTGACAGAGAGATCCTGGTCCCTTCATCCCATCCCAGTGACAGAGAGATCCTGGTCCCTTCATCCCATCCCAGTGACAGAGTGATGCTGGTCCCTGCATCCCATCCCAGTGACAGGGTGATCCTGGTCCCTGTGTCCCATATCAGTGACAGAGGGATTCTGGTCCCTACACCCATCCCAGTGACACGGCGCTCGTCCCCTGCCTGTGACATTGCCATTCCCCCCTCGCGCTGCCAGGCTCCCCGGGCTGATTTATGGAAGCACAAGGATGCAATCAAGGCCCCGGCCCCCGAGGACGCGGCAGCGGCGGCTCCGCTGCATTTGGACCGGGAGCACGCGGCCGGCGCGGCGGCTGAATGCCAATGGGAACCGGGGCCGGCGGGGCCGGGGACGTGGCAGGTCCCCGCCGGGAAGATGGATCTCTGCACCTGTGCCCGAGGATGCTCAGGGCAGGGCTGGAGGAGCAGGATGTGCTCCTGCTAATGGGAATGTGGTGTCAGGAGCGGGGACGCGCTGCATCCATAACGCTGGTGACAAATGCCACCCCTCGGGGAAGGAGCCCCCGAGGCAAAGCAAATATCTCGCTGCAACGACAACACAAGTGTGGCGAGTGACAGGATTTGTCACCAGTTCCTGGGAGCGCGCCAGAGCCGCGGAGCCTTTGCCTTCGCCTCTGGGGAGCCCTGGGCGCCCTGCTCTCCCCTGCTCGTATCCCAACACTCCAGCCCCGAGCAGCGATTCCCGGCGGCGATTGCTGGTCCGTGCTGGCTCCTCTCGCCTGACGTGAGCTGATTTTGGGAGGCAGTGGGTGGCGAGGGAGTACAGCTGCCGCTAAGTTATCCAAACGATTTATCTTAAGATTCATCCAGAATTCATGGCGCGGGAGCCTGGGCCGTGTCGGCCGTTAATATTCATGCGGATTTGGAGCAGCGTTAATCACCGGGCTGACAATTGGCACTTCCTTTAATTGCCCGTGCAGCCGGCTCTGCCCGCCGTGTCCCTCCCCCTCCGCCCCCCCGGGATGGGTGCAGGGTCACAGAATGTCCCTGCCTAGCTTTTTGTCCCCGTGTTGGTGTGGCACAGCAGGCTGCTCCCCAGTTCCCTGCACGGAGCATCCCCAGCACCCCGGGGTGAGCATGGCTGCACCCACAGCAGAGCTCAGAGGCCTGGAGCACCCCCGGGGGCTCTCCCTGTCCTCCAGTGGCACATCTCAGCGTGGGGACATGGATCTGGATCCCGGTGGAGCTGTGCCCTCGCTGCCGCCGTCCCCGTGGCTGGCAGAGCATCCCCAGGGTGACATTGCTGCGCCCACTGCAGAGCTCAGGGGCCTGGATCCCGGGACATCCACCCCCGGGGGCTCTCCCCATCCTCCCATGGCTTATTCCACTGCGGGGACATGGATCTGGTGCCAGGCAGAGCTGTGTCCTCGCTGCCGCTCTCCCAGTGGGTGATGGAGCATCCCCAGCAGCCCAGGCTGGGCACCGCTGCACCCCCTGGAGCATCCACCCCCGGGGCCCTCCCAGCCTTCCCATGGCACATCCCGGCGTGGAGACACGGATCCAGACCCCAGCGGAGCTGTGGCCTGGCTGCCAACCTGCCGGCTGCCGCCGTCGCCGTGGCTGGCGTTACCTGTCACCGCTGTCACTCCGCTCCCATCCAGCCAGCTGCCACGGCGCGGCCGTGGAATACCAATGAGGATCCGCGAGCTGCAGCGCACGGGGTCCCCTCGCCGAGCGGCACAGACAGGACCCCCAGGGATGGGGGACAGCGTGTGCCACGGGCAGGGGTGGCAGCTGCCCCCAGCGAGGTGCTGAGACCTCTCCAGCTCGTGACAGCCAGCAAGGTGGGACACAGAGCTGTCACCAGCACATGCAGCCTCCGTGTTCCCTGGCAGAACCAATGGTGACACAGCCATGGGGACATCTCTGAGGCCGTTTCCATCCCCTTGGGGCCACGCACCCCAAAAATCAACGCCGGGAAAGCAGAACGTGGGGCTGGGATCCCCCAATCCCATCCATCCCTTGCAGAGCCAAAGTAATCCCAAAAAAACCCTCCAAATCTCCCCAAACCCTGGTCTCCCCTCTCGCCACAGCAGCTCTGGGCAGGTTTCAGCTGTCCTCGCGCTGTAATTGTCCTAATTAGATCGACAGATTTTGATGAAGGTTTCACAAGGAAAAAGAAAGCAGGGAGGCAGGAGGAGATAATGGAATCGCAGATGACATTCCCATCACCCAGCCTCTCCCACAGCCGCTGCTGCAGCCCGGTCGGAAAATTATGCGTAAGGGGGGAGGAAAATTACCATAATCTTCCTCTGCAGGATGACACCAAATTCGGCTGGAGCTGAGAGGGGTGACAGGGATCTGCTCTGTCCTCACCCAGCAGTGCCACAGCGGATGTCACCCGTCGGTGTCACACAGTGCCTGCTCTGTGTCCTGTAGTCCCAGCACCACTGGGGTTCTGGTCTGGGCCCTCTGGGGCTGCCCACCCATGGCACCCCCTCCTCAGCACCCATGGGTGGGGTCTCCATGCACCCCGTCCAGCCCTGGATGTGCCACATGTCATTGCTGGGTCACAAATGGTGACCCCCGCTGGGTTTAGGGACATTGGGGGGACACGTGAGAGGCATATGGGGACAGGACACAGCACCTCACATGCCAGCCTGTGCACCCACCCAGGGCACATCCCCTCTGAGGGGGAGAGGGGGTGACATTGGGGTGTCACCCCTGTCTCCAGCCTCTCCCAGCCCCCCCAAAACACCTGGAGGCAAAGCCGGAGCCGCTCCCCATCCAGATGCTGCTCCTGGCTCCCGTCTGGATGCTCTGCCCGGGCAGGATCCGGCCCAACCCATCCCTAATTAAAAAATAGATCTGTGTTCCCGAGCTTCAAACAGTGCCCGATGCCTGCGGGAAAACTTCCAGCCCAGTTATCCTTCTTTTCCCTGCCCCAGCCACACCGCGATGCTGAGACTGAACTCAAATCCCACCCAGATCTTTCTCCAGCCCTGCGCTCTCCCCTCCCCAAATTTGCTGCCTCCTTTCCAGGGCATTTCCATGAGAACAGGCGCTTTGTTTCTTGGGATTCGGCTCTGCCTCTATTGCCTGTTTCCCCCTTCAGCCTGCGCCTGCCTTTGTCCTCCACGAACACGGAACAAAAGGGGAAGAGACAGAGAGAATATGATGGAGCCTCCAAATGGGCTGGTTTGGGCCCCAAATTGCCCATGAAGCTCCGGATGCTCCATGTGTGCTGGGCTGATGGATGAGGCCGTGGGAGCTGCATTAGGAGCGGATTGATCGGCTCCCGGCAGCGCTGCCAGGGCCCTGCGTGGAAATCTGAGCAAGGAGGAAAATGAGAGTGAAAGGGGGAAAAAGAAGGAAATAGGGAGAGACTGGGGAGAGATTCCTGTCCCTGGTAATGATAAATGCTCCCAGCACACGGCAGAGCGGGCAATCCACCTTTCTCCTCTGCGCTGGCGGGAGAAATTCCAGTAAAAAGGGGGAGGAATCAATTCCTGCTGCAGTTTGTGCCCTGAACAGGGGAATCTCCAGTGAACATGTCCTGTCGTGTCTCCTGTTCTCTCTGCCAGCTCCCACCACTGCCTCCTGGCACAATCGCTGTTCTGAGGGACACAGCAGCTGCAAGAACAAACCAAGGGCTGGATGGTGACACGGGGACTGTTGCGGGGACATACTGCTCCATGTGCACAGCTGGAGCACACGTGTCAGGAAGAATTCAGGAGGAATTTCTTCATGGAAAGGGAGGCCAGGCATTGGCAGGGAGGTTTGGAGTGTCCATCCATGGAGGTGTGTGAGGAAGGCCTGGACATGGCACTCAGTGCTCTGGGCTGGGGACAAGGTGGGGATCAGGCACAGCTTGGACTCGATGATCTCAGAGGTCTTTTCCAACCTCAGTGATTCTACGATTTTGTTGGGCACTGGGATGCACAGCTCCATCTGCCACATCCCAGCCGTGTCCCAGCCACTCATGTCCCCACTTGGCACCTCTTGGCCCAGACTGGGGCCCAGCATCCATGGGATGTCCCTGCTCCCAAGACAAGTGACATCTCCCATAGCCCAACCTGCTGTGTGACCCCAAAACTGAGAGTGGCCACAGAACCAAGGAATGGTTTGTGTTGGAAGGACCTTAAAGCTCCTCCAGTTCCATCCTTTGCTGCGGGCAGGGACACCTCCCTCTATCCCAGGCTGCTCCAAGTCCTGTCCAACCTGGCCTTTCCCTCCTTTCCCTACTCCCTGGCTCTCCGCGTGACCTCACTGGGTGGGGGGGCACTGGCAGCTGCTACAGGGACCCTCCCTCACTGTCCCATCGGTGCCGTCCCAGCCCCAAAGCCCTGTCGAGGTTCCCCTTCGTTTGCAGCCCCATTAAGGACAGGCTAATTATGGATAACTGACCCATGGCTGCCCTCGGTTCCGGAGCTTTCTCCCCCTCCAGCCTCCGGCTCACTCTGCCCCGGAACCCAGGGATGGAGCAGAACTGTGATAAAAAACCTCCCGTTGGCTTTTTGTTCTATTTCTTAATGATCATTCCCTGCCGCCCCCCACGCCCCGCAGCCCCCGGCGCTGCTGACACTGATAAGGTGGTATCATCTTGTCATCGGCTGCCACCGCCGGGGGACACCCTGGGGCACCTCCCTCCCCCCGCGGGGGCTGCCGGGGTCCCACCGGGTCCCCAAGGGCGCTAAGGGACGGACCCGGACCTGTGGCACACACGGCTCCCGGGGACTCTGGGGATGGACCTGAGCCACCAGGTCCCCAAGAGGTCTAAGGGATAGACCCAGATCTGTGCCACCGTGTCCCCAGCGGGTCCCCAAGGGGTCTAGGGGATGGACCCGGATCTGTGTCACCGTGTCCCCACCGGGTCCCCAAGGGGTCTAGGGGATGGACCCGGATCTGTGTCACCGTGTCCCCACCGGGTCCCCAAAAGGTTTAGGGGATGGACCTGGATCTGTGTCACTGTGTCCCCACTGGGTCCCCACCGGGTCCCCAAGGGATCTAGGGGATGGACCTAGATCTGTGTCACTGTGTCCCCACCGGGTCCCCAAGGGGTCTAGGGGATGGACCTGGATCTCTGTCACCAGGTCCCCAGCGGGTCTCCAAGGGGTCTAAGGGATAGACCTGGATCTGTGTCACCGTGTCCCCAGCGGGTCCCCAAGGGGTCTAGGGGATGGGCTCGGATCTGTGTCACCGTGTCCCCACCGGGTCCCCACCGGGTCCCCAGGGTCCCCAAGGGGACAGGCAGCACCCGCAGGTTCTGGGAGGGCAGTGCTGGGAAGATGGGATGCGTTGGGGTGGATTTGGGGTCTCGTTTTTCCTCCATGTGACTCCATGGACTCCCAGCTCCCGGAGCCTTTGGAGTTGCTGGAGAACGAGGAGGAGGAGGAGGAGGAAGAAGAGGGAGGGTCCTCACTGACCTGTCCACCAAACCCCACCCCAAGGGGATTCACAGCACCCCCAAACCCCCAGGTTAAATCCGCCCTGATCCTTTCACGGCGCTTGCCGAGCAGAATCCGAAGGATTTTTTAATCTAAAACTGGCAGTCGGAGGGTGAATTAAGGCCGTTAATTGAATTTCCTCCGGCGGCAGAGCTGGGCCGGGGGGAGGCGGCAGGAAACGCATTTGATGTCTTGGAAAAGCTGCAGATTCCGAACGTGGTGGGGTTTGGGGTTGGGAATTTTTTTTTTTTTTTAATTTCTTTTTTTTAATTTAAAGTCGGTCGTAAAAAGAACCCGACTTTGAGGAGCTAATGACTCTCATGAATTATTTTTGTTGATTTAGGCACCCACTCGGCTTTAAATATTATTAATAAAGGAAAAGTGATTCCATTCCCTGGGAAGGGTGGGAGTGAGGCTGCTCTGGGGGTGCAGGGGAGGGGGGACAGGCACCCCCTGACCCATACTCAGCTCCCTCCCCTGCTCCCATGGTCAGCCCAAGCTGCGTTTTGGGACACAAATGGGTGGATTGCAGATGGATAAGAAATTGGCTGGAATGTCACATCCAGAGGGTCGTGGTCAATGGCTCAGAGTCTGATGGACAACAGGGACCACTAGTGACCCTCAGGGTCCTGACTGGGACCGGTGTAATTTCATATCTTCATTAACTACTTAAATGAATGGATCGGAGAATCATGGAATGGTTTGGGTGGGAGGGGACCTTAAACTGATCCCTTAAACTGTCCCTGCCATGGTCAGGGACACCTTCCACTATCCCAGGCTGCTCCAAACCCCATCCAGCCTGGCTCTGGACATTTCCAGGGATGTGGCAGGGAGGGTGGAACAGGATGAGCCTTAAGGTCCTTCCCAACCTGAGCCATTCCATGATTCTATGATAAAAACCCGGGGATTTTGGGGTGCCTGGACGGTGCCTCAGTTCCCCTCGGCATCAGCATTCAGTGCTGGTGCCAAAACGGGCACTTTTCATGCCAGTTTAGTTTTATTGTTATGCCAAAAGCTTTAATTTGGGACTGTCGTCCTCCCGCGCCGCTGATTTACGCTGCCAGGGGTTTAATTACACCATTCAGCATTCCTTAAAACATGAAAAACCGCTCAAGTTTGGGAGCAATTAAAAGGCAGTGGAGTAGATCAGCACATCAGAGAGGAGATAAGTAAATCAAACAATTACAAAGCTCGTTTGGTGGCGAGGGGGAAGGGTCCCACCCCAAAATCATCTCCTGGGTGGGAGTCCCGGGCTGGGAGCTGCAGGTTTCAGCCCAGTAAATGGGCTTGGGGTGATACTGGGAAAAATTACACATTGTGAGCCCATCCAGCATCCCTTAGGAGCATCCCAGCACCCCCAAATTCCGGTCCAGCCCCACTTAGGGCTTGGCAGGATGGGGATGGGGACAGAGGAGGCTCAGGACAGTGACAGGATGGGGTCCCTCCTCCCCGCCACCCATCCCCAAGGATTCTGGCCAGGGTTTTGGGGTGGTTTGGATGGCTTTGGGATTTTCAGCGGGGTTGAAGCTCTCTCTTGTGGCAAAACTGGTCCATTGCAGCCCCACTCGGGCCACCGAGCCCCAGCATCTCCCGGGGTTCCCTGGCTCAGCGCTGAGATGGAATCTTGCATGGATCATCCTCCCGAGACACTCTGAGGCTCGGGAAACTGCACGCAGCCCGCCCAGACAGCCCTACTCCACGTTCCCGGCTGTGTTCGGGTGGCTCTGGGGGGCTGGAGGTGCCCCAAATTCCCCCACAGCCTCCCCGCCCGCACTGGGAGCTGAGCCCGCACCAACTCATGGCAGGCGCCGCCGCCGCGGTCGCGATCGGGCGCTTTTTGTCCTCCGCCCGCGCCGTAGGAGGTACAGGCTCGCATGCGGAAGTGCCGCGCTCACTTCCGGTTTGTGCGCAGCGGCTGCGGGTGAGCGATGGCGGCCGGGGGGACCCGGGGGGATCTGCCGCCATCCGCCGCCGTCCGCCGCCATCCGCGGCCTCGCAGCACTGGGCGGCGCCGGGGGAGGACGGGGCGAGGAGGGGGCGCGGGGGGACCGGAGAGCGGGCGGGTGGCGGCGGCGGGGGAGGCGATGGGCCGGGGGCTGAGCTGACACCATCTTGGCTCGTTTGTGCCGCAGGTTGGAGCGACCGAAGCCGGACTGGAACCATGGTGAGGGGCCGGGGGCTGCGAGCGATCCCCGTGGGGAGGGGAGGGTGGAGGTCCCTGGAGTGTCGGGTCCTGGACAGGATGCAAAATGGGGAGGGGGCTCCTTCCCTGGAGGTGAGGGAGGCTTGGCTTTGGGGGTCCCTGGTTTGCCAAGTTCTGGGCATGGTGCGGAATGGAAGGGTCGGTGAGCAGGGAGCTCACGGGGTCCTGGGGGGTTCTGCGGGCAGAGCGTGAGCTGGAGAATGAGCCTTGGGCTGAGGACACATCCCTGGAAGCGCTCCAGGCCTGGAAGGTGTCCCTGCCCATGGCAGAGGGTGGAACGGGATGAGCTCTAAGATACCTTCCAGCCCGAACCATTCCATGATTCCATGAGCTTCTGTTTGACTTTCCAGCCTCGCAAAATTGAGGAGATCAAGGACTTCCTGCTGACAGCACGGCGGAAGGACGCCAAGTGTGAGTGGGGGTCTCTGGGCAGGAGAGGGGTGGGATGCTCCAGCTCATGTCCCTGTGGACAGAGGAGCTCCTTGGCTCGGGAATGCCGAGGGATTGAGGATAACCTGGTGTGGCTTTGGCTCAGTGACCCAGGTCACTCCTGTGGGCAGAGTGACTCTTGGGGGTCCAGGGTGGCATCCCTCAGGGAATGGTGCTCCTAACCCTGCATCCCCACTGCTGCTCCCAAATACTGCCCTGCTCTGAGAGATGCCATGTCAGATGTTGGAGTTCTGTCACAACGGGTGATTCATCCCCAAGGAGAGATTTTTGCTGCCAGCACAAAATGAGGATAATTGAGACAAAGCACTGCCTTGTCTCCCTGTTCAACAACACGGGAAGAGTTTTCCCTCTTCTGCTGCTTGTTTGGATCCGGCTGTCGCAGGATCCCTCGGGAATGTTTTTGTGTGGGCGAGAAGGGAGAGTTCATCCCTCACGGGGCTTTTCCCTCCCATTCCTCGCTCCAGGTGGAGCTGGAGGGCTCTGCACAGGGAAGGGAGTGGGTTGGGTTTTCCAGGGATGACACAGGGATGTCCCTCCATCCCACAGCTGTCAAGATCAAGAAAAACAAAGACAATGTGAAGTTCAAGGTGCGCTGCAGCCGGTACCTCTACACCCTGGTCATCACCGACAAGGAGAAGGCTGAGAAGCTGAAGCAGTCCCTGCCCCCAGGTATCCTGGGAATCTTGTGTTGGATGGCTGGGATTGAGGGGTGCCATGAGAACCCCCTCCCTGTGGAAGGGTCACTGGGGATCTCCCGCTGTCCCTGGAACTGGTGTCACCACCAGTGCCTTGACTGGGTCGGTGCTTGGCGTTCCAGGGAGCCAGAGTTCTCCAGGCACCCCTTCCATGCCTGAGCCCCCCAATTCATGTCCTCTCTCTCCTCCCCAGGTCTGGCTGTGAAGGAGCTGAAATGAGCTGGGATGAGCTGGGTACCTGTTGGATTCTCTGTGTTTGTTAAAATAAATAAAAAACTGTTCCCAGTGTCACGTTTCGTGTTTCACAACTTGCTATTCCTGGCCCTGGAGCCACTCCAGGGGTCTTGGAGCTACTCTGGGGGTCCCGGGGCCAGTGTGGGTCGGAGCTCCCAGCTGAGGGGTCCAGGGCTGGTTCTGGCACCGTGTGGGCGTCGGGGGATTCACCAGACCTGGAGCCTTCCTCGTGGGTGGCCTTGGGGTGACAACTGAGGAGGGGACCTGTGGGACCAGGGCCTGGCACAGCCCAGGCTGGCACACAGAGCCACCAGCGTGTCCTTTGGGCAGTGTCCTTTATCGCGCCTGGTGCCTCTAGCAGGGGGTGTGCGGTGCTCCGGTGGGTGTGCGCCGTCCTTGCGGGGAGCGCTGCGCTGCGAGCGGCTCCGGGGACACGGAACGCGGTGGCCGATGCCGGGGCGGGGCGAGGGGCGGGCCCGAGGGGCGGTGCCGGTGGGTGGAGCGCGGGGCGGGCCCGGCGCGGGCGGGCAGAGCCCGCGGCGTGGCGGCACCGCCGCCCCCCGCCCGACAGCGCGGCGACCCCGGCCCGCCATGGGGCCCGCCCGCGCCGATTACCTGGCGCCCTGGTGGGCGGCCTGGCTGCACGGGCTCCCGCACCGCGGCCCGCGCCTGCAGCCCGTGTCCTCCACCTTCCGCCCGCAGGACCCCGACTACCAGCAGGTACCGGCCCGGGACCCCCGCGCCCCCCGGCCCCTCCCCAGGCAGGGTCCCGCTCGCCCCGCGGCCCCCGCGCCGTTCCCCGGCGGCGCCCGGCGCCAGCTCTGATCTCACGGCACACAAAGCGCCTTTCATCGCCCGGCCCCCCCCCGGGCCAGCCGGCACAGGCACCCCCGGCCCCGCCGCTCCCCTCCCGGGTTCACCGCTTGCTTTGGTCCTCCTGAGCCCCTGCCCTTCGCTCCCGGACCCGCCGTGGCCCCCCGGCATCCCGGGGCACGGCGCGCCGCGACCCCTAAATGAGGGTGGGGGACAGCGGCGGTGTCCCGGTGCCCCAACATCCCGGCAAGGGGCGGCCGCACCCCCGGCTCGGCGACCGCGGTTTGGCGGCCCTGCGTGGGAATGGGGACAGGGATGGGGATGGGGACAGGGACACTTCCTCTTCCCCACGTGATGGTCCCGTGGGGCGCTGAACGCGGCCGCATCCCGGGGCACACGAGCGGGTCACGGGCACGGCCGCTGACTGTCCCCTCTCTCCTCAGTCGCTGCTTTTCCTGGGCTTGGTGGCCGCCGTGTGCCTCGGCCTCAACCTCCTCTTCCTCACCGTGTACCTGATCTGCCTGTGTTGCTGCAAGAGGGACCAGGACCCCGAGACCAAGCGGCCCCACTCGTGCTGTGTCACCTGGATGGCCGTCGCCGCCGGGCTCATCTGCTGGTGAGGAGGGAGACAGAGACCCGGTGCTGTCCCCCCGTCACTGAGGGGACTCTGCACTCCAGCCACGAGTCGCTTTAATTAGATCTGTGCAATTAAATGTGCTCCATCCCTGCCTCCTCCCGTGCAGCTGCTGGGGCAGCCCCAGGGACCAGCTGCGGGCCAGCCCCATCCCCGTCACGGCTGTGCCGCCTTCCCAGCTAATCCCGGGCGGGAGCGGGGCTGGTCACTAATCCCAGCCCGGAGCAGATGGCGGGCGGCAGCGTGACCCAGCTGGCAGGTCCCTTGTGCCCGACCTTAACTGCAAGCACAACAATTAGACAAGGGGATGCTTCTTCACCCAGCACCGCTCTGGTGGCTTTCTGAGCCCACCTCGGTTCGGGGCAGCCCTGGCTGGATGGACCACCCAGCAGCCATCCCGAGTGTCCCCCAGGATTCCTGGGCCGTGGGGGACAGGATGGGCCACGGGCCCCTTTGGCTGCCTGGCCATGACTCTCGCTCCAGACAAAGGGGCTGCTTTGCCGGGGCGGAGTGAGATGGCTGCCTGCAAGCCTCGCACGGAGCAGGGAAACAGAGAAATGGGAAACGGCATTAATGAGCTCAGTGTGCTCCCCCCGGCCCCCCCACCACAGCAGGGGCTCAGTCTGCAGCTCCCGGGGGCTTTGAACCCCCCAACAGCCTGTTGGGGCTAATGGTGGCCATTAGCAGCTGGTGTCTGTCAGTTGGACCTGGGTCTGGCGAGCACAGCGTGCACCAGCCACATGTGGGCACGTGCCCGGCCGGGACACAGCTATGGGCACCTCCCTCCTTGGGGCCAGCTCCGAGCTCCATCCTGGCTCCGTGGGGAGCTCTGCAGTGTCTGCAGAGAGCTCGCCTGGAGCTGCTTCAGCTCCCAGCTGAAGGTTTAATCGGGAGCCACGGCGCTTCCAGCGGATTCCCCTAATCTGCTTGGCCCAGCCCCTCCGCCCTCAATCTCTCGGGGTTTGGCAGGAGGAGCTTCCCACCTGCCCTGTGTCCACGGAGCAGCTCCGGCTGTCCCCAGGCCCCTCTCACCAGCAGGAGCAGGTTCCCATCATGGTGCTGTCCGCGTCCCACTCTGTCTCTGCCCCGCCATTGGTGGGCTGTCCCCTAAACCAGGGTGCTCCAGGGAGTGTCCCCTGTCCAGCCGTTGTCACAAGGTGAGTGTGTCCCTCCCTTCTCACTGAGGTCCCCTCTCTGCCCACAGCGCGGCCGTTGGCGTCGGCTTCTACGGGAACAGCGAGACCAACGATGGAGTTTTCCAGCTGCTCTACGCCCTGGATCACGCCAACCAGACCCTCACTGGCATCGACTCCCTGGTACGGCCACAGCCCCTCTGTGTCCCCCCAGGGTGCATCAATCCCTTGGTTAAAGCACCAGGGAGGGATATCTGGCTGCTCTGGCCGAGCCCCCGGGGTGGCTATGCTGTGCCGAGCGCGGGAGGGTGACGTCACCCCACAGAATGGGACCTTTGTGGCCCGGCAGGGCAGGGGGGCTGTGGCGGAGCTGTTCTGAGGGATGGATCCAGCTTGGGCACAGCGGGTTGGGGTGGGACTGCTCTCCTGGAGAAAGAGCATCCCAGGGATGGGGCGCATGGCTCTGCCAGGCTGGTGGGGGGCTGACCATTTTGGGGTGTTGACCATCCCGGTGGCCACAGGTTGCTGGCACCACGCTGCAGATGCAGGGAGCGCTGGAGCAGCACCTGGCACGGCTGAACGAGCTGCTGGCCTCGCGGGGGGATTACGTGCAGACCCTCAAGTTCACCCAACAGCTGGCCGGCAGCATCATCCAGCAGCTCCAGGGGCTGCCGGCCTGGCAGGGCGTCAGCGCTGACCTCACCGAGCTGTCAGGACAGGTCGCCTACATCGAGTATTACCGGTGAGCTTGAGCATTACCGGTGAGCAGGGCCGTGCTGGGGGCGTGCCAGCAGGGCTGGGGAGGTGGCCGTGTGTGACAGAACTTTCTGCGCCCAGGTGGTTGGCCTACCTGCTCTTCTTCATCCTCGTCCTCACCGTCTGCCTGCTGGCCTGCCTGGGGCTGGCCAAGCATTCCCGCTGCCTCCTGGTGATGTGAGTACCCTGGGGATGGCCTTGGGGGACTCATGGGGACCCCCAGCCACACTCCCCACTCGTGCTCCCTGATCTCCCCACAGGATGCTGTGCTGTGGGCTGCTGATGCTCGTCCTCAGCTGGGGCTCCATGGCTGTGGACACGGCGGCCGCGGTGGTGAGTGGGGCAGGAGGGCAGGGAAGGGCTGGTTGGGGCTGTGCTGGGGCTGTGCCGAGCACTGTGGGCACCGATGATGTCCCTCTGTCCCTGCAGGGCACCAGCGACTTTTGCGTGGCCCCAGACAAGTTCATCATGAACCAGACGGATGATGAGATCAGCGCAGGTGAGAGCTGCCTGGGAGGTGGAGGCGAGCTCGGGCCGGATCCCAAAACCCAGCCAGGGGTCTGGTGTGCCCCACTGCCACTGTCCCCGCCACCACTCCCTGTGCCTCGGGATGCTCCTGCTGATGTTCCCGTTCTCCTTGCAGAGGTGGTTCATTATTACCTGTACTGTGACCAGAGCCTGAGCAGTCCCTTCCAGCAGGTACAGTGGGGCTGGGCATCCCCCTTGGTGCTGGCTGGGGCTGGGGGCTCTGTAACTGTCCCCCGCTCTCCCCCGCAGGCTCTCACTGTGTTCCAGCGCTCGCTGACCACCATGCAGATCCAGATCCAGGGGCTCATCCAGTATGCCCTGCCCCTCTTCCCAACAGCTGAGGTACAGGAGGGGGGATCCAGGGGTGTCCACATCCCCCTCTGCTCCCCTGCGCTGCCACACCCCCCTTTTCCTGCAGAAAGACCTGCTGGGGGTCCAGCAGCTCCTCAACTCCTCGGAGACCAGCCTGCACCAGCTGACGGCCCTGCTGGACTGCCGGGGGCTGCACAAGGTGAGCGGGTGCCGACTGGGGACCAGCTCTGCGGTCCTCCTGCAGTGCCACCAGCGCTGCCCTGCTTGTGTCCTGCCAGGATTACCTGGATGGCCTCATTGGGATCTGCTATGACGGCGTGGAGGGGCTGCTCTACCTCGGGCTCTTCTCCCTGCTGGCGGCCGCCGCCTTCTCCACTGTCATCTGTGCGGCCCCACGCGCCTGGAAGCAGCTGGCTGGGCGGTGGGTGTGCCCAGAGACCCCTGCCCACAGCCCCCTGCCCTCACCGAGGGCACAGAGCCATCTGCACACCCGGTCTGGGCGCAGAGACCCCCACCTTTGGGACCCAGGGTGTGGGTACCACTGCCTTGTCCCCACAGGGACAGGGACTACGATGACATGGACGAGGAGGATCCCTTCAACCCTCAGGCCCGGCGCATCGCCACGCACCGCCCGCCCCGGGGGCAGCTGCGCAGCTTCTGCAGCTACAGCAGCAGCCTGGGCAGCCAGAGCAGCCTCCACCCCCCGGCACAGACCGTGTCCAACGCCCCCGTCTCCGAGTACATGTGAGACCCCCAAGCCCCCACCGTGGGGAGGGAGCCATGCTGGGGGCAGGGGGTGGTGGGGTTGTTGGGCTGACGGGGGTCTCGCTGTGCCCCCCAGGAACCAGGCCGTGCTCTTCGGAGGGAACCCCCGCTACGAGAACGTGCCCCTCATCGGCAGAGGGTCTCCTCCCCCCACGGTACGGTGGGCGATCGAGGCTAAATCCTTCTGACACCCCGGGGGAGTCACCTTGGGGGGCCACTCTGGGTCACTGAGAGCCCCTCGCCAGGGTGGGACAGGGATGGGAGATCCTGGTCCCTCCTGCCCTTGCGGAGGACATGGTTCCCCCTGCCACTCTAACCCAATTCCCAGCCACCCATGGGGAGGGGGCAGAGCCACGTGCTGGGGAGTCCAAAATAACCCTCCCTTCCTGTGTTTCCTCTCCATCCTGGCTCTCAGAGGACGCTCCTGGCAGTCTCTCCCTCCACGTTCCCATTTCCCCGCTCGTTAATCCCGCCCTGTCTGGTATCGCGGCTTTATTTTTTATTCCTTGTCTTTTTTCTTTTTTTTTTTTTTGTCTTTTTCTTTTTTCTTATTCCTTTTTTTTTCTTTTTTTGTGATTTCTTTTAATTTTTTTGCATCCATTATTTTGGAGCTAAGTTGCCCATCAAGAGTAAGTTCAGCCACTCTTCCTTCTCCCTCTTTATCCCGGGGCAGCAGCCGTGTTCTCCCTTCCTCCCCTCCCCTTCCATGCCTCCCTCCATCCCCTTTTCCTGCTTGGCTTTTGGGATGCAGAGAGCTCAGGGAGGGGGGACAAAGGGCCACATTTTGTCCCCAGCCATGTTCCAGGAGAATTTTCAGCTCCCACATGTTGGGATGCTGGTCCCCATCTCCATCCCCAGAGCAGTGAGACCCCTCCCAGTCAGAATACAGCTCCAGGAATGCTGCCATGGCAGGAATACTGTGTCCCCCTCCTCCAGGGATGATTTTTTTCCATCAGGTGGAAGCTTGGATCCTATCTCACAGATCTGGCAGCTGGCGAGAGCCTCCTCCCGGGGGGGTACTCGAGTGGGGGGATTAATTGGAGCGCTTCTCCCAGCCCAGAATAGTCTAATTTACCCAGGATTCAGATCCCTGAGGAAAGACTTTCCCAGTCCAGAATAACAAACTCAGAATAATCTTCCTTAATGCCTGGCCGGGGTGGTCCTCCCTGTTATGAAATCCTGGAGGAATGTGATCCTGGGGGCCTGGGGGGCTTGGGCTCGCTGCTATCCCACAGGCAGATTTGGGATGAATTTGCTGCCAGGCTGGAGCCAGGAAGGTGGAGGATGAACTGGGAAGGGACAAAGCAGAGCTGGACAGGCTTGAAAGCTCTTGGCTTGGGGGGGTCTCATCTCCCCCAGCCCTCAGAGAGGCTGAGAGTAGGGCCTGACCCTCTCCATGCCCACCTGGCAGATTAATTTGGGATTAATTAATCCCAGGCACCTTTGGGGCGGCGCAGGGGCTGGGTGGGGTGTTTTGGGGTGCTGAGCCCCGTGTGTCCCCCCAGTACTCCCCGAGCATGAGAGCCACGTACCTGGCGGTCACCGATGAGCACGTCCGGCACCGCGGCGATTTCCCGGCCTAGGAGGAGATTCTGCTCGGGAAACCAAAGACCCCCGGAGAGCACGCGGTAGGAGACGCGGCAGGGGCTGGAGGACGAGCCCGGAGCCCCCCGGCACCCCCCTCCCCTCGGCAGCCCCCTGGACCCAAATCCTGCTGCCTTACGGGGTCCTGGGAGCACAGAGGGGCTGCTCGGTGTCTCCTTTCCCTGTGCCACCTCGGGAACTTTCTGGAGCACAAATCCCGGGACATGCTGCCCCCAGGTCCGGGCAGGGGCTCCCGTAGCAATGCAGCACCAACCACTAGTGATCCCAACCCCTTCTTGACACCCCTTCCCGGCTTTTCCAGCTCCCTGTGCCCCCCTCACTGCCCCCTGGCCGGAGTGTTCCCAGGCTGGGCAATTACAGATGTTTTGGCCTTGCTGGTTTTCCTTTACTTTGCCCCTGGGACTCGGGAGGTGTCAGAGGCGCTGGCTCTGTTCCAGAGCAGGGTCACTACAGTGGCATTGGTAGTGGGTTTTTGGGTGGGTTTAAGCTCTTTTTGGCTCCCCAGGGCAGGTGTGGGCTGGGGCAGGCTCCCCTCCTCCTGCAGCCCTGGAGTGGTCACAAATCCCCTGGGAGAGGGACGGGAACTTCTGGGGCATCCCTGGGGTGGATGAGGTGCCTGGGCAGTGACAACATCGACCTGCCACACTGGGGGGCTCACCCAGCGTTTCCAGGGCTCCAGGCTGAGGAACTGGGAGACCAGTATGAGCTGGACTTGGTCCTTTGGGGCTACTCTTCAGCACAGGGATCCCCAGGAAAGGTCATTTCCCCCCGAAGCAGGGATGGACCCCCTGCCCCATCCCACCCAGACCCCCAATGTGTGCAGACAGGGCAGTGGGTGTCACCCCATCCCAGGGCCAGGACATCCCCTTGACTCTCCCCTCCATATTCCCCATGACTAGCATCCCTCCTCTTGGGGAAAACCCCGAGAGATTGTTTTTTTTTTATTTTTTTGGCTTTTAACGTTTCCATGTAACGGTACTGGTAGAAGAGCTGTTGTAACCGCATGTGAACTAACCGAAGGACTCCGGCTGGGAGCTGGAGTCCGGCTGGATTTGTATGTGCCCTTTTGGGGGGAAAAGATAATAAACACTTGGACTAAATTTATCTCTCCGGTGCGTTTTTTTGGAGTTCCTTTGAATAACGGGGGGGTGGCGCGTTTGAGTTGACCTTCCCAACATGGCGGTCGTCACGTGACACCCGCGCACCGCCATTGCGGGGAGGGCGGCACGGGGCGGTGTCACGTGACGACAGCGCCGGCGTCACGTGGGTGGGACAAGCTGTTGCCTAGCAACGGCGACGCGTCCCCGGTTAGGCCCCACCGGGAGCGGGACGGGACTGGGCCCCACCGGGGCCTCCGCGGGGTCCTTTGTCACCTTGTGCTCTTCCATCACTCCATCCCTGCGTCTCAGCTCCGTTTTGGTGCTCCCTGAGGCTCCCGCTGCCTTTTGGAGCCCCCCTGAAGCCCCCAGGCCCTCTCAAGATCCTCCGTCCCCAGGGTCCTTGCTCACATTTGGGCTTTGCTGAGGTTCTCATTCCCTTTTGGAACATTTCTGAGACTCCCACTGTCTTCTGGGGCTCCCTAAGGCCCCCACTCCCTTTTGGGGTCCTCCTTCTCCCTCTGTATTTGGGTTTCCTTGAGACTGCCATTCCCTTTTGGGCCCTTTGATCCCTGAAACCTTTGCTCCTTCTTGGAGCTCTCTAAGATCCCTGCTCCCTTCCAGGACCATCTCTCTGTCCCTGAGAACCTCACCCCATTTCAGGGTCCTATCAGAGGCTCCCACTCTCTTTTGGAAATCTTTCTTTCTCCCTGAGGCCCCTGCTTCCTTTCAGGGTTCCCCAAGGCCCTCCACCCCTATCGGAGCTCTCCATCCCTGAGGCCCTCACTCCTTTTTGAGGCTCCCTTTGTGGACCCTCCATCCCCAAGCCCCCCACTCCTTTCCATTCCCTCCCACCATGGAGATCAAGTTGGAGTACACAAAGAAGCGCAGCGAGTTCGGGCGGCCCTGCAGCTTCGCGGACTGGCCGGCCGAGGTGACCGTGGACATCCAGCCGGACCCCAGCCTGGCTGATGACTTCATCCCCCAGGACCCCGTGGACTTTGGTCTGCAGCAGGCTCCTGAAATGGCCTTGCATGAGGTATGGGGACATCCCCCTCCCCAGATGAACACGGAGCAGGTGGAGGGGACATCGACCATGTGGAGGGCAGCTGGCCTGAGGGGACAAGGTGTGTCAGGAACGCTTTGGGCTCAGCGCCTCTGACCCCTCCGTGTCCCCCGTGCCCAGGTGAACACAGAGAGGGCACAGGTGTCGATCAAGGGTATGAACCATGTCGAGGGCGGGTGGCCCAAGCACGTCGACTACCAGAACCCGGAGCTGACCACCCGCTACCGGGAGGAGGTGGAGAGGGAAGAGGTCTACACCAGGAGCGTCCAGCGCCTCAGCTCCGTAAGGCCCTGCCCTGATCCCCCCCAAACCCTCTGAGCACCCCAGAGACACAGCCACGCTATCCCTGCAGGTGATGGAGCACTATATCAGGCAGAACAACGCCATTGACATCTACGAGGAGTATTTTGAGGAGGAAGAGGGGGAAGAAGAGGAAGAGGAGCATCCTTCCGCTAAAACCATCACTGTCCTCAGGTGGCACAGCTGGGGGGGCTCGCCAGAGCCACAGCAGGGTCAAACCACCTTCAAAGGAGGTGGAAAAGCTTTAGAAGCTAAATTCCAGTGGGTTTGAGATGGTTCTGGTGCGGTTTGTGGGTGGAGAAACCTGCTGAACCCTCCCTGCTCTATCACTCCATCCCTGCCCCTTGCCCTGCCCACGTGATTTGGGGATGGGAACCAGGGTCAGACTCAGCTCTGAGCACCTCCTGACAGTGCTTTTGGATTTTCCTTCTTATTTTTGGTGCCTCAAAGGTTAATTTCCACATCAGGGGTATTTAGGAGTCAGATCCAGTAAGATAATTGGATTTTTAGAAAGGTATGACTGGAAAGATGATGAAATCATCAACCCTTCTCCCCCCACCCAACCCCTGGGAGAATCATTTCCTGCACTCAAGGCTCAAGGGCTGCAGATTGGTTTAATTGTGATTCCCACAATTCCCTTTGGGAGACATTCATCCCAGGGATTTGCAAACTGACCTCTCTCTTGGCTGATCTGTCACCCCAAAGCGACCCCAACGTGACCAAGAGGATGGCCACGCACCTCTGCTGGCACCCCGACGCCAACAGGGCACTGGCCGTGGCTTATTGCAGCCTGGACTTCCAGGACAGCAGGAAAGACATGAGCTTTGATTCCTACATCTGGGATCTGGGTAAGGGGAAGGGCAAACCCACCAGTCGATAATGGAAGCACTTTGTGTCTCAGAGAGCAGGATGAGGCCTCGCAGCACCTCGGGGAGGGTCCGTGGGGGGAGGCTCCTGCTTTGCCCACACGGCAGTGCAGAAATAGGGAGAAATGGGAGCTGGAAGGTGGGAAATAACCACTGAAATTCCGCTACATGGCTCCAGAACAGTGACAGGCAGCAGAGCCTGGAGCCTTGGATGAGGTTCTTATCTTGATGTGGTTCAGTTGGGTCAATAATGGAAGAAAGAGGCAGCAGGAGCCCAGGGTGAGACTTGCCCTGATCAGTCCAAGCCTTGTTCACACCTGATGTACTTTGGAGTGAAAAGCACAAGGAAGAGGGGTGGGAATGCAGATTTTTGTACTGGGGGTCTGTCCCCAGGCCAGCTCCTGGTGGCATGTGCACCTCATCCCACAGGGCTGTGGCAGCCAACCAGGTGGGGGGCAGCGGAGTGGGCAGGGGGCTGCTTTTGGAGGGCTACCTTCACCCTTTGCTCTTCTCTCATCCTTCTTTGGCAGAAAACCCCTACAACCCAGAGCTCACCCTCAAGCCCTCGTCCCCTGTGGTGACTCTGGAATACAATTCCAAGGACTGGCATCACTTGCTGGGAGGCTGCTACAATGGGCAGATAGGTGAGGGGGGCTTAATTCTGCACCAGCCTGGCTCCAGCACTGCTGCACCCCTGGGATGTCATGGCAGCAGTGCTGCCACTGGGAGCACAGTGGAAGCCCTGGGATTTGCCTGGGGACAGGTGTGTGCTCACCTGAGTGGGTACCTGGGGAGCAGAGGACACCGTGCCAGGGAGCCCTTCACAGCACTCTGATGGATGGATGGATGGATGGATGGATGGATGGATGGATGGATAATGGATGGATGGATAATGGATGGATGGATGGATGGATGGATGGATGGATGGATGGATGGATGGATGGATGGACAGAGGGATGGATGGATGGATGGATGGATGGATGGATGGATGGATGGATGGATGATGGATGGATGATGGATGGATGGATGGATGGATAGATGGATAGATGGATAGATGGATGGATGGATGATGGATGGATGGATGGATGGATGGATAATGGATGGATGGATGGATGGATGGATGGATGGATAATGGATGGATGGATGGATGGATACATGGATAGATGGATGGATGGATGATGGATGGATGATGGATGGATGGATGGATGGATGGATGGATGGATGGATGGATAATGGATGGATGATGGATGGATGATGGATGATGGATGGATGATGGATGGATGATGGATGGATGATGGATGGATGGATAATGGATGGATGATGGATGGATGATGGATGGATGATGGATGGATGATGGATGGATGGATGGATGGATGGATGGATGGATGGATGGATGGATGGATAATGGATGGATGATGGATGGATAATGGATGGATGATGGATGGATGATGGATGGATGATGGATGGATGATGGATGGATGGATGGATGATGGATGGATGGATGGATGGATGGATGGATGGATGGATAATGGATGGATGATGGATGGATGATGGATGATGGATGGATGATGGATGGATGATGGATGGATGATGGATGGATGGATGGATGGATAATGGATGGATGATGGATGGATGATGGATGATGGATGGATGATGGATGGATGGATCTGGGGACTGAGCAGGGTGGATGCTGTGCTCCCACATCTCCTGGATGATCTCTGGGAAGCACCGGGTGAGGTTTGCTCACTGTTCCAGCTTGGACAGTGGAGGAAACATGACAAAGTAAGGAGCTGGGTGAGAGCTTTTGTTTTCCTTCCCAGTGTTGTGGGACACCAGGAAAGGGGGACTGCCCGCAGAGATGACCCCTGTGGAGTTCAGCCACAGGGACCCTGTGTATGGAGTGTGCTGGCTGCCCTCCCGAACAGGCACTGAGTTCTTGTCAGGCTCCACTGATGGGCAGGTGAGGGGCTGGGGCAGAGGAGGGGCCAGGGGCTCCTGAGGGGACTTGAAAGAGCTTCCTGTGCCCACTCTGCCCCTCAGCAGCACAAGATCCAGGCCCCCCGGGCTGGCATGGGGCAGCTGCCAGGCTCCAGGACTGCCAGCACCTTCAGCTGTGCTGGGAGCAGCCCCCACAGGCCCTGCTACGCCTTGTCCCCTGCAGGTCCTGTGGTGGGACATCCGCAAGATGTTGACACCCAGTGAGAGGTTGATCTTGGACATCACACGGGAAGATCAGATGAAGAATGCTCTGGGTGTCATCTCCCTGGAATTTGCAGCCAGCATGGTGAGTGTCCCTGTGCCCGACCTGGGCAGGAGGGGGAGCCCAGCTGGGCACAGGGCAGTGCCTGGTCACTCCTATGGACACAGCCCAGGGCCAGGTGCCCTCAGAAGAACTGGGGGTTGATGTGCTCCAAAAACACAGGGTCCTGCTGGCATTTTTGCCCCTAAACCCCCCAACAGTGGTGGGTCCCAGGGCTCTGGCTGCAGCAGGACCCTCCGGCTGCCCCCACACCGTGGGGTCTCCATCCTTCTGACAGCTACACTCTCCCACTCCCACCCCCAGCCCACCAAGTTCCTGGTGGGCACAGAGCAGGGCATCATCGTCTCCTGCAACCGTGATGCCAAGTCACCACCCGACAAAATCGCCAACATCTTCACGGGCCACGTCGGGGCTGTTTACACCGTGACCAGGAACCCCTTCTTCCCCAAAGTCTTCCTGTCAGTCGGTGACTGGAGTGCTCGGATCTGGACAGAGGAGCTCTTGGACTCATCATCAATTATGGAGACCAAGTAAGTGTCAGGGTCATTTACTTGGCCAGAAATCACCCCCAGGGTGGCAGAGTGTGTTCAGGGCAGGTGGCAGTGAGGTCTGGTCAGCTCTGAGTGCTGGGACAGGCCGGTGACTGAGGCAGGGCAGTGCCAGCGTGGCTGAGGGGTGGCTCTGCTGGCAGGTGCCACATTCCCTACATGCTGGATGCATGCTGGAGCCCCGTGAAGCCAGCTGTGTTCTTCACCACCAAGTCAGATGGTACCCTGGACATCTGGGACTTCCTCTTCCACCAGAAGGAACCTTCCCTCAGCCTCAAGGTGAGTTCCCAGCACCTCTGGGACCCTTGCATCACCCCAGGGCCGAGTGTCACCACCCACCTGTGCCCTCCCTGTCCCCAGGTGTCCAACGACCCCCTGCTCAGCCTGCGCTCGCAGGACAACGGGCGCATCATTAGCTGTGGCACCAGGCGAGGCACCGTCTCCCTCCTGGAGATCTCCCCAGGGCTCTACACCATGCGGAAGAACGAGAAGACCGTGACCTCCACAGTATGTGCCAGGTCCCAGCTGAGCCCCACACTCTCCCTGCAGCCCTGTGGTGTCCCCAGACACAGCACAGGGTCCCCTGTGCCCCCCACATCCCACTGCAGATGTTTGAGCGGGAGGCGAGGCGGGAGAAGGTCCTGCAGGACAAACATCGGGAGCGGCTGCTGCGGGAGGAGGAGCGGGCACGGGTCAAGACAGAGGAGAAGGAGGATACTCAGGCAGTGTTCAAGCAGGCCCAGACAGATTTCTTCTCCATCATCAAAGCAGAGCGGCGGAGGAGGGGCCAGCATGTCCCTGGAGAGGTACTGGGGACAGGACAGTCTGGTCACCACAGCAGGGACCCCACCAAGGGCAGGAGTCAGGGCCAACCTCTGTCTTTCAGGATGAAGAGGGCTAGGCAGCTGAAGAGTAGGAAAACCAGGAGGAAGAGGAGGAGGATGCCAAGGTCAGTGTGCTCCAGTTGCACCTTCCTTTCCCCGCCATGCCAGAGCTGCTGCAGGGACGAGGCGATATTATCCCTGAGCTGTGCAGCTCTCCTGAGCTCTCTGCCCTCATGGGCTCTCTGCCCTCGTGGGGTGACAGGTGGGGAGCCCTGTGCAGCCCCCTGACCCCACAGCTGCTCCCTGGCCTTTGCACCCTGATTTTCTTTGATGTGAATAAACCAGTGCTTTCCACATCACATTTCCTCTTTTGTCACAGCACGGTCGAGCAGAAGGTGAGAAAGTCACATCCTCCTGTTCCTCGTGCCCCTTCCTTGAGCCAGGATACTCAAAGCCGGTGGCTGAGCACAGCCAAGCACCCACAGCAGCATAGGGTGTCCCTCAGTGTCCCCAGCCCATGAAGCAGGGCACAACAGAGTGGCTGGTGGTAGCAGAGGAGTCCTTGTCTCCTCCAGGCCCCCTCCCAGCTGGAGAGCCCGGTGTCCCCACGGGAGCAGCCCCAGGCTGGGTTATCAGTGCTGGGTAAACACAGCCCTGCTGGTAGCACCCAGCAGCTGCCCCTACTGCCCTTAATTAATCATTAACGAGCTGCCAGCCACGCTGTCACAGTGATGGGGACATCACACAGATGGTTCCTTGCAGGCTGATGGGGAGCCCCTCAGAAGGACCCTTCCCCAGGCTCCACACAGAGGCTGAACCCACCCGTGGGTGAGCAATGCCAGGACGGAATTCAGGGGCCATTGCCCCTCCCTGCACCCCAACCCAGCCCTGGAGGTGCTGCTGTGCCCCTTCCCCAGGCACTGGAGTCCCATCTGTGCCTCTCCTGAGTGCCTGTGCAGCACCCCGTGCCAGCCCTGCCAGGGCTCTTTCCATGCCAAACCCATCCCAAGCAGGGACCCACATCCCCACAGGGAAATGCATTCGTGCCTGGATGGGTGTTTTCCTTCCCAGGCGTTCCATTAAAAGGAGCTGAGCTGGGGAGCAGCATCAGCCCAAAGATGCCCCACACGTCCCACGCTCATTTTTCACTTTATTAGGAAGGAGGTGAGGGTGCCTGGACAGGGATGGGGCAGTGCCACTGCCAGTGGGGACAGTGCCCCCCACCCTCCTCCACTGAGGGTGGCAGATGGGCCCCTCACGCCCAACCTGGGCCTCTCCATTTGCCCCCGAGCTGGACCCAGCTGCCCACATAGAAGGACCCCAGTGCTGCCTCAGAGGAAGGATGGGCTGTCCCTGTCCCCATCCCCACACCTGCTGGGGTCTGTGATGTGCCTGTGGGCTGCACATTTCACCTCCTGCACCCTCCACACAGGTCTGGGGCACTCCCAGCATCCTCCATCCCCAGGGACAGCGATGAGGACAGGACATGACAGGGGAACACTCAGGGAGAGGTGGGCAGTGCAGAGCACAGTCCTGGAGCCCCCCAGGGTGGGGACCCCCATCTACCTACAGGACCAAGCGTTCCCCCCACAGAGCTGGGGCTGGCACGGCAGGACCTGGCTGTGCCTCGTTACTTCTTTGCCTTGATGAGGGAGTGGTAGACGGGCTTGATGATGATGTGGAGGTGCAGGGAGTTGTCGATGAGGTACTCGGAGGTGCGTTTCTGCAGGTCGGCATGCGCCAGGAAATCAGCTGCCTCGTCCGAGCTCTGGTGGAAGCTGTAGGCGTGCTTGACCAGCACGCGGCCCTGCTGCCGCACGCCCACCAGCACCGTCTTCTGGAAGCTCACACCGGCAAAGTCAGGGCTGCTCATGGCCGGGGTGATGACGAGGCGCGGGCGCCCGTCCTCGATGCGCACGGGCTGGATGGCACCCGCCACCGAGTCCGAGTACACGGGGCGCAGGCTGACGGGCAGCCAGCGCGGCGAGAACAGCACGTTCCAGGTCACCCTCTTGCCGGAGTCGTGGCTGCTGGGCCCCAGCTGGGTCTGGAAGCTGGTGCTGCGGTCGTCCCGCGCCGGGTTGGTGATGACCCACTGGGAGCCCCAGCTGGGCGCGAGGTAGTTGCGGGGCAGGAACATGCTGCAGTTGACGTCGAAGTACTTGGCGAAGTGGAGCGGGGAGGCAGCATGGAACTGGAAAGCCTGGAAGAGCAGGTCCTGCACCGCGCCGCGGTGCCGCGCCAGCACCGCCGACTGCGCCTGCAGCCGGAACAGCTGGTTGGGCGCGATCATGGGGTAGCGGATGGCACGCAGCACCCGCTCGGCCACAGGTGCCTCGGGCTGCCGGCGGCTCAGCCAGCCCTCCACGGCGGTGTAGAGCTCCAGCTCGCTGTGCAGCACCAGGTCGGAGCGCTCCAGCAGCAGCAGCAGCAGCTCCACGCTCACCGAGCCCCACTCGGCACTGCCCAGCACCGCCGACAGGTTCCAGGCCAGGAACTGGAGGCAGCTCTCCTGCAGCGCCACATCCCCAACACGCACAGCGTAGTGGTACCAGCCCACCACGTGGCCCTGGCTCGACTCGCTGGCCAGGTGGGTCCTCATGTATTCAGCCACGCCGCGCTGCAGCCCCCAGACACGGTACTTGCTGGCCAGCTGGTGCATGGGGATGGCCTGGTGCAGCAGGATGGAGACCCCCCCGCAGTACAGGTACCTAGGACAGAGCATGGGGTGGTGACACTGGGGACGCCCATCCCTGGCAGCTCAGTTCCCAGGGGAGCAGCCTCTGCTCTGGGCTGCACCCCTCTGAGTATTCCCATTCCATGGGGCCCCCAGGGTTCCCAGGGCAGCATCTCCCCTCCAGTTCCTCCAGGCTGCATCCCGTGGGGTCCCCAGGGAAGTATCTCCCCTCCTTGGATGCTTCCCTCTGGGTGTTCCCATCATGTGGGGTCCTCACGGTTCCCAGGGGAGTATCCTCCCTCCCGGGCTGCATCCCTCCCAAAATGCACATCCCACGAGGTCTCTGTAGTTCCCAAGGGAACATCACCCTTCCTTGGCTACATCCCTCTGGGCATCCCTATCTCGTGGGGTTCCCCATGGTCCCCAGGAGAGACAACCCCAATCCCACAGTGGCCCCACGGACCTGATGAACTTCTCGAAGAGCGCGGCGGTCTCGGGCGGCTCATGCAGGGTCACGACGCTCTGGTTGCGCAAGAGGCTCTCGAACACCTCGCTCTGGAGGCTCAGCAGCAGCTGGTGCGTGTGGAACACCTTGCCCTCGTCGGAGGCAGCTGAGCGGACTCGCAGCACCGAGTCGCTGCCATTGCCGTTCTGCAGCAGCTCCTGCAGCCGCTGCAGCAGCGTCAGTGAGTGGTTGATGGTGGCTGCCGTGGAGTCCCCGCTAAAGTCGGCTTTTTGGGCTGCAAGGAGATGGGACCGTTCGTGCTGTACCCCGGTCCCAGGCACTGAGGTGGGGTGGGGTTACTGGGGGGCTGTGCACCTCCTCCCTCCGCTCCCCGAGTGCCAAAGGGCTGCTGGTGCCAAGGGAGTGTGGGGGGACAAAGGACATGGGCACATTTGTGTCTCTGAGAGCCAAAAAACTGCCTTTCTGCAGCAGAAGGGCTGAGACCACCATGTTCCTGGTTGGGGTGTGCTGGGAAATGGCCGGGTGCCGGCGGCACTGGCTCTCAGCCCGGTCTGCCTGTCCTGATCCCGTCCCCGCTGTGGGCAGAGCAAGCCCTGAGCATTGCCCCCATCTCCCGCATCCTGGATGGATACACGAGGGGACAGAGAGCCTGTGGGCGTGAGGAGTCAGGCACACTCTGCCCCTCACCCAAGGATGCAGAGCCTGGGGACACTGGGTGCCCTGGTGTCACGGTAGGTATGTGCTGGGATCCCAACAGGGACTGGAGAGGCACCTGGGAATGTGGGACAGGGGTCTCCATGCTCCTGCGGGCACAGAGATCCTTCCTTCCTCCCCTCTTCTCCCTCCCGGCACCACTCCCACCCACTTCTCAGAGCATCTTTCCCCCAGGAGGAATTTGGCCCCGTCTGTCTCAAATCCATCTTGCCTCTCAAATCCCGTCTTGCCGACGGATTACCCTTCCCAGCATCGGCTTAAGGCTGGCTGAGCAGGGATGGAGAAGGGGAGCAGGCACCCCATACCCCGCGGTGCTGGACTTCTCTGCCCGTGGCACCAAACCCTTCCCCGGGCACCAGCTAGCACAACCCAACTCCTAGAGTGCAGCACGTCATTCAGGAGCCACCTCCATCCCTCCCCAGCACACCGACGGCAGCCAGAGAGACACGCTCAGCTCTCCATCAGCCGCCGAGCCGCACCTCGGCACCCGGCGAGGGCAGCAGCACCCACGGCTCCGGGACCCTCCCCCCGCCACGGCCGCCCTTACCAGCTTGCACGGTGAGGAGGAGGAGGAGGAAGGCAGCGGCACAGCCCCAGCGGCGGGTGGCCACGGGCCGGGTGCCCGTCAGCCTGGCCATGGCGTCGCAGGCGCATCTGCCGGGTGCGGCACACGCTGCGCGCCCGGGGCTTATGTAGGCCACGCGCCCTCCCGGCCCGAGCGCCCGCGCCGCCGCATCGATTGGTGGAAACTGGGACCGGCCGTTGCCAAGGGAACCGCTTCCAGCCTCCCTGCATCCCACCCTGACCCCCAGCCCCGCACCCCGGGGTGCTGTGGCGGGCCACCCCGCTGGGCCACGGTTTGGGGACGTCGCCGTGTGGCACCTGCTGCTGGCACCGCCACGCCGGAGCCCCACGCGTGGCCGCAGCCCTTTGTGCCGGGGTCTTTGCATTCAGGGCACAGCTCGGTGGCCTCCCGCTCCCCCCGGCTCATGGGTATTCATGCCGGCAGCAGCACATCACCATGGCATCCGCGCTGCCGGCAGGAACTGCCTGCCCTTTTCCCAGCCTTTGCAGCCAAGAGGCCGCCCGTGCACCCTGTGCAGCCTCCCTGGCCCCCCGCCCGCCCCGACACCTCCTGGGGGGCTTCACCATGGGCCCGGGGTCCCCCCCAAGCCCCAGTGCCACAGGCGCAGGCTGGGGGTGGTGCTGGATGAGCAGGGGAGGAGCAGCGGTGTGTCAGCCAAGTGGTGTCAACCCCACTTTGGCTGTGGCTCCGGTGGCACCGTGGGGAGCCTGTCCGCGGTACCGAGAGGTGACCCTGAGGGATGACTGTGCCCTTTTTCGCGTCCCAGGACCCCAGGGGACACTGTGACATGGCCTTGGGATGGGGAACGTGGTGGTCAGGGGGCTCCGTGCCGAACCAGGGGCTTCAGCTGGCGGTGGCTGCTCAGCCCATGTGTCCCTTGGCATCAGCTTGCCCGGCCCTGGCGCTGTGCCGCCGGTGCTGCCGCACGGCCAGGGGTCCTGTGGTGGTGGCGGGGCCTTCTGGGGACAGGTTTGGGCTCACGTGAGTCACAGAGATGAGGAGCCCCGTCCCCTACACAGCAGAGTTTAAACACGGGCTTAGACGCGGTGTCCAGATGTTGAGCACGGGCAGATGTTGCTGCAGCTGCCGAGGGGGTGGGATCACCATCTGTCCCTGACCCATGGGCGGGGGGGCGAAGGACAAGCCACCAACTACCCCCATGCCACACTGCTGGGGCTCCCCGGCCCTTGCAGGGACGGGCAGGTGGGCGATGCTCAAGCCCTGTGCCCCCACAGGGCAGGGGACTCCAAAATCACGGTGCCAGCAGCGGGTCCAGCCCGGGCGGGTGCCCCAGCACCGTGGGGGCCTGGGGGACGGAGCCCCCGCCAGGGCACAGCCGGTTCACGGCTCACCGCGTCCTCCGACGCCTCATTTCACAACGCGCCTGATAAACAACAGCTTGCGGGAGCGTGTGCCCGGCGCGCCGCCGGCACCGTGCCAGCCCGGGCGGCACCCACAGCCCAGGGACCCCCGCGTCCCCCGCGGGGTACCAGCTGCTCACGGGGGTGACGTGGCCATGGGGGGACACGGGGGACCGCTGCAGGTCACCAGGGGACAGGGTGACATCCCCCAGCCCAGGGAGCAGCTGAGCTGGCCCGGAGATTGCGGCTGAGGCAGCGCAAGGCTGGCTCACCATAGCGACCTGTGCCAGGCAGCAGTGCCAGGGCATCGCTCCGCGAGCTGGGGGGGCCCTGGAGAGACAGAGCTGGATCCAGGGACCGGCAGGGGACATCAGCCTGCCCACCCCTCCCTATGCTGCTGGGGAAACTGAGGCACGGGCAAGGTTTCCTGGCAGTGGGCACTCCGGAACAGCCGAGGGACACGCAGGCAGCACACACGGATTCACACTCGTGTGCACAGTCCCACGTCACACCCCGTCCACACCCGCTCCTCTGCGTCCCCAGGGGCGGCCGGGGACCCAGCTGCCCACTTGTCCCCGCACCGCCATCCCTATTGCTCTGGGGTGGGGACGAGCTCTGTCACGGTCACTCGGAGCTTCCCAGGTGACCCCTTCCGCGGCCCCCGCCGGGCCCGGTGACGTCCCTGTGCCCAGCCAGCCCAGCCCGAGGCTCTGCCCGTGGCTCTGCCCACGGCGCTCTCCCTCCGCCCCGTGTCCCGCGCCCCGGGAGGCTGTGCCATGCTGCAGGTGCCGGCGAGGACAGGGACATCGGCAGGGACACGGGCACCAAGAGGGACACGGGCACCGGCGAGGACAGGGACACCAGTGAGGACACAGACACCGGAGAGGACGCGGACACCAGCGGCAACACGGACAGCGACAGGGACACGGACACCGGTGTGCCCGTGGGAAACACCAGACCCGGGGAAGGTGGCACCGCACGCCCGGTGGGTCGCACTGGGGCCACCCAGGTGAGAGCCCCTGTCCCGCAGGGTTTGGGGAGCGGCATCCCGGGCAGGGGGGGCAAAAGGGGTGCCCACAGAGAACCCGCCCCCCCAGCAGTGCAAAAGGAATCCGGGCTGGGAAAGGGTTAAAGCGCTCCGGCCGTGGCTTCAGCCGATCGATGCCCCAGTTCCGCGGGGGACGTGGGACCTCCTGCTGATGAACCGGAGCTAATTTGCAGTTAATTGGCACCCCTCCGCTCTCCCATCCTCCCCCCTGCATTTCCCTCGGGCTCGGCTTAGGATCTCTGCTTGGGTCCGGCCGGAAGTTCCCGGGTCGGGGAGGTAGGACCCCCGGGATCCCACACAGACTTCGGGCACTGCTGGGCGAACAGATCCATCACTGGGGATCCCGGAACGCGAGAGAGAAGTGACCGGTCCGCCCCGCGGCCCCGGAGCCATCGGATGTCTGTAGTGTCTGGGACAAGGGGAATTTGGGGTGCCCCTGGGGTCACACTGGGAGCGGAGCGGTGCCCCGTACCCCCTCCCTGAGCTCAGGACTCCCCTTTGCACCCTGTCCCCCTCCATCCCAAAGCAATCCCTTCAAAGAGCACCCCGCACCCCCCGGGCCCAGGACCCCCCTGCACCCCACAACCCCCGACCCCAACACCCACCATCACCCCAAACCCTCCCGCGGCACCGGGGCGCGGGGGCTGCCGGTCCCCCGGGGATGCAAATTTGGGGGGATTCTGACCAATCAAAAAGCATCGTTCTGCTCTGGCTAACCCCGCCCAGATTGGGCGGGGCCTGGCTGCCCTGAGCCAATAGGAGCGCGGAGCTCGGGAGGGGGCGGAGCCGCCCTGGGTTATGAATGGGCGAGGGCAGCGTGGGCACGATCGGGGCGTGGGGATCGGCACGGGGATCGGGCGGGATAGGGCCGGGACAGGGCAGGGATCGGGCACAGATAGCGATGCGGATGCGGATAAGGATGCGGATGCGGGCGGGGATGCGGGCAGGGCCGCTGCCAGGCTCCTCCAGCCCTGCTGCCTCAGCCTGATGAGCTGGAGAAAGACCCAGTTAGCAGCCTGGAGATGGCCACCCCACCTTTGGCACCACCGGAACCCCCCGTTGGCACCTCTGGGTCCTCTCTGCCACCACTGGGACCCGGCGAGTGGCACCCAGCCCGGGATGGTGGCCAGAGCCTCCCTCTGCTGGCACCTGCCCAAGAACATGGTGTTTTAATCCGTTTTTCTACAAAAACAGGTCTGAGGGATAAAAAGGGAGCAGCTCTGGCAGCGGGGGCTCTGCTGGGACATGGCACAAGGGGCTTGGAGGGGGCACCCAGGTGATGGTTCCTGTCCCCAAGCCTCCAATGGCATGTCACAGCTGACCTCCAGCCCAGGTGCCATCAGGACCCTCATCCTCCTGATGCTCCTGTCTCCCCTCAGAGCCAATCTGTGGTGAAATATGATGGTCCCAGTGCCCAACAGCACAGCAGTGTCTTGGGCACAGCCAGAGCTGGAGCCAGAGCCAGAGCTGGAGCGTTCACCCTGCCTGGTCGGCATCGTCCCCATCGTGTATTACAGCATCCTGCTGGGGCTGGGGCTGCCAGGTGAGAGGGCTGGGGGGGCTCTTGCAGGAAAGTTCTCAGGATGGAGGGACCCAACCTGCTCCCCCCCAGCCTCTGATCTGGCCCCAGTGCCCGGCTATGCCGCCCAGCCCCTGGGCAGGTGCCACCGCCACGGGGACAGATGGTATTTGCATTGCTTGGACTGACACATGGAAGAGATTAATCAGCGCAGTAAATCCCCACAGCATTGGGATATTTATAGCTCCCCCCAGCTGGAGCCTGGGCACCCCCAGGGTCCCCAGTGCTATGGAGGGGGGGTGCTGTGAGCCCCTGGCTGTCACCTCCACCCGTCGCTCTCCTCCCTCCAGTGAACATCCTGACTGCCGTGGCCCTGTCCCGCCTGGCTACCAGGACCAAGAAGTCATCGTACTGGTACCTACTGGCCCTGACCACCTCTGACATCCTCACCCAGGTCTTCATCATCTTCGTGGGCTTCATCCTGCAGACAGCCATCCTAGCACGGGCAGTGCCCAGTGCCTTCATCCACACCGTCAACGTGCTGGAGTTCACGGCCAACCATGCCTCCACCTGGGTCACCGTCCTGCTGACCGTGGACCGCTATGTGGCCCTGTGCCACCCGCTGCGCTACCGCACCGTGTCCTACCCACAGCGCACCCGCAAGATCATCGCGGGGGTCTTCGCTGTGGCGCTGGCCACCGGCATCCCTTTCTACTGGTGGCTGGACATGTGGCGTGACGCTGACCCCCCCACAGCGCTGGACACGGTGCTCAAGTGGCTGCACTGTGTCACCATCTACTTCCTGCCCTGCAGCATCTTCCTGGCCACCAATTCCATCATCATCCGCAAGCTGAAGAGGCGGAGACACGCAGGGGGTGGCAAGACCACAGCCCTTCTGCTGGCCGTCACTACTGTATTTGTTGTGCTCTGGGCTCCCCGGACCATCGTCATGATGTGCCACCTCTACGTGGCCTCAGTCAGGAGGGACTGGCGCGTGCACCTGGCCTTGGACATCGCCAACATGGTGGCCATGCTCAACACCTCCCTCAACTTCTTCCTCTACTGTTTCGTCAGCCAGACCTTCCGCCACACGGTGGGTGAGGTGCTGCGGGGACACCCCCGGCACGGTCCCCGCTGTGGCAGTGGCCACTTCCCACCCCCGGCCCTGAAACCGCTGAAGCTGCTGGGCAGCACCACGCTCTGAGATGGGGCAGTGCCCAGACAGTGGTCCCAGTGCCCATCCAGCCCCACACATCCTACCAGGACCCAGGGAGACCCTGCCATGTGGATGCCCACCCTCCACAGAGCCAGAGTTAATGCTGGTGGTGGTGGCAGAAGGACGTGGTTGTGCCCAGACACACATTTGGGGACATTGTGGTGCCCACCTGGCAGCAGCACTTTGGGATTGGCAGCTCAGCCCTGCCCATGCTCAGCCCCTCATGCAGCATTGGAACTCATCCAGGGAACTCCTCCAGGACATGCCCCAGCCCGGTAGCAGGGTTGTCACCAGGGGCTGCCCATGGTGAGGGGTGGTGGGCACGAGTGAGCTCCTGCGAGCCCTGACAAGGGCGTAGTGCCCACCAGGTGCCACTCCATAAAACTGCAGTGCTGAGACCAAAACTCTGCCTGGCTCTGGCTCCCTGTGGGCAGCTGGAACGGGGGCACCTTGCACCAGAATCTCTGGCACAGGGACCCTCTGCCCTGCCCACCCCTGTGCCCCTGCCCTTCTGCCCTGCTGGAGGGACCGCCCCTAGGGTCTGGTGTCCCCAGTAGTGGGGTCTGGACACATGGTACAATCCCAGCTCCTGGCTGGTCCCCACCCATTAATCTTCCTGGCAGCAGCACAAGGCTGCAGCATCTCCCGCCTGCTGCAGGGGTGTGGGTCACGATGCCCCCTTACAGCGGGTGCACCCAGTGCTGCCCTCCCAGTTACACCAGTGCCAAACTGGTGTGACACTGGACGAGCTGCCGTGCGCTGCCAGCCTGCCAGCAGGGGGCAGGGATGGGACACTGGAGCTGGCACTGCCGGGGGCTGGGAGCTGGCACCCCCAGCCCCCAAACCAGCCCTGCCGCCTCCCTAATTCCCCATAAGGTCCTTAGCGTAATCCCCCAAAACAGTCCAGCCTTTCCGCTCGGATTCCCTAGACGGAGCAGGGCAGACCCAGGGGTGCCCGGGGTGATCAAGGCCTCAGTTGGCTCCTGGCAGGGCACGGAGACACCCCCAGACCCCACCAGGCTCCCTGCCCACGCCCCGAGCCCTGGCTGTGCCCACACCGGGGTGGGATGGGGCGCAGCCTTTGCCCCCAGGGTGTGGGTCTGACCCACTCATGGACCCGCCCTACCCCTGCACTCGGATCATTGCCCGGCATGCACAGACCCCTCCCGGGGATGTCACCTCATCCCAGGCCGGATTCCTGCAGGGGGACAGGGTTAAAGCCCGACCCGTTGGCGCGGGGGGTACCTGGGAGGTTCTCGCTCCATTAATTCTGGCACGTGAGGAGAGCAGGACCGGGAAGGGATTAGTTATTAACCCGGCTGGCGGGCAGGGGCTGAGGGGCCGCGGGGCGGGGGGCTCGGCTGCCTCGGGAACCCTCGGCGGGAGCTCCGGGACTGCCACCGGCCCCCCGGTTGCCACCGGCCCCCCTGTGCCAACCGGTGCGTATTTACTTGGCAAAGGAGGTGGAAATGTGCTGACGGCGTCCGCCGGCGCGAGGAGCTCCGCTGGAAGCGGCTCCGAGCCCCGGCCGGAGCGGCGGGAGGTTCTGGGAGGGCAGCAGGGACCCCGGGACCCCCGGCTCCAGGCACGGCTCTCGCCTTCCCGAGGGGAGCCGCCGCGGAGACGGGGTTCAGCCAGCCGTGCCACCGTGCCAGCCGTGCCAGCCGCCCGTCCCTGCGGCTCCCTAGGAAAGGTAAGCCTGGAAAAAATGCGCCCGGCGTGCTGATGTTTTCGGATAGAGCCTGGCCGGGGTCCAGGTCCCGGTGCTGAGCGACATCCCAGCCCCTCACTGTGGCCTCTGTGCTGGGAGGACAGTTCTGCCCAGTTCCACCACTGGGATCGCGGCTCCCAGCCCACCCAGAGCACCGGGAGCTGGGATCAGGCTCTGCCCGCGCTGAAGGTCGGGGCCAGTGATCCACCGCCCCAGGAGGGGACCGAGGGCAGCACGTGGTGGCGTCACCCCCCACTGACCTCACACCCTGGTCGGGGTCTTTCTGTAGGACCTACAAAAACCCCAGGAGCAAGCAATGGGGGCTGGAAACCTGGGCAGGGTCCCTATGGGAAGGGGGAGAGGAAAACGCCCACAATGGGTGGGACATGAGGGTCTCCATGGGAAGGGGGATGAAATCACCCGCCGTGGGGGGAATGTGAGGGTTCCCATGGGAAAGGGATGAGGAAATCACCCGCCAAGGAGGGGGACGCAAAGGCAAAAGCCGTGCGGCCACGGGGCAGCCTCGGCGGGACGGACGCCTGCCGGTGGCCCCACGGGGGGTCACGGGGGTCTCGTGCTGAGTCAGCAGCCGGGAAATCGTCCGGCGGAAGGAAGCAGCCGGTGGAGAGGCCGGGCTGCGGTGTGGGGGCGGCAGGACAGCCGGCCTCCGCTCCCGGCACCGCTTATCCAAGCCGAGCTTTTCCCCGGAGAGGGAGGGCTGTCCAACCCTGGAGCCTGCGCTCCAAATCGCTGGGGAAACTGAGGCACGAGGGCCGCTGCAGAGCCCCTCGGCTGCACTGCCCTGCACGTGCGAGGGCAGGGATGATCCCATCCCGAACACCATCCCGAAGCCAAATGATCCTTAGGAAGAAGGGCGGGAGGGTGGCAGTGGCGCAGCTCTGAGCCTGGACACACCGTCCTGTCCCCGTGGGCTCCGGCGGGTGCCGGTCCTTGTGCCGCGGGTGCTGCCGGTTCCGGTGGGAGCCGGTCCTCCCACTGCAGGCTCTGCTGCCCTTTCTCCCCGGATTGTTTTCATCCCGGCCTGGATTGGGGCAGGCCCCGCCGGAGGCACATTGAACTTTCCTCTGCATCCTTCACCCTCTTGCTTCACCCTCCCGAAATAGCAGCGCCTGCCTGGAAACCTCTCCCAGGGCTGGCGGGGCCCCCGGGGTGCCCCACCTCTCGCAGGACTTTTCCCCATCCCCAGGGATGAATGTGACTGTGAGGTGTCCATCCCAACTCCAGGGTCGTGGCCACCCCTGTTGGGACAGGGACCACCGAGCCCTGTCAGTGCCCTGGCTGGGGCTGCCCTGGCCCCGGGCCCTCTGCAGAAAGGGCTTTTCTGGGGTTTTCTGGGTCCTGCTGCCCTGCCAAGGGCTCCGGCTTTATCCATCAGCTGACATTCCTCCGGGAGGCCCCTCCAGGCCGGTGTATCCTTACACGGTGGGGCCTGTGGAGCTCTGCTCCCAGCTCCCACCCCAGTGCACACCGGGGGTGGAAGATCCTGTGTGCATGACGCAGTCTCCACTGCTCCGTCCCTTATCCCCTGAGGATCTTTCCTGGTGGGCAGCGCTCAGCAGGGCCAGGCTGAGACCCCCAGACTCATCACAGCGATGGCCAGGTGGGCTCCATCCTGCTTCACCCTCAGCCCCCTCCGTGCCGCGGGACAGCCCTCCCGCTCCGTCCATTGTCCCCTTTCTTTCCCGGAGAGCAGCGCTCGGCAGAGCCAGGCTGAGTCCCCCCCAGACTCATCACACTGGTGGCTGAAGCCGCACTGACTCATCTCACTGATGACCAGGTGGGCTCCCCCCTGCTCCGCCCCCCCAGCGCGGGCTCCTTACCGCCCCCCGGGCCCTTCCGTACCCCGGTGCGGGACCCCCACGGTGCGGGACCCCGGTGCCCCCGCCCGGTGCGGCGGGGCAGGTCCCGGCCGGCCCCGATCGCGCTCCCGGGGCTGAGCCGCACCTCGGGGAGGGGCCGGGCCGGGCAGGCGCACGGTGCGGCGGCACCGGGGCTGGCTCGGCTCGGCTCGGCTCGGCACGGGGGGAGAGGAGTGCCGGGCACCGGGGGCTGCGGCCGGTGAGCGGGGCTGGGGCTGGGGGGGCGAGCCCCGCGGGACTGGGGGGCACCGGCAACGCCGACGGGAAGAGACCGAGACCGGGAGCCGTCCGCCCCCGCAGCTCCTCCGGCCGGAGGGTCGGGGGCGGCTCTGGCGGAGTTTTGGGGCCAGGACCGGGCGGGAGCGCCGGGAAGCACCGGGACGGTGCGGGATGGGGCTGCGGGAGGAGCGGGCGGGGGAGAGGCAGGGGGAGAGGGACAGGAGCGCGGCGGGACCGGGCCGGGGGAGCGGGGAAAGCATCGGGCGGTGCGGGGGACCGGGCGGGCGGTGCAGCAGGAGCCGGGCTGGGGACGCGGAGCGGAGGTAACCGGGCCGGGAGCGCGGAGGTTACCGGGCGCGGTCCGCAGAGGCAGAGGGTCCCCCGGCAGTGGGTGCGGGGGCACCGGGTTGGGGTGGGGGGGAAACCGGGCTGGAGGTGCGGTGGAAACCGGGCTGGGGGACGCGGTGGGAACCGGACGCAGCAGGGCTGCCGGTTCTACCCGCGGGCACGGGGACTCTGTCCCAGCGTGGTGCTGGGGGTCCCTGTCCCCATCCCAAGGCCGGGGATGCCCGGTTTGGGGTGCCCCTTGGGGGAGTGGGGGTCCCGGCCCCAGCATCTCCTTGCCAGGGTCTGCTCCCAGTTTCCTCCCCCAGCAGTGGGGCTGCAGCTTCCTCACTGCCTCCTCCTCCTCGTTCCCACCCTGGGGTAGCAGGAATGGGCTGGCAGCGGTGGGGACAGGGACCCCCGTGCCATTGTGTGCCATGCCATGCTGTGCCGTGCTGTGCCAGGCTGCGGCTGCCTACGTGCCAGCGGACTGGACACGCGACCTGCACTGGGCCGGTGCCCAGAGCCAGAGGAGGGAAGTGGGACGGGAGAAGTGGGAAGAGGAACGTGGTAGCACGCAGGGACACGGCAAGGGGACAGCACCGGCCCCAGTATCACATCTGCCGTCTGATCTGGGCCTGTGTTTGGTGCTCCTGAGAAGCCAGCGGGCACAGTGCTGCTCCCGACACTGGAAGAAGGGATCAGCACAGCCCCAGAGAATTCCCATATCGGGAGGGATCGTATGGGGCACGGAGGGGCTGAGCTTCCCCTCAACTGCCACCAACGTCCAAGGAGTCAATGGGGGACACGTGGCTGCCAGATCCCATTTGGGGCTCCTTGGCGACGTTGGGGTGAGCTCAGCTGTGCCAGCAGGGACAGGGTTCCTCGGGACCCCACTGCTCACCTTGGGATACCCAGTGGGGACCACAAGCAGGGATGCTCTGAACCAGGAGCTGATCCATGTCCCTGGTCCCTGTGCCCTGACCCCACCCTGTCCCGCAGGGTCCCTGGATGCCACGGTGCAGGATGGGCACCACGGCCGTGCTGCTGGCGCTCCTCCCCACGGCCACTGCGCAGCCCACGCCACCCTCAGGCTGCGGCCACGACCTCTCCTCCCTCTACTACAACCTCTGCGACCTCTCGGCAGGCTGGGGCATCGCTGTGGAGGCGGTGGCCAGCCTCGGCGTGGTGACCACCTTCGTTCTCACCATTGTCCTGGTGGCCAGCCTGCCCTTCGTGCAGGACCACCAGAAGAAGAGCCTGGTGGCCACGCAGGTCTTCTTCCTTCTGGGCACCTTTGGGCTCTTCTGCCTGACCTTCGACTTCATTGTGGGGCCGGATTTCTCCACCTGCACCTCCCGCCGCTTCCTCTTTGGCGTCCTCTTCGGCATCTGCTTCTCCTGTCTGCTGGCACACGCCGTGGCCCTCAACTTCCTGGCACGGCGGAACCGGGCCCCGCGAGCCTGGGTGACACTGGCGGTGGCCCTGTCCCTCGCCTCGGTCGAGGTCATCATCAACACTGAGTGGCTCATCATCACGGTGGCACGGCGTGAGGGCGGTCCCCCAGACCCCTGCCAGCTGGCGGATGCTGACTTCGTCATGGCCCTCATCTACGTCATGGCCCTGCTGGTGGCCGCCTTCAGCACGGCCTGGCCAACCCTCTGCGGCCGCTACGGCCACTGGCGCAAGCACGGCGCCTTCATCCTGGCCACCACCGGCCTCTCCGTGGCCATCTGGCTGGCGTGGACCATCATGTACCTGTATGGGAACCAGCGCGCCGGCCACAAGCCCGGCTGGGATGACCCCACGCTGGCCATCGCACTGGTCTGCAATGCCAGCGCCTTCCTCCTGCTCTATGTCATCCCCGAGGTGACACATGTGACACGGCGCAGCCCCGAGCAGGCCTTCGAGGATGACGGCTACCCCACACGCGGGGTGGGCTACGAGACCATCCTCAAGGAGCAGAAGTCGCAGAGCATGTTCGTGGAGAACAAGGCCTTCTCCATGGATGAGCCGTCCTTCGGTAGGTGCTGCGGCTCACCAGGGACCCTCTACCCCATGGCAGCGCTGCCAGCGGGCAGCAGGGACCTTCCTGGGGACCCTCGGGGATGTCCCCACTGGGGATGGCAGCGGAGGATGGGTGACAAGACGTCTGGCAGTGACCTGCCCGGCACTGGCGCCTGCTGCTGTTGTGGCTCCCAGGAACTGGCCGGGCTGGGTGTACCAGTTTGGGCTGAGCCCAGCAGCCACAGGGAGCTCCCTCCCCGGCGTGGGGTGCCCGCGGCTCCTGCCCCTCCACCCCGGGCCCCTGAGACCCTGCAATAACACGGGGTGGTGACAGTCACCCCAATGGGCACCGTGGGCGGGCACGCCAGGTGTCTGCACCCCACGGGGGAGGGAGGGTCCCCCTGCACCTGAGAGACCCTACAATAACAAACCATGGCCAGGCAGCATCCATGCCAACCTTGGGGACAGGAGTGTCCCGCGGGAAAGACTCAGAGCTGCTGAGTCAGCTCGTTAAACCTGCTAACGAGGTACAGGGAGCCCCAGTGGGTGGCAGTGGCTCCGTGGTGACTGTCCCCATGTCTCAGCAGCCAAGAAGCCGGTGTCCCCATACAGTGGCTACAACGGGCAGCTGCTGACCAGCGTCTACCAGCCCACCGAGATGGCTCTGATGCACAAGGGGACGGTGAGTGTGACACCAGGGGTCACATCCTCCCAGGCTTCCAACCAGAGCGGCTGGGATGGGGGACAGGGTGTGCGTGGGGGGGTTCCTGTGACCCCTGTGTCCCAGTGGCTGCTCTAACAGGGTGGGGACCCTCTGAGCCTTCCTCCCCCAGACCCTGTGGAGCTGGGGGTGCTCCTGGTGCTGTGACACCCCCGTGTCTGTCCCTCAGAGCGAAGGTCCCTACGATGTGATCCTGCCCCGTGCCTCCACCAGCCCCATGCCTGGCAGTGCCAGCTCCACACTCCGCGCTGAGGACGCCTTCGCGGTGCAGGTCCGGCACTCTGGCATCCCGAGGGACACCCGGAGCTGCCAGGTGGGTGAACGGTGGCTGTGGCGGGGGCAAAGTCCGGCTCTGCCATGGTGACGGCTCTGCCCGGCACCCACAGCCCCCCCCCGGTGGGTCAGGGTGCACGTCCCACTGGTGTGGGAGCCATGGTCCTCGTGCCACCCCAGCGCCACTCCAGTGCCACCCTGCTCTGCCCGCAGGTGCAGTCCCCGTACAGCAGGAACCGGTGGTGACGCCCCCGTGACACAGCTCCCGCAGTGCCAGCACAGCCGCAGCCCCTCTGTCCCACTCCCAAGGGCTCGCCAAGCCTCATCCCACCCTGACATGTGAATCCCACCCCGGCCAGCAGCCAGAGCCGGTTCCTGCCCATGGGATGCCTGGACACTGTCCCAGAGCCAGCGCTCCCACCTGCCTGTCCCACCTGGCCGTGGCACCCGCAAGCCGCCAGCTGTGCCTGGACCCCCACACCCCTGCCTCAAGGACTGGCTCCCGTGGGGACACCCCAGTTGTCGCCTGACTTCCTTCATGACGCACAGACATCCCATCTCCCCCAGGCCATGGACCCGCCAGAGCCGGGGAGCCCATGGGACCCTTGCCCTGGTTCCGCACTGACCCCCACCAGCCCTGGGGACCCCGAGCTGAGCTGGCCCCATCCCACTGCAGGGCATGAGGGGACACAAAGCTGTCCCCAGCTCTGCCTCCTGCTGTGCCTCAGTTTCCCCATTGCTGGGGAATGGGGGGGCTCCTGGGGGCCAAGGGGATCAGTGCCTTGCTGGGGCTGGGGACAAGCCCCCCACACCTCCAGCCGCCTTCTCGGTGCCTTCCCCCCTCGGGGCTCGGGGACCCCTCCAGGGAGTGGGGAGGGAGCTGGGCCCCTCACCCTCCTCGTGGCTTTCTCTGTCCAATTTTCTCTTCCCACTTTTTTTCAGGTCACCCCAATAAAGGTGGTTTTTCCTATGGTGCTGTCACAGGTGGCCTGTGATGGGGGGGGTCCCACTGGCTGCTCCCATGGGCTCAGCCCCACGTCCCCCTTTAGGGGGGAAAGAGAGAGCATGGAGGGGCACAGGGAGGGTCCTTGGCACCCCCATGCCCCCCAGATGGGGCTGCTGGGCCAGGATCCCATGGGCAGATGGGCTGCCAGGCGGGAGGTGGCACAACACGGAGGACGTGCCAAGGTCATGGTGGTTTTCCCGCTCGGATTGCCTTCCCCTCCACAGCCATTCCTCCTCCTCCGGGCAGGAAGCCTGCGGCCAGCACTGCCATGAATTATTCAGGGCTGGAACGGCTCTGTAGGGGCAGCGAGTGACCTGGTCTCCTTGAGCCGGAGCCGGGATGGCGGCGCGGGGGCTGCCGGTGGGCACGTGTGCCCTGCATGATGTCCACACAAGGGACACACAGCAGGCGTGTGGCACATGCCGTGGCCCTGGCTGGCACAAGCCCACGCTGCCGGCTCTGGGGACACGGCTGCAGGAGCCGGGTGTTTGCGGCAGGATGTGGCTGTGCCCCCCGGGCTGTGCTGCGTCACCTGTGTTTACCTGCTACCTGTGTTTACCTGGCGCCGGGTGGCAGCGGGGACATCGCCCAGCAGCACTAGGCACTCGGTGTCCCCAGGGCCGCTGTCACCGCAGCACGCTCTCTCCTCCTGGCCGCTGGCACTGCATGGCACAGCGTGTGATCCCCTCAAAGGCACCTCCACCTTCCCAGCGACACAGACGCGACACCCTGGGGACAGCAGCCACCCGAAAAACAAGGTGCAAAGACTGTCCCCACTCGGGGCTGGCACGGGACAGCGGAGTGGCTCAGCTCCCGTGCCCAGCCCCTCCGGAAGCTCGGGATCCCACCGGCCCCGCCAGCGCCGGCCGCAGCGCGGGGCCGGCCCCGCTCCAACAGGGAAGGCTTTGTGCCGGCGCGGGGCCGCGGAACAGCGGGGCCTTTGTCCGGCCAGGTGAGGGCAGACACGGCTGCGCCACGCCGGGAGCAGCCCCGGAGCCTCCCCGGAGCCGGGGGCTGCTGGGGGGGGTGGCAGGGCGGTGGCAGGTGGCACCGGGATGGCGTGGGTGCAGCAGCGGGGACGTGGCAGCACACCTGGCACTGGGTCACCGTGACCAGGGCCAGGTGGGGACATGGACATGATGCCCAGGGCAGGGCTGAGCGTGGCTACGGCCCCAGGGCTCAAGCAGTCACCAGTGGTGACAACAAAGGCAAGTGACACCATGCAGGTGAGTCCTGAGGGATGCTCCATGTCCCCAGCGCTGCCTCACTTTCCTCCCACTGGGAGCTGGAGCTGGCCAGGCACTGGGCTCTCCTCACGGCTGAGGAACGAGGGTCCTGCCCTCACCAGAGCCCTGCCAGGGCCAGCCCATGATGACAGTGACATGCCTGGGGCTGCCATCTTCCAGCCCAGCCATGACCCTAAGGAATCCCTAAGGAATTCGGAGCACAGACACGCTCACACCACCAGCTCCCACTGGCCCTTTTTACTCCAAACAAGTCCGTGGCACCGCAGGCACCCCACTTCAGCACTGAGCCGTGGGCTGTGGGGCGCCCCAGGGCCCAGCAGTGACACAGGAGCATCAGGAAAATGTCCCTCTCAAGTCCCAGGGTCCTCAGCGTGGGACCCTGTGCCCGGCCTGGGCGCGCTCCCGCTCCAGCTGTCTGCGCCTCTGGATGTCCCTGTAGGCCTGGATGACGCGCACCCGCTCCTCCTCCAGGATCCGCCGGCGAGCCATCGACACCACTGGGGGCACAGGGGACACAGGGGACACGGGGGACGCCTGGCTCTGGCACAGGCGAGGCGTCAGGAGGAGCTGCTTCCGTCCAGCCTGCGAGGAGAAATGGGACAGCTCAAAAGGATGAGACACTGGGACTGCGCTCCGAGGAGCTGTCACCAGGTCACTGAAGCCACCACCACCTCCCAGGTACCCAAGGGGTGGCATTGTCACCAGAGCTCACCTGCTTGGCAGGACCCCGTCCCCTGGGCCGTGAGGTGATGGTGGGTGGCTGTGTCACCACTTCTCCAAATGGCACCGTGTCTGCGAGTGAAGCCGGTGCCAAGGTCAGCAGGAGACCCTTGGGATGCACCACTCCAGCTCCCCCCACCCCTCCACATGCTGCCCCTTGGGGCTGGGGGTCACTTCAGCCCCCTCCACTCCATCCCCACCTTGGAACAGGCTCTTCTCCAGCATGTCCACCTTCTTCTCCTCCTTCTTCTTCCGAGCTTTTTCCAGCTTCTTTTTCTGAAACCTGAAGAGCCACGTTATGTCTGGGGCTCAGGAGTGGATGGGGAACTGGGCAAGGGGACAGGCCACAGGCATGGGCTGGCCCCATCAGGCTCCTGTGGCCTTGCTCTCACTCTTTTTTCCTCTTGGACTTCTCCAGAGCTGTTGCCTCCTTCTCAGGCTCCCGCTGGAGCTGGTTCTCCGTGAGGAAGAGGACGCGCTGCACCTCCTGCTCCATGCGGCAGATGTAGGAACGCTCTGACTCCCCCTTCCCCCTCCGGAACTTGGGCACGGGAATGTCCCCCGCGGCCTCAGGGCCCTTGGACTTCTGCTGCTGCTGCTGCTTCTTCTCTAGGAGAGACGGGTGACATTTCTGCAGCGGTGACACCCTGGGGGTCCCTCCAGCTGGCAGAGCATGGGCGGGACATCACTGGAGAGAGGAGGATATCCCATAGCAGGATCCAGCCATGCCACAGGCTCCTTGGCCACCTACTCGGGCCACCTCCATGTCCCACCTGCAGCCTGCTTCTTCCTGGGCTCTGGGCGCTTCATGGCCTCACGGCTCCGCATCAGCTCCCGCAGGCGGAACGGGATCTCCTGCTCGTCGGGGTGTTTGGGTTTCATGTTGTCCTTCTTCTCCTTCCTGGGGGAGATGAGCACAGTGAGAGGCCTCCAGGGAAACATCAGGACCTGAAGGCTGGGACACCTGGACACCGGGACTCAGACACGACAGGACACCGAGATCCAGGTATGGAAGGACACTGGGACTTGGGTGGGAAACTGAGACTAGAGCATGGCAGGACGTTGGGACCCAGGAACAGGGAGAGACCAGATCAGGCACGGGGAAATATCGGGACCCGGGCACAGGGAGAGATCAGCACGCAGCCCCCGAGAGCGGGACCCCCGCCAGGCCCCACCCGCGCCCCGAGAGCCGCGTGGGTGCAGGTCCCGAACCGGGAGCGATCCCGACTGGATCCCGCGGGCACTGACCTGCTCCGCAGCGGGACGGCCGGTCCATGTTCCGATCTCGGTCCCGCCTTCTGTCCTGGTCCCGTTTTTTGTCCCGGTCTCTGTCCCGGTCCCGCTTTCTGTCCTGGTCCCGGTCCCGGCCCCCGGCCCTGTTTCTGTCCCGATCCCGGTTTCTGTCCCTGTCCCGATCCCGATCTCTGTCCCTGTTTCGGTCCAGACCCCGGTTTCGGTCGCGGTCCCCGGCCCGGTTTCTGTCCCTGTCCCTGTCCCGGTCGCCGGGCCATGGTTGCACCGCTCCTCACGCGGCCGTTCCGCCGCCACTTCCGGATATCAGACCCCGCCCCCTGCTCCTTATTGGTCCTTCCGACGACACAGCCCCAACATTACTGACAGTGCCGGGCTGCCATTGGCTGGAGGAGCTGTCACTCGGGGAGGGGGCGGGGCCGGGGCATTGCGGCCGGATGCTGCTGCGGGGGGCGCGGGGGCTGGCGGGGGCGCGCCGGGCGGTGAGCGGGGCCGGGGGGGACACGGGGGGACAGCGGGGGGGACACGGGGGGACATCGGGGGGGACACGGGGTGCTGGGGACCGAGCGGGACAGGGGGGAGTCCGCGGGAGGGGCAAAGGGATGAGGTGTGAGCGGGGACGGGGGGACAAGGGGGTACTAGGGGGTCGTGGGGGGGAGTTCGAATGGGGAAATGGGGCCTGGGGGACGTGGGGGAGATGGGGGGCAAGACAGGAATGGGAACTGGGGGGGACAAGGTGGTGTTGGGGATGGGGGATGAGGCGGGTGCAGGGGGGTGTAGGGGGTGGGATGGGGGCAGGAATTGGGGGCGTTGGAAGGGGGATATGGGGTGATGGTGGTGGGAGGGGGCGCACTGGGAGCTGGAGAGTCCTGTGGCTGAGTTGGGGGTGCCTCATCCCCCCGTGCCCCCCCAGACTGGCATCAGGGTGGGGGTCTCGGTTCCCTGCAGCCTCCAAACAGCACCAGAGGAGGGTCCCCGCACCCCCACCCCGCCAACATCTGCGGCCCCCGGGAGCATTCGGACACCACAGCAAAGGCTGGCAGCACCTCGGACCCTCCAGGGAGTGACAGCAGGACAGCCACCCCCAATGGCGACAGTGGGGACCCTCCTGCAGCCCCCCCGATCCCTCCCCCGCCCACCCACTGCTGCGGGACCGGCTGCCCCAACTGTGTCTGGGTGGGGTACGTGGAAGAGCTGCTGGAGCGGTACCAGGACGGCGGAGCTCAGGCCTTGGCAGCCGTGGAGCAGCACGTGGAGGACGAGAACATCAAAATGATCCTCAGGATGGAGATCAGGCTGCGCGCCAGGAAGGACTGAGCCTCCCCTAGGCTCCCCAAACTGGCGGGGGACACCCCTGGGATGGCCAGACTGGATTTGGATTATTTATAGCGTTTATTGTGTGCTGAGCTTGGGATCCCAGGGGTGTCATGTGAGGTCAGGTCACCTCCCAGCTCAGAGGGAGCTGTCCTTGGGGGACAGGCAGCAGCTCAGGCTGTCCTGAGCCCCGGATTTCCCGGGAGCTGGATGCTGGCAAATCCCTGCCAAGGGCAGGCTGGGGCAGCCCCCCACACCCAGCCCTCCTCCTCTTGTGCTTCCAGCTAGAATTTAAGCACCTTGGGGGGATTTTCAGCACCTTGGCTGTGCCCTGGTGATGGGGAGGGTGGGGTGGCTGTGACAGACCCCTCCTCACTGGCACCACAAAGCCTCTTAGGGGCTTCTCCATGGGGAGGGGCTCAGGGGGGCAGCGTGTGGCCCCGAGCACGTGGGAAGCAGCACCCTCCTGTCAAGGACACTGTCTCTGTCCCTTGTGTCACATCCTGCCAAGCTGCTCTCCATGGTGCCTTTTCTTCCTCACCTCCTTCTGTCTCCATTTTAAATCCCCATAAACTTGTCCCAAAACCGCCCCCCTCCATCCTCGGGGACTCACAGCCATTGAGACCTGCACAGACCATCCCCTCATCATCCCAGGACAAGGTCCCCAAGAAGCCACCAAGCCCTCGAGTGTCACTCACTAACGAACCCCAATTAACAGCCAGGCTCTGCTCTCTGCCAGGGAAGTAGGTGGTTCTCCATGGAAAACACTCCTGGATCCCTTTAATCCTATTTGTTGGAGCCCAACTAATTGCAATTAGTGGCAGGGGCTGAAGTTCAATTAAAGTGTGCCAAGATTATTCCAATTTTAATTGCTTTAGTGCTGGATTAGGGAAGCTTTGGAGTGACACCGGCCATGGGCAGGGGCTGCTGGACCCTCTCTGGCTGGGACCAGGACCCCCACCCAGGCCAGAGTAGAGACTGGGATGGGGGTCCCATCGCTCCCTCTGGGATCAAGGGGCACTGGGGGAATCTTTTTGGGAATGGAGATCCCGCAGGAGAGGAGGAAGGATTCCCCCCACGTGGGATTCACTGCCCACCCAGCACTGGCAGGACTAATCCTGACACCTCCTCCCCACCAGAGCAGGAGAAGGACACCGGATTACCCCTTGGGAAAGAAGGGAGGTAAATAATCCTATTACCCCTGGGCAGGATAAATCTCCCTCCCCGAAAAGCCCCCCAGAGCGTCTCTGGGCTGTGGGACAGAGGGAGCCGGACAGAGGGAGCAGCTCTGGCCTCGGGAAGCGTGGGACTGTGTGAGTCAGGGATCTCCAGGCTGGGGTGGGACACGGGGTTGCTTTGCTGCTCTTCCTGCACCCAGGAACATCTCCCGGGGTTGGATCCTTCTTCCCAAGGCCTGTGTTCAGCTCTACAGCAGGGCCAAATCCCTCCCGCTGGTGCCAGAGCCGGGGCTGCAGAATTCCTGCTCCTGATGCTGTGGGCCATCCTCTGCTCCCCCTTCCCGGCCCAGGGTGCCCACTCCAGCAGAGACTCCACAGCAAGCCTGGGGGGTCCTGGCGGTGCCCTGAGGTGTCCCCAGGTGTCCCAACCACATTGGGGTGGGGGACAAGGGATGAAGGAGCAGCTCTGGTGCCCCCCGGGATGCCCTTCCCTGCTTTGGGGATTAATGGCTGAGCTAGGCTGAGTCAGCATTGTGGGGAGGGGGCTCCGCAAAGCCACTCAGGGACTGGGCGGGAACGGGGGCACAGGGTGGGAGGAGAAGCTGGTGCCCCCCGTTTCCCCCCAGTGGGCGTGAGGAGCGTGCCAGCGCCGGATCCACCGGGAACGCCGGGAGCCAGGGCTGCCAGCCCCCCACAGCCATGAGCCTGGAGCCCCCCAAGCTGGAGGTCAAATCGGCCACGAGGGTGACCGGGGGACCCGCCACCCCCCGCAAGGGACCCCCCAAGTTCAAGCAGAGGCAGACAAGGCAGTTCAAGAGCAAACCCCCCAAAAAGGGGGTGCAGGGGTGAGTGGGGAAGGGTCCTGGGTTGGGGGGAACCTGCTTGGGGGTCAGGCCAGACAATCCCTCTTTCCTTGCAGGTTTGGTGATGACATCCCTGGCATGGAGGGGTTGGGAACAGGTATGGGAATCCCACCCCCCTTGGCAGTGAGGGGTCAGGGGCTGGGCGGGGTCATGCTGCCACAACCTCTGTCCCCTCTCTCCTCAGATATCACTGTCATCTGTCCCTGGGAAGCCTTCAGCCACCTGGAGCTGCATGAGCTGGCTCAGTACGGAATCATTTAGGATTTGGGCAGGCTCCCCAGCCCCGTAGTGCTGTGTAGGTCAAGGCCCTCCTGCACGTGCAGGGCATTATCATTACATATTGTCATTATCATATATTATCATTAAACCCAAATGACCACAGGAGTTGGCATCCTGGGCTGGGGGGGAGGGAAAGTGGCTCCCCACAGCCTGGGGTGGGATGGGCAGGACACAGATGGGTTCAGGATTCTGACAAAGTTTATTTGGGGCTGGACCAGCACCCCAGACATGCCCAAATCCCCACTCCCCTCACTGCCACAGAGGGACAGCCACAGTGTCCCTGCACACCCTCAGCAGCTGCAGCGGTGGCCACGGTGGGATGGCCAAGACACAGATGGGTTCAGGATTTTGACAAGGTTTATTTGGGACTGGATCAGCCCTCCACATATCCCAACCCCACCGGTGCCCTCACTCCCACACCCACACAGCTGTGATATCCCTGAGCACCCTCAGTGCCATGAGCGCTCCCACAGCCTCCACCAGCACCAGGACGGTGGCACCAGCGGCGATGGCCCCGGCCTGGCCCCGCAGCCACGCACCCAGCGCAGCCCCACAACCCTCCGTGTGCACCATGGCCCCGGCTGCCGCCGCCCCCAGCCCCAGCACCCCAAACCCGCACTGGGCGTTGGGGACGGAGCCGTTCTCCAGCGGGTCCTGGCAGCAGGACGCTGGGACACCGCACGCCTGCACCCCCGGGGCGCTGCAGTTGAAGTACCTGCGGGATGGACACAGAGAGATGTGGGGTCATGCACATTTGGGGTGCAGGGATGGGTTCTCCCATGCCCCCCAGCCACAGAGCTGGACACCAACCATGGGTCCCAACTCATCCCTCTCTTTTCTGGACTGTCCCAGGGCTCCGACCACCCCAAACACGAGTCCCCAGCACAAACCCCACAAGGAACAGGGGGGTCTTCAGCCCCTTCCTCACTACACCTGCCCGGCCCCGACTCACGGGTTGCTCTCCCAGTCACGGTAGGACTCGAGGCCGCAGCACTGCAGGCTCCGCTGCACCTCATCCACCAGGAACTGCAGGTCAGGATCCTCCTGGTAGCGCAGGAGGCAGAGGAGCAGGAGGTCCTGCAGAGCGTCCCGCAGCCTCCGCCATGCCAGCAGCAGCAGGAGCCCCCCCAGCACCTCCAGCCCCCCGAAAGTCAGCAGAGCACCCAGGAAGAAGCGCAGCAGGCAGGGGCTGGCACGGAAGGCACCCAAGCAGCCAGCCAGGGACACAGCGCTGGTCCCCAGCCCTGCCAGCACGAAGAACAGCATGGGGTCCGAGCCCAGGGGCACCCCACGCTCCCCCCCAGGCAGGGGGCCCTTGGCCAGCAGCCCCCAGACCCCTACAGCCAGGACCAGCAGCCCCAGCAGGAGGAAGAAGAGGTTCCAGAGGAAGGCCAGGTAGCGCACGCAGCGGCTGAAGGGGCTCAGCTTTGGGGGGCTGGGGTACCACACCCCGGGGTCCTGCTCAGCCGTGTCCCCAGGCAGTGAATGGCCATCGTCATCATCATCATGGTCATCATCAAAGGAAGAGTAGGGCAGCTCCACCAGCCTCGATGCCTGCACGGACAGAGGAGCCACTCTCAGCCCCCCAGAAATGCTCCTCCAGCCCATGTACCTCGTCCCTCAGCCAGACACTCTCACAGGCTCCTGGAGCCACCCCACCTGCCCCGGCTGAGCCCCTCTGCGCAGGGAGCCCCAAACTCACCCCTGCTCATCGCAGGGTCTGCCCCTAAGGGACCCCCAGGGATGCAGGATGGAGCACAGAACCAGCACGCTGGTACCCAGGGTTTGGGGACACGGGGTACACGGCATTACCTGGGGCAGCAGCCGGGTGCCCTCCCCGCGGGGCTGGAACAGCCGGACTCTGCTCAGCGCCATCACCGTCACCTCGCGCCCGGACCCCAGTCACACTGCCATCATGTGAGGGGCTGAAGGCGGGCTTAAATGGGGCTGTGAGTGCCGCCCCACAGCTGGGCACGATCCCCCTGCCCACCGCCGCAGCTGGCCCCGATCCCCCCCTGCCCCACAGATGGATCCGATCCCCCCCTGCCCCACAGATGGATCTGATCCCCTCCCGGCCCCACAACACCGCGGGGCCCCGCCGAGGGCACCGGCGGAGCTGGTTGAGCAAGGAACCAAAGAGCGAGCGCGGCAGCCGGGAGGGACATCTGTGTGTGGCACCGAGGCAGTGTGGGGGACCATTGTGTCGGTGACACCGAGGCAGCGCGGGGGGACCCGTTGGTGGTGGCGCCAGGGTAGGAACCTTTGTGCGGCGGAACGCGGGCGCCGGGCGCGGGGCCGGGGGGGGGCGGGCGCGAGGGCGGGCCGGTCCCGGGAGGCGGCGGGCCGGGCCGGGAGGAGTCGGGCAGGGCCGGGCAGGGCCGGGAAGGGCCGGGAGAAGCGGAGCGCGACGGGCCGGACTGGGCCGTGTCTGTGCGGCGCGGCGAGCCCCGGGCCCGCGGGCAGCGCCATGGCCGAGACGATTGTGAGTGCGGCCGGGGGAGGGGCGATGAGGCAGCAGATTCCTGTGGGGCCGGGACGGGGCACCGGGCCGGGGGGGCCGGGGCTGGGGCCGGCCGTGTCCGGGCCGGGCAGCCCCCCGAGCGGCGCCTTGGGCGGGTCTCCCGTGGTTTTCCCCCGGGGGTCGGGGCCGTGACCCCGCGGTGCCTTTCAGCCCCGGGTGGGGGGCTCGGGAGAGGGTGGAGAAGGCGCTGCTCCGTCCGGTGAAGGGCTCCCGGTCCCGTCCCAGCGGGCTTGTGCCCGGGAGGGAAGTTGGGAGAGTGGAAAAGGACTCTTGCGGGGTGACGGCGGGACACGGGCAGCTCCCCGTGTCCCCCTCCCGTGTCTCTCCCGTGCCCGTGTTCCCCTTCCCGCACACGCCACCCTCTGCCCGTGTGCCCGTGTCACACAGGAGCAGCTGAGCGTCCCCTTTAGAACAACTCGAGTCCCTCCGCTGCCCCTCAACACTCCGGGGACACCGATATGTACATTTTTCCCTTCCCTCCCTGTACCCGGAGGATTCCCGTGGCCATTTCCCCCCAGATCTGCCAGCTGTTGCCATCCAGGAGCTCAGGTTTCTCGGGAGCAGCCGGAGCCCCGTGTCCCTCCCCACTTCCTCATTACTGGGGCTCAGCCACCACCAGTGCAGTGCCCAGTAACACCAGTTGGGCCAGTGCCTGTGTGAATAACTCCCCCTTGGAAGCTCTGATCCACCCTCCTGAAGGTCTAATTCCATCTCTGAGGTCAGAGTTTTGGCCAAAGGTGTTTTCCTTGGAGCCAAGTCCTGCCGAGAGCCCGGAGCATTGGAATGATTCCCCCCATGGTCGCAGACGTCACCCAGTGCCGCCCCAAAACTGCTCTCCTGGATGTTTCCAGGCCTTGTGAAAGACAGAAACAGGGAGGAGCAGGGGAGTGTTGGGCTGGGGGCTCAGGGTGGGCCCTGTACCCCATCACTGACTCGGTGTTCCCTCATTCCCAGATTATCCGTGTGCAGTCGCCGGAGGGAGTGAAGAGAATCACGGCCACGAAAAGAGAAACGGTGGCAACGTTCCTCAAAAAGGTACCCCAGGATCCACTGTGCCTTCCCATGGGATGGGGCAGAGCTCCCATGGCTCTGTCCCGTGGGTGATGCATGTTTAACCTCACTGGCAGCAGCCAGGGACAGCATTCCGTGTGGAAAAACACACTTTGATTGGTGTGGATTCTGTTGTTCCAGAGGGAAAATAACAAATTTAAAGAAAAAACTGCCTCAGCTTCTCCGTTGGGGTTTCCTGGGGTGGGAACTTTCCTGGGAAGGACCCTTTCTAAGGTTCTCCCAAAAAAGTGGCAGCTGGGAAGCAAAAGGGGAGCTGTGGGATGATCTAACCTACTGCTCCAGGCAGGATCCAGGCCTGGCTGAGCTGCTGGATGTCGGCTTGGAATATTATTTGGATGTGCTATGTGTGCCCCCAGGTTTCCAATATGGATTTGGAGAGATGAAGGGAGGGATTGAGTGAGATCTCAGGAGGCCCTGGGCTCTCCTGGGGAGGATTCTCACCCAGGGGTGATGAGAACACGCCGTTCCCACTTCCCGAGGGAGCTCTCAGGATAGGTCTGGCTCTGCTGTGATACAGCTACTCTGTGATCTTTAGGAATGAGCAGTTCTCCATTTTCTTCCCTCCTGGGACTCATGGAACCCTCAGACTGGGGGTTCTTTGCTCCATGACGTGCATTCCCAAAGGGCTGGGCAGGTTCCCATTCCCTGTGAGAGAGAAGGGAATGGGAGCAAGTGGAAACCTTCCCTTTGTGAGTCACTGGCTTTGTTTGGAGCTGTGGCCCAGACACAGCAGCATTCCCTGACAGCATTCCCACCTGGCCAGGAAAAATCCCAGTGTTTTTCAGAGCTGGCTCAGGGACACTCCCTGCAGCCTCCGAGCAGCCCCAGCCAAGGGAAGAGGAGCTCCCAGGATCTCTGGAGCCAGTGCAGAACAAGCTGCTGCTTTCCAGGGCTCAGGTTACCCGAGGGAACAATCGGGCTGGAAAACACTTCCTGCCAGGAAAAAAAGCACCTGGAATTGCCTGTTGATCTGGGGAAAGCTCTGTCCTCTGGCTGAGCTGGAGACGAGACGTGTTTGGGTTTATTTCCTGCTGCAGGGTTTGCTTGGAAGAGAAAAGTGGCAAATTTTCCCACCTGCAGTCTGTGTTTTATCTAAGTCCAGGACTCTCCTACCTGTGCTGTGGATTTTAATGCTGGAATGTTTACCCAGGGGGTGGGCTTGGTGTTTAGGGGGACAGCTGTAATTAGAGAGGTATCAGATTGCTGCTTCCATACTAGGAATTAACCTGGATCTGCTCCAGAAGTGTTCAAAGAATGAGGGGCTGGAGAATCTTCCCTGTCTCCTGTGGCCCATCCTGGGGAAAAGCACCAAGAAAAGTCACTCTGGGTGTGCTCAGGGTAGAGTCAAGTCAGGAGTCAGCTCAAACCTGTTGTTAATGTGTTGTGGGATTTGTCTGCCCCCAAAAATGGAATTCTGTGGCCTGAGGAGCAGGAGCTGATCTCTGTGAAAGGGTCCCATTCACAGGGATAGCTCAGTGCTGCAAATCACAGTCGAGCTGACGGGAAAAAACTGCTTTTCATGGCCTTGCTCATGTGACAGCTCTTTGTGGCTCATCAGATTTGTCCTGTGGGCAGGATCCTGTCCCTGACTCCGACTAAAGCCATGGGGATTGTTTTTATTAATAAAAATAAAGGCCTTTCACTTCAGAATTTAGGGCAAAACCTGTGAGATAGACAAACTTTAAACACCACTTTTACACTGATGGAGTTCTCAAGTGGCCAAATGTGCAAATTATTTTTGCTGGGAAGAGGTGTTGGAGTGATTCCAAGTAAATCAGCCTTAATCTGAGCTGGGAAAACCTGCCTGGGGACTGAGGGGTGGCTGCTGTGGGGGTGAATTTCATGGGAGAGAGGAAAAAAAGGGGGAAAACCAGACAGAACAGCAGGAAGAGGTTGAGTGAAGCAGGTGGGAGGTGGGAGTGGAGTTGAGGGCAAAAGATCTGCAGAGGTGAAGGTGTGGATTGTGGAATTCTGGTTACAGGAGGATGGGAATGACCTGGTGGTGTGTGCTGGTGCAGCTGGAGCAAGAAAAGTGGGATAATGGAGAAGTTTCCCCCTCCAGTCATGCAGTGCTTGCCTGGCTGTTGCTGAAACTCTGCATTTGTGTTGTGTGAGGCAGAGACAGTTCTGGTTAAGTTGTTCAAGCTCCTGTTTTAATCCATTGCTTGTGTTTCCATCTCTGTTATCCCGAGCTCAGGAATGGGGGTGAATTGAGCCGAATTTCTGCAGTAGAAGTTCCATGGGAACAGCTCTGGCTGTGAGCCCCTTTCATGAGGCACCTCACACCTTATCCTCTTCCCTGTGTTTCAGGTGGCAAAGGAATTTGGGTTCAGGAATAATGGCTTTTCCGTGTACACCAACCGGAACAGGACCGGGGAGATCACGGCGGCGCAGAACAAATCCCTCAACCTGCTCAAGATCAAGTGAGTCCTCATGGGGAGAGGGCTCTGCTTGGAGCTTCCAAAATGGGAAAAATCTCATCCCAGCTTCCAGAGTCACTCCTGGGATTGGGGAGGGAGGCAGGGCCTTGGCGGCCCTGCTGGAATTGGGGTTCACAGTGACACGGGAGAGGTGGTGGCTGTTCCTTGGGTTACTCCTTGGGGTGTGTTTGTTGTGGGAAGGCTTCATCCCAGCTTTCCCTCCCTAATCCCTGCTTTCACCTCTTCATCCCAGCTTTCCCTCTCATGCCCCCACTTTCCCTCTCTAATCCCCAACTTACCCTGCCTTATCTCCCCACTTCCCTTCCTGTATCCGTGTTTTCACCCTTTCAACCCTGCCCTCCCTCCCACATCGCTGCTTTCCCTCCACCACTCCTCTTTCCCTACCTCATCCCAGCTTTCTCTCCTACATCCGTTTTCCCTCCTTCATCCCAGCTCCCTCCACCATCTTTTTCCCTCAGTTTTGTCTCTTGATGGAAGGATTGCATTTATTGCAAATAAAAGCAGGAAGGGGTGGCTCATGGAGCAGCTTCCAACTGCCACCTGTGCTGGTCTGGTTAGAGTTTGTGCCACATTCCATGCTCTTCCATGGTCCAGGAAGTTGGCTGCCTGCTGGGAAGCACCTCCAGCTTCCTGTGTGTTGCCTCCCACACCTCCCACTACCCATGTGCTCTTTCCCACCCTGCAGGCACGGGGATATGCTGTTCCTGTATCCCTCAAGCCCGGCTGGCTCCTCCTCAGAGACCATGGACACCTCTGTCTCCCAAAATTCCCGGCCTGGGGGGGCCCCCCAGGTGGTGGAAGATGAGATTGACCAGTACCTGATCAAGCAGGATGGCAAGATTTACCGGAACCGAGACCAGCAGCTGTAAGTGGGGGTGGGTTGTGTTCCTGCCCGTGGATCTGGGTCTCTCCAGAGCTTGGAATGTCATGGCCAGCCCAGCAGTCAGGAAATGTACTGTGGGAACTGCTCTTGACTCCATCCTGAGTGCCCTGGGGACGTTCACAAGGGAAAACAGCCTCTGCCATTGTCCTGGGAGGTTCAGTGGAGCACTGGTGAGCCCAGGGAGGAAGCAGATGGCCAAACCCCAGGGTTTTTGGCAGGAAGGACTTACTTGGAGCAGCCATTGTTCTGATTGAGGCCCTGATGCTTGTGCTCCTGGCTTTTGTGCTCCTAAAACATGTGGAATCCTCTAGATTAGAATGAACTCTCTGCATTCTTCCTGGGCAGGGTCAGGTGGGATATTGGGAAGGAATTTTTCCTGTGAGGGTGAGGAGGCCCTGGCACAGGCTGCCCAGAGAAGCTGTGGCTACCCCATCCTGGAAGTGTCCAAGGCCAGGTTGGACAGGGCTTGGAGCAACCTGGGATAGTGGAAGGTGTCCCTGCCCATGGCAGGAGGTGGAATGGGATGAGCTTTAAGGCTCCTTCCAACCCAAACTATTCCAGGGTTTGCTGTCCCAAGCAGGGGCACTCTGTGCTTTCAGATCCAGCCACTCCTCATAAAGGAAAACACGGAAGTGAAGGACTGGAAGTATCCAATGGCAGAGGTTTGGAAGTGGCACTTGGGTGTCTGCCTGCTCGGTTTCTGGCTTCCCTTCATCACGTGCTTGTCTGACCTCTCTGTGAAACCAGGGAGTCCCTTTTGCTCACAAAAATGCACCAAAGTCCAACTTCCCAAAGCTCTTCCGTGCAAGAGGCTTAGGAAAACAAAGCAGCTTCTCTTTTGTGTAAAAACAACACAGCAACGAGTTAAACCCACCCAAAATCTGGTGCTGCTCAAACATCGTCTGCAGGGAGAGGTTTTATTGCTCAGTGTAAATGACCCAGTTGGGTCCTGGTGTCTGGACTGGTTGCAGCCTTGGGGCTGGAATAAGATTCCTGAAAAGGTAGGAAGGAAAATTTTAAAGGCAGGAATTCCTGCTAAAACAGAATGATTTGTGCTTCCCTGTGGTGTTGTCCTCCACGTGGTTTATCTTCAGTGCTGCAGCAATGAGGAAGTTTGTGGAAAATCCTCCCTGACCTTCCCAGGCTGACCATAAATGATGGGATGTCACATCACTGGAGCAATAAAGGCAAACCCCACCACTCTGTGGCAAAAACATTGCCTTGAACTTGCCCACATTTTTCAGAGGAATCGATGAAGTTGTTCCTAGCTGGGAGCCGAGGCCCAGGGGAGGGTGTTATGGATAAAAGGAGTTGTCTGGGCTGGTTCCTGGCTTTGGAGTGTGGATCAATCTCCAGTGAAGGACGCTGAGTGCTTTAGCAGCATTTAATGCTCCTTTCTGTACATTATCTGCCACAAAACATCCTTAAAAGCACTCCTGCAACTGGATCCCGTCCATTGTCTCCACAGCCCAACCTCCGTGCTCCTCTCCAGGGCCCTTCCTTTGGAAACCAGCACTGACCTGGTGCTGGAGGATGTTTTATTGTTGGCTTAGGGCTTTTTTAAAGCAATCACCACAAAAGGAGATGTTTTCCCCTCTGTAACTCTACCCAGCAGGTCTTTATCTGCCCGATAAACACACATTTCCCTGGTTGTTCCAGCCCTGCCTGATAAAGGATGAACATTTTGGGTGGCTTTTTGTTAAAATCGCTCTGCCACGTGGGCTGAAAATTCTTTGAATTTGAAGGGTTTGAATTCTTTGAACTTGGAGGCTTGTAAAACCTGGTCTGACATGTATTCAGGTGGCTTTTGGGACAGCTGAGACCCTTCCTGGGGACACTGAGAGGGCTTGATCTTGACCTGGGACTCAGATTTATCCTCAAGCTGCTACCATCTCTTTGTGTGAAATTATCTTGGGGTCACCAAAATAATTGAAGTCCAGTTCAACAAGGGGACAAGGAGGAATGGGTTCAAATTCAAAGTGGGGGAATTTAGGTTAAATCTATGAAAGAAACTCTTCCCTGTGAGGATGGGGAGGCCCTGGCACAGAAGCTGTGGCTGCAGTGTCCCTGGAAGTGTCCAAGGCCAGGCTGGACAGGGCTTGGAACAGCCTGGGATAGTGGAAGGTGTCCCTGCTTATGGCAGGGGTGGAACAAAATGAACTTTAAAGTTCCTTCCAACCCAAATTATTCCACAATTCCACACCTCTTTTCTGATATTCCCTAGGAGGTGGAGAATTACTCACAGATCATGTAAATCTTCCATACCAAACTTACTCCAGAGAAACTTTTACAGGCTGATTTTTCCACGATTAAATGAGATTAATTCCTCCTTAATTTTCCAGGTGAAATGAGATTTAACCCCAGTTCTCTCTCTCTGCCCAGGTGTCGCCATGGCCCGCTGGGTAAATGTGTGCACTGTGTCCCACTGGAGGTAAGAGCCCCAGGAAGGTGCTACAGACTCACACCAGTTCCTCCCAGTATGAGCACTTCTAGGAATGCTGCCTACCAAGAGGTGGCAGCTCGGGGCTGGAATCCTGCCCTGCACTGCCAGAGCTGCAGGTTCTGGGATCACTAAAGCTTGAGGCTTTTGTGCCCCTGGGTTTATCCTGGTTAAAGCTGGTTTTCTGCAGTAATGGATTTAACAGAAAGTGCTTTTAAAAAGCTCGATTTTCCGTCTGTCCTCACTTTTTCCTGGATTTTCTTGTTTTATCCCCTCTCTCCTGGATCCCAGCACTTCCCAGTTTAACCACCTGGCACAGGGTGCCCAGATAAGCTGTGGCTGCCCCATCCCTGGCAGTGTCCAAGGCCAGGTTGGACAGGTCTTGGAGCAACTTGGGACAGTGGAAGGTGTCCCTGCCCATGGCACGGGTGGGATGGGATAAGCTTTAAGGCCCCTCCCTACCCAAACTATTCCATGATTATCCAGGCTGAAGCAGCTTTAGTGATGCCTCCAAACAGGCTGGGCTGTGTAATTTATGGCACAGAGCAGCAGCCACTCCTCCAGAGGCGATCCTGGTTGTTCCAGGATGGCTGTTCCCTGCCGCTGGAAGTGCTCTGGGAGTCCTTGGCTGTGTTGGAACAGCTGGGCCCGTTGTTTGTTGTTAGATATTGAAAGGAAAAAGCTTTTTGTTGTTGAGGTTCTGATTTGTGGGGCCAATCTGTTCCCAGAGCAGGAGGCCACCATAAAACTCCCCGTTGTAAAGCTCCACTGTTTGCATCCCAGTAGTAGCTGCCTTGAAAATGAGCCTGAATTTCCTTGATTGCTTCCACATTGGCAGGGTTGAGTGTGGAACATGCATTTGCTGAGGGATCAGGGTGTTATCAGACAGGTGTGTGACCTGGCTCTGCTCTGTGTGGTGTTTTTGGCAGCCCTTCGATGAGGATTATTTGAACCATCTGGAGCCTCCTGTGAAGCACATGTCATTCCATGCCTACATCAGGAAGCTGACTGGAGGGGCAGACAAGTAAGGAAATCTCTGGGTTTAAGGGAATCTGGTTGGAGCTTCAGTTTTTTTTACACAAATGAAAGTACAGACAGCTCCCAGTGTTGGACACGAAGATTGAATGGCAAATGGAGGAGAAAACAACACATTAAAAAAACTGACGATAAAAGGAAAAGGCAGGGGGGAGAAAATTAAATCTGTCTTTTTATTTTATGTTCCTGTTTTATTTCTGTTTTTCCTTTTGCTGTGATAATATAATTTTTTCCAGGAAACACTCATGATGGGGGGAAGGCCAGATGGAAGAAAAGAGGTTCCCTAATTATACCAAGCTCCAAGTCTAGTTCTCAGACTTGGTGGACATAAGTTACATGGAGGTGTAATCTTCTCCCTGCTATTCCTAGAGACCATTGGGATTTTTAAAATCTCTTTGGGAGATGCAGCTCAAGTCCATGTGACTTCCATTTGAAGGGAATTTCCCTTTCCAGGAAGCCTTGTGCACATGAAAGGATGATTTGCTGTAGTGCTACAATCTCTGACTTCCCACATGCTCCATAAATTACTGCTCCAAAAGCGTTTACTGTGGTAACAGCAGCCTTTTCTTCCCCCTCTTCCTTTTCTTCCCCCTATTCCTCCTCCCCTCTTCCTTCTCGTTCTCATTCTTCTCCCCCTTCTTCTCCTCTTCCCCTCTTTCTTCCTCTTTCTCTTCCCCATTTGTTTCTTTTCCCCCTTTCTCTTTTTCATTTCTCTTCCCCATTTCATTCTCTTTCCCCTTTCTCTTCGCTGTTTCTCTTTCCCATTTCTTTTTCCCTTTTCTCTTCCTCCCTTGTGTTCCTCCCTCTCCCAGGGGGAAGTTTGTAGCCCTGGAGAACATCAGCTGTAAGATCAAGTCGGGGTGTGAGGGACACCCTCCCTGGCCCGAGGGGATCTGCACCAAGTGCCAGCCCAGTGCCATCACCCTCAACAGACAGGTGAGAGGAGCTCGTGGCTCCTGCCAGGGTACTTGGCTTTTAGTTTGGGAAAGGTGACTTCCAAAACAGCCAACTTGGAGCAGATGTGGGGGGACTCCTGTCCAGGTCTTCAGGCCTTTCAGAAAAGGGCTCCAAAATGTCCTGAGTCAGTTCCCTCCCAACGTGGAGGACTGAGCTGGCAGCACTGGTGATGAATCCTACTGTTTTTCCTCATGAGATCCAAAAGGCCACTCAGGTTCTTCTTGTTTCCTCCTAGATTTCAGAGATTACTTGCAGAGATTCCTGGGCCGAAGGTCCCAGTAAAGCCCTGGGGGTGCTCAGCACATCCCACACTCCAGCCTGAGCAGGGAGCAGTGCCGAGGGGTGGGAGCTGAGCAGAGGGAAGAGGGAGGGAGCCCCCAGCCTCCCCCATCCCTGCTGTGCAGGATCCAGCTCCGGAGGGTGGTGTGTGTCCTGGGAAGGGACCGGAGCCAGCGGAGGACGGCCTGACGCTTGAACTTTGTCAAACAGAAATACAGGCATGTTGACAACATCATGTTTGAGAACCACACAATTGCAGATCGCTTCCTAGACTTCTGGAGGAAGACAGGGAACCAACATCTGGGATATCTCTACGGCCGGTACACGGAGCACAAAGACATCCCGCTGGGAATCCGGGCGGAGGTGGCGGCCATCTACGAACCCCCCCAGGTGAGACACAGGGCCCCTGCTGCCGACTCAGAATCAGGGAACACACACCTTTTTAGTTTGGTATTTCCAGGTGTAGCTCCCCAAAGAAAACAGTTCTGAGGAAAAGAGAATGTGATTTATGTCCTTAACATCATCATCAGTTGCTGCCACAGAAAGAATTTTAAACCTCAGTTTTGCTTTTTGTTGATTTTTACCCTTGGATTATTTAAATCAGGGGTAACTGTAACGGCAGATTTCACTTTTAATCTTTCCTTGATTCCTGGCTTTCCAACAGATTCTGTGCTAGGAAAAAACAGTAGCAGCCCTTGCTTCAATTCCTTACCATCTCTCTGGGAAAATTTAAGCAGTTTAATTAGATAGAATGAAGTCTAAATGATTTGAAGAGAAAATGATGGAAAGGCTGAGGATGGGTTTGGCTGGAGCAGCCGGAATCCCCACTAGGTGGGGCACGGCACCGCTCCTCAGCCGAGTGCTGCTCATGTATTTCCTTCCTCCTCATGGTTTCTGCACGGCTGCCAAGTAAAATCCAACAGATTGTCAGTGGAAAAGGAACAAATGGATCCTTGTGAGTGTGTGTGTGTGAGGGAGCAGAGTGGCAAGGGGAGATCTCTGGGGTGACACCAGTCCGTGGTGATGCCAGAGGGGAAGCCCAGAGCTCTGCTCCCATCAGTGACTGTACTGGTTTTTCCCTACTCCTGTGTCACTAACCACTGTCTCTTTGCTGCAGATCGGCACCCAGAACAGCCTGGAGATCCTGGAGGATCCCAAAGCCGAGGTTGTGGATGAGATCGCAGCAAAGCTCGGCCTGAGAAAGGTCAGGATGTGTTGGATCTTGTGTGTCTGTGTGTGGCAGGGAAGTGGTCAGCAGCTCTTTCCAGCTCCATGGGGTTATCCAAGATCCTCTGGGTTACCTAAATCTCCGTGTCAGCAGCTGTTACATTTTTAGGTATAAAACCCAAATCTAGAGGGTTTTCCTGAGTGCAGGCCCCTCACAGGGCTTTGCGGCTGCAGTCAGCTGGAGCAAAGTAGCACAAACACCATCTTCCCTTTCTTCCCACTCCAACAGGAGCCATTCCTGGGAGCACCTTCCTGGCAAGTGCTAATTTCGCCCAGATGGAGCTGGAGTTGCTTGCAGGCTCTGTTTCCAGGAGCAGACTCTCCCGTTGGCTTTAGTTGCCCTCGTTGGTGCTGGAGGGAGTCAGTGGTGTGTTGGGTTAGGGGTGCAGGTCCCCCTCAGTTCCAGCCTGCCAATCATCCCATCAGGATCCCCTGGTTTCCTGACAGACCTCCAACCTGCGCTGATGTTTTCCGGTTTGGGAGCAGTGTTGGTATGGTGGGAATGCCAGGAATGGGATGTACACAAACAAGATTTGACTTGCTGGAGAAAACCCGCCTGGGAGAAGGCTCAGTGCAGACTGTAAACATCTGGGGAGGGCTTTGTTCTCCCAGATAAGATCCTACCCCTCGCCAGAGGCTGGAGTAAAACTTCTCTGTGTGTTATTTATTTCCATGTTCTCCCATCAGATATTTTTAATCCATGGGACTTAACACGTCACCAAGTGCTCGGTGCAGGGTTTGGTTTGCCTTGGCTCCCGGGAAGAGTTCTGCCTTGAAAGGGTTAATGCTGTGGGAGCTGGGATTGGCACCTGGGTGCAGAGGGATCATCCCAAGGTGTGTGGACATGCCACACTTGTGTGGCATGTGATCTGTGTGATCCCAAGGTGTTTGGACACATATCACAGGTGTGTGGAAGGATTCACTCTGAGGTGTGTTTGCACCACAAAAAGCAGAAATGTGCTTTCTGGGATCAGTGCTGACTCCAGTTTGGAATGAATCACACTCCACTGGGAGCTTTTTCTTAACCAGTGTGTGTGAGGTTCAAACTGGGATTGTGTGAGAGGCTCAGACTGGAGCACATGAGCTGCTCTGTCACCCACGGGTGCTGGATCCCGCTCCAAACTCTCCGTAGGAAATGGTGGGGGTAGGTGTGGGTGGTGGCACAGAGGCCTCTTGCAGCCTCCAGATCTTTCCATGAAAAAATATTCCATAGTGAAACCTAACACTGCAGGTGCCCTGGCTGGCCAGCTGGCATGCTGCTGCTCCTGGAAATGGGATTCCAAGGAGCCCAGCACAGCTGGGAGAGCCATTCCCTGCAGGCAGTGTGCACAGGGCCGAGAGGAGCCAAGAACATCGTGTCCTGTGAGCAGAAAATGTCTGAACTCTTCTGGTTTCCTTTTTCCTTCTTTTTTTGGTCCTTTTTTTCCTTAAAGCAACGTTCTCCATCCCCCTTTGTAGGTCGGCTGGATATTTACTGACCTGGTCTCGGAAGACACACGGAAGGGGACTGTTCGATACAGCAGGAACAAGGTGAGATCCAGGTGTCACCCAGCAAATTCCAGCTGCTGTGCCAGGCAGAGAGCTGAGCCAGGGCTGCAGGTGACACTGGAATTCTTGCGAGGTGGGATTTTCCAGGCATTTCTGAAGGGAAAGGAGCTGAAACACTTGGAAATGTTAGGGATTGAGCCGTTTGGGGAGCAGGCAGAGCTGTGCAGCCCTTCACCCTCCTGCTTTGAGGAAATGGGGCTCGTGGAATCATGGAATGGTTTGGGTGGGAAGGAACCTTGAAGCTTATCCTGTTCCCCCTGCCATGGGCAGGGACACCTTCCACTATCTCAAGTTGCTCCAAGCCCTGGCCTTGGACTTTCAAGGGATGGGGCAGCCACAGCTTCTCTGGACAACCTGTGCCAGGGCCTCCCCACCCTCACAGGGTGGAACTTCTCCCCAGTATCCCATCTATCCCTGCCCTTTTTAGGATTAAGAAAACGCCAGGGAGTGGAGGGAAGGGGGGGTGCGAAGGACAAACCCAGTGAGCCAGAGTGACTCAGAGGATGTTCCCATGGGCTGGGCTTTGTGACACATACGTGGCTCAAACTTCGACCTTCTCAGCTTCCTGTCCTTGTAAACCCAGTGATATCCATATTTGGAAAGTGAAACTTGATTTTTCAAAAAAAAAAGGTGTGTAGAGGTGGGTGGGACTCGACGTGGGACAGTCCTGAGCCAGCTCAGGGCTGGGGAGCTGACAGGTCACATTCTTGTCCCGAGCTCCACAGCAGCTTTCCACGAAAGCGTGTTTTCCTGGGGTGTTGGTCGTTTTCCTTGGCTGCAGCCCAGGGAAATAGGTCTGGGCTACGTCACCTTGTCCTTTCGCTGATTGGAACCCCTGCTGTCCCTTCAGGACACGTATTTCCTGAGTGCAGAGGAGTGCATCACAGCTGGCAACTTCCAGAACCAGCAGCCCAACATCTGTCGCCTCTCCCCAGATGGGCACTTTGGATCCAAGTTTGTCACAGTTGTGGCTACAGGTACAAACTGGCCTCAGCCCTCTGGGTTACACCTGCATTACTTCTTGTTAGTAGAAGAATGTGCCAAAAATCACATGTCCTGCTCGCTATCTGTCCTATTTAACAAGGGGTTTGCTCTATCAACTAAAGTACTTTCTCATTCTTTGTTTTATCCTCTCTAGAATTATTTACTCATTATTTATTTGCCTATTTTTTTACTCTACAACTGTTTAAAGAGACGTACTTGAGTCTCAGCCCCACCTCTCTGACCCAGAAATCACTCCCTGCCTGCAGCCAGGGCAACAACTGTTGCTCACTTTTTGTTTCAAATCCTTAAGCTCCAAATTCAGTTGCCTGGAAGCAGCAGTGCAGAACCACAACACTCCAGTTCCTCGGAGTTATGGATTAGTTCCTCCTTCAGGAGGTTCAGGAGGGATCTTTACCTCCCTCGTGTTGCTGTCAGGGAAACCTGACAGGGAAAAAACCCTCTCAGGGGGAAAAAAAAATGTTTGGAAACACTTTTTGGCTGAGTAAAACAGAAGCACTTCTGCAAAGTGCTTATGGTTAAACCCTCTGGTTTTAGCCATTTTCGGGGAGTCTCCAGAGGCACCGTGGATGGGCTGGGCTGGGAGGGGGGACACTGGCATGTGCTGGGAGGGCTGGAGTGTTCCCGGTTCACTCTGTTCTTCTCCATGGGATGACACATGTCTTCATTTAAACCTTCCCTGGAGCAGAATCGCTGGTTCTGGCTCTGTTTAACACAATGAAAACACCCTCATGACTTCCAAATAACATCCAGAGTGAAAAGTGAAAGTGGGATGGGACATTGCCTGCCCTGAGCCTGGCTTTGTAAGGGTTCCCAGGGCCTTTTTTCAGTGAAAAAGCTCTTTTTTTAGTTAACAGGCCCATGCTTGTACATTCCAGACTGCTAAACACATCCATCTCTCATTAAATATAGATCTGTATCTCTCTTTTTTTCTATATATATTTATTTAATTTTTTTTCTAAACAAGGTGTTTTACTGAGCAAACACACTGTGTTCAGGCCTTCCCCCGTCCTGGTCTATGTTTAATTTCTAGGAGTGTTTGTTCTGGAGCAGTGAGTGATTGAGGTTACAGATCAAAGGGTAGAAAAGGAATATTTCCTCTGCTGTTCCAGCTAATTTCATTCTCCTCTGTTCAATCAGCCCAGCAGGTTCTATTTAAACACTCAAGTCCCTCCTTTCGTGCTGCAGAGATGTATTTGGATAGTTTGCCTCAACTTTGCCTTTAAATCCTCTGCATGGATTAATTCCTATCCCCTCCTGAATTCCTAGCTTTGGAAATAGTAACGTTTTCCTACCATCTGCCTCCCTCCCCTCTTTCCAGTTGTATTCCAGTGACACATGACCTGATGTTGCTTACATTATCCAAATGAAAGCGCCAAGCATGTGATCCTTCCATGAGCCAGGCTCTTAATTCCCACTTTCCATGTCAGATTTCCACCAAACCATCCAGTACAGGCTGAGAAAACACTGTTCAAGCCTGACATGACCAGGTGATCTGCAGCTCAGGGATCCTTGGGAGTGAAACAGGCCCACAGGAGCTGCGTGCCTGGGTTTTGTTTGGAAAAGGAGGAGATACCTGCAGGGTAGTGGGAGGGTGATACTGTCAGAGCCCCCAAAAGGGCAGCTCCTCCTGCTTGGAGTTCCTGGCAGAGCATTCCTGCTGTTCCCTGGGCTCCTGTGCTCATGGAATAGCTGTGGAAATGTGTGTGACTACAAAAATGTGGAATTCTTGCCTGAAATTCTTCCCATCCAGCAGCACCAGCAGCTGCATCTCAGTGTTCATCACTGTTAGCCTTGTGTTTAACCATGGAGTCTTGGAATTGTTAAGGTTGGAAAAGAGCTCCAAAACCATTAAGTCCAACATTAGTGCTGCTCTTCCAGTTGTTTCTTTTGGAGTTACACTGGGGACATCACCCCTGTGCAGGATTTTCAAGAAGAATTCCTTCATGGGAAGGGTTGTGACATGGAGTCCCCACCCCTGGGGGTGTCCAAGGATGCTGGGCTGGGTGACAAGGTGGGGATTGTTCCCAGGTTGGACTGCTCTTGGAGCTTTTCTGTCCTGCGGTCTTTAACCATCCTCTCCTTTTGCAGGTGGTCCTGACAACCAGGTGCACTTTGAGGGGTACCAGGTGTCGAACCAGTGCATGGCCCTGGTGCGGGACGAGTGCCTGCTGCCCTGCCGGGACGCGCCGGAGCTGGGCTACGCCAAGGAGTCCAGCAGCGAGCAGTACGTGCCTGACGTCTTCTACAAGGTGAGGGCTGAGGGCCTGGGCAGCGCCAGGATGTGCCCCTGGATTTGAGCATTGATCCTGAGGAGCATCCAGAGAGGATCCAAAATACTCAAATTCATAGAGTCATGGAATGGTTTGGGTTGGAAGGGACTTAAAGCCCATCCAGTGCCACCCTCTGCCATGGGCAGGGACACCTTCCACTATCCCAGGTTGCTCCACACCCTGTCCAGCCTGGCCTTGGACACTTCAGGGATCCAGGGGCAGCCACAGCTTCTCTGGGCAACTTGTGCCAAGGCCTCAGTTTGGGAGGAGTGGAATGAGTGGATTGTGCTCCAGCAACAGGAATGGAGCTGGTCAGAGTGTTCCCGCATGCCCTGACCCTGGGACTGGGAGGTGCTGGTTTCCCTGTGAGACTCCATGGTTTCCACCCATTGGTGCCAGCCTGCTGGCTTGCCTTGACCCCACCTGGAAACCAGGAACACCTCTGGGCTGAATCCAGTGCTGGAGAGGGAGAGCAGATGGAATCCTGCTCTCTCTGGAGCAGGCAGCTTCCTCCTGGGAGCTGATAAGCCAGGGCCAATTACGATCCAGTGGGTGTGCAAAGGTTGGCCCTGAACGTGAGGAGGATGAGATCATCTCCTGGCGTGCCCTGATCCCACTCCAGAGCAGCCCAGGCTGTGCCACACTCGGGCGGCCTCGCAGGAGGTCCTGCAGGTCTGTGTCCCACATGTGGCCCACCCGGGGTGCTGGGAGCAGCAGGAAGCCAGTGGGTGTTCCCAGAAGGGCTTCACTCCCATCCCTAATCTGAAGCAGGGAGATAAACAAAATGGGAACGGATGGCTCCAGCGTTCCGTGGAAATTTCCATCAACCACTGATTCACTGGGTCGGGCTGCAGCTGATTTCATGTTTTAGAGCTTCTCTCCCTAATTGCCCTTTTCATGGAGTGCTCGAGGATGGCCCTGCCAGGTGGGATTCTCCCTCAGCCTTCAACAGGTTTGGCTCTAGGATCCTTTAATTTTTTTTTTCCTTAATGTTCTTAAATCTATGGAAAGCTTAGTCACTCCTGGCTTGGGAAACCTTTGGGGTCCCATTAAATGTGCAAGGCTTGAGTTCAGAGACACTACCTCATCCTGGGATGGTGACAACAGCCGTGTCCGAGCCCCGGTGACCTCCAGGAAGAGCAGGAGTCCAGCAGCACAGGATAGAATCCCTGGGGTCCAGCATCCTGTGTCCCCAGTCTGTGATATGGGGGTTCCCCTCTGTGCTGCCCCCCCCATACAGTTTGGGGAGAAAGCTGCACTTTTGAGTAGTTGCTATTTTCTCTGTGATTGCGCAGACAAAAGTCCATGTGCATTCCCATACAATATCCAAGTATTCATCTGAAAAGTCCTTTAGGATGAGAGGAGCTCTACAAATTAATTCTAATTGGATGAGGACCAGGAGGCCGATGTTTGTGGAGTGGGGATGTATTTATAGAACAGCCAGATGTGAGGCGGGATCCATGGAACTTGGATCTGTCCGAGGGCAGCGCGGTGGATTCACCTCCGGCTTGCGAATGGGAGAAGGTGCTGCTTTTCTTCCATGGAAATGGGAAAGCTGATGGCACTGGCATTGTCCTGTGGTTTTCCTGAGCCTGCAGCTGTGTGATTTCTGTATTTCTTTACCATTCCCTTTATGTTGGCCCCTCGCCTGCTGCTCCAAGGAGCCGCCCCCGTGGAGTTGGCTTTGGACACGCGGCCCTTGCTCTCCTGGCTCGGGAAGGGAGGGCTGTGCTCCAGTGGGGAAGTTGAGGGGTTTGGGGACTGTGAGAACAAGTTCCTTCGCTCTGAGGTGCCTCCCCAGGTAAGATTAGCCAAGAGGAAGAACAGATTTCCCTCTCAGCCTCCTGGGATGTCTGGGAAGCATCAGGGCTCAGCGCTGTTTCCAGCTGGATCAGGGCACAACCGGCACATGCTGCTTGGCCAGCTCAGCACATGGAGCTCGGGAAGGAGTCCATGATATGGAGACATGGACATAGGTCGGGATAAAGTCTTTGTGAGTGAAGATGATGATGTTGCAATGGCCACTTCACCCAGTTTCTGAGCTGGATGAGGGCAAGCCAGGCTGGATATTCCACATAGCGTTTTCCATCCTTGAGGCTGTCCTTGAGCAGCCTTGTCTTTCCATCTGGTTCTGAAAAACAGCTGGATTGATTTGGATTTCATTCCAAATGTACCTTGGGCTGATATTCAACACTGAGGAGGTGTTCAGGGTGCAGCTGGGTGTTCCCTCCCTGGGGCTTCTGCTTCCCATCCCTGCTGTGGGAATGGCCCAGGAACTCTGCAGTGCTGAACTGCTCCAGCATTAACTTCACCAACTGGGGGAAGAGATTCTTGATGTTTTACAGATGCTTTAAAACTCTTGGATAATTGGATTTGGAGGCTGGCTGGCTTTGTCTCTTATCACAGGTATTTGTGACAGCTCAGCGCAAACACGATGTCATCAGCATCCTCACAGTGAATTGCATTTTACAGCTGCCTTAACATCCCCCCTGAGTTTCTTTGGGAAGGTTTAACATTCCCCCAGAGTTTCTTTGGGATGGTGTAAGACAAAAGCTCTTTACAAGCGTTGTGCAAGAGCCCTTTGCCCTCAAGTCCCACACGTGCTCTGAGCTCTCACTGCTGCTTAGCCGTGTCTGAGCCCTGGCCTGGCACCAGTGACACGTGTCCCATCTCTCCCTGGGACAGCCCCGAGCCAGGGCCTGCTCTTATTAGAGCCCAGCGGGACCTCCGAGCCAGGCTGTCCTACCATGGCATTGGAAATCCTCTTCCCAGGGAGAGCCAGGCTGCAGGGAGTGTTCACTGACGGGGAAGGACTTCCCTGGCTGCCCTCCCACCAGCTCATGAGCCGCCTTAGCCTTAAATGTCCCAGCTGCTCCGGGGAGGAGGATGCTGGATTAGCTCAGCAGGAGTCTCCTGGGAAGGGTTTCAACTCTCCCTGACCTGTCACTTGCTCTTGGAGAAGTCGCTTCATTTCTGTGCCTCAGCCACACTCCCCGTGCGAGGAGCAGGACTGCCCAGCAAAGCGCTTGGAAGTCAGCAGTGGGAAGAGCAAAGCTGGGATTTATTCACACATGGGAAGGACAGATGGCTGCCGAGCTCCACCGTGCCTTCAGCAGAGGGAGCGGGTCGGGAATAACGGCGTGGGATGCGGGATGCTCACAGCATGGGATGCTCACAGCCTGGGATGGTGACAGCGTGGGATGCTCACGGCTGTCCTGGGACACAGATCCGGAGCCTCCCTCCTGGCTGACAGCTCCCCGGGCTCCTCGCTTGGCTGCTCCCCTCACCCTCTCTGGATAATCCCGAGGCCACCCAGAAGCCTTCCCATCCTGCCGAGGTGTCTGTGCTCTCGTCCTTTTCCCGGTTCACCCTCATCCCTGTGCAGCTCCTGCCTCCAAACCGTCAGTCGAAAGGCTCTAATCCCAGCCTTGATGCTGTCTCCACTGGGATGATGCATTGTCCAGACCCACCAGGCCTTTGGCTGCTGGATTTTTGTCCCGGAGCCAAATGCTTGCAGCTCCATTAACTCCTTCCTGGGCTCCCTTTGGAAGGGATGCCACTGGGCTTTGGGGGTCTCAGGCTGCAGCAATAACAGGGTGCTGGGAGGGTCCTGGTGATGCTGAGCTCAGGATAAGGATCTTTCTCCCAACAGTCCCAACCTGATGTTCATTAAGGCCTTTAAAACGTAATTAAATGATCCATGGTGGTGGGAGAGAGAGGAATGTTGGTGTTTGGGGGTCTGTCCTGTCAGGATCAGGACATGTCCTCGGCTCAGGGGGAGTGAGGTTCCAGTCTGTGGATGTCTCAGAGGCCTCAGCAGCAGGCCATGAAAAAGCAGGCATTTAACATGGAAATCCCCAGAGGGGGAGATTAAAGCCAACAGGTGCTGGAAAAATGTTTCTGCATATTAGAACTTAATTAGATTGGAAAATGAATTCCAGATGGGCTAATTATGCGTGAGTTGTTGCAGGTCCCTTCATGCAGGGGCAGGATTGTGTTTGGGAAGCTGATTGGATCTGATTCCTGCCTCTTGTGGTATCACTGAGATCTAGAAGCAGGTTGGCTCTGGGGTCCTGTGATCTCCCAAAAAAGGCTCCACGGCTCCTCCTGCTCCTGTCGGAGCTGGAGAGATCTGAGGCCACAACCTGTCATGTGCGAGGAGCAAAGATCCTTATCAGGATTGCCTTTCAAAGGAGCTTCAAAGAGTGGAAGGGAGATTTTTTTTACAGAGGGAACAGTTCCTGGGGACAGGGGGTGCTTGAGGAGGGGGTCAGGAAGGGGGGCTGTGCCTGGAGGGGAGCAGCGTGCTGGAGCCTGCTGGGGCAAGGTCTGACTGGGAGTACTGGGAGAGCCGAGCAGGAAAGGGATGGTGCTGGCTGCTGCTCCACATACTTGTGCTGTGTAAACACCAGGGAGAGCGGGGGAGTGGTGCTGAAGTGGTGTTCTCCGGGAGAAAACACGGCTGGGAGAAAGGAGAGGGAGTCCAGGAGCCAGCCGTGGGCAGTGTGTCCCTGCATGGTGCTCCCTGGCTCAGCCCATGGAATGCTGCTCCCATCCCACGCTGGAAGAGTGGGACTTGCAGCCTTTGGGGGTGGCAGCTCCGGGTCCAGCTCCCGCCACCGAGAGCCCATGGAACGTCCAACACAACATCCCTGACTGGGAATTATGGGCGTATGATTTATGTGGGGCTCCATGAATGATTTATACCACGTTAAGTGATGATTTAGGGAGAAAACACAACCCCCTCGTACGGAATCTTTAATGAAAAGTGTCAGTTCTCCAGGATTTATTTCCGAAGCGGCGTTTGAACCCGGCGTGTTTGACATCAATCACGTCTAATTGTCAGGTTATGATTAATGAACATATGCCGGCCGTTTGTCTCCCTAATTAAACTTTATGTTTCCTTCGTCTGGCAAAGCAAAACAAGTTTACGCCATGGGATGTGCTGGTTCCAAGGGTCTGGGTATGAGAAGGTGCCCAGATTCCCAATTCCCAGGTGAAGAGTTGGATGAGGAACTCCTGGATTTGTAGAAAGGCAGGTTTGCCTCAGCTGAGGAGGCAGAGCTGGCCTGTCCCTCTCTTTAAGATGGAGCTGCTGCCTAAATGGCATTTAAAATAATGGAATCATAGGATGTTTGGAGTTGGAAGAGACCCACAGGGATCATGGAGTCCAACAACCCCAAGAATCTCACCTTTACACTCCTTGGATAATTCCAAGCCTCACTGTAGTGGGAGACAAGGCCAAGATGGTTTGTGACCCCACAGTCCCTTGGCTCACGAGGAAACAGAGACTCTGATTCCACAGATACTGGAATTACAGAGATCTCCAGCCCCAAGGAGCAGCAGGGACTTGGGCAGCCCTGGACCACCCATCCAGTTATTTTCCACGCCCTCTGTGATCTGCCAGGGTTCAGAATCCTGCATGGGCATCTCCAGGGCAGGATCCCTTGGGCTTCACACCACTTCCATGCTCAGGAATAATCCAACTCTTTTTCTTTCAGGACATAGATAAGTTTGGGAACGAGATCACCCAGCTGGCTCGCCCGCTCCCGGTCGAGTACCTCATTATAGACGTGAGTATTGCCTGCACGTGTTTGCTTCCCACAGGAGATGCTCAGGGTGGAGCCAACTCCTAACCCACCTCTGAAATTCCCAGTGGAGGTGATTCCTGAGACAGATAATCCTTCTCTCCCTGCTGCTGCCAGGCATTCCTAGCAGGGAGGTGGCTCCCCTGCTCTGTGGGGTCAGTGTGGTGCCAGGGAACACATTTGTTTTCCAGGAAGGCACTGCCTGGTGCCTTATCACGGCTCTGAGCTGGCCCAGAGCCACGTGGCCGGGAAGCAGCAGCCCCACAGACCCACGTCCCGGGCACTGCCTAATGAGGAAACTCCAGAGCAGCAATTAGGGATCCATCTCCTTTGAGTGACTCAGCAGGTTGTCCAGAAATACCTTTTCTTGGAGGAAGGAATTTGCACTCTGGCACGGCTTGGCCAGAGCGGAGCTGCTGCCAGGCACGGCACAGCTCAGCCCCAGGGCTGGGAAGCAAAGTTACAGCATGGAAGGCAGGAAAGCAAATAATTGGGATGCCAGATGATATTGCTGGAGTTGGAGGTGATGCCAACAACCATTAGATCCACCCGGAGCAGCCTCTCTACTCCAGCTGCCCCTGGCACAGGCAGTGCTGGAGCACGGGAATTCCTGCAGGAGTGAAGGCACCTGTTCCTGAGATACCTGGGATGAAAACAGAGGGGAGGAACATGTGTTAGGATCCCCCAGAACCCCCCTCTAGTAGCAGCTGCCTGGCATGGGGCAGAGCTGTGCCAGGATCTGTGTATCTCAGTGACCTGCACAGTCAGGGCTGCGCTCCATTGCATCTGTCAGGACCAAATCCATCGTGTCCCTCCAGCTTCCTTAGAAAGGGAACCAAGGGGTGTGGTGATGGAATATCACTTTAAATTAAATTAAAAGCCATCGGATCCCTGCAGGATCCTTCACTGTTTGGCTGAGCTGGGATCATAGCCGTGGCTGTTCTCAGCTATGTGGACTTGCTTTCCATATCCCACTGGTCTCTGATCATCCTTCCTTGGATTTTTCCCTTTTTTTTAGATTACTACAACTTTCCCCAAGGATCCAGTCTACACTTTTTCTATTTCTCAAAATCCATTCCCCATCGAGAACCGTGATGTGCTGGGAGAAACTCAGGTGAGGGGCGATTCCTGATGGAGCCACGTTCCATAGGGATGGGCTCTGCCTCCCTCCTGCTCACAGACATCTGCAGAGGGACAGCTGTGCCCTCAAGTCACCCCTTTGCTGTTCAGCTTGCCAAAGTCCTTCCTGCACGGAGCAGTGTCTGCATGCCAATGCCGACTGCTGGCCGGCGCCGAGCTCCCGCCAGATCCATGATGGGATCAGGGCTCCCTGTGCCTGCCAGGCAGCTCCAGAGGGGCCGGGGGGCTCCAGCCCCATGGTGACAGCATGAACCTGCTGGGACTGGGGTCTGCTCCTGCTCCCAGAGTGCTGCCTTCTCTTCCTGGATGGAATTTTAAAGCACAGAAAGCTGTTCATGCAAGAGGCGAGGGCAGAGGATGGGGAGGAAGGGGCTGCTCTGTCCTCCCTCTTTTCTGTAGGAACAAGACTGGAGCTGCCTGCCTCAGCACCTCTTGGATCTGAGATTGGCTCTGTGGGTGCTGGGGTTGGTGAGGAGGGGCCTCTGTGGGTCCAGAGATCTTTTCCCCTGGAAGTTGTTAGCTGGGATTCAGCCAGGCTGGAATCTGATTTTGGGAGTGTCCCTGCACATTGCAGATGATGGCCAGAGGGACAGGAATATCTGTTAGTGGATCAAAATAGAATTTTACTTCACTGCTGTTGTTTCTCTCCAGGACTTCCACAGCTTGGCCACATACCTGTCCCAAAATACTTCCTCCATTTTCCTAGACATCATTTCCGATTTCCATCTGCTCCTCTTCCTGGTCACAAACGAGGTCATGCCTCTGCGGGTATGTAACGGGGCAGGGAGGGTCCTGTCCCCACACCTTCCCCCCCCCCAGGGCCCTCAGCCCCTCGGGTGTCCCTCAAGTGGGTGGGGGTGGCCATTTCTGCCATCCCATGTCCCTGGGCAGGGCTTGGTGCTGGCTCCTCCCAGCCGAGCTGTTGGGAGAAGGTTTAAAGAGTTTTAAAACCATTTTCAAACTCTCAACACAAATCCCCCAAGCTGCTGGGAGCACTGAGGGGGGCGGTTGTCCACATGATCCCAGAGCCAACTTGGCTGCAACTCCCAGAGCTGGAAACATTTTAAAAATTATCTCAGCATCAGGAATTCGGTGGGAACAATAAGGAGATCAGAGCTGCTAGAGCTCAAGGCCAGCGAGGTCCTGGCTGTGCGGCTCTGCTGCCCTTGGCCGGGCACCGGGGGCCTGGCGGCTGCCCCGGCACTGCCGGAGCTTCCCGGTGAGATCCAGCTGGGCCGTGTTTGCCAGAGGCTGCGCATGTGTGAGGCAGCCAGGATGACCCTGGGCAGCTGGAGATCGGGATGGGGCCGGGGAAGGGGACTGGAGTGCTCCGGCATGGAGGGTTTGCACCCCACAGCCAGAGGCAGCTGGAGATGGGGATGGGGACAGGGATGGGGGCTGAAGTGCTCCAGCATGGAGGGTTTGCACGTTTGGAAGCTGGGATTGGCCTGCAGTGCCAGGACACCATCCCGCAGTGGTAGGGAACACCTCCTGGAAGGAGAGGAGGGGAAGCTTTTGGGGTGTTGGGGTCCGTCTGAATGCCAGGGGAGCAGAGGGATAAACTGGGGCACCCCAAGGATGTCAGGAAAGGGGGAACAGCTAAGACTCAGGGTCCCACCTTGCACTGGACTGGTCCCCCGCTCATTTCCCGCTTGTGATTTCCAGGACAGCATCAGCTTGTTGCTGGAAGCTGTGAGGACCAAAAATGAGGAGCTTGCACAGACCTGGAAAAAATCGGAGCAGTGGGCGACCATCGAGCAGCTCTGCAGTAAGAGCAGGGTCCCTGGGGCAGGAGGGCCCTCAGGGAGGGGGGTCCCTTGTCCCTTGGCAGAGCTGGCTGGGGGTTGTGTGGAGCTGCTCCCAAGCTGCCAGAGGCTGCTGTTCCTTAATCATGGAATCATGGAGCGGTTTGGGTTGGAAAGGACCTTAAAGCTTATCCCATTTCACCCCCTGCCGTGGGCAGGGACATCTTCCACTAGACCAGGTGGCTCCAAGCCCCATCCAGCCTGGCCTGGAGCACTACCAGGGGTGATGCAGGGCTGGTGAGTGGGGGGCTGCAGGGTTGGATGTGCAGCAGGATCCCAGCACTGCCCCGGGCTCTCTCCCACAGGCACGGTGGGTGTCCCACTCCCAGGACTGCAGGAATACGGCGCCATGGGGGGCTCGTCGCACGCCGTGGCCGCGGCCATGTGGCCCTGCCAGCACTGCACCTTCATGAACCAGCCGGGCACAGACCACTGCGAGATGTGCAGCCTGCCCCGTTCCTAGCCCCGCTCCTGCCCCGAGTGGCCGGCGCGGCGCCTGTCCCTTCCCTCTCCTCCCTTCAGCTTCCAGCCCGGGCTGCGGAGCTGGGCATGGGTGGCTCCAGCCCCCCAGTTATTCCTTGCTCCCTTTTGGGGGCTCCCAGCCCGGACAACCAACGCTTTCCTCAGCCCGTGCCTGGGCTGGCCCCCCACCACCCTCAGCTGCTGCCAGCCTGCCCTGGGGGAGCTGGGGGGCTTTGGGAGGCTGCCCATGCCCGCTTCCTACCCAAGGGGAGAGGGAGGCTTTGGCATCTCCCTGCCCACAGCTTTGCTCCCATTCCCTGCCCGCCTGAGTGCCTGGATCCCGACAGCTCCGGCACTGACCGGCCCCGGTGACACGGGCAGGTGGCTGTGATGTTCCCGGAGCAGGACAGGCACCCCTGGACACCGAGCATGGGGTGGGCACGTGTCAGCTCGTGGCTTGGCTCTGCTTGGTGAACTTTGGCACCCTGTGGGGGCTGCAGGAGGGGTGTCCCCTCTGGGTGCCGTGCCCCCCCACTGTGCACGGTTGGGCTCCCAGGGAGGGGGTGCAGGGCAGCCACGTAACTCCGGCACCCACCTCGCCTCCATCGTGCCCTGGGAGCCAGTCCTGCAGTAGGTGCCTTCCCACGTCCCTCCGGAGCGTGTCCTAACTGGAGCTGGGGTCAGGGGTCTTGTCCCCCACTCTCCCTTTAGCCCCAGGCTGGGGGTGCCCTGGTCACTGCTGGGCAGGGGAGGGACTCAGCCCTCCTCTCACAGGGCCTCTGACCCCCAGGCCCATCCTGGACCTCCCCAGCCCTGGCTCCACGGGCTCTGGTTCAATCCCGGGGGCACCGGTTCCAGCACTGCCCCGTGTCCTCTCACAGGAGGGGTCAGGAGGCCCCATCCTGCTCCAGGACAGCACTGCCCAGTCCCCAGCGGGGCCCCCGGGCCCCCTGCCCCTCGCCGGGGCTCTCCAAAGGCTTCATCCCAAGGCCCGGCTCCGGGCTGCGGTTGCTTTTCCCCTGGGTGTGCTGGGGTTTGGGGGTGCAGCGCTGGGAGCGCCGGGGCCGGCCTGGGCTGACCCAGGCGCAGGGGCTGCAAGTAACATGGAATAAAAGCACCTCAAACCAGAGCCTCCTGCACTCTGTCACCTGTCCCGGGGTGCTCCACATTCCCAGCAGGAATGGGGGAACGCTGCACCCCAGCACTGTGTGTATGCACAGGTCCTGTGCTCCCTCACCTGGGCCAGGATGGGGTGGGATGCGCTGTGTCCCCAGTGGAATCTGGGGGACCCTGTGTCCCAATGCAGTCTCCTGCACTCTGTCACCTGGGATGGGCTCCAGCAGGAATTGGGGGACCCCGCTCCCCGGTGCCGTGCCACCTGCACTCCATCACCCCTCCGCATTCCCGCCGGGACTCTGTGTCCGGGCTCGTGTCCGCGGTCTGTTTGCAATCAGCCCCGGAGCCGCGTGCGGCCGGGCCCGGTGCCAGCCCCAGCCTGGAAAAGGGGGAGCGGGAGCCGCCGGAGTCAGAGCCGGGGAGCACAGCCCGGCGAGCGGCCGCGGCAGTGGGAGCGGGGAGGTGGCACCTGCCCAGCTCGGCCCTGGGGGACACCACACCCCTGGGGACACAGGGACACGGCCCCGCCATGGCCCGGCTGCTCCCCCTCCTGCTGCTCGCGGCCCTGGGCTGCGCAGCCAAGCCGAGCCGGCGGCCAGCGGCATGGGATGATGGAGCAGATGGTAATTCCCACCCCTCGGGACCCCTTTCCCTCTTGGGACCTCCATCCCACCAGGGTGTGGGCGCAGGGAAGGGCCTGACCGGGCAGCTGCCCTGGGTGTGGGGCTGGAGGGGTCACGGGGGTCCTGTCCGGGGCTGGAGGGGTCCCGGGTGAGGGGCTGAGTGCGGGGCTGTTCCTGGGGGGCTGCTCGTGGTCCCACCCCAGCCTCTTCAGCCCAGAGAGCCTCGGCGAGGGGCTGTGCCAACCTGACGCTGGTCCTGGACAACTGGAAATTCGCCATCACATCCCAGCTCCGGAACCTCCTGCTGTCGGACCACCAGACCGTGCTGCCCGACTATGGCAGGTGAGGGGCCGGGGATCCCGGCGGAGATTTGGGGGTCCCTGCGGGGCAAATGGGGGTCCCTGGGGAACAACTGGGGGTCCCTGCCCTCACGCCGCTGCGCCCGCAGGATCCCGGCGCTGTCGGGGGCCCTGGACGAGCTGTACCGGGATTTCCGCGGCCTGAAGGAGCAGCTGGGCCGGCTCTCGGACCGCTTCGCCCACCTCGAAGCCTCCGTGGAGCAGCTGAGCCGGGCCCGGGCCGCGGCAGCCCCCCCGCGCCGGGCGGGGGTCCTCCAGAGCCCCCGCAGGGCCCCCGGGACCCCGCAATGAGCGACCGGGGCGGGGGCGATGGCCGGGGGCTCGGCCAGGCCGGGGGGACAGCGGAGAGGGGCATCACTTGGGGGATTCAGACTGGGGGCGTCAGAGGCACCACTTGAGGGGGGTCTCAGAAAGACGGGGGGCAGAGACATCACGGGGAGCTCAGACAGGCTGGGGGGGCATAGAAACATCAGTTGGGGGAGGGTCGCAGGCTGGGGGGCTGGGGGCCACCACTCGGGGGACTCAGCAAGGCTTTATTGGGGGGGGTGGGTGTCCATCCCCGTGGGTCAGGGTCAGCTCGGGGGTTCTCTGCCCCGCCCGGGGGTCCCACCCGGCCCCTCTCTCTATCAATAAAGTCTCTGCCGCCAGCACCGCCTCGCTGCTTTGTCCCCGCGAGCCGGGATGGGGTGGGGGTCACTTATGGGGCGGGGGTGCTCCCCTCCCGTACCGACCGCGGGAGCAGCCCCCCGCCCATCGCCGCTTTACGGCCTGTCGTAAACTCCCCCCCGCCCATTGCGGCGGCCGCCGCGCAGCCGTAAAGCGGAGCCGCCCGCGCCCCCCGCCCGGTACCCGCGGCCCCTCCGGGAGGGATTTGGGGGGGGCGGGATGGGGGGCGAGGGGCGGGGGTTTGGGTGGGGGGCTGTGGGCTGGGAGGGGAGGGCGCTAGGGTGGGGGGCTGCCAGTGGAGCTGGACTTGGGGGGGGTCTGGGGGTCTCAGGGGTGTGGGAGGCTATGGGGCAGGGTTTGGGGGGCTGGGGTACAAGGACTGTGGGGTGGGGGCTCTGAGGTTGGGATGGGGAGGTGGGATGGGGAGTGGGGGGGCTAAGGTTGATGCTTGAGGAGGGGTTGTTGGTGGGGCTGGGCTTGGGGGTGCTGGGGGTCTCAGTCAGAGGTGGGGGGGCTGTGGGACAGGGTCTGGGGTACAAGGCCTGTGATGTGGGGGGCTCTGGGGTGGGTCTGGGAAGTCTGGGGTACCAGGACTGTGATGTGATGGGGTCTGGGGGCTGTGGCAGTGGGAATGGGGGGCTGAGGTTGATGCTTGGGAAAGGGCTGGACCGGGGGGATTTGGGGTCTAGAGCTGCAGTGTGGGGGGCTGTGAGGCTAAGGAGTGGGGGGCTGGGGGGCATGTGCTGTGGGGCTCTGACAGGGACAGGAGGGTGTGCAGGGCTGTGTCACCACTCACTGCCCCCCACTTGGGGGTCCAGGCTCAGCCCCCTCACACCTTCGGTGTCCCCCCTCCCCCTCTCCACGTCCCCAGGCCAGCACCATGGCGCAGGTGGGGCACAGGGTGGATTACCTGGCCGGATTCTGCTGCCCGGTGGGGGGGCTGGTGGCGGGCAAGCCGCGGGTGCTGTGCCACGAGAACGAGATCTACCTCTCCAACGGTACCGAGTTTGTCTACGTGTACGACCAGGAGGGCAAAGTGCTCAAGGTGAGGGGCTTGGCAGGGCGGGGGGCTCACCCTATGTCTCCCATCCCATGGGGACAGTGTCCCGCGACTCGGTGGGGACACCCCCTAGTCATGTCCCCACTCCCTATCCCTGGATTCCCTCCATCAGGATCAAACAAATCTACCCAATGGGCAGCACCCGTTGCCTGTTCCTTTGGGGTTCAGGGGTGCTGCCAGCTGGCCCCTGTCCCAGTCCTGTGGGACACACATTGGATCAGACTCCACAGGCTCATTCCCCCCAGCGCAGGGGCTTCTCTCCCCTCTCCCCCCAGGCCTCGTCGCTGTCCCCGCTGTCACAGCACCCTGACTGACACGCTGCTGCCTTTGTTAATTTGTTCTGATTATCATTTCTAAGAAATGCACCGCTGTAAGAGCGGGATCTGCCTCCCACACTGCACTCCCGCTCGGCAAAGTAGAGCACGTACCCTGCTCCCTGTTTTCCTTCCCCTCAGGGAGCGGGAATAACAGGCTGCCACAGCCCCTCTCCCAACCCCTGCCCAAGAACACCCAGTTGGGTGCTGCCCGGGGATCTGTTTATCCCTGGAAATCGCTTTGGATCCCCCCTGCGGGAAGCTGCCTTGTCCCTCCCACCCTCCGGGTGCCGTGGGAGGTGACATTTGGTTCTGTCCCCGCTCCCAGGCCGTGTTCCGCTGCCCTGACCAGGTGTGGCACGTGGAGCTGCTGCCCCAGCCCCGGCAGCTCTACATCCTGTGCGCTCACAGCGGGATCTACTGTGTGTCCCTGGAGCAGCAGAGCAGGTGAGCCTGGGGTGACCCCTTGTCCCTGGGCTCCCGGGGCTGCCCTTCCTGCCACGGGAAGCGTGAGGCTCTGGATCAGTCTCTCCCGGTGCTAAAAGCTCTCCTGCAGGAGCTCGTTTCCCAGGGCCAGGCAAAGAGGCGGCCAAGGGACACACTGGCTTCTCCCCATGGCTTGGCTCAGAGCTCTTCCCTGTTTTCCCAAAGGTTAATGGAGCAGACGGACGACGACGGCCAAGAAAGCAATGGCCCTACCGGCGTCTTCCCGGTGGAAGCGGATGCCTGCATCTTCCCCGATGCCAGCCTGAGCATGTTCACCCTGCTCAGCACCTTCGTCATCACGCTGGCCCAGGACGAGGGCAAGTGGTGGATGCGGCTGCACGAGCTGCCGCGCCCGGAGCAGGATGGGCCCCCGTACCGGCAGGTCAGCCAGGTGGAATTCTGCCCCGGGACCCCACCCGGGGACATGGGGGACGCGCCACCCTCCTGCTTCCTGCCTGTGCTGTGCTGCGCGGCCGCGCCTGGCACTCAGGGGCTGTGGTGCTCGGGGGGCTTCGTGCTGGAGGAGCCGCTCTTCAGCCTCCTCTTCGGCATCGATGTGGCCATGCTGGAGTCGCCCATGATCCTGTGTGGCTTCCCGGATGGGCAGCTCTGCTCCGTGCCCCTCAAAGCCCTCAGCTCCTCGCCCACCGACGACGGCTGCCGCGACGTGTCCAACCCGGCCCCTCCCGTGAAGATCCTGCACCACCTGGAGGAGCCCATCGTGTTCATCGGGGCGCTGCGCACGGAGCGGCGCACGGCCGACGACACCGAGGACGAGCCGCCCGCGGGCGAGCCTGGCTGTGACTGCGTGGTGGCCGTGGGCCACTACGGGAAGATGGTGGCCATGAAGGCAGATCAGCGGGAGGAGGCCACGGTGCCGGAGCTCAGGGAATATTACCTGCGGGGGCCCATCCTGTGCGCGGCCTGCGGCAGCGGCTCCCGCATGTACTACAGCACCCACTCGGACATCTCCGCCGTCGACCTGGACTGGGCGGGCGACTCCTCGGACCCCGAGGACACAGAGAGTGGCACTGGCGTGCTGCCCCCCGTGCTGTCCCCGGCCAGCCTGAGTATCTGTAGTGTCGTGGCTCTTTCCTTGTCCTCTCGCGCCTCAGAAGGTACTGGCAGCAGTGGGGTGGGATCCCACCTCTCCTCCCTCTGTGGCTCCATGGGGGCCGGGTGGGGCTCCATCCTTCATCATTGTTGGTTCTTTTTGGTTTTCTAAGTCATTCCTGTCCGCTGTGACTCCTGCTCTTCCCTGCCCATTCCCAGTCCCTCCGCTTGGCACTGTAAGAGGAGGCCAACCCTCGCAGGTTCCCATGGGCTCCCTGCATGGGGCAGCCCGGAACAGCCCCAAGCCAGCTGGGATGAGGCTCCCTCCAAAAAGGGGGTGTTCAGCGTGCTCTGGACTGGCTTGCCACAGAGCTGCTTGTGCCACCAGCAGGGCACAAGCACCAGCAGCTGTGTGGCAGCTGGGTGCTGCTGGCCTTGGCTGGGGAGTGGCAGGGACTGGGCAGTGTCCCTTCTGGGGGGCTGCATGTGAGCTGGGTGTGCTGTGGTGATCCATGTCTGTCTCCATCATATCCTATATCTCAGTGCCATCCTGCTCCCTGTCCCCCCCACTCAGCCATCCAGGAAGCCCTTGCTCCCTTCCTGGCCCCTGACCCACCCTGTCTGTGCCCACAGGGGAGTCAGAGCTGTTGGCCCTGTCAGCCAAGGGCCGCCTTGTGTCCTGTGGCCTGTGCAGTCCCGAGGAGCCGGACGTGGAGCTGACCCCTGCTGAGATCGGCCGGAGGATCAAGGAGCTGCTGTCGGGAATAGGGGACACCTCGGAGAGGTAATGGTGGCAGCGAGCTGGGGGTTGTGCAGTTTTTGTCAGTAATTAATTATGGAATCACAGAATGGTTTGGGTAAGAGAGCCCTTAATGCTCATCCCGTTCCACCCCCTGCCATGGGCAGGGATGCTTTCCACTATCCCAGGTTGCTCCAAGCCCTGTCCAACATGGCCTTGGACACTTCCAGGGATCCAGGGGCAGCCACAGCTTCTCTAGGCAACCTGTGCCAAGGCCTCCCCACCCTCACAAGGAAGAATTTCTTCCTAATATCCCATCTAACCCTGCCCTCTGGCAGTGGGAAGCCATTCCCCTTTATCCTTCACTCCAGGCCCTTGTCCAAAGTACCTCTCCAGCTCCCTTGGAGCCCCTTCTGGCACCAGAAGGGGCTCTAAGGTCTCCCTGGAGCTTTCTTTTCTCCAGGCTGAACACCCCCAGCTCTCCTCAAGCTTTTCTCTTGGAAAACTGCTCCAGCATTTACAATTCCTGGCTGGGAAGCCCCCCCAACCTCGATAATATAAAACCAGTGTTTGAGGGCAGCCCCCTCCCATGGCACAGCCACCCCCAGCGCTGTGGGCGGCCTGGCAGCGGCAGCCATGGCAGCAGAAGGTGGCACAGGCAGGGTGCCAGGCGCCTGCCACGCGTGCCAAGCCAGCAGTAACAGGCAGGGCAGGCGCATGCCTCCATCCTCCATGGCTGGCTGTGCGTGGGGAGGGGGTGTGGGCGAGCCCCCCTCCATCCACGGGGGGATTCCCAAGGTCTGGCTGTCCAGAGCTGCTCCACAGGGTCAGTTCTGGTGGGGACATGGATCTGTGGCTGCCATGGCAAAGAAGCTGGGCGTTTTCTGTGGTGGGAACATGCCAGGAGCAGCTCAGCTTGGCAGCACAGCACCATCGCAGTGTTTTTCCCACAGTTTCATCTCTGTCACATTGTCCTTGCAGAGTGTCCTTCCTGAAGAAGGCCGTGGACCAGAGGAACCGAGCCCTGGCCAGCCTGAACCAGGTGATGAACGTGAGCGCAGCACTGCTCTCCAGCAACGAGGGCCACAAGCCCATTGCCTGCACTGTCACTGCCAACTGGAGCTGCCTCCTGCTCCAGGACACCGTCACCATCTCCTGCTTGCTGGAAAACTGCAGCGAGTACAGCCTGGAGGAGGGCTGGACCCTCTGTGTCCAGCTCCTGACCAGCCCCTGTGCCTTAGAGGAGGAATCCGCGGATTCGGCCACCACCTTCACCTTCCCCATCGACCAGCTGCTCCCTGGGAACAAGCGGGAGCTGACGCTGCCCCTCGGCCCCTCTGCGGACACCAAGCTGGACCTGCCTCTGACCATCTCCTGTGCCCTCTACTACAGTTTACGGGATATTTTGGGCAGCGGCTCCGACTCCTCCGAGGACCTGGATGACTTCCTGCCCGACGACTCGCCCCTGCTGTCCCCAGACAGAGAGGGGATCTGCCTGCCCCTCAGCCAATGCACCATTGACATGCTCCAGTGCCTCCGTTTCGGGAGCAGCCCCCCCGGGCCCGATGCACCCCCTGCCCCCTCAGACCCTGTGGAGACCTTCCTCAAAGTGTCCCAGGAACAGACTGAACCCGAGGAGGGGAAAACCCTGGGAGAGGAGAGCCTGCCCCCCTCAGCAGCGTCCATCCGGGTGTCCTCGGAACTGCTGAAAAACGCCCTCAAAACCTCGGAAACAGGTGGGTCCCTGGAGAGGAGCATCCCAGGAGCACCAGGGAGTCTCCTTGGGCAGGGGCACTGGCAGGGTGGCATTGTCACAGCCCCTCGCTTGGGCAAGGAGGGCTGTGTGACCCCACTGTCCCCACCACAGCACTGGCACACATGTGGCAGTGGCATGACTGAGCTCAGCATGTCCCAGCGGGGAGGGGTCCGGCCTGTGTCACTCCTGGACCCTCAGGGGCTGCTTCGGGCACATGCTGTCAGTGGTGTCACATCTCTGCTCTGTCCTTTGGTCCCCAGATGTCCCACTTTGCTGTGCCACCCTGCGCTGGCTGCTGGCTGAGAACCCCGGGGCTGCGGAACTGAGCGGCGCGGAGGTGGCATCGGCGTGTGGCACAGCGCCCGATGGTGGCCACGTCCAGCTGCTCGTCCAAGAGGCAAGGAATGAGTTAGCCCTGAGCCAAGGAATGGGTTAGCCTGCAGGGAAACTCCCTGTCCCACAAAGCCAGCTCCTTCCTGGAGCCAGGGAGATGAGTGAATGCACAGCCACACCATCCTGACCCTCTTCTGTGGGGCTGGGGTTCAAGTGCTAGGCTGGACAGGCAGCATTCCCAGTCCATTCTCCCAACCCTGGGCTGCCCAAAGGCCATGGTCATTTCCCTCCCTCTCCAGATATTCCCATTTCTCTGGCTCTGGAAGAAGAAGGGAAAATGCACTTGGATTTGGGTTGTAAATCCACCCCATGCAAAATTCCCCTCTAAAGGCACAGGGAAAATAGGAATTGCTGCCCAGCTCTCCTGCCTGACCCCATCTGGCACAGGTGGATTTGCACCTGAGAGCTCAGATGTCCCTGGGGTGATGAGTGACAGAGTTAATTCTGCCACGTTCAATCCTGCCAGGGCTCACCTGGTGGCACCGGGCTGGGCACAACTGCCCCTGCGAAGGGTGAGAGGGTTTGGGGGGTGTGGAGCCTTCTGGGGAGCCTGGTGCCCATGGGGAGGGGTCCTGGTCCCCAGCTGCCCAGCAAGGGTGGCAGTGACACTGCTCTCACTGTCCAGGTGGCCATGAATGACCTGAGCCCAGCGGGTCCCATCCAGGCTGTGGAGATCCTGATGGAGAGCCCATCCCTGGCCCACATGAGCAGGACACACCACGCCGTCATCCGGCGCATACAGGTACACCCAGGCACCTCCCCGGGGTCAGGGGGGACCCCAAGTGACCCCAAAACCCCTGGAATGGAGCTTGGGGTGCACTGGGGGGGGGTTCTGTGGCACCATGGTGTGACAGACCAGCCCAGCGTGGCATGTGGGAGCTGGCAGCATTCCCAGTAGTGCCTCAGTGCCAGCGCTGGGGAGAGCAGAGCAGCGCAGTGCCAGGTGGGAGAGCAGCACCACTGGGGCTGGGGGTCCCCAGATCTGGGGCTCCCAGGTTTGGGGCTTGGGCTGCCCTGAGATTGGGGCTCCCTGCAGCTAGGACTCCCCAGGACTCAGACTCCCTGAAATTGGGGTTCCCGAGGTTGGGGCTCCCAGGATTTGTGGGCTGCTGCCAGCTCCCCCAGCACCCTCCCTCTCTCACTCCCTCCCACAGGCGCTGGTGCTGGAGCAGGCGGCGCAGGGCTCGGGACCCCCCGACCTCCGCATGCAGTACCTGCGTCAGATCCAGGCAAACCACGAGGTGAGCCCTGATCCCCTCCCCATGGGGAGCACGCTGTGGGACTCGCACCACCCCGTCCCTCACCCCCGTCCCCACCCCCATCCCCCTCCACAGATGCTGCTGAAGGAGGCGCAGAGCCTCCGGGACCAGCCGCCCCCGGGTGAGGAGGGGGCTGAGGGCTCTGCCACGGCCGAGAAGCTCCTGAACATCTACCGGCAGCTGCGGAACCCCAGCCTGGTCCTGCTGTGAGCAGGGGGCGGCCAGCCCGCCCCAAACCCCGCCGGCCGGGGCGGGGGCCCACGGGAGAGCCCCCCACCCCACCCCACTCCACCGGAGCAGGAGCGGGGCCGGCGGCGGTCCGGGCGGGGGTGTGTCTGTGCGTGTTTCGTGGTCGTGTTGTCGGCAGCACCGGGGGGGTCTCGGGGCTCCGGTGGCGGAGCGGGGGCTCCTGGGCTGGCCCAGCCCTGCCCCGCCGCCCCCCAGCCCGGCCAGGCCGGGGCAGCCCCCCGGGGCCGCGCTGTCTTGTGGATCCGTGGTAGTGTAGTGGCCGTGCCGTGCCGAGCCAGGCCGGCTGCGGGCTGAGCCCCCCGAGCCGCCTTCAGGATCAGGACAAACAGGGTGCTGTGCCCGGGGGAGCCCCGTTTTCTGCTGGGCAGGGGAGGGGGGTCTCCGCTCCCCCGTTGTTTCTATAAATGATCTCGTATCTCCGTGCTGGTGCGGCCGTGGTCCGGCCCCGGCCCTGCCCGCACCACTCCACTGTCTGTAACTCTGTCGTCTGCCATGAAAACGATCCTGTTGCTCACGTGTGCCTGGCTCTGTTCCTTTCCATCCTCCTGGAGGGTCCTGGCAGCTCCCGGGGTGGGGGGCTGCCACCACCACCCCTCTGCTCCCCCAGCCCCCTCAGGGTCCTGCCTGCAGTGGCTTTGCTTTGCTGACCACCAACCATCCCATGTGGCACTCCTGGGTGTCCATGCATCCCACTGCCCCGGGATCAGCCCTTTCCATGGGGTCTGAGCACTCCTGGGAGGGAAACAGGGCTGGATCCCGATGGTAAGGAGGACACGGCGCTGTCCAGGTGTGATCCAGGTGACTTTAATGTCATGAGTCGCGGGGGCGGGGGCACAACTGCCATGGATGGTGCCACCGCTGCCACCACCCCACTCTGCCAGGGACAGGCTGGCACCCATGGCCAGGGGTGAACACGGCAGGGGCTCTGGGGGCTCAGTACTCCCAGAGCGTGGCCCGAAGCACAGACTCACTGTCGGCTTTCAGGGTCCCCGCAGGGTCCCCGCGCAGGTACCGCCCGTTCTTCCCTTTGATGGCCACGCGGCCCCGCTCCCGGAACTCGAAGAAGAAATCCTCGGAGAGGTCCCCATCACTGCACACTGACCCGCTGCTCGCCACATACCAGTACTTGCCGCCCTGGCCTGCGGGGAGTCCCAGGGACTGTCAGTGCAGGCTGGATGGACCCCCAGAGCCACCCCACCTCATAGCCCCCCACCCACCTCGGATCTGGTAGGCGCCGTCGCTGAAGCTGATGTGGAAGACGTCGTAGACAGAGCGGTTGGAGTCGAGCAGGTTGGAGCCCCGGTGGTAGCAGACGAAGCCGTGCTCCCCCCGCAGCACCAGCATTGGGCGGTTGATCAGCTTCAGAGTGAACTCCTCATCCTCCCCTGCACAGCAGCCGTCCCTCAGCACCCCGGGGACCCTCTCTTCCCCCCCATCCCCACCAGCACTTACCCACGGTGTCGCTGACAGCCGCCAGCTGCCCGTTCCTCTTGGTGCAGACGTAGCGGCCGTTGCTGGCACGCAGGGCCACGCGCCGCCCACGCCACTCAATGTCAAACATGGTGTTGGCAGCGCTGGTGACAGAATGACAGCGTAAATTGGGGGTGCCTGTGTCCCCCCAGAGCATCTCCCCACCCTGCACTGCAGCCCCACTTACATTTCAGTGGCCACGGCCTGGATGCCCCCATGGGCCACCAGGGTCCAGTAGCTGCCGGTGTTGGTGTGGAGGCTGCACTTGTTGGTGTCGCGGTCGATCTGCAGCTGGAAGGTCTCGTGGTTCAGCTCCTCGTCTTGGTTTGCTGAGACATTCACACCTGGGGGGACAGTGGATGTTGATGCTGGTCCTGCTCTGGACATGGGCACTGCTCACGCTCCAGCCATCAGCACCAATCCTGCCCTAGCCATTGGCACCAGTCCCAGTCCGGCCATGGTCACTGATCCCACTCTGGCCATTGTCACCAATCCCAATCCAGCCACAAGCACTGATCCCACTACAGCCATTGTCACTGTCCCATTCCAGCCATTGGCACCCATCCTATTCCAGCCATTGGCACCCATCCTATTCCAGCCATGGGTATCGGTTCCACTCTGGCTATTGTCACCAATCCCACTGTCCATGGTCACTGATCCTGCTCTGGCCATTGGCAGCAATCCTGCTCTGGTCATCATGACCAATCCCATCCCAGCCATTGTTCCACCCCAGCCATCACCACCACTGCTCCATCGCTGCCCTCCCCCTCCCCCCCAAATCCTCCTGCGAACAATTGCGCTAATTGGGCTGGTTAATCAGCTTGTCACCACCATGTCCATCTGGTCACAAACCCCTATTTATAGCTGGTCCCCCCCGTCACCCGGCACTAATCCGCTTGGCACGGGGGTGGCACCGTCCCCAGGGGGCACCTGGGGGCGAGTGGGGTCCCTTGGGACTCAAAGAGCCCGTGGAGGTCCCGAGGGGCTCTGCTCACCTGTGGGCACGTCCGGTGGCTCTACACACGTGTGTGCACACAGGGCATCGCGTGTAGTGTGCACAGGCAAACGTGTGAACCTGTGGGTGCTGCACTGCACACCTGTGTGTGTGTGTACACGTACACACCTGTGCACAGCCACGGCCCTGCACGTGCACACACGTGTGCCCACACACACAGCCCTGTGCATGCCCACAGAGCCCTGCACATGCACACACCTGTACACACACACACACACACGCATTTTCCCAGATGCCCTTCCCACCCCACAGCTGCTCCCACTCCATCCTCACTGACCTCAGCCTACCCCCCCTGGCAGACTGGACCCACCCATGTCCCTCTCCAGCAGCCAGGCTGTAGTCCCCCGTGTCCCCAGGATGTGGCTGTAGGGTCCCCCTGGGCACAGACAGCACTGTGGGGTTGTTAATGTGGGCTCTACCCCCGGGGTGGGGGTCCCAGGCGTGCTCCCACGGAGCTGTGGGTGCGTGGGGGTCCCGGGGCAGGCAGGGAGCGGGCAGGGGGTGCGGGGAGCTCTTACCCTGGCGGATGGAGACATATCTGCCGTTGGCCGCCGTGAACACCACCTGGGGGTGACTCTCCTCCAGGTCAAAGAGTTCATCTTTGCCCGGCTTGGAGCTGCGGCCGGATTTGAGGGTGCCGGTGGGTCCGGTGGGCGCCAGGTATTTCCCGTCGCAGTCCTTGAACGCCAACTTTCCGGCCTTGAACTCGAGGGTGTAGCCGGTGCCGGCGCCGGGCTCGGGCACCAAGGTGCCATCGCAGCGCAGGTAGCGCTCGTCGGCCGTGCGCAGGCTGTACTTCTTGTCCTGGAAGCAGAGGGTGATGAGCGCGTCCACCCCCCAGGGCAGGTTGCTGTCGGTGGCGATCTCGTCCTCGTGGGCGCTCAGGTGGGCGTAGCGGCGGCGGCTGACGCTCAACAGGTTGGCCTGGGGGTGCATGGCCAGGTGCACGGTCCAGAGCTCGCCCTCCGTCACGCTGGGGGCGAAGCAGGACAGGCGGTCCTCGCGGCCCCCGAAGAAGCGCCGGTGTGGGGCCGACTGCAGCGCCCAGCGCCCGTCCGACTGCGTGATGATGCTGAAGCCTTCATCCCGGCCAGGCTGCTCCGCCTCGCAGCGCACCTTCCCGTCCTTGTCGGCGCCCAGGTACCGGCCCAGGTGGCTCTTGAGGAAGACGATGGAGCTGTCGGCTTCATCCTGCTCCAGCGTCCAGATCTGCTTGCGCTTGAGGCTGGGCGCCGAGGCGTTCACCTTGTAGCCGAAGCTCTCCGCCGTCAGGTACCGGCTCTCGCAGTTGATCAACCCGAACTGGATCTTCAGCACCTGGTGGATCCCATTCGTTGGCATCTTCCGCCGAGGCGGGGCGGCCCCCGGGGGCCGGCGGGGGCTCCCCGGCGCTGCCGAGCCCGGGCGTCGCGGCGGGGCCGGACGGAGCGCCCGCGGCGGGGGCGGCTGCGCTGCCCCGGACCCACGGAGCGGGACGGGGGCCCGGGGGGCTGCGACCCGTTTGATTACCCGCAGGTGGGATTAGAGACCGGCCGGGTTGCGATGGGCACCGGGGGCACCCGGGCGAGGGGGCACCGCGGCAGCCCCCGGCCACGCCACCGTCCCTCGCCTCGGCCCCGTCCGGCTGTGGCGGAGCCGCGGGTGGAAAACTTGGGTGGGAACCCGATCCGGGCCGGCGTATCCGTTCCGATCCCGGCGGGTTAAGGTTACCGGCCCCTCTGATTCAGCAGCGGGTCACCTCCAGCCGCGCCGCCTCCCGGCCGGCCCCTAAGCGCCTTTTCCAATTAGCCAGGCATTTTGATTAGTGTAAACCTTTTATCCTGCTTTGGGGCCCTTGGCCTCCATCTGTCCTGTGGCCCCAAATCCCTCCTGCAGCTGTGGATCGGGGTCACGGACACCCCAGCCCCCCCCGAAGCCAACCCCCTCTTCGGAGCTGAGACCGCCTGAACTCATGACAGCGATGAGGGTCGGGCCGGCCCCTTGGCGGGGGCCAGGAGGAGATGGGGGCGTGGAGGACAGGAGGGGACAGTGGTGCAGGGCACAGTCCCCACTCCGGCCCTGCAGGCGCCGTCCCCCAGCCCTGCTGGGACCCCCCAACCGGGCCAGGCGCAGCCACAGGGACCTCCGGCCTCGGCCACACTCCACCTCGGGCACCCGGGGACGGGCAGGGACGGGCTCTGCCACCACCTGGGCCCCCCGAAGTGTCTCAATCCCCCGTGCCGGGGTCTGGCCGTGCCGTGACGATGCCGCGCTGGCTCCCGCGGCCGTCCCCCCGGCCCCGCGGCTCCGGTGTCAGCCCGGTGCCCGGTTATTGTTCCCGCAAACAGCCCCAGCTTTGGTTGCTCATGACTTTTTCATGCCGGGCTGGCGCTGCCCGCGCCGGGGGGTGCCGTGGCCCCCCGAGCCGCGACACCCGAGCCGTGGCCGCCCGGCCGCTGTAACTGACCCCCGAAACGGAGCCGAGTCGGCTTTCGGGCCACGGCGCGGGGGGGTAAGTGGGTCAGGGTCCTGGGGGGTCCGGGGGGGCCGTGGGTGGCAGGGTGGCCGCGTGGCTCTCGGTGGGTGCCCGGCGGCACCTGCCCGGCAGCGCAGCCGGGAGCGGCATTTATACATCCCGGCCCCCCGCCCCCCCGGCAGGGTCAGGTTCCCCTCGGGGGGGGGCCCTGGGCACTGCCCCACAGCCACAGAGTGTCTCTGCGTCCCCCGGGGCTGGGGAGAGCCAGACCCCTCCCCACTGAGGGCTGCTGAGACCGCACACGCTCGTGACAAGCCCCCCGGCATCGCAGGGGGCTGGGGTGGGTGACCCCTCCGGCTGGGTGCCCCCCCGATTTCCACCCAACGCCCTTCCCACGAGGAAAATGGGGGGGCTGGGCTGCCCGGAGGGGTCCCCAGTTCACAGCCCTGGTGGGGAGCTAGCACAGGGGGAGGAGGAGTGGCTCAGCTGTGCCTCACTCGCCGTGGGGGGGTCAGGCAGGATTTTGGGGTGGGGGTCGTGGTGGGGGTCAGGAGTGGTGTAGGGGTGCTGGGTGGTGGGACCCCCTCCTGGTTTCCATCCCGGCAGAGATATGGGGCTGTTGGACTGCCCAGGGGCCCCAAGCTCTGGTAGGGGGCTGGCAGAGGGATGGGGGGGCCTCAGCCGTGCCCCAGCAGCCCAGGGGTGTCAGGGAAGGGGCTCGGGGGGTCGGGATGAGGTATTGGGGACCTTCGAGGTGGGACCCCTCCATCATCACCCCGTCACTCCTCCCCTGCTCGCGGGCAGGGGACGGACGGACGGACGGACACCCGGAGGCGGGGCGGGGGTGGTGCCTTCCTCCTCCCCCTCCTCCTCCTCTTCCTCCTCCTCCTCCTCTTCCTCCTCCTTTTCCTCCTCTTCCTCCTCCTCCTCCTCGTCCTCCCGCCCCTGCCCCTCCCTGCCCGGCCCTGCCCGCCCTGAGTCACGGGTGGGGGCGGCCCACGCGGGGCGGCCCCGGTGCTGCAGGCGGGCGGGGGGGGTGCGGCCGGGATGTTCCCCGGGGACCCTCGGGATGCGGGTGTCACCTGCGCAGCCCCCCCGAGCCAGACTCCCCCGGGGCCCTCCATGTCCCGACACGGCCCGGCGGGACACGGCCATGGCGCAGAGACATGAGACCCCCTCGAGCTGTGCCGGGACCCTCCAGGACCCTCGTCACCTCCCCCAGGCCATCCCGAATCGCTGCTGTCGCTGTGCCCCGACACCCCCCGTGTCACCCATCCCGGTGGCACCGGGACCTTCTGGGAAGAGCTGGGCAGGGGTGGGAATCCCGTGGGACATGGGGACGACGACACCAGTGGCCACCACTGCCATGGGCCTGAGTGGCACTGGGAGCTGGCATAGGTGGCTGGTGCGTGGGCCTCTGGCACAGCATGTGGCTACCTGGCACGGTGCATGGCTACCTGGCATGATGGGTGGCTACTTGGCATGGTACATGGCTAATGTGACAGAGGACATGGCTGCCTGGTACAGTGTGTGGCTACCTGACATGACATATGACTACTTGACATGAGGTGTGGCTACTTGACATGATATATGGCTACCTGGCATGTTACATGGCTACCTGATGTGGTGCCTGGGCCTCTGGCACAGTGTGTGGCTACCTGACATAGTGTGTGGCTATCTGACATAGTACGTGGCCACCTGAGATGGTACATGACATGACATGTGGCACCTGACACAGTGCATGGCTACCTGACATGGGGCGTGGCTACCTGGCTCTGCTGTGTGACCACCTGGGCCCCCTGGCACACACCTGCCTGACACTGCACAGGTGGGAGCCATGGCCCTGTCCCCCCCATGGCAGGGGGGGCACAGGGCCAGGGGAACCCCCCAGGGAAGAGGGGTTTGGACATGAGGAGCCCCCAGGCTGGGGAGCACGGGGGCACTGGAGTTGGGGCTCCAGTGGGGATGGGATGGCTCCAGCTGGGGTGTCACTGGGGTCACTGGCATGTCAGCACTGGTATGGGGTGTCTGTGGGGTGCAGGGGCAGCACAGCTGGGCCTGTGGTGCTGGGGGAAGCACAGGGGGTCAGGGGGTGCTCGTAGCCCCGGGGGGCACCCACCGGTGAGAGGTGTCACCTGTGGGGGTGCGATGGACACCGGGGTGTGCAGGGCAGAGTCTGGAGTGCAGCTGGGGGACAGTTGGGGTGCACCAGGGGTCCCCAGCCCGGTGCTGTGGGTGGGGGGGGCCATGGTTGGGGGTCCCGGTGCAGTGGGTGGGGGAGGTGTCACGACTGAGGTGTGCAGGACCACGGGTGCCCTGGGTGGGGGTGCAGGTGGGTGGGAGCGTCCCAGTGCCGGATGGGGGTGCAGGTGCCATGAATGGGGGGGTCCCGGTGCCCGGGTGTGGGGTGCAGGTGCCGTGGGAGGGGGGTCCCGGTGCCCGGGTGGGGTGCACGTGCTGCCCGGTGCTGCCCGGGGTGGGGGGCGCGGTCCCATCTTCGGGGTGCGGGCCCAGGCCTGGACAGGCCCGCAGGGGCCCGGCACTCCCGGAGGCGCTGCCGGGAGGGGTCCCGGAGCTGCCCGGGGAGGGGCGCGGCCGGGGGGTCCCGCCGGGATCGGGGGGTCCCGCCGGAGCTGGGGGTCGCCCCCCCGCACCCCCCCGCCCCATGCAGGTTCCGGGGTGCCGCGGGGCGGGGCCAGCCCGGCAGCCGCCCCACGTGGCCTGGGCCGTGCCAGCCTATGAGAGCGCCTGTTTCTGAAAGATCTCCATATATGGCGATGTTCTCGGCCGAGGAGGCGGGGCTCTCGGCCCCCGGGTATAAAAGCGCGGGGCTGGCAGCCGGGCGGTCTCACTCAGCCGGCGGCAGCGGATCAGGCGGCACCGTCACCGCAGCGCCCACAGCAGCGAGACCCGCGCAGCAGGTACCGCACGGCCCCGCACCGCGCCCCCGCTGCCCTTCCCCCGCATTTTCTGGGAGGCGGAGTGGGCGGTTTTTACTGCGTTCGGTTGCACCTGGCCCCGCCGTGAGCTGCGGCCGAGTGGCGCATGTCTCCCCTTCCCTCCCCCCCCCGCGCCGCTATGGGATAGTATCGGCCGCGGGTACAGGCCGGTGGGGGTGTGAGGGGGGTGTGTGTCGTGATTGGTGGAGGCGGCGTGTGACGTCAGCGCGCGGGAGATTCAAACGGGCTATTCAAACGGGAGAGACCATTGGGGCGCCGGGGGGGGCCGGGCATGGCCCGGCGCCAGCGGCTCCTCCCGGGGCCGCGGCGGGCGCTGACCCGGCCCTGCTTCCCCTCCCTCCCGGCGCAGCCTCCGCCATGGAAGAGGAAATCGCCGCCCTCGTCATCGACAATGGCTCCGGCATGTGCAAGGCCGGCTTCGCCGGGGACGATGCTCCCCGCGCCGTGTTCCCCTCGATCGTCGGCCGCCCCCGGCACCAGGTGAGGCGGGCGGGGGACCCGGGCCGGGGTTGGGGCCTGGGCGCGGCGGGGGCGGCGCTGACTCACCCGCTTGGCTCCGCAGGGCGTCATGGTGGGCATGGGACAGAAGGACAGCTACGTGGGGGACGAGGCGCAGAGCAAGAGGGGCATCCTGACCCTCAAGTACCCGATCGAGCACGGCATCGTCACTAACTGGGATGACATGGAGAAAATCTGGCACCATACCTTCTACAATGAGCTGCGCGTGGCCCCCGAGGAGCACCCGGTGCTGCTCACAGAGGCCCCCCTGAACCCCAAGGCCAACAGAGAGAAGATGACGCAGGTACCGTGTTTCCTCTCTCTGCCTGCTGGCCCCCTCACTTGTCTCCTTCACGAACCTTCTTCGTTACATCTAAAACCTGAATTTTTTGTTCTTTTTTTTTGTTTGTTTGTTTTCCCAACATTTTCAGGGTTCTGTTCTCCTGGCATTTCTCCCCTGACGCCTCAGGTTCTTTCATTTGTGTTTCTTGCCTGCATCCTTTGGCTTTCCCTTCACACACCGGGGTTGCTCTGCATGCAGCATGTGTGTTCTAACACGAGTGCACACACCCAGCTCGTGACTCGCTGCTCATTGACTCTTTTCCTCCTTGCAGATCATGTTTGAGACCTTCAACACCCCGGCCATGTATGTGGCCATCCAGGCCGTGCTGTCCCTCTACGCCTCTGGCCGTACCACAGGGATTGTAATGGACTCCGGGGACGGTGTCACCCACACCGTGCCCATCTACGAGGGTTATGCTCTGCCCCACGCCATCCTGCGTCTGGACCTGGCTGGCCGTGACCTCACCGACTACCTCATGAAGATCCTGACAGAGAGGGGCTACAGCTTCACCACCACGGCCGAGAGGGAGATCGTGCGGGACATCAAAGAGAAGCTGTGCTACGTGGCGCTGGACTTCGAGCAGGAGATGGCCACAGCCGCTTCCTCCTCCTCGCTGGAGAAGAGCTACGAGCTGCCCGATGGGCAGGTCATCACCATCGGCAATGAGAGGTTCCGGTGTCCGGAGGCACTTTTCCAGCCTTCCTTCCTGGGTAGGTGTGGGGCGGGGCCTGCTCTGGAGGGGTGGGACTTGGGCGGGCTGCATGGTTAGGAAGGGAGGGTCATTAGGGGGTCCTGGGTGGCATTAATGAGATTGCTGCGGCACAAATGAACCTGCTCTCTTCCCCACCCCAGGCATGGAATCCTGTGGCATCCACGAGACCACTTTCAACTCTATAATGAAGTGTGACGTGGACATCAGGAAGGACCTGTATGCCAACACAGTGCTGTCCGGAGGCACCACCATGTACCCTGGCATTGCTGACCGCATGCAGAAGGAGATCACGGCGCTGGCTCCCAGCACCATGAAGATCAAGGTGGGCAAGGCTCCGCGGGGAGGGCAGGGCAGGGCAAAGGGGAGGCTGGAACCACTCTGACCTCACTCTATCTCTCTCCTCCCACAGATCATCGCCCCGCCCGAGCGCAAGTACTCCGTGTGGATCGGCGGCTCCATCCTGGCGTCCCTCTCCACCTTCCAGCAGATGTGGATCAGCAAGCAGGAGTACGACGAGTCCGGCCCCTCCATCGTGCACCGTAAATGCTTCTAAACGGACTGCGGGCCCCGCCGCTGCGTCACGCCCGGGAGGTGTGCCCAGGCATCCATACACCTCATGCCAGCCTCCTGCAACTGGAATAAGCCTTCTTCCAAAAGAATCCTGCCCTTGGGAAGTCTGTACCTGATGTTAGACACATGGATGGGCGCGCTGTCGCTTGATTTGACCTTGTAGCCGAGTTAGCTGGGCCCTGAGCTCATACCCTGTACGGATCGGCTCCCTGGGGCTCCCTAATCCCGGGATTTCCCCATCCCAGGGCCCTCCCACACTGACAGCGGCCCCGGGACCGCTCTGTACAGGGTATTTGGAGCCAGACTTTGCCGTACATCCCGTGTGGAATATTCCAGGTTTCCTGTAGAGGCTGGTAGGAGTCCATCGAGAATTTTTTTCACCGTTTCTAGCAAGGTTGGGAAAAAAAACATATCGCATCCGAGCCTTACACCCCTCCTCATCTTCCTCCTCCCCCTGATCCCACCACGGGGCTCGAGTTCCTCAACTCTGAGTTGCTGAAACTCTGCATTTACACCTGTAAATTTCTGCATTGTTTTAATTTATGTCAGATTTTTTTCTTTTGTTTTTCTTTTTTTTTTTTTTGTACGTTGCCTTAATGTTCTCACGTGACGGTAGAAAACAAACAACCAAAATTTGTTTAAAAATCATCCGAAAAGTTGAGAAAATGTAAACGCCCAACAACACTTCATTGTGTAAGGAAAATAAAATGGTAAAAAGCTGCAGTAACTCCAGCTGGGTTTGTGTGTGGTGGGGGGGGGAATTGGGTGGGAGCTTCCCCAGGAAGAAGCGGGGGTGGGGTTTTTGGGCTAAAAATAGGTGTTTAGGGGCCAAAGAGCAATGTTACATGGGCTGGATTTTCTCCAGAGGACTCTGGGGAATCCTAGAGGTGCTGCCCAGCCCCTGCCTGGGCGTCTGCAGATCTTCCTCTCGTACCCCTTGTTCATTGCGTGTCCATGGTTTGGGTGTTGGGATGGGTGGGGTTTGCTCCAGGGACCCCTTGAGTGGGTGGGATTCCCCTTAGGGACACCCCAAGGCGTGGGGGTGGTGTCCCCAGGACAGTGGGTGACCAGGGCCACGAGGGGTGGCAGCAAGGACTGAGGGTGACATGATGCAGCAGCAGCTGGGAAAGGAGTCCCTGAGCCATGAGGACCCTTGGGGACACTGTCCTTTCTGTGCCAGGGGTACCCTTGGGGGTCCCTGTTGGTTTGGGTGGGCAGGGTCCCCCTAGTCATGGCTGGGCAGTGGTGGGGGGGACACGGCCTGGGCCAGGGTCAGGCCCAGTGTAGGTGAGGGGTCCCTGGGTGTCCCCAGTCCTGGGAGTCCCCCCAGCTGTCCTGGGTGGGTGTCGGGTGGCCTGGGCCCCCGCCCCAGCCTGTGGCACCTGCGCTCAGCCCTTGCCCAGCCCCTGCAGCTGCCCCTCTGTCCATCGCTGTGCCTCCACCTGTCCATCCCACCCTGCACCTGTCCATCTGTCCGGCCATGCCTCTGTCCGTCTGTCCCCCCTGATTGCTCTGCACGCACCATCTTGCCATCCGTGCATCCGTCTGTCCAGCCTCCTCACATCCATCTGTCCATCCAGCTGTCCATTCCTCCCTGCACCCGTCTGTCCACCCCGCTCTGCGCTTGCCTGGCGCACCATCCATGCCTCCCCACATCCGTCTGTCTGTCCAGCTGTCCATCCCTCCCTGCATCCATCTGTCCATCGCTCCCTGTGCCCGTCTGCCTGTCCATCTGTCCCTTCCCGTGTCCATCCATCTGTCCAGCCACCCTTCCATCCCTGTGCCAACCTGTCCCGTCTCCCTCCAGCCATAGCCCTGTCCATCTGTCCATCCTTCCCAGCACGCGACTCTCTGTCCCTCCACTTGCCCATCCGTGTGTCCATTCTGCTGGGCCCGTGTCCGTCTGTCCATCCCCTTCCCTGTCCCCCAAACCCCCCCCCCCCGTGTCCCTCTGTCCCCCCCGTGTCTGTCACTCTGTCGCTCTGTCGCGGCGCGGCCGCCAGGGGGCAGCACGGCCCCGTGCGCGGGCTCGGCCCCGCCCGCAGCGCCCCCTGGCGGCCGGGGAGGGTTCGGCGGCGCGCGCCGCTGCCGAGAACAAAAGCGCGCCCCGACAGCCAATGGGAGCCCGGCTGCCGCCTCGGCCCCCGCTGATTGGCGGAGGATCGACCAATGGCGAGGGAGCGCTGCCCGTCTTTCTGAGCCCACGTGGGGAAGGGGGAGCGCGGGCCCTGCGTGATCCATCCCTGCTCCATCCCTGCTCCATCCCTGCTCCATCCCTGCTCCATCCCTGCATCCCTGAGCCATCCCTGCTCCATCCCTGCTCCATCCCTGACCCATCCCTGCTCCATCCCTGCATCCCTGACCCATCCCTGCATCCCTGCTCCATCCCTGCTCCATCCCTGACCCATCCCTGCTCCATCCCTGCTCCATCCCTGCATCCCTGAGCCATCCCTGATCCATCCCTGACCCATCCCTGCATCCCTGCTCCATCCCTGCTCCATCCCTGCTCCATCCCTGCTCCATCCCTGCATCCCTGCTCCATCCCTGCTCCATCCCTGCTCCATCCCTGCATCCCTGATCCATCCCTGCATCCCTGATCCATCCCTGCTCCATCCCTGCTCCATCCCTGACCCATCCCTGCATCCCTGATCCATCCCTGACCCATCCCTGACCCATCCCTGCATCCCTGACCCATCCCTGACCCATCCCTGCTCCATCCCTGCATCTGTGATCCATCCCTGATCCATCCCTGCTCCATCCCTGCTCCATCCCTGCTCCATCCCTGATCCATCCCTGCTCCATCCCTGATCCATCCCTGATCCATCCTTGCTCCATCCCTGATCCATCCCTGTTCCATCCCTGCTCCATCCCTGATCCATCTCTGCTCCATCCCTGCATCCCTGAGCCATCCCTGATCCATCCCTGACCCATCCCTGCATCCCTGACCCATCCCTGACCCATCCCTGACCCATCCCTGCTCCATCGCTGCATCTCTGATCCATCCCTGATCCATCCCTGCTCCATCCCTGCATCTCTGATCCATCCCTGACCCATCCCTGCTCCATCCCTGCATCTCTGATCCATTCCTCATCCATCCCTGACCCATCCCTGCTCCATCCCTGCATCCCTGATCCATCCCTGACCCATCCCTGCATCCCTGACCCATCCCTGACCCATCCCTGAGCCATCTGTGAATCCCTGCTCCATCCCTGCTCCATCCCTGAATCCCTGACCCATCCCTGACCCATCCCTGCATCTCTGATCCGTCCCTGACCCATCCCCGAATCCCTGACCCATCCCTGATCCATCCCTGACCCATCCCTGCATCTCTGATCCATCCCTGATCCATCCCTGACCCATCCCTGCATCCCTGATCTCCCCCTGACCCATCTCTGTTCCATCCCTGCTCCATCCCTGACCCATCCCATGCAGCCCTCATCTATCCCTGATCCATCCCGTGCAACCCTGATCTATCCCTGATCCCTGCCTCTCCCCATCCTGCATCATCCTGCCTGATCCTGCATCCCTACCTGATTCTGCATCATCCCATCCCACATCATCCCATCCTGCATCCCCACAGCTCCATCCTGCATCCCATCATCCTGCAATCCCAGCCTGCATCCTGCCTGCATCACTGTGCCTCCATCCTGCTTCCTGCCTGCATCCTGCATCCTCCTCGTTCCTGCCTGCATCCTGCTGCCTGCACTCTCCCCATTCCTTCCTGCATCCCCCCAAGCCCCGCCTGCACTCCTGCCTTCATCCCGCAATCCCTGCCTGCATCCCCTGGCACCAGGACGGGGCAGCACCAGCCCAGGGGTCTCTAACCCTCTTCCCCACCCATCTCCTGCCCACACTGAGCTGGGGAGGCCTCTGGGGACACTGGGGGGTGGTGGGTGCCTGTAACTGGGGTGCCCATAATGGGGGGGTGCCCATAACTGGGGGTTCCAGGGGTGGTCGCAGCACGAGGGAAACTGAGGCAGAGCCGAGAGCGGAGCCGGCGCCAGCAACGGTTCATATATTTATTCATAAGCCAAGTTATCCATAAAAAAGTTCCATAGTAAAAGGCCTTTACAGGAGTGGCGGCTCATAAAACCTTTGTTTAACCCTTTGCTCCTTTTTTTTTTTTTTGTCCTTTTGGTTTTTTTTTTTTTTAATCCTGTTTTGTGGGATTTTTTTTTTTTTAGTGTTTACACTGGAAAAGCCCCTGTACATATTTTCCAGGCAGCGGCGGCGGGACGGGCCAGCGTCCGCCGGCCCCGCGGGGTCCCCGTGGTCCCCCCAGGGTGTCCCCCCCGCGGTCACCCCGCTATTGCACTGGGGACGGCAGCGCTGGGCCCCCCGCCCGGGGCCGAGCCCCCCGCCCTGGCCCCCTCTGTACAGCGCTCCCCGCTGTCCCCGTCCCCCCAAGGCTGGGGGACACAGTGCACTGAAACGACCCCCCCACCACCCCCTTCCCCGAGGATTATTATTATTTTTTTGTGATTTTTTTTCATCATTTTTTATCTTTTTTTTTTTTTTGTTTGTTTTTGTTTTTCCTTTCTCGCTTTTCCATAAAACTTCCCGGAAGAAATACAATATTTACAGGCAAAATAAATAGAACAACACACCTGATTTCTGCTTCACCTGCTGGCAAACAGTCAGAGGTACTAGGGAAAGTTATGGCTTGTAGGGGAGCCCCCCCCTGCGCCCCCTGATGCGCCCCCAATGTCCCCACGTCACCCTTTGCATAAGAGCCGGGCGGGGTCAGCACAGGGTGGGCACCCCGGGGGTCAGCAGGGGCCGGGCACCCCGGGGGTCAGCACAGGATGGGCACGCCATCGGCGGTCACCAGGCGCCCCGTGGTAGGGTCGTAGGTGCCCGCCAGGTAATAGAGGTCCTGGCGGTCCTGGCAGCGGCGACCGCGCGTCAGCTGCTCGTAGTGCTCCCGCCCCACCACCTGGCACTTGTGCGAGATGGTCTGCACGTCGTTCTCGTCCTCGTGGCACGACTGGTACAGCGCGTTCTGCGGGGACAAGGCACTGTCACTGCCGCTGCGTGGCTTGTTATGTGGCTACCCGGTCTGGGACATGGCCACCTAGCATGGCACACAGCTATCTGATGGAGGTATGTGGCTACTTGACACTGGACATGGCTACCTGATGTGGTGCATGGCCATGTGCGGCTACATGACATGGGACATGGGGACACGACACGGGGTGTGACTATCAGATATGGGACATGGCTACCTAGCACAGTATGTGGCTACCTGACATGATACACACGTACCAGATATGGTGTATGGCTACTTGGCCTGGTATGTGGCTACCTGATATGGGACATGGCTACCTGCCCTGGCATGTGCCTCCCTGTCCCCAGAGCCCTGGCCTCACCTTGCCGTCGCTCTGGCGCTTGCCCAGCTTGGTCTCCTCGGGGTGGTAGAACCACTTGACCTTGACCACCATGTTGCTGGCCCAGGACTCCCACATGCTCTCGATGCGGCCGATGTAGGGCAGGTTGGGCCGCCCGGCCGACAGGAACACGGCGCAGTCGCCCACGCGCAGCGTCTCCTTGCCCCGCACGATGGCCTTGTAGAAGAGCTTCCGCGCCTTGCCCTTCATGCCACGCCGCTGGGGAGGAGACGGGGGCTCAGGGCTGGCACAGGGAACCCCCAAACTCCCCCACACCTCGGGGGGATGAGGAGAGCAGCACCCAGGCAGTGGCCTGAGCATGAGGGACACAGCTGGTGTCCCCAGCAACCTGAGCATCCAAGGCTCTGCCTTGAGCACGTGTCACCTGACATGTCCCTGCGTCCCTGCACTGAGCTGTGCTCGCTCCTTCCCTCCCAAACGGTGCCAAGGTGGGTGGGTGCCCATGGTGGGCACTGCCAGAGCTGAGCATTGGGTGCCGGCTGTGCCATGGTGGGTGCCCGTGGCAGGTGCCCATGGGGTTCCTTACCTGTGTGGGGTTCCCCGACCACCTCCAGAGCTGGCGCGCGGGCAGGAAGGCGGAGATCTTTGGCCGGTTTTCCACCGAGGGCAGGCGCTGCCGCCGGGAGAACTCTTTGGCTTTGGCGAAGCTGAGGGGGTCCTTGCGCTTGAGCTTGGCCTTGGGGCCGGTGGCAGCTGCCTTGGACAGGAAGCAGCGCTGGGGCGCGGTGCCCTTGGGCCGCAGCGCGTCCGGCTGTGCCAGCAGCGCCGGCACCGGGTGCGACAGGCAGGTCTGGAGCAGCAGTGCCGAGTCCTCGTCCTCCGAGCTGTAGGAGGAATCCTCATTGTCCGAGGAGCAGAGGCTGGAGGTGGAGATGGAGCCAGAGCTGGATGAGGTGGAGGAGCCCGAGGAAGAGGAGGACACGGACAGGCGCGTCATGAAGCGTGACGGGACATCGGCGCTGAGCCCGCCCGCGTCCTCGTCCTCATCCATGTCCGAGTAGGAGCTGTGGCAGTCGCTGTCACAGTTCAGGGCGAAGTCCCCGTGCCCCGAGTACTTGCGCAGCGCCAGCCCCACGGGCAGAGGGTGTGTGGCCGTGCGGCCCCTGCGCTCCCGGCCGCCCAGGCCGGCGTGTCCGTAGCTGTGGCTGCCCAGCGGCCTCTCCAGCCTGGCCCCAAAGTCCTTCTCGGCCAACAGCAGAGCCTTGCATGTCTTGTTCTTGGGGGATGTCACCCCTTCGTGGTCCAGCTTGACCAGGAACTCGCTGCCCGCCGCCTTCCTGCGCCCGCTCCTGCCCACCTCGGCCTCCAGCCGCTCGGCTTTCTTGGAGCGCAGGAGCTTCTGGGCAGCCGGCAGCACCAGCCCGGCACCGGCGCCGAAGGAGCCGTAGGAGCTGGCAATGCGGCCAAAGGAGTCGGCGCCGAAGGTGTTGCCGAAGACGGGGGTGGCGAGGTGGTGGTGGTGGTGGTGCAGCGGGAACAGGGTCTCCTTGGCCCGCAGCTTCTTGGCGCTGCCGTTGACCTGGAAGAGGTTCTGGAGCACGGCCGAGCCCTTGTTCGCCGCCTTCCGCTTGGTCTGTGCCATGGCTGCCCAGCTGAGCAGGGACCCCCCGCGCCGCCCGGCCGCGGCCTCGCCCAGCGCCGGCCCCCGGCCCCCCGAGAGCCCCTCCACGGCTTTGCCTGCGGAACACAGGAGTCAGGGGTCAGGAGAAGGGACGGGGGTGCTCTGGGCTGATCTGGGGCTGACTGCCATCCCCCATCGTGCCACGCCCTCCTCCAACCCCAGCTCTTCACCCTTCACTGCACCCCAATATTCCCAGCCCCCTTGACCCCATCTCTGCATCCCAGCACCCTTCCACACACCTCTGCATCCTTCCACGGATCTGCTCCCCTGCCTACATCCCAGCACCCTTCCCTGCATCCCAACAGCCTTCTCCACATCCAACCCCCTTCCTCTCATCCCAGTATCCTTCCCTCATCCCAAAAACTTCCTCACATCCCAGCGCTGTTCCCCCATCCCAATACCATTCTTCTCATCCCAGTCAGGCAGGGACTCCTGCTTCTTTTCCCCCATACCACTTTTCTCCTTGCCAGCTGCCTTCCTGCCGGAATTCCGGGGGGGCTGGGGGCCGTGGTCGGGGCAGAGCGTGGAGGGCAGTGCCCCGGGGGTGCCCACGTCGCCGCACGTCCGCTTCACCCGCCGGCAGGAGCTGGACACCAGCAGGGCCGGGGAGGGCTCGGTGCCTGCAGGGAGAGGGGAGTCAGGGTGGCCCTATGCTCCCCCCACAGCCCCCCAAATCCTATGTCCCACCCCAGTCCCTTACACTGGATCTTGAAGTCGGGGGGCAGCAGGCGGATGTTGGACACGGCGATGTGTCCCGTGTCCCCATCATCGAACTCCACCAGCACGGCCTCGGTGTCCTCCTCCTCCTCGTCGCTGGAGGAGCCTGTGGCACGGAAGGGTGTCAGGATGGGCACGGGATCCCCGACACCCCCCACCCCACTGGCTGACCCCACCCAGCCTCACCTCGCACCACGTTCCCCGGATAGAGGCAGCGGGATTTCTGGCTCCAGTAGGCGCAGACGCGGGTGCCGGGCGGCAGGCTCCGGCGTGACTGCGGCCGGACGTCGAGGACCTGCGGGAAGCACCGTGCTGGGCTCGTGGGGTCCAGACCTCCCACCCTCCCATCCCGACCTCCCCCCACTCACCGCCTCCTGCAGCAGCTGCTCCTGGGAGTAGATGCGCTGCCTGTTGCCCCGCTCGCCCTCGATGATGATGCTGTAGCTGGGGAGGAGGCAGGGAGGGGGCTCAGCACCCACCTCAGTGCCCCCCTCACACCACTGGGACCTCCCCGCCCAGGGCTGGCAGCTGCCGGAGTCCCCACTCACATGTCGGGGGGCTGGATGGTGCGGACGCTGCCGGCGTAGAGCAGGCTGTCCTCCTTGGGGATCAGGATGTGCAGCCCATCCCGCAGATCCTCCTTCTGGATGGCGCAGGCGTGGGGCACTCCCCCGCGGGCCCCTGCCCCCAGGCAGCCCCCCAGCTCCTCTTCCTCCTCTGAGAAGCTGCTGTTGTCATCGAAGTCGAAGTCATCCTCCACGGTGAAGCTCTCCAGCAGTTTGCTGACAGCCCGGCCCTTGCACTGCAGGAGGGGGCTCAGGGTGGGTGAGGGGCATGGGGGGGCCGTGCCAGGGTGGGGGGCGGCCCCCCCGGGTCTCACCTGTTTGGTGGCCACTTTGCTCTTGACCTTGGCCAGCTTCTTGCCCTTGCTCAGGATGGTCTTGGCACTCCGGGGAGAGAGAGCCAGCGAGAGAGCCCCATTCTTGCGCTGCAGGGTGGGTGAGGGCCAGCCATTGACCCCTCTGTGTGACCCCAGCCCCCCCCCGGACCCACCAGTGCCTCCCACCACCCCAGTCCCTGCACTGGTGCCCCTCAGCTCCACCAGCACCCACAGCCTGTGCAAAACCTGCCTCCAACCCTCCGCACCCCATGGTTCCATCAGTGCCCCACGACCACCTCATGAACCTGCACCCACATCTCATTGGAACACCCCAATAACCCCAAACCCTGGTCCCATTGGTGCCCCCAGCCCATCCAGACCCCACACCCCCCTGCCCCCCAGCCCAGGGGTGCCCCCACCCTAGCCCCTGCTCACCCTGAGGGCCGCCTGCAGCCCCTTGCTCTTGCGGGTGCCCTTCTTGCCCCTCTCTCCCAGCCGAGCCCCCTCGTCCCGTGACCCCAACAGCCGGGGGTCGGCCCCCCCAAAGAGGCTGCCGGGGGGTCCCGGGGGGCTGGGGCTGCATGGGGCTGGGGGCCGCAGGCTCTCCTTGGCCTTGGCTTTCAACTTCTTCTTGCTGCTCTCGGGGCAGCTCCCCGTCTTCCGCCGGCCCGGCACCTTCTCCAGCTTCCCGGCACCCCCCGGCTTCACCGGCCGCCGTTTGATCTTCACCTCCCCCTCGGGGCTGCCCAGGCGGCAGGGACCTGGCAAGGGACAGGGGTCAGGGCACCCCATGGGGCAACAGGGTTCAGGGGACCCCATGGAGGTCCCAGCTTGGAGTACCCCACAGCTGCCCACCCTGTCCCAGGACCTCATCCCCGTGCCCACCAGCATTCCCAGGGTGATCCCATTACCTAACAGCCCCTGCCTTTCCTTCTTCTTCTTGGCCTTCTCGTTGGCCTCCATCTTCACCACGGAGGACGGGGAGGGCCCCAGCACAGCCACCGGCCCCGCAGGCAGCGACAGCCCCGGCTCCTCGTCCCCCTCCTCGCTGTCTGTGTCCCCCTCGGGCTCGTCTGCAAGGGGAGGGGACAGCGGTGAGGGACCTCTGCACACAGGGGTGGCCCCTGCACCCCCAGTGAAGGATGGGGTGAACTGGGGCCATGTGTGACCCCCTGGCATGAGCCACCCCCCACACCTGTCCTGGGCACACAGCATCCACTCTGCTGCCCCACCCCCATCCCTGAGCTGAATCCTGGCCCTCCAAACCCATCGCTGGACCCTGCACCCCCAGCATCAACCCTGAGCCCCCAGCCCCGTGCCAGACCCCAGAACCCCAACCCCGACCTCACTTATCCCCATACCAGATCCCACATCGCCATCCCCAACCCCACAGCCCTGCCCAACCAGATTCCCATCCTGACCCTGTACCCATCCCAGATCTCACCCCACCACTCCCATCCCAGTCCTGCCCCCCATCCCTGTGCCAGCCTTGCCTCTGAAGTGGGGGGGTTGCCGGGGACCAGGGTCCTGCCCCTGGTACTTGGAGCCCTTGGAGCCCTTGGGTCGGTTCAGCTTCTTCTGGATGCGAGCACCAGGGTTGGGGTCCCTCCGGCGGAAGGGGCTGAGGCCGGGGGGCAGCCCCTTGCCCTTCACCTTCTGCTTCAGCTGTGACACCCCACGAGTCACCACACACGGCAGAAGACCGCACAGCGGGGGGACTTGGGGGGGGTCAGGGGGAGAACACATGCCCCCAGACCCCGTGGGACTCACCGGGGAGCCCTGGAGGCTGCTGAAGGTGCCCCCTGCCAGTTTGCTCCTCTTCTTCTGGGGCTCGGGGTCCCCCCGCAGCTCAGCACACAGCAGGGACAGGCTGGTCTTCACTGCCCTGGGGGCGGGCACAGCATGGGCACGGTGCCCATTGGACCCCTCCCTGCACCCCTGGATGGATTCTGCACCCCTCAGCTTCATCCTGCATCCCTGGAAGGATCCTGCACATCCCAGATGCACCCAGACCCCACTCTTGCAAACCTCAGCTGCCGCTTCCCTCTCCCCCCTCCCTCCCCTCTCTCACTATCATTTTGTGACATAAAACCTGGAGATTAATTTTTTCCCCTGGGCCAAGAGGGGACACGCAGCACCGGTCACTCACTTGACCTTGCGGCTCTCAGCCCTGCCCAGGGCACTGGAGTGTTTCCGCTTCCTCGGCCGCCCTGGCCCGCGCCGCGCCGGGCTCCGGGAACTCTCGTCACGCCTGGAAAACAGGGGCACTGTCACCCCCTGCCACCAGATCGAGCACAGCCCCAAACTCGTTGCACAGATGATTGTCAGGCTCAGGATGGGGACAGGGACGGGGACGGGACGTACTCGTGGTCGTGGCGCCGCTGCAGCCTCACCAGCTCCCGCTGCTTCTCCTTGTAGCGGCGCTGGAGCTCGGCCAGGCGCATCCGCACCTCCACCTCCTGCGTGTTCAGCTGCTCCATGGCTGCCTTCAGCGGGCACACCTGGGGGGCCAGGGGGGGTTTGGGCACAGCTGGCAGCGCCAGCGGCCTCAGTGCCAGGGTTGACCAAGCACAGCTCACCCCTCCCGCCCCTGCTGTGAGACACTCACGGCCTTGGTTTTGGGGGTCCAGGTGTACTTGCGCCGGGGGACGCGGGCACGGGGCGGGGGGGACACGGGCAGGGGGCTGAGCGCGGGGGGACTGCCCTCCCGCCCTGCCGCCTCCACCAGTGACCAGGCAGCTGCCACCGTGGCCAGGTTCTGCAGGTTGAAGGCCAGCAGCTCCTCATCCTCACCTGTAGGGGTGGCACGGGGTCAGCAAGGACGGACATCCCGGACCCCCCCGCATGGGCTCTTGTGGGGCTGGGGGGACAGGAGACCCCCAGCTGGGAGGGACATGGTCATGTGCCCCATCTGGCCACAGCCAACACTGTGCCCATCCCACCACCCCATCCATAGGGAGTGGGACCCCACAGACACCCCCTCGCCCCACGGTGTCCCCACCCGAACTCAGCACGGGGTCCCCCCGCCCCACGCTCCCTCCCGCCTGCCCGCAGGCTGGGGATGTGCCAGGTCGGCGTTCAGCCACCCCTGCTGGGGCCTCCGGGATTCCCTGGGGAAGCCGAGCTGCGAGGGAATCCCGGCGCCTGCCTGGAGCCAGTGCTGGAGCCGAGCCCTGGCTGCGAGCAGGGCACGGCATGGCACGGCATGGCACGGCATGCGACGGCATGGGATGGCACGGCATGGCATGGCACGGCACGGCATGGCACGGCACGGCACGGCATGGCACGGCACGGCATGGCATGGCACAGCATGCAGCCTCCCTGCCCCACAGGACACGGGGCACTGGAGGGTACTGGAAACACCAGAGGTGCTGGGAGTCACCAGGGTGTGCCGGGGACACTTGAGGGCACTGGGTCACCCACCTTCCCTGGCCAGGTCACAGCGGCGCCGGTGCAGCTCCAGGTCGGCAAGTTCACTGAGCAGGGCGATGCCGGGGATCCCTGAGGGGTGGGGGGCGGGCGAAGGGGGGGCCGCGGGGGGCTCCTCCAGCGCCGGCAGCTCCCCCAGGTCGATGCTGGCGGCGATCAGTGCCTCCAGCCCGCCTGCGCAGCCCTGGTGCCCGCCGGGGATGTCACCATCCTCCTCCTCCTCATCGCAGCTGCCCTCCGGCTCCGAGCCATCGCTATCTCCTTCTTCCTCCTCCTCCTCCTCTTCCTCCTCCTCCTCCTCGTCGTCCTCCTCCTCCACAGTGGGGGGCAGCGGGGAGCCCCCCGCCTCGGGCACGGGGTGCTGCTGCTCCAGCTGCTCCGGCGCTCCCTGAGCCACCTCCTGGTGCCCCCCGAAGGGCTCCTCGGTGCCGCCCCCGGCCGGCGCTGCCCCCCGCTCCCCGCAGAGCGGGCCCGGGGGCAGCAGCAGGTGGTGGTGGCAGTGCAGCAGCGCCCCGGGACCCTCATCCGGCGGGTCCCGCGGGGGGCCCGGCTCCCGCAGTGCCTCGGCCGTGGGGCTGAAGGTCCGGGACTGCTCGGGCTCGGCGGGCGGGGAGCCGGCGTGCACGGGGTCGGGGTCTGCCGGCTCGGCCGAGTGCGCCGCGGGGTAGCCCATGGCAGCAGCGGGGTAGCCATACCCGGGGGGCAGGTCTGCGGGGAGCAGGCGATGATCAGCGCGGATGCCTCAGTTTCCCCCAGCCGCCCTCCTCCCGTTCCCCACCCCCACGGCCCTACCTGGCTCCAGGGGCTTGGGGTAGTGGCGCGGGGGCTGCCCCTCGCCCCGCGCATCCTCGCCGTCGCTGCCCTTGCTGGGGGCGGGCAGGGGGCTGGCGGCCGGCGAGCGGGGGGCCACGGCGGGGCTGGCGGTGGGGCAGGCGGGTAAAGTGCAGGGGGCCGTGGGCAGGGTCACGGGGCACTTGGCCGGGTGCCGCAGGGCCGGCGAGTGGCAGCACGGGGACAGCTTGGGGGGGGCGGGGGCCGCCGAGGTCAGGCCCTTGGCCGGGGGGTTTAAGGCAACTGCTTTGTGGGAGGGTTTGAGGGGCTTCTCGGGACCCCCCTCCTCCAGCTCCAGGGGCTGCTCCTCCGGCTTCCGCTGCGGGGGACAACGAGGTGACAGGTGTCAGTACCTGCCCCACAGCCTGGTTCCTGCATCCCACATCTCAGCCCTGCATCCCGCATCCCATCCAGCCCCATGGTCCAGTCCCTGCCCCACTGCCTGTCTCCAGCACCCCCAGTCCTTCCCCACATCTCCCACACCAGTCCCATAACCCACCCTCCATCCCACCCTGCATCCTCCAGCCAGCCCCACAGCCCATCCCATCCTGCATCCTCCAGCCAGCCCCACAGCCCATCCCACCCTGCATCCTCCAGCCAGCCCCACATCCCACCCCACCCCCAGCCCCCCCAGCCCCTTGGCACCTGGCCGTGCGCCTGGCGCTGGATCTCGAGGGCCTGGGCTGCCCGTTGCTGTTGCTGCTGTTGCTGCTGCTGCTGCTGCTGCAGGGCATAGAGCTCCTGCTGCCGCAGGAACTGCGACCGTGGGTACACAGGGAGCTGCCCCGTGTGCTGCAGGTGGGCACCGGGACCCCGGCCCGGGTACATGGGGGGCCACAGTGATGCCTGGTCCATCACGTCGGCTGCCGGCAGCGGAGAGTCAATTGGGGACCCTCGTCAGGGTCATCCCACAGACCCCAGCGTGCCCAACACCTGCCCTGCGACCCTGGCAGCACCCACAGAGACCTCCATCTCTCACCCCTGAACCCCAAAAGCACCTGCGAGAACCCCATCCCCCTCGCCTGCACCCCCAAAAGCACCCCCCAGGGGCCCATCTCCCATTCCTGCATCCCCAAGCAATACCCCCAGGGACCCCATCACCCATGAACTCCTTAAAGTACCTGCAGTGACCCCCATCTCCCACCCCGCACCCCCAAAGACCCCCTCTCCTTTCTCTCAGCCCCCCCCAGCCCCTAGGACCTCCTTCCCCAGCACAAGGCGGGGGTCTTGGGCTCACCCAGTGTGTGGGGGGTGCCGTGGGCAGGGGGCTCCGTGGGGAGGATGACGAGCTGGGCAGGGGGGTCCTGGGCGAGGGGGAACACGGGCTGCATGGCACTGGGCATGGAGGCAGGGAAGGCAGGGGGCAGGTTCTGGTGCAGGGCGGGGTGCCCGATGCCTGTGGGGATGGGGGGGTCTGTCAGCACCCCACTGCTGGGGGTCAGCACCCACCCAACTTCCCCCGAGCCCGGCACTGACCGTAGGAGTGTCCCCCCATCCAGATGGAGGGGCTGCGGGTGCGGGGCAGCCAGTGCGTGTGCGCAGGGTGGGCGTGGGCAGCGGGGTCCCCCCCGAGCTGCCCCGCCGGCAGCGATGAGCCCCCCGCCATCATCAGGTGGGGGGTCAGCTCCCCGGGACACCCCCCTGACGGGTGTATCCGGGCAAACTCCACCAGGTCCTTGTTGTCCCTGCAGGAAGAGGGGACACACAGTGTGGCGGCAACACTGGCATCATCCTCCCCTGCACGCCCAAAAGCACCACCAGAGACCCCAATTTTCCACACCTGCACCCCCAGCAGCACCTCCAGAACTGCAGCATCCTTCCCTGCACCCCCAAAAGGGACCAATCTCCCACCCCTGCATGACCAGCAACACCAACTGGGATCCCATCTCCCTCCCCTGCACCCCAAAAAGCACACACAGGGACCTGCGTTTTCCACCCTTCACACCCAGGGTCCCCCATCTCCCCCAGTAGCACCCCCGGGCCCCCATCACTCACTGGAGCAGGATGTCCCTCCCGGGCAGCCCCAGGCGCTCCTCACAGAGCCGACCCCGCTCCTCGTCTGCCTCCAGCTCCATCAGGTGCACGGGGCGTGCAGTGCCAGCTGCCACGGGGACACCACGATGGCATCAGCATGGCACTGCCAGCCCCCTGTGACCCTGGCCCCCTTCCCAGCCCTTACCTTTGACTCCAGCAGCCGCCCGCTGCCTCCCACTGCCGCCGGCACTGCCGGTGCCGTAGGGCTCGTGACGGCCCAGCGTGTCCTTCTGCCGTGCCACGGCCACCGCGATGCCCACGGGCGGCTGCCGCACCTCGCCCTCAGTGCTGCCGGGGCCCAATGCCTCGTGCTCCCGGCCACGGGCGCAGTCCGGCCGCTCCAGCTCCGGCTGACCCTTTCCCGGTGGGAATTTGGCGTCCTGGTGGGCGCAGCTGCCCTTGGTGCTGCCCAGCCCCACGAAGGGGGGGCCCTTCTGTCCCCCCAGCAGTGCTCCGTTGCTGTACTTGAGCAGGTTCTTCATGGCCGACACCTCGTCAGGGGCGTTGGGCACCTCCTGCGTCCGCACCAGCCCCGTGCCAAAGGGGTCCAGGTAGGGCCCCCCCTTCCGTTCCTCCGCCACAGCCAGGGGGGGCCCCTGGCCCTGCACGCCCCAGGGGGGCAGGGGGTGCCCACCGTACCCCAGGGCGCCCAACTCCAGGGATTTGCGCTTGCCCTCGGCTGCCTCTGCCTCGGGGTGCTGCTGGTGCCGGATCCGAGCCACCTTCTGGGCTGGGGGGTCCTTGGGGGGGCCCTTCTCTAAAGTGCAGCAGGAGGGGCCGACGCGGACGCCCAGGGGGTCGGGCCGGGGGGCACGGGAGCAGTCGGGGGCTGGTGGCACCTCGAAGTAGCCCTTGTCCAGACCGGCCTTGGGTGCTGGACACCGGCTGGAGAAGGGGGGTCCTTCGGCTGCACCCCCCCCCAGGTACTCCAGCCCCTTCAGCCGGGTGCCCGGAGCCCCCCACTCCAGCCGCCGCTCCGCCGGCCCCTCGGCCTTCAGCGGGTGGTGGAAGGGGGCACCATAGGGCTCAGTGCCCGCCTCGGCGTGCCGCTCCTTGCCGTCCCCGCGCTCCATCCCGCCAGATTCCGCCTGGAAGGAGCGGCTCTTGTCCGTCGGGGGCCCCACCGAGGGCACCAGCGTAGCCCCGCTGAGCTTCAGCTCGCGGGCGGGGGGCTCAGGCAGCGGGCACAGCACCTCCGGGCCGGCATGGAGCGGGAGGCAGGAGAAGGAGCCAGCAGCGGGCACAGCATAGGACACGGCGTGGTGCAGCATCTGCCGCCTCTCCACCACCTCACCGTAGGGCTGGGGGGCCTCGGGGACCCCCGGCTCTCGCTCCTTGGGGGCGCAGCGGGCGGCGCGGGGCAGGGCACTCCCGGCACAGCTGGGCAGCGCGGCGCGAGCACCGTCCCCGTCCAGCCCCTTGGCCCCCAGCAGACACGAGGCCAGGGGCTTGGGGCGCCCGTCGCCCGACCCCCGTGGTGGCACCCCCTCCTTGCAGTGCCCCTCGGGCGGCACTGGCAGCACCGCCTTGTGCCGCTCCTTGGGGTCCTCCTCGGGCAGCCGCTCCTTGGGGTCCCCCTTGCCCCCCTTCTCCTTGCCCGCCAGGAAGCGCTCGTAGTCCTTGGGGGTCTTGGGGAGGGGGCCGGCATCCCGCTCCCGGCTGCAGGAGCCGGCGGGGGGCCCGGGAGCGGCGCGGGCGATGCCGGGGAAGCCATGGCTGGCGGGGAGCAGGGGGGGCTGCGCCGGAAGGTTCCGCAGGTAGAAGTTATCTGGAGGGGAGGGTGATGGGGTGAGACCCCCGCGCACCCCCCACCCAACCAGCAGCCGTGCCAATGAGGGGAGGAGCGGGATGAAGGGTCGGGCTCATTAGATCCGTGTCCCACCCAAACAACGGCCCCATTAGCACCCGCCACAGCACAGTGAAAAGCAGGAGCGGCACTGGGACGGCACCCACCATCCCACCCGTGGCCCCAGCACAAGCACCGGCACTGAGCCCCCACCCCTGCCCGGCTGGGGACACGCACCCCCATGGGGGACCCCGGTTGCCCCGGTACCCCGGTACCTGCCTTTCTGGCTCTCGTAGAAGCGGTGCTGGCCATAGAGCACGTTGCCATTGCCGTGGTGGTCCAGGTGGCCCATGGGCAGGAAGGTGGAGGCCAAGCTCCCGGAGAAGCGGGGGTACCCTGGGGCTGGGGACACCGAGTCAGCAGGGTTGGAGTGGCACCTTCCCCCGGCATCCCAACCCGCACCGCACCAGCTCTCTGCATTGGGAACTCTCTGCAGTGCCCGTGATCCCCTCCAGGCTGGGACCACTCCCCACCCTCTGGGAGCCGGGGGGATGCTGAGCCTCCCCCCCAGACTCGTGTCAGCAGTGGCCGTACTTGGCTCGGCTCGGCACGGCTCGGGCGGGCTGTCCGTCAGCCGCGTGCGCTGCCCGTCCCCGTCCCCCCGTGCCCCCCCGGAACGCCGGGAGCCAGCTGGCAGCCGGTCAAACTACCAGCCGGGCCGGCTGCCAGGGCCCTGCGCCAGCACCGCCGCCCCGCTCCCGCTCCTCTGGCGGGACGGAGCCGCCAGTGCATGGGGGGGCACAGGGACTCGGTCTAACCAGGGCTGCCCCGGGGGTCCCCACACTGTCACCTGCCCCAGCATGGGGGTCCCTGCCTGGGTTCATCATCACCAGTGACACGAGCTGGCCTGGCCTCTGCTGGGGCTCTGCAGCCCAGCACGAGTCTCTCCGGCCACCCTGAACCCCAACTGCGGCATCTGAGCCTGGTCCCTGTGGATGCCCAGGGGGACTTTGGGGCATGGTGGTGGCTGTACCCACCCCCCCCATCACCCCGACGCCGCTGACCAGGAGGTCTGGATCCCATCCATGTGGGCACTGGTAGGACATGACCACTGGCACTGGGCAGAGCCATGACCACCTCTGGCCACACCGGACCCCCAGCCCATCCCCACCCCGGTGCCCACTCACCTTCGTGGGAGTGGGAGAACCAGATCTGGGAGGTGCCGGAGTGGGGCCCACAGAAGGCTGGCTCTGGGGGGGAGGCGGCAGGGCCAGCAGGGTGGCTGGGCCCCCCCGAGCCCAGGCTGCCGCTCAGGAAGCCCCCCATGAAGGAGGAGGGGGGGGCACTCCCCATCAGGCTGCTGCCGGCTGCGGGGAGAGGGCACAGTCAGGGGGGCTGAGGACAGTCGGGGGGGCTGAGCAGGCCCTACTCGCATGACCCGACCCACCACGCTCCCATGTGCACATGCGTGTGCACACGGCTGCCACGGGGCTGTGCAGCCCATGCCACACTGGTTCATCCCCTGGGCACACACAGCCCTCGTGCCACATGTCCCCAGTGTGGCTGTGTCCCTTGAGCACATACAGGCCCTGAGCACAAGCACACATGTCCCTTGTGCTCACACCCCTCGCGTTGCCATGTCCCTCACATCGCCCTGTCCCTCACGCACACGCTGCTTGTGAACGTCCCCAGTGAGCGATCCCGGTGCGATCACACCCCTCGTGCACTCACGTCCCTCACACCCCCAGCCCCACGGGGCTCAGATGTGCTCCAGGGTGTGCGAGGCACAGCAGAGGTGTTCTCCAGGGTGTGCAAGGGGCATCAGAGCCCTGCCCTGCCCTGTACATGGCCTGAGCACACACATGTGCCAGCTCATGGGAGGCTTTGCACATGCATGTGGCTCCCCATGCTGCTTCTCCACCTCAGGGGACACAGGCTGCTCCTAGTGCTGGGACAATCCCAAGCTCCAAGGACACAGACTGTGCCGTGCCATGTGTGTGCACATGTGTGTGTGTGTGTGCAAGGAGGGAGGACAGCCCTGACCCTGACCCTGCTGCTTCCCCCGCAGCCCGGGGGGGCCCCCAGCACCCTTGGGGAGGCCCATGGCCGGCGCTCCCCATCCCACCCCCCATCCTGCTCCCATCCCGGCCAAGCCGTGAGATCATGGTGGAAACTTCAGAGCTGGTGGCCAGCGGCTGGGCGGGGGGAACCAGAATGGGGAGAGCTGGGATGGGGGGAGCCGGGATGGGGAAGCAGCTGCCCCTCACCCTGCGGCCCTGCTTCCCATGTCCCTGTGTGCCGGAGTGGCCATGGCATGGCTCAGCACAGCTCGGCACGGCTTGGCACGCGTGGCGTGGAGTGGAGCGCGGGCTGGCCGCCCGCCCGGCCGGGGCAGGAAGCGATGCTTTGCTCTCTAAGCCGGCCCACGCTCCCCGGCTAATCCCACCGGGATGCCTCTGGGATGAGTGTCGGGATGTGGTTTCAGGCAGCTTCGCTCCTTCCTCCGCGGCAAGGCCAAGCCGGGCAGGGCCGCGTGGGCTGGGGGCACAGCCGCATCCCACCCGCAGCCCTGGGAACTGGACACACACCGGGATGGGTGGGCACATCCTGCCGTGCCAATGCGTCCCGGGGGATCCCTGCCCAGTGCTGCCTGCGGCAAACCCACCCTGTGCACCACAGCCCCAGCTGTGCCGGGGGACCCTGCACGGGCGTGGAGCCGGCAGCGTGCCGGGCGGCTGTGCTGGGCGGGAAGCCGACGTTTTCAGAATGAGACTTTTCTGGAAGCTGTGAAATGGGCTGGAAAAAAATAACCCCTCACCCCGCCCCAATGGCGGTGGGGCTGGGGTGTCCCGGGGGAGCTGTGGGGCCGCCGCTCCCCACCGCCCACCCGCTGACTCACGAGTCCCCCAGCGCGCGCTGGCCCCGTGGCCAGCACTGCCGATCCCACATTCCCACTTGCCATTCCCTCCTGCACACTCGTGCTCTGCCACACTCAGCACTGAGCAGGGACAGGGAGCAGCCCCTGCTTCTGCTCCTCCGGCCACGGTGATGACAAGGACACGGATGGGTCACTGAGAATGCACAACTCGTGTCACTGATGAACCACCAGTGTTGGAGCAGCCTGTGCTGCCAATCCCTGAGACCGAGCACAACTCATGTCACAATGAGCTGCTGGAGCCCTGCGCCAGGACGGGCACAGCACCGTGGGGCTGGCTGCCAGCATGGGACAGATGGGCTGCGGGGTCCCACCCCAGCCCCCCCCCCCCGTCACCCCCAGCAGCGTCACCCTGGGAACTCCCTGGCTGGGCTCCCTGAAGCCGGTGCTGTGACTCAGCCCCGCCGGCATCACTCCCGGCTCCGGCACGAAATTTCCCTTGGCCCCGAATCCACAGAGGGTCACACGTGTGACAAGTGTGCCAGATCTCAGCACGGCCGCACTGACAGCGCCAAGGGGGGTGGGGGGTGTTGGGGGGACTCGGGAGAGGGCAACAAGAGGTGCTCCCTTCCCTCCAGCTGCTCCTCGCCCCCACTCCGAGTGCAGCACAGATGGGAATGTGTCGGGAAGGCAAAAAGTTTCAGGGTGAGCATGTGGGGGGGCAGTCCGTGGTCCTGGGGGGTTCAGCCCACGGCTGCTCTGGGATCCCCAAGGTGGTGACAGACCCAGGACTGTGCCGGTGGCGGGGGGACGTGCGCAGGGTTGGGTTTCTCCCTCAGCTATTTTGGGGCTGGAACATTCCTAATGGAGCCGGGGCTGCGGGCGGAGGGCCGGGAGCTGGCAGGGACTCTGGCAGGGCAACCCAGGGCCCCCCAAACAGGGCAGAGGGTGGGGGGCAGCCCCCAGCCCCCCCATGTGCTTCATAACCCACACGGTTCCTTTAAAAATTTGGCAAACAGGGAATAAACGCTGTGGCTCCCTCGGCACTGTAATTCCAACTGAATCCATATTGTTACGGCACTAAATGAACGCTGCGATGGTGAAACGCTGCCGGAACGTGCCCGACGGGGCCAGGAGGGCGATCCCAGTGTTATCCAACGGGTTATCCCCTCGGAATGCCACTGGCAGCTGTGCTGGCCACAGCCACTGCACACTCAGCACTTGCACAGTCACTGGGGCTGCGTGTGCAAGGAGCTCACGAGGGTGGTGCACACTCCTGGCACAGCTGGCACACACCGCTGGCACAGCTGGCACATGCGTGTGCTCCGTGCATGCTCCATGCACACACAAGTTGCACACCCAGAGCATGATTTGCACTCCCAGAGCACAACCTGACACACATGCCTTGCAAGACCATTTCTGGAGCACAGGGAAGCCAGGGAGGGTCCAGTCCCAGGGGTCCTGATGTCCCACCCCACATAGATCCCTTCTGGGAGCCCCCCAAAATGCGGGACCCACGGGAACGTCATGACACGTGTGGTCCCTGTGAACGTCACACATGTGGGTCCCAGCAGTGGGACAGAGTGACCCTGAGGGGCTGCCAGGACTCATCACCCCCTGCTTCCCCCAGGACTGGGGGACCCCAGCACCCAGCAGGGTCAGACCCTGCCCTGGGGTGATGCTGTGGGCACAGGCAGGGCTGGGCGTCCCAAGAAGCTGGGGGTCCCCAGAGTGGCCCTCAAATTCTCCGTGGAGCCCATGCACCCCCGCATTGTCCCCTGGGCAGCGCCAGGGGCTGGTGGCAGCTGCCCGTCCCCCAGGGCCTGGCACGTGGCAGCATCTCCGCCTGGATCCAGCTCATGACTAAGGAACAGTGGAACCACTCAGGGATGACTCTGCGAGAGCCAGGGTAGTTCTGAGGGATCGGGCATTCTGCACATCCCATTGCTTCTGCCGGCCATGTGTGGACCCTGGCGCCTCGTGGCTACCAAGGAGCGGGCCAGTTAATCTCCAAATTTGGTTTAACTTTGACACTTACTTTGACAATGCGCTGCACAGGGGCTGGGGGGAGCAGGGAGGCCCTGCGCCGGAGCTGTGCCGGAGCCACGCCGCGGCCTCCAGCCCCTCTCAGATCCCGTCTCCAGGGAAGCAGCGATGCGGAACGGCTGCAGCGCTGGCACCCAGCCCTGTGTCACCACCCAGCCAGGGGCACCATCCCCACCTGCCTCCCACCATCACCGCTCAAATCCCCCCGCAAAGCCATGCCAGGAACCACGCAACACCCAGCCTGCAGCGTAATCCAGGGAGCGGACAGGTGTGGGAGCACATCCAGCCGCCGACTCACTGCTGCTGGGACGCACCCTGGGATGTGCACTGGGACCTGCACTGTCATGGCCAGGCTGAGTGCCAGCACCAGGACGCACACCGGCACCGGGATGCTCCGGCACTGCCAAAGCCAGGCTGCGGGTCAGCACTGGGATGCACACCGGGACGCACACCCACACGGTCAGGCTGCACACGGGCACCAGGATTCACACACACACCCCCAGGGTCAAACCACACATGGGCACGGCCGCACTGCTCCCGGCCAAGGGCTCGGCCATGGTGACAATCAGCCCGGTGCTGTCACAACTCTCCACTAGTCCACAAAAACATCCGAAGGGCAAAAATCGCGGCCAGGCCCCAGCGTGGCTTGGCCGGGCCTCTGCTGGAGTTTCCCACCCCCAGGTTGTGGCGGAGGCATTGGGACCCCCAGCCCTGCTCGGCATGGGCTGGGCTGGGTGGTGGCACCCACTGGAATGGGGGTGCAGGGGCTGCACCCCACCTAGGTGGGCTCTGGTACCTCTGGGGGTCTCCATCCCCCCATCCCCAGGCAGTGCCGGCACCCCGGCCCCGGTGCCATCACCCACTCGGTGCCGGTGCCAAACCCGACGCCAGCCGGAGCGTTCGGTTCCAACAACGCGCGGCCCTGAGTTACGGCTTTAATAAAACCAAGGAAAACAGTTTTATCTCCCATTCCCAGGGCGGCCGCCGGGCCCGGCAAAGGCTCCTGGGAGGTGTAGTCCGGCCCCACGCCGGGAGCCATTTGGGGGAGCTCGGCCGGAGCCCCCCCAGCCCCGCCGTGCCCCCCGGGTGCCGCGTGCCGCACCGGCATCGCCACGCCACGGCCAACCGCGGGCTGGCTCCATGCGCTGGGTGGGGTAATTATCAATCATCGGCGTTAATTACCGCGCCACGCTACCACGGCTGCCGGCACCGCGGCCGGGCCATGCCAGGGGGACACGGGGTGCTGGGGATGGGGACCCCCCTCCCGCCGGCACCGTGCCGGCCACTAAATTATCCGGTTTATCCGCCCCAGCAGCGTTCCGACCGCGCGGAGCCTCAGAGCACAGCTCGCTGGGAAGCACTCCGGCTGTGCCGGCCCTGCCAAAGCCGGAATATTTTTAGCTCGTTCTGTTGTTGGGTTTGGCTCCTCTGTTTTTTTCTTGGTTTTTTTTTTTTTAATTTTTTTATTTTTTTTTCGGCGCGTTTCTGCCGGGGTATTTTTAGCTGGATCCATGTTATTTTAACAACCTCCGGTGCGTTCGGGCTCCCATGTGTCGCCCAGGCCCCGGCGGGTGTGAGGGTCCTGCACGGGGACGCCGCCGCGGCGGGAAGCCGGAGGGAAGCCGGAGGGAAGCCAGCAGCACCCCGGAGCTGGCGTCCCTCCGGGAACCCCCGCGCGGCCACCGTGAGCCAGAGAGCAGCCGAACCCCCACCCCTATCCCCCATCCTGGGGCCGGGCTCCAAGCCCCCATCCGCACTCCTCGCCCAACAAAGCTGGGGGAAGCCAGGGTGGCCCCCCGAGCCCGGCGGTGGTCCCGGCAGCGGGGGCCGCCGGCACAAAGCAAAACCGCCCCGGCCGCGGGCCCGATCCGGCGCCGCCTCCCCGGCACCCCCCGGTGCCCCCCGCTTTCCACCTCCTTCCAAGAGCCCCCACCGCTGCCACCCCCCCCGCGCCGGCCCGGCCGTGCCCCCCGCCCTAATCCACGCACTAATTGTAATCCCATTAAAGCAGATATAATTTTATTAGTATTCACAGCTCATCAAGGCGGCGACAATAACCGGCGCTGCCGCCGTGCCGCGGCCAGACAACCGCCTGCGCCGGCGGGAAGCGGGGGGCCCCGGCGCTGCGCCGCGCCGAGCCGGCACACGGCTCCCGCTCCAGCCCTGCTCCCGCTCCGGCTCCATCCCGGAGCTCAGCAGCGGCAGGGGGCTCCCCGCCGAGAGCCCCCGTGCAGTGAACCTCAGTTTCAGCCCTGTGCACCCCGTTCAGCCCTGCCCGGCCGCGGCCGAGCACATGCCGCAGACAAAGCCGCGCGGGCAGCTCGCCGCGGCCGCCGGATCCAGTGACCCCGCGCCGGTGCCGGTTGGCCGTGCCGAGCTCGGCCGTGTGCCGCGCTTTGTCCAGCTCCGGCAGCTGCCGCAGCGAACACGCGCCGCGAACCCCTTCGCACCCTGACACTTCGGCGCTGAATATCGAGCCCGGGCTCGGTGACCTTCCACCGCCGCCCCACGGGCCCGCGCATAACGGCCTCCTTGTTCGCCCCGAACGCCCCTCCGTGTCCCAGCACCGGGATCTCGCCGGAGCAGCCTGGGGTCACGCTTCTCCCGCGCCGGCAGAGCGGCCGGATCGGGGGATGTCCCCCATATGTGTGAGTCCTCACCCCAAAACCACCGGGCACGGTGACAGCGAGGTCGGCACAAAGGGAGGCCGAGCTCCCGGGGCCGTGCCGAGCTCCTGGGGCCGTGCCGAGCCGAGCCTCCCAACCCCTCCCGGCCCCCCACGCCGCGGCCGCCCCGACCCCTCTGACCTGTGTGCGTGGCCATGGAGATGGGCGCCGGGAAGTACTTGGTGGGCTGGAAGTGTCCAGGGGGCTGCACGGCTCCGTGTGCCGACCCCGCCACGCGCCCCGTGCCGTGCCGGTGGCCCAGGCTGCCCCGCTCTGACAGCAGCCGCGGCGGGGGTGCGAAGTCACGGCCGTCCATGCCGGGGGCACCCACCCGCGGGGGGCTCGGCGGGACCCCGACACGGCTCGCGGGCGATGCTCAGCGCCGCGTCGGGCCGGCTCGGCGGGCGTCGTGCCGCGCTCCACTCCGGGGCTGTCGGCTCATCCTCCGCTCCTGGCACGGGGAGAGAAAGGAGATAGTGAGAGCACAGCCGAGGTGGGGGTACGGCCATGCCTGCACCCTAGAACCCCCGTGCCCCAGCACTCCGCTCCCGGTTTCCCCAGCACACAGTCCCCTTTCCCTGCGGTTCGCAGGGCCCCTGCTTCTCCGGCACCACCGGAGCACGGTCCCTGCTCCCCTGCCATCCCCGGAGCACGGCCCCCCCTTTCCCCAGTACTCCCAGTTCATGATCCCAAATTTCCTCCGCGCACACCCCCCCAAATCCCCATGTTCCCGGTGCTCCCGGAGCGCAGCCCCCCGCTTTATCCAGCACTCCCGGTTCCCAACCGCGGTCGCCCGGGCACGGCTGTCCCCGCTCCGGGGCCCGGTTCCCGCTGCTCCGACCCTTTCTGTCCGCTGCTCGGGTTCCGGTTTCCCGGCGCTCGGTTCTTTTATCTCTCCCGGTTCACCGACCGTATGTCCCTGGGGCTCGGCCCCGCTCGCCCTCGGCTTCCCCGCTTCCCGTTGTCTCCCCGCTGCTCGGCGCCTCCCGCGCCGCGGTTCCCCGGTTTCCTTCCTTCCCCAGCACCGGCTCCTCGATATTTCCCTGTTTTCCCTCCAGCCCGGTTCCCCCGGCCCCGCTTCACCGATATTTCCCAGTGTCCGGACCCTCCTCTCCCCGGTTCCCTGCTCCTTCCCCGGCGCCCTGCTCCGGTTTCCCGGTATATTCCCGGTCTCCCGGCCGCGGTTCCCGGTCTCTGCCGGTGCCCGGCCGCGGCTCCCGCCCGCCGGGTCATTGTTCTGGCAGCGCCGGGGCCGGGGGGCCCGATCCGGCGGGGGGAGCCGGGCACGGGCCGGGCGGCGGCGAACAAAGGGGCGCGGGGCGGCGAGCGCGGCCGGGGGGCGCGGGGGCCCGGCCGGGGCCGCGGGGACCGGGGGGAGCGCCGGGGCGAGCCCCGGGGGGAGAAACACGGGCCGGGAACAAAACATGTGTATTTCCTTAAATAAAGCCGAGGAAAAGATGTGAAAGAGGTTTGTTGTGTTTTGTTTTTGTTTTTTTTTTTTTTAAAATTGAGATTAAAAAATAAATGTAAAGCGAAAATAATAATGGGAAAAAATGAAAGGGAAAAATATTTAAAGCAAAAAAATTTAAGGCAAAAAGGGCTCGACGCGAAAATGTTTGAAGGCGCAAACGGTTTAGTGAAGCAGCGTTTGATGAGCAAATGATTTAATGAACAAATGTTTTCACGCACAAAATTTTAATGAACAAAATTTTAAGGCGAAGCGTTTTGAAGCGACGGGTTTTAAGGGAAAAATGATTTTATATAAAGAGATGAAAAGGAAAAAATGTTTTAATGGGAAAAGATGAAGGGGAAAATATTTTGGTGGAAAGAGATACAGGGGAAAATATTTTGGGGGAAAAAAGATGAAGAAAAAAAATATTTTTGCAGGAAAAAGACGAACATAGAAAATATTTTGATGCCGGAAAGATGCAAAGAAATATTTAGGTGCAAACAAATAAAGCGGAAAAAAAAAAGATAAAAATAAAAAAAATTAAAAAAAAAAAAAAGGAAATTTACAAGGAATTGAAAAAAAATTTAAAAAGCAAAATAATTAACGCCAAAAAAATGTAAAACATAATAAATCCAAGTAAGCAAAGAAAAAAAAACCATAATGCCCAAAACACGGATAAAAATAATGCACAAAACGCAAAAAAAAAAAAAAATTAACGCCCAAAAAACCAAAATAAATAACGCCAAAAAAATTGTTAAGGCGTAAAAAAAAAAAAAAAAACAACAATAACCCCGGAGCGCCCGAAATTAAAATAACCCCCAAACAACAACAACAACAACAACAAAAAAAACCCACCCGCGGATCGCAGTTACTTACCGGAGGGGCGTTCCGCGCGCGGGGCGAGTGCGGTCCCGTGGCGGGGGTGCGCAGCGTGCTCCTGCCGGTGCCCGTGCACTGCCCATGCACCGGCTGCTCCTGCAGCAAAGGGAACCGGGGGTGTGTGGTTGGGGGGGGGAAGGGAAGGGGGGGTGGGAAAAGGCGGGGGGGGTGGGGGGACCCCGCCGCGCCTCCCGCTCACGCCGCGCGTTCTCCGCCGGGGCGGGCGCGCCCCGCATGCTAATGAGCGCGTGCCCCGCGCGCGCGCCCCCTCGCTGATTGGCCGCCGCGCGGCGCTCGCGCCCCGCCGGCCATTGATCCCCCCCCGCGCCCCCCCCGACTCCATTCTTCCTCCGGCGCGCGCGCCGCGCGTCAAGCGAGCGCCGCATCCGATTGGCTGGCGGACAGCCAGCGCTCCTGCCAATCAGCGCGCGGCGAGCGGCGCGGAACGGCGGCGCCTAATTCAAGCCCGGCGGATGAATGGGGAGGAGGGAGAGGCGCGCACGCGCAGTGCGCGCTCGGGGCGGAGGGGTTGGGGAATTACATTGCTGCGCACCCCCCGCCGCAGCGCGCGGGCCCCCCCCGCGCCTTGATTGGCTGGCGGCGCGCCAGCGCGCTGTCAATCACGCAGTGTAAACAAGGCGCTGATTGGCCGGTGCCGCGGGCGGTTTCAAGGCGCCCTCCGGGGGGGGACACGCGCGGCGGGGGCGGTTTCGAGGTCCCCCCGCGCACACCCCGGAGCGCCCCGGGCCGGAGCGCGCGGGATCAAAGAGCGGCGAGAGGGGAGCAGGCCGCGGGCAGCGCCGGGCGCAGGTCCGGGACGGGCGGCGGTGTCTTGGGGGGCTGCCGTGCTGGGGAGGGCAGCTGGGAGGGGGGCCCGCAGTGATTGGGGTCCCTGCGAGGCGGGGGTGAAGTGTTGGGGGGCGTGCGATGGGACGGGGGAGCGTGCAGTGAGGGGGGTAATTGGGGGCCTGTGCTGTGAGGGGGAGCACGGTATGGGGGGCAATGCAGAGCAAGAGGAGGGATTGTGCAATGTTGATGTGGGTTGTGATGTGGGGGGGGTACAGTATGGGAGGCCATGGAGAGCAAGGGGGGGCTGTGCAATTTTGGGAGGTTGTGCAATGAGGGGTACAATGTGGGGGCCTGTGCAATGGGGGGCCATGCAGAGCAGGGCGGTGGGTGTGCAGTGTTGAGGGGCTGCAATGAGGGGTCTTGGAATGGTTGGGAACCCCGCGAGGTGGGGGTGTAAGTGTTGGGGGGATGTGCAGTGAAATGCTGGGGGCCTGTGCATTGTTGGGGAGCCGTACAATGTAGGGGGGCCATGCAGAGCAATGCGTGGGGCAGTGCAATGTTGAGGGGCTGTGAGCAATGTGAGGAGGGGGCAGAGCTGATTGAGGGGCTGTGTGATGTGGGGGGGCTCTGCAGGGCAAGGGGAGCCTGTGCAGTGCCAGGGACCACACAGTGGGAATGGGAGTGGGAACAGCACCGGGGGGTACCGCAAGCAGAGGCCCGGCAGTGGCTGCCACCGGGGTCCCTGTCGGGACACTGCGGGGTTTTTTTTTTCTCCTTTTTTGCAATAAAAGGCTGTAATTGATTGAAAACGCTGAAATAAATCCCAATCACTCGTAACCACGATTAGATTACGGCGGGCGATTCATTACGCGGGACGGCAATTGAGTTAGGAGGGAGCGGCCGGGGGCCGCGGGGACCCTCCGGCACCGCATGGACAGAGCTGTGCACGCCAGGATGCATGGACATGGCACAGGGACAGACAGACAAGGACAGCTGGGAACAGGCGGCTGCACGGCAGGGCACAGCCCGGCACAGGCGCTGGTGCAGCGGGACGTGCGGCTGCGGCACAGAGCCGTGCACGGGGACACACTGAGGGACACACGGACACGGAAGGACACGGGATGGCACCGGCAGCATGGAGGCACCACACACCCAGCCTCTGCATTCTCCTCTGCAGTTGCCGTGTGAAAGCCTGTGGGATCCCTCTCCATGTGGGAAAGGCCAGGAAAGGGCCGTTCTGGATTATCGCTTTGCATGGAATCAGTGCTGAACAGGCGTACGGTGCAGATCCTGGTGTGGAGTAGTTCTGGGAAAGAGTTTCTTGACTGAAAAAGAAAACCAAAAAAACCTCAGAAAAAGCGGGTCTCAGGCTCTTCCTTCCTGCAGTTACGCTGGCGGGAGTGGGAGTGGGAAGGGGCTGGGGGAACCCCTGGTGCTGGGTGGGAAGGGGTTGAGTCTAGTGGTTGTGGAGCACCAGGGCTGTGTCCCTGGGCACAGTGGGCAGATCCCCAGTGGGTAAGCATCCCCCAGGCAAGCCCCCACTGTGGACAGCCCCCTCCCTGGGCAGACTGCCCCCCATGAATGAGCAAAACCCCCATCCCTGTGGGCAAACGCCCCACTGTGGGGTATGTGGGGACATTCCATCTGGGCAGCCCCCCCAGTGGGTAGACAGACCCCTACTGTGGGTTTCCAAGCCCTGTGGCAGCCCCCCACCATGGGCAGCTCCCTCGCCCCGTGGGGATAACTCTGCTGTGTGAGGTTGATCAATGAAGTGAGCCCAAACGAGCACAATTAAAGCCAATTTAATGAGGACCCCCCCACATCCACCTCCCCCCAGCCCTGCAGCTGCCTTTGTCCACTGCTGCTGCTGCTCTCACGGTGCTTGTCCCCCCCTCAGCTGGGGCTGTGCCACCATGGAGGTCCCTGAGCATGGTGTCACCCCTGGGGGGCAAGAGGGGACCCCGAGGATGGGGTGTGTGGCAGAGAGTACGGCCTGTCCATGCACAGGGGAAATATTTGGGGGTGCAGTGAAGGGGCTGCAACCCCAGTAGTGTCCCACCTCCTCAGCTGTTTTCCTGAGCTTTATCCTCCCAGGAGCTGCTGAACCCCCTCGGAAGAGAACGGAGGCTGGAGGATCCCCTGATACTCCTGGGGCAGGAGCTAGAACAGCCCCTGGCTCTCCCTGGACCCCCAGCACCGCTGTGGTGGGACCCCCTGGCTGGTGTGTCCCCTCTGCTGTCCTTCATAGCTCATCCCAGGGCTCTCCACAGCACAGAACAGCACAGAATGGCACGGAACAGCACAGCACGGCTCCAGGGACAGGCGGTTTTCCAGCTGGCCGCAGCGTTCCCGGCGCGTCTCAAGGCCGTCTGTGTCCAAGGGTTGTGTTTGCTGGTGCAGAGGGACAAGGTGGCTCCACACCACTGTCCCCTTCGCTCCCAGCTCAGGGACCTCGTCCCCTGCCCCACGGTCCCCGCGGGGGGGGGCAGTGGGGGGCACGGAGCCACAGCCGCTCAGGGGTCCGAGGAAAAAGGCAGGAACTTAACTCCCATTAACCATCCCATTGTACCGGCCGTGGGAATAATCGGGTTTGCTAATGCAATTGCTGCCGCGATGCGAAAATCCGACTGGAAAATGTATTAGAGCAATTATCCGCCTCCCTCCGCAGCCGGCGGAGCATTAATATTCAATTTTGATGTGGAAGCCCTATTATGTTAATGACTTTGGTGACAAAAGTCGTTAATGTAAGACGGTTCCTTTATGGCGTGGCATTAGCTGGGGCGAGCGCGGCCACAGCCACGCCGGGGCGCAGGACGTGGTGGAATGGGGGGCACGGCAGGAGGATGCAGGATGGGGCTGCATGGGGAACTGGGATGAGCCCCCTCCCCATCCCTGCTCAGCCCTCACACCTCGGGCTGACCGGCCTCTCCCCGCACCCGGAGCTGCCGGTGCTCCGGAGGCTGTGCCGGGGCGGATTATCTGCGCTGCAGCGCATCCGGCAGCGCCGCTCCCTCTGCTGCAGCTGCCCTCCTTTGTTCTCTCCCCGGGCCCCGGAGACGCACCGGTGCTTCCCTGCCTGCCGGCAAGCGCGGCAGGGCCGGTGTGAGCTGGCCACTGTCCCAGCCATCAGGTGACACCGGGGCTGTGTCCCTGCCCGGGTGCTCTGTGCTGCTGCTGTGGTTTGGGCAGCATCGTAGGCAGGCCTGGCTGGACAGGGAGATGGCTCCAGAGCTGTGGGCTGATGATGGGAGACATGGGGAGGGGGATGAGGAGCAAACCAGAAGTGTAGCCAGCACCCCCTGGTCTGGCCATCAGTAGCCGCCACCACAGCTCCCAGTTGGGAATGTCAGTGCTGTGGCTAGCGCAATGCTGAGCTGTGCTGTGATGGTGTCCTGGAGCACTGGAGGGATGGGAATGGACAAACAGGGAGCTGCCTGTGACAGAGAAAACGGCTGTGACCTTCACCTTTCCAGCAAAGAGCTTGTCCTCCTGCTGCTGCACGGGGAGTACCCCAGCTTTGCCATGAGTGTGGCCAGCAGCGAGTGGCCCTACAGCGTGGGCATGAGGCTGGCCTGGCACTGGGGCCAGTTGGGAGCCAGGAAATTTCTTACGTCCAAGGAGCAGACAGCAGATCCCAGACGCAACCCAAGCACGGGATGGGATTTCTGGCTGGCGCTTTCCAGGCCCCTTTGGGAGGCTTCTGCCTGCTGTGGTCCCCTCCAGGTAGTTGGTGTTTGGCACCACCATGTCCCAGTACACAGGTCTACGTGCGGTTCTGTCCCAGCCCTGGTGTGTGGTGCAGCTCTGTCTGCACGGGGGCTGCGGAAATTGGGATTTGCTGCCCAGTACAATGTCCCCTTCCCTAGTCCTGGCTATAAAATGGGCAAGTGGGGCCACAGGCATCCAAGCACAAAATAACCCTGCTGCCACCTGTGGCTGTCAGGGCCAGCTGTGACCCACAACACACTCGGGACAGTGCCCGAGAGATGCAACCGGGGCTGGGGCCGCTCCACCGTGGTCCCCCGGTGTCTACCGGGATGGGAAGGTGCCGAGCCTTTGGTGGCACCGGGGTCTGGCACTGATAGTCCATGGACAGGCAGGTGTCCTTGGGACTGCTGGGGACGGGGCACCCTCTGGGACACAGCCCGGTGACACGGGGCACCGCACGGCCATGCCGGGGTCCCCCCGATCCCCTCGCTGTCCCCGGTCCCCGCGGAGGCGGCTCCGCGCGCACGTGGCCGGGCCTGGCCGTGGCCCGCGCCCCGCCCCGCGCCCCCCCCGCGCGCCTATTGGCCCAGCGCCACCCGTCCCGCGCTCCCATTGGCCCAGCGCCCCCCGTCCCGCGCTCCCATTGGCCCCGGCGCCCTCCACAAACAAAGGCCGGCGACCGGTGGGGAGCCCGGCGCGCCGCTCTGATTGGCGGGGCGAGGGGGCGGGGCGGACCCCACCGGGCCCCGCCCCCCGAGCCGCGCCGTGTGCCCTAATACGGAGCGGGGCGGGGCGCGCCCATTCATGCGCGCGGGGAGGGGCGGGGCCACCGCGGGGCTGCGCTTCCCGCCCGCGGCGCGCGCGGCTCGTTCCCACGGCGCGGGTGGGTGAATGAATGGGCGCGCGCGGGGGCAGCGCACCGGACCCGTGCGGCTCGGTAAGGTCCGGTAAGGCTCCGTACGGCCCGGTAAGGCACCATGTGGCTCGGAACAGCTCGGTACAGCTCCGTGCCTGTGCTAGGCTTGGCTACGTGCAGCTGGGGAGCGTGTCCACACGCGGGTGTGGTGGTGCCGGGGTTCGCGTGGGGCGGGCGCGACGCGGGTCCTGCGTGTGTGTGGCTGCGCGTGGATCCCCCGTGGTTGTGTCCCCGGTGCTGTGTCCACCCGCACGCCCCTCTGTGCCTTGCACACCCGCGGGTGTTTTGTTCCTGGGGCCCAAGTGGGCTTCCACGGTCTTGGCTCTGCATCGCTCCTGCCCAGTGTCCCAAAGGCTTGGGTACCCCCATCCCAAAATCCACCCCATGGCGAGCACCAACTGCGGGGCCCCACAGCTGACTCTGGGGTGTCACTCGCCTCCCCCCAGCACAGGCTGTGCTGTTTATCCCATGCTGCTTTAACCCCCATAGATACGTTGGGTCCCTTGCCTCCATCCTCCTCATCGTACCCATAAATTCATTCCTGATCCCATTCCCAACCTGCCAGGCCCTCGCGGGACACGCAGCGGCTCCCAGCCCGTGCTGGAGATATGGACTGAACTTTGGTCCCTGAGCAATTAAGATGCCTGAAACTGCACTTCATTAATGGTTGTTCTGCAATAAAACCCATCAAACTGCCCTTATTTGCAATATAAAACTGCAATTTGTTTTAATTTATGTTTTCAATCCCTGCCGGGCGGTTCCCAGGATCTGCCAGGCATCTGTCACCGGAACCAGACATCAGGAGCAGGGTGGCCCTGGGTGCTGGGTGCCAGGGGGGAACATGAGGTGGGGTGTGGGTGGGCTTGTCCCAGGTCTGGAGAGAGGGATCCCATTCCCTCCCATTCCCCCTGGACCCTGTGCTGTGTCCCCCAAGAAGAGAGGGCAGGGATGCTCCCAGGGAGCTCGTGGCTCCAAGGAAGAGCATCCCTGTGCCATGGGCGGTTCATGGGAGCCCCCTGGCATTGAAGTGAATTCCTGAACAACGGTGGGTCGGGGGTGGGAGCAGAGATGGACCCAGCTGTTTTCCTGGGTCAGCATTACCCTCGGGAATTGGGAATCTGGCTCGGCTCAGCACAGTGCGTGTGTGCAAGCACACGTGTGCGCATCCCTGCGGGGCAGCGTCGGACACAGCAGCGGCCCATGGACATCCCAAGCGATTTGTTTCTCCATAAAGCAGTGCAGGATCCCCGTGGGATCAGCCAGCACTGAGCCCCCATTTCTAATTACAGTAATTGTGGCTCCAGCATCCTCCGGGGCTGGTTTTTCTGCATGGCTCCAAATCCAGCGGGAGGAATCAGGGCCATGGGGCAGGACTGGGAAGGGCTCTGAGCCACCTGGGATTCCCGGTGGATCCTGTGGTGGGAATGCTGCTGCTGGCTCCCAAACCCAGCAGGGCCCTTTGCTGGCTCCCAGTGTCCTGTGCCGGCAGAGCAGGATCAGGGGTCCCTCGTGCTGGTGCCTGGCTGTTCAGAGTGGTTGGGACTTTCCAGGGAATTCTCTCTTGCTCTCAGCAGGTTTGTGAGGGGAAACTGCCCTGGTGCTGCTGGGACAGAGCCGGGCTCCTGCTGAATTTGGGATTTTCGGAGCTGCCAAGCAGCTGACGGTACCTGAGGAGCTGGAGAAAATCCCATTCCCTCTGGATGGGACAGACAAGCCCCATGTGGCACAGGAGGGTGGCAGAGTGGGGCCTGCTCCTCTGGTATCCCCATCCCGTGTCACAGGGACTCCTGGCTGGGTCTGCACATTTCCCAAGCCCCCAGCTCCCACTCAGACATGGAGAAGCCACCAGAACCCTTGTCCTGACCATGGCTTGGCTCCCCCAAACCAGTTGCATGACATCGCTGAGGGGATCCCTCATCCCACCCTGAGGACACACATGGAGCCACCGCTCCATCACAGGAGCCAGGAAAACACAGACGGAGCTACCGATCCCGTGCCGCACCTGGAGGGAATTAAGCCGCCTGTTCACCTCACTGCAAACCTTTTGTATAGCGAATTCCTGCGGTTTCTCATCGCAATTGCTGTAAATTATACGAGCGCCGCATGTTTCATTCCGACGGGAACATGCCCTTGGCGTGTGCCACTCCGAGCTGCTGCCACGCCTGGCCTCGGGGGACCCTTCCAGAGCCCCCCCATGTCTTTTCTTCTTTTTCCCTTATCCTGTGGGATGTGGGGGGTACATCCACGGCAGAGCTGGGGATGGCTCCACTTGGGATGGGGAACAGATGTGTGTGCACAGCTGGATGTGTGCCCAGAAGTGCACACGGGAGGGGATGCTGGGGGTGATGGGCTGCCCTCGAGGGGTTCAGGGGCTCCTGTCACGCCGGGGATCCCTGCTCAGGTGCCAGCGCTGCCACAAGATGTGTGGTCATGTGTGTACATGCACATGCGGGCATGTAAAGACATGCACAAACCCATATTCCTGCCTTCCCACGCACGAATCTGCATGGATGTGTGTCTTTGTCGTTTCCCCACCTCCCTGACCGTGCTCAGTTCTCCGGGGGCACCCCAATCATGGGGACACTGCTTTACCCTCCCAGGACCAGCGAGTCCGGACCTCCAAGGCGGCAGGAGCGTCCCCGCTCCGCCGCGCGGACCACGTGACTTCCTGCGGCGGTGGCGGAAGCCGGAAGTGCCGCTGTGGCCGGTGCCGGGTCGGGGCGGGCCCGGTGGGGCCATGGCGGGCATGGGCGGCTGAGGGGGACCGGGGGCACCGGGCGCTCCGGGGGCTCCGAGCCTGCCGTGGGGCGCGGGTAGCGACCACAAACCGGGTTCCCTATCTTGGGGACCCCCCGCCGCGGGCCATGGCGGCAGCGGCGGCAGCGGGTTCCAACTGGGGCTTGATCATGAACGTGGTGAACAGCATCGTGGGGGTGAGCGTACTCACCGTGCCTTTCTGCTTCCGACAGGTGAGGGGCCGCCCGGGTGGGCGCCGTGTCCGAGCGGGGAGCGGGGTCCTGCCGGTGTCCCCCGGGCTGGGGCGGGGGTGTCGCTCCGTGCCCTTGGCAGCCTAAGCTCCTGCGAGCTCCTCCACGCCCAGGCACTTTGGGGAGGGTGGGCAGAGGCCACCTCTGTACCCCCCGGTCCGAATTTGGGGAGGTGGTTCCGTGGTTGGAAAAAGTCAGCAAAGGAAACACTGAAGACCCAGATCAGGTCTGTGTTCTCGTGTTCCAAACGCTGCGTTTTTCTTTGTCATGAAGCCTCCAACTCAAAACTCCTGTACCAAACTCTGGGTTTTTCCTTGGTCTGTGGTCTCCAACTGATCATTTCTGAATTTCTTGTAAGGCAAAGGGAAAAATTAAAACAAAGAATTTATCCCTATGATAAACGTGAGTTGACTTGGAGGCTTTTCCAAACACTTGCTGTGCCCCCACGCCCCTTCCCTGGGATCTGCCTCCATCCCCACGGCCTCTCCTGGCTCAGACAGCAGGGAAAGGGCAGCTGGGATCAGGATCTGGGCCTGTTCCAAGTCACCTGCTTGGTTCCCTGTGGTTCCCACCCTTGTGAACAGGGAAGGCAGCGAGGCAGGAGCTGGGCGAGGAGTTTGTGATTCCAAATAGTTGTTGATAAATAAGTTTGCAGCAGCAGTGGCACCTCGGGGTCTGTCTGTGCACCCTGAACCCCCTGGGAACTGTGGAGGGTGCTGGGGGATGAGCCGTGGTGGAAGTTCTGCTCCACAACCTGGTCCCAGTTCTCTCCTCGGTGCTTAGACTGGTGCAGCTGGGAGCTGTGGGAAGCTGGTGCGTGTTCCACATGTCCTTGTGCTGTGGAGAGAGTGATATGGAGCTGGTGTCTCCCTCCCAGCTAGTAGGAAGGGGGTATAGCTTCCAGAAAGAGGGAAAAATGTGGCTCGAATCCATTGGGGAACCTGAGGGTGCTGAGGGAGGGTGGGTGGGCCATGGGGGAGGCCTGACCCCCCCATCTCCTGCTGGTCTCTTCCACCTCCACTCCATTCCAGTGTGGGATCATCCTGGGAGCTGTGCTGCTGATCTTCTGCTCGTGGATGACTCACCAGTCCTGCATGTTCCTGGTGAAGTCGGCCAACCTCAGCAAGCGCAGGACCTACCCTGGCCTCGGTGAGATCCCAGCTCCAGGGCTGCTTCCCAGCCCTCTTTCTTTTGTAACTGCAATGTGACCTTGGTCTCTGAATTTACATTTCCTCAGTGGTGCTGTTGGAACAACAAATGTTTTCTTGCTGCAGTTTCCAGTTTCCTTCATTCTTCTGCCTTGGCCTCTCCCTCGGGGGCTGGATCCTGCTCCCGACAGCCCAAGTTAATGGGTGCTGAGTTGTTTTGACTCTGCGGGGCACGGGAGGAGATGATCCAAACCCCAGCTCCCAGGAGCCATCTGGGATGAATTGCGGGTCTGGGATGAATTAATTATGGGTCTGGGCACGAGTTCCCCACCCAGCGCTGCCGGGACAGTGGGTCCTGCCAGCCTGGCACAGAGCTGGGCTGCCTGGATCCGAGCTGGAAGCTCCTTTATGGCTCAGCAGAGAGGAAACGGCGCGAGGTTCCAAAAGGCTGAGAAAATAAAAACATCTGGAAGATCCCTGGGTGGGTTTTGGCAGAGCCTGGCCACCCTCGGAGCTCAGCACTGGCGCCGGGATTGGCCTGTGCTCGTGGCCTCTCTTGGGATTCTGACTGACTTGGGGAGCAGGAGGAGATGTTTGGGTTGCAGTCCTTGCTGTTGGCATATGAAGCAGCAGGAAAAGGCGACATTTCCTTGTTCTCCCTTACTTTTCTGTGGGAGGAGAGAGCTGGCTGGTGCTGCCCTGGCACAAGGGCTCGCACCGGCTGCTGACAGATGGGTTTGCTCCTCCCTCGGAGTGCCCGAGGTGCTGCTCCCAGGAAGTATATCCTGGCTTCTGCTGGCTTGTATCTGCTAGAAATGGAAAAGATGGAGAAGCTCCGTGGTCTGGGAGGTTGTTTTGGTGCCAGGGGGAAGGGGGAGCCCCCGGAGCAACCAGCCCAGCTGCCGGTGCCGCCTCTCCCTGCCCCTCACAAGACGCCTTTGTGTGCCACTTCCCGGAGGACAGAGAGTCCCCTCCACCTTGGAGCGTGTCCCGGGAAGAAGGGATCCTCTGCACGCTCCAAAGCCAAGGGGCTGGAATACAGAGAGGGCCAGTAATGCTTCCCAGCTTCCTCCTGGCAGGCGGAGGCTGGCAGCAATGCCTGTGCCCGCTCCCGGTGCCCTGGGAGAGGTGCCATGGGCCGGGAGCGCTCCCACGCCGCATCCCAATGCTCCGAGGTCGGGCAGCTCCACACAGACCTCCTTTGTCCCTGGAGGCCGGGCCCAGGGACATCTGCGGGTGCTCCTGGGAGGCTTTGGCAGCGCTGAGCTGCAGAGGAAAGTCGTGCACATTCCCTGCAGGCAGGCAGTGCCTTCCGGAGGAACACCGGGAGTGATGGCTCTGGCACAAAGGGTGTCCCAGGCTGGGGCTGGTGGTGGCTCTGGGGCTGGGGGTGGCTCGTCACCACAGCATGGAGGGGAAGGGCCATGGGCAGATGTGTGGGCGAGGAGTTCCCAGATAGATTTTAACCAGGACATGAGTGAGTACCTGCCCTTCCAGCAGCCCTTGGGATGTGCAGGGGCTGTGCTGAGCACCTGGGGGGCAGCTCCTGAGGGCAGCTCGGCCCCCACAGAGTTTGAAAGGCTTTTCCAGTTAGTGAGCAATTCCAAAATCCCATTCCATGGATTCGACTGTACTGTTTATTTTACAGTCGTCGCTTCCTGGAAAGGATAAAGAATCCCATTTTTCCATTGTCCCCACGCGGGGACACCTGCCCATAGTGTTTGGAGGCTTGTTCTCATTGAACATCAATTCCAAACAACCAGGGAGATGGGCTGGTTCCAGCATCACCTGTGGCTGTGTACATATCCAGAGGCTAGAACATGCACTGGAAGGATTGGCATCACCATTTTCCCCCGAGCTCAGCCTGTTAATCTCCCATCTCCAGGAGGGATGTTTTCCTCATGCTGACTCCTCTTTCTCCTCCCAGACCCTTCGTCTGTGGGCCTGACCCCCCCAGGGCTGTTGCCTTTTCCCTCATGGTTGTGAATTCCCAAAGGAGGCCGGAGCGGAGTGGCCACTCCCCGTGCCCGGGCATGGTGCCTGGTGGCGGCTGTCCCACTGCCCTGTCACTGATCCAGCAGCTATTTTGGGTGCTCCCCCACATCCCTGCTCCAGGCTGTGGGTCCCTGCCGTGCCTTTTGCTCATTCTGTGGGAGAACATCTTGTTTCCTGAATTTTTAGCTCGAGTAGAGTCCAAGGAAATCAAAAGTTAAAGTTAATATTTAAAATAACAGAAGAAGCTTCCAGAATGGATTCGAGTTTGTTTTCTGGCGGGCGCTGGGAATGTTGGGCTGTGCCTTGAGGGAAGGCAGAGGGGACTCCAGGGTGGTGCGTTCATGCTGGACCTCACTGGCAGATTTGGGTTCTGTGGTCTCGGTTTGGCACCGGAGCTCCTGATTCCCGTTCTGCCCAGCAAGAGCTAAAAATAGAAGTAAAGTTTTCTTGGCATTGTCTTTTTAAGAGAAAACCCAGTGATTTTAGGACTACTGAGCATTTTCTGCTCTAACCCAAGGATGGGAGGGGGGAAAAGCAAAGCCTTGGCAGCAGCCCTTTGGTGTGGGTTGGGAGCACTGGGTATTCTGGGAATGGGATTGAACGTTCTGGGCACCAGCTCAGCTCTCCCAGCCAGCAGTGTCGGGCGGCCCAGTTCGAGGGGGAAGATAAAAATAAAAAGGGGACTTGGATTGGAATTCTGCACCACTTTAACTTTCGCCACACACAATTTTGTACAGGAATATTTTCTCTCCCATTGCCTTTAATGGCTGCCATGTGTGGCTGCTGCTTCACACCACTTCTGGTTTTAAATAGAAAAAAAAGAACCTGCTTGCTGGCTTTCCCTCATCCCTGTTCCTGTCTTATGTGGTTTTCAGTTTCCAGAGGGAATGGCTGAAAAAGAAAGTGGGAGGGTGAGGGAAACGGCCCCAAAATACCAGTGGTGGGTTCCTGCTGCACTGCCCTGTGTCACTGTTAGTGTCTAATTGTGAACTGACATCTTGCCCTGTTCTGGACCTTTCTTTGACTAACTTGCACTTTTTTTTCCCTTTTATGTCAGCATTTCATGCCTATGGAAAAGCAGGAAAAATGTTGGTGGAAACAAGGTAAATCTGCTGCTTATTCAAAGTGTGAACAGTCTGGCTGTCTTTGGTGAAAACTTTTCTGAGCCTTGCTGTGCTCTCCTTCCTTCCCCTCCTGTCTCCTGGAATTCAGCAGGAGCCTGAGTGAGATCCCCTAAGCACAGCTCACAGGTGCCACCTCCATCCCACCCGTTCAGAGCTCCCGGAGACGGGAGTGCTTCCCAGGCGCTGGGAGCACAGAAGGTGGGGATGAGCTCGTCTCCTGCTCTGCTGTGAAATCACAGGCGTGTCACTTGTGGCAGCTTTCCAGGGGTGACATCCCTGCTGTTGAGTTGGTGGGAGGGAGTGTTTGCTTCCTCGGATCCTGGGATCTGCTCTGATCCTGCCCTCTGTGCTCCCTTCCCTGCGAGATGCCTTGAGGGGGACTCCTGCCTCCCTCTGCTTCCTCCCATGAGCCCGGTGCAGATCTCAGGTGATGGTACAACCCTCACAGCCCTGCTTTTTCCATCAGGGCTTCTTTTCCAGGCATGTTGAGCCCAGGGTAGGTAGCGGTGCAGGCTCCTTGCCTCTTCCCAGCTGCAAACTTCTGCACAGCACTAAAAATACACAGAATATTCCTCAGATGTTAACTTGTCCATGCAAGCAGAGACTGTAATTGCCATAGGGATGTTCTATAATTGGAACTGGGAAGGAAACTGGTCCAGAAGTGGGAGGAGAAGCAGTTCATGGACAATCTTTTCATTAAAGTGTGGTCCATTGTGTGGAGAGATGTTGGAGAGCCTGTTGGATATCGAGACTCTCATGGCAGGGCCCTGCTGTGGGTGTGGGGCTCTGAGAGTTTCATACCGATTGTTTTAAATTTTTCCAGGAGTTGAAAGAGTTCTTGTCATCTCTAAGATTAGTTTTCCTTGGGTTTTTTTCCTGTGGCTCCCAACAGGAGTTAAACCCATGCACGGGTTTTGGGCAGAGCTACATCTCCAAGTGTTTGGTGTGGATGGAGGTTCTCTGGTGACTGTTTTATTGGGATTGAGTGCAGAACGGGTGTCCTTTTCTGCCCAAGACTGAGGATAGAAGTGTGGCCCTCCTAATCCATGCCTGTTTGTGTTTGCAGCATGATTGGGCTGATGTTGGGCACTTGCATCGCTTTCTATGTCGTCATCGGCGATTTGGGCTCCAATTTCTTTGCCCGGCTGCTCGGATTCCAGGTGAATACATCAGACCTTGCACTGAGTCCTGTGTTCCTTGGATACAGCAGAGCTCCTGCCTTGGAGTGTGCTCCAAGGGGTCCCAGGGGGGCTTTGTGGGGTCCCCTCATGGAGAGCTCCCCGTGCACAGAGCCTTCGGCTCTGGGAAGTCAGGGAAGCTCAGACATATGGCAAACAATCAGCTTTGTAAAACTCCAATAAGGCATTTCCATCAAAGGGATTCTTTTTAACTTGGTCCCTTATTAATTCTGGAGCAGATTCCTGGGGGAGATAACGCTTCCTGCCTTAATTCCTGCCCCAGTGGGTAGTCACAGGCAGTTCCTCTGCCTGAGCTCTCCTCCCTTGAGTTTGGGAGGGATTTTTGTCCTGTCCCTGGCTGTTTTGGTGGCCAAAGTGTCTGTGTTCCTGCCTCCTCAGCCGTGTGATGAGCCTGCTGCTGGCTCAGGATGCTCACAGGCAAGAGGTGCTCCTCGGAGCCGGCACGAGGGCCGTGCAGGGAAGCAAAAGGATTTTTGGTGGAGTGTTATCTGTGCTGCCTGATGCTCCTAAGCTCAGATTAAGGGACTGTGAAGTTAAAAAAGATGCGTTGAGGCTGCAGCCAAATTAGGTATTAAATATTTCCAAGCATTCCAGAATGTTCTGCTATAATAAATACCACTGTGAGGCTTTGATTAATTTTCTGGATCGGAGTTTTCAGGACTTCCAATCTCTCGTCTCCCCAAGTAAATTTAGGTTTTATTTAATTGCATGAAAATACCTAAATAGCTTGTGCTGGATTAGCATTTAACCCCCCCAGCCACCCCCCAAATTCTTCCAGCTCGGACGTGTCACACACTGCAGAGCAACAGTGGCACCCAGTGACTGTCTCAGCACAGCACAGATGGAGCCCACAGAGCGCCAAGCTCATAGCATCTTCAAACACCTCCAGACACAGAATTTCACTGTTTAAGGTTGCTTTTCACTCTGGAAAGATGAACTGTGTCAGGGTTTGCTCACTGGGTGGACGTGTTGAGTATCCTCCCTGCTCCAGGTCTTTATGCAGGTCCCTTTTCCAGGTGTCGGGCAGTTTCCGGATTGTCCTGCTCTTTGCTGTCTCCCTGTGCATTGTCCTTCCCCTGAGCCTTCAGAGGAACATGATGGCCTCCATTCAGTCCTTCAGTGCCATGGCTCTCATCTTCTACACTGTCTTCATGTTCGTGGTGGGTATGGACACTGGGAATCTCATTTTCCTACTTTCTGTTGCTTTTTAATGACCAGTTTCACCTCCCAGATGCTCCTGTGGTTCACTCGTGGAGCCCCAGCTCTGTCTCACCCAAATTTCAGGCTGGAAGAAAAGGAAGATGTGGAAATTCTTTCCATGTAACTTTTCTAGTAGGCTGTGCAGGGTTGCACCTCAGAGCTGCCTCCGTAGGGAGGTGTGGAATCTCTCAGGAGCTGTGCCTTTAAGAAAGCACAACATTCCTAAGAGTTGGCTGCACTAAAATATCTCTGGGGATTAGAAACCCCATCCAGGGATATTATAAACAGACATTCAGACATATTTACCTTCTGCTTCCTGCGCAACCCAACTCCTGCCAGTTCCTGTGTCCATGGCAAGGGAGCTCCCCAGCCTCGGCTCCTCCCCTTTTCCATAAAGCTTTTCCTTCACTTTGCTGAGCTGGTGTTGTTAAATGGCTCTGGAGCAGCAGGTGGGATCCTGTTTTAGGCCCCTTTGTCTCCCTCTGCTGAACAGGATTCTCTAAGGCCAACGGTGCTTCCTGTTTGGACTTAAAAACACATTAAAAAAAACACATTTAAAAAAGTGCAAAAGAGGTTGCTTTGAACAATAATTTTCACAGTTAATGTGTCAGTGGAAATTGTCCCACCCTGGTATGTGTGCTGTGATGTGTGATAGCATCAGACAAAGGGGGAATATCATAGATCCTTTCAAATACTGCCTGGGATCCTTGGTGGCTCTGTGGGTGGGAGGGGGAGCAGGGGGCTTGGCCTGGGGCTGTGGTGGCAGCTCCAGCTGCTCCTGGCAGAGCTGTCACACGCTGCCTCTTACCCCAGCCTGGCATTGCTGCTGCCATGAAGCTGTTTGGGGCTGGATCCTCACCCCTGCTCTCTGTCCTGGCTGCAGGTTGTGCTGTCCTCCTTCAAGCACGGGCTCTTCAGCGGGCAGTGGCTGCAGCGAGTGAGTTACACGCGCTGGGAGGGCATTTTCCGCTGCATCCCCATCTTCGGAATGTCTTTTGCCTGTCAATCGTAAGTACCTGCCATTGCCAGCCCTGGCAGTTGTTCCTGCAGTGAGTTTATGTGAGGGCAGAGGGTCAGGAGGACCTGCAAGGGATAGATACCATCTGGTTTGGTGGTTTGTTTTCATCTGAGTATTTTACAGCCTGCTGAAGTTCAGCCTCTCATTCAGTCGTGACCCTTTTGTTACCCAGATCCTTTTGTTATTCCGTTTCACCTGGGAATTCTTGTAATGGAGCAACATGAGACCATTGGAGACAAACAACTCCTCGGGAGCTTCAGGTGCAGCTGCACAAGGGATGAAATTCCCTCGGTTCTTTAAGGGAATGCTGGAGCACCAGGAGAGGCAGTGGGGCTGTGTCACCCCACTGTGAGACCCCACAGGGCCTCCCCTGAGCAGTGGATGCCAGGGGCTGCTCTCCTTCCCCAAATTCCCTGGAGAACACTCCAGAGATCACACAGTTGTTGACTTTGGAGTGTTGTTCCTGCATTTCCAGTTCCCCAGCTTTAGGGGCACATGGAAAGAGATGAGAGCACACCAGGCTGTTTCCACATTTCCAGTTCCCTGTTTTTTGTGAGGGTTTCAGCTGACAAATGGAAGAAGGTGAGGGCAGACCAGGCTATTCCAGGTTTCCAGCAGCATTTCCTGCTGCACCAGAGCAGCACGTGAGCACTGCATGTCTGGCCAGAACCGTGACAGCTCTAACCAGTGTAAATCCAGCCCTGGACACGGGAAGGACTGGCCTCCTCTGGAAGGACCGTCCTCCTCTGGAAGCCTGGCAGAGCTGGGTTTCCCCCCGTAGTTCCAGCAAACGGGTCTCATGCCAACAGTAAATGAATGTGACAGATAAAATTTGCTCAGACTGCTGTGTTTACACCCACTCCAAGATCCAAATCATCATTTCCCACTTACTGGCTCTCTTGGCAGCTCAGATCCTACCCCGGCACGCTCCAGGCTTGCTGTTTAATGTCTCCATTACAACTGGCGAAGGGAATTGTGTTCTCTTGCAGCTTTACCTTGTTAACAAATCCATTTTATTTTTTTCCTTATGGAAGCCACGCAGTACCCAGCACAATTTTCCTGGGAGTTGGAAATGCAGGGAAATGGTTTGGTCTGGATCTGTGTGTATAGATCTAAATATGGGCTCTTTGGCAGCATTTTTGTGGCAAACACAACCTAAAGCTGTGTGTTTTTTTCCAAACATCAGGAAAATACACTGTCCCCAATCCAGGCAATATTTCTTTCTGTCTATATATTGTCTCTCTATATATTCTATTTCTCTTTTTATATATATTTTGTCTATATAGTCTTTTCTAACCTCTGAATCACCTTTTTAACCATCCCACACACTGCAGAGCCTCCCTGCTTCCCTCTTTTTTCCTTCCCGAGCCTGGATGTTTAGCTGGACCCTTCCCTTTGAGGTTGAAGGCCGAGATGTAGTTGGTTAATGTAATGGAGGTGGCTGTGGAGAGGGCAGGGAGGAATCCCAAAATGAGAGAGTCCCGGGGAAGCTAAGTCTCCTTTCTCACAGGGATGAATCCCAAATGGAGAGACTTTGGGAAGCCAGTCTTCTCACTCCCAGAGAGGAATCCCAAAGGGAGAAATTCCCGGGGAAGCCAGTCTTCTCACTCCCAGAGAGGAATCCCAAAGGGAGGAATTCCTGGGGAAGTCAGTCTCCTCATTCCTGGGGAGGAATCCCAAAGTGAGAGATTCCTGAGGAGGACAGTTTCCTCACTCCCAGGGAGGAATCCCAAATGGATGGACTCCCAGGGAAGCCAGCCTTGCTCCCTGCCGGTACTTCCAGCCCCAGTGTGTGTCCCACAGCTCGGCTTCCTTTGACATTCAGGGATTAAGGGTTAAGGATATTTCTCCTTGGCTTCAGCCTGACACAATTCCTGGGAATGGCTTCGTGCCCACTGGAGCTGGGGATACCCCTTCCCATCTCCCTGCACGCTCCCCCCCTTCTCTTGAGAGTTCCTCCCAGGATGTAGCTGCTAGAATTAAAGTAACAAGAGGTTAATGAGTTGCTAAAATATGCACCTGATGTCAAAAAGGACATTCCCCACGCTTTCCAAGGCTGTAAATACCCCAAATCCTGGGGAATTCGCGCTCCTGGCTTTCTATGAAGCGTGCTGAAGTAGGACAGGCGCTGCACTCCGATTTGTTTGTTTAACTTTTCCTTCAGACAGTGGGATGCTCCAACCTTCTTCCCGCTTTTCCTCTGTAAACACTGTGTTGCTTTAATTATCAGCACGGAGAGCTCCAAGAACAATAATCTCTGGCGCTGGGGCTGGCCCGGAGCCACCCGCGTCCCCGGGAACAAACGGTCATTCATTTTGCAACCCTTTCTGAACCCGAATGTTTACATCACACGTTTCGCTCCACGTGGTGGGGTGGGGAGAGCAGGAATATTTTTGCAACACTTAAAAGTTATGAGTGTTCTGAAATCTCTTGGCATTAGCAGTATAAATCGTGGAATAGCAGCGGGTGTTTATGCTCCAGAGGGGGAAGGTGTCAGGGATTCGTTGCTGCTGGGCTGAGGCAGAGAACGGGCTGGGATTGGGGGTTTTCTCTCGTTTTCTGCAGGTTTCCTTAAATATTTTACCCTTTTTACAGTCAGGTCTTGCCTACTTACGACAGCTTGGATGAGCCGTCTGTCAAAATCATGAGCTCCATATTTGCTTCTTCCCTAAATGTGGTCACCACCTTTTACATCACGGTAGGAACTTCCCCTTCTCTTCCCTTGCCAGAAATCTGGAGGGGCCGCAGGGATGAGGATTTATCTACAGCTGGGGCTGGTTTCTGCTTATCTGTATTTATTCTGACAGATAAGTCGTCATGCTGAAAGCAGAGTTAGGTGGGAGGTGATGAACCCAAGAGCACAGGGGGCATTGGGAGAGTGCACATTTTCAGGGGAGGATGTTACCTTGGATGGAGGCAGAGTGGAGGCCCAGCTCTTCCTGGGCCCAGCCTGAAGCTGGGGCTGCTGCCCAGAGTTTGGGAGAACTTCTTCCAGCCTGTTGTGAAGGAAGTGATGCCTCACAAGGCAGCAGTTAATAAAGCTGGGTTAATAATTCCTGAGGAGAGCCTTGGCCAGTGAGCCAGGCTGCTGCAGGGAATTGTGACAGCCCTTATGTTGTGGAGAGGGACAATCCATGGGCCTGGCAGCAAGCAGAGTGTGTCCTTCAGGAAAACCCCTGGATTTGGTGAGAAATTGGCTTTTGGGCAGCTCCCGCTCTTGGTTAATGACCTGTTGCAGGTTTTGGGGTGCTGGGGCTGCTGGCAGGTCACCTGTGGAGGTGACCCCACGCTGCCACTTGGCTGCTCCAACGGGAGGTCACCATCCTGCCCCCTCTGTGAGGAGCAGGTGTGAAGTGCTTTGGAGTCCAACCCTGCTCCCCTCCCCAGGTGGGCTTCTTTGGCTACGTGAGTTACACCGAAGCCATTGCTGGGAATGTCCTGATGAACTTCCCTTCCAACCTGGTGACGGAGATGATCCGAGTGGGATTCATGATGTCGGTGGCTGTGGGGTTCCCAATGATGATCCTGCCGTGCAGACAGGCACTGAACACCCTGCTCTTCGAGCAGCAGGTAAGATCCCAGGGCTGCCTTGGTGTGAACTTGATTTTTGAAGGGTTTTTGTGACTCTTTGGTCCCTGACTGGGCCCCAAACCTGCCTCGGTTCCACGAGACTCTGATGATAATGGCGTGTGACAGGTACTTGCTGTCCAGAGGGACAAACCCACAACTCCCATAAAATCCTCGGTGCCCAGGGTGTGGTGACAGTGCAGCAGGAACCTGTGGCCATCTCTAAATCCTGCTCTGCACAGTGGTTAATCCCTGGGACTTGGAGGGTCGTATCCTCTCCACAGAGGAATTCCCTGAGCTGAAGGACCAGAGTTCCCTGTCTAAAGCCCATGTCCTGTGGCTGCTGCTCCCTGCTCTGCTGGGGATTCCAGCTCTGGCACAGACATGTTACACAGCTCAGAGCCGAGGAGGTGCTTCCCCTCAGAAAGAGGGAGAAATGTGCTTTTGGAAGCAGCGGAGCCTTCTCATTTCCTGCTGCTCCAGCTGCCGTCCTTTTGCTGGCCAACTCATTGAGCTCAAGCTCCTGTTCCCGGCCTCGGAGCCCAGCCCAGCCTCATTTCTTCTTGCCTCCATGTGTGCCTGCTCACTGCTGCTCCATTATTCTCACCCAGCACCTTTGTCAGCAGTCCTGGAGCAGCCCTCTCCCCTCGGGGTTCGGATGTCCCCTTCCTCCAGCGCCTCCCGGCCTGCGGTGCCGGCCCGGTGCGGGGGCGGGCGGTGGGATATGGGATACGGCCCTCTCCCACACGTTCCACCTTTCCCAGGGCCAGCTCCTCAGCCAGCCTTTGTGACTGAAGCTGGTCTGTCTGCTGGAGACTGTGAGTCCCTTGTGGCAGTGGCGTGTTCTCCTCTGTGCATTGTGCGCACGGAGCGCGCCGATGGGATTCAGCAAATAACAGTAAGAGATTGTGGGAATGTTCTGAGGCCTTTGTGTATCCGCATAAATAGAAACCTCTTAGGCAGGAAATAAAACTTGAGCAATTTATAGCTCTGAATCCTGCCACTTCTGCCTGTGAGAAGCCCCCGGCTCTTTTCTCACGTCGGGAGGGCCTGAGGATGGGGGCAGACAGTCGGTGGGAGCCAGCGGGTGCAGAGGAGGAAGCGCTGGAAACACTTGGGAACACTTCGGATCTCGCCTGGGCTCAGCTCGTGGCTGGCTGGGCTCTGAAGGTGTCACTTTGCCTTCCTCTCCCATCTGTGCAGCAGCAGAGCCGGGACCCATCGGCTCTGCAGGGCACACTGGGGCCTCTGCCTTCCACACCTCCCGCCAGGGAGGTGGGATGGGATGGGAAGTGGAGGGCCTCTGGAATTCCACCAGCAGCTGCCCAGCAGCACCCATCCTCTCCTGCCACCTCCCTGGGGTGTCCTCCCAGTTGGAGGAGCTGCTCCTGTGGCGTAGCACAGTGAGAATGGTCCTGCTCCTGGAACTGTTGGGGAACATCTCTCCCTAGCAAAGCCAGAGCTCTTCCCCTGTGGCTTCTCCCTCCTGCTGCACCCCTGTGCTCCTTCCTTTTGCCCTTGGCCTTGGGCTGCTCTCTGAGTCCCTGCACAGGGACTGGGGCGTAGCTGAGGTGATCACGTTTGGGTTGGGCTGGAGCTGCTGGGAGCATTGTTGAGGGAATTGCTGGGGGGCTGGGGACTGTGATACAGGAGCTAAACTCCTCTCTCCCTCCACCCTTCCCCTCCCAGCAGAAGGACGGCACCTTCGCTGCCGGGGGCTACATGCCCCCGCTCCGATTCAAAGCCCTGACGTTGGCTGTTGTGTTTGGAACCATGGTTGGAGGCATCATGATCCCGAATGGTGAGTGAGGAGCTGGGAACAAGGGCTGGCTGCTTTCTCTCATCTCTGTTATTTGTTTTCCTGGCTGGGGTGACCAGACTCACACCCCATCCTGCCTGGGGGCTCTGGCAGCCATCCCGTGCTGCTGCTCTGGTACTCCTGGAAAAGACCTTTGCTGACTTTTCCTCTTCTTCCCCAGTGGAAACAGTCCTGGGCCTGACAGGTGCGACCATGGGAAGCCTCATTTGTTTCATCTGCCCAGCTCTTATTTACAAGAAGATCCACAAGAATGCGCTTTGTTCACAGGTCAGTGCTGATGCTGCTTGACATTCCCTAAGCCCTCTGCAGAGCCTGGGAGCGTTCTTCATTTGGCTGCAGCAGAGAAACTGCTCAGCAGCTCCTCCAGCCTCCCCCTCCACTCTGCCCAGTACAGGTGGGAGCTGTTCTGGGTGGGTTAAGGACGCACAGACAGTGGCACAGGCGCTGGCCCAAGCTGGAACACCACCTCTTTTTGTCCCTCCAGCAGCAAGTGAAACAGCAATTCCGTGCATAAAATGCTGCTTCCAGTCCTCCTCCTGGTGGGATTCAGGTTTTGGATCCTCAGAACAGGAAATCCAGGCAGCCTGTAAAACCTTAAAGCCTCACATCCCGACCTGCCCGGGCTGGGTAAAACAAACAGGGCTCCACGATGTGGTTAGTGCTGCCGACCCTCAGCTTTCTGCCTTCAACCAAAATAATAGTAAAAAGGAACACACACATAGAGGTGTTGCTTCAGGAATTGATTTTCTAAGGGATTGGGGTCGTTCAGAGGCTGTTAGAAGTTTAACTTTTCCTTTTGCTCCAGTTTGAATTGGCCTCCTCGGGGACTGAAACAAAGTGGCTCTTTGCTGGGCTTGATCTCTCAGCTCCTGCAAATACCGTGGGCTGAAATTAACAGGTTTTGGGGTTTTTTTTCCTCACAATAATTTAATCCACTGCCTTTTTCACAGGCCTCTGGCCCAACATTCCCAGTCAGGACAGTGCTGGGCTGGGAATAAGGTTTTGGGCACAGTGCGGAGTCAGCAGGGGAGAGCAGCACGTTTTTGTGGGGCCCACAGAACTGGTGGCTTGTTCTGTGCTTAATGACTTGTGGCTTTGCAAACCTACGTGAATTTTTTAAGCAGGGTGTGTTTTTTTTCTTCCCTGTGCTTTCCCTGACACAAGGAAATAGTCCAACTTTCCAGCTTTCACTCTGAATTCTGACACTTAGCTCCGAACTTCTTTGAGCGAAACTCCGAGCAGGAGTCTGAATGCCAGCCTGGGTTTTTCAGGGAAACAAAGAGCACTTTCAAGAATTGCTTTCTATTCCAGCTGAGCCGGAGTGTTTCCCTGCAGTGCCTCGAGGCTGCACTCAGGACAGGCTGAGCTCTCAGCCCGGCTGCTCAGGGTGGGACACTGGGGCCCTCACAATGCCTGACCCCAAACCCGGTCACGAGGCTGAGGGAGATGTTTGTCCTGCAGAAATCCCCACAAAGGAGAAAGGGCTTATCTAAAGCATCAGGCCCCGGGTTACCTCTCAAGGGGCTGGCAGCAAGCTGTCCAGCCTTCCCTGAGTGATCCATTGCCTGTCAGGTTTGCATTCCTGCTCGGAGCGAGGACACACCTGCCCGCCGGAGCTGGGCTGCTCAGCACCTCCCCACCTCCACAGCCCAACTCGGAGCCCACCCTCTCCTCCTCCCTCCAGGTCTTTGCAAAGGCTCATTTATTCTTTCCCTGGAGCTCTGTCTTTGGTCTCCTCCTTCATTCCTGCTCTCCTTTGATCAGGTGCTCCACTCCATCAAAGTCTGCTCCTGAGGAAGGTAGCGGGCGGGGGGAGAGGAGCCAGCCCTGGGCACAGCTGTCCTTCCCTGCCTGTCCCTGTCCAAATAGTGTACATGGATGTTCTCCCTCCTTCCCTCCATCAACTTTAGCCTCCTTCAGAGCAGCAGACCTCAGCGCCAGCTTTCGCACTTCCCTGGGTTATCTTGGCTCTTGTGCTGCTGAGAACTGGCTGCTTTTATCGGGTCGCTCTGGCACCCAGCAGCGTCTGGTGTCGGGCAGGTGGTGACATGGAAGGTCAGGTTTTTACAGGAGAAGGTACGAACTGAGGCTATGAAACAGGAATTTTGCACTGAAAGTAGTGAAGAGGATTTGAGGAGGAGGAGGGAAATAGGCAGATGTTTGCTGGCCAGCAGAGCTTCTGCTGGGGAACTGTGAGTGACTGGAGCCGCTGCTCAGCCAGGCTGGGCTGGGAGTGCCCTTGTTGGAAGGGCTGGGTTGGAAAGGCAGGTCCCAGAGCAGTTAAAAAGCCTGGAGTCAGGCACACAGTGCTGTGAGTGAAGCAGGGAGAGTGTTCCCTTTCTTGTGGTTAAGCATCTGTTCCTGTAAAGGTCCGTGTCCCGCTGCTCCCCGGGAGCCCCGGGTTTGGCAGAGCTGCCGAAGGGCGTGTGGGGGTCTGTGAACAGAGTGTGTAACTGCCAACAGGAAGGTGTTGCCTTCCCAGTGTTGACACAAGCTTGTCCGAGAGGCCCCTCCTAGGGAGGCCGGAGTTGCTGATGTCCCACTTGGGGAAGAGGAGCTGCCGGAGGTCAGGACGTGACCTCTCAGCTCACTCCTGTGCGGGTGGAAAAGAGATTCCCTCTGCTCTTCCCTGGCAGTGCAGGGGCCAGCACACCTTCCCCACCAACACATCCAGGGGTACAGCCCCCCAAACACAGCATCTCTGTGGAGGGAGCCGGTGGTGACTGGGGCCATGCATTCCTTCACCATGACTCCGTCCCTCGGAACGCTCGGTGTCCAGGAGGACGGAGGATGGCGTCACGCCACACAAATGCAGCGTGTTTGCTTCCCGGGGCTGCAGGAGAAGGGCTGAGCTAATGGCTCTGCTGTGCAGAGTTGGAGTCATCTTCTGGGAGGAAGGAGGGCCGAGGGAGCGTGACCGGCCGAGGAAACGGCCGTGTAAACTTCCTCTCCTGAATTCCCGTCCATGCTCAGAGCATGGCTCCCGGGAGACAGGCCATGGCCATGCTGACCTGCCCCAGAGCTTTCCACAGCCGCTCGCCATGTCCATGCCGAGAGGGGTCTGGGATTGCTGGGTCTAGGGGAGATCATTCCCATGAGACCAGACACTGGCTCAGAAGTGCCCTGCGGTGCTCCTTGCGCCTCCCCTCGCTTGAGGATCTCTGGATGCTGTGGGGATTGGTGGCTCCTCTGCCTGGTTTGGTTCCTTGAGCCCCCAAGTCCTTGGAGTCCTCATCCCTCATTCCTTCGGTTGCCTTGGTGGTCCCCTGAGCACAAACCGCCTGCTTTTTCATGTCATAAGCATCTCCATGGAATTAAGCCAAATCATGGACCTCTTTATTCTGGTCTTCATTTGGGGAGGGGGTAGGTGAGGAGGGGGGAGCTGGGTGAGGGACGGCTCGGGGACAGCCCAGCCTGTCTCCAACTGCCACGTGTGCCCGTACCCGCTGCTCCGGGAGCTCGCAGCTGAACTCCAAATGTGCAACAATCAAAGGGGTTTCAATCCGAGGCATTTGAGCCCCTGGTTCCCCACTAAGATAAGAAACAACAAAAATCCTTTTAAAGCATTTAATGTTTTCAGCCATTTCCTACAGTTCCCTCCTCTCCCACGTTGCTCCTGGTTCCTGTGGCACCAGAATAGATCCTCTTTGTGGAAACGCTCTTCCTCTCTGCTGTTGTTTCTGGAAGGTGCCAGAACAGCCTCCCAGGCACAAAATGCATTTGTGCCGGGGCTGTGGATTGTGGGAGGGGAGGAAGTGGAGCAGCTCGAGCCCAGGGCAGCAGTGCAGGACCTGCTGACTCGGCATTTGCCCCAGGGGTGGATGGCAGGATATCTGCTCTTTGTGCACCCCGGGCAAGGCAGGCAGCACATTCTGCTCCTGTTTCCTCTGCAGCAGCTCTAAGGTCTGGCCTCTGCTCCCTGGCCACGCTGCCCCTGATCCAGAGCTGCTCCACGTCCCGCCAGCCTTTTCCTTCCGAAGGCGTCGGGCTGTCTGCGGGGTGTGCTGGGAACGGGCCCTCGGGGGTCTCCTGGGCCTGGCTCTGACCATGCTGCTCCGTGTTTCTGGGCGATCTCCCTCAGCACAAGGCGGGTGAGGAAAGCATCAGCCCCTCCTCCCTCTCTGGAAGTGCCAATGTTTTAATTCCTCCTTCCAATTTCACCTCTCCCCTTGATTTGCAGTTTTCTGGCAGCTTCCAGTGGTAGAAGTGCTCCCTGTGGCCGTTCTTGGTTTCCCCCACACTGAGAAGCATCTTTTTGTTGTGCTTTTTGTGAATTGGGATCTAAATGCTGCACAGTGAGGATTTGGGGGAAACAGGATGAGTCCTGGGATCATTGAATGGTTTGGGCTGGGAGGGACCTTAAAGCTTATCCAGTTCCACCTCCTGCCATGGCCAGGGACCCCTTCCACTATCCCAGGTTGCTCCAAGTGCCACCCAACACTTCCTATGACTCATGTGGAATTAGATCCATTTAGATCAATTTGTCATCGCATAACAAGCTGTAAAAATTCTTTTGCTGCTCATCACTTTCTCCTTTTTGAGGTAGAGAAATTCCAAGAGCCCTTCCCTCCACAGGATCCAGATTCCATTCTTCTATTTTTATCCTGTTTGATCCTAGCTTTCTGGAAATTAGGGAGTCACTTCTCAGCAGCTTCTTGAGCCCTGGGACCAGGACTTGTGTGTGGACATGTTACTCTTGCCTTCAAACCCAAGGATTTTTGAGCAGCTCCCTGGAATCGTTGGGGGCTGTAACCACGCCGGGCTCCTCTGTGCTCAGCCAGACCCAATTTCATGGAGTTCTCATGCTGGGAATACCAGGGAATGAGTCTTTGCAGCAGGGCTTGTGTCTGTCACATGCATTTTCCTATTCCTGTGTCCTGTCCACTCACTTTTGAGCCCTTCCAATGCAGAAGCCACCTTTTTAACAGCTTCCAGCCTCTGAAATTCCCATTCCCATGGCTCTGTGCCCAAATATGAACCTCAGCCAGGAGCTGCCAGTTTTCCTGTTTCTCTCTGACATTTCTCTCCTCTCCCTGACACGTTACTGTGCTGAGCTTGGAATTGTGTGGGGGCACCATGGGAATGCTGTGGGGAGCAGTCCCCTTGGTTTTGCTGTGTTAACTGTCCCTGTGGCACTTTGTGCAGATTATCCTGTGGATTGGGCTGGGAATGCTGGTGATCAGCACGTACACCACCCTGTCTGCCACCGAGGACACCCCTGTGAGGACGGAAGCAGTGGGCTTGGAGCACCTGGACAGAGAGGAGAACAGAATTGACCAGGATTCGGTCAAACTTCCAGGTATGTGCTTGCAGGAGTTGGATTTCCCAGCCCTATTCCCAGCTTCACCTCTTAAAAAGAAGGAAAAGAGTTGTTTTTTTTTTTAAGTGTGGCGGAAGCAGGGTCATTTCCAGGCAGCTCTGTGCATCTTCACAACTTCCTGGGGCCTTTTCCCAAGAAAAGCTGCACTTTTGCCTGCTGGAAAAAGCCCGCTGTGACCTCCAATGGTACTTTGTGGGAGTTGTTTTTTGGGGAAGACGAAGGTGGGGTGCAGGCCTGGGATCCCCTGGAGGGACAGAGCAGGGATCCCTATTTAGGATGAGCACAGTGCCCACCTGGCCCAGCAGGGCTGTTCTCCCCCTCTGCCAGCCCAAGGGCCAGCCATCCATCACCCTCAAAGGTACAGAAATTTATGGGAACTGCCTCTTTTTTTGGTGTTGAGGATATAAATTTGGACTCTGCTTTTGCTCTGACAAAGCCTGTGATTATGCCTCAGCTTTGTTTACTGGTTCCTGTTATTTATTATTTGTTTGCTGGGGCTGCTGATGGAATTACGGCCTCTCCTCCCTTTCCCAGCTGCTCCGGAGCGAGGCCGTGGCGCGCAGGTGCCGCCTGACCCCGTGCTGCCCCTCGGCCCTGCCGCGTCCTGTTCCTTCGGTTCAGTTTTGTTTCCTTCTGCTCCTGCGGGGGTTTTTTTTGTTCTTTGGAGGCCTTGAAATATCCTTGCGGAGATTGAGAGCGGAAGGGAGAAAGGGGCTGGCTCTTCTGGAGATTATCCTCCCTCCTGGTTCTTGGCCGGGTTCCTGCCCGGCAGCTTGGAGCGTCTCCCACACCGGTGCTGCTGCCGATAACATTCACTCTGGGGTTGCTCCGTGGTGGAGTTTACTTGTGGTTTACTTGTGGCTTGCTCAAGGCTGTGTGTGCCTTCCCAGCCAGTGAACTCCGAGCAAAAGACACTCCCAATCCCATAATGGAGCCCTCAGCAGGGCCGGGAGGAGGGATGCGATTGAATTCTTCCATCTTGGTTAATTTTGGAGCAGTAATGGCCAAAGAACAGCTGCTCCTTTCAGGAGGAATCACTAATGACACGTGTTCTGACTGGGAAAATAAAAAATCCCATAAAACACGGTGTCCGCTGGAGTTTGCTGAATCTTCTCCCCTTCTCGGCGTGAGCTGGGGCGGCAGAGTGGGATGCCAGGCTCTGATCATCCGAGCGATCCCGGAGCCCGCCGGCAGCAGCTCTGAGTGCTACTGGATTAAATAATCCCACCCGGGAGGAAGGCGGGTTTAGTGCTCCCGGGTCATAAACTTCCCAGGGAGGAGCCGTGCGGCTCCGAGGGGAAGGTCAGCTGTCCCCTGAGGTCCCTTAGCAGTGGGGGCTCCATCCCTGAGGAGGAGGAAGGGAGATGGAGCTGGGCAGAGAAGGACAAGGACCTGCAGGGTGGACGTGGGGCTGCCCCGGGAGAGCCGCCGCTGTGATTCCTTGGATCTGTGCCTCCCTGTGCCTCTGCAGGATGTCGGCTTGACTAGCAATGAGAGGCGTTAAATGGTGCCCTTCATCCCCCCCGCGGCTCCCCCTCGTCCTCACCCGCCTTGTTTTGCAGAGCAGGGGCTGCTGCCTGGAACGCGCCGCAGCAGCTGCATCCTGTCGTTCCAGGGGCGCAGGATGCGGGCTGGGCTGCCCCCGGCACCTGGGTGCCCTCCGGATGGGCCGTATTCCGCACTGGGGCTGGAACAGGATCTCACGGCTTCTCCCTGGGCGCCGGCGCTGGATGCTCAGCCCCTTCCCCAGGGTGCCTCGTGCCCCTTCCCTGGCTGGAGGGTGGTGCTTCAGGCCCCTCTCCTGGGTGGAGGGTGCCTCCAGGCTCCTCCCAGGCACAAGGTGGACGGAGGGTGCTCAGCCCCTTCCCTGGGCACTGGGTTGCTCCGTGCCCTTTGCCGTGCTGCCCCATCCAAGGCAAACCTCAGGGCCTTTCCCCAGCGCTGCCTTCCCCGCCTGCCTCCTGCCTGTCAGCGTGTGAGAGGAGTTTTATTGGCCTCTTTGATGTTGTGGAGCCCAGAACCGGAGAGACTTTCATTAAAGCCCTGCCCCGTGGGCCCAGGGATTATGAATATTAGAACATTGGCCTTTTATGTGAACACGTATTGACCAGCGGCCTCGGAATCGTGTTTTTCCTAACGACACCCCAGTGCCCATTACAGCCCCAGCCTGTGGTGCTGGAGGTTTTACTGTCAGCAGCTCTTCGGGAAAGGGATAAAACCCCTTCCAGCCCCGTCCTGCCGCTCCGCGCCGCGGCTGCGCCTCTGTTAAAAGGTTGCTAAGCTGCCTCTGAAAGCTCAGGAAGGCAATTATCCATTTAAAAAAAAAAAAAAAAAAAAGCTAATTAGGCAATTTCTCTCCGTATTTAAAGCACCCTCGAGGGTCTCGGGGGGGATTAAGATTTTGTAATATTTTTCAGCTCCTTACTTGATCGTTGCTGCTTCGTCTTCTCTCTGGTGTTGTGCAACGTTGGGTAACAAAGCCCTGATTCAGGCTCCTTGTGCAAGAGCCCTTTTCCCGGTGTGCTGGGCACTTTGCTCCGGCCATCCCAGTGTCCTGTGGAATGGGGTGGGCTGTGTTATCTGGACTGGGGCAAAATCTGGGGTTGTGTTTGGTTTGTGGTGTCCCTGCATCCTCCATCCCTGAATCCGTGTGTTTGCCCCCCAAAAACCAACCCGCCCGACCCAGGCTGCATCCCTGCCGGCATTCCCAGCCGGAGCAGCCCCGGAGATGTGTGGAACGTGGCTCCTGCATCCTGCTTAGCTGCAGGAACAGCTTGGCTCCGCGGCGGCTCTCCCTGGTGCTTTGTGCGAGTGAGCTTTTAATAGTGCCTGTGACACAGAAAAGGAACCAGCAGCCTCTGGTAATTTGGGTTGGTTTTTACTGCTGGTGCGTCAGGAGACAACTGTGAACTAATTTCAGGGATGCCATTCCATAACCTTGTGAAATCTGGACCCGTTTCGGGGGGAGGGAGGGCTCCTGGAGGCGCAGCTGGGCCGAGGGCTCCCCAGGGAGGGCCTGCCCCTGCCCTACTCCGGGTGTGGGGCTGCTCCGCACGTCCGAGGGCAGTGTTTGCCCCCAACCCTCTGCCCTGCTTGTTCGGCTCCGTTTTCCTTGGCACAAGCTCCTGAATCTTGCGCCATATCATACGATGAAGGAATTTAAACAGATTTGGAGCTGGACTGGCACGAGCAGGTCCTGAACCCCGTGTCCCTGGTCAGCCCTGGGGTGACTCTCTGGAGTGGGTGGTGTGTCCCGGAGCTCCCTGTGCTGTCCCTAAGGCTCCCCCAGACTGGGGGCGAGCACAGCGGGGCCCACCCCACTGCCTGTGCCCAGGGCAGGGGCTGTGGAGGCACATTTCGGCTCCAAGAGGCTGGAAAAGTATGTGAGGAGGGATTTAGTGCCTGCCTGGGACCATTGCAACGATCTGAACCAGGAGCAGGGGGAGAAGGGAAGCTTTTAGGTTGCTAATCATGAAATTTTATGGCAGCCTGGAGAGGCTGTTGGCAAACCACAACACACCCAGGCACGCACACGCACAAATCAGCTGCAGGACGCCCCGGCTTCCCCTCGTGCGAGCGGAGCTGCTGGAGAGCCGGGGGGTCAGGGCGAACCCTCCCGGTGCTGCCTCATGCCCCGGCCTCTCCTTGGGAGCCAAAAAGTTTTTACAGCCTCTCAGGCCTTGCCTGTAAAGTCCAAGGCTGCTCATAAAACATGACGAGGCGCAGCGTTACTGGAAGACGCTCCAAAGGGACCTGGAGGGCAACAAGACAGGCAGAACCCAAGCAAAACTGTTCCCTGCAAAGCACCCGGAGCCCTGGATGGATTTCCAGGCAGCCTGAGAGGTTGTTAATTCACGCCCTGATGATGAACTTAATTTTGTCTCCCGCTGAGCAAATGACGGCTTAGAGGCAGCTTGGCCTTATTGTGGCGTGGAGACTTTTGGGTTTGTGTTTTGTTTGTGTTTTGGGCTTTTCCTGCATTGTTTGCAGAGCAGGGAACGTGCCTCTGCCTGATTTATGATGGAAGCTGCCAGGGACACTCCCGCAGCAGAGCAGGGCCTCCCCCAGCCCCTCGGGCTGCCCTGGGCCCGCGGGGGCTTCACCTGCTGCTCTGGGCAGGGGGACTGCTGGGTTTAACTCCTCTGTTTCCTGCTTGCAAGGAAAGGTTCCCCCCTTCTTCCTTCTTATTTCCTCCCCTCTTTCTTTTTATTTCCCCCTCCTTCCTTTTTATTTCCCCTTGAACATCATCTTGCTGCCTCTTCTCATCGTTCCCGTCTGCCATGGGAACAGCCCTGCCTATGTTGGGGTTCTCTGGATCCTCCGGTCCTCTCCGACCGGAGCCATTTCCCGCCTCCATGAACCAATTAATGACAAACTTTCCTCCAATAGAGTAAATAATTTCTTGCATTGAGGCCAGGATTGAGCTGGGAACATCCGCAGCCGTGCCGAGTGCTCCCCTCCCCGGCCTCGGCCTCCCGCTTCCCAGGGCCCCCAGCCAGGGCTGGGCACTGGTTCCTGCAGCCCAGTTTTTCCTGAAAAGGAGGAGTGTCCTGCCCTGACTTGCTGAACCCTGGGAAGTCCCTCAATGGAGAAGGAGACCCTTGGGTACTAGACTTGAATTTCTCAGAAAATCCAAGTCCTTTTCCCCTCCCACCATCATTCCCGAAGCGTAGGAACGTGGAAAGCCAGCCAGCCCCACGCATGTCCCTCCTCTGGGTGTGGAGCTCCAGGCTGGAGTCCGGGTTTCTGGAGAGGCTCAAGGTCCTGCTGGCACAGATCCCTCTGGGCCAGGAGTTTGTACTTAATTTTTTGGGAATTTTTGTTGTTCCCCACCCCAACTCAGGCAAGGCCCACGCAGCTGAAGTTGTGGCAATCCCTTCTTTCCCATGAGTTCATCTCGTAATAAATCGCACCAGCCCTGTGGAGGGGGAGGAGAAAATGGAAAGATGTTTATAGAATTAATTCCCCAAAGGAAATCACACGGGGGAGGGCGAAGGGGGAAAGAGTTCGGAAATTTTTTTTTTTGTTACAGAAGATAGATTTTTTTTTTTAAGAGTTTGTTGGATGGAAAAAAATCTGCAGAACAACTTCACTGCTGGGAAACAATTCAGTTTCCTTCTCTGCTGCTCTCCAAAGGAAGAGTTCACTCCCTGTGTGGGTTTTCTGCCACACTGGGAGTGGAGAGGACCCTTCCCATCCCATGGAATGTGCCAGAGATTCCATGTGGAATACGCTGGTCATACCAGCGCTGAACACAGTGACTGGTTTGACTGGGATGTCTTCCAAAAACATTCTGTCTCTTTGAGGGCAAGATGGGGGAGTTCCCCATCTCCCTCAGGAGTTTTCCCTAATTAATGCCTGTTTAATCCCCCTCCTCAAAACTTCTGTGGGAAAAGGAAGCCTCCCCCTCCCCTTCTCTGAGAGGCTGTGGGAGTACTTGGGCACTAAAAGGGGAGAAAAATCAAAATAAAGGAGGTTTTGAGGTGTTTCACAGCAAACAGCAGTGGAGTGGGGCCGGGGGGCAGTGGCTGGGCTGGACCCCAGCTCGGGTTCTGGTGTTGAGGGGTCCGGGGCTGGATCCCACCTCGGCCTCTCCCAGTGCAGGGGGATCCGGGTCTGGATTCCAGCTCGCTCTCTCCCGGAGCCGGGGGTCCGGGGCAGGGAGCTGGAGGGATGCTACCATCTGGTGGCACTGGCTCGCAGCGGCAGCCGGCTCCATCCCAGCTCCATCCCAGCTCCATCCCGGCACCCTCCTGGCCATGCTTCCCTGCCGGCAGCTCCATAAAAATCCATTACAGGGAAAACAATCAGCTGACTCTGTAACAAAAGCCCCCCCAGCCCTGCTGTGCTAAGGGTGGAGCGAAACCAGCGGCTGGGCTGGGTGGGTGAAGGGGGTTGGGACAGACGCAGCGATTCCCGGATCCCACACCTCATCCCCGTCCCCATCCTGTGTTTGCAGAGCAGAACCCAGTGGTGGAGGAGCCTGAGGATGACCGTGATAAACCCAAAGTGCCGGAGGAGAAGGAGGAGATGGAGCAGCCACAGATCAAGGTGCCTATGCAGGTGCCCAAGAGGGAGGAGGAGAGAGGAAAGGTGGAGGAGAAAGTGCAGCTGGACCGTCCCGATCAAGGTAACAGTGATCCTGGGAAAGGAAGATCTGGGATCTCGAGGTGTGTGTTGTGGGACTCTTGGAGATATGGATCCTGAGGTCTGCTCCTTACCCTCCTCCCCTCAGTCCACCTCCGTGGTGCAGCTGGTGGGTTGAAGGTGTTCTAATGTTTGATGCTCTGGAGGCTCGTTGGGAATGTTGCCTCTGGATGAGGGAGACAAGGCAGGGCTGGACAAGGGCAGCGTGGAACTGGGTGTAGTGGGTGTACTGGGAACCTGCTGCCTCTGACCCTGCCTGTCCACCCAGGGATTGCCCTGCCCGTGGGGGAAGCTCATCGCCACGAGCCCCCAGTGCCGCACGATGAGGTGGTTGTGGACATGGGGCGGGAGCGGGAAGAATCCAACGAGAACAAGGTGGCTCCCGGAGGAGCCAACGACCGTCTGCTGGAGGAGCCAGCCAGGCTGAAGCCCCAGAAGGAGGCACTGGGCCCAAAACAAGGGAGAGAAGTGGTCTCTGAGAACGAGCAGCAGAGAGGGACTGCCAGGCCCGTCCCAAATCCGGAGAAGGCCCCGGAGGCAGTGGTGCAGCGGGATGGAAGGCCGCCCTACAAGGAGCTGGAGCCAGGGAAAGCAAAGCTGGAAGCCAAGGCACAGGTGGCTGTGCTGGACGGTGACACTGCCGAGGCTGCTGACCGGGACAAGTCACAGCACCAGCTCCCCAGGAAAGCCGAGGAGGCTGGGAAGTCCATGGAGAAGGAAGCAGACCCTGGTAAGCTCCTTCCACGGCAGCTCATCTGAGCAAACTCCTCTGGGCCTGTAATTCCCCTGGAGATGGGACAATTTGGTCATTCCCATCTCCATCCCAGTGCTTCCTTTTAACGCCACGAGTAGAGCACGTGAGTGTGCACAGCCCCTCTGGCAGCTGCTGTGGGAAAGGAGGAATCTGGTGGCTTTGACAGCTACTGCAAGAGCTGTCAAACAGTTGTTCGCTACCCACCGAAATGTCAGGTGCCGTGCTGTTCCTGCACGGCTCCCAAATCACCGGGGACACGGAGCCGGGAGATCTTGACAGGGAACACATTGCCAAGTGCCCGTCTAAAAGCCAGTTAGAGCTGTTCTTGCATGTTAATTGGCTGAGGTAGTTAGTGCTGGCTCACTGCCACCAGGCATGGGATTGTTAAATATTGGGTTTATTACTTCGCTCGCAGCCGTCGGGTTGGATACAAACGGTGCTGGGACGACGCGGAGGCGTTTTAGGGAACATCTGCACTGACAGCAAAGCTCTGTCGTCCTTTGCAGGTGAAAAGCAGGAGCTGCCCCTCCCAGAGAGAGCAGAACTGCTGGAGAACCGGAAAACTGAGGAGAAACAGAAGGCAGAGACCAAGCTGGGGGGTGAGCATGTGTCCCTGGGGCATGTGGGGACAGGGCACCCAGATCCCCCTGGATCCTTCTCTGTGGGAGGATGGTGTCTTGAGGCCACAGTCCCTGCCATGAGGGCAGCAGGCAGTGCCTGTCCCACCTCTGGCACACCCAGCAGGGTCCCTCAGGGACCTGAGTCATGCTGGCACTTGGGCCTCGGTGTCAGAGCCCTGGGAAGAGGGAGACAGGAGTGAAACCGCTCCGGCAGCATGGTGGGAGGGGCATGGGCAGGGGCACATGGGGACACCTGAGCACGTCACAGGGAAAAGCCCTGTCTGCTCCTTCCCCTCAAGGCCCTGGCTGCTCTGTCCCTGAAGAAGCAAAGCCCTTCCTTAGGCTGAGCTCCTCCTTCCAACCTCTGCCTGGCAAGGGAATGTTGAAGCCTGAGCTTGGACTTGTTTACAGGTCCCTTGTTCTCATCCCATCCTCTTCCAGCTTCCTTTTCTCTCTCTTGGCAGAGTTTGTGGAGTCAGATCTTCTGCCAAGGAGAGCCCCTGCAGCCCATCCAGCACTGAAGACACGATTTCAAAGGGTTTTGGGTCACAGAAGTTTTATTTCCCTTTTTCCCCTTTTCCAGAAGCAGGGCCAGCAAAACTGCTGGACCACAATGTGCTGCTGCAGGTGATCAAGGAGCAGCAAGTTCAGCACAAGCAGCTGCTGGATCAGCAGGCAAAGCTTCTGGCAGTGATCGAGGAGCAGCACAAGGAGATCCACCAGCAGCGGCAGGAAGAGGGGGCAGAGGAGAAGCCAAAGCCAGGTAAGGACATGGCCAGGGAGCAGGACCCCTCCGTGGGGTACTCATGGCTCAGAGCAGCTCTAAAATCACATTGGGAAAGATCTGAGTTCCTTTGCCACATGGCAGAGTCCACTGCAAAGCCATTTCTGGCTTTGGAGGTGGGGATCCAGCCCTGAGCATGGGGATAACACCCCACAGCTCTCCTCATCCTCCCATGCGGCCTCATCTCATGTCGCACAGAATGTGGTGGCAGGAGAAGGGAATGTCCTGAGAAAACCCTTTTCCATGTCGGTTTTGTCCCCCAGCAGAAGCGCAGCCGGAGCCTGCTGTGCCCCTCTCCAGGAGCAGGGAGGATGAGGGCCTCGGAGCCAAGGGAGACACGGCTGGGAAGCCCCTGAGCAAGGAGCAGCCGGAGCAGCACCCAGGCCAGCAGCCCCCCGATTCCACCAAGCAGCACAGGGACACGGTGAGGAAGCTGGAAGAGGCTGAGCACAGGCGTGACGTTCCTGTGGCTCCTCCCAAGGAGTGGAAGGTGCAGCCGCAGGAGAATGACAGAGCTGTTAAGAATCCCTCAGAGAACCGGGATCCCCACCATGGGGATGCCCAGCACGCTCCAGCAGCCAGAAACCACCTGGAGAAAAAGCCCTTGGCGGAGGATTTGGGAGGAGAACGTGAAGCCAAAGCTGGAAGAGATGTCCACAAGAAGAATTTCCTGAAAGCCGTGGAAGCAGCTACAGCTTCCATCCAAAGAGAACAGCCGGGGGCTGCCAAAGTTCAGGGAGTAGCAGGAAAGAGTTTGGAAAGAGACTCAGGAACAGACCTTAAAGCCAAAGCTCTGAGTCAGGTGGAGCCCAAGGACCTGGCAGTGGTGCCGGACTCTTCCAGTAACAGGAATGTGGCAGTGAGAGAGCAGCACCCCCGGGAGCGGGAGCGGCGGAGAGGGGCGGAGGCTGAGGGAGCGGGCGGGTGGCAGCGGGACCCGCCTGGCCATGGGCCCAGGAAGGAGGAGGATCCCCGGGAGGAGCCGCGGGGCCGGCAGGACCGTGGGGATGGGGGTCCCTCCAACGGCGCCGACAGGAAACCTGGCCCTGAGGATGCTCCGGTGCCGAAGTCTGAGAACGGAGCGGCTGCCCCTGGGGATCCACAGCAGCCAGAGCACGATGTCAAACCGAACCGGGATCTGAAGCTGCAGGGGGGCCTGGACCTGCGCCGCAGGAGACGGGACCTGCTGCCTCCCGACCAGGAGGAGGAGGAGGAGGGGGAAGAGGATGTGGCTGCACGAGGGGCTGGGGGCATCCTGATCGGCCTGAACCCCCTTCCTGACGTGAAGGTGAACGACCTGCGGAGCGCGCTGGAGACGCGGCTGAGCCAGGTGGCCGAGGGCGCACAGCACCTCGTGCGCAGCCGCCACATCCAGCAGGTGGCACAGGACAGGAGCCCGTGACAGCGCTGCGGCCGCGGTCCGCAGGGAATGCTGGGGCTCACTGGTGGAGTTTGGGCTGTTGCTCAGGCACAGGGAGGTCTAAGCCAGCAGTGCTTTGTTGGATGCAATGCTTGGATCCATGGGATCTCTTTGGATCTGTGAGCACCATCCTGGGGGCCTCCCCAGCAGCACCCCCAGCGTGTGCCTGCAGGCAGCCGAGGAGATGGCGACTCTGGAACTGACATTCCTGCTGTCCCCTGCCTTCCAGAGCTGCCATCCACCTCGGCTCCCTGCCAGGCCGCTGCTCCGAGGACCTCTTCCAGCATCTCATTCATATCAAATTGCCTTCTCCAACCATCTTCCAACTCCTCACCGAACCGGGAAGGGGCTCCATTGCCCCAGCTGTGCCGAGGGGACCCGGGATCCACACCTCGGGAAGGGCTTTACCCCAGAGGAGCTGGGAGCTGAGGACCAGCGGAGCCAATGCTCCAGTGTTAGATTGGGAGCAGAGCCTCATGTGCTTGGGACACAGTGGTGGTTTAGGAACCTCATTTAGTAGAAACGCTGCCTTAACTGGGCACAACTCCTGCCGTTGTGCTGCCTCTCTCCCAGGGATGGGGTTCCTTGGCCACCACACACTGCAATCACATGGAACGCTGTTCCCATCGCCCTCCCCGGGTGCTCCTCTCTGTCCTCTCCAGCTCCACTTCCCCTCTCCAAAGTGCATTAAGAAGCTCAACTTCCCCCCTAACCCTTCCCAACCCATCTTGATTTCTCTGCCAGAGGTGATTAGTTTGGGAACAAACATGGCAAAGCCAGGTGGATCCAGGGGCTTGGCTCATGCACACCTACCTCTTCCTGTGTTCCGTGAGCTCTTCCCCCACCCTGTTCTGCATCCAGACAGGTCACTGCTCTGCCTCTGGAAATTTGTTTGGTGAGTGAGGAAGAGAAGGGCTTCCCTAAGAGCTCTGTATTGTTTCAGGCTCCCAGTGATTCATCCCTTGGTTTTTTTTGGGTTTTGTGTTTTTACATCCTGACCTCTGAATGTATGGAATTCAATCCCAAAGCTCTCCCTCCACAGGCTGAGAAGTCCCAGTCTGCAGCCCTTAGACCTCATCACTGTGGTAGGTTTTATATCCTGATCTCCAAATGTCTTTGGTGACCTCGAGTCTGTGTCCAGTAGGACCCTGCAGAGCTGGGACAGGGTGGGACTGACCCTGCCCGGTGCTCCAGGGATGTCACAACCCAGAGCCACAGGGAAATGGCCTTGGGAGTCCTTTGGGAAGACCCCTCGGAACACTGTGGCCTTAAATCCCCTGAACCCCCTCATTCCCACGAGCTTCTCCATTAACGCTGTCATCAAGCACAAGCACCACAGCCGGGAGCTGCTCCGAGGAGCAGGGATGGGCTCTGGAGCACGGCTCCAGGTCTGCCCTGGGGAGATGGATCCGGGCTGTGGCACCAACCAGCCTTCCTGAAGTGAGGGGAGCCGGATCTGGATCGGCTCCTTCATCCACTTTGCTGCCGGCTCCGGCCCCGCGGGGTCAGACCCACCTGTGTGTTGTTCTCTGTGTGAACATAAGGGACCAAAGATGCTCCTGACATTCCTGTTCCTGGGAATGGCGTGGGCACCCCAAGCTGGGCTGGAAGCCGGCGGGAGCTGCCTTGTCCCGCCGGGAACGGCTGCCCCGGGGCGGGTGGAACGCTGGGAGGGAGAGCCCGGAGCGCAGGCTGAGCCCATCAATAAAATAAGCTGAAGCATTTTCATCTGATTTGATTTTGGTTTTTTTTAATAAATAAAGGCAGATCTGTGCCCCTCACCCAGGCCAGGGCTGCTCCTCCTTCGGGCCGGGGAGCAGGTGGCAGCTCGGGTCCCGGGACCAGGAGGGCCGCGGGGGCTACGTCATTTAAGGACAAACCAGTGGGTTTGAGGGTTTTATTCTCCCCAAGCGTCTCTAGGCGGGGATGGCTCCAAGGTCACTTCGGCGTCGCCTTTGCCTGCAAAGAGCTGCGGTCAGGATGGGCCGAGGCCGCGCCCCTCCGCCGGCACCGGGATCGATCTGGGACGGGGATTGGGGCCGGGGCCGGGTCTGGGACAGGGACAGAGACGTACCGCCCGGGCGAAGCATTCCCGCAGCGCCTGGAACTCCTCCAGGCAAGTGTCCCGCCGCAGCTCCGTCGGTCCGGCAGCCGCCGCCGCCACGCACCGCCCGTAGGCCGCGGCCTGCGGGAATCACACGGGACGGGAGCGGGAGCCGCCGGGATCCGCCGACCCCCGCAGCCCCCCCGTGTCCCCCGGCCCCACCTGGTCCCCGCACGCCGCCAGCGCTGTCGGGAAGCGCCGCAGCCGCGCCCGCGCCCGCAGCCATACACCGCGCCCCGACATCGCCTCACCGCATGGGCGCCGCCATGCCGGGGCGGCCGCGATTGGCTGCCCGCCCCGCTCGTCACACACCGCGCCCTCCTATTGGGCGGTAGCACCCCAACCGAGTCCCTTCTCATTGGTCACTCGCTGCGAGCGGCTCTGATTGGTGGAAATGCCGGTTGTTTACTTCCCGCCTCCCTCTGGCGTCAATCTCATGAGGCCCTTCCGCCTGGAGCCCCGCCCTCCCTCGCCGATGATTGGTTGAGCGGCAGAGCTTCGCCCTCTCATTGGTGTAAAACAACTTCCGGGCGGCGGTTCCCTGACGCCGCTGGAGGACCGGGCAGGGCCGGTACCGGCAGTGTCATGGCGGCGCCGCTGCGGGACCGGCTGAGTTTCCTGAGCCGGGTACGATCGGGGCTTTTGGGGGGTGTGGGGGGAGGCTGTCGAGGGCGTGACTTCACCGCCCAGCCGCGGCGCCATCGGTGCACCCCTCTCCGCCCGCTTCTATAGCGGCCTCACACAGCCCTGGCGGTGCCGGGCCTGCCCCGGGGCCTCGGTCCAGTCCCCACGCCCGGGGTCCGGGTCGGGTCCAGCCCCTCTCACGCTGCCCCCTCCTCCTCCTCCAGCTGCCGGTGTTGCTGCGGGGCACGGCCGACGACGACACCCCCTGCCCCGGGTACCTGTTCGAGGAGATCGCTAGTATCCTTCGGGGAGCCGCAGGGAGCCCGGGGCAGGGGGGTTCCCCGGGGCAGGGAGGGGCGTCCCGGGACAAGGAGGGGTTCCCCGGGGCTGCTCCAGGCCGTGGTGGGTGTGGGAGGCCTGCGGGGCTGGTGGGGGAGAGCCATAGTGCTGTGGGCCCTGTGGAGGGGCTGAATTCCTGGCACTCGGGGGCTGCTGGTGCCCTCCGATCCCGGCTGGATCCCTAACCTGTCCCTAGAGATCTCCCACGAGTCCCCTGGGAGCAGCCAGTGCCTGCTGGAGCATCTCCTCACACGGCTGCAGAGCAGCTCCTGCCACGTTAAGTTGAAGGTGGGTCTGTGCTGGGAGCACTGGGGGGGTGATGGGATGGATCCCCCCCACTCCAGGGGGGCAGCTGTGACTCGTCCCTGTCTCCTGAGCCAGGTGCTGAAGATCCTGCTGCACACCTGCTCCCAGGGCTCTCCTCAGTTCGTCCTGCAGCTGAAGAGGAACGCCAGCTTCATCCGGGAGGCCGCGGGTAATGGGCTGGAGGGACACAGGAGAGCAGGAACGGCCCCACAGGGGGCTGGGGTGCTTTTGCTGTGGGGGGCTGTGCCAGGAGCAGGGTCCTGCCCACCTGGGAGCATCCCCCACCCTCCCTTCTGTGTGTCTGCAGTGTTCTCCGGGCCCCCAGACCCCCTCCACGGCAACAGCTTGAACCAGAAGGTGCGGGCGGCCGCACAGGTGGGTGCTGGAGGGACAGGGCAGCCCTCAGCCCCCTCCTCAGGGGTCCCTGGCATCCCAGCACTGCCCACGCTCCTCTCTCTCTCTCTCAATCCTGCAGGATTTGGCCAGCATTCTGTTCTCGGATGCGCCGCTGCCACAGCCCCCGGTGCTGCCCGCCCGGCCCCCAGCCCCTGCCGGTGAGTACAGCCCACCCAGGATGGGCCTTCAGTCAGGGGTGGGGGAACAGCAGGAAAGGGGAGCCCTGAGTGCCTATGCGCCATCTGACATTCCCTGTGCCTCCCCAGGGATGGGCTCCAGCCCCACCCCCTGTGGCTCCCTGCAGGGATTCGGCTTCAGCAGTGACAAAAGCAGCTCCGGTGAGTCCTGGCCAGGCCTGTACCGGGTCCTTTTCCACTGGGAGCTGGGGGTCACTTTGTGCCTCGTCCTCTGAGCTCCCAGACTTCCCTCACCCCCCTTTCCCAGCCTGGAACTGGGGTGATCCCCATGGGACAGGGCTCCTGGGATTCTCCCAACATCCCAGCCTCCTGCAGCTTCCACAGGGGAGGCCCTGCTGAGCAGCCTCCAGCGAGCAGCCGAGGCCGTGGCCCAGGCCGTGCTCCCAGCGCCGGGGGGGCCCCGGCAGCTCCGCGGGGACCTACCTGAGGACACCTACGAGCCTGTCCGAGCCCCATCCCCTGCCAGCAGCCCGGCCGTGCCGCCCCCGGCTCCTCCCGCGCTGCGCGGATCCCGAGGTGGGTCCTGCCAGGGCAGCTGGAGAGCTGGGGGGTCCCCACCCATCCTAGGGTGTCTGGGGACTCCAGCTCAGCACCACTATCCCCACAGTGAGCCACCAGCCGGGGCTGGCCGGGGGCGGCTGGGAGGAGGTGGACAGTGGGCACAGCTCCCGGGAATCCTCGCAGGGCAACGAGCGGAGCCGCACCTCAGACTCTGGCAGCAAATCCGGCAGTGACAGCCGCTCCGGGGCCAGCCGGGAGCTGAGCCACGGGGCCGACAGGTGAGAGGGGCCCGGGAGGCTCCCCTGCCCCAGGACTGTCTGAGGTGCATCCCCAGGAGCGCTGCCCTCGTTTCCACACCATTAATCCAGAGTCTCCCTGGCACTGCTGGCTCTGCTCCTCCTAGGATTTGTCCTTCCAGCCATGGGTGGGCATTGCTGCGCAGGGTGGGGGTCCCTGTCTGTCAGGGGGTGCGCAGGGCCCTAGGGAGGGGGAAGCAGGTGGCCCCTGTCCCCATGAGGTGTGTCCCTAGCAGGGTGGATGCTGACAGCCCGGGTGACTGCCGGCGGGAGCTGAGCCTGGTGTCGGGACTGACACGTGGGGCCAGAGTCTTCCTCACCAGGGAGGAGGCTCAGCACTTCCTCAAGGAGTAAGTGTTGGAGGCGGGTACTCCCTGGGGCTGTGGGGGCTTCTGGGGGCATCCTGAGCCCTTCCCTGGCTGCCTGGGCCTGGACCCCCAGGATGGGAGGGGGCTGTGGGCAGCCATGACCCCCATCCCTGTGCAGGTGTGGGCTCCTGAACTGTGAGGTGGTGCTGGAGCTGCTGGGTCGGGCACTGGAGGATCCCAGTGACAGTGTCCGCATGGTGAGCACAGGGGGATCCCCTGAGAGGGCTGGGGGGTGTTTGGGGGCCTGCCTGGCTCAGCCACGCTCCCCTTTCCCACAGAGGTCCATGTGTGCCATCTCTGCCCTCGGCTGCTCCGACCTGCTCTCCCCAGAGCAGATTTTTGCCGTGACCCGGCAGCGCCTGCAGCACCTCAGCCAAGGCAGCCCCGGGCCCGTGGCCAACCGAGCAACCAAGGTGACTCTGGGGACATCCCTGTGCCCAATCCCCGGGGTGGGGGTTCCCGGGACAGGTTTGATGGCCCTTGGGGACGCATAGCCCTAGGGAACGGCTCCATGCATGTCCCAGAGTGGGATTGGCTGCCTTTCCCAGGGGTGGGAAGCCTGGGCAGGGTGATGCTCCCTCTGAGCCCTGGGAGGGGGCACTGAGAACAGTCCTTGTGCCTGGGAAAAGGTGCGGGGGCCAAGCCCCTTTCCTGGTGCCACTCTCACTCTGCCCATCCTGCTCCGGTCCCAGATGCTGCGGCAGTTTGAGGCCTTGTGCCGGGCCCAGCCCTCCCCGAGGGCCCCACGACCACCCTTGGTCCCCTCGGCCAGCTCAGCCAGGGACCTGCTGATGGACATCCCAGTCCTGGCCAGCGAGAGCTTCCTGACCCCCCTGAGTGTGGCCCCGACCCCCGCGGCTCCCCTGGCCCCCGGTGAGGAGCCGGGGGTGGGATCAGAGCCCCCCGGGCAGCCCGGGGCCGCGGTGCCAGCCTGTCCCTGTGAGCAGGATGGGGGCAGCAGGCTGGCAGGGGACACGGCAGCCCCCAGCCTGTCCCTGTTCGCCGGCATGGAGCTGGTGGCCCGTCCCAGCACGGTGCTCCAGCCACACTCGCCGCCAGCAGAGCCACGGACGCCATCCCGGCCCAAAGATGGGGGGACAGACACGGAGGGCACACGGCAGCCATCAGCCTTCGCCTTCCTCAACATGTAGCTGCTGTCAGGCCCTGGGGGCTGCAGGGGCTGTGCCCTGCCTCCCTGCGGGGCCTGTGTTGTCCTGGTGCCTCATGGGGGACACGGGCTGTGAAATGGCCACAAGGGCCAGGGCTTCCATCAGGTGACGATGTCCCTCTCACTGTCTGTGATGTTCCAGGGTGGGCAGAGGGCCACGACTCCTTGCTCCTCTGAGCTGGACAGGAGTGTGGGACCCGCTGGGACTGAGCTGGGGGTGCTCTGGAGACCCCAGCACGGCCATGGCTGCTCCTGGGCAGCCCCCAGCTCCAGCCCGGGCTCCGAGGGGGTTGGGGTGGGAGAAGGTGCCATCCTCACGGGGCCGGGACCCACCAATAAATCCCCACTCGGGTCTGGGAATGTGTGACTTCTTCCTGCGCCGCTGATGGAGCCTGGCCCATGGCTCCTCCTGGGCCACAGCCCCACATTTTCCCATAGTCCCATGGCTCTCCAAAAGCTTCACAGCTTTGCCCCTGCCCCACTGTTCTCCCCCACCCACAGCCCCCCTAGTAGCCTCATGGTTCCCCCCTCTTCCCCACAGCTCACGCCCTGCCCCAGAACCACCAATAGCTCTACTTTTTCCTATGGCCCCCCGATAACCCCATGACCCCCCCGCCCCATAGTTCCTCCTCTCCATCCCCCTTCCCCCAATAGCCCCATGACTCCCCCATCTTCCTCATGGTTCCCCCCCCCGCAGGTCCCCAATATCCCCATTTTTTCCCTCAAAAAGCCCCATTTCCCCTCAACAACCCCATGGCTCCACCCCCATGGACAGGCCCCGCCTCTTTCCTGCCTTTCTCAGGCCACGCCCATCGCTTCCTCTCCTCCCATTGGCTCATTCCCTCTAAGCCCCGCCCTCCAGGGCCCACCCTTTTTATCCCGCCTAATTCCCGCCCCCTTTTCCCGCCTCAGCCAATCGCCCCTCTTCTCCCGTCCTTTCCTCCCTTCCCATTGGCCGCTCGTCGCCAGCCCCGCCCAATGGCTGTGGCCGGAGCGCGGCCGTAGGTGAGGGGATGGGGGCGTTTAATGGCGGCTGAGGGGGGTCCAGGGGAGCAGAGGGGTTCTGAGGGGAACTGGGACAAGGCCTCGCTCTCGGCATCGCCCCGGGAGTGAGTGGGTCTCACCCGCGTGTGGTTGCGTGGGGCCCATTACCGTGGTTGGGGTCTGGGGGGGCTTGGAGGATTTGAGGTCTGGGCTGGGGGTCTGCGGGGATTGGGAGTTGGGCGGTCCTGGAGGGATCTTGTAATGAGGGGCTTGGGGCCTGGGGATATGGGCTGGGGTCATGGGGGCTTGGGGCTGGGTGTTCTGGGGGTCCTAGGGAGGGGTCTGGGTCTTGGGGGTCATGGGGGACTTGGGGTTGGGTGCCCTGTGGCTCCTGGTGGAGGTCTGGGCCCTGGGGGCTTGAGCCTTTGGAGCTGGATGTCTGGAGCTTGGGGGGCTTGGGGCCTGGGGATGGGTGTCCTGGGGGCATCTAGGCACTGGGGGTTTGGGCTTGGCCCTCTGGCTGGGGTCCTGGGCATTGGGAATGAGGGAGTTTGGGGGGTCTGGGGTTTGGAAACTTAGAGGAATAGGTGTGGGACCTGTGGTGTGGATTTGGAAGCTTAGAGGAATAGGTGTGGATCCTGAAGGGCTCAGGGATTTGGGTCCTCTGGAGCTAGGGCTTGCCTCTGGGTCATAAGGGGGCTTGGGGCCATGGGGGCCTGGGGCTTCAGAGCTAGGGAGCCTGAGCTTCAGGGATTTGAGGGGCTGGGGGCTCCTGAGCCCTGTTTTCCTGCTGTGAGCCCAGCCGTTTCCATGAGAGCCGTTTGTTTCCCCACGCTGTGGAGCCCGAGGCATTGCCAAGGGCTGTGGTGGAGCCCTGAGAGGGGAAGCCAGGGCTGCCAGGGAGAGGGTTTAGGGACAGTGTGGGTAATAAACGTAACGAAATAAAGTGATGTGGTCTTATACTGGGCACGGCGGCAACTCCTGGCTCAGCACTGGGGCTGGGGGAATGCAGAGGGGAGAAGGTGGGAATGTGCTGCCTTGAGTTGAGGGGGCCCAGCCCTCCCTGTGCCCCCTGAGAGGGCACGGACGCTTCCGAATGGACTCGTGGCAGGGATTGGGAGCTTGGCAGGGGGAGGATCCCTTAGTAGCTGCCCAGGTGGTTTTTCAGCATCCCAGCCTGATATGGAGCTGAACCTCCAGCCTGCACAGATGGGGCCGTTCTGGGACTGTGTGATCCTCTGGCAGCCATGGACTGTGTGGACTGAAGGAGCCCGGGATGGGGAGCAGGGCTTTTCCCTTCCTTTAGTCCTCCGCTGGAATCGTAGCCCATAAAAGGGACAGCAGCTCATGGTGTTGGGTGAAGGCAGTGAGGAGTCCACCTGGAGCCTCTTCAGGGCTGTGCTCAGGGTTATTTGCCATGTGGCAGTTTGGAGGAAGGTGTTTTGTCCCATGTGGAAGCGCTTCCAGCTCTGTGTGCCGGTGTTTGCAGGAGCTAGAGTGCCTGGTTCCGAGGCTGGATACTCCATGCCTTCTGTTCTCTCTGTGCTGTGCTTCCAGGGCCCCTTTCTTCTGCTCCAGCATGAAGAGCACCCGGAGCTGCTGCTCTGTCCAGAGCTCCGATGTTGCAGACCTGATCCTGACGGGGCTCCCGGCACCAGTGTTGCGCCGCCCCGGCAGCGCCTCGCCCGCCAAGCTCGTGGCACGCTCCGTGTCCGTGGCCGCCGATGGCAAAGCCAAGAGGAATGCACCGGTGAGCCTGCATCCTTCCCCCATCCTGTGCCAGGGCCAGGGAGTGTGTTCCTGGGATATGGGATGGCTCCGTGCATGCCCACGTCCCTCTTGCTGTGGTTCCCCCAGCACCAGCCTGGCTCTGTTCCGGCACCGCCCTCGGCAATCGCTGCCCGTGTTTCTCTGCTCGATGCGGAAGAGCAAGTAGGGAGTGTCAGGATTCCCTGTTTTCCCTTCGTTGCCCTTCACCTTCCTGCACCAATTTCCATCTGGAAACTCCTGACTTCCTGGTGTTTCCCGCTGGGATGTTAGGCCCAACGTGCCTCTCATTGAGCACACCCAGCTCCTGCCGCACTGGGGGCTCCTGAGTGGGGGTTCCACTGAGGGAATGAGCCCCAGGTACTTGCTGGGCTCTCTCAGGATCCAGCAGCACACAGTCTAAGCTCCATGCTGAGTAATCCCTTGGCACCATTCCTGCGCCCTTGTTCCTGGGAGCTTGTGCTAAGGAACGTGTTCCTGCTGGCTCAGCAGCGCCGGAGCGAGGTGTCATTGCCTGCTGCCTCAAGGAGAGCTTGGCAGCCCTGGGATAGTGGGAACTCTGTGTCCAGGCTGCATGTGAGGGGCCTGGGGGGAGCCTGACTGTGCTCCTCCTCAATGTGGGTGCTGGATTTATCCCTGTTCTCCACAGGAAGATGTGGGATCCCGGGCCATGAACAACCTGCGGAGGTCCAACAGCACCACCCAGGTGAACCAGCGGGTGAACAGCTCACACAGGTACAGCTCCAGCCACATAGATATGTCTGTCTGTCCTGTGGATGGCTCTGGGGGACAGCCCACCCATGCGTCCAATGTCCCTGGGTCCTGTGGGCGAACAGGAGCCTTTCCAAAATGTACCCTGAGCTCTGTCACGCACATCAGGGGTTAAAACCTGGTCCCAGAAAACCAATGTCTGGGGCTTTGTTTGGTGAGGAGGTCCCTTGTTTAGGATTTCATAGAATCACAGAATGTCCTGGATTGGAAGGGACCTTAAAGTCCCATGCAGGGACACCTTCCACTAGACCAGGTTGCTCCAAACCCCATCCAACCTGGCTTGAGGCACTTCTCTGCCAGAGAAGTGCTCAGCTTCTGTGGGCAGCCTGTGCCAGGGCCTCACCACCCACACAGGGAAGAATTTCTGTTTGGGGAAATGGAGTGTATTTTTGTGGCTGTCACAAAAAACATTCCATTTAATTCCAACAGCCCCTCAGGGACCCTCCAGGCCATAACTGGGCTGTGTGAGGAGACAAAAGTTCACTGTTCCCAATGCCCTCTGAGTTGGGATTTTCCATTCTCCTGTTGGTCTGTGTCCATCCCTATCTCCACACACCACCCTGGAACCCAAAGCTCTGTAACAATGAGTATTTTGTGGATTTTGTGGCCATGTAACAATTCTCCAGCCCCTTTCTCCCCTGTGTCGCACTGGAGTGTCCAAGTGCCCTACATGGCCAGAGCATGTCCTGTGGCTGTGAGTTATCCCAGAACCCCTGTTCTGTCCTCTCTGCCTTCCCTGGGTCTGGCTAAAGCTCAGAGCAGACAGAAGACTTCCTGGCCTTGTTTGAGAGCGGTCCAGGAGGAAGGAAGAAACTTGCAACTCTGAGCAAAACTTCCCCAGAAAAGAAAACCACATGGAATATCCTGGTGAGGACGGCGGGCTCTGGGGGCAGGTGGGCCATGTTGGCTCTGTGCTCCTGGGGGTGTTTGAGGAGATGGGTTTGATGCCCTTATCCCTGCTGACTCCATGGCAGGACGATCAGCCCCGGGTGTTTCCAGGCCACTCTGGCTCCCACGGCATCGAACCGCCCGTGGGCATGAGGAGGAAGGAAGCCACCGTGCTCCTGGCTGCCAACTTCACTGCCAACAACAGGTAGGACTGGGGGTCCTGAGGCCGGGGGTGGGAGGAACTGCATGGAGAAAACGCCTTGAGAGGGGAAGGTGCTGCTCCTGACACACTTCTCTCCACACCAGGAGCAACAAGGGAGCAATGGGCAACTGCGTCACCACCATGGTGCACAACAACTACTCCACTGCTGAGAAGGGTCCTGCTCCCAAGAGCTCCAACCAGGCTCCCAGCTCCCTCAAGTGAGTGCAGGGGGTCCTGGCTCTGTGGCTAGGCTGGCCCCGGGATTGTGAGTGGCACAGGACAGGGCTGAGTGGCTTCATTTTCTGTCTCAGCAATGTCGTCAAAGCGACCTCAAATGAGGATGGGGAAGGCAGCAGCAGCTTTGTGAAGTCTCAGAAGAATTTCTCCAGCAACAACATCATGACTCGCAACAACAACAGCAGCAGTGGCAGCAGCGGCAGCAGTGTTCCCCGGAGGAGGGAGGTGACCAAGGAGGAGGCTGAGAGGTGAGGGAAGGGGCAGGAGGACAGTGCCAGGAGGTGTGAGGAGCTCCAGGGGAGCTTCTTCTTGTCCTGTGGGATTTCACACTGGGGAAGGGCCCCTCTTAGTGCACCTGCAGGTCCTGGTGCTGTGGGGAAACTGCCTGTGCTTGACTGCACCCAGGGCCATGCTGACCCTTCCTCCCTGTCCCCACAGGTTCATCGAGCAGGTGAACCAGGCTGCTGTCACCATCCAGCGCTGGTACCGGCGGCACTCGCAGCGGCACAGGACGGCGGCTGCGGCTCTGGGGCGCCTGATGGCTGCCAAGAGGGAGGTTAGTCCTGTCCCCTGCTCTGTAGCCCAGACCCTCCAACACCGGTGTCCTGCTGGCTGCGCTGGTGACGGCATTCAGGTCCCTTTAGTCAGCAAACCTGGACTGTGGGAGTCGAGGGGGCTCTGGCTTTGCATCCAGCTCATGGTCCAGAGAGCCGGAGAGGGTCCTGTTCCCTCAGAGCTGTGCTGGCTGTGTCCAGGGATAGTCTGGCTGGGTTCCAGCAGGAGCTGAGGCCCAGGGACTCAACACCACACAACTCCAGTTCCCCCAGCCCCCTGACTGGGAGAAGGCAGGCACTGGCAGTAGCAGCACAAGTGTCCCTGAGTTCTGATTGTCTGAGCCACACTGGTGGCCAGAGAAGGGATGCCCCATCTTGGCTCATCCTAATGAATCCCTAATGAGGTGGCTCGTTAAGAGTGACGAGGTTTCGCAGCTATTTGTGTTTCTTTGTGTTCAATTATTTATCCCAGTAATGAAAAGCTCCGTTGCTCTTGCGTGTGAGAGTCTATTTTTAAGCCTTGTCTCCTCGGTGGTTGCAGACCCAGATGATGATATAATAATAATAATAATAATAATTGCATTGAGGATCTAAAGAAAATGAGCTGCTCCCAAGTGGAGCTGTTCTGAAGGCTCTTCACCTGCACAGAGGGGAGGATGGAAAGCCTGAGTATGGGGTGACCCAGGTGTGGGTGCCCCTCACACTTCTCAGTAACATTTTTGACCCTCTTCTCTGGAAGGAAAGGCAGCAGCGGATAGAGGAGGGGAATATCCTGGATTTGCAGGAGAGGAAGGACAAGGAACGCCACAAGATCCGAGAGGAGAAGGCGCGCCTGGCCCGGCATGCTGCCATCCAGGTAGGGACGGTGGTGACACACAGCAGGTCTGTGTGACACCATTTGCTGGCATCATCTGGCGAGGCAGCGAGAGGCCTCTGCATCTCCAGGGCCCTGGCGTGGGGCAGGATCAGAGCCAGCCTTGCAAATGGAGCGCTCCCTCAGGAGATGGGGGTGCCACAGAGTGGTTTCCTGCTGTGCTCCTGCCAAGCCTTGGCAGCTCGTTCTGAGCTTGTGAAGACAGTGCTGCTTTCCCTGTAGTTCTCAGGAAAATGGTGACCATGTTGAGAGACAGGGACATTTCAAGCTTCTTGGAATGGCTGAGAATGTGCGTGCCCTGGGAATGGGACCCTCCTCAGAAGCAAGGTCCCTCTGGAGTGGAACCACTCCATGTCCCTTGGCAGGAAGCAACGCATCATTGCCACCCTGCTCTTGCAGCTGGTGGTGCAGATGGGGTTGGCATAGGCTGCAGGAGCTGGCAGTAAAGCTGGAGATGTTTTAAACCCTAAATTCTCTTTGCCCTAATTGGAATCACGTTCCATTGTGGGGGGGATTGGGGGAGATGCAGCAGTGAGCAGCTGGGGAATGCAAAAACACTGCCACAGCCTTGTAAACACAGGCTTGTGCCTGCGCAAAATTTCAGGACATTGATGACTGCTCTGTCCCTGCAGGAGCTGCACCAGAAAAGGGCCCAAAAGGCCTCAGAGACGAAGCACTCAGCAGAAGAGCTGGTGCTGGTGAAGGAGAGCAGGAGGGTGCCCAAGAAGAAGTCTGGTGCCAAACCTGGCTCAGCCAGGAATGTCAGCCCAGCCGGCAGCCTCACCAAAGCCAACAACGCCGGTGAGTCCCTCTGGCACATCCCCAAAGCTTGGGAGTGAGGGGAAGGAGGGGACAAGGAGCCATGTGCTCTGAGGGGCTGGCTGGGGCGAGTGCCTGAGAACAGTCTGGTTCCTGCAGAGGCCAATTCCCCCTTGGCAGCCGTGGAGCCAGAAGGAAGCAGCCTGGCAGCCCTTGGCTCCGTGCCCTCACCAGACCCTGGGGCAGAGGACAAGCTGCAGGTGGGTCTGGCTGTGCCTCCTGAGGGTCCTGGCAGCAGCTGCTCTGCCAGGGTGACATGAGAGCCTTCACTGGTTTGTGGGGAGACCCAGAAAACTTTCACTCTCTCATCTTCTCCCTTAGGATGTGAGCTCCAGGGAGACGGGTAACGAGGACTTGGAGACAGCAGTGACTGCTGGCAGCAGGGCTCCGTCCAAGGTCACACTCAATGATCTTCTGGACACACTCCGGTTGCTGGAGGAGGAGCCGGAGCTGCTGCCCCCACCCAAGCTCCTCAAGAAGGACAGCTATGCCTGGATGGACAGGGTGAGCTGAGGGATTAGACTGCTGTGTCCATCCTTGGACAGTGACGGCTGCCTGGTGAGAAACAGCCGGGCACTGCTGGGGAACGTGGTGGGGGAGTTGGGAGCAGGTGATGGAGGAGTTTGGAGGTGGTAGAGGAATGGTTTGGTGCATTGAGGGCTTGGACATCTGCAAGGAACAGCAAATCCATGCAAGGGTTGGTGGTGGGCCAGGGTTTAGCCCAGAGGATGAGGCTGGTTACTGGGGTGCAGTGGGAGGACAAGGTGGAGAAATGCCAGCACCTCCTCTCCCGAGCCTTCCCCTGGGTGCTCATTCACCACGGTGAATTCCCAGCAGGAGCCCAGCTCCAATTCCCTGACTGCTGATAATTTGGAGAAGTTTGGGAAGCTGAACCACTCGCCAGGGGTCCCTGAGGATGGGGCTCTGCTCTCAGAGGCCAAGCTCCAAAGCATCATCAGTTTCCTGGATGAGATGGAGAAGTCGGAGCAGGAGAGGCCCAGGTCAGCTGCCTCAGCCACGCAGCGGGAGGTGAGTCTGTGGTGTGGGACCCTGGTGGGAATCATGCCCCATCTCCCTGTCCTCATTCCAGGTGGTTCCACCACCTTTTCATCATGTTTTTTCTGCTGTGGCAGGGCTTCCTTTTGGAAGAGGAGCTGGCTCACGTTGAGCAGGTGTCAGCTGTTGCCACGGAGGTGACGAGCTCCATGATGAGGCTGAAGCTGGAAGTGGAGGAGAAGAAGAGAGCCATCAGCCTGCTGCAGACTGCTCTGGTGTGTCAGCCTCACATGTGGTTCTTGGGACTATGAAGCATGTGATCAGAGCTGTCCCTTGATTTCACCGAATCATGGAATGGTTTGGGTTGGAAGGGACCTTAAAGACCATCTAGTCAGGACCTGGGCTGAACTCCCTTCTCCTCTGTCCTGGGGGAGCTGGGTGTTCCTGCTGACAGGGGTGGGAGATGTGAGCACCAGGGCTTTACTTTAGCTCTGTCCCTCATTTTCGTGGCCTGATGGTGATTTCCATGTCATGGCTGTTTGATCCCTGCTCTCCACAGACTCAGCAGCGGGAACTGACTGACCGACACGTCAAACAGACCGAGAAGGAGCTCGGCCACCAGCTCAGGCTTCAGAGGGAGCAGTATGAGGCAGCTATCCAGAGGCACCTGGCCTTCATCGACCAGGTAATCCTTCATCCCAGCTCCTGAAGGCAGAGGCTGAGGTGGCTGCACCTGCCTGATGCTGGCTCCTCGCCCTGCCCAGCTCCTCAATGACAAGAAGGTACTGAGTGAGAAGTGTGAGGCCGTGGTGGCAGAGCTGAAACAAGTGGACCACAAGTATGGCCAGAAGATCACCCAGATGCAGGAGCAGCACGAGCTGGTGAGGGGACAGGGAAGATGGGGGGGACAGTGTATCCTGATGTTACTCAAATAGGGCCTCTGCCCAGAGCAGTTCTGTCTCTGTCCCCTCAGTGGGACCTGGCCACTCCAAGGAGCTCTTCCCTGTGCACAGAAGGTCCCTGTCACCATGGAGCTTTTTCCTGGCTCCCCAAAAAGCTCTTGTCCTCTGCTGCCCACACCCAGGAGTGTGGTACTGACCAAGGGACAGTGTAAGCTCCCAGGCTCTGCTCAGAGAGACTCTTCCCACACACCTGGCACAGGTTGCCCAGTGAAGCTGTGGCAGCCCCATCCCTGGAAATGTCCAAGGCCAGGATGGACAGGACTTGGAGCACCCTGGGATAGTGGAAGGTGTTCCTGCCCATGGCAGGGCTTGGAACTTGGTGAGCTTTAAGGTCCCTTCCAACCCAAACCATTCTGTGATTCCATGATCCTGCTGTAGGCAGAGCTCTCCCACGCTGGGGGTGACCGGGGTGCAGTGCTGGCACAAACCCAATGCCATGGAGGAATTTTGCCTCTCCTGCAGATGGAGACAGTTCAGCTCACCCTGTGCCAGGCCTGGCAAAAAGGCAGCACTGCTGGGCTCGTCCCAGTCCTGCCATCCCAGTCCCTGCTTGTCCTTGACCTTGGGGCTAAGCTCATGCCTGGCCAGACCGTGGGGGTCCCTTGGTCTCTGGAGCAGGCTCTGACCACATGGCACACTCCTGGCCAGTTCTTTGGCATGTCCCTGCCCCTTGTGCTGTGTGCCCCTCGCCCCCATCAATTCCTGCCCAGCTCCGCCCTGCCTGTGGCTCCCACAGACACAGGTGTGTGGATTTGCCTCTCCTCCACCATTCCCCTTCTTTCTCCACCCCTCCTTTCTTTCTTCCCAGGTCTGGCGCACTTTGGGCCCCTTTTGTGAGGTAAATGTGGTCTTTGCTCTCTTTTCTGCCTTGCCCTCTGCGCTCATGCCCTGACCTGCTCTGGCCCTGCTCCAGCCCCTGCCAGAGGGTTTTCCATGGCAGGGAGAGGGAAGGCTGGAGAGGAAAGTATCATTACACAGGGACAGATGGGCTGCCCTGCATGCAGAGACCCTCAGCAGCCCCCGATTCCTCTTCCCTCTCCGTCGGTGCTCTCATGTCTAGGCCAGTGAATGCTTTCCCAAGGGTTTTACTCTTTTCCCTCCATACCGTTGGATAGAGGAGAAGGCACTGGGGGAGTGTGTGGCCACTTCTCTGGGCTGGGTGAACACACCTGGCCAGGGCTGTGCAAGTCATCTGTAGATTCTTTCCCAACAGCCCAGCTCCCAGGCTCCTGTGGCTTTTTCTCTACCAGCTTCTCTGAGGTTTTTCCATTTGCTTCTGAACAGGAGATTAAGAAACTGAAGGAACTCATGAGTGCAACTGAGAAAGTCCGACGGGAGAAGTGGATTGAGGAGAAAACCAAAAAGATCAAAGAAATCACTGTGAAAGGTAGAGGCAGCAGCTGGAGCCAGGACAGTGCCAGGGTGGCCCAAGAGAGATTGGGAAGAGCTCCTTGGTGTGGGCAGTGTTTGCTCCCTGGTTTTGGTGGAGCAGGTGCCAGAGGGCAAGGAAACCCTCTGTGCTCATCCCCCCTTCTTACCAGCCCCTTTCAGTCCATGTGTCCACAGCCCCCATGCCAGCCGGCCATGGGCACTGGGTGGGATCCAGGCAGCCCCGACGCCAAGCCGTGACCGTCCTTTCCACTGTCCCAGGGCTGGAGCCGGAAATCCAGAAGCTCATGGCCAAGCACCGTGAGGAGATCCGGCAGCTGAAGGTGCTGCACGAGGCCGAGCTGCTGCAGTCGGACGAGCGGGCGGCCCAGCACTACGGGCGGCAGGCGCAGGAGCTGCGGGGGCTGCTGGAGCGGGAGAAGGAGGAGCAGAACCAGCGGGAGCGGGAGCGGGCCAGGCAGAGGTGCGTCACTCCGGGGTCACTGCTGGATTGCAGGGTCACAGCTCTGGGGTGCTGTCCAGCACCAATCTGCTGGTGGGATCCCGATAGTTGCAGCTCTACGGGAGCAGCCCCTCAGGTGGGCAATGCCACTGAGCTGGGAGCATCCTCTGGCATCATGAAGGGCAGGGTGGAGAGGTGGCCGAGTGCTTGAAGGCACATCCCAGGAGTGTCTGTGTCCCACAGGTGTGAGCAGCAGCTGGAGCAGGAGGAGCAGGCGCTGGAGCTGCAGCGGCGCCGGCTCTACGCCGAGGTGGCAGAGGAGAAGGAGCGGCTGAGCCAGCAAGCGGCCAGGTGAGCTTGGGGCCAGGGGCAGCCCTGGAGCCAGGCTCCCTGGGCCAGGCTCTCGTGGGAAGAGGTGCTGGTGTGGATCTGGGAGCTGTGTCTGTGCAGGCAGCGAGCGGAGGCGGAGGAGCTGCGGCAGCAGCTGGAGGCCAACAGCTCGGCCCTCACCCGGGCACTGCGGGACGAGTACGCCAAGGAGAAGGAGGAACAGGAGAGGCGGCACCAGGTCTGGTTCCCCCTCACCTCCAGCCCTTTGGGTGCTGGCACCACCAAGCCTTGTACCCCACCAGGGTAGTGCCAGTAACTGCTCCCAGCTGGCATGGGATGCTCCCAGGGCTGAGCTGTTGTTTTCCTTTCTCACAGGCAGAACTGAAGGTGCTGAAGGATCAGCTGGAGCTCGAGAAGCAGGCCTGGGAGGCCAACTATGTGAAGAAAGAGGTAATGGCAAGAGCTGCCCTCCAAAGGTGCCACCCACAGGCTCCGAGAGGGATCTGAGGCCACATTTGCTGTCTCTGTTCCCAGGAAGCCTGGCTGCTGTCTCGGGAGAGAGAGCTGCGGGAGGAGATGAGGAAGGAGAGGGACAAAGAGATCGAGCTGGTGATCCAGCGCCTGGAGGCCGACACGTCCTTGGCCAAGGAGGAGTGCGAGAGGGCAGCGGAGAACAGGTGAGGGGGAAAGGGAGGAGGGAGATCCCAGGTCCTCTGAGGGCTGGTCCCCTCTCCCCTGGGCATCTCTCCAGTGACCTCTGGACCAGTGCTACTGCAGGAAAAAGGGACAGCTTGCAGGGACAGTTTACCTCTCACCTGGGGAAACAGCCCTGGATCTCCTGTGGGGCAGCTCTGCCCTTGCTGCTGTGCCCTGGTCCCTCCTGCAGCAGGAGGGGGGCTGGGATGATCCCTGCAGCACCGGGGTGAGCCAGGCTGCCTGTCCTTCCTGCTGATAGGATCAAGAGGATCCGAGACAAGTACGAGGTGGAGCTGCAGGAGCTGGAGCGGTCGGAGCGGAAGCTGCAGGAGCGCTGCAATGAGCTCAAGGGGCGGCTGGCAGAGCTGGAAGGGGAGAGCGTCCGGCTGCAGGGCCTGCTGAAGCACAAGGAGCAGGAGGTGGAGGAGATCCGGAAGGTGGGTGAGGAGCAGAGCCAGGGCCCTGCCTGGCCCATGCCTGGATGTGTGGGAGCAGCTGTCCCAGGGGCTCAGTGGCCTGACTGAGGTGATCCGGCAGGAATTCGCGGACAGGCTGGTGGGGACGGAGGAGGAGAGTGCACGGCTGAAGGCGGAGATGGCAGAGCTGAGAGCCCGGCAGCGCCTGGAGCTGGACAGGCTGGTGCGGGAGAAGGACCGGGAGCTGGAGGAGGTTCACAGGAGGTGAGGGACCCGAGGCATGGTGCAGGAGCTCAGTGCTGCGTCCTCGGGAATGGCTTCCCGCCCTGTCCAAGGAAATTGGGCAGCCCAGTCTTGCCCAAGCTGGGTGCTGCTCAGCCACCCTGAATCTTCTATCCCTTGTCACTGCTGGCCTGCTCTGTCCCATCCTGTCCCCAGGGCTGCTCCTGTGCCTGCCTGAAGGACAGGAGTGCCAGGAGAGGCCAGTGGAGCACAGCTCTGTCTGTGTTCCTCCCTGGCAGGAGCCCTGGCCAGGATCACGGTCACCTCCTGGGGGCTCTCCATGGCTCACACACAATACCTGTGATTGCAGCCACATGATCTTCTCCAGAGGGATCAGGGCACAGCCACAGCGGCTGAGAGCAGCTGGGATATCCCCAAAATACTATGATAATTAAGCCCTAGGAAGCTAATGTGCCTTTCTTCCTATAGCCAAGTCAGCCCACACTACACAGCACCCACCAATGGAATAAAGGTGCTGCCAGCGTGTGGTGGCACCTGGAGCCCAGCTTTGGCTGGGGGGGAGAGGGGCTGAGCAGGGCCCAGCCTAGTGTTTGGTGCTGGGGTCCTCAGCCCCCCATGTCCGTGTCAGGGTGAAGGCAGCAGTGCTGAGGAAGGAGGAGAGCATGAGCAGCCTCCGGAGGCAGTACGAGGTGAGTGAGGGCTCCCGGGCCCTGCCCTGGCCGTGGCTCTGCCGGACACCATGAGCTCTCCCCTGTGCTCCCATTGCAGGCAGCCGTGCAGAGAGCCAACCTCCTGGAATCCCTGCTGGAGCAGCAGCGGCAGTTGGCCACGGAGTGACCTTCCTGCCAGGCAGGGAGCAGGGCTGGCGTCGGGGTCAGGCTCTCCCCTCCCTATTCCCTCGTCCTCCACAGCCCAGTCCCGGTGCCGTGGGACACTTGGTGGCCTTTAGATGTTTAGCAGTTTTGTTCTGATAATAAATCTCTTCTGGTTTCTACAGCTGTTTCTATACCTGTGCATGTCAGTGCCAGGGCACGAGTGGTTCTTCCTCGAGGTTTGTGCTCCCTCCCACCGTCCCCACCCCATTCCTGCATCCCAAGACCCTCCCTTGCTCCGAGGGGCCCCAGCACCCCAATCTACGCCTCGCTTCCCATTCTAAACTGAAATATTCAGTAGGATGCAGGGTAGGATGTAATTCCACAGCCTCTGCTACCTGCAGATTCCTCAACACCCCCAGAAAGGGCCAGGAAATGCCTGGGCTGGGCCGGTGGCATCTGTTTCCTCTTGGCCTGGAGTGCATGGCTGCTCTGGTCCCTCCCTAGAGCCGGGGCTGGGAGCGGGGCTGGCAGATGTTTGCTCAGTGGAGTCCTGCGTGTTTCCATCTGTCCTGCTGGTCCCTGTGCTCGGCTGGAGCCTTCCCCTGCCCCACGGCAGCACTGCCAGCACCCCCACGGTGACACGGAGCTGCAGAGGGACCCTGTGTCATTCCAGGAAGCTGCACCGGGGCTCGGCCACTTCCTGACGCTGGTGTTTGTCCCAGCGTGGGCTCCTGGCTGCAGGTCCTGGGGGCGGTGAGATCCCAAGGCAGCCCGGGGATGGCCCATATCCCTGCCCATGCTTTGGCACTTGATTTGGGTGGTGTGGGGCTCAAGCTCCGGGGCAGGGACGCAGAGGGTGGCTGGGTCCTGCACAGCTGAGCTCTGAGCATGCTGGTCTCCGTTCCCCTCTCCCCGCTCGTTATTTGCTTCTAAAATCTCATTATTTGCATCCAAAATGCGGCAGCACCGGGACGGAGCCTTTTTCCCAGCTCAGCCCTCCCAGGCTGGAGGGCTCATCGCAGTGTGCCGGGAAGGGCCATGCACAGCGCTTGTTCCGCTGTTGTCGCTTTTCCAAGGAGTTTCCTGAGCGCCGCTTCTGACCCCCACCCTCCCCAGCCGCCGCGTGGGCCACCCCCAGCCTGTGCCAGCGGCTCCCGTGGGGTGACCACCCACCCACGGTCCCCGGGGTGTGCCCGGCCCTGCGCCCGCCACTCCCCGGGGCTCCCTCCGTGCGCTCCGGCATCTCCCCGGCCCCTCCCCGGCATCGCCCGGGCTAATTTCTAGGCCACTGCCCGGTTCAGGCATGAATAAATCAGCGCCGTTGCATAACGGGGATGCGGATTTTCACCGGATGGCTGCCCGAGCCTGCGCCGGCGCCCACCGCCCGCAGCCCGGGGGTCCCGCGGCACCGCCGCCCGCGTGGCACGAGCCGTGTCCCTGTCCCTGTCGCTGTCCGTGCCGAGCCGCGGCACGGCGGGCGCTCGGCCAGCCTGGCGGCGACTGTGTGGCCGCCGCACGCTCCGGCAAAGATCCCCAATTAAGGAGCCCTCTCCCCCCGGATCCCCCGGGATTAGGCGGGATGAGCGGAGCCCGTTGGCCGCCGCGTGGCCGCTGGGCTGGGAAGGAGGTCAGGAGCACAGGGGGCTTTTGGCAGCCACCGCGCGGGAATCGCGGCTCAATCTGGTGTCTGCCCGGGAGGGGATTAGCTGCAGCCCCAGACAAATCAGCCGGGAAGCCGGAGCAAGTAGCAGGATCTGAGCAGGGTAATCTCCCCTTGGGAAGGATCTGTAATCTCCCCTGCTAATTGGGGCGACGGCAGCGGCACTGCCCCGACCGGGAGGGGATGTCAGGGGACCGGTGCCACTCTGTGCTTCTGCCTGGGGTTGGACCGGCCCGGCCACAGCCCCGACCTCAGGGCTGGGCCTGAGGGGCTCCCTGGGGCTTTCGGTCTCGGTTCTCCTTTGGGATTTTCCCTTTTACAGCCACAGTGGAACACTGGTGGGAAGTAGGACAAGCGGCAGGGGGCACAGGGTGGGCAGTGGGTTTGGGTGACCATGGCACAGCTCAACCCTGTTCTTGGATGTGTCAAATGTGGCTGCTGGGGGTGTCACCTGGGCAAGGAGGATGCAAGGGCATGGTGAGCAGCTGAGCTGGGGATTCCAGGTTTTCCCAAGGAGGGCAGGGTGGCACGGCAGGGCTGGTAAGGCACACACTCCATCCTCATCCCCCTATCCCATCCCTATCCCAGTGCTATCCCCACTCTGCCTCTGTCCTTGTCTTCTTTCCCATCTCATCCTCACCTCCATTCCCCTCAGTCCTCATTCTCATCCCCATTCCATCTCATCCTCATTTTCCTCCCCATCCCACCCTGTCCCAGACACAGGAAGGAAGGGACACTGGGCACTGGGGCTGCCACCCCCAACACAACATCTTGGTAATTTCATCACTTCCCACTCACCAAAGCCTCCCTGCTTCTTCCCAGTGCCAGGAAGGTCTCAGCTCACCCTCATCCCACCCATGTTGGGACAGCAGAGTTTGCTTGGGATGCTAGGGGGTTGGCTGGGTCTGGTGGGTGCCCAGTGCGGGTGGGTGGGTGTCTGGTGTGGGCTCAGCACAGCCACCCGCTCCCATTCCCACCTGGCCGTGACCCAACCAGTGCCAGCTCAGCCACACGGGGAGCGGGGCTGGCCCTGCAAACCACACTGGTGGCACACGGCCACCCTCTCCCACGGACCACGGTCAGTCCAGCGGGCGCTGACAGCACCAAAGCTCCGAGAGACCCCAACTGCTTCTGGCACAGGCACTGTACCAGGTCAGTGCCACCTTTGCTCAGCTACTTCAAGGCCCAGGGAGGCTCATGGAGAAGCTCAGGGTGTCCCATATGTGAAATCATGGACCTTTGCACATTCAGAAGGGATGGGGGGGATGGGGGGCAGTGGGAGCAATGGGGTGCCCATGAGCTGCACCCCAGCCAGGGCTCTCCAAAATGAGTGATGGGGCATTAGCAGCCCCCTGATACCCCTGGCAGAGGGACTGGGAGGTCGTGTGGGTCAGAGCTGCTCCAGAGCAGAGAAATGAGGAGGCGCAGGAGAAGGGAGAAGCTGGCTCCAGCGTGTTTATTCTCCCAGCAGCCAGTAATTTTTCCAGGCCTGTATCTATTTGTGGCGACGTGACATGTGCAGCGTGGTGCTGTTCTGTGCAGGCTTGAAGGCTTGTAAAAAATTAATCGTGTACGCAAAATTTAGCTTTAAATATTCAGACTGATGCTGGGGCTGTGCAAGCCCCGTGCTCAGAGCAGAGCCCACCAAGGGGTGGGACAAGGGCCTGGATGGGCATTCTAGGGAATGGGATGGGACGGGATGGGACAGGACTGTCCCGCCGTGACCCTGGAGAAAAGTCCAGCCTGGGTCCCAGGTGGGCTTGGTGACCAGTGGCACCCACAGCTCTGCCAGGGTCTGGCTGGGAGCTGCTGGGGGCTGTGGGTGAAGCTGTGGGACGTTCCCTGCCAAGGAATTGGGGCTGTCAGGTTTTGGAGCATCCCGTGTTTGGAGAGCACACTCCCATGTGCTGGGGCTGTGGCGTCGAGCAGACGAGGCTGAGCCAATGTCCAGTGTGGGGCAGGCCCCAGCCCAAGGGGGACCCCACACCACGGGCATGGCTGGGGCTGCTGGGAGGCTCCACTCCCCCTCGTGATGGGGCTGGGGGGCTGCAGGGTGAGGCCGTGCTGGGGCTTGGGGACAGAGACGGGGTGCAGGGACTGCGTGTGAGGGGTCTTGTTGAGGGTTGAGGGGCTGGCTGAGGGTTGAGGGGCTGGCTAGATGCTGAGCTACCTGTCCCATTCCTGTTTCCCGCCCCGGCCCCATCCCAGGTCACATCCCTGGTCCCGGGAAGACGGTGGTGCCCGAGATGGGTCAGCACCGGAGCAGTTCCTCACTTGGGGGGTCCCAGCCCCACTCCCGGGGCTCCCGTCCCCACTCTGGGGGGTGGGTGCCCCTGAATGGTCCCGGCCCTACTAGGGGGGTCCCGGGCCAGCTCCGGGCTGGCGGCTGCCCCTCGGGGATCCCGTCCCCGTCCGGGGGGTCCCCACGGACTCCATCCATCCCGGCGGGACCGCGCGGGGGCGGCGGTGGCGCATCCCGGGGGGGGGGGACGCGGGTCCCGGTGCGGTCCCGGGGCTGCGGCTCCGCCACCTGCCGCCCCCGCCCGCCCGGTCCCGCTGCTCGGCGGCGGCGCGGCCCCTCCCCGGGGCACGGGGCGCGGGGCCGCGGGGCCGCCATGGAGGAGGAGCCGCCGCCGCCGCCGCCGCCGCCGCCGCCGTGCCCAGCGCGGGGCCAGCGGCAGCCGGCGGCCGTGGGGCTCCCGCCGCCGCCGCGCCATGGGCCGCTTCCCCGCCGCCGCCGCTGCCATGGCGGCCGCCTTCCTCAGCCCCAGCCTCGCCTTCAGCTCCCACTTCGACCCCGGTAAGTGCCGCAGCCCCGGGGCGAACGGACCCGCGCTCCCTCCGTCGCGCCGAGCCTCCCCCGGTGCTCCGCCGTGTGCCCGGCTCGGCTCGGCTCAGCCCCGCACCGCCTGCCCGCGCTGCCCTCCCGGTGCCCGGGGACGAGCATCCCCGCATCGCGCTGCACCGGGAGCAGAGCATCCCCTCGCCCTCATCACCGGGAATGTCACTGTACGAGCTCCCGGCTCTGCCAGCCGGAGCCGACCCCGTGTGGCGGCGTGACACCCCTGTGTGGTGCCGGGACACCCCGGTGTGGCGGTGTGACACCCCGGTGTGGCGGTGTGACACCCCGGTGTGGCGGTGTGACGCCCCGGCGTGGCGATGGGACACCCCGGCGTGGTGGTGGCACGTCCCGGCGTGGTGATGGGACACCCCGGTGTGGCGGTGGGACACGCCGGTGTGGCGGTGGCACATCCCGGTGTGGCGGTGGGACACGCCGGTGTGGGGGTGGCACATCCCGGTGTGGCGGTGGGACACCTCGGTGTGGCGGTGCGGTGGGATCGCTGCCGCAACCGGGCGGCATTTTGTTCCGCGGGCTGGAGCGCGGAGGAATCCCGGGGCTGCGCTGCCTCTGAAGGCATCTCCGGGATTGAAACGGAATAATAACAACAGGGAGGATGGTGATGGTGAGAGGGAGGAAGACGGAGCCGGGGCTGAGCCCTCACCGCCTGGGACACGCGCCGGCCGTGGAGCCGGGGGCTGGGGGTCCCCGGTCGGGCTGGGGGAGCCGGCGGGGCTCGGTGGGGTGCCGGGGCACGGCAGCAGCGTTTTGGGGCGCAGGCGTTATGTAAGCGCCGTGTTCCGGCCGCGGCGCAGCTGCAGGAAGATGCTGCAGCCGCGGAGCAGCGCGGGGCTGGCGACTGCGGTGCGTGTTTGGGGCTGCGGCCGCCGCAGCCGCCCCTCGCCGCCGCCCCTCGCCGCCGCCTCGTGTCCCTCCCGGTGCGGGGCTGGCACCGCGCGGGCACCGGGACCCCTCGTGGGAGCGTCCGGCGGGCGCTCGGCTCCGGCCCTTTGTTTACCACCCGGGATAACGCGTGCCGGGTCCGGCACCCGAGCGGCGGTGCCGCGGCTCCCGCCGATCCCGGCACCTCCTCCGGCACCGCCAAGGCAGCGAAACGGTGCCCGTGCCGGGCGCGGTGGTGCCGGAGGCTCCGTCTGTCGGTGCCGGGCTCCCCCATCCCACCCCGCCGCCTTCCCGGTCCCTCCTTCCTCCGCTGCTCCCGCTCCCCCGGCTGCGCACGGTCGGAATCCGTGGGGGGATTTGGAAATGAGCCGCACCAGGACTCACCAAACGGGGACTTTGTCCCCAACCGCTCGTTATTTGCTCTAAAATCTCATTATTTGCATCCAAAATGCGGCAGCACCGGGACGGAGCCGTTTTCCCGGCTCAGCCCTTGAGGGGATTTTGCTTTGTTTTTTGGTGTGGCTCTTGCTCCGCGCGAATCCTGCCAGCCTAGGGATTCTCAAGGCAGGTTTGGTTTCCCAAACCCTTCTGCACTGTTTCCATCCTTGCCTGTCGCTGTGCTGCCAGGCCCAGGGCTCGGCGCTGCCGTGCAGCTGCCGCCCACCAGCTCCAGGAGAGGAATTAAAGAGGGGAACAAACCAGATTCTGGATTTCACGGCTTTGTGGATTTGGTCCATGTGGCAGCAGCTCTTGCCTGTGTGGCATCGTGGCTGCCTGTGCCAGCCTGGCTCCCTGGGGTTGGCTTGTGCCACTGAGGAAGAGAGAAGCTGTTTGTAGGGCATGACGGCACCGCAGATGGGACAGGACAGGAGAGGCCCAGGGGCTCTGGTTCTGCCGAGGGGAGCATCTCCTCCTGGCCCTGCATTCCCTGGAAATGCACAGTTGGAAGCCACTGCTGCTGAAGCCGGGCCATAGGTGGCCTGGTGGCATGGAATGGTGACAGCAGTGTCACCTGGGGAGGAGGTGCCACAGGGATGTGCCAGTGCAGCTGCCCGTGTTCTGGCCTCGCCTGCTGTTTTTGGCTGTCCCATGCACCTGTGTCAGACTGTGCCAGCCCTGCCAGGGACTCATTCCCTGCCAGGGATTCATTCCCTACCAGGGGCTGGGGGTCTGGAGAAGGGTCTCAGCCCTGCAGCCTCGTGGTTCCCACCCACAGGCCAGGCCTGGGGATGCTCCCACACGGACCAGCGGAGCCGCCAGCAGAGCAGGAGCACCCAGCACACTGCCCGTGCCAGTGCGTATCCCGGATCTCCTGGGCTGCCCGTGGGAATTGGGAGCCCACTCCCCGCCCTGGGGAGTCGAGGCCAAGGGAGGGCAGGGGGTCTCCCCAGCCTTGTTTTTGGGCCCACCTGGCACCTGCTGCCATTCACTGCCCCAGGCCACTCGGTGACAACAGCGTGGTGAGTGCTGGTGCTCGGCCTCACTGAATGCTCCTGGTACAGGGACGAGAAAGGACTTGCGGGACTGTGGTGGCACTGTAGCAGCCAGAAGGATGCTGGCAGCCCAAACGGGGGCCAGGCACCGCCCGTGCTCCCACCCTGGCACCAACCCGGCCGTACGGGGGGAAGGTGCTGTTGGGACTGGACACACAGAGGGCGTTTGGGGCAGGGAGTGGGTGGGAGGTGACAGTGGCAGCAGCACCATGCCCGATGTCTTGTCTTGCCATGTGCTTCCCACGGGGATAGGTGGTCCTGGTGATGGGCAGCAGGAGCTGGGCACACAGGCCGGGGGTGACACCTGGTGCCCACAGGGGTGCCGGGGGCAGGCAGTGGAGGGGTGGCATGTGGCAAGCCCCCTGTCCCGGCACAGGGAATGACATTGGCACAGCACAGGGCAGCCAGGCCCCACTTGCCTCAATGAGGGGATGAAGCCAGCACCCCATTCCCTGAGGGTGTCACTTTGGTCCTCCCTTCTCCCCTCCCTCCCTCCCTCCTGCCCCACGCACACGGGCGGGTGCGTTCTGGAACGTTGACACGGATCCCTGTCAAAGCAAATTAGGAGAAATTAATATGCCGGGGTTGAAAGGGCCCTGCGCTGCCAGGGGGAGCGGGGCTGTGACTCACGGGCTCCCTGCCCGGCACTCCCGGCCCTGCCTGGGACACCCTGTGCCAGGGCAGCCCTTGGCTCTGCCCTCCCTGGCGCTGTGTCCTCCTAGCCAGAGCAGGGCTCTGCTGCCCCGCTTGCTGTGTGCCTGGCGCTGAGTCTTGGCACCCTGGTGACACCGGGGGATGCGGGGCAGGAATGGCACTGCCAGTGCGGTGCCTGGTGTGGGTTAAGCTGAGGGGTCCACATCCAGCTGGGGTCTTGTGTTTAGTGGGGTCTTGCCTGGTCCTGACTGCTCGTAGTCAAGCAGCATCCCAGGTTTTGTCTTCTTGGTGTGACGTCATCTCCTTGCCATCCCACTGCTGCGCAGGAAAATCCCAGGATTTGGGTCAAAGGGGCAGTTGGGCTGCTCTGGAGCCATGGCTGGGCCTGTTCCCACCCTGTGCTGCTCTGGTCTGGCAAGAGGTGCTGGGACCCACTGCCCAGGATGGTGGGAAGGTGGGAAGGTGGGAAGGTGGGATGCAGGGATCCAGGGATGTAGGGATGCAGGGCTGATGGCTGTGGCTATGTGCTGCTGATGCTTCTCCAGGGCTGGACGTGGCTCCAGATGCTCTCCTGCCCCACAGGTGACCCTCACCTGCCCAGTGGGAATTTGCTCCCAGGTGTGGGCTGACCCAGAGGGACCCTGTGGGGCTGTGTCATGGAGCTGGAGGGTGACAGGGCTGGCACAGAGAGGAGCTGTTCTGTGCTGACTCAGCGTGCCCGCTGGCAGGAAAATAAATCTCCTGTGGGCATTAATCCCCCTGACAGCCCGGGAAGCACCACTGGAGCGTGGCACAGCCGTCTCTGGGCAGCCACTGCCATCGTTGCCATTGGCCAAGACTGAGAGCTGCTCCAGGCCCTGATGGCTGGGGATCCTGGGGGTACACGGAGCATCCTGAGATGCTCCAGAGCTGGTGCTGGGCTCATGGTAGAGCTCAGAACCGGCCAAAGGACAGTGAGCATGTGGGGATGGTGGATTTAGTTTGGGCGGGCTGAGCACTGGAGGAATGGGAACAGGTCCAGGACTTCCCGCAGAGCCACCGTCCCACAGCCTGGACTGTTGGGGGGGATCCTGATTGCCATCCCTTCCCCTCTGCCAGCCATGTCCCTGTCCTCGCTGCAGCCTGGTGCCAGCAGCGGGGTTAACGCCGTTTGTTTTAATTACTGGAGCGAAGGAAAATTCCAGTGTAGGCAAACGCAGTAAGTGGAACAGCACTGCCCGCCTGGCTGGGCAGGGGATCCACAAGCTCCCAAGCCCCTGTCCCAGCTGTGCCAGGGTGTCCCACTGCCGGGCCACCACATCGGCCACCACGTCTCTTCATCTGTCCAAAATTCCTCTTTGTGTGCTGCTCACCTGTGCCCTGTGCCCACCCTCAGCCATCCTTGCTGCTGCCCCAATGGCAAAGGAGAGGATTTTCCAGTTGCCCTGGTCTGTGTTCCCTTGCCTGTGGGTGATGGGCGATTTGGGCACCATGGACTGACCTGAGGGTGGACAGGACGTGGGGCAGGAGGTGCCAAGCATCCCCCAACTCTGCCCTGAGCATCCTCGATGCTAAGCCCTGCTCCCTGCAGCACCGGGGGCTGCAGCAGTAGGATCTGGGCTGCGCCAGCTTTTTGGGGCTGTACTGGGGGGCAGAGCCAGACCCCGAGGCTGAGTTCCTGCCTGTCCCATGGGGCACCCACTGCCCGCTCGCCCCTCGGCCACCTCCCACGCGGGCCCTGCGCCTCCCCAGCCCCGCTCCAGAGCCAGAGCTCCTCGTTTCATAACGGCGCTGAGCATTTTGGATATAAATAGGCCGCCCTGCTCGCGCTGCCTCTCCCGCTGTTACGTAAACGCTGCTCTGCCGGCTGCGAGGGCCTCGGCATGGCCGGTGCCACGCGCTGCCGGTGGCAGCACCGCGATGCCACGTGCCTGGTGTGGCACTGCGCTGGCACCGCTCCCGGTGTGGCACTGGCGTTCCCGGGGTCCATGGAGGGATCCCTGTCAGGGGAGGGCTGGGTGCTCCCCCCGGACACCGAGGTCCCTCCCTGTCCCTCAGGACAGTGGGCTTGCCTGGACAGTGCGGGATGGGCCTCACAGCCCCCACTCGGCGCTCATTGAAAACACCACGCATTCGGTTTGAATAAGCAATTTGAGCTTGTTTTGCATGTCTTTTATATTATTTTGTTTAAATTACAATATATTATTATAATGCTAATAATTCTATAATCCAGATAGACTATATAATTATATATAAAAGTACAATATATATAATTCTATGTATAATTCTATATATAATTCCATACAGAATTCTAGTATGTTATATATAATAATACTATATAATTACTATATATTATTATAATATAGAGTATTATTTGAATTACATTATAATAATTATATTATTGTAATAATATTATTATTGTTATTTTCCGTGGAAACAGAGGGAATTGTCAGCTCCTGTCTCTGCATCAGGGCGGGCTTTCATGGGGGAACTTGATTTTTTGTCCCTAATCAGGCTGACACGCGTGGTGTGTGCGCAGCAACGCTGGGGCCTGGCCTGTGCCTAGCACAGTCCTTGTTTTTATTTCATTGCTTTAGAAAATTATGGATGATTTTCTGGTTTTTACTATATTTTTTTTTTTCTTTTTTCTTTTTATTTTTTTTCCTGCTGTTTCAGCCCAAGATGGTAAAACCAGAATTAAAGGGCAGAATCAATCCTTTTGGTGAAATACGCCACGTTAAAAGATACAGAAGGAGAAAGGATTAGGCAGGCGTGCCTGGCATTCACAATTAACTGATCTATTAATCACCAGAGAGGCTGCCCGAATGGCTCCGGCTCTTCCTGGTGGGAGAAGGTCTCCAGCGATGGGGATAAAGGGTGCTGCTCGCTGCACCTGCTTTTGGTTAAGGGATTGCCTGGATCCCACTGCATCCTGGTGGAGGATGCTCTGGGTACCACTGCGAGGGATGCCTGGATCCTGTGGATCCCAGGGGAGGATGCTGTGGGTACCGGCTCTGTGCCAGGCTCCTGGCAGGCACCAGTGGGTAGTGCCAGCCCCAACCATGCTCCGTGGCTGCTTTCATGGCAGGGGAATCCAGGCTCAGGGGCACAGCTCAGGGGGGCCATCCCAGTTCTTGCTGGTGCCTCAGTTTCCCCCAAAGCTGCACAGTTCGCAGGCCCAGCCTGTGCCCACACCCTAAATGGCAGCGGGGGTTTTGTGCCGCCTGGGTGCGTGTGGGTGAGCAGAGCAGAGCGCGCGTCCTGCGGGCTGTGAAATTGCTTCCCTGGAAGCTGCCCATGGACACAGGGATTGATGTGATGCCAGGGCTGCGCCTGCACCAGGACAGTGCATGGGACTGAGAGCGAGAGCCTGTGGCCAGAGGGGCCGAGGGACATGAGTGTTTGATCCTGCCCAAATCCCATCCAAATCCTGCTCCAGTCCTGCCCTGCTCTCTGCCCCAATCTTGCCTTGTTCCCTGTCCAAATCCTGCCCGTCTCCCTTGTCTAAATCCTGCCCCATTCCCTGCCCCACTCCCTGTCCCAATCCTGCGTTGCTCCTGCCCATATCCTCCCCTTCTCCCTACCCAAACCCAGTGTTTCCCAGCAGGACCTGCCAAGTTCCCAGGGTGGAATCCGCGGTGCCCGGCGAGGGGGCAGGGGGCATACATGGACCATTGCTCCCAAGGCGCAGGGACACCCATCCCCTCCTGGATGACCCTGCGAGCCCTCCCAGGGCAGCTGGGAATTACCAGCGGGGAAACTGAGGCACAGGCTGTCTTGCGGATGTCCCGCAGCGGTGGCAGCGGGGTGCGGGTGTGCCGTGCCCTGTGTCCCCGAGCCTTGGGGCAGTCCCTGTGCCCGTGGCCTCGCCCGGACCGACAGCCCCGAGCTGCCGCCGGCTCTGCGGGAGCCCCGGCTCGGCCCTTCCGCACACGTCAGCCGCCGCTGGCCGGGCGGGCTCCGCCGGGATCGCCGCGATCGCCGGGCTCGCCGGGCGGCCGCAGCATCGCCCCGCCGGCGGCCGGAGGCAGCGGGGCCATGGCCGGCCCGGCGGCCGCGGCCGCCCCGGGGACGTGAGTCAGCACCGGCGGCGGGAGGGACGGCCACGCTCCGGGCGGGAGCAGCACCGGCAGCACACCGGGACACTCCGGCCTGTCCCCGTCCCTGCTCGGAGCCGGCGGTGGGGCCGCGACCTGCGCTGGGTGGGCGATGCAACAGGCGGGGGGGGCAGCGCGGGCGGGGCCGTGCCCGCTGCGGGTGCGCGGCGGCTTCCGTGGGGTGGGAGGGGGACCGCTGCACCCCATTGCACCCCATTGCACCCCACTGCACCCCACTGCACCCCGCTGCATCCCATTACACCCCACTGCACCCCGCTGCACCCTATTGCACCCCATTGTGCCCTGCTGCATCCCACTGCATCCGGCATCCCCCCTCTTCCTCTGCTGCCCTTCTCCCGTTCGCCAGGGCTGGCTGTGAGGCTGGGGCAGGTGCCCCTGGAGCTGGAGCTGTGGCCTCTCTGCTGCCACCAGTCCCCTCCTGCTGGGTTGGCCGGGTGAGGGTGGGTGATCCCTGACTTGGCAGGTGGCCACAGCTGGAGTCGCTGGGTGCTGGGTGGTCCTGGCTGCCGGGGGCTGCGAGTGATGCAGCAGTTCTGGGGATGCACTGAGCTGGCCGTTCTCATCTGACCCCTGTGGCAAGGAAGGCCTCGGAAGGGCATGGTTTCGGTGCCAGGGGACCTTGCTCCTGCTGAGAGAGTGGGAGGCAGAGCCTGGGAATGGAGGGCAAGATGTGCTGGGGGCCCTGGTTTCTCCTGAGAGCCCTGGGGTACTTCACTCAGCCAGCCTTGTGCCCTGGGGTCCCTTGTGCCCTGGTGCCTTCCTTGTGCTGGTGCTCCCTGCACTCCAGTGCTCAGGCAGCCACCGCTGCAGGTGCATCTGACCTGGTTTTGGGATAATTTGGCATCGGAGATGACGTCACATTTCCCATCACCGCACCCAAAGCCGTTGCTGTGGGTACGGGGAGGGAAGGTGCCAGCAGGTCATGGCAGTGGTGGTGCCCCTGTCACTCTGGGCTGGTCACAGCTCTCAGGTCACTGGTTGTGCAGGTGGGGAAACTGAGGCAGGAGCAGCTGGGTCTCACTGGCCTGTTGTCTTCTTTGGGAAGCTCCAGTTCCTGAGCTGAGGGTGGCTCAGCTGACAGTCCCCTCGGACAGGCTCCCGTCCCCGTGCTCTGTTCCCCGTCACCGTCACCGTTCAAAGGCTCTTTTCAGTGAGTCATTTTCTCTTTTGCTGCCCCACTATCCAGGGAAAATGGTGACGTTGGCGGTACAAAGTGTGTTCACCATGGAAACCAGCTGGAAGGGGGGGCACGCCGCCCCCCGCTCCTCCCAGGTTCGGCTTTGCATCCCAAGCCTCAGAAGATGGCTCTGGAGCTCCTTCCCGGCTCCCAGGCATGGCTGGGGCTGTGTGGCCACTCACCGCCGTGCCAGGAGCCAGGGTGCCCCGTGCCCACCCCGTGTGGTGCCGGGCAGTGCCGGGGAGCAGTGGGTGCTACTGGTGCCCACTGGGGCAGTAGAACCTTCCCCAGCCCCCTGTGCCCTTCAGGTGCTGCTCTCAAGGACACACGGGAGCTGGTGGTGGAGCTCTGGAGCCGGGCAGCGTGGCCAGGGCACAGGGACAGGGATGCCCCATGGTCCACGCGCTGGAGCCACGTGTGTGCCGCGAGCATCCTGAGGGGCTCGGCACTGGCTCGGTGACCCAGGGAGGGACCATAGCACCTGTGGGGGTCTGTGCCAGGGTCACGGCTGAGCACAGGGCACCTGTCCCAGCCGGGCACCACAGGGCTGTGGGGGGTCTCCGGTGACCAGCTCCACTGGCACCACCGCAACCTTCCGGCTGCCTCCCACCACAACAGCGCCGGTTGTTTGGGCAGGCTCCGGGCAGAATAGTAATGTGGCAGCTGCAGCTGGCAGCGGGGCCCACTGGGGATGGGTAGCTGTGATGTGGCCGCCACCACTGCCACCACAGCCACCGTGTGCCCTGCCACCCCAAGGGACACGGCATGGCTGGCAGGGAGTGGCATGTGCCGGGATTTGGGGTGTGCTGGTGCCCAGATGGTGCAGTGCCGAGCCAGAGCAACCATGTCCCGTCCCCGTGCCCAGTGGCTGGAGCCTGGTGTGGGGCTCATAGGACCAAATTCCCATCCTTCCAGCTCCCACAGGTGCAGTGTCCGGCCAGCCTTGGGATGTCACCATGCTGTGGCCAAACCCACTGGAGGGGAAATCCAAGGGCTGGGTGGGGGTGCCTGGGATCCCTGAGCTGGCACAGCCCCTCTCCATGGGGTGTCATTGTCCCCCCGCTTCCATGCACTCCCCATGCATGTCCTGCGTGGGCTCTGGGGGTCCCTCCTGAGCTCCCCACCAAAGGGGGCACACAGACAGTGGGACCCCCACTCCCACTGAGTGCTCCTGTGAACTCTGACGTGCCCCCACATCCCAAGACCCTCAACCAGGCAGGACCCCCTGGCACAGCCTGATGCCTCCCTGGTGCACCCAGCCCCCTGCCCTAACCCCCTCGTGTCCCCACAGACGGCACCCCCCTTAGTGAGCTCTCCTGGTCCTCCTCGCTGGCTGTTGTGGCTGTTTCCTTCTCGGGGCTCTTCACTTTCATCTTCCTCATGTTGGCCTGTCTGTGCTGCAAGAAGGGGGACATTGGCTTCAAGGTGAGCTGAGGGGCTGGGGAGGGTTCCCCAGGGCAGTGCAGGGGGTTCTTCCGAGGGACCCAGCAAGGGATGGAGATGTCTAGCTGTTCCGGGTGCAGAATTCCCTGCCCCAGCGCCAGGGCTGGATGTGTCCCGGCTCAGGATAGCAGTGCTTGGGTGGAGGGGTTCAGCCCCTCGCTGCCTGCCAGGGGCTTGGGGCTCAGCACACTGGGGGTCGCATCCTGACCCGTCTGTGCTCCCGGCTCCGTGCGGGGCCAGGCCACGCCATGGTTAAGGGCCCGGTCCCACCCGCACGCCCCCGAGGGTGGGAGGCACCCTGACCTCACAGGCACAGAATGTGCCGAGAAAATGCTTTTTCCCTAATTGCTGAGATTTTTGTGGAGGCTTGTGGCGCCCGCGGCGGGAGGGGGTCAGGCTGGGGGATACACGCCGGGTGTTGTGTAACGTCCCACACCGCTGGAGCACCTCGCCGTGCCGGGGGGGACAGTGACCCCCTGGTGCCCCCGCAGTGGGTATTTAGGGGCGCGCCACGGGGCCGCTGCCTGCCAGGACGCGGCGCATGGCATGCGGTGGCACATGGCACACGGCGCGGTGCTGGTGGCATCGGCAGCGCCATGAGGCACAGCTGGGCAGGGCGAGATGTTCACCGTCGCCTACCTGCTCGCCCGGGCGGCTTTTGGGAGCTGGGGGCTGCCGGGGTGGCACAGACAGGTAATGGGATGGGGGAGCAGGGTTGTGTGCAGGGAGGGTGGGATTTGGGGGCCCCCACGAGCCCGTTGGGGGAGAGGGGTGCGTGGGGCACTGCCAGCAGTAGGGAACCCATGGGGTCAGTTGTTTCTGCTCGGTGTGTCCCCCACCTGCATCCCCGGAGCAGGAGTTTGAGAACGCCGAGGGGGACGACTACGTGACGGAGCTGTCGGCCCAGGGCTCACCTGCCCCCCAGCATGGCCCCGAGGTCTATGTCCTGCCCCTCACCAAGGTGTCCCTGCCCATGGCCAAGCAGCCGGGGCGCTCAGGTAAGCCAAGGCAGGGGTATGACCCCAGTGTGCTGTGGTTGGGGGTCTCTCATCATTGGGTGGGGGGTGAGGTGGGGATGCTGGGTCTCCCTTGAGGTGGAGGAACAGCTCCAGTGGAGCCCTAGCAAGGGACATGCAGCGCAGGTCCCTGGGGAGTGCTGCAAGGTCCCCCTCTGCAAGGGTCCCTTGTCCCTGTCCCCAGCCCTGTGTGTGTCCCAGCCCAGGGGAGCAGTGCCAGGCTGGGACGGGACATGAGCACCCCAAACGGTGACATCCATGAGTCCTGGTCCCATGTAAACAAGCCCATGAGTGGGAGAGGAATGTGGGGGGCGCCTGGTTGTGCCCCCTCCCACCCCATGTCATTCCCTGCCCCAAGAATGGCCACAGTGGGGGGGGCAGAGAGGACCAACAATGGCTCCATTGCTGCCTGCCCTTGGCACAGGCTGCCGAGGGGCCGGACTGTGCTGGGGGGGGCTGGGAAGGGGCTAAATGCCAGCGCTGTGCCGGGCTCGGCTCTGCACACCCTGCGGAGGAGAAGGGGCAGGGAGCCAGCTCTGCTGCCATCCCGTTTGGGGACACAGATACCCCACGGACCCTGGTCGTGGGAGGATGCCTGGAGATGAGGATGCCTGGGATGCAGGGTGCCCGGGGATGGATGCTCCGGAGCATCCTGGGGTGGCAGAGGGCCTGGCATCTGGTGGCACGGTGAGGACAGCAGGGCTTAGCTGGGACTTGTGGGCAGCACAGGCAGGTGGGCAGGGGGATGTGTGGGCAGGGGGACACGCGGGCAGCTGGATGGGCTCTGTTACAGTGCAGCTCCTCAAGTCGGCGGACCTGGGGCGGCAGAGCCTGCTCTACCTGAAGGAGATTGGGCATGGCTGGTTCGGCAAGGTGAGCCCAGGGGCAGGGACCCCCGGACACCCCACCCCAGTGGGATGCGCGGCCCCGGCTGTGCCAGGTGGGTTCGGGGTGTGGATGGAGGGACAAGCCTGTCCCTCACCCCAGGTGTTCCTGGGGGAGGTGAACTCGGGCATCAGCAGCACCCAGGTGGTGGTGAAGGAGCTGAAGGCGAGCGCCAGCGTGCAGGACCAGATGCAGTTCCTGGAGGAAGCACAGCCCTACAGGTACCTCTGGGGTCACTCCACGGTGCTGGGAGCAGGGGTGCTGTGGGATGGGGGCAGATCCACTCTGTGCCACCTCTGGCTGCCAGGCAGAGCCGTGGCTGCCCCATGGAGGTGCTGGGCAGCACAGCTGCATCCTGACATCGTCGCAGGACCAGGGCTGTGTGGAGCCGCTGGCCATGGCATGGGGCAGCAGTGAGGTCATGGGCAGAGCTGGGCCAAGGGGGAGCACGGGGCTGCTCCTGCCCCAGCACAGCTGAACAAATGTCCCTTTGTGACACATCCCAGGCGCTGGGACGTGCTGGTACCCGCTCCTGGCGGCCCCTGTGTCAGCCCCAGTGCAGGCAGGACGATGGTTTCTGAGGGGCTGCTGCCATCCCCCTGGCACAGGAAGGGCAATGGCTCCCAAGGGGCTGCCACCAACCCTTCCACCCCAGCCCAGGACAGGCAGGGGTGGTGCCCACACGCCCCCATTGCTGTGCCCCACACAGAGCCCTCCAGCACACCAACCTGCTGCAATGCCTGGCCCAGTGTGCCGAGGTCACCCCGTACCTGCTGGTGATGGAGTTCTGCCCGCTGGTGAGTCCCTGTCCCCCCACTCCCTGCAGTGTCCCCGTGGGTGCTGGGCACTGCCAAGCCCCTGCAGCCCAGCACCACGGATGGTGACAGTGGTGACAGTGGCACTGCCCGCAGGGTGATCTGAAGGGGTACCTGCGGAGCTGCCGGGGGGCCGAGGCCATGACCCCGGACCTGCTGACCCTGCAGAGGATGGCATGTGAGGTGGCCTGCGGTGTCCTGCACCTGCACAGGAACAACTACATCCACAGGTAGGTTGGCCCGGCGCCCCAGGGGGAACTGGGGAGGAATCAGGGTCTGGATGGGAGGGTTCCCAAGGTGCCAGAGTTCCTGCCCCACCACTGCTCCTCCTGCCCAACAATATCCTGGTGCTGAGTGAGTTGCAGACAGAGACTCCAGCATCAGTGATTTTGTTGAGGAGGGGGTGTGCTGCCATCAGGGGCCACCGGAGTGTCCCCACCTGAGCCTGGCTCTGCAGGTGTGTCCCCACGAGGGTGACCAAGGTGTGGGAGGGGGACATGAGGCCCCCAGCTGTGCTGGAGCGGGACTCCCTAAGAGCAGCCTGGCCTTGGTGGTCCGTGCTGCAGTGGGGGTCTCGCCTGTGCCCCGTCTGCATGACCCGCCCAGTGCCGGAGCAGCCGCCTGGGAGCCCGGCCCCGTGCCAGGGCTCACGTTGCCCAGGAACACCCGCCTTCTGCTTGGCTCGGCATGTGATGGATGGACGGACGGACAGCGGCGCAGCTGGGGCTGCGCAGGCATTCCTGCTGTGCACTGGGAGCCGCGTTATCGGCACACCCAGAGCCGGGCAGGGAACAGCCCCGCTGCCACACGGCCGCCCAGCTGGGTCTCCGGTGGGTGCCCCCTGAGCCTTCGGTGCCCGTGACGGCTCCGGGTTTGCTTGGCAGTGACCTGGCCCTGCGGAACTGCCTCCTCACCGCTGACCTCACCGTGAAGATCGGGGACTATGGACTCTCGCACTGCAAGTACAAAGTAAGGCTGGTTGGAGGGCGGAGGGGGCTGGGGGCTGCACACTGGGACCCCGCGGTACCCCCATGTACACCCAGACTGGCACAGACCGTACTGAGCCTTCCCCCCACCCTCATGCACACATCCCCCCTTCCTATCCGTGTCGGGGCACCCCTGTGTTTGCTGAGGTGCAGGGGGGTTCAGACCACCCTGTGAGGGACCCTTGGTGCCACCCGGTGTGCCCCCCTGAGCATGAAAGAGGGTTTTCTCCCCCCGGAGCGGCCTGGTCCCCGCCCAGTGGGGTGACACTGCCTGGGCTGGTCAGGACGTGCCCCTCTGCCAGGCACAGGTCCCTGCAGGCAGCTGCCAGCACAGCCTGGGGTTACCCACCTGACATCTGCCTGTTTGTCGTGCTCCAGAGCTGGGATCACCAGGAGGGGGTCTGGAGGGGCTCAGATAGGGGAGCAGAGGGGCAGAGAGGGAAGGAGGGACGCAGCAAGAGACAGGAGGAGAGTAGGATAGGCTGGGGGCAGATCTTGGGGAATAAGGGACATGGGGGGCAGTGACAGAAGGTGGGGAGGGCAGGGGTGGCGGCGCGGCCGGTCCCTGACGCCATGGATTGACGTTCTCTTCTCGTACTGACCCTGCACACTTGGCAGGACGACTACTTCGTGACGGCCGACCAGCTGTGGGTGCCACTGCGCTGGATCGCACCCGAGCTCATCGATGAGGTGCACGGCAACCTGCTCGTGGTGGACCAGACCAAGGCCAGCAACGTCTGGTGAGCGGCTCTGGGGGTCACAGGGGGCTGCAGCCTCACGGGATGCATTGGGGTGGTTTTGGGGCCGATGGTCGGGGGTAGGGTGGGGGTTTCCCTGCACCCCCAGCATGGCACCGTGCCCGCAGGTCGCTGGGCGTCACCATCTGGGAGTTGTTTGAGCTGGGCAGCCAGCCCTACGACCACTACTCCGACCGCCAAGTGCTGGCCTACGCCATCAAGGAACAGCAGCTGAAGCTGCCCAAGCCCCAGCTGAAGCTGTCACTGTCGGAACGCTGGTGAGGAGCCCGAGCCGCCCCCTCCCCTGCCCTGCGGTGCGGGCGGGGGGCCGGGCTGACGCTGGCTGCTCCCCGTGGCAGGTACGAGGTGATGCAGTTCTGCTGGCTGCAGCCTGAGCAGCGCCCCACAGCCGAGGAGGTGCACCTGCTGCTGTCCTACCTGTGTGCCAAGGGTGCCACGGTGGCGGAGGAGGACTTCGAGAAGCGCTGGAACTCCATGAAACCCAACGGCAGTGCCAGCGGCAGCCACCACGGACCCGAGCTCTCCTCCTTTCCACTGCTGGAGCAGTTCTCAGCCGACGGGTTCCCCTCAGACGGGGACGACATCCTCACCGTCATGGAGACCAGCCATGGCCTCAACTTCGAGTACAAGTGGGAGCACACCAAGACCGAGCACTTCCAGGCCCCATTGGGGTCCCTGAGCCCCAGCAGCGCCGCCCGCTACCATGACCTCTATTACCCGGCCACGACGGCGGGGCTCAGCCTGGGGGTGTCCCCATCCTGCTACGAGTGCAAGGCGTCAGGTTGCCCCGGTGTGCCGGCGCCCGGCGTGGTGCCCATCTTGGGCGCCCACAGCCCCTCGCTGGGCAGCGAGTACTACATCCGCATCGAGGGCCCCGGCGAGGGCAGCGCCGAGCTGGACTATGCCATGTGCACCTACAGCCCAGCGGGCGAGCGGGGGGCTCTGCGGCCCCCGGCCTGCTGGAGAGCTCAGGGCGGCCAGAGCGGTGGCACCTATGACTCGGACGGCAGCCCCACCGTGTCCCTGAGCATGGAGCCGCTGCTGGGCCACGCGCCTGCGGGTGACAGCTCCTGGGAGTGCGCCGAGTACTACCCTTACCCCTGCCCGGGGCAGGAGCCGCGGGGCTACGAGCCGTCCCCCAGCCACGGGGCCGACGGGTACCTGCTGGAGGAGGAGCCCCCCCAGCCGGGCAGCCAGGACTGGCCCGTCCCCGCCTTCCAGCCCGGTGTCTTCGCCGACCCGCTGGGCGTCTCGCCGTCGGGGAACTGCGCCTACAGCCCCCCGGGGTACGGGGGCACACCGGGGCCGAGCTCGGCCCCGCCGGACTGCGTGGCGCTGGAGCTGGGCGAGGACAGCCCCCCCAGCGTCCCCCACCCGCCCGGTGCCAGCCCCCCGCCTCAGCGCCATCCCTGGGCCTCCAACAGCTCCTCCAACAACAACATCGGCAGCGGCAGCCCCCGCGAGCCCCCGGCCGGCGACAGCTGGTGCTACCGCCGCATGATCACCTTCCGCGGGCTCATGGCCAAGCCGCTGGGCACGGTGCCCCGCGGCCAGCCCCAGCTCGGGGGGTCCCCGCCGGGACACGACTTCCTCCGCCCGCGGCAGGATCAGGCCCCCGCCATGGCCGGCGGCTCCTCCTCCCCGTGCCGCTCGCCCTCCCCGCGGCGGCAGGCCTGGCACGGCCGTGACTCATCACCCTGCGGCCCCGCGCAGCCCGGCACGCTGGCGGGCAGCCCCGCCGCGCCCTGGGGCCCCGCCGCGGCCCCGCCACCTGCGCCGGGGGCCCCGCGCGATGCCCACCCTGAGGAGAGCTCGGCGGGGGGAAGCCCTGCCCGCAGCCCGCCGCCCCCCGCCGCGGCGGGGCCGGCGGAGGACACCCCCCCCACGGCTGGCACCGCCGCCCCGAACCCCGGCCCCGCCGGCGAGCCCGGCGCAGACGGCGCCCAGCCCACAGCGGAGCCCGCCGAGGCGCCCGCGCCGGTGCCCGCGGAGGCCGTGGCCGACAGCGGCGCCTGTGCCGCCAGCGACGCCGACCGGACACCGGACAAGACCTTCTCCAGCAGCAGCTTCCCCAGCGTGGACGAGGGCAGCGACGAGGACACGGCCGAGCTGACCTCCGGCGTCTTCACCGACTTCTCCGGGGAATACACGGAGCGGGCGGAGGCGGCCCCGGCGCTCAGGTCCCTGCAGAAGCAGGTGGGGACGCCGGACTCGCTGGAGTCGCTGGACATCCCCTCCACGGCCAGCTCCTGCGAGGTGCTCAGCCCCGGCGCCTTTGCTCCCGCCGGCCAAGCCCGCGCCCTGGACAGCGGCTACGACACCGAGAACAACGAGTCCCCCGAGTTCGTGCTCAAGGAGCCCCACGAGCCCCGAGAGCCCGAGGCCTTCAGCCAGCTGGGGAAGCCGCCCCCGGGGCTGCCGGGGGGCGAGGGCGAGGCTCCGGCCCCTGAAACGCTGGTGCCCAGTGCCCCGGGGGCCGAGCTGCCCGGGCTGGCCGAGAAGAGCCCCTACCGCGACTCTGCCTATTTCTCCGACTGCGATGCCGAGGCCGAGCGTGGCCACAAGGACGAGGGGGACAGCGATGGGTCCCGCACCCCCGAGGCAGAGGAGGGTCCCCGCTCCCCTTCCCAGGACATAGGGCGAGGGGAAGACCCGCTGCACCCGCCGGGGGCACCCGGCAGCCCCCCGGCAGCGCCTGGTGTCGCGGTGGTGGTGCCCACACCAGCGGCGGCACCTTTGGAGGGGGACTGGGTGGGGACAGAGGCCGGGAGCCCACCGGAGCAGGCAACTGGTACCGAGCAGAGCCCCGCTGGCACGGGGCTGGTGCCAGGCAGCCCCCCGCGCCCTGACACAGACACCTGTCCCCCGGGCTCTGTGACCCCCAAGACTTTCCTCTTGACCCCAGTGCCAGTGGGCCCTGGGGAGCCATCGGCTGACGGAGGGTCCTGCGTGCCTGAGGGCGTCCCTGGACTTGGGGGAGCCACAGTGGGGGATAAACAAACTGTGACCCCTGCACTGGGCCTTGGGGACCTGGGGCTGCCCTCAGAGGGGACTGGGGCGGGTGATGCGCCGGGGGGTCCCAGCACACTGCTACCAGGGGGCGAATCTCCCCCGGGTCTCTCCCCGCCCCCGGCTGTCCCTGAGCGCCGTGAGGAGCCAGAGGAGGAGGACGAGGACACGGAGGACAGTGATGAGTCGGATGAGGAGCTGCGCTGCTACAACATCCAGGAGCAGAGCGAGGAGAGCGAGGAGGAGCCAGCGGCTGTGCCCATCGTGGTGGCCGAGAGCCAGAGTGGCCGGAACCTGCGCAGCCTCCTCAAGATGCCCAGCCTGCTGTCTGAGGCCTTCTGCGAGGACCTGGAGCGCAAGAAAAAGGCCGTCTCCTTCTACGATGATGTGACCATCTACCTCTTCGACCAGGTGGGTGCCCTGGGGGGACAGAGCTGGGCTCTGGGCACGGCACCATGGCATTTCGGTGGTGGGAGACATCTCCAGCTGTGCTCCCAGTGAGGTTCCTTCTTGCTGTTTCTCCATCTTCAGGAAAGCCCCACACGGGAGCTAGCTGAGCAGAGCTTCCCAGAGCCCCCCCTGCCTTCGGGGCAGCCCCCCTCGCCTTCGGGGCAGCCCCCTGCCAGTGGCAGCCCCCCCAGCCCCACGGACAGGCTTGGAGCCTCCGACGACTCCTCGGACGGCAACGCCTCGGAAGAGAGTAAGAGACCAGGAGGTCATGGGGCCGGTGGTTGTGGAGTGGTGGGAAGGCAGTGGCTATGGGATGATGGGGGGGCAGTTATGGGGTCATGGGGACAGTGTTTATGGGATGATGGGGGACCGGTTGTGGGGTGATGGGGTCAGAGGTTGTGGTGGAACCCTCGCAGTGGGCTCAGCCCCTTCATTCCGTATTCCAGGCGGTGGCTTCGAGTGGGATGATGACTTCCCACTGATGCCAGTGAAGCCATCCCTGGTGGCCCCGCTGCCGGCGACACCGGCAGAGCCCCCCGCGGCCGTGCCCACCCTGCCCACCCTGGTGCCGGCGCAGAAACAGGTGCTGCCCATCCAGTTCTCCCGGTTCACGGTCTCACCCGCCCCGGTGTCCCGGTTCTCCATCACCCACGTCTCCGACTCGGACATGGACTCCATAGGAGGTGAGTCCCCCTCGGGATGCTGCTGTGTGGGTGACCAGGACTGTCCCTGCCGGGAGCTGCCATGTCCCAGTGCCATCTGCACTGTGAGCCATGGGACACCCCGTGGGATGGTCACCCCCTGGGAAGGGCCAGGTGTCCCGCAGGGGGCTGGGACCCTCTCATGGCTCTCTCCGCTCGTTGCAGGCAGCAGTGAAGACGGTGACCGGGAGTGAGCCCGCCGGGACACAGCTGGCATCGCCCCGGCATTGGGGTGGCGCAGGACAGCGGGGCCGGCGTGGGGGCCGCCCGTAGGCTCCCAGACCCCGCTTGGGATTTTTTAGGCAGATTTTATCGGAAGGAACTCGTTTGCTGCTGCGAGTGGGAGCGGGGCCGGCACGGCCCCCGCGGGGCCAGGCGGTGGGTGACGGTGACGGCCGTGCGCGTGTGCGGGTGGCTGTGAGCGTGTGTGTAAAATAGACACTTATATATATATATATACATATATATATATAAATTATAGCGTTTCAAGGGTAGTGCCCTGACCTTGCTAACATTTGCGGAGTGTCCTCCCCAGTGAAGTCCCCCCTTGGCTTCTTGCCCCCCATGTGCTCCCCGGGGCAGTTTGTCTCCACACCCCATTCCCCCCGGGCTGTCCCCTCCTTGTGCCGTGCTCTCAGTCTTGCACCTTATGGCAGCTTGGCTGCCCCACAGCTGTCCCACAGCAGCCCCACAGCTGCCCCATGGCTGCCCCAGAGGCACTCCACAACATTCCTGACCGAGGGGCCACTGGCTGCTGCCACTCTGGATGTCACTCCCCATGCCAGGGATGCCACCGGCTCCCCAGAGTGGTCACCATGGCTTTGGAGCTCCCCTCCCCTGGTTTGCAGGGATCAGTCCCAGCTGGGGACCCTGAGGACTGGTGGGACCCTTGCCCACTGTAGTGGGGAGCGACACATGGAGGGCTGGTTGTGGGGGGAATATCCCCCTCCGGGACCCACCAACCTGACTATTTTTGTATTTAAACAAAATGATTAAAAAACCCCAACCCCAAACCCACCCCAAAACCAAAACTTGCTGTTGACTGAACCCACATTGACGCGATTTTAAGTTATTGCTGCCAAAGAGACATATCGAGTTGGGGGGGGGAGGGGGGACGCGCTCATGGTTCTTTGTTCCTTTTTTTTTTTTTTTTTTTTTTTGTTTGTTTGATTTTTTTGCTTGTTTGTTCGGGTTTTTTTTGTTTGTTTGTTTCTTTCTTTGTTTTTGTTTTTTAAAATTCATTCGAGGCTTAGGATAATTGTGCAATTCCAGCTTCCGGAAGGAAATAGAAGTAAGCGGAGCTGAGTGAAACCTTGAAATCAGGGCTGGTTCCTTTTGGGGTCTATAGACCAAACCCTGAGGTGAGAAATGTCCCCCCTGAGCCATTCGCCCCTGTCCTGGCTCCTGGTGCCCTGTGTGGGGGAACGAGGGCACACAGGTGTCTCCATCCAGGGACATGTGCACAGACAGCACCCACATGGGATGGGGCTGGTGCCAGGGGTTCTGCTCCACGCCACAGGATGATCCTACCCTGGGCTGGATGCAGCTCTGGCACCAGGACCTCCGGGATGAGCCCGTCCCCACCCCAGCCTGGCACCGCCATGGGTCCCAGCCCGGTGCTGGCAGAGGTTCCCATACTCACCCACCCTTCTCCCACCCACTCCCACAGCCAGCCCAGCCTGGAGCTATATTCCAGCTGGAGAGCCCTCAGTGCTCAGGAGGCTGTTGTGGGGAGCCAGGGGCTGTTCCCCCCTGTAGGGCACAGCCAGGGCCTGGGGGGACCCCATCTTCAGCCCCAGGGTGGCCATGCCACTCTGTACCCCCACTGCTGGTTCCTCCCCCCTACTAAGCAATTAGTGCTTTATTTAGGTATTTTATTTAAGCACCCACCTGGCCTGTTAACTCCTCCACCCCAATTCTCCCAAGCCTTTTCCTTATCCTTTACAAGGGTGGGGGCACCCCCTGCACTGACCCGGGGTGCAGCACCCAGGGGTGCTGCCCATGCAGGACTGGGATGCTCCTGGGATTCCCTTCCTGCAGCACCCACCTTCCTACCCCCCTGACCTCCCCTTCCCTGCACCCCACCAGCACCACAGGGGGCTTTGCTCACCCCCCACTCCGCCTCGCACCCAGAGGTGCTGGCCCAGCCCCCCACCCCACACCCTGGGTTTGGTCTATGGCACCGCAGGTCCCAGCTCCGGAGGGCGGAAGAGGACAGAGCTGTGGCTTGGGTAACTTTTTTAATAGAAAGGCTCTTCTTACATGGTCTATTTTCTCAATACGGGTCATAATTGCTGTATTTTTTATCAGTGCTGATTTCCATACAGCTCCCAGCATGTGTGTCAAATCTCATCGGGCCAATAATAAAGTTTTTAAAATATCTTAAGCCGTTTCCTGCCCCGATCATTGCCCAGCACCCAGGATGGAGCCAGCTCGGGAGGGCCCCGGCCATGCTCTGGGGCCAGGGAAGACACTGCAGGAGGGAGGGCTGGGGGGATTGAATTGCTCATAAATTATGTTTTCTCATAAAAAATCATTTCAGGTTACGTCTTGCAGGTGCCACCGAGCCAGGAGGTGCAGCGAAGCCCTTGGGGGCTGGCTGGAGCCAGGGTGGCAGCTTGGGGGGCCCAGGGGGACAGCCCCTGGCACGGGGGTGGAAGAGGACACCGCAATGGCCGAGGGGACCCCAGGCCTGTCCCCACCCCGGGCTGTGACCACCAGCCCTCTCCCACCCACTGCCCCACACCCCAGCGAAGCCCTTTCCCTCACCCCTGCCCTGTCTGGCCCCCACCCATCTGCTCCAGCCCTGGGAGAAGAAGAGGAGGCACAGGAGAGGAAGAGGAGGCACATCATGGAGCAGGGAACCCTTGTGCAGAGCTGGAGCCTGGGCGGTCACAGGAGAAGCTGATTTTCTGCAGTGGAGCTGGAAAGCCCATCAGAGGGGACACAGGAGAGATGAGCCACTGCATCTGACTGGGACCAAGCCCCCTCTGTGCTGGGGGCACTCTGTGCCTGGCCAAGTGCCCACTGCCTGGGCTGTGGGGACTAGGACATGGTGCACCAGTGATCAGAAAGTGCAAAATGAGAAATACAACGGAAAAAGCAGAAACTCTCTTGGGGTTGAACCCCTCACCCATGGGAGACACAGTTCCTGCCTGGAAACGCCCTTCTCCCTGTTTTTGGAGCAAGGATGTGACCCTGGTCGCTCACGAGCTGCGGGAAGGGCCCCAGGAGCCACCTCGCTCGTGGGCACCCCCAGCAATAAGCTTAGCAAGTGTGTATATATATATTTATATATATTTATCTCTATCTATCTCTCTCTCTCATGCAGCCCTAGGAATAGAGGAAGAGCAAACAGCCAAGCACGAGGTCCGGATGGGAGCTCCTGTCTGCAGGGAGCAGGGGCACCCCAAGGCTCACTCACACACTGCCCTTGCCTCCACAAATGGTTTTTTCCTAGCTTATATTTTACAGCAGTACCGTAATTCCCTACAATATCCCGAGCCCTGGCGCAGCAGGAGCTCTGGAACCAGAGCTGACCCCGTCCCAGCGGGGGCTGCAGTGCTCCCAGCCACTGCCCTGTCCCAGCCTGGAGCATGGGGTCTGGTGGGAGCCTGGGAGGTGCCTTCGGCTCCCCCATCCCTTGGCTTGCACGGGGTATTCCACTATCCTGCCTGGCCTAGGGTCCCTCCCGTCTGGGCAGGAGAGCAGGCGGACCTTGTCCCCTCTGCCATTGCTGCCCCACTGGAGCGCTGAGAGCCCATGGAGAGCTGTTCTCCAGCTGAGCCCATTTTTCCACCCACAGCAAGCTGCTGCTCGACGTGGGAGCCATCCCGGCTCTGGGACATGCTGCTCTGACTCTGGGAAGTGCTGCCACCATGCTCATTAGCACAGGCAAAGGACAGGTGACATGGCAGCGCTGTGACCCTCTGCCACTGAGGGAGTCTAGAGGAGAGAGAACTAGGGCACTAGCTTGAGCCTTTGGCTTTCAAAGCAGCAGGATTAAATAAATTCTGCCTAAAAATGGAGTCCTGGGAAGCCGGACATGCAGCGGCGAGGATGAGGAGGAGGATGAGGAGGTGGCGAGTGCCACAAGGGCGCCAGCACTCCCGGATCAGCTGATGAGCGGAGCCGAGCGGTCGTTCGTCACTGTTGGCTTCAGCTGGACATTGGCAAAGGGGTTCCTGTGGAGGAAGAGGAAGGAAGAGTTAATGGTGGGATGGAGGCCTGGTGAGGATGGGGCACCGGCACTGCGAGCGGCAACTGGCAAGACCCCGGGGCCAGCAGCGTTTGGGAAGGGGTTAAACTGGAAAAGCTCTGCCTTGCAGAACCCCTGGCTGAGCTGCCCCCACTCCTTGAGCTGCCCCCACTCCTCAGCTCCTCTCAGCTAAGCTGTGGTGGGTCAGAGACGAGCAGAGTGCAGCTGCAGTGGGATGTTCTACCTCGCTCTCCTTCAGCCTAAAGCTGGGGATGCCTCTGGGGCCAGCGCTGGAGAAACTGCTCCAGCCTCCTCCGAGGCTGGACTCAAACACTTCCCACAGATGGGAGCACTGTGGGATCACCCAGCTCTGCACCGTGCTGCTCCAGGGAGCAGGGGGTCATGGCTTCGCCTCCTGGCCAAGGGCAGAGCTGGCAGCTCCCTGCAGAGCCTTGTGCTGTCTCTGGAGAAGTTACTATCGAAGAGGAAGAGTGTGATAGACTAAGGACACCTGGCTGAGATTGTCAGAGCCCCAGAGCCCAGACAGGCTGATCTTGGGTTTCACCTACCTGGGGTGTCCCCAGCACCCTCCTGCTGCCATCATCACTTGGCCAGGACGGGGTACAAGGACTGCCTTGGCACAGGGAGCATCCTTACCCCCTCTCCAGGAGATCCCCTCTGTCCTCTCCCAGCATGAGTTAATTCCCGGGGGGTGTGGGCAGCTCTGGGGGTCACTCTGCCTGCCTGGAATTCCTGGGGCCATCAGATCTGAATATCCACCAGGCCAGGAGCCACCAAGCAGCCCCCTGCCCTCCCTGTGGCCCTGCAGCCCCTCTGTCTCATCTGCCCACTGTCCCCAGCCCTCCCCAGGAGCCACACAACCCTTCTCCTTTCCCCAGTGGACGCAGTGGCCACAGCCCCCCACACCGGGTGCCACAGCTCGGCCACTGGCCAGTCACTCACCGTGGGGGCACAGCCCTGCTACCCCTGACATGGGTTCAGGTAAAGTGCCGTGGTTACCATGTGCACCTGGACTGAGCAGCTTTGGGATGTCCCCAGAAGCTTTGGAATGTCCCCAGGCATCTCCCAGAGCAGAAGGAAGATGCTGGGACCTCCATCCCCCTGGGACGGGCACTCACTGTGAGCCCCAGGCCCCCTCTCTGCCATCCCTCACCTCTCCATGTTCGCTTTTTCGTTCCTTAAAAGATAAATGGCTTTTGCTTAAAAATAGGGTAATTAATTTCACACCTAATTAATGCAGATGCTTAGATCACTTTCCCCCCCAGGATGCCAAAATAGATTCTCAGGACTGGAGGGAGAGGAAAAGTTGCTTTGATGAGTCACCCGGGGGCTCATTTAACTATTTCTGTGCTGGCAGACAAGAGCCACTGGGATGGAGCCTGCAGCTCCAGGGAAAACAGCTCATGGATCAAAGAGAAACGGGGAGGGGGCTCTCCAGGCTCTGCAGTGCCAGCGAGGAGGGTCTCGACTCCTGGGGAGACTCCTGCATCCCGTCCCTGGGGCCAGGACGAGGAGGCTCCTGGGACGAGTCTACAACAAAAAAAGCTGCTCAAAAAACTTGCGGTTAGTGCGGACGTTCCCCGCCCCGCAGGACAGGGCTGGGGACAGCGACGGACACCTACAACCAAAGAGCTGGTTACGGAGAGCGGGGGAAGCGCAGGAGCAGCTCAGCATCCCGGGGAAGCGCAGCCGCGGCAGCGGGGCGAGCAGCCGAGCAGCAGATGCAGCCGGGGAGACCCGGAGCTCCCGCCAGCGGGACGGGGACAAGCGGTGACTGAGGGAGGGGACGCGCTCGGCCGGGTGCAGCGGGAAGCAGAGCGGTGGCACCGTCCCCGCGCAGCCCCGCGGCGTCACCCGCTGCCCAGCGCACCCAGGGCTCGGCCCCGCGACACCGTCACTTACTACGGGCAGGGGCACCTCAAAACCTGGCCACTTCAACATCGGGGCTGCAAGGGAAACAGAAGGCAGGTTGGAGGACACCGGGACGCTTGATGGGAATAGAAGGTCGTGGTTAAGGAGAGACTTAAGGCCACGGGCCGGCGGCCACCCGGCCCGAGAGCCCGCTGGCCACCCCGCACGCAGCGCCGGCGGGCAGAGGAAACAGCAGGAAAAAGAAGAGAAAGGAGGAAAAGTCGTGTTTATTGAGTCGCTGGTGCTGTGAGGAGGGGAAGGAAGGGCACGGCCAGCCGGGAGCTGTGGGAGTGCAGCGGCCGGGCATGGCGGGGGCTACGGAAGGGAGGGGGCGGCTTCCTTCCCCCCGTGCCGGCCCTCGCCGCTTTCCCACCGCCGGGAAAGCGCAGCCGGAGCCTTGGCATGCGGGAGCAGCAGCAGCATCACCCCCTCAAGTGCTCAGGGAGAGGGGACCCGGCCCTAAACCAGCTGTCGCTGCTCCCGCTCAGCGAAGCTGTTTAGTGCCGGCGGGGCTGAGCGCGCACAGGCAGCGCCCGCGTCCCCAGGGATGGAGCAGGGAACAAAAACACGGCCTGGGAATGCGCGGTGGGCGATGCAGCACGCAGGCACGGCAGCCGAAAAAGACACCGAGGCCCAGCTCAATGCAATAAATAAAACTTTTATTCAAACAATAACTCAGTACAGGGCACAATTCTCTCTGGCTTTTAAAAAAAGGTTTTTCAGCACTTTACAATCTCCACACAGGCTTTGCTAGGCTGGGTTTGTGGTTTTTTTTCCCCCTCTACATTCAGTCATTCATCGTGAAATATCCTGGGTTAAAAATCCTTAGCAAAATTCGGACATCGATGCAGGAGGGGCTCGGAACAGTGTGCCCGTAGGCGAGGAGATAACCCAAAAACTGGTCCGGGGTGGGGGGGGTCTATTGCCAGCAATGTCCCAGTAAACAGGCAATGTCAGAGGTCTTAAAAATCACATCAGAAAAAAGCGTGAACAGCTTTGCAGTGGAGACGGCCACGGGCACTGGGAGGGCTACGGCCGGGCTAGTGCGGGAGCAGGACCCCCAGTGCGGGGTGGGAGCCCCCCGGGCACTGCCGAGCCCCCTCGGGGGCACAGTGCCAGGGCTGCCTCTCAAGCCCGGTTTGGGGATGCGAGCACGTCCTCGGAGCCCCAGCCCTAACGTGAGGTAACAATACCTTGCTACAAAAAATATATATATATTTATAAAACAACCAGGAGTAACCCTTCTGGGGGGGTTCCCACGGCTGGCAGGACCCCAGCCCAGAAGCAGCCCTTTCCCCGGGGCGGGAGCTCTGTGCCATCCGCTTCTCCCAAAGCCACCGCGGTGGGATGGAAGCGGATTGGGCCGAGGGGGAGGCGCGGGGACGCTGCCCCCCCTCCGGGAACGGCATCCCGGGCGCGGGCATCCCGGATGCTCAGTAACAGTACGGACACCAGAGGCCATGCATATGTGATCCAGTCTGGGAGTTTGGTCCAGGCTCGTGCGGGGCGGCCGGCGCGGCCCCGAGGGGGGACAGTGCATCGCTAACATCACACGGGAGGACAAACACCGGGTCCCACTAAGTGACAACTGCACCTGGGCTGTGAGCACAGACCTGGCAGCAGTTTCTGCTCCAAAAAGGCTTCAGAAACAAGGGCACTGTGAACACCAGGGAGGGGTGAGAAGCACCATGGTTTCCTTGAAGATCACAAGAGTTTCAAATCCAAAAGAAGTAGAGAAAGAGAAACGAAAGGGAAGGAAAAAAAAAGGGGGGAAAGAAGCAGAAAGCTCTTCCAAGCAGCAAGGGGCCGCCGCGAGCCCAGGTGTCCTCACACCGTTGATACCAAACTGCCACTGCCGCTGCGGAACAAAGCACAGAGATGCCAGCGTGGCCGCGGGGCAGCACCGAGCTGGGAGCCCAGCTCCCCTCGGCACCGCAGCACACACCACGGCACACACCGCGGACGGGCGAGCTCCACCCAGCCACGGCTCAGGCTGAGCCCCAAGAGCGGGACTCGGGGCAGCTCCGAGGCACAGGGGATGGAGAAGGTGCCGAGGAAAGACCCCGGAGTGTGGGCTCTCCATGGGCTCTCTTCGCTATCCAGGTGCGAGCCTGGAGGAGGGCAGGAGATGTGACCCTCTGGAGGAGCACGAGGCTGGGGACACCAGGGCCGGCCCTGGGACCTGCCCTCCCTGGGTTCCTCCACTCTCACACACGAGACCTGGCCCCATCCCAGCCACTGCCAGTCCCTGGGGAGCCTGTGCAGGGAACCCCATGGGGACACAGCCCCACAGCTTTGCCCTCAGCCAACACCAACAGTTCGCAGGGAATGTGACAGGAAGGTGACATCTTACCTGCTGACGGACCTCGTCCCGTAGTCATCGAGACCCTGTGGAGAGGAGGGAAGGAAGCACAGTGAGGGATGGGTGGGCTGTGCCTGCTCGGGTGCCACCGGAGGGTCACATGAACAAACCAAACTGCATCAGGACCCAGGGATGCCAGGGCCACGAGCTGATGCATTTGGAGAGAAAAGGGCAATATGGAGATGACTGGAGTGGGATTCAGACAGCAGGGAGTGAAATTGCACCACTCTCTGCAGAATTTATCTGTCCAGACAGCTGGGAGAGCCCTGCTCTGCTCTGCCCAGCCCCTCCGTGGAACAGAGCTCTGGCTGCTGCTGAGATGCTGAGACAGTTGGAAAAAGACTGCACGACTGAGAGACACCAGTGAAATGTTCCGTGGAAAGAAGGGTTGTCTATATTCACTCCCACCAGAAATCCACAGGGTTTTGGATCATTTTCTCCTCTAGCCGGTGCTGAGCAGGCTTTGCAGGGAGGGACTGAGGGGCAGGCAGGGACCAGGCCCGGAGAACATCCCTCAGAGATCCCTCCTTGAGCCTGCCCTGGGATATGACAATGGAGCAGCTCTGCTCTCCATGACAAACATGGGACCACTCCAGGAAAGAGTGGGAGCCCCTAGTCTTTGAGCTACCCATGCACCAGGGATCAGAGACTCACATTCCCGCTTTTCCAGGAACACTCCCAGCCACAAAACTCCAACCCCAGCAGCAAATCCTGCTGGGAAATCCCAGCAGAGAGCAAAAAGTGGCATTGCTTCCACCCTGCTCCCTGCAGAGAGGACCAGACCCCAGCTGAAGCATCCTGCCTAAAGGTCAGTGCTGACTGGCAGTCTCTCTCCCTCCTCATCCTCTCCCCATCTGCCAGCACATGATGCCAACGTGGCTCATCCTACTGTGCTCGTTCTGGTGGGGTATTTCCACTATACCAGTAGCTCCTGGGTTAGGCTGATCCCATCTGCTCATGATCCTCTCTGGCTTGTTATCCACGAAGCCCTGAGCTTGCTTTGGACTCTCTGGAACCCTGTCCAGGATCTGCCCCAGAGTCCCCACGGGACTGTCACCGGCTTGAATTGGCCTGTGCCAGAGAAAACGCTTCCAGCTGCCTGTGAGCTGCCTGTTTCTGGTGGGAGACTCCCATGGAGTCGGCAAGTGTTGTCCTTTGGGGGTTTACAAGGCCATTTTGCGCCACTCCCGCCGTGCCTTGCCCGTTCCTCAGTGCCCATCCACTGCCTCCCTGCATCCCTCGTGCCTTCACCCCAGGCGAGGTGCTCGGCAAGAGCAGGGCCCAGGCAAGGCACGTGGGTCACCAGGCGCAAAGAGGCCAAAGCGCCGTAAATCCCAAGGGAAACATTGCGAGCGTCGGACTTACAGCTGTCGACCTAGTGTAAGGCTTGTAGTGAGCGGAGGGTGCTTGGCAGAGGCCACTGGAATAGTCTTTAATTGCACACCCATAGGGCATTAGGTAGTCCTAAAACAATGAACAGAGGTTGGAGAGCCGCCCTCGGCACCCCCACGCATCCGCAGCACGCCAGGACCGGGAACGCTCCCACTCATCCCATCCCGGAGGGACACGGAGGCCACAGACCCCCGGCCACCACGGCAGGGACTGTGCCCAGGATTTGCTCCAGCATCCCCCATTCCTAAAACGTCCCCCCAGAGTGGGAGAAGCCAGCGGGAGAAGCTCACCTGGGAGAAGGCAGGCACGGCCACGCTGTACGGCCGCTGCTTGAAGGTGTTGCCACCCTGTGCCGGGAAGGCCTGGGAGGCCATGCCATAGTCCGGCGGAGGGATGGAGATGTCATCCTTGTCCAGGAGGTTGCCAGTGCTGCTGCTCTTCCCTTGCTGCAGGCTGGGGGGCCCAGAGCAGAGGAGTCAGCTCCATGCAGAGACCCCCAGGCCACTCACGGCAAAAGGCACCCAGAACCAGCAACCACCCGCCCGTGCTGTTATTCCTAACAAGGATTCCTAAGGAATTCTTAATTGCCATCCCAAGCACACAGACTCCCTGCCACCCAGCACGATGCTCCTACCTGGTGTGGACCCGCTCGCTGCCATCATTGTCAAGGACCCGTGTGTAGGAGAAAGGAAACCAGCCCCTCCTGAAAGACAAAGGTGGGGATGAAGCCAAACCCAGGTTTGTCCATGGAGGATCCAGGCGAGGCAGCTCCCAAGGACACCCAGCACACTCACATTTTGGTTTTCTCGCTCTCTCCGTAGTGCCAGCCATCCCGGGCCTCGGGCACAAGCAGAGTGATGAGGTCCCCCTCCTTGAAGCTCAGGAGGGTGCTGTTATCCCCGGCAGCGTGCGAGAAAATCGCCTGCACCCTCGTCCGGCCATTCCTCTCAAGCCCGGCGGCCATGGAGCTGGAGCGTGGCAGTGTCTTGTTTTCAGCTGGAGGGGACAGAGACCAGTGGGTGCCCCAAGTCCTTGACCCCAGGGCCATCCCCAGGCACAAGGCAGGCCCCCAGCCCTCCTTATTTCAGCCCAGGTCACACTAAAACCTTCAGTGTGACTCACACCTTCACCCTGAACAAGCAGGATCAGACTCTCGGCATTGCCCACCTGCTCCAGAGGGAGCAGGTTCCCTATGCCACATTCCACAGGATTTTCCTCCTGGAAATCCTATGAAACCCCACGGCAGAGCCCAGCTCCAGCACTTGCTAACGCCCAGGTCAGGAGGCACAAGCAGCACTTGACACTGAAGGGATGCTGTTGGTCACTGCCCCACCACCAGCACACCCAATGACGGTCCCCACCCGGTCCCCTGGACCTCTCCCACGGGCACTGTCCAGCAGAGCCAGCTCCAGGGCCCCCAGCAGTGAGGCCAGGGCCTCACCTGAGGCGTAGCTGTTTTTCGGTGGCACGTTTTTGCGAACTGGGAGTGTATTGGAGTAAGAGTCACTCAGCTGCTTCTGAGGCTGGGGAGGAGATAAAGATTTGGGCTGTGCTGGCTTCATCTCAGACCAGTGGTTGTACCCGTCGCTGTCAGAGCCTGAGACTCCATTCATCACCGGCATGGCCTCCTGAGCTGACATGCGCTACGGAGAGAGTAGGGGAGGGGGACATGGGAATGGCTTCATTAGGGCATCCCACTGCAGCTCCCAGCGGGACACAGCTCCAGGGAGAGGCAGATCAGAGCTTCATCCTGTTGGGTTTAGCTCCCCAGCCAAACCAAACTGCTCAGGGGGGAGCAGTGGGGTCAACTCTAAGGTATTTTCCTGCTCTGAGCTGCCCTGCACCTGCCAATCCCCTGCTGAGCCCTACTGCTCAGATTGTGCCCCCACACTGCGGGGACAGCCTCTTCTGAAGGGTCCTTCAACCCATGGGTCACTCCAGGCCTTTCTCCTGGTTCAGTCCCACAGCTTGGGGACCAGCCTGGACAGGCAAGTCCAGCTTGTGGGTTCCCCAAACATCCTCTGGGAGTCCCTGCTCTGCCGGAGCTCAGCAACTCCGGTGGGATGGGATGGGACAGGCTGCCCATCCCCATGTCAGGCTCATTCCCACATCCCAGGATGGCACAGCACGGAGCTGCCCATCCCTGCCATCAGTGACAGTCCATCCAAGGGCAACTTGCCGAGGACAGCGGTGACACCGGCCTGGGCTCGTCCCTCCAGCTTTGCTCAGGAGGGCAGGACAGCTTCCATCAGAGATACTTACTCCTACAAAAGGTGCCAGCTCCGGGGGGACAGGGAGAGGTTTGGCACCAGGGATGGGGTCAGAGATGATGAGGTTGGACTTGGATGTGGACAGAGGGCTGGGCATAATGGTGCCATTGCTGCTGGCAGCCATCTGCTGCATCAGCTGTATGGCGCGGTCCGGGATCTTGTTGGGATCCGAGCAGGACTGCTGCCACAGCGGCAGCTTCTGTGTCAGCATCTCCTTCCCCTGCAAGAGGAAAATGAAGTGTGAGGGCCCGAAACCTTGGCAGGACACAGTCCCTGCTCCAGGCTGTCCCCACATCCCGAGGGATGAGCTGCTTCTTTTGGATGCTCAGCCCCAACAGCCTCCAGGCTCCTGTGCTGCATCCAAGCCTCACTGCTCCCTGCCTGCAGGACTGGCAGCCACCTGCCAGCCATGCTCCAAAGGGGAAATAGACGGAGCCAAACTTGTTGTTATTCACCCCAAATGTACGAGCATCCCGTTGTGTGACTCTAAGAGGGAAGATGTCCCAAACCCCTCGAGGTCACTCGCCAGCTACAGTGAAGTGTGACCCTGCTCTGCCTCATCTGGAGACAAAACGTGGTCCCCACATATCAAAACCTCTTCAAATCTCATTTCAAAGTGCACATTTCCCCAGCTTCAGCCAGTGGCTCCAGCCTCATGATCCTCTGGGCATCCTGCAGGAGCCACGGGCAGCAGCAGGATGGAGTTTTTAGCAGGATGCCCACCATGCTCCAGACAAGCCACCTGCAAAGTCCCTGCTGCACAATCACCCTCTGTGCTGCTGCAGCAAGGTTTTGGTTTGTTCCTGCTGACCCCTACCCCTGGGGGGTATTTTCCCCCTCCTGCACTACACTTGCCAAGCCAAGCCAAGCGTGGATCCATCCTGTGGATGCGCCAGGACAGAGCTGACTAATCCCAACTCCCTCTCCTGCTCTGGTGCCAAGCGTGGCAGTGACAGATGGCTGCTGTGAGCCACGGAGGGTGGTGGTGGGGAACGACCAGAATGGAGCACGAGGCTGCAGGAGCAGCACCAGCGCTCCCAGCCCTCATCCCGATGGATTCTGCTCCAGAACGATGTGGGTGCTGCCGCTCCTGGACCAGGAGATGTGGGCAGCCACGGGCAGGAGGGATGTGGAGCTGCCATGGGCAAGAGGGATTTTTTGGAGCAGCTATTCCTGCTGGGGCATCCCCCCTGGGTCCATCACCCCCTTGTTCCCCTGGGCTGCAGGGGCTGCACCTGCTGTGGCTTTTGGGATGTTCTATAGGATGCACCCTGAGCCGGGAGCATCCACCCAGTGACGGGGCAGCTGGGAGCAGCTCTGGCGGGTCCGACTCACCTTGGCATGGTAGGTGATGGCACTCTTGGCCACCGCGCACTGTTTCTCTACCAGGAAGCAGAACCGTCTCCGCTCTTCCGTCAGAGCTGTCTTGTAGCCATCGGAGACATAGTTTTCCAGCTCCCCTTGCTTGTTGCTGATGGCTTCGATGTACTGGAACAGGGAGAGGAGCAGGGAGGAGGCTGCCGGCACCGCTGCCCACCGAGCGTGGGGCAGGGGTGCCGCGGTACCCGCAGAGGGGGTGGGCGGTGCGGGCGGGGGCAGCGGGCGGGGACCCCGGCACGGGACACACACGTGTGCCTGGCAGCCCCCCCAGCCCGCCCTTACTCATCGGAGCCCCCCACGCAGAGGCGCTGACTCAGCCCGTGGGATGGATGGGACGCGCTGTACCCAGCGGCCGCCCGCTCACCACCCGGGCTCGGAGGCGCTGGCGGGGGCCGGGGGGCTGCCCCGATGGCCCAGGACTGCCAGCGGCCCCCGCAGCCCCCGGCTTGTCCCTGCCAGCGCACAAACCAGCAGCTCCCGGCCCAGGCTGAACGCCTCCGGCACTCCCGTGCTGCCCGTGGCTGTGCCCGATCTGTGCCGGATCCCTGCCTGCTGCCGGGAAGGGGGGGCTGCAGCAGGGTGCCACGTGGAGCCCTCCGACTCACGGAGCCGCCAACACCTCTAAAACTACTGGCAGCACCTTCAGTATTTGCCAATCAGGCACAGGGGACACAGAGAAGGTGCCAGGGCAGTGCCACACACAGGCACAGGACCCCCTGGCTGTTCCCTGGTGCCACACCTGGGACTGTCAGACACTGTGACCAGAGGCTCCTCTGCTGGTTCCTGCTCTTCTGATGTGATGGATGCCAGCACAGCTGTGCCATGCTGGGCTCTGCCAGCCAGCACCACACCTGGCACAGCAGCAGCACCCAGGCTGGGCTGGGGGAACCCAGCTGCTTTGCCTGTGTGATGGGAAGGTGGCACAGGGGACTCCAGGGACCACAGGGCAGCACCAGCACCCCTGAACACGGAACACACCAGGTGTCCCCAGCTCCCTGACCTGGCCACCTTCTCCTCCCTCCATCCCTCTGGATGCTCCCAGCTTCCACCTGTGATGTGGCACCAGGACGGCAGCCACCAAGGCTCTGAGAGCAGCATCTCTCACCCATCCCTGTCCTGCCCCGTGACACCTCCTGTCACCATCTCTTCCCTAGGACAGTGTCACCACAATGCTGGAAAGCCACAACACCCCCAGCCCAGGCAGGGCTGGACCTGCTTGAGGCAGCCCAAGCTTCTCTGAGACAGGAATTAAACAGGAAATTCAAGGCCCAAAGCAGCTTTGCTGCTTCTTCACGGTTATCAGTTATTTTTAGCATGCTACAATATTTATTAGCAGACACATAAAATGGAGCAAACCAACAAAAGCAGCAAGATTCAGTGACATTCCAGACTTCAAAGGGGGATTATTTTGGGGCTGGACCTGCTCCTGGCTGCCACCCTGCTCCAAGCACCCCCTGAGAGCAAACCCTGTGCAGGGCTTGTGCTGGAACCAGCAGGTTTTGAGTCTCCCCACGTGCACCAGCCTAGGTGAGGGAAAGGGGGTCAGCGAGAAATAGATTAAAAACCCACTTTGCAACCAACAACCCCATTTCAAGCAGAATTTTTTCCTCCAAAATGAGAAAATCCAGTGAAAACGCCCGTGGCCAGGAAGAGAAATAAGCGAAGGGAACTGAGCTGATGCCACTGGGCACAGAAGTGGAAGCGATGGAGGTTTTGGCATCAGCCGCAAGCAAAGATACAGGCCATGGCACCTGGAAAGCCATGCTGTGCCAGCACAGAGGCACAGGAAGAGGCAGCAGCAGCCCCAGGCACACAGAGCCCCTGGAGGAGCGATGCAGGCGGCCAGAGGAGGATGTGCTCAGGAAGGCACTGCTCCCTGCAGTGGGCTCGGGACGGCAGCACGCCGCCTCCTCCTGGGTATTATTAGCCTGGAACAGCACAGGGACACAGCCCAGAGGCACCAGCCTGGCAGCAGTGATGGGAGCTGGGGGATGGATGCCCCAGTGGCAGCCTGGAGAGCTCCCAGCCTCTCCAGCACAGCCCTGCTCTGCCCGGGATGGACCGAGCCCCACTGCCCACAGTCTGCACCACAGTCTCTATCCCAGGGGAGGTGCAGGACAACGCTCCCCCTCCTGCAGAGCCCCATTTCTGGAAGGAAAGCACAACCCTGAGAGCCCCTGAAATAGCAGGAGCTCAGGAGCACACATAGACCCCGATCCCCAAAACTCATCCTGCTTAATTTACTAACTGGGCCATCAAGAAGGAGAAGGTGAGCAGTGAAAACAGTTCAGCTCCAGCTAATCTGGTTCAGTAGCACGAGGCCCATCCCGCCGCGATTCCCTGCAGGATCGCCATCCTGGGTCAGGCAGCGCTGTGCCCCGGCACGGCGGGCGGGCACGGCTCCAGCCCAGACACACCACAACACACGGAGAAACCCTGATCTTAGCAACGTGAGAGCTCCAGCTCTCACCAGGATTTAAATACGCAGGTACAAGCCTTATTTACATGCCTGCTCTCAGGCTGGTTTTGCAAGGCTCCTGCTAATTCCTGTGCTGAGGAAAGGCTTGTCTCAGCCAGTCGGAACATGCCGCTCCGTGAGCGCAGAGCCCACGCTCTAAACTTAGTACTCAGAGCTTTATATACTTTATGTAAATATGCTCCGTGTGCCATTGATTTATCCAGAGCCTTGATTTTACACGTTATTCCATCACAAAATGGCGAGCGACACTCCTTGTTCACGAGGTGGTTTTCAGTTTGGGTTTGCTCAGAATGACAGTGGGCTTTCAGATAACGCCCAGAAAGGCAAATTTAAATAAAAAGCCTGTTAAATATGCCAGATGCACGGGGAAGAAGTAACACACAAAGCACAGTGTAAGATCTTGGGAGTGCACTCCAAGGAGAAGCTCTCTCACTCAGGAGTGAGGCTTCACCTGCAGCCAAGTGCCCACCAGGACCTCAGGGCTGCTGCCCATGTCTCCATTACCCAGGAATGGGGGAAATCTCAGCCCCCCACACTCTGAACCACAGCCAAACACCTTCCGCAGCTTGGCATGACCTGATCCTTGTAAGGCTAGGGGAAGGCTCCTCCCTGCCAGGCTCTGTGTGCTTGGGCTCAGCAGCCTCTCCAAGACCCCACTGACAAGCATGAACCACTCAAGCACTGCATTGTAAATTGAGACCTTGATTGAGGTTGTCAGCTTCAAATTCACATTTTAAGCGTTGTCTAAATAAAATTCCCAGCCTGAAGGAGGAAAAAAAAATCCATCTGTGACCTGAGCAGACAGGGAGGCAACCAGGGTGGTGGTCGTGCCCAAAGCCAGAGCACACACCAGAGCCACCCAACAGCTCCAGAAAATCTTTTCTGGGTTTCTAGGTTGGAGAGGCCTCAAATAACTCCCCCATGCCGCCCCCCCCGCCTCCCACATCCACTTCCAATTCACCGGGAGCCGCTGACCTAATTAGCAATGTCAGCACGTGGCGGCGCCGGGCAGAGGCTTTGGCACAAGATCCTGCTGCGGGGCCGGGCTGGCAGAACCAGGGCTCCTGCCCGCTCCTCGGGGCACCCCCAGCTCAGGGGGCTCAGCCAGGGACCCCCCAGAGCCGGGCACACGAGGGATGCTGGAGCCACGCCGGGCAGTCCCCATTCCAAAGCCAAGCCAAGTCACCCCGCGGGTCAGACAGAGAATTAGGAACACGAGCAGAAGAAAAGGAAACGAGCTGCTGCCAAGTCCCAGCTCGAGCAGCCGCTGTCATCCCGCACAGAAAGCCAGAGCACACAGCCCTGCCACCTCCCCAGTGCCACCGTGACAGCTCGGGGGGGTGGAGATCAAAGAGCAGCTGAGAAATGTCAAGCCCCGAGTTGTGTGGAGCACGCGCTGCTGTCAGCGCAGGTGGAGCAGCACCGAGCTCCAGCCGAGCCTTTGATAACCACAGCCTTGCTGGGAAATTAGTTCAAACCTTCCATCCCAGCCAGGAACGTGCAAACACAGCAAACACGAGCCAAGGGCAATGCTGAGCTCCACCACAGACATCAGCACTGCAGATCCTTCTTGGTGTGTCTGGTGCTGACCAGGCTGAGCAAAGGACCAGCCCTGGGGATAAGAGGGAACCCCCAGCAGGTGGGAGCTGCCTTGGGGTCACCAGCACAGCACAGGGATGAGTTTCGGGGCCAGAAAGCCGAGGGGAGCATGTGGCAGGCAGGCTTCCATCCAGCAGTGAGAGGGATGCAGAGCTGTGCCACCACACCAACTCCAGCCCTCATCCCAAGGAAGGACTGGTCAGGATCAGCGCTGCACAGAGCAGTGGGAAAAGACAAAGGAAAGGTCAGGGAAGAGAGAGGACTGTGCTGGATCGATGCAGCAGGCTGAAATACCTGGAAGGAGTAAACACGGAGAGAAGGGAGGATTTGTTTAGGGAACCACGAGGGAGAATAGCTAGAAAGTAATGGGATAAAATAAAAAAGAAGTTAGGCTGATTAGCAGGGGAAGAGCATCTGAGCCGGAGAACAGACTCAAGGCAAACCTGCTGAAACCCCACCACAGCACAGAGGCAAAATGAGCAGAACGAGCAGCCAGGGCACCTCAGCAGCTTTTCCTCATTCCCAGAAATTGCTCCTTGCGAGGAGGGTGGCAGAGCCTGGAGCAGCCTCGGGGGAGGCACTGTCCCCCTCTGGCTCCTCCGGCCCCCACACATGACCCGAGTGTCACAGAGAGAGGGAGGGAGGTTGGTTGCTGTGTCCAGCCAGGCAGAGCGATGCTGGATCTGAGCCCAGGGATATCAGAGGCTCTTCACAGTTGGGAAGGAGAGTGGAGCCCGGGATGAGCCTTGCCCCAACCTCTCCTGTAATACGGCAAATAAAGCAACAGCCCCATAGCAGGGAAAGGCCACCACTGGTCACCTTGGGAGCCAAAACACATTTCCCTGCCTTCTGCAGGGACATGGACCCTGCAAAGCCACAGGAGCCCCCTGGAACCACACGGGCACAGCAGAACCCTGCACTGTTCCCAGGGAGGGGACAATCCCCCCTGCCCTGCACACCACCAGCATCCCCAGACTGGGGGGAGAGAAGGGAAGGCCCCAGCCCCTGATGTGCTGCCCACCAGCCTCCCCTGCCTGGCTCCAGCCAAAGCTCCGTGGCAATGCTGGGACGCAGCTCCTGATGGTTATCCAAGGTGATGGGAAACGCAGAGTGGATCCTGGGGAGCCAACCCCAAGAGCCAGCGCGCTCCAGGGACGCCGGGCTGCCTTCCTCCCCCGGGAAGGGCTGTCTCCCCTCGTTATGGTCACATCTGCAGCAGCCACAGCCCTGCTCTGCTCCTGCTCAGCCCCAGCCACGCACACATGTGATGTTACATAAAATCCAGGAGAAAAGCAGCAGGGCAGCGCTGGCTGCAGCTGGTTCTGCAGGGGTTTCACCTTCTCCTGCCTAAAACGTTCTCTTGGTATGGGCACAGCCTGGATCGGCAACTCAGTGCACAAGGTTGGTACCCAAACACTCATGGCACAGCCCTGAGCTGCACAGACACTTCCAGGGATCCACAGCTGCTCTGGGGACCCTGTGCCAGGGCCTCACCAGCCTCCCAGGGAAGGATTTCTCCCCAATACCCCATCTAACCCTGCCCTCTGGCAGTGGGAAGCTGCTTCCCTTGTCCTGTCACTCCAGGCCTTGTCCAAAGTCCCTCTCCAGCTCTCCTGGAGACCCTTTAGTTACTGGAAGGGGCTTCTCATCTCTTGCTGGGTTTGAACACACATCCTCCCTCAGCCTAAATCCCAGTCCAACCTGGAGAGAGTCACCTGGAGCCGCTGAGCTTTGAGTCCTTCCCGATTTGACTTTCACATAAACCTCATAACCGGGTTTGTGCAAACTCTGTGTCAGCTGGAGCTTCCTGACCTACACCTAAAATTATTTCTCCTGATGGGAATATCCAAATGAGGTTTCAATGACAAAAGTTTATAAAAACCCCCCAGGTTATTTGGCACAGTGGTATTTAATGTTTAAAACATTCCCATGGGAGCAGGGATAGGTGTGGGAAGAAGAGAGGTGAGGGCAGAGGCTGAGCTCAGCCCCCAATGCCCACCCAGGGTCACCCACTGTCACCTGGGTCAGGCACAGCCTTTCAGCACAAACACTCAGCCCCAGCTTTGCTATTTAGGTTGAGTTACAGCCAGTTTTGTCTCAGCCCGATGCAGAAATCCAATTCCTCACAGCACTAATATGATTTGATAAATACTTTGAACCAACGTAACTTCATTGCTGAGCTGCTGATTCAATCCAGGTCCCAAACCCATCATGACCTTGATTTCATGGCCTGATCACAACCAGCCTTAAATGAAATTACAGCACTTGAGCTTCCTCCGTGATTGTTTAATCTTAATATTGTTTTCATTCTTCTTCATCAGAGCTGTGAAGTGAATGGAATTGGTTTGTTCTCCCAGTTTTCAACACAGGTCAAGCCCCATCTCAGTCACTCCACGAGGAAGATGAGCCATGTGAGGCAGGCGGCTCTCAGCCCTCACTCCTCGTGTGGAACAGCAGCTCGGGACTGATTCATAAGGAATAAAAGCCTGGCTTAATGTGACATTCAGCAGCAACAACCCCCAACCACAGCATCACTCCTGACCATGACAGACAGGGCTTTGGAGCTGGGAAATCACTCCTGCAGCCTGACGGAGCTGGTTTAGAGCTACGTGAGAAGTCTGGGCTGCAAACCACGAGGTGTTTTAACTCCTCAGCCTTGTCCTCACCTGGCAAACTCCCCAACACCAGCACGAGACAGTGGCCAGCGATGTGGGACCTGCAGATAAGCCTCTCTCCATGCAACGAGGGGCTGATGCAGCTCAGGAGAAGCCTCCTGCAAGAGTCCGTGAGCATCGCACCTCCTCAGCCCCCTGCTCCAAAGCTACATTGCTATGTGCAATCCCTGCTGAACTCCAGCATTTATTTCTGCTTTATAAAGGGGAAATCTGAATTAAAGAGTAAGAGGTTAGATGTTTGGGATGTTTCAGTGGGCTCTCTGCCTGATTTAGCAGAGCATGGAGACACAGCCACACTGGTGCCCTTGCCCAGACAAGGACTGTCCTCTGCCAAAACCAAAGCCTGCACGGCCCCAAACCTCCTCTCACTTTGACAAATGTTACATAAACCTGGAGGTCCCTGCAGGACAGTCCTGCTGCTGCCACCACGTGTCTCACGCACCCTCTTGCTGGCAGGTGATGACAAGATGTGGTCACTCCACAAGTGGTGAAGAGGCAGAAAGGAGCAGTTCTGCTTCCCGGAGCATTAAATATGAAGGAAGATGATGACAGAGCATCAGACTCCTGGCTGGCGGCTGCTCCAGCAGCTTCACGGAATGAGCCTTCAGAAGAGCAAGATGTTATTGCTGCCTCGAAGGAGGTGACACTTCCATCAGCAGCAGCTTCTCCCACGAGGCGACAAGGAACCAGCCACAGCCCATTAGGAGACTCCAGCCAGCCCTGGCTGATGGGGCTGTGGTCCCCAGGCACCAGCCTGGTGCAGCCGTCAGCATCCCGAGAGCATCCCCAGGTGCTGCAGCAGGGGTTTGGCAAGAGGCCACAGGGGTGGCTTTGGGCCAGCTCGACAAACCAGGCTGCCTGTGGCTCTGCTTTAACCAGGCTGAGGAAAGCAAAGCCTCGCAAGGCTCTGCAGATGCTCCTGATCCCCTCAAACCTGGTTTCAGCTCCTCAAAGTCCAGTTCCAGCCCCCCAAAGCCCCAGACAAGGCTCTCTCCTCGGGCCAGGACCAACACCCACCAGGTGGGTTCCAGGCTGGACCTCACCTGCGGCAATCCCCCCCCCCCTCCAATGCCCAGGCAAAGGTAAAAGCAGCATCAAGAGTGGCCCCAAACGCTCTTTTTCTGCTGAGGAAACACCAACTCTGCAGTCAGCAGTGCGGAACTGCCCTCTTGGCTGAATCCAGCAATTTTAACTTTGTATTTAGATCTAAGGCAAAGCAAACCCCCGCCGAGTGCAGCAGAGCAGTCACAGAATCACGGAATATTCTGAGTTGGAAGGGTCTCATAGCTCTGTAAGCTCAAAAGCCATCATAAGGCTTTTTCAGAGATAAGCACTTCCTAAATACTTACTGCTGAAAGATTAAAGGGAATGAGCGTCTGATCCTGTTTCTCTGCCCGGAGAGCTGTGCTAGCAGGGCTGCCCCATGCCCACCACATCACAGCGGGAGGCTCAGCCCACCCTCCCTCCGTCCCAGCTGCACAGCCTGGGATGGATGGATGGATTCCCTCCTCCTCCCCCTCGGTGTGGGATGGGGATCCCTGCCCCGGGGGTTTGGCAGGACAGGGCTGGCTCTGGCAGCAATTCCCTTCTGTTGTCCCTGTCAGCAGCTCTCGCAGGTGGGGGGTGACAGAGGTTTGATCCCCGTGTCCCCCCACGCTGGGCTCGGGGCCCGACAGGGCTTTTCTCGCTCAGCAGGAATTTCGAAGCTGGGGCTTGTGGAGACGCCACGCTCAGAAGTGGTTTCAGCTGCTCAGCTCTGGAGAACACAGCAGAGCCCCCACCACAGCGGGCTGGACACGGAGCAGTGTGTGCTGGCACCTTCCAGCCCTTCCCAGCCCTGCTCTGGCACCTCCCAGCCCCACTGCAGCTGTGCCACCTCAGCACCTCCCAAGCTCTGGCTCCACACGGGACCCACAGACCGAGCCACAGCAGCTGATGGTGGCTGCTTTCTTCTCCTTCAGTGCTTGCTCTGATTCACACCACCATTTCCCAAATTTCAGTGCCATTAAGGGTCTCACTTCCCCAGCACAAACCTCGCTGTAACTCCCTGCTGGTGACTAAATGCCACTCAGTGACATTAAATTCATCCCCATGAGCGAAGTGCCACCAATGTCCTGATCTCCTTCAGCAGACACTGATCCCTGACAGGTTTTTGGGCTATGGCACCTGAAGAAAGACCCTGGTCCCGACACAACACACACTCCCCTGCCTCAGAGACAAGATTAAGTAATTCCTGACATCAGGAATTCATCTCCCCTTTCCAAGCACCGCTTGTGCCACCATCGTTCTGTGGCCACCGCTCCCGCAGCAGCACTCGACTGTCAGCCAGGGCATGCTGGTGCATCAATTATCCCTGAAAGTTTGCCTGGATCGGCTGTGCTCCGGGCAAAGCTCAAAGTGAAGTTTGCAGAGTGCAGAGGACATGAAGTCCTGCTGCGGATCCATCAGTGACCCGAGTGGGACCCACCAGTGACCCAAGTGGGACCCATTAGTGACCAAGTGGGACCCATCAGTGACCAAGTGGGACCCATCAGTGACCCAAGTGCCACAGCCCCTCAGCACTGCCAGGATGTGCCCTGGATGCTCCTCATGAGACCCAACCCCACCTCCCCCTTTGTGGGGAGCCCTGAGTCCCCCCATGCCCACCCCCAGCACAGCAGCCCCCGGGAGGGACCGTGGCCCCCCGAGCACGGTGCCCACACGGCATCACACCCATCACACCGCAGTGATTCACCGCAGCCGCCCCCAGCGCCACCCCCGCGGGCGGGGGAAGGGGCACAGGCACAGAAAATACACAATAAAACACCATCCCGGGCACGATGGATCAGGCACGGCAGGAATTAATGATCCAAAGCGGCCTGAGCGGTGCCGAGGGGAGCTCCAGCCCCACTCTGCCCCATGCCAACAGCCTGATCCCAATGCTGACCGCCACCCCGTCCCATCCACACCTCCTGCAGCCCATTGCACCCCCAAAGCTGCTGTCCCCTTCCTCTAAAGAGCAGCAAATCCTTGTTGAGGTTGGCCAGAGCCTGGCCACCCCCACCGTGCAGAACCAAATGCCCGCTCATGTCCCCCCACGCCACGCTCGTGTCCCCAGCCCGGTGTCCTACCTGCAGCTCCTTGTCCGAGTACTTCTGCGGGTTCTTGCTGCCCTGGCTCTTCTTCCGAAGTTTCTTCAGCTCTGCCTGGCATTTGTCGAGGGAGTCCCCCTTGCTCCTCTGCTCTGTCTGGTATTTCTTCAGCGCAGCCTGCGTGTGACAGGAGAAAGCTCTGAGCCCTGGCCACAGCTCCTGCTGCCAAGGGGTGACAGGAACAATCCCTGGAAAAGTGGGATCCCCATGGGCTGGAGAGCAAACAGGGGACAGGGCTGTCCTGTGCGTGGTGACGTGTAACACCAGGGACCTGTCTGTAAGCAGGGGCAGGGGCTGTGGCAGGACACGCTGTCCCCGAGCAGAGAGCAGGTGATGGGGAAGACCCAGGGACACCCGAGCCAGGGACCGTGCCAGACACACACACAGAACTCACACTCAGGTACCGGGAGTCCAGCTCCACCTTCTGCTCCAGCTGCGTCAGGAGCTCATTGTGGAAGGACTTGAGCTGCAGGGAGAAAGAAAACACACAGGGCTTGGGGAGAGCTGGCAGAGCCTGCCTGGGGAGCACCAGATGGCACCAGGGATGGCACAGGCTGAGAGCAGCCAGGGACAGACACAGAGAGAGCCCAAGCAATGCAGACCCTTTGGAGCTTAGCAAATCCATGTCAGAGGGGCTGGTGTCATCTGGACACGGCATGGAAAAGCATTTTGCACCAACAGAGACCCCAGCACACCAGGCTGGGCACTCACCATCTCCTCCAGCTGGTTCTGGATCTGCCTGTGCACCTCTGCCATCTGGAAGAGCACGTCCCCTGCAGAGACAAGACACAGGGAGGGGTTTGAGGCACTGAGCTCAGGGGACACCTGGGGCTGGGGCAGGCAGCACCCTGCTAGCAAGGAGGGGTCCCCAGCCAGACCCAGGGGGACTCCTGGAATACCTTTGGGGAGCTGCAGTGAGACAGTGCTCACCTGAGATGCTTGGACACCCAAGTAAACCCCGTGACACCAGGGGCAGCCCTTATTCCCCTGGCCAGGCACGGGACAAACACAGCCCTGGCACTCAGTGTTGGTCACAGGACACGAGGCTAAGCCCTGGCTTGGTGTTTGCCTCAAAATCACCAGACCTGTTTGGCCACAGGAGCTGAGCCAGGGATGGGCAGCAAGGGCAGAGCCAGGGCTGCCACTGCCACCGACGCCAAGGGTCAACGAGCCAAGGGACCCCTGCTGCAGCCAAGGAATCCCAGCTCTGCTCTGCCACTTCCTTTCATTTTTCTTTTGCAGTACAGGGCTCCAGCCCCACGCCCAGTGCTGTTCCTGGAGGAAGGGCTGTGTCCTGGCTCAGCAGAAGCCCCAGCGTGGCTGGAGCCAGACACACACACGGGAGCATCTCGCAGGAGCGGAGCCAGCACTGAGAGCCCTGTCTCTGGATCAGAGCGAGCCTCGGGGAGAGCCCAGCTCTGTCAGCTCTTTTCAGGGCTGGATTTGGAAGCTTTTCCTTCCAGCATGGCAGGCTGCAGCTTCCCAAGAGGCTCCCAACCTCTGTGGAGCCGTTTGCAAATGAAAAGGCAGCATCTCACTGGGGAAGGGAATGAGTGGGACTCTCTCCCAGCACGGTTGGTGCATGCTGGGCCAGCCCCAGCCCCAGCCTGTCCCCCCATGTCCCCCCACGTCCCTGGGCACACAGGCCGTGTGCCAGCCGAGTGTCAACACCACCAGCCGACCAGGAACAACCTGCCTCAACATTGCTTTGCACTCCTGGCTGGAGCAATCCGTACTTTGCACCATACACTGTGTCTCAAACCCTTCTGCAAACATTAAAATCCGATCCCTTGGCAGGCACCGGCCCCTCCGCCGCAGTGACAGAACCGGCTGTGGCACCGGCTGGTGGCAGGGCCACCGTCCCCCTGTGCCCCCTGAGAGAGCAGCGATGGCCAGAGCATCCCACAAAGAGAGAGATGACCAGATGGCAGAGCTGCAGCTCCGCTCCTCTGTGGGGAAACTGAGATTCCCATGGCCACCGTGACTTTTCCAGCCTGTTCTCCAGGTGCTGAGCCAAGCAGAGCACTCGCACCTGGCCACCACACATGTCTGCAGTGTCACACACGAGCAGGGAGCTCCAGGCAAGGGGTCACCACCACAGGACTGCCAGGAAATCGCTCCCGCTTGGGCTGCGACAGCTCAATGGTGGGAAGTGCCCGAATTCCCACTGCAAGGAGGCCCTGACGTCACGCCCCTGAGGTGGCTTTGTCAGGGGTATCAATGCAAGGCTGGCTCTCTCATTATTCCCAAAGCTTGCACCACCCCCTGTCCCTCTCCCTTCCTGTCTGGCTGGAGTGGAAATCCCAGGAGCTCTGCCACCGTCACCGAGCTCCTGACCCACCTGAGAGTGGGGGGACACCCAGAAATAACATCCATACCCCCAAATCCAGCCCTGGGCACCCCTGCCCTGGGACAAGAGGGCTCTGCCCCTCTCCCTGCATTCCTCTCCCAGGGAACTGGCCCCTTCCCAGCAGCTGGGGCAGCTCGTGGTGCGTCTCCCAGCACTGATACACATCTTTTGGGTTCTGCTTTCTCCTCCACCACCCCCCCTCGGCTCCTGGCGGGGCGTTCCAGCCCCACATCAAAGCCAGCAGCACACTGAGCCTTTCCCACAGCACAGCATCCCCGTGTCCCAGGCTGGTGAGGGGACACTGCTGTCCCCCGGAGCTCAGCCCAGCACCACGAGCCCAAGGTGAGCCCCCAGAGCAGCCAGGACGGCGCAGGAAGGCAGCTGGATGCCTGCCCAGAGCCTCAGGAGCTTCCTCCGGAGCCTCTCCCCAGCTGCCTCCGAAGGAACCAGCTCCAGGCTTCCCGTGGCCCCTGCCACCACCAGGAGCCCACGCTGGGCAGCAGGATTTGAGCTAAATCCCCTAAAAACAGCAGCAGCAGGGTGTGAATTCCCGCAGAGCACCTCTGACGCCCCGATACCTGCACAAAAACCTACAGACCCTGTGAGACTCCAACAGACACCTCACCCCAAACCCAACCCAGAGCTGCAGGGGCGAAGTTAAACTGTGACTAAGGGACACCACGGTAGCTGGAAAGCCTAAACATTCCAAAATCCGGCTTGGAGGAGAATCTGTGGCACTGTCCTGGGGGTGCTACCATGAAATGGTGGGGGACCACCCCACCGAGCTCAGGGCAGGGCTGGGAGCACGGCACAGGGCACACACCCTGGCAGTGTCACAGCCGCCCACGCCAGGGGCGTTTTGCACCAGCTGCCAGAGGGATTTGGCAGTGCAACACCCGAACTCGCACTGTGCAGCAGGACAGGAGCTCAGCTCACCGAGCTGCCAAAACACACATCCTGCAGGTGAGGAACCCCCGGGTGAAGCATCTCACCGACACCCAGAGGTGCAAATAGAGCCAGGGAAGGGCAGGAGCAGAGCTGGGGGTTCACCCCTCGCCGCAGGCTGCCGAGCACACGGGGAGGAGGAGCTGCTGCTCACGGCTGACTCACAGTATCGTTCTGGGAGAAGAACTACAGGAGCTATTGTGGGCCCTTCCCTTCCACACCCAGCCCACAACAGGCAAACAGGTTGTTCCACATCCCTCCCATCCCAACCGGCACCACGGCAGCCAGCTGCCCCTCCAGAAGGTGAAGCAGTGGGAACTCAGCTCTCAGGAGTTGGCTTTGGCGCTGGCAGAGACTAAAGGTTCTTTTTTTCCCCCACTCTCAAGCAAGATATGTGCCATTTTTAATAAAAATGTATTAATCAAGGAGACAAATTGCTCAGAGACAGAATGTGTTGGTGCTCGGGCAGGGCTGGAGCAGCCCAGGCTGACCTGCAAGGGCAGCAGGACAGTGGCCATGGGACCATCCCCCACCAGCCACAGCATCACCCACCAGTACCATCATGGCTGTGCCAGCTCCTGGGGTCAGGGCTTGGGCACATCCCCTAAAAACCAGCCAGCAACAACCCTGCTCACACAGCACCTCAGTGCTGGAGCCCTGATGCAGCCAGATTCAAGGCAAAAGCAGGTGTGGGTAGATGTGGCACTTGGGGACACGGTTTAATGGTGGACTCGGGTCAACGGCTGGGCTCATGAGCTCGAGGGCTTTTCCAACCTCAACAATTCCACTGAGAACTTCTGCAATCGCCTTCCTCTTCCCTCCCAGCAGCACACGGTGAGCCAGGCTCACAGACCCAGCACGGAGCAGCACTGCCAGCCCGGCACCGCACCCGGACGGGGCTCTGACTGCAGGAGCGCCGACATTCCGTGTGGCAGTGGGGAAGATCCGCGTGCAGCGGGAAGGAGACGAGTGTGGGGAAACAATCAGCTTCTCCACGCTGACTCATCTCTTTCCTCTTCACAACGGTTTGGTTTCGCTGCTGCCAGCCCCAGAGGACTGGGCGATGTGTTGATAATTCATCAGCGACTCGTCAGCGCTACGAGCTCAGCACTGCTCCAGCCCCTGTTCCAGCCCTGCCTGGCACAGCTCGAGCCATTTTTCATTTGTTTAGTAAGAGACTCAGGTGAAGGGAAAAGCAGAAGCTTCCCAAGGCTTGGGTTCCCAGTTCCCAGCTCCCTCAGGCTGGGCAGATTCCTTTGACACTCTCACCAGGGATACATCAGAGACTGCGATGTTCCGTGCCCCCCACAGCCCCCCGGGTGGGGCCAACCCTGGATCTGCACCAGGATGCACAGACCAGTGAGTCCCCAGTGCCCAAGGGCTCTGGCAGGAGTTGAACTGGTTAATTAGCGCAGGAGAACACACCTCACACTGCCCAGCCTGGCCCCATATGATCCGACTGCTCCGCCAGTTCCAGAGGGGAAGCAAACACCCCCAGGGGCTGGAGCTGGCCACACGCCCCACCAAAACCCTCCTCAAACCTGCTAAACTCATCCCATCACTGATGGATGGCAGAAACCAGCCCATGGATACGCTGGAAACCAGCCCATGGACACAGGACCCCTCCATTCCCCCAAAAGGACGGAGCATCCCTGCAGGATCCTTCCCAGGCACAGCGCCAGGGCACAGAGCAGGTGGGAATCCTGGAAGTTGTCACCAGCACCAGGGAAGGTGAAACCCAGACGTTACACACATCTGCCACACGTTGGGAGCCCCAGCCAGGCCACATGGTCCCCACAGATGCTCATTTACAGCCCTGCACCAGCACTACCAAACACAGGTTGGTGAGAACGAGCCTTGGCTGGCTGCTCTCATGGGAGGGATGGAGGCTGTGAAAAAGCCCTGTCCCGAGGCAGCACAAGGCTTTGAGAGGACTCTCTTTTATTTCTGCACCCTCAGCAAGCCCATTCCTGCAGCTTCCTTCCTTCCACCAGCACCAAGTTGTCACCCACAAGGTGTTAAGTGCATTGTTAAGCCTAAATTTAAATTTAAAGGATCGGGAAAAAAAGATCACAGCTCCCAGCACGGAGCTCACCTCCGAGGCAGAGGGACATCACTGCAGGGACTCTCTGCCACATATCACAGGAAAATATTTCTGGAGTTCTGTGCCATCCTGGGCACTGCTCTGAGTGGTTCCCAGTGGACACCAGCAGCTCTGTTGGTCCCAAACCACACACAGGCACCGCCAGCTTCAGCAGTCCCTCATCCCACTCGGAGCATCGGCCGACCTTTGGCACCTGTGGGATCTATATCTGCTGCTGCAGGAAGCATCTACCCAAAACAACCACAAATCCAATTAACAGATTAATCCCTGTTTCCAGAGGATCCGGTGCAGCACAAAGCCTCCGAACTGTTGGGAGCTGGGACAGACCTGAGCTGCAGGGGAGAGCCTGAACGCAGGGATGCCCCTGGACCCCTGGAAGTGTCCAAGACCAGGCTGGACAGGGTTTGGAGAAAGCTGGGATAGTGGAAAGTGTCCCTGCCCACGTCAGGGGGTGGAACTGGATGAGCTGTAAAGTCTCGCCCCATCCAAGCCTTGAAGGTTACACCGGTCCTGATTTTATTATGGAAATAAAAAGCCATTATGTGCCAGGGTTGCCTTTCAGCTCAACAATGGCCGAGTAATTACTGCCTGTGCTGCCCTTTCACAGCCTGGTGTATCACCCAGAGCAGCTTCACTCACTCAAGGACCTTCCAGAAACAACTGCTGAGCAAAACCCTCCTCCAGCCCTGGGGGTGTTCCCTGCAGGTGCTGCTCGGCAGAGCATCCCGGGGGAAATATCTCCATCTCCGCGCACCAGGAGAAGAAAACCCCTTTCCATGACTTTGTCATAGCCTAGTTTTCACGAAGGACAAAAGAAACGACATTTTGAGCAGCATCCAAGGGACCTAAGCAGGAGCTGGACAGGAGCCAAAGTCACCTGAGGACTCTTCCATGAGGCTGGAGCTTCTTGGCAGGGGCTACAAACCATTGCAGGATCGAGCCAGGAACAAACCTCCCCTGGTCAGACACATCCTCCCCACACCAGCTCATCTTCCCTGAAATCACTGCCACAGCCACCGAGGAGGTGAAGAACAGCCCAAGGAGCCTCTCGCCAGGGGCACAGATCTGATCCCAAATGCCAGGGACTGGCCAGCAGGGAATTGCACAGAGCAAACCAACCCTTCTGCTGCTCCAGGACAGACTCTCAGAGCATCCCTGTGCTTAAGAACACCCCAAAGCCCCAAGAGTGCACACCCCAAACCTCGGCAGTGGGGTGCAGACAGGCCCCACCAGACGCTTGCACCCAAAAACTCAACCCCCAGAGCCGATTACAGCTCAGGCGCGTTATTACCGCCGCTTTTCCATTCCCACACAGGATTATCCCGTCTACACACAGCTCCTAAAATCTGATGGGGAATTTAGAAAAAATGCACGGTGCTAAGCAGCCCCATGGACAGCCAGGACCCGAGCCCAGAGCAGAGCTGCAGAGAGCTCCGTGTTCCATCAGACAAACCTGCAGCACCGCTGCCATCAGAGAGCTGGGACACCTCCTGTCCCAGAAAGGACATCAGGAAAGAGAGGGTTTTGGAGGAAAAAGAAGTATCTCAGTTTTTGTTTTTTTTTTCCATGGAGGCTGGAAACATGAGCTGCAGTCCTGACTGGAGCATCCCATGGTCCTGCCTGACATCTTGAAGTGGTTTTTTCCCTAAAACTCCTGGAAGAAAATCCCACTCAGGGAGCGAGCTGCAGGGCACAACATTAATGGAAGCAGCACTTAAGCAAATCCCTGTTTACTGTTCTAAAATGAATTCCCCATCCCTGGAGTGTCCGAGGCCAGGTTGGATGGGGCTTGGAGCACCCTGGAGTAGTGGAAAGTGTCCAGTCCATGGCAGGGGGGGGACTGGATGGCCTTTAAGATCCCTTCCAGCCCAAACCAGCTTGTGATCCTCTGAAATAATCCAGAGCTCCTTTCCGGCACTATCAACATTCCCAGCCCAGGGAGAGATAAGGTAAAGGTGTTCCCAGGAAAAGCTGCACCTTCGGGAGCACAGCCCCACTCCAGAACATTTCTCAGCCCCTGTTTACACATCTGCTGGGAGGGGTTTGAGTCCCAGCTGTTATCAGCTCCACTGAGCTGCAGCCAGAAATTTTATCTCAACTTTCTCCTGCTCGGCGCAGCTGCCACAGCAAATATCAGCAGGATCAACAGAGCACGAGGCTGAGGAGCAGCCGGAGCTGCCAGGAGCCTCCCTGGGATGTGTCCACACCGAGAGGGGAAGGAGCAGTGATTTGGAAACATTTTAAACCCCAAAATACCCGAGCCACACATGTGGAGACAGCACTAAGGACATCAATCGTTGTCGTTCAGTGAGGAACCAGGACCAGAAGTCCCCAAATTCAGGTTTTAAGTGTGAGCAAACCTGGAGCTGCTCTGAAGGGCTGGTAGGGTGGGGGCCCCAAGCTCCTGCCCCCAGATAAGGCTGCCCCAAACCTCCCCTTCCAGGAGGGCAGAGCTGGGGTGTCCCTGAGCCCCACAGAGGCAGCTCCTCGCAGGCTCTGCTCAGCCCTCGCAGCGCCGCGTCGCACACAGGGCTCTTTGTTTTATTTATTAAACAGAAGCAGATTGCTCCAGGCAGCTTTAATCCACGACTCGGTTTCCATAGACACTTACTGCTTTCCCAGCACAATTCCGAGGCAGCAGCAGGGCTGGGGGGGAGCGGGGTCTGACACCAAATCCAGAGCCCAGGGGCTGCTCCCCAATTCCTTCAGCCTTTAGAGTCGTTTCAGCTCAACCTCTCTGTTAATTGCCTGCCCCGGAGAGATGCTTTAATGAGCACTTTGCCATCGCCGCTGAGCCAGAGCTGCGGGAGGGATGGGGGGAGGAGGAGGAGGAGAAGAAGAAGGAGGAGGAGGAGGGGTTCACCTGGGACTGCACAGGCAACGAGACCAAAGCCCATTTCACTCCACGAGAGCCTTAACAAGGCTGCAGCATCCCGGGGGGAGCTGGCAGAGTCACCTCGAACCGTGGGGGGAGCTGGGAGGGTCACCTCGAACCACGGCTGCAAGGAGGGAGAGCACAGGAGCCACGTCCGGGCAATGGGGAGACTGGAAAAGCAGCTCCCGAAGGATTTACCGGAGAAATAAGTGTGAGGAAGGGAAAGGAGGCTCCGAGCGTCACAGCTCGTGACGTTTGCCATCGATTGAGCAAACACAAGGCACCAGCAGTGGGCACAGTGAGGCTCCAGCAGGGCAGAGCTGCTGCACCCAGGGCACAATCCCAGCCGTGGGGTGACCTCCAGCAGCACAGCCCTGCCCCAGCGCAGCCAACACTGCTCCTTCCCCACATTCCTCCTCTCCCCTTCCCCTCCAGAGGCCTCTGATGGGCAGCAATGCCCCAGCTTCTCCTTTGCAAAGGAAGACAGAACCACCACAAAGCTGCTCCCCAAAACACCACGAGCCAAACTCCTGACACAGAGAATATCAGGGGGCTTTCCAAACTAAATGAACAGTAAATGCAGAGACACTTCTGCCATCGAGACAAGGCAGGATCAGCTCCACACTAAGCTTGTTCTCCCCAGCAACACCAAAGATCTGTTTCATTCCTGGGCTGGGAATCTGCAGCTCCATTTAGCAGCAAACTGGGGACTTACCCAATTCTTTTGATCCTTGGCTTTCACTGGCCAGCTCTCCCATCTTCACCAGAGCATCAAAGTACCCTTTTGCTGCGTATGTCATACCTAAAAAGCATCCAAAAATGGAGGTTATATTCTCCTTAATGGCTGCTGGAACTTCTGGGGCACTGAGGAGATGCTAGACACTAAAATAGGTATTACCTCAAAGGGCTTAGCCCCACGGGGAGGGACCACACAACAAACAGAGGAAAAGGGAGCACAGAAAGCTGGAGCAGGGAGATTACAGGGTAATTTAGGATTAAAAAAGGTACGTGCAGGAGTGTGGTGGTTTGCATTGCAGCGCAAGCATCAGGCTGCTAATGCTGCTCAGAGAAATCACTGCGGAATAATTGAATATCACAGACTTTCATTATAGTTCAGCCTTGTTTGTTGACATTCCAGCTACACACTTGACTCTAATCAGATAAGCAGGGGGTTTCCTCTAATCACAGAACACGCTGTACAGCCCCAGCTCCAGCCTTCCAACGCTGCCTCTGCTCCGGCTCCTGGGTTTGGCACTTCCCCCAGCTGCCCCCCAGCTCGGGGATCGGAGGGGAAGGATGACCCAAGCCAAGTTAAAAATTACAGGAAGATCTTTGGCTCCGAAGCGTTTTCACAGCAGGGATGTGGGAAAAACACAAAGCCAGCGATCACACGGGTTATCCCAAAAGCCACGGCTGGTGGGATAGGACAGCACGGGATAAACAGATCCACCTCCCAGGTAATTAAATCTGAGCTATCAGTTGAATATTTCAGAAGAATAAATAAAAAAACACAGTCCCAAGGGCAACCTCCTTTCCCTGTCAGCTTCTGCCCCTTTCCCTGCTGCCGGGGGGAACCAGCAGGGAAAATCACCCCCAAATCATGAACCCCTACTCTGCTGGCATCCCTAGGAGCTGCTGGAAAGGCTGCTGCTCCTGAGGGTGCACAGTGCCCCTTCCCTGGGGATCAGAGTCCGCAGCCTGGGGCAGTGGACCGGGGCGGACGGGCGCTTGCCCTGTCACGGCTGGGTGAGCCATTAAATCCCAGTTTAAACCAGTGCCCAGCGCTGGCAGGACGCAGTGTCCGGGGCAGGAAAGGCACCTGGGAACAGGGGGAGGGATTAGAGATCCTCATGGAAACAGCCGCGAGCCTCGTTTGACTTGTGGGAAAGAAAAGGTGCTCCAGGCAGGAGCGGGAGCAGCGATCCTTCCCAAAGGTCGGATCCCAAAGCTCGGCACTTAAGAACATGAGACGCCAAAGTATTTTTCCCCCGCTGGCTGAAGATGATGACAGGCTCTCCCCCACGGGCATTTTCACTGGGATTATTAAAAAAATAAAATCCAGGAGACACGTGCAGCTCGGAAGGGAGCGGAGCCCTCACTGGAAAAACACAGTTCTGGGTTGAGCAAAGCTTAAACCTCCTCAAAACGCAGCTGAGGAGGGCCCAGGCAGTGCACAAAGCCAGTTTAAGTCAAAATAGTCCATTCTGGGGTTTAATCAATTCCTAGTTTCCTTTTGATCATTTAAATCTACACCTCCCTAATGGCTCCCAATAGGATCCTGCATTCCCAATCAAGAGCTGCCATCAAGACTTTCGGGCTTTTCCCTTCTCTTCATTCTTCTGGGCAATTTAAACATTTCAACAGCACCTCTTTAAACAGAGCTTAAAATCTTAATTCTCAATATTTTAAACAAACATTTAAAGATGAACTGCTTGGAGATGTGTTTTGTTATCCTGCTGCCTCCCAACATTTTCTCCCTGGAATCCCTCCCACCTCCACAGCCTTGCACATCCCAAAATGGCCCAGGAACCATCCTGCCAGCTCCCTCCCCACGGGAACAAAGAACTTTTCAACAAAACCCCGAAGATTTTCAACAAAAAACAAAGGTTTTCCATCTTTTCCCCTCCCCAGTCTGGCAGCACCCAGCATTCCAGCAGTGCAATGTCACTTACTTGCTAAGGCTTTTTCATAGGTCTTCCCCATAGAAATGAAATTCCTGAGGCTGGGATTGAACTGCTCCATGATCGTCTAAAGGGAAGAGAACATCGTTGGGATTAGCAGGGATGGCAGGAAATGGATTGAACAGCTCCATGCTCAACTCTGTGCTGATAAACACAAAAAAGAGTGAAAAAAAATCCTCCCAGCTCCCCGGAAGATGCCCCAGGATCCTCCCTCATCCTGCAGCTTTACTGAGGAACACCAAGCTGGGTTTGAGTGCTGTGAGGGGCTCTGCAGTGCCACAGCACAAGATGCTTCTCCAGAAGAGGAAAATGAACACCCCAACCAGAAAGTTATCAAATATGGCAAAAAAAAACCATAATAACAACTGTAAGTGGCTGTTTGGTGGAAGCACCGACCCTCAGGCCAACCAGGGAGGTGTCCCAAGATCTGAGGGATGGTGATGTCCCACTCCTGGGGTGGCCACGGAGAGCAGCACCACCACAGACAAGCAGGAAGGGCTGAGGAGCAGAATTCCAAATGTGCACCAGGAGTGAGCCAGAGCAACGCCACCAGCACCCCTGAGCTGTGCCAGCCACGTGCCAGGAGTGACACCTGGGTCCCTCAGCCCTCGGGGGCACTTCCCACCTGCCCAGAAAGGGCAGGGGTGAACCTGGGCAGCGCCGTCTGAGCTTTTCCTGCCTCGCTCCAAGGTCCTTCGTTAAGATGGGGGAAGGAATAATCGGATCAGGGAGAAGAAGGGCTCTTTTGTGCTTGGCCCCGCAGCCACAGCCCTCCCTGCCAGGGCCCTCACCCCGACACCGATCCCAGCTGAGCCCTGGGAGAGGCACAACCTCCATTCTCTCCTGGGAATCCTCCGGACTCAGCCCAGGTCCAGCCCTGGAGCTGATCCCAATCCCCTGCCCCACCCTGGGGACACCCTCCCACCCAGGTGCCACCAGGAAATGGAGCTCAGTGCCTGAATGTCCCTGAGCAGGGATGCACCAGGGGCATTCCCATGGGGAGCAGGGGCTCTGCACCCCCAGGCTGCTGGCACTGTCCCACCCTGGGCAGGGGAGGGAAGACAGGCAGACACTTACAGGGAATAAGCTGATTAAGCATCTGTCACCTCATCTGAGGCTGGCCAAACACTATAAAGCTCATTTTCTGCCTGAGGCATTTTTATCCCAGTTCCTGCTGCCTGGCCCTTGAGTCTGACAGCTGAATTTTCTCCACACGTATGCAGGGCTCAGCCGGAGCCTTCTCGGCTCCAAACATCCCTTTCTGGGTCTCTGTGGGCAGCACACCCTGTGTGGGGCACCCATCGGGGTGGTGGCAACCCCCCAGTGCCGGTATTTCAGGAGAAATCCCATTAATTCTCCCAGGCAGGTGGGAGCAGCAGGCTGAGGATGGCTGCAATGTCCCCAAAGCCTGTCCCCAGCAGCTCCCAGGTCCTCACAGCTCCAGCCACAACTGCAAAGGGCAGAAGTTGATTGACGAGGCTAACGAGGAGCTGCCCTGCTAATTAAGGCTGCAGACCAACATCTCTGGGCCCCTGGAAGCTGTTTTGGGGCAGCTCAGAGCAGTCTGGTGGATGTGCTGAGCTTGAAAGGAGAAAATGAACCTGTAGCAACAAGCCAGGTGTTCTCCAACGTGTAGGAGACAATTGCACAGGAGTTAATTACCACTGACGAGGATTGCTCCATCCTGCCCACATCACGTTTAACTCCAGTCAAAAACCTCCCTGGGTTATCCCACAGAGTGGCAGAGGCGTGGGACCACTGCCCATTGCAGGGACAGTGACACATCCTTGCTGCCCACGGCAGGGACAGGGACAATTCCCCCTGTCCACAGCAGGGACAGGGACACGTCCCCAGCTCTGGCAGATCCCCAGCTCCAGCCTCCACCACACTCAAGCTCAGCCTGAGCACTCGGAGGCTGAACAATATTTGAGCAGCAGAAATGTTGGCAGAATTTCTGCAGGGAGGAGATTTTTTTCGGCGGTTTGCAGGTTCAGAGCAGTGTTTGTGTACGTGGATGTGCACAGGGATATGTAAATAGTGTGATTTTCTCAGCAGTGCCCGTGTAAACACATCGCGTCCTGAGCATGAAACTGCGGGAATTAATGATGGAACACGATCCCCAGACAAAGCTTCATCCGAAATTCAGCACATCTTCCCCAAACCAGAGGGAATCGAAGCACAACCCAACCCTGGCACCACTCAGGGCAGGTCCTGCTCCCCCACTGATCCGTGAGAGACATTTTAAAGCAACAAATAAAGAGATAAAATCCCCCAAAGGGTCTCATGGACTGGCTGAGGAGCGGGAAGGTGACTCTGCGCTGGCCAAATAAAATTCACCAACCCCCAGGAGGAAGTTTGTTGAAAGTGAATGTTTTTAAAACATTGTCTGGAGCCTCCAACAAAAACAGCCTGGCAGGATGAGAGCGGTGAAAAGGGCTCCTCACTCCAGAGATAAAAATAGCCTTTTCCAAGCCTTCCTCTCACTCCCAGGGTGGGAAGGGAAGGTGACTCCAAAGCTTTTGCACCCCCCCCCCCCCATCCAGGTGAGAGGCTGAGACCTTGCCAAGGAGAAACACTGGAAAATGGGCAGCTTTGGCCATGGAATGGCTCAACAGCATCACCCCTCACACCCAGGGGTGTGCTGGAGCTGCTCCCATCACAACATGGGGGTCATCCCCCTCCATGGGGGCCGAGGGGCTCTGGCAGGGCTGTCGCCCCGCAGGAGAGGTGAATCCAGGTTTGCAGGACAGGGACAGCAAAGCAAATATTCAGCAACATTGTGGCCATGAAAGCAAATCTCATTCTCCCCAGATTTTGCCCCCTCAGCAGCACCCACAAGTTGTTTGCCTTCCACGGGCTGCCTGGGCAGAGTTCAGAAAAACACAGACACAAAACCTGGCAGCCAAGGGTTGAAAGGGCTTTGCTTTGTTCCACTGCGCTGAATTCCCTGGGTAATACCACTCAGCTCTCCGGGATTGGCACGGCTTTATTCAGCTGCCAAAAATGAAACTAATGCAAAGCACAAGGTCTCCAGGACACAGCCCTGCTTGGTGGGGGAAGAGGTGACACAAAACAAGGTCTCTTTTCTCCCCTCCGAGCATAGTCCAGCTACAGCCAGGATGCTCCAATCCCATAAGAGTCAGCCCGTAAGGAAAAGTTTAGAATCATGGAAAAGAATAAAATATCCCAAACTGGAAGGAGCCCACAAGGATCATGGAAGTCCAGCTCCTAAATTCTAAGTTTATGTCCTACCCAAGCTGGAAGTGGAGGTAGCTCAGGGTTCTGCTGCACAGGAAAGTCCTGCACAGCACCTGATGCTCTGAACACATCCCTGGGAATGCTCCAAAACCACACGGATGTGGCACTTGGGGACTTTGTGGTGGCATTGGCAGTGCTGAGGGCTCTCTGATGGTCCCAAAGAGCTTTTCCAATCTTCTTAAGGATTTTATGGCTCCCTGCAGGACTGACACTGCACAGGGAGCTGGGCCCAGCCTGGCACCCACAGCTTTCCTGGCCATGACAAGCAGGAGGGGCAGCACCAGGGGACTGTCCCCTGCCACTGTCACACTGCAGAAGCAGCTCAGCTCTAAGGAAGTTTTGTCTCTAAATGGGTCAGCCCTGCTCCAGGAGCACCTTCATCATTTCAGTATCAATATTTAATGCCCAGCAAAGCCCAGCGCTGCCTCCTCCATCACAGCTTGTCCTGCCCAGCGCCATCAGGAGCAGCCCTGGAGGTTTCAAGAGCCAAGTTTCTGTCAAGAAGGAGCCCAGATGGACAGGCAAAACCAGGGAACGGAACAGTCCCCATCTAAAGGCATTTAGTTTCGCCTGGCTGTCATTCCAGAGGATGAGGAGACCCAAGTTTCAGGGCACGAGCTCTGAACATCTTTGTATCACGGTCTGGGTTTGAAGGGAACTGGGATGAGGATCCACAGGGGCCCAGAGCACCCCAGCACTCTGGGAACACCTCTCAGTACCCACCAGCGGCCACACCAGCAAGGCAGGGCCATCCTCAAGTCCCCAGGGTTGGGATCTCCACTGAGGAGCCAGAAGGGTCCCCCCAGTCCCCTCCCCACAGATGTGGCACCGAGGGGCTCGATGGCCCCAGGCTCTGTCTGGAGGAGCTCAGAGCAGGAGCCGTCAGCCCTGTGCCCTGCCCTGCAACACGAGCAGCACCACTGAAACCTTAACCACGAGCAGGATCAGCACAACAAAGCACTGAAGGCAAAGCCAGCGGCTGCCTCCATCCCAGGGAGCTCCGGCAGGAGCTGCGGCAGCACCGGGAGCAGTTTGGGACACCTCCGGCAAGACGGGAGCTGCTGCTTTCTAACACCTCATAATCCACGTGTCTGCAGGTGTCCTATCTCCAGGGAGGCCAGGAATGCTCTCCCAGTCTGCAGGCAAGGGGGATGGAGCAGCATTCCCACCCCAGAGCCCCTGGCAGTGCCAGAGCCAAGCCCACCGCGGAGCCTTGGCAGTGCCGATCGCAGCAGTGGCACCAATCCCTGGGATGCCCCGGGATGCTCAGAGCCCCCGGGCTGCAGACAACAGATTTCCCATGTCTGGGCTGTGGGAAGCCTCAAGGCAGGGAGCAGAGACAGCAGGGAGCACAGGGCACGGAATTTGGGGTGGCACAGGCTGGCTCCTTCCTCCTCTGCCACACACACGGTCCCTCCCCTGCCAAACACTCCAAACCAGCCACGATTTCCCTCCTGAACCACTTGAGGAAGAATCGCTTCCGTCCCTCTGGACCTGGAGAAAAGGAGGCAGAGGCTGTGATAGCACAGGAACATTGATTAGAGCTGATGGGGAGCAAAGGACCATCAGGGATTCTGTCCACGTTTCTGCATGACAATTCAGCTTTGAGTTCGGGGTGCTGTTAAGCAAACACCTCTTCAAACGCGGAGCTACTCGCACACCATTGCAAACCCATCTTCCGCATGAAAAAATGGCTTTAAAATGAAATGGAGGTTGGGCTGTAAACGGCAATAATCTCATCTGGCAGGAGGAGACAGATCTGTCTTCGGGGGAAGGAAGAATTGCCAGTCCCTGCTTTCGGCAAAAAGACAATCCGGAGCAAGGGATGAGCTGGGAATGGGGAGGGAGCAGAAGGAACTGCCCATCCTCACACCCAGCCCGGCACCCCCAGCCCTGGGGCTCACAGCAGAGCCCAGCCCGGCAGCTGTGCCGCTACTCCGGGGTCCTGGGAGTGAATCAGCACCAGGGAAGGTGGGATTACGTTGGCGGAAGGTGCCAGCAGCCTCCGTCTCCCTCTGTAATTACTCCCCGTGTGTAGGCAGCTGCCTGTAGTGGCAGCATCGGCTCGGGGGCGGCTGACAGCTCCTCCACCAGCTCATTAGCACAGTCACTCCGAGGGTGAGGGCTGCTTCTGGAAAACGATGACAATGGGCTTCCCGAGCAGAACGCCTCGGGAAAGCCTGCGCGGGAGAGGGTGCCTGGCATGGGGAGCTGCTGCTCCCGCTCCAGACCCTGCGGGGAACGCGCCCTACGCCAGTGCCGCTGCTCCAAAACCCCGGTGGGACAGCAGCCACAGCAGGAGGCAAAGCGAGGGTCAGTCGCCCACCCTGGACCCCCACAGAGGGGTATTGCCTCCTGCCCGTAGCAGTGTTCAAGCTCCTGCACAGGCCAGGGAAGCATGGGCCAAAAAAATACCCAAGTAATGGGGACTGAAGCACTGGGACTGGTTTTGGGTTCAGAGACTCCAGTGCTTGAGGAGATCCAGAAGATCTCAGGCCCTGAGGTCCCAATGGTCACGCTGGGCTCAGGGGTGGCCGAAGTCCTCAATGGAACAGGGACACGCCAGGTTCTTGCAGGCACAACATGCCACACATCTCCAGAGGCCAAGAAAAGCATTGTTGGCTTCAGAGGAGACTTTGTTCACCACAGGGAACACAAACAGAGTCAGGACCATCCTCCTCCAGCTCCCAGCACCAAGACCTTGATTTTGGGTAAACCCATGAGATCTCCACCAGTTCCATCTTCTCATTCCCTACGCCTGGCTGCTCCCACTGAAATCCCAAGAAACTGAAGCGTTCGCCAACTGATGGAGACCTGTGAACTCCTCCCAAGCCCATCTCTGGCTGTTGGGGCCAAGGCACCCCATGTACCCTCTGCCCTTGGCTCAGCCAGGTGCTGACGGAGCCAGCACAGCCGCTCGCTCCGGGCCAAGGGCTCCAGCAAGAAAAGAGCAGTCCAGCACTCGCCCTTCACCTCTCGTTTTTTGGGCGGATGGACTCCACTTGACTGCACGTGCTGGGACGGCATAAACTGCCCCGTGCACTCCTGAAGGGCCGTGCCCGGCGAGATGGTGACCTGCTCTCCAAACCTGTCATTAGCCCCATGCTTCGAGGACAACACACCTCAAACAACAACTGAGTCACCGCACAGGCTGTCCCTGTCCCCAGCCCCAGCCGCTCTCGCCCTGTTTGCCCAGGCGGCTCCGGGCCGAGTGGTGCCACGCACAAACACCGGGAACACCCTCGGTGCCAGCTCTGCCCAAAACCAAGGACAGCCTCCATGGTGGCAAGTTTGGGTACATGAGCTGCCAGCGACGGAGCCCCAGAGGCCCCAGCCAAATACCACCAAGATTCAGAGTAGCCAAGATTTAGGGTGCCACAGCTCTGCCCGAACAGCTGTTACACCCCAGAATCGCCAAAAACAAGACTTCAAAACTTCACTACCTTGGTACTTTTCGTACTACATTCTTCTATCTGTTTTTTTTCCCTGCTCTGTGCTCCCAGGTAACTCAATCCAACCCCTTAAATCACAGGAAATCGTGCAAGCTTCCCAGTTTAACAAACGACATCCTGCGTTACATGTTAGGCTACAGCAGTTTTATTAGTCTTGGTCTCAAGACCCAGCAGAGCAGAAACCGCTTCCTTCGGGGGGAAATTAAACCACATAAATTATTGTATTTTCTCAGGACACCGGGAGCAGAGCAGAAAGGAAAAACTGAGAGATTCCTGAACTCCAAGAGATGAGGAAGGGTCTGATGGCTCTGGGTTGTACCAGAGCAGCGAGTGACGGCGGCGCGGGGCTGCCCCGCTCCAGGGTGATGCGGGGACAGCGCTGCCCACCCCGGGATCGGACATTCCCACGCGGGTCCCGGCGCCCGCGGATCCCCCCGGGAAGGCTGGAGGTGCCCGGGGAAGGCTCGGGGGTGCCCCTCGCCCCGTGCCCCGGGCTGGCGGGGCCCCGGCAGCCGCTGCCGCCCCGGCCGGCTCCGGGCACATCCCGGCGGCGCCTCCGCCCGCGCCCCGCGCTCCGCGCCCGCTCTGCCGCCGCGCGTCCCGGCGAGGGTAGCGATGGAAGGGGAAAACCAACCGCTAAAATAACTCGGATAACAGGAAAAGGCCGAGACGAGGCGTCGGGCACCTGTTGCGGACCCACCTTGTAGACATTCTCGGTGAGGCGGTGCACCTCCTCGGAGCGGGCCATGCCGGGCGGGCCGGGCAGCACCATGGGCGGCGGCGCGGGGTGCGGGGCGAGCGGGGCGGGCGGGCGGAGCCGGGCGCGGGCGCGGGGAAAGCGCGGAGCGGCGGCCGCGGTGCCTTTTATCAGCTCCCTGCGAACGTGCCCGCCCCGGCCAGCCCCGGCCCGCCCCGCACCGCCCCGGCCGGCGCCGCACCGCCCCGCACCGCCCCGCGGGGAGGAGCCGCTCCGGGCCGGGCTGTGCCGCGCTCCGCGCCCCGCGCCCCGACCGTGCGGGCTGCGAGTAGCGGGAGGGCTGCGAACCCCGCGGGGGAAGGAGGGATGTACCCCGCTGTTCCCCATCCCATCCCATCCCCATTCCCCGTGCCGTACCCCATTGCATAGCCCATTTCCATTCCGTGCCCGTCCTCCACCCCATTCCCCATCCCACACCCCTTACCGTGTGCCATAACATACCCTACACTGCTGCCGTACCTCTCCCCATAGCCCACCACCCCACACTATCCCCCTGCTTTACCCACCCTGTATTTATCTCACTGTGCCGCACATCCCTGAGCTGTCCCACACTCCAGCCCTTGCTGTACCCCACACTCCTAGGGCTGTACTCCATCCCCAGCTGCGCGGTGGGGTGTGGAAGGGGGAGGAGTAGTTGGAAAAGGAAGAGCAGCTGGTGGTTTATGGGGTGTTGAGAAAAAGGGTGCACATTGTTCAGGGAGGTGGGATGAGCTGCCAGCACAACGTATGGCTTGGGGTGCTCAGCCCAACAGAGACCAGCCCTGCCTGCCACCACTCTGTCCCCAGGCTGTCCCACCATCTGTCCCAGTCAGGAGAACCCAGATTCCCATGGGAGGCTCCTGCGGAGCTCCTGGCCATCAGGACAGGACATCCAAGCCATGGATCCTTGTCCTTCCCATCCCTCGGGCCAATGGCAGCGACTTTTGCCCAGGTCCTGCGGGACACAAGGACCATGTCCCAGAGCCAGTGTCCCCATTCCTGTTCCCTGCCTCACAGCCCTCCTCACAGGACGGCCACTCTCCGCAGGGTGGTCCATGGTTAAATGGAGTTTCACGGCCAGGCCATTCCCGCAGACTGAGCCTTCCTCTCTCTCCTCTCTGCTGTGAGAAGCAGTGAAACAGTTAAGCAGCTGAGCATGTTATTTTCCATCATCTCCATCAGTTCTGGGAACAAGGAGCCCAGGTCGATACCTTGGTCCCAAACCTCCCGTTGCTGTTTCCCTTCCTGCTCTCCCTCCCAGTCCCAGCAAGGACCAGGAGGGCACCGACAGAAGCCACTCCCTCCAGCTGCATTTGGGTCCCATTTTGGCTTCTCCCTCAGAGTTTCCACCCTCCTAAGCACAGCAAAGAATTTACAGCCCCTGAGAAGGGTTTTTCTCATGTTTCTGGAGTGACCAGTTAACCCTTTCCCACTGGGGCTTGAGAAAGGGGAGCAGCTGTAGGACCAGGGGGACTGGGAACAGGACTGTCCTGGGAGATGTTCCCAGGGGAATGCCTGGCTGTCTGCTTTGCTGCTGGGATGCCACGGTGCCACTTTCCCTTTCCATTCCTCTCCATCCCACATGGCCAGGCCATGGTCAGCTCTGTCGGGATGCCACTCCCTCAGCCAGACACCAGCACCTCGCTGCTTTCCAGTGTCTGTGAAGGATTCAGCATCAAGCATCCAGGAGTAGAGTGCCTCTCTCTGCATCTCCATCACCTTATTTTTAGTTACGTTATGTAAGTTCTTCGCTACGTCATGGATGTGGGGGGTTCTTGCATCTAATTCCAGTGTGACAGCCCAGCAATTCAAACAAGCTGTTCCTCTGGTGAGGAAGATAAAAGGATTTGTAATTTCTGATAATAAAAGAGGCCTTTTGGGACGACCCTCAGAGAATCTCTTGCATCTAGGCCTGCTCGCAGACAGCCGCTCCACTTTCTTCCCATGCTCTGCTTCTCCTTATCCCTTGGAATCTGAGTGCTGAAAACCTTTCTCCCTCATATCTCCCTGCTCCCAGAGAGGCACCATGGCTGGAAGCAGTCAGGGAATTCATTTCCTCACAGCCAGAACCACATGGAGCAAATTATCCTTGTCCCTGGCTCTTGCCATGTCACCAGCCCTTGGCTGGCAGCGGGCACCGGGGCTGCCCATGGCCCGGGAGCTGTGCCCGAGCCCGAGGCAGCGCTGCCTCCCCGCAGCACCCTGGGAATTCTCAACAGGAAAAACCTGCCGTTGCCTCGTGCCGTAGCATTTGCTTTGATTGCCTTTTATTTTTTTTTTTTTTCCCCCCTGGTTGTTGCTCGCTGCCTTTTTGTCAGGGTGATTCACTCCCCGGGGCTCGGCGGCAGCTGGAGCGTGCCCAGGGTAACCATGGTGCCAGAGTCCCCGTGGGTTACCTGAATCCCCGCCGCGCCTTCTCCGTGTGCCCTTTCGAGGGCGGGACCATCCTCTACGGGGGCAAAACCCCGTGGGTGCAGTGTGGGAAAGCACCACGCTGGACTGGGAACAGCGGTGGGATGAGCAGGCAGCGGCCCCGGAGCTGCCATCCCCGGAGCCATCCCTCCCCGGGGTGACGGCACAGCGGCACACGCGGCACCGGCCACCTCCAGCCCCGGGTGGAGTGAAGTTGCTGTGGCAACAATAACTTATGTAATCCACCCCGCTCGGCTGCAGGTGTGGGGAGGAAATTGTGCTATTTTCGAAGTTTCATTAGGTTCCTTATTAATTACCAGCGTGTCATCAAGCCAGCGCTCCCGGCCGGGTCACGCGCCCGGCACAGGGACCGAGGGTGGGGACGGGGCAGCGATGGCCGGGACAGTGATGGCAGTGCCAGTGAAAACCGAGGGCAGTGACAACTGAGGGCAGTGACGGCCAGGGCAGCAGTGGCTGGAGCAATGATGTCCGAGGGCAGTGACAGCAGCTGCACCGAGGGACAGTTCTGGCCGCCAGCCCCTCCATGTTCCCAGCTTGTGGACACTCTCCCTGATCCCGAAATGCCTCCCCCGTGGGTGCGGTGGCTGCCAGGGAGGGACACAGGAGGGAGGTGCTGCAGGGCAGCATAACTACCCAGGGAGGGGAACATGGCATTGCAGGGTCACCGAGAGCTGCCACCTCCTCAGGGCCTTGAGAAACCTCCGGTGACATGGAGAGAGGAGAAATAAAGGTGGGTTATAATCCCTCGTGCGTTTGAGTGGGATGTGTCACCGGCCGGGACAGAGAGGAGGAAGCAGAGGGACCATCATGGTCCCAGCACTGGTTTTTGCCATGGTCCCTGCAAACACGCTCAGAGTTTCCTAAGGAAGGTCCAACCCCACTGCTCCGAGCGGTCACTGGGTTCTCCTGGCACTGCCAGAGCAGGAGAGACCAGGCACGGAACGGGACCAGGCTGAAGCAGCTGCCTCCATCTCCATCTCCATCTCACCTGTTTGTCCACTCAGTCCCGCTGGCTCTCTGGCAGCCCTTGGCTCTCTGTTCGTCCTTTTCAGTATGTGCTGAAGGGGAAGGCTGAACCCACCCAGCCCTGCACAGCCTGGGCGGGGCAGGTGTGTACCGGAGTGTCACCGTGTTAATGAGATTCCCAGGAATCGCCTGTCCTGTGGTCCCGGGCAGATGGCTTCTCCATCGGAGCCCTGACATCACTGTGAGCCCTCCCTGTGCTGTGTCAGGAAGTTTTTATTTCGAAAATAACCTAAACGTGATTTTTCTGACATCTGGGGTCAATGGGGAATCAGCCAGGTGGGTTTGAGCCAAACCAAGCCCCTGCAAGCACAGGATGTGTTTTCCCTGAACACCTCACTCAGCTCTGTCTCCTGCCCACCTCAGATGGGCCCTCCTCAACCCTGGGCTGTGGAATGTGTCCCACGAGCTTTAAGTTCCAACCCAACCCATTCCATGACTCTTTCACTGTTGGTGCTGGTGGATCTTTTGAGAGTCAGGACTTGGAAGCTGTCCCTGGGCTGGAGACGTCCCATGTGTGCCAGCAGCTCCCAGCAGTTAAATCCCCCCGAGCGCCACCAGCAAACCGAGCAAAGCCATTTATTGGGGATTAGCCAAGGATGAACAATTCAGGCCCTTATTCTGTGGGGTGGAAGCTGCAGTGCTGGATCCAGCAATTCCCAATTCCTGCCTCACACTCGGGAGAGTGGGACCCACAAAGTGGGATGGGATGGGATGGGATGGGATGGGATGGGATGGGATGGGATGGGGTGGGGTGGGATGGGATGGGATGGGATGGGATGGGATGGGATGGGATGGGATGGGATGGGATGGGATGGGATGGGATGGGATGGGATGGGATGGGATGGGATGGTTTCACCAAGGGGGAAACTGAGGCACAGCAAAGTACCTGGTTCCTCATCATGCCCCATCAGCAGGGTTTCCCTAATCCCATTGGGAGCAGCACCTGAGCAAGACTCCCAGCAGTGCAAGCTGGGATTTGTGGACAGGGAGCTGCTCTGCTCCCTAATAATGACACATGTGTCACTCTCAGCCTCAGAACACATGGCTCTGCCCACAGTGAGGGCTGCAGAGCCTGGGGACTGGGTCTGATCCCTGGGGGCAATCATGGCAATCCCTAGTGGGACCCCAGGACCCCCCACGGCTGTGGGATGCAGGAGGCACGGAGGGGGTGGTTGGTCACTGTCTGGGACACTCCTGCTGCCAGCAGCACTCCTGGAGCTCGGCCCTGGCAACCTCTGCTTCCTGCATCCCAGCTGGGGGGACAGGGAACTGCCGCGTGTCCTCTGCGTGTCCCCCATGCCCTGTCCTGTGGAGTGCCACAGGCCAGGCTCCCTGAGCAGGGCCGCGGCGGCCGGAGCAGCCTCGGCCCTCTCGGGAGGCTCCTGCGGAGCGCAGGCACAAGGAGGAGCCGGAATGACGGAGCAAACAAGGAGTGGGTGGGAGAACAAAGCGCTGCGGATGCAGAGCTGTGGTGGGGCCTGGGAAGATGGAGGCACCGAGTGGGAACGAGGGATGCAGGGAGGCCGTGGCTGCTGGACAAGGGGAAAGGGCAGCAGGGCTGGCACTGGCCGTGGGACAGCCGGACACAGCCACGCTGTCATCCTTGGGATACTTGGGAGGGCACCACAACAAATGTGACCTCTGGCATGCCTGCTGGGAGCTGGGGGAGCAGAACTGTGTGCTCTGGAGGAGCCCCAAAATGCGCTGGGTCCCCCTCACTGCCTGGCTGGGGCACAGCCCGAGCCCCTGTCCCTCCTCGCCTGCCCCAGCGCCTGTTTCACAAGTGAGTAATGCTGAATTACAGCGCTAAGGAGCTCTCTGGGGATCCTTCGGAATAACAGGAATAGTTTATGCGATTTGCATAATTGGCATGATAGGATTTTGCATCACGTTGCTGAGCTCGGGGAAGCGTCCGGGGCAGAGCCGAGGTGCTGCTGGGGGCTGTGGGCACCTCTGGGAGCTGTGGGCACCTCTGGGAGCTGCCTTCCCCCCGCCCAGCCCTGCCTCGGAAGGACCAGCCGGTCACAGAGGGGTGGCAGAAGGGACAGGATCAGGTGCTTCTGCCATCACCTGCTCACATCCCCCCTTCTGTCCCTCAAGCTGACACTGGGCTGGTCACAGCCCCACAGCCGCCCTGGGCACTTTTGCCTGTCCTGTGGCCACTTCTGGCGGCTGTGGCAGCCCAGCCCAGCTCCCAGGGAACAGCAAAACGCTGGATCTCAGGCCTGAAGGATGTGACGCCAAATTCCCACTGCTGCTGTCCCAGCCCCAAGGCCACCCAGCTCCCTGCACAGCATCTCCAGCCGTTCCGCAGGGATGTGGCTCCTCCTGATTCAAAGCACAGCACAGCCCTGGGACTGGTCTCCACTCGTTTCCTCCTCTCGCTAATTAATCATGGAGTGTTGGGCTGTGGCTCCCCCAGCCCCCGAGCAGCCTGGCATTGCTCTGCTGTGCTGCCTGAGTGGCAGCCACGGGCTGGGGACACGGGCTGGGGACACGGGCTGGGGACGGCCATCATGAGGCAGTGTTGGCCCTCAGGGACAGCACTCGTGGCCACGGCTTCACCCACGACTTGAGGAGCCACATTCCATCGCAGGGCAGGGCAGCCAGGGCCGTTTGGGGCAGCAGAAGTGGTGACACGGGGACAACTGCCATCTCCCAGTGCTCCTGCCACCCATCCGCCGTGGGTCCTGCGTCCCCCAGGAGGTGGAATTCTGTCTCCTACGTCAGAGCAGGCCCTGCTGAGGCATTTCAGCCCCTGCCAAGCACCACCGTTCACTGGCAGCTCCTGTCTGGCACCACGAGCCAGCAAAGGTCACATTCCCGGCCGCGGCCGCGCCATGCTCGGACAGACCCGCTTTGTTCCCAGCGCTGCTCTAATTAGGAAATTGCGCTGATTTTTTTTTTTTCCCACAGTTGAACTATCAAAACTTGGGCTTGTTCCCTGCCAAAGACTCTTGTATCGCTCTGCTGGTGACTCAGCATGACACCAGGACACTGAAAATATGGAAAAGGGAAGGAGCCAGTGGTTGGTCCCCAGTGTGTCCGGGGGTTTGGCACTGCGAGGTTTGGGTGCAGAATGCAGTGGTGCCCCCAAGTGTGGGCAGCACCCAGACCCCTGGGACCCCCACGTGGAGCAGGGCAAACTCAGGGTGGGGATAATGAAGAGGAGGAAGAGGAGGAGGATGAAAGATCCTCACCAAATTGTGCCTGGTCCTGAGTCAGGGTTTGCCAGGAAGGGTGGGGGTCAAGGGACACAGTCAGGGGATTCCTCAGGGGTGGGAGCTGAGGGCTGCTGAGCGGGGACAGGGAGAGCCCCTGGGGCCTCTAAGCTCCTTGTGCCAAAAAGCAGAGGGACCCAGAGGAATGGCGCACAGATCCAACACCTCTGGGGTTCTCAGCTCGTTTTGTTTATCCATGGGTGTTCCTGGAAACAGTGGAGGCAGTGGAGCATGACAAAGTGTCAGGGGGTGCAGCCATGTCAGGGGTGCAGCTGCTCGGGGGCTGTGCAGCTGTTTGGGGGCTGTGCAGCTGTTTGGGGTACGCTGGCAGCCCCCCCTCCCGGCAGCGCTGTCATCCAGCTGTGTTGGCATAGAAACTGCCAGGGCTCTGCCACCGCCTCCCGTTACACAATTCCCTCAAAGCCGAGGGAAGAGGCTGCTGAGGAGGGGAGGCAGCTCCCGGCCTTTGCCCCAAGCCAGCCTCCTGTCAGCTCCTGGCACATGGAGGGGCTGGGGAAGGTCCAACACAGCCCCAGGGAGCTCTGCTGGTGCCCAGTGGCTCTGCTGCCTCCTGGACAACAGGGAACAGGATTCTATTTAAAGGCAGTGCTGCTTGCATAACGCTGGCAGGAATTCCTGCTCCCCCCCAGCCTCATCCTTTGCTCCCAGGGGTGCGGGATGTTGGGTGAAGGCTCTGTGCAGGCAGTGGTCCCAGCCGGGCAGATCCCATGGGATGAGGCAGTGTCCCCATGGAACAGGGACCGGCCCTGCAGAGAGGAGTAGGGAATGGGCAGCAACATCCCCCAGGAGAGCTCCTCGTTTCCCCCTTCCCCTGCACTGGAATCCCACATTGCCACACAAACCACGTTAAAGGCCACGGGGCAGGATCCGGCACTGAGCAGTGTGCTGGGAATAGCACAGAGATCCAGGAGCAGTGACGGCTCCTGGGAATGCTGAAACTCTCTGTCACTGTCACATCTGCTGTGCCTGCACGGGCAGGTTTGCCGTGGGCATCGTCCTCATTGCCGCAGCCAGAACCTCTCCAGAGGGGCCAGGGCTGTGCCAGAGCCAGGGGATCCAGGGAGGGCTCCGGGCGCTGTGGGGGCAACCGAGGCAGGAGCATGAGGTTTGTTCTTATTCTCCAGGGTTTAATTAACAACGAGCAGCACTGCCTCCACACTCCTCTAACTCAACATCTGGCCAACTCAAACACAGCTGGAAGAGCTCCGTGCGCAGCCCTCCCAGCGGGAGCTGGCTCCCACCCCGCTGCCACAGCTGAGGGGCACAGGGAGCGCTAATTAAACACTCCAAACTCGGCACAGCTGCTTTCCCAGGGCCGTGGGACCCCTGGCATTTCCCCCGGCAGGACGGGCCAGGGGGGCTGAGCTGCCACCAAGGGTCTGGCTGGCACAGGCAGGAGGGAGCCAGGGGCATCCCACTGCTCCCAGCAGCGGGAGAGACGGAAATCCAGAGTAACACGGGAGCAGCGGGTGTCCAAGCACAGCCAGAGGCTCAGGAACATCCCAGGTGTGGCCTCATCCTGCACCGGGGCCGAGCGTGGGGGTGGTGCTGCCCTGCTCCTGCCAACTGTTCCCCAGTCCCTGTGCCCATTCCAAATGGGGACAGTCACACGCAGGGGCTCGGTGTTGGCTGGGGCAGGTGGTTGGACGACCCCACGGGGATGGAAGCACCGAGTCCTACAGAGGGTGGCAAAATGGGACAGGACAGTGTGGTCCATCAGGAGGGACCCACACATCCCTGTGAGGTCGTGGATCAGTTTGACAATTCCAGAGTAATTACCAAAAAATCCCATTTGGCCTCACTGTAAACCCAAAGAGGGGAGGGCAATGGCAGAGGCTCTCAAAAATCTCAGCCATACGTGGTTTGGGGCTGTGTCAGGACTGTCCTGGTGCTGTTGGCTCCATCCAAGGCTCCCGGGGCCATCCAGGCAAATGGGATCAAACAGGATCATTTGTGTCCCACACGGAGCCTGCTCTGAAATTTCCTGCCCACATCTCTCCCCAGGAGCAGGGAGCAAAGAGGGGAGGGAGGAGGAAGGCAACTCCTGCTCATCCAAAACACTCCCTGTGAAAACACGAGGCTGGAAGTGGAGTCAGTGGAACCATTGGAACCAGTTTATTGTCACAGCCCAGCACAGAGGTCACAGCCCACTCCCGGCTCTTCCTCCCAAGGAGACCCAGCACAAACTGTTGGGGCAGGGATTAGCAGAGGAAGCTGCGGCCAATCTGCTCCAAACTTTCCTGTTGGATCAGTAAATGGCCTCTCCACTGTGCTAAGGAAAGGAAGGAGCTGCATTAACCCCTTCAGCACCAGCCCAGCTCCCTCTCTCCAGCTGCTTCCACCAGGAGCGCAGCCACCAGGACCCGGCCTGGCCTCGGCACAGCGGTGATGGGGAGAGTTGGCTCGTGTCTCTCCTGCTGCCAGGACATCCATCAGAAAGAAAACCAGAGCAGAGGGACTGCAGCACACCCTCGTCCCTCCCCCCGTCTCCTGCGGTGATGCCAGCCCCAGGGATCAGGGATCAGAGGAAGCTGCGGTCCCAGGACAGATCCCTCCCAGACCTTCCTGGGAGCACCCAGCACTCCTTCCCATGAATCCAGATTTATCGGGGGCACATTAAACAACCCGACATCAGCCTGGCAACGGGCTGAAGGAGCCTTGAAGGAAAAATGCTGCCCAGAAATGCTCCTGCTAGCGCTGCACTGGTGAATCCAAGGCTCTCTCTGGTGGGAATGGGCTGCGTTGCAGCACAGCCGGGACTGAGCACACAACAAACCACCGGGAGCAGCGCAGGATTCTGAGCCTGGAAGGGCTGGGAGCAGGATCTGGCTGTCCCAACAGAGCTTGGGGTGACCAGAGCCATGGCCCTGGGGTCATCCGACACCATGTCCAGCTCCAGAGCCAGTGGCTCATTTGCCAACACTGTGCTGGTGGCACACACAGGGCCTGGGATCGCAGTCCCTGGGATCACTCTTTGTCTAGCACCAGATCCCACAATCCCAGTGACAGCCTCCCAAAGTCTCCAAGGACCTTCTGGTCCCTCCGCTATCACAGAAATGCAGATTAAGGGTTGTGGCTTCGAGGACGTAATAAATAAAGATCTGCAGTGTCCTGAAGAGCATCTGCAAGCTGGCAGGTGAGCTTGTTTCCAAGAGCAGCCAAATCTGCCACCACCTGGCTGGCCAGGCAGCAGTCCAGAGCCTTCAGCAACTGAGTGAGCCAGCGCCGCTCCGACTGTCCTCGACTGTCCTCGGAGGGGATGGGGCTCCCTTGAGCTTCTCCCCCAGCATTCTTTGGAGTGTTGATTTCCAAAGCTCCAGGCCCCGTGTCTGGTGCAGCAGGAGCCCGAGCAAACATGTCCGGGCCCCCAAGGAAATGTCCGGCAGGAGCAGCTGGAGCAGAGTCCATGTGATCCATCAGTCCATCGCAGCCAAAGGTGAACTCTGATGCTGGAGCAGAGCCAACAAGGGAGGAATCCTGGCTCCTAACACAGGCAGAAGTTCCTTGCTGGCATTGCAGGTGACTTCTGCCAGTCCGGGGCTGCTCAGCTCCGCAGGGTTCCGGAGCTGGGGCTGAACTGTGACCAGGGCCAACTCCTCAGCTCACAGCAGATCAGGTTTGGCCTGGCCAGAGCCGCTGCAGCAGGAGCAGAGCTGAGCATCCAGGCTGAGAATGACCCAAATTAGACCCCCTTAGAGTTGGTTTTGGGCCGGCCAGAACCGAGTCCAGCCTGGAGCTTGATGCGTGGAAGCTCAGCGCTCCTGGCTCCGGCACTGCCCAACGTGTGGCAGGACAAGGACACAGCAGCCCATCCCCAGATGGAATCAGGAGAGAGAAGGGACAGAGGGACACAGATGCCACACTGGTCCCACAGGGCTCGTGCTTGCCCAGCCACGTCCAGCACAAACATCATCACTCTGAGGGTGGAATTTCCTGGGATTTGGCTGGAGCAAAGGCAGCCTGACCACCAGAATCAAACCTACAGAGAAAAATTTGGCTTTGGATGTTTTAGAGTTGCTGTTTAATCCCGAGACAGCGCAGCTGAGTGAGTCTGGAATTTAAGTTACAAAAAAAGAAAGCACTAGAAAATAATCTTGATACAAGAGCGATAATCAGCTGAGGTTCCCCACCCTGTGCAGGGAATCCTGCTCCACAATCCACCCAGCACAGCTGGGATGCTGTCAAGGCATTGCCTGTTCCCAGCACACGCTGGGAGGGCAAACTGTCCAGGGTGAAAGGTTCGTGGGGGAATCCCCAGCACTGGGAGTTAAGATGCTGCCACCAGCTCTGGCTTTGGCCTGTTCTTGATGGGTGACACTTCTGTGGAAGGAAAAGAAACTTGTTACAGAAACAGGGAATGCAAATATCCTGCAGCCATCTCCTGAGGAGGATCCAGGGCCTGGAACCCACTCTGCAGAGCAGAAAATGCTTGCACAGCACCTGAACTAAGAGAAGTTGGTTATAAATAATCCCACATTCCCATGTGGAAATGCCCCTTTTTCACAGCACTGAACAATTACAGACTTTTAGAACATGCCCAGCCCAGCAAAGCCACCAGCCCAGGGACAGATCCTGGGCAGCAGCAGTACCAGCTCTGCCCTCACCCTCACCTGACACCCCTGGGCGGTGTTCTGTTTGGCCTCAGCACTGACATCTGAGCCCTATTTAGGAGTAAACAAGCTCCAAGGAAACCAGCCCCATTCCCCACACCCCACACTGCTCCTGGGCAGATTCCACACAGGAAAATGGCTTCTTCCAGTTCCTCTTCGCACAGGCAGGGAGGTCCAGCTCCAGTGAGTGATAGCTCAGGGCTCTGCTGTCCCAGAAGAGTCTTCACCAGTCCAAGTTCTCAGCTCCTCAGCACAGACACCTGATAAACCTCTGTGGGCTCCTTCCCCGCCAGGCAGGGCCACCAGGGCCTGTTTGGTCACCTTCTTGGTGAGCTCTCCCCCTTCCCAGCTGGATTCCCACACAAGTCCATCCCTTGAGGTTTCGGATAACTCAGGAACACTCAGGACCATCAGCTGTGTGGAGCTCATGCTTTGACAATCCTGGAGCTGTGGGACCCCAGTGATCCTCATCCAGCTGGTTCCAAATCACTGTGAACTGAGGTGGGAAGAGCTCCAAGTCATTCCAAGCCTCAGGAAGATCCAGTGTTGTGCAGTGCGACTCCAACATCCACAGAATAACTGTCCCTGCTGTGCTGTGACGATGGGACCAGAGCAGGAGCTGTGGGAGAAAGCCTTGCCTGGCTCAAGCAAGGAAGGAATTCCTTATGGAGCCTCCTGATGGAGAGAGGTGTCTCAGGGCACGAGGTGCTTCAGAGCAGGTACAGGATGTGACAAGAACAGCAGATGTCACACTGGGAGATCCCAGAAAATGACCAGATGCCAACGGAACAGAGAGCTGAACCTCAGGTCCTCCTGGAGCGAGGGCTCAGGTGGGCCTGTCCCCACTCCAGGAGCAGCAATTCTTTGCCATTTTCCAGGACAACACTTACACTGGGAGAGAGCCTCAGGCCATTGCATGGGACGGGAGCAAGAGAAGCCAAAGCTGTGCAAGGAGAACATACCTGGGACCTTCTCCGGGAGTGGCTCCGAAGGAACTTCTGGAAGCTCCAACTGTTCCTACAAGGACAGTAAAGAAAACGTGTCACAGACCACAACTGTGGGCAAAGACTGGGGGTGGCAATGTCCCAGATTAACCCCCAAACTGAGCTCTGAGAGTGGGAAGAAGGTATTTTATCTTCTATTACAAACAGCTTTCTGAAAATGTGGATTTTAATTACAAGAACACCAATCTTACCTGAGTAATAGCATTTAATTCTTCTAGAATGGCATCTTCATCCTCATCAGTCAGGCTGCCAGCCAGGAGCTCATCTATTTGCTGTGGGAGAGAGGGAAGGACATTAAACTCCCAACCTGATGGCTCTTTAATACAATGCACATCCAAGAAACTCTGTGCTCCCAGCTCCTCATGTACTTACCCTCTGGTACTCCACAGCATCCTGGGTTTCTCCTATTATCCTTTCCACTTCTTCTATGGACATAACCTGAAGAGAACAGCCAAAATCCAGGTGTGGGAGGGGCCTACAGGGAGGCAGCTCCAGCCACACCCCTCTGAACTGCCCCAGCCACACTTACCTGGTGCATTTTGTTCAGACACTCATTGCCTATTTTCAGGCCCTCAATAACCTTCATTTCAATCTGGGTGAATTCAATGTCCTGGACCTGGAATGGGAAGGAGAAAGGGAAGAGACTGTCACGCTTTGGCTACGAACTGGCACAGGCTGCCCAGGAAATCTTGAAGGGATTTAACAGATGTGTGGATGTGGCAGCTGGGGACAGCGGTGGCCCTGGCAGTGCTGTGAAGTGATTTGGCTCAATGGGCTCAGAGGGTTCCTCCCATCTAAATAACTCCATGATTGCCATTATTGGGCAGACACAGGCTGCCAGGACCACCCGAGAAGCTGCAAGGAGGAATCAGCTGAGCCCTTCCTGTCCTGTCAATGGCACCAGCAGTAGGAAATATCCACACAAAAAGCTCTGCACAGGCAGCTGCACCAGCAGGTCCAACAGCCCTTGAAGTAATTTCACCAGATTTTTCAGCTGCCAGTCCCAGCTGAGACCTCCCCAAATGCAAACACATCCAGTTCTGAAATGACAGTGCTGAGACAAGCCCAGGAAGTCCCCAGTGCAGCCATCCCCACTGTGAGTAATGTTTTAACAATTTCCCAAACCCACATTTAACACAGAACGTGCAGATTCCAAACGCACCACTCTGTGTCTTCAGGGAACAGTCGCGGCACACATACAATTTTGGAGACATTTGCCCTTGGACAGAGGGCTAAACACCTGCCAGGACCTGCCAGTTGAAGTGGAATTCCACAAGATCCAAGGGAAGCCCCACCCCGGAACACCCCAAGGCCCTTGCTCACCATCCGCTCCAGGTTGCTGATCTGGTTCTCTGTTTTATCCAGAAGCTGCTCCTGGTACCGTTTCTTCTTCAGCAGGAGCATGGCTTTCCTGAGGGACACAGAGAGAGGAAAACTCAGCATGGAAGAAGCAAATAAAGCCTAAAAGAACCCCATCAAAGCCACGCTTGTTCTGTGCTTCTGCTAAAAAGGGACAACTTGTGTGCAGCTCAACTGGTAACCCTGAGCTGCTCCTGTGAAGAGCAAGGATGAGCAAATTGCATATTGGGAATATATTTTTCTCTGTGAGAGTGGTGAGGGCCTGGCACAGGTTGCCCAGAGAAGGTGTGGCCGCCCCATCCCTGGAAGGGTCCAAGGTCAGGCTGGATGGGGCATAGAGCAACCTGGGACAGTGGAAGGTGTCCCTGCCCATGGCAGGGGGTGGAAAAAGGTGCGTTTTAAGGTCCCTCTCAACCCACACCATTCCAGCGTTCTGATTCCTACAACCCAGTGGTGTTTCCTCCCCAGGGATGCCCTGGAGGCAGCACTGGCACTCCCCCGCCCTCGACCCCAAGCGATCCCTTTGCCCTCACTCTTTCTTGCCGTCCCGGAGCAGCTGCCGGGCCAGCGCCCGCTCCCGCTCCAGGCCCAGGCTCAGCCGCTTCTGGTACTGCCGGAGCTTATCCCGCTGCTGCTTCAGTTGCTGCAGGAGAGAGGGACACGGAGGGAATGCGGGATGGACGAGGGGAAGGGCAGAGACACGGACGGAGGAACGGAGGGATGGACAGAGAGACGGACACGGGTCACAGCTCAGCCCCGGCAGGTCCAGCAGCCGCTCAAGCAGCGCCGCCCCTCGCCCGGTCCCTCCCCGCCGTGTCACCGACAGCACCGGGGCTCGCTCAGCCCCGGCCTGGCCCCTCCATCGCCGTGGGGACCCGGCAAGCCCCACGGCAGCACCCGGAGCCAGGCCAGGCCGGTCCGGTCCGGCCCGGTGCTCCCCCGCTCACCAGCACGGCCCGGTCCGGCCCGGTGTCCCCCCGCTCACCAGCACGGCCCGGTGTCCCCCCGCTCACCAGCACGGCCCGGTCCGGCCCGGTGTCCCCCCGCTCACCAGCACGGCCCGGTCCTGCTCCGTGACGCGGCTCCGCCGTTTCCGCCCGAACAGGTTCCCCATGGCCGCTGCTGCCCGGCCCGGCCCGGCCCGGCCCGCCCCCGACGGCGGCCGCGAGGGGCCCGGCCCCGCACAGCGCGGCGAGCGCGGCAGCGCCGGGCGGCACCGCTGGGGGGCGCTGTGGGGGCGCGCTGCGGAAGGAACACAGGGAATGGGAATAATACAGGGAATGGGGATAATGTCAGGAATAGGAATAATACCGGGAATGGGGATAGTATAGGGAATGGGGATAATACCGGGAATGGGGATAGTATAGGGAATGGGGATAATACCGGGAATGGGGATAGTATAGGGAATGGGGATAATACAGGGAATGGGGATAGTATAGGGAATGGGATAATATCGGGAATGGGAATAATATAGGGAATGGGGATAGTATAGGGAATGGGGATGATATAGGGAATGGGATAATGTCGGGAATGGGGATAGTATAGGGAATGGGGATAATATCGGGAATGGGGATAGTATAGGGAATGGGGATAATACAGGGAATGGGGATAGTATAGGGAATGGGGATAATACAGGGAATGGGGATAGTATAGGGAATGGGATAATATCGGGAATGGGAATAATATAGGGAATGGGGATAGTATAGGGAATGGGGATGATATAGGGAATGGGATAATGTCGGGAATGGGGATAATATAGGGAATGGGGATAATATCGGGAATGATTTAGGGAATATATATAATAATATATGGAATAGGGATAATACAGGGAATTGGGATAATACAGGGAATGGGAATAGTATAGGAAATGGGTATAGGGAATAGGGATAATACAGGGAATGGGGATAATGTCAGGAATGGCTATAATATCGGGAATGGGATAATATCGAGAATGGGGATAATATAGGGAATGGGATAACACAGGGAATGGGCATAATATCAAGAATGGGGATAATATCAGGAATGGGGATAATATAGGGAACGGGGATAATATAGGGAATGGGGATAATATGAAGAATGGCTATAATACCAGAAATGGCTATAATATCGGGAATGGGATAATATCGAGAATGGGGATAATACAGGGAATGGGGATAATATAGGGAATGGGGATAATATAGGGAATGGGGATAATGCAGGGAATGGGATAGAGGGAATGGGGATAATATCGGGAATGGGATATAGGGAATGGGAGGTATGGGAGGGGAACTGTAGGGGTTGGGGGCTACAGAGACAACATCGATTCTTTCACAGAATCATGGAAAGTCCTCTGAGCCCATCGAGTCCAGCCATTCCCCCAGCACTGCCTGGAGCAGCCACCCCAACTGGGACATGTGTCTGGCACCAGTATCTCCACCTGTGACTGTCCTCTTCCCTGGGGAAACTGCCCAGACCCCACAGAGCCCAGCACCCCAAATCCAACCTGGCTCCTTCCTGGGCCACAGCTGCCCCTGGCTCCCTTCTGCCCAACAAAAGGATCCTCACACCAAGAATATTTCTGCATTTATTTTTTATTAACCATTTATTCGTCTGTAATTGTTTTACTCTCACATTACAATCGTGTGGGGGTTTTTATATATTTTTTTTAAATTTTATTTTTGTAAAATAAATAGAGATAAGTGAACTTTTAAGGTAGGACACTCTCCAGATCCTTGGTTAAACTCTGTGATTCCATGATTAAATCTCTGCATCAGACCTGTGGAAGCACAGCCCACACACGCTCAGGTAAAAGCCCAACAGCCCAAATTCCCTAAAATCCCACGTCCTGGACGCGGGGCTGCACCGGAGCCTGGCGGGAGCAGCTGAGCAGGAGCAGCAGTTCCCACCACGCCCCTTCCCCTCTCGCCAAGTATTTCCTGTTCCTTTCACAAATACATTGATACGAGTTAAAAATCTATTGTTTTTTGAAGCTGTGAATGTTAACGGGTTACGTGTGATCCCAAACTCTGGCCCCACTCCTGTGGACAGCCCAGGAGCGGGTCGGGAAGAGGCACAGCTCTGTTAGACCATAATTAACTTTGGGTAACTTAGAAGTGGATTTTTAGGTAGTTTTTAAGTTTAAAGCCTTTGATTCATTATCCTGTGACGTGGCCCTCGGCCGCCCTGACCGGGGGCCAGGGACAGTGCTCGGGGGGACCTGACATCGGCTCCACCTTCGTGGTTTGGGGACATTCTCCCAAGCCTGAGTCCTGACGTGCCCGTGGCACCTTGGGGTGGCCACGGGGCCCCTCCCCGGCGTGGCCCAGGTGCCTCACACCCATGGACACGGTGACGAGGGGCAGCAGCAGCAGTGACGGGTCGGACGCTCCGCAGGCGCAGGGCAGAGGCGCAGCCGCCGTCAGCACAGGGACAGAGGGTTTCTCACCCCTTCCCTCACCAGGATTCCCTTCAGCACGGCTGGCAGTTTGCTGGGAGCCTGCAGATCCTGTGAGACTGGCTGGAAGAAAGACTGGGAATTCCTGGTCCTCGCAGGGGGCTGCAGTGAGTTTTGCACAGAGTTCTGCCCCTGGCTGCACCTCTGGAAGGAAATCTGTCCTTTGGCTGTGCTCTCCCTTCCCACACCCATCCCCAGACCCAGCACAGATCCCAAGGGACAAAACATTCATCTTTCAGACGTGGAAGGTGTGGAAGACGGAGCAGGCTTTGCCTGGATAGCTGGGACGAGGCTGCTTTGCTCAGAGCAGTGACCTGTGCCCTTCCTCCTCCTCCTCAGCGATTCTCTCGTGCCCGGGTGGTTCCATGCCTGGTTCCAAAGGGACAGATGCGCCACAGCTGTGGCCGCACGGCGTGCGCAGCTCCAAGTGCCCAAATGCTGACCTCACCTCAGTGCACAGCAGCCATGGGGAGCACACACAGCCCAGGATGGGCCCTGGAGCCTCCCTCACTAGCTGGGCAGAGCTCCCCGGGGCCCAGCCGTGGCTGTGGAGCTCCTGTGGCACAAGGACAGTGGCAGCAGGAGGGGCAGTGCCTGAGGTGCCCCCGGCTCTGCACCAGCACCGTGCGCTGGGCTGGAATGTGGTGACACCAGTGACTTGCTCCAGGCTCGTTGGGACGTTGGAGATCTTCGTTCTCTTTCTTCCCTCCTTTTCCTCAGTTTACGGTGCAGCTTTACGGTGTGGGGCATCCTGCCCTGTTCTTGTCATCTCCCTGAGCCCCTTCCCGCAGGATCCCTGCCTGCCCAGGCCACCAGGTCCCCATCTGTCCTTGCTTCCAGTGGAGAGGATGCTGCAGGGAGGGAGGAGGAGGTTCATGCAGAGGAGACACTTCCCTGCCTCCCTGGCCCTGCTCAGCAGTGCAGGAGCAGGTACATCCCATGCTCGGGTCGCGCTGCCCTGTCCCAGGAATTGGGTTTGGCACAGGGTTGGCAGCAGCTGGAGGGTCCCGTGGAGCTGTAGGTGAGTCCTGACAGTCCTTGAAGAACCCACGCTCCAGCAAAACAAGGAACAAAGACTAAAACAAGACCCTTCTCAAGGGTGTTGCCTCATCCAAGTCCTTCCAAGATCAGGAGCTGTGTTTCTGACAGAGAAGCCAACCACTGGAAACAAAAATAAATGTTCCTTTTCTGTAGCTTTTAGAGGATATAGCTGGAAAACAAAACAAAACAAAACCAGGAGATTGTCTCTTCCCCTTGTCAAACCCATCAGTAGCTAAGTCAGAAGAACAAATGTTCAAGTTATGGGGTGCAGCAGCAGCCAACACGAAACATTCAAGTCGATGATTTCTCTATGTACAGGGAGGCCCTGCCCTGGAGCCGCTCCGGCCACGCCGGGCGCCGTCATCTGATCCTCTTCTCCACCGAGTACACCGAGATGTAGAAGTCATTGCTGCCGACGGCCAGGTGGGGCTGCGGGAGAGCACAGGGACACACAGGCACAGTCACACCGGCTGGAAAAGCCCACTGAGATCACTGAATCCAACCTGGGACCGATCCCCACCTTGCCAGCCCAGCCCTTCCTTGGACACCTCCAAGGATGGGCACTCCAAACCTCCCTGGGCACTTCCAAGGCCTGACCACCCTTTCCATGAATAAATTCCTCCTTTTGTCCAACCTGAGCCTCCCGGCACAGCTTGAGGCTGTTCCCTCTTGTCCTGTCCAGGCTGCCCCCTCCTGCCAGGGAGTTGTGCAGAGCCAGAAGGTGCCCCCTGAGCCTCCTCCTCTCCAGGCTAAGCCCTTTCCCAGCTCCTCCAGGAGCTCTCCAGCCCTTTCCCAGCTCCCTCAGGGGCTCTCCAGCCCTTTCCCAGCTCCCTCAGCCACTCCTGGGGCTCCAGCCCCTTCCCCAGCTCCCTCAGCAGCTCTCCAGCCCTTTCCCAGCTCCCTCAGGGGTTCTCCAGCCCTTTCCCAGCTCCCTCAGGAGTTCTCCAGCCCTTTGCCAGCTCCCTCAGGAGCTCTCCAGCCCTTTCCAAGCTCCCTCAGGAGTTCTCCAGCCCTTTCCCAGCTCTCTCAGCCACTCCTGGGGCTCCAGCCCCTTCCCCAGTTCCCTCAGTTGCTGCTCCTGTGACCAAGGTCCAAGGTCCAGGCAGTGACAGGCACAGGTAACAGTGACATTCCAGCAGGGACACCCAGCTGCTGCATAGCTCTGCAGGAGTTATAGGTCCATTTCAGCCACAGGGAAAAATTATGGGCACTATTAGTTGCCAACTGCCAACATAATTTCTCTAAATGACTGCAAATCTGCTCATTAGGAGCTGATGCCTGGGCTGAAAATGAGCATTTCCTGCAGTGAGGGGACGTGGCCTGGCCTGGCCAGGGCTTTGCTTTGCTTGTTTAAAGAGCAAACTGCTCTTCCCATTATATATTAAATATTTGTGAGCTGATCTGCAGTTTTCTAAAATAACTCTTGTAACTCCCTCCTGTTTTCCCATCCATTCATCGTTTTCTCAGGTTTTCCAACTCCTCCATTTATTCTCCTCCCTCAGTGAGCAAAGTCCACCATGCAGATGGGACCTCCCTCCTCCCTGAGCAGCAAACAGATTCTCCAACTACTGCAGAGCCCCTCAGCTGTGACATACTCCAAATTCTCCTTTTGTTCTGCTTCATTCCAGCCTTTATCAGCTCATGCCTTTAATTTTTGCAGCTCTCCCATTTTCCTGACGTGCAGTTTTTCCCTGCACAGCACCAGCCTTACGTAAGGCGGTGTGAGAGCAGCCCCAGTGAGACACAGCTGCAGAGCCCAGGCAGGGAGGAAATAAGCACAGAGAATTTGGGAGTGTGAGCCTGCACTTCTCCAGTCGCCTCAGACAATTCCTGTGGCCAAGGAGTCAGAGCTGAGCCAGGCTGCAGAGCTGGGATGGGAACTGCCCACCTGGAGGGGCTCAGGTGTTGGAATCACAGATCAGCAGCACCAGTGGCACCACCAGTGTGGCTGTCTGGAAGAGCCCAGGGGACTGGGGAGGTCTCTGTGCCATCCCCTCTTCCCACAGGGACACTGGGACACGCCAACCCCAAATCCCAGCAGGGATACAGACCCAGTGAGGATGGAAGGCCAGGCAGCTGATGGCTCCCACTCTTTGTCCCATGAACCCATCGTAGTATTTGATGTTGTTGATCAGCTCCCCGTTGCCGTTGTAGATCGCAGTGAACTGGTTCATGGAGCCACTGGAAGGGAAGGACAGAGCACGGAGTCACTGGGAATGCTGGGAGGGGACAACAGTGCTGCTGCAGCCCCTGGCTGAGTGCCAGACCAGAGTGCAGTGAGTTCATGAGTGGGAGACCATGAGCTGGTGGCCAGAACCACCGTGACCTGTGGTCACCTGGGACAGGAAAACACGGAGAGCTGATGTCCAAACACACCCAGTGTGTCCCCAACAGGCTCCAGGCCACATGGCTGTGGAGCAGCTGCTGGTCCTCACTCAGAGCCCAAAAACACAGACACTGAACAGGGATCCAGTGTCCAGGGTTCCACTGATGGATAAAAAGGCGATAAAGTTCCTGAGCAGCAAACATGGGAAAGAAGCTGCACTGTTGTGGTGAGGTTAAAAACAGGGAAGTCAACAACTCCTCATGAATGATGTCTGTGGAGACAAATCATCCTCTCCGGGGATCATGGCATCACCTTGGTGCCTCCTCTGGACTCACTGCAGGAGCTCTGCAGCCTGTGTGCTTGGGATGCAGGAATGGAGCACTCACCATGCAAAGAGGTTGGCCTGGGGGTGGATGTCGAGGGCCGTGAGCCCCTTGACGATCTGCAGCACCTTCATGGACTCGGGCATGCGGGGGTCGAAGAACCGCACGTCGCCATTGACGCTGCCAACACAGAGTGCCACAGGGTCAGGCTGTGCCCAGCCACACCCCAAAGCCCAGAAAATGGAGCTTTAGGGCTGCCCATGAACCAACCACCCCCACGGGATGTCGGGACAGGGGACATGCACAGCCGAGTTCCCACCAGTGCCGCGATTTGGTCCCACCCACGGCAGGTTCTGTGCTGAAATAACAGCTTGGGAGTGATCCCACATTGCTGATCCCTCACTGCCTCTGCCCTCCCTGTCTGTCACACCAATACACTCAGCTCCATGTCAGCCCTAAATTCCTGCTGCTTTGCACAGCAGGAAATTGGATTAGAATTTGAGCAGATGGGGTGTGCTGGTGCCATCCTTTACTCCCAGTGTCTGGACACCAGGATCTCGCCGCATCCTAACCTTTGTTTTCCTCTGATTTTACTGTCAGTGGAAGCAGAGGGAACTGGGAGGAACTGGAAGTGATGTGGCTCAACTGCACAACCCGAGTTTCTCTGGGAAAAGCCCAGACCTGCCTTTTGAAGCCCAACATTCCCTGGCACCTCTGCAGCCCTGGGAGCAGCTCCCACGCTGGAAGGGCTCAGAGGAGAGGGGACAGCCAGCCCTCAGCCCAGGGCACAAGGACCTGACCCCCGGAGCTGCTGGAGGAGCTTACAGAGAGGAAGATTAAAAAGTCCAATATGGGAACTCGACAAATCTGGCAGCTGCATCACATAATCCCCTTTCTGAAAATCTTAATACATTTTTGCTGGCCCATCCCCCGCCTCAGGAATGTTCTGAATCCCAGAAAATTATGTTTTGTTTCCATTTTGTAATCAAGAAAAAGAGGCTCTTTGTGTGCAAACGGTGGCTTTGTAACAATAAATTCTGTTCTGCTGTTCCTTAATGGCCAAATCAGTACCTGCTGCTCTGGCCACAGTATTTACCAGCCTGCAGGAATGGATTTAGGGAATTGCACAGGAATGTGCCTGACAGATGCACCATCCACCTTCCTCCTCTCGTTCTCTCCCAAACGACCCCGCAGAGGTGTTGGCAGCAAAGCCCCACCACCACAAGATATTCCATATGCAGTTCCTGCTTCCCTCCCTTCCTCCTCACACACCTTGTGATTCCAGCACCTCATTTACTCCCAAACCACACCAACAGCCATCCAAGGAAAGCTCCACATCCCTTTTTGCCTCCTCTCCACTGAGCTTGGAGCAGGAGTTCATTACTGAAGCAAATGTCAAAGACAAGAGCTTCACCCTCTCAGCTCTTGGAATGCCAGGGGTGGAATTTAAAGGGAAAAACAAAGTGTGTGTAAGGGGAAATAGCTCCAGGAGTGCAATCCCGGGTACCTGACGCTCATGATGTTGCCCTCGGGGTGTTTCTGCAGGTAGGCCTTCACCACCCAGGCCGTGTGCTCCCGGTAGGTCATGACTCGGCTGGGGACAAGAGGGACACGTGTGAGGTGAGGAGGACACATGGGGACGCCCTGAGCCCGGCAAGGATGGGAGTTACCATTCACTGAGGGCCATCCTCCTGTCGAACACACGGATGGAGCCGTCCCCCAGCCCCGCCACGATCAGGGAGCGGTGGGAGTCACAGGACAGGCTGGTGACACAGCTGTCAGCTCCCGTGGGAATGTCCTGTGGAGAGAGCACACAGAGACCATAGTGTGGCTTTGGGGCACTTCACTCAGGTCCTGCCCCATCCCCATCCCCATCCTCACACCGAGCAGGGTGAGGCAGCTCCAGCAGTGACACTTTGGCACAGCCCCGGCAGAGCCCAGAGCCAGGCAGGCAGTGCTGTGCCACCTCCCATCCCTGCTGTGGCACATGTGACAGGGACATCCAGCAGATCTCATTAGAGACGCCAGACACGGCGTGTGTTGGAGAAGTGACATGGAAAAAGGCAGCTGGAGCGGCGGGGACAGCTGTGCTGGGAACACGCCGTGCACCCACGCTGCCACTTCCCCTTTCACTCCTGGAGGCAAAAGAATTGCTCAGAATAATCCCTGTGCCTGTTGGGAGGGAAAACACTCTCAATTAAAACTAGTAAAAAGAGCTGAGCAGCACTGCAAAAGCAGGAATGACAATCCTGGAATCATGGAATGGTATGGGCTGGAAGGGACCTTAAAGCTCCCCTCATTCCACCTCCTGCACACCTTCCATAGCCCAGGGTGCCCCAGGCCCCTGTGCAGGAACTGCAGGAGCTCATTCCTCACTTCAGTCCTGCAGATTCACCTCTGGAGCTGCTGTTCCAGCCTGGGCTGAGCAGGGAGAGACACTGGCCCGGGGCTGCTCCAGCCTCTGCCCACCCCCAGCTCCTCCTTTGAAGCAGCAACACTCAGCAGAAGTGCAAATGAAGCACTTGTTCCTCCAACTCCAGCCCGAGTGCTTCCAGAGGTGTGGGTTTTTGTAGTTCAAAGAGGGAAGCACCTTTATCCGCCTGGATTATTCCTGCTCTTTGTGCTGATTCTCACTTTCCCAGTTACTGAGTCAGGAAGTTCCAATCACTTGAATTTCAACACACCCAATCTTTGCAATTAAAAAAAGAAACAACATGTTTTTAGATACTTTCAGTGCAATCATTAATCATCATCGTTTAGAAGATTTTCGCCTCCTGAATTTTGCCGCTCCCTAATTTGCATAGAAAAAATAATATGTGAAAGTAATTAAGATGAACAGAGGCTTAATTATCCCGCATCGCAGGGTCAAAGTGTCGCAATTAATGTTCATCCAAGGGTAATTAATTTCGAGAAGCTTTGAAAACTCCACTTCCTTTTTATTCCAGCATGGTGCCTCCGTTCTCACCGACCAGCTGCTTCTCCTTGGAATTTCTGAGAAACTTCCGTGTGATTGTGGCTGACACGACCCCTGGCAGTGCCTTTTCCCCGTTACGCGGCACAGAAAGTTGTGTGTGCTCTCCCAGACTTTCACACTATCTCAGTTACACGCTGGGATGAAATCCAGCCTGCATCCCGGTGCTGCCCACCCAGAACAGCAGCTTCCAGGAAAGCCCTGAGTATCTGTGTGGTTTTATTGATCCTGGGACGTGACCCTGGGGCAGGGAAGCAGGAGTTCCAGGAGCTGTCAGCTCCTCACAGAGCAGTCTCAGGAGCTTTGGGGCTCTCGGCCCATGAGGTGTGCTCTGGAAGGGAAGAGGTGCTGGGGATGAGCACGGGGGTGTTACCTGTACTTTCATTTCCCGATCCGTGTCCCAGATCCGGATTATCCTCACGTCTCCCGAGGTCATCAGGAGACCAGTTTCTTGTTCCCAGTCCACCACCATCCCTGCTCCTGAGACACAACAAGGCAGGGGTGCAGATCAGTGCCAGCATGGGCAGAGCAGCGCTCCTTGGAGCAGCAGCTCTCCTGACCTCATGTTCAGACACTGTCACCATCAGAGGAAATGTAAAATCACACACACACATCCTCCAAACTGAATCAGCTGCCCCTGGATTTGAGTCCAAACCTCCTCTGCCCCCTGTGTGAGGGCTGAGAGAGGCTGAGCACAGCCGGTCCCTGTGGGAAGGGAGCACAACTTCCAGGAGCTGCTGGGGCTGCCAGGGGTCAGTGCAGTGTCCAGCACTTCCTGAGAACATTAAATGCTGATTGAAGAGACTCAGCGGAGGACACCTCACACAGCAAGACCTGAGAGCTCCTGGACTGATGCCTCGTTCTATCTGAAAGACGTGGGAGATGTTCCTGAGCAAGGAACAGCAGAGCCAGGGCTGCAATAGAGTGAATTTAACAGCTGGTGGGAGCACAAACCAGTTTGCTGCACTGACTGGGAAGGAGGGGAACAGCCTGCAGTGGCAACAGCTCAAACACCTCACAAGAGCTTTTGCTCATCTCTGAGGGCACAGATCAATCTCCAGGGGAAGTTCAGGACAACACCCCATCCACACTGAATTAAAAACAGAAACAAAAACCCTGGGAGCACCACAGGAGGGAACCAGAGAAGAACTCCAGGCTTGGTGTCTGTTTCCAGCCCCCCGGGCAGGACAGAGGCAGCAGCAGCATCCCTGCCTCACACACAGCATCCCTGGCTCTCAGAGCAGCATCCAGCCCCGCAGAGCAGCATCCCTGCCTCCCAGAACAGTTGTCCACCCTCTCCTCCGTGCCAAACCGAGTCTCTGGTGCTGAGCAGTGTTTCATAACCACACAGAACTGGAGTCAGAACCCTCTGCAATGCATCAGGACTGCAGCTCCTGCCCCGAGCACTCGCAGTGCCTTCAGCACCATCCCTGTGTCTCCACTCCACAGCGTGCTTGTCCGCAAGGTAAAAACGTGCATTTGTCTGGATTTACTGCCAGGAATTATCCCCAGCAGGAAATTTAAACCTGCCCCAATATGCTCTTTTGTCACCAAAGGGCCACAAGTACCTTGTACCAGAACATCCACCGCTGCAGAGCACAAAGGACACAGCAGACACATCCTATGAACACTGAGTTCTCCAGCCCGATGGAATGACCTTGTTTTACATAGCTTCAGATAAAGCATTTTGCCCCTCTCCCCTTCCTAAGCATCACATCTGAGCCAATTCCTGCTCTTGCCACATCCAGGGAGGAGTTGGCTGACGTTTATTGACAGTCCGTCACCTCACTGCAGGAAATTCGGGACTCTGGGCTGATCTGGGAGCTTGGATCTTTATCTTTAGTCAAATGGATTGTTCCTTCAGATTGCCTGGCAGCTCGCAGGGCTGGAGAGCCAGGCAAACAAGCAGGCAGTGATGGAGATGATAAACACCGCTGAAGTGTTTGCATTTGTCATCTGTTTATGGCCCATGTGACAGGATAAACCTGGCAGCTGAGATGGATCTGGCCATTACCATCCCTGATGGAGTTCAGCAGGCAAAGAGCTGTGAGGCAGCTCTAAAGCTCCCAATTTCCCAGTAACATTCCCCAGTTTGAAGACAAGGCTTTTGTCAGATCAGCACCAAGTCATGCCCTGACCAAAAAGGGGAAACAACTGCGAACCAAAATTCCAACCTGAGGAGAAGAAAAGCCCTTGTGCATAAATGTAAGTCACTTGGAAGTGTGTAAGGGGAAGGAAAGCTTCCCCCGACTGCGAAATGTTCCATCCAGAGCTGGCACTCACAGTATGGAACGAGACAGAAATAGCTGAACTATTTCTATGTACAAGCAAAGGTTTGCATGGCAGAGATGATATAGGATTGGCTCGTGTTTCCATGCTCAATTCATAGTATTTTGGGATGAGGAGCGAACGTGGGATTGAATACTAACGATCATTTCCTTTTTAATTAACAGAGGTCCTACTCCAGGATGTTACAACTGAGCCTGCAGCCCACCCGCAGGGTGTTGGCTCCTGGGCTTGGCACCCGAGCTGCTCCTCAGCCCCCTCGTGCCCACAGGTGCTGCTCTGAGCACCTGCACAGCCCCAGAGCTGGCTCTGCTTGACCTGTCACCCTCACACCTCCCTCCAGGATCAAACAGGGACAGTGCTGTCACAGCCAGCCCCTGACACAGGACAGCAGTGCAATCCTGGTGCTCCCAAAATCCATGAGCTGCAGAAGCCAGCCCTGCACTGCTGCAATGCATCAGGAGCGAAAAGCACAATATTCCCCTAAGGAATATTATGTTCTTAGATAATGAGCAACAAATCTTCCACAGCTCAGGGAAAGGAATTTTTAAATGTCTGTGGTGGAGGTGTTGTTCTTTGTTTTAAGGTTTGTTTGTTTGCTTTTGAGTCTCTTCAAGCCAGCACTGGCAGTTCTGTATAGCTGAGTTTATTCACACCAACAGCTGTTCCTGAAGGTGGAACTTCCCATGGCTGCTCCCTCAGGATTGCCCCTGAGCCAGAGATATTTGCCTGGATGGGACAGTTCCATGGACAAACTCCAGTGCTAATGCTGGTGAAAGCAGCTGCATTCCTAACATCTGCATTCCCTCGTAACGTCATGGGATCATGGCCAGTCTGTCCTTGGCATTTCAGGGGAATCAGGAATACCTACATGGAACCCAATATAAAAGCATCCTGGATTCTGACTGATCATTTTTTAATCACAGGCCCTCCTGGTTGAACAGTGAACCACATCCCTGCTTTAATTTCCAGGAAGCAGTGGGAGGGTTGGATGACCTCACTCATCATTAATTTCTACAACATCCTCTCAAAAAGTGTCACCCTCCTCCTGCCAAGGACTCTGCAGTGAGGGACAGCAGGAGCTGGGATGCTGGGAATTCAATTAAAAGAACACAAACCCCTGGAGCTGCGATTTCTCCAATGATTTTATTGCCATAACATCATCTGACCAGAAACATGGCACTTCTCCCGAAGTTCTCACTCCTGAAAGGCATGGTGTGGACTCCTGGGAGATGTGGGAAGCCTCCCCTCTGCCCCTTGGTCTCCAGTGTGAGCCTGAGGCTGACCCCTGGACCAGCTCCTGGTGCAGGCTGGAGCTGTCCCCCTGCCCCAAGCCCCATCCAACCTGGCCTGGGACACTTCCAGGGCAGGGGCAACATCTAAACACTGCTGACGAACTTTGCTCTCAGGCAGAGCACTAATTCCATACATCTTTTACAGCTCCTCATGGGGAAGGGGGAATGCTCATGCTGCCTCTGTCACCAGGAGAGCAGCAGCAGTTTTTATCGACCTGCCCTCCCTGTGAGCCGGGGCCTGCCGTGGGCTGGCAGCAGCAGCATCGATCCGGCCCCGGAGTTCCCTCAAACTGATCCGTGCCCAGCTCGCTGAGCAGGGATTCCCTGCAGCCAAGTCCTGCTAATTTTAGCCTTTGCTGGGGGATTTCAGAGCAGGCAGCACCAGCCACACATCAGCTCTGCTCACTCCTGCCCCAGCTCCCACAGCCACGCAGAGATTTGCTGAACTCCACTAACGAGCTCTGAATCAGCCCCTGCCAACAGCCCGGGTGATTAATCAGTGCAGACACAGCCAGCTCTGATCAGTCAGCAAATATCAATAATTGATGAACATCCTGAGGTGACGACGTCACCGTGAGCAGCCCCGGATGGACCCCCAGGGTTCCCTGACACATCAACCATCTGCTCTCCTCCTTGTGGGAAAGGGGGTCAGCATCCAGAGCCTCAGACAGACCCTGCACAGCCTCTGTGGATGGAGGCTGGGCACTGCCTTCACCTTCTTTCCATGTGGCAGAGTAGAATCCGTGACATTTATTAGAGTCCCAGAAGGGTTTGGGCACAGCTCATCCCATCCCACCCCAGCCACAGGCAGGGACACCTTTCGGTGTCCCAGGTTGCTCCAAGCCCTGTCCAGCCTGGCCTTGGACACTGCCAGGGATCCAGGGGCAGCCACAGCTGCTCTGGGCACCCTCCCCACCCTCACAGGGAAGAATTACTCCCACAGATCCAACCTGGATTTCCCCATAGATCCAACCTGGATTTCCCCACAGATCCAACCTGGATTTCCCCTCTTTCCTTTCTGGCATATCTTTGCCAAGGGTCCACAATTCTGACACTCCGGGAAAGACTCTCCAGCGTCTCCTTTCCACAGGATCTCTGCAGCCCAGGTGTGCTCCAGAGAAACCCCAGTCAAACCCACAGCAGCTTAATGGTGGCTCCGTTTGGAACCTGCCACTCAAACACTTCTGTCCAGGGATGCTTTGAAGTCTCCCTGGAAAAGAGAGACTCCCAAATCCCCCCACACACCTCCAGTGGCTGCAGGGAGCTCAGGGAGGCTGACATGAAGATTCCCTTATCCCAGCAGGGCCTGTGCCTGCCCAGGGAGCACAGATCCCTCCTGCATTCCTCACGGCTGTCCCAGACAGAGACACAAGGCAGGGGATGGGAGAGGTGGAAGCAAAGCTCCCAAGGAACCACAGGGACCCAGCAGTCACTCAAACCACACCAAAAACCCCAACCAACCTGCCCAAGGGGCTCCTGCCCACCCACCTGAGCACAGGGAACAGGAACAGCACTCACCTCCCTGCTTACTTCTGTCAAGATAGATGGACACCCTTCGGGCCAGACCTGTGAGGAGACAGGGATCAGGGCTTGAGATGGTCAGCCAGAGCAAAAACCAGCTTGAAAAAGGGATTAGAAACAGCAACTCCAATTAAAGAACATGAGAGAGAAGCAGCAGCACCCAGAGCAGCACATGCCTCCATCACTCATTCCAGCACAGCATTCCCAGCAAGGCTCAGCCCGAGTGTGGAGCGAGGCTCTGGCTGGCTGACAGCAGCACTGACAGTTCTCAGGAACAAGGAGAGCATCCTCTGCCTCAGCTGCTCCCTGCTCTCGAGGACAGCGTGGAGACAGATGGAAATCCAAGTAACTCCTGGGATCTGTACAGATCCACGGGAGCATGGACAGCTCCAGGGATGGAACAGCCACAGCTGCTCTGGGCACCATGCCAGGGCCTCACCTCCCTGTCCCACGCAGGGAGCTCCAGGTGCTCAGGCCAAGCCCTTCAGAAGTGATCTCCTGAGCCCCTGAACTGGGCTGGAGAGGGAAAACCCTGCAGGAATCTGCCGGGAGCATTCCAGGAGCTGGGGGGAACAGCCAGTGGTTGGTGATCCTGAGCCAGCTGGTCACACTTGGGCATTTTCCCAAATTCCAGAACTGTGCTGCTTTCAAGGACAAAGCCACTGTGCCCATGGAGCTGTTCTCTTGTCACAGAGCCACCACACCAACCGAGGCACTTGTGCTCACGCTGCTGTTTGAGAGCTCACGCCAGGCCACAGTCCCTGTGCTGCTCCACAGCCTGCAAACACCCTTTTCTATGGAAATTACCTGAATTCCCAATGTCTCCTGCTGCAAAAGCACAGCTTCAGGACACGTCAGGACAATGTTCTTCCCACGCTGCTCAAGAGAAAGCGCTGCTTTTCGCCCTCCCCTGGAACCCCAGGAGACTCAGGAGTTGCGCCTTTCCCTCAGCTCCCTCCACCTCTCACGCTGGAGATTCCCAGCGTGACAAAGGGACCAATCCTGCTTTCAACCCACTGATCTTCGCTGAAAGAGAATTTTTTCTTGGTGCAGCAGTTCTAAACAAGACTGGAAGCAAAACACCTCACACAGAACAAAGAGGGGGCCCAGTGCTGAAATCCAGACTCACCTACCCTGAGTCAGCGACTCAGAGCAATGAGCTGGGGCCAAGTTGAACCCTAACCCAGCTCTGCCAGCTCAGCTCGATGTCCCAGTGGGAATGTGTAAGCTCTGTGCCTCACAGAGTCTGTTACTGTCCATCTCCCATTGCCTGGACAACCCTGGGGTGCTTTTCAAGCTTCCAAAGGATGCATTTCAGTATTATATATTCCCCTCTCCTTTTGTAAGTGGGAAAATGGTCCAGGAAAGTCATGTTCTCATCACGTTCTGGCTGTCCTCAAGAGCAATTCAGAGGTGAGTGTGACAGTATGACACAGGGGAAAAGCTGGGAGAGGAGGGAAGGAAATCAATAGTGGGAGCAAACAAACTCCAGTAAAACTCCTGAGCTCTGCAGCTTCAAAGATGCCTGTTCAGTTTTCTGAGCCAGTGCTGGACCACAGCTGTGGTCTTGGCAGCAGATGACTCTGAAGACTCTCATTTCCATGGGGACTTGCTCCACTTAACTCTTTTGAAGTGGCTACACTAGCTCTCTCTCCACAAACAGATCTGTCCTCTTCTGCCCAGCCTGCTGGGAAGGTGGAAGGCAAAGAAAACAGGCCCCAGACTGCTTCAGTCCATAAGGAAAAGAAAAAGCCAAGGGAAAAAAACCCCAATCCTAAAGAGAACAGATTTTAAAGTTTCCCCAGGCCTGTTTTGGCAAGTGCAACCACCCAGCTCCCAGAGCTCTCAGCTCTGAGCCTTCCTGCAGTTGTCAGACATTGTCAATCCTTTCTGGGTGTTAAATCCTGTCTACAGTGACACTGACAATCCTTTCTGGGCGTTAAATCCTGTCCAGAGTGAGGCACAAGCAGCACGGGTTCTGCCCTGCTGTGTGTGTGGAAAGAAAGGCAGGACAATGGGATGGGGCTGAGGGAATTCCAGTGTCAGAATCCTCCCTGAAGAGGATCAGAGCCATGGCCAGGGCAGACCGGGGCATTCCCAGCACCAGGAAACAAGATCCTGGATCCAGGAGTGGCAAACATCCACCAGCATCCAGGAAAGCTGGCGTTTGTTGGCACAGAAATAGAGAATGACACCACAAAGGGCAACTCGTCACGACTCCTGGGCCCTGCCTGCTCACAGCAGCTCCTCCTGCTCCTGCTGCCACCTTGGAAAGGGCAGCTTCTGCCATTTGCACAGCAGGCTCTGAACCTCCAGCAGCTGCTCATCAGTTCTGGGCAGAGCCTCGAGTGCCTCAAACACAGCTCCTCTTCCCTGAGACAAACGGGGAGGGGTTCAGGGAGAAACAACACACACAGGGCGGCCCTGGGAAAATCCAATGAATAGCTGAAAGAGCTGTGTCAGGCTCCTGGGATGAACCACATCAGCTCAGAAATGAGAACTGTCAGCTTTTAAGGTCAGGATGAATGATGATGGCCATCTCAGCTGACCTCCTGCACAGCACGGGCCAGGCAGGCTCATCCAGCACTTCCTCCATCAATCCCACAAAGTGCTGATTGAACCGCAGCACACATACAAAAACCTGGAGCCTTGATTAAAAATATTCCACTGACAGAGAATTGCCATTAGAGCATTAGTACCTGATGGGGTCTGGGAAGGACAGAACATCCACCTCCTGGAATCTTGTAAAACCTCCTGTAATGTCCTAAAACCTCCTGTAATGTCCTAAACCCTCCCATAAAGTCCTAAAAGAGATTTCAGGGTTACACAAACTGATTTTCTGGCTTCATCCCATGTGTGGCTGGATGCCAATGCTCCTTTTTACACACTTTTCTACCCAGCTTTCCTAACATTCCAAGCAGGCCGATGTCTCACTGTGCTGTCCTTCTGCATGTGCCAGATTTAGACCACACGTTCCTTTGCCAGCTCCTGACCCACAATAAACAGCGAAAAGCAAGTGCCAAAATTGGAGCTGGGGCTAAAGGAGGTCACAGATGCCACATGCAAAGCTGCACAAAGGCTAATTTTCACCTTCCCCCCCAAAAAACCTCAGCGGAACCCACCTCGTGTGGTTGGCAGCATGTCTGACAGGCCCTGCCAGGCTGTCACCATCTCTGGATTCTTCTCCAGGTCCGCAAAGTTCTTCCACACTCTGATGGCACCATCGTCTTGGGGAGCACAGAGAGAGAACACAAAGCAAAGTCACTGCTGGTGCAGCTCCCACAGTTCCTTGTGCATGAGGAAGAAGAGGAAAAGCAGAATTGAAGTCGCTCAGACCCCAAAACTCAGAGTGACACTTGAACACTTTTTGTTAAAGACTTGTTTTTCCTCTTTAATTTACATCGCAGAAACCTAAAGCTCTGTTCTATGGGAGCTGTTCTGGAAGAGCTTTTCTCCTCCCTTGAATAACACCTGATATTCAATGTCTCTCAATTTCCTTGACATTCATTTTCTCCAGGATTCATCTCTGTCCTCCTCACGATTGGTGCCGAGAGCCACACATGTCCCCACTCAACACAAAACAGCCCCACGGAAGCAGCAGCACCAAAGCCCAGCCCATCAGCAGCAGACCTTTCAAGAACATGGTGTATTTTTTTCAATTTGCTCCCCATCTGTGAAATTTTTGTGCTAAGAATCAATAAATTGAAAGAAATATGTCCTAAAGGCCTTCTCAGCTCCCCTTCCCCCTCCATTAATTACACCCAACCTGTACAGTTGAGCAGGAACTTGGAGAAGCTGTTGAAAACACTCTGAGTGCCAGGTTTGGAATGGATCCTTGGGAGAGGAGCAGATCTGACTCACAGCTTTACAGACCAAAGGCTGGGCAAGAACTGCTCATGCAACCCCCCCGATGCAAGGGGATGTTCTGGAGAGCTGCTCAGGTCAGATATGAGAGACAGAAACTCAGAACTACCTGGGAAGTTCAGTGCTGAAGCTGAGCCCTGCCTGCTCTACATGAAAACAGCACAAGGAACAGAACTGGAGTTGTATTTTGGCTGCTGCATGATTTCAGCTCTGGACACAGCTAAAATCACCTTTCCCCAGGTGCTCTGTAGGAGGAGGTGACCATGACCTTGCAATGACAAGCAAAGGCTCAGCTGGGAATGGCTTCAGCAAGTGTTGGACTCGTCAGTCCTTGGAAAGTATTTGCAGCACCTACTTGAGAGATTTCAATACTGCCAGAAAGAACTCTCAGGTTTGATCCTGGAGATGGTCTTCTGAGCTGAGACCAGTGGGGGAAGTGCAGGGAGGGAAGAGTCAGGCTGGGAGCAATCCATGGAGGGGAGAGAACGAGGTCCAGAACAGCTCACCTGGACTGGAACTCTGCAGAGGCCCCCCATCCTGGCCTCACTGGTGGGACACTGTGTCCTTTACCTGTGGCAGTGAGCAGCAAGGAGCAGTCCTGGCCATTCAGATACTCCATGGCCGTGATCCGGGTGTACCGAGGGTTCCCGTTGTGGAAATAGTCCAGCTTTTCCCCTTTCTCCCAGTCCCAAAAACTGTGGGAGGAAGAAACAGAGCGTGAGTTTTCAGTTCTCCATGCAAGCTGTAAAGAGATCCAATTGGATCTCATGGATACCAGCTCAATTTGCATTTCTCCTTTGGAGTTTGGCATCATTTGATTAATAACATATCACAGAATCATGGAATGGTTTGGGTTGGAAGGACCTTAAACCCTGTCCAGTGCCACCCTGCCATGGGCAGGGACATCTTCCACTGTCCCAGGCTGCCCCAAGCCCTGTCCAGCCTGACCTTGGACACTTCCAGGGATCCAGGGGCAGCCACAGCTTCTCTGGACACCTGTGCCAGGGCCTGCCCACCCTCCCAGGGAAGGATTTGAACACCTTCACCTTCTGAGAGGGAAGCAGGACAAGAGCCCAGCTGTCCCTGCTGTGCCCCGGTGCCCAGCCCTTACCAGATGCTGTCCTTGTCAGCCACGGCGATGCAGGGGGTGAAGGGGTGGAACTTCACCACGGAGGGGACGCCTGGGTTCCTGTTGAGGAAGATCTGATCGTCCAGCCGGGAAATGCCTGCGGGGACAGGAGGGAGCTCAGCTCACGGCAGAGAATGTCCCCAAGGGACAGGGCTTGGGCCATCCCCAGCTTCCCAGGGCCACGTGTCACCCCCTGCTCATCCTGCCCCACTTGTCACCAGGACACCCCCAGCACTTCTCTCCTTCCAGGAGCTTCCCCGACCCCGCTGAGTGTCTCAGGTCTCGAGGTGCAAACCAAGAACTGTGGTGACAAACCCTTCATCCTCCACATTGGCAACCAAAGAGAACAAGCACAGCCAAACCCAGGGAAATGCCAGTTTGTGTGGAGGGAAAAACCAACACTGTTTCTTCAAAATATAAAATATGAAAACGCCTCTTTTTTCAGTTTAAAATACAGCATTTCACTGTGGCTCGTGGATTATTTAGTTAACCTTCCATTTCAGTTCCCTTAAAATTTAGGTTAATTTGCAAATGAAAAATGTATTTTCCACGGAGACCTTAAAACGATGGGTAAAGACTTTTCCCATCTTGTCTTCAGAGCAGTTTGCTATTCACAAACAGTGTTGGGACCCCTGACACTGCTGGGTTTTGGCACACTCTGAATTCATCACACAAACCCCTAAGCCCAGGAGACATCCATTCAGCTTGAGTTTGTTTTAGAATGCATCCATTGAATCTAATTTTCATTAAAAGCTTGTAAGTCTATTTTAATTCTTTTTAATATTTCACATTTTCATTATTTTTTTAATGAATAGTGGCATTTTAGTCACTCAGGTCAAGCAACAAAATATGAACACTGTCTAGAAAGAGATTTAACTTCTCCAGGCAAGCATGAAAAATCCCCTTCTTTGTATTCCAACAGATCTCCCAGGCCATCTCCTGGGCTCCAGGATCATTTCTCTATTTCTCTGCTTGATGATATTTCACAGTTTCCCGGCATGAATCTCCACATTGCACTCACTGGAGCAGCCTCACAATGCCAGGGCTGAGCCCTGGGCACTTTTCCTTCAGCACCCTGGGATTTCCAGCTCTGTGTGCCTCAAAAAGCATCCCTGGGGAGGAGCAGCCCCCACCACCAGTCCTGCTCCTGGGAATGCCACGGGGAGGACGCCAGGAGCTCCTGGAATTGTGGCTCCCCAGCCTCTGCTGCTTAGGGCACACGACCAGGGATAATTGAGGAATGCAAATTCCTCAGGAAGCTTCATTAGGTTCCACTTTATTCGAATAAATTCCTGTGCTGAGAGAATTCCAGCTCAAAGCTGCCCCAGGGAGCCCTAAAAAGATGCAGTGCCAGGTTCCTGGGGAGCTCCCACTGACGCAGCAAGGACTTGAGGCATGTTGGGAGCAGCACACACAAACCACACACACAAATATTCAAAATACAATGGGATAGATGGAGTAAACAATCATTTACAGAGCTCAGCAGAGTAGGGAACGTGACAGACATCCCTGATGTGTCTCCTGAGCAGGGGGGACAGGTCCAGCCGCTCCAGGGCTGGTCTGCCATGACCTCTCTGTCCCACATCAAACACTGAGCCTGCAGCTCTGGGGTTTACCCTGCAGCATTCCTCCTTCCATCCCTTTAAAAACAGAACCTGAGCTGGCGACCAAAGCCAGACGCTGGGAACAGAAAGGTTCTCAGCTTTCTGGGGAGCGCAGGGGAGCACCAGCGAAAGCCCTGCAGCAGCAGCAGCATCACCTGCCCTGCACTGGGGGGGAACACGCACCGTGTGAGGAGCTGCACGAGGTCAGAACTAATTGGGGTTAGCACTAATTAGGGTCCTACAGTCCAGTACCCTGAACAAGAGAGGCACTCACCCTTCTGGATGATCTTCTGGGCCTGTTTCCTGACGCGGGCATTGCGCAGGAAGCGCCACTCCCGCTCCTTGCGGATTTGGCTCTCCAGGTCATGCTCCTCAGGGATCTGTCAGGACAGGAACACACAAAAATCAGAACCAGTGACCACCAGAACTGCAGCAATTAGCTGAGTGATCCCACAGCGTGCGTGGCTCCTGTCCCCTCTAAACACTGCAGCTCTGATCTCTGACAACACAGATTTCTCTCTTAACTCTCCTCAGCTGAAAAGCATCACGTAGCAACCCTGAGATCAAAGAGGGAGCACAGCCCTGGTACAGCCAGCTCAGAACGCACTGAAATCTTTCTTTTCCTGCTAATCAAGGGCTGCTGGATGAGAAGGGCACGGCTGCGTTCCCAAATTGCTGGGATGCTCAGGTTCCCACCACCATTTACCAGGAACAGCCCTGTTTTGGTTCCCTGTTCTGGAAGACGATGCCCCTGTGTCACCTGGCTTTGATTGTACACAAAATTGGAGAGTGGCCCTGCAGTCACAGCCACTCTGAGCCATTTGATGATATTTATTCACACCCCACGCTCCAGGTTTCAGCACTCCATGGCTTCCCTGCAAAACCTGTGCTCCAGGCACGAGGCCAGGCTGGGACTCACAGCTCCTGCCTGGGATGGGAGCAGCCCCAGTGCTGCTCCCACCGTGGGTATTCCCACCCTCATTCAGAGCACAGGATCAAAAGGAATAAACTCATAAGATCTCACCCCAAACCATGGCAGGAGGTGTTTTTAATATTCAAAAAATTATCCAAGACTGCCCTGCTGCTGAACCATCCTCGGATCAATTAAGCACCTGAGCTACAGGATTCTGATCCAGCTTCCTTTGATGCTGGTTGTTCCAAAGGAGTAACTCTTGGAGAAGAAAGACAAAGTCCTTCCACTCCTTCTCTGTGCTCCACAAAAACACCGTTTTTCCCCTGAATAAGAATGTCCTTAAATCAGCTGTCACTATTACAAACACTGCCTTCAAACCACGTTAACCTTTACAAAACAGCTGTTACTGAGCTGGACTTCTGCTTCTTTAAAATAAATAAAAAATAGGAAGCCCACCCTCTGCCTTTCCTCCTGGTGAAAAAAAAAAAGCACTTTATTTCAGCACAACACCTATTAGAAAGGCAATGACAAACGACCCCTAATGAAAAGCAATAAACAAACCTGAGCTAAAATACATCAAAGGATTTTGAGAGGGAAGAGATGACACCTACACCTTAATGAAAATCCAGCTTCTCTGGGAATAAATTAAAGCAAGCTCAGGGAAGAGCCCTTGGACCACCAGTGCAGAGTCAGAGCATGCAGGTAAAGGCTGTCCTGGCCCCCACACCCACCCACCTCTGGGGCTCTGGGGATCATCCTGCCACGAGGGAGGGAGAATCTATGAAAACGTGAACTCTGTTCCCTTCCCTGGACAGGCTCCAGCTGCAGGATGGGGACCAGGACATGCCAGCACTTCCCAAGGGCTCCAGCTTCCACCAGACAGGAAGCAGTGACCACCAAACCCTCCCAGCAAAATTTTCCTTCTCTGACCTGTGTCTCTCCCTCTCCCTGCGGCACTGGGTGCCAGAAGGAGAGCAGGGAGGACTTGGCACACAGCTCCAGAGGTAAACCCAGTTTTCCCTGGTTACCATTCCTGCAGCAATTGCAGATTCTCACTCCTCTCCCAGGACCTCGACCAACGGCCAAGGCGCAGTGCTGCAGCTCCGGCAGGGATTTATCAGGAAGGGCTGCTTATGTAATTCTCACCTTCCAGGATCCTTCCCAGCTCCTGCCTGCATGTTCTGCCAGCCCTGGAAATAACAGATGCTGGCTCCCGCTCTCCTTGACTCAGGACTTCCTGACAGCTGGCACCGAGGCTTTCCTGCGCCCCGTGGCTCCCAGAACAGTTCTGTGACACGAGGGATTGCAGGAAGAGGAAAAGCTTTTGCAGAGATCAGAGCTGGGGTAGGGACCTGCTTTTCCTGGCACATGGAGAATTTATAATGCAGCGTTTTCTTTCTCTGTGTATTTGATTAGATAATCAATAAATCAAACCCGGAATGATGGCTTGAAACGGAGCCCCTGATTTACACTGGAAATTAATCCCTCAGTCTTTCCAGTCAAAGCATTGTTAGGGCAAGGTCCATGAAGCAAAACTAAATTCATAAATTAAATATGACTAAGATGCACTCACAGTCATTTTATGTTTATTCATTACAGGAAAAGTTGTCTTGTCTTTCCCTGTTTATGAAGGCAGGCAGCAGCTCCAAAAGAATGGCTGGAGTTAAGCATCAATGTCATCTTTTTCCATCAGCACTTGATACACTTTACTCTTTGCCTTTTTCATGAGGCTGAAGCTCCCAAAAGGCAGCAGCCACCAGCCAGGACTGTTCCCTGTTGCTGCAGGAACAGAGACTGCAGGAACAGAGGCTCCATGGAAACTCAGGCAGCACCCGAGCTGTCAGTGCTGATTTCCAGCCAAGAAACCTCAGAGAAAGTTCTCATAGAGAGGTTTCTCCCTCTCCCTCACTCATACACTGGCCACTCTAACTCCAAAGTTACCTATAATTCCATTAGGATGGGGCAGCACGCCAGCTTTTCCTGCAGAAAACTCACTTCCTTGGCCTTTCAAAGCTGCTTTGCAGAAGTAACAGGGAAATCAATTCTCTCCCTTGTTTGATCAGAAGACTCAGATTTGGTTCTGTTCAAGCTTCACCCATCGCTGGTGAGGGCAGTTCACTGTCAGAACCTCAGCCCCAGACAGCAGCAATTCCCACCCCAAGGCACTCAGGGCTTCCCCATTTCCATGCCTCCCCTCCCTGGCTTCTGTGAATTAGTACAGGAATGCCTCACGGTTTTTATTGCCTCGCTTAAAGCAATTTAGTCTATTTTATGTGCAGGAAGTAGTAGTAAAGCCACCCCCCACCCTGAGCTCCCCAGGTCCCCACTGCCCCTGCCCGTGCCTGGCTGCCTACTCTGATTTATTTTATTAATAAAGACACTCCTCCTCCCTGGGAAGAGCTTTCCTTAAGGAGCAGACAAATGTTTTTAATAAGAACTAAGAGCTTAAACATCGTCTTCCTCCCCTTGTGCTCGGGTCTGGGCTTGAATCAAGACACTGAAACTCATCTTGAGGAGAGAAAGCCCTGGTGGAAGCCTGGCCAGGCAGCCCAGCCCCACATCCCAGATGTGTCCTAAGGAATCACTCGGTGGTTTCAGCAGAAAGGGAATTTCACAGCAGCTGAGGAAGTGCCAGGCAATCATTTCACTGCTTCCTCCTGATGATTCCCTCTGGAAATCAAGAGCCTGCCCTGTTCTGATATCCTTAAACTTGAGCAATTACCTCACCCCAAACACTTGAACATTCCAGGAGAGCTGATGATGGCTCAGCCCCAACTCCCGGATGAGGCAGCACTAGAACCACACAATTTCCTCATTATCACGATCTCAACAGCAGTGCTTGGGCACAAACATCCGCTGTGGAGAACTTAATGCATTAATGGAACCTGGGCATTGTCCCTGCCGGACATGACAACCCCTCCAAGAGATGGAGCTCAAAGTCCTGACACCTCCTGGGCTCCCTGAGACTCCCAGAGCACCTGAAAGTTGCCTTTAATGAGAGAGATTAACTGCTTCTTCTGTTTCATACTTAAACCTGAAACCTGAGCTTTGGCTAAAACATTCTGGGAATTTAACAGCTAAAACATTCTGGGAATTTAACAGCTTCTTTTTCCAGTCACTGATGATCTTCGCCCATCTCTTAAGAGCTTTGGTTTGGGTTTTTCCTGGAACAAGGCTTCAGTTTCTCTCTCACTTCACTCAGAGACAACTTAGCTACCCAAACAACTCACTATTGAAGAGACCTGGGTACAGATTTGTCATTACCACCCTTGTTCTTTGCTATAATACAACTTTTAAAAATTTTTTGAACTTTAAAACCCAACAATGACGCAATGATGCCCAAGCTTCCCCCAGGCACTTGTGGGCATTCAGCCACTCTCACTCTCTCCTCTGTAAGTTAAAGGTGTCTGTACTGGAAGCAGAGCACAGATCCTAAATCCCACCTGAGGACAGTGAGGCAGAGGCTCTGTCCTGCTGTCACTGGGACACCGTGGCCTCCCTCCACCATTTCTCTGCCTCTTTTACCACAGCCAGGAAATTCAGCTGGAATGTCAGAAGGAAAATGGCATCTCTCCTTCTCCAGCCTCCCACTGCCCTTTCTGGGAAAAAGAGCCTTCCTGATTCCATTTATTTATTAAAAAACCCAATTAATTTTAGCTATAATGCAATTTTCTGTATGTAGAGAAGCACAATATTTGAGATGAAACAACTGCAGTGCAGCCAGGCAAAGCTGGGGAATCTGGATACAGAACATCTCCTCATTCCTACATTCTTTGTGGATTGTGCTCCATGGGGAACAGAGCTTTTCCTCTGGGCTCTGTCCCTGGCCATTCCCCACTGTCCCACCCTCAGTGACCCTTCTGCTCCCCCTGGTCACTTCTTCCCTCTCACTGCCAGGTGGTGCCACAGCTCCCCAGAGCAGCACCGTGTGAGGAAATCCATTCCTTTGCCTCCCCAGACTGCAGGAAAGGGAAGGGAGAGGGGCAGGGCAGGCAGGGCCGGGCCCAGGGGCCAGCACAGGCCACCAGAGTTACCTTCATGACGGGCTGGGCGAAGTACTTGGCGCTCCAGTCGCAGAACCCTGTCTGCACCGCGGCCGAGATGAAGCTCTTGTGCCCCACGGCATCATCGGCATCGTCGGCTGTCTGTGGGGAGGGGACAGGGGTTAGCCACCTGCAGGGGCCAGGGACACGCACAGGGACACCCACGGTGAATGCCCAGCCAGGCAGGAAAAGCCTCAAACAAATGCCCAGGACAGGGAACTTGGTGCACCCAGCTTTGGGATCAGGTGTTACAGTCACTCCTCGGAACGGCGCACATCCCCTCAGCTGCAGGGATCAGGGCTGGAGCAGCCCCATGGCACCACAGGGAGGTCCCAGGGGGAGTTTGTCACAGTCTCCCAAGGATCTGGTGTGGGGAGCAGCGAATGACTCAGGATCCACACACAGTTCGTGCCAAGGTGCACCTGGATCAGCGTCTGTCACACAGCACAGGACACCCCAGGGGAAAAGGGGGAAACTGCTCCATTCCCTCAGGATCAGTGTCTGTCACACAGCACAGGACACCCCAGGGGAAAAGGGGGAAACTGCTCCATTCCCTCAGCTTTCAGCCAGGTTTTCAGAAATACGATCCAGGCTGGTGCTGCCAAACCTCTGAGTAGGGAAGGTGTTGCTGCTGAGGCTGCAGCACTTTCTCCTTGTGATCACAATTGTCCCTCGTCCCTGCTCTGCCGAGGTTGGAGAGCAGCCCCGAGGGTCAGGGATCTGACTCTGGCTTATCACTCAGGCAGACAAATGTTTACAGAAGAATAAGCCATTGACTCTGATTAGACACATTGCTTAGCGGCAGAAGTGAATAATGCCCTATCCAAAGCTATAAAACACAATTTATCCTGAAGAAAATAAATTAATCAATTTTTATTTGGCTGGTTAGAGGAAGCCAATCTGGATTAGCAGCAGCTGGAAGCAAACGAGGAATGCACAGAAATAAACCACAACCAACAGAATGTGGGACAAACCCCAGTGGGGAGAAGCTGTCAGAGCTGCCAGGAATGTTTTCTTACCTGTTCTGGACCTTTGTCAAACATTTTCCTCGTCCTGGGGAACTGGTGGGAGTGGGGGGTGTACTGGACACCCACGTTGGTGACGTTGGCAGGGCGCACGGACGCCAGGTCCCGGCTCACCGGCTGCTTGGGCACCTCATTGGTCAGGCTGGAGCTGCTCGTGCTCGTGGTTGGAGGTGACCCTCTGAGGGACAAAACAGGGGAGAGGATTTGGGTATCGCTGCATGTGAGTTATGTTATTTTTCCTTTCTTTCTTTCTTTCTCACAGGATTTGTGTTTCACTGCAGTGCCTCCTCTACAGAAACACAATTCCCACATCCCCTCCAAAGGCCAAACAAACCCCAAACCAAGAGAGAACCCTGACTGTGCCAACCCTAGACTGAGGGTATGAACTATAACATTTTGGGAATCTGTGATGCTCCACCTAAATCACCCTGACCAGGCACAGCATTTCCATGGGGGGACTGAACCTTCCAACCATTTTCATTTAAATTGGACCCTCTGTTCCAATTTGGAATCTTACTGGAGCACACCGGTTATGGGATCAGCAGATCCACACTGTGGTGCTGTGTCTCGGAGAGAAGTTTTGGGAAATAATCACACTGTCAGCCCCCAGCTTCGCCCACAGCACTCTCAGCTTCCCTGCAGTTCAGGCAGGGTGTGTTGGCCATCAGATAACCCTGGCTTTTATCAGCTCAAAGTGCAGCAAACAGCTCAGACATCCACGGGGATTTGGACACCACAGGTCAGGGGAGATCAAACCAGCCCAAGTCAGCTCTTCCTTGCAGTTCACGTTTAGATGCCCAGCAGAGCTTGCTGCTCTTTGCCCTAAAGCAAATCAGGAAGAAATTCCCCACCTTTTCCCAGAGCTTTCCTCCCTGAACACCTCACCAGGAGCCACATTCCCTGTCCCTGGGGCAGCTCCCCAGGATGGGGCCAGGCAGGGAGCACCCACCCCACCCCACAGAAGGTGCTGAAGGCTGGGCAGGACTTACCCCACTTGATGGATGTGCATGCCCTTGTTGGTGGGGCTGGCAGGGGCCGACTGGGTCAGCGAGGAGGTGTCCAGGATGCGCTGGGGGCGAGCGTTGACCGTGGCCTGGGGAGAACAGAGGGAGCCTGAACAGCCGGACACGGCCCCGGCACGGCCAGAGCTCTCTGCGGGGTGTGGGGTGAAACAAAGCCCCTGTGCTGCTCCCCACACCCAAGGTGCTCTCACTGCTTGTTCAGGCAGGAACACTTACCCGAGAGTGCCCCGTGCTGCCTGCAGGGAAATGGCTCTGAGCAACGCCAGCCTTTCCCCGAGCCAGGACCTGCCCAGCACCCCAAACACAGGGCAGGGGGACTGTCTGGGGTCCCCTCAGCAGCCCAGGGCTCCCCACAGCCACCAGCCTTTCCCTCACACCTCATGACTGAGTCCTGCAGCTCCCACCATGGCCATAAATCACACACATTCTGAGCCTGGAGAAAAGGAGGCTGGGGGGGACTTGGCTCTCCACAACTCTCTGACAGGAGGGTGCAGCCAGGGTGGGTCAGGCTCTGCTCTCAGGGAACAACAGAACAAGAGGAAACAGGGGAAGTTCAGGCTGGATATTGGGGAAAATTCCTTCCCTGAAAGGGCTGTCTAGCCCAGGGCAGTGGTGGAGTCCCTATTCCTGGAAGGATTTAAAAGCCACATGGATGTGGCACTTGGGGACATGGGTCAGTGGTGGCCTTGGCAGTGCTGGGGGAATGGTTGGACTGGATGGGCTCAGAGGGCTTTTCCAGCCTGAAGGATTCTGTGATTCTGTAATTCAGCCTCAAGCCTTCCATTAAAAACACCTGGACGACACAACCTGGGATGAAGCAAACTTTCCTTTTAAGACTTTTCTTGATTTCAGAAACTCTCTAGAGGCCAACACTGAACCCTGGGTCCTTGCTGTGTGTTTTGGTGCTCACAAAAAGCACATCTGGGCATTTTCCAAGGCTCAGACCGGGAAGGAGAACTGCACCATTCCCATCTACATCATAAACATAAATCCCAAGGCAGCTGCAGCCTGAGTGAGGCCCAGCAGTGCCTAATGAGCCCAGGGAACAAAGCAGCAGCAGATTTCCTGCAGGAAGGCTGCACGCCTGGGCAGCCCACACACCGGCTGCTCACACCCTGCGCAGCCCCGCAGCCGGGAGCCCTTCTGGAGAAACGGATCTGTGGCCATGGCTCTGCTAAAAAACCTGAGCAGGACGGTCTGGGCTCGTCTGGTAACAAAAATCACAGAATCACAGAATAGCAGGGTTGGAAGGACCTCTGGAGACCATCCAGGTCAACCCTCTGCTGAGGTAGGGGCACCTGGAGCAGGTAACACGGGAACGTGTCCCGGGGCATTTGGAATGCCTCAGATAGTAGGGTCAGGTGGGATATCCTGGAGAAATTCTTCCCTATGAGGCTTGTGAGGAGCTGGCTCAGGTTGCCCAGAGAAGCTGTGGCTGCCCCTGGATCCCTGGCAGTGTCCAAGGTCAGGCTGGACGGGGCTTGGAGCACCCTGGGACAGTGGGAGGTGTCCCTGCCCACGGCAGGGGTTGGAACCAGATGAGCTTTAAGGTCCCTTCCCACCCAAACCATTCCATGGTTCTGCAATATTTAGTCCCCCACTACCCCCCAGAGGTGGAAGCCCATGGATAGTCTGCCCATCTGATCCCACAGACACCCCTAATCCCAGCCAGGCCCCCCAGACTGATGTTTTGCTCAGCTGTGCCAATGGAAGAAAACCTCAGCTGGCCCAGCTCCAAAATGAAGCCTCTCCTTTCCGGAATTTTACAGTAATTAAACCAAAATATGAAACCCCTGGAACATTCAAGTGTTTTACATCACCTGAAGCAGTATTTTTGTTTAAGCAAGAAAAGAAATCTTTGTTTGCATTCACCGATAAAATTCAACCCCCGAAGTGGCAATGCTTGCACACACTGGGGAGGAGCAGTGCCCACGGCAGCGTCCAACGCTCCCTTCTACATCCAACAAAGCTCCATCAGCACCACGGAAAGGTCTCAGGACACCGTTAGCAAAGATTTAATTGTCACTAATTTGCATTAGATACCAGCCAGCTCCTGCCTGAGCTCCCAGCAGAGCCTGGAGCTCGGTGTGGTCCTGCAGCACCGCTCACAACACGGCTGACATGGGACCAGCAAAGGCCAGAGCAGCATCTGAGCCTTAAAGGCTCCTGTGGTGGGCAGCGAACAGGGCGGTTGGTTGGTGTTTTGGGGGTGTTTGTTTCCATTAGAAAGCCTTGTTAGAAGCCACCCAAGCCAGGTGGTCCTGGCCGAAGCAAAGCCCCCGCCATGCGCAGCCCCCGAGCCGCAGCACTGATCCAGGACCGAACTCTTTCCTTACGGATCTGAAGGCCAAGGCAAGGAACAAATAAGCTTTGTTCACTGAAGCATCCCCAGATAGAAATCCCTGGAAATGGGAATGCTTCCTGTTTTCCAAGCCCCTTGGAAGAGCGGTTGCCTTAGGAAGCAGGGGCAGAGCAGCTGGCCCAGCCCCGGAGCGTGAGATGCATGAGACCCATCACTTAAGCTTTGGGATTGGGTCAGTACCAGCACAGTCAGGCCCAAACTGGTCAGAGTCAACACAGAATTCCCCCCATCAGTCACAACATTCCCTAGGGATATGACAACAGAATGATCACAGTTCCTGCTGGCACAGCAGCATCGATATCAATATTGATACCGATCCATCTCTCCACTGGCCAGGGAGCAAATCCTGAAAACATATTTAAGCCAGGAAAAGCAGATCTGATTCCTGTTAATATCCCTTTTAATAGTAGGAGCAACATTTCATTTTGCAAAGAGCCTTCCAAACACAGAACTGAAACAGTTTCATGCATCCAAAGCAGAGAGAGGGAAATCTTCCACCTTTTCCTTTCCTTCTTCCCCTCATTTGACATCTCCAGCCTGGAAATCATTTGCTGTCCCCCCATCTCACCAGGGAAGGGCTGAGCTCGCTGCCCCCACTGCCAAGAGAATTCTCTGTCCCAAACCCAGCCCTTACCACTCACTGGCATGTGCACTTCAAACAAACCAGAGTTCAAGTCAGTAACTACTGTCTCAAGAGAAAATGTGATTTCAAAGCAGAGATCTCTAAGGCATTAAGATGGCAGTGCACAATGCTGGCATCTCTTACTGCAGCTTCAGCTCCGCAGCCCCAGGCTGAGGATTTGGGATTATTCCCTGGAAATGCCCAGTAAGAGACGCCCCATTGCAATGGCTCATGGTCTGGATGCTTGAGTGGCCAGAAAGGTTCCCACAGAGCTTTCTGTGCCCAGCCAGGGGTGAGAAGATGTCCTAGGGTGGCCTGGCCCAGGCAGGGGGAAGGTGCTGCCTCAGGAGTGGCACCTCCAGGGACATCTTGTCACGCCCAGGATGAGATGGGATGAGGATGGAGGTTTAGGCACCCAGCCTGGGCTGGGGTGAGGAGTGGCAGGGGTCTGCATGCTGACTCACATGTACTAGTTCACCTGGGTTGGAGAGCCGTTGTGGCTTCAGTCTGCAGGCCAGTCCCACTTGCATTATCTAAATCAGTTTGCAAACGGATAATTTAATGAAGGATACTTAAGGTTTAGCCCAGGGACTGATCTAGACAAGTAGACTTCTAAACCAGACCTACTGTCCGAGGTCTGCACCTAATTTATACCCTAGAACAAGCCCAGGCCCTCCCCCATTTATTCATTTTACCTGATCAAGAGTTGAGAGCAGAGTTTATCATCGTGAAGCATTAAAAGCTCCTTCTGCAAAAGGCAGAGCCCTCCAACAGACCCGTCCAGGTCAGTCTGCCTAAGCCTTGCCTAAGCATGAAAAGATCCACATCCAAACACCTGGCAGGCACAGGTGAGCAGGGACAGGCACATACCTTGTAGGCAATGCTGTTGAGAACCTTCATGGCCAGGTCGGACACGTCAGGATAGGGGTCGGCAGCCAGGTGAAGGAGCACTCTCCAAATTTGGGTATAAACACTGTTGAAACTCACACCTAAAGTAATAAAAAACACAACAAACCCCAAAGCCCTGCAGCACATGACAATCCATCAACTCCAATTCTTTGATCTGATGTGAGAAAATTCATTAGAACTCCAAACAACCTGATGACATCTCAGGGAACATCAAGAGAGGAGCTCAAAAACATCCCACGTGGGCATTTTGTCTCCCTTTTGCCTGTCTGTGAACTCTGCAAGGGCTTGTGAAATCAAAGTGGGAGGAAGCAAAATAAATTGAAGACTCCCTTAATCATCTCCAGTCAAGCTCCTGCTTTTCCAGGCTCCTGAAGCAAATCACCTGGAAAGGCCAAGTGATGATAATATCTGGGTTTCCTGAGTTGAAATACTTAATGGTATAAACCCACAGTTACTGCCTTATATTGTTGTGGTTATTTTTATTGAATTGTTCAGGGGTTTGTATACTCTACAAGTTTACAAAATGTTTAGAGCAAAGCTTTAGGAGCTGAGCCTTTGGGAAGAGCGAGTCCAACTCAGTCTTTCCTATTGACTTCTGTATCAATTCCTCCAATTTGTTATTTAATGAGCATATCAGCTGTTCGGTATTTCAGCAGAAGGAACTGACAGATTCGAAGTACAAATCAAATTAATAAGCATTTGCAACAACTGACAAAATTCTGTGAACATTTTATTTTGCTGCTTTTGGACGAGAATTTGTTATTCTGCCTCCGAACCCTGCCGGTGTCTGATCGTGCAACGCCCTGGTTGGGAGTGGAGCCATTTGGACAATGTTAAAGTGGTTGCACTAACGAAAAAAAGGAGCGAAAATAGAGATTTCAGATGAGTCACAATCAGTGGTAAATGACAGATCAAGCTGTTATTGCTTTTCCTCTCGTGTTTCTGGAGGCATCTAAATATAAAGTTGGGAGGAAAGAGCTCCAAGCAGCTCCTCACCTGGCAGAGCTAAACCTGATCCCTAAACCAGCAGAGCAGACAGGGACAAAGCAGTTCTGAGCACAAGCTGAGGGCAGCACCAGGCTCCAGGAGCCCACAGACTGTCTGAGAGGGGAACCTCCTTCTGCCCCAAGTGCCCAGATTGTGACAAACCACTCTGCAAAGGGCCCATAACCCAACTCCTCCCTCTCACCCCACCTGCAAAGGGTCACTCTCTCTCACCTGGCATCCAAAGGATGCTCCAAGTGACATCTGCTTAAATCTGCACCTGGAAATCTCACAAGTGTTTATGAACGGACCACTTGGACTGTGCAGTTCGTGTGCTGGGGGTGACCCACACAGACTCCTGCAGCTGATCCCAACCTTTCCAAAGCAGGTCAGGGACAGGGCCTCACAAATCAGAGAATCCCACAATGGTTTGGGTTGGGGGGACCTCGAAGCTTATCCAGTTCCACCACTGCCATGGGCAGGGACACCTTCCACTGTCCCAGGTTATTCCAACCTGGCTTTGGGCACTTCCAGGGACGGAGCAGCCACAGCTTCTCTGGGCACCTGTGCCAGGGCCCCCTGTCCTCACAGGAGAGAATTCCTTCCCAATATCCCACCTAACCCTGCCCTGTGGCAGTGGGAAGCCATTCCCTGTGTCCTGTCACTCCAGGCCCCTGTGAAATTCCCCCTTCAATTCTCTTGGAGCCCCTTTAGGCACTGGTGAGGCTGTAAACCCTGCAACAATGTAAATTGTTGTAAGGCTGTAAATATTAAAGGCTGTAAACATGTATTTATGTAATATTGTATAATATTTATATAATACTGTAAAATTGCAAGGGCTGTAAATATATAACAATGTTAAATCCTGGAAGGTTCTATTACCAGAGAAAGAAGAACTGGAGGGGGAAGGATAAAGAAAAAGGAGGGAGAGAGGCAAAGTGCTACAAGGTGTGGGAGGAAAAAAGGCTCAGCTCGTGAAGCAGCAGCCAGGTAATGTCTGAGGTGTGCCCAGAGCTGTGCCCAGAGCTCTGCCTCCCACACTCCAGCCTGTTACATAAGGACCGGTGGGAAATCTGGATGCCTTCAATTCTTTAAAGCTCTTGAAAGAGAGTAAAAGGAAAGGGAGAGGAGGCAGAGTGAGGGGGGCACCCAGCAGATTTCCCAGGGGCTCTGATAACCATCTCGTTCACAGAGACAGAAACCCAACAACATTTTTTATACATCTAAGTGTCAGGGAAAAACCAAATTCTAAGCAGAACTGTGCCACTGCAATTCCCCCTTCACCTGGCAGCCTTTGAGGAGAACACAGGGAATTTCTACAAAGGCACCTGGGGCTCGGGGCTGGTGCTCCCAAGGCTGGTCCTTCCCACTGCCACTGCCCTGCTGTCAGCGCTGGTCACACAGGAGTGACACATCTGACACAGCTCCCTGTCAAATCCTCAGCTCCAGTCCCTGGGATAAGGGAAACGGTACAGGTGGAAGGAGGAACAGCAGCTTGATTTCACGTTTAGGACTCCACTGCACAAAATCTCCCCGAGATGCAAACCAGGAGCCGAGCAGGGGCTGGGCATTAATCAAAGCAGACAGCTCTGTAATTAGTCACACTGACTCCAAGCCAGTTCAGTGCACCTTGCAGTGTGGACTCATGTTTACAAAATGATCCCTCTCTGCTAAGAATGTCAACAAAAACTGCCTGCCTTTCCCCCGAGTTTGATTTTCCCTGCACATGTGGGGTTCAGCTCACCTGCGAGCCCCGAGGACGGGCTGGGCTCCAGCAGCTCCAGGGAGAGCCACAGTGGATGCAAACCTGATTGCTGATGGCTTTATTTATTCCCTTTGATTTGCCAGGCTGGGGCAGGGTTTCTTTCCAATCCCCTGTAAAAATCACTGCAGTGATTTCAAGCCCTGACCTCCACAGATGGGACAGTTCCACTTCCCACCGGCACCGCAGCAAAAACAGACCAATGGCTGCTCCAGGGCTGCTCTCACCTGGCCCCAAGTCAGCTCCTGGGGAGGGACTGAAGCCTTGGATGGGCTGGGAGGGACAGGGAATGAAACCTTCAGACGGGCACACAGGGACAGGGAATGAAGCCTTTGGATGCAGGGAAATGCCACCCAAATATTTCAGGCTGAACAGACCCCAGGACTCAGGGAGCTGCTTCTCATCAGTGCCAAGCCCACCTGCTCCGTAAATGTGCATCCCACAAATCCCTCTCCTTCCCAGGAGGGACATGGAGAGGTGAAAGGGCTACACAGAATCCCCACTGCTCCCTGAGCTGTGTTTGGGTGAACAGCCTGGACCCTGCAGCCACAGCGCAGTCCCTGCACACCTGAGCCGTCACCCGGCCCTGCAGGGGCTCACTCCAACCCCACGGCAACTCCATGGCAGAGCTGGAGCTTTTCATGCTTCCACACAAGCCAGCAGCAGCTCATTAGAAAGAAGCTCCTCAGGGCAGGCACCCCCGGGCCAGGCTGGGAACAGCCCCTCCGAGCAGCCTCTGCAGCAAGTTTCCATTTCCAAACCCCACCCAAATCCCTGTATTTTGCTGCTGTGCATGTTACCAGTTATGAGCACTGCTGGCTGACCAGCTCCTCCTCATTATCTCAGGGCATTTAAACACAGAGAAAGCAGGAGGCTCCCCTGTCCCAACTCTTTATTCCCTGCCCCTCACTGTCCACCTCCAGTTCTGCTCTCCTCATCCTCACTGCAGTAACCTCCCGCCCTCTCTGGTACTTTGAGGCAGATCCTGGGAAACAGCAAACAGCTCTCCACCCCCAGCCTCTCCTGCTGGAAAAGACAACTATTCCCCAGCATTTCATCGCTCCAAGATTTATTTTCCTCTTTCTTTGATCACTCCTTAAGATAATCTTTCCAGCGAAGCTCTCTGTAGGACAAAGGCTTTCATCATACAGTTTAGATATGAATAATCAGCCTCAAGGTATGCAAACCCCCATCTTAATTCCATCCCTTTTCCTATCTTAAAACTGAACATTTCCAGGACACCAAGATTAATGAGTGGCTGTATGGAAAAGCAGCAAGGCTCAGCTTCCCTTCCAAAATGATGTCTTTGTTGACTAACCACAAACTGCCTCTTGCCAGCTGGAAAACTGGGCCAGAAATAAATGTCTCTCCTGGTACTGGCCTGTCTGGCCAAGGAGCAGCTGCCAGAGAACACAGACCTCGGCTGAGAGAGTGTGTTGTTGCATTTGGGGACCAATAATGGCGATATTTGGCCCACAGTTAGCTAAGGAACTGTTTGTAAAATGGGACACGGAGGAATGGAGAGGTTTTTCTCAAGTTTTTGGGAAGAAGTACATTGTATGATGCCTCAGTGCCAGCGCAGAGGCTGATCCAGAACAATCCCTCACACACCATGCTCCCAAACCGCCAGAGAGGAAGAAAGACCTGAGCATCAGCAGGTTGTGGCTGCCCCATCCCTGGAGGTGTCCCAGGCTGGGTTGGACAGGGATTGGAGTAGCCTGGGATAGTGGAAGGTGTCCCTGCCCATGGCAGGGGTGGGACTGGATGGGCTTTACAGTTCCTCCCAACCCAAACCATTCTGGGATTCTGTGATCAGTGAATCAGCTTAGGGAAAGCAGAGCACAGAACACAAACTGCGGCTGAAAATTTCTACTCTCACTCTTACAGATTTCTGCTTCTCTGGGAGTGTCCCCACATGCCCAAAACATCCTTTTCGCTGCTGTGGCTGTCTCAGACTCTTGGCAGAGGCATCACTGCAGAGCCAAAGCCCCAAACCCTCTTTCAGAAGACACAGAATAGAGCAAAACATTCCTTCAGTCATGACAAGTCCTGCCCCAGGTGGGCTCCCAAAGGCAGTAGCAGCTTAAGGCATGTCAGGACATTAAGGAATGGGGTTAAGCCGGGCTGCAGAGCTGTGGGGGCGGCTGGGGCTGGTGGCATCTCTCCTTGGGGAGCAGGAGACGGGGCTGGAGGATGGTGATGCTTCAGAAGGAATGAGAAAAGCCTGGATTGCAGCAGGCAAATGGGAAGGTAATGGGATTCTGTGCGAGTCATGAATTTTAAACGCTTCTCTAAGCTCTAAGTTTCCAGCTGGGTCTGAGCTCTTTGATGGATCAGGAATGAGGGAGGCCTTGGAGAGCTGCTCTCTCTTTCCAAGGTTCCCCTCACCACCTCCAGCTCCTCTCCAGAGCCTTTTCCAGCTGTGCTGCACAGCTCTTGTGAGACACACACCAGCCATCAAGCAGACACCAGCGGGAATGGGAAAACTCAAGTCCTAGATCAAGATGGAGAGAAATTTCCTAACATCCCCGCCATGCTTCAGAAGATCCAATGTCATTACTGATAATCAAAAGCAAATTAACTGATCAAGTTCCTAATGAACTCATGATTTTAAACTGCCACAAGGGCTCAGTAATTACAATCCCTGAATCTTTCAACTCAGGAGAGCCAAATCACCATTAATTCTCTCAGGAAACATGCAGCAGAGAAATTGTTTCTTTGGTCAAGGCAGTTCTATCACCCAGGTGATTCCTCCCTGAGTTACACCACTCTCTTTGCACTAATTTGTGAAAATATGGGTCCATTTAATGATTACAGAAGAAATATAGAGGCTTCCCCCAGCATTTCCCTGTGCATGATGCTTTCCCTGGAAGGAGGCCATTCCAAAAGCCAGGTCCTTCTGTATGGTGCCTGGGATGTCATGCCAAAAAGCCTTAGACTGTTTGAAAAGCCACAGGTAGTTCAAAGCAAAGCTGCTGTGGCACCCCACATTTTTTGTGCTTCAATTCCTAACAGGATTGTAGTGAAGCTTAGAACTGGAGCCAACAGCTCCCACTCCCATCCCTCCACCAGAGAGACCCAGCCACACACAGCAGCTGCTGGCGTGGGGAGGAATGCTGTAGGAGTGCAGAATCCACGATCCCAACCTTCCACACAGGCAAGAGGGGACCCCAGGGAAGGGCAGGAGGGGCTGTGCTCACCTATGAGGGAGTTGAGCGAGGAGTAGGAGCTGACTCGTCTCATCTTGTCAATGGTCTCGAAGGACAGGATGTACTCCTCGTTCTCGGGGCTGCCCAGAGTGCTGCTGGCACTGCTGCTCGTGCTCAGGTTCCCAGGGGAAAACGCAACAGAGCTTCCAGCTGCCAGGACAAAACAGCAGATGCTGGAACAAGGACTGCTGAGAACAATTCTCACCCAGACATAACAGCCCTTTTCTAAATCCTGCCACACTCTGGGAAGGAAACCCCTTACCCAGGGGGCAAAGCCACAATTCCCCTTTTTAATACTGAATGATTAAACACAGAATAGGCAAAAGATTGAGTTAAAAATCCACTACTGCTTGCAAGCTAGAAGGCACATTTTTGGTCCCCAAACACTCAGAAAAATCAATACTAATGACCAGAAAATTGAAACTAATTATGAGGGGGCTCCTCATCCAAGCCCTCGGAGCTGGATAATTTGGGCTGAAGTGCCAGTTCCAGCCTGTGCTGCCCTGCACATGGTGTTTCCTGGCTCGCACAAGGGGCATGAAAAATGGAAGGACTGTGAAGTGTTTCTTACTCTCCTCGGTGAGGCTGAGGTTCTGCAGGGACTTGTTGAGGTTCCTGGCTGTGGTGACGGCGCGGATGTTGCCGTAGGAGCTGACGGAGCGCAGCCGCGGCGTGCAGGGCCCGTCCCGCACCGGGGTCAGGCTCCCGCCCTCTGCGAGGCAAGAGTGAGCAATTATGGCTGTAACCAAACCCAGGCACAGCACTTGGTTATTTCCCAGCAAACAGGTAACTAAAACACCACAAACATGAACAGAATTTAGTAATTTTCTGTCAGGCTGAAAGGGAATGAGGTATGGCAGCGTGTCCAGCATGGACTCTGTGCCTCTGCTGTCCAGGCTGGGAGTTTGGGATATCCAACAAGGCCAGGTGAGCCCAGCCTTGCCAGTGCTTTTGGATAAGGAAAAGCACAATATAAACTGCATGCAGTGTTTATTTCCTGCAGCAAATGGGGAGGAGCTCATTTGCCAATATGATTTAGTTATTCAGAGAACAGGGAGACTAAACCACTCTGTGCAGAGACAGCACATGGTCTTGTCTCTGAGCTTCTGTTCCAACAGTCCCGCTACCCTTCAAGATCTCCACTGCAGTTTAAATCTAAAGAAAAGGTGAGGTAAGTGATAACTTCACGGGGACATTTCATTCCTCACATCAAGCCACAGACACCACAAAAGGGATGGGACCGCAGGCTCAGAGCACAGAGCTCTTCACTTCCTTGCCTGCCTCTCACAGCAGCACCAAGCAGGGCTGGTTCATGGAGTGCTGGAGCTCTCAGGTCACTGTGACATTGAATGTTCAGGTGTTGTTTGAGGGGGTGAGAAAGAAAATAAGCTTTGTGTTGCCTTGAGCAATATCCTTCAGCCTTGAGCTGAAGGGAATCTCTTTGAATGGGGCAGGAGGTTCCTGGTGAGCTACAGCCATGGCTTAGGTGCAGACTCAGGGGAGGATGGATTTCTCCAGTGCAAAGTCTCACAGGGCTGAACAGACACCAGATCTTCCCACCTTGTCAGTCACCATGTCACGGCGGGGTTCTCATAAATCCCCACCAGCAAGAAACTCATTGTGTTGGGAGAACTCCTTAAATAATTCCCAAGTATTTCAGGCCCTGCATCTCCTGTCTGCCCAACCCCAAACCCCCACCTGGAGCAGCTGGAGAAGGGAGAGGGTAATTCTTCTCCTCTTCTATGAACTGCAAGGCCACGGTGCAGAAATTGCTCTCGTACTGAACCACGAGGTGACTCAGGGCCACCACCAGCTCCTGCAGAGAGAGCACGAGAAACATTTCATAGTTACACAGATGAGAAACAAGGGACTGGAGGCAAATACAGACCAATATTGTTGATGTTACTGGGTGCTCATCCAGGGTGATAATTCTCCCGTAATTCACAGGGGTGAACTGCAGAAAGCCAGAGGACTCTGTCTCACCCTTAATTCTTCACAAGCCTTTTCTACCTGGACTGGCTCCCACGCACTTTTGAGTAGCCTCCTCTAGTGGGAGGTGTCCCTGCCCATAGCAGGGGTTGGAACAAGATGAGTTTTAAGGTCCCTTAAAGATTCTGTGGGATTCTATGGCTGATTCTGCCCAATGGTATCGACTGATGCAGTGTCACAGACAGGCCCAGGAGCTGTGCCAGGGCTGGGGGTCCTCAGCCCCCCATGGCACTGCTCAGCCCCTCCAGGAGGTACCTCCTGCCTGGCCCCTGGGAGCAGCAGACAGGAATCAGAGCTGCCTTTGGCTGCTGTCTCTGCTCGGGGACTGATTTCCCAAGGAGAGATTTATGAATCTCACAGAGCATTCAGTGTGACACGCAGCTCTCTCTTGAATTAAACTGATTAAATGCTGGAACAAGACAACAGAAATGAATCTTTGCAATGCTGGTGACAACTGCCAGGGTGTTGATGTTCCAGTAAAGTAAACACAAGCATTAGGACACTTCAGAACAGCCCTCAAAACCAATCCACAATGTCAAAAACCATTCAATGTACTATTGACGTACGATGGTGCACCAAAAACCGTAACTCTCCCAGACCTGGAGAGCTACTCTGGAGCAGTCTGTGATCCATCCTTTGGGATCTAAAGGCAGGGAGACCTTTTCACTGAACAGAGCTCTCACATTCTCTCCAGTCTGTTGGATGGAGGTAGCAGTGGGGTCCCAGAGCTGAGCTGAGCGTGGCCCCAGCCCCAGCCCTGCCCGTACCTTGCGGACCATGGGGCTGCCATCGTTGATGAGCTGGGCCAGCATCATGGCCACGTTGTGGTCGATGGTGGTGGAGTGGTCCGTGCGCTCCGCTGAGTTGCCCACAAAGGTCCCCAGGGCAAAGACGGCGGCACAGCGAACCTGGGGGACACAAACAGTCCTGGGTGTTCCCTCTGCTGCCAGAGGATTTAATTTATCCCCACAAATGGGAGCAGTGGAAACCTGAACTCCTGTGTCAGGTGAACGGGGAACCCGTGGGGAGCAACAACCCCAGCAGCCTCAGCAAACTCAGTTTTAAGCATTCACAGATGCAGGATATGTTTAATTTCCCATAACACTCAGTGACCTTCCCATGGGTGACTCTTCCAGTTGGTGTTGCCTTGAATATTAATTAACAGGAATAAAGCACACACAGAGCTCCTGTTGGGATGTGGGTCTTTAACAGGAGTGCTGACTACAGTGGGTAAGGGCTTACAGGAAGGTAGAATGTGATGGAAAAAAGGAGAAAAATCAGGGAAAACTTAGAACAGACCCCCCACCTCTGCAGAAACACTGCTCAGAAAGTGGGGAGAATGGGGACAGGGATAAGAGGAGAAGGATGCAGGACAGAGACAGGATATGGAGGGGAATCTCATCTTTAATCTCTGCACATTATCAGAGGTGTTTATCTCAGCTCCCTTCTCCCCCGTGTGTGTGCCGGGTCTGACGGGCTCCATCAGTCACTGCCAGGCCCAGCACAATCCCTCCTCTCCCGGGAGTGTCACAAAGGTAAAACTCAGCCAATTAAAGATGTATCTGCACACAGAGCAGGGGGAGAACAGTCTTCATACTCGGACAAAAAGACTAGAGGATTTTTTGCAACACACAGTGAGTTTTGGGACCACATTTTTAACAACTTCTGATACATAAGGAAGGAAAAGCCATAGCATTTCCTAACTCCAGTGCCCAAATCCCAGGGGTCTGGGGCTCTGTGAACTCCCCCTGCATTTCTTTGGAAGCTCTTCTTGCAGGGCTTGTTTGATTTGCATCGCCTTGAAGAGACAGCAGCAAGATCTTTCTCTGAGCCAGACACAAACATCAAGCCCTAGAAGGCCCTGCTCTGTAGGAACTTCTGTCCTTCTGCCAATTCAAGAGGCGTTACCAAAGCAGTTGGATTTTTACCTCTGGGATTGGATCTGAGAGGAGGCTGTAGAGCTTCTCATGGGCGCTGTCTCTCACTCCACACCACCTGGCTGAGTCGAAGTTCTGCCAGATCCTCCCCAGACAAATGGCCACCCACTGCCTGAGGAGCGGGTGGGGATCGTTGAGCTGCTCCAGGCAGATCGCTATCAGGTTCCCTTGTAGGCAGGCTTCCTGCAACACAAAACAAGCCTTTTGTTTGGCGTGACAGCTTCCCACCTCATCCCCACAGAAGCAGCCAAGAGAAAATAATCTTTCAGTGGTTCCAGAGTGATTTTGTCACAAAATACCAGCAGCATGAAGGGAAAGGCAGCTATGCAAGAGATGGTTAAATAGTTGAGCATTAAAATGATTTTCATAATGCATAAAAGTTGTTTTTGCCTCTTTGGAAACATTCCTTGAGCCTGTCAGAGCCCCAAGGTTTATGGCTCCTTCCACAGACCATTCCCAGCCATCAGCTTCCCACTGGACAGGACCAGGCACTCTTTCCTTCCCAACCTGCCAGTGGCTGTGGAGGGACTCCTGTCCTTGTGCTGGGTACAGAATGTCTTTTGTCACACCTCCAGGCCAATTATTCTGTTAATTCACACAGAAATAACATAAAACAACCTCCTCGTTCTGTTTCCCAGTTCAGGGTTGGGCTTTAATGCCAGTCAGGAGACTTTTATCAAAGCAAAGGCACGAGGCAGAGAGAGCTGAGAGAGAATGAAGGGAAAAGGCTGCTGGGACTCACCTGCCCAGTGTTGTAGTTGTTGACAATCACAGCCAGGATGAACGCTGTCATCGTCCTGTGCTCAGCCTGAAAACAGCACAGACTGAGGGTTACCTGCAGAACAGGGCAGGGAACAGCTACAGCCCCCCAGACATGGCACTATTCCAAGTGCAGTTTGTGCCATGTTCAAAGAACGAGAAAATTCCAGCTTTCTTTCCCCTTTCTTGGCATCAGCCCTCTTACACCTGAGGCACTTCCCCAGCTGCCCACAGGACCCTCCTGACCAGCCTGGCCCTGCTCTGGGGAGACTCAGAAACACTCTTTATGGGAATCCAGCTGCTGCAGAGGGAACTGCCAAAGCTCTGGGGCAATTCCCTGCCCCTGCAGCCATCCTGGAGCCCCCCAGTCCCACCCTCACAGAGTCTCCGCTTACAGAGTTCCACAAGAGTTTGTAAATCCTTGGCTGCCTGTGTCACACAGCTCAGCAGTGACTCTGCCCAGTGCAGCACTGGGTGACACTGGAGGGGCACCACAGGGCACCAGAAGAGCAGCACATCAGCTAAAACAAGGGAAGCAAATGCTGAAGAGTCTGAATAAATGTGATTTGTCCTTACTGGCATGTAAGGATCTGCCAGGACAGAGAGGAAATACTTGTGTCCATTGTCCTTCACCAGGTCAGCCTGGCACGACTGAAAAAGAGACAAGAAAACCACAATGAGAACCACAACACATGCATTTTTTCCTCTAATGATGTAGAAATGTTTCATTTCTTAACCATTCTTCCCCAATCTTGTTTTCATTTGAGACGCAAAATAAAGCTCAAGCCCTTCCTGCAGGCTGCAACCAAAATCCCTATGGGGACAGAGCAGGGAACCCTCTGCCACCCCCACAGTGCCACAGACAGCAGCTAGAAATGTGAGCTCCTGCTGTGGGGAAGAGTCAAAGGAGCCATCTCTGTGCCACACGAAACCTCCCCAGCACATTTCCATCTCCTGCTACCCACAGCCTGGACTGCAGAGCAGCTCTGGCCCTGCCCAGCTTCTCGGGAGCACAGGGCAGGTTCCTGGGCTGGGCTCAGTGGGGTTGCAGACGCACCAGCTCAGGCCCCAGGCTGACGTTTTGGGGTCACTCCGAGAGGATACACACTGAGAAAGTGAAAACGGAAGGGAGGAAACCCTGACTTGGCACTCAGCTCCCAGAGACAGGATCATGCATTTTTCATCAGCAGGAGAAGGTGAAGGAGGGAACTAATTGCTGAAATGGGAGGGGATGGCAAGGCAGAGATGCAAGAGAATATTTTAGTGCTGAAGAGAGTGAAGCTGCTGGTTTTGGCAGAGCTGGGAGCAGAGGGCCTGGATTGCTGCCAGGCTGCAGCTACGAGAGGCTTCCCCAGCTCCTGTGCACTGCACACTCCAGGCTCCTCTCCCCCTCTGCTTTCCCAGTGTCAACACTTTCTGCTCCTCACGCAAACCCATCCCTTGGCTTTCGTGCAGGCACACGGACGCCAGCAGAGGGGAGGCTGCCCAGCTCCACACTCATTGTGCTGCCTCTGCTGCCCACATTCCTGGGGCTCAAGGGAGGGAGGCGATGGCCACAAAGCCAGAACTGAACCCCTCCCTTCTGAGATCCTGGGAACAATATGGGAATCCAGCATCACTGACACCCTCTCCTCCTCATGGAGTAAGCAGCTCCACTGTGAATAATAACACAGCATGACCAAAGCAGGCTGCAGGCTTGGTGTGCAAGCTCAGAACTTACAGAAAATATTCTATTTGCAAGGAGCTGCTGCCTGTCCCCTCCCTCGGTGGTGTCCATGGCACTTCCCTGTGAAAGCTGCCCCCTCTTTCTTCCCACTCCCACCACGTGCTGGTGGAATGAGTGAGTGCAACAGCACAAAGAAACCCAAACACACCATTTAAGAGTATTTTTTGTGTGTTGCTGTAAAGCACAGCCTGCAAACAAGTGAGGCAATGCCAGAGCATGGGAGGGAACGTGTGAAGGGCAGGGGGGTGAGAGCCTTCTCAGGGTGGAGGAGGGCACAACACCACACAGGAATCACACCTGAGCCCCTGACACACACCTGGGCTGAGGCACCAGCCTCGGGCGCACCAGAAATGAGCTTTTCCAGAACAGCTCCACGACGAATAGTTTTCATTTTCTTTGCTTTCCCAAATCCTCTTAGGATGTTAATGAAAATATTGTTATAAAACTAAACCTGACAGTGCTGGATCAACAGCAGGGAAAACTTCACGAATTCAATGCTATTCTTCCTACTGAAATGGAGGAGATGTACAAAAATAACCCCCAAAGAGGAAAGATCCAACATACACGGCATTTCAGACATTCCACATAGACTTGTAATTGTGCCTGAATTAATGTGTGCACCTCTCCTAATAATTTTATAGTGCTCAACTAATTGCACCCACAAACCACTGAGTCACAGATACAACTCTACAAATTTATCTGCAATTACTTAGTAACTTAATTATTGATTTGAAACCCCACCAAGGAGAGCTCTGGCTGAGGCAGCACTGCTGAAAGCCACAAGGCAGGCAGGGGCAGGAATACTCACACTGTCCACTGCCAGGATCTTGGCCCAGATGAAGACAAGGAGAGGTCTCAGCTCACGGGCTGAACTCTGGAGGAGCTTCAGCACATAGGGGAAAATGCCAACGGAGAGGGCCTGCGAAGCAGAGAGAAAATCCCTGTGAGTAAAATCCTGTGAGCAAAAACCTGTCAGCAAACCCCCCCTGAGCAGCTCAGCCCCCCAGAGCAGGGCCCAGGATGCAGCAGCTTTACAGACACTGGGAAATTTGGTAGAAAATTATTTCACACGTTTCTAGTAAAGAGGGGATCCCTGCGTGTTTGTCTATTGCTCATTTTAATCTTGAATGTCACCAGGTATTTTCAGGCTCATTTGGTCCACGGAGACTCTGAGTTAATCCAGCACCAGCTTTCTTTGCTCACAGCCTGGGCTGGTTTATGCTCTACATCCTCACTTCCCTCAGGTGGGGCCATTGGCTCTCCCAGCTAAACACGTCACAAATTTAGGAATTCCAGCCTCCCCACTGGAAATTAACAGGTCTCTCCAGGAGGGAGGTAAAGCAAAACACACAAAGTCCCATCACTGAGCTGCTCCAGGACCAGCTGGTGTTCATCTTCATCACTTTTATCAACAAACAGCTCCATTTACAGGAGTGCTTTAAACTGCTCCTCTGTTTAATTCTTATTTATGCTCCACACTGTGCTGCCACTTTCCAAACTGCAGAATGCAGCTGCTGCCTGCTTAGAAGAGCTTGTAAAATCCAGACAAAAAACAGATAAAGGAGGAGAAGAAAATGATGCAGCCAGTAAGCTGAAAGAGCACATAATAAATGTATACGCTTTTTTTGGCTATTTGTTTTATATGACAAACCTTCTTACTTGCCCCAGATATTTCCTCCTGGTTTGTCCCTTACATTATTTTACACTAAACTATTCCCAAGGAACTCCTCTTTGCTGTAATAGAAACGAGCATGGGAATGAATTTGATTAACACAAAGCTCTGTTCTTGTAGGGACACTCGCTCCATTTCCCACACACGAGCACACAAACCCGGTCATCTGTCAGATCTGTGGATTATCCTCCCCACCTCCCTTCCCTAAATCACCAGCTGTATTTATCACCCCTGCTGAGACAAACTGGAGCGTTCAGGCCCACGTGCAGCTCCCACGCACCAAACTGACAGCCCAGGGCCCCAGGTCCAGGAACCTCCCCAGCAGATCCAGAGCTCGCAGCCGGTGCACCTGGCTCAGCAGCACCTGCAGGGCAGAGGGATGAGGGTTATTGTCCAGGGAAATACAGCCCTGTGCCTGCAGAGCACAGGGAAGGGGCCTCGGGGTCCTTGCAGCACTCGGAACACCACGGTCTGACAAACCCTGACTGGGAGGGCTCTGCCAGCGAGGGGTCACACCCCGGGAATGCTCCTCTGCAGAACTGCTCCAGACACGAGGGAAGCAATCCCTAAGGGTTCCAGCTGCCTTTCCCAGCCAAGCCTGTGATGGTTCCTGCTGCAGGACCCAAAGGACAGTGCCAGCCCAGCCTCCCACTGCTCCCAAGAGCTCCGAAGCAGAAGAAGAGGCTTTGCTTTCCTTGGCAAATCAATATCAGAGACTTAAGAGGGAGCAAAAGGTCATGTTGGTCGTTAATAAAAATCTCATTAAAATGGAGTCTGACAACGCTAATGAGGTGGTGCTTTACTGGCTTATACCTACCCTGGTGTGAAATATTAACAGATAGACTTGCAGTTCTTAATCTCCTTAACAGATGTAAGATATTGGAATGCAACGTTTAATCCTCACTTTAAATTGAGGAACATCCTTCAGCATGGATCTCAGGGAAAGAGACTCCTTGATTTACCTCCCCAATTCCATCCCCTTCTCAGTGTTTTTGCACACTGCATATTGAAATTAGATTATTTTTCATGTTTAATATTGAAGAATAACTAAATTACTTGGCTCATGCCTCACACTCTGGGTGACTGGGGCTGGATACTGAGGTGGTGCAGGGAAAGTCAAGAAGAAAGCAGGGGGATGTGATAACTACTCTAATGGTTTCACTCCGAATATCAGAGCTCAGATCTCAGGACAGGTCATAAGAGAAAGGATTTTGGTCATCCTGCCCTAGTTGGCACCAGCCTATTCCATAAACCAGCCCAGGAATAACAGGAGCAGCTGTTTGGGATTAAAGCAAGAGCAGAGAGCAGGGCAGGTGGAGGCTGGAGCAGCAGCAGGACCTGGCAGGGGCAGGAGGCACTGATGTGACACTGCTGGGACCCTCCAACCTGCAGAGAAACCAAGGAACTCCAAATCCTGTCATAGCTGGGGCAAGAAATGGATCTAATTGAAAAGGCTGTCTGGGTGAGGATACAAACCCCAGCTCCACACTGCTGCCATCCCACAGGACATTCCACCAGAGCAATCTGTGTCCAACTAGAATAGCTCCATTTTGTCACTGCCCAACCCAAACAAAGCCCTTGGTCCTGCAGGATTTCCCATTCCCACGTCCCTAGCTGATCTGCACAGTAACCTGCAGCCCAGGGTGACACAGATTCCAGAGCCTTGGGTGAGGGTGGGGGACTCAGGGCACAATTCATGACCTTTTGGTGTGCCACCCCACACACACAGCCCTGGTCACTGGCCCTTACCCACTGTGAGTCCCAAATAGAAAATGGGGAGTGAATTACACCCACACAGCAAGGCAGGGATTAACCAGGACACAGGGGGATCATGTACACAGAACAGTCCATATTTTAGCAGGCAGCTCCTCACGAAGGTGGGATGGAAGTCAGGGACTGCAGAGTGATCTCCACAAGCCCTCTGTGCACAGGAGATCCCACACAGAGGGAATGTCCACAGGGATTGAGGCCTGGCCAGGCTGTGTGTGCTGCCTGCTCTCTGATGGCTTCTCTCCCTGGGGTCTGCACACTCCCATGGGGACTAAGCAAAAAGATACCCAAAAGGAGTCTGGAACTCCCTCCCTTCCTGCCCTGGATCAGCTGGGAGCTGCATTCTAAATATCCTCAGACCTGTTACCAACCAATCTTACTCCACTGTACAATTAATATGCTATAATTATAACAACAATTACGCTGCCCCAGGTCGGTTTTGCTCCAGGCAGGAACACAGGTTCCTTTGCCAGGTGACCTCTCAGTTCCACTGCAGTCTTACTCCTGCAGAGCCTGCTGGTGCCAAACAATCCATTGGAAAGCAGAAGAGCTGGAGCTGGAGCAAAATCCTGCCTGTTCCCATTGCAGTGACAGAGACAAACCACACATCTGTTTATCCACCTCATCTCTCAAGGCTTGGGAGACTCAGGAAATTAAAATTTGGTCTTGCAGAGATGGATGGTGCTGTCAGTCACAGAGCCAGCTGACAGGGAAGGGGAGTCTCCTCACAGATCCCTGCACAAGGGACTGGCACCACATTCCTTTAAAAGAAAGGCTTTAAATTGTGCTGCTGGTAGAGCAGAGCCCACAGGTACCTGGGCCAGGGTTTGTATTTCTGTCAGCACAAACTCCAGGGGAGGGGAGGCCAGAGCAGGTGACAGATGACAGCTGCAATCCTGGCCCTGCCATAAAGCATCGCCTGAAACGCTGCCTTCTGCTTCTGCTGGATTTACCTCTCCTCTAAACATGTGAACTTCATCTTGTCTGAGCAGTGCCTCCCAGAACCCCCCATTCCTCCAGGCACGGTCTGCAGACACTTGGTTCTGTGTTCCTGCAGCAAAACTTCAGCCCCACATTAAAGGCAACCCAGAGGGATAAAAGAGCCATTTCCAAACTATTTACACCACAGTAACTTCCACTTTCTGAAAAGAGGGAAGATAAAAGTCTCTGCCTGACTGGGATACAGAGGAGAGACAATGAAGAGGTGCTGCTCTGAGAGAGGCGGCGACTCCTGAGGCACAAAGCTGGACATGGACCAGAGCAGGGGCTTGGCTCAACCAGAGCCACGGGATGGGGCAGGAAAAGCACTTTGGCTTCATCCACAGGGTGTGGTGAACACACAACCAGCTCTAACTCACCCTGGAGAAGCCCAAGGAATTTATATTCCCAAAGGCCATTGGGTTGGCAGCTCCATGCTGAGCAGGCATGAGAGGCAGGGACACCCCTGGCAGGGACAGGGAGAGGCAGGGACACCCCTGGTATGGACACGGAGAGGCAGGGACACCCCTGGCATGGACAGGGAGAGGCAGGGACACCTCTGGGCACGGACAGGGAGAGGCAGGGACACCCCTGGCAGGGACAGGGAGAGGCAGGGACACCCCTGGAACAGGCAGGGAGAGGCAGGGACACCCCTGGCATGGACAGGGAGAGGCAGGGACACCCCTGGCATGGACAGGGAGAAGCAGGGACACCCCTGGCACAGGCAGGAGAGGCAGGGACACCCCTGGCATGGACAGGGAGAGGCAGGGACACCCCTGGTATGGACAGGGAGAGGCAGGGACACCCCTGGCATGGACAGGGAGAGGCAGGGACACCCCTGGCATGGACAGAGAGAGGGAGGAACACCCCTGGAACAGGCAGGAGAGGCAGGGACACCCCTGGTATGGACAGGGAGTGGCAGGGACACCCCTGGCAGGGACAGGGAGAGGCAGGGACACCCCTGGCATGGACAGGGAGAAGCAGGGACACCCCTGGCACAGGCAGGAGAGGCAGGGACACCCCTGGCATGGACAGGGAGAGGCAGAGACACCCCTGGCATGGACAGGGAGAGGCAGAGACACCCCTGGTATGGACAGGGAGAGGCAGAGACACCCCTGGTATGGACAGGGAGAGGCAGGGACACTCCTGGCATGGACAGAGAGAGGGAGGGACACCCCTGGCACAGGCAGGGACCCCATCCCCAGCCCCAGCACTGACCTGCAGGACGATGGGCAGCTGCTCCGGGGGGTTGCGGTTCTCCACGCCCATGGTCAGCCACACCTGGAACGCCGTGAGCTGCTCGGCAAAGAAGGGGCTGTGCTGTGGGAGCAAAGTGGGAATGCAGGCATGGGTTAAACAACAGGGAGTGGAGCCAAGGGTTTCGGCACCTATGGGCTTCATTGCTTCCTAAAGCTGTGATCTGTGATTGATACATTTATTTAGGGGTTTCTAAATGCGTAAAAGCTTCCCAAAGACTGAGCAGACACCGGTCCCCTTAAACATAAATGCTTGGAAAAAAGGAGAAGGAAAGAGTAGAGAAACAGAAGTGACCACAAAAGGTCTTAGGGAATGGTGGCTGCTCCCTCCCCAGGAGCAGCAGATGGAGCAGCAGTGGATTTATCTGCTCTGCAGAGGCCGTTTCGCTCCCGCAGCAGCACTCGGAGCTGCCTCTGCCCAGTCCACAGACACAATCCAAGAGCAGTGAGAATAAATTCCTCGTGTCATCCATCACTCTGAGGATGTGGCACCAGCTCAGGGTGAGAATGCACTGACCAAGGCTCACAGCAGCTTCCAGGTAGGAATCCACACGGAAACAGAAATCAGTGGGGAAGGGGAGAGGGAAGAGATGGAGGAGGGAGAGAAAACCAACCCAAACCCACCCCCACACAAGCACTGTGAGCCCCCAGACCCTTCTCCTCCAGGTTATTGTATTTTCCAGGTCTGAGCAGGCAAAACCACCCTGCGAATACACAGGAGGGGTTTGTGATGTGCTGCTGAGAGTCACCAGCCCTGAGGGGCTGTCCAGGGATGTACCCAGGGCAGCTCCCTGTGCCTCACACAGCCCTGACCCCATCCCAGCCCTGCCAGGCAGGGAGGAACAGGCCACAGTGACCGCAGTGACCACAGGGACTGTCCCCTTCCCTCCTCCCTGCTCCCTGGCCAGCACCAGCCAACCTCCAACCAGGCTGGAATCCTGCCACACTCCGGCTCCCAGCCCCAGCTGCACACTGACGGCTCAACCTGCCTCAATTCCAGCCAAAATTCACAATAAACCACATTTGTCAGCCTTGAAAAAAGCTTGTAAATTGTTCCCAGCCTACCCTGAATCGATCTCCAGCTGAGAATGACCACTCTTTTTGCTGACCTCCTGTCTGATCCCCAGCAAGTCTCTGCCTCTTCCCACCCCAAAACACTCAGAAATCTCCTGAATTTCAGCTCACTTGACAGAGAATGCCCAGCTGAGGGTTAACACTAATAAAAAAGCCTCCAATGACATTGTTAGAGACTGAAAATAAAAATGAACGTAAGGCAGGAGAAGAAAAATCGTATTTTTTACGTGCTAAACCAGAACACAGAGTGAGGAAGGCAAGGGGTGGGAGGATAAAGGCCTCAGGGCATCCTGATCAACCCCCAGCCTGGCAGGAGCCCACAGTTCTCCTCCTGCACTCAGGGCTTTGGAGACAACCTGCAATTACAGCCAGAAAACCTTTGGAAGTTTGGTAAGTTAAATAAACTGCAAGAATGTTACTGAAAATTAGAGACACATCAGGGTGGAACAGATACCTGAGGTTGTGCAGTAATTATTATTTAAAGGTTTCACTTCATTAAATATTAAATGGATATCAAGAAAAAATCATTCTGAATAAAGGAATTTAAGCTAAATATAATACTAAAAATTTTACTTTTCTGCTCTTTGAGATTAAATAAAGCAGAAAATATCCCCAGTGACTCCTGTTAATGACACTGAACTTAGAAGAACTCTGCACATACCCTCAAACTCTATTTTATATTTGAAAAGAACTCTTACTGCAGATAATTTTCACATTCAAGCCTTTAATTTCAAAAATTGTGCTGCATGTTGGGACTTCTTGGGTAACAATACTGCTGATGGAGTTTGAGTGCTCTGGAATGTTCAGAGTCAGGTCTCAGGCACCACTTTCACTGGCAGGAGTTCCCTGCTCACCCCCACGTGTGGGCTGGATCCTGCAGGGGGGAAGAGCTTAAACTTGATTTTTGCCTGTTCCTCTAAGGGAGAATCCCAGAATGGTTTGGGTTGGAAGAGACCTTAAAGCTCATCCAGTGCCACCCCCTGCCACGGGCAGGGACACTTCCACTGTCCCAGGGTGCTCCAAGCCCCGACTTCCAGGGACGGGGCAGCCACAGCTTCTCCAGACACCCTGTGCCAGACATTTACAATTTTCCAAAAACATAAACCCGTAAACTGTGCCAGCAGAAGTGATGAGCTGAACTGAGGTGTCAGAGAAGGGATGAAACTGGTCCCACGTCTCAGGACAAACCCCAACTTACCCTGAAGGCAGTTCCTTCCTCGATAATTGTGGGTAGCTGGGAAAGGCAAATGTCAACAGCAAGGTCCCAGGCTTGCCTGGAGGGATGGAGAGAGGGAAGAGAAGGCATTACAAGTTATCCGTAAGGAACAGCAAGGGAAATTGAAATTCTGACCATACAAGGATGTGGACAGTGCTGTCTGACTGGCTTAGAAGTGCTTGATATTCACTGTTTTCAGGGAGGAATGGGCAAAACACCTACAGAAATTCTCTGCAGCACTGGAGAATGTCAACCCACGGGGCCTTTGAGGTAAGTTTTACTACGCAGAAGGAAAATGGTTTAGAGATCAGAGACAACTGCTCTGATTTTGGCTGCCCACAAAAGGATTCTGTGGGTCACCCACTGCAGCAGCACACAGAGAGGATGCTGAGCTCTTCACAGCAATTTTAGGTAAGCAGCACTAATACTGCTACAAAAATGCCAAAGCAGCCCCGTGAGGTCAGATCTCAAAGGGTTTAAGTGTTATCAGAAAGAACAAACAAAAAATGTAAAAAGAGATTTGAGTAGATTAAAATGAAATCTCTTTTTTACGCTTCTAAAAACAGGCTGTTAGAAACCAGTGGAGCCACACAGCCAACGTTACTCAAACCATTCAAACCTCTGCCAACCTTCTCAACTCAAACCTACTCAACCTTCCAAAACAAAAACCACCAACATGAAACCCTAACGTTCCTGCTCTCCACAACCAAGGGCTGTTGCTTAATGACAACTGTGGAAGAGACTCTGATCAAGTCAAATACATCAAATGTTTCCCCAACCATTGCACGCCAGCCCTGAAATGATCCTCCAGCCCTTCCAAACCACCCAACATGTTGCTTCTGCTCTGTCTGTGAGAAACACAAATCCTCCCAGCCAACAGACACCAACAAACAGGTTTGCCCAAAGTAAAACTTCCCTATTTCCAACCACTGGAACAGCTGCTCATAGCCTCAGGGTTGCACACAGGTTACACACAGGTAACCCACTGTGCTGGCTGAACAGACAATGGCATTAAACATGTGTTACAATAATTACAAGATTCAAACCAAGCCACAAATGAATGAGAAAGGACTAAACCCCAGAGGGTGGGGAGAGGAAGAGAAGGGAAAGCACTGTCCCATGGCTGGGGAGAGGGGGAGCAGTGATTGACAGCTTTAATATCCCAAAGGGAATGGGAAAGGTGGGCACAAGGTGCATGTGCCGCCTGAACTCCTATCACACAAACAAGAGATAAATTTGGGAGCAGCAGGGAACCAGGATGGGTGGTGCTGCATCCCACAGGTGATTTATGAAAGCCAAGCCGGAGACCAGTGCACCCCCTCAGACAGAGATTGCTGTCTGCACAGTGCTCTGCAAGATTTGTTTTCAGTGCATTTGGGACCAAAAGGGCTCAGTATCATTCTTCCCTCCCTCCTCACTCTTCCAGTAACGCCAGGCCCTCCACCCTGACAGGGTGATGCTGTGATGTAGCCACAGGGTGACAACCCTGGGAAACACCCCAGTGCTTCAGCCTCACTGAGTTATGCTATGAAAGAAGGTGTTAAAGAGTGGGGTTTTTAATACTACCTTGAACTAATTGCTCTGTAGACACAAAGTCAAAATCACTCCTTAGCAGGAAGAAAGACGCAGTAAAAAAAAAAGTGATTTGCTTATCCCCAAGAAGTAAAGCCAAGGCAGCACCACAGCAGGAATGGTCTGTGGAGGGAACTGATCCACAAGGGACCCATGGCAGGAGAGCCAACCCCTCCTGCCTGGGAGAGCAGGACCCTGAGGGGGAACAGCAACAAGGCCCAGGCACGACTCCATCACTGCACAATGCAAATCAAACTGGGAAAGTGCTCCCTGGATCCCAGCACGAACACTCCTCTCCCACCACGTACACTCAGGGATTTCTCTTCGCATTTTATTTTCAATTTTTCTTGGCACTTCAGTCCTAAGCCCCATTTCTCAAGCCCCCAGCTCTACCTCTGTGCGGATCTCTGTCCATCTCTTGATCCATTCCAACCTCAGTCCAACACCCTTTCACTACATTTGGACTGTTTAAATGTTTAATAATTTAATGTGAACTCATCAGCTGCCTCTTTGTTCCCAGAGGTGCTGCACAGTTTGGACTTCAAGCAAAGAACAGAAGGCACAGTCCCAGCCCTGCTCAGGGACTGGTTTATTGCCCAAACCCACAAAGTGCCAGGCAATGGAAACCCCCAGAAACACTCAGAGAGCAGAAACTCAGCCCAGTCAGAGCCGAGTGTTTGTCTGCACCCACGGGTACCCATTAGCTGGCAGCTTGTGGAGGCTGATTTTCTTACACTCAAGTTTTCGGGACTGACTCAATGTCTAACGCTTTTAACTCTCATGTCCCTTTTTTAAAAAAATAATGTATTCTTGACGTCTTTTAACATTCTCTTTTCCTCTGGGAATGGCGTGTATTACCTGGTGCCACACATGTTGCAGGAACAGGAGTGCTCCTGCCTGGAGGAGCAGCTGAAGGGAGGCTGAGGCCTCGTGCAGTCCTGGGGCTTGGCGCAGCTCCTCCTTCTGAACCCTATTTCTGGAGGCGTTCAGTATTTCCAAGCTCATCCAGTCTGTTAGATGGGACTTTCTCCATTTGTTCTGCCAGTCCGGTGCCAGCCAAGCCCTGTGTGACTCCAGCCCCAGTTCACCTGTGCCGCAGTGACCCTGTCACCTCCCTAAGCTGCTTTAGGGCACAGCTGGGAAGCTGCTCAGACCAGCTATTTTTTAAAAATAGTTATTGCTGTGAATATTTGGCACAAGTCTGAAATCCTTTTCTTCTCCCAGCACATCCCCCTGCTCCAGCCACAACTTAGAGCACAGGCTTTGCTATTTCCATCCTACATCAAAGTCTGATAATGGGACTTGGAGATGTTAAGACTAACACATAGACACAAAAAAATCTGGTTACAGTGTAATCTGAACTAATCTAATCCTTCAAACGTCAAACAGCTCCAAATACCTCTTCAAACAATCACTTTCTTCTTGCAGAGCCCCCGAGTGTTTTGGTGCAGCTCCACGAGCCTCATTTCCCTGAGGGATGGCTGAGCAGCCCTGATCCATCCTGCACTCTCCCGTGCTGCTCCACCTGTAATTGGGTTGCTGCATTATGGTTTTGTTTTCAGCCAGAATCTCCAGCTCGTTGTGTTTGCAGTACATTATGACTCCTTTCAACCCGAATTTCATGGCCTGCAAACACACCACGGTGTTTCTATTAGGGATGGGTTGTAGCTCTTCCAAAGCATAATTAAGGTACTTGGGGTTTAATATATGACCTGCGTTAGGAAATATTTCCAAACGCATTATTAGGTCTTTTCAAAGGCCATGAATAAAAGCAGCTGGCAACAGCAGTAATGCATAAACTCTAATCCATCACAGCAGAGATCAAGGTGCTGACAGAGCTCTGTTCTCATGCACAATAGGCAGAACGAACAGCACAGCCAGCCAATCAATGGATATTAATATTAATGTTAATATTAATCCTGTATTAGAGCAGTGCCTGCAGCAGCCAAGACCCTGAAGTGAGAGGCACCACACAAACACAGCCAGCCCGTGCCCCAGGGGACGGCGCTGAGCAGGGAAAACTCAGAAAGCCAATAAAAGTAGGAAAAACAGAAGTAACATGTCAGATTCTGCCAAAGAGGGCACGGCCACAGAGATCAGAGCTCTCCTGACTCCAAAACACAATTACCTTCTTGGTGAAGGGAAGAGACTGATAGCTCGTGGTTCAAATATTCCCTCAAAAAAGAAAAGTTTTCACTTATCCTCAAGTTCCAGCTAAAAAGGATACTGTAATCTCCCAAATGAACTGGCCAGAACACCAGCCTAGAAGGTTAACATTTAAAAAAAGCTGTTTTCAAGAGGACTAAAGCCAAAGGCAGGGCAGCTCCTACCTGCAGCAGCCTCAGCACTTCTGTTTAACCTGTGCCAGATCCCCAACTCAGGAGCCACCCCAGGGTGGCTTGGGGAAAACTCCAAGAGGCAGAGATGTGGGTAAGGAAAGGAGAAAGAGAGCAGAGGTTGATTTAATGCCCCAGAAGGGGCAGTGGGAATCCTTCAGAAGGTAAAAACTGACGCTCAAATGTAAGAGACTTTTTGCAGTGCCGCTCCCACCGGGTGCAGCTCTTGTCATGGCGGCCAGACTTGCTCCCCAAAACACTGCCTGGGGACCAAAAATCTGGGAAAAGTCTGGATAAAACACGCATCAGAAAACTCTGCTGGATCAGCTCCTGCCCAGCACTGCAGCCCTTGGTTCCGTGGGATCCCCACAACTCCCCTGGCTGGAGTTTCATCCTTTCCAGCACCCTGGGGCCAACTCCCCTGCCCTCATCTCATCACCTGGCCCATCCAAACTGTAAAATGGGTCTGCAGGTTTCAGATCAGGGATCCATTAGAAAATTCCTGAGTGAAAGGTGACAGACAAGCGATTATATTTAGAAAATACTTAAGCGAGCCCTAAATTAGTTTCTAAATCTGTCCTTACTAAAAGTTCCTAATAACGCACTGAGCCACCTCGGACAAAAGTGGAATTTTCCCCTTTGCTGGATTTGCTGCAAACTGCAGGTTTTTTGGAGGGCACTGAATAAAGTGTGTCAATTCCCTGCTCCCTTGCTCTCTACTTCACCAGTGTTTGGGATTCACAAGAAGAAGAGCCCTTTGTGTGACCATTCTTAAGGAATTTCTTCTGGTAAATCCTAAAAAGCAGCACCAACACCTCTGAGAGGCTTTTCAAAGGTGTCTCCAGCACCACCCAGCAGCTTCCCAAAGGAATTTCCAGCACCATTATGCTCCAGGAGAACCACAATATGAGCGAATAAAATGTGTTTCTAGACCCCATCATGCTGCCATGCAAATCTGAGAGAGATAAAAAACGGGATCCAGGAGTTCCCAGTTTCATTCCTGGGGTTCAACCATTGGCAACACCAACTCCAAGTTAAGCCACGTTCCCATAGGAAACCAGAAACACAGGGTTTTAATAGGGTGGCAATAAGAATGAATTATATTCCTATCAGGAACAGAAAATATAGATTTTTAATATGCTGGCAAAAAAAAGCAAGCTATAAATAACCAGAAATTTACTGGTTTAATTTTGAAATTCCTGCAGCACTGTGTCCTACTCTCCTGCAGTTGGAAGCTGCAGCTGATGGCTGGAGCTCTGCCACATCCAGCAGCAGCTCAGAGCCACCACGGGCACTTTTCCTGCTCTGCTCTTACAAGTGTCCCAGCCCCCTGGGTGACACTGATAAAACAGCTCACCCCATTCACAAATGACTGGAGCAGTTTTCCTCAGAAGCTGCTGATCCAAAGCACTCAGGGACACTGTTTGCCATGTCCCAGCATTTGGAATGTTCAGCTGCCCAACTGCTGACAACTCCAGCCAAAGGCTCCCTGATTCCTTCCAGGATTTTCAATAATTAATGCAATTTTGTGGTACCAGAAAATGCCTCCTCAGTGTCTGCCTGCACCTGCAAAGGCTCCTGGGGCTCCCTGCTGCCAGCCTGCCTCCATCCCCTACAGGAACCACGCCATGGAATGCTTTGGGATGGAAGGGACCCTAAAGCCCACCCAGTCCCACTCCTTGCCATGGGCAGGGACACCTCCCACCATCCCAGACTGCTCTGAGAATCTGAGTTCCTCAGTGCTGCCGTCAGCGCAACACTCATTCATCATCTTCCCTTCATTCCTCCTCTACATTCACCTTCCCCCACATTTTTATGGAGGAAACCTATTAAAAGGCTTGTGGAAATGCAGGCAGGTTGAACCCCCTCAGCTGCCTTTACCTGTCACTCCCTCAGCCTTCAGCAAGACTCTGCTGTGTCCCCCAGGAGCCCCCTCAGTGTCACTGCACCACTCTGTACTTGGCCCAATTTGGCGATGCTCTATTAATCACATTGAGTAAGAAAATAAAAGCCAGCATTTTTGTTATTACTGTTATTATTATTATTTTAACTATAATTGTGCATGGGACATTGCTTTGATAGTCAGAACTACATTTAAGAGCTTTTTGATAACTGTGCCACCTCCATTTCCATTAATCATCTTAAAAGCAACAGTAAAAGCAGAGGAACGCTGCAGCAGGAATTTCTTCAATTTCAGCAATGAAAGTTAAGGATCTTTCCCTCAGGCCCTTGGCTCTTCCCACCCTGCACAATCCCAGGGGATCAGCTTCACTTTGGGGAAATGAAGGCAGCAGATGACCCATTTCTTTGGTATTTGGAGTGAAAGATGACAGGGCTGGACTGAAGCTCCTGCACCACAGAATCACAGGATAATTATGAATGCTCGGAGCATTTGGAGATGGGTATTAGGCTGCCACAGACTGTTCCATTCCTGATCCACTGACAACCAGGGACACGCTGCGGAGATTTAAGTGGAATCATGGAATGGTTTGGGTTGGAGGGGACCTTAAAGTGCCACCCCTGCCACGGGCAGGGACACCTTCCACTATCCCAGGCTGCTCCAAGCCCCATCCAACCCAGCCTTGGACACTTCCAGGGATCCACAGCTCCTCTGAGCACCTGAGGGCATCCCCACCCTCCCAGGGAGGAATTCCTTCCCAATATCCCGTGTAGCCCAGGCACTCACCACATGGCGTGCATGTAGGTGGGGGGCAGCCGGGGGCTGCTCACGGGGGTGCAGTTGTAGGACCTCATGATCCTCTCTGCCAGGAGGAAGTTACGGAACAAACTGGCCACGAGCAGGTCCTGCCGGAAGAGCTTCTGGAAAAGGTCTGCAAAGAGATTGCAAGAGTCACGACATGCACATTTCAGCACCTCGGGTAATATGCGAAAAGGGTTTAAGACACAAAACCGTGTTAACATTTTATTCCAGCAACAAGGAACCTCCAGCAGTTTTGCAGGGACATGATATGAGAACAATGAAAGGTAAATTCTGCCTTCAGAGCCACTTCAAAGCACCACAGCTACTCCACTCTACATCAACATGATTAAACCCTTTCTACCTCAGGTTCTGTTTTGCCTTTTCTGGATCAAATCCCCCTTTTCGTGTTTCATTTCAGCTCAGCCTGACTAAGTTTTTGGAAAATTACTGAGGGAGAACAGGACCTCTGTGTACTGTTTAATCAAGAACTATCCATCTGTTAACTCGCAGTTTGATGTGCTTATGAGAAGCCAAAATGAATCCTAAAAGATAGCAAATGCGCTCTCTTCTACAGGGCAGAGTAGAATTGATGCTGCGTGAGCATTAGGAAGAGCACGGTTGGAGAACTGTTGACAAATTTGACTGCCTGTGCTCCAGAAGTACCAATTCAGAGCAGAGCAGGGGTAGAGAAATGAGGGATGAAGTTACTCATGGGAAGCAAAACTGCCTTACAAGCAAAGAGGAAAAAAACCCTTTATTTATGCTACTAACCAAGGCTGGAACAAAACAGATTGCTCTGTACAAATACAGTAAGAAAGAGAATTATTCAAGCTACAACAATCGTGTTAGCACAGAAAAACCTCTTCTGGGTTCCAACAATCAGGTCTCTGCAATGCTCTGGTACAAAGAACAAATAAAAACCAAACTAGCTTTCAGATCCATCCTGATCTGTTCTTCCAGGTTCAGGGTTTAATTTTCTCCTTATTTCAGTGTCTCGTTTCTGACTCCTCATCCCCCCTCACCTCTGGGCAGGACATTCCAGGCGATAGTGTCTGTGATGGCCGTGAAGATCCAGTTCAGCTCTCCCAGGGGAGTTCTCCTGTCATTCAGCCTCCCCGGAATCCTGCAAATGGGGGAAATAAAACCCTTAATGAAACCCCTGTTATTCTGGGATACACACATGCACACCTCTGAGGCTTTGGCACAGATCTGGAGAGAAAGGAACTCTTTGCTGTAAGGTTTTCTTGTCATGTGGAGATTTCAGCAAGTGGTAAACACAGAACAAAAGCCAACGCACTCCAAAGAAACACCAGTTTAGCTGGGAGAGCCCTGGGCATTCAGGGGTGATTATGGACAGGGAACTGGGCATGGATCCTCATCACAAGGAGCAGCAGCAGAGGAGACTGGGCCTTGTATGCTGAGACTGGAACTAGAATGTTCTGCCCAGTATTCCCATTTTGGCATTCATTTAAACAGTGAAAAACCACGATACAGAGAACATAAAGGATACAGAAAAAGCTTTGAAAACGGAATCAGCGTAACAAGAGAGATTTAAGGTCATTCTACCCACCCTACCAAGGAACAATGTTAACAATGCTGGGATAAATACCTACAACAGAGAAAACTTGGTGACAAATACTTCTCACAAGTGGAGGAAGGAAGAAAGAAAGAAGAGCACTTGACCACTAAAAGAAAGAGAAGTGATTCAACCTTCATCTCTCCAAGGGTTGAGGCACAGCCAGCTCAGAGGAGCAGGAGCTGTGTGACTCCTCTAAGGAGCAGCCTGGGGACATTCTGCAGTCTGAGACATGCACAAGGTCAGAGAGGACAAACCAATGGTCCCCTCTGGGCTTCACATTTGTAACTCTGAGCACCAACATCCCTGAGCCTGGCCAGAGCACATTCGCTAAAGGAGGAACAGCATTGTTCCATCAGGCTCTCCAGAGCCCAGGATCTTGATTTTGTAAAAAGGTCCTTCAAATTGTTTTCATCCCGAAGCTGAACAAACTTCTCATATGAGAACAAACAAGAGGATCACGAGGCAACCTGATTCTCGTGATGGAAGAGCCCAGGTGACAGCCCTGTGACCCAGGATCAACACACACTCCACCATCCCAGGGGAGACAAGGGCTGTGAGCTGCTCTTCACTCTCCTCTGCTCCTGCTTCCATCCTGATCAGCTTCCCTAAATGTGCTTTTGAATGTTTATTTGTTCCTCATAAAAACAAAGACAAGGGCAAAAGAAGGAAAAAAACTCAACCAAACAAACCAAGACCACCAGACTGAGTCCTGGAGTGCCTTGTTAGTAAGCAGAAGCTTAAGATAAAATACACACTGTGCACTCCTGAGCACAGCTCTGATCCTCATGAGAAAGTACCAGGAACAGGATGAGGAAGTTTCAGAAACATGCACCAACCTAGTAAGACTTCCTACTGATTTAATCCTAATTAAACCCAATTTCCTTTCTGTGACAAATTTTTAAATATTTGAAGTATCAGGAGCAACAGAGGAAGCCTCTCTGTGGCCATTCACTCCTCTGATGCGAGCAGCAGCACCATTCCCATGCAGGTTCAGAGGCAGCACATTCCCCTGTATAAATACAATTCTAAACCAGTTAGAAATTAACATCTTATAAAAAAATCCTGTCTGTCTTGGTATCAGAGGAAAAATACACATCTCTGAAGCAGTGTTTGCTAACGGATCCCTCGGAGCGAGCGCGGGGAACACGAGGCCACAGAGGCTCTGGTGAGGATTCCCCGTCAATATTTGCATTGCAGAACACCCTCTGCAGCAGAGCAGAGCTCCCCAAGCCAGAGGGGCTTACTTGGGAACCAAAGGAATCCTTGCTGAGCTTCCCCAGCAAGCCACACACTCGGCTCGCACCATGTGAGCAACTTTCACTGCAGTTTTTAGTCATCAGGAGGAATTTCTTCATGGAAAGGGAGGCCAGGCATTGGCAGGGGCTGCCCAGGGAGGTTTGGAGTCCCCATCCTTGGAGGTGTCCAAGGAATTGGATGTGGCACTCAGTGCTCTGGGCTGGGGACAAGGTGGGGGTCAGACACAGCTTGGATTCGATGATCTCAGAGGTCTCTTCCAACCTCAGGTTCTGTGTGAAATCTCCTGACCTGGCAGGAGCTGCTCAGACAGGACCCACACAGCTCCTGCGCTCAGAGACATGTGCCCCCCACCAAACCCAGGGATGAACCAGGTGTGCTGTGCCCGGGCTGGGAAACCTTGGCGAACCCTGAGGAAGACAAAGGGTTGGAGGCTCTGGGCTGATGCGCAGGAGCTGCAGAGCGTTGCCATGAAAACCATCCCTGGGAGCAGCATCCTCGCTCTGCATTCACAACAGCCTGTGCCCGCGCTGGCTGAGACCCTGTGACAGCAGGGACAAAGGAGCCACTCCAGCACAGCAAAACCTGGGTGAGTGTGGAAGGGAAACTCCTCACGCTCACTCCCTCGGCTCCAGCAGGGCTGGGGGAGGCTCCCAGGGCACTGAGGCACAAGTAGCCCCACGTCACTGAGACACAGAAATCAGCTCTGATGGCTTCTACTGAGTTTTCTGCAAGAACATCAAGGGGCTGAAAGGTGCCTAACCCAGGTGCAAAGGCAAACTATGAATTATCATCTTCCACTATAAATTATATATATTAATAAAGAGGGCTGCAGTGTTTCAGAGTTTGGACCAGCACATGGTTGATTAAATACCTGCGAAGACACCTCTGGGATGCTGCCCCAGCCCTGCTGCAGGGATGTCCTGGCACAGCACAAGTGTCACTGCCTCCCACCACCGTCAGCCACTTGTCCAAGAGGAACAGAATCGGCCCTGTCCAATCCTGCTGAAAACATCTGCTCTGTTCCTTTGATCAAATGCCTTTCTCCATTAGTTAGGAATCTCGGTGGGCTCTGCCAAGCTGGAATTCCAGCAGCTCTGGCAGCACCAGGCAGGTCAAGTATTTCAGCAGCAATATTGTACCTTGCTACAAATGGAACCTTAAAAAGCATTTCACTCATCTGCCTACAGAGCAAAAATAATTTTATTTAACCCCAAACACAGTCAGATCATCACCACATGGGGACACCTTTTGTTCTCCCGACTTTTCCAAACCAACCGTCACTTCCAGTGACTTTGACACAACAAACTCCTCTGAGCCCCTGTGCTTGCCTTCAAAAAGTCATCCAGGAGCTGCTGTTTGTGTAGATTTTGAGGCGGAAGTGCTGAAGGGACACTCCTTCAGCCCCAGTCACCCCAACCTGCAGTTCCTGGTCCTCCCAGGCCAGTGCCAGTGATGTTCCCTGGGCCCCTTGGCCACAACAGGTAGCAGGACAGCCTGGAAGAGGAAAATCACTGGAAGGGACTGGAGTAGCTGCTATTTGATACTGGGATCACCTGGGGAAATGAATTATACTCCCAATCAGCTGCTCACCTGCCCTCCAACCTCCCATCCTGACAAAGAGGGCACAAAAGACATTTGTTACATCACAGATTAATTCCTACATTTTCTCCACTTACATCACTTTTGCTGCCTGATCTCTTGGGATTTTCTCTTCCTCCTTCATCTTTAAATTGGCTCCTACTGAACCATCACCCATCAATACCCAACAGACATTAAAACATGAGCAATTTCCAACCCCTGACATTTGATAATGCTTCAAGTGAAAACAAACATTAATTTTAGTCTCACATTTGTTATTTCTGGTGACTTTTATGGATGTGGTGCTGGTGCATGACAGCCTGGAGCAGGCTCTGCTCCGGACCAGCCCCACCAGGACCTTCCCCTACCTCGTGACATTCAGAGGGGTCCTTTGTCACCTGCCAGGGAGGGACCAGGCTCCTCTGCAGGGACAGTGACACTGAGCTGGGGCCCAGACCCTCTTCTAAGTGGTCCCACCTGAAGCAGGAACAGCTCACAAGGCTTTTTTTATTTTCCCCGTCTCGGGGCATTTTGGTTTACAATTCCCTCCTTCTGTACAATGGACCCAAGTTAAAAATCCCAGGAATACCAGACACCATTCCTGGTCCCCTGAGAGTGGAATTTCAGGAGAGGGAGCCCAATGCAGCAACAGAGATTAATGCAATCTCGTACACCCCTGATTCTCAGCACCCAGCTCTGAATTCCCACTACCATGGGTTTATTCCCATAAACCATTCCTTAAGGTTTTTTCCAAACATTTAAAAAAGCAGAATAAAGCCCAGTTCATGTCACTCAGCAGCCACACCCCCAGCACAGATGATCTGAAGTCTTGGGATCAAACAGAAAAGTCCCCCCAAGGCAGCAGGAACGTGGACAGAGAAACAGCCAACAAAAGGTCTCAAGAAGTGGCAGCCAGAAGTTCCCAAATTCCCAGTACTCCACCAAAATTCCTTTGTATTTTGCTGTCTGGCTCCAGCAAAGATCTTTATTTCTAAGCTAAGGGATTGTTTTGGCTCCATCTCTGAAGATCTGTGATGGAAATGCACATCAGGATCCACCACACGTTCCCTCATCAGGACGTGGGCTGAGCCCGGATAATTGGAAATCGGAGCCCTTCGGAGAAGGTGCAGCTTCATTTAGCCTCAAAGTCTGCAGCTTAATTGCAATATAAACTCCTTCTCCAATTTTAAAGACAACTGAATTATAAATTACAATATACACACTGGCAATCCAGGAATTATTCCAGGTCTATCTCAAGACTGTAATAAAAATCTGTGTTTTCTAAAATTGATATAAGGAGCAGATTAAGATGATGAAGTTTAAATATTTGATATCCACAGGAAGCTGCTGCTGGCACCCTTCCCCTGAAGGATGTAACACACACACGTGTGCTGTGGCACAGCACACACCAAGAGCACTGAACAAAAGCCTATTTCTGCCAGGAAACCTCGATTCGAAGAGGATTTAACACTCAGCAGCACATCCAAGTGCTCTGTGAGGCTGAGCTGCCTGGCTCAGACCTTCAGCGACCTCACCACATCTTTGATTAGAGACACTCTTGTAGCAATTGTTCATTAACTAACATACCACAGCCATCGTTTATGCAGTGGCCTGAGGTGGCCTCAGCCTCCTCCTCATCCCCAAACCTGTGCACACCTCTGGCGCTCCAACATCAACCCCAGGAAGGTTTCCTTTCTGCATCCCATCTCCTGGAGGCCACAAGAAACCCAAACCCCAGGACATTTTCCCCACAACTTTCCGAGAAAGCAAAACCCAGGGGCACATCCTTTCCCTGAAAACCACTCTGACACCTCTGAGAGACAGCATTTGTCTCTGCTCTGTCAGTTGTAAACTGTATTTTTTTTATTTTGGTCCAATGAGTATCTCTGAAACACAGCTTTATACAAATTATCACTTACCTTCCCCAGCTGAGAGGACATAATCAATTTTTCCCCCTAAAAATTAGCACAATTAAAAAGCTTAACACTCCTGATGAGCCTGGCTGGCCCAACACACCTGTGGTTTTTGATCCAAAACACACCTGAGGTTTTTGAACCTCAGCTGATTGAAAACATGAAAAAATGAACAAGAAATTGGAGCTGATGTGATCTCACCCCATTACTGATAAGGCAGCTCCACTTCCCCACACCACGCAGCTCCTCACCAAATAGCAGGGAAGTCTGGGAACACTTTCCTATTAAGAATTTACACTTCTTTTCCAGACTTCTGTTCTCCTAACCTCCTTCAGGACGCCCCAATACATATAAAATTTGACTTACTTCTCTATTAAATCCAGCGTGACTCCTGGCACCAGCCTGACACTCTTCTGCATGCAGAACCTGGGGAGAGACAGTAAAATAGAACACACTAATTGAGTGTTTAATGACAAGGTTCTGTGGAGAGGATGCAGAAGGAGGGTTCTTTATTGCACTGTTTCTGCTTTTAAAATCGTGTTTGGGTAGGAAACTTTGGCACGGCACAATCAGAGCCAAATGAAGCCCTCAGCATTTGTCACCCTCGTGACTCTGTGGCGATTTCCATCGTCAGGTGTCAAAACTGGGCCATTGTAACTGTCAGGGTGACAAGTGTTCCAACACACAGCGGGGGAAAAGGGCTCGCAGGCATCCAGCACAGCCTCCCGGGAGCAGCACGACACTGATGCTGCTGGAATAATGATCAGCCTTGGCTGGGCTTCCCTGAGAGCTCTGGCACTGCAGGCAGGGAGGGGAGAAGGGAGGCAACGGGAGGAATGTGTCAGGTTCAGACACCTCCGTTATTTAATTAAAAAAACTGCTGACTCCCATTTCCTCAGCCTTACAAATCCCACTACTCCAGGAACACCAGCCCTGGAAAACGCCGAGTCCTGTCAGCAGTGCCTGGAAAATCCCCAAAGCTGCTAAAGCCAGGAGCATGTGGGAAGGGGGAACGCTGCCGGCGCGGATTCGAGCACTGCCTCCCTCCTCCAACCCTCCCGGGAACACAGGGCAGCAGTGGGAACGACAGCTCCAGGATGAAAACCCAGCAAATCCAACTTGAAATGACTTCCTCTGACAGCGCCACATTCCCAGCCCATTGCCCCAGTCCCTGGGGAATCTCCTCTCTCCTTGCTGTTGAAGGAGGAATTTACCCTTCAGGGTAATCTCAGCTGACATTTGCCCCACACTGCAGAGGTCTGAGGGACCACAGAAATCCCATCTCCCACATCTCTCCTCACCAGAGCCACCACACCCACATCCAAAAGATAAAGGGGAGAACAATTATTTATTAAAGACAAGACGTGCAGAGCTCGTTTCTGAAATCTTGGGGACCACTCCAGTTTTCCTGTGGCATCCCCAGCCTGAAGGGCATCCACTGGAGCCAAGGACTGGGACAGGCTCTGAAAAGCTCACGGTCCCCAGGCTGCTTTCCTGTTGCGTGCGTCATCCAGCATAAAAAGAAGCCATAAAGAACCCAGGAACCTGCAGTGGGATCCCTGTGCAATCTGCTGAAATATAAAATTCTTACGACAGTGCATTACAGACCCACGCAGGGAAATTCCCTCCTAAACAGCCACAGGCAGACTCAGGCAGGCAGAGTTGGGTCCCAGGGACCAGCCTGGAGCCTCTCTGCACTCTGGGGAGGCTGGGAGAGTTTAACCTCCTGATGGTGCCTGAAGGACCACGAGCAGCACAGCTCTGCATGGTGACATTTGCTGCCTCTAAAGAAAGGTGTCCCTGGAAGCATCCCAGACCAGGCTGGACAGGGCTTGGAGCAACCTAGGGTAGTGGAAGGTGTCCCTGCCCATGGCAGGGGGTGGCACTGGATGGGATTTAAGGTCCTCTCAACCCAAACCCAGAAATGCAGGAAATGGTGCTCAGTATCACGGGAATATTTTGAAACTCAAAATGGGGGACCATTTTGAGTTGGGGGACCATAATAGGGGACCATATGGGGGACTCAAAATGGGGGACCATAAACCAGTGGGGGACAGAGGATTAGCTGAGTTAACCTCAAAACCTCAAGCAGAAACTCAAAATAAATGCATTAGGGGAAAAAAGGCCACAAAACACTTTAAACAGACCACCAGCTGCCAGAGCTCCAGTCCTTTCCCATGCTGGGTGGGCCTTTTGGAGAACAAACTGCACACTTCAAACCCCCGAGGCTGAGCATCTCCCAAACGTTTTGCTCCTTGCTTTTTGGGGCTTTTCCATCACTTTTCAGGATCCCTACCCCTCTTTACGGACAGGACTTCACAAGGCCCTGAAGTCAGCTGAGGCCAGCGCAGCCTTCGCCTGACTCACGGAATTCCGGACGTGCGAGCGCATCTTGTTTGCACCTCGCAGGAGCGATGGAAGGGAAGGCACATGAGTCAGCCCCGAGCACAGGCTCCAGCGGAGCTGCCTGTGCCTTGGGCACGGCGAGATGCTCGGATCTGCGTAAGCCAGGCCTCCAAACACACCCAGCGCCGCCCGTTCCCCAACAGCCGCGGCTGCTCCCGACAGCGCGATCCGTCAGGATTAACAATCCGTGCAGCTTAGCTCCCAATTTGCCTCACACTGAGCTTTATATAGTTACAGGATCTATTTGGAACACGTCAGCTCACAGCAGTCACCACACACAAGGACAATCAGCGTCCGCACAGCCAAGTCACACTCCAGGCTCCTGGAATTGCAGGCTGGCGTCAGGAGTTCCACGCCCCACATCCCAAGGGCTTGGCTGACCTGTGCTTCTCTTCCCAGCATCAATTTTACTTCCCCTGAAATTAGACAGAAGCGGCTGCAGCTGCAGCCCGAATTGATGAGGGATTTTGTCCTTCAGTGGCTTCACTAGAGAGAACAAAATGGGATGGATAAACATTTATTCAAACTTTCATTTGCCCATAAATTCCACATATGAAACCTCATTAGAGTGCCAGTCTGGAACTGCACAAATGTTGTATTTCAAAGCAATTCCACAGGGCTCTGGGTCAGCTTTAGGAAAAGGGCTGAGCTGAAGGAAAAGGGAGGTTTTAATGGCAAAGGTCTCCGTGTTTATTTTTGGTTAACAGCTTTAGGACACCAACACACGGCTTGGATCAAACTCTTAGAATGCAGTAGAGGGTCTGGTTTTGCATTTATTGTGTTTAACATCAGTGAAAACCAATGATCCACAACCAGCACTTATTATTTACAGGATTGCGTGGATAAAACCACACCTGCCAATCATGCCAATCAACTGGGAACACAAAAGGAGCATAACCTTCACTGGAGAATAAAATTTCTGAGTGTGCAGCAAGCACCACACAATCGTTGGATTGGAGGTGGGATGAAATTCTTCACTAACCAGGAGTTCCCATGGCAGCTTCCAGCATCAGCCAGGTGAGGTTGAGGTGTTTGAATCCTTCCCCTGAGCTGCAGTTTTACAAACACCTTTCCTGTCAAACACTCCAAGACACAACTCGGAGAATCTCTTGTGCTCGTGCAGGTGTAGCCTATGGAGAACCTGCCCTGCTCATCCCCTCAGCAACGTTCCCATGGAGATGAGGAACAGAAAATTCCTGAACAGATCACAGTATCTGAAAAAAACATTTCTTAGCATATCTAACAAACAGAACCCACCAAAAAACCTCTCTTACAGAACTTCACATACCCAAAGCAGAGCCTGGCCAAAGGAACTTGCTCAGTTTGCTGCTAATGTGAAATAGAAAAAGTTTAAAGAATTGTGATTTATTACAAATATCTCCAAAGGGCAGTGAGTAACTCTCGGAGCTGTGGTGACAATTTCTCACCACCACCTGCAGTGCCCGTGGGCTTCTGCCTTTTCAAACCCCATCCAGCAAATGCCCTGAAGTTTTTCCATTCTGGACCAGGCACAACCTTGAGAGGAGCTGGTGGAAGAGCCTCTGGGAATGGAACCTCTGAGCTCTGGGGGCTCCAGACTCCTCCCTGCACCACAGGTCCCTGGTTTCGGGTCAAACACTGCTCTTGGTAAGCTCCTGCTCTCTGGAGCAGCCTTTTCTAACTTTCTGCCTAATTAACTTGGTTTGTCATTCCAGAACAGCTTTCTCTGGTTTATCACTCCCTTCCTCTCACTCCAGCAGTGTTTAAAGCTACTGCATTATTTACAGCAACCGCAATATTTGGAATGTGATTTGTGCAAAGGACAGTTTACAGAAAGTTGTATTGCACTATGTACCATTCCTGCTCTCTGAGGAAGCAGATATTTAATTCCCAGAACAGTAAATCCTTTAATCTCAGCAAACCTAGATATTGAGCTGGAAACTAAAACACAATAAGTAGAAGATAACAATATTTTCACCTTTCTAGTTCTCATTAATAAGCTGCTGTCCCCAGTGCACAGTTCAAACCCTGCTATTCAATATTGCAGGGGAGCTCCGGGTCAGGTGAAGCATTTGGATTTACAAACCCCTCCCTTGCCCCAAGCAGGTCCCCAGGGTGTGCAGGGAGGGGCATCACTCACCAGCGCAGCGCGATCTTGATGGGGGTGGTGAGGCAGGAGGTGAAGAGGTCTGCAGGGAGGTCTGGGATCATGGGCAGCAGCTCGTTGGCCTCACAGGCTGCCAGCTGGATGCAGTTCTTCATGGAGGGGGGCAGAGGCATCTGGGCAAGGGGGTGGTTGGGGTTGATGGCAGCCACCTGAGGAGAACAAGGGAATTCCCCAGGGGGAGTCAGGGAAGGTGATTTTTACAGTAGAAGGAAATAAGGCGAGAAGAGCTCTGGGTTTGGAGAACTTTGTGACTATGGCAGCACCAGCCACAGCTTTAATTCATATCTAATTAACAGTACTCAGCTGCCAAGTCCATACATCAGTCTAGAAATACCCTATAGGCCAAACTTCAGTCTAGAAAGAAAAAATACCCTATAGACCAACATTCCTGTTTCCCAAAAGCACAGTGACCCTCCTACTCAAAGCTTTGACTAATATGATCTTTGAGACTAATAATGCACAGAACAAAAACACAATCTTTCCAGCACCTTTCTAAATCAGGTGAACAAAGCAAACCTCAGCCACCGAATTTTTTTTCCAATATTTTGCATTTTTTCATTAGGGCAAGATATGGAATCAGAAGATCAGAATCCCTCTGGCAGATTGAGGGAACAGCAAACTCCTCTGATCTCCTTGCAGGGAGATGGGGAATAATTATCCTGATCACTCTGGCAGCCCCTCTGGAGCACCAGTTTCAGCTTTACTTCACTTTTCATGAATTTGAACAATTGGATAATTTATAATTTTCCAAATGAATTCCCCTCCACGCTCTCATGACGCCGTGAGCACTCTGCTCTCTCTGTTACCAAGGCTCTGCTTTCTATTCCCCACGAGCAGGAACCTCAGTCAGGCACCAGCAGTTAATGAAATCTAAGGACAGAATGAAAAGCTGACACATAACCCTGAAAGTATTTCCATAACCAAATTAACTGCCAGTGTTAACCTGTGCTGCAAGAGCAGAAATACTAAAGCAGCTGTCCCATGTAACCTCACATATTCCACAAGATGAAAAATCCTAGAGAAGATGGAATTTAATGTTTGTTGAAATAAAGACTGACATCATCATTTGTGCTCATCCTGCTCACTTGGCTGGACTTGCAGAGGTTTTCCTGAAAAAGCTCCACCTGAGCAGTGGCTCTGCCTCACAGCAGAGTCCCCTGGGGCTGCCTCCCTCCCAAAGCGACCTCAAAGTCCCTCTGGAGCTCAGCAAGAGAAAAGGGAAAAAGGAAATTCATAAAGAAAGAGAAAGGGAAGGTGAAGTCAGACACGTTTAACCTGCTTGGGAACAGAATGAGAAAACCAAAACCAAAATGCTGACGAGAGCACTGTATGGGAGAAAGGCCCCAAAAATATCCCAGTGGAAGTCACAGGCTGATAGGGAAACTTGGGAAAAGGTATCCAAACCACCTTTCTCTGACTTCAAAAGGCATCTGTTACCAATTTTATTGATCCCTGTCTTGCAGTTTAATGTTCTTCCCAAGCCACAGACTTGGGAATTTTCTCATCCTTACAAAATATGGAATTCCCACTGGTGGGAGAGAAGGAATAGTGAAATGATCTGCATATCCCAAGCTATCAGGCTGTCTTCTTCAGTACAATGGAATTTCCACCTGCCAAAGAGTCTCCACTAAAGCATCTCCAAAAACTGGAATTCAGAAGGAAAGGGCTGACAGGCAGGGACACTTAACATCTGTTTGGAGGTTGTATTTGTGACAGTCAGTTCCCTGATTAATTAATATTCCTTCCTTGAAGTTTTGGGGTTTCTAATCAGAGTCTTAGAAGTGTAAGAAGTGAACCTTTACAAATGTCCTTTCCCCGTGAGCTAGTGGCAGCAGGGGGGAGGCTGCACAGAACATTCCAACTCCTTCCACTCTGCATTTCAGATTTGCTTCAATAAATTTATTACTAATTCCATTTGCAACCAAAGACAGCTTTTCATTGGGAACACATTCAGCACTCTGCAGAACTGGAACCACCACGACAATCCCTCTGTGGATCAGGTTTTTTTTGTTTCACATTTTCTCATTCACTTCAACAGCACAGCACTGTAACGGCATCAAAATACAGCCCCAGATACCAGAGTTTTGCAACCAAAATAACGATGTCTTGTTCACCTCAGCATTCATCTCAGCAGAAAGGACCATTAGAGCTCAAATTGATTCTATTAACATTAACATTTAATTAGTGCTTGTATTAAAAATCGTTCCCAGTTTAATGGGATAGCAAACTGAACCAGAAAGATTGGAGTGGCAAAGTTATTTGCAAATTAATTTGCCTTCCAACATGGTTTTAAACACATTTTTCAGTGTATACAGCAAAGCAAGCTTAAACTTCATTTGTGTTCACTGAGCCCCAGCAGAGCTCTGCAGGCTGAGCTCTCACCTCCAGCTCCTGCTCTCTCTGTAGTGCAAATTGCTTGAAGGACTTGACAATCAGGCCTGCGTTGGAGCAGTCGTAGACAAAGATGGAAGGGCTCCCCATCCAGGTCTGCAGGTCGTAGATGGACAGGGGGATGTACTGAGTGTAGTTCTGCCAGGAGAAAAGCACCACTGCAGTTACCACAGGGCACAGAAGCAACAGAACCTGAACTGGGTGAGCTAACAAAATACACCCACAAAATCCCAACTCTGAAATCCCGAAATAAAACCCACATTGAACATATTAATCAACACAAATATCAGTCAATATCTATCAATAATGAGGACATGAACCCAAGTCAACACAAATGACAAGCAGATTTTATTGTGGCGTTATTTGAAACGCTCAACCCTAAAAAAAAAATGCCCAAAACTCCGCCAAGAGTTTTCAGTATCAGATATTTAGAGCTCTGATATGTGCTAACAACTCCAAACAGCATTTAATAGTCCAATTTTATCCCAAATTTCTGCAACACTGATAAAGGATGCAAACCAGCTGTCTTTAATTTAACATCAAACATCTTAAACTGAAAACCCCATCAATAAATCAGGATGGATAATTAAGCCCCTGCAGCCCATCAGCACTACCCCGCCTGAGCCTAACGAGATGCTTCATAATTTTATTACAGCTTTAGCTTCTGTGCAACTTTCCAAATTATCCATTAAAATTAAACCAACAAAGCTGCCTTCAACAGAGTGAGGTACCCACAGTTCCCCTTCTGTAAATAGGAAAGATCTTGTTCCTTGTCTTCCATCTTAACGCCCCCAAATAACTGGAGGCAAGAGGATAAAAATCAGCCATTTAAAACCAGCTATGAGGAGCCAATCCTGAACTAAGTGAGCTGAAAATATAAACCACAGATTTCTGCCTGCTAAGAGTCACCACCAAATACCCAGTGGCTGCCAGCAAGATCCTTCTCAGCTGCAGGCAGAGGGCAACCTGGTGTTCCTCCAGCCCCAAGCCCGGCCCAAAATCCTCAGGAAAAGCTGTGATGTTCCTATTAACATCAGCAGGATGATGGATGGGATCATAACTCTCATTTAAATTCAGAAGACTTAAAATAGCTGTAATAAAACCAGTAAACTTTTTACAAAAATCAAATTTTCAAGGACACGTATCAGCGTCGATAAAGACAGGAGGGATCATAAACCATGTGTTACATAAGGTAGGCAGGGGTAAGGCATTTCCAAAGCCAGTTTTGCCCATATATAACAGTTTTGGTGGTTTCATTAAAATTAATAGGAAAAATTGTTTATAAAAGCCGAAATTTTAGGGAGTTGGGAGCTCTGCAAATCACTGCAGGGTGGAACGAGGCATGAACAGCTCATCCTCAGCACAGCCCTTTCTTAAGGTCACCACTCACGTGAAGCACGTTCCAACCCCAGGAAGTTACCCATAAAAACCCTGCTCTGACACATCTCATCAGTGACATTTTATGGGCAGGCATTGTTTTACCTTTATATTTCTAATGTATCTTGCTCCAGCTAAGATTGGATTATAGCTCTGATTAATATTGTGGTATTTCCAACCAGAGGAATTTTATGTTCCAGCTCTACTGTGGGGGTCACATAAAACATCAAATTTGCTAATGATATGTAAATGAGGTAGTTTGAAGCAAGAAGGGGTGTTAAACAAGAGCTCTGTAGCACAGAGTGATGCTTTGATGCTGCTGCCACGCTGGGCTGGACGCACGGTTTGTTCTCTGGTTTGGGCTTGGAGGAGAAGTCCCTGCTCCAACACCGCTCCCACCATCCCTCTGTGCCTCTTCACAGGAATGGCACAACAACAGCTCAACTGGAAACCGGTTGTGAACAGATTTCATCCCCAATTGTCTAGTGAACAACTCAGAGATATTTTAAAAAAACAAACCCGGCCTTCAGAATTTGCAGAGAAGCTCCTTAAAATGTCAGAATAAACATGTCTGAAATTGGGGGATGATGAGTTTTATCTTCTTGAAACCACGGTGAGATTTTCTCAAAAAATGGTAGCTAAACTAGAACATTGCTCCTTACTAATACAACAGCACTCACAATAAATACATGAAAAATGTTATTGCAGCCTCAACATGTGGCAAAAGGCCAGAAAATGCCAAAGAAACCAGTTTCCAGTGACTGTCTCAATGCTCCCTTGGTATGCCCACACTAGACAGTGAGTCAGAGCAGGAACCTACAGTAAATCAAGTCCAATTACGAGTTTCAATGTTCCCCTTCAACCTCTATGCCAATAATTTATTGCTTCAGGGCACTGGAGAGAAGCCCCTCGTGCCCCACAGGGCAGGGACAGCCTGTTTGGCCACACAGCCTCAAGAATACAAAGAAAGCAAACAGGAAACTAAACACCTGTGGACATGTCCTAAACCTGGAAAAGCGATGGGACAAGGAGCAATGAGCTCAAACTGAGAGAGGGGAAACTTAGGGTACATATTGGTTAGGAATTCCTCCCTGTGAGGGTGGTGGGACCCTGGCACAGGTGCCCAGAGAAGCTGTGGCTGCCCCTGGATGCCTGGAAGTGTTCAAGACCAGGCTGGATGGGGCTTGGAGCACCCTGGGACAGCAGAAGGTGTCCCTGCCACAGCAGGGGTGGCACTGGATGAGCTTTAAGATCCCTCCAACCCAAACCAGTCTGTGACTCCACAACTCTAAAACCCAACTGTGCTCTACCAGAACCCTTCAGTGCCTGGCAGGGCAGTGCTGATGCCCAGACCCACCTTGTTGAAGACCCAGATCTCGCCGTTGACGGTGGGCCGGGGCACGCCGTGCCCGTTGTAGTGGAACAGCACCCGCTCCTCCTTGGCGTTGCGGCGCAGGGACGTGCACAGCTTCTTCACCTCGTCCACCGTGGGGTCCAGGCTCTGCTTGTACCTGGCCTGGGACACAGCAAGGGACAGAATCATTGCACACAGCCTGCCCCACAGGCAGGCACCTGCTGCTCACACCAGCAAAGAAACTGGGCAGCCAAACTCAGCTAACTCAGAGCACGTTGCTCTGATGGAAGGAAAACCAAACTGGCAGAAATCCAGTGCTTCAAACCCATTTTAACTTGGCTGAGCTCAAGATGCCCAGGTAGGAGCTGGTTTGTCACACTCAAAAGTGCGGTTTTTTTTGAAACAAGGCCAAATAATAACAGAAGTCTTTCAACTGTCCTTTGGAAGACAAAAGCCTGGTTCTTTCTCTCTTCTCCAGAGCTGCAGGGACTGAAAATCCAGAATCACAATAAAAACCTTCAATCTGCTGTACTGAAATAAAGAGGCAATAAGAGCAGGACAAACACACCTCTACAAAACCTGCTATTGGGAGCCTGTTTATAAACCAAACCAAGGCCACAGAAGTTTGGGATTTTTAGATTTTCCTCTATGTCAGGCAAAGATAAGAATGTCTTAAAATGTCACAGTAAAAGAGGAAGAAGGACTTTAATTGTTTATCTGAGAAACCTGAAGAGCAGATATAGCGCTGTGCAATTAACAGTCAGAGTCTCCAGCCAACAGGGGACTAGGAACAATGAATGGCAGCATTTAACGATGGCAACAACCGAGAAAAGCTAGCAAAAGGAGGAAAAATATGAAGCAAGAAGCAGTGATGTGACACCCTCATCCTTTCCGGGAGCCTCGGCACTCAGGAAAGCCAAGAGGCTGCATTAATCTTCCCACGGATCCCCCACCTCCTCCTCTCTCCACTCAGGCTAGTGATGAAGACGCTGATTTGCAAAAATGTGCCCCTTAAATCCCAGCCTGGCTGCTGGCAGCTTCACCAGCCCCCAGGATCAGAGTGCTGGGGAAATTCAGCTTTTTTTTCCACAGGAGAACAGGCTGATTCCATCCCGCCTCACGTCCCTGGAGCATCAATATTAAACACAGCTCCCAGTTAACGGAGGTGGATTCAGACTCTAAAACTAAAGTCTGTAGATCTCAATTTCCAAACTGCAAACAGATCCTTGGGGCCTGGAGAAACACGAGGACAAGGAGAATGGAAAGGAGGGGAGGGAGGCTGTGAATAAGCACAGGCTGAGTCCTACTGCCAGCTCAGGACTCAGGTGGGAGTTTGAGGAATGACAAGAACCAGATACCTGAGTAACACACCAACCCAGGTGGAGCCTTTTTTTGGCTTTTTTCTTTCCTCCCATCGTTATTCCTTTACCTTCTCTGTCAAGATGCTGATTCCTCCCCCTCCACTTCCCAGCAGGAACCCTGGAAAAGCTCCCACCTTTCCAGCACTAATGAGTGCAAAAGGTAACAGAGCCCAAACAAAACCCGAGAGCTCTGTGGGGCTTAACCTCAGCAGCTCCTGTCAGTATCACAGACACACCCCTGGACTTTCGGTTGTTTTCCCATTTTTATGAGCCATTGCCCACTTCCAGAGCGCTGCTGGCCCTGAGCACCAAGCTGCCCTCCCTGCCTTCCATCAGGTGCTGGTGACAGGTATTTCCTGGAGTTTGGCAAGGATCTGTGCTTCCTGATGCAATTAGCAGCCCGGACAGTGCAGCCTTGCCCTGCTCTGCAGCTGCTGCTGGGATGGAGCATCTGGAGCAGCAGAGCTGTCAAAGCCAGGCCGGAGTGCCCTGACGGACAGGCAGGGAAGTGCTGACAGGGATGGATGTCAGTGCCCTTCTGTGGGAATGTGATTTCCCGATCACCTCCTGTCTCACTGAAGAGCTCCTGTCAAAAGCAATAACGTGGTGGCCTGATCCAGGAGGTTCTCATTATTCTGCTCACACAGGCAAAATTAGAAGTTTTGCTTGTTTATTGCCACACTTCTGTGAGACACTCCTTGGTTTATCCAACCTTGTCCCTCTTAACTTGTGACAGTTGGGATGTCAATTTTTAAGCCATTTCACCTTTCAGTGTTGAAACTTCAGGACTGAAAAAACACCATATTGACAAATTTGGAGGAAATGTGAGGAGTTCCAATAGAAAGGAGTTTTGGTGCCCAAATCAGGAAAAGAAACCATTTTGGAGGTAGCACCACATGGTTCTCCTGTGGACATTACCCATGTTTCATGCGGAAAAGTCAAGTGAGATGGTCCCCCTTGAAGCCATTGTGCTGATCATTCCCTGACACCCCCTGACAGAATGACCTCCCAAATTATTGTCTGTTTCACAAGGGATTTACTTCTTTCAAAGGAAAAATAAACCATCCAGATGCTCACTGATGACCAGGGGACAGCGGTGACTTCTCCAACACAAGTCTGTCTGGAACCCCCTTCAGTGGATTCATCAAATCCTGCCCCACTGGAATGTCAGGATGTACTTGCTGCAGAAATTCCCACAGTCCTCTGGATTTTGTGTTTAAATTAATGGCTCAGCTTTGGAAACTCCACCTAATCACAAGTTTTCCTTTACCAAGACATAAGTCTGACACTGAGGAGGATCTCCAGGCAGAGGTCCCTCTCCCGAGGGAGCCCGGGCTGCAGCAGCTCCGTGGCTGTGCCAAAGGGCTTTGCTGAGACACCAGAGACACCAGAACTGGCTCGTCATCACCTCCCAAACTCAGCTCTGCTCACCCTGCCAGCTGCTGAGTCCAGGAAACTCAGCTCAGGACCAGGTCCCGTGAAAAGGAAGGAACGCAGAGTGCCAGAGGTGACAGGGTGAGAACAGGGGATTGAAGTTGCTGATGTTGCTCAACTCCCAGTGGCAATGGAGAGAGAAAGTTCTGGAAGCCAGGCCAGGTTCCATCACCACTGGCACTGCCCAGCCCAGCAGGCAAGAGGCACTGCTGGAGCACCATGGCTCTTTCGTCAGGGAGACGGATTTTTTCCCCTTAAGAAAATACAAGGATAAACCTATTTTCTCATCAAAGCCATAAAATTCAAGACTTCCTCTTTTCATTTTCCTGCAGCCCAAGACCTCAGTCTTTGTTCCACAAAGACTCCACAAGACTCAGACCACAGCATGTGCGTGATTCCACGCCAGAACCCCAACCCCCGGCGCAGCAGATACAAAGTGTATGAAAAATGTATGACAAATGTCTCTGCTGGCATCCAGAGCCTGTGCTCTTCACAAGGTATAACATCATCCTCTTCTCATTCAGCAGAACAAATCCTGAAGTCACTCCCCTTTTATCCCTAAGATACCTTACTGAACGTGTTCCAAATTTATCCACAGAAGAAACTACTCCAACATTCAGTATTTTATACTGAAACTGCCTTTTACACCTCCTTGCAGAAGAAGGATGCTCCTACCCAGAATCTATAATGAGATATAAAAGCTTTATTTGGCTGAAGATTGTTTTTTTTTAAAACAGCTTCTGGGTGACAAAGAATCCCAAATGCAAATGGCACACACAAGGCACTGCATGTGGTGAATTACTGTGGTGGGTAAAAGAAATAAAACAGAGTTAATAGAGCTATAGTGTTTGAGGTTTTAATGTTCCTTCTTGAACTGCCCAGGACTGTCCAGAGCAGCTGTGGCTGCCCCTGGATCCCTGGAAGTGTCCAAGGCCAGGCTGGAGCAGCCTGGTTCAGTGGAAAGTGTCTCTGCCCACAGCAGGGCTGGGACCAAATGGTCTTTAAGGTCCCCTCCAGCCCAAACCATTCCCTGATTCCATATCTGCAGGGCATGGACAATCCACTGGAGTGGAAGATTTTCTGTCCTGCAGAACCTCAGGAAGCAGGGCTGGCTGGGATTTCCCAGAGGAACCCAGTGCCACCCCAGATATCCCAGTGCAGAATCTATCACCTCCACATCCATCCATCCATCCAGCCATCCATCCATCCATCCATCCATCCATCCATCCATCCATCCATCCATCCCTCCATCCATCATCCACCTCCATCCATCCCTCTCCATCCTTCCATCCATCCATCCATCCATCCATCCATCCATCCATCCATCCATCCATCCATCCATCCATCCATCCCTCCATCCATCATCCATCCATCCACCTCCATCCATCCCTCTCCATCCTTCCATCCATCCATCCCTCCATCCATCCATCCCTCCATCCATCCAACCCACGGCAGAACCCAAACACCCACAGCGACTGCTGCTTCGCCCTTATCCTTAGCAACACTTTTTTCTAAAGCAGCCAAATTCCAAGGACCATCCCAGGGTGCAGCTGCCACTTGGAGCAGATTTGAATCCCAGTTTCCAAAAGCAGAGAAGACATGAAACCTGTGCCTTTGCCATGCACACAGCCAGCCTACTTCACATGATTTAATTAAAAGGAATCAAAGCAAGCTAATTATTCCAAGAGAGGGTTTTTTGGAACAATGCCCAAATTGGAAAAACTGAAATATAAGAAGCCTTACAAAGAAGTAAGTGACTAAAAATCAAGAGGAATGACACCAGCAGCTTGAGGGCCAAGGGTGGGCAGGTTCCACACCACCTCTCGTGGCTGTGTGTCCGGAGCCTCCTGCCCAGCACACAAACCCATCCCTGCTGCTCAGGGATCCAGGTCACTGCTCAACATCCCCGGTGTGCCCTGTGGTCACTGCTCAACATCCCCGGTGTGCCCTGTGCCACTTCAGCCACGCTAAGGTCAATATCTCACATGCAAAACACAAAACTACCCCCAGACAGAGATGTTTCTCAGATGCTTGAAGACCTATTAAAGATGAACACTAAAAAGCCTGGATTAAGTTTTCCTTTAAGTGAAGAGCATAAAATTGAACTAATTCATATTCCACTTTTTATGAGGCAGCTGCCAGTTTGATGCAACATGTTCCTGAGAGTGTTTGGAACAAACTGGGGCTCAGACACATAAAAAAGGCACATCTATGTCAAAAATTCACAGCCAGGATGAACATGTGGTGCCACACAGCAAAGCAGCACCATTTTACTTTTTAAATCTCCTGAACACACTGGAGTGTCTAAATAACAAACAGGAACATGGCCAAAAATCCAAAATAAGATCAGACAATTTCCGCAAGCTGAAAAGCCCAGAGCTGGTGCAGCCACCCCCAACCATTGCTGGTGACAGAGTGAGACCCCCCCACTTCTCACACCCCCACCGCATCTCCACAAAGTATAAACCAAATTAACTCAAGTACTGAATTACTGAGCATCACCTGTAGATGGTAAAAATCCCTTTGAAACCACCTGGGTACCAGGAAAGAGGAAAGCAGGAAGAATGACGTCAGTTCTTAAAGGAATCCAGAGGAAATCCAGGCTGATCTCTGTGCTGGGCACGTTGGTGAATAATAATAAACAAACAGAACCATGAACAAACACTTTGGGGAAGAGCCCATTCAGCATCTCTAATGAGAAACCAGACTTTTCAAATCAAACTCTTATCTTGTAGAGTTTTCTAAAGAAATCAAAGAGCACAGAGATGAGAGGAAGTATCTTTTTGATATAAACCCATTTGGATTCCCAGAGGATATTTAGCAAGATCTCAACACAGGATTTGGAAGAAAGTCCATATATAAAGACTTGCTGATAAAACAGGCAGGTGGGGGAGAATCCCTAATCTTGTCCATGAAGGGAAATCTCTGGGAAGTTCCAACAGGATCCGTTTTGCAGCCTGACTCATCCAACATGCTAACAGACACTGCTGACAGGGAGGGGGCAGGAACACTGTGGGCTGCTGGCAGAGGGGATCCAGGGGCACTGCAGCAGACCCTGCCATGGGCAGGGCTCAGCAGAGGTCTGGAAGAGGATTTTCACTACCAGATGCTTTATACTCACCAATTTCTTTTCCACAACTCCATTACTACAGACTTCTCCCAGTGTTCTGTCTCCATGTGATGCCAGGCTGGCCTGTTTCCAGGCCTGCTGAGGGGGAAGCTGTTCTAGTGAAAAACTACGAACTTCACTCACAAACAAAAATACTTTGTTCTTTGGTCCCTCCAAAACGGTGATTAATAACCCAATCCTGCAATTCACCATGATTTCATTTTAATACTGACTAAACCACAGCTCTTTTCTTGCATCAAAGGAAGATTTAGGATCCTGCATTTACACTGGCTTCGGAGACACATCAAAGGACAGACAAATTTAGAACTGCACATGAACACTTCTGGTTTTGCACCATTCCACAATAAACATCCCACCCCAGGACACAGCAGTGCCAGGACAGGATCCCACCCCAGATCAGCTGCAGAGCACAGGGAGCAGAGACACAGGAGCAGCACGAGCCTGTTGTGTGATGAGTTCAGAGACAACTCAGCACTGTAAGCAGAGACTGCAATTCATCCCCACCACCCATCAGTCACAAACCCAATCACCTTAAGCCCACGCTGATATGGCCACAATAACTCTCGGGCTAGACACATCATGCAAATACAATTTATTCTGAACCATATCCACAGACTCAAAGCTTCTTAATTTTATACAAAAAAACCCCCACCACCTCCTTTTAGGTGTTTTAATTTTAGGCTGTGGGCACATGAAATTACCCTGATGCAAATTCATGAGGATTAGGCCAAGATAATAAAAACTGCATATTTAAGTACAAGGGAGTGTGCTGGAAATCCCAAATTGACGTTACAGCAGCAGCTTAACCTGGTTAACACAGGCCAGGAGAAAACATCACTGACAAAATTATTAGTCATTGCTAACTTGAAAAATATTAATTACAGTGAAGACATATTATAACTTAGAGATGCCTCCATTTAAATACCAGATTACGCCAAAGGAAGGCTCTTGCCAGTCTTAGGCAAATCCTCTGCAGATATTCAGGTGCATTTCATACCCCTCTCCATCTCCACTGTGCTAATTCCCTCTGGAGCAGCCCCTTCAGGCTTCTGGACCTGCTGATGCCAGGACAGGACAGGATGCTGATTAGAGCCAGCCCTGAGCATGGCATGTCCCCTCCCCTGCCTGGAGCCAGCAGAGTGGGGACTTCACCTTCCCTCTGCAGAGTCTCTGACCTTGCTTTCAAGTCCAATGTGAAATGAATTCCAAAATACCTAATCCTCACTGTGCAGACTCAGGATCCAATAACACTTCCAAAAAAAAAACGCCTTTGAGCAGTTTGTTCATGAGAACTGATGTTGACAGGGAAGACAAAAATCAGGACAGCCAACCTTGAGTAGCTGCTACAATACATCCACAAGACAGGTGTGTTCCTCAGCAGTTACAAGCTGCTTCACACTGCAGGTTTGTGCCAAAGTTCACAGAAATTCCACCCACCAGCCTCCCCTGTTTGGTACAAATCCTTCCCTCTCTGCTCAAATAACCATTCCGAGAGGGCTGTGTAAATAATCGCTTACTTTTAAACAAATGGAATTGTAAAAGAACTCAAATCTGCTTCTCGTATGCCAGACCTGCACCCTCAGCCTGGTGACAGCTCGATGGGTCACATCACAAGGTGCCCTAACAGGATTTTAAGTACACCCCAGGTCACATCTTTCAAACCTGCTTAGTCAAACAACGTAACTCCTAAGCACCAGTGTCAGTTCAGTTCCATTCCTTCTCTAGAACCTCAGTTTTAGGAGCTCTCTAAAGTTTCAGGCTCTGCATCTTCTTGTTTCTTAAATATAAACTTGGGTATTACTGGGAGCCCAGTTCAGGCTGCAGGACCACAAACTGGTGGATTCTCAAACTGGGTGTCTCTATAACCGGCTCAAGCACATCATGCTCCAGGGAGGAGCTGCAAGGCTGGGGCCCTGCAGGGCAAGAACCTCATCTTCTCAATAATAAATAATTGCTTAGTAATTTCAAAGTTCTCTTCAGATTGCAAAGTAATTGCTTAATGAAGCAATTTTCTGATTAAAAACACCTTAACGAGTTGAGAGAAGGAAAACCAATCATTCCAAGCTTTATGCTTTGCTAATCTCCATAGGAAAGGAGCTAAAACCAAAGCATCTCAGGCTTCTCTTATTCTGGCTTAGACAGGAACAGAATAAAAATAAAAATGTCAATGGTTTTCTCGGTTAATCTCTCAGTTTTGCACAGAACTGGCGATGTTTGCTAGCAAGAAGCTCCTAATACAGCATCCTTTGCACGTCCCAGTCTCCAACCCGTGAATCCCAGGGGATCCAGGTGCTATTTACTGGACACAGAGCACCAGGGATGCTGCCAATGGATCTGCAGGAGGTTCCTCCCTGTCCCCCATCCCAGGGATTCACCGCTCCCCACCCAACACAAAGACAAGGTGTTTTTAAATAGGTCACCCAAAGCTGGGTGGTAATTACAGAACCACGTTAATCAGCTTTGCCAGGCAGAGCTGCTTTTCTCTTCGAGAGCCTTTTCATATCAGCTCCCTCTTCCCATCTCAGACAAACCAACATCAACAGTCACAGGAAAACACAAATCTTGCTCTCTGCCAATTCTGGCCCCATTTTGATGACAAAGCACAAACCAAAACAGACATGAAGTATAAAAAATGTGAAATCATGTTATTGTCAGAAGTGTGAAAGGGAAGGCGAGGGCTGCCTTCCACACGGAAGTTCAAAATTAACAGGAGTTCAGATGCTGGGATCTCCTTCACTCGAGCACATCCTGCCCACAGAGCTCCAGGCTTGCAGCAGGATACCAAAACCCACAGGATTTTCCCACTAAACTGACTTTGCAAGTTTGTTGACTTAGCTCCAGAATGCCAGACCCTGCTATCTGCAGTGCATGAACAGCTCAGTTCACAGAACAGCTTAATGTCACTTCCTTGTCTTTGCAGCTTCTGAACATACTTCCGCACAGCAGTTCATGCCTGCAACTATTTTTTTTTCCTTTTTATGACTCATTTTTCCAGGAGAATCTCAGATAAATCAGTATTAAGTACACTACTCCTGCAATTTCACAGTTTCCACATTCAGTGGTGCGTTAAAGATTTATCAGGGGTTTTTTTCTCACTATCAAAAGCATTAAAACTTGAGTTGTACCCAGAGCTGCAGCAGGGAGCACAGCCGATTCCCAAATCCTGAGCTACCCCTGCTCTGGGAGCCCTTCCATGTCCAGCACATGCAGGCAGGCACATCAGCAGTGCCTCCAGGTGTGCTGCTCCAGTTCAGGGATCCCTGCAGGGGCTCAGGATGTGGCTGCTCCCCAGGACTCGCTCCTGGCAGCAGCAGCACCAAAGAGCTGCCCCAGTTTGGGGTTTCAGCACAAAATAAAAGCACTGCCAGGGGTCTTTGGGGCTGCTCTGAACCCAGCCCTGGGGCTGTGCTCTCCCCAGCCAGGCCAGGCCATGGGTGAGGGAGGGCTGGGATCATCTGGAGAGCCCCAAAGGGAAAACTACAACCACTGACCTCATTTTCTCTATATTCCCAAGGCATTAAAAAGCAGGATTCATCCTTTACCATACTTGAAATCTGCGCTTTTCTGGCCAAATGACCAATGCTTTCCGTGGGGCATTTAGAGGAACAGCCCCTGGCTGACAGTGACACTCTGACCACCACAGGTTTTCAAACAGAAGGAGAATGGGAATAAGTGGGTTTGTCAATTAGACTTGTTGACTCCACTTCCATGACTGCCTTTTTTTTTCCCTGAAAAAAACCCTGCTGGTTTATGCTGAAGACAGTTGATCTTCAACAAGAGAGCAAAGGATTGATACAGCAGAATTTTGCAGAGCCTGAAATAGCTGCCAAATTCAAAAGGCTGTTGGGAAATGAAAACTAACAAACATAGTCCTCTAAGGAAAACCTGGTTTTGTTAAACAAGGTCACACTGTCTTTTTGTTGTTTTTTTGTCTTCTTACTCATTTTTTCTTACATGTTCCTACATCTGCAGGTATCTCCTACTGGAGACCAAGTACCAGTTTTTCCATGTTCCCCTTTGGAATTCTACAGTATTTCTTCTGCAGGAGCAATTAGTATTTGCTGTTGTTTTAAAAGAAAAACCCTACAGAAATAAAGGAAAAGTATGACTCACTGAGAGACCAATAATTAGGTCATGTGTTCAATTAGTTTTCATGCTTAAGTAGTTACTCTTTAGGAAATGCTCCCCCTTTGATGTGCAGCAGCAACTTCCCAATTAATTAGGCAGAAAAAAGCAATGAAGGAATGAAACCTCAGACACCGAATCAAAGCCCAGAGATCTCAAATGAGGGGAACAACAGCATCAACAACAGACAACATGCACTAAAAGGTAGAGGCTTTCAATGATCCATTTCAAGTATCTTGGCTGTATTTCCTTTGAAATTAAGAGAAAACTGTTGGGAAGCAGACTAGAAGAGAGGGAGAAGCAGCCTGTTTGATCAGAAAATCACTGTTTCCTTGAAGGCTTTCCACAAAAGAGATAAACTGTCCATATTGTAGATGTGTCCTCAGAGACCATCACTCACTGTTGCAGGCAAGAGGCATCACACAACAGGTGAGATTGGATCAGAGAGAAATGGGAAACCCCTGCATCTAAAACCTGCACAAGGAACAGAAGCAGAACTGCTGTTACAGTGCCCATCCCACCCTCAGCAGGGATGCTCCAGCTGCAGGCATTCCCAAACACCAGCGCTTGCTTTCAAGCCACCCTTCCCAAAGGCTTTCTAAAAGTTTATTTAATCTTGTCTTCTAGATTTCCCCAGTCCTTTCCCCATACAGCATTTTCACCCCCCTTCATGGCTCACAGTTCTCCTTCACCCCAGGGATGCCCGTTCAGGTATAATCCATTCAGCTATAATGAAATCAGCTCATTCCAGGAGAGAATTAAAACAGCCCAAATGACTCTCTTAGCGAAAAAGGAGGAAATTGAGAGAAGAAAAAGGGAGGCAAAATGGTAGCACTTGAATTAAAAAATCCATACTGTAATTGACTTTGTTTTATTTAGGCAAGTGGGTGTAAGGGGGAAGGATTCTTTGGGATGTGATGTTTCAAGCTCTTGGCCTCGCTGGTGTTGGTTGCTACACAGAGGGTGCAGGAGCCTTGGAGCTCCTGGTCTGGAAGGGCAGGAGGGGAGTGGTGATGGCAAATTACTGCCGTGCTGGGCTCAAAACTCTCCATTAAACTGCTTATCAGAGGATGTAAAAAAATCCCAAATTCCATAGAAGAACTGACATTCAGCCGGAAGGTCTCTCTACAAAAGATCCCACTGAAACAGTTCAGTAGGACCTCAGAACACCCTGGAGCCATGGAGGAGTTGTGTGTCTGCATCCTTCTCACCTCTCCTAGGAATGGTTATGAACTGCAGATTTTGGCCCTCCTGGCAGGACTGGGAAGGTTCATCACAGAATAAAGGATAGGATTGCAAAAAGCACCTGGTGCAGGACTGCCACTGGGATCCATGTGCACCGGTAAAATCCCAACAGAAGTGTCAAAATGACTGAGAGAAGGAGGAAAAACTCCTGTGAGTGTTCTGGTCAGTTTAGAGTTAAAGAGAGAAACTGGACAACAGCCAGAGCCAACAAAGAGGGGAAAAAAATCTATAATTTCATGCAAATTTAATAAGCATATGCTCCAAACTACTTCACACCAGGTCCTGAATTATGTAAACTGTGCCACATCCAACCCAAGCCTTTGGCTCCACAGCTCCTTCCCCACAGCAGATCCACAGGCATGGAGGCACAGCACACTGGATTGCCCAGGGAAGGAGATGTCCCCCAGGAGAACCAGGGGGAACAGAGCCTGTCACCCTCCTAAGGAGGCAGGCAGCAATTCCATTCCAAACTCATCCCATAGATCTGCACAGGGAACAGAGCACACTGGCTGCTCTCACACACAGTGCTGGGGCTCAGCTCTGACAGCTCCAGCCAGGAGGGTGCAGAGAACCCCAACCAGTCCCTGAGCATCAGAGCAGCTTCATCCTCCCACCCAGCTCTGCAGGGCTGCAGCACAGGGCCCAGGGCCCAGGGCCCAGCTCCTCTGATAAACTGGGACTTGCAGAGCAGTAACTCGTCCTCATAAAAATCCCCACGAGCTCCTGCATCTCCATAAAGCATCCCACTGCAGCAGCACTCGGAGTTCGCAGTCCATTAGTCCTGTTTTCAAAGGCTGTTGACTCTTAAACTAAGGCAAGTCCCTGCCTTTGCAACGGCACAACGTGCAGTGCTGCCAAGAAAACTGAATTTACACCCCTACAACAGGGAAATATTTGCTGCTCCCTGCCAGCACAGCAAAGCCGTGCTCTGGCTGGGCACCTGCTGCAGGGCTGCATCTCACACAGGCAGGCTTCTGCAGGAGCTTCTAAACGAGGGTCAGCAGCAGAGAAATCCCATTTCAGTGTGATTAACTCCTTATCTAAATATCATCAACACAGAGCCACAGTTCCTCTCAGCTCCTCCAGCCATTCCCAACCCTCCACCTGCAGATTCTCAAACCAGAGGAGCAGTCCCAGGGAAGGTTTTCCCTTCCAGTGAGGCATTGCCAGGTCCTGTGCTCTTCACTTTCACTCCCTTTTTTCCTTTCATTCTCAGCTGCTTAAGCAGCCCCTTTGATCCCTGTAATTGAGCCTCTTTCCAGATTACCCTCAGGTTTAACCCCTTCCCTGCCCAGTGAAACTCAACCAAACCCAAGGGAGTGTCAGTGTAGAGCTGTCTTGGTTTTCCTTCCACTTTTTTACCAGCACCTCAATTATCTCTGCACCGAATTGCAAGAACTCTTTACTTGCTCAGAGAACTCTTTATCAAGACAGATCGAGCCCACAGCTCTGTCATCTCCCACCCTCTCCCCCAGTACAATCTTCATTTGAGAACTGCATGAAATGACTGAATATTGCTTAACTGCAGGATTTTGCAGAGGAAACAACAGCTGAAGTGGTTTTTACTCCCGCAGCACACAAATTTATGTAGCTACACAACAATAAAGCAAAGTCTTAAATTTAATCAGAACAAATACTTCAAGCAACGGCAAGCTGATAAATTATTTAGAAAGGGGCTCAATAAGACCTGGAAGGAAATATCCATCAGCTGTGCAGCCTGGCTGGGAGCCTCCAGAAACAAGGAATTTTCATGCTTTACCTCTTTTACAGTTTTCTTTCAGCTAAGCTGTTTGTATTGAGCAAAAAGGGGGATGTTTGAGCAGAATCAGCAATGCCATAGGACTGGTCACACAGTGGTCATCACAGCCACCATCCATTGCCAGCAATTAGCACCACTTGTGCATTCCCAACAAGGTACTGATGACAGGCAGCTCCTGGTGGAAGGAACTGACAGCTAGGGAATATTGGCTATTTCAGAAGATTTTCATGATTGGGTCTTTTTACAGACTGCCTGGTTTTCCTCAAATTGTCTTCTTTTCATCCATTCCTCAACCATTCCAAGCCCCCAAGAAACAGACAAAACTGGATGTATTAGTATTTATATGAAAGCTCTAGGAAATTCAATAATGTTCCTATTGTTTTATTGCAGATGGCACACCAACTTCTCTTTATTACTGCAGAAAGCTCCAGAGCCCTGTGGAGTGCAATAAACCAGGACGTGTTTGGCTTTGCAATGTGTCAGGGGCTGTGATTTCCTGCAGGAACCAGGGAATCATCCCAGCTCTGGGATTGCCTCCACCAGGCCCACGCAGGGAACCTGCTGCTCATTACTGCTCCCTCCTCCCTCAGAACCAGGGATTCTGATAAAGAGCACAGGAAAAGGGTTGTTTTCACCTTTGCACCAAGATGTTTTACTCTCCTGTTTGATTTCAGGCACTTTTTGAGTTTTCTGCTAAATTCTTGGGCTGTTGAGATTTAAAAACTGTCAACGTACCATGAGGTAAAATGCAAATGGAAATTCTCTTAACTACACACTAATATCTGCCAGAAACGCTCCCAGACAGTCCCTCTGACATAAATACACTTAGAAACACTTCAGAAAAAAGCAGACCAGGAGCCAGAGGCTCAGTGGAGTAAAGGCTGCACCACTGGAGCAGTGCCCACCCAGGTTCTACCAGCAGGGAAGCCCCAGGAGCCCCCAAACACTCACCCTGGGCTGCCAGTTCTCGTACTGCTTCTGCAGGTTGGCCCCGATGGTCTCCAGAGCTTTTTGAGGCCCCATGGACAGAGGATCTGGGGACAGAACACACAGGAGCATTTCTCACCCCAGCTGCATCACTCAGGTCAGGATATTTTCATGCAGGTTCCTTTCATTATCAATTTAAGACTCACGAACACCTCATTCCTCACTGAATTTATCTGGGGGCAATGCCCAAAAATTATTCCCAAATTCTTCAGTCCAACAAAACCCAGTTCCACTACAGACTGTCAAATGTGGAAGATTTCTCTCACTGAGGTACTAAACACAATTTTGTTTTGAAAGACAGGAGAGGCATTACATTTGTTTCTCTTAATAATGAAATAAGGTTTCTATTGTAAATAATGACAAGAACTCAAATTGGTTAAATATTTGATGACAAACATTTTCTGTTGATGAATGCAAAATCCTGCTTCATTTACTTCCTTTGCTTCCTGCTTCAGAGATTGTGTACCATTTATAATATTTAAGAAGTTAATTTCATTGCTAGATAATTACCACAATCCATACATAGCAATACAATTCCAGCCCATGTGCTTTATTCCAATACCATGGACATATAATTAAACAATTAACAAGTTAAAAAAAAAAAAACCCTACAAGCTAATATTTTGCTATTTAATATCAATTATTTTAAAAGCACTAAACCAAATCAATGAAGGGGTTACTTTTGTTAGAAACAAAATATAATAAAGTAGGATGAAAGTGGGATTTTGAGAGTTTATTCTTTTTTATTTGAGTTTTTATTCTTATTCTTCATTTTTCTTTAATGAATAAAAGCACATGGAAGGTGCAGCAGGACCTGCATGTGGCTCTACTCAGAGGCCATTTGTCACCAGGGGTGACCAGCTGTGACCACAGCTCAGGTGAGGACAGCAGCATCTGCACCCCAGAGAGTTCCCCAGACAAATCTGGCACAGACATTCCTGCACCCCCCACTCGCTGCTCCCAAGACTGATGGGAGGGAAAACATCAGATATTTCCCCAATTACCTTTTTCAGAAATTTCAAGTTGGCTGGAAGTGGAAGGAGCACTTGTATACATAAACACACTGAAAATTTAATTACAAAACTGCATTCAAAATTCTCTTTGCTAATGATAGGCACTAATGACTTTATTTAAATGACTCTGCAATGCTCCTCTGCTGGTGTATCAATGAGACATCAGGGCTGTTCTCTGCACTGCTCTGAGGCACCTGTTCATGCCTGCTCAGGGCTTTCAGCTGCTTTAAAGCCATCAGCGTTTCTAGGTTAAAAACCTGAGATGCTGTGATTCACAAAGCAGGTAATGCAAGGTTAGAAACAAGAGCTTCTGAAAGTTCTTTAAGAAATTCAGTTTGTGTAGTGATTAATTTGCTCCTGGGGCCTGTCTAAGCCCCGAGTTGAGGATTACAGTGGCCAGCGTGGGACGTGCTGGAGGCTGAACATTCCCAATTCCTACATAAAAACCAAATCTCTCTGAGAAAGCTTCTGTACACAAGATATTCCCTTCTAATATTACTTCAGATTTGTCTCATCTTGATAATTAGACTTTTTTTCTCCAAAACCAAGGGAACTTTTAATTTCCTCACAAAAAACCTAGGAATTTAGAGCAGTGCTGCATGAAAGTAGCAAACCCAGGTGTTGGAACTGCTGGCAAAACATCCTTGGGAATAATTCCAGGTCATCTGAATGATTCCAATTAAAACAGCCCTGGAGCAGCCACCTCAAAACACAGCAAGGTGTTTCACAAACCTCACTGCTCTGCTGAGTGAGGCAGAGAAGGGGGATTTAAAGCTTTGCAGATCCCAGCACTCTGAAGGTGTCTCTGCTTAGAGATTTCCTCAGATATTTATAAATCTAAAACAATTACAAGAAAGCAAGGCAGCTCATTAACAGCTGTTTTTCTCCATGGTCTCTCATTTCAGAACACAGCAGGAGAGATGACCCATGGCAGCAGTTGGAGCTGGACTCTTCATTAGCCCAGACTGAGAGAAATCAGATCCCAGATTTCCTTCTGCTCAGCCCACTTTTAAAGCCCTGGGAATGCACAACTTTAGGATGAATTCCATGCTGTGACTCAGTGTTTGTGAGACTCAGGGAAGCTGGAGCCTGGAGGCTCTGGGGACTCACCAATCCAGCATTCCAGGCGGGCACAGGGAGTCGTTTTCACCACGTCCGGGGGGTCCACGCCGACATTGAGGCACAAAACTAAGGCAACACTTACAGTCTTCATCTGCAACGACAGGCAAAACCACAGCTCTTAGTGCAGGAACAACAGCAACTTCCACTGGGGTTCAGACTTTACCACCCCCAGAACTTCTGCAGGGTTTTAATCAACCTCTCTTACCTGCTATTTCACATGGACTATTTTAAGCAAGGCCTGACTGATGAGATTTCTCATATTTTTTATTAGAACAGTACTTAGACCCTTGGTTACTATTTTTGTTATTATTTCCAGAGCCCATTCTTCTCTTTCTGAGCATGGAAATAGATACCAATGAACTTCTGCTACTCATCTTAAATTAGCCATTGTCCAACTGAAACACATTATTAAAACATGAGGCAATGCTATTCAGGGGCCCTGACCAATATTATAATGCAGTGTGTAATCTCTAATATTGAACTTAAAAGAATTACAATGGAAAATTTCCCATGTGACAAACAAAACTATAAAAAAACCTAAACAAACAAACACACACCAAAACAAAGACATTTAGTGCACTTTTTATTTTGTTTTCTTCACATGTTGGAGAGCCCTGTAAGGAGAAATCCTGGCATGGCTCCAGCTGCTGCTCCAGCATCGCCCTGGCACTGCCCTGGCAGCACATGGGTTATCCCACCTGGGCACCACAAATGTGCCCAACCCAAACCCACCCAACCTCACCTGGGACCCAAAACCTGCATTAAACAAATGAAAAACCACCTTGGCCAACTAAAAACACTGCCTGAAAATTATTATTTCACAGTTTTATGTTTTTTTCCTAGACTCGCTCGTCCCAACACCTAATTCAGAGAAGGAAATCGAAAGCACTGATGAGACTCTCAGTGATTCCAGGCATTCAGGGCTTGCCTGCAGCAAGGCCACCCACATCCCCACTTCCCCAGGGTGCTCCGTGCAATCCATAACAGTAGGGGAAAAAAAAATCCCATATTTCACACTTACAGAAAACCCTAGAGCCACATAAATGTGTAATTTATACAGAAACTGGAGCAGCCAGACACCATTCACACCATGGAGGGGGACAGGCTCTACACCAGGACAGAAATTCTGCAGCGTTTCCTCACTCCCATGGCCATGACGGGAAACATGGAATAAAAAATTAGCAAGAACTGTGGTTCGTGGCTTCATCCCAAACCACATTCCTGCTACCAAGCCCTGCAATCCTGTAGGAGTTCCTCATGCCCAGGACTTCCCAAGGAGTAAGCAGCACTTTCCAGCACAGAGATGAAAACAAGAGCCTGAACAGGAATTCCCTGAGCAGGATCCCACAAGGGTTCCTGGGGAGTGCCCAGGGATGGGGTGGACATGCCCACAGCTGCAGTTCAGCACTAAGGACAAGTGCTTTAGAGCCCTTGATCAAAGTGAAGGACAATCCACAGCACAAGCTGAGTCACTGGCAGAACCAGGGGTGGAGCTCAGTCCTGCAGACCCTTCACTACCCCGAGCAGCTCAGGGTGTTATGGACCACCCAAAAATACCACCCAAACCCCCCTGACCATGGCACATCCCCCGGCACTGCCCTGCCCATCCCAGACAGCCCATCCACTGTCATCTCAGGGCCTCAGCAAACCCAGGGAGCTGCAGGGTGTGGAAGGGCACGGACGCTGCCAGAACCATCACACGCTGCCACACACACACTGAACACCCCCAGGGAGACACAGAAAACTACACACAAAATAACTTATTAGACGTGGGAACACATAAATCATCCTTCCAAGAGAAAGTATCCTGCCAAGCAATCTTCTCCATCTCATTTATTTATTGTTTCCCATTTGCAGTCTAATACTGACTTATTTTTCAGTATTTTGCTGGTAACATCTGATTGGTGGCTCTTGCTGAACAGGCTGATATTTATTTTCCACTCCCAAGTTCAGGGTTTTAAATAAGTGTTTCTTCTGGAAAACTGACAGCAAACCCACGAGAGGAACAGGAACTGATCCCAGAGACAAATAGGGTGATTTCCCCTCTGCCACCTCCCCCGAAGGATGTAACACTTCACACTCCACACGATTTCTGCTAATAAGTAGCACATCCTGAGAACTACAGCTCATTCCTCTCCCCTCTGACCGCACCTCCACATCCACATCCATCCTGAGGGTCAATCAGAGAATGGCCTCGGTGGGCAGGGACTGCCACCCCTGCCATGTGCAGGGACACCTTCCGCTGTCCCAAGTTGCTCCATGCCTGTCCAACCCAGCCTTGGACACTTCCAGGGATGGGGCAGCCACAGCTTCTCTGGACAACCTGTGCCAGGGCCTCACCACCCTCACAGCGAGGATTTTTTTCCCAATATCCCATCTAACCCTGCCCTCTGTCAGTTTGAAACCAATCCCCTTTGTCCTGTCACTCCAGGCCCTTTGTCAATAGTCTCTGTCCATGTTTCTTGTCAGCTCCTGCAGGTTCTGGAAGGCCCCAGTGAGGTCACCCCAAAGCTTCTCCTCTCCAGGCTGAACAATCCCAACCCTCCCAGCCTTTCCTCCCAGCAGAGCTGCCCCATCCCTCTCATCATCCTGGTGCCTCCATGGACTCTCTCCAGCAGCTCCAGCTCCTTCCTGCGCTGGAACCCCAGGGCTGGGGCAGCTCTGCAGGTGGGGTCTCACCTGAGCACACAATCCCCCCTTTCCTGCTGCCCACGCTGGGGGCTCAGCCCAGGCTCAGCAGGGTTTTGGGGGCAATGCATGAGACCAATAAAAATAAAAAAACCTAAAAAACCCCCCAAAAACCACAACAAAAAAAAACCCCAAACAAAGCAAAACAAAAACTAAAACCAAACCAAAACAAAACAAAACAAAAAACCAAAAAAAAACCCCAAAAAAACAAACCCCAACCAACCAACCAACCAAAAATGAGAAAAAAACCCACAAAAACTCCAAAAATACCCCCCCCAGAAAAAAAAACCCAAAAAACAAAACCAAAAAACCCCGAGCCCAATAATGCCTTTCCCATTTCTAAACTCTTTTGGAACACACCAAGAAACTTCACTGCATATTTAAAGCTTTAATACAAGCAGTATGAGGACATTCTCATCTGTCATTAAGACAGTGGAAATTTTCTTTTCCCCATTTCAGGAGTATATCCATCAGAATACACTTCCATGGATTTTTGTTAGAATTAAAAAATGAAGCAGAAGAACATTTGGCAAGTTTGTAAGAAAACCAATATCCAAAATGCTTTGTCAGCAAAGGTTCAAGATCAAACCACAGCAGCTCTTACTGTGGGCTCTGCACTTTGGAGTGTCATTTGTATGTTAAAAAATGGGATACAACTCCCAAGCTTGTATTGCATCCGATTTGAAGTGATTTAATAACTCTGGGTCAGAACCTGCAATACTTAAACGGCAAAATCCACTCGGTCAAAATGCTCTTGCTGAGAAGTGATGGCACTGAATTCATCCCAAAGCCATTGGAAATGGGACTCTGGGAGCAGGAGGAGCTCTGTATCTGCTCGGAAGAGAAGGTGCTTATTAAAGCATTTGACACTAAAATTTACATCTTATGCTAAAGACCTTTTAAAATATTCCTAATTCACCTCTTATTTCATTTAGAGGCCAAACAGATCTGCAGGTGAGTACAGTGCAATGCCTGCAGTTACTTTCAAGTAGGAAAAAAACATGATGTTATGGGTTTGGTTGAAAAGATGAAGTTTTATCATCCCAGGGAGCCCACCTGATCCCATTGGAGCACCCCTGAAAATGATTCCAGCCCAGGCTGACACCAAGACACCCATTCCAGCCTGAGTGAGAGCACATTTGTAACTCAGAGTCATAGAACTGCTTTATATTCCAGTTCAAGTAATACCAAGAACAAGTCAGCGCATTTATGAGAAATTTTGCATTCTGTGGTACAGACTGGACGTTTTAAACCCCCATTAATATTTGATTTTTACACTGCAATTTGCAAGCTGAAAACTTTCTGCTTAAACATTACCCAGATGAACACTGAAGTGTTAGAAACCTGCCTGGGTTTATGCCAGTGAGCTCAAATTGCTTCTGGGAGTTAATACAAACACAAGATTAAGTCAGCATTAAACATGAAATATAGGCGGCTACATTATTTTACAGACTTGAGGATGAAGTTGTCAACATTAAATACAGATAACTGGGACAAAATCCCGAATTCCAAATCCTCATATGAGTCTCATTTGAAATCCCTCATTGGCTGAGAGGCTCAATTTCCTGCTTATGCAGGAAATTCATTCCCATCTTGAAGCCTTTTTGGGACATTTTTCTCTACACACATTTACAGATTTAATAGAAATCTCTTCACCAGCACGCAAACCCAGCGAGGTGTTCCTCAGGTAAATCCTGACTGCTGCCTCCTTTGGAGATGTGCCATGAAATGCTTCAACAAGGACACCTCCAAAGGGAGCAGGAACAGCAACACCGAACAAGAGGAAACATTGTTCTCCTTTGAGTTCCACTTTACTTTGCAACACCAGAAGTTCCTGTTTGCTCTTTGCCAAACCTTTCCATTTTGGGCTCCCAGCTGAGAGGTGACAAGTGGTGACACTCTGTCCAGGCATCATTCCCAGGGCTCTGGCACCACATTCCATTGAGAATGCAGGTCTGAAATCAGCCAGAGAAAAGGCTGAAGGTATTGAACAGGCAAACAAAGCCTTGACCTTCCACTCAATCACAACACCAATGCAAGACTCCTGAAGGAATGATTCCCAACACATGGCAACAACCTTCCCCTACCCAGCGGAATAAAAATTCCTGCTGCCTCTTCATCTCCTGTACTATTTGCAAGGTAAAGCATCTGAAAAGAAGAGCTTTTAGTTTCAAGGAAATTTTTTTAATGTAAAGTTTATGATAAATAAATTGTTATGGAAAAAAAAAATCTGTGTGTGCTTCTCCACAGCAATAAAAGCAGTAGAATGCAAAGAACTCCTTCAAGTTAACATTAATAATTCAACAGCTCTGCAGGTTGTCTCCAGCCATCTGTAGCCCAAAGTCGGTTCCTGGTGTGCCAGCCTGCTCTAGATTCCTAGATCAACTCCTCCCGAGGGTTTGTTTTCCTTCTCTAACCTCTGAATTCAGCACTAACACTCTGAATTTTCTTCAGCGGTTTATTGTGCCCAATGTGTTCATTTTCCTACACACGGCTCCAGCTCCTCACAAAGCACACTTTGAACTGCTGCTCTCTGTGTTTACTTTATAAGCACTTCCTAAACTTGTGGCTGAGTAACTGCTGTCAATCACTGCCCCAGGTATCCACAGCCACTTCCTATTCACCTGCTCGCTCTGGGAACAGTGTGCAGCTCCTCCGGGCGCCAGCAGTGACATCCACGGACACGGGGTGGCCCAGAGCCCTCAGAGATCCAAGGTGACCGTGTGTGACTGACTGTGCTCAATGTTAAAGACTCCAGACTCGAGCAGCTTGATCCTCTCTGTCACAGCAGCCAAACACTGCTTTCCAATCCCTCTGGGATGTTTAGAACCAAAATGGTGTTTCCTTCCCTGTCAATCACTTCTTAAAAATAATGAAAATAATAGAAAGCAAGTATTTTATTCCTGTGATCTTTACTTTCTTTATGCAACTGGCAAAAGAACCGACAAGAGGCATTTTCCAGATGTCACTCCCCATTTATCTGTGACAAGGGGTTTCCTCCTCACCTCTGCTTTGCATTCCTGCAGGCTTCTCCTCATTGCTCCATAGCATTCCCACTCCTGTCTAGCACTACCTTTAAAAGGTGTCCGTCTTCCCAGGCACTGACTGATGCAGCTTCAGATCTTCCTTACAAACTATTCCTTCAAATCATTCCTAGACGGCCTCTCAGATCTTTGGGGAGTCAATAACACAGGATGCACACGGAGCGTTTGATCAGGAGCCGCTGTCTCATTTGAGAGGAATCCCTGAGCCACAGCCAACTGCTCCACATGCAAATGATTTCCTAGAACAGGAACTTTCCCTGGCTCACAGGAGAGGGCAGGAGAAAACGATCAGGGCAAGACCAAGCCCACAAATTCAAGTGAAGTGTCAGATTGCATTTGAAGACCCATGACACAAAACACTGGTCCTCTGCCTCACAAAGCTCAACCACTCCATCCCTCCAAGGGCTTTCAATTCTCTGCTGCTGCTGTGCCACGGAGAGGAGAGGGCACAAATCTTGCTGCAGCCTGTGCTCCTGCTGGAGGCTCTGGCAGGCTACAGGGGAAGCAAAGTCAGGCAAAGGGACAGCCACAAACACAGGGCCTCATCCAGACCTGGACAGGGGTGGCCTGACCCACCCCTGGCTGTTCCCACAGCTCCTCTGGGCACTGCCCCACACTGCACTAATTACACTAATTACACCTCCACTCCCTCCCTCCCAACAAGAGCTGTAGGTCACTCTGTCACAGCTCAGCAAGGATCAATCAATAAATACAAATACAGAAATAAAAATACAAGTGAGGGTGTTGCTGGCAGAGCCTCTGGGACAATGAGATAAAAAGGAATCTTCAGCCCCTGAGCCTGTCTGTCACCTATCACATCCCACACCATGGCCTTGCAGTGAAGGATGTCATTAACACCAACCACACAAACCTGGGCACCTACAGAATGCTCTTTAGAGAAGAACAGAGGAACAAGACAAACATCAAATGTACTGGTTTATCAAATGTGGCAATGCCAGTTAAAGCTCCGAGTGCCAGAAGGATCAATAACCCCTCAGTCACCCAAGGCCACACTATGCCAACAGTCACCTCTGCACAGGCCAAGAGGGAGAAGGTCACCACAACACCAAGCCAATTAAACAAAAAAACCCACAGCCAAACCCCCAAACTCCACAGAAAACCCACCCAGCCCATGGATCCACTTCCATGGATTTCTTGTGCAGGCAGGTAAACTCTGCTTGTCTGAATTAAGCACATTTGTATGCAGTCCTGCTTTAATCTGCATTTCCAGAGAAACCTAATTGTGGATTCCTCTTCTCATAAAAACAGGATTTAATTCTCACTCAGCAAGTTATGAGGCAGCTGGAAAAAAAAATGTTGAGGTAAAACTATTACAATCAGCTTTGCTGCTCTCTGCTTATCTTAGAAATCAATATAAATACAGCAAATCTTAATTTAAATATTCTGAATTTAATAGCAACTTGTCAGTAAAACCTGGTGTACTTGGAGTATTTTCCTTTAAATCAAGTTATATGCTTTGGTTGCTACCAAGGCTGGGAGATTTAATTCAATACACAAAGCATAATTCCAACCCTCTTGTGTAAAAATATTCTTTAAATAAATAATAGATCAAAGCAGTGTCACTTTGATGGCATATGCAGTCCATGGAAGGGGGAGAAGAAGGATTAAATGTTTTCAGAGCAGCCCTCATGGAGGAAGGGGCGGGGGGACACCAGTGAATTCTCACTTATTTTCTCTAGATTTACCACTCATTACTCTGCTGATTTGATTCTCCCCTTATCAGAGCTCTGCCTTCTAAAGAACCTTCAACTTCATATAAACTCTGGGGTTTTTAGAGCAACAAAGCAAGATGAAAAGAGGAGTCATTCCACTCCCAAATCTGTGAATCACTTCCTCTAACTGTAGTAGAGCTCGGGTCACCTCCCCATGACTCCTTGATGAATAAGGCAAAATCTGCCACTGCCTGTGGCTTTCACGATTTGCAGGAGAAAATGCCACAGATTTACCTGAACTGGGACTGATAGAGCCTTGTTTGGGTTGACCTTTGAGAACTTCTTCATTTAGAGACAGGCTGGGGTGTCTAATGACAGGTAATGGTCCCCAACCTGAGCTGTGACAAGTTCATTTATCAAATTCAAAGCAATGGAAAGTTTTCCACACTCAGCTCACAGCCAGAGGCACATCCCCTGCTGCTCTCAGGAAACCTCCTGCAGCAGCATCCCAAAGATAAGAGCACACCAGAAATCCATCAGCCCTGAAAAAGGAGGCAAGAGACACAGGAAGCTGCAGAGAATGGGAATGGGACAGACCCTCAACCCCTGGGACTGCAGGGAAGGAAGGGACTGTGCCGTGGTCTGGGCTGGATGAGCAGATGGACATCAGGGCCCGTGGGCAGTGCCAGAGCTGCAGCAGCACTCGGGCCACTGCAGAACTGTACTGGAAGGCAAGGAAAGAGGGAGAGGAAACTTCCTGAAGACAGCTAAAACAAGGAGCAATTAATTTATGATGCCAGAGAGCAAAACGAAGCACATCAGAACAAAAAGGGGAAAAATCAACAGCCCATCAGTTTCCACCCTGACAGTACAGGCTGCCAGGTCACTGCCCTCACACCATTACTCCAAACTGCTTCACAGGAAAACCCCAAGTTCCTGGGTTTTTATCCAGGTGTTCAATTCACTGGACAAACCTGTCACACTCCAGCTGTCACTTCCAGCCAGGCCATGGGAAAACAGCAGCATGAGTGAGCTGCCCTCCGCCTTCTGCTGGGCTGTGATGTTCAGTATTCATAACAAGCACGTGAAACATTTAACACCAGCCACGGAGAAGCCCCTGATCACCCCCCCCTTGAACTTGTGCTGCTGCTGCACAACCTATTGATCAGCCCGACCCCGGCAAAGTCATTCCCAAATTAGAAACAGGCAACTTTGCAGATCAGGAAATAAGGGAACAGGAAGTGTCCCAGGGAGGCAGAGGGATCACTAAAATAGACAAGCAAGCTCATCACACCTCCACAGTCTACTGGAGAAAGTCTCCTCTTTGCCAGAACCCTTTGGAGCAGAGCACTCAATGTGGTGTCTGTGCTGGCTTTAAACCACACCCAAAACGCTCAGTTCAACCCAGCAATGATCTGCCAGTTCCCATTTTCAGTACACAATTCTCCTCGTGGTTCAGAACTTCTGAGAAATATCATCACGACTCTGGGAGCACTGAGACTTGGGGACAGCCTAGTCACATTGCCTCTGGAAGGAAATTACAGCTTGGAGTTTCAAAAAGTTATTTCATACTATTACAAGAGGGATCATAAACATAACTGAAATTTGGTCACCAGAAAAATTCATAAATTTCTATAAACACAAAGTTATGGGTAGACAAACTTTGAGACCCAGGGAAAGTGGAACCCAAAGCAGATTCCAAGAACAGAATGAGTGGAGATGATTGTCCATGACACTTCTTAGGTGCTTTGTTTGCTCTTTACTGAAACACTTAGGTTGGCACATAGATGCAACAGAGGATTCCACACCACCAGTAGGGACGTTTCTCTGTCACTCTCAGCATTGTCAGTTTAACACACCACATGTCCCCAAAAACAGGAGAAGCTCCTGCTGTAACACAAGTGTTTCAGCTGATTATGATTTCCTGCCTCCAAAATCCCACAATCTCAGTTTCTCCACATGCAAAGACACCTTCATTTTACATTCCAAATAACACCCTGCTGGCAAGCTCCAAAACCACATAGCTCCTGTGCACCTTCACCTCCAAACAGCTGCAATTCCTGCACCCACTGACCTGGGGCCTGCTCCATGCACCTGCTGGGCCCCAGAGCACCTTCCAACCTCGTTCATTTTATTGTCTTGCCTAAAATACACCAAGCACCAAAGTTTCATTTAAAGAGCTTAAATGACGGAGCTGCACAAAAAGCCCAGTACCATGAGCATCGAATCAGTACTTCTGACACATCTGCAGGTTCCGATTCCACGTGACTGGGACACAAACTATGGATCAACACCCAATGCTTCACCTAACAACAGCTCAGCAGCCCTCTGATCTCTGACTCCCTTTCTACCTGTCCCCCGACTGCTCCTCCTCCAAACCCCATCCTGCCCTGGAGCATTACCCGGTCCTTCATCCTCCAACTCTGAGCCAAAGACTTGGAGCCTTCAATCTTCTCGCAGTGCCTTTTCTTCATAAAGGCCAGGGGCAAGTTCCAGTCCGTCAGGTCGGACTCATCCTCCTCCCCGAGCCCCAGGAGAGGCGACTGCAGCATCTCAGACTCCATGGGCGGGGGAGCGCCGGGCAACACGTGAGCAGCGATGTCCAGCCCGGCACCCAGCGGGGCCGGGGGTCCCTCCGGCCGGAGGGGGGGAGGACGGGGCAAGGGCAGCGGGGGGCAGCGCTCCCCGGTGGGCGGGTGAGGACGGACCCGGGGCACGCAGCGCCTTCACCTGGCGCAGGCAGCGGCCCCGGCCGGGCTCGGTGGCGCGGCCCGGGGAGGACCGAGGGGCCGGCGGGGACCGGGCCCGGGGCCTCCCTTGCGCCTCTACCCCCGCGGGCCCCGCGCTCCCTGCGGCGGGCACCGCGCCCGGCCCATCGCGGCTCCCTCGCACACCGGCGGGCCGAGGGCGGCTCGGCGAGCTGCGCTCCAGGGGCGGGCGGCGGCGGACAGGACGCGCGTCCCGGGGTGCCGGCGAGCGCGGCTCGGCTCAGCACCGCAGCACGGGGGCGGCCATCTTGCCCGGCCCACAATGCCCCGCGGTACGGAGCGCCGCGCGGGACACGCTGCGCCGCGCGCTCCGCCGCGTTGCCGTGGTGACGGCGCGTTGCCATGGGGACAGCGCGTTGCGATGGGGACAGCGCGGGCCGGCGCGGGAACCCCAGAGCCACCGAGGCTGGAACAGACCTCCCGGAGCATCGAGTGAGTGCGAGCTGTGCCCGATCCCCACCTTGTCACCAGCCCGCAGCACTGAGTGCCACGGCCAGGCCTTCCTTGGACACCTCCAGGGACGGGGGCTGCAAACCTCCCTGGGCAGCCCTGCCAAGGCCTGGCCTCCCTTTCCGGGAAGAAATGCCTCCTAATGTCCAGCCTGACCCTCCCCTGCCACCGATTGAGGCCATTTCCCTCATCCTGTCCCTGGTTCCCTGGGAGCAGACCCACTCACTGCCCAGATCAGCTGCCCTGCGCTTACAGATCTGATGAGATTCACATTAAATAAAGCTGAAAATCAATCCCTGATGCCGAGCTGCTGGCTCGGAGCAGTGGGAGCCTCATACTGGTGTGTCCTGGTGTTCCAAACACACCCAGGCACAGGCGTCACTCTGACTGTGCCTGCTCTTGGACATCACTTACATTGTGTGGTCATTTATTCTGGGGCAAAAAAGCGGGAGAGTGGTGATATTGGGCACAGCCGCCAGCAGCTGTGTCTGATTCATGTTCACACCACACTTGAGGAAAGGCTGGTGAAGTATTTCAGGCATAGATCCTCCTTGCTGTTAAACCGAAGGTTAATGAATATCAAATATTGCTTCTAATGAAGTTCCTCAGTGTTTGCTCCTGGCAGTAATCGAGCCCAACCACATTCATATTTGTAATACTTGAACGTGCAAAAATTATATCAAAGTAGAAATGAAAGAATACATGTGTAATTTGATTTACAGAACCATTAATTTTCATTAATATTTTCCATGTGTTTACACTCATGGAATATTTTAAATGCAAAGACATTTCTTTACAATAGATCGGAAGATTGGCAAATAATGTTTCTTGGTGTGGCCAATGTCTGCTTTTGCTCCTTCCCTTTCCTGAGGAGCTGATTCATTGCCTCATGGTGCTCTGTGCTGATGGCTGATCAAAACTGCATGATTGTTATCAGAATGAGCTGCCGGGGTGCAGAAAATGCTTATGGCTGTGTTTCTGCTAACCTTTAATGAATTCCCCGACAACAGCTGCACAAAATCAGAGAGTTATGGAATTCTGGAATGCTTAGGGTTGGAAGGGATCGTAAAGATGTTCTATTTCCAACCTCCTGCTATGGGGGGGGTCAGAAGTAACAATCCCAACACACCACCTGAAAAAATCCCAGTCCCTGGCACTCCCGGGGCGGCAAATCCTGCGCCTGGGGCTGCACAGATGGACCCTAATCCCAGCTCCCGACAGCTTTGGGCAGCGTGTGCCAGGCCCGGCGCCAGCCCTGCCCGAACGTGCTGCAGGGCAGCCTCGGAGCTGCCGCCAGAAATCCCCGTGAAGGGCACAGCTGGCAGCGGGCACAGCACATCTGCCTCCTTCCCTCCCTGCCCGGGCAGGGCGGATCAGGAGCCTGTTCCCAGTGTGTTCCCTCATCCCTGCACCACGTCCTTCCCGGCACTTCGGGGCTTCTCTGAAATGCTGCCCTGCTTCTCTGGGGTGCTCCCAGTGCCTCCAGCCCATCCAGCACTGCTGCTGGGCTCACCTCACCAGGCTCCAGGGGAAGGGGACGGCCAAGGGGACAGGGAGGACTCAGCAGTGGTGCCTTGGCTGTAGGATGGGAACTGTCAGCCCTGCCCTGCTCCCCTAGGCACAGACAGCTCCGTGCCAAAAGCAGATGTGGTGCCAGTGCTGCCTTCAGGAGCCCCCTGTCCATGCAAAGTCAACTCTCCAGCCACGGGTTCTGGGCAGAATAACAGATTAAATTGCCCCCTTGTTCCCAGGGAATCCGGGGAGTAGAAACACCATGTCAGGTAAGGCACAGTGAGTGATGCCCTAAGCCCAAAATGCAGGATTATCTCCAAGAAACACACTTGGACATATTCTCCAACCTGTCACTCTTTTTAATGAAAAATCCTCCTATCTCAGGCTCTGTCAGTGTCCTTTGTTTTGCCTTATTCAGCCACCTAATTCTAATTCCACTTTCGGGCAGGAAGAAATAAAGATACGGAAAGAATAATGTTACTCATAAATATCATGAGAGATCTTATCTTTCAATTTCATTAGCCAAACTCACAGGTCACCAAATGAGTCACTCGGATGCAAAGGTCTCTTCCTGGAGCCAAAAGGCCACCAGGCCACCTTTTCTGAGGCTTTAAGGGCAGGTGTTTTTGTCCCTGCATGTGCAGGTGACCACATTCCTTCCCCACAGCACCCCCCAGCACTGTTTGCTCAGCCACAGCCGGGGGTGTTTTAGGCATTTAGGGGCCAACAACAAGGTTTGTTTTAACACTTCAGTCGGGGGAGCTTTACAGGCTAAAGACAGTAGGTAAAATATTTATTAGGAAGAATATCTATTTTTAACTAAGTCTGATTTCAGTTGTATTATTTATGCATGTGCAGCACACAGACTTCCTTCCTTCCTTCACAGCAAAAGTGAGTCGGAGACTCGGGGCTGGGAACAGGAATGGGAGCCTGGGGAGGACAGGATTGGGAGGCAGGTGAGAAGGGGGCGGGTGCTGTTGTGTGCCAAATCCAATACACATCAAAACATGATTCATAAAATTGACTCCCTATCTCGCAGAGCCTCCCAGTGACCTCCTCTGCGAGACAGAACAGACGGGACTATTCCTGGCTCTTCCCAACGCGCTTCCTGCACACTGCAGGGGAGGAATCGTGTCCTCACGCAGGCACTGGAGCTGGGAGCAGCAGCACTTGGAACACTGAACCTGTCAGGTGGGGTTTGCTGCAGCACCTGCCTCCCCACCTGCCACAGGTGCTCCTGGCCCAGGGGAGCAGCTCCTGCTGCAACTCAGGCTTTCCAAGCACGGGGACAGAAGACCTGAGGCTTTCCCTGCCCAGAAAAAGAACCACTTTCAGAATCACAGAATCACAGTTTGGGCTGGAAAAACCCTCAGGGACCATCGAGTCCAACCATTCCCCAGCACTGCCAAGGCCACCACTGATCCATGTCCCCAAGTGCCCCATGCACATGGCTGTTAAACGCCTCCAGGGATGGGGACTCCACCACCTCCCTGGGCAGCTATGCCAGGGCTGAACAATCCTTTTGGTGTAGAAATTTTCCCCGATCCAACCTGAACCTCCCCCGGCACAACCGGAGGCCATTTCCTGTCATCCCGTCCCTTGTTCCCTCGGAGCAGAGCCTGACCCCCACCTGGCTGCACCCTCCTGTCAGGGAGTTTTAGGGAGTGAGAAGGTCCTCCTGATCCTCCTCTTCCCATGCCAGTTGTTCTGTGCTGCCCCAGCCCCTGATGTGATGTGCTGCTCTGAGCACAGTCAAACTGCCTTAAAAACATGGGAGACATAAAATGGGTGTGAAGTGACATCTTAGTCAGCAGCATCCATTGGGAATATGACAGGGATTCATGTTCTCTTCTCATGTTGAAAAGGCCAGAATAAATACTAGGTCAAAAACCTCTTCTTGTCCTTTTAGTGGAAGAAACGCTTTGGCATCAGGGGAAATTTTTCACCCAAGGAAGAAAAGAGGAGAAAGGAAAGGTGATGCAGCTTTTGGAAGCAGGAAGCTTGGGAGTTTTATCTGTTCGCTTTGCCTCCACTGAACTATAAAAGGGCAAGTTTCCTGATGAATCAGAAGCTGTAGAGTTTAGTTAATGAGAGTATTTGACATCCTTGGATTCCAGGTAGTACACAAGTTACAAGTCATTTAGACCGTGAAGCAGCCGCCGCGTTTGACCCCAAAGGCGACTTCAGTTCACCACAAATGTAAAGATTTCTGTGTTCCCGCCGGCACAGAGGAGACTTAAATGACCCCTCCGCAGACTGACAAAAATTGGCTGCTTAATGGAGCTGTTTTTCTCATAAAGCCTGAGTGAAGCTGCACTCAATACGTTGGGGATGCGATAGATTAGAGAGTTTGGAGGAGCTGTTAATAGAGTTCTCAAAGCGCCCGGCCATCCATCTCCGAAATGCTGCAGCCCCGCAGCTCATCCGTTATCATTATCTCCCTTTGTCTCCTCGCAGGCCGGGTAATTTGCGAGGTGATCGGGCTATGTGTGTTTAACAACACGTGATCGATGTCACCTCGGCAGATATTCTCTGGTTTTCTCATTATTAAGTGCAGAAATGTTTCCTTAAACACCATGTTGCTGTTGTAGATCGGTATCAGCTCTGACTCAGAGACAAAACCACCCCAAAGCACCGGGAATAGGAGCCAGGGAACTCTGCTGGCTTCTCCTGGGTCTGTCAAAACCATTCAGCCCAAAAATCCTGGTTTCTGCCATATCTTTTTGCAGGCCCCTTGCCAAACCCACCTTCCCACAGGACTTGACATTTCCTTTAGGCAGTGGAACTGGCTGATAAGAAATAATTCAGCATTTTACAGGGATCATTTGATACACAGTCTTCATTTGGGGCTTGGGAATCTGGAAGCTGTTTCGTGGAGCTGCCTTTGGAAATGCCAGCCCCATGATGCAGAGATTGCTTTGGAATCAGAACTGGTTTGGTTTGATGAGTTAGATAAGAGGCAACGACCAAGAGATTGGGATTCCACCAAAAGAATTCCAGAATGGAGAAATCCAGCCTGGCTCACCTATGGAGTATTAAGCAGCAATGTTGCTTTTGATAGAGGAACCCAAAAATCCCTTCCTGTATTTGGGAAATGCAATTACCTGTGGAATCAGCATGAATATACCATTCTCGTGAAATACATCAGTTGAAACCTTTTCCTCATGCCCAGGATACTTCAAACCCAAATTCCTGATGCAGAGTGACACAGTGATCAACATCTATTTCCTAAGTCTTGGTGGGTTTCATGGCTCATGTGTTTGCTGCTGGAGTTCAGTGGGTTTACAAGGCATGGTGTGACCAGTCTGATTGCAATTAATGGCAGTGAGATGAACATCCACGCAAACTTCTGTCACTTGCACCGGGGAGTATCCGCCCAGCAGGGAAATAAAGGCTTTGCATGGCCAAATAAACACTGTATAAATCTAAAGTGAGAATTTATAGCAGGCTCAGGACTTCCCACTCCCCTGCTGATAGAACAGTTAGGCTGTGGCACAGACAACAGGCTGACTCCCCTTCCCCAGCCCACGCCAAGAGTTTCTGTCCCTGGAAACACTGCAGCAGAGCCAGTAGGCTCTGCATTCACAACTAATTTATTTTGCATTTCCAACGCAGAAGAGCCCTAAGAAGGCACAGCACAAGGCAATTCCCCCCCTGACAATGTCAGCACTATGCAGCCGGGCAGTGCCAGCCCTCAGGAGCAGGGATGGAATTGCAATTCCAGTGTGAAAAACTATAAACCAAATGTGCTCCTGCCAGGTGTGCAGGAGCCCAGAGTTTTGCCAGTGTTGAGGCTCCCCCTGCCACCCCAGGGGTTCGGAGCCACCTGGGTCCCTGCCATCCCCTGCATCTCCAGCTCAGGAAGTGCCAGCTCCAGGCAGCAGCCAAAGCGTCTCCAGCTTCACTCAGTGCCTGGAAGCAGCTCCTGGGCCATTCCAGTTACTCACTCTCTCTGCAGCTTCTGGAGCCTCTGACCTTTTACAGCAATCGATGCCCCCCCAGCCCTAATGCAGCCTCGCCCACAGAGAATCTATCCTGAGAGCCCCTTTCCCCACTAAAAGCTGCACTTGAGCTCGGGGTCAGCCCTCACAGCAGCAAACACAGGGAATCCCTGTTGCCTTGGAGTGGTTTTATCTGCCCTGGCTTTAAAACCTTCTGTGTTTTAACTCCGAACCATCACAGGCACAAATGTGAATTGACTCTGGCACAATCAGATCCCCCACCCAGCACCCAGAACCAGAGCTCTGGGCAGCACTGCCTCTCCAAACCTCGCTGTCTCTGCTCCAGCCTTGCCCTGTTTGGGAGCAGGGGCCAGCTCAGATTTACCTGATCCCTGTCCCTGCACACCCACCTGTCCCACCCGGGCTGGGCATCCCTCTGCCCCATGTGCGCTGGGAGCTCATTCCAGGTTTGTCCTGCCACACATCCATCCTCCCTTCCCCTCCATCCCAAAGCTGGGCATGGAAGTATTCCCAGTCTCCACAGAGGTATTTGGGGTTTGCGCAACAAGGTTTTAGTAGGAGAGGGCTACAGGGGTGACTCCTGTGACCCGTGGAGGAGCCTGGGCTGGAGCAGGGGGAGAGTGGGAAGAGGAAGGAGCAGCAGAGACATCATGGGATGAACTGACCACAGCTCCTGCTCCTCATCCCTCTGTGTCGCTGTGGGGGAGGATGGACAGAACCCAGGGGTGAAGATGAGCCCAGGAAGAAGGGAGGAGTGAGGGGAAGCTGGTTTAAGATTTAGTTTTATTTCTCATTATGCTACTCTGATTTGATTGGTAACAAAATAATTTCCCCAAGTCCAGTCTGTTTGCCTGTGATGGTGGTTGCTGAGGGATTTCTCCTGGCCCTTTTCTTGCCCCATGAGCCCTTTGCTCTATTTTCTCTCCCCCTCAGCTGAGGAGGGAGTGATGGAGCAGCTTTGGGGGCACCTGGTGTCCAGCCTGGGTCAACCCACCACAGCACATTAACAGAACAAAACAGAGGGCGTGGGAGAAAGGGAGCAAGAGACTGCAAAATAATAAATAATCATGGAAAAAACTAGGGCACAGCAGTGTCGCGGGCTTTTGATGTTCCCTTCTCATCCTGCCCTGCCTCTTCTCTTACAAAAAGGGAACACTGCAAGGTGGGAAGAAGCTCCAGAGCAACAGGGACACAGAGCTGTGTCTGTTCAGAAGCACCAGCAGGATTACAGATAAATATTGAAGCTATCAAAGAAGCTTAAGGGATTTAGGAACCCACTCCCCATTATTATCCTCACTGGGGGAGGGGAAGTGATCTCTGCAGACCTACAGCAAACACCAGCACTGACTTCTCAAACCCCCCACCCTGGCTGGAAATACCCCCTCATTTGTTGGATAGGGGGGAAAAATGACAACTGCGGGGTTTGTAACACACGGAGTCATCGTTTGTCACTTGTGGGTGCTGCGGCCAAGCTCTGTGAGCCCCCACGGGCAGCGCTCTCGGCCGGAGCATCCCTGTGCCAGAGCCAGGAGCAGCAAGGCCAGTCCCAAAACCTGGGCAGACTGGGAGGGCTGTGCCTTTTGAGGGGCTGGGATCCATCCCACAGCTGGAATCCATCCCACAGCCGGGATCCATCCCACAGCTGGCACCTCACTTTCTTATACTGCAGGAAAATCCAGACAGAGCTGAAAAACGGCTTGAGGGACGGTCTGGGAGGAAAAGCTGCTGGCTCTTCTGACGTGTGTGTGTGCAGACAGGGGGGAATTCCTGCACAAATCAATTCTGAGCGGGAGAGGCGGATGTGGGATGTGGGAACCTGCCTCCATTCAGCTCCACTGCCGAGGCGTCACAGCAAACCCTCATTAACTAAACATGACACGGGCCCTGCTCCCGCGCCGCCTCCCAGCGCCGGATCGGCCGCGCCGCTGCTGGGAAGGAGATGCTTCATTCTCACCAGACAGGGATGTCTGCGAGGTACAAAGGCAGCTCTCAGCCCTGGGGTTCAGCCCAGATCCCACCCCCCAGCTCTGGGCACACATCCCGCTCATTCCGTGCTCCTCCAGCATCACCTTCCTCACCCAAAGCCCACCCCAGATGGGCACACGTGGGGCACAGTGAGGATGGGCTGAGGCTTCTCCTGGGCACACTCATGTCAGAGCTTCATCCCCTACTCCAAAAAGGCACCTCAGACAGCAGGAGCCCAGCAGGACCCAGCACAGCCCAACACCAAGCCTCAGCGCCCTCCTGCTCCAGCCCAGCCCTGGATTCCTGTGCAGGGAATATCTCCACCATCCCAGGCCCCTTCTGCAGCTCTCCCTGCAATTTTGGCTAATGCCAGCTCAGTCCTACAGCAGCCAGAATGGTTTCTCTGCTACACTTTTAAGGGAATGCTGCAGTTTTAAACCACAAATTAAATTTTTAATGAAACTTCATAACTGTTGTACCCAAATGTAATGTAATATTGATAGGAACTGTGCATCCAGCTAGCATGAGACTGCCCTAGAAAGCTTTTTGGGATGTTATGCAATATAGAGCTAAATTAATTATTTGTAATGAAAGGATCTGTGTCCCTATAGCATCACAGAGACCTACTAGTACAGAGACCACACTCCCCAATCTCACTGAGTGTAAATGTCAGGCAATTTAGGAGGAAACTGACTTGTGAGATGGGAACAATGAAAACAAGGGAAGGGAAAAAGGGAAGAGAGTGAATGTGTGAGAGAGGGAGAGAGAGAGAGGGAGAGAAACAGAGAGGGAGAGATCTGCAAAGAAAGACTGCAGCAAAATGCAGCAAAATTCCCAACTCCAGTCCAAAGTGTGTCTGTCACAGAAGGGAATACTCCATCTCACGCACAGTATCTGCACTGGCTGCACCCCATGCCTGAGCTGCTCTAGTGACAGCTGTACTGTTTAGAAGGCACCAAAATTTTTTTTTGAACATACGTTATTCTCAAACAGAACCATGGAGCAGCTGGGGGCTGGGGGCTGGTTCCCTGTGCCTGGCCCAGCTGCAGAAGGAAAAGGCTTTGGAGATGATCCTGCTCCCCCCACATCTGGGCTCTGCACAGCCAGCAGTGCTGTGACCAGAGACCCTGTCCTTGCTGCAGTTCCCTGAAGAACAATTCCCTATATTAAAAAAAGACAAAACAACCTCGTAGTCACTGCCCTGTCCTGCTTTGAGCCTGCTGGGGATGGGGGTGTGTAGCTGGGGATGGGGCTGGAGGGGACAATCCCTCAAGAACCTCAGCGACAGCAGGGCACAACCAACAGCTCCATGCACAGACAAAGGGAGCTGAGCTCCTTGAAGTGTAGCCATTGCTGTTTCCCATTTAAAGCTGCCTTCATCCCATAATGGATCGCATTGTTCCCACTCCGCAGAGGAGACTTAAATGCGGAATCAGCATCACCCCACAGGAGATGGTTTATGTACAGCAGACTGCACAAGCAGGAGAGAAAGCTTCCACTGCCTGCTCCCTGGGGCTCCAGCTCCTGGGATTAAAGAGATTTGTCCACTTAAAAAACTGTCCTTCCTGCATTCATGATTCTGCTGTTTCCACACAAAGCTTAGTGTGGAGCAGACGGGAGATTTACATCCCTCACCTCTGCACGGGCAGAGGCCATGGGCGGCCGGGGCTGCTGGGAGCACCCTGGGCTGTCCAAAACCATCCTCGTCCATCACAAATACAAATGTGCCTGCTGGCTCCTGTTCAGAGCTAAATCATCTGTGAGGGTCCTTGAGAGCTGTGCTCAGCTCTTTTCAGCTACAGAGCCATAAATCAGCTGCTACCGAGCGCTTGGGAAGAGGCAAGAGAAGAGTTAAAAATAATAGGGGCTCCATTACTCCATTACAGCCACACAGCTCCTAAATCTACAGAAGTAATAACAGATCCTACTGCATGATTCAGTGATTCTGGGAAAGCTGAAATCTTGATCATATTTTCTGGTTCTTTCTTTGCATTAGGAGCCACGGGGGTTATTTTGCTTATCTCTTGTAGCGCAGCTTTGTTGTTTTTTCCTATCCAGGCATTTCCTGGTCTCCATCACCATAGTATCCAAGTGTTTATTTTATTGCATTTGTCACCTTGGTCTCATCTCCGCATAATGTGCTATGGATGACAAAAGATTGCGAGGGAAATTGGTTCAGTGACACACTCAGCTCTGTCAATACCGTGCAGATGTGAGCAGGAGTGGGACCTGGCTCCGCTGCCTCTCACACTGGTTTACACTGGTGTAATTCTATTGCCTGCAGTAACATTATTTTTGGGTTGTGCTTCTGCCTGTGGCAGAAGGATTAGACCTGCAGTCTTTTCAGCTTTTCCTTTTGCCAAAAACCCCCAGACTAAATGAGCACAGAAGGGAGACTGGTCTCCCCAGTAAACCCCATGGGGTCTGTCCCCTCCTTATCCCCCCTCTGCCCTGTTCCTGAAGCACTGCTCAGCACAGAGCCAGCAGCAGGCACAGTAACCAGGGCGATAAAGCCAGCAGGAAGAGCCTACTGGAAATGCAGATTTTCCCCCAAAACTTCCTGCAGCAAAGCACACCCCACAGGGGTGCAGTGCCAGAGGTGTGGGCAGCCCCACAGGTGAGCAGCACCACAGGTGGCTCTGAACTGCACAGACAGGATCAGCAGTGAGACCCAGGAGCTTTAGGAAGGCTCCAAATTACATCCACATCTCTTCAGTCCCCACAAGCACTGGGACAGGTTGGAAGGCGACAGGAACAAAAGCACTACAGGATGCCCATGAAGGTGCCCAGAGGTGCTGAGTACCCTGGCACAGCTCCTGACCTCTCAGCCACTTTTGTCCCAGCACTGCCCTGGGTTCCTTGGGCTGGCATAAATGGACAGCAGAACATCACAGGGTTTGCCAGCCTGCTGGCAACCCCAAGCCCCTGGGTTGGCCATGCAATGCTGCTTTAACTGTACCAGAGCATGGCTGGATGGGGAAAGAGCCCCCCAAAGGCAGCTGAACTGCCTTTGAGGAGGAAACACTCCATGCCATGTCAGTGTGTCACAATCCTCCTGGGGCTAGATAAAGACCTGCTGCAGGAAAGGCATAAACCAGCCACAGGTACCACTGAGAGGAGCTCAGGGAGCTCCAGCCCCAGCAAGGGCTCCTCAGGCCTGCTCCGGGCAGATTAAAGGGGAAAGGACTGTGGAGTGGTTGTGTTTTATCTTTTGCAGATCCATGGACAGAAAGCCTTTGTATTTTACTGACCCACTTCACTAATCAAAATTAATTGCTTCATATTTCACAGGATAACTTGGCATTATGTAAATACTCCAGCCATATGTGCTGCTGCAGCTCTGAGCTGAGCTGAGGGGGCCACACTCCCCCATTTACCCCTGCAGGCTGCTCTCCAGGTCAGCTATTTCCTATCACAATACAACAGAAGAAGGCAAGGATAAAGCCAGCAGGCAGGAGAGGCTCCGGGAGCTGGGACAGTCCCACTCGTGCTCAGGTGTCCTGGCCAAACGCAGGATGTGGGGAACAAGGGCAGGGGACACTGCTCGCATGCTGCTGAAGGAGAATCGGCCTTGGCTGAAGTGCTGAAGATGATAAAAGTGACAATTCCGACAGCCATGAGCTATTCCCACCAAGGACAGATCCAGATATTACCTGAGAGGTTTTTTCCCTGATTAATAAGGAAGAAGCAGAGCAGCAACTGCTCCCCTGCACCCACAGTGGAGCTGGGCACTGGTACCAATGGGAGCAGCTGCTCCCCGGGGACACGCAGTGACCCCTGTCACTGGACGCCCGTCGGCGCTCCAGCGGCTCCCCCCGGCTCCGGCAGCCCCACAGCCCACCCGTGTCCTCCCCACGGAGCCCCGGGGTACCTGTGGTTCCCCTGCTCCACGTGGCACCGACCCACGGGGCTGCCCCGGCCGCTGCTCCCGGACCGTACCAGGGCACCCGCGGCCACACCCCCGGGACCCCGGCACGGACACCCACGGGGCACCCACGGGGCACCCACGGACCCGCGGGGCGGCCCCTTCCACCCACGGCCCTGCGCCAGCAGCCCCGCGCACCTCCCCACGCCCCGCACGCACACGTATGTGCACACCCTGCACACACGTGTACGAGAACACCCCCGCAGACACGCACCGCCCCGCGCCCTCATCCCCCGCACACGCCCCTGGCACACACCCCTGGCACACACACGCACTCCCCGCACATCCCCGCACCGCTCCCTGCAGCCCCTCCCGGCTCCTCCACCCACGCGTGCCGCCCATCCCGCGCCCACCCGCGCTCCCGCACACGGACACACGGACACACGGACACACGGACACACGGACACGCACGGGCACACTCTCACGCTCACAGAATCACCACCGCACACTCTCACTCCCGCTCCGCTCCCACGCGGGGCCCCCCCGCCGCGGGCCGGGATTCCGCGCTCCGTGACGCCCCGCGCGGCCCCGCCCGGGCGCGATAAAAGCGGCGGCGCCGCAGCGGAGCCGGAGCCGGCCCGGAGCGAGCGGAGCCGAGCGGAGCCATGGCCGCGGGGCCGCCCGGCAGCCGCCGCCTCCTGCCGCTGCTGCTGCTGCTGGGGCCGGCGCTGGGGCCGGCGCTCGGCCAGGGCCTGGGGCAGACGCGCTTCATCTGCACCTCGGTGCCGCTGGACGGGGATGTGTGCGCGGCCTCGGCGCTGGGCACCGGCTCGGCCGAGGAGCTGAAGGGCACCGTGCTGCAGCTGCGGGAGACGGTGCTGCAGCAGAAAGAGACCATCATGAACCAGAAGGAGACGATCCGCGAGCTCACGGCCAAGCTGGGCCGCTGCGAGAGCCAGAGCGTGCTGGACCTGCCCGGCGAGGGAAAGGGCAGGAAGGGCTTCTCCAAGAACACCATGGGCGACCTGTCGCGGCCGGCCGCCGCCGAGACCCTCAGCCAGCTCGGGCAGACGCTGCAGTCCCTGAAAACCCGGCTGGAGAACCTGGAGGTACGCGAGGAGAGCCGGGGAGCCGCACAGCCGGGCACCGGGAGACACGGGGAGCCGGGGCACCCGCGCATCCGAGCACGGGGAGCGCGGAGCCGGGTACCGGGGGAGCCGGGCAGCCGGACATCGGACACCGGGAGACCCGCGGAGCCGGGCACCGGCAGCCGGGCACGGGGAGCCGCGGTGCCGAGCGCCGGGAGCCGGTGCCCGGTGGTAACAGCCCGCTCCTCTGCTCGCCCCTTGCAGCAGTTCAGCAGGATGAACTCCTCCAGCCAGACCAACAACCTGAAGGACATCCTGCAGAACAAGATCGATGACCTGGAGAAGCAGGTGCTGTCGCGGGTGAACAGCCTGGAGGAGGGCAAGCTCAGCCCCCGCAACGAGTCCGAGGAGCGCGGCAAGATCGAGAGCACCCTCACCTCGCTGCACCAGCGCATCAGCGACCTGGAGAAAGGTACCGGGCGCTGCCCACCCCCGCCCGCCCGCGGGAGCCCCGGGCCGGCTCCCGGAGCCCCCCGCGCTGGGGTCCGGGCCCTGCCGGACGATGCGGAGCCGCTCCCGCGGGCGGATCTGCCGAGCCCGTCCCGTTGTCCACCCCGGGAGCGTTCCCTCTCCCTCAGCTTTGCTTTCCCCCGTGGCAGGGAGCTGCAACTGGCTGATAGTTAAGGTCTCTCCCAACCCAAACCCTCCTCATTCGGTGATTCTTGAGGCCGCCGGTGCCCGCGGGCTCCGCAGCCCAGCCGGGGATGCTCCGGGCGCTGCCCGCCCGGGGGGATTAGGGAGCCGTGCGGCGCCGGAGGGATTTGCTCCTCGCTGCCATCTCAAGGCCCGTTACATAACGGGTGGGGAGGGGGGAACCCCCAAAGGGGCAGAAAGGGGGCCCGGCAGGAGCCCACCGCCCCTGCACTCCCACAGGCCAGAAGGACAACCGGCCCCCAGACAGGTTCCAGCTCACCTTCCCCCTGCGCACCAACTACATGTACGCCAAGGTGAAGAAGAGCCTGCCCGAGATGTACGCCTTCAGCATCTGCATGTGGATCAAATCCAGCGCCTCCCCCGGCATGGGCACCCCCTTCTCCTATGCGGTGCCCGGGCAGGCGAACGAGCTGGTGCTCATCGAGTGGGGCAACAACCCCATGGAAATCCTCATCAATGACAAGGTAAGAGCCCCAGGGGGACTGGGAGGGTGCTGGGCAGGGGGGACAGGCTGGGGGACAGCGTGGGGGATCCCTGTGTGCACCACCCTGACCCGCTGCCTGCAGGTGGCCAAGCTGCCCTTTGCCATCAACGACGGCAAGTGGCACCACATCTGTGTCACCTGGACCACGCGGGACGGCGTGTGGGAAGCCTACCAGGACGGCACACAGACAGGCAACGGCGAGAACCTGGCCCCCTACCACCCCATCAAGCCTCAGGGTGTTCTGGTCCTGGGCCAGGAGCAGGTAAGGGCTGAGTGGGGCAGGTGTGGGGGTCCCTGCTCGGCTGGGGACAGACAAGGGGACGGACGGGGCCACCTGGCCGCGTGTCCCTGGTGTCCCCGGTGACGGCGGCTCCTCCGCAGGACACGCTGGGCGGAGGGTTCGACGCCACGCAGGCCTTCGTTGGGGAGCTGGCCCACTTCAACGTGTGGGACCGCAAGCTGAGCCCAGGGGAGGTGTACGGCCTGGCCACCTGCAGCTCCAAGGCACTCGCGGGCAACGTCATCGCCTGGGCCGAGTCCAACATCGACATCTACGGCGGGGCCACCAAGTGGACTTTCGAGGCCTGTCGCCAGCTCAACTAGAGCCACGGACAAGCGAGAGAAACCTCCTCAGCGGGTTCTTTTATTTATTTTTTTTTCCTCCTTTTTTTGCGCAAAAACAACCGAGAACGAAGCCACCCGACTTGTGCCGGGAGCAGGGATGCCCCGACATTGGGGCGCCCGCCCCCGGAGCCCCACGACCCTCCGGTTTCTGTCTTGCCAACGTCCTTCAACGCCTGCGTGCCTTGGCCTGGCGCGGCTGCGCCCCCCCGCCGCCCCCCCGGCCCGGCCCCCGCTTCGCCGCCGCTTTCCTTGGGCACCGACGCCTGAAAAGGTTGCGGGGCCCGGCCCGGAGCCCCCCCGGGGCTCCTCTTTGTCCAGCCTGAACCCCCCGGGAGGGTGGCGACCCCGAGCCGGGGGAAAGGTTGCAGCAGCCCCCCCCAGCCGTGCTCCACCCCGGGGTTGCAGCAGCAGCTGGGGCTCCACGGAGGGTCTGACCCCTCCGTTCCCAGCCCCGGGTGAGGAGCCGCCCCCTCCCCAGGTGAGCCCCGCGCCCCTCCCTGGCCGGCGCTGCTCCCGAGCACCACAGCCATAGCCCCGGGCTGCGGCGGGCACCGGGGCGGGACCCCCGGCGGGACCGCCCCCGGCCCCGCTCCCCGACCTGCCGCACTCAGGTACCCCCGGCCCCGCCGCCTGCAGCCCCCCGAGGCCTCCTACGCGCCGTAGCTGGTGACAAATAGCCTTTACCGTCCCCTCCAGTCCAGCTCCCACTGACAGGTCTGAAGCCTTTCTGCTTTTGATAATACACTATCTTGTTTCTCTTACTGTAAAGGGAAGTTTATTACCAATAAAAAAAAAAGGGTATTTTTATGAAGATAAAAAAAAATTATAGAATTATCAGTGCTCCCTGAGAAAAAAACGTGCTTTGAGATTCTGCGGGATAAAAAGAGATAAAGAAGCGTATTTTGAGATAACAGATGCATTTTGTATGGTTTCCTTTTCTAAACTCCTGGTTTGTACTACAGATTGCAGAAATCACTCCCCAGCCCCCCTCCTGCCCACCCAGGGCAGCCCTGGGCGGCAGTGGAGGATGAGGCAGAGAATTCACCCGGGGCTCCAGAGCCTCCCGACCAACTCCAAAGATGCGGCAAAGAGACGGGCGGAGCGGAGGGGTCCGTGCGGAGCCGGGAGCTCCCTCCCGGCCGGGGGCACAGAGCTGGCCCTGCCTTGGCTGCTCCGGGGACCAGCCCAGGCAGCAGCACCCCCAGAGCGAGACCCCGCGCACGGCTCAGGGCAGTGGATCCTCAGCCGTGCTCTTGGTGCAAGAAAAAACCCCAAACCATCGAGAGTTAATTTCAGTTCCTCCCAAGCCCCTGTTCACATCGGCGACCACAGGCACAACCTGCTGAGAACAACGAGACCATGGCACAGGTTTAACCTCCAGCCCCAGGTGCGTTGGATTTGCCAAAAAAAAACCACAAAAGGGTGTGATGTCAACACAGTGTACATAGTGTACAGTAGGGGAGAGAATTAATGTATCTTAATTTGTCATTATTTTGCTAACCAAAGCTGTACATTTTTCCTACTCCTGGCTCTGTCTCCTTTGGGATTTGAAGGGGTTCCAACACCCCGCGCATCCAGCCCGCATCGGCAGTTCTGACAATGCACTGTTTCTACGGATTCTCATGCTTTTTCCATTTTATTGCTGGGATTACATGAATTGTTGACTTTATTTTTACACAATAAAGCGTGAAGAAAGACACCGGGTTCTCTCACATGTGTCTTGTTTCCTGAGCAGCCAGTGGGCAGGAGCTCATCTTTTTCCACAGGAAGGTTTTCTGCCTGCATGAAGCAGGAATTTCTGCCCAGTTCCCTTTGGAGCTGGCTCAGGCACTCCCTGAGCCTCTCTGCCAGGCTGTCTCCTTCTCCTGTACCCTTAAACCACGTCGTTCCCTGGTTTATGTAACACATCACACAAACTGATGTATTTTTTCCCCAGGACAGTGGCTGGAAGCTCCCTCTGGGCCCTGCCAGGCTGGTGCAGGGGACAGTGGCACCCCCGAGGCTCTGCAGGGACTGTTCCCAGTGTGACAAACCCTCAGGACAGGCTGCCTCCACTCCCTCCCTGCTCATCCCTCGGGAGCCAGGCTGTGCTCCAGACGCTGTTCCTGGAAGGCAGCACTCCCAGGGGGAATCTGAGCATGTGGCTCAGAGGGTGAGGTGGTCAGAGGCCACCCCTGTGCCCCAGACACGGGACAGGCCAGCGCTGTGCCCCCAACACTTCCCCTGAGTGCTGAAGCTTCCCCCCTGCCCCACCCCTGCCACAGAGCAGCCATGCCACATGAATTGCCTTCAGCATCAAAGGTACAAGGAGGAAAATCAGCCCTTACTCCTTGTAACCAGCCAAAACCAATCTCACACACAACCCCCCCGTAATGCCCCCATCCCACTGCAGCTGGGAGCAGGAATTGCGTGGATCCAGTCCAGTGCTGCTGCCTTGGGCAGGACGTGGTGACAGCAGCACCCCCTTCCTTCCTGCATCAGAGCAAGGACATGGTGACAGCCCTGAGGGATGCAGCTGGTGGAACCCAGCAGAGCCCTCGCTGATGCCACTCTCTCTGGCCAGCGAGTCTCAGCTCCCAGGGGCTGGTGATGGTCACAGGGAGGGTCAGGACGGGTCAAAGCAATGGCTCCAGTGAGGGTGATGGTGATGGCCACGGTGAGGTTTGCTCCTGTGGCTGCTCCACATCCTTGCCAGGATGCCCCAGGCCATAACCATTGGAACACAATGCACAGGGCAAGGGCAGGGAGATGCTTCGAGCCAAACTGCAGGGTTGGGAACCCAGCATGTTTTTTCACACTAAAAGGCACAGACAGGAGCAGTGTGACAAGTGCTGGGCACCCTGGGGAGGGGACAATCGGCATCAGGAATCTTCTGGGGGCAAGAGGAAAGCTGACACACCAGAACTGCTTCAGGGCAGTTCACTGAGCCCATGGGGACAGGCTGAGTGTGACATGCCACCCGTCCATCACCCCCATGGGTGGTTAGAGAGGTGGCACAGGACAGCCAGGGCTGAGGGATCAACACAGGGTGGGCAGCCATGTGGACACAGGGGGGCACAGCGGGCACTAAGGTGCCAAGGAGAATGGTGCAACCACGAGTTCCCCCCTGCCCTGCCCCCCAGATCCCCCCCAAGTGCAGAAGGGAGTCAGAGCAGCATCTCTCCACCCTCACAAAGGCAGCAGCACTGCAGAGCCCCCGGCAGCCCCTCCAGGCACTGCTGCTCCCCAGCCCTCGGAGCAGCTCAGCCCTCGCTGGCAACACAGACATCGTCCCCCCCGCCCCCAAAAACCAGCTGCTCCAAGGACAGGCTGTTGGGTTTCATGTCACTGGGAACAGCCTACATCCTTGCAAGGGGATGCTATTTATACCCAGGGAAAGGGTGGCAGCTCCTGCCTCGTTCTCAGCCCCCAGCCCCAAGCAGGGCCCTGGCCCTGGGGCGCTGCCACAACACCCTCAGCCCCCCCGTGCCAAGGTGAGACCCCAGTGCCCACCCACTGCTGCAAGAGAGGGAACGACCCCCAGCCAGAGGCTTGTGCTGCTCTACGATCTGAACTGCAGTAGCAAAATGACACTAACAGGCAGGTTTGGGTTCTTCTGGCAAACACTGCTGTGGTGTAAGTGGGCTGTCCCACGCCCCAACGCTGTGGCACAGCCGGGGCAGGGCAGGGGAGGCTGAGCCCATGGGGTTGGGATGTGGGTCATGGCTGAGAAAGCCAAGACTCCTGCACCCACAGGGTAACAAACCTCCCAGCTCATCACCTCCTGGGTTCCCCAGGGCTGCGAGGGACCCTTGAACTCCACTGAGCCCCCGAAAGCCTGGGAGTATTGACCCCTCAGGGCTGCAGTCAGCTCAGGCAGCAAGAAGAGAGGCAGAGTGGAGCCAGCCGGGGCCATCCGTGTCCCTCCCTGTCCATGTCCCCATCCCAGCCCGGCACCGCAGCAGCTTCAGGCACGACCCGCGTGTCCCAGCGCCGCGGCCGCTGCAGCAGTGCCAGCTCCTGCGGGAAGGAAGGAGGATCCTGGGAGAGGTGAGGAGCAGCCTGGCCCATCAATCACACACCGTCCTGACACCTCCCGCTGCACCAGGAGCTGCTGCTCGGGGCTGGGAGCTGTTTGGTGGCACCAGCTCTCCCCGGTGACAGCCAGCCCCGCGAGCGCTGGGATCAGGGAGCGCGTTCCCGCCCCGGCGCACTAAATCCAGGAGCTTTTAGAGCAGCAGAGCAGATGGAGATCTTGGGCTGCGTGAGGACAGGCCCCAGGACTCGGGAGATGGCTCAGAAATACCGACGGGGGCGAGGGAGAGTCCTTAAGGGCAGGACACAGCTGGGATTTACAGCTCTGATCCGGCTCCTCTGGAGACTCACATGGGAGGGAAACGCCTCGCCGGGCACTTTGCATCCTGGTGCCTGCTCTGCTCCCCCCGCTCGGGACAGCTCCTCCGAGGGCTCCGAGGGGTGAGAGGAGGTGATAGAGAGATGAAAAATTAAATCTGCTGTGTTTTACAGCGAAACACCCCCGAAAAAACGGAGACAGCGTGTCCTGAAACGGCCTTTCCCACATCCTTGCCTGCACGGGAGCGCCTGGGGCCGCCTGCGAGCGGAGCTGCCTGCGGCACTGGGACCAGCACCGTCCCAGAGCATCATCACCACGCAGCGCCCGAGGCGTGCGAGGCACTTAATAAATGCCGTCGTTGGATTAATTAGCAGCGAATGTGTCATGCCGTGCGCCCGGCCCGCTCCGGCTGCAGGGAGCACATGGCTCCAGGAGCCCCGGATTAAATATGCATGAGCCGGGGAGCAGGCAGCGGTGGGAAGAACCCCCCGAGCAGTGAGGGGGGCTCAGTTCCCCGCCTGGGCAGGGCTGTGTCAGGGAAACCACAGCGACGTCGGGCACGTGGCTGCAGAAATCCCTCTGTCTTCGCTCCGGAGCGGAGCCGACGGTGGGGGTGTTGTACGGGGGAGACATCCCCTCCTCCCCAGCACGGATGATGTACGGGGAGACATCCCCTCCCTCCCAGCACAGGGCTGGGAGCAGCAGCATCCTGCAGGATGTCGCTGCCGGGGCTCGGGCAGCAGCTCCAATGTGAACCCCCCGAGCAGGGGCCGAGGGGCTCAGCCGGCGCAGGGCATCGCGGGGAGGGTTCCCCAAAGCCCATCCGAGGCTCCCCAGGGACACCACAGGGCTCCAAGAAGCCACTCGCGGGCTGGCACGGGAGGAGGAGGAGAGGAGGGGGATGGGCACCCGGGCAGCGCTGGGGACACATCCCGGATTGGGGAGGGGAAGGATCGGATGGATCCCTGCCTGAGAGGGCAGAGGGGAGGAGAGCCCCGGAGCTGCGGGGCCACGGCCGAGCCCTGCCGGGGCCGGAGCACAGGGACCGGCCGGGGCACTGCGGGCAGCTGGACACCACCCCGGGCAGCGAGTCAAGGCCGACAGACCGTTCCGGTCACAGGCGTGAGTCACTGGCTGTGACAGTGTCCCTCAAATGCCGCTCAGGAGCCTTTGCTGGCAGAGCATCAGTTCCTACACCCCGAGGCACTGCCCGGGCATCCTGGCCAGCACAGCCGGCAAGGGGCTTCCTCAAGCCCTTCTTCCCCCCGGGGAAGCCAACCAGACCTGGCCAGGGCCGCTCGGAAACAGCAATTCCAGAGCAAACGTTGCTTTTCACACCCTCCCTTTTCACACCTCTCCAAGGTAATGCCTCCCCAGCTCCAGGCAGCTCCCAGCAGCAGGGAGACCCCATCCCTCCCCCTCAGGGAGCTGGGAACTGCTGGGAACACGGGCCTGCCTCCCTTTTGCCTTCTCAGAATATTTTCACAGCCTTTTCCCGGGCTCCTCCTCCTGCGATTTTCCCAGCTGCTGTCAAACGTCACCTTGACAGCTGCTTCCTCCATCCTTCCGATTCAGCCTGGTGGATTATGGAGGGGCTGGGATCTCAGACTCCAACGAGGAGTTCTGGGCGGGTCCTCCGCTGGCTGGGGACCCCATGAGGAATCCTAACCATAGCCCGGGGGCACAGAGGGGAATAACTCATTTCCCACCAAAGGGTCCCCAACTAAACCCCGCTCCGCCTCGGGAGAGCCTGTGGGTGAGCACGGAGCAGAGGAAGACTCTGTCTTCCAAAGCTGATTAAAAATAGATGCAGCATCAAGCTAATTATGCTGATTAATTAGCATTTGTGGAGCAGAGTGGGCACAGGAGGGGGCACACGGTGAAGAATGGGTGGTGCAGTGGGGTCAGAACCCACCCTGTGCTGCCCTAGTGCCCCCAGTCCCCCCCGGGTCCCCTGCGCTGTCCGGGACTGGGGGTACTGGGGCAGCACATTTTGGGGGTCCCCGTGCCCCCACTTCCTTCCCTGTCAGCAACAGATGCCAAACTCCACAGTGCTGCTGGAAATTAGGTCAGCGATAGCCTGCAGCAGATTTGAGTATTGCTCATCCTGCCGAGGCTCTGGTGCCAGTGGGAGATGCCACAGGGCAGCCCCGCACCAGCGGCCACCCCCGGCCCGGCTGGCAGAGCGGGAAGGAGGGATGGAAAGGTCTGGATCAGCCCATAAATGCCCTCCCGCCAGGGAGGGACGAGCAGGGATCAGGGAGGAACGAGCGGGGCTCCACCGCGCCGCTGAGTCAGTGCCTGGGGAAGCTGGGGAATGACAGTATCCCCCCCAAACACCCCCACGCACACCTGGAATCTCCCCCCAGCACCTGATGGGAAAATTCCACAGGGACACAGCGGTGCTTATTTATTGCTTCTGGAAAACGGAGCAGGACCACAAGTGCCCACAGTGATGGTGCCCACCCCCAGCTCGCACCAGTCTTTCCAGCCCCCCCAAAGCCTCCCCATGCCCAGGGACCGCGGGTTTTCATGCACCGGCATTGTATTTGGGATGGGTTGTGCTCCACAGTTGGCAACGCTTTCGGCTCCCTTCTGCTCCCACCCCAGACCCCCATATGTTGGTGCCATTAATATTCATAAGCTCTGTGGAAGCATCCAGGGCTGGGAGAGGAGCCCCAGCCCCGGTGGGTCACGGTGATCTCGGGTTGGCCGAGCCCCCGGGCTGGCTGGGCTCGACTTTCCCAATCCCATCCACCCCGCACTCCTTTCTCCAGGGCCCTTCCCAAAGGCTGGAACAAGGGCGTCGTTCCCCACACGCTCCTGCTGCAGCTCTGCTCTCCTTTCCAACTGCAATTTCGGGAGCAGCTCCTGCTCCCTCCGTCCCTTCCCTCGCTCCCTGCGCTGCAGTTTGGTCCCAGCGCACTTTGGCAGATCCCGGGCAGGAGGATGGGGAACAGCAGCGGCGCGGCAGGGGAGCCTATTCCCAGCAAAATGGAATTTATCCACCTGCAGTGTGAGGCTGCTCCCGGCGGCCGCGGGGACCACACAGAGCTGACTGAGCGGGGAGCTTCGTCCTCGGGCTGTGGAGGGGAACTCGGCTGAGAGGGAGTGCCAGGAGAGGCTGGGATGTTGTCCCCAAGGGACTGGGATGTCCCTGGCCCCGATGGTGCCCCACGGGTGGGTTAGAGCCCGGCTGCTGCCCTGCCCAGCCCCGGGGCCGCAGAAAAAAACACATCAAATTAATTGGATCCCAGTTTACTGCAAACAAAGAGAAGGCAGGCGACATTTACCTAGCAGAGTAATTGATATCCGAGTAATTTGTTGGAGTAACCTCATTACATGCCAGCTGGATTTCCACACCCTCCCAATCCCACTCATTACAAACAAGGTTTGTGTGTTAATCGGAGCGCTTTAATCACCACACTGCCCACCATCCCTCCAGCAAGTTACAAAGCCACCAGATTTATCGCAGACCCTAAACACTCTCCCAAGAATCGTTGGGTGTGCTATTAGCAGACAGTGCTGCTCCTAGGGATGACACCGGATATTTCTCCAAGGGACATTTCCCCAAGTGATGGCACAGGAGCAGAGCCGGCTCCTCCCTTCCTTCTCCTTCCCGCAGGCTCTCCCTCCATCCCTGGCCTGGCTGATCACCTCCTCCTCTTCCCCAGCGCAGTCAGGAGCTGTTCCCTCACCAGAGAAAGGGCTCCAGTCAAAACAGGAGCCGGGAGCCGCCGGTGCCCCCGGCAGAGCCTCCCACGCCGGGAGCGCGGCGCTCACCGGGGCCGCCCCGGCCCGGGGCTCTCCCGAGCGCTCCATCAACCACAAACAAATCCCTGGAGCCGTGCTGGAGCTCCCGGGCAGCAGCGGCGGGGACTGACCAGCTGGGCTTTGCAGGCAGAGGCACAGCGTGCCAAGCAGCCAGTCCAAGAAAAGCAGGAAAAAGCGTGTTCCTAAGGAAACATCCTGCATCGAGCCCCCGAGGTGGGAACTAACCCAGGAATTAATCAGGGGCTGGTTTCATAGCCTGGAGTTGTGTTTTTAAAGCTGATCGGGCTGCCAAGATGGGGACAAGGCACTCCCAGTGTGTCCCCACGGAAGGAACCTGCTCGTGTGGGGACCTCATGAAGCATCCGTGGGTGGGGCCGGGGGTACACTTTCTGTCACCTCCGCCGGCCCTGCTCAGCAGCAATGGCTTCTTGGCCACCAAAATTCCAGCCCAAGAGGGGAACGGGCACCTTCCATGTCCCCTGCTCTGGGGACACAGCCTCAGCCCCCCAAACAGGAGAGATCTCTTGCCCCATGGCTTTGCTGCCTTGCTTTGGGCTGAGCCCTGCACAAGCTGCTCCATCACCCTAATGACACAGCTCATAATCATCTCATTTGCTATTAATTTTCTTGTCAAGAGAAATTCCACTCATTTGCTTTTAATTAATGGGGCCTTAAAATAAAGCCGGGGGGCTGATGGGGTTCTGGTGAGAGGATCAGGGAGGATCAACTGACACCAACAACACGAAGAGCAGTTGGGGTGGAGAACTATTTATAGGACAAAAGGAACGGGAAAAAAAAAAAAAAAGACAAAAGGATAAAAAAAAAGAACAAAAAAACCTGCAAGGGAGCCATGATGTTCCCCAGCTCCCTCTGCACACCCAGCTCTGTCCGGGAACCATCGTATCCAAGAGGCCTCAGCTGCCACAGTGGGGACCAACACTAACAACGCCCATTTAGAGCCAGAGCTGTGGCCCAGAGCTGCAGAATGCTCTGAGCCAAGGGACACAGCTGCCCCAGCCAGCCCCACAAACCTCAAATGCTCCAGGAATGTGGGAAGGGAGAGGGGGCTTGGCTACCTGGGCTGGAGCTCCACATCCAGTGAGAGCACACTCTGACCTGCAGCTGGACCTGGCTTGGGGAATCAGGAGAGAAACAACCCCTCCTAAACCCACCCAAGCAAGCCAAAGGGAAGAGGAATGAGAACTGGGGGCAGGGAGGGGGGGAATCCCAATCAAACACTTCCCCCGTCCTTGGCAGGAGTGTCCCGAAATACAAACCCTGAGTCACCAGAGCCCAAACTGCACAGGCAGCACCTACACTGCCACAAGCTCCAGACACGGAGGTGGGAACTCATCCCACCCTGCTTCAGACACCTGCGATGGAGCTGCTCATCCTGACTTCCTCAAAGCTCAGAGAACAAACAGACTTGCATCCTAAAGCATCTCCTCTCCCTTCTCCAGGGACCCCAGGCAAACAAGGAAGGTGTGGGGATCCTCCTTCCTGATCTCCATGAAACAGAGGGAGCAGATCCAGAGAATCTGCAGCAGAGCCATTCAGCACCTGGGAATCAGGAAACCCAATCCCAAACCAATTCTGTCCCAGTTTGTCACCCAGGAGCTATCACTGGGCAGTCACGTCCCTGCTCCAGCCCCACAGCTCATTCCCCAGCAGCACTGGGGGGTGACCAAGCCCTGAGACACCTCCAGAGACTCCCAACTAGTCAGAGATGGAAAAGGCAAAGAGAAAACCCCCCTGGTGATAACAAGAGGATTTACAACCAGCCAGCAGTAAGTATTTTCCTCTGATTCCCAACCACTTAACCCAGAAAAACCCATTTCCAGCAAGAAGAGTTAAAAAAAGACAAGCCATGTATGAATTTACTTCGAAGGACACTCAAGCTCCCGTCTCTAAATTTCTATTAAGAGGTTTGAAGCATTACAAAGTGATTTTCCCTTCCCAGGGTTATAAACCAATTAGATAAAGACCAAGTTAATCCCTTATTGTGTCCAAAGAGCCACAAGCAGACACCAAACACAGAGATTAGTCCCTTCCTTTAAGCACCCCGGGTTTGGGCAGCCGGGAGAGCATCCCACAGCACAGGCAAACCCCAAACCCAGGAGCCCCGAGCCCCCAGGGATGCACAGAGGGTTGCCAGAACACTGCAGCACCATCCTCCTCCTAAACCCTCACCAGGTGACTTAATCCCGAGTCATCTGAGTTTACCTGTACTGGGAACAAGAGGAGTTCAGAGCCTCACACAGAGGGAAGCTGGGGCAGTGATGCAGAGCCACGTGCTTGGACTTTTTATGCTGGTTTTCTTTTTTTACGTGATCTTTCCTCACCCCCCCCAGGCAGAGGGAGCTGGGGGGCCTCAGGCCAGCCGAGGACAGCAATGTCCCCAGTCCTGGATCCCATCCAGGCTGAGCACACAGACCCCAGACAGATCAATACACCCAGATCCCAGCGGGAAGAGGGAACACCAGCAACAGACCTTGAACGGCCACAGCCTCACGTTCCTCTCGAGGACCTGGGCTCAATTCCTCGAGCTTCCACCCAAACTACAGCTTTGGCTGCAGAGCGTCCCCTAACCAGCCCACCCCAAATCTCCCATTGCCAAATACCAACTAGAAGCACAAAAAAAAAATCTTCAATAGATCAGGGATTAAAATCACAGACATTAAAGATTAAACATGAGATTAAACTCAGAGACTCACCCAGGGCAGGAGGAGCCACAGTCCCACATGCTGAGGGATCAATGCCCTGTTCTGCCAGGGCCATCCTGGAGGAGCTGCTCCCCACAGAGCCTCCTCCAGCACAGCTGAACCAAATAAGGGTTCATTCAGCACACCTGGGGTCAATCTGCACCACACCTGGGGGAGTGGTGTCACCTGGAATTTGGGAGCCAGGGATGACCCTGCGGCCTCCCAGCACAGGCCAAAGCAATCAGAAAACTCGGATTTCTCTGGTGTTCTGTCCATGAGGTCTAGGAAGGAGCTGTCCCCTGCCTACACTGTGTCACTTGTGCCTGAACCTGTGACAGGCTTTAGGAGACTGTCCCCATGGTCAGTGAAATCGCTGGTTTGTGTGGGGCTGGATGAACTGAGCCCCGCTGGCAGCGGTGCTGTGGCTCTGTCCCCACCCTGCTCCCTCGGGATGCAGAGTAAGTTCTGTGTCCATGGAGGGAAGGGACACGGCTGTTCCTGTGTCCCCTCTGCTGGGGTGGGCTGTCCCCCACCCTGTCCCCACCAAAGCCAGCACCAGAGACAAACCCCACGGTCCCCCTGCCCCTAGCCTGGCAGCAGCCCCTGCCCCCCCACATCCCCGGATCAAAGGAGCAGCTTCCACCGCGATGGTTTTCCCTTGCCAGTCCCTGTCCACCCACGTGCAAACCCTGGTGTGAAACAGCTCTGAGGCTCCCCGGGAGAGGCAGTTCCTCCGCAGGGCCTGGGAGCTGCAGCTCCTGCAGAGTGAGCTCTTAAAACTGATCAGCAAAGGTTGCTTTGGGAATTGCCCTGTCAGAATTGCCTGTCCCCCTCCCCACCACTCCCAGGACCAGCCCCAAAGCTGCCCAGATGGGCCCTGGGGGAGCAGGGTTTGTTGCCTCCTCCCTTTTCCCACCCGGGTTTCAGGAGGGACCAGCCCAGATCCCGACAGAGGCAGAACGGGCTGGGTTTTGTCCTCCCCACCCAGAGCAGCAGACAGAGAAAAGAACAACAGAAGTTGTACAACAAATTTATGCAAAATCGAGGTTAAAACAGCCCACAGGAGCCTGACCTGAGCACCCCTCCCCAGTCCCAGGAAAGCATCCTTCTTCCTCTTCAGGCTGGGATCTTACACATCAAGAACTCGCAGAGCATGCTCTGCTCCTGCTGCTCTTCTGGAACAGCCAGGAACCAAGGGCCAAACTCAGCCAGGACACCTTGGGAGGAGAAGCTTTGACCCTGCAGGCTGGACAAGGGTTGAGGATAATTTGGGAACAGAAGCTCTGGGCACCTGGAGTGGTCTGTCAGGAGTGACCCCACTCCCTCCCCATCCTCCTGGGTGGGAGATGATTTCTCCCATCCTTTCCCCTGAGATGATCCTTCCTTCAGGAAGAGCTGGGCAGCAGGGCTGCTCTGCCTGGAGCTGGAACTGGGCTTCTTCCCAGAGCTGTGAAGAGGGAATGGGAGAGCTCAGGCTGCAGGGACAGGGGGAAGCTGTTCCAAAAACGACAGGAAGGGAGGTCGCTGTGCCACAGAGGTGTGGTGGGAGCCACAGGCTGGCTCTGGAGCTGAAATGTCCCAACATCTCTTTGTGAATCAGCCCCTGCAGCTGCCCAAGGACTCCAGCGAGGTGTTGCAAACTTATACATGAGCCTTTGCTTACACAGAGATTTCAACAATACTTGAAAACAAACCCTGAGAAATCCACTGCAAGGATTCTCCCTGAGCAGTGGCTGGTACTGTCCTGAGGGACACAGCCTGGCACAGCTGTCCCTGAGGGTGGCACCAGGCTCCTGCACCCAGCAGGACTCAGCCTTGGTGCAGGAGAGGATCCAGTGAAGCAGAGCTCTGCAGTGTCTTCTGGCACCAGACTAATCCTCCAATTCAGCCTCCTTTTTGCTGCTGGGAACAACGAGAGAGGGTCACAGACTTCAAAAAAGAGTACAAACAAACAAGCACAAACAACTGGCACTTGGTGACCAAGGTGCTCAGACACACAGGGTGTGGGACACAGCCACAACTGCAATGAGAGTGGGTACTCTGCCCTCCAAACCAGGCAGCGTGAGCTCCAGCACTGCCCTGGCAGGCACGGCCCAGAGATGACCTCCAGCACACACTGGGGACACCTGGCCATGCTGAGAAGTGCCATCATAGCAGCAGAGAGAGCCCCTGGTCCTGCCCCTGGGTGCACAACTGAAGGAACAGAGAAGTTGATCATGATACAACACCATCCATGTGTCCTAAGGAATCCGCAAGAGCTGCCCCAGCCAGTGTTAATCCCCCACAGCCACCACTGGCCACCCTCCCTAGTTCTGGTCCCTCAGAGCCCTGACACACCTGCCTCAGCCCCGAGTAGCTCTGGGGGCAGGGCTACCTGGTGTCTGTCCAGCCTGGTCCTGGGGCTGAGGGAGCCCAACACTCCTGTGAGCTCCACTGGAGAGGCAGCACAGCCACAGCATGAGGAGCTCCTGTACCTCAGGGGACCTGCCATGGATTTGCCCCTGAACTGACACCCAGTGGCCCACGTTATGTAAGAGTGGGGGACTCTGACCCTCCCCGAGACCTGGGGGCCAAAACCAGCTCCCTGCAGGTATTTCTGTTCACCCTCGGGTCACACCTGTGGGCGTCAGAGCTTTGCTTATGACCTGTGCTGAAAAAAGACCAAATCCCCTCTGCCCTTCCCCAGCTCAGGACACGGCACTGTCAGAAGAAACGTGTGAAGCAGTGTGGCCACAGACCAGAAATCACCTGGAGGCAGCACATGTCCTGATCCCCTCACTGAGCTCACCTTGTTACCCTGCCTGGACCTTTAATGCCATTACTGCAGCTCATTCCATGAGCAGATCCCCTTTTGCCCACACACCCACCTCTCTGGGCTGGCAGGGAGAGCCTCCAGCACCTCCAGTGGAGCACAGGGCTGCTTCCGAAGGTACTCCCTCGACCTGATGTCAGCCTGGAATCAAGGAGGAAAATGAGTAAGAATGGGCTGATCAGCCTGGCTGGTGCCTCCTCTGTCATCCCAGTGTGCCCCACCCACCCTGCCGTCAGCACATCCCACCAGGAACACGGGATGGCTCAGTGCCACAGCAAGGCAGGACAGCCTGGGGCAAGGAGAGCACCAACACCACCCCAGGAGCTGTTAGAAAGTGTTCCTGGGCATTTTCTGGGTGATCTTGCCCCCGCTCTGAGGTGTTTGCTCAGTTCTCCAGTGCTGCAGCACACCAGCAGCAGACCCTTGATGTCATCACAAGCACATCCCAGGCTCTTGGACAACTTTGAGGAGTGGCAGTTGATTTTTGCAGTCCTTCAAAGTTTTTTTCTTCTTTATAAACGCCCTTCCCAAACACAGTGCTGTGACATTTCCGAGCAGCTGCTGTGCCCACCTCAAAGGCAGAGTGTCTCTCCCCACTTACAAAGCAGGATGTGACCTTCCCAGCTGGAAAGGCTTCACAGTGTCTGGTGACGACGCTCAGAAAGTGGGTTAACACATCCCTGGGGACTGTCCTTGAAGCATTTGCTGCTCTCCTCACCGTGCTGCTCCCGAGGAGCCTCTCCTGCAGCCCCGGCAGCCCCCAGGCCCCGAGCCCTCGGCAGAGGCTGTGCCTGCTGCTGGAACCTGCTCCACAACTGCAGAGCCTCCTGCCAGCTGAGAAGGAGAGAGTTACATAAGGGGTGGTTTGTTTGGGAGATTTTTTTTTCCCCTTCTCTCTATAATTGGACAGTTTCATAACTGAACTGACAAATAACTTTGATCACTCTTCAGGATAAGCGATTACGTGATGGATTTTATAACCAGGGAAGGAGGCTGCTCGATAGTCCCCACGGGGAGACCAAGGAGCAGGAGGCACAGCTACCAACTATTTTTCTAGGGAAGAAAAGCCCCAACCACGTTCTGCTGAGAACATCAGCCAATGCTTGATGAGGTGGCAGTTCCCAGGCAGGGCTCACTCCTAACACAGCACTGGAGTCAGCTTAACACAGTGATTAACCACGGGCTAATCAATAAGATGGATCACTGTCCCTGCAATAATCCTCACAGATTTGGGCTATTTTCAGAGGGGACGAGTGCTGGCTGTGGAATTGTTGCTTTGCCTGTTTTCTGAAGGGCCAGGGTGGTCCCTGTGCACAGCAAGCTTGGAGGGGGGCACCCAGAGGGAGTTGCAGTCTCTGCACACCAGTGACTGATGGCCAGCCCCAGAGGAGAGACTGATGCCTTCTCTCATTCTCCTGAGGGCAGGTGGCCAGTGTTTCACAGAAAGTGACCTGCAGGCCTCCTCCTGTCCTTCCTGGTGGGCTGGAGCAACCCAGGCCCTTCCTCAGCCAGCCCCATCCTGCTGGGCACGGGGCCAGGGGGAGCTGAAGGAAGCACCAAGCGAGCAGGAGGGTGGTGAGCAGCCAACCAGGAACCTGGCCCAGCGAGAGCAGAGCAGGCTCCCAGTGCAATCCCTGTCAGATGGACACTGTCACCAGCTTCTGCTTCCCTGCTGTGCACAGGGATCCTGGGAATGAGCAGGCCTGGAGCGTGGGCAAGCACCATGGAGGGCATCTGACCTCTACGAGCAGCAGGCAAGGGTGGTTCTCTCAGCAGGGCTTGGGATTGTTCCAGGGCCACTCAGGGTGAGTGCTGTGCTGATTGCTCTGGGATGGCAGCTCTTGCCTCCCTCAATTCCTGCCTGGGAGCTCCGAAGGGCCAGCTCAGTGCAGGACCTCACAAGTGAGCACAGCTCTCCCGGATGGGCCTGGCACTGGCACATGGAGCGAGGACTGAGTGGGATGTAAATACTGATTGCAGGTGACAAGGGAAGTTCATCCCTCTGCTTTCTCAGAGACATCACTTCTCATCTGCACCACAGCCAGTTCCTTGGCAGCACAACCACACTGTGGGCTGAATGCAAATTAAACCATTCCTGATCATGCCTGGAGAGTGCAGCATTCCCGGGAAGCACCACAGCCCCTGGCAGGACATCTGAGTTGCCACAGCAGCTGCACTGCACATGCTGCCCTCACACAAACCACAGCCTCAGGAGCTGGGGGCAGCTGAGCTCTCACAGAGCATTTTATTTCCAGGGTTCTCAGAACTTCCAAAACAGGACCTGATGATCCACAGGTCTTTCCTGACACTGGGAAATCCATAAGCACTTCACCCAAGCAAGCTTATCCTGGGGACATACCATGGCAAAAAGGCCAAGCCAGCAACCCATGGCAGGATTCTCCACAGCCTCCTACTTCCTAATTCCAGCTCCAGGTGCTCAGGAGCTGAGGCTTCCAGTTCTGCCTGTGCCAAGATCTGTGGCAGTCACTACACAGAGGAAGTGCAGCAGGGACAAGTCCAATGAAAAGGTTTAAGTGTCCTCATCTCTTGCCATCCCTCCAGAGCAAACACACTCCCCTGTTGGATTTTTCATGTCTCTGTCAGAGAAGTGATAATAATTCATTCCATCACTCTAAGGAAAAGGTCACAGGGAACTGGAAGAGTCTCCGAACATGAGCAAATCCTGGAGATGACTGGAAGCAAAATGAGGGTGATGAAAAGCTCCAAGACACCTTCTTGTTTCCAAAGGGAATGCTTTTCCCTTGCCTTTGAACACACCGAGCTGCAGAGCTGGCTCGGAGCTCTGCAGAGGCATCTGTCCCTGGCTGGAGCAGATTACATAAGGAACTCCACCAGCCTCCTCCGGTCTGGCAGGTACTGGGGCTGAGATTGGAAACTCCAGCTCTGCTATGGACACCCCAAAGCTTGTTTTGCTCCACGGAGTAAGATTTTGGGGTGGTTTGTAGGTAGAAACTCAGTTCCAGGGAACACTGCAGCTCTGGTGCAGAGCCCAGCAGGATCACCCAGCGCTGCTCAGGTGGGCACACCCCTGACCCCACCAGCCCTGCATGGCAGTGATGCCAGGGGGCTGTCCCAGGGCAGTGTTAGGGACAGGGACATCCAGCAGACCCTGGGGGCACTCCTGCCTCTGGGCTGTGGAGCCATCAACAGCAGAATGACCTCAGGCAGAAGGGAAGCACTTGACAGGCCAGAAGTCCTGGAGCCTTTGAGCTTCTCCAGAGCCTTTCCCCAAGTTCTGCTGTGATTTTATCAGCCAAGGCTGAGGCTTGGTGGCAGCTGCAGCTCAGTGACAGTGATGCAGTGCTGTCACCTGCTGGCTGGTGGCTCTGTGCAGAGTGCGGCAGCAGGAAAAGCCCAGAGGAGCAGCACTGCAGGCTGTGCTGGGCTCCAAGTGCCCGGGAAAACTGCATTCCCAGCTCCTGGGGATTTACACCAGCACCACAGGAGCTGCCTGCAGAGAGGAAGCAGGAAATCAGTCAGGCTGGGTCTGCAGTCAGGGCTGGGAATGCTGCCGGGCACTGCGTCAGAACGGCCACGGAAGGATCAGTGAACTCCCATGGAAACACCACCATGGGCTGGGGGAACAGCCCAGCAGGAGGGTGTCAGCAGCACAGGAGGGGCAAACTGAGGCTCTGGAATACCCCACGGGCTTGGCAAACGCTGCTGCCTGCCCCCCCAGCTGCCGGTGCCGTACCTGCCGGATGGGCTCCGGGATGCGGAAGCGGCAGCAGGCCTTGACGAGGCGCACGGCCGTGTCCAGGCTCACCCGGTGGCCCACGGAGACGTAGAGGGGCTTGAAGCTGTTGTTGTAGCTCCGCAGCACCTGCACAGTCAGAGAGGAGAGATCAGGCACTGAAGAGGCTCACTGGAATGCATACAGAGGGGCAGGTGAATTAGGAGCCAGCCAGACCCCTCAGGTGGGGTGGTGGTTCCATGTTTGCAGCTCCCAGCTTTCCTACACATCATCTCCAAACCAGTGTCTCCTCCAGGGACTGTTTGTCCCTCGTGGCCCTTCCCCAGACACCTCAGGCTGCTCTGGCATGCAGGGAGATGTGCCAGCACAGGCTGACAGCACACACAGGAAGTGTCTTACAGCTGCCTGTTCCCGCTCTGCTCTGAGTCAGACGCTCCCAGACTGATCCCAGGAAGCTGCCAGGGAACTGGCACCTCTCTCAGACTGTGCCTCACAATCCTGGAGCACCTCAGGCGCCACAGCCATGGACATGAATGCTCCCAACACCGGAGCTGCCAACTCCCTACAACCATCTGAGCCCTCAGATGGGGGCCAGTAGTGTCACTGGTCACCTGTTCACACCTGATCCTCCCTGGGATCACTGAGACAGCCCCACTAGAGAGAGTGACAAGTGGCCAAGTGACAGCTTACCATGCCCAGGACTTTCCCCGAAGTGCCTGTCAGTGGGAATGTCTCTCCTGACCTCTGCAGGGAACGAACCTAGGGATGAATACACACACAGCCAGGTCATTAGGACGTAATTGTCTGTGGCTGTCCGAGTTCCCTTGGGATATTAAAAACCAGAAATAAATCCCAGCCCGGCCTAACCTGCTCCCTGTGCAGCTCATCCCTGGCCAAGCCGTCCACATGCAGGAGGTTCTTGGCCACTCCAATACATGGCAGATCTGTCAGGACTCCAAGGTGACAGGCTGTGCCAAATCCTGCCAACAAGAAGCCACTGTGACTGCAGGACAGCAGGGAACAGGAATCCCAGGCAGCAGCACAGGGACCAGCAGAGCAGGGCTCTCCAGGAACAGCCTACCTCTGGGATGGAGCAGGCCATTCCCATCTACCAGAAGCACCTGAAAAAGTCAAAGCAGAAATGTTGTTTCCTGGGCACTGAGAGCACTCCAAGGAGGAACCGGGGATGTTGGCTTTGGGAGAAATCTCTCTTGGTTCTTTAGTTTTCCCTGTAAGGCTCTTTCCACCTTTACCCGACCCTAAACCAGCAGCAGTGTGGGACTGGCAGTGCCCTGCACACACAAGGGGCTCCTGCTGCCATGAGAGGCCTGACTGCTCTCAGCTCCACATCCCTGCTCCCTAAGGAAAGGGAACAGATGCTCCAACACAGCTCTGAGCCTGCCCCTCCCACCCCACCAGCTCAGGCTCTGCAGGGAGAACACCTTTCACAGGATTCCGCACCCAGGACACCCCAAATCAGAACAAGGAAAACACACCACACCTGAGGCTGGAGCTGGGGCTGCTCCTGCTGAAGTCTCTGGACAGCTTCCACCAGGACAGGGACCTCTCGGAAGGCCAAGAATCCGGCCACGTATGGGGCATTGATGGCCACCATGTGGCAATCCTGGTACAGCACCTGCAGCAGGCACAGACAGGACCTCGGGATGCTGCCAGAGAGTCCCTGGATTTTCCAGAGGCTCCTCCTCTGGTTCATGTCCCCTCTGCTCATCCCTTTTAAATCCAGGGACAGGTCAAAGGAAACTCTGTAAGGCAGCACAAAAAACTATTCCTGCCTCGCCATGCAGATCACAGCACGCCTTGAGATACAGTTCATTAAAATGCCAGCAGACAGCATCAAACTTGATTTTTCTGCTTGTTAGAGCTTTTACAGTTAAAGATAATTTTTATATCATTTTGAAAGCTGGGAAAGAGACCAAAAATCTTTATCAGTTCAAGTAAAATGACTGTAAAATGTCAGATCCACGGTGGGTGTGGAAAAGCTTTCCTATGTCACATCCCATGTTATCAGCTGATTCTCAGCAAGGACTCACACACGAAACTCTGCACTGGAGCTCTACAAACACCTCCCTCTGCCCACGGGTACCAGCTCCCCTGAACAGACACTGCAGCTGCCTCTGGCCCCCCGGTGACTTCCCAGCCATCCTACAAAACTCCTGCAATTGGGAGCTGTGCGTATCACACCTTCCTCAACGTATGTCTAAATCCTTACACTTTTATTTTTTCTGTTTATCTTTCTTGGGAACACACAATTGGAGGATGTGCTGACCATACACAGAATCACGGAATGGTTTGGGGTGGAAGGGACCTTAAAGCCCACCCAGTCCCACCCCCTACCATGGGCAGGGACACTTTCCACTGTCCCAGGTTGCTCCAAGCCCTGTCCAGCCTGGCCTGGGACACTGCCAGGGATCCAGGAGCAGCTACGGCTTCTCTGGGAAACCTATGCCCACCCTCAAAGGAAATAACTTCTTCCCAGTATCCCACCTAACGCTGCTTTATAACCCGCGATTTAACACAGCCCGGGCCGGGTGCTCCCCGCGGTACCTCGAGAGAAGGGAAGCTGAGGACGACCAGGGAGGCGCAGGCACGGCTGTCATCTCCTTTGATGTAGGACAAATCCACACCTCCCACTCTCTCCAGCCCGCTAAAATGGGGATCTTTCTGCCACTCCTCGGTGTCCTGCTCCACCACGCTGGCCTTCAGCCGGGCCTGCTCCCTGCGAGACCCCCGGCGCCGCGCTGAGAGCGGGGTCCCGTCCCCGGGAGCCGCTTCCCCGAGCCCCCGTCCCGAACCGCTCCCCGGGGAGTCCCCAGACCCAACCCCGCGGTCCCCACGGCCTCTCCCCGCCCCGAGCCTCCCCCGTTACCGTTCCCAGCGGCGGCGGCGCTCGGGGGACGCGGCCATGGCGGCGCCGGGCCCGCAGCGCCGCCGTCCCCCGGAACGCGCGGCCGAGCGCGGCCGTTCCGGGCCGGGCACCGCGGACAGAGCCAGGAGCGAAAGCTGAACGAGTTTATTGGGAAAAGGGGAAGGGGGAGTAGGGCCCGGCCCGGGACACGGCGGGGGCACCAGGCAGGAAAGAGCCAGGAGCGAAAGCTGAACGATTTTATTGGGAAAAAGGCAGGGGGAGTAGGGCCCGGCCCGGGACAAGGAGGCGGTTCTGCATCCCAGCGCTGACAACGCAGCGCCAGGAAAAATGCAGACTGAAAAACATAAATCCCCGTCGCAGCACGAGGGCACCATGGTTTGTAAAAAAGTCCTTCATCTTCCTGCAGTGGCTCTGGGGCTGTGATGGTCCTGGGTCTGTTTCACCCTCCTGCTCCATGGCCACCTCTTCTCTTCGCATCATGTGTAAAAACAACCCTAAACCCAAAGAACAGCCAACAAACCCCAAACAAATGCCCAAAGTTCCAGAAGTCCCCACCCAGATGTGGCACGGACATTCCCTGGCAGTGTCCTGTCCTAATGCTCCCTGTGCTCCCGTTTGTAGAGAGCAGCTGCTTTCCAGGTAGCAGTGGCATGAGACAGAAGAATCTCATCTGGGAATGTGTCTTCCAGTTCCATAACTAATTCAGAGTCTTTGGCATAAAGGCAAGGCAAAAATGATTCCTTCAGGCTGGAAAATAGAGCAGAACAGCATTAATACCTGGAGTACAGCAAAGCACAAGTGTCACACAATATCAGTGCATTGCTCATTCATTGTGTGCATGCTCAGAGGCAGAGGAACTTCAGTTAATAGCAGCTGCGGTGGGTTTGGGTGTGGAACTCCTACCTCCACTTGGGTCTGAATTCCTCCACAGCTTGGACACGTCTCAGCTTCAGGATGATCATTTCATGGAGCTCCTGCAGGAAGGTTTCCAGCCTTGAGTGGACAAGGAAGGTGTGCAGGAGCTTGGCAAGCTCCGGGGTGATCTCCTCTTTGTAGTCTGGACTGATGTCTGCGAAGGGATCCTAAAAATGCAGCGAGGGGAAAAACAAACCCAACCACACATTTGAGCAGCTGCAGGCAGGTCAGAGCATAGGAGGAGGTCACACAGGGGTGCTGGGGCTCCATACCCTGCCGAGGCGCAGCAGCTGCTCAGATTTATGGGCACACAGGAGCTGCCACAGGGCCACGCTGTGTCTGAGCTGGCACCGTCTGAAGGCCTGCAAGAGAAGAACGAGTTGGAGGTGAGGGATGTCCTTGGAGCCCATCCCCAGGCTGCCCTGCCCAGAGAGAGCTCAGCAGGGAGCTCATCCAGCCCCTTAGCCTGGGGGTAGCCCATCTGCAATGCGTCTCCCTCTCGTTCCCCATTTGCCTTCAATAATCCATTTTTTTCTATCATGTAAGGGAGTGGGAAAGTGAGAGGACTCTGTCACACATACTTGAAGGTCACACTGGCTGGATTTCGCAAAAAGCAGAGCAGATTTTATCCTGTAAGAATCTGAGCTTTGCCCTCAGGACTCACCTGCAGAACATGAGGGTTTGTCTGATCCCCCATCTGCAGAACTTGTTCAATGTAGTCAGTGAGCAGCATCTCAGTGTTCTCCCCAGCCATGGCCAGGAAGCCCAGGGTGATTTCAGTGAGGGACAGAGCGTCACACACATCAGTGTAGGACTGCAGCTCCCCACTGATCATGTTCATCACAGAACTGGGCAGAGCACTCTGAAAACCACAACATCACAGTTAATATTATTTAAGAGCTGTTCCTTTTTCTGTTCAAATTGCTCAAGTCGTGGAAGACAACAGAGCCCCAGGTTTAGGGAACTGAAATACTGAACTTTCTCCCTTTTCTTTGTAAATCCTGACTGACAACACAAGGCCAGATTGCACACACCCAAGGCATGCTGAGAAACCAGCAGGCAAGCCTTTGGATGGACAAGGCAAGGGACAGAAAACCCTTGGAAAATCAGGGATTTCATGCTTGCTCTGCTTCCTGCAGCGCAGAAACCCACCTGCTCCAGCTTATTTCTGACATCATTGAACAGCTGCTCATAGTTCCGGTCATGTCTGTACACCAGGGTGGGGATTCCCTGTCAGGAGAGAAACCCACGGATGTGAAGCTCTGGCAAACTGCTCCCAGTGCCCTCCTGGCTGCACAGCCCCTACCCATCCTACCGTCAGCGTGATGAGTGGCTTCCCCTGCAGGAACTTGCTGATCACTTGCTGCTGGATCCTCTCCAGATCAAAGTCCTGCAATGTTTCCCCTCCCTTCTCCATGCTGTACTGGCAGTTGGACAGGATCAGAGGGATCAGGTCTCTCTCAACCTCATAACTGATCACGTGCAGGTCGGCCACTTCTGAGGGGCTGATCAAGTACCTGCAGGGAGCAAACGGCCTCTGTTCAGAGGGAGAGGCCTCTGTGGAGCAGAGACACTGATTGTGTGTGAGCAGGGAACACAGCAGAGCCCCGAGATTGGAAGAGCAGCACACCTGCCATCCTCCTTGGTGTGCTTGTTCACGGAGTGCACAAAGTCGTTGTGCAGCCCGATGAGGTAACTGGCCAGGGCTGTGGAGCACAGCCCCAGCCCCTGCCGCCGCGGCAGCAGCACCTCCAGCCTGCTCTCCAGGCTCAGCTCCGCATCACAGTAGCCTTTGGGCAGCTTAATTTCCCCTGAAATACAGGCAGGAGTGTTTGAGGAGGCCCAGAGCCAGCGCAGGCTGACCCAGGGCAGGAGAAGGTTCAGAGCCTGAGAAAAGCCTTGCTCTTGGCATTAGGGACAAGCACATTAAGGGAACAAGTTCAGCTGAGAAAGGAAACAAGAGAGAAAGGTGAGAATACTACAAGAGTGAAACAAATTCTTCCCCTTGTACCTAGACTTTTAAAATTCAATGGCCAAGCTCAGTTTTGAGGCTATGTCTCAGCATCACTGATGGGAGGAACCTGAACTGAGAAGGAGGAGCAGGGCTGGGAAAGAAGCTGCTCACCATTGGTGTCCAGGGAGCTTCTCAGCTTGTTCCAGACAGACAGAAACACATTCACTCTCCTCTCTAACAGGTCCCTCATCACACCTGAAAGATAAATCAATGAAACACCTTTTCCTGGTGAAACTCTGCAATACAGGGATTTTCAGAGCACACCACTGAACTCCAGGCATCTGCTCCAACACTTGTGAAAAATCTCCTGTACTTAATTCCCTTTAAAGTTATCTTTCCCAACCATATCCAGGGTTAAGGTGTCCAGTTTATTTAGATGAGAGTTCAAAAGAAAACATGAATTTCCACCTGCACTTCCAACTGGACAATCTGGCAGTTCTATTTCATTCATTACAGTTTTGGCAGTCTCCTCACCAGAGTGGGGCTCCCTGAGGAATTCCCTGATGGAGCAGTGTTTGGTCTCTGCTGTGTTCTGGAACTGCCTCACCAAGTCTCTCTGCAGAGCCAGAATCTCTGGTAGGAATTTCACCAGCCTCAGCTCAGTTTCCTAGAAGAGGAAAGGGAACCTGTGGGCAAGGCTGTGCTTGGGCAAACCAGTTGTGAATAGTTTTATGGAATTACTTCTTAAATGTTTAAAAGACACAACATTTTCCATGTGCATTCCCCAGACTATAACAAGTAGTGGGAAAAAAGACACTGGATAATCCAAATGTGGTTTAGTCCTGAGCAACTGCAGCAGGTGCCCCCCCCCAAGCCAGGGCTGGAGTTCTGAGCCTCTGTGCTTTTATCTCTCAGCATTCTGGGCTCCCATTTCTGTGCCACCCCCACCTTCTGCAGGAACTTCCAAAGGAGAGGGACAGTGTCTTTGGCATTCTTCTGCTGCACAATGTGGCCCAGGTTCTCCACTGAAACCCTCTTGCGGCAGCTCCACATCTTGGAGTGATGTATGTGGCTGTCCCTTGGCAGCTGGGACAGGAATGCAGCTGGGTCCCCATACACTATTTTCACAATGGGGTTGGAAGAGATTCTCTCATCCTCTTGTATCTGTCGGTTTAACTTCAGAAGCTTTTTATCCAAATCCTGCAATAAAAAACAACAAACACTGGATATTGTGAAGTACTTTCAACTGAGCTAAGCCATTTCTGCTTTTCCAGCTATACAAAATCATCCCAGAATAACTCCAGTCCCATTTCCCCAGGTAGAATAATGGTGACTGATCCTTAACCTGCAGCTGTGCCATGATGGGCTGGCTCTAGGGTGAAAAGTGTAGCACAGATATTACAGCACATCAGATTTCCAGTGGATTCTGAACTGCTCAGCTACTGACTCTGTACAGCAGATTTCTCACCTTCAGTTCAGGGACAATAATTGTGTTTGCGACAATTTCTTCCCACTTGTTTCTCTTCTCCTTGGTGGAGAGAACATCATCAAACTGCACCAGCCCTGCAACAGGAATATTTCACCTTTTACATCTGCAATATTTCAGTGCAAAGAAAGCACAGATTCACAGGTCCTAGAAGTTAACTGAGTATCTTGGTCCAGCTGAAGAGTGATACCTGAAAATCTCACACTGACCCAGCTTTCCAGAACTCAAGCCAGTCATTCATGTGAATGATGGGGACATTTATAAAAGTCCTTCATAATCCCAGAAAGATTGAACAGATTGTCCAAGGTCAGACCATGATCAATGACAGACTGCAGCTTGGAATACTGACTGGTGCTGTCCAACATTGAAAATACAGGGTATTTACACAGAAATCCCTCTGTGACTCCAGATCCCACCATGAACCACACTCTGCCATCCCTCTTCTCCCAAGGAACTTCTGGGAGTCACTGAGAGGCAGCAGAGAACACAGCCTGCACACAGCACAAGCTGCTGTGCTGGGAGCAGCACCCTGCTCAGGAGCTGGAAGCTTTGCCAGTCTGTCATGACCTTATTTTGTCAATAATTAATTTTCAGAGTTATCGACTGCACTTTGCAAGCCCCACATACGCGACTGAAAGAAGCAAACAGCCAAAAATTCTTCCCTCCCTACAGTAAGAAATAAGCTTCAAACTCTGGGTCTTCCTCTTCAGCTCAGCCACTGCTCTTGAAAATGGTTTATCAGCAGAGGCTGCATGGCCACAGTGCTTCAAACACAGCCCCAGGTGTGATAGGGCAGGAGGGTTTTCTTACACTGGCCTGGCTGCTGCTGGGGGGCCTGCAGGAGGCTGCTGAGCACGAGATAAAGGATGTTGATGGTGTCATCCACACTCTTCCCCAAAATCCTTGTCAGCTGTGCCAAGTCCTCCTGAACATGCTTCTGCAGGAAGCTCACCACGTCAGGCACTGTGGGCTTGATTATCGTTCCCAGTGACTAAAAACAACAAAGGCAAGAGCTGAGCACAGCCAAAAACATCCAGGGAAGCACAAAATCAGTCCTGCCAGACACCCCTACCTGGGGGATTCCTGCCACCCAGGCCCAGCAAGGCAGGGATGGGTGGATGTGCCTGCATGGAAGTGCAGGAAGGAACCAAAATCACCCCTGGGCAAGAAGGGAAGGGAATTTGGGTCTTACATCTTGACAGACCGCCCTGGTCACTTGGCAATATGATGAAAAGGACCAGCAGCATACAAAGGTTTCCCTACATTTTGTGTGGCCACTTGGAAGCATTTTTGGAAGATACCTCAGGGTCTCTGGTGGCTCCCAGCAGCATTGACAGATGTGTGAGCAAACGGAGCAGCACAAAGACCATGGGGGACATGCCCCGGTCAGACACTCCCAGTGCTCTTCTGTGCTTAACATCTCCAAGAATGTGGCCAGTTTGAGTTCTGTCTCCATGATTCCTGTAAGAAAGTGTATAAATGGTTATTTTTTTGCCTTGACAAAAACCACACAAGACATCTCTGATACCCAGCAATGTCTTTTTGACCAATAACATCTTTGAATGCTCTAAGTGCTACAGGGGAGTGAAGGCTTCCAGTAAGTTTTGTACACAGAAAAGCAAATTCATTTGGTTTTGCTGCCTGATTACTCTTGCTTGGACATCCCTTCCTAAGACCTTCCAGAGAGCAGCATGAAGTGATTGGCATCTGTGGCCTTTGAAGGCACCACAGGCAAGTCCTACATCATTCAGCACTGCAAAGGTATTGACCCAAAGCATACCTGGATAGCTGGAAGCCCTGCAGGGCTTTGTGCTGGGTGCCTCCGATGGGGGCGAAGCAGTCAGGACACTGGCCCGTTTCCATGGGGAGGCCACACTGGGAAAAGCAAAAGGAGAACATTAAATTCCAGAGCTTCTCTGGCAGAGAAAGGGAATGAATGATCAATAATACCGAGTTTAGAATTGGAACTCTGTGTATCAGAATATTTAAACTAGTAAACAAAATAAAACAGTTTATTGTTGAAAACTTTGTCTGTTTAAATACCCACCAGCCCCAAATTCTTACCTCTCCCACAGTGCAGGGGTGGCCATTGGGACATTCTGATAAGAGAGAAACAAACAGAACAGTATTCTAAGACAGATTTATAAAGCCCCTGTTATTCCTTTTCATAGGGACTATCATCCTGGAGCAAGAAATATGCTTCAAGATCTTATCAAAAGCCCTGACTATCCAAAAACCCAAAGGACTGACAGGCCCACACAGGAAGCCAAGGAATTTTTCAGTGCTGCTTCTCCTTGAGAAACAAGGAATGGAAGCCTGACAGATTCTGCTGCCAAGTGCAGGAATGCTCCCAGCCCCCATTGCCAGCTGCAGGAAGGTCCAGCTGTGGGAAGCAGAGACAAAGCAGGACAGGAAAGTGGCAGAATTCTCCTCTCACACCCTGTTCGTGCTGCCAGGAGTGACAGGATGGATCTTATGCCCCTCTCAAGCTCTGTGAGCAGCTGCAGACTAAAAACTAAACAGCACTAGATGTCGTTTGGTGCATCACCCACACAAATTGTCACTACAAATCTGGATTTACCAAGGATAACTTGTGCTGAGGAGTGTGTTTGTCCTCACATTTGGAAGAGTTTCATTCTCCAAACCCAAGGAATCCCTTCCCCAGCCAGCAGCACTCACCGTACCAGTGCAGAGTGTCCATTCCCTCCCAGGCCCTTGCCTGAGCCATGATGTCCTCTGGCATTGTGGGCAGAAATGAGCGCTGAGGAGGGAAAAGGGAAAACAGTCACAAATGGATCTGTAAATCAGCTCTTTCCTGTAGCAGTCACTAGTTCTCTGTTCACAATGGGGAACAAGAAACATCTGAAAGCAGAGTTCAGGCAGGTGATGTAGACACAGATTTTCAAATTCTGCATTTAAAAATCCACTCTTACAACTGTCAATTTCATTAAGACTTGCATGTGCACTTTCCAGACAACCTGCACTGCATTCCTGATGCACCCTGGTGTGTACCAGCACGTTTCCTTACACCTTGGGTAGCCAGGAGCAGCAGCTCCCTCCCCCTGCCTCAGCAGCCTGTGCTCTCTGAGCAGGCAGGTCAGCACAGTGTGACCCACCAGCTGCTTTCAGCCCTGCTCACCCAAGTATCAGCAAAGCTATTTGCTTGACACTGCTCAGGATGCAGAGGCACCTCAAAAAGGCACCAGGCCAGAGCTTGTTGTTGTGCTAATTAACCCCAAAGCACTGAATCAATCACCCCCCAGTATTTCACAGCTCAAACACTGAGCTGGTGCAATGCTGCTGAGAAAGGTCAGACACAGGCAAGAACCAGGGATGTGCTGAACTGCATGTGAGCTCCGTGTGCTTACCTGCATGGTGTGTGGCTGGAAGGCCAGGTTCCTGAGGGGCTGCAGGACAGGGCTCTGCCCGCAGAGCAGCACAGCAGCCACGTGCACAGCCATCTCCACCAGTGCTCTGCGCTGGCTGCAGCCCTGAGGCTCCACAGCCAGGGTGGGCAGGGCGTTCTGCACCAGGGCAAGGGCAAAGAGCTGCAGCTCCGGGGAATTCAGCACCTGGGAGCTCTGGATGAACTGAGCCATGGCCTCTGTTTGCTGAAAGCACATATGTGAAAGAGCTAAAGCCAGCGTGATACTGCCCACCCGAGTGAAGAGCACTGTCAGCTGCTTCCCATGCTGGGTTACGCTGCTTTGAAAACATCCCCAGACTGCTCATTGCCCTGTCTGGGGCACAGGAAAAGAAGCTCCTCCACCACTGATTCAGATCCCCTTCATCCTTACCCATGAAGCAGGTTTGTCACAAGCTTCCAAAGGGCAGTGTCCTACCTGCTGCTGGGGATGAAGGCTTGGATCGCTGGCACCGTACAGGGCAGTGACCTCTCGGAAGATGGCCAAGAGCAGGTGGGCAGATTCCAGAGCCGGGGAGCTGCTGGAGGCCTGGGGAAGAACCAGCGATGAGGCAGGGGACAGGCCAGAGCTGTCCCAGCTACAGTGATGGGATATGCAGGTGGGAAAGGAAGGAAAATGTGTTTGAGCACAAGCCACAGTGCACCCCCAGGTGCTTCCATGGGAACTGACACTGCCCACAGGGACACAGAACTGGAGCCATCCAAACCTGGCAGGGTTCTGGTGAGGAGTGGGCTCAGGAGGGCTTTGGAAGGAGAACCAGGCTGTACCTTCTCGGCCTCGAGCAGCCCCTGGGCCGTGCCCCCAATCATGGCTCGTCCCACGGCGTCGCGCAGGGCCCGGTACCGCTCCCCACACACCAGGTACTGGTCGATGTGGCTGGACTGGCTGTGCTGCACCTGCCAAGGGAACAGCCATGCAGAGCACTGGGGACAATAACCCAGCTGCAGAAGGCAGAACCTCCTCTTCCTCCCAAGCACTGGGGCACTGCAGCCCCCCCAGAGCACCAGCAGACACGGCCACCCAAGGGCTCTGTGCTGCCAGGACACAACTCCATTCACCAGAGAGCCAGGACAGGTCACCTTCACAACTACTGCCACTGCGGCCTGTCCCCCAAGAGCCACACAACAGTAGAAACACCCCAAAGCAGAACAAAGTGAAGACAAAGAGGAGAGCAGAACCATCTCCAGGAGATGCCTCTTCTCTACCTGTCGCAGAATTTTGGATGGGAACACCCAGCTGAACCGTGGCTCTGTGACCAACTTCTGAGCAAACTCCATCCCGTGCTGGCTGGCAATCCTCCTGACCAGGTATACACAGTGCCAGTCATTCCTGGTGAGGCTGCAGAACCTCTCCACATTCTTCAGGTAACGCTGCTTCTCCTCCAATTGCTCTGGCTCTAGAGGGCAAAAAAGTGGTTAAAAAAAGAGAGGCAAAAGCACATCCTATCTTGTAAAACTTTTCTATCTGCACTAGCTGTAGCACCAAGTCCCTTTATTAGTACAGTATAATTACACAGGAGAACTTCAGAGCCCTCCATTCCTCAGGTGCTGTCTGGAGCATTTCCTCATCCAGATTTCAGACAATGATTCATTTCTTTGGCAGAGAAGATATAAACTCTTTGATATAAACTCTTAATCCCTCCTAGCAGTGCAGAGCTCTCATTCATATAAAACAATAAGCCTTACAACAGTCCTGTGTCTGAAGCAGCATTTATGCTTTAAGGTTCAATTTAGTGGGCTCTAAATAAATCTCATTGTTAGCAACAGGAGGATAAAATAAATTTTCCACAAGCACAACTGCCATGTAGCTACACTGGGGTCACCAGCACAGCCTTGCTACCAACTACAGAGCACTTGTAACACCCGGTACAGGGGACAGACCCTGACCGACACACCCAAGGAAAAAGGGAATTGCTGCTCTCCTTCCTGGCCATGCTCCAAAACAGGTCCTAGCAGAGCACAGGGCACTGACTGTGTCCAGCCCACCTGCCCTGCTGGCTTTGCTCTGCATCCAGCATTTCTCTGTCTGACAGCAGAACAATCAGACTTACTTGTGTGCTGCTGCAAGTCGAAGATCAGCTCTGCAGCCCTGCTCAGGTACAGGCGCACCTTGGCCACGGCCTGCAGGTATTCCACGGAGGATTCCTGAGGAGCCTCTCTGCCTCTCCCTGGCAGATAGTTCTCTGGAAATGTGTCCTCAGGCAGACTGTTTCCATGCTCGTATCCCAGGCTATCCTCAGACTTTTCACACATGGAATCCTAGAGAGAGGCGGAACACTGGTGAGTGGCAGAGCCACCTCACTCAGCTCCCCCTGCATCCCCAGGTGTGACCCACCCTGCCATGAGTACAGCAAACCATGCCTGCGACCCTCCAAACCATGCCTGCACCCTCCAAGCCATGCCTGCGACCCTCCAAACCATGCCTGCACCCCTCCAAACCATGCCTGCGACCCTCCAAACCATGCCTGCCACCCTCCAAACCATGCCTGCCACCCTCCAAACCATGCCTGCCACCCTCCAAACCATGCCTGCCACCCTCCAAACCATGCCTGCACCCCTCCAAACCATGCCTGCACCCCTCCAGCCCACTGCTCCTCTTCATCCTAAGTCTTTGGCATGGCAGTGAACAATGTTTTTAGGATGTGCCCCAGCTGTCCCACATTCCCCAAGCTCGGAGCTGAGCAAGAGCCATGAGCAGGCTGTGAATGACAGACATTCCATGTTCCAAGATGCCAAGCTCTACCTGTCTGTCCCTTAGCAAGAATGCAAATGGTGATTTTATCTACAGTCACTTTAAAAAAACTGTAAGTAATAAAACCTCTCCCTTGCTGTCAGATTTGTTTCAAGTTGTCCAAAGCCCTGAAAGTTATGCAAGGGGAGAAAAGGGAACAATCCAAGCAGCACAACAATTTAAGTTCTCCATTTTCTGTGGAGATAAGAAGGCAGTTCAGCAGTGGGCTACTGCCATGAGGAAGGCCCTGCTTGCTGCACTCCTGTGTTGGAGTTTGAGTCTTAACACTCAGACACTTGGGCCCAGCTCTTACCTCCAAGCAGTTGACAAAAAGCAAGTAGAGCTCTTTTTTGTCATTTGTCTCTAGGAGCTCATTGCGCTCCACCTGGGACAGGTAACGCTGCACATCATCTTTCACTTCATTGAAGCTACAGGAGAGAGAGACACTCCTTACACAGCTGCCATGCTGACAGGACTGCTCCTGCTCTAAACCCCAGCAGAGCTACCAGAGATGGCCATGTGACAGCTGGGGTCACTCTGGATCCAGCTGCAAGATGGAAAAGCCACTGTGCCACATCTTGCAGATGATATTTGGCTTCACAGCCTGAGCCAGGCTCAGTGAGCATTTCCAGGGCAAAAGGCATCTGATGTATGCAAGCACCTGATTTAGGAGGTGGTCACACCTGAGCAGGGGTTTTTGTGCCCTCCTGCAAAGGGAGGCTGGGAGAGCTGTGGGAATGGGGAGGTCTGTGGAGCAGACACAAGATCAGTCCTGATTAAATCTCCACGGATGAGGAGTTTTGCTTTGCTGATCTAGATCAGAGCAACTACTCAGCCACCTTCCAGCCACCCAGGCATCGACCCTCAGCACAGGGTTAGTGAGGAACAGCCAGGTAAACCTTGCACAGGCTGTTCACAATGCACCACAAGCTCCATGCAAGCCAGCCAAGTTGCACAATTAATGCAAATGGATGAAATCCACTATAAGGATCCAAACTCAGTAAAATTCATGGAAGTGAGGAGAACAACAGACTGGTTTGGTGAGAAACAAAGCTGAACCAGGCCCTGGCCTAAACCCCCTCACAGCTGTCTGTGCTCACCTGTACTTCAGGAGCAGCTTCAGCATCACAGAGCGGATGATGGGAGTTTCATCCACCTCGTCATTGAACGGGGACAGGAATTTTGTGTAGACAGCACGGTGATCTGTGGAGATAAGGAAAGGACAGGTTCAGCAGGTGAGAGAAGGTGTGACAGATTCAGCTCCATAGGACTGAGTGTCAGGGTGAAGGGAGCTCACCTGAATCTTTCACGACAGTTCTGTGAACAAACAGCAGATTCAGGAGCCTCTGGATCACCTCTGGGTCAGGGGGCTCGTTGTCCTTGAAGCACATGGTGGTGACCACGTCAATGAAGAAATTATTGCACCTCTGCCGGAACAGGGCGTTCTTTGCTATGGCATCTCTGGGAAGGGCAAAAGCAAATACAGACCCACTTAAACCATGGAGGGATGAAGCACATACAGGCACAAATCACCAAAAGGAGATGCTTTTCCAGATTTCCTTAAGGTCCCTTCCAGCCCAAACCACTCTATGCTTCTGTGATTTGCAGTTTTTTTACAGAGGCCAAGGCAGCTTTCCCCTTCTTCTGAAACAACAGACAGGACCTATTCAGCTCCAGAGGGAGTGAAGCAGAGTTGCCCCACACACTCTGCTCATGTTGACAACCTCAGAGTTGAGAATTTCCTCACAAACCCTCCCCAGTGAACATTCCCACCTTGGGGAGGGTGGCTGGAGTACCTGAGCTCCTCAGAGACAGTTAACTCCACATCCACCATGGCAACCCTGCAGTAGGGACAGTACATCTGTGTCGACACCAGCCACATGCTGATGCACTTGTGGCAGAACACGTGGTTGCAGGGCAGGAGGACGGGCTCCTTTGGCTCTCCCAGGCAGATGGGACACGGCTCCAGACCATGCCTGTAAATCCAGAAACAGCAGTGAACACAACTGCTTTCATGCTGCCTCTCCAAAAGCCTTTAACAAGATGTTCAACTGCAGCCAGACCAAGAGGAGACAATGCAAGACAGGCTGGCTCACTGCTCAGCTCAGGGTGCAGAACCAAACTGGGCTATTGCTCTTCCTTTGGCTTTCACTCCACCCCGTGCAGCACTGCCAGAAATGTGCTGGCAACACAGGCAACGTCCCTGCTGGCCCCTGCAGCCTGTCCCAATGTCAGTACCTGTAGAGCCTGCTGCTGACCTCATTCTTACACTGGCACAGCACTGTCATCACTGCAACAAAGGTTGGATGAGATTTCATGTCTGAATCGTGCTGGAAACACTGCAGAGGGAAAGGACAAAGCCCCGTGACTCAGCTCGAACAGCCGAGACCAAAATTCTCACGATCAGCAGAAGTGAAGAGGGAAGAGGTGAAATCACAGCTTTGCTCACCTTGGCAAGAAGCAGAGTGTATTTTCTCACTAAGCTCTCGAATTCTGGCATCACAGTGCGGATGCCGAGCAAGACATGTTCCACAAAGAGTGCCATGGCGAACACCCGGTTCCAGTAGGCTCTGGGGGAGGAAAGCAGGATTTTACCAGAACTGTGGGAGCTGAGAGCAGGAATGGCACTGCAACCAGGCCAGGCACTGATCTCACTGCTGTTCATGCTCCCCCACTACAGAATTCCTGCATTTCTTACTTGCTTTGCCCTTTTGGTTTTCCAAAGGAATTTTTGTCAAGGACAGAACACATTCCAGCACTTAACCCAGGGGCTCAAGGCCTGGCCTGGAGGCAGCTCTGCAGCACGACCAGCACCACTGCACACACCTTCTCACACCTCTAACTTCTACAGCAAAAACACTCCTAAAAAATACCAATCACAATCAGCTACACTTTCTTCACTTCTTAGGTGAACTAAACAAGGTCTGTGAAAAACTGGGGTAGCACTCTGGGCTTTCTTGCCAAACACAAGATGCAGTGTAATTCCCCATCTCTTGAGTCCTTATGTACAGAGAATGAAGTGGGGAGACACTGCTGGTTAACAGGAACCTGAGGAGAGTTTTCAATAACCCCTCAACCCAGATGGAATGCACCAGATGATACTGCCAGATTTAGAGAGAGAATCCACAGGAGATGAGAGAAAAAAAATGTGATTCTTGCTGCTTGGTATGTAATTGAGCCCAGCAGGAACTTGGAAAGGTTTGCAAAGCCTGAGAAAAGCAGCAGCAGAACAGCTTCAGGCTGCCCCAATGCCCCAGTGAACAGAACCAGCAGAGCTTGGTACCTACTTGAGCGCCCTCAGCAGCTGATGGCACTGACTGTCCCTGCGCTGGGCACCCTCCTCTTTGCAAAGGAATTCAATGGGCATGTGAAGGTTCTTCACTCTCTGCAGCCAGAGCTCTGGGGGGGCTGTCTGCACCTGGCTCTCCAGCTCCTCAGCACACGCCATTGCAGCCAGCATGTCCAGAACCTGCACACACACAGGACCAAAGGGAACAGCTGCATTTCAGAATTATTTATGGACCTTGGGCTCTCAGTCTGGTTTGCTACAGAACATGTTCTACTGAATAATGTCCTACTTAATTATCTTAAGCTCTGCAATTCTCATGTTTGTGGCTCGGCTCATTAGCATGTCCTATTAACTAATGCAAAAGCAGGGCAAACTATTTTAAAACCCATTGGTAGCAATAACAACACAGTAGATCATTCCAAATTCGGAGGAACCTAAGCCTGTGCTTCCCCCTCTGTTGTTGCTGAAATCCAAAGGAGACTGAACAGCAGCTAATTCAGTGCAGAGCTCCCTGCCAGGGCTGAGGAGAACAGAATGCCTGGGAGAGACTCTACCATCTCTGAGCGTGGAATCGTACATCCTTCCTGGTTCAGGAGGCCAACCACACGGGGGTACACGGCCAGGATCCTGGAGAAGTTCTGCAGGCGGCTCTTGAACTGGTTGTATGCCAGGTGGACCCAGGGCAGGGAGGGCACCAGCTCCTCTCTCCAGGGGCACTCTGCTGCCCACTCCTCGATGCAGGACATGAATGCCGTGTGCAGACACTGCAGGGGTGGGAAACAGTGAAAACCAAAGGTAAAAAAGGACTTCTGCAATTCATTTTGTAATGGGAATCCTGGCAAAGACGATAATCACTTCCCTACACAGACAACCAAATGTGTCAGTTTATATAGATGCTGCTCTGGATGTGCTTTTCCGAATATGATCTGAGCAGTCCAGTGTCCAGTGATCTGCTCTGGGCTTCCCCTGCTGTTGGGCCATCTCAGAGGGGTATTTTCCCCGAGGCAGGACTGATTCAGAAGGACACATTCACAGGCATCTAAAGGGTTTCCAGCTTCTGTTCCAGACACTGACCTGCAGCTCCTCCTGGGAGGACACACCAATGGTCAAGACAATAAAGTCTGTGATGTAGCACTGGAAGAGCATCTGCCTTTCTTCCTCAGTCAGAGCAGAGATGAATTTTCCCAGGGCAGTTTTCTGGAAGTAATCCACAAACTTCTCAGCGTGGCCTGGAAAATGAGAATGCAGAGAAAAGCTGGATATTGGGAGGAAGCTGGCTTTGACACAGCATCTACCCTAGAGACACTGACACCTAATTAATCACTGATGCATCCAGCACTCCCCTCATCCAGGGCACTAATGAGGGACTCAGGCCAGGCCTTGTCAGCCTAGCATCAGTGTCGTATTTCTGGAATCTCACCTTGTCATTAACTCTTGGCATCTTCACAGCATTTTGAATGCAAGGGCACAGAATAGGTGAGAAAGACGAATGGTGAGAAGCACAAAGAAAAGCTGCCTGCACAGAGCTCTCCTGGCTCACAGGAGCACAGAGGGACTGAAGGTGACTCCAGTGTCAGGAGGGGCACAGCAGTGACAGACCAGAGTTCAAAGGGCAGATGCTCAAGCCAGGCTCTCACCTTCAGTATTTTGGATGTACTGAGCCTCCAACCACATCTCTTCCAGGTACTCCTTTATCCTCCAGCTGAAGGGCATCTCATTCCCAGCATCAGCAGACACCATCATGTTGTTCTGCACCAGGATTATCTCTGGCTGAGGGCTGGGGGGGTTCAAAGGTCATTAATGCACAGAGCTTTTGTGTGGGAAGTACAGTTCAGACAACAGAGCCAAGAGGCTGCAGAAAGCAAATGAGCCCTAGAAGGGGATGAGAGAAGGGCAGGGAACTGCAGGACTGATCCAGCTCACCCTGCCAGCTATGGAGCCTTGGCCCTCCCTCAGCCAGCATTCCCTGGGGAGGCTGTGCTGGCAGGACATGGCTGCAGGGGCTGGGTAAGGAGTGACAATGTGCCAAGGGCCACGGAGCAAAGCCCAGGAGGTCTCGGGGCCAGGCAGGAAGAACAGACTGAACTCAGTGAGCAGCGCCCTCGTGGAGCAGCCAACAGTGTCCCTCTGCCATGGGGGGTAAAGCCAGTGCTGGGCTGCTCCCAGGACTGCCAGCTGTGCCTCCTGAAGCTCCCAGGACTGCCAGCTGTGCCTCCTCAAGCTCCCAGTGCCACCAGCGCTGCCCTCCTGCAGCTCCCCCGGGCTCACCTGTTCTTACCCACACTGGCAGGGACACTCAGGAGTTTGGTGTCACTGAAGATGAACATCCACAGGTTTGTCACCCACTTCGCTGCTGGCCTGGCCAGCAGCTCCAGATTGCCATTTCTGTCTATGACAGCAATCAGGAGAGCAAGGAATGGAGTGATCACCTTCTGAACTCGCTTCCACAGGGTGTGCCTTTGGGGAGAAGGAGATGGAGAAACCCAGAGGGAATGTGAGCAACGGCATCAGCAAAACAGGAGGTGACTGTCCTGACTAATTGCTGACACTTGAATGTGACAGAATCCTAATCCTGCCTTTATGGGAAAAAATACCACCAACAAAAAACCCCTGCACTTCTCTCACTCCTGGCTCAGCTGTAATCCCACCGTTCCACTCAAGCATTCCTGTGCCAGTACAGCCCCTTCAGCTCTAATTCACCCTCCCCCAGGAGAGGCTAAAGCTGCCTTTGGAGAATTCCAGCAGACTGGAGACTGACACCGCAAACGTTCAGATTACACAAAGCTGCCGTCTCTGCTGCACAGGTGCCACTTGCAGACTCTTCCTGGAAGGCTGCAGGTGCCAAGGCAGTGCTGCTGTCCTCACCTGAAGGTACCTGCCTCCTGCAGAGCACTGAGGTTGGAAGCCTCCCGAAGCACCCAATTTTCTGGGTGAAGGGAATTTTCTTCTTGCTTCTTCAACAGGCTGGAGAGACGAGCCTTGGTTATCTTCAGGAAAGAGGCTACAAAACAACAGAGAACTTGCATTTTCTCTCCTATTAGCTTGGACCCAAACATCCCACCAAGCACAGCATTTGCCAGTTGTTTCAATAATCGGCCAACTGGGGAAAAAACCAGCCAGCACAGCCATAGAAAAAAACACCACTTGGACTGCAGGAAAAGCCCTACATCCATTAACAGATGGGAGCATGGACACACACACTCTTGGGAGATCCTCCTTGTCTGCACCCCAGCAAGGACCTTTAGGTCCCCACTGACCCAACTGACAAGTTTTGGCAGTCCCCAGATGCCCAGGGATCCTCCCTGCAGCACACACCTTTCAGCTCATCATCTTTGGAGAAAAGGCCAAGGAGAATCTTAATTCTCTTCCTGCTTCGACTCAGGTCTTCGTTCTGGTCCCGCAGCATCCCCACAGCACTCTGCACACAGGTCCTCAGCAGCACGGTGGTATCCAGGATCTCACCCTGCCCAAGAAAAGAAGGTCATTCCTCTTCAGAGTGACAGCCCAGCACACCCCTGTTAAAAGGATTACAGTGCTCCCTCAAATGGGCCTGCTCCCTGGCATCCCTGTTCCCAGCTTTCCTCATCTCAGGCTGCAACTCTCAGTTCTTTTGCTGTCAAGTACATGATGCAACTTCTGTGGTCCTTTCCAACTGGCCCGTGACACAGCATTTGTACTGACATAAGATCCCTGCAGGGGAAAGATGCATCAGGTTGAGGAAAGAAGTGAAAATAATAGTGACCAGGGAAAAACTGCCCTTCGTGGGGACTGCTACATGTCCCTGGTCCTGGGCATGTCCAGCTGAGGCTGTCAGGGGCACACAAGGCAGTGTGAATGTGGCTGGAGCACAGCCAAGTCCTCAGCCAGCTCCAGCACACACCTCAGGGCACACACAGCTGGAGTGGCAGGCTCCCAGCTCCAGGGGGAGAAAGTGGCAGGGCCACAGCTCCAACCTCCAGGAGGAGAAAGGAAACAAACTCTTAAAGCTGATTTTTAACAATCAGAAGAATGAAATGACTGAGAAATTACAAGATCCTTAGAATGGTTTATTTCTTTGGTGACGCTGATTTTGACTGGGCAGTGAGGAGGAGGAATTTCTGTCTGATCAGTAATATTCATGATGCAAACACTGCTAATGGGTTTCAAGTGAAGTGAGATACAAAAAGTGTGTTGTACCTATGGATGGCAGAGCAGAGAGCCACAGTGACAGCTGAGAGGCAAACAAATGTATTCTGAACTGACCTCATAGTGCTCTGCTCCTGGCATTGGTGTTTCAACCTCCATCTCTTCCTCCTGTGCTTCTCCATTTGCAGGCAGAGCTGCAGCTAAGGTGTAGAATTTTTATTAGAAAGCAGCAGTGCACTCCTGCATCAGTCAGATGAGAGTTTATTTTAGCAACTGCATCCCAGAGCAGCAGAACATCTGTCAGAGATCCATTTGCACCTGCATGAGTAGCTGAGATTCACCTCTCAAACACAGCCACAGCTGCTCAGGCTGTCAGGCTTCATGCAGCAAGAACTGGAAGAAATGTGACACTGAGCTAATGCCTTAAGCTCTCCCTGACTCCTGTCAGGCAGTGCGGTAAAAGGAAAAAGAGTAGGAAAAAGCTGAGGGGAAAGACAGACCCTCATCAGTGGTCTCTGCCATTCAGCATCTGCTGCCTCCTGTGCTGGAGCAGAGCACTCAGGCTGCTGAGCAGTGCAAATGCCACATTTTTGTCAAAAGACAAAGGCAAAACTGTCAAATTAACTTGACTGATGACCTAAAGTTGTAGTAATGAATTAAATACAAGTTGGGAGCCATGTGGTGACTCCCCAAAACCAGGTGCTGAGCAGGGAAAGTCATCAGATACATTGGGCCAGACATCAGTTCCTGTAGTACCAAGTCTGGGACCACAACTCCCTTTTTCCCCAGCACACAGCTCACCTTTGGTTTCACCTGGATCCTCAGAGAACACCTGGCTGATGGTGAGGTTCTGCAGGGCTGTCAAGTCAGAGATCATGTCCTTGGATCTGCGGAGGTCATCTATGTGCACTGACTGCCACAGCCCTACAGGCAGATAAAAACAAGGAATCATTCCCAGCCTGCAGCTTGTTCTTCCAGAAGGGCTTCCCGAGAATCACCTGCCCACACCTGTGGGTTTACATTCAGAGTTCACTAACTCTCACCTCTTGCTGTACAAAGGGAAAGCACAATGCACTCAGAACCCACTGCTGCACATGTCCCTGCCTGATAGGCCATGCACAGCACCAAGGTTCTGAGGCTCTCAGAAGCCCCCAGACCCAGAGGAACCTTGCTGCTGAGAGCAGAACTCATCAGCAGCTGCTCCCGAGCCTCTGGAGGACAACATGCCCTCGTGGCTGTGTGCTGTCCAGCTGACTGGAGAGGGGACCTGTCTGTCAGAGGGCAAGGCAAGGTGCTCTCACCCAGGGCTCTCAGGTACTGGGACAGAGAAACAGCTCTGACAACCCACAGGACACACTGAGTCCAGACTGTCAGCATTCAAAGGAACAGTGAGAAACAGAAATGATTGTCTGAAGGCAGCTGGAGAGTGAGGAGGGACAGATGGGCACACCCACCTCCATGGAATCCCACGTAGGATGTTCCTCCTTCCAGCCGGGAAAGCTTCATGATAAAGTAAACAAAGACAGAGTCTTCTCCCAGGTCCACCTTGTTGATCTCATTAACAACGGTGTACCTGAGACAAAGAGGAAATGCTGTTGGCAGAGCCAAGGCAGACAGAGGTTCACAGCCACAGGTCTTTCCTGAGAGAGGATGCATTTCCTCTCCAGACACAGGTGACTCCCAATCCTTCCTCCCAGCTGTGGTGCCAAGCTGCCACCTCCAGCTATGCCCTGAATTATCCCATGACCTTCAGCTCTTCAGGACTTCTGCAGCCAGCGGCCAGAATTCACACTTCAAAGGGGATTATCTGCTCATTAGACCCAGTTTAGTTTATTCTGACTTGGCCTAGGGATTATTATTTGAAATTCAATTAGTGCATTTAGATTCATTCTGCTACAGAACAAAGGATTGCACATTCCTGGGTGTGAGATTCCCAAACAGCACCAATAACCAAACACGGTAAGGAGTGGCCAGGCAGAACTGAACCACCCCACACCCAACTCACTTGGCTGAGGCGACGAGCTGGGCATCCTGAGAGCCATCTTCAAAGTCTGTCTGAATAATGAGGACTTTATTTCCTGAGGTGGCATCCAGGAAATCCCTGAAGAGTGAAAAGGGATTTAACAAAAGTCAGTAAGGGTAAAGACCAAACATTAAATACCACAGAACCAGTCATGCCACATTAACTTTGGCTGCTGCAGGAGGAGAGATGAAAACACCAAACACCATCTCATGTGATGGAGCTGACAAGGTTTGTCCCAAGCCAGCCCACTGCCAGCACAGCCTCCCTTTTCCATATGTGCTACTCCAAATGCTCTGCCCACGCACCTTCCACACAGCTGACAGCCCATTGCAAGCAGGAAAACACAGGGCCCAGACTCACCGAATGCCCCTCAGGAAGGAGTACTCCGTGTCAAACTGCTGCAGGAACAGGATTTGGGGCCTTTGGGCCTTGCCCTGCACCTCCCTCTCCAGGCAGGCAGCATCAGCACTGGTGAGCAGCCGTGAGAAGGTGGTGACCTGAGGGAAAAAGGGGCAGGAATGAAGCAGGGAGGCAGCACAGACTCACCTGTGCTCCCAGCCTGCTGCAGAGCTGGACTGCACCCCAAAACCAATGTTTACTTGCCCCCAGCCCTGCACACCCGGGCACTGCGGTGCACCCAGGCATGGCCATCCTGCAGCCCTGGCAGCAGAACAGAGCTGAGTGCAGGTCACAGCAGACGCTCACCTCCGTGAAGGCGGTTTGGGGCCCAGACCCCGCGCACACGTGGGCACGAAGGAAGTCTGCGAAGGACGTGTGCTGCTGCTGCCTGAAGTAGGTGTGGGCCAGGGAGTGCACCATGAACACCCCGGCCGAGTTGCAGAGGCGGATGACAGCATCAGGGGTGGCACAGTTGAGCAGGGCCAGCCGCGCCTCCTCCGTGACACGGGGCAGGAGCTCGGCGGGGGCGCAGACCGGGCGCAGCCTCTCGGTGGCCTGCAGCACCAGCGAGGCGCAGGTGTTGGCGTGGTAGCCCACGAACACATCTGCAGGTCCATACTGCTGCTGGCTGATGAAATGCTCCTCTGTATTGACCGCTGTGAACTCCTGCACCCAGCGCTTCAGCTCCTGCACGGCCTCCCTCTGGCCCCTGTCCAGCACGGTGCTGATGTCCAGGTAGTGCTTCTCCAGCCGGTTGATCAGCGGAATGGGGAAGTGCTTGTACACCACGTCCTTCTCCTCGATGACGATCAGGCGGAACTTGGGGTGCACCCTGCACTTCACCCGGTGTGTGCCCAGTCCCAAATCCACGTACTTCTGCCCAGCCAGGTACACGTAGTACTGGTTGAGGGCATCGTAGAGGCTCTCGTAGAGGTTCTGCAAGTTGAGGAGCACGACCATCTGGCCTGTTTCCATGCAGACCTTCACTCGGTTGATGTTCCTGCATATCTGGGTATATTCTTGGTCCTTAGGAAAACTGGAGCCAAAGATAATTTCTGGCTGCTGTCGGGCAGTGAAAGAAGTCTGCTGGAGGATCTGCAGGGCTGCGTAGTTCTCAGTCAACACAAGCAAGTACCTGCAGTCCCCATCCTCAGCAGTGCTGTAAATGTTCTGTTGGATCAGCTCAATCCTACTGATATCATGAGCATGTATCTCTCCTTTTTCTAGCAACTTGGAGGTGAATATTTCCAAGGCATTGACATCATCTTTGCCCCCAAAGTTACGGAGAACCACTTCAGCAATATCCTGAGGTGTGAGCTCACTTTTGGAGCTCTTAGCTAAGGCAAAAAACATCTTTATGAGGCTGTAGTAGTCACGCAGGCCAAAGAACTCCCTGTCTTGGGCCTTGCAAATATTTTCATATGCATCTGCAAAGTGATGGAAATACTGCTCGACCTTCTGCAAAGCCCCTCGTGCTGAGCAGCAAATGCCCTTTGCACTCTCGATGAGCTCCTCTCTGCTGGGGTCCCCACGGGACACAAAGATGCCTCGATTCATCTTAGCAGGGTCCAAAGCCCAGTTGGAAATCCCGATGAAGCCAACCTTTTTGTGAGGAAGAGGGACATCATCTATGCAGCCATCCTCCAAAAGTGGATGCAAGGTCTTCAAGGGCATTTTGGGAGAGTCTTCTGCCAGCCCAATCTCGTCCAAAACCACCACTGACACATACTCCTCCAAGTTCTTCCCTTCCTGAAATCGAGCACAGTGCTTGAAGGTGCCTATGATTCCCTCTGGAGTGGAGAGGGGGCTGCACTGAAAAGACACGAGATGGATCTGCTTCAGGTCCTTGAACAGATCAGAATGAGCTGCTTGGCCCTGCATAGCATCGGCCACAATGGTTTTCGCAAGGGATTTGGAGCTCCCAGGTTTCCCAACAAGAAAAAGAGGGATTTTCAGCTCAATACAGATGACCATCATGAAGACATTTTCCTTCAAGGCCAAGTTCCTTGCTATGGTATCCCGGAGTGGCACTCCACTCAGGAATAAGTCCTGCATCAGGGAGATTTCTTCCAAAATCTTTTTCTGGGTATCGTAAGGCTTTGGAAGGACCTGGCTGATGGCATTCCTGTATGGCTCCTTCCTTTCCAGGGATGCATGGTAGCAGACCCCAACCGCCAGCACCAAGGACCAGATAACGCCATTTCTGTCGCCGCTGCCCTTGGGAGCTTTCCTCTCGGCCAGGTACTTCTCCAGCTCCCTCAGCAGCAGCTGGCTGTGTCTGTAAAACCACTTGAACACCTCCATGCAGCGCTCCACGTCCCGCAGGCTGACGAAGCTGCACTCGTCATCCCTCTGCCTCATGTACTGCTGGGAGACAAAGAGCACCTCTGTGACCATCCCCACCTCATCCCTGGCCATGGGCAGCTGCTCTGCCACACGCTGCACGATCTGCTGGATGTACATCTTCTCCGTGCGGTTGTTGAGCTGCCCAAAATCCCACACCAGCGGGATCATGCTGGGCGGGAGCGCGTGCACCCGGTACACGAGCTGTCTCAGCGGGATAGATCCCAGCTTCTCCCTGGTGTCATCGGCTTTGACCCGGTAGCCCAGTCCAGCCAACTCCAGGCGTTGGATCATCTTGTCCGTGTGCTTCCGGTAGGGGTTGCAGGCTGCAATGATCCTCAGCCCAGAGGCAGAGTCCAAAGGCTTCCCCTGCACCGTGCGGTCACAGAGAACTTCCTTGATGCTGCTCACAGCCTCCGTTGTGTTGGCTTCATCGAAAAAGAGGACCGTGTCCAACCCATGCTGTTCCTTGTTGAATTTTGCCAGGGCTTCTGCTTCTTTGATCCTGGCATAGATCATCTCTGCTGTGGTACCTCCGTGGACCTTGACAAGCTTCATGTTCTCCACCTCTGCAAAGCTTCTGCGCAACTGGCACAGGAACTTCACCAGCCGGGTTTTCCCACAGCCTGTTTCTCCCATGATGACGACCGGGATGTTGCACCGGAATCGCATCTCGATAGCCAACATTTTCAGCACATTGTCTGTGGTGAGCTCGTAAGTCTCGTCGGGGTCAAACACCCAGGGGATCCCCAACACCATGCAGAGCCTCTCAAGCTTCTCCTGGCGGGGCAGCTGGTCGAAAGGCACATTGAAGGGAACCCTCTGCAGTAACAAGCCCTGGTAAAGCTGGGCAGTCATGATGTTCTGCTTGATGACATTGCCGTTCAGAGGATTGATGGCATCAATGCGATTCCTGTTCTGCTGGAAATGGAAACCAATGAATGTCATGGACACGCGATCCTCGTTGAAAAACAAATAGGGATGAGGCTCCGACTCCCACTTCTTCCGGATGCGGAAAGGAAGCAGATCTTCCTCTGCCATGTTCTCCAGGTGGGAGGATTGTCTTCCTGAACTCTGGTCGGAAATGTTCAGGGAGGGTGTTGCAAAATCCCGTGCCATTAAAATCATGAAGCTAACCACAAAATTCTTAAAACCACTCAAAGTGTCCTGGACAAAGAGAGGGTTGCAAAAGACAGAAGCTTCACAGTCTCTCAACTGAATGTTGAGAAACCAGGTGAAGTTCCGGAGCTCTGCCCAGGAGGGATCCACAATCCCGCAGTGCAGCAGGAAGAGCTGCAGACACTCCGCAGGACTGCCTTCCACCGAGAGTGCCTCGTACTGGAACGTGTCCAGGTCACACCCCTTGTCAAACCTCTTCAGGTACTGGAAGGGTCTCTGGAAAGCCTCGCTGCAAAATTCCTCCTTGTCCATTCCTGGGTCCAAAACATCCCCAGAATGGTTCCCAAGTGTCTCCATCTCTAGCACTTCTTTGGGAGTCTTGCACGTTATTTTAGGGAACACATCCAAGAAGTGATACTTCTGGCTTGCTGACATCTGGAGAAGAGAAAAAGAAAAGAAAACATCATCACGGAGCTGTAGCCTTCATCTTCATCAGTTTAGTTAATCTGTTCTTAACAGTCTTTTTTTCCTAAAACCACAGACCTGAGGAACACGAATCAGCCTTTACCCCTGTGCATCTCTTCTTCCACTTAAAGTGCACCAATGAATCCTATTCCCCCTCCTACATTTTCCTTCCTGGAACATGAGTCTGGCATCACCTCCAGCCCCTTCTAAGGGCTACTTCAAAGAAAACGAAACCCAAGAAACTGTTGCCATTTATTCCAGTCACTTCTACACTCTGTTCTTACAGCTGCATATAAATACTTCCCTACTTTCAAACACGCAAATTAACATGAGGGAGATTAGATTTTGCATTTTTATGTTTTCTATAAATGTTACAGTGGGGGTAGTGAGGTTTGGACTAACAAGCCTTCAGAAATCACCAACCCAAGGAAACCAGACAGGCCTAACTTGCTATCTGGTTTTTACGTCACTTTGTACAATACCAGGGACACCAGTTTGTTATGGAATACAGCACACCCCGAACCAAACAGGGAATTCCTGTGCTCTGTTTACAGTTACAGTCTCTACACCTCACCACAGCAATGTACAAACATGTGCAAAGTGACTGAGAAATTCCCAGAAAAGGAGCATTGCTGGGTACGTACAGGTCTGGCTGCTTTCTTTGGCACTGGGGACACCTCCAGGATTTCAATGATGTACAGATGGCACTTCTGCCGTAGCCACATATTGCCATTATTATCCGTCAGATACTGCAAAACCAACAGCTTGAAGAGAAACTCTGGAATTCCACGCTGCACCTATCACAAGAATGGACACAAAAGCATTCCCTCTTTATTTACCCATCACAACTTCACAGAATCACAGAACAGTTGAGGGTGAGTAGGCGCCCTGCTCAAAGCAGGCCCAGCTAGAACAGACTGCCCAGGGCCATGTTCAGTCAGGTTTTTAATGTCTCCAAGGTTGGAGACTCTAAAGTTTCTCTAGGCAACTGTTTCAGAGTTGAACCCCCTTGATGGTATTTAGAATAATTAGAAGACACATCCTAGAGAAATGGCTAACTGGGAAACAAGAGTTTTAAAGAAAGCTCCTGCAACAATGCACACAGGACTTGTAGGACAAGGCAGCTGTGGAAGGGATGCACTTACTGAGGAGGTGATATCGAAATGGAATATCATGGGCTTTGTCTGGTGTTCTCTCTTCAGATAAGGCAGGAGAGATTTTAGCACTTTATCTTCATCCACTTGTGGTTCAATTAGTCTGATAGTTTTCAGAAGTTCTGTACAGTCAGGCTGCTCTTCTTGCAGTTTCTCATGCAGCCTCTTCACATACAGAGATTTCCCTGTTATAAAAAACACCACAAGCCGTCAATACCAAATACATCATATAAAGACCATAATATAAAGAGGGAAATAAAATGCTGAAGTACTCTATGCTCTAAAATCTCTGAACCTTCCTAAAAGGCATTCCAGAAGAAAGTCTAAATCTGGTTTGAGCAGCTGGAGTCTGGAACCCAAGACACTGCAGCTGTTATTCACATGGTTTGTTTTCCTTCCACTGCCTGAGAGAAGCTTCACTCTTTATTAGGACTTGAATTTATTCTGTGTTTGTTTCTAAAGTCAAACCAGGGGACAAGGTGACTTCCAGCCTTCACCCCAGTGCACTGACCAGCCTGAATTGCTCTTTGCAACCAAGATACTTAAAGCTTGGACACCACACCTGGCAAGGTGAACCCCACTCTGGTTTTGAACTCCCAGCAGAGCCCACTCTGCACACGCCATCTTACCCACGCCGGCTCTTTTGGAGGACACAATCCCAACACACATGTGCTCCTTGAACACGGACGCAGCTGAGTTCAAGGGCTGAGGAACTCGGAAGTGGCGCTGCAGGTACTGCTGGATCTCCGCTTGTGACCTCTGGGGAATCATGTGCACTTTGTAGTGGCTGAAGGCAGAGGGGATGTAGCTATTCTCCCGCTCGCAGTTGCACAGGATGATGAGGCGGTAGGAGCTGCTGTAGCACTGCAGGCGCTGGAACAGCTCCTCTGCCCTGCAGCTGACGTCGTAGCTCAGCTCATCTGCATACAGCATGGTGTAAATCTTCTCCCCTCCATGGCAGGGAATGAGGCACCTCCGCAGGAACAGCCCCACCTGCTCAGCAGTGGTCTGGGGCGTGCACAGCAGAACCTCATCAAAGGTGGGAAGGGGCTGCTCAGGGCTGTTCATGTAAATGGCCAGGGCAGCGCTGAGCACCTCAGAGCGAGGGCAGGTGATGAGGTTGGGCTGGCCCACACACAGCAGGTCCCGAGGGAAGTCTCTGCTGACACATTCCCTGCCCCTGCTGGCCAGGTTCTTCAGCCACACGCCCAGGGTGTCGATGTCCAGGCAGTTGGGCAGGAAGGAGCCCATGTTGCTCATGTAGCACTCCCAGATGCACTCTAGCTGAGCACTCAGGTCCTTCTCCCCATCCAGCAGCACTTGGAAGTCAGAAACAGCCTTCCCTGGGCTGGGAGGCCCCTGGCTCCCCAGGGCTCCGAGGATGTCCTGCTCGGTGCAGTGGCGGTTCAGGAAGGAAAGCATCATGAGGGCAGCCTGGCTGGGCCTGCCCTGCCCCAGCTCCAAGCACAGGTACACCAGCTGCTCTGCACTGTAGTAGTTCAGGTAGAAATGCTCGAATCGTTTTGCATACATGAAGCTTTTCCAGCTCTCCAGGAAACCCTCCATGGTCTTGCAGAGGGCTGGGAGCACAGCTGCCAGATCCCCTTGCTCTTCCAGGACTGGGATGGGGCCCAAGGAGAAGTCAATAAGAACACAGGATTCTCTTTTGGGTGAGCAATACACCTGGGCAAGCCAGGAGCGGAAAAGCATGTTCCCAGCTGAGTAAAGGTCTATAAAGGCCTGGGCAAGTCTCTGGACATTAGAAAAGACCTGTGTGAGGACAGAGGGGAGAGAAAAAAATAAGTTGATTTACATGTTCCAGCCGTGAAATCACTGGAAAGACTTTAAATGAAAAGAAAGTCTTTGGTTCCAAGGTGTGTCAGACCTTGTACAGCAACCATAGACTCTCTGTGACTGTCGAACAGCAGCATCCCCAGGAAAACAGAGTAAAGAACTCCAAGCTTGCTACAAAAGTACAGGGATGCTCCCAGCCAGGACAATCCCCAGTGCAGCCAGAGGATAAGGACACCTGTCCAGCTTAGTTGCACTTTAACAAGGAACCAAAGGCAGGAACACCCTTGTGCCTGTGACTACCTCAACCACAGCCTTAAGAGTTGATACTCAACGGAATATCCATCCCTGGCCCCAACACCAGTAACCCACTGGGTTTGCAATCTGACCTCAGAGAACCTCTCCACCTCCAGGCCTTGCTCTCCCTTGGCTGACATGAGCATCAGTTTGTTCTGCAGCTCACGGAGCTCTGCCAGCGAGTACTTCCAGGAGGCCTCAGCATCCCCCGAGCTCCCTGGGAGGGTGAAGCGCAGGACACTGTCCAAGGAGACCTGCCAGAGCAGAAGTTGTCAGCGTGGCTGGGGCTGAGGCTGCCCGAGGCCAGGGGAGCACAGGGTAGCAGTCCCCAGGATGGAGGGACAGCAGGAGCCGCCCTGGCCAGCTCTCAGGAGCTGAGTGACCTCACCTTCTGGCCATCAGCTGGTGCTCTCAGCACATAGACCCCTCTGCTGTTGATGGCAGCTGCCAGGGACAGCGAGGACAGCTCCACGGAACCATGGCTCTCCTTCACCGTCTTCAGCCACTCCAGGTGCTGAGCCGAGGCGCGCTGAGGGGAGAGGAGACACAGCACTGCCCTGACTGCTCTGAAATCCGGGATCTCCACGGTTACATCTGACCAGGACAAACAGCTCGGGCAGGCACAAGGGTTTCAGGACAGGGAAGGAAGAAAGGAGTAAGTACTGGCTGCAGCCTGGTCTTTCTGAACAGCTCTTCCTTACCCACTCCATGGGAGGCTAAACAGAGCCCACAGTGCTCCAACACCTCTTGCTACAGAAAGAGGCCCTGCTGCAAAAGGATAAGAGTTCCCAGCCATCTGCCTTCACTCTTTCACACCAAACTCTTGCATGAATAAAGCTACACCACATCACACTGGAAAGACTCAGCAGTGCTCTGGAGAAACCTGTGCTACATCAGCTACTGCAGTGAATTTTTGCACCACAGAAACATCAGGTGTTTTTCCTCCAATAACAAGAGCTGCTGTGATGTCCCCACACAGGTGCCATTTGCCCAGCCCAGTCCAACTTCCAGCCACTCCTGGAAGGCAGAAAAGCAGGAGGATGCACAGAGGCCCTGCTCCAGCAGAACTCACCAGCTTCTTGGGGAGGTTCTCATCACTGTCCAGGGCTCGCCACAGCTTCTGCAAGCAGCGCATGAAGTCCTTGAAGCTGGAGTCCTGGCGGAGCTCATAGAGCAGGGAGGAGTAGCCGTGCACAGTGTCATGGAAACAGGCCACACGGTCCACGTCCATGTCATTCTCCCCCGCTGAGATGGACGCCAGGTCAACAAATACCTTCAGCTCATTTATATCTGAAATGAGGCAGACACAGGAGTGAACAACAAATGAGGCAGCTTGGACACCACCCCTCATCACCACCTTCTACAGGACATGCAAGAAGAATGCTTTGAACAACAGCTCCTGTGCAACTGCCCTCCCCCCATCCTGCCTGCAGCTTCCCCAGGTCATCCATCCATCCATCCATCCATCCATCCATCCATCCATCCATCCATCCATCCATCCATCCATCCATCCATCCATCCATCCATCCCCTTGGCCCTGGTGTTCCCCACAGTGCATGGGCACATTTAAAGGGACTTCACAGCACATTCCACACCAAAACCCATCAGAGATGTAACTATCAACACCAGAAGCTGCGAAGGCACAAAGCAGATGGGTCAGGGATTCAGTGTTCCCTCTGCCCCCACACAAGCTGCCATTCCTTCTAGTATTCTCTGACTAATTCCTGGGCGACAGCACACACCTTTCAGTGCTTCTCTGACCCAGCGGACAAACTCCTTCTGCTGGGCCAGCTCCCTCAGACAGCCACGGCGGGGCACAGTGATCCCCTGTAGCAGCTTCTTGGCTTGCACGAGCTCAGGGCTGATGGAATCCAGCTTCTGGGTCTTGTAGGATTCAAGTTTTTCTGTCTGGAAAGCAAGTGGTACAAACACACACTGAGTATGGAATTGGGAAATACCACTGGTTCTGCAGCAGGGAAAGGAGAGCCCTCCGCAAAGCCACACCCCAAAAGAGCAGTATCATCATCTCTCTCTAAGGAATGACTACATGAAAGCACTTTAAACACCTGATTTTTACCTCAAATAAGCATTTTGGGAGAAGGAATGATTCTTGACAGACTGGAATAGACTTGCGGGAAGGTTCAGATTCAGCCAACACCCTGACAGTACAGAGCCAAAGTCAGGGATACTTACTATATGTAACAAATTTTCCAGGATACTGAAGTCACCAGAGACACCTAAACTCTCCTTGACATGGGCAATGATCTTGGCAGCATCAAAAGTTAAATGCATTTCATGGTACTGCTGGATCTGTTGGACTCGCTGGTCAACCCAGTCTCTGTTCTCTTCAGGGCAAAGCCCACAGATCGTGTTCAGCTCCACTCTGAGATCTTCAGGATGATTTGTGAATTCATGGAAAATTCTATCAACTGCAGAAAGTGTGAGACTTCCTGATCTGAGATCATGATACAGCATTTCATAGCTATAAAAGCAAGGGCGGATCATGCTGTTCAAAACATCGTCAAGGTCCAACTCAGGAACAATGTCCTCCTCTTCCTCCTCCTCCTCCTCCGGATAGTCACACTCATACTCCTCTCCTGCCTTCTGTGCTGCTTCCTCCCAGAACTGCTGGAGAATCAGGCTATCCTTAAAACAGTGCATTCTGTGGACAAATTCTTTCAGCTCTGGGCTCAGGCTGTAGAAGGTCTGCAGGGGTCTCTTTCCCACACTCACAACTTGATTCAGTCTTTCTGAACTAAGATCTTCTAAGTGTTGAAGTTCCACTTCACCTACATCCACTATAAAAGAGACAGGTCAGAGGGAAATCAGGTGGTGCAGCCTGGCTCCAGCTCACTTCATCCCATCCCCAAGCCACAAAATCCTATCAGGCAGGTGGACCCCAGTAAGTGTAATTTGATGGACAATCACTCACTCAATCCCCCCAGTGCTCTGGGTTTACTTCCCCCACCCCTCCTGACTCTCACTGTGGGGTTTAGAATCAAACCTGTCCCCAAAGCCAAGAGATTTTCAAAGAAAATGCTGTTTTCTGGAGTTGCCACTTTCAGACTGCTCCCCCAGAACTCTACCTTTCACAGACTTCTGCACCTTCCTGCACATGCTCAGGAAGGTTCCTATTGCTTTTTTCTCTATTCTGAGCAGTATGACTTCTTCGTGCCTCAACTTCAGCAGTTCCTTCAGGCTTCTCAGGAGCAGCTCCTTTTCCTCACCTGGCTGTTGCTGGTGCTCTGAAAGAAAACCCACCTGTAGTCACAAAGCAGACACTTCCCACACCCTGTACCCCGACTCAGGCTGGGAATTGCAGACTCACAAACCCTGCAGTGACAACACAGACTGGAGCTGGGAGCTCCTTGCCCAGGCCAAGGGGCAGCACTGCAAACTGCTGGAGCACCTCCTGAGCATTCCTAATCCCTGGAGCACCAGCAGGGCAGGCCAGCATCACTACAATGATTCTCTAAGCCACCCATGCCCCTTTTGAACTCATCTCTTACTCGTCTCCCAAATGCAGATGAACTGTTCCTTATGCTGGAAAACCTCTTCCAGATGTTTCACAAGGATGCAGCCTTTGTGGATGTCATCGGTGACACTCGTAAGCACAGAGTCTGCCATGGCCATGATATCCTTTGCTTCATCTGTAAGTTTTTCTAGGAGGTTTCTGTTTGTTCCTGTTCCAAAAACAAAGCATGCCAAGCCCAGATCAGCCCTGTTTCCCAAAGAACAGGCAGAATCAGGAATTTTTCCATGTCATGGCACAGTGTCCTTCCATTTCCTACTGAAACCCTACCCAAGAGCCTGAGGACTCACCACACCACCCTCCAACTCCTCATGCCTTTCCCAACAAAACCAGGATCTCAGGACAACAATTTCAAAACTTTCCCTGGACAGTCCAGACCCAAAGCCTCTGGAGCAAACACAAGCCATTTGGATTCAGTCACATGACCATCTCTTCGGCATTTTTGTGTGGCAATAACTTGCAAGAACTTCTCAGAGAAAAGTCATGGTCTACAAATCCTGAGGAAGCTGCAGTGGATTAGCACAAGAGGAATAGTGGCTCCCTCTTCCCTGGCCTTTTTTCTCCAAACCCAAGCTGAATACCTCAAACTTTGAGATGAGGACTAAAACAAGAGCAGGACAATTTCTCTGTTTGCTGCTCTGTGCAGTGGCAGCAGTGAGGCAGAGAAAAGCTTCTCAGGGCCTCCTAAAATCTAACTACAGACTTACCATTAAAGCTGAAGATATGTTTGATGTCAGGCCATGTGAGCAGGTGGTGCAGAATCTTATCAAAATCCTCCTCAGACTGCCCACCCCTGATGGGCCACGACTTCACAATGACGGCAGACACGAGCTGGCTGAACTTGCTCATGTTGTAGGCAGAGATCTTCTCCAGAAGATTGCTCTGCATCTGCCAGGGCACACAGAGAGTGTCAGGGCTTGGGATCACACCAAGTCTGTGTCTCAAAACTAGCACTGATGGCAAGGAGTCACCTCCAGTGCTGAGGTATATTCCATAAAAGCCCTGTGACATGACTGACACCAGAGTGCATGGTGGAAACACAAGACCAATATTCCTCATGGACCCATTAGAAGGGAATCCTCATTTCCTGATTTCCTATTGATATTTTTTGTTGGTGGTATAGCAAACAACCCACAGCAACTCAAGCAATACATCCAACTCCCCTTCCACCAAAAGGCACATCCCCATGCTATACAACAGAATTTCTGTGAAATTCCACTTTTCTCCCTCCTCCCTTCCCCACCTTTTTCTTCCCCTACCAGGGTGAATACAATACCTGGCAAGCTGCAGTTACAGCTTCTGTGGCACAATTCTGGAAGCACCAGTCGATGGAAGAGTCCATCTGTGTGATGTGGGAGTGCTGACAACAGTACACCAAGATTTGGTTCACTGGAGGCTCCTAGAGGGCAAAAGGGAGATTTCTTATCAACTCAGTTTCCAAGGTGTTTCTCCTGACACCACGAAGAGTGCTGCTATCAACACAATAAAAGGAACTTGAGCATCAGCCCATTTCTGAGGGCCTGGAAGAGAGATCAAACAAATAAATGCTATGAAAATATTTTAATGACTTCTATCTAAAGTGTGTGATAACTTAATACCCATCTCTCTAAGCCAAACTTACAGCAGAAAATATTTTTTTCCAGATTACACCATGAAAATCAATGGCTTAAAGAATTTTGCAACTGCTGTAGAAAGGAGATGAGGAGATACACAGGGTCAGTTTAGAAGGGATTTACACATGTAGGTGCGCATTTGGGAGTCTGAACAACACCACTTCTGCACAATGAATGAAAAGAGAAGCATCAACTTGGCTTCTCTGAGCCCTTGGGTGTTTATTTTGCACCCACTGGTTCTTAAAACTACAGAGGTGACAATTGCTCAGAATATGCCATTTCCCCTGAAGCACCAGGACCTGCAGCCAGGCCACTGGCACAATGACAGCGTGGGACATTGTCATGGCCAATTTTTGAGCCTCTAGAACACAGTTTATAACAGCAATAGCAATTGCTATGACCAAAGCCACCGTGTTTCCACGTGCTCCTTCTCCAAGCACAGCACAAGTCACTCTGTCTGCTCTGACCCACCAGACAGGACTGCCTGGAGTCTCCCCTACCTGCTGGATTCTTTTTTTCAGATCTGCAAGTAAAGTGTCCCTCCACATCTGGGTGAACTGCTCATCTGGAAAGCTGATGCTCAAAAATTTATCCCAGGCCTGCAGGGGAGAAGCAAACAAACCCAAACCACTGAGCAATGAGATTTAACAGAGAAGGGAGTTAAAAGAACAATGTAGAAGAGATGACCCACACGCCTCAGACAGTCAGCAGTCCTTCCAGATGCTTCCAGCCCACGGAAAAGGAATACTCCCAGAGCTGCAAAAAGCAGCTTTTAAGCCCAAACAGTGTGTAAATGTCTCAGCTGCTGAAGGAGTGATTTGGATGAGCCACTTTCACCCTGCTGCTGGAAACTGTCCCAGGGAGGGCTGGGTGCAGCAGCTCAGCCTGGCAGGGATTGCTCTGAGCTTTGTCCACTGGAAGGCCTAAGGACAAGCAGTGGGACACACTGGGAGCAAGACAACACCAACAAGGGGAGCTCCTCACCCCAGCAATGCCTTTAGGAACAGCCAAGCAAAAGCAGAACTGAGGTGAGCTGAGCAGCACCAATATGAGCCCTTTGCTTCTCAGCCCTGGGGTGTTTCAAACACTGCCCATCCCATTACTTATGGGGCCACAGCTACAGAGCCTAGCAAAGACTCAACAGACCCAAGAGCCTGGTTAAGCTACAGTAAAACCCCTTTTTATTCACATTACTAGAAGATGACAAACCCGAAGTTCAGAGCAGAAAGAGAAGGTCACGTGCTCCAGGTACTCCTTCAGTAACTTCTGTCTTAAAGCATTTCTGAACCAGGTTCGAGCATCTCTCAGAGCTCCACTGAGCAATTCTGCCACTGGAGCTTCATGCATAGCATCCCCTGGAACCTGCACCACACAGAGGAAAAACCAAAAAAATAAACACAGTTCAAGCAGGAGAGCAACAGACAACTGATTTAAATCAGTGTTTTTAAAAAGAAGGCCCAAATGCATCCAGAACACACAAACAGCAACAGATCCTGCATGGCTTGAATAAAGAGCAGAGAGAGGAGAAGTGCAGTGCTCACAGGCAGTTTGTGCTGAAGCTTGTTCCAGGAAGTAAAGACAACAAATGTTCAAGGGGAAACAAAACCAGATGTAAAACAAACATTATGGCAGCCAACCTGAGTATCTGACCTTATTTTCCATAAGAACCAAAATTATTAAGTGATTTCACAACTCTCTCAAAGTACCACAACCTTGCTTAGACTGTGAAGTTCTTCAAATTGAGACTGGATCTGATCTAAACCCAGCCTGATGTATCACACTTGTGATATTTCAGGTATTTGGCTCATATTAAGCCAAGAGGCCCTTGGGTACTCACTGCTGGGGGCTGAAGTTGGGCAACCTTGGCAATCAGGGTGGCAGTAGTGGCAGGGATCAGGAACAGGGTCACACTCCTGGCGGCCTTGCAGAGCTTCTCATGCAGCTTGAGGCAGCAGGACAAGCAGCACTGCCAAGAACGAGCTCCGAGAGCTCTGTAGAGCAGGAACACAGAGCGAGAATTAATTTTCCGCTCCAAGGAAAAATAAGAAATTAAAAACAAAATAAAAACCCCACCAAATTCAACACAGTGTGGCAGCTAACCATCCCTCCCTCAGGCGGATTTTAAAAATGGGATAGAAATCCAGGATTATTTTCCTCACAGACATTTCAAGGCACACAAGCATGACCCCAGCCCTGGTGCAGATGCAGACAATACTCTCACAAAGGTGCACTGCACTTACCTCGCTGGGGGCTCATCCAAGGCACACAGCACTGTCTTCAGAATCTTCTCTACCACCTGAGACTGGAAGGAAAAAAAATATGAAACTATGGAAGAAATTTTACAGATTTGTTTCTGATTAGCTGAGAAAGAGGGAATTCACTATTCTTTCATGTCTTCTCCAACACGTTTATAAATACATCGTAAAACAGCAAAACTTATTTACTGGATGTCAGAGCCCATACCTGGGTAGCTTTTATGTGTACAAACCCAACCAGTACTGCTTACAATGTGGGGATTTAAAATCTATTATTAGCTGCAAGGTGCCATTCCTGCTGTCCTCACACCAGTTATAAGTGTTTTCACAACAGCAGGAAAATCCCCCAAACCAGCAGCCCCTTGTCCAACCCTCCTGTGTGAAAAAACAGTTTCAGGTACACATCTGAGGAGCTCAGGATTAAAACATTTGCCATCACTGACCAAAAGCAAATCCAGCTAAGAACATCCTCCTCTCATCAACAAAAACACCACTTTTTGCTGCAGATACACCCCCAAGTCTCCCCCTTAGGAGTCTCTGATGTCAAAGCAACTATTTTTGCTTTTAGTTAAGTGTGAAGCTCTTTGTGCTGTGAGCTGCTGCCAGCCCCAATCCCCCCAGTGATGGTCAGTTCTGCCAAAAGACACCCAGGAGCCCAGTTTGAGCCTTTATCCCAGAGCTGGGTAAAGCTGCCAGAAGACAAACCTCAAAGGTACTCCACGAGAGGTCAACATTCTCTAATCTGTACAATACACCTTGAAGAGTAACTAACAAGTCACTGGAGAAATCTTGTATGAACTCAGCCAGGTTCTCCAGGGGCAGCACACAGAGCCAGGACTTGACCAGAGTCTCATCAAATTCCATCAAGTACTTCTTTTCTCTCATTCGTTCCAGCAAGGTCACTCTGGAGGGGAGTGAAAACAAAATATTCAGGTTTCCAAGGAAGAAAAGGCCAGGAGCTTGTGCAGCCCACGGAGAAGTCTCCTCCTCACTCCTGTGCTTTTGCTGCTGCAGCTGAGGATCAGTGGGAGCCCCCCAAGACCCAGAGGTGGCAGAGCAGAGCCAAAGCACTGAGCACAAGCACTCAAGGAAAATAAGCTCCAGGTCTTGCTCAGACTCTGCACAACATGAGGAGCTGTAATTGCCGCTGCTCCCCGGCTGACAGAACCGGGGTGGTTGTGTTTGAGGGGTCACACAGTGCCCAGCTGGGCTACACTCAGTGACCTCTGAGCCACCAGAGCAGCTGTGCCCAAACACCCCAAACATCCTCCCTCAACAGGCTACATTTCACACCAGAGCAAGAGATGAAGTAAGGCGATCACCCCCAGCCACAGCACCAAGGCACTGGGTGTAACTGGGAATTCCGGAAAACTCACGCATGTCGCTTCCTCCTGGTTTCAGCAAATGGAAGCCCTTCCAGCCCTGCCCAGACATCTTCCTCCACCTGCACATGTTCTGGCTGCAGGGGAGCAGCAAAGGAATGCAGAAGGGGAAGGATCCACACCCACTGGTCTACGTCACGTTCAATGCACCTCTGGCACAAGTTTGTCAGGTCAGCCTTCAAGCTAAATAAAAAAATACACATACAAACACACTGAGTGAAAGAACAGCTTTATCCAGGCCTTGAGAAAGCCCTGAGGGTGGGGGAGGCTACATTTCAATCTCCCTATGTAACTTCAACTAACCTCTGGTGATTATTTTAGCTCCTTCTGCTCTTTATTGCAGAGTGTACATGTCTAGGTTTAAGGCCCAGAGCTGCAATGTTCCTGAATCTCTCTGCACAGACCCTGCTGCTGGAGCACTGGGACAACCCAATCCTTTGTCTATAGTCTCCCCATGAGCCCCCCCAGCCCTGTGACACCAACACAGAGCCAGACATTCTGGGGACAATTCTGGGCCTTCTTAGCTGGGCTGAAATACTGCAAAGGACTCCAAAGGGAAATGGAATGGCTGCAGCTGTGCCAGCGAAGAACCCCAAATCCAGTGCCAGGTAAGCAGTCAGATTACAGTCTGGTAAGTAGGCACTCCAGGGGAAAACCAACCAAAAGTGTGGAATAATGCATGCCAGAGGAGGCAAGAAGAATCCAAATGTGGCATTTAAAGTTAAATGAGTAAATACCCAATGATCCTAATCACTGGAGTTCATATGAACAGCAAACAGGCAAGAAGCCAGAAACTGCTTGCCAGAAAAGGAGAGCAAATAAGATCATATATAAAGAAAAACCAACAATTTTTACTCAATCTATGCCTCTGGCAAGCATGACATGCTACAATAAGAGAAATATGTTGGTACAAAAGAAAAAGAAAGTTGTCTGACTGTGAGAGGGCCCGAGAGAGGTTGGCAAAACTCCTTGGAGATTTTCAGAACTGAACTGCAACCTTGCCTGGATGTTAGCCCTGCTTCAACCAGGAGACTGAAATTGGGAACTCCAAAGATACCTTCAAATGTAACTTTTACTCTGGTTTTCTGGCAGCAGAGAGCTGAAACCCTGTTGTTTTATCAAAGGGTGCTACACTTGAGCAACACCAGCCTGATCAGTCAGAAAGTACATGGAGCACTTACTTGGTAACTCCTGCAAAAGCCTGTTTGATGTGATGAATCTCATTCTGTACCTCTTGTTGTGACACCTGATCCAAGCACAAGAGGCTACACAGGTCAGCCAGGTCATCTTTAAACAATGGAAGTGAAAGGTCCTCAGATACCATGAAAATGGTGAGCCCCAGAGCCAGTTTGCTTTTGATGACTCTGTCCTCTGAAGGTGCTTCTGGTGCAAGAAAAGGAAGAGCTATTTTCTTCATGTATTTCACCAGCAAATCATTCACCTGGGACAGAGAAGGGAAGAAACAAACCAACGACAACATTAGTCTTTCTCATCTGAAGCCATTTTCTTCTGCCAGTTCCAGCGAGGCCACAGGACAAGAAGGAGCAACCCTGACAACCAAAAAAGACAACGTGGCATTTCTGCTATATTTCCTAATTATGTCAAGTAAGAAATTTCGGATTCCAGAAGCCCTGCTGGCATTACTGCTTAGAACAGGATCAGGCACCTCTCCCAAAAAGCAGGCAGGTTTGGAGCAAGAGATGAGTGCAGAGAAGTTGGTGACAGAACAACTGACAGCAAAACTTAAGGGCCAGGCTTAGGAAATCAATATCCAGACACAAAACCCACTCAAGTACGAAGTCACCACATCACGGCTCTGTTGCTGACCCACACGGGGCCTGAGAACCACACCTAAGTGCACAGGTTGACTGAAGACCCCAAGGCAGTCACACCCTGGAAGGATCCCCACTGGTTCTGTACCTGAACTTTGACTGGAAAAGCAAAATTAACCGAGCAAGGTCAACAGCAAAATTAAAGTTTGGGTTCAGTAATAGAATGCTTTCCGTCTCTGTGAAAGAGAAGGAAGTACCTGCTCTGTGCTGAAGTTCAGCTCTGTCCATAGCATTGCCTTGCCATCAAACACCCGCTGGGCTACTGCAACGTTGTGGAACTGTCTCAGCTGGCAGAAGAAGTTCCTCAGGTTGTCAGGACTCCAGGTTCCAAGAATACTGAAGATACTTTCTAACATAAATCTGGCAGCTATTTTCTTCCCTTCCACCACTTCCTTGTTTTTATCACGAGTCCATGTCTGCCAAAAGTTTTTTAACCTGGAAGGCTTTGCACACACGATGTCATCGTACTGGTGCCACTCTGGAACAGCAACAGAGGGAGAACACAGGGAAACAACCATTGGGATCAGGTGCCTTCACTGTATCAGCTGCCACAGCAATATCCCCACCAGCCCATGGAGCTCCCAGCTTCAGACAGTGCTGTCCGACAGGAATGCTGGGCCACAGGACAATAGGGAACACCCCAAGGTGCAGGGCCAGCCAGCAGAGCTTACCTCCATTGTTGAGCAAGGTCGGTCTTATCAATAAGCAGCGATTCACATGTTCACCCAATTCTGGATTCTTGTAAATGAACTCGTACTCCCCCTTCCCACAGCTCACCCAGTACTTGTAAGGAATGTATTTATCCAGGATTTCTTTGGTGACAGTTACAGTACCTTCAATGAGGTATCCATGTTCCCCCAGATTCCTAGGAAACACAAACACAGCAAAAGCAGGCAAAGGACATGTTAGCTGATCTACAGACTTCCTTTTCCATGCATTGCTCCATTTCTAATAAGAGTGGTGACTGTTCTTTCACAAGAACATTTCAGAACAGCTTTCTCCGCTGTGAAACCTCCTGCTGCAACCCCCACCTGCGGGCACAGAGCCACACCTTGCACAGTAACTGAAGCCCCACAGGGACCCTGTTCTCAGAGCAGGGAACACTCACCGGGTGCAGTTCAGCTCACAGATGTTGTCCTTCCAGTTGGCGTAGGAAGGAATGCCCTGGGCTCTGATGAACACTTTATGGGTCTCAGGGTTGAGTTTGAAGTCTTTGGATAATATTGCATGGAAATACACTGTAACACCCCTGTTGCGGTTCACAGAGCTGCAGGAAAGAATTAGAAGGGAAATAGAAAGGATTCTATTGGGTTTAATTGCAAAAATCACTGCAGACTACAAACCAGATTTAAGCCACCATCTGACTGGCTGCAAGAGCCATAAACGCTGGGAGCAGTTCACTCAGACTGAGTTTGAGCAGGCCTAGTGCAAAAAGGAAAAATGGGCTCCTAAAGGGAGCAGGAGATACCCTGGCCCAGCAGAGTCACCTGGAATAGTTACACTTTCTCCCTCATCCAGCTCATACACATCAAGCAAAACATCAAAACAGCTCTTCACACGATTCACCTAAGGAGTTGTGTGTGAAGCACATGTTGCTCATAAGAGCAAGAAACAAGAGGATAATCTCTTTTTTATTCATCAGATGCTCATGCAGGTACAAGTACCATGTGTACCACATCACCCAGGACATCACCTGTGCTGCAGCTCCCATTCAACACTGGCTCTCTTGTGTACAATGACTTCACTTCAGTTTCAAGACAATTCTATTCCCACATATCCAGCCTAATCCCAGCACCTCAATCCCACACCTTGGTCTCGAGTCCTCCTCACAGCAACTCCTGTTAGTGAGGAATGCTGGGGAGCAGCAGGGCTGTTGCTCACCTTTCTTTAATCTTTTCCACAGGTTTCTGGTTCTTTTGTTCCTTTTTGTTCTTGGGACTATCTGCTACAGCCAGAGCACCCTCCTTTTTAGCAGCCTCAGCCCCTTTGTTCAGACTTGTCTTCTCACTCACTTTAGGCATTTTCTCACTTGGGGTCTGATTTTTCTCTTTTGTGTTTGCATTCTGCAACAAGGAGACAATTCCCAATGAAACATGAGACCCTGGAAGTACATCTCCTCCTGGTACACCACCAGCTTCATCCTCCTGGAAATACTGATCCCTCACTGAGGGAAGCTGCTGCTTAAGGAAAATAGCACATTTATGATGGAAGAGAAATCCAACCCAAACACACTGCCAAGCAGTCAGCTCAGTGAGCCTCAGGTCCCAGAGGATAGGGGATACAGAAAGGGAAAGAGAACCCACAGCAACTTCCATCTTACCAGGCCTGTGTTCGAGTAGTGCACAGGCACCTGCAAAGCACAAAATCCCCCTGTCCAAGGGGATCCCAGAGCTCTCTGGAGAGCACAGCTGGCTGAAGAAGAGACACCTCCCAGTCCTGGGGATAACTGAGCGATCCCTCAGTGAGAGCTGTGCTAAAGCTGACACCCAGGAGAGTAGAACTCAAATAAGAACCTCCCCCTAGTGCTCCCCAATCCCATCCCATATCCTCAGGCTCGTGCTCCTCAGCCTCACAGCATGAGCAAGTCACAGCAGCCAAGGAAGCCAGGCCCCCTGGAACACTCACCAGAGTTCACTCACACTCACCTTGCCAGTGGAACCGTCCTCTTTCTGCTTGGGCTCCTTCCCAACCTGGGGGCTCTGAGCCCCAGGGGAGCTCTTGGTCTCAGGCTTGCTTTGGGGGGCTCCCCTGGTAGGAGGCAGCCCAGAGGGACTCGCTCCCTGCCCTGTTGACTGCAGTTCTTTACTGCTGCCCTGGGAATCTGCTCTGGCTTCTGGCAGCTGGCCAGGGGCACGACTACCCTGTTCCACATTGTCCCTGGCTGTTTCTCTGTGCTCCGAGGTTGTTCCATCCCCCACCTTGACTCCTGGGGCTGCTGCAGAACTGGGAGTGAGGGCAGCCCCACTGGCTGTGCTGCTCAGCTCTGGGCGGGTCAGCCCTTCTGTTTCCAGGCTGCCAGTTTTGTTCCCCAAATCCCTGTTGCCTTCAGGTGTGTCTCCACTGGCATCAGCAAGTCCATCAGCACCTGGGTGTGCTCCCCCACTGCCAGGGGGTTGGATTTCTTGAGGAACAGCACCTGTGTCAGGCAACCCTGTGGTCTGAGCTGGTGCTGTGCTTTGAGGAGGCAGAGAGTCCTGTTTCCTGGAGGTGGACGTACATTTCTTTGCTTTACTCTTCTTCCTTTTCTATTAAAAAAAAAAAAAGAAAAACAAAGAGTACAATGTCTGTTTACTCACTGCCAAAGAGAAACTCTTTGTCACCTCCTCCACTGCAGCAAGCACCGACATCTTCCTGCTACACGGGGCTAACCCAGAATGATCAGGAAGAGGAGGGACAAGACCAGCCAGTGAAATACAAATAACTCTTGAGAACTGTGTAGGTTTAATATTCTAGACTTGCTCAGCAGGAGCACAGAGCAGCGCTGCAGTGTCTAAGCTGACTTGTGTCATTGTGTGGTTTCCCCCCGGCACCGCAGCTCCGTGCACACAACACAGCGTCAGCAAACACAGCGAGCTTCTCCTGGAGGAAGCCAGGCAGCAGCTCCCCAACATGGCCAAAGGGATCCACGGGATGCAGCTCAGCCTCCTCATTCCACAGAGGAGAGCAACAAGTCACAGTTGCTCCCCCAGCAAGATCCTCACCTTGCCCCGTGTCACCTCAGCAGAGTCGCCAGCCCCGCACTGAGCCGAGGGCTCTGCACTGTCCCCTGGAGCTGGGACATCCTCCAGCAGCAAAGATGCCTCTTCCTCCTCCCACATCTCAACAGAGGAGGGAGGTCCACTTGCAGTGTCAGGTGTGGTGTCTGAGGTGCTGGTCAGAGCTCTTGCTGTGTCCATCGGCAACTCTCCCTCTGTCTCCTTTGTTCCAGTGATGGAAGAAGGCCCAGCAGCACCTTCCCCCTTCACCTCTGCTCCTGCATCAGGGACTGGAGGGACCTGCACCTCTCTTCTCTCTGCAGTGGAGGCAAACAAATTGTTAAACTGGAGTCTCCCCACAGTGGGATCACAGGAGGGTTTGTGTTGGAAGGGACATTAAAGCTCATCTCATTCCATCCCCTGCCGTTCGCAGGGACACCTTTCACTAAACCAGGTTGCTCCAAGCCCCTGGATGGGGGACAGAATAAGAAAAAAAGAGTCCCAAGAGCACAGGACAATTGCTCACCACTCACTGACCAATGCCCAGCCTGCCCCTGAGCTGTGGCTGTCACCCCCCAGCCAAATCCCCCCAGTGTTTTGTTCAGCAGGATGCCCTGTGCTCTGGAACATCCCTCTGGCCACTGGGGCAGCTCTCCTGGCTCTGCCCCCTCTCAGCTCCTTGTGCCTCAGCCCCTCGCTGGCTGGGCAGCCTGGGAGCCTGAGAAGACCTTGGCTTAGTGCGAGCACTGCTCAGGAGCAGCTGAACCATCACGGTGTTATCAGCAGGATTCTCATCCTGAACCCAAACACAGCTCTGAACCAGCTCCTGGGAACAAACAAACTCTGTCCCAGCCAAAGTCAAGACACAAACACACAGGAGCTGTTTTGCTGCTCCCTGTTCAGCTCCCACCAGCAATGCCACCATTCTCCCTGCCCAGCCTCCTGCCCTCTCCAAGGCCCTGCCAGCAGCACTGAGGTACAGCTCCATCCCTGTCCCTCCTGCAGACACAAATGCAGCTGCAGTGCTGGGAATCACCTGCCTGTGCCAGTGTCTGGACACCCAGGATGAGCAGTGTCAGGACAGTGGCACATCTCAGCTGGCACAGCCTTCTGGGCTGGCTGTGTGACCGCTCCCACTCAGCTGAGTCCTTTCCAGGAAGGCAGAGGAAACTCCCTTTTATCTTCACAGATTTATCCTGCCCTTAAAAAAACCTGTGAAAAGGCAGCTCAGGGCCAAGTCAGGCAGCAGAGCAGATCTCTGTCTTCTACAGGGGTTTCACAGGCCCTTAGGCACAGCTTCTACCCCAATTTTGAGAGCAAAAGCTTTGAACCTTAGCTGCTTTAGATGCTCTTCCTACAGCATTTCAGAGCCCAAGATCCCAGGTTTGTTACCCTGCCGTGCTAGAGTGCAGAGGGATTTGCTAAGAATTGACCCTGTCAGGACTGCAGCAGCTTGATTCTGACTTAGTGTGTTCTGAGATCCCACTTTTTCCTACCAACAAACCAAAGGCCATCCTGGTGGCCCAGGCCATTCGGTCTTAAACAAATAATGGATTAGGAAGTATTTCCCCCAGCAGGATGGTGGCATGTGCTTGATTCTGTTTCTGTTCAGAGAGGCAGAATTAGTGTGTTGTCAAACCAAATTCAGGGCTGAGTTCTAAATCTAAGCTACAAATAAGAAATCCTGTGTCAAGAAGGGCTCAACCAGTCTCTCAACACAAAAAGCAGCACCATTTCATTGACAAAACAGAAACTAGTTCAACACTGGAGACCTGAGTGCGAAGACTGTGTAGGATGTGTCACCAACTGACTCACTCCTCTGTCCCCCAACAGTCACTGCAAAGTGAGGAAAACTGTCTCTGGTCAGGAATGCCAGGGGAGGTTAGGATGAGAGTTTGGGAGGGGAGTTTGGGATGAGAGCAGTGTGGAAAGACCCGGGCAGAGCAGAGCCCAGAGCCACACAGACACCAGAGGTGACAATGGCAGCCTCTGGTCACTCTACAGCCCCAGGACAGCCCAGCCCACACCTCCTACCTGAGTCCTGGTGGCCAGGGCCGGTGGCAGGAGCCAGCGCGGCCCCACACCTGCTGCAGGAGGCGGGCGGGCCGTCCCCGGCAGCCGAGTGACACTCGGGGCACGGCATGGTCCTGGTCACAGCCCCGCGGGAGCCTGGGCAGTCACGGGAAACAGACAGGAACGGGGCGGAGACACAAACACCGACATTAGAGAGGCAACGGAGCCGTGTCACGTCCCCCTCCGCGCGGCTGCGTTTGATTGTCAGGGAACGACCTGCGACACTCGAGAGCCACGAGCGTGGGGGGAACGCTTGTGGAGCGCTTTAAACATAAATAAACACCAACAGCCGCTCCCCCCGCGCTCAGGCCCCGTGCCATGAGGGCCGCGGGCCGCACGGGCCTGGCTCACACAAGGCTCCCGAACCCTGCCTGGGGCTGCCGCCGGGCTGGGCCGGGAGCCTTGCTCCCCGGGCTGGGCCATAGCCGGGAGCGGGGCCGGGGCTGAGCCGTGGCCGGGGCGGGGCTGGGCCGGGAGCAGTGCCCGGGTCTCGGCCATGGCCGGAGCCGGGCCTGGAGCGGGGCCCAGAGCACAGCCATGACCGGGGGTCGCGCCCGGCCCCGCCCCGAGCGGTGTGGGCGGGGCCTGTATTGCAAACGACACCCCACGCACGCCCCTCTGGGAAATCTCCGCCCCCTCCACGGGATATGCAAATAAATAGTGCCGATGGACCAATGGCGTGGCGAAGCGGAGGCGGTATGCAAATACAACCGCGCGCGCTCCCCGCTGGAAATCTCCGCCCCCCGCACGAGATATGCAAATAAATAGCGGGGATGAACCAATGGCGTGGCGAAGCGGCGGCGGCATGCAAATTGACCCGTTATGTGATGTGAGGGGGCGGAGCTCCCGCGGCTCCCGGGGGGCACCGGGAGGGCCCGCGCGTACCGGGGGGGCAGGGGACGGGACACAGGGGGGACACGGGGCGATCACCGGGGGGACACGGGAGCAATCACAGGGGGGACACGGGGGCGGACAGGCCGTACGGCCCGGGGCATCGCGGTTAGAACCGGGGACACCGCGGGGTAGGGCGTCTCGGGTGAACGGGGAGTGCCCGGGGGTGCAGCGGGGGCGCACCGGGGAGCACCGGGGAGCTCCGGGCGGATCGGGGAGCTCCGGGCGGACGGGGCATCAGGGCGCACCCGGAAGGTGCGGGCGCACCGGGACGCTCCGGGGCACCGTGCAGTTGCGGGCGCACCGGGAGTGTGCAGCGGGGCCCGGAGCCCGCAGCGCCGCCCTCCCGGACCCGCCCGCACCGGAGCCCCCGTAAACCCAGGCCCGGTGCCCCGTCCCGCCACTCGCTGGCCCCGGCAGCGCGACTCACCGAGGGAACCGGGCACCGGCACCTGCAGCGCCCACTCACCCTCCGGCTCCTCCGCGTCCCGCCCAGCGAAGTTTCGTTTCTCCGCCGAGCCGCCAACTTTCGTTTCTGCAGTCACGGTCTCCGCCCAGCCCCGCCCGGCCCGGCCAATCCCGGCCCCGGCCACTCCCGGCCCCGGCCACCGCCCCTGGGCGGCTCTCGACGGGTCCCGCCCCGTCCAGCCCCCCGATCCCGCCGGGCATCCCTCGGGCCGCTCCCCCCGCACCCCCTGAGCATCCTCGCACCCATCAGCCCAGTGCAGGTGCCCCCGGCCGGCACAGGGACAGCAGCAGCCGCGGGGAGCACAAGTGTGTTAGGGGAAAACACACTGTGCTGGATCCGACAATAAAAAGTGGATTCATCAATCAAAAGTGGGGACACGGCTGACGCCCCGGCCCGGATCCAACCAGGACCAAGCTGAAGATGGGCTCCCAGCAGCCCTGTCCTGCATTAGTGCTCACATAAGTTTGAGCACACACACTATTCCTAAACAACCAGCCCTTTTTACCCCAATACCTCTATTTTCCCCCTCCCAGCACCCCCAGGGTGCAGCAAGGAACTCACTGCTCAGCGCTGCTCCGGACAGGAACCAACACTGCAGGGAAGCACCTGGCAGCCCTGGCAGGTGTGTGGCTCCCGGGCACCTCTGCAGCCCTTGCAAAACCTGCCGCACCTCTGGCAGCAGGAACTGTGCCCAGAACCTGCCCTCGGGCTTGGATCACCCGCACAGCCCCAGGCTGCTTTCAGTTTCTTTTCTCCGGTGTGCTCAGCAGCGCCCAGAAGATAATTTCCCCATCCCACACAAAAGGAAAAAGCTTTCCCTCAGGAAGGCAGAGATCACGCTGACTCATTAGCAATTTCTAATTTATTACACCCTCTGTGCCAGGTGCTGACCAAGGGCTGTTCAGGAAAACTGAATTCCCAACCCTGCCCAGCACCACCAGCTGCTGTCCCCATTGCTCAGCCAGGTACAGTCCGGTGTCACCGTGCCTGTCCCATCAGCGGGGCCCAGGCCAGGGACTGCACCCCAGAGGGAGACCCCAGCCCTGACCCAGGGCAGCGTTTGGCACAACACAAGACAAATGAGTAGAGAGCACAATCCCAGACGTTTTCCCTCTCCCAGCAGCCATGTCTGCTTGGAGGGCAGCGCCAGCAGCCCTGAAACAGCTTTGACAAGAACACGCTCTGCAACTCCGTCAGTGTGGTCCAGAACATGAAAAAGGCCCAGAGTTAAAACAGTTGATTAAAAAATCACAGCAGCTCCCTGGAGGAAGGATGGCTTTGCACTGATCACAATGACAGGGAAGAGTTTTGTCCCTTCCAGGGAGGGCCTGTCCTTGGCTTGCTGTGTAGGTAGTGAGGTGCCAGAGCCCCTCGGGGCTGGGGCCAGTGTGGGACCAGTAGAACCTGGTCCCAGTGTTCAGCACAGCCCGTGTGTGGTTCGGCTGGTGCTGCTCTGTCCATGCCGGTGTGGGACATGGGGACAGTCCATCTCCTGCCACTCAGGAGGCCTGGCTGGGGCAGGCGGCTCCCACGGAGGGTGTTGATGTCACCAAGGTGTCACAGGACTTGCCTCACTGGATGAGCCCCGTGTTCTCGGTGGTGCTGGTGAAGGGCTCTGCCCCGCTGCCCCCCGGCTCCGCTCCCCAACACCGCTCTGGGACAGGAAGAGGGGGAAGCAGAGTCAAGCCAAAGCTCATGTCCTGACTTCGGCTGGGACAGAGTAAATTTTCTTCCCAGGAGCTGGTTCAGAGCTGTGTTTGGGTTCAGGATGAGAATCCTGCTGATAACACCGTGATGGTTCAGCTGCTCCTGAGCAGTGCTCGCACTAAGCCAAGGACTTCTCAGGCTCCCAGGCTGCCCAGCCGGCGAGGGGCTGAGGCACAAGGAGCTGAGAGGGGGCAGAGCCAGGAGAGCTGCCCCAGTGGCCAGAGGGATGTTCCAGAGCACAGGGCATCCTGCTGAACAAAACCCTTGGGGATTTGGCTGGGGGGTGACAGCCACAGCTCAGGGGCAGGCTGGGCATTGGCCAGTGGGTGGTGACCAACCACCCTGTGCATTGCTTGTTTTGGCCATTCCCTCATCATTATTATAATTTTTCTTTCCTTTTCTGTCCTATTAAACTGCCTTATTCTCAGCCCATGAGTTTTACTTTTTCTCTGATTCCCTCCAATCCCTCTATAGGGGGAGTGAAGGGCTCTGTGGTGTTGAGCTGCTGCTGAGTTAAACCCCGACAGCTCACTGTAAATCCCCAAGGCTGGGGAGACCTGACTCTTTGAAGGGGCTCCAGCTCACTCTCCCAGTAGCCAGGCCCCCCACAGCCTCCACACTGCTGCTCTGGGGCTGGACAGGTCAGATCCATGGCTGTCCTCCAGAGCCACACTCATCTCCCAGGAGAGCAGCCCAGAGCCTCACCTGCCTCCTCCCGGCTGGGAAAATGCTGGAATCCTTCTAAGTCTGCAGACAGAAGGACTTGGAGAACAGGATCCTGAGGACAGAGAAACCCGGGCTGGGGGAGTGCTGCCCCCCCCACTCTGGGGCAGAGCCCCCAGCCATCCCAGCATGGAGCACCCAGCCCTTCCCTGCGCTCCACATTCGCCACCTCTGTGAGATGGAGGTGCTTGAGATGATGACAGTACCACCAGAGGCGAGGCCAGCACAGACCAGGGGGGAAGGCACCTGGGCTAAGCCCATCAGCACACTCCCTCCCTGGGGCTGGGGTGGGGTGGCAGGGCCCGGGATGGGGTGGCCGAGGTCCCACACACCTTCAGGCCACAGAAGGCCAGCGAGAGGCCGTGCTTGTGCAGCTCCTGCAGCAGCTCTGCCAGCCCCACCACCACCGTGTAATCAATGCTGCTGATGTGGCAACAGTCCAGGATGATGAAGCGTGGTGGAGATGTTGCTGGAAGAGCAGAAGGTCATGTCCCTGAATGAGTCCAGCAATGACCAGCCCAGGGGTCAGAGCCCTCAGAGCCAGGGCAGGGGGTGGCAGGGGTGGGACAACTGTGCTGTCACCGCTCACACCCACAGTCTTTGGGTCTGCGCAGCACTTGCCACCCACACCAGAAGTGATGCAGGTGGTGACAGCCGGGTCCCCAGGACAGACCAGGAGCACTGTACCTGCCAGAGCACGGCTGCACACGGAGTCCCGCAGGTGCTCCACGGCTGGGAAGTGCAGGCTGCTCCCTGGCTGCACCAGCAGCACGGCCCCCTCCGACACCTGTGGAGGGGAATGACCCACAGGCAGCTCAGGGCTGTGACCTGCCCCAGGCAGGGACAACTGCCCGAGTCATTCACTGTCCTGGATGGAGTGGGAGAAGCAGGAGCCCCCATTCCTCAGGAAAATCCTCCTGCACAGACCCCAGAGTCAGCAGGACAGGAACAGAGACGCCTCCCTCTCCTGCTCTCTAGCCCTGGGATATTTATTTCTTTGAAAGGGGTCCCTGTGCTGCGCCCATGGCAGACTGGGGGCAGCAGAATAGGACTGAAGCATCCTGCACCCCAACACCTCACTGCCCCAAGGAGCTCCCTGGTGAGCCTGGCTGGCCCTGCCACATCCAAGGGGAGGGGTGAAGCCCACCTTTATTGGGGGCCTGGCAATGGAGTAGAGCAGGAGAATCCCAGAAACCAGCACCCCAGCCACGATTCCATACTGGACCTCCCAGAAGCAGAGCAGGAACGTCACGCAGAGGGGCACAAGGTCCAGCCCTGCAAGAGAGAGAAGCCAGGCTCAGCTGTGGCTTGTCCTCGTGCCACAGGACCCTCAGAGACAGCATCAGCTCTGCGGACAGAGCCGGGATGCACCTGGGTCTGGAGGAATCCATCCCTGCAAGTGCCTGGAAGGGGCCCCGAACTGCCACCCTTGGCAGAACAAAGGGCTCAGCGACTGGTGGCCCATTGATGGGACATCAGACACAATGATGGGACACTCAGAGGCAATGGTGGGACACTCAGAGACAGCAGCAGGAGCCAACCACTCCCAGACTTTTGCATGATTGTGAGGGGATAAAAGGATAAAAGCTCACAGGCTCCTTTGTTCTGGGTCCCTCCTCAGGAACACCCAACTTGAGCTGTTATTTTGTTAGTTATGGCACCACGATTAAATAATTTTAAGGATCTGGACATCTGAGGCTGTGCTATGGGAAACCTGGGGTAGAGCTGCTGAGGAAACCTGGTCTGCATGAGTGGGGCTGGAGGGGCTGTGAGGGAGCCTCTGTCCCAGCTCTGGGGGTGCGAGTGTGGCTGCCAGAGTGGCTCCAGGATGCCTGGACTGGGAAGTTTCCCTAATAGGGGGATTGGCCCTCACTCTTAACCCGCCAGAGCGTCCGGAAAATGCCAGCGTCGAACATGGGCACCACGGCTGAGATGATGACGGCAGCCAGCGCTGCTTTGGGGAGGTAGTAGAAGAGCGAGGTGAGGAACGCCAGGGACAGCAGGACCAGGGCACCTGTGGGAGGGGGGACCCCTGAGCCACGGGCACCCTGACACCCAGGGGTCCCCAACACCCAGGGGTGCCAGGCACAGGGCCTGCAGGCAGCCCAGGGACAGGATAGGGGTAGGGCTGTACCTGTGACGAGCCCTCCCGCGGGGGTGCAGACCCCTGACTGAGCATTCACCGCCGTCCTGAAATGCAAACCCACCCGTTCCAGGCTGTGCAGGGGCCGGGGAGGGCTGGGGGCTGCCCCTGCCCACAGACCCCACCCAGGAGAACGAGGACAGCCCAGGCTTCCAGCCCGCAGCAGAACCTCACAGCAGGAAGGGAGGTGGCTCAACAGAAGGGAAGGTGGCCACAGGACACACGCATAGCCTGGCCACCAAGGTGGGCTGCTGGGGACCAGGACATGAGCTCAGGGACCCACTGGGGTCTGCACAGTCTTCCACCCAAGATCCTGCAGAGCCCACTCACCACGCAGCCCCAGTGAGTGCCTTGCTCCCCCTGCCACTACCCACCGGCCAAAGCTGCCCGTGATGGGATACGAGGAGACAAAGGAGCCCAGCACATTGGCGACACCTGCAGAGAGGAAGGAGAGGGACTGGGGAGGCACTGCTGGGTCTGTGTCCCCATCATGACCTCCTCCCTTCCCAGACAGTGCCCATTGTGTAAGAGTGACTGCAGCCTGTTCTGGAAATTCCTAAGCTGTGAGAACGCCTTGGGTGGGGGCAACATGCAAGATAAGGAAGGGAAAACTTCAGGTAGAGGTAGGACTGCTGAGATGGGCATCTCAGGCAGCTCAGGGGCTGTGGGACACCTGGCAGTGCTGGGGCCAGACCCCCACCCTTGCCCTCCTGCAGCCTCTTACCCAGAGCCAGCAGCTCCTGGTTGGGGTCAATCCTGTAACCGTTCTGCGAGGCTGAAAAGAGATGTTGGCATTGGCCCGAGGTTCCCACAGGCATGACCTGCCACGCACATGGAGCAGGGCCAGCAGTGACTGGGACAGCATGCCCTGACCTGGCAGCCCTCGGGCACAGGAGCACCCCAAGACAACACTCACGTCCTGGGTAAATCTCGGCTGTGCACCCTGCAGGACCCCTTGTGCCAGCCTATGCTATGAACTGGGCTTGGCACAGGCAGCCCAGTCCCTCCCTGTGCCTCAAGAGGAACAGCACCTTCCCCAGCACCCCGAGCCCCCACAGACCCCGCTGTGAGCACAGGGGCAGGACCCTGGCACAGCCATACCAAAAGCCTTGGCGATGGCGATGGTCTCCAGCAGGCCCATGAGCGGCACCACAGCCAGCCCGACCCCCATGTCCTGGGAGGGAAGGAAGCAGTGAGGGAGGGCCGGGACCCAGCACACACAGGAGGGAGCAGAGCAGCCCCCAGGGAGCTCAGCCTCTGCCAGCACCCACCTGTACCATGCTCAGGAAGGGGACGGTGCCATTGGGTGCTGCCAGGGAGAACCGAGGTGGCTGGAAGGCTGGGAGGCCCTGGGGGATGCTGCCGGTGAGCCTGAAGGGCTGGGAGCCCATCACCTGGAAGGAGTAAGCAACCAGGCCAGCAAACAGGACGACGAGGGCGTTGCGTGCTGCAAAAGTGGAGAGAGCAACTGTGAAACCTGCCCGGAGCCCAGCGCAGTGGGAGGGAGGGCAGGAGATGGGTATCCAAGCTGCTGAGGACTTCCAAGCCTTAGGAAGGGGCACAGCAGCAGGACCACTCTTGGGACTTTGTCCTCCCTTACCCACCTCCAGGTCTTGGCTCCTGCCAGCCCGAACTTTGCCCATTTCAGGTTGTCTCTTCCACCCAAAGAGATGAGCCCCTGGGAGTGGACAGGGCACGGAAAGGCTGACACACCTGTGGCAGAGATCCAGACGATCGGGTAGCTGATCCTGACAGCCAGCGGCTCAGCAGAAGTAGCTCGGGGCAGGCGGCTCTTCATGGCCCGGAGCCCTGTCAGCGCAGCCAGGCAGGTCACCCCCAGCACAGCGTCCCCAGCCCTGCAAGAGGCACATCAGTGCCACCCCAAACACATGGCAGGGCACAGGGAGAGCCCCACAAAGCCCCAGGGGAGGGAGGGCTGTGTCACGGTGCTGGGCAGAGACAGAGAAATCAGTCCAAGATGTGACCAAAAAGATGGGGAGCGAAGCAGCAGAGCCCAAGATGCTGCAGCTGCAGGAGAGGGAGCGGAGCAGGGATGGTGCCAACCTGGTCTCCCCGATCCTCCGCAGCGTCTCATAGACTTGCAGGAAAAATTGCCTCGGGATCCCCTGCAGCCCCAGGATGTTCTGTGCAGGAAGACAAAGCGTGGTGACAGCCTGGCACAGCCCGGCCATCCCCGTGACCGCAGCCATTGGCCAACACCAGCCTGCCTGCCACTGGCAGAGGCTCTGATTTGGGTTAACCACAAAGGAAGTGTGGCAGCCCAGCAGAGTCTCAGGTCCCTAAGAGGCCAGCAAGGAGCTGGGGGGGCTGCAGAAACCCCCCAACTCCCAAAGCTGCTAACCCACCGTGCCCTAGAATCACCCAGTGCCTCCTGCAAGTGACCAAATCAAATGTCCTGGTCTTACTGGTGTCCTGGATGCCACCAGCTGGTCACCAGCAGAGGGTGTGTTCAGCTTGGTCTGCTCAGAGCAGAGCGCTCAGGGACCCAGCAGAACCACTGTCAGGGGATCCCGTGACCCCTTTGGGGCTCCTTCCTCCGGCACCATCACCCAGCCTGGTACGAAATATCCCAGTTCCACAGCACTAGGAGAGAGCTGGAGAGGCGTCCAGGACAGGGCAGATCCTACCTTGATCTGGTTGAAGCTAATGGTGATGGAAGCAGCTGATGTAAACCCTTTAATGACAGGGCAGGAAATGAAATCCAGAAGAAATCCTGCATGGGATGAGAGGCAGTGAGCAGGCTGCTGGCCCCAGTGGGGCCTCATGTGTGCACAGCCAGAGCTGTCACAAGTGTTAGCAGGACGGCCCCAGTGTCCCGGAGAGCAGAAGGGAGGAGGGAACAACTACAGGATGTACAGCAATATCCTAAAAATATATCTCTGCATGACAAGAGCATCTCACCGAGGTGCAGGAGCCCCATGGCCAGCTGAATGCAGCCAGAGAGGAAGGCGAGGAGAACGGCATAGACGGGCTCGTGGAAAGCGTATGAGGAGACGAGCAGGGACATGATGGCAGTGGGACCCAGAGTCACGTCCTTGGCGGTGCCCAGGAAGCAGTAGACGAAGCAGCCCATGAAGGAGGAATAGAGGCCGTACTGCAGGGGGACAGAAAGGGCACTGGCACACCCTGGGAGCTGCAAGAGGCCGGACACCTCCCGGACTGGCAGGGCTGGGCTGATCTCGGGTCACTCCAGAGGCCTTGGCACACACAAGGCATCCTGTCCGGGCAATGGGTGACTGCACAGGGCCAGCCCTTGGTCACCCAGCCCAGCTCAGCCTGGCCCGCCACGCTGCCGGGGCTCGGTGAGCAGGGGTCCCGGATCCGTCCGGGGAGCGGGGGGTCCCCGGGTCCCAGCCCCGGTCCCTGGCACCCACCTGCAGTGGCAGCCCGGCCAGCTCGGCATAGGCCAGCGCCTGGGGCACGGTGGTCAGCCCCACGGCCAGCCCGGCCAGCAGGTCCAGCGGCAGCCAGGCCCGGGAATACCGCGGGAGCCACCGCAGGATCGGCAGCACCGGGCGCGGGCAGCGGGACCCCGGCATGGCCGGGACACCCCGCGGGGCCGCGGCTCCGGTACCGGGGGAGGAGCGGGACGGCGGCGGTAGCCCCGCGGGACGGGGCTGCGCGAGCCGCCGGTGCCAGCCCGGTCACAGCCCGGTCACAGCCCGGTGCCAGCCCGGTCCCAGCCCGGTGCCAGCCCGGTGCCAGCCCGGTCACAGCCCGGTGCCAGCCCGGTACAGCCGCGGCCACCGCGGCTCCGCCCGCGCCGGATCTGAGCGGCCGGGGCGCCTCATGTGACCGGGGTGAGGAGGAGCCGGGGCGGCCGGAGGAGCGGCCGAGCCCCTCCGCCGGTGCTGTTGTCGCTGTCGCTGCCGGTGCCGGTGCCGCGGCCATGCGGCCCTGGGCGCTGGTGCTGCTGCTGGCCGCGCTCCGGACCGGCGGAGCCCCGGCCCCGGCCCGCAATGTGCTGCTGCTGCTGGGTGAGTGCGGCCCGGCCGAGCCCGGAGCCGGTCCCGGGTCCGAGCCCGGAGCCGCTCCCCGGTCCGCGCCCGCCGCCAGCCCGGACCCCCTGCCTGGGGCTCGGCGCTCGGGGCACCCTGCGGGTGGGAGGGAGGGACGGTCCCGGGCTCCGCTGCATCCCCTCCGCAGCACCGGTCCCGCCCGGGTCACCGCAGCCCGGGGATGCTCCGGTGTCATCGGTGTCCCCCGGGCCTTGCCCCCGCGCCCGGTTAGGGACATGCCCCGGGCTCACCCCGCACCCGCCCCGCAGCCGATGACGGCGGCTTTGAGGTCGGCGCCTACAACAACTCTGCCATCCGCACACCGAACCTGGACGCGCTGGCCCGGCGCGGTTTGGTTTTCCAGAACGCCTTCACCTCCGTGAGCAGCTGCTCCCCGAGCCGGGCCAGCATCCTGACCGGCTTACCGCAGGTAGGGGCACCTGTCTGCGCCGGGCCGGGGCTGCCAGCCCCCCGCAGATGTCACGGGCACGGCTGGATGTGTTTTGGCGCCGGGCTGGTCCAACCGTGCCGTGTCCCCTCACCTGCAGCACCAGAACGGGATGTACGGGCTGCACCAGGACGTGCATCACTTCAACTCCTTCGACGGCGTGCGGAGCCTGCCCCAGCTGCTCAGCCAAGCAGGCATCCGGACAGGTAGGGAGCCGGGACAGGGAGGGAGCCAAAGGCAAGTGACACAGGCAGGGAAACCCCCGCTCAGTGCACTGAACCCCATCGGGTGAGAGAGCTTGGTGACTAAACTGTCTGTGAGCCAGGGAGCACTGTCTGCATGAGTGGCTGTCCCTGCAGGGAGGGGACAGCAGCAGCCACATTGCCCTGCTCTCACTGCTCCTGGCACAGCATCTGTCTGCATTCTCGCAGGGATAATTGGGAAGAAGCACGTGGGTCCAGAGGCTGTGTACCCCTTCGACTTCGCCTACACAGAGGAGAACAATTCAGTCCTGCAGGTTGGGAGAAATATCACCCGGATCAAGGTGCTCGTCCAGCGGTTCCTGCAGAGCCAGGATGATAGGTGAGACAGCCCCCTCGTCCCAGGAATGGCTGTGAGAAGCACAGGAGAGGAGGGAAACCGGCGTCACTGAAGATGTGTCCCCCTGTCCCACATGGTCACAAATAGGAAGGGACCCCTTGTCTCTGTGTTACCCCATATCCAGAAGCCCAGATGAGGTGGGAGTCCTCCTGCTAACCACAGCTCACCCCAGTATAGCCCAGGAAGATCTCTGGGCAGCCCTTTGCTCCACCATCTCCACATCCTCTCTTTCCATCCCTAGGCCTTTCTTCCTCTATGTCGCCTTCCACGACCCCCACCGCTGCGGGCACTCCCAGCCCCAGTACGGGGCCTTTTGTGAGAAATTTGGCAATGGAGAGAGAGGGATGGGCTGGATCCCTGACTGGAAGCCACAGATTTACAGCCCGGAGCAAGTGGAGGTGGGAACCTGTGGGTCTGTGTGGGGCTCTGTGGGTCTGCATGGGGCTATACAGGGGCTGCATGTGATGGCAGCCTCTGATGGAGCCAAGGCTGGCCCCCACCTCGTCACTGCCACCAGTGTCATGGTGACAGCTGGCCAAGGCCACAATGGCCTGTGGGGGCCATGTGCCACGTTCCCTGTCTCCGTTTAGGTCCCCACCTTTGTCCCCGACACGCCGGCTGCCCGGGCGGACCTGGCTGCGCAGTACACAACCATCGGCCGCATGGACCAAGGTGGGAGCTGCAGGCCAGGCTGGGGCCGGCGAGCGCTGCAGACCCTCCCTGCCCTGCTCAGCTCTGCCCCTCTGTCCGCAGGGATCGGGCTGGTCCTGGAGGAGCTGCGCCACGCCGGCTTCCTCAACAGCACCCTGGTGATCTACACCTCTGACAATGGCATCCCCTTCCCCGGCGGCAGGACCAACCTGTACCGCTCGGGCACCGCCGAGCCGCTGCTCCTGTCCTCCCCTGAGCACCCCCAGCGCTGGGGGCAGGTCAGCCAGGCCTTCGCCACCCTCCTGGGTAAGAGCTGAGGGAGGGAGGGAGCATGGCTATGCCTGGGGAATGGGGGCTGCTCCCCACCCTTCCTACACCAAAACCCAGGATCCTGTGCTGGGGGCAGCCCATAGCGCTCAGCATTGGCAGGGCCAGTGCAGGGAAGGGAGAGGAGGGAGGACAGAACAGGGTCCCCTGCACGGACACCTCTCTGGGGCTCTTTCCTCCCACAGTGCCTGTCTCTCACCCTTCTCTTCCCCTCCAGACCTGACGCCGACCGTTCTCGACTGGTTCTCCATCCCCTACCCTGCTTACAGCATCTTTGGCACAAGGCAGGTGCAGCTCACTGGAAAGTCTCTCCTGCCAGCGCTGGAGTCAGAGCAGCCCTGGGCCAGCGCCTTCAGCAGCCAGAGCCACCACGAGGTGACCATGTACTACCCCATGCGAGCCATCCAGCACCGGCAGTTCCGCCTCATCCACAACCTCAACTACAAGATGCCCTTCCCCATTGACCAAGACTTCTATGTCTCGCCCACTTTCCAAGACCTGCTCAACCGCACCAGGGCAGGGCAGCCAACGCACTGGAACAAGACCCTGCACCAGTATTACTACCGGGACCGCTGGGAGCTCTTCGACTGCAGCCGTGACCCCACTGAGAGCCAGAACCTGGCCCCCGACCCCCGATACGCAGACATCTTCCAGCTGCTCCGTGCGCAGCTCCTGAAGTGGCAGTGGGACACGGGGGACCCCTGGGTGTGTGCTCCTGATGCTGTTCTGGAGGAGAAACTGAGCCCCCAGTGCCGGCCACTGCACAATGAGCTGTGAGTGCCACCTCAGCCCTGGGACAGTCATGTGCTCCCATTGGCACGAGGGGTCAGAGCGGGATCATGGATGGGCTGGTCCCAAATCCCATGAGGCTCTGCCCTCTGTGCTGCCAACACTGCCTGGCCCCAGAGCACTGAGGGATTGCTGGGGCCTTGACTCTCAGCCAGAGGAGCCAAAGGGCTGCCCCTCAATAAAGCTTCTGGAGGTTAAGGCTCAGTTTTCACCCGGAGCTGGGCACATCCCTGCAGCAGCCGCCAGCTTGGAGCCAGCAGGACACAAGGTGAAGGGGCTTTGTGGCACAGCCAGGGCTGTGGGAACAGCTGGGGTCCCCCAATGTTCTGGGAAATGGGGTGAAGCCTTCAAGGAGCACAGGGGGTCCCACTGGAGACCCCCAGGCAGGGATGGAGCTGGGGTGTCCCAGCTGGGGGCAGGGGGCTGAGCACATTCAGGACCAGAAGAGGAGACAAGGACACAGCCTGGGGCTGCTCCCAGCAAAAGCAGCTTTATTCACAGTACTGCTCCCTCACCCCCTGCACATCCCCCTCCCCAAAACCACAGCCAGGAGACTCCCTGCAGTCTCCACCCTGGTTACCAGTCCCCCACAGTAACAGGTTTGCTGTCTCACAAGGCACTTGGGACTTTTTTTCCCTGATTGATGATGATATTTTCCCTCTCCCTGGGGGCTGTGTGAGCCCCTCCTCCCTGTCAGTCCAGTGCACACCTCTCCCTCGACTTTCAGGAGCCAGAGGGAAGCCAAGGCCCAGGAGTGTAGAAAGAGCAATGGCAGCTCCAGGTACAAGGGATGGGACGGATTCGGCCTCGGATTCCTAGGGAGCAGCGTGGCCTTTCCCTGTGACCAGTGTTGGCTCACGACCAAGAGATGACAAACTGCTCCCACATGGGCAGTGACACAGGGACTCTCAGCACCTGAGGGGAGAAGGAAGGTCAGAGCCAGCCAGGACAGAACCCGGGGGTTTCAGAGCCAAGGGGGTCCTGCCCCTTGCAGAGCCACAGCCCAACACAGTCCTGGTCCTGCAGACCCCTGGGAAGGGTGCCCATGGCCTGTGCTGTGCCATCGCTGGGCCAGATCCTGCCAGCCCCTCGGCTGCACTCTGGGTCCTTTCCTGGCCACCACCCCTCCCAGGCTGGGGACAAGCACTCACCTGGGTGTCACTGCGGTAGGAGAAGTCTCTCACGATGGCACCGTTGGCCAGGACTTGCCGGGGAGGGCTGGTGACACCCAGCACGGTCACGGCCTCCAGCAGGACCCCGTCGAGGTGGGCGCTCGCCCGCAGCAGCTGGCTGAGCACAGCATCCTGGGGACAGCGGGGATGTCACCGTGCGCTCCCAGGTCTCAGCCACCCCTCGTGCACCCAGGGCTTCTCCAGGTGCCCTGCCCCATGTGCTGCCCCTCTGCCAGGCACCAAGCAGACACAGGTGCCCCAGGGCCACCGGGACCCCCTGCCCAGGTGCCCCCCCGCCAGCAGCCCCCCATGCTCACGTTCGAGGCCAGGAAGAGGATCTCGGTGTAGTCCCCCCTCTCAAAGGTCTCCCAGCTCTCCCCATCGTCCCAGAACAGGTCTCCCCTGGCGAAGCCATAGGGGGTCAGCGCCACGACCAAGGCCATGCCCTTCCCACGGGACTGGACAGTGTTGAATGCGGGCTCCTGGGGCACAGGGCAGGCACAGCTCGGGGCACTGCCACAGCCGTGTCCCCCAGCCCTGCCAGGCACCGCAGCCGCAGTCCTTTGGCATTGTCCTGTCAGCGGTGTCGGCACAGCCTCCCACGCTGGCCGGGCAGGTCACCATGGTGTCACCATGGAGCAGAGGGGACTCACCTGCAGGGGCAGGATGTGCCCTGCACGGACATGGACATTGATGGTGTCCAGGGGCGCTGGCAGGAGGATCCACTGCCCTTTGCTGTGGATGGTGGAGTCCTACATGGGGACAAAGAGAGGGAGGAGCAGGCTCAGGGTGCTGTGTGCCAGAGGGGCCCAGCCCAGTGCTGGAGCCCTCACATGGCCATGAGCAAAGGCAGGTGAGGCATGAGACCCACAGTAGCCTTGGGGGGCTGGTGGGATGCAGGAATGTGCGTGAGGTCCCACAGCAAAGCCCCCGTGCAACACAGCAGGAGCACCCACCCCTGCAAGGCTGTACCACGTCCCTGCTGGGAAGTAGCCGCTGACTTTGGTCTGTCCTGCCTCCAGCACGGGGGTGACGAGCAGCCCCCCGCCCCACAGGAGCTGGCGGTCCACGGTCCAGGTGTTGGGGTCTGTGGGGAACCTGGGGAAGGAGGTGTCAGGAGACCCTACAGCCACCTCCCACTGAGCCAGCGGGACGGGGCCATTGGCCTGGCAGGGCTGCCACTCACTCGAGGAACAGGGGCCGTGCCACCGTCTCGCCGGCGGTGTGAGCCCGGTGGAACAGGGTGTAGAGGAAGGGCAGGAGGGAGTAGCGGAGGTGCAGGGCGTTCCTCATGGCAGCCTGGGCAGGTGGGCTGAAGGAGTACGGCTCTTGCGGCTGCAGGGAGGGGAGAGGCCCAAGGGGATGCTCAGACCACGTGGGGAGGAACAGAGGGTGCATTTCAGAGATGCAGGATGGACCATCCCAGCTCCAAGGGTGCACAGCCCTGCAGCTGCACCAGCTGCCCTCCCACACCGTCAGGTCAGCCCCTGCTCAGCCCCAGGCGGGGGCTCCTGGGGCTCACCCGGGTGCCGTGGTCGTTGTGGTTCCGCATGAAGGGGTAGAAGGCGCCCAGCTGGGTCCAGCGCACGCACAGCTCCTCGTTCGTGTTGCCCACAAAGCCGCAGATGTCGGCACCCACCAGTGGCACTCCGAAAAGGTTGAAGAGCAGCACCTCTGCAGAGGGCACAAAGGGCACCAGGACTCTGCAGCACCAGGGGATGGAGCCTACAGAGAAGCCCCTGGCAAGGGGGAAGCAGCCCCAGTGCCCCAGTGCCCCACAGCCTACCTGGTACAGAGTAGTAGAGCTGCTCCCAGTCGCTGCCGACATCCCCTGTCCAGTGCCCGGCGTAGCGCCCGTGCCCAGCAAAAGTGGAGCGTGAGATGATGAAGGGGCGCTTGCCCCGGACTTTCAGCAGAGCACTGGGGGTGGGATGGGTCTGCTCAGCACCGCCTGGTCAGGGAAAGGGCTCCGGGCTCCCACAGTGCCCTGTTACACACCAAACCCTTGCCCACTGGCCAATGCCTGCCCACCCTGCCCACACTGCGTCTCTCTCCCAGCTGTGCATCCCCCAGGATGCGCAGGAGCTGTGGCAGGAGCCCCAGGCTTACTTGTGGGAGGCAATGGCCTCGGTCAGCCCGTACAGGCTGTGCAGGTTGTAGTGGGAGGACAGGTACTGCTGGCTGGAGGCACAGATGGTCCCGGCTTGCAGGCGTCCCCCAAACACACCTGCACGGGAGAGGTGGAGCTCAGAGCATCCCCTGGGCTCCTCCCGGCTTCCCCACAACCCTGGGCAGGGCTGGAACCTGCTCCCGTACCTGGCACGTAGGGGGGATGCTCCAGGTTGTTGTTGGGGCAGCCATCCTGGGAGCCCTCCACAAAGTTCGACGGCTCATTCATGTCCTGGGGAGGAAAGGGGAAGGAAAGGACAGGATGACCTCGCTGCTCCAGAGGGGCACAGCAGAGGTGCAGGGCAGCCAGCAGCTGTGACAGGGCCACTCACAAGCCACATTCCATCAAAGGGCACTTGGTCATGGAAGTCCTTCACCATGTCGTACCACCACTCGTGAGTCTCTGGGTTGGTGAAGTCTGGGAAGGCCGTGGGACCCGGCCAGACCTGGGGGAGGGAGGTAGCAACGGGCAGAACCCCACACAACACCCCACCTTCCCCCACGGACCCCCCGAGCATTCCTCTCCCACTTTCGGGGTCCTGCTCCCACAGCCCCACTCCAGCCCTGTCCCACGGGGACTGGGGCTGCTCCCCACACGCACCTTCCCGATCAGAGGCTGCCCCGTGGCGTTTCGGATGAACACACCCCGCTTCAGGCCCTCGTCATAGGGTTTGTAGGTGCCGGGGGGCCCCGAGCTGCTGATCCCAGCGTCCTGGAACGGCACAAAGACAGGGCTTTACCAAAAACAGCAGGGAAAGGCTGGCCCTGCCTTCGTCATGACCTTTGGCAGCTGAGGCCCACATGCCAGCCCACCCCTGTAACTCACCACGATCATGATGTACCTCAGCCCGCGGCTGTGGAAGTCCCGCACCATCTCCGGATAGTCCTTGAAGCTTTTCTTGTTGAAGGTGAAATCCCTCTTGGAATCTGCGTAATCCAGGTCATTCCACTGCACGTCCTGTGGATGGAGGCACTGGTGCTCAGGGAGGAGCAGGGACCCTGCATGCTGCCGTGCGACTCCCACCCCACGAGGGCTTCCATCAGACCCCAGAGGCTCCAGGAGCAGCCCAGACCTACCTGGGGGAAGCGGGCTGCCGTCATGTTCGCCACAACCTGCCGGGTGATGTCGGTGGAGGAGTAGCCCCAGCGGCAGAGGTGGAAGCCCAGGCCCCAGTACGGGGGCATGAAGGGGAACCCTGCAAGCCGGAGGGTGGGTGCTGGCAGGGATGGCCCAGCCTTGTGCCACCCCATAGCCCCACTCTGCCACACCAGCTCTGCCACGCTGCTCACAGCATCCCAGCAAAGCCATCCCAGCAAAGCCATCCCAGCAAAACCATCCCAGCAAAGCCATCCCAGCAAAGCCATCCCAGCAAAGCCATCCCAGCAAAACCATCCCAGCAAAGCCATCCCAGCAAAGCCATCCCAGCAAAACGATCCCAGCAAAACCATCCCAGCAAAACCATCCCAGCAAAACCATCCCAGCAAAACCATCCCAGCAAAGCCATCCCAGCAGAGCCATCCCAGCAAAACCATCCCAGCAAAACCATCCCAGCAAAGCCATCCCAGCAAAACCATCCCAGCAAAACCATCCCAGCAAAGCCATCCCAGCAAAACCACCCCAGCAGAGCCATCCCAGCAGAGCCATCCCAGCAGAGCCATCCCGGGAGCACCCGTGGCTCAGCCATACCAACGACATCCAGGTACTGCCGCACCACACTCTTGGGGTCAGGGCCCAGGAAGATGTAGAAGTCCAGGATTCCACCCGTCGTGCGCCAGGTCAGGGCCGGGCTGGGCTGCAGGAGCACATCTGGGGAAGCACAAGTGGCAAGGGAAGAAGTTGAGGATGGGGACAGGGCCAAGCCTGTGCCCGGTGCCTCCACGGGACTCACCCATTGCATTGCTGTTCAGGAGAAAGACACCGTGGGCTGAACCATCATCCTCCATCACCAGGTAGAAAGGGTGGGAGCCATAGAGGTTGACATGGGGCTGGAGCAGAGCATGGTGTGGTGCCAGTGAGGCTCTGCTGGAGACCCCCACACCCACCTGTCTGCCCCTCGCCTCTGGTCAGGAGCACTGGCTTCAGGTGCAAGCCCAGGGCGTGTGGCCCCAAATGCTGTCAAAATCAGCAGAGCTCTGCCCTGAGCCAGAGCCCTGGAAACAGCTCCTGAGCAGCACAGAGCTGTGGGGGGACAAACCTTGGACTGGGGACCATGGACTCGCCTGGTGCTGAGACCAGGGCCCAGAGCTGAACCAGCACAGACATGTCTCCCCAGCCCCAGACAAGATTTGAGAGGCTGCAGGGCCACCCCTATGAGCACAGATGAGTCTCTCTTTCCCTCAGCCCTGCTCCGTACCGCAGGTGCCATGTCCCGATTCCAGAGGGTGACCCTGGTCCATGCTGTGTCAAGGACCAGTGGTGTCAGGTGCTCCCCCAGCCCCGAAATGAAATGGGAGGGCAGGGAGGTGGAGATCTGTAGGAACTGGTCTGTGAAGAAGAGGGGTGCGACCGTGGTGTTCAGCCTGCAGAGAGAAAGGGAGACTCGGGCAGACAGCCCAGAGGGAGGCACTAAGCTGGGGCCACCAGTGCTGGGGAGGGACAGGGATACTCATCACCATGTGAAACAAGAACACAACTCGGCAGAGCCTTGGGATTCCTGGTTCTTTTCCCAGCTACCGAACTGCAGAGGGAGTCAGAGGGCGGCCCGCACCGCCGCCGACAGCCACCCCACTGTGCTGTCCCCAGTGTCCCTGCACTCAGCCCGCGCACTGCGGGGCCGTGCGGGTTCCCGCTTCCAGACCGAGCCCCTCGGGAAGCGAGGGGCAGGAGGGCACTCACAGGACTCTCCCGCCGCGCTGCCGGCACACGACGAGGCCGAAGGGGTCCTGGCTGAGCTGCAGCCCGTAGAGCGTGGAGGCGGCTCGGCCGCGCACCCGCGGCGTGGCCAGCGGCACCTCATAGCGCGGCCGGGCCGCGTCCCGGAGCTGCGGGCGGACAGGGGTCAGCAGGGGGACGGCGATGGGGACGGGGGATCCGGGGGGTTCCGGGGGTCCCGGGGCGCACCGTGAAGCGCAGGCGGGTCGGGGTCTCCAGCGCCAGGTCCAGCCGCACGTTGTCCACCGCTCCCGGCAGGAAGGGGGCGGCCACACGGCGCAGCCGGGCGGAGAAGCCGCTCTCGGTGGCCGTCAGGTTCTCGGCCCGGTAGCTGCGGTAGCCGCGGGGGAAGAAGCACCAGGGCGGGCCGGGGCCGATGCCGGGGCCGGGGCTGTAGCAGCAGCCCCGCGCCTCGCAGCCCGCCCGCGACAGGAGCCGCTCGGGGCCACAGTCGAAGCGGGCGCCCGGGGACACCTCGCAGGCGGCAGTGCCGGGGCCCCGCGCCGCGGCCGGGACCAGCAGCGCCAGCAGCGCGGCCGCGACCCCCGGGCCCGGCCCCATGGCCCGGCCTGCGGCTCCGGCCTGCGGCTCCGGCCTGCGGCTCCCGGCCGGCCCGGCGCTCGGCAGCGGGCACGCACCGGCACCGGCACCGGCACCGCGCGGCCGCTTCGCTGCCCCGCAGCCGCCCGGCCCTGCTGCTGCCTGCCCCTGCTGCTGCCGGGGTTGGGCAGGCGCCGGGGCGAGCGCGGGGCCGGGCCACCCCCGCGCCCCGAGAATCGGGGTGCACCGGCCCCCGGGGCGGGGCGGGAGGCGGAGCCCAGGAGCTGCTTGGGGCTGCGAGAGTGCAATGTAAACAGAAACATACCTAAACAATCATAATGGTACAGCTTAAAGAAACATTATACCCTACACCTGCTTATTCTTCTGTATTTATTTATTTACAAAGCCTGGATCCCATGGAAGAATAAAAAAGATGTTACATGTATTTTTTCTCTTTCTGTTAGGCTTTCCCTGACCCAAGCCTGGATCCCAAACAGTGGCTGAGCCACTGCAGAGCCTTTTGGTGCCGGGGCTGTTCCTCCCGGATCTGCTGCACGATGGTGTTAATGGTCTGGAGCCGACCCTGCAGCTTCTCCTGCTGGTTCGTGCAGGCCTCTTCAGCGTGGCACAGCACCCTGTACTTCCCTTCCCTCAGCGCCTGCAGCTGTTTCTGGTGTGCCTGGTAGGCCACAAGCTCCAACAGGTTCTGAGAAAAGCAACAACAGAAGGGGCTGTGACAGCAGGAAAGACACACACAGGAAAGAGCTGCGACATGGGCAGGACTCATGTCAGGTGCTGTGACCACCACATTGGACAAGGGAAGGACAGTGCTGTGAATTCCCCAGCATAACAGCCAAACAGCACCCCAGTCCGGGTCTTGGAGGAGTACAGATGTCACAGAATTCCATAAATCAGACAAATTCCCACACACATAATGCAACCCTTGCCATGACAGGGTTTCAATAAATCAAGTTGGCTCTTGTTGAACGCTCAAAATGTGCTCAGTTAACATGTTGCTAAAATGCCACACTGAGCACACCCAGTTCAGGATGGTGCTGTAAGGAAGTGGATGTCCTCACCCATCGTTTCTCATTCTGAAGACTTTCCATGTCCAAGCTGAGGTTGTCAGTCTCAGCCTTTAGTCTGGACAATTCCTGCTCCTTTTCCGAAAAGGTGGCATTGAGGGTCTCTTGGTTGTCCTCCAGCTCCTGGATGGTTTGGTTGCATTCACAAATGTTCTAGTAAATGGAAGAGAAGGAAATGGCAGATTTCAGTTCTTTAGTTCAGCTGCATTCCTGACCATCCTCCCAGAACTTGCTTTTGGGGGATTTTCAATGAATGAATTTCCAAAGCCTGCCCCTGTACCAGCACAGGGTCTGTGCTCCCTGCTGCTCACCACAAGGCCAACCCCAGCTGTGTGAGCTCCTGCAGCCTCACTTTCCTTGCTCACCTCCTGGGTTTCCCTGAGCTTCCTCTTCAGCTCCTGATTCCTGGTTTGGGAGTCGCTCTTGGGGATGTGTTTCTTATCTACTTTGCTCTGAGCCTCTGCCCGAGTCGTTATCGTCTCTCTTTGAGAAACACACGTCTCCATTGCCCGAACCAACATCTCCTGCTGCTTCAGCAGCTGCCCATAGCGCACCTGCCATTTGCCAAGACACAAACCAGCCACAAAATACCAAATGTTTACCAGTAGCACCAAGGGAAGCTGTCTGGGTGGCACATCCCACCAGCACAAACCAGATACATTGTGACATTAGTGCCAGCAAACCAGATTTGGTCCAAATCCAAACCTGGTTTGCTGTGTGTAGCTCCGGAAGGCAGAGGCCAGGATTATCAATTTATCTACACTAATATTCAAAATGTTAGTCTGAACCTCATTAGCAAGAGCAGAAGCAGAAAAGGAGAAGCATCCTGAGAATGAAGGGGACGAGATGCTCTGCCCAGAGAGGGAACACTTCCCTAAACCAGTGATTAAGGTGATGCAATATTTAGTAATCAACATTTCTTTGCTTTTAAACCAGGGTCACAGAATCACGTGGTTGACATACTGCAATTTAAATAGATTTCTTGGGAGTATCCAGACTCTGCTGAGCCTGGCACAGGGAATGCAGGATGTGTGGGATGCTGGATGTGTTCAGTTCAGTTCAGCTGTGGGGGTTAACAGTCCTGCCCTGGACTCTGAAGATGCCACTTCTCCAGCCTGTTTCTCATCTCCTGCCTCATGTTTCAGCCACTTCAAGGCTGAGTACACTGTGTGGCTTTCCCTCCTCAGCCCTCTTTCCCAGAGCCTTACTTGCATCCTACGAATCTCCGTTTTCATGTCATGGATTTCGCCGTGTTCTAACAAAGAATCTGTTGCTTCCCGCATCTCTTTTGCCAGTTGGATCTTTTTCTCCCACAGCAGGATCTGATGCCTTCAGAGAAGAAAGAGGAAGGGAAAGAGAAAGCTAGACCCCCATTAACTGCCCAGTTCAGCACACTTGCTCTGAGTCACTGGCAGAGTCTACCCATATGGATCTTGGCAACATCCAGCTCACACATGCTGGAACTGCTACAGCCAACATCCTCCCAGCTCCTGCTGGTTCCAGAGACTGCTGAAACACCTTGCAGTTTCTGGATTTCTAACATTAATTAAAGTCCTATCCCTTTCTCAAGGAAGGGCACAATCACATTTGTCAGTGCCAGGTTTGGTGACTGGAGAAGAACGGAACATGGACACAGACACACAGGACTGTGGCACTTTCTGGTACCTACTCTGCTTCTACCAGGCTGTTCAGGAGCCTTTCCTTCTCCTCAATCAGTTGACTGTGCCTCTCCTGCATCTCCACAGATTCTTTTTCTGCTTCCTGGATTTGGAAAGAACAAAACAACGTTGTCAGGCTGAGAAGGTTTTCCAGAATCACTGTTTGCCTCTGATCTGCATGGGAGGCTGAGACCTGGGAATGAGGTGCCAGGCCTCAGTACCTTGAGAGACTGCACAAACTCATTCTCTGTGACGATTTTGCCATTTTGAAGGTCCTCAAAGCTGCTGTTGTTCTTCTTGATTAACACATTCAACTTTATCAAGTCGTTTGACATGTTCTTTATGTGCCGTTCCACGTCCTTCTGTTCTTTTATTTCCTGCTGAATTTCATCTGTGGGTGAACAGAAAAAAGTCTTAGAATTCCCCTGAGCACTGGGTTGAACACAGACAAGGTGTGGCAAACTGCTATCAGAGCTGGCAACACCTCAGGCAGAGCCACCTGTATCCCACGTGTTCAGCTAAAACGTTTTTTCCACAAGCTCAAAAACCAAAAAAAGTTTTGAAGGAGACTCCTGTGGAAAAAAGTTTGGTTTGGCCAAGGAAAGTGCTGTCATTGCTGGGGGCATTTACCTACCCACTACTTGCAAACTTTATTAACAAGTGTAACAGGTGACATTGTCACTGTCAGGACAGCAGGACCAATCCTTATATGAATAATGATATGCAATCAGCAGGAGAGCCTGGGCTGTTGGTATTCCTCACACACATCCAGGAGCACTCCTTGGGGCAGGTTCAACTTTTCCCATCTGTAACCCCCCAGTCCCTTTTCCCTCCCTTCACAGATGAACACCTTAAGGAAGAGGCAGAACTCACTCACTTTCCATGCGCACTTTCCTCTGCTGCATGATGATGATCTGTTTCTGTAACGTATCCAGTGAGGTTACTTGCTCCTCCCGCTCCCGTGTCAGCTTGACCAGCTCCTTCTGCTCATTGAGCCAGTACTTCTGCAACGTCATCACCTCGGAACTGCATTCTTCTATCTCCTTGGTCAGCTGGTTGATCTCAATTTCCAGTGGTCCCAGTTCTTTCCCCTGTACAAGGGCAAAGTTTGGGATAAATCAGGCAGAAGCTGTTGGAGTTGTTTACCGCATCTGGACATTCCAAAGTTTGCAGAGGATGTGCCACAGGATCCATTTCCACATGGGTATCCATAAGGTCTTACACTGGCAGGGACAGACCTGGGAATCATCCTAATGGGGCCAACCATCAAACGACTAAAATCTCTCTGCCTGCCCCACTCACCCCTCCTCAGTGTTTGCAGATTTTCCAACAAGATCCTGTTTACTCATTGATGCCATTTGACATTTTTATCAGACAAGTCCCTGCAGGGATCTGTGCCAGGCACACCCTTATTTCACAATTCCCCTCACTGCATTAAGAACTGTCTGATAAACATAAACACCTGCATTAACCAATGCAGCTTTTAAATCACAATGCTGATGCCTAAAAGTTTGAACTACCCAACACTTAACACAGTTACATTGATCAGGGAAATCTGTGGTCACCACAAAGAATAAAATCAAAACTGGGACTGAAACATAAAAGTACCTACCCCCTGCTGAGCAAGAAGCATCTCCAGCTTCTTGTTGTACAGGCAGATGACTCCTCCCTTCTTCTCAGCCAGGAGCCTGGACTTTGCAATCTCATTTTCCTGGCAGGCGATCAGTTCATTCATATTTTTTATTTCTTTGTCCACCTCACAGAGTGCTTTTTGGTGAACTGTCAGCCTGCAGCTGGTATTAGTTGCATTCAGAATAATCTGGGCCACGTCGTTCTCAATCTTGTAAAAATGCAGCTCCTGGGAATACCAAGAGAGAAAACACATCACTGTTCCCAAGAGTCTCTCGTTGAGTTGAAATGCCACTTGTCCCAGCACAGGAGTTGGGGATTGAGATTCTACTCCCAGATCTGTCCTACAAGCCATAAGCTACTTACCCTCTGTGTACCTTTGCTTCTCCATCAATTGGCAGGTAATACAAAATTTACCTCTGCCATACAGCTGCAGAAAAGCATTAAGGAGCCTAAACATTCCAAAAACGTTCAAGAGACCTCACTCATCCCTTCTGCAATGACCCCCTGCCCTCGTGTCTCTATTTACCTGCTGTCAGTACCAGGATATCGCTGCACTGTTCCTTCTCCACCATGCCTGGCACATCACCCCTCACCTAAGGACCACCACAGGACTTAGTGTGACAAGTGCTAGGCTGAGTTTTCTAATCTTTCTAAGTGATCCAGTTATACACTCCCAGAGACAGCAACTTATCATGGATTAAACAGCTGTGGGTCAGGTTGAACTGTTCCTTGGACTGTTCCTCAGAACTGAGAGCTGCCTGCATCCCATTCCATGATGATTTATAAAAACAAAAATTAGTTAAAATTAGACTACAGAAGTACCACATGCCCATTGTTTTTCTCCAGTACATAAGAAATGCTAGTACTTTATAGTAAAGTATTCATCATTCTGCCCCATTTATGTAAAGAACAGTGTGGTTTGTGTCAGGCCTTTTTTTGCCAAACTCTCTCCATACACCACAATCCTGCAATAAGATCACAGGGAGAACCAGATTGCAGAGGCAAACTCAGCAGAGCTTCAATGCAGACCTGAAACCAGAACAAAGTCACTGACAAACCCTGCTGGGACCCACTGCTTCAGTGGTTCCTTCCCTGCCCTCCCAAGGGGGGATGCCATACCAGGTTGGTTTTTCTGTTCCGAAGTTTTTCAGCCAGCTGGGAGAAGTGCTTTGCAGCTTTGCTGGATATCATCTGGTCCTGAAGTTTTGCCATGATTTCACTCTCTAGCTGCTCTTTGGCATTAGTTCCCTTCTCTATACCCTTCCTGATGGACAGCAACTCATTCAGGTGAGCAGCTTGGTCCTAAAAGGTGGGAAGACAGAGACAGGATCACTACAACTGCCTGAGGAAGGGGATTCAAGTATTCAAAAGGATTCATCTTCCATGCTCTTTCCTCACCATCTTGGTCCTGCTGAGGGCCTGCTCTGTCTCATGGAGTACACGAGTGTAGGTGCCAGTTTCAACCTGCAGGGCCTCCTGCTCCAGCAGGCACTTAGCAATCAGTTTCCTTGTCACATTGGCATCATTCTGGGACCGGTTCAGGAGGGCGACGAGGTTCTCATTCTTCTCCTCCTCTTTCCTGATGGACTTCCCACAGCCATGGATGTCCCCTTCTAGGGACTTGAGGTCACGTCTGTAGTTGCTGGAAGGCCAAAGAGGATGGAAAATCATCACAGGGATTGGTGCTGAACAGCCACCCACAGATTCCTCTTTTCAAACACGTTATTGCAGCAACAACTGCCCAAGAAGGAAGATTTTTGTAAGGGCTCAGCTGGCTGTGACAGTGCAGAGTCAGCAGGAGATGGATGGATACATTAAGATTTAAAAGTAAATGTGTGTAGGAAAATTGATTCCTTCTTTCAGTACTGTCCCACCCCCCATCCTATGAGGATGTGACCATACAAAAGCAGATTGTTTGTTCTCAGAGAATCAGTCAAGCTTTAAGGCTCCAGAGCAAATAAACACTTCCTCTGGCATCAACAGGGAGGTTTTCCTGCGCATTTCCAAAGGTCTCACCAAACCCTGATAGTGAGAGATAAATCCTTCCTGACATCCAGCTCTTTGGAGTAAGAGATGTTATAAAGGTGAGGGAACTCTTTTAAAGGAATAAAATATGAATATAAAAACTTTAAGCAGCTTTAAGAACCCCCCACATTCCGAGGAAGAGATGTGGTTAGGATAAAGGAAACAGAAACAAAGAACTGTGCTCTTTATCCTTTTAGAGCAGGAAATTTGCTCTGCTTGACATGCCCTGCCCACACAGTGTCTCCACCCAACAGGAGACACACTGGATTCCCCTTCTAGAATCCCTCCTGCCCAAATTATCTGAGGTGTCCCCAGGGCCTGTTTTCAGACCATACCTCAGCAGCTCCTGAGTGACAACATAGGCCTCGTCCCTCTGCTTCATCCCAGCCAAGCTGCTGTTCCAGTGCTCCATCAACCTCTTTTTCTCCATGTTAATAGCCTGGACCTCCAGAGCAGCCTGGGGAACAGAGAGATGGCAGACAGGGTGAATCTACACTGTGCTGAAAAGCCAAATTCATGTTACAGTACTTTTTTTTTCCCTGTTCATAATGTGCTGAGCAGGATCAGCTTCAGCTCCGTGGCTGGTTCATTGCCTCAGCAGCCCACAGAGCTCAGGTCTGCAAGAAAAGCTGCTGAGAAAGGCAGGAGGAAGTGATTTACAGGCACTTCTTAAGGACAAAGGAAAAGAAAAAAAAGTCTTCATTCTTCCAAACAGGAACAAACTGTGAAACTCTGTCCCACATTGTGCACACCACGTGAGCATGGGCCAAAGGGGTCAGCCCTGCCAGAGGGAAATATTAACCACAAGGGAAAAGTTCCCTCCTACCTCACTGACTGCCTGCCGGGTCACTTTTGTGTCCTCTGCCTGGGCCACAAGCTGAGCTTCAAACAGCGCAATTTGTTCCTGGAGCTCGTAGACTCTTCTTGTTAACTGGTCTAGGAGAAGGTCCTACAGAGTCAGCCAAACAGTCCAGGGTGAGTCATGGAATCTCAGTCTAAATCAACTGTATCCTGTAAGAATAATATCAGCTAAAAAAAGGAATTAAAACTGACAACTGGATTAGATTGGAATCCTACTGAAACTTTCCCATTCATACACAAATGGCTCATGACTGCAGCAGGGACGACTTGCAAGAGAATGAAACCTTTGCTGACTGTTTATTATTCCAGTTGCAGCAGTAAATGGATAGTTCTGAAGCCACATTCCCTCCTGTTGGCATGGATTACACTGGCCCACCTCTCCAGCTACTGGGAATCTTAATAATATATATTTGAAATCCTTTGTTAAAACCCTCCTAAATCCACTGTATTTCAACAGTTTGCATGGAATTCTGCATTAGCAATACCCGTGGATTGTGTCCTGGAAGGCAGCAGAGGGAGCTCCAGCACCGGCTGGCTCTGCTCATTCCCAAAGTTCACTTTCTATTATGAAATTCACTGTGATTCAGAATAATTCCCGAGACCTGAACACAAGATCTTTCTTCATTAAATATCTTCCTTCCCCCACACCCCCTTTCCTTGAGTGAAGAGTGATTTACTGTCCTAGGGCTTGCAAAACGCTCTGGGCAGTGCATGTTGCTGTCTGGAGCAACGCAGGCACTGCTTCTTCTCCTTTTGAAAAAGCCTCTGGATTTATTTTTTTTTTCCAATTATTTGAGAAAAATAGCTCGGGGCATCTTCCATGATTCAGTCACTCCAGCCTTTCTTCTGACAACGCAGCACATCCTCCAATACTCACTGCTGTCACCTGCATTTATTTATTTCAAAGACAGTTTTACTCAGTACCTGTTTTTTCTTTTCCACCTCAGCCTGGATCCTCTCTGCCTCAGCCCTCTTTGCCGACTGTTTCATCAGTAAAAGCCTGTGATGCATGTCCTGGTCCATGTTCTGCACGTAGAAGAGCTGCAAGGCCAGGTTTTCAATCTCGGTCTGCATTGCAGAAACTGAGGGACAGGGGACAAAATAGTTACAGAGAAGTTTGTTTGTGGGATATACCTTAAACAGACGTAAAAGGGAAAGAAATACAGAAGCTCCCAAAGCAAAACCTCTCACATGCCAGCTTAAATCAGCCCTCCCCAACATAAAAGCTGACATCAGCTTCGGAGTATGGCTCCACAAGCAAAGCTAAAGATCCTGGCAAGCAATTCCTGGATTCCCAGCACAAAGAATTACAGGAATATCTGTGAAACTTTTCAATGAGTGCATGATTCCTGATTAATTAATTTACCGTATTTTTCAATCCAGTGTTTGACTTAAATTCAAATTAATTTCCACACCCAACCCTAGAATTGGGAAACACTGCCAGGACTGCCTCAGTCACCTTTCTTGCGTTCATCATCTGTGTTGTGACATATTTCCTTGTGAGCATCCCTGAGGCCCTCCAGTTCCTCCTCCAGCTGCTGTCGTGCTGCAGCCGCCTGGGAATAGCGCTCATGGCTCTTCTCCAGTTCTGCCTCCAGCTGCCCCAGCTGCTGCTGGGCTCCATAAAGGACCACCCCGAGCTCTTCCCTCTGCTCTTTGCTGGTCTTCATTGCTGTCCTCTGCAGACACAAGAGGGAAGGAACTGTCTCCCAGCAGCTTGGATGGGAGGGGCCGTGGGAAGGCAAAGGAGAGGCCATGTACCAGTTCCTGGAGGTCTAGGTTCACTTGCTCTATCTGCTTAGTAAGGTAATTCTTCAGGGCAGCCTGGAATCTTGTCATCAGAGGCTGTAAAGAAGGATGGCATAAATAAACTTTAATATACTTGTGTAAATAGATTATGAAGAAGCCTCACTGCTACTCCCCCCACCCAATAAAACATCTTATTTCTGCCACAGACACCTGTGTTCTCATTTTAGCTACACTCTCTGTAGCGAGTGAGAGATGGTACACAGTGGGTATTTGCTGGTGCCAAAAAGTGAGTATATTTGAAAGTCAGAAACATGCCAGGAGAGCTACATCTGAGAACCCACCCGATCCCTCTTGCTGCAAGGACTTCTCTTTCAGGGGCACTGAAGGGATCCCATTTACCCACTGCATTGCTCACTTCTGAACCTTCAGCTCTGGGGTTAGGATTGAGTGACACAGTCAGCAGTTAATACTTTGGCAAAACTGGTTTTCACATGTGAAGTTGAACAGCTGAGCCACTGCTTACAGCTCACCTCACATGTTTTAGAGAAACACAAACACCAAGTCTGAAAAGAACAAGATTAGAAGAGTTCTCACATGTTCTGGATCTAAGATGACCAGTTCTGCTTCTTCTGCTGTTTTCCCCCTACTTTTTCTTATCTCATGTTCCTCAGCTCCATGCTGCTGGAATCTCTTTCCCCATCTTTGGGTGCCATGATCACCTGGGAGCTCAAAGGTTGGCTTTGCATGGTGAGAACTGGGTCGTCCTTTACTCCCTGGCCCCCAGCCCACCAAAAAAAGGAAAGAGATAAAGGAATCAGATTAGATTTCATAGTATTGTGTCTCCAGTTGGATTAACAATGACCAGAAAGGGAGAAAACCAGAGGCTATGCTTGAGAGATGGTCTCAAATGCTGTTCTGTTGCAAAGGCACTGGGGGTACCTGGCTTTGTGCTGGTGTCTGGCTCCACTGCAGGTGTTCCTGAGGGAACGGGAGGGGCTTCTCTGCCTGGAACTGGCTGCTCCATGCCACCCAGTACAGGATAAGTGTCACATTCTGTGTTATCTGGGAAAGTCTCAGACATTTCTTCCTGAAACATAAAATCCATCACTTTTTCCATCTAATTCTATTTATCCCTAAACATCTGTTCCTTTTTGTCAGCCTAAGACATGAAAAGTGCAGAAAAAGGATCAACGGGGGGCCTGTTCTTAAGCCAGCACAGAAACACTGGCAAAGCTGTGCCCCCCGGTTTAAAAAGCACTTTGCACACACCACAGAGCACAACAACTGAACCCCCGGTTCTGACAGACCTGTTGTACATGTGCATGACCCCTTTGGCTTCTCTTTGTTCCAATTCTGGTTGGATTTGTGTTTGCAGCAATGAAACTGTGCCAGGAGAATGTGCACCTAAAAACATTGCTCAGACATTCTGTGAGCTGCAGGGTCATGGAATGGTTTGGGAGGGATCCTACAGCTAATGCCATTCCACCCCCTGCCATGAACAGGGACACCTTCCACTAGACCAGGTTGCTCCAAAAGTTTTAAGGGCTTTTTTGCTTTATATGAGGGCAGGGCTGGAATAATCACTTGCTTTACTTCTTGCTATTGAAGCTGCTCGCAGGAAGGTGCCGCTCTGTAAGGGCTGTGTGGGAATGAGCTGCTCTGTCAATGTTCCAAAGGGAATCACCTCCAGTGACGGCGCTCTGCTCTCATCCCGCTCCGCGGAGCCCAATTCCCCCGCAGCCGCCTCTGCCGCGGCACCGCGGGGCTCCTCCATGGCGCCGGGGCTGCGCTGGGCCTGCAACCGGAGCGAGGGTGAGCGCCGGGCCCGGGACCGCCCCCGCCCGGCTGGGCCCGGGACACGGACCGGGGCAGCCGGGAGGTACCGGGCCGCGGGACGGGATGGGGACACCGGGGTGGAGGTACCGGGCGGGAGGTACCGGGACGTGCCGGACGGTACCGGACCAGCAGTGGTGGGGCCGGGCAGTCCCGGGCATTGGAACCCGGATCGGGCGGCACCGGATCGTGATGGAGGGGACAGAACCGGGACGGGAGGGGAAGGGAAGGGACGGGCGGTACTGGGATGGGATGGGATGGGGTGGGACGGGACGGGACGGGACGGGACGGGACGGGACGGGACAGGCCGTTCCGGGCTCGGTGGAGCCCCGGGCGAGCAGTGCCGGGCCCGGCCCGGCCCCGACTCACCGGCGGCGGCTCCGCCATGTTGCCGTTACCAGGCGACGCATCAACACCCGCTCACGTGACCGCCCGGGCCGCACCACCGAGGCCCGCGGGGGGGGCGGGGGGGCTCGGGCCGCACCATCCCCGGCGCGCGGGGGGTTTCGGGCCACGCTCCGTCCCCCGCCAGCCCCGGTTCCGCCCGCGGGTTCCGGACCGGCACCGGGCGGGTCCCGCTGTGCCTTCCCGGGCCGGCCAGCCCCGGGCCGGCCGGGCGGGCGGGGCCGCCGGGCGGGCACAGCCCCGCGGGCCGGGCGGAGCGGGCGGGCGGTGGCAGCGGCCCCGCGCAGGGCCGGGAGCGGCGGCGGCGGCTCCGAGCCCACCCCGGGCAGCGTCGGGAGCTTCCCCGGGCTCGTCTGTGCCGGTAAAGCGGGGCCGGGCCGGGGCTGGGGGCGGCGGGAGTGGGGGGCTGGGTGATCCTGTAGCGCTGCCCCGGGACCCCCGGGCCCGGCACCGGGATCCTGCCGGCACCTGGGCAGCTCCGTGTTTGATCCCGCTCTTTGTCCGCCCTTCCCACGCCGGAGCCCCGCGGAGGGCGGCGGGAGCGGGCGGGTGCGCCGGGAGGACGGGATGCCACCCGGGAACCGGGATGCTGCCCGGGGACCGAGATGCTGCCCGGGGGTCGGGATGCTCCGAGAGGACGGGATGCTCCGGGAGCAAGGGATGCTCCGGGAGGACGGGATGCTGCCCGGGGGTCGGGATGTCGCTGGGGGCGCTGGTGGAAGTCTAAATAGTTCTTAAACTTTCTCTTCTGTTATTTCGGTGCGGCTCCATGTAGCTTGGGGTATTTCAATGTTTTCTTTCCTTTCGGGGAGCTAGTCTTCTCCCAGATGACCCCAATATCTACCTGAGCTCTGTTACCTGCGGAGAAGGTGGGTGGAGGATCGTTGGCAGTGGTTTGCTGAGTGGCCTTGGGATGCTGCAGGCAGGAGTTGTGGGGTGGTGTACTGCTCACTGTGCTGCTGACACTCCGTAAAATAACTCTGCTGCTTCCCCTGGGAGATTTGTCTTTTCGGATCTCAGACTGGGAGTTTGTCTTGCAGAGGTGTTTTGTTCTTAGTTGCCACTCGGAACAGGAAGAAAAATGAAACTTCTTTCAAGAGAAAAGAGTAGAAATGTGAAGGCTGGGACAGCTCAGGGGCTTGCTGGTGCTTTTGTGGAAGCCTCCTATGAGTTTGTAAGACTTCATTCATGTCCTGGTGATAACTGGACAGTTTCCGAAAGCTGCTTTTCTGTGTTGGATTTGGAGAATATCTGGATTTGTTCTGGCTGTGTGGGGAGTGTGAGGCTGGAGATCCGGGAAGGGGCACAGCCGTGCCTGTGTCCGGGGAAAGGGGCTGTTGCAGAGTGTCCAAGTGGCAGAGGTAATGTATGATCTGATGTCTGTCGTCTTGGGAAGAGTTTGCAATCAGCTCATCCATTCAGCTGTGATCCAGGCTCTGGGGATTTGAGCTGCTGATGTTTAGGGATCAAGTCCTGAGAGTGTTATCAGGACACAGCAACAGGATGTTGGAAATAAAAAGTCATAAAAGCGTTTCCTGTGGCCCGAGCAGTGCAGATAAGTGACATGAAATGCTGGTAAATCAGGGATGGAGGGACATGTGGCGCACAGGGTGTCTCAGTGACAGCATGTACCGTGAGTGAGTTCGGTGCTGGGGGTGGGTGAGTGTTTAGTTTGCTTTTTGTTTGCTTTTTATTTGCTTTTTGTTTGCTTTTTGTTTGCTTTCTGATGCCTGAGCAGGTGTGGCTGGGAGCAGCCAGCCCTGACATAGCATTCCCTTTCCCTTTTTATCTCCTGAGTCACAACCTTGCCGGATTCAGTCTGCTGCCCCTTTTTTGCCTGCTCCACTGAGATGCATCTGAGCAAAACTGGTCCTGCTGAAGCAGCTGCAGTTGGAGTTGTGGGGATTTTGGCTGTTCCTTTCCCTTTGCTCTGTGCTCCGTGAGCCACTGCTGCTCCAGCAGGGCAGCAATGAAAGACTTTTTGGTGACCTACATAATTCTCCCCATGAGATGGGATGACTTCAGAGTGGCTCCCTATGGTAAACGTTTTTTCCTTGATTTGGCTGGATCCTCTTAACAGGATCAGGAGGAGTTTGGAAAGCTTTTCTCTTTTTTATTCCCTAATGTCAAGGTATTGTAATACAAAGGGAAGGTCGTACAAGGGCTCTCATGTGCCTGTAGAGGAGTAGAGATCAAGCGAGTGACCAACTGAGAGTGGCACAGCAAATCCACTCAGAGGACTGGGAGGAAGCTGCGAGTCCTGACTCCAGGCTGTCATACTCCGGTCACTTTGTGCTTGAGAGTTCCAAACCTGGCATTTGCAAATCCCAAGAGGGAAAAGAGGCAGGAATTTGTGCAGTGTTTGAGCCCCACCACCACAACAACTGTGCACTCCTTAAATATGTAAAACTAAATTCAAGTTATTAAGGGCAAGAAAGAAAACGAGCCCATTGCGTTTTTCTTACCCAATAGCATTTCGTGCCTAAATGTGGTGCTGCTGTTTGACAGCTCGTGTTTCTCCGCCGTGCCCAGACACGCTGCAGGTCTCACATTTCACTTCCAGAGCCCTGCAGCTCAGCTTATGTTGCTTGTAAAGCTCTGAAAGTCTTGCCCAGCAAATGTGCCCATGGAGGGCTCAGCAGTGGGAGCTGTGGGCTGCAGCTGCCCCGGGCTGCCGGCCTTGCTCTGGGCTGAGCTGCTTTGGGAGAGGAGCTGGGGTGCCCCCAGTGCTCCCAGTGCCCCCAGTGCCAGCTGGGCCCAGAGATGTGCTGGGTGTGTCAGCACGTGCCGGAGCCAGCGAGGCCCTCCCGGGCCAGGATACAGGAATCTCGTGCAACCGGAGGCAGCAGCATTTGGTCCAGCAGCAGGTGCCAAGTGAGGTGTGATCTGCCAAGGCAAACAGGATCCTGTTGATGGGCTCCTGAGGAGGGGAAGGGCATTGCTGCGGGAGGCGAGCAGCCGGTGCCGTTCTGGATGCTGCTGGCTGGAACTGGTCAGGCTCTGGGGAAGAGGCTCCGGCGGTGATTTCGGGAATTGGCTCCCCAGCACTTTCTCACTCATGAAGCTGAGAAGTGCTGGCACCGACTGGGAGAGCAGCCAGGGCTGTGTGAACAGACACAGGAGCTGGAGTGAAGATTTTTAGTGGCAACAGTTGATGTGTGGGAGAAGAAAATGTGTGTGTGCTTAATAAATATTGGCACTCAGCAAGAGCTTATCAGCTAACTCAGTGCTTCAGCTTCTGGAGAGCTGAGCTGGCTCTGCCACACCAAGAAGAATCCCTTCAGATCAGTGGATAAATACAAAATTCATGTGAAAAAGGGGGGTTTTGAATGGTGCTGATTTACTGCTGCCTGAGCTGTGGGATAGTTCCTGGTGCCTTCCCAAGCTCACACAAGAGGCAGCATCAGTTCCTGCCTCTCCCCACAGCCCCGGCCCCATGGATTGCATGTGCAGACATTGTCCCACACAGAAAAGGGCTGAGAATAGAGCAAACCCTGCAGACTTGGTCTCTTTGTTATTGGCTGGTTTGTGTTGTATAAACTTCCATCTTTTAGGAAGGAGAGGCACATTCCTAAGCTGACTTTCAGAGACCTTTGGAATTGCACCAGTAGACTAGATTACCTTCAGAGGTCCAGTCCATCATTTGGTCCTCACTGGGACCAACTGTGTATCTATTTCTGCAGCCTTTGAAACCCCAGCGATGGAAATGGCCCCTCGAGGTTCCCTGTTCTGGTGCACCATTGTCCCAGCTACTAGAATGACAAAACCAGATATTCCTTGTCACAGTTCAGCTGCCTTACAACTTCTGTCCTTCATCTATAGCTCTTCCTTTCTTTGGCAGTGACAGTTCCCATGTGTGAAGACTTTTAATATATATCCCTCGCTTTTATCTTCCCTTGGCAATCTCTTTCCATGGCCCAGATAACTCTTGTCACCCTCCCTGAAACTGTCCTGTGACTTGCATCTGTTTTTCTTTAATCCTGCAACCAAAGCTACACAGAATTCCCTGACCTGTGAGAACAGTCAAAGGATTGAGTTTCCTGGTGATATTTATATATCCCAGTGTGTCTGGCTACTGTCTGCAGCACTGCAGTGGTCTCTGATTTCTGACGTGCAGCTCTTCTGCAAGACAAGTCCAGCAGACTGAATTTCTGAGCTGGCAGGGCATCATATTCCAAACCTTTTGGGGTTTTTTTTGGTTCCTCTTCCCAGCCCTGTATGTACCTGCAGCGCCGTCCACCTGCACATGCAGGCAGTGCTGAACAACAGGTGTTCTGCAGGATCAAAGCAAGATTTCCCTTTAAATTCCTCTGGCTTTCCAGGGAGCAGCTTTTGATCTTTACCTGTCGCTTTGTTCTTTCTGTGCCCGGTGAAAGCTCATTAAGTGGTGTCTCTGTTGGCAGACACGTCCTGACCCTTGCCTGCCTTCCTGGGAGCGCCCAGAGAGCTGCAGCAGGACATCACACGAGCTCTTGTTTCACATGTGCCTCTCCAGCTCCCGTCCCTGTGTTTCCTGGGGAAGCACTCCCTGGCAAGCAGCAGCAGCCAGCTGGTGTCACCTTCCGCCTGTGCATCTGCAGGTTTTTAGGGTTCTGAGGAAATTGCTGACATGGATGAAAGTCTGTGCTGCTGTAGCCAATATTGTGTTGACAGGTGACCCTGCCCAGGTGTGCTGGAGGCCCAGGTTTCTGGCCAGGACACTCCACATCACTGCCCCTGATTCCCCTGACCCTGTTTGGAAACAGCATGTTGTAACTCAGAGTGGGGAAGGAGAAGTTGCAGCAGAATTTACTGTCTGCTCTTGCAGGGTGCAATGAGAGGAAAGGTGATGTGCTCCTTAAATGTGGTTGAGGCAAATGACTTTCTGCCAGGTGTAATCCAGAGCCTGAAACTGGATTTTGGCAATGTGGACAAGAATGAGCATAGGGCTCAGTTGGTTTTTGTTTTTTGGGGCTGAGATGTGAGTATACATGTTGTGTCTGGTGTTAAAAGGAGACAGGACTGTGCAGGACTTGCAAAGTAATTCTCTTACCTTGAACACTTGCTGGTACAGAGCAGGGTTGAGGCTTCTCTGTCAAGTTCCAGCAAAGGCTGAAACGCAGAAAGCACCTCTGCTGTGATTTGGGCTGACAAATGTGGTGATTGCCAGTTAAACCAATAATTTGTCCTTTACTGAAGGCTCTATCAACAGCTTGGCAGCCTCATTTGCAGTCTTCTGCGTGTACCAATCTGTCAGAAGCAGGACAGCTATTTTCCTTCACTGCAGCCCTCGCTCTGCCCTTTGGGAAATGCCCATTTCTCTTTGCCCTTTCTGCCTTCTCCCCTCCTTGGCTGCCTGGATTTGGCATCAAAACCAGGTTAAGGAGACTGGAGCTGTTCAGTATCAGACAGTGCTTGCTTTAGGCCCTTAAGTATTTCCTCAGAAGGTGCCCCAGGCCAGGGCCTGTCTGCTTTATTTTCCTCTCTGGCTCTCCCCACTGTGCTCTGCAGCCCAATGTGGGACTGGTCCCCAGGAGCACATCAGGCTGAGCTCTCCCTGTGCTGCACTGGCCCTGGGAGCAGGGCTGTGTGTGGAGTGTGCTGGGTCACACTGGCCTGTTCACAGCAAGCTGGGCCACATAAACACAAAGGGACAAAAGCAGGAGTTCCCTCTCCTCCTGTGCTTTTGGCAGAACAGAAACTGCCCTGGCTCTGGTGCTTCCCAGCTGGGGATGGCAGCAGGAAGCCTGCTCCTCACTGGGGTTGCTTTGTGTGAGACCCTCCAGCTCTTCAACACACCCTGGTCCACCTGCTGAATGCTTTATAGCTTGGGTGACCCCTCTGGGTCCACTGCAGAGCTCCTCATCATCAGTGCCAACAAGCAGCACACCTCATTTGATCACAGAGCTTATTTAGGGGTGAGCTGGGGATCGTGCTCCACAGTTCTGTGAAATTCTGTATGGGTGAAATGTTTGCCTTGAGTTGGTGTGCCACACTCTGTGTCTGGGGTCTGCCCACCCTGGTGAACATGGGGCTTTCAAGCCTTATCTCTGGCAAGGCTCTATTTAACCATCACTGCTCAAAAGAACCCAAGCCAAACCAAAAACAACCTCGCAGAAAAAAATCCCAACCCCGAAAACCTCAAACACACAGAAATGGCAAGCATGGGATGAAGTGGGTTTGATTGATGTTGTGTTTGGAGATGCTGTGGCTGGAGCAGCAGCCCAGTGTTCAATCCCGTGGTCTCAACCATTTCTGTGCTGAAGGAACCTCTGGGATCAGCTCTGGCTCTGTGACATCCCTGGGTCAGTGACACATCGGGCAGCTCCACACGCCGAGCTGTTCCCTCAGTGGGGGATTGCAGTGACCAGCATTGCTGTTCTGCCTCCTCCCCACACTAACAATTAACATGTGGGGTTTTGCTGCCTTCCTGTTTCTTCATTGCAGAGAAAAACATCCCAGGATTCTGTGCTTCAGCACCTTTGCAGCATGAAGGTGATGTTACAGATCCAGAGCATTTGGAGGCTCTTGCTTGAGGTGTGGATTGATGGGAGACTCGTCCTCAGACAGTGGGTGGCACGTGCTGTGCTGTCGTTATTTTGGTTCTCACACTATTTTTTCCCCCTTCTTGGCAGATCTTCTGAATTTGGCTCCTGACTAGAGCTGACAGATGATGGAAACATTTCCCTGGCGATGTCTCTGGGGCGACTCCTCCGTCGAGCCTCTTCAAAAGCGTCCGACCTCCTGACCCTGACTCCCGGCGGCAGTGGCGGTTCCTCCTCCGTGCTCGATGGGGAGATCATCTACTCCAAGAACAATGTCTGTGTCCACCCCCCAGAGCTGCTGCAGGGCATCGGGGAGCACCATCCAGGTAATGGGGTGTTGCAGACACTGCCCACCCTCTCTTTTTCTCTCCCCTGGGTGTTGTTTCTATCAAATTCTACATCTTGGGCTCTAAGAAATGAAGAGGTGCCAGTGGGGGACAGGGCAAGGCAGTTTTGTGGAAAACTGAGGAAAGCCATCCACAAGCTGATCCATCAGCTCTTCTTTTAGTAGAAAGATTAGTGATATTGCTCCTTTCTCCTCTGGTCCAGCATGGATTTACCTGATTTACTAAGTCCTTTAGCACAGTCCGAAGTTGTCATTTGAGGACAGTAGCTTCTGTTGCTCATTCACATCCATTAATTGTTCAGGTAATCCAAGCATCCTCTTGTAACTGTCATTGCTGGAGTGACCTCAGCCACCATTGGTAAAGGAAAAAGCAAAAAAGCTTGATTGTGGCTGAATGCTCTGAAGTAAATGAGGATAAATCCTGCTCTGTCCTTTTATTCTCATCTGTTCCTATGTTCTTTCATGTTCTCATCAAAGACCTGTGGCTCTTGGCTTAGCTTCACAAAACAAATTATTCTCTGAACACTGACTTGCTTCCTTTTTTGTGTGGATGACTTCTTTTTCCATTGGCTTCCCATGAAAACTGTAGCCCTTTAGCTACATTAAATATTCTTGAGAAATCAATGCTCATCTGGCGCTTGAAATTGTTTGACAAAGAGACAGTAGAACTTTTTCATGTGGCAACATATTTCACAGTTTACTCTTGATTAGTAAATCTGTCCAGGAAGTCCAAGTATTTGCATGTCATTTCTCTGTTCACTTAGGCTAGAGGGAATTTAAACTGTTCAAAAGCCACATGCAAACTTGAAATGGTTTGCAAATACTTAATAGTGTTGAGCACTCCACATTTCTTTTGTCAGGATTCTGTCCTGGTAAATAAAAGGGTTTGTTTTGCCTTCATGTGGTGGTAGTGAAGTGGGGGGAATCAAGGAATGGTTTGGGTTGAGAGGGACCTTAAAGATCATCTCCTTCCACCCCCCTGCCATGGGCATGGGCACCTTTCACCAGACCAGGTTGGTCAGAGCCCCATCCAGCCCAGCCTTGAGCATTTCCAGGGACGGAGAGATGGGGAAAGGGAAATTTCAGGGTTATGCAGTTCCCTTAGAATGACACTGTGTCTCAGCTGTTGCTCCTGTGCTCTCTCTCAGGCTATTTGTGCTTGTACATGGAGAAGGATGAGCTCCTGGGAACCACGCTGATCCTGGCCTGGGTGCCCAACGCCCGCATCCAGAGGCAGGATGAGGAAGCCCTGCGCTACATCACCCCCGAGAGCTCCCCCGTGCACAAAGCCCCCCGAAAGCGTGGCCGCCACACCCAGGGCTTCGGCATCGGCCGGCCCACGTCCCCCCCGGAGCAGAGAGGGGCAGTGACCCTCAAGGGAGACGAAATCCTCACAGTGTCCCAGCTCGTGAGGGATGGGGTCCCCTCCGTGGAAGGGGAGAAGCTGTCGCAGAGTGGCGCCCGCCGGTCCCCACAGCCTCCCCGCAGCAACTCAGGGACCCTCTCCACAGTCAGCTCCCAGGAGGAGCAGAACAGGTCGGAGGGCACGGAGGAGGGCCTGGACTGCAGGGAGGACGAGGGCTCCTTGGAGCTGTCTGCTGATGATGTGAGCAGGGACAGCACTTTTGACTCTGATTCTGATGCCTTCTCTTCCCCCTTCTGCCTCTCTCCCATCAGTGAAGCCCTGGGGAAAAGCAGCAGTTCTGTGTTCCTGGACAGTGAAAGCAGGTGAGTGCATCTTTTCTCTCGTTTCTGGGTGCTGGGTGCTGAGCTTGGAGATGCTGAAGGAAATTGAGAAACTTCACAGTGTCATTGAGCTCAATGTCCTGTCTTGCTTCAGACTCCTATGGAATTTACAGGAAACTGTCAGGCAGTTCTGCTTCTGCTCAGTGAGCCCTGGACCCAAACATCCAGGGCTGTATATGTTCCTTCAGGTGAACCATCTTGAGCCCTGGAAGCAGCATTGCTAAATTAAATGGGTCCTTTGTTGGCCTAATTGGCTCTGCTGAGGATCTGAGCTTCTTGCTTCTCATGCAGAGCCACATCAAAGGGCCTGGCTCACTTCCTGAGCCGTGGGTACCTCTCCAGGCCCTGCGTTGACATGAAACCTGCGTGTGGGAGCTTGCTTTGCTGCTGTTCAGAACATGGTCCCACTTCAGACAGATAAATATTAATTCTTGCATGTCTAACCTGGGTATTTCAGTCAATGCTTCTCTGTGGCACCTGCAGTGAACTCTACACAGGGAAAGAGGGCGCCTTGGCAAGGGAATAATGAGCAGGAGGACACCTCTACAACTCATTTTTGGCTTTTTGGTTCTGGCTTTCTGGGCCCTGCCCTGTTGGTGTGTTACTCGTTTCCATCTTGGGGGGGATGGATGTGCTGCGTTCTTGAAGCACCATGGGGCTGATTTTCAGGCTACAGCTGAACTTTGAAACTACACCTGAAACGAGGAGAAACAGTTCTCCTTTGTGCATGTCAGCAATGCACAGACTGCACTTAGATTTAACAACTGAAGAGATTTTGCCTCTATTTTACAGTCTAATCTCAAGCCCAGAGAATGCCAGTAAGAACGAGGTTTGTGAGGATGTATTCTAATGGATTCAGTTCTCTCTGGATATTTAAAAACCCTTCAGTGATGTCAGACTTTGTATCAGCTTTGCATTCGAGGTCTGCCCCAGCAGAATGCTGCCTGTTAACTGTGACCCACAGGGTTTGCTGGGCTTGAGCTCTGCAGCACCTGGGCAGTGGGTTGAGTGGTGGCTGTCCCATCCCATCCCATCCCATCCCATCCCATCCCATCCCATCCCATCCCATCCCATCCCATCCCATCCCATCCCATCCCATCCCATCCCATCCCATCCCATCCCATCCCATCCCATCCCATCCCATCCCATCCCATCCCATCCATCCTCTCCCATCCCATCCCATCCCATCCCATCCCATCCCATCCCATCCCATCCCATCCCATCCCATCCCATCCCATCCCATCCCATCCCATCCATCCTCTCCCATCCCATTCCATCCCATCCCGTCCCAAGTAAAGAAGTCCAGCCTTTGCCACATCAGTGGGTGAGAGAAACACCAGTGGCCATGAGTGAAGTGCGCATAGCCTGGCATCTTCTCTCCTCATAGAGGGATTGTGAAGCTTAGGGCTCAAGAATGTGTTATTATCCCACTGTAGTGGTTGGAAGTGGGAAGAGCTAGAGACATGTTTGGAATAACATCCTGGCTGCTGAAAACCAGGAGGCTGAGCTCATCCTGGGGAAACCCCAGTCCTGGCCTGGGCCACAGCCCATGTGCTGTCCCAGGAATGCTGTGGTCATGGATTGCTCCCGCAAGGAGCTGGTGCAAGAGGGTCCCAGGCAGTGTCCAGTGAGTCAGGAGTGTTGTGGTTTAACTGTTCTGCAACACTTGTGCTCTGAGCTGCAAATAGCGTCAGGAAAGGAGGAAGGAAATACAGTTTATTGCATCTTCTCTGCCTTGTCTGTGAATTCCTGCGGCATTTCCCTGCCCTCTGCCGGCTTTCCCTCACTGCTGCTGGAGCCCAGACAGCTCCAGCCAGGCAGAGCCGGCTCTGCACACACAGCTCAGGGGCCTGCTTGGCTTTGGTTTTTTTTTTTTTCCCTCTTTTTTAACTCCTGGGGTGCCAGTCTGAAGCTTCACATAGTGTACGTGACACTCATAATTGGCAACAGATTAATAAAACAGAGCTTTTGTTGTTGGGGACTTCTGATTTGAAAGGGTTTTGTCCAATGTGTGCATTTTTTGTGCCAATTTCTTCTTCCCCATTGAGCTGCCTTCCATGGAATCTGCAGGATCTTACAAGCTGTTGAGTGGGAGATTTTGCATAGAATCCTTTGCAAAAGTCTGGTCAAAAAGCATCTCATATTTCCTGCCTTCATCCCAGGATTTTGTGGTACGGGAGATGCTGTTTCAGAAGTCACTACAAGCATGGAAACAGCTTCCTTGTTTCTTAAGGGTTTGTTTTGGTTTGGGTTTTTCTGCTGGCTGCTTCCCCTCTGAGCCAGAATTGGAGTGGGAACAAAGTTTGTGCTGCTGGCAGATTGTTTGAGCTCTCTTCCCTCCCCACCTCCCAGTCACCACCTCCTCCCTGCCAGGAGGAACGACTGTTTCTGGTTGTTTCCCTCTGTGCTGGGGAGTTGCTGCAAAGACAACTCTGTTCTTCCCTGCGGTTGCTGCAGAAGCTGAAGGAATATGTGGCATTTCAGTCCAGCCAGCTTCCTGTGTGATTAGGTATCCTCAGAAATGAGGAATGGGGCACTGTGAAAGAATTGAGATGTACAAGTAGACTTGGATCAGATGAGATAAGGGGCTCGGCTAGCTGCTTGCCAAAATTCCTGTGTAACCAGGAGGCTGGAGTCCTATCTGCCTCTTGGAGCATCCCCTGAGGAGGTGGCCTGGCCACCTGGGCATGAGGGAGCCACAAACTCTGGTGTGTGTGGGATGGGGCTGGGGAGCAGGGAGGGAGGAGGGCTGGGGAGCCCCGGAGTTGCACAACGAGTAAGTCAGTTGTAAGTCACCAACTTGCCTGGTAGAACATAAGGAAGTAAAAACGTATCCATTGTTTTTTGCCTCTTTGCTTCTCAGTTTGACAGGCTGCCAGGGGTCCCATGCAGCGATCGATGCATCCTCCTCCCATTTACACAATTCCTTGGGCTGGGAGCAATGGGAGTGTCCCAGCAGCAGCTTGCACACTCTTGTTTCTCTCTTGAGAGCAGCCTGGCACACTGCTGTGGAGTGCCCTCATCGCTCACAGAAAGGTGGCCTTATGTCCTGGGGCTTGTGTCCTTCTTAACTTTGGGGACCCCTTAGTGCTCCCAGCACGTGGTTCCTGCAGGAGGCAGCTGGTGTGGGGAATGCCTGCGCTCATGGCAGCTTTGTCAAGGACTGTTTCTGTGGAAAAGGAGGGATTCTGGAAATAAAATCATTCCATTCTGTCCCTTCCCTCCCCAGTCCCTGTTGTTTGCTGGCTGTCAGGAAACATTTGCCTTGTGGTCTGAAGGACACAAGTTCAGGGCAGCTGCTCTCTGTGCCCAGGTCTGGCTCGCTGCCGCCCTGGGAAATTCCTTTGCTTCCATTTTCCCCATCAGCAAAGTGAAACTAAAAGGCTTTTGTTACATCCAGGCAACCAAACAGCATCTGACACCTCTGTAATGTCCATCCACTGTTGCTGCTGGAGTTATTGAACTGACCATGACATCAGATCTATACAATCGGTTGTAGAAGCACTTAGTGCTCTGTGAGTGGGGTTTGGTTTGGAGTGGGGGTTTGTGCTGCGCCAAAGTGATCCCTTGATAACAGGAGCTTTCATGGGTGCTCGGGCTGCTGGAGGGATTTCACTCATCAACTGCGATTGCTGATACCTGACAAGCACCACAACAATGCCGAAGTGGCAATAAAAACCCTGGCATTGGTTCCTTCACTCGCTTCCCCTTGGGATGTTGATCAATGCAGTCAAAATTTGTACGGAGGAGACTCAGTGTTGGAATTGTACAAGTGGAGCTTGGGGCAACATCTGGGCAGGGTCTGGAGCTCTGCAAGCAGCCCCACAGGTGCTGGGACAGAGGCCAGCGGTGCTCCCATAGCTCCTGCTGGAAAGGACGGGCAGAAACAGCATGACCAAGGTGGAATCAATGCAGGAAGGAAACATCTTTCATGAGACATCGATCGTTTTAGCAGCCAGTAATAAAAATAACGAAGCAGTGTCATAATGGAGCTGGATGATGGTGAGTTCTCATGTTCTTCAGCAGACATGGATTCATACAGCAGATCGATCACAGACAGCCCGGGCAAAGCACACAACACAGGGAAAAACTCCTTTGGCGTTGCAGTTGATGCAATTTTTACGGATGTGTTGCACATCCTGTTGTTAAGCTGCTTCCCAGGAGCTCATCAGTAAATGAGCTGCTCTGGGAGCGGGTGGGAGCAGCGCGGGCGTTGCATCATCTTGTTTTGGCAGCTCACCTGAAGGGCTTAGAGCCGTTCCGACCTCTGCAGCAAAAACAGGAGGCAAAATTATAAGGGAAATGAGCTGAAATTAGTGTGAACTGGCAGGAGCTCTGGAGTCATCAAGAGATTGGGAATTAATCGCTGTTGTAACAGAAGTGATTATATTGGAACCAGGGGAATTGGTCACAGACTTTAAAATCTCTTGTAACTTCTTGCATCTCAGTTTGGAATGATTTCAGCCTTGGGGATGAGCGTGTGGGGTGCCTGGTCCAGGCTTCAATTCCTCAGGACTTGCCTGAACTGGTGCCACTTATGATGTAAGACAACGAAGCTCCTAATTCTATTTGTACCCAAACTCGTGCCCAGGAAAAAAATACCCGCAAATCCTTCTTCCGTCAGAAGGATAGTCCTTTTTCCCTTCTGTTTGCTGTGGGGTCAGTGTAAGCTCTCTGTAGGGCAGGGGTGGTCTGTATGAAGCCGGGCAGTGGGAAGGGGAGCTGGCCTGAGCCATCAGCAGCACAGTGTAATCAATTAAAGTTGTTCCAGACTGCAAAGCTGAGAAGGTTGGACAGATCCAAGAGACTGCGGAGGCATACGGCTCTGTCTTGCTTTATATAAATATTTGAACAGCAAGAACATTAATTATAGCAGGTTTGTTTCTTCCTTCTGTTGGGTTGCTGCCAGATTTCAGTGGAAGAAAATAGTGACAGCTAACTTGGGATCGGGAATTGTAGCGAAGGGGGTCCGTGAAGCTCTTTATTTGGGATGTCAGGGGAGGGATCAGGAGCGGGTGATCCCCAAGAGGGAGATCCCACAGTCATGCAGCGGGAATAAGGAGGGGACAGGAGGGTCCCCTCTGTGCCCTAGGCTTCTGGGGTGCCAGGCTTTGTTTGCATCTGCTCAGGAGAGCAGGGAAAGCCTTTGGACGCAGCTCCATGGGCAGGGGCCTTGTGGCTTTCTGTGCAGCCGTGGCTCGTGGCTGCCGCGGCCTTTTCATGGCCTGTGACTGTGGCTCACTGCCGTGGCCATCGTTGTGGCCGTGCCCGTGCCCGCGTCTGTGCCCGTGGCCATGGCCATGGCCGTGCCCGTGCCCGTGACTGCAGCTGTGCCCGTGGTCATGCCCGGGGCCGTGCCCGTGACTGGGCTGTGCCCGCGGCTGTGCCCCTGGCCGTGCCTGTGCCCGTGACCGGGCTGTGCCTGTGGCCATGGCCATGCCCGTGTCCGTGACCGGGCTGTGCCCCTGGCCGTGCCTGTGCCCGTGACCGAGCTGTGCCCGTGGCCATGGCCGTGCCCGTGTCCGTGACCGGGCTGTGCCCGTGGCCGTGCCCGTGTCCGTGACCGGGCTGTGCCCGTGGCCGTGCCCGTGGCCGTGACCGGGATGTGCCCGTGGCCGTGCCCGTGGCCGTGACCAGGCTGTGCCCGTGGCCATGGCTGTGCCCGTGTCCGTGACCGGGCTGTGTCCGTGGCCATGGCCGTGCCCGTGTCCGTGACCGGGCTGTGCCCGTGGCCATGGCCGTGCCCGTGTCCGTGACCGGGCTGTGCCCGTGGCCATGGCCGGGGCCGGGCCGGGCCGGTCGGTGTCGCGGCGCGGCCGCCAGGGGGCGCGCTGTGCCCAGCAGTGCCCCCCGAGACCCCCGGGCCTGCCCCCCCCACCCCTCACGGCGGCCGAGGCGGGAGATCCCCGAGCCATGGAATGGTTTGGTGTAAAGGGGCTTAAAACTCCATCCAGTGCCACCCCTGCCACGGCAGTGACACCTTCCACTATCCCAGGTTGCTCCAAGCCCCGTCCAGCCTGGCCTTGGACACTTCCAGGGATCCAGGGGCAGCCACAGCTTCTCTGGACAACCTGTGCCAGGGCCTGCCCACCTTCAAAATTTTCTTCCCTATATCTAATCTAAATCTACTCTCAGTTTGAAACCAATCCCCCTTCTCCTGTCACTCCAGGCCCTTTGTCAATAGTCTCTGTCCACGTTCCTTGTCAGGTCCTGCAGGTTCTGGAAGGCCCCAGTGAGGTCACCCCAAAGCTTCTCCTCTCCAGGATGAACAATCCCAACCCTCCCAGCCTTTCCTCCCAGCAGAGCTGCTCCATCCCTCTCATCATCCTGGTGCCTCCATGGACTCTCTCCAGCAGCTCCAGCTCCTTCCTGTGCTGGAACCCCAGGGCTGGGGCAGCTCTGCAGGTGGGGTCTCACCTGAGCACACAATCCCCCCTTTCCTGCTGCCCACGCTGGGGCTCAGCCCAGTGCAGTGGGGGCTCTGGTCCCAGCACACACGGCTGGGGCATGCTCTCGCCCACCAGCACCCCCAAGTCCTGCTCCCCAGGGCTGCTTTCACCTTTTCCCTGGATATTCTTGCATTTCTTCTGTTATTTATTTATACAATCGCAACGCCCAGAAATCTGAATGGAGAGCAGAGATAAATGGCACTGGCAGGTATCCACAGCTTTGTGAGGGAAGAATTGCGTTAAGTGGATCAAAATAAAGAGCATGTCCCCTCCAAAGCACCACAGTATATGCAAATAAATCTGCACGGCCTCTGTCTCCTTGGCTCGGGCCTCGCAATTATCCCAGCATTAGGCATTTACAATAACTCTGGAACATGCTTTTAGGCTGCGCTCCTCTTTCCTCTCCCTTTTCTGCTACTTGAAGCAAGCTCTTCCCTTGGGAAATCCACATTGTCTTGTGGAAACAGTGAAATCCTCCCTGGGTGGTGCTGGCTCAGCTCACGCTGGGGCAGCAACAGAGTCCGGGGAGTTGGTTAACTTTGCCACTAAAATGTCCCCCTGAAATTCCCAGTTCACTGCTTAGAGCCAGGAATATAAGAACAAAGGTAATCGGCAGGGCTTTCAAGGGAGCAACGGTTTGAAGGCTTGATTATAATTAGCATAATTAGGAGAGAATTTTATTTTTGCATGGATTGAACTGCAAGAAGAAAAAGCAAAATAATCCATTGATTTTAAAAATAAAATAAACATCGGGAAGAAAGGTCCCCTTCACCAGGCTGGAATGGGCTGAAAAGCAAACATTCTTTTTTGGACTTTGCTGAGAAATCACTTTTTCCATCTAAGGAATTTTTTTTTAAAGTGTTGCATTTTGATTGATTTATTAATGAGAGAAAGCCCAGGTATGAGGTGCCTTTTCTCTGTACAGATTGTAAAAATTCACCATTGAGCTTCTGGACTGTTTTCCTCCCTTAAACTGAAGGTAACATTTGCATCCTTGAGCAGTGTCCGCTCAGCTCTTAGTGATTTGTTGTGTTTGGCTGCTCGGAGCAGTGTGTATTTTATTCCTAAGCATCAAACCGCTCATTTTCCCCCCTCTCTCTGCCTGCTACAAGAAGTTACAGAGAAAAACAGAAAAACCTCGCTTGGGTTTACCTGAGCAGCTACACCTGTGTGAAAGTGTCAGCTGTGAAAGCAGATTGTTTCTCTCCTAGCTGGAGCTAGATGTGTATCACATTCCAGACTTCAGGGAAAAAGACATTAAAACACATTAAAACACCCATTAGTTCACTACAAACTTCTGATTATTTTTTTGCCTTTCCCATTTACATTCAAAATAATTAACTCAAGAACTCTGAGCTTGCTTTGTTTTCCTTTTGCTCTAACTCACAGCGCTGGGGGGACCCTTTTGGAGGCCGCGGGGCTGTTTTTCTAATGCCCCCCTTGCTGGCTGGAATCACTTCGCTTCCCCTCGGGCCTCGAGGGCTTGGAGGGATGAATTTGGAACAACAAAGCCCCCAGTGTGGTGAGGCTTTCACCCCTCTGTGGCATGGGGCAGGACTGCAGCACCACCGTGGGGTGGGTGTCCCCCCCCGGCTGCTGCTGTCACCAACACTTGGGATGGAGATCCGTGTTCTACCTGTGCCAGGTAGTTGGGAAGCTCTGGGAAAGGCGTGCAGGGTGCTGGGAACAGGGATTGCAAGAGCCCCATAAAGCAGAACAAATCGGTTTGATCTTTATTTCTCAAGGACAAACCAATTACGCCCGTCAGAAGGCAAAGCTGCATAATCGGGTTTCCGCGAGTCCCTCGCCGTGTTACAGTGGTTTATTTGTCAGGCTGGTGTTGGCAGAGCTGATGTTAATTCCCAGCCCCGTCCCTGACGGTGAACTCGCTGTTTCAGCCCAAGGTCAGAGGGTGCCTGTGGAGTCCCTGCGCTCCCTGCAGCGCCTGGACACGGTTTATGGCCACAGACCCCCTGCTCCGTCCTGTCCGAGGTGAGGGAAGGACTCCAGCACTTTTCAGATGTAAACAGCCTGTTCTTTGGATGTCGTTAATAACAGGAATGCGAGGAGTGACTAACAACAATGCGCTGACTTGGACAAGCGCTTGGATCTGCTTCCCCCTGCCCTGCTCGAAAGGATACAATTATTTTTCGTAACTGTTTATTTTCCCTTTACAACAAGCTAAGCAAAGCAAGTTTGTCAGAGGCAGAGTGCTCCTAATTTGGTCTCCAGTGACCTCTGCAGCCGTGATTGGCAGCCCTGTGTCAGGAAGGAACTTGTGCCTGTGAGATAGAAATGAGCAGAACAAATGCCGTAGGACAGCTTGGGTTCCCCGGGGGACACGGGCTCAAAAAGGTGAAAGAAGTGCAATTACAGGAGGTTTTCAGCACAGAAAGTTAATTAGCTACTAAATAGCATTTAGTGCAGTTCAACGTGGGGAAATTTATGTTTTGAAAGCAAACAGATCAATGGAAAGCCTGTGGAACAAGCTCTTGGAAAGTCCATGTTGACATCCATGTACTTTGTACTGTAACAGCCTGAGTAGTTTTTCCCAGGTTTCCCCAACAAATAGGAGGAATTGTTAGATTTGTTTCCCACATGTTTGCAGATGTATAGAAATGCTTCCACATGAGGATGTTTTGACATTTAATTTTAGAAATCCTGGCTAGGCTTTCATCCAGGCTGTCCAACACCTTGTTCCCTAGTCACCATGGTCAGTGGAAATCGATTCTGTTCGGGTACTCTGAGGTGCAGGAACTTCAAGTTCCAAATATTTTCAGCCAAAGGGTGGCTTTAACACAGTTCTTAACCTGGTTAAGAACTCATCTTGCTGGTCAGAGTGAGGAGCTGGTGCAACAGCAACATTTCCCTGTCCATGGCTGGCTCTGTGGGCCACACTCCATGGGAAGCTGATGCTGTCCTGCAAGTGTCCTTCCAGCCCTGCTCTGCAGAGCAAGTAGAAACATTTTGACATCTTTTTTTTTAATCCTAAATTACCAATCTGGATTCCTTTGCATGTCTTTTATGTCACTGAAGTCAGCACATTTCAGTCTATAATATATGTATATTATCAAGGACACTTTTTTATCAGAACAATGGATTTGAGTTCCATATGCTCAATGTTACCTCGCTCCATACAGCCCCTGCACTAAATTTTTAGGCATTTCAGGATAGCTTTGAACTTTTATTGGCAGATTATTTGTTTGAAGCTGTCTGTCCTAGCAGCTGATGCTGCCAGGAGCTGTTTCACCTTGCTGGGAAGAAGAGGAACCCAGAAGGTCAGCGCCTGTGGGGAATAGTGGAAAAACAGAGAAATGCTAACCCCTGGGGAGGAAAAGGGGCATGTAATTCCCATTACATGGATGCTCATACATTATGATGATACTCATTGTCTGTAAATGATGCTCCCAAGCCGGCGTGCAGGAATGCTGGGGCTGTGGGAGCTGTTATTAGTGACAGAGTGCGTTAGCGCTGGGGTGATGGAGAGCCAGCTCCAGAAGCAGGATTTGGCTCTGGCAGGAGGCTCTCTGGGAATCAGATGGTGCACACTGACAGCTTGGGTAACTGCCACATCATGGCTGTAGCCTTCAGCCCCTTTCTCTCTCGTAATTATATTTGTCACATCACGTCGTAAAATGAGTTATTAGGTCTTTGTTGCTGAAATTGGCTTCCCAGGTAATCGGGGCAGGTCTCTGGAACAGAAATAATAATTGGGTTTAGCTCTCTCTGTGCCGAGGGTGTGTTCCAAGGCTTTGGAACAGTGAGTTGGGTCCCATTGCTGCAGGTTGAAATCACCTGCAATGTCTGAGCTCCTCGGACAGGCATGTTAGAGGTCCCAGGAGGGGGGATGGTGGCTCCTTAGGGGCTACAAAAGCTCGAGGAATGTAGATATGGTTGGCTGCTGTAGTTGATTGTTGAGTGGAGAAAATACATCAGCCTCTGGTCTGGAATGGGAATGGGAATGGGATGTGTTTTGAGGCAAGAGTAATGGGACCTGGGTGAGGGCAAAAGGCTGAAGTGGAATCAGAGAATCACAGAATTGTTTGGGTTGGAAAAGCCCTCAGAGATATCGAGTCCAATCATTCCCCCAGCATTGCCAAGGCCACCACTGACCCGTGTCCCCAAGTGCCACATCCACATGGCTTTTAAATCCTCCCAGGGATGGGGACTCCACCCCTGACCTGGGCAGCTGTACCAATGTCTGACAGCCCTTTCCATGAAGAATTTTTCCCCCATATCCAGCCTGAACCTTCCTTGGTGCAACTTGAGGTCATTACTTTTTGTCATGTCCCTTGTTCCCTGAGAGTAGAGCCTGACCCCTACCAGGCTCCACCCTCCTGTCGGGGAATGAGAAAATTCCCCCCTGAGCCTCCTTCTCTCCAGGCTTAGCCCCTCCAGCTCCCTCAGCCACTCCTGGTGCTCCAGCCTCTTCCCAGTTCCATTCCCTTCTCTGGACACGCTCCAATGACCTTCTTGGGTGGAACACATGAACATGGCCAGGGGTTTCCTGCCCCAGGTTTTGCTAATCCTCCTTGGTTTTTTTCCCTGTCCCTTTTATTCCTGTGGCCCACTGCACTTGTTGTTTTGCTGACCAGTGCTGTGTACTAGCTGGTGCTCTGTTTTTCCTGGATCCAACAACCCAAAGTCTCTCTGGAATGTTCCTCTGGCTATTTGCATTGCAGTGCTTCAACTCCCTGCTTTTACAGGGTGCTCTGGGATAAATTCCTCATCCAACAGATAGAATAGTCTGACAAACAATAAACTCTTCCCCTGCATCTGTCTATCTTGAGTGCCTGGTTAGAGGACTCCCCAAACCCCTCAAAATTAGCAGAGATCATACTGCTTGTTGTTACTGACCTGCAGAATGATCTTAATATTAAAATTTTATTTTAAAGTAGTCCAGAGATTATTTTCCATTTTTTTTCAATCAATATATAGAGGAAAAAGCAATTTTAAACATACTGTGGGTTTTTCCAAATTTCCCCGGTGACTCAGTGAGCACCAGCACGAGGTAGTTCTGTCTGAGTGTGAATGTTTGTGTTCATTGACCCCTGTGAAGGGCAGGGGAGGCACAGGTGTCTCTTTCAGATTTCACCCTCTGCATCAGTGAAAGCATCGGAATTTCCCCAGGCTGCACAGGCTGAGGCACTGTGCTTACCCTTGGTGCTTCTTGCTGTCTGGAAAGGGTGAGTGCATTGACACAAGATGCTTCCGTGCCTGTGGGATGCGTGTGCGAGCTTGTCACCAGTGGCTGGATGGGAACTGTAAACATTTGCCTTGGAGAGGCATTTCCGGAGGATCCCCCGGTGCCAGGACTGTGCCCGGGCTCTGCTCCCCATGGGTCTCGGCTGGCTGCTGCTGCATCTGGGGCAGATTTGGGTTACAGAGCACAGACAACTGCAGTTGGAAATGCTGCACTGTGCTGAGGAGCTATGGAATGCCCAGGATCAAAGCCACCCTGCTCAGCTCTATGGGTAACTCATTTATTGGCAGTTCTCTGGAGCCGCTGTTGTTTGAGATGATGTTCTTGAAGAACAGGCACGTAGACCTTCATGACAAGGACCTGCATGATCCTCCCACCAACCTATCCTCCAGCCCTTTGCCATATCGACCAGCTCGTCTTTGCAAGAGTTTTAGAAAATGGGTTGCCTCTGCTTGGTCTTTGAGTTAGTTTGAGTCATCTCCTCCAGGAAAATCCTGTGTAACCAGCTGTGGCTGTTATGAAGTGTTGCTCCATAAATACCAGCTGCTCCTAGCAGGCAGTTCAGCCCAAGTTCCTTGTACCAGGACTCCTATTACATTTGCATTAATGTTAGATGCTGAATGGTTTAGAAAGTGTTACATTTTGTTGCTTTATCAGAAAGTAATGCTGGATTTTTCACAAAGGCCAGTACAATCTTCATGGAAAAATTCTCAAGGCAGGGGATAGTTTATAGCCTGAGGCCTGAGGTTGGAGGTATCCGAGTGTCTAACCTGGAGTGGGTTTGGATGTGATCCCTATTGCCACGTCCCTTCTGAGTCCTCATCCTCTAAATGGCCTGAATCTGAGTTCTGCTTTGCTGCTTTCTTTCCAAAGACTGGAGCAGCAGAACTTCATTCCCAGAGAGCCACGAAACTGCTCCTTTAGCTGGAGTCAAACAGCCTTGGTCTCATCCAGACTGTGCTACAGGAGCAGGAAGGGGCTTGGGGATTTGAGTCCCACATTGCAACTGGGCTTGGTTAAAAACGTTCCCAGCTCCCTGGGCTGTCCCATGCCCTGTCCACTGGAATGCACTGCCCTGACCCATGGGGAGATTCTGCCCAGGAGGCTGGTCCCTGTGGAAGAGGCCCTGGAGCCAGGCTCGGGAGGCACACGGATGTGAAGTGCATGCTGAGTGTGTGATTTCCAGCGTTCAGTGCCCACATTGTTGGATAAGAGGATTAGAAAACACCACATAAAGTGGCCTTGCAGGGGGCTGCTTTGTACCTGCTCCGGGCCTTGTCTGGCAAACCCCGATTTCACAGCGGAGCCCATTCAGAGCCCGCGCCGAGATTGTTCACGTGCATTGGCCTTTTTACGAGCCTAGGGGTCACAGTTTCACATTCACTTAATTCCCAAGGCACTGATATTTTCCTTTTGGGACCGAGGCTGGTGGGGACATGGGGGCTTTTTGAGTCTAAACTCAGTGTGCATTTAAAGCCGGAGATCTGGGGTGGATTGGGAAAGGGTTGGGTTCAGTTTCTCTACTTTGCAGTGGGTTGAAGAGCTTAGGTGTGATTTCCCATCCTTAACTCTCCCAAGTTTCAAGATTGCAAGTGGAAACCATTTTTCTGGAGTTCATAGATGTGAATCTAGGCTTGGCAGGTACATTTGCAGAGGCGTAATGAGAAACTGAAGTTGAGGGGAAACACCTTTGAATCTTACTGGTCGAAGAGGGAATTTCCCAGATGAGCTCCCAGGTCCATGCTGCTGTTGGAATGTGCTCAGTCCTTCCGTCCCCATCCTGGTGTGGAGTGGCTGAACTGCATGCTGAGGGGGTTGCTTGAGCTTCTTCATTTTGCCTCCTCAAAAGCTGGTGTTTTCAGGAATATGTTTGGCTTTCCCCAGTTCTGCATGCAGTTCAGAAGTCCAAAACCAGGATGCTTTTTGGGATGGTAGGGAATTAATTTAAATAAAAATAATTTAGTCAGTTATTGACTACTTGGCCCTGCACTGAATGCCAATTTCAGATCTCTGACTAAAGGATTTTAACGGGGAGCATCTGTGGCTCTTCCATGTACCCACAGCCTCCTGTGGCTAACGGGGTTTTTGTCCCCACGCTCTGTCCACAGGGACACATGTGACAATCGCATGACCTGTTCCACCAGCTCTGCCTCCAGCCTTGACACCAGTGCCCAGTTCCAGGAGAACAATGGGCAAACACAGAGCACCAGATGGGATGAACAGCAGAAGGTATTTGCCCTTGAGCAGGTGTGTGGTGTCTTCAGAGTGGACCTGGGACAAATGAGATCCCTTCGCCTCTTCTTCAGGTACTGGGTCCTTGTGTGTAAGCTGTGTGTGAGCTACGTGTGAGTTGTGTGTGAGATGTGTGTGATTTGTGTGTGAGCTGTGTATGAGTTGTGTGTGAATTGTAAGCTCTGTGTGCTCCAGGTCAGGGCTCTGGGGGCAGGTGATTTCTGCAATCCTACCTGGAAGCCTTTCCAGAACAATTGTCTCCAGGAAAGCAAGTGTCAGCCTTCCCAAGGAGAGCCTCTGAATTACAGTTACAGAGCCGAAAGGATTTTATTTTTAGTAAAGTAAAGGTTGCTCTTAGCTGTCATACCAAAAATGCTTCAAATAACCTGGGGATATGAAAAACATCTTTATCTATGGTACCTTTTCCTTTGCCTGCCCCTCACCAGGCTCCTCTAGAGTCTTGCTGCTCTCAGCCTCTTCAGTTATCTTTCAAATTATTACAAAATTTATTTCAGATTATTGCAAAAACATTTTTACTCCCTCTTTTTTCTCTCACTCCCTGTTTCTTTGGACAAAGCTGTGTGTGAGCAAATCTGCGCATCCCTAGGAGCTGACTTTGTGTACTGCCTTAATGTTTCTGGGGCAGACTTCCTGTGGTTTTTTCTCCAGGGAAGACAAATTTTAATTCCTTCATGTGAAGGAAGGGTAAAAATAGTGCTGTTACCAGGCACAAGTGGAGAGGATTGTCACTATAGCCATGTCACACAATTATAAGATGTCTCAAGTAGAAGTGACCCATCAGGATTATTGAGTCCCAGACATGTAAAATGGCTTCTGTGCCATTCTGTGCCATGACTTGCTTATAATGTCCTTCCCCTGAGCATCCCTGTCCCTGCTGGTCCCTTGTTGTGCTGGGTGGTCCTTGCAGGTTGTTCTCCATTGTTCCCACAGCGATGAGGCGTGTACCTGCGGGCAGCTGGTGGTGGCGAGCAGGGAGAGCCAGTACAAGATCTTCCATTTTCACCACGGTGGCCTGGATAAACTGTCCGAGGTGTTTCAGCAGTGGAAGTACTGCACAGAGACCCATCTCAAGGACCAGGTACCTGAGCGAGGCTCTTGGGGGCCAGGTGTTTCACACTTGAGTTCGTGTGTTGGAGAAATGAGGCTTTGAGGTCCCTCTTGGACTTGCCTGTCTCCATCCATTTCTGTTCTACCTGTGGAATATGGAAGATCATCCAGAAGACTTACTTAGGTAGTGATTTTGCTAGACCTGACAGGTCGGCACTGTCCTTTAGGCATGGAAGGTGTCTGGAAATCCGCAGAGATAGGTTGGAAATTGTGTCAGAGCCTTTCATCCATCTTATGACGTGTAACATTCCGTTTGCAGAATGTTTTGACAAGGCATCTTGCCATATTTTGTTCAATCTACATACAAATGTGATAAGAGCTCTTTAATTATCTGTTTAAGATATTGTATGTGCTTATTAGAAACAGTGATTTTTAAATTTCCATCCTTCCCACAGAGCCCCCCGCTGCTTTTCTTATTACGGTCGCATGGGCTCACTTTTTGCATTGAGCAACCTTTGATTTTTAAATTAAATGTCAGCTGCAGCCTTGCACTGGGATCCTGAGTGCCCTCAGAGAGCCTGGCAGTGCAGTTCCCCGCTCGCCTAACAGCAATCCCTTTGTATATGGCCAATCATATGTAATTTATTGCAGGCATTCCTGGCAGGGGCAAGTTTTGCTGTAAGCAGCATTAATTCAGTTTCAGGTCAGGGATAAGATTGGAGGAGGAATGGAAACTAATTTTTTTTTAAGATGAAGCTGTTCTCTGGCAGATTTTAATTATTCTAATCACTCTTGTTATTGTAATGGTTGGAATTTTTTTTAAAAACCAACAAAACCTTCCCAAGTGCAGCTCCTCAGTGCTTAATCCTACATGAACCATGCAGAGGTTTCCCTGCTCTGGGTTTCACACTCTGCTGCTCTCCCTGGCTCCTGCTGCAGTTGTGGTTTGTTTTCCCTGTTCAGCAGCTTGCAGATGAGAAAACCTGCATGCAGTTCTCCATCCGCCGCCCCAAGCTGCCCTCCTCAGAGACCCACCCCGAGGAGAACTCATACAGGCGCCTCGATGTCTCTGCCTGGCTGCACCACCTCAACGAGGCCGGGCAGGTGGAGGAGGAGTACAAGCTGAGGAAGGTGAGGGGCTGTCCTCCTTCTCTCCTGCACCAAGTGTGAGTCCCCAGGGGGAACTGCAGGAGTTTGCATTCTGCCGGGGCCAAGAGCTGGGCATTTGGGAGGGTGGGGACTGGTGTATGAAGCCTTGGCTGGAGATCTGCCTGTGGGACTGGAATCTGCTCAGGTAGGAGCAGAGTCCCACCTGGACATGTTCCTGTATCACCTGCTCTAGGTGACCCTGCCTTGGCAAGGGAGGTTGGACTGGATACCTCCAGAGGTCCCTTCCAACCTTAACAATTCGGTGATTTTGTGATGGTGGAGTATTTCTCTGACCAAGGAGCTCGCTGTCCGACTTCTGCTGCCATTCAGAATCAATAAACCAAAGTGCCCAGTGCCTGCTGTGTTTGCAGAATGTGTGACCAAGTCACAGAGAGCACTGGAGACTGCTGAAGAACTGAGAGTGTTGAAATAGCTGAGATTGTATGAACTGGAGAGTGTATGAACCGAGATTGCTATATTAGTTAAGTTTGCTGTATGAGCTGAGATTGCTGAATGAAATAACAGGGCTGAGGGGAGCACTGGGCCCGGGCCCTGAGAGAGAAGTTTGCAGTGTAGTGCAGTGTCTCCAGGATTTGGGATTAAGCCGTGACATGAGAACGACACCTTAATCATAGAGCCTCTCCGGGGGTGGTTATTGACATTGAAATGAGCCTGATTTGTGTCTGGTCTGGGAATAGAGGGCCAGCACTTTCCCTCTAAACATGTGCAAATTGCAGGAGCTTGAATCAAGGCGTCACTTGTCAGGAAAGAGCTGCAGAGGCACCAAAGCACAGCAGCGGGCAGTTGCTTGTTGCTGTTTTGGGGAATGTTAAAACTGTACCAGCCATAACTTTTGCTCCTTCTTCCAGGCCATTTTCTTCGGTGGGATTGATATTTCCATCCGTGGGGAGGTGTGGCCCTTTCTGCTGCACTACTACAGCTACGAGTCCACGTCTGAAGAGAGGGAGGCACTGAGGCTGCAGAAGAGGAAAGAATACTTTGAGATCCAGGAGAAAAGGTAAGAGATCATCATCATCCTCCCCTGCTCATCTTCCTCGGACCAGATGTCCCAGTGACACCTCAGTCTCTGCATTCTTTGTGTCAGGGGAGGCTGGAGTAGAGAAGTGGGAGGGATGGTGAAGGAGGTGCATTGGGCACTGCTGAGCTCCAGAGGCTCTGGAGCTCTAATACCACAGAGCTCAAATATTACCTTACCTGGGCTCTTGAAAGAGGCTCGTCAGTACTACTGAGGGAAGCATCTCACAGGCAAGGCTCGGGTTAGAGCACTGAAAAGGAAACTGGGGTCTTGTATTTCTTTATAAATGAAACTGTGCATGAAGAAGGGATGAAAAGGGTTCTGTAATTCAAGAAGATTGTCAGTGCAAGAATTATGTGTTGTTAAATGGAGGTGGGTACATTGGAGCTGGAGAGGGACAGTACTGGTAATAATCAGGACACAATCAAACCAGAGTGCTGAGTTCTGGTGTGCTGAGTTCCAAGGAGCAGGGGAGAGCAGAGTCTGATGCTTCTGAAGTGTTTATTGCAGCAAACACATCGTGTCATCCCGTTTATAACCCAGGAGGCTCCTTCCAGTAATCCCTTGGGACAGACAATCCGCTGTTCTGGACAGACCCGCTGGTCTATTTTTCAGGTGCCGAGGAAATAGTTTAGAGGAATAGTTTTTCCTCTGCAAACTAAGCCTGAAATGAGGCTTTTTGTTCATTGTGACAATCACATTCCTCTCTTGGCAACACTCTGCTGCTGCTGCTGTTTCCAGGCTGTCCATGACTCCGGATGAGCAGAAGGATTTCTGGCGCCAGGTGCAGTTCACGGTGGACAAGGACGTCGTGAGGACAGACCGCAGCAACCAGTTCTTCCGAGGGGAGGACAACCCAAATGTGGAGACCATGAGGTGAAGTGTCTGATTCCAGGGTCCTAAAAACCATATCCTGCTCAGTGTAGAGACAACTCGGTCACCCCCAGCCCAGGCTGCTTGGGAATGCTGCACAGCACCCACCATGCATCTGGAACCAACAGATACAACAAAGGCCTTCCCCAGTGCTCCCACTGCTGCTGTAGCCATTCCCTTCTTGATCCTATAACCCTGCTCTCATCCCTGAGCTTCCCTGCACATACAGGCACAGCAAATGTGCTGTGGTAGGGCTGTGGGCAGGTGCTTGGGTCTGTGGTTCTCCTGATAGGGTAGAGGACAAGCACACCAGAGTCTGCTCTGTGAGGGTGTGACCTGTAAAAGTGTGACCTCAAAAGAGTTGGGTTTCATACAACAGTATGGCTTGGAGCTTTACAGATGTGTTGGGAATCATCTCTCCTTTCCTATGGGCCCTTCATTTCTGTCCTCTTGATCTTTTTAAATTCTCATTTTCTGTTTATATTTTGCTGTTTTGAATGCCAAACCTTTTCCTGAAGTTTATGCCACAGGACTGGTGTTTGCAGCAGGGTTTCCCTGTCTGTTACAGCACCTCACATGAGGCCCCGTCTTCTTGTCCCTGAGATGATGCTGTCACCTACCCTCACCTGTCCCACCTCTCTGTTTCTGTCTCTGCTCCAGGAGGATCTTGCTAAACTATGCAGTATTTAACCCAACCATTGGATACTCCCAGGGCATGTCTGACCTGGTTGCCCCACTCCTGGCAGAGGTCTTGGATGAGTCGGATACTTTCTGGTGCTTTGTGGGATTGATGCAAAACACGATCTTCATCAGCTCCCCCCGGGATGAGGACATGGAGAAGCAGCTGGTGAGGCTGAGTGCTGGGCTCCCTTCAGCCCTGTCATGGCTTCTGCTCTCCCCAGTTCCCTGGGCTGGAGGGCTCCAGCATTCCAAATCACACTCCAAAGCCACTAAATCCTTGGGGTGATCCTTGGGGTTGTCATGTGCAGGGCCAGGAGCTGGACTTCGATGATCCCTTTGGGTCAGCTCCAACTCAGGATATTCTAGGGTACTATTATTCTATGGAAATGCCTGATGGATAGAATTGATCCTGGGTGATTGGGGCGTCCCAGAGGCAGTCACATCCATCCTTCCTTGTGCAACAGCAGCCAAGAGAGAACTCTCCAGCTCTGTCTTCACGGGGCACTGAGGGGTGCCCAAGGCAGGACCTCAGCTCAGGGCATCTTTTGCAGCTGTACCTGCGCGAGCTGCTGCGGCTCATGCACCCCCGCTTCCACCAGCACCTGTGTGTCCTGGGAGAGGATGGCCTGCAGATGCTCTTCTGTCACCGCTGGATCCTGCTCTGCTTCAAGCGGGAATTCCCGGAGGCCGAGGCGCTGCGCATGTGGGAAGCGTGCTGGGCTCACTACCAGGTGAGGCAGCTGCCAGGGGCACGGCACGTCCTGCTTGGCTCCTCACCCCTCACCACTGCAGGATTTCCAGAGAGGCTCTGAGCAGCAAAGTAGCCAAAATAAGTTGGGTCTGTGACTATGGCAGAGGTTTATCTACATAGCAGGAGGATGGAGCCCTGTCTCCTCCTTGGGGATGTCTGAGCTTCACTAGGAGGTGTTTCAGAAAATGCTGAACACCCACTTCTGTAGTTCAGGCTTCTCTTACACAGCTGGGAAATGTCTTCCCAAAAATCACTAGTCTGCTCTGTGGTACAAACCTTGCTGTGTGCTGTGAAGGGAAGAGCCTTTGGCTCAGCTATGGTTCACAAGTCACCAGTAACTCACATTCTCACCACTGGGCAGAACTGAAGGGAGCAAAAAATTCTCACCAAGTACCCGCTTGTGGAGGGTGGGAGGTGAAGCCAGAGCTCTGCCTCCACCTGCTGTACAGCAGCCCCTGTGTTCCCATTGCAGACAGACTATTTCCACCTCTTTATCTGCGTGGCCATCGTGGTGATTTACGGGGACGACGTCATCGAGCAGCAGCTGGCCACTGACCAGATGCTGCTGCATTTTGGCAACCTGGCCATGCACATGAATGGGGAGCTCGTACTCAGGAAGGTAAATGCCCAGGTGGCTGTGTGGGACAAGGTCCAGAGATGAGTCTGAGTGTTGAAAAACCCAGGGACTGCTGCTACAGCTTCACATCTCCTGTGTCCCTGTGCTTGGCTGGCTGGGATGCTGCTGTTTGCCTGGAAAGGGAGGGTGGGATGCTGCTGTTTGCCTGGAAAGGGAGGGTGGGATGCTGCTGTTTGTCTGGAAAGGGAGGGTGGGATGCTGCTGTTTGCCTGGAAAGGGAGGGTGGGATGCTGCTGTTTGTCTGGCAACAAGATTTGCAACAGGAGGAGGTAGTTGTTGAGTGCTCGGGAGGTGCCGGTGTGGTTGGGATAACCCTTGTTTGGATAACCTGGGCCCCTGCTCAGGGAAATGGAGACAGAGTTGTCGGTGCCATGGTGCCCGTTCCCTCTCGGCTGTGGGATGAGCTGTGTGGCAGCCCCTGTGACCTGCCACTGTCCCCAGTGCTGTGGGTAACCCTCAGGTGTTCGGCAGGACACGCCTTTGCTGAAGCCCAGGCAGCCACACGGGGGATTGGGCTGAGGCCACCTCAGCTCTCCGTGTTGGTCCCCTGGTGAGGAGGGAATGTTTTCTCTCTCTCTCCCTCTAGGCCAGGAGCCTGCTCTATCAGTTCCACCTGCTCCCCCGCATCCCCTGCAGCCTGCACGACCTCTGCAAGCTGTGTGGGACAGGCATGTGGGACAGTGGCTTCATCCCCGCCGTGGAGTGCTCCGGCCACCACCCGGAGTCGGAGAGCTGCCCGTACGGGGGGCTGGTGGAAGTGTCTTCTCCTAAACCAGGAAGTGAAGGCAAGAAAGGCCTGAAAACACGGGATGTCTTTGCCTTCCGAAAATAGCTGAGAGGAACAGGGTGCGACGGCGGAAGGGAAGGGCAGGAAGGATGTGCATAGGAAAAAATGTTGAAGACGAAAATGGAGGAATACCTTGTCAAGACTCCTGAGGAGATTGAAAGGTGGGGAATGGAAGAGGAGTTAAATCGCTCTGTAGGGGAAGTTTCATTGCACAGATGGTGGAACCTGAGCGAAAGGCATGGACCCAGGAACCGTGTTTGGATTTGATTTGTTAGAAACAAGCTTTTTTATGTCTTAACAAGGACTTTTTATTCTGCCTCTGGGACTGGACTGGTTAGCAACCAGAACTTTCTTACTTGCTGGTGAGAAATAAGAACACTCCGGGGAACCAAGGCCACCCGGCAGTGTTGGTGGGCAGGTGGCAGGAGCAGAGCCACTGTCCCCTCACCCAGAGCACACCACGCGCTCTCTGCTTCAACCAAAACATGCAGCTTCGTGGCTTCTTTCTAAAGCCATAAAAGCCATTTTAATTATAATCTGCCAAAAATAAAACTGCAGACCATTGGGATTGCAGGGAAGGTGTCTGCTTTGTCAGCAAGGAAAGACTGGTGACCTCGAAGTCTTGTCTCTGGCCTATTCTGGTTTTATAGGATACACTGGCTGGCATGATTTTTTTTCCATTTGTACAGAAAATGTACAGCCCCAGGTCTCAGATCACTGCTGCTCTGAGTCAGGGTATTTCACAGACAATGCCCAAAGTTTCCTTCTTCATGACACATTGGCAAGAAATTCTTCCTTGTGAGGGAGGTGAGGCCCTGGCACAGGGTGCCCAGAGAAGCTGTGGCTGCACCATCCCTGGAAGTGTCCAAGGCCAGGTAGGACAGGGCTTGGAGTAACCCAGGATAGTAGAAGGTGTCCGTGCCCATGGCAGGGAGTGGGACTGAATGGGCTTTAATGTCTCTTCCAACCCAAATCATTCTGTGATTCTCTGACATTACAGCAAAGCTGTTTCTTTATGCTGAAAACTGCAGACTTTAATACTTTAGTCTGTTGTTTCCAGTATGTTTCCCATTGTGTTTTGTTTGGCTCTCCTCAATTACTGAATATTTACTGTCCTTGCCTGTCACTGTCACAGCCTGTGGCACATATTCTCCATGTGAGTTTTAGGCTCTTCAGTCAGTGCCAGGGCTGCCCCCTGTTCCACATCCCAAACTGAAAATGAAACTTTCCTTGTTGCAGTCATTTTTGCTGAGCTCTGTCTGATAAAGGCTTCCCCTGGGGAGTTTTTGAAAGGACAGCGTTTCTCCCCTTGTTTGCTATAAATTTTGCCAGCCAGAAGTGGAGCTGGGGCCTTGAGCCCTGTTGCCAAAGGTTCTTACCAAATTCAGCAGCCTCCAAAGGCGTGTCCCGAGCCAGCATTTGTGCCAAACAGAGCCAGGGGAGCAGTTTCCTTGTGGGATGGAAAAGGAGCCGAGGTGGCAGCAGGCTGTGCCTCCCTGCATCCCTCTGCCTGGCGTTGGAGTCTGCAGCCTTCCCTGGCTGTGCTGCTCCCTCTCACTTCCTCCACACTTCCCACACAGCTGTCCCGGGCAGGCTCACTTCCCAGCTCTGCCTCTCAGGAGTGTTTGTGCCCTCAGTGGAACCGCCGTGTCCTCGGGCAGTGCTGCGTGGGTTCCTGCACCTGACAAGCACATTTCCTTCAAAATCCTCTGCACAGCCTTACCCACAGCCTGTCCTGGAGCCTGCATGCCCAGTTCCTGCTGGGAAGTGAGGCTGGAGCTGGAATGCTCTCTGTGAACCAGCACAAGAGCACATGGCGTTCCTGAATGGAAGAAGCCTTGACCCACTGAAGGCAACATGCCAAGGGCTGGCTGTTGAGTGTCAGAAGGACAGTTCAGCTCCTGATTTGTGTGCCTTTAATCCAGAGGATGAAAACCTTCCCCTGGATGAGAGCAGTGGGGAAACCCACTCAGAATGGCACAGCTCCTAACTGGCCCGGCTGCGGTGGCACTGAGGCTGCCGGTGTGAGCTGGGGTTTGGCAAGGGACACCTCCTGTAAGGGCTGGGGCTGCTTTGCTCTGGGGCAGGGAGTTTGTCGAGATTTATGATGTTTCAGTGATAATAAAAGTTTGTGTGAGGTTTCTGTGTGTCCACTGCTGTGCAGGCTGGGGACAGCACTTGGCCAGACACCGTCCCCCAGCTTGAGCCACCCCTGTTGCAGCTACTCAGAGACATGCTGGGTGCTGGGGCTGCATGGCTGTCCCCAGGCTCTGCTGATGGCAGCCTGGGGACCTGTGGCAGCACTCGATGGCTCCACCCGGATGGAAGCTCAAAGTGGCAGTGGCTGAATTGAGGTCAGAAAAACCTCACGGCAGAAAATGCCGGAAGCATCTTCCTGTGGAGCGACTCGGTGGCACAGGGACAGGTGCCAGCTCCCCAGGGGGACAGCAGGAGCCAGACACTGCCTTCTGCCACCTGCCAGCCCCGTGCGGGACGGGCATCGCCGTGAGGCCTTGGCAGCACTGCAGCTCCTCCCGGTGCCGGGGCAGCCGGAGCCTCCCAGGAGCACCACGAGGTGTGGGCAGCTCTGCCAGGCCTGGGGAACTGGGCATGGGGACAGCCCCTCCTGGCCTCACGGGGTTCTGGGCATAGGGGAACAGCCCCTCCTCACCTCCCCCCTGCCTGCAGTGGGCTGGGAGGCACCAGCAAACCCCTCCCAGAAGAGCCAGAGCTGGTTTTGCTGCAGCACTCATTCCCAGCCAGTAAAAGACAATAGGAAGAGATGAAGTAGATAATTTGGAGCGTTATTTTTCCACTATTAAAATGTCATTCAGCAGTGTGGAAATCACTCAGGATTCATTTAGTTAAAGACTCTGCACTGCAGTTTTCCAGCATGTGGGATAAGCTGGGTTCTGTTTGAAGCAGGGCTCAGCTCTGGGTGTCCATCACGAGGACACTGCCACCCTCGGGCACTCTCCCATGCCTGGTGTGCCCTGAGGGTACCTCTGCCAGCAGGAGACTTCAGGTGTGTGTCCTGTGCTCCCCACTGGAGCTCCCCATGCCCCTGGCACACACTGACCCCAGTCTGCCACAGTCAGGGACACCAAGCGATGGAGCTGGTCCCAGGATGCTCCCAAGGACCGGCAGTGCTCACACCCCAATGACCTGACTCCCGTCTCAGCCTGTCCATTAACCTGTGATGCCACTATTTAACTCACGCTGGAGATTCACAACTTTCTGAGATTGTATGAGGGGAGACACGGTCTGTGAAGCCAACCTGGAGCCCTCTGGCAGTGCCTGGGATAAGGTTAGAAGCAGCCTTGGATTTCCCTGCAGTGCAAGGATGGCAACGAGTCATGCACTGGACAGGGCCGTGCATTTCCAAGTTCCTTCTGACCCATCCCCAAGTTTTCCTTTGTGACACTCATTCCCATCTGAAAAAAAAACCAAAAAAAACCCAAGGAACTAAAAAGCAGCCAAGCTTTGGTCCCTACAGAGGGGGAAAGTGGATCCTAGAAAGAGAGACCCTCACATGGCGTCTCCTTGGTCGCTGCCCTGAGCGTTGCATTAGCAGCAGCTGAGCAGCCAAAAATAGCCCCTCGTGAAGGTAAATAGTCAATGTAAGCCTCTTTAGCCTCAGCCTTGAGCCGACACATCCTCCTGCCTCCTGCTGCCGGGGGGAAGGGGAGCAGGGAGGAACGAAAACTGAGTCCTCCATCCCGTGGTGGTAACGCTGCACTCTAATCCCGGTGGGAACCTGACCCTGCACCTGGAACGGGAGGAGAAGGGAACAGAGCACTGCCCAGCCTCACACCTCGGGATGGAGCCTGGGCCCATCCTGGCACACCTGGGCAGCTGCTGGGCACGGGGGGACAGGGGAGACATGCCACAATTGTCCCGAGGCTGGGAGGGGGGACCTGGAGCTGTCCCACCATGGGCAAGCGGCTGGGGGTCAATGGGTCACCTTCGTTTGTCCTTGGCATTGAGCGCTGACCACACAGGTCTGCCAAGATGCCCCTGGAGTGTGCTGCACTGGGGAAATCAGCACCTGGGAGCAGAGCTGGGGCAGGCAGAGGGGCTTGGTGCCACATCCCAGGGCTGGGTGTGTTTGGATGTGGCTGTTTGGCTGTTTTGTCAAGGGACGCTGCCTGTCAAATGAAAAATTACAGCTCACAAGAACAAAGAGACTCACCTGAGTTATTACAAGCACTAAAGAATTTCAAACCCAACATAGCCTGTCCTGGGCTCGCTGATTAATCCCCAGGTTGCTCCGCTTGGGCCATAAAAATAGACCAGTCCAGCCGGCTGGAGCTCACGGGCACATCCTGCCCCGAGCAATGGCCCAGCCCTGCCCGAGCACAGCGCTCTGGGCCCTGCACACCCTTTATTCACTCATTTAAACCAAACACAGTGCACGATGAGGTTTCACAGCACCTGGAAGAACAGCAGAGGCTGAGGCAGCCCTGGCAGAGCCCAGTGGGAGCTGTGCCGGCAGTGCCAGCTCAGGCTCACCGTGGGGCTGCTGGTGACTGCAGTGAGGAGCAGCCAGGCTGGAGCTGCCCACCCAGGGCCACCGGAGCACCGGTGGGGACAGCCCTGCTGCAGTACCAGGTGGCTCAGCCCCACATCCAGCCCTTCCCAAAACCACAGGCGTGAGCACGGGCACAGCTCAGGCATCCCAGCAAAGGGACCTGGTGCCAGCCAGATTTAGGGTGGTGCTTCTTGCCACCCTAAATCTGCCACCCCTGCCAACTGTAAGGGACTTTCTGGCAGCCCCCAGCCCTCCAGTGCCCCAACACACCAGCTCCCTCTGAATCCAGCAAGTTCAGCCAAAGCTCTTGCTCCCTGTGGCAAAGCAGCAGCAGGAGAAGGAGCAGCCTAAGGACTCTTCCTGGGATTTTTGATTTTGTTTTACTTGGGTTTGTCTTTCAGAAACCACAAACAAGTTCAGCTGCTTCTGTCTGCGGCTGGGGCTTGACTAACCTTGGTGGTGGCAGAGGCGGCCGGGGAGGTGCTGAGTGATGGGCATCTGCCAAAGTCCTCTCTGCCTCCAGAGGTTTCTGCAGGAGAGACACGGGGCCATCACTGAGCACAGGGACATGGCAAACACCCTGACAGAGCCATCCCAACCCCCTGCACGACCCCGAGCCCTCAGCAGTGGGCAGAGCCCATGCTATGGGTGAAGGCAGAGAACCCTTTGGTGCTGCTTACGCTGAGGAGCAAAGGCACCTGCCGGGAGGGCTGCCTGGCCCAAATTGGCTCCAGCAGCCTGGTCCTGGTTCCAGGAACCCAATTTCCACATATTGTAGGTGAGGGTGGGCACTGAAAAACTTCCAGCGATGGCTGGAAATCCTGGAAACAGCCCAAACACCAGCTGGCCTTTAGACCCTCTGCCAAGGTGATAAATCTGCCCCAATGCCGATGGTGGCAGCAGCAGGAGCGCTGGGAAAGTGCTGCTGCCTCTCCCCAGGGATCGAGAACCGCGGAGACAGCACACCCCAGGCCCTGGAGCAGCCCCGTGCCATGGGAGAGCCCACCCCGGCTGGGATGCAGCGTGGCCAGGACAGGCTGGGGAAGGGGTGCCACGGAAAGGGTGCAGGAGGGTTGGGGCACCGAGCAGGGTGCAGAGCTGGGGGATGCTGCGTCCCCTCCTGCAGCTGTGTGGGGACAGGGCAGCTCTGGCTGCCACAGCCGGAGGGTCACAGCCACCCTGGCATAAACTCCGAGGAGCCCGTGCTCAGGGTGGCAGGAAAGGGTTAAGGCGCTGCCGGAGCGGGAGTGAGACCAGGGAATTCAGCTGCTGACGCAGGTAGGATCTGCCGGCGCATCCCCGTGCAGACACAGCAGCGTCACCCTCAGCTCCTGAGCTGCTTCAGAGCCCCTCGAGAGCGGGGAGTGGGCGACCGACCCAGCCCCACGCAGGGGCAAACCAGGGCCCTCCCCGGGTGCCCACTCTCTCCTTGCTGGCACAAGCACAGCCTGAACCAGCCGTTTTCCAGCAAACTGCAGCTGGAAGGATGCTCTGTGCTCCAGAATGCTCACAGGCATCACCGAGCCCTGGGGCAGAGCCAAGGCAGAGCCCTGCCAGGAGAGTGGCACGGTGGGACAGCCAAGGAGGGTCCACATGTGCCGATCTCTCTGGGCCTGCAAATTGTCCATCAGCATTTGGATCACAAAAAGACTCAGAACAAGCAGGGCTGGAATAGGTGGCACAGGAAGAAATGGGCAACGGAGACTTGGTGCTCCTGGGATGGGATGGGATGGGATGGGATGGGATGGGATGGGATGGGATGGGATGGGATGGGATGGGATGGGATGGGATGAGGGAGCCCAGGGGACTCCATCATTTGGCTTCTCCTGGGCTTCACAGAGAGCACAGCTGAGAGGAAGAGCCAGGCAGTGCTTCTGCCATGTCTGGCCAGGGGGAATCATGAGGGGAAATGGAGATTCAGGGAGGGCATAGAGCCCTGCAGAAAGTGAGGGACAGAGAGGACACAGCCCCCAGGTCTGTGCAAATGGCTGGAGCAAAACCTGACCTTGCCAGAGCTGGGATGGTTCCCAAGAGGTGCCCCTGACAAAGGACCATTTCCCATGCAGGTGCATCAGTGCTGGCATCTGAGTTCTGCCACACCGTCCCTGCCAGAGCCAGGGCAGTGGCCACTGTGGGGCCGTGGATCTGATGTCCCCACGGTGTGTGGGACACTGGGGACAAGAGCAGAGCCTGGCAAGGGGCTCTTTGTACCGAGCTCCTGCCAAGGCCACATGTGCCACCCTCCAGGAGCCGCTGGGAAGTCAGGCCCGATGGAAATATAATGGGATAATCGATGGCCCATTGTTGCTCGGCTTAATTTAGCTGCTCAGGCAGGGAAGGAACAGAGTGAACATACGTAAGCAGGAGGCAAGGCAGGAGAAGAATAAGCCCTGCATCCTCTGTGGCACAGGGGACAGGATGGGCACAGGCACCTGCCGGGCCGAGGGCTGAGCCCCCAGACCCTGTGGCAGCGGCCCAGGGTGTGAGGAGTTGCCCTTAATGGAGATTTACTTTGCTTTGTCTAACACCAGGTCTGAAATGGCTGCGCTGGGCTCAGTGTTACACACCTGCATTGCCAAAACTCCCTTGGAAGCTGCAGCTAGCAAAAGGAAGCTGCTGGGTGTGCTTGGCCAGGGAGCTGAGAGCTGGGGCCACAGCCTGGGAAGGACACTGTGGATGCCAGGGCTCAGGAAGGACACGGCTACTGCCAGGGCTCCTCTCAGCCACAGCCCAGGGGCCCTGGCAGCCCTCCTGCCCCAGCTCCCTGTGCCAGGAGAGCCTGCCAGCCTGTGCCCAACCCTGCTTGGAAGGCCCCGGGGATGTCATTTGGGGACAGTCCTTCCACCCTCTTCCAGTGCTTGGCCCCAGCTCTCCAGCCTTCACACTTTGCCCTGCTCCTCGGTGCTGCCTACCCCAATACCTGGGGAATCGCCCTTCCTCCTCACTCTTTTTCTTCTTCACATTCCTCCTGGCTGGCTCACACCCCACCCAGCCCAGCAGCTCGGGTTTTCCTGGTGAATCAGTCACCGTAGGGTGACAGGGCTGTTCCCTGCCCATCTCTGTGGATGAGGATGAATTTTGTCTCTCCGTCCCCTCTGCCTGAGCTCCTGCTGCCCCGTCCCACCCCTCGAGATACCTCCAAGCCTGAGCATCCCCAAGGATGGATCTGCAGTGTCTGGATTCAGCTCAGATTTAATTTCCATGCTGTCAGCCCATGCCAGTCTCCCCTGGTCCCACTGATTCCTGGTCATGGCATCCGCAGCACCTCCCGTGCCATGCGCTGTCACTGCCACTCCACCAAGGGTGACATTGGATGAAAGCAGCTCTGGGTCCCCAGCCCTCAGGAGGGCACTTGGCACCAAGACAGCAAGACCACAGGGCTGTGGGAGCAATGGGAGCTCAGCTGCAGCTCTGGCTGTGCCCAAGCAGGACCAGCTGATGCCCTGGGCACCCATGGATGTTGGGGTGGAGGCCTGCTCATGGGGACAGGGCCTGCCTGGCCCTTTCCAAGGGTCAGTGGGACACAGACTAGGCAGCAGTGGGCTGGGGGAGACCCAGAGCAGCCTCTCCATGGGGTTGGCCTGGCCCCCAGCCCTGATTCCCAGTGGCAGCTCCCCAGGATGGCCCAGCACACGGAGATGCCGTGGGCCCAGCGCCAGCGCCCTCCCCACGCTGCCTTTTATGGCCCTGCTGCAGCCACAGCCCAAACATGGGCTGCAGGAATGCAGAGCTGGAGCCTCCCTGGGGCTGGCCCTGACGCTGCTGAAGGTGCTCCAGACACCTCCAGTTTGCACTCAGGGAGCTGGGGCTGAGCAGCAAAGTGCTCCATGTCAGCAGCACCCCAATTACTGGGGCTCCCCAACAGCTCTGAGCTCATCCCACTCCTTCTGGCCCTCACAACTCCCATCCCTGCCCCTCACAGCTCCCATCCTGCCTCAGACAACCCGGCATCCCTGCCTTGTGCTCCAACCTGTGCATGGTGTCACCTCACCCCTGCTTGCCCCCCCCAAAACACAGCGTCCCTCCAGAGCAGCACAGCACAGCTCACACCAAGTCAGGTCACACACAGCCCTGGTTTTGCTCACAGAGGTGCCATGGGGCACAGACAAGGAACCAACTGGCACTGCCAGCCCTGGAAACCACCCCCTGTGCAGTGCCTGGGTAGGGCAGGTGGTGACTTTGTGCCCACTGAGTGACACAGCATTGGAAACCAAGAGACTCAGCTGAACCCACAGTGTCACCCCCGAGAGTGGCTCCTGTCACTGTGGGGCTCCAGCAGTGCCCCGCCTCCATCCCAGCCCCATCCAGCTGGTGCTGGTCACCACAGGGTGACCCCATGGCTGACAGTGCCAGGGCACAGGAAACTGGACAGAGAGACAGAAAAGGGAGCAGGAGCAGGAATGGAGTGACTGGGCAAGGCTGCTGCAGTGGGGAGTCCGAGACTGAGCCCTGGGCTGTATCAGGGCTTCTGATGTCCCCTCCAGCATGAAGAACACAAGAAAACTGCCTGTGCCGTATTTCCTGGCTGCGGGCAGTAAATCCTCGGGGCTCAGGACAGCAGTTGTGTCTGTAATGACAGAGCTCCATGAATCAGTGTTGCCCTGCAATCACAGCTGCCTGGGCAGAGCATCAGCATCGCCCTGGCACAGGAGATCCCCCCACAGCCCTCAGCCGTGCCAGTGCTCCTGGGATGGGCATCCCAGCCCCGTGTCCCGTGCCCAGGTGGCTGCAGGGGAGCGGCAGAGACAGGGCATGTGCTGGGAGTGAAGGAGCAAGCTCAGGAAGCAAAGCATCTCTCATGCTGCCCAAGAGACAGCTGGAGTTCCCAGAACCTGCTCAGCATCCCCGGGGGAAACCAGACAGCGAGCAGCAGCCTAAAAATAGCTGCCCAGGGCACACGCAGTCGCCTGAGAGAAGGGGAAATGAAAAGGAAGATGAGCTGCAGCTTTCCAAGGAACAGCCCCCAGCCCTGCCCACTATCCATCTCCCGTGGGTGAATTGCAGTGTCTTTGCTGCAGCGCCTTCACCTGAACATTTGGCATGAGAAAGCATCTGAGGGTCAGCCACTGACACCCACACGGCCCAGGACAATGTCACTGTGGGATGGGACCGCTGTGCCAGGGAGGAGCAGTGCAGGATCTTGAGTCCCTTACCAAATAGTTGGCTCTATGTAACCAAGTCCAGGTAGCCCAAGAGAGGGCAGAGGTTGGAGGAGCCAGTCTAACCAGTCAGCAACCAGCTGTGTGTCCCAGTTGTGCTCACTCAGCACCCGTGTGGCCCTTCCCAGGCACACAAACCCCGTGTGAGCAGTGCAGCGCTCGGCCGGAGCCCAGGGCCTGCTGTGCCCTGTCCAACACACGTGCAAAGGGTTTACAGATCATCAGCCTATGGGTTTAAGGAATTCATAGGCCATGAAAGTGTCTTCCAGGCCCGAGGCTGAGCTTTCCACAGCCGCAGAGTGACCTGTGCTGGTTGTGGGTGCTGAATCACCTAAATCACTGTGCCTGAGCCCTGCAGATCAGCAGGAGCAGGGACACGGAGCAGCCCCCACAGTGCCTTGCATTGAGGTTCTGCCCTGCAGACACCAACAGCTTCCTTCCCCCAGGCAAAGCACCCACCTCCTGATGGGTTTAGTGCATTTGACTTGGGTCGGACTAAGCAGCTTTGGAGCAGGGAGATCTGGTGACAGCACAACACGTGGCGGGTGGACAGCGTGGCCAGGAAATCTTTCTGAAACCTTTGAAAACATAAATACTTGGTGTAATCCTCTGAAGGGATGAGGCGCCAGGGCAGTCAGCGGGTTGGTGAAATTGCCTCGCAGTCAGGGCTCAGCAGAACGTGCCGGGGCGCGGGCGGAAGGAAGCAGGAGGGAAGGGCTGAGAGGAGCTGTGCCGCCGCCTCGGCTCAGGTGCAGGGATGGAAACTGCCTGACCGCAGAGCCGAGCTCGCTTCCTCCCTCCCCTCACACCAGCGCCCTGCACGCCAGCGGGGCTCGGGCAGGAGTCCTGCTGAAACTGGGGTGCCTCTGCCACATGATGCTTTCTGTGCCACTGGACACCAGCAATGGCTCTGCCGGACGGGAGGAAGGCAGGGGCTGGAGCCTCTCATTCCCGTGCAGCAGCACTCAGCTGGGCTGGGGCTGCAGAGTCTCCCCATCCGTAGCAAAGCTGCCGAATCCATCCTGGCAGCTCCCAGCTTGCTCCTGAGCAAGGATCCCATAGCCATTCGTGTGAGGAGGGACCTCCACTGCACAGCACAACCACAGGAGCCACAGCTCATGGTGCCACCAGCCAGGACCCCACATCCCTGGGAATGGCAAGGGGCCCGGGGGTGTCTCACAGCCCCCAGAGCCCCAGGGTCGCTGTCCCTGGAACAGCTCCTCTGCAGCGCCCACAGCAGCTCAGCCCAGGGCTCAGCTCTGCTGTGCTGGGTGATTTGTCCCCGTGCCAGCTCTGCCGTGTGCCATGCCCGGACCACGAGGCAGGACATGTGCTGACAAGGCCCTCACTGCTGCTCTTCCCACAGCTCCCGGAGCGGTCCCTTCCCAAACCAGCAATTACCAGCCCTGTCCGTGGGCGATCGCCGGTGTCATCACCGCGCTGCCCAGGGAGGGGAGGCCGGGGTGGCACTTTGGATCAGCACAACGTGGCATCAAATCGCTCTGCCAAAGGAGCTGGCCTTGGCCTTGGCAGTGCCGGGTGCTGCACAAACAGCTGTGGGAGCAGAGCACAGGCAGAAAAGCTCACAGTACCCACGGAACAGGTCCCAGCATGAGAGGGCTGACACTGTCCTCAGCTGTAATCTTAGCAAATCAATCAATCAATCAATCAATCAATCAATCTCTGTGCTTAAATAGCTTGGCATGACCATCCCAGTTTCCCCTGAAGCTAGGGAAGGCCTTATGGATGCTTCTCCACCCCAGGAAGCTTTGCTTGCTTGGCTGTGAAATGGGAGATTTTGTGTGTGAGATGAGGCAGCTGGGCTGCACCCCCGGGGCTGCTGGGGATGCTGAAGCCCCTTTCCCTGGGCTCAGCCCAGCTCCTGCCCACGAGGGAGAAGTGGCACTGAGGCTCAACAGGAGGAGTGGGCACGGGGCCATCCCTGCTCCGGGTGGGCGAGCGCACAGATCTGAGGAGCATCCTTCCTGTCATCGCCGTTGGATGCAGCTGTGCCGGGGGACACAGGCACAGACCCAGTTCTGATGGAGAAAATCTCATAATTACACTCAGCTGCCAAGGAGCAGCATCGGCTTAAGTGATAAGAGGGGGAAGAGCTCTGAGAGCAGATCTCTCCAGGGCTGCTCGGATGTGAGGGGGATGGCGAGGAAGGTGCAGGACAGGGCTGGGGATGGGCATCAGGCTCCCTGTGGTGTGTGGGGAAGGCATTCCCATCTCACTCTGCTCCAGAGAGTGGGAGCACTTCCCGGCGCTCCCTGCCTGGTGTCCCAGGCAGCCTGCACTGCTCTGGGGATGTGGGGCAGGCAGGACCTGCTCCCACAAGCTGCGTGCTGAGCCTTGTGCTGTCACAGCCAGGGACGGAGGGACTTCAGTGCCTCTTTCCTCTGAATTTCTCCCGACTTGCCTGGCTCTAAGAAGATTAAAGACAGATGGTCTCTGAGGCTCCCTCTCTGGCACCCATGCTAGAGGTTGTGGGGGGAAGGCACAGCAGCAAAGAGCCCTGGGGAAGGGGGGTTATTCCCAGCTGAGTGCCCAAGGGAAGGAGCATCCTGGGAACCTGCTCTTGGGTGCTGCCCTCCCTGCCTGTGCTGGCTGCAGCTCTGCAGAGCAGGGCTGTCACTCCTTCCTCCAGGGCTGCCTCATTCATTGGGGAGCTCCTCATTGGGGAGCTCCAACGGTGAGGGGAGCCCAGCATCTGCTCTGGGTAACACTGCCCTGTGTCCCCTGTGCCTCAGCCCCGCCATCAGCTACACAAAACCCGCTCTGTTGTGCTTTTTAAACTGCTGTGGAAGCACGCTCTGTGCTCCTGCAAGTGTCTCCTTCCTGAGGATTCTGCTCACAACCTCCCCTGGCTTGCGCTGGAAGCAGCACCAGAAAAAAAGCATTCACCTAACGCGGCCCCATGTGCACCAGCAGCAGCAGCAGCGATGCACTTGTGAAGCCATTTAAATTTCCACGTGATGACCCAGTTCAGGGTGGTTTCGCCTCTGGATTTTCCCACTGCTGCTGCCTCTGGGTGGGTGGTGGCAGCTCCAGACCTTGCTGCTGTGCTGGATTTTAAGGCCACCACACTGACAGCCCCAGCCTCGAGTGCTCAGGCTCTTCATGGTGCTTTCCTGAGCATTACAAAATGCTGGGCACTTGGTGTCTGAGGACATCCATGCGTGCTCTATGGCACTGGATGTTTTAATGAAAGCTTTAAAGACTGAACAGTTTTGCAAAGGGTTTTTTGCTGCTGCCTGTTACACTGGGGGCAGGGCACATGTCACTTCAGCTGCTGCAGCAGAGGTGGTGGGGATGCTCCGGGTGGTTTTAGTGCATGTGCTGGACTAAATTCCAGCCCAGCTGCCAGACTTGACTCTTCCCTCACCATTTTGAACCAGTGCTGGCCAGCAATCACTGAGCTCCCCCACACCAGCATTGGGGCTGAGCTGCAAGGCAGAGGGGCAGCCTGTATTTAGAAGGAGACAATAATTGCAAGTCAGATTTGCTTGTTCAATACTCTATTGACAGATTTGCCTTGGCAACCTGGAACAGGGTTGCATTGTTCACATCGTACTTCATGGCATCCTATTGATTGGGTGGGTGGGTTTAGGTTTTTGTGGGTTTGCTTTTTTTTGTTGTCTCTTTTTCCAAGCCTACCTACTCATCCTTTTCTTGTCTCTCTCCCGCATGGTGTTGACCTCAGCAAGGGCTGTGTCATAATCCGTTTTTCAGACTGGCCACAACTTCCAATGCAAGCCAGAGCTGACAAAAGCAGAAGGGCAAATCCTGGAGCCCAGCTGGCCAAGGCTGTGGGCGGCCAGGTAGGGATGAATGGGGCCAGCGCCCTCCCCCCTGCTCCAAGGACATGGCAAAGTCGGTGCCTGGCCCCCTGTGAGAGCGGCCTTGAAGGAAACGCTGTAACTATTTATGAATTAACTTTCTGTTATTATTTGGTGCTCAGCCTGGCTTTGCAAACTGGGTAAGAACCACCAGCTTTGCCAGGGCAGAGGGGAGGAAAAGGTGAGCACCCAAACTGCAGCCTTGGGGTCGCCTTGGTGGAGCTGGAGGATTACAGCTGGAGAAGAATTGCTGGTTTGAATTGCTAATAATGATACAGACTAATGAGCAACATCAGAAATGATGGCATGTGTAATCAGTGCTGCTTGATGGCAAACACAGAGCGGGGCTGTGGGAGCTGCTGGCGTACGGGGCGAGGGGAAGCAGAGCATCTTCTTTTGGAGAGGCAGAACCCACCCCAAGCAAGGCACTGCCACGGAGCTGGCTCTGGCTCCGGGGTGAGAACTTTATAAATAATGATGAAAAGAATAAACACAGACAGACATCAGCTCTGGGTACACAGAGGGAACATGGCCAGCAAGTATTTGAGGGGAAATTACCTTGGTATGGTTCCTAGCACCTGCAGGAAGCCCATCTGTCTCTGGCTGTTAGAGGTTTTGTCTTACAGCTGCACCCCAGCAGCCCCACCTCGGGATCAGACCCCTCCCCGGGCACATGGGGGGCTGGAGCCCCCACCCCTCCACCTGGCACAGAGTCCTCCCGCCAAAAGCAGCAGTACCTATGGCTGATGCTCTGCAGAGAAAGGGGAATCTGAATTTTTGGCCAGGTGCGTGGCGAAGGGGAGGGTATGCACTGAATGTGTGTCTGCAGCTCATACCTGCCTGATCCACGAGCAAAGCAGCAACAAACGCCCGGGACCAACCCACTCCTCTCTTGGCTTCAAAGGCAGCAGTTGGCTCCTGTTCCTTTTGGTTGGAAACTCCTTCCCTTGTCTCATCCCTGTGATATGCCCCAGCCAGTCAGGAAGAGGCAACAGTTGGAAATGCTTCCCACTTTCCTTATTTAGGCTATTTTATGTGGTTCAAATAAGGTGTCCTCTTTGGGCCTGACAAAGGGAAAAACGTATCAGTTCATGAACTGCCGCTGCCTGAGCAAGGTAAGAGACAGAAAATCACCACCATTACCATCATTATTGTGAATCATGTGCAATCAGCCCTGTAACAGAAAGCAGATGAAGATCCTACAGGAACCCAAAGGACGGGAGCTGCTGCTGAGCCGTGGGAGCCAGGGGCTAGGCAGTGATTAAAATGCTTTTAATATTGGTTTTCAGTGTTGCTTTCACTATTTTTTTCATATATATACTGTATTTTATCAACAGTCTCTTGGACTGCTCCTGAGGCAGATTCTAAAAGATGCCAAGGATGTCTCGCCACATGTTTTTATATATATATATATATATTATATATATATATATATATATATATATATATATGCAGCTAGCCACGCTCTGCCCTCCTCATTTCCTATTCCTATTCCCGACTGTGCCCTGGGAAGAGCAGAGCTTTCCCAGCCGGGCTAGACCCGGAGCTGGATGTGCTCTGCAGCTTACCCAGGCTGGGGAGGAATCGCACCAAACCGTGCTCGTCCCTGGGCATTTAGTTTTATTGCAAGCATTAGTGGTTTGTGCTCGGCTTGTCTCCTCTGGCAACAGGAGAAGCTGGAAATGTCAAAGGGGAGGGTTAACAAACTCCACTGGCATAAATTTCAATGAATGTATGTTTCTTAGGAAAACCGCTAAGTTAAAAAAAAAATTAAATCTTCCTGTGTGTGTTTTCCTTGGGCTGCTGTTCACAATGGATAATAATTCTTACATTAAGCCCCTTCGGCCCTCCAGGGAAATCAAAATTGTAATATCAGTTTGCTTTTTATTGGCTCGGCTCTGCGATCGCGGCGGCTGCGTCTTTGTTAGGGGCTGCAGCGCGGTGACATTCAGCGGTGCCTCCCGGTGTGTCCCCCCTCCGGTGCCTCCGCACCTCCGGGCCCGCGGAGGGCCCCCGAGGGCACGGGCTGCTGCTGGCCGGAGCCGCGGCGACCGGGCGAGCCCGCGGGCCGGGGTGGGACCGACACCGGGGGAACGAGGAACGTCTTGGGGGGACGGGGATGCTGCCCGACCCCGGCAAAGGAGCCGCTCCGGGCCCCGGTGCCGTTCGAGCTCAGCCCCGCCGCTCCCGGCGAAAGTTGCCGGGAATCCCACGGGCCGGGCCCGCGGGGATCGACCGCCCCATCCGAAGGCCGGCGGGACGCCGCGGCCCGGCAGAGCCCGGGGGAAAAGGGGGACGGTGGCACCGAGACCCCCGCCCAGCAGGGACGGCCCCGTTGTCAGCGCGCGCGGAGGCTCCGGTTTCTCCGCGGCGCCGGTTCGGGGACACAGCCAGACACCTGCGGGGACCGAGCCCCGCGAGCCGAGCCCCCGGGAGCGGCCGAAGGCTCCTCGCCGCGCAGGGCATCACACCACGCGTGCCCGCGGCCCCGGGGGTGCGGTGCCCGGGGCGCTCCCGTAGTGGCGGCGGGAGGCCCGGAGCTGCCGGCCCGCACGGCGGGGGCTGCACGGGGCTCACACCGGGACGCTGTCCGGCCCCGCTCCACCTGCCCGGGAGAAGGTGCCTCCCGCTCCGGCACCGCCACGTTTCCCGGAGCAGCGCAGGAGCGGCCGGGTGGCCCCGCTGGCAGCCGCGGACACGCGTGTGCTTCAGCCCGCTCGCCGCGCTCCGCTCCACGAGCAGGGAGTGCGCGGAGCCGCCCGCACCGGGCTCCCCGAGCGGCCCGGCGCCGTGTGCGGCTTCCGGCACCGGGCGGGGAAAGCGCCGCCACCTGCCCGGGGCCCGGGCCCGCTGCCGCCACCGCTGCGTGTCCCCGGGCCGGGCAGCCCGCGGCCGCAGGGACCTGCCCGGGCTCCCCCGGCAGGGTCGGGCCCCACGGTTGGCGGCGGTGGCTCGGGCCGTGCAGGGGGTGGGCGTCGCCGCCCCCTGGGCCCGGGGAAACCCGCGACGTGGCGCAGCGTGGAGCCCTCCCGAGGGCTCGTCCTCCCGCGCATCCTCCGGTCGGACCCCCCGCCCGACCCCTGTCCCCTCGGGGGCGCGACTCGCGCACCTGCCCCGCGGGCTGTGCCGCCCCCCGCCAGCGCCGGGGGGGCCGTGCTGAGTCACGCGTGGGGCGGGAGCCGCGCTGCCCGCGCCCCCCCTCCCCGCGCCGCCGTGCCCGGCCCCCGCCCGCCCCCTCCCCGCCTCGCTCCCCGGCAGGGCTGCTCCAATCCCCCGGCCCCGCCGCTGACGGGCAGCCGGGCCCGGGAGGCGCCGCCTCCCTGACGTCTCGCTCCGGGATTTGCACGGTTGCGGTGCCGCCGCTCAGTGTCTGTCGGGCCGGCGGCGGGAGCTGCCGGAGCCCGAGCCCAGCTCGGCTGCAGCGCGGCCCGGCCCGGCCCCTCCCGGCTGCGGGATGGAGCTGCCGGCGGTGGGCGAGCACGTCTTCGCGGTGGAGAGCATCGAGAAGAAGCGGATCCGAAAGGTGCGGGAGGCGGCGGCGGGGGGCGGCGGGGCCGGGGGGCGCCGGGGGTGGCGGTTCCCGCTGACGCCGTGTCTTTGCCTCCCGCGCCGCTCAGGGCAGAGTCGAGTACCTGGTGAAATGGAGGGGATGGTCGCCCAAGTGAGTACCGCACCGGGCGGGGATAGGGCTGGGGATGGGGCTCCGGGAAGGGCCCCGGCCGGGGCGGCGGGCGGGCGGCGAGAGGCGGCGGCGGGGCCCGGCGGTGACGGCGGCGGGAGCCGAGCAGGCGGCGGCTGATGTGCACCAGAAAATGGCTCCTTCCCCCTTTCCCTCCTCGGGAGTCGGGCTCCATATTGCAGAACCGAGCGGGGAGTGGGGGGGGGAGGAAAGGGGGAATAACCGCAAAAATCGTCCGCGTCGCCCCGCAGCCCCGAGAGCCGCTGCCGAGGCGGGGGCAGCACCGGCACCGGAGGGAGCGCGGCCGCTGCGGAGCGTTCGGGGTTCGCATGACAGTGCGGGCGGGGGGGCGCGGGGGGGTCCGGGACGCGGCGGCCGGGTCCCTCCTCCACCCCGCGGCCGCTTTCCTGGGTCCGGGAAAGGGGATTTGGAAAATTTCATCATGACATGCCTGGAATTCCTCCGGAATAATAACTGCGCTAAATAAACAGTACCGTCCCCGCGCCCCCCCCGCCCATCCCCCTCCCCCGGGACCCCAGCCCCGCACCCTGCTCCCATCGGGCCCGGTGCTGCGGGGCGGCTCTGCCCGGGACCCCGGCCCCGCCGGCAGGGCCCCGCGGTGACGGCCGCTCTCCTCCCCTCTCCAAGATATAACACGTGGGAGCCGGAGGAGAACATCCTGGACCCCCGGCTGCTCATCGCCTTCCAGAACAGGTGAGCGGCGAAGGTTGGGCGATGCGGGAGGGGCGGCGGGACCCCCGCTCCGCGCCGCTCCCGCAATTGCAGATGCGTCACGGAGCCGCGGCGGGGGCGGGCGCGGGCCGGCCCCGGGCCGGGCCGGGGCGGGCGGTGCGGGGCCACCGGGCGACGCCTCCGGGTCAAGGTCCCCCGCGCCGTGCCCCCCCACGCCGTGCCCCCCCCCACGCCGCGCCTCGCACTCCTTCTTCCCGGGATTCGATGCCGCGAGTGGAGGAGGCGGCGCTGCTGCTGCTGTTGCTGCTGCGCTTGGACGGGCTCTAGCTTTTTTTTTTTTTTTTCTAAAGCCTTTTTTTTTTTTTTTTTTTTTTTTTTACTCTTTCCGCGCATTTATTTCCTGGAGTGTTTTGGCGCAAACTGTGAACTTCAGCCCCTCTCCTCTGCGGGGAAGCAACAGCGGGAAAAGCGCCTGCTGCTTCCACAGGATGCCCGTGCCCCCGGCCCGCTGCCACCTGCAGGACCCCCAGCCCACGGCTCCGCACCTGAGGGCCCCGGTCCCCTCCCGCTGCCCCCTCCCTGCGCCCGTGTACGGTCACTGTCACTGTGGGAGCTGCCGCGCGTGGGGGGGTTTTGCCGGGGTCCGTGTGCCGCCCTCGGGCCTCGTGGTGACACTGTGTTCCCACAGGGAGCGGCAGGAGCAGCTGATGGGATACCGCAAGCGGGGGCCCAAGCCAAAGCCGCTGGTCGTGCAGGTAAAGCGCGGGCGCCCAGCCCCGCACCTCCGCGCTCGTTGCCGCGGGCCGTCCCCGGGGAGCTGCTTGCAGCGGGTTTCATCATGCTCAGGAGCCTGCGCACGGCCCAGGTGCCTCGCAGCGCCCCGGGGACCCCCAGCGCTGAGCTCAGCAGGTTCCCCAGCTCCCCTTCCCTCCCCTCTGGGCCCCAGAGCAGACCCGCTGTGCCCGTGCCCGGGTGGCATTAGCAGGCTGCTCGCGGGCTCGGCAGCGGCGGTCCCACTCGGCCCCCGTTCCCAGACAGCTGATTGAAGGGGGCTTTTCTTCTTTTCATTGCTTCATTAATCTGGAGCAATGCACAGCCTCTAAGTAGGAGTGGGCTGGGGCCGCCTGCTAGAGGACGCGGTGCCCCAGGATGCAGCGTCCCATAAGGAGAGATGCTGAGGGGCGGGGGTTCCACCGGAGCCGTCAGCACCTGCCAGAGCACCGGCACCTGGTTCTCCAGCCCTGTCTGACCACAGCTTTTGGTTTTGCCTTGCAGCTTCCCTCCTTCGCCCGCCGCTCCAACATCCTCACAGGGTTGCAGGACCCAGCTGTGGACACCAGGCCCAAGCTGGATCTCGGCTCCTCTGGCAAGAGCCAGCAGCACCAGTATGAACTCAACAGCAAGAAGCACCACCAGTACCAGCCCAACGGCAAGGAGAGCAGCATGAAGCACCAGTCCCACAGCAAAGGGAAGTATTACTACCAGCTGAACAGCAAGAAGCACCACCACTACCAGCCGGACCCCAAGATGTACGAGCCCCATTACCAGCCCAGCAGCAAGGAGCCGCAGGGCCAGGCCTGCTTGGACAATAACAAGACCCCCCTGGTCGCCCACCCAGACAAGTGGGCTCATGGCCCAGCCAAAAATTTGCTGGGTCCGGTCAAGAACCTTACAGCAGAGAGCAAAAATGGAGCCGAGAAGAACCTTTCCAGTGGTACCGGGCCACCCCCCCGAGACAGGGTGACCAGCAATGGCCTTGGGGGAAAGATGAAGATCGTCAAGAACAAAAACAAGAATGGGCGCATTGTGATTGTCATGAGCAAGTACATGGAGAACGGCATGCAGGCGGTGAAGATCAAGTCTGGGGAGCCTCCCCGGAAGCGGGCTGCAGAGGAGAGGACTCCTAAGAAGGGTGGGGAGGAGAAGGTGGAGGCTTGGAGGAAGCCAGTGGAGGAGAGGGTGGTGGGCAGCAATGCCCTGAGTAAAGCAGAGGGCGAGGGCCGGCAGCCCCCCGCAGAGCTGGAGGAAAGTCCACAAAAGACTCCCTTGGCCAAGGAGCTGCCCCTTCCTCCAGCAGAGCAGCCCTTGCAGCTCACCACCAAGCCGGACCTTGTGCCCTGGTCCCTGAGTCCCGTCTGCGAGCACAGCCCTTCCTCCATGGGACTGAACCTCTCCACTGCTGGCTCGCGGAAGCGCTGCCTGTCGGAGCCACACGTGGAGCGGGAGCCAGGCAAGAAGCGCCTGACCTCCCGCAGCATCAGTGCCCCCACCTGCCTCAGCCCCCCGCCCCCCGAGCGGCCGGAGCCGCCCGGCCAGCCGGAGGTCATCCTGCTGGATTCAGACCTGGACGAGCCCATAGACTTGCGCTGCGTGAAGCCACGGGCGGAGGGTGAGCTGGCCCTGGCAGAGGTGAAGCCGGAGCTGCCACCACCACCACCGGCTGAGAAACCACCCCCGGAGCCTCCGCAGCCCCAGGAGGCCACAGAGGAGGAGGAAGAGGAGGAGGCTGAGTCCCTGCAGGAATTCAAGCCCTTCTTTGGGAATATAATTATCACAGATGTGACCGCAAACTGCCTGACTGTGACCTTCAAGGAGTACGTGACGGTGTGAGGTGGGATGGCAGCTGCTCCCCGTGGGAGCTGCCCGCCCATCCCGGGGCCGCCGGCCCCAAAGCCTCCCTCCAAGGTACTGGTGCCCCTTCCCCGGAGCCCATGTGCCCCTGCCCGTGCCGCGGTGGCCGAGCCTGCTGTCTCCGCCGAGGGGACGCCGGGACAGGGCCAGGCATGGTGGCCATCCCTGCCACGTGGGGTGACCTCGCCGCTGCTCCCACCCCGCATCTGGGGGCTGCTCCAGGACCTGCAGGCAATGGGACACACAAGGATGGGACCCGCCAGTTACTCAGAGTTATAGTATTATATTTTAACAGTGCTAACTTGTCAAGTGATTCTTGCTCCCGTTTGTACGTGGTGTTATTGAAATGTATTGTTTGAGCTGAAAGCTGGTCGCTCCCTGGCCACGCTAATATATTTATTTGTAGGTATTTATATAATGAAATATAAAGCCTAGATTTATGGAGTCCCTAGATCACCTTATAAACTATATCAAACGACTATTTTCTGTTCTCCTTTTTAACCATTGAGCATTTGTTAGTCTTGGTCCCTTGCCCTCCCCACGACCCGCAGGACCATCCCGTATATATTTTTTGATACTGTACACATGTGGTGTTTCTATGTGCAAAAAAAATCGTTATCTAAAGCTAAACAAGCTATTATAGAAATTGCTGCTATTAGAAATGTCTAAACTATAAGCTTCCAATTATTAATTGCTTGAATGTAAATATTAAATGGAGATGTTGAAAGTGCATTTGATGTTCTGCAGCTAGTGTAGATCGGAGTGCAAAGCCCAGCTGCTGCGAGCTGCCAGCGGCGCATCCTGGTCTGAGGGCTGTGTCACAGGGGAAGAAATGTATCATGCAATCATGGCAAAGGACTATAAACCTTTACAAAAACTACCGGGATTCAGAGTGCATTTGTTACAGCATACAGATAGCAGGTCCCTGTGTACGGGCAGGCTGTGGCTGGGCTGCCCCAGAGCCAGTACCTGCAGGTTAAAAAATCAGCTCTGAGATGCAGCGTATTGAATATCGTTCAGTTTTCACCTCAAGAGTGTCGTGCCCACAGTGCTGAGGGCACCCTGTGTTCTGGGTGGGCTGTGAAGCCACAGGAGCTGGTGGTGTGGTGCTTCCCTCTCCCCAGGGCCGAGGCACGGCTTGGCTCCTGCAGAGGGGTTTGCGGGAGGTCTGTGATGGGAACCTGAGTAGCTGTGGAAGCACAGGCTGGGAAGGTGACACAGTGATGGGTGATGGTCGCCATCCCAGCAGTGTCATTACAGTGTTGGGGAGGGTCATAGTTCGATAAGTTGAATGTCTCCAGAAAGAAAGATGGTCCAAATTCCACCAAGAAAGCTGCAGCCATCTCTGAACAAGATTAATAATTGCTAGAGTCTATTGGAAATACAATGCAGGGCTAATTCTTTACAGGGTGGTGGCAGCCCAGCAGTGGAGCCCCTGGAGCCCATCTGCAGGTGCTCAGTCTCTGTCCCTGCCACCGACCCCCTGTCACCTCCCCAGACAGAGTTGGGTGCCTGGGCAGTGCCACCCTCTGAACCTGGTGCTGGCAAAACTGGCTCTGCTGCCAGCAAAACTGACTCTGGTGCCAGCCTGTCTCCTCTTGGGCTTTTGGTCAAAGTCGATGTCTCCTCCAGCAAAGATCTTGGTTGAGATACTGTTGATGGCACGTTGATGTGTGTGGACCAGAGCCATGAGCTTGTGAGAAGCAGATTTAATTGGTTTGGGTAAGGCGGACCCTGCAGTGATACCTGAGCTACCTGAGGCATGGGGTGAGGGGCAGCCCTGGGTCCTGCTGTCACACGGTGTCTCTGTCCAGGCATGTGGCAGTGCTGTCCCCAAAGCACAAATAACCCCTGTCTTGTGTTGCCCACTTCCAGGCCACCTGGGCTTCCCATTTAATTTAAATAAATTCCAAACTCAGCTTGGTAATTGTTCCTTTAGAGTCCTGAGGGTTGTGTGGTGCCTGTAGGAAGGTGGGAGAGCATCCAGCCAGGTGTGGGTCACAGTGGGAACCCCTGCGTGTGCCATTCAACCCAGATCTTGCCTACAGCAGTTCTGCCAGAGCTGGAGCACTTTTCTGATGCAGTTTGGATTCAGTTAAAAAGTAGATTTTGCTCTTGGGTAGCTCAGGTTTGCTGCTCAGAGTGCTTGCCTGGTGGGAATGGCTGCTGGAGCTGGCACTGGGGAGGTGGCTCCATCCCAGCTCTTTGGCTAAACTGGTTGGTGTGGGCAGGGTCAGAGCTGACAGCTTGCTTCTGCCCTGGTTTTGGTTGATGCTCCAAAGCCAATGGACATTTGGGCGATGTTCAGGGCTGGGGTGTTCACCTGCCTGCGCAGGGACCCCAAAGCTGGTGGTTTGTGCACCCAGGGCAAGGGGAAATGGTGAGCTCTGATTAAAATTAACATTTGCCTGATAGCTGTGCTGAATGTTAAGAGGGTTTTAATCAACGCTACGTGTCACCAGAGCCGTGTGGGTGACGTGCTGAGGGTGCTGGAGAGGTGGTGTCGGGGCAGGTGCTGGTGAACCCCATTCTGCACCAGGGGGTGCCCGGGGATGGGTTGGTGGGATGTGTTTCCCTGCCATCCCAGGCTCCACTATCAGAACATACGATCAGAAATGATGCATTTCCCTTGATTAATTAAGCTAATGGTTATCTGAAAACAAAAATGGCATGGAAGAGGAGACGCATGCTCAGAATGCAAAATGTGATTTATGAAAGGGGAAGTGCAGCTCAACAGACAGCTACGGGAGCCAGTGCAGGAGCGGGGCCGGGCCACGGCGCCGGGGCAGGGCGGCTGCCAGGGCACAACTTGCTCTTTAAACAGACAAAGGTAGATGAAACCAACGAGGTTTCTCACAAATAGCAGGTTGTGTCTGAATGAGGGCTTGCAGGCTCCAGGCCAGAGCCTGGGCATCGCTGCCACCACCAGCCGGCTCGGCAGCTCCCTTCCCTGGGCTGTAGGTGTGCGAGGCTCTGGGCAATTAATAACTGCTGCAGGTTTGCAGTTAGCTCAGCTCATTAGCATTTCTGAAAATGGAGGGTGTTGTGTCGCCAGTTTTTAAGGAAACACCGTCCCTCTGAGTGTGTGTTTCTGAGTTCCCTCCCTGCAGCCACCACCCCCGGGGCCACAGAAGCCCCTAAAGCACCGCCTGTGCCGGCAGCAGCCGTGGTTGGTTTGAGGCACCATTTCCCGGAAACCACACAGCCAGATATTTCTTACTTTAATAGTTTGATCATGTTTATCACAACTCCAGCAGCTTCCTGTGCTGTGAAAGGTGTGATAAGTAGTTACTGGTTTAAAAGCTGCGCCCTTCCCTTGCTGGGCCAGTTGGCTGGGAGAGATGAAGTGTTTGGATATGAATTACTTATTCCTGCCACTCTCTTTCCCTAGTAAATGCATCAAACCTAAATGCCTGTTACTGAGCAAATTAATGTGGAGTCCACGGTGACTTCCAATGGTTATCAGAGTGATCCAGGGCGAGATGGAGCGTCACCACGCTCCATTAGGAAGACTGGTGTGCGCTACATTTAATGTATTTCCCAGGAATGCGTTAACCTCTGCTTGGTTTGGATTTATTCCAGACAAACATTTGCTGATGTAAAAGGAGAATTTGTTTCGTCTTTGAGCCCTTCTGAAAGGGCCTGATGGATCCACAGCCATGCACTGAGGAGGGGCTGCTGATGCTGTCAGGTTCTCCCCTCGCCGTGGTGGTACCAATGTCTGACCAGCCCTGGGCTGGGATCCAGCTCCATCGCCAGTGCCTGCCGTGGCCCTGTGTGGTTTCAGGAGGTGTCAGTGCAATCCCTGCCCTTTGGAAAGTGATGGAAATACCATCCCCTGGCAATGACCATGGGACAGTGGCAACACGGGCCCCAGGGATGGGTGGAAGGGCTCTATCTATGGCGTGAGGACGCTGTAATGAAGAAAGATGTTCAATAAACACAAAACATAGAGTTGATGTGTTTTAACCAGTGTAAGAAATAGCCTTGTGGGAGCTGGGAGGTCCAGTATGGGAACAGGTCCAGACTTCAGCTCCAGACTGGGAATGGGAGAGGAGCTTCTCCTTGAGAAGGGCAGAAGGTGGAGGTGGGTTGTATGCAGTGGGATGTGGAAGATTTCCCAGACAGTCGGGGCACTAACTGCTTTTGCTCATACATGGGTGGGGGCAGCTCCTCCAGGCATCCATTGTGTGCATTTTGTGGGATTTTTTCCTTTATTTTCCCATTTTTCTCTCCTTTTGCTATGCAGTGTCAGGAGGTGACTGTGAGATTTTGCTAAATGTGGTGATCTCAGCATCTGTCACTCATTGCAGGAGTCAGCAACAAGGTAAAGCATTCATGGTCACGTTTTGGGAGGGAAGCCCACTGCTTGGGTTATGTTTTTCTAGGCCTGTCCCCTTGAGCACAGCCATACATGTGTCAGCTGCTATAAAGCATTTCACCTAAAAGTGGATCCAGTGGGGCTGATCCAGCAGCCACTGAGGGGCTTTACTGGGTTGTGGCGGGGTTGGTGTCCGCGTGAGCATGGGTTGTGGGAGGGCAAGACCAAGGTGCAGCCCTCTCACCAAACCGGGGCAGCTGGCAAGGGGGCAGCAAGGGGATGGAGAGACAGAGAGGGGGCTTCAGCCCCATCCCACAGGGCCGCCTGTGTCTTGAGCAGTCAGAAAAGACTGGAAATCCTCAGTCTCTCCACAGGTAAGATCATTTGGACTCGGCCCAGATTCACGTGAGATCTGTCGGGGACAGCCACAAGGACACAGCTCTGTTTGCGCTTGCACCAGAAGAGGAAGGCAGCTGCACAGAGCCAGCACAGCCCAGACCATCTCCAGGTGCTTCCAGAGCCTTGTCGAGTGGCTCTTGACGATCCCCTGTGCCTGGGAAAGCTCCTGCCTGCACCCTGAGCTGGGAAGGATCCTATTAGGGGCGAACCGAAGCAGCTCACACATTCAGGAGGCAGCTGGGCCAGCAATGTCTGACCTAACCATAGTCTGTGGCATGGCCCAGCCTCAGCCAGCGTCAGTGCAGTGAGGGAGAGCTGTCGTTGAGCAAGAGCTTGGGTGGAGATGGGGGCTGAGCTCCCAGAGCCCCCTCACTCCTGAGTAGGGACCCCCTTGACTGGTGCAGGGAATTACAGGAGAGAGAGACAAGGTGGGGGACATGAGAGAGTGGCCGAGGTGGCTGTGGTCAGGTGTGTGCAGCCTGCTAGGGAAGGAAAAGAACTTGGTGGTGGGTTGGAAAGGAGATTGGAAAGGGAAGAGGGATGTGGTGGTGCAGCTGCTCGTAGGAGCCATCCCTGGATCTGTGCCAGCACACAGAGTCTCATGGAAACTGAAGGGGTGTTACTGCATGACAGACCTTTGGGTGCAAATGGGAGAGAAGTTAGGGTTTCTGTAATGATGAAAGTTTAGGCCAGGCCCTGGCATGGCTGAGGGTGGCCAGGGTCTCCTCCCCCCCAGGCTGGGAGCTGCTGGTGCCTCCCGTTGCAGGGCGAGATCCCAGGCTCACCCAAGAGCCATTTGCCAGCACCTCCCGAGGTCGTTTCTCAGAGGAGCCGTCAGTTCAGCTGACACCTTGATGTAGTTTAAAGCAAACTGCAAACATGAAGATTTATTTTTATCGAAGGAGCAGGCATATAAAACATGCTGTGCCACACAGCAGGAAGCACCCTGGATCCCGGGAGCTGGGGCTTGGGCATGCTGGGCTGTGCCGTCCCTGGGCGACCCTGCTGACAGCAGGCCCTGGGCTTCCAGGGTGGGGAGAGAGGGAAATTTGATCACCGACTGTCAAACCCTCCAGGATTTCCAAACCCTCCAGGGTCCCCAAACCCTCCAGGAGCCCTGTCAAACATCAGCACCCTTTCACAACAGGTGGGGGGACGCAGCCAAATCACCAAGGTTGAGCTTCTCCAGTGCTGCAGGCTCTGACCCAGGAAGCTCCCGAGAAGTGGGGCATGGCCACGTTCCTGTTTTCCAGGGGTTTTATGCATTGCCATGGCCTGAATGAGGACACAGCTTCCATAGCACAGAAGTGCTTTAGTCAGAAGGGCTTGGAGGTGAGAAAGGAGATAACCGAAACCTTTCACAGGTGTTGCTGTTGTGCTGTAGCAGCCAGAATGGAGACTTGGATAATATTAGAAAATGTATTAATAGCAGCCTGAATGGAGGGTCTGAGCTGATGGAAGCTTTAACAAACATGTATTTAATTTGGATATAAAGACTGTGCTGAACAAAGATCCTGGTTGGGAATTTTTTTAGTTCTGGTTTGGGAATTGGGAAGACCCTGGGTGCTTCGTCTTTGTCCACAGTCGGGATGAGTCTGAGATGGACAGGACAAGAGATGATGGTTTGGTAACGGCTGTGAAATGAGCCACAGAGGGAACAATCCGCCCCAGGAAAGGGCCCAGGGATTCTGGGTTTGCCCCCTTCCCTGATGCCCAGCGGGGGAAGGTGTCACTTCGTTTATGAAGCATAAGAATAGGAAAATCGGGATGACTCAAATGTCACACGTTATCCCTTGGCTGAAGTCAAGGGTGGAAAATTGCAGCCTAGGAGCTGCTCCAAGAGCTCTGAACAGCAAATTCGGACTCAGCGTTTCCCACCCTCCCGGTGCCGCTGGTGGCGGGGGGAAGAGAGCTCAGCCCGCGGCAACCGGTGGGACCGGGCTGCTCCAGGGGCTGTTCCGCGGAACCGTGCCACGCCGCGTGGCCATCGTCACGCCAGCCCCGAGGCGGAACCTGTCCGCAGCTGCTGGAGAGAGCGGGGAAGCGGCGGGGGGCGGCGAGCGGGGCTGCGGCAGCGGCGAGGGCGAGTGCGGGCTAAAATGGCCACGCCGGGCTGCGGGCGTGGGCTGTGCCGTGCGGGAAGGGCTCATTCCCCGGGCGGCACGCTGGGAAAGGAGCGGCAAACCGCACCGGGGAACGCGGGGAGCGGCAGAGGGGCGGGCAGCCCTCGGCCCCGCGTTGGGTAGAGCGGTCCCGACTCCCCGAAAATGCCCTTTGTGACAGACCGGGCATCGTGTTTCAGAAGATGAGGATTAGAGGGGATTGACCCTCTGAATTTCTGGGTCCCTGACCCCCCTCTCTCGCACCCCGGAGGTGAATGCCCCTTCCCATTGCCGGTGCCTCTGAGGGGAACGGACTCCTCAAGCTCGGGGAGCTTCTCGGGCAGAAATACTTTATATTTTGTGTGAAAGAAAAAAACAATGGAGCGTCAGGTTCTTTTTAATACCAAATACAAGGTTAGGGCAGGGAAGGTTTGTTTGGTATCAAGAAGCCAGCAGAGCATCTCAAAGGACAAAATAAATGGCAATATTTACATATGTTTGAAAACGTTAATTTTCACACTTTAGTATTTCCACACAGCTGAAAAATGAAGGCTGAAGCGTAATCCCCACTGTACCCATCCATTTGCCGTATGGTGCAAGCCAGGTTGTCATTTTAGCGTCAGGAATGTGCACTGGATGCAGCCGTGACACTGTCCTTCTTCCGCCTGTGTTCTTTTGGCACATGAAGTCACCAGCAACAGATAAACCAGGGGGATTCATGGAGGGTTGTGCAGAGAAGAGGCTGCGGTGGTCGGACATCAGCGGTGCCACCCCTCTCCCCGGCGGCTGGTGGAATGATGCCTTATCTCGAGTTTAAGGGCTCAACCTGACCCTGAGCCATTTTTAACCCGAGGTGGGAAGAGCCCTCCCTGGGTGTCTCTCTCTGCTTTGAAAAATCTTTCACTGGCTCCACGGTAGCCGATTTTCTGATGTTTTTCCTTTTTGTAGCTCTGCCACCTGAAGCAGACCCACTTTCTCAGGGTTTGATGCTCTGCTGCTTGAAGATGCTTTAACTCTCCGGACTCAGAAATAACTCCTGGAGCAGAGCCCCAGCAAGAAGGAGTCTAATCTAATGTATCCCATTTCCATATTTTGTGCTGCAAGCAGCAATTTGTGGTTCAGCAGCAGCGGCTGAGCAGGGACGAGCATTATCACAGGAATTCCTTCCATCTCATGCCTGAGTATGTGACAAATAAGCCTCGGCCGTGGCATTGTCTCTGCTTTCGGGCTGACAAATTTAACTTTGCTTTCTTTCCTCCTGCCCCCCCGCCCCCCGCCCACGGTCCCCGTGACTGAGAATGACTGCCTGGTGCCACGTCCCAAGAGCTGGGAGATCAGGACGCAGAGCTGGGGGGTGACACAGTCGCCGTGAACAGCAGCACCCCCGTGGCCGTGGGCTAAGAGCAGCCAGCCGGGGGCTCAGCACAGCTCCGCTGCGAGCTGGAGTTCCACGGGGCGGGGAACCTGCGTGGGGGTTCCTGGGACCGCGTCCTGCGAGAGGCTCAGCACGGAAGGGGCTGCGGGGATTGTTGCAGAGAACCAACCCGGCAGCCGCTTGGTGCGGGGCTGAGGGGCTTAGCGATCCCTGGGGGATCCCGGGTGATCCCCCGCCGGGGCAGGTTGAGCTTCCAAAGGGCTCTCAAAGTGTCCCCATTTCCCTGCTGCTGGAGAGGAACCATGGCAGGAGGAGCCGAGGAGCCAAGGCTGAACCCGCCCGGGGGACCGGGGGCCCCCCGCTAGCACTCGGTTTGCGGTCAGGGATCGCTCTGTCCCCGTATAGATTCAACACTGCCCAAGGAGTTGAACAACAAACCTCCGCGGCAAGGACCGCGGCGTACAGCCGCTCCCTCGGTGCCACCGGGAGCTGTGTCACATGGCGGGCGGGGGACACGGACAGGCACAGGGGCAGGGACGGCACCGCCACCGATGAGGGGTTCCCGTGTGTGCAGGGGACGGAAGGCAGAGTGGGGCGGCGGTACTGCTCGGTGTGTGGCACTGGTGAGCCCGCTTTCGCGTGGAACAGCCTCCGGTAGCTGAGAAGAAACATTGAAATATTGGAGAGGAGTCGGGGAGAGAAGGAGGGATGGCGGGGGGCGCGGGGAGCCCCAGAGTGAGCCGCGGAGGTGCCCAGCCTCCCGAAAGGGAGGTTAAGGACATCTTGATCAGCCCATAAAGCTCTCCCAGGGAAGAAATTCAGGGGCTCGGCTGAGCTTTCATCCAGTAAATGCAGACACGGCAGGATCCAGCGGCTGAGTCCGCACCAGCAGGAGCTGGAGCTGGAATGCGGTGCCATTTTCACCGCGTCAGAAAAAAAACATCCAGGTGGGAGGGCAGAACCCGGTTTGCCTGGCATGGCTGGAAGAGAATTCCTGGATCCAGCCACAGGCTGCTGCGGCAAGAGTCAAACAGAGAGGGGGGTGACCCAGAGCCTGTGGGACAGGGGCAGGCTGTGGGGGCTTATAGTGCCCCCCCAGTCTTAAGCCCCGATATTTATGCACCCTGTGATCTGCCGTGCCCTGCTGGGTTTATGCCTTTATCAATGGCTTTTATAAGCCGAATCCCTTCTCTCCAGGGCACTGCCCACACACGACCGCACACGGGCACCTCGGGCTGCGGGGAGGCGGCGGTGGCGTAGGGTTCGCCCTTACCGGGTGCTCGGACGAGCGACCGCGGTGCTGCGAGTCCGAGTGTCAGATGGCAGCCACGGGGAAGCGAAGCTGAGGTGCGACCCCCACCCCGCCTAGGGCTCCGCAGCGCTGTTCGTTGCTGGACTGCACAGAGGGGTTAGCGGGGACAGGGAGAAGGAGATGGGGAAGCAAAGACGATAGGGAGCCTGGAGGCTAGGTGGGGAAGGAGGAGAGTCTCCCGGGAGAAGTTGGAACGGAGCAGGGCAGAGACCAGGGATCCGCCCCGAGTCGGTGCAGCACCGGGGGCTCCGCAAGTCCCGGCGTCGAGGGGAGCCACAGCGAGAAGCCGGGGTGCTGGTAGGGACCAGGGTGGCTGCTGGGGGCGTCCGCCGGCGTCCAGCACCGGAGGCAGGACGAGCCACCCCGCCCCCCCGGCAAACGCGAGGCGAGAGGGCGATCCCGGGGACACCGTCCGGCTGCGTCCCGCCGCAGGAGGAAACGTCCCGCGGTCCCGGCAGGGGCAGGACGAAAACGAAACGGGGGCAGGGAAGCGGGGGAGAGCGGCAGCCCGGCGCGTCTGGGGCAGGGTGCATCCCGACCAGACAGGGGATGCCCGGACCGGTTCGGCCCAGCCCGGGCGGGGCTTCCATCCGCATTGCCGCAGTGGCGGGCGGCGGAGCGCGGCCGGGCCGGCGGGCTCGGCGCGGCGCTGCATTGCAGCACTGCAGGAGCCCCCTCCTTCCCCGCTCCCTTCTCCGCCCTCCGCCGCCGCTCGGCTCCGGAGGCCCAGCCCGGGGCACGCACCGGCCCCGCCGCGCTCCGCCTCCACTCGCACGGGGCATTTGTCGCCGCCGCGCCGGGATCTCCCGCGTAGTGTCACATCCGACCGCCTCCCCCGAGGCGGGAATGCAGCCGTGAGAGAGGGACGCTCTCCCAACGGCGGGGCTCCCTGGTTGGTGTCAACCCGGTGTTCATCAACCCGCGCGCGGGTGGAGGGACCGGCCACCCCCGTCGGGGCACTTGCTGTCCTGCCCGCCAGTCCCCGCGCCGCCAGTGCTGTCCCGCAGTTGGTCACGGCCACCTCCCTCCGTTCTTCTGCCACCCTCCACGGCAGTCTGGCCGTGCTGTCAGCCCCGACGGGGCGCCCAGCCTCGCGTGGGCCAACCACTGTCCCCATAGGCTTCCCGCGAGGGCGTTTGGGTTGGTCCCGCGGGGAGCCGGGACCGTCACCGAGACCAGGCAAGGCTGAAGGGTGCTGTGCCAGCGGCCCGGAACTCGGTGCCAGCCCCGCGTGACACGGTCCTGCATGGACTCAGGCAGTCACGACCCTCGGGTGCTGCGTGCGCGGGGGGCGAAGGGGAGCGGGGCGATCCCGGTGGGAAGGTGCCGGCGGCGGGCGCGTGTCCCGGGACCAGTCCCGCTGCCAGGTGCGGCGCGGCGGGGGTGGGAGGGAACGCGGACACGGGTCGCGGGGGGCGTCCGCCCCGGCACAACGGGGTCCCGTTCCCAAGGCTCCCGCTCTGTCTCTGCTTTGGGAAAACGCCAGCACGGTAACAAAATGGCGGGGAAAGGGTGGGATTGTCACGGCGAGCCCTGCGGCGTAGCCCGGCCACCCCCGGCCCCGCCCGCCGGCGCTCGGGGCGCCCGTCCCGGAGGAGGACAGCGCGGCGGGGGGTCCCGTGGGCTGTGCTGCCGCCCGGCCCCGCCGCCCGGCTGAGCTCTGGTGGAGAGGCAGCTGCAGAAAATGGCTGCTCGGCGGAGCCCGCTGAATCCTGCCATGGGGGGGGACGGCGAGGAAGCGGCGCAGCCCTCCCCGTCGCCCCCCCCCCCCCCCCGCCGGGAGCCCTAGGGCAGGCGGCGCGGGGCACGGGCGGAGGTTCCGCAGGGCGACGGGACCGCAGCAGAGCCCGTGGTGCCCGGTGTGTGGCTTCACCTGCGGCGCGCGGGGAGCGCGGAGCAGCCTGCCCCGATCGCGCCTGTCCCCGTAGCGCCGGGCACGTGCCCGCAGCCCCCGCCCGGTGCCCGCCGAGGCAGCGGCGACTCCGAACCCGGGGGGGCGCGGCGGAGGGGCGGCCGGTCATCCCCCGCAGCCCGACACGCCGGAGGAGCTCCAGCCCCGCAGCCGCTCCCGCAGCGTCCGGTTTTGCTTTCGGTTTAAAATAAAAATAAAATATATTAAAATAATGGGGCCATGGGCACGCGGCACCCTGCGGCCACGTCTCGGCCACGAACCGGCTCCGCGGCGAAGCCGCAACGAAAAGTCGGCCCCGTGGCCCCGCACCGTGTCGCCGCCCCCCTGCCGTCACGGCGGCTGCTCCCCGCAGCCTGTCCGCAGGGCAGGAGCGGACACGCGTGGGTGCGCGGCTGTCGCCGGTGCTGCCGGAGGTTCCCCTCCCCGCCGGTGGTTCTCGCGGGTGTCTGTGGGGTAAGGGGATGTCCCGAAAACGGGATTGTGGGAGCCGTGCTGGGGTGATCCTTTCCCACCGCAGAGCGGGAGAACCTTCCCCCACGGCCGGTCCGCACCGTGGCGGCTGGGCAAGGGAAGGTGCTTTGCTGCTCCGTGGGTGCGGGCATCACGGGTGGCGCCCGCGTGCGCGGAAGCCGCCGTCTTCGCCGCGCACGGTGCAAAGCGCGCCGCTGCCTTCTGTCAATACTTCACCCATCGTAGCCTACCCCGGCCGCCCACCTCCGCAAAGCCCCCCCGGGTTCGGAGCCTTTGTGCTTCAGATCGGGGTCACCCGAGTACGTGTATCGCCCTGGCTTCCCGCTCCCGCCTTGCCCACGCAACGTCCCGCTCCGCCGAGCAACGGGACCGCCCCGTCCCGCCGGCTGGCTCGGCCCCCGGTTCCCCCCGATGCTCTGCCGCGAGTGGAAACATGTCACTGTCGGCTTCCTCAGTAACCGTTGCGGAGACAGAGGACCGGTGGTCCCACCGCACTTCGGGAGCGCCGTGGGCTCCCAAGTGCCGTCGGTGTCCACGGAAGACCGGCGGCGAGATGGCGGGTCGGGAGCCGCGGGGCGGGGAAGCGCAGAGAGAGAGAGGCGGCACCGGGACCGGGCGGGGTGGGGGCAAGCACTACGTGGGGTCCCGCTGGGAGTCTCCCGTGGGCGCGGGGCGCCCGCGCTCGGTCCCCGCGGGGGTCCCGGCCGGGGGCGGGGGGGGCGCGGGGCCGTTCCCCCCGCGAGAGCCGTTGCTGCGATACGGGCGGGCCAATCAGCGCTCACCAGCTCACCCGGGCCCGGGCACCGCTTCCTTATATGGTGCGCGCCGTCCGCGGGGCGCCGCGCGCATCACCATATAAGGGCATGAACCTAAATACAGCACCTACCTTGGCCCGGTGGGCGGGGCCGGTGGGCGGGGCCTTGGCGCGGGCGGGGTCTGGCCGCGCCCCCCGCCCCACCGGGCCCGGTCCCGCCGCTGCCGCCGAGCCCCCCCCTCTCGGGGGAAGCCGCCGCCGGTCATGAAGTGCAATGCAAATGAGCAGCGCTTCACGTCTAATTGCTTTTGTTAAAAGCGGAGTCGCGGGGCCGCGCGCGAGCGGGCGGTGACGGTGAGGACGGGCAGGGACGGAGCCGGGACAGAGCCGGGCAGGGTGAAGGACAGGGGTAGCGGCAGCCCCGGGCGGCTCGATTCGCACTCCGTCTCACTTGTCACATCCCCGCTCGGTTTCCCCCTCGGCGGGGCCGTTGTCACCGGCGCCGCTGTGCCGCGCACCGCGTTCCGTCCCACCCCGGCGGGGGCCTCGCGTGGCCACTGCCCACTCGTGACGCTCCCTTGGCCACTGCAGGGAGCAGATCCGTCCTTCTGCCGTCCTTGCGCGATCAGCAGCCGGCGGGACGGAGACCCGCCGGCTAGACGGGGTGCGGGAATGCCCCGGAACATCCCCGTTTCCTCGCCCCACGTCGCATTCGAGCCGGTTCCTCCCTTTCCCCATCCGCAAACAGCTCGTGTTTATGTTCCTACAAATAATGAGCAAATTCAGAACCCCCAGGAACAAAAGATCTTTTGTGCGGAGCGCTCGGAGCCTGGAGCGGGAGATAAACGGCGCCCCCCGGGCCCCCGCCCCCGGGAGCGGCACTTTCCTCGCCCGGGCGGTTCGAGGCGACCCTTGGAGCCGCAGCGCCGGGGGTGGCGAGGGGCTCCGGTCGCGTGCCGGCACGCCTGGGGACCGGAGAGCGGGCGCTTTGCCGTCGGGGCGCTCCGTGGGCGCTCCACGCAGGGGGAAGGCGTGGGGATTCCGCCATTCAGTCTCGCCGGAGCACGGGCTCAGGGAGCGCCGCCCCCCACGAGCTCTGAACCGACGGCTGCAGGACACGCGTGGGCATCTCCCACGAGTTAAACCGATGCGGGAGACTCCCCAACGCTCATGGGTTTGTGCTCCTGGAAAGAACGGCGGCTTCTCTCCCCCGTGGGGACCGCAGAGGGAAAACCCCGCCACGCTTCGCTCCGGGGCTTGGCACAGCTCCCGGGGGCTCCTGCGGGCGCTCCGCCCTGCTGAACCGGCGGTGCGGGGGCACTGCCCGGGGCGGAGGGGGCGGCAGTGCCCCTCTGGGGTGGCGGGAACGCCGCCGGTTGCGCAGAGGCCGCAGCCGCCATTTCCAGGAGGACGGTGCCACCTATGGAAAGCACCTGGAATTCACCGGGCCGGCGGGGACGCACCGGGAAGTGCAGCGTTTCCTTGCGGCACCGTCGGAACGAGGCCGGGCCACCCCCGCCGCTTCCCGGGCGGGGCCGTGGAGCATCAGAGGGGGCTTGGCCGCCACCGTCCTCTGTGCCGGCTGCCCCGGGGAGCATGTGCAGCTCGGTCCCGGGGCGGCGGCGGGGCCCGACTGGGGACGGGCGCTGAGCTGCATCTCCTCGGGGCGGTCGTTTTGCTGACTGGCCAAAGCTTCGGTAACCGGGCAATAACGATCGAGGGGGCAGAGAGAAGTTCTTCTGCCCAGGTGCTCGCTGGAGTCCCCGAAGACGGGGTCCTCTCGCTCGATCTGGGTCCGTCCATGCCTAGATTAGTCCACTGCCCCGCCAGCCCCCTCCGGTCCCCGGGGTACGGGCAGCAATCGTGCCCGGTGCCTTCCCAGGCGTCGGCCAGGTCTGAGCCGTGTCCACTGGAGCACGCTGCCTCCCGTCGCCACGTCGCCTCCGGAGCCGCCGGGGATGCCCTGCCCCGTAATGAATTCGATGTCAAACAACTCGACATGAAAACTTTCTCTCACGGGGAATTTCTGGGGTCTTGTGGACCGTCAGCGTCGTCGCTGCGTGGGCACACCCGAGATCTCCTCTCCTCCTCCCATGCCGTGCTACCCGGCAGCAACCCCGGCAACACTGTGGGATGCCGGTGCCGCAGGTCGGAGCCGGTCGCTGCCTCCCTAGTTGTCCCTGAGCTTCTCGGAAACGAAAAGGCAGCGTCTCGGGGGCCAGGCTGCGCCCCCAGTCTCGGACAGGACCGTGAGCCGGCGGTGCCGCGGGGTCCCGGGTCCGCGCCCACCCGTCAGGACAGTCCGGTACAGGTCCGTGGAGCAGTGAAGTGCCGATGCTCCTCCCGGCTCCGTTCAGCTGCCGGTGGAAAGAATAGTTTTCCTGCGCGGTTCGGGAACGGAACCGAACCGGGAGGAGCCTGCAGCCGAAGCGAGCGGCTGGGTTGACCGGGAATCCGGGGTCGATCTCGCCGAGTGTGCAGGGGAGTGTCCAGGCAAGCAGGGAGCTCGCGTGGGAAGTGGCTCCGGGGCGCGCTCTGCCCTGCGCGGCGGTACCCGGGCTGCAAATGCCTCTCCTGGGACCCCAGGGCCAGCCCGGTCGGGAGATCGGTTCGGGGGCGGGCAAGCTTTGGGGTTCTGCCGGGGGGCCACTTGCTCTGCCCGTTCTCCCCTCAGCGACCCCCGCGTGGGGGCCGTTCTCGGATCGCCCAGGAGATGGGGACACGCTGGGGCTCGACCGTGGCATAAAGGGGTCTCTGAGGAGCACCGGTATCCTCCGCCACCCGGGGAACCGGCCAGGTCGGGCTGGGAGCTGTGGTGGATCCTGTCGCCCTGAGCGCGGGTGGCCGTGGGATGGAGCAGCTTCTGAAACACGGCGACCAGAGCACGGGGGAGTCGCGGGGAACTGCCCCGCTGCCGTGCGGGGATCGATGGTGCCGGCAGTTGGGTTGGAGCCAGGTCTGCCCCGTCGTCCCCTTCTCCCCGCTCAGCCGCACTCGGACACGGGCGCTCGCCCCGCCGCCGCCACGCGCGACTCCGAGAGGGGTTCCAGCCCCTCGGTTTCGTTACAAAACTCGCGGCCGTGGAAGCCCCCGCACAGCGAGAACCGCGGGGGGAGCCGGGCACTCTGCTTCCCGGCGGCCCTCTGAGCCCCGAGGAGCTCATCACACGAGTACAGGCTGGGGGAGCATAGACCCCGCAGCCGAGAGGATGGTTTGAGGTCAAATGAGCGGAAACGGAGTTTGCCGCGGCGCCACACGCTTTCGCCGATCCGGAGCTGTCCTCTTGTCGACTCCGAGTCCCGGGACCCCAGGACCGGGCCCCGGGCCGGCGTGGGCGACGGGAGCCGCAGGGATGAGCGGCCCGACCCGGCCGAGAGCCCGTGGGGCGCCCGGGCAGCTCCCGCCGTTGACCCCGGGAGCGTGGAGGACTGCCCGTGCCCCGGCTCAGCTCCTGCTCCCGGTGGCTTGGTTGTGCGGGAGGAGCCCCCGCAGTGCCGCCGGCTCCAGGCGCGGGGGTCTCCGGACACCCTTCGGCAGTGATAGGAATTGCCCGGGTACGGTCCCGCCCGCCGCTGCCTCGTCCGGCGCGGCTGGGGCAGCTCTGTCCCACTTCTCCTTCCGGGCCAAGACCCCGCGAGTGGCCGCAGCCCCGGCCCCGGCTCACCCACGCGTGGGGGCTTCGGGCGGTTCCCACGCGGCGGCGGTCGCTCCGCGCTGCTTTCCCCGCTCCGTTCTCGTTTGCATCTTGCCTTCTCCCTGCCCCCCCGCACTTCAACCGGGGCGCAGCCGCAGCCCCGCGCGGGTTTCGCGTGGGTTATGGTTGGAGGATGGAGCTATTTCTCGGCTGATGCCCTCGTGGGAGGCAGCCAGAACGTCGGCTTCTCCCCTCTTCAACCCTACGTGTGGCCGCGGGGCTCCGCGCAGGCGACGGGGCAACGGCAGCGGCTCAGTCGGGAGCTTCGCGGCCCCTCAGGGCTCCCGTGTGGCGTCGATATGGGGCGGCACGACCTCGGATCCGCGGTTCCAACCTGCGCCGGGGACACCGGCAGCCAAGGTGCCGGACAGACACCAACTTGCTCGGGCTGCAGCAGCCCCACGGCCGCGGGAATGGGCGCCGCTGCGCCTGCACCAGTCGTGCCGGGGGGGACACGATCAGCTTCCGACCCCAGCCCGTGCCCTGCGCCGGGCCTTTCACCCGGTGCCGCCAGGTGTGTCCTCTACTAGGCACCTTCTTAGGAACGGGATCTATTGAGCCTCGTCCACGCCAATTCACGAGTCGCCCCGCGACCAGCCTTAATTAAAAACGATTAATTCAACATTAACGAAAAACTTCCCGGGACGCAGCTCGCCGGGGGCCGGGAGACCGCGAAGGTTGTGCTTCCCCCCGGTCCGGCCACGCCACGCAGAACCCGCGTGTCGCGGCGGCTTCCGTGGCCGCGGGGTTGCAAGCGTGGTGTGGGAGTACACGGGAGCCGCGCAGTGGGAATCTCCTGCCTCCTCCCGGGAGCGCGGTTTCACCTCGGCCGGGGGCGGTGGGAGGAGGGATCTGCCCATGGAGACCCGACCCACGAGCCCCCGAGTGCCGCGTGGAGCCGTGGGGGTCCAGTTGTCGGCGCTCCCCGCGGGGTCCCAAAGCCCCACTCGTGTCCGCCGTTGGAGGTCCCTGCCCGCCCGGGTGATGCGGCGACAGACAGGATCCCCGGGAAACAACGTTCCTCGGGGTGGGAATAAAGCCGGTGCTCCTCGCCTGCGAGCTCGTTAGCGGGGAGGAGACCGAGGTGGGGACAGGAGGGGAAGATCCACGCGAGGCTTCGTCTGGTCTCCTCCGTCGTGAGCGGGGCCGCAGGAGCCCACTCAGCACCGTGTCGTGGTGCTGCGCGTCCCACTCTCGGGGCGGCCCCGAGCGGCGGCGCTGCCCACGGACACGGAAACCGCTTCACTCCGCGGGATGGGGCTGAAGGGCTGCCCCGACCCCCCCCCCCCGCAGCCTCCCACAGACGGCGCGGGGGGCGGATTGGGACCCTGCCCACTTGCGGGTAAGAAACGGTCGCGTAGGACCTCCTGTGTCCCAGAGGCTGCACCGGTTTCCCGCGACTCGCAGGTGTCTCGTTCTTCCGTGGCCGCCTCGGGGAGATGGCGATGTCTCCCAACGCGGTGCCGCGGGGCGAGAGGCAGAGCCGGGGAAGGGAGTCAGTGGGGGCTCGGTACCGGCTGGCAGCCTCGCAGTACAGCCGCGTTCCTACGCCAGTTTGCTGACAGGTAACGCGGGAGATGGACCAAATCCTGCGTGGGGCCGCGCCGCCGGCACCGGGTCACCCCTCCGCCCCCCTGGGATCGCAGCCGGGGACTGCCGACACGGCGAAACCGCTGGCCGCGGTGCTCCATTCTGCTGGTCGTCTCCGCGTCGCCGGGAAGGATTCGTGTTCTCACTGTGGCGGCGGCGCCGAGAGGCACGGGCGACCGCGTCTGCCCGTGGACTGCTCCACGGGCTCCGCCGTTACCGGGACGGGCGGTTTGTGCGGGATCGCTGCCACCCTTGACACCACTCCCTTTGTCCGACCACCGGTAGGCGGGCCGGGCCGCGGAACTCCCCAGTTCGCACCGTCCGGGTGCCGCGAAACCTCCCGGCCGCTCCCCGGAGCTGCGAAACCCATCCCACCCCCTCCCTGAGCCGCGGGCCCCCTTTGTGCTCCGCGCCCCCTCCCGCCCTCCCGGGGCCGTCCCCCCGAGCGGGGCGTGTCCCGGGGGCGCGTCCCGGAGGGCGTGGCGGTGGGCGCGGCCCCGGGCGGCCCCGCCCCGCGCCCATCGGGACGCGGAGCACGTCGGCGGGCGGGGCGCGGCGGGGCCAATGCGGCGCGGGCGGAATATTCCACCCGGCTCCGGCGGCGGCGGGCGCGGGGGGGGCCGCGGTGACGTCAGCGGGCGGAGTATTATGGTCTGGGCTGCGCCGGGGCCGCCCCTGCGCTGCGAGCGGCCGCGTAAACATGGAGCTCTCGGCCGTCGGGGAGCGCGTCTTCGCGGCCGAGGCCCTGCTCAAGCGCCGCATCCGCAAAGTAGGTGCCCCCCGCGGCCCCCCCGCCGCGCCCCCGGCCCCCCGCACCGCGGCCCCGGCCCGCTGGGGGCGGCTCTGTCTCCCCCCGCCGCGGGGCGGGCTCCGCTCCGCCGCTCCCGCCCTCCGCGCCCCGCGCCTGGGGGGGGGCTGTGTTAAATCCGCGCCTGGGGAGGGGGGTGTGTTAAATCGGCGTTATTTTTCATTGTTGCACCCCCCCTGCTGCCCCCCCGCCCCGTGTTCCGCTCCCTGCTTGGGGCGTTGTGGGGGGACCTTTGTTGCGGGGCGGTTTGTCGCGGTTTGTCGCGGTTTGTCGCGGTTTTCGCTCCACGCATATTTATTTTCCTCGCTTCCCATCCGCAGGGCCGCATGGAATATCTGGTCAAATGGAAGGGCTGGTCGCAGAAGTAAGTCGCCCGTGGGGCCGCGGGGGGCTGCAGCAGGGGCCGGGGGGATGCTGGCTGCACCCCCTGCTCCCCCTTTGTGACAGAATGGGAGCCGGGTCCCTCCCTTTATGCCCCTATTTTTTATTTTATTTATCTTGTCCCCTCTTGGCTCCTTATGCTGTTCCCTCTCTCCGTCCCGCCTTCCCCCCAGGTACAGCACTTGGGAACCTGAGGAGAACATCCTGGATGCCCGGCTGCTCGCAGCCTTCGAGGAGAGGTACAAGGCCTTTACTAGCTGGAGCAGTTGCGCTTGTAAATATGTTGCTGTCTTGTAGCTATGCTGAATTGAAGCTTTGGTTCTTTTAACACCTCTAGGGAGCGAGAAATGGAGCTTTACGGGCCCAAAAAGCGAGGCCCCAAGCCCAAAACCTTCCTGCTAAAGGTAAGGCCGGAGCCTGCGCACGAGGACTGCGTGCCAGAGCAGGGGTCCCTCTCTGGCCCCCTTGGAGGATGCTCCCCTCAAAGGTGGCCTCTTGTAAGTTGTAATTACACAGCCGGATGGCAGGATAATAAAGTCACTGGGTGATTTATCTTCTTTGCAGGCCCAGGCAAAAGCCAAAGCCAAAACCTATGAATTCCGCAGTGACTCTTCCAGGGGGATCCGGGTGCCGTATCCTGGCAGGTCCCCCCAGGAGCTGGGCTCCACATCCCGGGCTAGGGAAGGACTGAGAAACATAGCCCTAGCCCCCCAGGGCAGCTCCAGCGCCAGCACCCCCAAGGGAGACAGCATCCGGGACCGGGTGATCCGTGTGGAAGAGAAACCCGGAGAGACTCCCAAAAAGAGGGGCCCGAAGCCCAGGAAGGAGCTTTACAAGGACCTGGCGGAAACTCTGGATGCCTCCAAGAGGAAACTGGGGGAGCCGGGGGACAAGGTGGGGGACTACCTGAAGGCCAGGAAGATGGAGGAGGCGGCGGCAGGGGCAGCCAAGTTCGGCTCGGGACACAGCGTGATCCAGCTGGCCCGGCGGCAGGAGCCTGACCTGCCCGGCGCCCTGCCCGGCCCCAACCGCACCGAGGCGGGGGCCGAGACATTCCCCCCGCGCCTGGCCAAGCACCGTGCGGACTTTCTGGACCCCAAGGGGCAGGGGGGGCTGGACCCTGGTGGGCCCAAGCTCCTGCACAGCGCCATGAGCCCGGGGGCCGTGGGCAGCCTGTACCGCGACGGCGTAGGGGGCCCGGCGGGGCGGCCCTCCCTCATCGCCAGGATCCCCGTCTCCAGGATCCTGGGGGACCCCGAGGAGGAGTCCTGGAGCCCCTCTCTCAACAACCTGGAGAAGGTGGTGGTAACTGATGTGACCTCTAACTTTTTGACCGTCACCATCAAGGAGAGCAGCACGGACCAAGGATTCTTTAAGGAGAAGCGATGAGTTTGGTGGAGGTGGTGCTGGGGTTTTCTTCAGTCAGATCCAGACAAAAGCTTGGTAGAGCTTGGTGGGCCTCTCTTTTTTTTCCTTTTTTTTTTCTTTTTTTTTTAATGCTCCTTTTTTTTTTTCTTGTTTAATTTTTTTCCTTTTTTTTTTTTCCTTTTGTTTTTGGTCCTGGAGAGAATTTAGAAACTGTCCTAAATTCATTAACTCATTCTTTTGTTTTGTTTTTTTTTTTTTCACGTCTTACATTTCGTTGGAAAGATTATCTCTAGAGTTATATTTTCTATTAGATGTAAATATGTTATTTAAGAAAAAATGCTTATATATATATATCTATATATATATATTTCAACTCTGAGTTGTTTTATTTAAATGGAGACAACAGTGACTGCTCAGTTGCTCCTAGAAAGGACAATAAAACTGAGAACTAACGAGTTCACACATCTGCCGCAGGAGCCGGTGTACATAACGGTGTTCATAGCTAAGTATGTGCTGGGTTTTTTTAACTATTATTTTTCATATGATGCTATGGATGGTGGAGGGGGACGTGATGCTCCCTCAGAGGGCGAAGTGCCCAGATTTCTTGATTGTGATTTAAGGTGTTGCTTGTACAATCAAGTGTGCTGTGTCCAGAACTGTTGCCCTTGACAGTTGACGTGAGCACTTGAATTCACAGTGTTGTTGGGGATGGGGTGTTTCCAGTCTAACAAAAAAAGTAATGTTGCTACAAAGTCGGGGCAGGGAAAAGCAGAAATCCATAAAAAGGCTAAAAGTGTTGGAGTATTAACTTGAATTCCCTTTTCTTGCGGAGGAGAGGAGGTTTGTGTGTGTAAGGTTCCTGAGGGGTGATACTGAAATGCACTTTAATAGAGTTGTCGTAGCAGTTGTGGGAGATGGGACTGAGCTGAGAATCTGTTTTCATTTTGTCTGGTCGCTTGATTCTGTTCCCCCACCCACTAAAAACAAAAAAACCCCAACAAAACCCCCCTCTGTTTACATTCCTGAAATGCCAGAGAGGTTGGGGAGGGAGCATCTCACTGCCCATATTTAGTTACTTTATTCTGCTATAGAAAGTGGATTATTTTTTTTTTTATTCCCGATCACAGTTTACTTCAGACTATTGGAAGACTCCCGATAAAGTGTTTTGTAACATCCACATCCCTGACAAATCCCAGGGTCACCTTTATGCATTCAGAGACAATAAATATTTCCCCTTCCTTACGCTTGTTAAACAATAGCCAAAAGGCAAACTATTCCCGCGTGGAGCAGCCCCGCCGACTCGGGTGGATATTGTGCTGGATTTGCCTGTGGGACTCCTCCCAGGGCTGGGATTCGGAGCTGGGATTCCTCCGTGGCTGCCGTGGGGAGAGGGTTTTGTGGCTCTGGACGAGGTGCAGCAGTTTTCTCACAGGTTGGGGGGCTGGGGGTGCAGCCCCTGCCCCGCTGCTCCTCCAGCTCGGCCACAGCCCGACACAGGGAGGGACCCTCGTCCTGGCTGTGGCTTGGCTGAGGTTTCGCAGGTGGCCCTGTCCTCACACCTTGCTCTGGGCATCAGTTGGATGGGAAGCACAAGCCTGGCAATGCTTGAGGGCTGGGACTGAGCCAGGTCCCTCTTGTCCCTGAGCTCCTGAAGGCCTCTGGCTCGGGGGCTCACATGGGGTGAGGGAAGGGACTGGGCAATGGCATCTCTTTGCTACAGGGTCCATTGGCAGCTTCATCTTCCCGGTTCCCTTCCCCATCCCTTCTTTGGGACCCATGAGGTGCCTGGCAGGAGGATGCTGGGTTGACTGCAAAGGGAGCCATCGTGTCTGAGTTCCGAGTTAGTTTCTCCTTGTTTTCTTTTTCCTTTTTTTTTTTTTTTTTTTTTAAGGCATATTTTGTAAAATTGAGATTTTTAACTTGATTTGTACGAAGAGCTGATGTGCTGGTTCCGGTGCTGTCACAGGACACGGGTGTTGTTGGAAGATGAGGAGGGGGTTGAGCTGTTTGTCCTCCTGCTGCCGCCAAGGCTGGAGGATCCTTCCCTTTGCAAAGAGCCCGGAGCCACTCCTGCCCCGTTGGGGCTTCGCTCCAGCCCCATGTCTGTGTGTCCCGACACACACCTGGAGCAAACCGTACCTGTGGGTGTATCTGTGTGTCTGTACATAGCGACGTGTACCCTGCGTGTGTGTGTGTGTGCGGGTGTGTGCGTGTGAATTATTTAAATCTAAGACTTGTACAAAAACGATTTGGCTAAATCTCAGTCTCAGAAGTGAAGCTTAACTACGTGTCTTCTGCCAGCCGTGAATGTCCATATGAGACCTGCTTTTTATGTCAGTTTAAATATATACTTTGTAAATAGAAACGTGTCTGGCTTCCCTTTGTGGCCCTGGGGTGCCTGGGAGCATCGTGGGGTGTGTGGTGGGGCCCCGACGGCGTGGCTCACGCTACATCCTCCTTCTCTCCCGACAGTCGCGGCGGTGCGGGACTGGGGCCAGGACCCGACGGGGCGGGGGGACACGGAGGCGCCCCGGACAGAGATGCCGCCTGTCCGGCCGTTCCCCCGGGGGTCCTGCGGTGTCCGGCGGGGATGGGCGCCGTGAGGGGCTCCGGTCCGATCAACGGCGCCGGAGCCGTCGCTACGACGACGCCCCGGTACCGGGCCGGGCCCCGGCGCTGCCCCGGCCCGCGGCGCTCCGCCTCCCGACGGGGCGGGCGGGGGTGCGGGTCGGGGCGCGGCGGCCCCGGCCCGTCGAGCCGGGCCTTTGTGTGCAAACCCGCCCCGGCAGCATCGGCGGGGGGTGGGGGTTTCATGGGTTTTTTAAACCGTGTCCTCATTAACCTCGTTTTTCTGCTCGGGCGGGTGGGGCGCGGACCCCGCGCCGCGGGAGCTGCCAGCGCCGGGAGGAGCGGGAGGAAGGGCCGCACAATGGCGCCTTTCTCCCCCGGCCCGGCGGGGGGGCCCGTTCACACGGGCCGCGGGGCCCTGCGGGCGGCCGGGGGTGGGGCCGGGGCGGGGGCGTTCGGCTGGCGGGGCTCCGCTCCCGCCCGACGGCAGCACCGACGGCAGCGCCCGGGGGCCGCCGCCCGCGCCCTTCCGCGGCCGCGCAGCGCCCTCCGCAGGCCAGGCCGGCCCGGCGCGGCCCCGGTGCCCGGGCCGGTCCCGCAGGTGCGGGCGGAGGCACCTGAGCCCTGCCCCCGATGCGGGCGCAGCTGCAGCCGCCGCGGACCGGGGCCAGGGGGGGCTGCGTCCAGCCCCGACCCCCGGCGGGACGCCGGTGGGCTGTCTCCGCTCCGGTTCCCCGGCTCCAGCTCCAGCCTCGCACATCCCCATCCCGGGGCCCCGCCGCAGCCCGGGCCGGTGCCCCGGAGAGGGAGGCGGCCCCAGGCGGTGCCGGGGGTAGGGAGGGGCACGGGGGCGCTCCCGGAGCAGTGACCACATGAGGCTGAAAAGTTTAAAAAAATATTTATTGATATGCTAAAAAAGAACAGTGGAAAAGTCATACAAACCCCCCCACCCGACGTAACCATTTCCTAGTGTTTTCCTGCAAATAAATTAAAAGCAGCCTAGAGCTGGGGGGCTACACTAGCGTTAGTCTCCAGGAACACTGGAAAACTGCGCAGGGAACGCGAGCGAGGGGCCGGGAGGATGCTGCGTGGGGAGATGGTCCTGCTCCCATAGCCCTGATGCTTTCCCAGGGCAATAACATCTCCGACTTTTGTTCTCAGAAAATAAAAGCAAACAAACAGCTGCAGTTTAAAGCAATTATAAGTGTCATACAGGACCGATTTGGCTCTCTCTTTAATTAAAACGTACAAATCAGAGCAGTGACTGGCACAAGTTACAAGAACAATTGTTTGTTTTCACCTATCTTTCAATGTTCTGTCAGTAAAACCTTTCTCCTGGCTCTGGAGCCGTTCACACAGAGCTCAGGAACTCAACACAAACCAAACCCCTGCACTATCTCCATCCCTCAGTGTACTCCTGTGGTTTTTTTGGTACAAAATATATATATAAAAATAGACTCAGTTTCTCGGGAAGATGGCTGAATCGGCCACCTCTTCCAGTCCAATGGAAAACAACAAGGATGCTTAACCAGATTATGCCTGGGGAAAATATCCATTCACTATACAAATACTGCAGGACTTTCCACATCGGAAACCCCTTAGAAAATGACAAGTGACAAACCTTTAATTGCCTGTCTGACACCCGGCTGAACACGCCAACTCATAGCAGCAAAATAAAAAAAAAGGAAAAAGAAAGGTTGAACTTGAATCCTAATGGTACTGACATAGCCAGGGTCTGCACCAAACAGGGATCTTCCAACCCCTGTCCACCAAAGAGTCCTGTAAATCACTCACAGGATGTGTCTCTGAGAGGCAAACCCCAGTGGGAACCGTGCGCTCAACCCCCCCAGCGCTGCTAGGAGAGCTGAGATCCCAGAACACCAAGTGTGAAAGGGGCTGGGGAAGAAATGCAGGGTGAGATGGCCAGAAAAAATCCTGGAGTATTATTTTCACCATCCTTAGACCTTTGGAATTGAACCAGCTGGTGAGCAAAAGGCACAATAGCAAGCGGTGGCAGCAGAGTCCTGTGCTGCTGGGAGGGGACATCCCTGGAAGGGTGGGTGATGGAGGGGGCTGCTCACTGTCAAGATACACATCCCCCTGGGAACAAGCTCAAGCCCAGTGACCCTTTGCCCAAGCAGGAGGCAGGAGCCAGGCCCCACATGGAGAAACCCATGGGAGCTTCAGCAGGGGCTCTGGAGGGAGCAGCGAGCATGTCACCTGCTGTGACAGCTCATCTCCTGCCCCCCGCTTTGGGCGCGACCCCTTCTTCCAGTGTCTTCAGATGTTTTTCTCCCCCTTGGAGAAACCAATCCCCACATCCCATTGCTGCAGGCAAGAGCATCCCTGCCAGGTCAGCTTCCCTTCTGTGGGCACTGCCCCGCAGGGCTCTGTGCAACAGCCAAGTGTCCCACCGGGGACACCAGCACATCTCTCCCCATCAGTGTCACGGTGTCCCCAAGACCCTGCGACCACCCTGCTTTGCATAGGCACAAACCCATCGTGGGACCGGTGTCACAGACGAGGCTGAGATAAGGATGGTCCAAAAGGCACATTGTTGATCAGTTTGGATTTGCAAAGGCCAAGAAGCAAACATTTGGTGTGTGGGTGAGAGCACCACCCCTGTGCTCCCAGTTTCCTTGATTCTTCTCCCGAAGCACCCATACCCTCAGCACAAGAGCACAGCACAGACCGTGCCCGGGGCACTGATTTCTGCTGACACAGGCCAATGCTTCCTTGGAGCTCGTTTGGCAAAGTTACAGTAGAAGGTAAACTGCACAGACTGTGATATTTTGGCATCACCTGAGAACGACCCTGCTGCCATCCAGCAGCAGCAGCCATGACCATGGGGGCTGCTGTGTCGGGGGGGGTCAGAAGTACCTGTACCCCCAGTTTGGTCCAAGCATCCACACTCCTGTGGATGCAGTGTGAAGATGCTCTGAGTGGCTCTGTCTATGGCAAAGGGAAATGCCTGCCCTGGTGCTGGTGACCCTCGAAGCAGTGACTCACTGGGACACCAGTGGGACATCCCTTTGCAGGGACCTCTGAACCACATGGGAGTGGGCAGCTGCTGGCTGTTCATCACCACTGAGAAAAGAACTCAGCATCAACAGAACTAAAATGACCTCGAACGCTACTAAACTCTGCCTGAACTGCTGCTAATTTTGGCTTGTAGGAGAAATCTGCAGTAGGGAAAATACTGCAGTGTAAAAGCCATTATTGGGTGCAATTACAAGCCAAAAGGAGCACCCCAGCTGCTGGGACAGCTAGAGAAAGGCGAATGGCTGCTCAGGTGCTCTGGTTCCTTGGGGAACAGCAGCCTGAGGTACCCACTGGCCTTAGCCCGTCTCCCTCTCCTTTCCCACCACTCCAGACCACATGTGCAGGTGGCCCCAGCCAGCTTCTGAGCATTGCATCTGGAGAAAAACACAGATGATCAGTGTGAGCCTAACCTAGGGAGCAGCCAAGGCTGATTTGGCCATTCAGTGAGGAGGGCTCAGCCAAACTGCTGCACTGACCTCGCAGACACCTGGCAGTCCCAGCACCAACCCACCTGCTGCTGGAAGAGTTCACATGTTCTACAAGGCTTAAAAAATATTCCCCAGCTCGGTGCCTATAGTGCCTGGAACCTGCTGAGCAGGAGGTGGAGATGCTAGCAATGCCGGGAAAAGGCAGAGGAGCGGCATGGGGGCTCCCTGGGCGGGCCCGAAATTCACGTTCCTCTAGAAGTCAAGTCACTGCAAAGAAGCTGATTTATCTTGCTGGCTCTCAAGGCAAGACTTTCCCTGGGCAGAAAGGAGACACCCTCCCAGAAAAGCATCTCTACCACCTGTACTGTTAGTGGCATCCAGGACTCAGCCTATCGTAGACTGGGGTTATTTCCCTCCCTCATGAAAAAAAAAACCATCCTTAATAAAAAAATGTAAACAATATTTCCCTATCAGCTGGAAACCCCATTGTGGGTTTCCCATCATTGGAAATGACCTCACCCAGGGGGGTGGCTGGGCTGACTGTACCCTGAAAAACCCCCAAATGCAGCTGCCCCCCACAGCCTCAAGGGCTGGGAGCAGCAGCTGCCTCATTTGGATTGACTTGCAGTTCCCCATGGCTCACAGACAGATCCACAGGAAGTCCAGAAGAGAATCTCCTGGGTCTACCTGGGTCCTCTCCCAGGTATAAGACTGTCCCATGGCAGCTCCACACCTCCATGCAGCCAGTGAGCTGCAGACCTTGGCATCTGCTGTTTCAAAGCAAAGAGACCTGCGTGCAGTGAAGCCTGGCTCCAAACTGGCCAGCCTGGCACCCCCGGCAGCACCGGTGCCCCCACTCCCAGAGAATGGCATTGGCCACCCCCACATGGGGCACGGCTCCAGAAGAGGATGGAAAGGAGATGGGGGGGAATCCAGGACCTGCTGGCAGTTTGGAGCAGGTTTCACTGCGTATTTGTCCAGCCTTTCCAGACATGAGTTCCAGCAGGTCTCACGAGGTTTCTGCGTTCGCTTGAAGAAGAAAAACCTGATGGAAGAGCTGGGCAAGGCTGAGGGTGAGGCTGAAGGACCCTCTCCCTCCTCTCATGCTCCTGGCTCAGTATTGCCGTAGGTTGAAAAACCCAACGCTGGTGGGGGACTCCTTGACTGTCACTGTGATCAGGTTGGCAGTGACATCGGTGACAAAGACGTGCTCGATCAGGCTGCGAGTAGGTTTCCAGTCCTGGCTGGTCTGGATGGAGACAGACATGTTCTGACCCACACCTGGGAGGGAAGCTGAATCCCGGTCCGAATCCGAGCTGGTGTCCTCCCCTGTGCTCATTTCAGACAGGGCGGATGGTTTGCGGCTCTCCGTGGCTGCATGTCCCTCCTGTGCACCGGCTGAGCCACCTTTGGCCGAGTCCCTGTCACTTGCCCGGTGCGTCTGCTTCTTGCTCTTGCCACTGTCCCCCCCTGGGAGCGATCCAGCACTGGCAGCGTTCAGCCCGGCCCCCACTGCACCGCCCTTGGCACCACCAGCACCCACACCGGTGCTGCCACCAGAGCCCTTGGCCAGGGAGCCGCAGAGGTGCCGGGGAAGGCTGCTCCCGCTGGCCACGCTCGGCCCGTTTTTGACACTCTGCAGGTTCAGAGCCTGGAGGTTCAGCTCCTGGCTGGAGGCTGGCTGGACACCAGCCCCGGATGAGCTCGACAGTGTCTTGCTGCCATTGGGCAGCATTTGGCCTTCCGCAGCAATCCCCGATTTCTGGTCCCCTCCAGCGCTGCTGCCAGGAGCCTTTGCAGTTTTGGGTCCCTGCGCATTCAGCCCCAGCTCCCCGGAGCCTTTCTGGCTCCTCATTTTCAAGTCCAGCCCTAAGCTGCCCTTACTGGCTGCCTGTGCTTTCAGTGCCAGCCTGCCCAGGGCCGAGCTCTCAGCTGCACTTTGGCTTTGGGACATCCTGTTCATGTAGTGCACGATGGAGCTCTGCCAGCTGATGGCCTGGCTGGGGCTCGCCGAGCCACTCTTCATCATGTTGGGCAGGTTTTCCACTGATGAACCCCCCGAGCTGAGCCCAGCCAAGGTGTTTGATGGGTCCTTCAGCACAGCCATGCCTGAGCCCTGCGTGCTGTGCTGGGGCTGCAGCTTCCCCACCAGTTTAGCACTGCCCCCCACCTCCTTCCGGGACGTTTTCAGCACCTTTGTCAGGTTCACAGTCCTTCGAGCTGCTTTCTGCTCTGGGGGAAGAGGTTTCCGCCCACGCTTCTTCCTGGAAGCGTCTTTCATGTCAGGCTTGGCCACCAGGATCTGAGCTTTCTTCTGTGGCACGGGGTGCGTCTCTCTGCTGCGGGGACCTCTCTTGGCTTCCAGGTCACTTTCATCCTCTTCATCGGAGGAGGAGGAAGAGGAGGATGTGGAGGAAGAGGAGCTACTTGACTTAGTTTTCGCAGGCATCTCTGGTTCCTGCAAAGCAACGGAGACAGGGAGAGTTAACAGCAATGGCCAAGGAATGGTAATAGGCATTGCAAACCCTTCAAGGGTGGCCTGCCCCGGGCCCTCAGACACACACAGATTCTTTCTCCATGGAGCTGATCTTTAGGGACCCATTAGCTCATGTGATGAGTTGTGTGCTCGAGGCCACCCCCCACCCCTGCTGCCCTCCAAGGCCAGAGTCCCTCCAGCGCTGTCACAGCTGTGGGTTCCCACCGCTGCTGGGACTCACCACGTTTTTCCTGGGCCTGCCCCGGGGCCGCTTGCCCCTCTTCCGATTCTGCACTTCTTTATCGTGTTCCCTGGAGAAAACAAGGATTAAGGACAATGTTTACAGGGAAGAAAGAAACATCTGTGGGAACTGAGGCAGCCAGGTAGAGACCGGAGAGCAACCCTGTCTGTGTCAGTGACATCCCTGCAGCTTCCAGCAGTCAGTGATGGACCACATCACTGTTACCCATCCTAAATCAGTGCTTTTTCCAATTCTTGGTGAGATTTACCATTTTTCTGGCACTAGGGGATCAGGCAAAGGGAAGGATCTGCCCCAGCTTTGGTTTACCCCTGCAGTGCTGAGTTTCCAAGCTGAGCGTAAAGTAAATGCATTCCCTGGAAGCTCAGTGAGTCCCCTCCTTTGCTGGGGTACTTCCACCTCTCCTGCACCTCTTGCTCTGGCCATGGTGGCCCAGGCTGGAGGACAAGGATATTTCAGGTCACTGTACTTGTTTCCTAGTTCTCTGTTTAAATGGGATGGTGTTAAGCTGTAACGCATCCAGCTGATTAAATACCATTCTATCTGCACTCAACACCAGATCCTATTCCTGAAAAATGGATCCAGAAACCAGTTATAATAGAATCCTATCATAAAATTTAATGATTTTTATTATTATGGACTCAAAATACTTGGCAGCACTATGTCTGCCATAGCCAGCTGGCTACTCCTCTGCTCCGTGCGTGATTCCTGGGATGCAATGGCTGTGGAACGAGTGATGTTCTCAGCCCAGCTCCAGGCAGCAGCCATGGGCCCAACAGAGGACAGACACCATTTTGTTCTGCCATCCAGGTTGTTCAGCCTGGAGAAGGCTCTAGAGAGACTTCAGTGCACCTTCCAGTACTTAAAGAGGCTCCAAGAGAGCTGGAGAGGGACTTCGGACAAGGGCCTGGAGTGACAGGACACAGGGAATGGCTTCCCACTGACTGAGGGCAGGGTTAGATGGGATATTAGGAAGAAATTCTTCCCTGTGAGGGTGGCGAGGCCCTGGCACAAGCTCCCCAGAGAAGCTGTGGCTGCCCCATCCCTGCGAATGTCCAAGGCCAGGTTGGACAGGGCTTGGAGCAACCTGGGATAGTGGAAGATGTCCCTGCCCATGGCAGGGGGTGGAACAGGATGAGCTTTAAAGTCCTTCCCAATCCAAACTATTCTCTATGATTTTCTCCCAGGCGCTATTTCCCTCATCCTCCCAGAGCTTCACCCTCCAAAAGTCTGTTTTAATGCCTCACAAGCCCAGGCATCATCTCCCCACAGGGGTCTGCGGCCACCCCCAGGCACAGCCAAGGCCCCCAAGCGCTGGATGGGGACCGAGAGCTCCAGGTCGGTGCCAGGCACTGCCACATTCCCCCAATGCACCCAGTGCACAACCGGGCCATAAACCCTCGGTGTTTGGTCAGAGCAGAGCCGTTCCAGGTGGAGCAGGACGGTGAATCCAGGGACAAACAAAAGGGCCTGGCCACAAAGGGCCGGACCAGCTGCAGGCTGTTGTTTCCAACAACTTCCACGTGCAGCCAATTAGAAGTTAATTGACTTTACAGTTTGCTTAGAAATATTTAGAGTTTGCTCACTTCTTTTGGAAAGCCAGGAGCAGGCGGGGGTCCAGGATGTTCTCCTCAGGCTCCCAGCTGTTGTGCCTGCAACAGAGAACACGGACTGGGCAAGAGCAGGGGCCGGGCCCCCCCGGCCACTCCAGCACCGACCCGCCACCGGGGGGTTCACCCAAGGACAACCGGGCCCGGTACGGACCGGGGCATCCCCGCACCGGGGGCCGGCACAGCCGGGGGGCGGGCAGGGGAGAGGGGCCGGGGGAGGGAGATGGGGAAGGGGGCGGCCACGCCGCCGCGGGGCGAGCTGAGCCCCGCGCATCCCGGGGGAGCTCCGGTTTCAGCAGGGCGGGCGAGGGGAGCGGGGCCGGCACAGCCGGGGGGGTGCGGCGACTCCAGGGGGAGGTTGGACCGGCCCGGGGGGGGGAGTGGAGCCCCACGCGGTGGCGGGGAGGGCCCGGCCGCAGCCGCGCTTATTTGTAAACAAAAGGAGCGGCACGACCCAAACAAAAGCGGCCGGGCGGGCGGCACCCGCGCCCCGCACCGCAGCCCGCTCCGCACCGCATGGTTCCGCGATCCGCGCAGCCCCGCACCGCGCCCCGCACGGCTCCGCTCACTTGGAGGACCAGCCTCGCCACTTGACCAGGTACTCCAGCTTGCCCTGCGGAGAGAGACCGGGAGAGGCGCGTTAGCGGCGGCGGGGGCTGCGCGGTGCGGAGGGGCGCGGGGAGGGCGGGGGGTCCCACCTTGCGGAGCCGCTTGCTGAGGATGCACTCGGCGGCGAAGACCTGCTCTCCCACGCTGCTCAGCTCCTCCATGGCCCCGGCCCCGCGCACACCCCCGCGCACTCACACACGCACACAAGGGGAGCCCCCGGGCGCGCCCCCGACGGCGGCCGCGCGCGCTCCCGCCCCCCCCAGATCCAAGCGCGCCCCCCGGCACAATACGGCGGAGGGGCGGGGGGGGGTCCCCAAATTCCCCGCCGGCCAATGGGGAGCGGAGGGCGGGGCGATCCGGCGTGGGGGGTGGGGGGAGGCATTGTCTGTGCGCGACCCCTCCTCTTCCTCCCGCGCGGGGGCGGCCGCTGCCCGGCCGGAGCGGGGACAATGGGGTGGCCCTGCCCGGGGCTTTGTTCCCCCGGGCAGCGCAGGGGGGTTCCTCGGCCGGCCCCGCGGGGGATCCCCCCCGGTCCGACCCCGCGAGGGGTTCCTGCTGCGAGGACCCGGGCTCGGAGTCCCCCGCCCTGGGTCCCTTCTTGGCGACAAAACACCCCGGGGCCGGGGCAGCCAGCGCCGGTCCCCGCCGGGCCGGAACAGCAGTAGCAGCACCGGCGCGTTTTGGTTCTAAAATAGTCGAATATAATAGAATAAAAGATATCCTAGGGGGGTGGGCCGGTTGTGACCCTCGCGCGGTGCCGGCTTGCAGCCCGGTACCGCCCGGCCCACGATCCCTCCCGAGCCGCACTACCGGGGGTGCGGCGGCACCGACCGCGCCGGCACCGCACGCACCGAGGCGTGCAGCGCGGCGTGAGGAGCTGCTGCACGGCGGTTGTGCGCTGTGGGCGTGGAAGGATGAAATATGGTGCTTTACAGGCATGGAAGAAGATGAGTCAGCACCTCAGGGAGTTCTCCTCCGCGGGCCCGGAGCCTGCCGTTAACCGTGCGGGAGCCGCAGGGATATGAATTGCCGTCGCCCCGGCGCCTGGGTGCCCGCGGCGCGCAGGGACTGAGCAGGAGCCGGACGGGCCATGGGGTGTCCTGCGTGGGGCCTCGCCCGCACCCCGGGCACTGCCGTCTCCGGTAAGCGATGCCGGGTTTAGCGATACCGGGTTTAGCGATGCCGGGTTTAGAAAAGCGTTTGGAGCTGCAGCGGGTGCGTTGGGCTGTCCCCGCTGCGGGGGGAATGTCACCACAAGGGACCCTCTCTATGAGGGAATGAGAAACTGGATGCTTCATCAGGGAGTGGGGCTGACCTGGGGGCTGCAGGATGTGGATGTGCCTGGGGTGCTGGGTCGATGGCAGGGGGTTGTCCTGGGTCGGACGCTGTCACCTTTCATTGTTTTCTTTGATAATTACCGTGGCCGTTTGCTGATGAGGAGAGCTGTAGGAGCATTTTTTTGGCCGAAGGTGACACAGAATTGTAACACAGCGCCGCACTTTTTGAGTTCATTTACCTTCTGCCAGCTCGGCTCTTTGTGTGCGACACCTCTTAGATTTTATGAAAAAACCGTGTGTGACCTCCCATCCCTGTGTGCCTGAGCCATGCACAGACATCCCAGTGTCACGGTGGTGTGGGCGCAGCTCAAGGGGTGAGGAGCCAGTGGGGTCCTCCTGGCTGCAGGGATTTGGCTCTGAGAGATGAACCTGTTGGGAGTGAGTCCTGATTTGGGTGGTGCTGGGCAAGCTCCTCTCCCAGCTGCCCTCAGTGCTGCTGTTCCTGTGCTCCCCATGAGGATGCAGGGGTAGGATCGCTGTTCTTTCCTTTCCTGGGGCCAAGAAGGGAAGGCCGTGTGAGTGGAGATGCTCCATCTGCTGCCTGCTGAGCTGGTGAGGGGCTGGGGGTTGGAAGTGGGAGCAGCCCTTGACATTTGCGTCTCTTTAGGAAGCACAGTGTTTGGGGGGGCTGTGCCATTGGCTTTGTCTCTGGTCCCTTGTGAGGACCCTGCATGATCCCTAGTGCTGTGCAGCCCCCATGCCACCTGTCCTGTTCCTACTGAGGGTGAAAAGGACTATGTTCCTCCCTGGGCTGGAAATCTCCTTTCTCCTCCCAGGGGTTTATTAAAAACTGGTCCTGGGCAGTCCCTGGGATGCTGTGGGCTCCATGCTTTTTACCCCTGGCAGAGTGGGGTGTCCCCAGAGCTTCTGGGATGTTCTGTTTCTGCTTGGTCAGCCAGTGGAGGCCATCCAAGCCATGCAGCTTCCCTGGGCATTGCTGGCCAGAGCCGCCCCAGGGGCTGCACCAGCGGAGGCTGCTGCTGAGTGGGGCAAGAGGAGATGCTCCCCTGCTGCTACCGAATCTGTGTCTCCACCTGTGAATGCCTTTTTCGTGATTTCGGTGTTTTCCATCCCCAACAGGGACTTTACCTCTCTGGACAAACTCAGGAACATGTCCTGAATAGGTTGCCCCATGTTCCCACTGACAGTGACAGTGGGGCCAATAAATTCACCAATTGCCGTGAAAACCTTCGACATCTTAAAAATGAGTCAGACCCCTGAACTAATCTGATGGAACATGATTTGTAGCTTTTCCCAAGTATGCCAGATATCCCAGGAATGCCGTGTGTCCTGTGTTATGTCGGTAGCAGGGGCTGTCAGACTGGGGTGGGGGTTTGGTGTCAAAGGAAGGGATGAGGAGCTGAGTCCCCTTGGCCTGTTGAGGGGAGAAGGGCTGTGCTGCTCCCTGGACTGGAAATCTTTGTTCTATCCCCAGGGATTTAGTCGGAACTAGTCGTGGTCACCTCTGAGCTGCTGTGGGTTCTGTGCTTTCTGCCCATCCTGTCAGGCCGAGCAAAGGACATTTGCTTTCTGGGGGCTTGCTGAGCACGGAGCCCTGGCCTGGAAGGTCCAGGGTGGGGGTCAAGGCCATGGGTGGGGTCAAGGCCATGGGTGTTCCCACAGGGCTCCTGGCTTTTGTTTTGGTGCTGGACCCCCCCAAAGTAGGTGCATTTCAGGTGTGCCCTGTTCCCTCCAGCGCTGCAGGACCCCCATGTCTGTGGTGTTGGGGGTGCCTGAGGGGGTGCATGATATCCCTGAATTCAGAGGGGGAAGCTGGGGCCAGCCCAGGGAGCAGCTGGGCCATGGTGGCCATGTTTGTTGTGGGCAAATGGTGGCTGTTTTTCCCAAGGCATCAGCCAATTGAAGGACAGGGATCTGCATATCATTTGGGTACTGCAGCCGAGCGTGGAGCTATGAGGCTTCCAGGATGGGATGGACAGGGACCACGTTGTGTCTGGGCCCTGTGGCCGTGTGCGGAAATCACAGGGGCACGTGCTACCCCCAGACCAGGCATTTTGGGAGGCAGCAGTGTCCCCACACACTGTGTGCCATAAATAAATACGTGTCCTTGTACGTTTGTGGTTATGTTCCCATCCTGGAGCAGTTGGGACCCCTGGGCAGCGAGCAGCTTCCCAGTGCAGGAAAAAGAAAAGGAAGCAAATGGTGTGGAAATGCATGGCAAATTGGGATGCAATACACAGCGGGGCTCTCCCTGCTGCGTGACCCCCAGCCCGGGGAGGGGGGAGGTGGGGAATGAATTACGTGGGGATGGGAGGGCGGGAGGAGACGCGGGGATCAGGCAGTGACTGTGTCCGGGAAAGGCCAGCCTGGGCTTTGGCCTTTGTCATTGGTTAATGTTTGGTGAAAATGTCCCAATGCACAAGGTGTGAGGAGCAACGGGAAGGGCTGGGAAGGGCTCAAAGGACATGCAAAATTTGACAGTTTTGGGTTTCCCTGGGAAGAGGCTGGGATAGAGATGGCTCCTGGGCTGGGGAGCAGGGGGCAGGAGCAGGTTCAGACCCTGTGTGTCTGTGGGGTTAAAACTCCTCACATCCACAGGGGCAAGGATCCATCTCATCTGTCTGGCCTGGGACATTGAAGTGTCCATCAGCCTGGGTCATGTCAGGGGCAGGAGGGGATTGTGAGATTTCAGTGTGTAACGTGGATCTCCAGGGCATCCCTTGGAGCATCCCTGCGCGCTGTGGTGCAGCCAGAGCTGCAGTGGTGCTGGGGAGTGCCCCGGGCCCCGCGGCTGCCGGGCGTGGCTCCCAGGCTTTGTCCCTCAGCACCGAGGAGCAGGTCCCTCCCCGCGGGAGCCACCGGGGCATTGACGGCCCCGGGGCAGCGGCTGGTGCTGGGCCAGGGGCTGGTGGCTGCAGGCACTGCGGGTTGGGGAGATGCTCCGGGCCGGGGTTTTACCGTGAGCTGCTTCCCGTGCCCGTGGCGGCAGCTCGGGGGCTGCGGGCGGTGAGCGCGGCTCGGGAGCCCTCGGCCGCCGGCTGCCGGTACTGCACCGGGACACCGGGGACACCGGGACAGGGGCACAGCGGGGACGGAGGAACAGGACCCGATCTTGGGCCGGGGAGGGGGAGCCCCCGGCTCCCGTGTGCTCAGAAGCACAGAGCTCGGAGGATGCTCCATGCTGGAAATGGAGCTGGATCGAGTACCGTGTCCAGCGTGTTGCATTTGGCCACACCGAGGTGTGTCCCACGGCAAACCCGTGACTGAAGGGCAATGGGAACCTTCCTGCAGGGATATGTCAGGGTTCAGCCTTCCTCCAGGATGGTCCCTTCCTCACCATGGATTTTTCTGGCAGAGCCCTCTCTCACCAAAATGCTGCTGGTTGAGTCCGGAGCTCAATTCCTGTTCCCAGCCGAGGAAAAACCAGCTCTCAGATGAGGATTTGTGTCAGGAGGTTGGTCACTACAAACTCCATGTTCCCTGTGTGGGTCTGGGTACCACACTGGGACCAGCCCTATGAGAACTGCAGCATCTCAGTACTTGAAGTGGCTTATAAGAAAGAGGGAGAGTGATGTTTTAAATGGGCAGAGAGTGATAGGACAGGGGAGTGGTTTTAAACTTCAGAGAGGGGGGATTTAGGTTAAATGTTAGGAAGAAATTCTCCTTTGTGAGGGTGGGGAGGCCCTGGCACAGGGTGCCCAGAGAAGCTGTGGCTGCCCTTGAATCCCTGGAAGTGTCCAAGGCCAGGTTGGATGGGGCTTGGAGCAGCCTGGGATAGTGGAAGGTGTCCCTGCCCATGGCAGGGGGTTGGAATGGAATGAGCTTTAAGGTCCCTTCCAACTCGATCCTGCTCTGTACCTGCTGGGCACCCTGGGCATGGGGACACTCAGAGCCTGGTACCAGTGGGTTCTGAGCTCTGCAGGCTCTGCCAGGATCTCCAGGATACCAACTTCCCAACAGAGCTGGCTGCCTCTGCCCACAGAATGTGCATGGGTGTGCTGACCTGCATGGAAAGTCCCAAGGTCACCAGCAGGATAACTGGGAAGGTTCCTGTGCACTCTTACCATTCATATCAATTTCAAGGGCGTGCACAATGCTGGCCGTGTTCCCCCTTCAGAGCCTCCCTGCTGCTGCTGCCGCCCTGACCCCCACCCCAGCACAGTTTCAAGCCAAACATCTTCTTCCTGTTTTTCTGAGGGTGCGGCTCTTGTTTCATCTCATTGGGTGAAGCCGATGCAGTGAGTGAGTCTCTATGGCAACAGATGTTTATCGAGCCCCTGAGATGAGGCACAGGGTTGGGGAAAGGCACCACAGCATCTGGGATGGGTCTGGGGGTGCTGGAATGCCACTCTGGAAGGGCCTGAATGGGGGCTGCTGGACAGGGGATGTCTTGCTCCCTGTCCTTGAAGCCCCAGCCTGGCAGAGGGACCCAGGGCTGCTTCTTTCAGAGGGAGGTTTGGATTTGTGCAGGGGCCTTTTGCCTCAGCCCTGCTGTGGAGAGGTCCTGGGAGCCTGGCACAACCAGCACAGGCTCTGCTGGCCCCCAGCTCAGGAATCACAGGGCTGGGAGTTTGCTGTGAGCTGGGGGGTCCTGGCCCTGGCACTGCCACATTCCCTGTCTCTCCAAAATACATCAGCTTCCCTCCCTGAGCTCCCAGGAGCTGACTTGGCTACAGTTGGGGCAGGTCTCAGCAGTTCTGCCATGGAGCAGTGCAGCCAGGCCCATCCTGGCTGTGGGTTTGCAGCTCAGTGGCGCATAGGTGGCATTTCCCAGTTTTGTCCACAGTCAAAAAGGACAGAAAGACAAGCAGGATGGTGCTGAGGGCACCTAGGGCTCTTGGGGCAAGAGCTGGAAGTGCTGATTGACTTTGGGATGCTTCTGAGGCTTCTGGGCTGGGGGTGCCTTGGCTGGAGCCAGGCTGGTGTTGTGGCCAGCCCTGCGCTGTGGCCAGCAGAGACAAATGGGGCCACCCTGTCTCCTCAGCAGGTCAAGGCTGAGCATGTCCACCTTGGGCAAGGCCAGAGCCTTTCAAGGCAGGCTCCCTGCATGCTCAGAACAAACATTTTTAATTAATTAATTCAGATACTCAAGTTATAGCAGCTGTCTCTGCTCCAAACCCATGTTGGAGCTGTTCTGCCTCCCGCAGTTGGGGTGATGCAGACATGGGGTGACCTTGTCAAGGTCAGGCTGTACATCAGTGCCACCTTCCACTGCAGAGTGTCCTGGTGTCACCCCAAAGCTTGGGAGAGGCATCTCCCCCGGGACTCAGTCACACGGGAGGAGCGTGGGTCAGTAATTTAGAGAGGTTTTGGGAATTCCATCCAATTCCCTGAGCCTGGGGCTGGTTGTCTGTGAGCCATGTCCTTCCCCATCTTGCCACAAGTTCTGGTAGAGTTGCCTGGAACTTGGGGGCTGCCAGGACAGGAGAGCATGACACTGCTGGAGCTTGTTTCAGGTCTCTGCAGCCTGTAGGTATCGGCTGGAGGTGCACCGTGCTGGAAGTGCCAGGGAATTAGATCGGGAGTTACTTGTCCTGGTGGTTCTCTCGACAAATGTGCACTGTGAAGGCAAGTGACAAACTCTGGTCTTGCAGCTACATACAGGCATGTGCAAAGCCACAAGCCGTGAAGGATTCACCCTTTGTGGTTGCCCAGGCCACAGCCCCGATCTGGCTGCGCACAGAGGACAGAAGGGACAGGACAGGGGGCAGTGGCAGGGTCCAAGGGGGTGCCCACCCCTTCTCTTCAGCCCAGCCCATGCCCTGGGTGGTGTCAATGCTGACCCGGAGCAGGAAAAACGCAGAATCGTGTCTGAGGTGTGAAGCCCCTGCTGTGCCCCGCGGGCAGTGGTTTCGGGGGGCTCCGCAGACAGACAAAACCCGGGGAGACCACGCCCAAACGGAGCACGGTTTGCCTGGGTACGAGTCCTTCCCGGGGCCCTTGGGGTCAGTTACCTGGTGGGGTTTAGAAAACTCCTCCCCAGCATCCCAGAACGAGAGCGAGTCCCAGCATCAGCAGCAGCTTCTTGGCGGGATGGAGAGGAGCACCCGAACCTGCCGTGCCGAGAGCAGCGTGAGTGGCAGCCCTGCCCCGGGGGACAGCACCCACCGGTGGTGCCGCTGTCACCTCCCGCCACCCATTCTGCTTCCCCCAGCCGGCCGGGAGCAGCTCCGCCCCGGTCTCGGGGACACGGTTACCGAGCCCGGGGGGCCAAGCGGCGGAGGGGGCCCGGGCCGGTGCCCCGGAGCCGCCGTGCGGTAGCGGGAGCGGCGCGGCCGCCAGGTGTCGCTGTTCCCGCGGGAATCCCGGCGGAGCGGAGCGGAGCGCTCCCGGTGTCGCTCCCGGTGCGGCTCCCGGTGCTGTTCCCCCTGCCGCTCCCTGTTCCGCTCCCGGTGTCACTCCCGATGCCGCTCCCGGTTCCGCTCCCGGTGCCGTTCCCCGTTCCGCTCCCGGTGCGGCTCCCGGTGCCGCTCCCGGTGCGGCTCCCTGTGCCGTTCCCGGTTCCGCTCCCGGTGCCGCTCCCGGTGCGGCTCCCGGTGCCGCTCCCGGTGCCCATTGCCACTTCTGGTGTCTTTTGCTGTCTCTGGTGCCCACGGACACTCCGACTGCCCGTCAGTGCTGCAGATGCCCACTGTCACCCCCTGGCACCTGCTGCCGCTCCCGCTGCCCCCCATCACTCCCGCTGCTCCCCATTGCTCCCAGTGTCCTCCGACTCACGCAGCATGGGCTTGGTGACCTCCAGAGAGCCGTCGTGGGGCTCGGGGGTGATGCCCAGCAGCTCGCAGAGGAGGGCGTAGACATTGACACTTTCGAAGGGCTCCACCACCAGCCCCTTCTTGAAGTCCGGTCCCACGGCACGGAAGATGGTTTTCATGTTCATGGCCTCGTTGTCAAAACCATGTTCCCCTTTATTGAACTGGACCTTGTACCTCTGGAGGGGAGAGCGAGGACATGAGCACCCCAATCCCTCCGCGCCCCGCACGCCCCCTTGTGCACGGTTCTGCAGCTGTGGGTTTGATGGTCTGGTTGGTTCCTTTCAGTTTTGGCAGTTGATCTGTTAGTGTTAAACTCTGCAGGAGCTGGAGGTGCCTCCAGACGCCGCTCTCAAGCAATTAAATCCTGCAAGTTCCCTCCCTAAACACTGGCACATCCAATTTTTGTTGTACTGAGGAGCTTCCAATGGGAAGCTCCTGCTGGTCTTGATGCTGGGCCTTCCCTTAAGTCAGGCTAGGAGAGGATCCTGCAGTGGATATTCTGCATCCATGCAAGTCCTACTCCAAGGTTTCTGGATATTTTATCTTCTCAACAGCAGAGAAGGTCTTTACACAAAGAGCTGGAATTTCTATCTCTATGTGGGGAGACCAATTATCTCAAAGGCCTAAATCTGAGTGGGTGCTGGGGTGCTGTGAGAGGGAGAGGAGTGAGAGGCACATCCCAGAGGGCAGTAGGATATGCCAGTGCATACACCTTACCCCATGGATCACGTATCCTGGATCGCTGTACAACACAAGTGGGGTGATCCGGGAATGGTTGGCAAAGTGGAATCTCTTTGGAAACTCTTCTTTCTTGTAAACGTGTAGTTTTGGGTGGGCATTTTTCAGTAGTGAGTACACATGCTCTAATTTCCCTTCTTTTGGGACCAGGAATCCACTTGGTCCATAATCTAAGAGTTCAAAGTCGAGGTCTTTGAATGAGAAGTTGCTCACGTTCCGGATATAAATCTCGTCGGTCTTTATGACAGTCTCCATGCCGTGGTCAGATGTGATGATGAGGTTGAGGTTTGATTCCAGGCCGCTTTCCCGGATACGCTGCCTCAAGTAACCGACGGTTCTGTCCACCTGCTTGATGATGTTTTTCCTCTGTGTGGATTCAGGGCCATACTTGTGTCCTGAGGAGTCTGGCTCTCCGAAGTAGAGCGCGATGAAGTCAAGGTTCTCCACTGTGAACCATTTCATGACGGTGTCGACGTTCTGCCTCCAGTTGGTTTCGTTGCTGTAGTTGAAGATGGGAGGTTCCACCAGCTTCTTGTACACTTCTTCCCCTTGGTATTTTGCTCTTGCTCCAGGGAAGTAGATGGAGCCTGTCTTCAAACCCTGTCAGTGGAGACATTCCATAAACTCACCTGAACTCCCTCAGCAGTGTCCTTCCATCCTTTAGGGCAGCCACTTCCTAACATGGTTATTTCGTTCAGTCCCCTATGTCTACCTCTGTCTCTAATGAGGTTTTCTTGCTTATGGCCAATTAAAAGTGATTAATTGAAAGCACTGCCCTTGCACCTGGTTCTTCACTGTGTTTTAACACCAGTTAAAACTGGTGTCCATTTGCACCTTGCATGGACCCTCTGGTTCTTGACCATCAAGACATTAAGGTGTGTTTTATTGAAGTCAAAGCAGCCAGTTTGGCAAGCAAATGTGGGCAAAGGTCTTGGGCCGGGTTTTGTGCCCTGCCTCAAAGCCAGATTCAAAGCCTGCTGGGCTTGCTGTGGTCCCCAGGGAAGACAGGACTGTCCCTGAACGCTGCCACCCAACTGCCCTGGATATGCCTTGGGGTGTATGGAACCCCCAGGATCAGGATGTTCCCTGAGGATCTGGCTGAGGCTTCTTTAAACAGGAACAGGATAACCTGCTTTATTAGTGTCTTAATAAAGCTGAAATGCATCTATTATTTTTTTGCTATTTTTAGTAGAATGATCATAATTATTCCTGCCAGTGTCTGGGGATTTCAGTTTTTTGCTGGTCTAATTAGCCTGATGTTCACAGGGAGGCTGGGAACTCATGGCCACTAAGGGATCGTGGCTTGCCTGTAGCTTTTCCTGCAGGATGGCAGGGGGGCTGGATCTGTGCAGGGTCTGTGCGTGCGAGGAGGTGCTGCACTTGCCTGTCTCTGGGCTGTGATCCAGATGGGGAGGCTGCCATTGTCCCACCAGCTGCTTATGCCCTGTGTGGTGTAGTAGGGCAGTCTCACGCCTGTCGTTGTGTTGAACCACATGTTATGGATCACCCCATGGTTCTCCAGGTATCGCCCTGTGGGAGAGAGGAGGGGAGGGGGTGAGCCAGGCTGTGCTGGGGGTCTCGCCCCCACATTGGGTGATGGGCAGAGGGGACCTTTGGCCTCCCCTTCTTCTTTGCCCGTTCCTGCCCTTGCCTTGTACCAAGTGGGCTCTTGGGGCAGGGGGGGAGACGCTGGGGGAGTGCTGCTTCCCATGTGGGTTGTTTGATGTCTGGTGGGTCTCCCCTGGATCAAGCCAGGCACTGGTGCCACCTGCAATTGCTCCTGCCCTCTTGGCACGGGCAGGTTTCCGTTATTCTGTGTTTATCTAATCACACTGTGTTTGCTTTTGCTGTTGCTGGCAATCTGTGAGGTCAGTGAGCAGAAGTTTCCGTTAGAAGGGGGAGATGCACTTTGACTCTTATATTTTGTGCTATTTTTATTTTCCTGGTTCCGAGGACTGCGCAGTCCCTTCTGCGTGATATCCCCATCCTCCCTCGTATTGACGCTGCCTCCCTGCCTTTGCCCATGAGGAGATTTCATTAGCATGTTCCACTCTTTTATGCCAAGGTTATTAATTAAAATCTTAAATAAGATTGGCTCCAAAATCGATTCTTCAGGAATTCCCCTGGTACCCTCCCTCCAGTTTGACAATCTCCTCTCAGCATCCACTCCGTCCTCTTCCTGTGGCCCCTCACTTCCCCACATTACAGATTTTGTACTAATCTTCATCTTCTCCATCTTAACTAATGATTTCCCTTGTGGCACCATATCAAATGCACTACTGAAGTCCAGAAAGATTAAATTTAGAGCATCTCTCTTGTTTAAAAAAATTTATCTTATCAAAGGAGGCTGTCGGGTTGATCTGGTGCTATTTACCTTTGATAAATACAGGTTCAGTTCATGCAATTCCAGAATGGTTTGAGTTGGAAGGGACCTTAAAAACCATCCCATTCCACCTCTCTGCTATGGGCAGGAACACTTTCCACCAGACCGGGTTGACTCCAAGCCCTGTCCAACCTCGCACACTTCCAGGGATGGGACAGCCACAGCTTCTCCGGTAAATCCGTGCCTCCCCACCCTCACAGGGAAGAATTTCTTCTTTATATCTAGTTTAAATCTACCATTTCTGCAGCTCTTGCCTTGTCTCTGCTCTGAAGCTCCATGTTCAGCTGGGACTGGCTGGCTCCTGACGTCGTGTCCTTCACTGACCCATTAGCCTTGCCTTTGCCCTTCCCCAGCCCCCCGTGCGGCTCTGGTGGCCCGTGGCCAGGACACTCACCGGTCAGCAACGTGAAGTGGCACGGGCTGGTGAGGGTGACGAAGGGAGGGGTCATGTACTTGGCCTTCACCCCATCTGCAGCCATCGCGTCGAGGTTGGGGGTGTCCACATCCTGGTCGTAGTTCCACCGAAAGCCGTCAAAGGACACCAGGAGGAGTTTGTTGCGGTTGGACGCCTGCTGCACGGGGATGCATCTTCCTAAGGAGAGGGCAGCAAACAGGAGCCCCAGCAGCGGGAGCATCTTCATGCCCTTGAACTGGAATAGCGCAGGTGTCCGGAGAGCTCACATTAATACGTAAAGGATGGGACTAAGTTCGGTCCTTATCTAATCTTGCAGTTGCTGATCAGGTGTGTGGTTTCAGCCAGTATTGGTATCAGAACAAACCTCTCTTGTTTGTCTCTCTGCAGTAGATTAGCTTTAAGTTCCTCCTGGGTCGAACACCAAATCTGCCTCTTCCCTCAGCAGTGCTGGTGCTATTCGGTGTGTGTGAACAGGGAGGATTGCTGCTGTGATGGGGACCTGCCTCTGCAGCCCCCCATCCCTCAGCCCATCGTGCTGTGCTTTCCGCACTCCTGGCTCTTGGTGCCCTGCTCTGTGGTCAGCAGCTCGGCCTCAGAAGGTGTTTCACGCCCCAGGATTGCTCATCCACCTCGAGATGGGGACTCAGAGGCTCAGGGAAGAGCTTGGATTTACCCAAGGTTCTCCAGTGTGGGTTTGTTGAGCTGCTCACTGGAGAAGGAGGCTTTTCCTTGGATCCTGACCATGCATCAATCCCCAGAGGTGCTCTTGAGGGTGAGCCCAGCTCTGAAGCCCCCTCATCCCATCAGCCCAGCTCCCACTGCCCAGGCTCTGCTGCTCACCACGAGTGACCCTCATCTGCTCACACACTGCTGAGCTTTGCCATATCAGCATCTCATCGTATCAATATCTGCTGGTTTATGGCTTCTCTGGGGTTTAATCATTGCTGACGACTCATTTCTCAGCAAAACTGAGTTTAAGGCTTTTGGAGAGTTATATAACAGAGGTTGCCTTAGTTCCTTGGGCTCTGAACTCACAACCTTTATGTCTTTGCTGATGTCCCTCTGCTCAGGCTGCAGATTTATTCCTTGGTGCTTTGCTTCCTAATTGCCTGGAACCCTCTCCTCACCAAGCAGAGCTATCTCCACCTCGTTTTCCCAGCCCTGCCTGGGGTCATTCCTTGGTGTTTCTCCCCAGGGCTGAGCTGGGTAGGTGAGTCTCAGGCACACAGGTTTGTTTCTTCCTGGATGGAATGACATCCTATTTGTAGCCCTGGGCATCTTGAGTATTCCCATCTGGACTGATTCCTCAGGGTGCACTGGTGTCTCTTCCTGTGTGGACGTTCCCCCGGTGTGACACGGGATAATCTTGCAAGGATGCTGGGAGAGGTCCAAGCGATTCCACCAGGGTCTTCATGGCTGACACCAGCTGGAAGCGCAGTCTTAGGCATTTGAAGAGAGTGGAAATGCTGGGATGGATCCTGCCCTGAGCCCCCGGCCCTGAGATCCAAACCCTGAGCCAACCCCTCCTGCTAACGGAGGGCATGGAGTGGGAGTTGGACTAAGGGCACCCCTACACTTGTCTCTGCCACCCCAGCACTCTGCTCCCTCGGCTCAGAACACCTCTCTGCCAGCCCAGCACCCCTCTATCCCAGCCTGACACTGATGTTTACTCAAGGAACTATTTTTTATCAGCATTTGCTGCCCTGGGTCTGATACTGTCCTTCAGTGAAGACGGAGGCTCCTGGCAGCACTGAGGGTTTAAAGGGCTCATGATAAAGATGTTATCACTTGCCAAGCTCAGGGAAAGTCCTAAATATTCAGCGTGTTTTTCCGAGGTGGGTCACCAAGTCCCTGTGCCAATGCTAACAGTGCGGGGAAGGTCCTGATAACATATCATGTTCATCGGCTCCGTTGGGGCAGAAGAGAGAAGCGAGAAGGAAGCACTGTGCTAATCTCCGAGGAATATTTGATATCAGGAGTGTTTCCAGGCACATTTTGATATTCAGTATCTGAGGAGCACAAAGCACAGATAAAGAACGTCACCTTTGGCCACACTGCCTGGGGACGCTGCGAGCTCCAGCTAAAAGGGCTGATTTTGCACTAACAACACCCCAGGTGATCATTCCATATGTGGATGTGCCCAAGGCGCTGTGGCTGCTCTGGACCCACCATGTCTGTGCTCAGCATTCCCTGGAGCACTGGCTCCATGCTGGCGGCACCAATCCTGCATCCTTGGAAACACTCCTGAGAACAGGCACGGAGCTCCAAGGGCACCACGAGCTGCCAGCCCTGCCAGCTCGTTGGGGATGATGGTCCCTGCAAAGGTGTGCTGGGGCTGACACCGTCCATCCTGCACTGGCACACCAATTAGCTCTGTGAGACTGACGAAGCGGCTAAGAAATAGAGACCATGAGCCCAGAGAAATCTCCTGCCAGTGGAACTGTCCTGCTTTGTAGCCCAGCCTGTTTCCAGCCTTTGGAAAAAGTGATGTGCTGAGCACCCCGTGGGCAAACCTGCAGTCCCTGTGGCATGTGGGTGCACAGGCAGTTCTGGAGCAAGTGACTGCTGAGCACCAAGGACTGCACAAGATCATCAGTGTTACTAAAAGCTCGTGTGCCAGGACCTTGTGGTTAAAGCAGAACCAGGAGAGCTGTAGCTGTGGGGGTCTGAGGTGACTGTGGGGGGAGGTATGTGGAGCTGCTGGGGATGGGATGCACCTGGGCAGGTGAGTGGTGTGATGGGCGTGCACCAAGAAGCAGGGCAGCACTGGCAGGGTGTTGTATGGAACCGGGAGCAGCCCCGGGCTTGGCCCGAGCCCTGAAGCAGATGGACGGAGGAAGATGCTCCAGCCAAGCAGCTTGGAAAGACTGTAAAAGAGGAAGGAGGTGGGAAAAGAGGCTTTGAGTGCTGTGGGGGGCTTTTTGGGCAGGACCTGGATGCCGGTACCAGCAGACAGGAGTTTGAGTCTTACCCCTGTGAAGCCACTGCCTTGGTGCCTGCGGGAGCCGATGTGGGAGCTGTGGAATGAGGTGTCCCGGCAGGTCTGGCCGCGGAGCTGGACTCACTCTCCAGCGCGGGGGTGACTGCAGAGACCCCCGAAATGGTCCCTTTCCCTGAGCCCCTGCAGAGGAGGGTCGGGCAGCACCCGCGGGGCCGTGGCACGCGGTGTGGAACCTGCTACGGGCCGGAGCCGCGGGGCCGCCGGGCGCGGGGGGCTCGGAGGGACCCCGGGAGAGACCCCGGGAGGGACCCCCGACCCCCGCGCGTCCGGGCCGGGCCGGCAGGGGGCGCTGCGCGGCCGCGGCGGGGGCGGGCGAGGCCGGGGGTCCCGGGAACGGCGGGGCGGGGGTGGAGCTGGGGATGGAGGTGGGGATGGGGCCGGGATGGAACTGGGGATGGAGCTGGGGATGGAGCCGGGATGGAGCTGGGATGGAGCCGGGATGGGGCCGGGATGGAACTGGGGATGGAGCTGGGGATGGAGCCGGGATGAAGCCGGGGAAGGAGCCGGGATGGAGTCGGGATGTAGCTGGAGATGGAGCCTGGGATGGAGCCGGCGAAGGGGCCGGGATGGAGCTGGGATGGGAGCTGGGATGGAGCCGGAGATGGAGCCGCAATGGGAGCTGGGATGGAGCCGGAGATGGAGCCGGGATGGGAGCTGGGATGGAGCCGGAGATGGAGCTGGGATGGAGCCGGGATGGAGCTGGGGCTGGAGCCGGGATGGGAGCTGGGATGGAGCCGGAGATGGAGCCGGGGATGGAGCCGGGATGGAGCCGGGGAAGGGGCCGGGATGAAGTCGGGATGGAGCTGGGATGGAGCTGGGGATGGAGCCGGGGAAGGGGCCGGGATGGAGTCGGGATGGAGCTGGGGATGGAGCCGGAATGGAGCCGGGGATGGAGCAGAGATAGAGCCGGGATGGAGCTGGGGATGGAGCCCGTGTCCAGCGCAACAGGAGAGCCGAGAGCACCTCCCGGCACCAGGGGTGGGATTTCACCCCAGTGGGAGAAGGGAGCCCACCCCGGGAAGGAGCCCCGGGGGACAGCGGCTCTCCTTCCCCTCCCAGGCATGCACTGAAGCTCTGCCTCGAGCACCGCCCCGGGCTGGAACGCTCTGAGTCAGCTCTACCTCCGTGCCTGTTCTGCCTGTCCCCAAGGACTCTTCCTCATGCTGCTCCTCCCTGCTGGCTCGGGGTGATCGGCTCTGGCCATCACATTTCAGCGAGTGTGGGAAGAGAGTAGCAGAGGTCAAGATTGAGGGCGACAGCCTTGGAGCATAGGGCTGGAGTTCAGCACTGGGATCGGGCTGGCTGGAGAGGGGACTGATGGAAACGGGGGAGGGTCTCAGTTCCAAGGCTGAGTCACTGACAGCGTTGTCAGAACCCCAGAGGTTGTGCCCACTTGCCGTCTGCCTTCCCCAGCGCTAAATTTGCTCATGGGTTGAAAATCAAGACTGTCTCCTGAGGAAGCCCCTGCGGTGACTCAGCCGCGCGCTGGCAGCACCCGGGTGGCTCCAGGCGCGCCGAGTCGGGGGACACTAGAGCATCGCTCAAGGTTGGGGCCTGGACAAGCCCTGACTCAGCAGCAGCTCTGTTTACCTGGACTGGGGCAACCCCTTCTCGGGAGGGTGATCTCTTTGCCGTTTGGTGTGAACTTCTTCCATGTGGGGGTCCTTGGGGAGTGATCTGACCAGCAGTCAAGGTGAGGGGAGAAACAGAAGGATGAGAGCAGGGAGAAAAACTGTGTCTTGCTCTCTGCAGCCGAGCGAAATCCCTGGATGATGATGAGGGGCTCCAGTCCCTTCTCTTCAGTGCCAGCAGTGGTCCCATTCCCTGGTCACTGGTACTGAATACTCCTGTCTGGCCCCGGTCCATGGTGCTTCCTAGGGCTCAGCCTGAGCTCCTCAGCAGCCCATGGCCTGGGCTCCTCTTTCTGCTCCCTGGTGGGGTCTGAGCCCGGTGGAGCAGAGCAGGGTCAGCCTTGTGGCTGCAGCCTGGCTCTGCTCTCCACCTGGGACTCTTCCTCTGCAGCTCGGTTAATCCCGGCATCGACCGCTCCATCTGGGCCCGTGGCTCTTCCTCAGCTTTCTTAGCTAATGGCTGTGTCTGCCTCCCATTGATCCTCAGCTGCAGAGCTCATTGATTAAGTACATTTCTTATTACACTTAATGGTATTTTACTCCTCTCTGTGCTTCCCTTGTGCCAGATGCTCACCCTGCGCCTGACGGGAGGAGAATTCCTCTGCCCAGAGAAACCCTCCATGGTGCTAGCCCTACTCTCCCCCCCCCAGCCACCACCCTGGCTGCCCTTTCTCCTGCTCTCCCTTCCTGCCTCTTCTTCCTGGGCCAGGGCAGTGCCTCTGCCTCCTCTCTTCATGTTCTTTGCTCCCTGCTCTCACGCAGGACTGATTTTCTCCCATGCAAAGCAGCTGTGGTTCCTGTGAGTGGCACAGCCCTGCCAGGGTGACAGGCTCTGCTCAGGGCACTGTGTTCTCCCCTCACCGACACCTCTGTGCTCACCACATGCTCCTCACTCCGTGCCTCACCTCCTTTCAACTCTCTTGCATGCATCATTCAAAAGCCTTAACATTATTTGGCATAAAATATTTACTTAACTGAGCTTTTTGCAAATATTCCCCTCCATTATTTTCCCTCCTTTTGGGAGCAGACACTGCTTCTGCTGTGCTCTCAAATGGCTTCTCTTAAATAATACAACAAGAACATATGAATACCCAGTAGCCTTTTCCTTTCTCCTGACATACCATAAATGTAGCGGTGTCACCAATCCATTACAGCCACACCAGGACTGTGCTCAGGAACACCCAGAAGCACAAACCCTGCCTGTGGAATCACCATCACCTCACTGCTGGGTGTGGGACAGGCAGGGAAGGTGCTTTGAGAGAGAGCAGAAATACAGGAGAAGGTCTGACATGATGCAGAGTATTAATATTAATTTTAAAATGTTCCTTTCAGAAGGGACAGTTGAAACTTGGCAGAGAGAGTGCAGGAATGAGCACTCTGGTCCCCACTAGGATGCTGGGACAAGTGCTTGAAAGAAAATTCCCTCCAGCAGGGAAGTAGCTGGTTCTGGGGAGGCCAGCCTGGGACATGGGGTACCAAGAGACGTGTCCTGTTGCAGGCAGCAGGATGGGCGGATCCTAAAGAACAGGATCTGGAATTTTAGGAGCCCCCTGGAGAAGGGGCTCAGCTGGTCTCTGCTATTCTGGCCACTTGGGCTTTTGCTTCTGTTTTCTTCTGACAAGGGGGAGCGGTTTTGAGCTGAAAGAGAGGAGGTTTGGGTTAGGTGTTGGAGGAAACTTCCCTGTGAGGCTGGTGAAGCTCCTGGTGGGCAGGAGCTGGGAAGCAGGGATGGAGCCTGGGAGCTCTGAGCTGCAGCCAGGGCCAGGCTGAGGCAGCTCAGCACACACAGCACTGCTGCTCTGTCATGCCTTCTCCCATAGGACTCGGCTGTGAGCATCCCTGATTCTGCCTGGGGCTGGGCTGGCCGTGGAGTCAGGTCACCCCGGCTTGGGACCTGCCTCCGTGTCACCGAGCAGCGTTTAAGCGTTTCCCTGTTCCAGCCAAGCAAACAGCCTTTTCCCTGTAATGCCGGCAAATCCCTGCTCCTGTGGAGCCGTTAATTGATTTCCCTTCCCGGCGCTCCTGCCCGTGGCTGTGCTGACACTCTCCTGCCCGCGCTCTCCCTGCCCGCGCTCCCGTCAGCGCCTGCGACAGCCAGATCCTGAAATTATTGATAAACACTCATTGGGGCTGGAGCCTGGGAAATTGCCAGCAACCCCAGAGGGTTTCTCTCTTGCCAGCATCATTTTTCTTGATGACAGCATGTTCCGAACTTTGGCAGGGAGGGGACAGGGCCTCCTGGTAACTTTTTTTTTTTGTTTTATGCATTGGTAGTTTTAAAAGATCCCTGCAAAGAGCAGAGTGGAGAGGCTGGGGAGCCAGTGCCTGTGATTACCTCTGTCCTCCATCCAGCCCCACAGAGAGCTGCACTGGGCTGGATTCTGCTCAGAGCTCTGCCCTCACTGGTCAGCCTGGCTCCTCCATTCCACTCAGTGCCTCTCCAGGCTCAGGAATTCTTGATTCCAGCCCCACGGATCCCTGTTTCTTCCTCCAAGTCCCCTGCTCCTGCAGGCTGTTACCCTGTGCTGTGGCATCCACATGGGCAAGGACATCAGGCTGTGGTCCAAGCTGGGAGAGGAGCTGACGTGGGCACAGTGGCAGGAGCAGAACATCCCTCTCCAGAGCCAGGACAGCCCTCCTCACCATGGAGCCTGGCTGCTTTCCCAGAGGGCAGAAATCACTTCTCACCCCTGCCCCAGGTGGCCTGATCCCGACCAGCCCCGCGGAATTGTGCAGGTGTGGTGTTGGTGCTCTGTCCCAGCTCACACAGCACATACAGATGTGTGTGGCACGTTGGGTCTCTCGCTGTGCCTCGTTCTGGAGCTCGGAGCATTTTTCTCTCTGTGAGCTCTGCTAATTAGTGGGAGGTTGTGGATCAGGAACAGAGGGAAGTGTCCTTCTGTGGTTCTGGCACTCGGAATAATTGAGCCATTTTTCACCTATGGCCAATCTAATTCTGTCCACATCTTGATTTTTCTCTTAATAGCTTGGGGATGCTGTTGCAGCCATTGGATTCACAGCCATGTTCCAGAGATTTTCAGTAATCGCCTGGATTTTGTTCTCTCTTGCTAACTGGTCGCAGGTTTCTTCTTAGTTTGTGCTTCAGCTCCTCTGGGGGTGGGAAGGCGCTCATTTGAGCCAAGCTGTGTTTGCCTCTGTGCCAATATTGCCCAGCCCCGGGGCTGTGGGGCAGTGGCTGCAGAATGTGGGGCCAGCGGAGACCTGGGCATGGGCATTGCCAGTGGCGTGGGGCGGCTCCAGTGAAGCAGCTGATCTTGCTTAGTGCCTAAGGAGCACATTTCGGCACACCCCGGCGCTCCCGGACCAGCAAACCAGTTGCCATGGAAATTAGGAAGCCCAGTGGTCTGTACAGCAGTCAGGATGGGAGCAACTCTCAGGAGGTGTCCGGGGCTCTGGGGGTACCTGCTGTCCCCCTTGCCAGTGCTGTGCCAGTGCTGTGCCGGTGCCGTGGATTGCCTGGTCAGCTGCTGGCCAGGCTGGGAAAGTGAAGATGTTCATGGCAAACTGAAAGGTGTGATTTATCAGTGCAGGTCCCCAGAGGCTCAGGGCCTGTCAGGCACCAAAAAATCCCATCCATCACAGTGTGGGGGGTGAGCTGCCTCTTTTTTTTTTTTTTTTTTTTTTTTTTTTTTTTTTTTTTTTAATTTCTCTGTGAGTGCTGGAGCTGCAAGGGAAAGCCAGCCCTGGGCATGGGGGCTGGGGCTGGTGAGCCATGGGGATGGATGATGCTGCTCTCCTTCCTGTACATTATGGAATCCTCTCTCCTCTGCTGTGCTTTTTGGGGGCTGCAGCCTCTGTGAGAAGGTCTCCAGACCCTGCACAAAGAAGGGGCTCAGACACCCCCCTCAGTTTCCCCCTGTGCCCCCCGTTTGTCCCTGTCTGTCTGTACATGTGTGTGTGCATCTGTGTGCAGATCTGATTGTTTGCTTCTTTATAACATTTTCTTCTCCCAGTGTTTATGGGCCATGGGATTGGAAGTGAAGCATCTACTTAATTGCTGTCAGGCAAGGAGACGGGTTATAAAGTTGCCAAGGGAAAAAATAACTCACTCTGGGGTAGATGCAGGGGAGCAGGGCTGATGAGGAGGGGGCGGAAGGCTGGGGGTGGGAAGAGATGAGGAGAGAGAAAGAACAGGAAAGGATCAGCAGGCAGTGAAGGAGCTGGCTCAGGAAAGGAGCTGCTGGGGTGGCAGGAGCAAGGCCAGACAGAGGTGTGCTGGGCAAGAGTCAACTCCCCTTGGAGATTCTTCTGTGTCCCCCAGGATGGTGGCATTTGCCTTCTCATGTCATGAGCACTTCACAGAGGGAAAATTGGAAGAAGGAAGCCCTCCCTGTCCTCCCCATCCTCCCCACTGCTGGAGCCTCCCACCTGCTGCCGCTCCAGTTCCAGGTTCCTTGCTTGCAGCCCTCTTCATCTGCATCTCTTTCTTGTTTCCTTCATTATCTCCCAGTCTAACCCTGCACCATGTCATCCTCATTGCACGGCTCCTCCCTCTCCCCAGTTGCCACATTACTCCAGCAAGGACTCCCTTTCCCATCTTTTAGTCTCAGCGCTGCACATAAAAGCGCTCTGATGGCCATGGCGTGATAGCAAAGACAGAACTTAATTTCACAGCATTTTCATATAATACTCCATAAAACTGAACAAATTTGCTGGAGTCCAAATCCATCTCATTATGCAGAGTCATTGGAAGGGAGCTTTTCCATTCGGGGCCTCAGTGCTCAGTGAGGGGATGGTACAGAAGAAGGGAAAAATAATTAATTAGGTGCTGCGCTGGATCAAAGATCCTGCATTGCAAGGCACATTAAATAAACGCCTGGCTCATGAATAAATGCTGCACCAAGCCCCGTTTGCCTGGTCCCACACAGAAAATCTTCAGTGAAGCTGAAAGCGTGTGTGGGGAGATCTTTGGCCTGAGACTGTGCTCCAGGAGGAGGAGATGGAGCAGGGCAGGGAAGGGGAGATGGATCACGGAGTGCTCATCCAGGCAGGGGAATAGGAAGCCTTGAGGAAGCATGAAGTGTGGCTTTATTCCTTGGCATTCCCCAGTGTCCTGGTGTGGGAAGGAGGGCTGGACAGAGCTCCCCTGCCCCAATCGATGGCACTGCTGCTTCCCACGGCAGGACAGTGCAGGGCAGGTGGATTAAAATTGCAGCAGCCAAGGGAGAGGAGAGAGATTGCTTCACTTCACACTGTTAATTAATCTCCGAGCCAATGAGGATGCTCTCATCTGGTCTTTACTTAATCCATAACCCAGAAATCCTCAAATTATGTCATTTGTTCAATACAGATGAAATTAATTACTCTGGGAAATAGGCAACAAGTTGCATTTCTGATTCTCCTTATCGCGTAATCAGATCTACAGCAGGCTCGGTGCAGCCGCAGTGGCAGCAGTGGGATCGCCTGCAGCCGGCGGGAGACACTGAGCAGCATCAGCTATAAACCTGTCACCAGGAGCCATGGGCTGGCTCCTACCGGGAGCTGGGGGGGCTGGGGAGGCTCTGGGATTGCTGTAGATGCAGAGCCTGGGCAGTGATGGAGATGCCGAGGAGCCTCCACTGAGAGCTTAGCCTGCCACCTCAGCTCCTTCCCTATTTATTGCCTTTTTTTGGGGTCACAGACACAGCTTGCACGGCTTCCTGGACTCCTCTGCAGCCCTTCCAGAGCCTGTCCACTTCCCTGGGGCTCTGTGCCTGCAGGATGTGTCCCCCCACCCCATGAGGCAGCGAGGGGAAGGTCCTCATCAGGATGGATCAGAAGAGCTGGGCACAGAACCACATCGATTCACTCATCAATGGAGTTATTGTGGGGATGTGCTGCTTGAGGCTCAGCACAATCTTGTGGAGAGCACTAAAGGTGATTCCCAAAGGTGTTGGAGCCTCACTCACAGCCCAGGTGTGCTCCCTCCCTGCTCTGCTGTGCACGTGGCTGGTGGCTCCGAGCATCCCATGGCACATCCCAGAAGGGCTTTAATGAGAGGCCCCAGCCAGGAACAGGCTCTGGTGGCAGGACGAGTCCCTGGACTGGGCTGCCTGCACTGGAGGACCCCTCACCCCCTCTCCCTGTTCAGCTAGGGGATTGTGGGGATCCCTGACCCCTTCCTGGAGGGAAAGCTTTACTGTGACTGGTTAAGGCAGGTACCAGCTTGCACACAACTAACACAGTAAGAGCTGCTGTAACAAAAAATCCATAGTGGTAGTTTGCTAAAATGGCTGTAATGAATTGAAAAATATGACAAGCTGATCAAGGCAGCTATTGGGATGTGTCAGGCCCTCAGCCCAGCTCTGCAGCTTGCCTGGGTCACCCAACACAGTGGAATCCTTTCAGAGAAGAGAAAAACATAGTTTCTCTCTGTCCTATCAATTTAAATAAATTACCTATTACATTAGCTGCACTTAAAGCAAAGCAAGAAATCAATCCCCTGCCTCAGCTGCTCTCAAACCTTGGTTTGCACCATGAAACCTGTAATTGTCAGAGGTCCCCATGCCAGGAGTGTCTGGCAGCGAGGGGCTGTGGGGGGCTTGGGCTGTGTGGGGGGGGCAGTATCAGGGGCAAGGCCAGCTGCCCCCAGTGCTGCTGCCCTGGCCACAGCAGTGCAGGTACCCTGAGGTACCTCCCAGGTGAGTGCCCAGGCTCGTGTGGGCAGCCCAGTGCCAGCCTGACAGCAGTGCCAAGGCTGGGCCAGCTGCTGGGATCTCCCCACGCATCCCTGGGGATTCACATCCCGGAGCCCCAGGGCAGGTGGATAGTTTGATGTTGGATCCCACCGCCCCCAGTTTGTTTCTCTGAGTGGGTGAGTAGAGCCAGAGCCCTGCCCAGCAGGCAGAGTGGGATGGAGCCAGGGATGGGGACAAGAGGCAGGGATGGAGGCAGAAAGCAGGCAGGAGGCAGAGATTCAGGCAGGGATGCAAGCATGGATGTAGGAAGTGGGGATGTGGGCAGGAACCCCTGTGGGGAGCTGGGCAGGGCAGGATCCCAGAAGGCAGGGCAGATTTCAGGAGCAGCCTTTCAGACATGGCTGTTCCCTTTGTTTTTTTCCTGCTGAAACTGCTGCCTTGTGCAAAGCTGCTCGAGCTCCTCGGATAAATTAGCATCCAGGGGATTGTTTTCCTCTACATTTTGTACAGTTGCATAAGAGGGAGGAACAGAGGAGCCCAAGGAGCAGATTGCTTTGTAGAAGCATGAAACAGCCACAGCCGGAGCTGCTGCCTCTCCTGCTGCCAGAGCTCAACGCCTTCAGCTGGATGAGGCTCCAGGGTGGGAGCTGGGTGCAACTGGGTCCTCTGGGTCAGCGTGGGCAGGACAGGGAGACCAGGAACTCTTCTCAGCATGGCCTCCCTGACCTGACCCCACTGATTGTACTGATATCAGTGTGTGGAGATGTGTGAGGTGATCAGTGTACCTCAGCCCTGCCAGTGGAGGCATGGGGTGAGGGTTTGGATTAACCTTTCCTGCCCCCAGTGCGGGTCCCTGTGCTCCCCCAGGGCTCCGGGGCTCCTGCCCTGGTCCTGGCCCTGCTGGCCAGGCTGGGCTGCAGATGAGTGGCTCCTGAATCGTATTATTCCCTGCTGAGCCTGGCCCACCCCATCCTGCCCAGCCTCTGCCTTTGGGTGACCTCCCTGGGGGATTTTCCTGTGGGAAAGATGCCCGTGGACTCCTCAGGCAGCACCTCCGTGCCATGGCCTCCCCGGCCCTTCTCAGATGGGTCCAGTCCGGTGTAGGCTTGGCTCAGGCTCCCTACCCACCCCAGCATCATTGCTTCACCTTCCCGTAAAACTCCGGAGAGGAGCTGCAAATGAGCAGGGGCAGGATGAAAGACCCGAAGAGGCTCAAACTTACATGAAGGCGAAGACACTCGGGGAACGGGGAGGGAGGGAATGACCTGCAGAGCTGCCGGGGATGCTGGGGAGAGCAGCCGGGGGGGCAGGGAGCTGCGGTGCGCCGGGGGAGCGCGGCAGTGAGTGCTTTCATAACCCTCAGCCAGAGTGATTTTCTGAGGCATAAGTGATGGAGGTGAATAGGATTATCTCACAAAAGGGACCAGTGAAATAATAAACATCCCCATCCAGCACCGCCCCGGTAAATGAGTGGGGGGGCGGGGGAGCGGAGCCGCGGCCGCGTGGGCGCTCGGGAGCGGCGGGAGCGGCACCGCCGGGCGCGCTCGGCAGGACGGGGCCGAACCGAGCCCTCGCCGCGGGCCACGCTGCTCGCTGGGACCCGGCCCGGCTCTCCGGCTCCTGTAAGTGCACAGCCGCGGCTCAGTGGGTGTTTTGGGGTGCCGTGAGGTGATGTCCCGCGGGAGGGCTCGGTGCGGTGGGTGCTCAGCAGCCTGCGGGTGCCACCGATGGTGCCACCGGGGCAGGATGAGTGTGGGGAGCAAACGCGTGGCGCTCAGCACATGTCCCAGGCTCGCAGCGTGATGTGATCATGTGTGAGCAGGGGGAGCGGGTCCCCAGCTCGGATCAGGGGACAACAGACCAGGGCTGACTGGGAGAGACTGAATGATGGTGTGGTGTGAGGGTGCGGCGGCCACAGGCAGTGCTGCTGCCCAGACCTTCCCGTGCTCCTCGGGACACTGCAGGACTGAAGGCGCAAAAGTCTCCCTTGACTTTGTTGTGGTGACAGACTGAGTCTCTTCGGGCAGGGAGAGGCTCTTTAGCAGCATTAACAGTCTGAGATCTGATGGGAAAGATGAAATAACTCAGTCTCCTCCCCTCCACTCACTTGAGACTCTGACAGAATTGCCACAATTAGGAAAATTCACCTCGAAGCTTCATCTGTAAAGGACCAAACCATGAGGAAATGTTTGGCCCAGAGGGAAGCAGAGGAGGAATTTCAGCTGCCTCTCATCTTTCATCATTTGCCTTCTCCGGCTCCTATCTTGGCAGCCCCAGTATTTTGCTTTGTCTCCTTCAGGTGACTAATCATTAGACTAATTAGTTGCTAATCAATGTTTAATTAAAATGTAGCTGTTAATTACTGGAGGTGGTACCACAGGTTGACTATGAAGTGTTATGGAAATATTTTTAAGGGCAGTTCACAGGCAGCTGGCCCCCCTTCCTTGGCTCAGAGGTGTTCCAGGGTCCCCTCCCCTGGGAGGCTGCTCTGGGATTGGGATGGGAGCTGCAGGTGTAGCACACCTGGAGCCGGTTCCATCACCTGGGACCAGCTGGTGGTGTGGGTGGCTTCTGAGCATCCCTGACACTTTCCCATGTAGCAGATGGGGGTGGAGGTGCCTGGGCAGCTCTGAGCAGGGGGGGATGTGGAAGGATGTCACTGGAATGGAATGGGAAGCAGCAAAAGCAGGATCCTGGTGCCCTGCCCAGGGCTGAGAGCCCCTCGCTTTGGGAGCTGTATGAGCATTTGGGATGCTGGTGAGCATCTGGCCAAAATCTCAGTGCTGGGGTGTAGCTCCCGCTCCTGTTCTCCCTGCTCAGCCTCCACCTGTTCCCATAAACCCTTCCGAGAGCTGAGGCCAGGAGAGATGGAGTCAGAGGCTTCACTACATGCAAGAGCCAGGAGGTTCTCCGTGCCCAAGCCGTTAGAAAGCGCCGTTAAATATTCCATCAGCGGTGGTATGTAGGTCACCCAGGTGTGCTGCCTCCAGGTACCAGCTCATTTCAGCCCTTGGTGGGGAGCCTGCGTCTGCTCATTAACTCTGCAGCTCTTCTCCCTCCCTGTGCCTTCTGAGCTGGGGCTGCTGTGCCTGGCTGGGGCAGGGGCTGCTCACGGGTCTGGAGGCTTTGTGCCAACCAGAGGGGGGAGGGCTGGGCGTACCACATCTTGTTCAAGGGCTCTGAACCCCTTACGGCTCCATAGGATGGGCATGAGAGAGGGGGGCAGGGACCCCCATGCATGAGCTGTGTCCCCTCCTCAGGGCGATGCTGACCGGCGGGGACAGGCACTTTGTGGGTGCTGTACTTATGCCAATGCCACCATTTACATTCTCCCTGCTCCTTACATCCCTCATTTCACTTTACTTGTCATTTTATGGCTCGTTTTAATTTCTTGAGAGCAGACCCACAGGATAACAAGGTCTGGTGCTGCAGAGGGTCCTGCGGCAGACACAGTGTCTCCATCCAGCTGGAGACACTGGAGCAGAGTGAATGTTCCTCTGTCTGGGTCAGGCGATGGCATATCTGTCACCTGGGGAGGAGCAGGGGGACTTGCTGAGGCAGAGAAGTTAGGTGGCTGAGTGGAGCTGATGCTCTGGGGGATGTGGGAGAGCCAGCTCCTGGCATCTGTGCTCGGCATATCTCTTCTCCCTCCTGAAAATGGGCATGTCTTTGGGGGGCTATTGTGCCTGATGAGGTCCCTGTCACCCAGACAGCATTTGCTGTGGGGCTCAGAGCAGCCCCAGAGCTCGGGAGCAAGGCATTGGAGTATCTTAGCCCTGGTCAGGACAATGTTTCTTCCCTTGCTGTCCCTGGGTGATGGCTGTACGTCCCTCCAGCTGTGGCCAGACTTGTGTCACTCCCCGCCTTGACTCTGCCGAAGTGCTGGCTGGGTGCTGCAGTGCTGCTGGATGCGAGGCTCCGTGTGTGTCTTGATTTGCTCAATGCCATGGGATATGTTTTTTGGGAAAATAAAAGATCTTTTTCTCCCCCCTGCTAGTTAGAGGAAGATGCTGACAGTGGCCCAGGGGTTGGGTGGTTCGGGTGGAGACAATGCAAGGAACAAGCTATGTTTAGAAATAATTGCTTTGTCTTTCACAGAGGTATTAGTGCCTCCATGCTGGCAGCTACAGGAATTAGCTGGAAGTTTTGGTGACACAAATACAGAAGCAAAATTATTGCTACTTATCATCACTTTTACGTGTGTGAGGGGAAAGAGGCATTATTTAGAGCAGAGAGAGGGAAACAGCGAGCCAGAGGGGCTGGAGCTGGGGGTCTCCTGGCTGGAGCTGGAGCTGGGGGGTCTCCTGCACAAGGCTGGCAAGTTCTTGGGGGAGCCCAGCCCTGGTGGCTCTTGCCCCACCAAAGAGATGCTGGTTATGCCAAGGGTCTGTGCCATTACTTGCAGCACTGTGGAATGGCACATCCTGCAGCTGGTTTGGCCCAAGGGAGGGGGGATTGTGGACAATGGTTTGGCTAGGTGGGAGCTGGGTGATGTAGGCTCCTGAAGGGAGGCTTGGGGGGGCTGGAGACACCCCACCCATTTTGGGTGCCGTGGGGCTGGAGGGGCAGGTGGATGGCACTTGGAGGCCATTGGGAAGTGATCTCTGGATTTTCCTTGACAGATGCAAGCAGAGTCTGACATTTTGCTTGCAAAAATCCATTAAGAGCCAAGGAAGGAGCCAGGTTGCAGGGAACAGGGCAGTTCCTGGTGAGTTGCACCAGGGAAACTCGCTGTGCCGAGGGCATCACTCCTGCTGTGTCCCAGCCACCTTGCTGCATGGGCAGGAGCCCTCCCCCAAGTCTCTCTCCAGGTGGGGGACCCCATCTGCATGGGCAGGAAGGTGGCTGATGGTGTCCCACATCCTGCCTGGCACTCTGCATCCCACCCGGCACCCCGCATCCTATCTGGCACCCTGATACCTTAGGGACACAACCCAGAGAGGGCACAGAGGTGGCTGCCAGCCCTTGGGACCAGGAGGGTCTTTGCAGCCAGGAGAAGCTGAGAAGCCATGAGCAACTCAGTGCTGGGATCCTCCTGCAGTGCAGAAGGTGCTCAGGGTGATCCAGGTGAGCAGCACCACAGGGACACACAGCCAACGTGAAGGTTTCCTGTGGTACAATTCTCTTTCCCTGAATCCTGGGATTTAGGCGTGCACACCCTGGCTCCTCTTTGGATGGAGGAGCAAACTGGGGGGTTCAGAAGTGGCACCTTTTTAGCTGTTCACATGGGACTGGGTGACAGAGTCAGATCACAAGCCCCACGGGACACAGGCGCTCACCGGAGGAGCAGCAGCTCTGTGTAGAAGCAACGGTGGATGGTAACAGGAGGATCCTCCCACAGAGGAGCCAACAGAGCCCCTTGGGAGGCTGCTCTCCTTGGATGGCAGAGCTGCTGCTCCGTCGGGAGCACCCGAGGATGCGGCCGCGGCTCCAGCGTTGCTCCGCTCTCCTTCTGTTTGTTTCTCCCTGGCTCCAGAAGCACAGTTCCCGCTGGCAGCGTCCTACCCCATCCCTGCCTGTCCCTCGGCGGCCTGGCTGCCTCCAAGAAGTAAAGTTGAATGTTTGGAAGGAACAGATCTCTGATGAAACAAGGCCATTCATGCTTTCAGATATTAAATTCCATTCAGAATATTAAATAATTTCCTCTTCAATGATCCCAGTAAATTTAATTAGCTCTTTTTCCCCCGATAGAGTTGTCGCTGCCATCCTGATGCGTGGATGCAGGGCGGAGTGAAGGGGAATGCCGCTGCCTTCCTGGGGCTTTCCAGTTCTGTCCCCAACATCAGCTCTCTGCTCCAAGCCAGGGCTCCTTTGGAGCGAGATCCCAGCTCCAGCTGCTGCTGAGGGGAGGAGGGAGCTGCGTGTGGAAGCCCTTTCTCTCTGGAGCCTGGTGCTCCTCTGCCTGGAGGGAGCAGGGGCTGGGGAGGAACTTGGGGAAACTCATTTTATTTTGGGTGATTGTCCCCGGCCTTTTCTGTGGCTGCTTGAGAGCTGGATCCAAGTGGGAAGATGGGAATCACACAAGTAGTTGACTTTTAGGAGACTTGTTTGCTGGTGGTGATTTTGGTGTTGCTGGTGATTGGGGTTTTTCTGAGTGTGTGTGTGTGTGATGTCTGGTTTGGTTTTTTAAGTTTTAGAATATCAGAGCAAAGAGGAAAAAAAATCTCTTTGCAATGGAAGCAGCTAATAGTGGGTTATAAATGTGTCCCTGGCACGGTTCATTAGCTGCCATGACATATTGAGGGCTGGGAGCGGTGTGATACCGGCAAATCGATTCTGAATTTCATCTGAGAAAGAATGTGGGGAGGCTAGATCATGCAACATGCTTCCAAACATTCCTTCCCATCCAGAATGGAGCTGCTCCTCTCTCCGGGTGCTGCTCCTGCTGGGCTGCAGCACAGAATGCAAAATAAATAAATAACCAAGGATCTAATTTACTGATGATTAATTTGCATAATTAGTGCTGTGTCAAATCACTTCACCGAGGTGCAAGGCACGCTCTGCTGAGGTGTTTGCATGGACATCTTCATAGGTTTCCCCAAGCTCACCTTATTTCACATTTAACAGTCTCCTAAGGATTTCACGGAGTTAAAGGGAATATGAGAATGGGGGAGGCTGCAGGGCCAAACCCCTGCCAGCCTTCCTATGCCCCATCCTGGTGCTGGAGAAGTGCCCTGCCCTGGAAATATGTGTGGCAGTGGGTGGCAGTAGTTCTGGAGCCAGGGATGACCTCAGCCCAAGCGCTGCTGTGGGCACAGACCTGCCGGCTCCAGCCAATGCCAACTCCCTGGAGAGGGGCAGCGAGGTGATGGCTGAATCCCGGCCATTCCGTATCCACCTGCTGCTCCCTTAACTGCTCCAGGAATTCTTTGGGAAGGGGCTCAGGGTGGGCAGCCAGGGATGAGATTCTGGCTGGGGAATCAAGGCAGCAATGGGGCCGAGGTGGTACCTGGGAGAGGGGAGCGGTGTCTGAGTGCTCAGCAGTACCCACCGCCATGTGTCCCTCGCTTTTCCGAGGGCTTTGCCTCTTTGCAGGGTGATTTCTGTCCCTGAGTGCTGCTGAGGCTGCAGCGCCCATTGCTCGGCTTTGGGGGAATCCCAGCAATGGGACTGGCAGTGCTTCCCCCATCCACCTCCTGCTCTGGGTGTGGACCCAAAGTCTGAGCACAGGGCTGGCTTCAGGCTCATTCCCTCCCCTGGAGGAGGGGAAGCAGCTGCGGAATGCCGGCAGGTGAAGTGTCCATCGATGCCATAAATACATGGAATGCTCTAAAGCACGCAGCGCTGCGGGCAGCCCTGGTCACATCCCTGCTCCTGCTCCCTGTAATGGATATCAGATTGTTCTCCCAATCTTGGCATTGTTTCAATAATTGACTGATGCAGCGCAATGTTCACTGATTTAATAAGTTTGTTAGTGTAATAGAGGCTCAGGATTTTGCTGTTAATGTGCAGTGACAATTGCATTGTAGATTTGCTCATTATGTTACATAACTTAGCTATGAAATCTATCGGAAATTATATTTAAAAAAGCATTATTGCAGAGCCCATCAGCGTGGCTCTCCCTGCTCCTCCCGCGGTGCTTTGCAGGCTGAGTGTGTCTGTTCAGCTCCTCGCTGGGATTGCACGTTCCGCTTTGGGTTTTTTAGGTCAGGGCATCTGACACTTGCCAAGAAAGCAACCCTGGGTCTTGCCATGTCTTCCCACCTTCTCCATTGCAACCAAGGGTGGTGCAGGTACCTGGTGTCCTGGCAGCTCTCTGGGGAAAGCTCCAGCTGGCACTGTGCCCCCCGGCCCTCCAGTGGGACTGGCACTGGCAGGTGAAGCTCTTGGCAGGTCCAGGCTTGAGCTGCCAGGGCTGTGTCAGAGCTGAACATGCTGCGGATGTCCCCTTTTTGGGGAGTCATGAGGAAGTGCTGCACATCCTTTGGGCACCTCAAAGTTGAGGGTCCCTGAGCTGTGGGGGAGGATGTGGGGGGCTGTTGCCTCCTTGTCTCATGTTTCTCCCTGGTACTGAGTGGTCTCTGCTGCCTTGTGGAGGAGATTCCAGGACTGGCTTCCTGGCACTGCCCTGACTGGGACACGATGCTCAGCCCTGGGGACTGAGGGGATCCCCATAGCTGGAGCTGTGGGGTTCCATGTTCCAGCAGCTGCGTTCAGGAAAAACCCCAGATGGAGCCACAGTGGGTCTTGTCATCTCTGTACTCCAGCCATGGTTCTGAGGAAAACCTCGTCTTCCTTAAAGATAAAAAAATCCTGGCAGCAGTAATTTAAACAACTCTGACTGCCTCCAAATGAAGGCCCTGATGGCAAATAGGCTGTGAAATCAGCTAAGAAAAAAGCAAAAACATATTTTTCCCAGAGTAATAGTTGTTCCCGTGGTTCACAAACAGCCTTGCAGGGGTTTGTTGCCTTGTGCTGTTTCCATCGGCTGCTCTTCCCTTCGCTGCTGCTCTCATGCATCCTCAGCCATTATCCCCCGCCTGCTCCTCCTCCTCCTCCTCTCCCACGGCCGGGGAGGACACTCCTACCCTTGCCCTCCTGGAGATTCCGGGCAGGTTCCCCCGGTGGGTTCCTCTCCGGGTGGTTCCCTGCTCCGGTGTCCCGGTGCCGGTGCCTGGGCTCGGGCCTTCTCCCGAGGTTGCCTAGCAATCCCAGCATCCCGATCCCACACCGGCGCGGCTTCGCGTGCGCACCTCCCGCTCGCAAGGCTGCACCTCCGAAGTGCAAACCAGTTTGCGTTTCTAGGAGTGGATGTCAGCCGGGACCCAGATCGGAGGCTTGGGATGCAGGGAAGATTCTGCAGAGCCGAGCTCTCCCGCATTCCCAGCTCCTCGTTCTCCAAATCTGCTGCCTAAAGCATCTTCAGCCTCAGTGAAGCGTGAGGAAGCGGCACAGCGGGGCAGAGCCAGGAGCGGGCCTGGTTGAGCGCTGCCTTTGTCGGGAGAACAAGGGCTGCTGCGCTCGGCTCCAGGGCCGCCGCGGCCCTGAGGGCTAAAAATACACCCGTGGATCATACAAAATAGATGTGGGGATGGGTGAGGCGCAGTCTGTGTGTTCATGGTCCTCACTGACGTTGTGACTCCTCATAACCCTGATGGCTTTGTGGCGATCTTCAGAGCCTTGGGGAGGGAAGGGGAGCTGTGTGAGGGGAGGGGAAGCAGTGCCTGGTTTTGGAGGCTGCGGGTGGGCTCTGCGGGAGACCAAGAAAGTCTCAGAGACGACTCTGTGCTGAACTCATAGGAGATAACTTCCTGCTCAAGCAGGCTGTAGATATTCCAGATATTTCTCAGGAAACAGAGCTTGGGGAGCTTCACCACAATCTTAACTATTGAGAGACACAAACAAACCATTTGAGACGAGAAAAGGTGCTGAGCCCCATCCAGGAATGCCAGCAGGTCTGTGAGGAGCAGGTTACTGTCACTGCCCTGTGACATCCTCTAGGCTGGGGGGCTCGGGGGTCTTGGCTGCCCAGAGCGGCCACTGCTCGTGGCTCTTTCCAAGATGGAGCCTTCCGTCAGTGAGCCCAGGAAAGGGCAGAGCAGGACCGGGGTCTGCTCAGTCCGATAGCGCAGGTCTGCACAGCTCCGCTGGCTTCCCAGGGGAGGAGATGAGCAGCAGGAGAACGGGAGAGAGCCGTGAATGCCAGAGGTCTGCTCTTGCATAACACCCCAGGAAGCTTCCAGCTGCGGTGGGAATGCCCGGATCACTGCCCCGAGATCCTTAAATGTGATTGAAAGGGGAGGAAGGGTAAGGGGCTGAGACACGCACGGAGCTTTAGTGAGTCTGGGGGCTGCTACAAACCTACATCCTGTGGGGTCCCGGGCACTGCCTTGGGTTTCCCAGTATTTGCAGTGAGGAATGGAAATCCCCTTCCCCCCTGCCGCTGCCGTCCTGCCAGGGGCTGACGTGAGCCCGGGCATCCCACCCAGTGCCCCGGCGGATGCGGAGTGGTGGAATCAGTGTCCCTGATCCGGCGTGTCCAGGGGTCTTTCCTCCTCACCAGCCGCGGGGCCGCAGTGCCAGGTGCTGCTGAGAACAGGGAGGGATTGGGAGAGACCCCCGGGGTAGCCCGTTCCGAGCCGGGGCCGCTGCTGGAGGCTCATTTTTGGGGGAGAAACAGACAAAACCCGGCTCTTTTCCTGGCGCAGCGGTGGGAGCGTGTGCGGAGCGGCCGCCGGGCACGGTGCGGGGGAGGACAGCGGATCCCGACCCCCCTATCACGCTCGGGTCTCCCCGCAGAGGGAGGGGACCCCGGGCAGGGGGCGGCAGCCGCGGGGCGGGGCCGGGGGCGGGCGCGCGCGCTCGGTGGCTCCGGTGGCGCGGGCGCAGCCGCGTGCGAGGCGGCCCGGTGAGCGCAGCCCGGAGAGCCCGACCCAGCCCGGAGAGCCCGACCCGCCGCCGGGCTGCCCCGGTCGCCGCTGCTCGGGAGATGCCGCTCGGCGGGCGGGGACCCGCGGCCGCCCTGCGCCGCCGCGGCGGGGACGTCTGAGCGCGTGAGTTACCGGGGGCGGCGGCACCGTCGCACCCCCGCCCGGCGGCACCGGGGAGGGGAGCGGGGGGGGTGGCGGGCGGGGGCGGCGAAGTTCCGCCGGGGCGGCTCTGGGGAGGGATGTCCACCGAGAACCGCACCGGGAGGCACAGCGGCAGCCCCGGGGCGGCGCTGCCGGAGCGCATCCCGGGGGAAGGCTGGCGGCTCCGGGCCGAGCGGGGGAGGCCGGGGCGGCAGCGCCCACCCCGGCACCAGGCGGCCCCCGGTGCGCTCCGGGACCGGGTTCCGTGGCGGCGGTGCCGTGAGGGTTCGGTGGCTTAGCCGGCCCGGTACAGCGGCAACGCTCGATGTGCGAAGGGCCTCATTAAGTTTGTGTTAAGGATTCGTAAGGGATGTCTTAATTAGGGGCAACTGCTCACAAGAACATGGCGCTAATTGTCATCACAGCCGCCAGGTGAAGATAAATGGTAAGAAAAAGTTGAGGGAGGTGAGGTGGAGTCTGGATAAAGGAGGAGAAAAAGAGGCTCCTGCTTGGGCTGGCTGAGCTGTGGGGCAGAGTCAGGCAATCGAGGCAGCTTTCCCTTTCTTCTCTTGAATTCCTGCCTGTCTCCAGGAATTTCATTGCAAGACTTCCTGGGCAGGTAGGTGCAGGGCTTGTGCCCGGGGAGGGGCGGATGGATGGCGAAGGGCCTTTGGGGTCAGCGGGGTTATGTGTGCGGAGTGTGGAAATGCCCAGTGCTGCTCTCCAGCCGCTATCCTGGTCCCCAGTGGTGTGCGTGCCAGGAGCTGTACCGCACACAGCTCTCGCAGCATCGCTTGCAGCGTCACCTCTGAAGGCGTCAGGGCAGATCTGAAATAAGCAACCGTGGCGTGGGGGTCGGGGCAGAGGTGTGGGGAAGTGAGTGCCCGGAGCTGGGGGCACAGACCCATCCATTCCGTGGGAGCAGCTTGGCAAGGCGTTGGCAGCGCTCGCGTGTGTGCAGGCGGAGGGATGGGGGGAGCAGGGATTTCTCGGCTTCTCACTCCAGTGAGCGTGACATTAACAATCCCAGCTATTTTTGGCTGCTTTTGGTGAAGGTTTGGCACCTTCTCACTGCCTCTAGGGATGCCTGGCACTGGGGCAGTGCAGCTCTGGCTGCCGTGTTCTGTCCTGAGGGGCACAGCCCAGGATGGGCACAGATCACCATCGGGGAATGCCTTATTCTTTTTCCCTTCTAATGTGCCCATCGTTCTCTGGGATGTCTGGTGCTTGTGGCTCAGCTCTCAGTGTTTTAGGGGTGCATGCTGCTGCGTGGTGGTGTTTGCATTCTGGTGATACCCAGAGCCGGAGGCCGGGCCACACTGGGTACAGTGCAGAGATGAAGGCACTGCTTCCCAAACAGCTTCCTGTTTTCAGGCTAAAATGGTTGAGGCATGATAAAGCCTCACAAAGCAAGAAATTAAGGCTGTTTTTCTGGATAACAGATGGAGAAAGAGCCTGGAGTTGATAATTTTCGGGGAAGGCTGATTGCAGTGGCTGGGGCTGGCAGGGCTGCCTGGACCTGGCTGTTGGTCGTAGCTCATTCCTGGCTCTGGGGAGAGGTGCCGAGGTTTTGTTTGTTGTTTCGCAGAAAATACTGAAGGATTTTTTTCCACCCCCCTCCTTTGGAGTGATCTGTGTGATTGTTCAGCACCACAAAGAGCCCTGGCACGGGGCACACAACTGCACGGCTGCAGTAGCATCTGAACCTCTGCCGGTTGCTTTTGGGGACAGAGGGGCTGGGAAGGCCCAGCCTGGCAGTGGTGGCTCTCACTCCTCCATGGCAGTTTGGGCATGGTGTGGGGACAGGCATTGCAGAACTGAGGCACTGAAGGAGCCGTCGCTGACAGACACCTCCCTGGGACCCCACTTGGTGCAAGGCTGGCATCTCTCGTGGACACCCTGTGCTTGGCCACAGGGCTGTGGCAGTGCCTGTCCCATCCCTTTCTGTCCTTTCCAGCTGCTCCTGGGCAGCCTGGGAGGTTTGAGGATGTTTTAGGATACTGACCTTTGCTCTCTGTGATGCCCCCTTTGGGAAACCATCTCTTCCAGCTTTCCTCGCCCAGACTTGGCCGGTGGTGCACACTCCGTACTCTCTGCACTCACGCAGTCCCTCTGTGACAGGAGCTGGAATTTTTCTCTTCCAGTTGCACTGTTTCTCCGTCTCCCATCACTAGAACATGTCGTCCTGAATTACGGGGATGACATCTCAGGCACTGGGATGGCTGGGCAGCCTGTGCTGGTGGCAGAGCCTGTCCCTTCGTGCAGCCGCTGCTGCTTTGCCACCCTGCCCTGCACAGCAGGATTCCTCTTTCCCTCCCAGCGTGGGACAGTTTAGCTCCTTTGCCACTGTGGCTGAGGGGGATCTCCCCAGCTGGAGGCGAGTGCGTTAGTGGGGTTGAGCCAGCTGGGTTCAGGCACTGGGGGTGTGAGGGTCCCCTCAGTGCCTCTCTCAAGCAGCTTGGGCCAATTTGCTCCTTCAGTGCATAAAGGTTTTCAGCTGTGCATTTCTTGAATTAGTTCATCGGCACAGCTCTCAGCTGCTCAGCTGACGGTGGATAAATCCCTCTGAAGGTTATTGAGATAATAAAAGGCATGAGGGAAGTTCCGTAATTTATTTGAGTTCTCTTTTAATTTACAGCCTTACGGGGTGAGAGCTCAGTGGATAATGAGTCCTTATGGCTGATCTGGTCCTTTCCAAGGGCCGTGGCAGAGAAAGGGGAGCTGGGGGGAAGGTTTGAGCCAGGGGAAGGTGGAGGGGGTTGCGGTGGAGGTGCTGCAGTCGTGGAGCTGCGGCTGAAGCTGTGCGGTGCTGGGAGCCTGGAGCTCCTTGGGTATCACTAAGGAGCTGCCACCAGGCGAGAGCTCTTCCATTGGGATGCTCCATCCCTGGCTGGGCTGGGATGCTCGGTGCTGCTGGCAGCAGCTTCTCCTTTCTCCCTCCTCTCGCTGTACAGCAGCGGCTGCTGTTGGTGCTGTTCCAGTGCTTTCTGCTGGAACTGTTTGAGGTATTTTGGGATGTATGTTCCTGCAAATTAATTGACAGGCTGGGATACCAGATGAGGAAGCAAAGTCGTCTTCTCTGTCATTTCATTAGTTATTGAGATTACAGTTGTTTTGAACCTTTAATAAACCAGTCTGAAGGCAGTTCTCCCCTTCGCTCTGCTCGCACGCAGATGCTCCAGGCATCCTTGTCTCTTCCCGACTAGACAAGATTGAATTTCTAACGAGTAGAAAAGCGCACAGAAGCGCGGGATCCCTTTTTCTGTTCCATTATCCACTGGGGATGTGTCCCCTCCTCCTGTCATCTGGGAAGTTCAGGGGCTGAGAGGATGGATCCCGAGTGGGAGGAAGGGGATCCAGAGGGTTTCCTTGATGGGAAAAGCTGTTTTCTCGCAGTGTTTTGCTGTTGGTTTTCGCAAATGTGGAAGGGAGCGCATGCTCATGCGGGCCCTGCCAGATTGCCTGCATTTCCCCTCAGGGATGCTTTTCTACCTGGGGAAAAAAAAAAAAAAAAAAAAAAAAGGCTTGTTTGGAATCTGAGCTGGTGCTACTGTGTATGAGGTGCTGTGCCGGGGATGAGGATGAGGACAGGGATTTCCAAGCTCCATCAGGTTCTCTCCTCTCCTGCCTGTGCCGCAGTGCCCACTGTGCCCCTCTGGTGCTCAGTGCTGCCCAGGCAGGAGGTGGGGGTAAAATGGGATTTACATACATAAGAGGACCTAGACTCAGTGGAGCTTGAGTGGAACCACTGCTGCTCCCTCTGGGCAGTCTGATGGATTTGGGGGTTTCTGAAACTGGGAATTTGGGCTGTGGCTTGAGAGATGTAATCTGCTAAAGTCATCGGAGGGATCTATGAGTGTGTCCAGAGAAACAGAGCGATTGAAGCAGAGGAATTCACTGCAGCTGGAATTTATGGAAGTGATAAAACAACTTTTGACAACATGCTCAGCTCCCAGCAGCTCCTCCGCAGCAAGAGAGAATATTTTCCTCTTGTTGGATCGATAAACAATTAATTCTAAAGCAGGGGCTGGAGCAAAAGGGAGAGTTTTCCAGGCTTCTAAACTCTTAATCAAGCTCTGGGTGAAACACAGATGTGAGAATCTGAGACCTGCTGATAAAATCTTGACCTTGATAACGGGTTCCTCAGTTCCTGGGCCATGGATGATACTTTCTTGGCTGAATAAATCCTCTTGTAAATATAGAACTTGTTCCCAGATATTTATGCTTCCAACGTGTTTAATGTAGCTTTACTTAATAATCTGCTTCAAAATGCTGACTTTCCCCCCACATTTTAATTGAATTCTAATTTCCATTCAGAATCAGCTTAAATTAAATGAGTTTAAAAATACAGTAAATAATACTTATAATTCACTTACTCTTACCATAAGCTGTGAAAATAAAGACTCAAATAACCCTTTAAAGCTGCTCATGGTGCAGCCCTCTCCTTAGCAGAAAACCCGGCATCCTTTGGCTAAATGTGATAGTTTTGGGATTTGTGCCCAGCCAGGCTCAGGGAGCTCTCAGTGCCGTGTTCTTTGGGGCTCAGACTGTGTGGGGGCAGGAGGGGGGAGTCAGGGGTGGTGGCACTGCTGTCATGCATCCGTGGGTTTGAGAAGTCCCTGGTCACTGCTGACAAACCTTTGGCTCTGGCAGATCTCCAGCAGTCTTTGCTGCTGTGACCGATGGAAATGGGGGTTTCGATGGAACTTCCCCCAGCAGTGCTGGGGTCCAGCCTGCTGATGGGTGTGTGCTGCTGGGTTGTGGGTGCACTCCAGCACAGTCTGTTTGTGGGCTGGGAGGGTCTGTTCGCTCTCCAGGGCTTACTGGGCTTGTCCAAGAGTCTGTTTTGCAGGAAAAATTGTTTAAGGACCTCTCAGAACCTGTGCTTTGTGTGGTGGGCAGTGAAGGCATCTCTGTGCTGTAGGGAGCAGCGAGGGGTGTGAGCTGCTGGGGGTGGGCACTGGTTTGGCTGCAGTCTGGCCCTGGCATGGTGATCCTTGCTGTCAGGGTGTCACTGCCCTGGTGCCTGAGTCCCTCTCCGGCAGGGTCAGGTCTGCAGGGCTCCATGTGCAGGTGTTCAGCATGCAGGGGTGGTGGATGATACTGGAGAATATCTTCCTGGGCTTAGGAGGCCATGGGCAGCCCAGGGCACCTGCTGCAGCCCCCCCGATCCAGGATAGAGCCCCACCTGGGCGCACAGGATGCTCCTGTGGGCAGTGCTGTGGTGAGAGTCAGCATGCTGGCATGGCATGATGTGGCAGCAGCGCTGGTGGGGCTCTCCCTGTGTCCCCTCCACAGGAACAGGGCTTGGGGTGCAGCCACCAGAGCCCCCTGAGCAGGTGGGTGCTGCCTGGGAAGGCTCTCACCAGCAGATCCATCCAGGAAGGTGCTTCACGGACTATGCAAATCCTGGCATGGAGAGAGGCCGAAATTGTTTCATGCATAGCCAGTTTTTTTTAAAAATAAAGCTCTCTCCAGTATATTGCAGGAGTAATTAGGAATCCTGAGCTGGCTGGATCTCGATCTTTATAGCAACACAGCTGATAAAGCATGATTCAGGGACCTCGTTAGCTTTTTTTAAAGAAGTTTTTATTTAACTTCCGTGAAGTTGCCATGGTTACCCCTGTGCATGGCTTCCCTGCCTCTCCTGCCTTGAGTGCAGCTGCCAGTGTTGGGAATTAAACATCTACATTTGGAACAGCTGTGGCCTTGCCCCACTGCCCTCCTGGGCTTTGGGAGCCTTGTCCCTTTGCCCATCCGAGAAAAGGCTCCTGTTTGAGCTGTTTGATGTGGTAAAGCTCAGCCTGGGCTGTCCAAGAGCATTTTTTCTGGAGCAGGCTGGGAAGAGGGCTGCTCTGTTGGTGCCATTGGTGACATGAAATGTGCCATGGCCACACACTGCTGTGCACCAGCACAGCCCAAGATGCTCCCACTGTGTGACACAAAGCTGCCGTGGGGCAAGGGAGGCACTGGGGCTGCCCAGTGCGCTGGGAGGGTGGTGGGAGGCACTGGGAGCAGGGACCAGAGCCCTGAGTCCCGTCTCACTGTGGTTTGGCTGACAGGGCCTCGCTATCCAGGAGCCAGTAGAGGCAGGGGGTTTGATGAGTCCCAAATGAGTTGCCCCCAGTTCAGAGTCTGTGGGCACAGGGAGCTGAGGTGGGGTATGAGATAAGCCCATTTCCATGACAATGGCCATGATGTAAGATGCTGACAGAGACGGTTTGTGATAATGTGCCTTGAGCGGGCAAACCCCAGAGGCTGGGGAACCAGGGAGGCATCAGCTGCCCCCCAGCCTGGTTCTGGGGGAATGCTGGAGCCTCCAGAAGGGACAGTGGACACTTGAGCAGTTATTGGATGACAAGGTGAAGCTGTGCTGCATCCTACCAGTGCAGGGCTGTGTCTGCTGGCAGGGGCACTGGGACTGGTGGTGCCTGGCACTGCTGCTGCTCCGCTGCCCATCCCCATGGCGCCGGCCAGGTAATGGGGAGCCTGCGCTGGGCTGGCAATGGTGGCCATCTGTCCAGGCAGGGCTGGACTCTGTCCTCATTCTGTCTGTCAAAGTTTTGTCAAGCTTCCCCCCCTGCTCCTCTTGGCGTTTTCAGCAGTGGAGGGTGGGAGGGTGTGTGGGAAGTGAAGCTGCACCAGAAATAATCCTGCGCGTCCGGGGTGCGAGCGGCGCTGTGGGGAGGCTCTGCTCCCCCTGCCCGCCGGCTGCTCACCGGGGTCAGAAAATCCCTGGGCCGAGGGGAGCAGCTTTGTTTGTCTCCCCTGTCTTCCTCCTCCTCCCTTCTTTTATTTCTCTTTTCCCTTCTCCATTTTCCTTCCCGATGAAAGATTTTCTCGCAGTGTCAAGGCAATGTGACCTGGTTCCGTAATAAAGAGGAGGCTTATTAGAATTAAAGCCCAACAGTGTTAAAAAAGCAATCTTTGCAAGATTGAGGCCATGAGGGAATTGTAAATTCTCAGCAAAGACCTCATTTAAAGACTGGAATGAAAACACATGCGCATGCATGCACCAAGGCTTGGCACTGTGAGGGCACATCTGGTTCAAGAAGAATTTTGGGGAAGAATGAGGGACTGGAGCAGCGCTTGGGTCCTCATGGCTTTGCTCGGGATCCTCCTGCTGGTTGGGCACGTTGGAGGCTGTGCTGGCTCTGTGAATATCGCTCGAGTTTGGATTTGTTTTCCTTGTTCTCCGGGGATACCCTCCCCGTAGCCCCCCCTCTTCTGCATCCCCACTCAGCCCCTCCCGGCGCAGCCGCCCACCTGCCGCAGGGTGGGAGCGATGGCAGCCGGTGAGTCAGGCTGCCCGGGCTCCCCCCGACTTAGCATAGTCCTCCTCCAGCTGCTCACCACAGAAATTTCCCTCGGGGTGAGATGGGTGCTGGGTCAGTGCCAGAGCCACTGGGGAGAGCCAGGATGGGGTGTCCCTCCCTGGGGTGAGGTGTGCCGGTCCCGTGGATCCCCTGCCCTGTTGTTGGCTGTGGGTGCTGTGTGCTAGGGTGCCCCTGCACATGCAGGTGAGGGCTCACGGTGGCTCCCAGTGCCCCACAGGGCAGATGGTGCTGTGGCTTTGGCCTCATCCTGCACAGGGCGCTTTTCCCTGCCGTCTGTCTCTTTGGATGGGACCTTTCCTCGGTGCCCAGGGAGCAGCTGAGTGCACTGCGGTGCTGGGGAGAAGGGCAGCAGGTGAAGAGAACCCACTCCCCTCTCTCCCTCCTTCTCCTGTTTTTTCTCCGGGGCTGCATGCCCATGGCTGCGGGGAGCGAGCACGGAGTGACGGAGCTGTCGAAAGGCCCGGAGCCCCCGCTGTCAGAGCGGCAGCGGTCCCTGCTGGTCCCCACGGTGGTCTGTTGTCATGATTTGCTGTTATCTGTGTAATTAGAGAGCCGGCTCTCCTGGCGGGGCTCGGCGGCCGTGCTGGCTCCGAGTGCCACGCACACCTGCGGTGCAGCAGAATGAGGAGATCTGGAGCAGCAATGGGAGGGCTGACCCGTGTGTTCAGCAGTTCATGGCCTGAGGTCGGGCTGTAGGAGCCCTCACTGCCTGGCTAGGGGCTGGGGACTCCAGGGCTCCTGTTCAGTGATGCCCAAGGTCAGCAGAGGCTCTCGGTGACGTGGATCCTTAGAGACAGTGGAGCCGACTGTCCTGAGCCTGGTGCTCCAGGGAGAGAGCTGCCATTCCGTGGGTTTGTGTGCTGGTGCCTGTAGCTCAGAGTCCCCCACTGCCTAGCGTGCCAGCTCCCTAGCAAGCCCTGCTGCTTGGGCACCTGCAGGACCAGCTATGCCCGAGGGACAAACACGCATATGCCAGGATCCTGCCAGGATCCTGTCCTGATGGGACATCAAAGGGTGTTTTCTCCCAGGTCTCACTCAGGTGTGGGCGGACAGACAGGGCAGGTCCCTGGGTGGCTGTGCTGTGCTGCTGGGGTTGGATGGTGGTGGTTCAGCTGTTGCCTTTGTTGTCACCGCTGCTCCAGGATATTTATAGCGAGCCAGAGCTGTGCCCAGCCCCACACTGCCCTTGTGCCGCGGCTCCTCGGCGCCTTCACACCTTGCCCAGGGGTTTCTTACAGGGGTTCCTTCCTGGGGGGGGTTGGAGCAGAACTCTGCTCTGCTGCCTGTGGCCTGGAGGAAGGCAAGGCTGGCACTGCCACCTCTCCCTAACGTGCCGTTAATGTAATGTCTTGTCCAGGAGCCTTTCCCGCAGGATAAATGGCCTTTCCATCCAGAGCCTGTGTGAATTATGCTGACGTTTTGCTCCTGAGTAGATGTGTGTAGGGGAGCTGGGTATTGGATTGGTGAGAGGCAAGAGAAGCAATCTCTGGGAGGCCATCAATTTGGATTAGGCTTTGTGGACTGGGATGGAGGGTAATCACCATCCTTCATTTCAGAGAGGTAAGAAACAAGTCAGCTTCTTTATGGATCATTATAGCTGCAGCAGGAATTGCTTCCACCTCGGCCATGGCACGGATCTCTGCCGGGCGCAGGGGGTGGAGGAGGGTGTAAAGCTGAAGGCAGGAGCTGGCTGTGGCTTCCGAAGGATGAGCCAGAGTCTGGCCTCGCTGGGCGCCGCTGCCATGTTCCTTCCGGGATGAGATGGCCCCACCAGGGGTGCTTATCTCTGCTTCCCTCCCACCCTCGCTCCTGCAGCTGGAGTTGGCTGAGGCGAGGTGAGTGGTGGGAGCCTGGGTGGGAGTCCGTGAGGGAGCAAACACTCCCCATTCCCCAGGAAAGCTGGGTTTGGATCTGTCTGGAGGTGGGATCGCATCTATTCCACTTGCAGTGCCTCTGGCCTCAGCTGTGCTTCCACCAGCGGCATCTGCCAGTGCAGGCTCCTTCATGGGTGTTGGAGTTGTGCACCTCAGCATCGTTCCCTGGCACGGCACCGTGGCGGGGGGACTGGACACTGCCCGGCTCCATTGGCACTGCGTCCCCCTGTCCCAGGTGTGGCACGGGGACTGTTGGTACAACATCCCACCACCCCAGCCCTGGGAGGGGCCCAGCCGGTGCCCGGCTCTGTTGGTGCTGTGTCCCTCGTCCCAGCCTGCCATGGCAGGAATTGCATTCCCGGCCCGCTGACAGCAGCGCTCCCAGGCATCCTCCTCCCGCCGCCCGCGCACGCCCACGCGCAGCAGCGATGAAAGGCTCAGCCCGTAAACAGGGGAGAGGAGGAGGGATGGGATGGGATGGAAATGGGGCAGCGGCCGAGGTGGGGGAGCGCGGGTGGGGAGCTGAACCAGCCAAGCCGAGCTGGTGGAGTGGGTGCTGCTGCCACTGGCTGGGGTGGGAGCTGCTCAGGGCCAGCAGGGAGGAGAGATCTGCTTTGGCCTCACTGCATGAAGGCCTCCCCTCCCTCCCTTTTGTTTGTACTTTTCTTCTTTTTTCTCTTTTTTTTTTTTTTTTTGTATCTGAGTGCTTCATTTTCCAGAAGCTGTCATTTTACATAAACCTCTCAGCGAGGTACATCCATTCCCACTGCCAAAATCTCCATATCAAACACTTGTAACACGCCGCTGAACTGACAGCCCTGCCTGTACACGCTCCGTGCCTTTACAAAGGGATGCTGCGTCGGGGAAGGATATAAATACACGCATTGGAATGACACGCAGCACGCTCGCTCACCAGCTTGTGCTGCCCTGCTCTCTTGCTGCCCAGTTAAAATTTATCTGCAGCCTCAGCATAGGCACCTACAGGCCCCCGGTGGCACCACAGGCGCTGGGGTGAGTGGCGGGATGCAGGTGGGCAGCTGCAGTGCTGGTGCTGTGCTGCTGCTGCAGCAAGCTCTGCGCTTGGGTGTTGTGTGCACTGAGCTGTGGGTTTGGGGGGCAGGAGCCCCCGGCAGTGATTCCTGCAGTGCCTGTGTGTGGGAAGTCTTTGTTGGTGCAGAGTTTCGGAGCTGTGGTGGGGTTCCTGCTGCTCAGGTGCTGACAGGATGCTCCTTCTCCTCTGGCTGAGGTGCTGGTGGGCCCCAGAGGAACCCACACACTGTGATGCAGCAGGAGTGGGGCTGCTTGGCCCAAAACTCTCTCTGCCTTAAATCGTGTTTCAATGGGAGTAGGGACAGAGCGTGTTAAGCAATCCAACTGCTTCCTTTTCAAATGGAATTATTTTCTTCTGGATGAAATTCAAATCCAACCCCAAATCCGTGTTTCTTTGCAAAGGAGAGGGAAGGAAATGCAAAACATGCTCCCCACCCCCCGAGTCTATCAGTCTTGCAGCTGATGAGCAGAACCATTCCTGCTCGTCCTGGGATTCCCTCCCTCCTCGTCGCAAGGACGTCGCTGTCGTCGGCGATGGCACTGTAGCCGTGTGCTGTCACACTGGCTGCGAGCATCGGCTGTTCCCCAGGATGGGATGTGGCTATCCAGGGAGGCAGTGGAATGCTGGAGCAGGTCCCAGGAGGGCACTGAGACCTCCTGTGGTCCCTTACACCCCTGGGGCCACCATGGTCCATGGATACCTGGCCCTGCCGGGGTGTGCTGGCCAGGGACGTGGCTGTCACTGGCAGGGCTGTACTGGTCACCTGTAATGCTGCGCTTGCTGGTTTCTGCCTCTCTTCCAGATGGGGATCTTGATGTGGGAAAGATGAGAGTTATTTTTTTAAATGTAATACTGTTAAAGTGGTTTTTAATTGAGTTCCTTTTGGCAAGTTCGATGATAAATTTTTCAGCACCTCAACTGGGAGAGACAGGTCTGTGCTCAGCTCTTCTGCTTTCCACACCAGGGAAGCTGCAGGACTTAAGATGTTTCTGGGCTGAGCAGTTTCCATCCTCAGGAATCCTCTGAGATCTCTGTCCCCAGCTAAAACAGTGGTGGCACATATATGGGGGAGTATGTCATCTGTGTCCCCAAAGCTCTGCTGCTGGGGCTGGTGCTGCTGTGGGGTGTGGTGATGCTCTGGTTCAGGTCTATGGAGACCCCAGCCTGGCTGGGGCTGCCAGCAGAGGGTTTGCCGTGCTCCCAACTCGGGAAGCTGCGTGGGGGCTGATGTGATGTGGTTCTGTTGCCCCAGCCGTGCGTGGGGAGGGCACAGTTGCAGCCAGACGTATCATGATGCCCAGGCGAAGCAGTGGGTGGGTGGGTGGGTGGGTGAGCTGCCTCTGCTCTGCCTTGTGCTGCGGCTCCTTCCAGCTGGGATGAATCAGCCTTTCCCAAGGACCTGTGAGCAATCTGCCGCCACTGTGGCCTTGGGTCCCTGGGGAGTCACAGCCCTCCCCGGGCAGGGAGCCATGAGGTGAGGGCAGCGGCAGTGCCAGCTGCGATGGCATCTGCTGCTCTTGCTGGCAGAAGGCACAGACCCCAAGGTTTGTGTCCCCAAACTGTTCTTAGCAGAAAGAAGTGCACCATGCTGGTGATGCTCCTGGCACCGAGGTGCAGCTGGCAGCTGCTGGGGCTGTACCATCCCCACGGGGCTGCTGCACTCACAGGGTGCCCACTGTGGGCTCAGGCAGTCCCCACAGCTGAGGGCTGGGATTCCCTTTTCCCGTGATAGAGGGATCTATCCTGGTTGGGCCCCTGGCTCCAGCACATGGCTCAGCCCAGAGCCCCGTGGTTACCCTGAGGAGAGGTGAAGGTCTGTCCCAGTGCTGGAGCAAGCCCTTGGCTCTGTCCCTGCAGGACACACGGGCAGGGCCTCTCCAGCGCTGCCAGGACCTGCTCCTGGGTCTCTGCCCACTCTCCTGCTGTCAGCGGCAGCTGCTGCTGCTGAGCCCAGCCGGGAGCAGCCCCCAGTGCCAGCTCCTCTGGGCCACCTTCCCTTTTCGCTGCTTGATGTGGAGGTTTTTCCCTTCCTCCCACCTGCATGTGCTCCTGCGGGACTGGTGGCATGGGAGGGCAGGAGGGCACAGGGGTGGGAACTGGGCTGGAGCTGGGCAGGAGCTCAGCTGGGCTGTGAGTGATGGAGGGAAGTTGGGCTCTGCTGGCAAAGTTTCCGCCTGTTCATCACGGGCGAAGGGAAGTTTTGGTACGTGCTGATTAACTGCCTCCTCCCGATGTGCCACGGTGAGATAAAATATGAGCTACTGCATTCTTTGACTTAAAATTTAATTAAAACTATATATCAAAAACGTGAGACCCCAGGCTTAATAAAACCTGATAAAATTATACTAATACACTTCAATTTCAATCCAAGGCTTCCTGATGGAAGAGCGTGAGAGGCTGAGCCTGTAACTAGATTAGAAACACCTCCTATGCAATATTTATGGTACTGTCCTGCTTGAGATGCATGGCTGCCGAGGAAGACTCTGACACTGTGATGAAGAGGAGTTGTCAGCCTGGCTTATGTGTAAATAGGAGAGAGGGCAAGATCATATGGGCTGTTCTTGGTGGGGAGAAAGTGACTTGGGCAGAGCATGAGCTCATGGAGGGAGGGGGAAAAGGGAGGGATGCTGCTCCCCCCACGCTGCTGAGCCCCGGGGATGATCCCTGTCTGCAGCACCAGTGTCCCAGCAGCTATGGGCTGGGGCGAATTGAGGGGTGGCCTCTGCCCAAGGGGCTCCTGACAGCTGCCGGTGGCTGTGGCCACTTCACCTTTACAGGTGATTTATTGAGTGAGGATTAGCGGCTCAGAGTGAGTGCCTGTTGTTGGTTTGTTCTGTGTGCAGGATTGTGGTTCTGCCAGCAGGAACAGCAGCCACCAAGTTGCTGGGGGGAGTCCTGTGGTGGGGTGCCTCTGCTCAAGGCAGAAATCATCAGGAGCACCCAGTTCCCCACATGGTCCTCTCGAGCAGGTTCCCTCTGGCACAACCAGGAGCATCCTTGCTGTTGGAGCCTTTCCCTGCTGGCCTGTATCCCCAGATTTTCAGTTTTGGGTGGAAATGCTCCAGATTTGTGTCTGCCAGAGGTGTTGGTGACTGGGGGGGTGTCACCCCACACTGTTCAGAGGGGTCTGGGGTCATCAGTGGGCCTCGGTGTGGCACAGGCGGCTGCAATGCCACCTCGCCCAGCAGGAAGCGGCTTGGGCAGACTGTTAATGTGGAGCATAAATCCTGGTGGAGACAGGGGAGGTCAGAGCAGGGAGGCAGGAGCCGTAAAGCATCACGGGCAGAGAGGCTCTGTCCTTAGAGGAGAACCCAGGGGCTCATTACTGAGCACAGGGAAAATGGGTGGCAATGTTACAGGGATGGGTGGCAGTGGGAACTCAGCAGGTTTTGGGGCCAGGAGCTGTGGCGCTCACTCTGTGCTGATGTAGCCAGTGGGGTGCGGGCCCTTCTGCTGCCTTCAGTGTCTCGGGTTGTGCTTGACCCTCTCGTTGCCTGCTTCCATTTCAGATAAGGTCAGTGTGCAGCCTGTGCTTGGACAGGATGCTGAGCATGGGGTACCAGAGTCATCTGTTGGGGCCAGGGGTCCAGCCAAGGGCTGGGGGGTGCCACGATCTGGCGATGCCCCAGCGATCTGTGCCCATCTCCCACAGCTGCCCCCACTGTTCCCCGCTCTGCTCTCCCTTCCAGGTGAGCGGACACGTGTCCCCCTGGAGCGCTGACGTGTGCTGGTGCTTCTCCAAGGCTGTGGCAGCAATTCCAGCAGCCAGTGGCCTGGCATGACCCCGGAAGCTGGAGGATGCAGGGTGAGGTGGGCACTCAGCTGGCAGGGAGCCCCTTCCCAAGCAGGGGGGACCTGGTGGGCAGCAGCATTAGCTCTGCCAGCCACAAGCTCCCTGCCCCTTTGCCCCTTTCCAAATCCCTGGGGAGATGAAGAAAGGGCAGAGCAAAAGGTGAAGGGGTGGGATTTGTGTGCTGATGCCCATCCATACCACCTCCTCACGTCTCTCTTTGCCCAGGCTATGCCCGGGTTTGTCCCTTGTGCTGCCCCTCTCCCAGCCCCATGGGGCCGGCGCTGCTCCCTGCTCTGTGGAGCTGTATTTTCAGAGACTGTGGGGGATGTCGTGTGTGTAAAATTAGCGCTGCCTTGTTAGTGCTTCTCAGGCTAATTCGGAGTGAAATGCTTTAGCAGCGGTGGGCTGATTCTATCAGGAGAACAAGAACTAATTAAATTCACTCTGACCATCAAGCAGTAAATTATTTATACCCAGACAGATGCAATCTAATCTGTAGCATTCAGCCCCACTGAACCTGCAGCCTCCTTGGTTTAGGGTGAGGAGCAGATTAGGCAACGGAGGGGGAAATGGGGAGGGCAGAGCAGGGGTTGCCAGAGAAGGCAAATTTGTTTTGCGCTGCAGCGGGACCCCTCCACTGGCACTGTGGTCCCTGGGCCTCCCTGGGGAGCTCCGGGGCATGGGGGCCTGAGGGGGTGAGAGATGGGCTGTCCTCCAGCAGCTGCCCGTGCTCCTCCACCCCAGAGAGCTGGCATAGACCCACACTGTTGGCTGGGGAGGTGGTTTGCCAATGTCAGCAGGGAGATGTGGGAGTCCTCCTCCTCCCACGAGGAAGGCCAGGCACAGTGCAGAGGTCCTCGCCTCTGATTTCTCACCACTGTGCTGTGGTCCCTGCACTGCCGTGTCATCTCCATCACCCCCCTCCCTGTGCCCCCCCAGGCCCAATGCTCACAGCCGGCTCAGCTCAGGCATGTATGAACCGTTATCATCTCTGCAGGGGTTTATTTTTTGGTGATCTGACCCGGTGCCTGATTAGATCATTCCTGCCACGCAGTGGAACCACAGCTCTCACTGCCTACAAGCTGCAGTTCACTCTAATTGCGATTGAGCCGAGATCCCTCTTCTCTCCAATCGAAAGGGAAGAGTGAAAAATCATTTGCTGATCCTCTGGGGGTTGTAAAGGATTCCAGCAGCCTGGGAAACAGCTCTTCTTGGGTCTGGGAAAATGGTGTGGTAAAAATGATCTGGTTCTTATTTATGTTAGAGGGACAGAAGTAAGGAATTCCAGAGCATCATGGGGATAGTCCTTGTCCCCTTGGTAACGGAGATTTCCATTCTGTCCTCGGGCAGGCATGGTGCTGGAAGGGTTGGTTTCACTGGGAAAAACTTGGCTCAGTTCAGGGCAAGAGCCTCTGGAAACATGTCAGTGTCACTGGTGGGAGCCCGTGGGGCCAGGCAGGGTGGGCAGTGTTTTGGGGGTTTGGGTGTTCTCCAGCTGCAGCTTTCCAGAAGGCAGGAGCACCTCTGGTGGGATGCCCAGGAGCTGCCCCACAAAGAGAGAGATGAATCCTCCGTGCAGGTTTGGGCTCTTGTTGCATTTATCGAGGTATTTAAGGATAAGTTCGCTGTAGCAAGTCTGTGCCCATGGAGACTGAGCTCCTCCAGGCTGGAGCAGAGCTTGGGCTGCCCCATAATTCCTCCCAGGAGGAGGCAGCGCAGGCAGGCTCCAGGGCTTGTGCCGTGTTTGCACGGAGCGTGCGGGCACTCAGAACCAATCCTTTCCACAATGCGTTTATTTTTCCATAATTCTGGAGGTACAGGCTCCGATGTCAGACGCTGCAAAGCCCCGGCAGCAGTGCAGGGGAGCCGGCAGCGTGCTCAGCTTAGCTCTGCTCTGCTCCAGCTGTGCCATGGTTTGGGGATGGTTGAGCCCAACCAGCGTTTGCATTTGCACCGGTGATTAATCTCTGTAGCAGGGGAGGGAACTCCTGTTATGAATCAGGCTCATAACTCCCGGCACACATATTTCCAAAGCCCTGCTGAACTATTAATCCAGCCGGCTCCCTGGGGTAGGGAGGATGGAGGGGGAAATGTCACCTTGTGGCAGGAGAGCTGTGATAGGCAGCCAAGCCAGCAGCTCTGTCTTGGAGATGGCTCCTGGTCTCCAGATCCCACCGATGGACCATGTGGCCTCACAATTGATTTAAAAAGGAGAAAAGAAAAAAAAAAGGCAACTGCTTCACTCTGGCTTTGCTGCTGCTGAGAGGACAGATTTGCCTGCTGGCAGCTCTGCCATTAACTGGATGAGCTATTCAAGTGTGGGTTATGGATTTGGGATCAGCCTGACTGTGCTGGAGAAGACACACGGTGCTGAGCCCAGATGGACGTGTGGCCCAGGATGGGGCCTGGGGGGGAGCTGACATGCTCTTTTTGGGAGAAGCAGAAGGTGGGATGGAGGAGCCTCCCCTGGGAGCGGATAACCTTGGATGGGTGAGAAGCTCCTGCAAGTGCTGGCCAGGACCCGCCTGGCTGCAGGAGGGAGATTCATGGGTGGGGGAACACGTGCTGCAGCCCTGAGCAGCAGAAGGACTGGAAGTGGAACAGGGGAAGGGAGATGGGAATTTGGTAACAGGAGGTTCCTTCCATTGGGAGGGAGGAATTGGGAATTTCCCAGCAGCGCTGGGAGAGGAGCCATGCTTTCAGAGTCTGGGAACGACTTCCAGGCTGCAAATATCCCTTTCCAGCCCCAAAGCTGACACAGGAATCCTCACTGATCCTGCGGGCAGCTGGCACGCATGGCCCTGGCATCCCTGGGGGTGCTGTGGCAGTGCGAGAGTGAGCTGGACCCACTAGCAGCTAGTGAGGAGAGGGACTGGGATTTTGGTTTTGGCTCACTAGGATCACTTGGACATTGAGCACCAGAAGATGAAGCAGTCGGCAGTTGTTCCCAGCTGCTTCATTTGGGCAGGGTATGAGTGTTCACAGCCTGGGATGCGCCCACGGTCCCAGCATTGCCGTCTCCTTCCTCCAGGGTGGATCTGGCCCGGCAGTGCCAGTGCAGTGCAGGAAACATAGGCATTTTGATATTTTTTATTTTTATTTTCCATTTTTGCCAGTTCCGCAGCCCCTCTGTCGCACTCCTTGTTAAGCTGTTAAATCACTCCATTTATTTAGCACGAGCATTGCTGAGAGCTCATTTTTATCTTGGTGAAAACCAGACTTGCTCATGGGCACATAATGAAATTGTATAAATATACCCTTAGCTGGGAATCTAATTTATTTTTCCTGTTCATTATGGGGTAGAAGGCCATTATGAGATGTAGAACTTTTTTTTTCCCAGTGCTGGAATTGAAGGGCTGGTGCGGGCACTTTTTATACTGATGATTTTGCCCTGATTCAATTTGAAGCTGGTTAGAGCTCAAATACTGAAGCATAATTGACAGAGATCAGTGTGGGTTGCCATGCTAATGTCCTGGCTGTGGTTCTGTGGCAGCGCCGGACCAAGGCCAGGTGGAATCCGTGGCCGGTGGAGCACGGCTGGGCACGGCATGTCCGAGATGGGCGGAGGAGTGGAGATTCCCCTGAGCTGGGATCGTGGCGAGCAGCGGTGGCCCAGCCCTGGGACAGCAGGAAATGAGTCCGTCCCCTTGTCCATCAGCAGGATTGATTTTCGACGGTATTGATACTGCTATAAAGTCCTGTTTATGGAGCTATAATTAAGCGGGGCCATTTAGCCGGCAGTGTTAAGTGCTGAGCAGATTTATGGCATGGCTCAGCCTTCGGCAGGGTTATATTTCAGCACGAAGCACACCAGGTTTTTATGTGTTCTGCGATTGTGTTCGTGTGACAGTGATTAGTATAATGGGGGCTTCCGGGGTCGTGTTGCCAAGCTGAGGAAACAGCAATTACGGGCCGCTGCAGTATCAACTTAATTGCATCCATTTGCAAGCGACATGGGCCCGGGTGCACGGGAGCAGCTGGTGGGGCGAGCCCTGGCACCCCACATCCACCGGCCCTGGCCGGCCCCTGGCACCCCGGGGTGAGATCTTCTGGGGCAGTGAGGGTCTGTCACTGGTCAGAGCGAAGGGCATCTCCTCTCCAGGCATCCCGACACGCTCGGTTGAACCAAAACCAGCGCTGTAAGGGTGCTGCTGCATTTGGGGTCCCTGGTACTGGGGCAATGGCGTGGGAGGGCCAACAGGATTGTGCTTCTCCAGGAGCTGGCAGTGCTTCAGTGGCATTGTCCAGGGCTGTGTGATCTCCCTGTGTTTCATCCTCAGTCCGTCACCCATGGTGTGCCACGGGCAAGCAGCGGTGTGGCCACGTGGCTCTGGCACCCTGGGTGCTCCCATGGCTTGTCCCCATGTGTGGGGGGGCATGGGCAGGCCAAGCTCTGCAGCAAAGGGGAGTGGGGGACAGAGCGATCCAAGGGCGAAAGGGCCAGTGGTGAATTTGCAGCGGTGCAATTAGAACTCACCTTGGTGTGCACTTGGCAGCCTTTCCTTTGAACTCTCCCCTGACAGCTTTCCTGAGATCTGGAGATTTACCAGCTCAGCCCTTTGCCACCCTGATAAGGTGCAGAGAGGTTCTGCAGAGCAGTTACAGATACCCAGGGAGGGCTGGGAGTGAGCCTCTCCTGAGCATCAGGAATTCCTGTGCCCTATCCTTAAGCAGGACTTGGGGATACTAGGGATGGCATAGGCAGGGCCTGTGGGTGCCAGGGCTGGCCAGCACCTTGTGGCATTGTGGCACCAGCACTGTGCCATGAGCCCCCTGCAGCGGCTGGAGAGAGGCAGCTTTGTGGGAGCCAGGCAGGGTGCGGATGCGTGTCGTGCTGCGGAACACTGGTCCCTGGGCTGCTGACCTGCAGGCAGTGGAGCATTGCATGAGGCTCATGGGTGCACTGCCACAAGTGCATCAAGGATCACAAGATCATCTCTTTTCCAGGTGGAGCCAGGGATGAGAGGGCATCTTCCTTGCTCTTGCCCTTGCTATGTGCACTTTCCCAATTCATTGCAGGAATTAGATGGGCTTTTGCCGACTAAGAGGTGTTAAACGGTTCTAAATACTCCTCACACTGCAATATCTCCACCACAGCGTTTAATCGAGTGCCACAGAAATGCCTATAAATAAACGTAATGCGCCTGTGCCAGTTCCCTCCCACGGCATCTCGGAGCTCGCAGGAAAGTCAGCAAGTGGCTTGTGCTTGGCCTGCAGCTCCTGCCCTCCCCTCCCAATCCTGTCCTCTGCCCTCCCCATTCCTACCCTTTGTTCCTCGTTCCTGCCCTTTTCTTTTGCCCCTTTTTCCCCCATCTGAGGGTGAGTGGATGTGGCCCTGGAGCCTGGGGACATTGAGCCACTCACCATCCCACTGGAATGCAGCTGCAGGAGTGAGAATGGGGGTGTGGAGCAGCAGCCCAGTCCTGAGCCGCAGGGCCCCTGGAGACAGAACTGGGAAGCTCCTTGCAGTTGTCCCCACATTGTCCCTGGGGGTCACATCCTGCAGCGCTGGGCCCAGTGGATGCTCAGGCTGGGCACTGCACTCGTTGCCACCCCGGCATCAGCCAGCACAGCCAGGAGCAAATGCAGGTGTACAGAATGAGCAGCGGGAAGGGTACAGAGCGTTTCAAGGCTGTTTATGCTGCTTTTGCATCTGTATGTGAGTCCAGACTCCTTTGTGATTGGAGATCCGCATACACCAAACCAGATGGATTTCCCACCAGGCTGCCTTAAATCTCCGGCATTTCAGCCCTCGAGTCCAAGCAGACAAAATGTGCGTGTGGGGCTTTAGCTGTTGCAAAAGGCACTTTATCTGTTACTTTGGGGCTGCTGCTGCTCGGCAGTGCCTCCTGAGAAACACTGTGGAGTTCCTTCCACATTCCCTTCCTGGAGCCTTTATTACGGAGGATAAACAAGATTAAGGAAAGGAAGGAGCAGGCAGTGGGCGCTCCTTGGCAATGCTCAGTGCTTCTTGGCTGTACCAGGTGTCCTTGGTGGCTCCTTGGTGTCCCTGTGGCTTCAGGGCAGGGGACAGAGCTGGCTCCGTGCACAGGGCTGTCCCTTTTGGCACTCTCTGACTAGGCTGCTCTGTGTCCCCAGGTGTGCCCTGGGGGGGCTGTGGGGTGCCTGGGGCACCCCTGTGTCGGCACCCTCTCTCCTGGGGAGCCTTGGGGCCTCGCTGAGGATCCTCAGCCAAACGAGATCCCTAAATAGGCTCCTCAGCCTGTCAGTTGACTGCCTCTTCAGCGCTGATGAGCCACTCTGGTGTTACTATTTAAAATCCTAATTGCTTTAATCAGCTCGCCTTTAGCCACCGCAGCCAGCGAGTCCAGGGGCTGAGAGTGTTCCCGCTTGCCTTCCGCCCGCAGCCCCCTGTGCTCTCCAGCGCAGCTGTGGGCAGGCACCGTGCAGGCACCCAGCACCGATCCCGAGGGTGTCCAGCATCCCCCTGGCTCTGCACTGGCATGTGTTGGTGGCACAGCTGCTAGGACAGCAGTGGGACAGTGGTGAGACAATGGTGGGGCGACTGCAGAGCTGAGTGCAAGTCCCCTGGGCAGGAGGAGAGCAAGAACTTTAATGGATGAGAAGAGGAGCTGCTGTTACCATGGGCTGAAAGATGCCAGCACTTTAATGAGCTGGGAATTCCCACGTCTTCACCCTACGCTCTTGCCTTTATCGACATGAATTCTCTTCCGTGGTAAAAGCAGCCTCCTTCCTGGGTTTCAGTGCCCACCAGCCCATTCCTGCCTCCAGCTTAGCTCCTCCAAGCACAGCCTCGGGCTGTTCCTCCATCCTGAACAGGTGCAGGGTGCGGGGGCGCAGGGCAGAACTCTCCTGGGGCTGCACTCGCAGCCAACCTCGCTGGGATGGTGGGAGATGCCGGATTAAAATAGCGCGGCGCTTCCCTGGCGAGGGAGCCTTGCGGCAAAGACACCCACGCGGCTGCGCCGAGGAGGAGGAGGATGCTGCTGATCGGCGCCTGACACTGGCTGCACTGGGCAGGGGCAGGAGATGCAAAGACACAAATCTGTGGGTGCAGCACTGCTGCTGAGGCACCCCTCCTGGCTGTCATTGTCCCTCTCTGGTTCCCCTGGCAGGTGTGTGGCACAAGGGGATCCCCGGGGCTGGTTGCCTTCCTCAGCATGAGGCTTTGCACTGGCTGGAAGCTTGGCTGGGCCGGAGGGACCTGGCAGAGGAGGGGCAGGGATGCCGGGGTGCTGAGCACTGGCAGAGGCTGCAGCCTGGGAGGAAATAAGCAGGAAGCTGCCCGCTGTGGCCGGTGCTGCCGAGCTCCCTGCCAGGGCTGGCGGGATCTCTGCTGCAGCTCCTCCACTCCTGCCAGCCTGGCAGTGGGGAAGGCATTTGCCAGGGCCAGTGCTGGCACCCTGGGTGTGAGTGCCAGCCCTCGGGGACCGGCTGCCCCTCACCTTCTGTTGTGCTGTAATTTGGCTTCTCTGAGGCTCCACATCCCACCTGCAGCCCCTCTGCCTATGCCAAGTGAGCCCTGATCCTTATCGCACTGGGTTCATGGCTACTCCATCTCCTGCCCCCCCTGCTCCCCGTGCTGGGTTTGGGGGCAGAGTAGTGTCCCCAACCCTGGGAGCAGCTCTCTCTTGAGGCTGGGGGCCCCCCACATCCATCCCTGTGCCACAGCAGCCTGCCTGCCACTGGCATTCCCAGTGACGGATGGGTGACATGCGGCAGTGGCCCTGGGGCTGTGTTGTCCCAGAATATTCCTGGATGAGCAGAAAACTTCATACAGGGGATTGTTCAACTCGCAGCAGCCTTCCTGGGGAGTGAGGACATCTTCGCATTTATTCAAGGACATCCCTTCTCAATTAAATCCCAGCATGGGCTAAACAAGCAGGCTGCTGAGATCAAAGGGGGTTTTTTTCCACTCCTTTTTTTCCAAATCGTTTAAAGGATGCAGTGGAGGGAGTGGGGTGTGTTTGCCTTCCATATGCCTGGTGGGGAGGAGAAACTACCATTAAATTCCTATAAAGGTGTTTCCCTGTGCTAGTGTGGAACTGGGGGAGTTTGTAAGTGGTGGCCATGGGGTGATGGCACCGGGTGGCTGCAGTGGCCATGGGCGAGTCCAGAGATGTGCGATTGTGGAGCTGTGTGGCTGATCACCAGTTTGCCGCAGTTTTGGTCCCAGGGTGCAGCACCCATCGGCACCAGAGGGTCTGGAGGGCTCAGCACCTGCCTGGCCACGTGCCAGGGCTGCTGCCCGAGTGTCCTCCCGCCCCTCCTCGGGCTCCTCAGGGATTGATGGTGTCGTTAAAGCGTCAGGCTGGCCCGGGGCTGGCCCCACTGCCGGCGGGGATTTATGGTGGAATCTGCCTTGGTGAAGGTTTTATCACCGCTGTTAAAGAGCCGAGCGTGTGCCGGGGGGCTGAGCAGGGAGGGTCTGCTCTCCTGATCATTGCTAGTGATGGGGGTCACTTTCCTGGGCACCCTCAGATGGGGCAGTGCCGCGAAGGATGTGGTGGGATGCTGCAGCTGCCTGAGGTGGATGTCCCTGTCCCTATGCCTGTGCTGGCAGCACTGTGGGACTGTGCTCGGTGGGAGCCCTGACCCTGCGGGGTCAGCCCTCCCTGCAGCGGCACATGGGACGTTGGACGAGGTTTTTGGGGGAGCAGCTATGTTCAGTCAGGTACAGCCCCGGGGCTTGACTGTGCCCCTCGGAGCCATCCGGGTCTGACCGCTGCCCACCCTGCGGTCTGACCTCCTCCCGCTCCCTCTGCCATGGATCCGTCAGTTAAGAAATCGATCCCTTTGCCACCAGCCCGGTCTTCTTTTTCCTTTTAAATGGTGTCACTCTGCTATTTCCTGGCCTCTCTAATAGATTTTTATATAATCACTACAGTGCACTTTTAAAGAGCGATAGATCACGTTCATTGCTTTTCCCCGTGATTAATTTCCCATAATAGTCCTCTGTAACACCAAGGCAAAGAGAGGAGAGCAAAGAAAACCCCCACATTATCCACTTTGTGCTCCGAGTATAAATGAATTAGATTTAATTTTTGTTTAATTGTTTCCATAGCTCAGCCTCCGCTAACTTTGCAGGATAATTTATATTGCAGTCCTGGGGAAAAGAAGGAAAGAAGGTCCCTGTGCCGTGCTCTGCTCGCAGCAGCCTTTAATTACAGCTGATTGCCTTCCCGGCCTGATGGAGCTGCGGTCTGGAGGGTCCCATCACACCCCAGGGCCATGGTGGGTGGGCAGCATGGGGTCTGGAGCTGCGGGTGAGCTGGGAGGAGCCGAGCTCGACATGTGGGATGTTCCCATGTATCTTCACATCCAAGGAGTGCGAGGTCTGAGCGGTGCGCTCCTCACCCTGCAAGGGGCTTTGGCTTCTGGGAGTCGTATCCTATATCCCCTGCCCGTTGTCTGGAGAGCAGAGAGAGGAGGCTCTGGGAATCACTTCCCAGCATCCAGCATCCTTCACTCTATCAGCCCACGGCCACTGAAATCAGGTCTGTCCTAACCCAGCAGGGCATGGGAAGAGCAGTGGGACGGAGCCACTGCATCCTCCTCCTGCTTGCCCATTAATCACTGACTGCAGGGGCATCGGGCCCTGCTTAAAATGCGCCGGCAGTGCCGAGGTGAGAGCAGGAGCTCGAGAGAGCTGCGGCTAATCTGCTCCCTCGGAGACGGGCTACCTTCGGCCTGTTAATCAGTTGCAGTAATTACAATCCCAACTTTACATGTGGAATGTTAATTAAAGGACAGGACATGGGGATCTGCAGCCTGGCAGCAAGTGGTGTGCCTGGTAGTGAGGGGTCGGCGGGGCTGGGGGTTGTGGGCACCCCCTGCACCCCTGGCTCATCTGCTGCTCCCTGCTTTGAGTGTGGAGATGGGGACAGCGGCTGGGGTGATGCCAAGCAGGGGGCAGGCAGGCTATGGTTGCTGGCACTTGGCACTACCTCTACTTTGCAGTTATGTGGCGGCTGCTGCTTGATTCTAAAATTGCTTTGCTGATATGGATGGATGGATGGATGGATGGATGGATTTGTTGGGAAATAGGATAATGCATCTGGAGGTCCATTGCCCTCCCCACTTCCTGCCCTGGCCCTGATTTCGCCATAACCTTACTGGTGCACCTGAGCCTCCCCTTCTCTGGGCTGAGCATCCACCTCCCTCCTGCTGTGTCTCTGTCCTGTGCTCCAGGCTCCGAGCATCACCGTGGACTTCCGCCAGACTCGCACCAGTATATTAGTCCCATCGGCATTAGGGAGCCCAAAGCTGGACGTGGGATCTGGACATGACGTTGTGGGGGGCGATGACATGGCTGGCTGGGATCACACTGCTGCCCTGTCCCTGGGTCCCGGAATTACACTCCTGCCTGTCCACCCATAGGCAGCTCAGCTCTGGGAATGGGGCTCGGCAGTTTGCTTCCTGAACTTCATGGGGTTCCCCTGAGCAGAAGTTTCACTCCCTGTCATACCCATCCTCCTCACTGGGGACGAGACCCTCTCAGGTCCTGCTCTGGCTCATGCCCTCACAGGGTGCTGGTGCCTGTGCCAGGAGCTGGCAGGTGCTGTGTGGATCCTGCAGGCAGAGCCCCCAGCCCTGTCGAGTCCCTGCGTGGTCTGTGCCTGGTCCGTGCCTCTGCAGAGCCCTGTGCCACGACGCTCTGAGCAACATTGTCTGACCGACACTGAGCCGCAGTTGTCCCTTGCCTGTCCCCAAGGAATATGCGCTGTGCTGACAGCCTGCGGCCCCTCCGGCTGCTGCATTGGTGCCCTTGGCTGGACTTGCCTGGCCTGGGGGGCTGAGGGGCCCTGGGGACCAGGCCTGCCAAGAGGATCCTGTGGATCCCTGGAATGGCTGAGAGCCCGGGTGCGAGACAAGAGGAGATCCCAGCTGAACCCCCACTGAGCTGGAGGTGGCGGGTGCTCCTCACCCATCCCGGCGGATGGTGCAGGTGTTTTTTGGAGGAGGGATGGTGGGGAGAACCTGGCTGGCAGCCGGCGGAGGTGGGGACCGGCCCCGGCGCGGCTGGGGGAGTCATTAAAACCCCGGTCAGCAGCAGGGAGCGGCGCTGAGCAATCTGCTGGGGCGTCAGTGCCCTGGATTATTGCTGTGAGCAGCTGAAGGAGAGCAGAGAAGAGGCGTGAGCTGAGAGGAATGACAAAGAGGGGAAAGAGAGGAAGAAGCCCTGGAGGAGGAGGAGGAGGAGGAGGGGGAGGCTGGATCAGTGCTGCAGGCAGTGCAGGGTGCTCCAGCAGTGATGTTCTGCTGTCCCAGAAACTGTCTGGTCCCCACTCCCTGGGCAGGGTGTGGTGTCCCGATGTGTGTCTTGTTGGCCCCAGGTGCCCTGTCCCTTGGCTGCCCCCTCCCCAAAGTCCCTGAGGCTGCCGAGCTCCTTTCTTGTGTCGCTTTTGTTTTCCCCACAGAGAGGTGGAGTTTTCAGGTCACTCTTATCTCGCTGTCACTTTCCCATGGAGTCTTAACCACATTCACTAAAGCTCCTCTGTTTCTTCGTCTTGGCTGATCATAAATCTGGGGAGGCTTCACCGGGCACTGGGCTGGTGCCAGTCTTCAGATGATCTAGCTTCTTGAAATAAGGAACACTTCTCCTGGCATTTCTAACTCCCTCCCGTCACCAGCGGTGTTGGAAAGGGCAGGGGGGAGGATGAGTGTGCTGCGGCAGTAGCTCCAAAGGCAGTGCTGGGAGCTGCGGTCGTGTGGTGGCCGGGGAGGGCTGGCAGGTGCAGAGCCGTGCACGGGCCCATCTCAGGTGCTTGGGTTAGTCCTGGGATGCCATCGTCCTGCCTGCCCATCCCGGAGCCTTCACTGCTGAGGAGCCCTGGCAGCATGAACACCGCACCCAGGTAAGGGGACAAGGGTCTGGCTCTTCCCAGAGTGGAGCACTGTGCCAGGCAGGCACGGCCACAGCAGAGCTGGGCACTACAGCTGGTGATGGCCCATTTTACCAGTGCACCTGGCCAGTGCTGCACTGGGGAGGAATTGTGCTGTTGGTTGGTGATCTTGTTGGCCTGGAGTAGGACAGGGTATGAGTGTTGCTGGAGCTGCCAGTGATCAGGGGCTGGGCACAGCAGTCATCGTGGGGCAGCCAGGGCACAGGAGACCATCTCAAGCCAGAACGAGGGATTTCCCTGTTCCCTGGTGCCCGGCCCTGCATGGTTTCGAGTCATTGGCTGATGGCGAGAGATAGGGTTTGAGATCCTTAAGGAGAGGAGGAGCTTGTGCTGCAGCAGCACCAGGGCCAAGCACTGAAGCAAGCACCCTCAATCCCTTCCCCCAAAACTCCATGTCGTCTTTGCATCCTGGGCTGAAGGAGTGAATAGCCCTTCGCTCACAGTGCAGAGTGAGTCGTGTTCACAAGCATGGAGATGTTTGGAGCAAACATTGTCAAGCGCCCAGTCGTGCATGGTCCACCCATCATGTTGGACGGGAGGCCAGCCCATGCATGATCTCTGCAAATTAAAAAAAAAACCCTGGGGGTAACTGTCTTGGCAATTGATCATTCAGGAAGGCAGGTTATTATTACAACAGCAAGCTGTTATTACACCAAAGTGAGGCATTCGGGTACCATAGCTGGATAAGTGACACTGGTCATTCCGCTGGCCAATGATACCTGTGGGGTGAAGATCTGGAATGGTAATAAAAACAGTGGTTTCAGTGGAGGGATCTGTTCTGTAAACTTGTCGTGTGGAAACGGTGCAAGGTGAATTCAAATTCGAGTCTCCTTTCAATGTATCAAACAGTGGAGACAACTGTGCCATAGTTAGTCCCAAGTAGGGACGTAACCAACTGATAGTGCCTAGCAATTTTTGGGCATCATTTTAAGTCTTAATAGAATCTTGAAATTGTACGTTTTGATGCTGTATCGTTTGCTCCAAGATTTTGACTCCCAAGTATTTCCAAGGGGGGTGCTGTTGCACCTTCTCCGGAGCCACCTGTAGTCCATACGAATGCCAGGCGGCAAGTAGGTGAGGTTGTACCCTCAGCAATTCCTCCTGAGTTGATGTTGCTACCAGTATATCATCCACGTACTGATACCAATATGCACCAGGAAACTGTTCACGAGCTGCGGATAAAGCCTGTGCTACATACCATTGGCAAATGGTGGGGCTACTCTTTGTGCCCTGGGGTGAGACCCTCCATTGATACCACTTCACCGGTTTGGCATTATTAATTGAGGGTACAGTAAAAGCAAATTTTGGTATGCCTTAGGGTGTAAGGGAATTGTGAAAAACCAGTGTTTTAAATCTACAATTAAAATGTCCCACACTGTAGGTATCATGGTAGGGGAGGGCATTCCAGGCCGCAATGCCCCTGTGCCTTCCGTCACTGTGTTAATCCTTCAGAGGTCATGTAACAACCTCCATTTTCCTGACATTTTCTTAATCACAAAAAAAGGTGTGTTCCAAGGGCTTGTGGAATGCTCAATACGTCCCTGTACCAACTGTTCTTGGACCAAATCCTGAAGGGCAGCTAGCTTCTCTCTGTTCAGGGGCCACTGGTCGACCCACACGGGTTGGTTAGTGAGCCATCACAGTGGAAATGTAGGGTTTACGCCCTTCTGCACAGTGGCCCCGTTAAAAATCCATCCCAACCCTCACACCCCAGGCTGCCAGCATGTCTCGTCCCCAGAGGTTCAGTGGTGCTGCGGCAATGTAAGGCCAAACAGTGGCCATCTGCCCTTCCTCATTCTTAACTAGTACAGGTTGTTTGCTTAGGTAACTCTGTGTTGTTCCTCCCAGCCCTGCGATGGCTGACCCCACGGGGGTCAAAGGCCACATGGGAGGCCATGCAGAGAAAAAGATGATGGATGCACCAGCACCTGTATCAATCAAACCTCGAAGCCGAATGTGCAATGGGCTGGCGCCAGGCAAAGTCAGAGTACGTCATGGGCAGTCGCTGGCCAGAGGTATCTTTAGCCCAAAAAACCTGTGGTGGTCTAGTGGCTCCGAAACCTCTGTCTCTGCGAATTTGTTTTTCTGTCCTGGGAACACATGACTTAAAAGGCACAAGTTGAGCAATACGAGTCTTTTCTGGAATGGTAACCGGGGCTCTAGGAGTGGAAACCATGGCACAAATCTGTCCCGTGTAATCAGCATCAATGACTCCAGGATGTACCAATATTCCCTGGAGAGTAGCACTCGATCTTCCCACAAGTAGTGCACTCAGTCCCTGGCCTAAAGGCCCACATGCATTCAGGGGAACCTTGTGTACTCGGCAAGAGTCCAGAGTTACTGCTGTGGCAGTGGAAACATCCATGCCGGCTGCTCCTTTGGTGCTCCCGCTAAGCTGGCCGAATAAGCCTGCATTGGCAGCATGCCCTGGGAAAGTGCTTGTGTCTGCGCGCTCTTCCCCTTCGCTCTCCTCTTCCCGTTTCCCGAGCTCCCCAAAAGTTGGCCATTAACATGATATTTGGATTTACATTGTTTTGCATTATGGCCAGGCTTCCCACATTGATTACAAGAAAAGGCTCACACACTCCCGGTCCCTTTCTGTTTCTGCCCTGCTTGCCTGTTTACGGTCAGCTTTCACGTGCCCTTATTGTCCACATGCAAAACATTTTTGGGGTGGCCTCAGGACAGCAGGTAAGACAGACATTTTATGTTCCACAGACCCAACCTTAGAACATGCTATAACCATTTCCGTTAATGTAGGGTCTCCTGGGAGGATGTCTATCATCTTCCTGCAATCCTCATTCGCATTCTCTCAGGCCAACTCTTTACACAGTATCTGTCGTAAATTTTCATCCTCAACCTGTTTCTGCAGGGCGGCCGCAACTTTCTCTACGAATTGCAGAAACTGCTCCTTTGTCCCCTACAGTATCTTCATGTATTGTGGTTTGGGGGATGCCATTTCTATGGTTTTTATCAATGCTCCAATGCCTATTTTTTGGCTTTTCCCACATTGATTATAAGAAAAGGCTCCCGCACTCCTGGTCCCTTACTGCTTCTGCCCTGCTTGCCTCTGTTTACAGTCAGCTTTCAAGTGCCCATGTTGTCCTCTTGCTAACCATTTTTGGGGTGGCCTCAGGACAGCAGGTAAGACAGACATTTTATGTTCCACAGACCCAACCTTAGAGCACGCTGTAACCATTTCCATTAATGTAGGGTCTCCTGGGAGGGTGTCTGTCACCTTCCTACAATCCTCGTTCGCATTATCTCATGCCAACTGTTTACACAGCATCTGTCGTAAATTATCATCCTCAACCTGTTTCTCCAGGGTCTCTGCAACTTTCTCTACGAATTGCAGAAATGGTTCCTTTGTCCCCTGTGGTATCTTCACATATTGCGATTTGGGGGATGCCATTTCTATGGTTTTTATCAATGCTCCAATGCCTATTTTTTGGCTTTGCTCAAGAACTAGGGGGTGCCATCTAGCCTGCAGGTCTGGGTTAGCAAACGCGTTTCCTCCCATTAGGGCGTCAGTCCCAACTGCGTGCATAGGGTCCCCCTGTGGTTGCTGCGTATTTTCTATCACAGTTCTCTCTGCCATCTGTCTCCAGTTGCTCTCAAAAACCCCAAATTGTACAGGTTGAAACAAAACTTGAGCAAGATGCTTAATATCATAAGGGGCAAGTAAGTCGGTATTTATTACTTGGATTATCTGCATAACTTCCGCGGACCCCAGGCCGTACTTGGCAGCTCTCATCTGCAAATCCTGAATCACCTTCCATGCGAATATATTATGGCTATCCTGAGCGCTCACCTCGGCATGCCCCTCTGGTATTAGGCATGCCCAGTCCTTCGATCAGCTCCCACTCCCCACACTCAAGAGCCTTTCATCTGACTTGCTCCCAAAACTGACCAGGCTGTCTCGGCTGTACCGTCACCTGACAAGGGGGCAGTGTCCAGGGCCTGCTTTTCCAGACTTTATTGGGGCGATGGTGGCAGCACTTCTTTCACAGCGGACACTCCCGCCTTAATATGACTGCTGAGCCTCCTTGTCTACTTTCCCGCTCTTCCTCACTGTCACCATCAATGTCCCTTGGTAGCGCAGGGTATGATTGTTGTGAGAGTTGTCTCACAAGCGGCTGTACAGGAAGGGGAGATGGAGGCGGGGGGGCCATAGGGATGAGCAGTGCAGTAGGGTCCACTCTCTGTTCCTCTAAAGTCAGCTCTGCCAGCTGGTCAGCAGGTGAGGGATAAACCAGCTGCACAAAATCTCCAGGAGAGGGGTAGGTTGATTGTACATAGTCTTTGGGGGGAGGGATATGGCCTCTTAACAGCGTCATTCTCCTTAACAGGAGCCTTTTGAGTCCCAGGCTGATCAGGGGCCATCCCTTCTGAGCAACACCCATCTCCTCCCCCTGGTTCCATCGGGTCATCTCCCGTAGGGGCTGTTTCTGCCTTTTCTCTGAGCTGCTCTCTCTCCACCTCATCCTGCTCCTGTTTCCATTGCTTCAAAATCTCAAAAAGCAAGCGCCAGGTTGTCGCCACCCCCTGCGCCTTTGTCCCCACGGGAAATAGCGTCCCACAGCTTTTCCCCAACTTCCTTCCAGGAACTTACACTAAAAGCGACACTCTCATCTGCCGGAAAGTCATGCGATTTTGCCCACAGTAATATGCTTCGCAGCGCATAATCTGTCGTGCTGATACCCGCATGCTTCAACAAGGCTTTCCATGTAAACAGCACAGTCTTTTCCTGGCTAGTCAAATGGTTCCCCATATCAGAGGTGTCCCCAGCAGCTCACCTCAATTAAGGTGTCACAGTCTGGTCCGGACCAACGGCAGAAGTCTCTGCTCTCACACTACGCTGGGGTCCATCTCCACGGCACCTTGCCCTGCTGCTTTTGTCGCCTTCAAGAATCATGTCGGGGTCACCAATTGTCACAGTAGAGATGGACACACGACAAGACACAAATGCGGCAAAAAAGCCAATCTTTGTTTTCACCGCTCTTATTTATACTGCTAAAAGCGGCAGTGCTCCTATCATTGGTTCATGGCTACATGCGCACTTGCAAGTTTCAACATCCTGCTTGCGGTTTCAATATCCTTGTTTTTCTGGCTCGTTTTCTCTTTCATTGTTTATATCTTATCCTCAAGGGTACATGATGATTGGTTCAAGGTTGAGTCTCGAATCTGCAAGACCGCCAGACCAGCTGTTGGCTCCCATCTTTCCTCTCCCTCTCTCCCAGCCTCCCTCCCTCTCTTTCCCTGTTCCATACAGCTGCACATGGATTTTAGGGTCATGCTTGTTTACATCAGTTATATTTACATTAATGTGTGTTTGTTTTAGGAAAAACAGCAGAAATCCTGTAAAAACAAATGTTTTTTGTGTTCCACAACTGGTCGTGCACCCTCACTGGAGTGGGGACTCCCTGGGCAGCCCCTGTCTTGCACCCTGCCAGCGGGTCTGCAGGGAGAGCTCTGCCATGGGCATGCAGCATCTTTTGGGTACTGCTGTGAGGTGACTTCCAGTGCTTACAACGTGGTTGGGTGAGTTGTCCACACTCCCCTCCAGGTCCCGTGCCAGGTGGTGGCAGCCAGGTCAGCTGCATGTGCTTGTCAGGGATAATCCCCCATCCTGGTGTGGGGATGCAGCTAAACCGCCTCTGACAGGGCAGGCAGTGGGTTTGTTCTTTCATCGGGAGGTTGGATGGGGGATAGCGTTAAGAAGAAAGAGAAAGGGGAGGAGGAACAATAATTATTTTTTCCAATGGCTCTGAGCTGCTGGATGCCTTTAAAGTTCCCTTTGTGTTCCCATGGGTCAGGCCGGGCAGAGCCTGGCCCAGAGCTGCGTGGTGCGGCCGCCTTTGTCGGTGGGGCTGCAGTCTCGGTTATTAACCGGGATACGGAGACCCAGAACCTCAGATCTTTCGTGCAGCTGGTGGGAGGAATGTACAGGGCTGCCTTATCACACTAATTTAACTGGTTAATACATCTTCAGAGCAAATAATGCGGGCTGGGGGTGAACTGCTTAACCAACCTCATTACTATTGTGCATTTAGCAGCTTGGAGGAAGATAATACCTTTCAGGTTTGACCCAATTTTAGTTTTTGTTGTCATAACCATGGAAAATCGACCTTCAGAGACCCTCAGCAGTGAGCCTGAATAGAGGAAGTGATTTACAGCAAAAGTGCCGTGTGGAATGCTTAATGCACTTGTGCAGGAAAACAGACTGCGACCGGCTCCTGGCATCCCTTCGGAGCAGCGAGGGCTGCCCTGGCTACTGTCACTCCTGTCCCTGCTGCAGGAGCTGCTGGCCCTGCCCTGGGGCACATGGTCTGTGTGGGATGAGGCCCATGGTTGCACAGCTGTCCCGGGTTTGTGTTTCCCTTGCCGAGGTGCCAGGTGCTCCTTGGGTCAGCCGGAGCGGGGCTGGCCTGGGAACCTCCTTCCCTGGGTGCCACTACGGCCAGGGCCGGAGCTGCTCACTGGGGTGGTGCAGACCCCTCTGGTCAGTGTGCACCCCGTGGTCAGTGTAGGACCTCATGGTCAATGTGTACCCCACAATCCCTGTGCATCCCATAGCACCTCTTGGCCCGGGTGTGCTCAGCCTGGCCGAGCGTGCCAGGGGCTGGCCGTGACAGGCTGACCTTCCCACCACCACCAGCCTGTGGCTTTTCTGCTGGTGCCCTTCGTCACCCAGTTTGTGCTGTGGGAGTGGTGACAGCCCTGACGCCACGGTGACAGCCCTGACGCCGCGCCAGCAGCGTTCCCACGGGTGAGATGTCACCCGCACCCAGCGGGGGTGGTTCCCATCGCTTTGGTTTTGTCTGTGGCAGGCAGAGACTTTCCCAGCTCCAGCAGTGGGGGTGCGTGGGACCTTCCTCTCACTTGGATGGGGAGGAGGGTGGCAGGGAGGTGACAAGCCTTCCTCCCCTTTCCCTGAGGCAGCTGCAAGTGTGGCTTTGCCACCCAAGCCTGTCTCTGTGGTGCTGCTGCTGCTGCTGCTGCTGCTGCTGCTGCTGCTGCTGCTGCTGCTGCTGCTGCTGCTGCTGCTGCTGCTGCTGCGTGTGGGTGGTCCCTGTGGCAGGGGATGCAGCTGACAGCAGTGCCTGGGGCCGGGGGAGTGGTGAGAGCCGGTGATGGCCATGGGGAATGGGTGACACCCATGGGGAGTGGGTGATGCCGTGGGCTGCAGGTGATGCCTGTGGGGTTCAGACTCCTCCGGCACTCCCCTGGGGCCTGAGGAGCCCTGGGAGCAGATGGTGCCCACGGGATGCAGGCTTCCCCACCCCCAACTCAGCCCTAGCGCCAAGGGGCTCTGCCCGCTCCCGTGGGAGGTGTGGTCAGGAGTGGGATCCTGCCAGCCAGGCAGGCAGTGGGGCTGTGGCAATAGGGGCATGCTCTCCTCCCTCCCCTCCCCAGGGCTGCTTTGGGGTGGGGGTACCAGGAGGGCAGGCTAGATCACTGTAATTGTGCTGTTTAGCACCTGAAGGAGAAGCTGCTCCCTCAGTGCAAGAGTTGAAACTCTTTAGCCTTCCTCTGTGTCACCTCCATGTCCATGGATACCTCCAGGTGTGACGTAAGTGAGACCCAGGAAAAAAACATCTTCTGTTTAGCATCAAAATCCTATTACCGAGCGCCGTGTTCTGCTGCACAGATATCAGCCGTGGCGCAGATAAGTGGGAAATAGCTCCTGGTTGGGCTGGAGCAGGAGCTGTATCTTGGGCTGCACAGGTGCCGAGTGCTGCTTCAGAGAATTAGCTGCTGGAAGAAAATTCCTCTCCCTACTCCTCTGCAATCCAGGGAAAACCACTGTGGGCACTTGTCCCCCAAGGTCCTGCTGTGCCCCCAGCCCTGCCCTGCCAAGGGGCATTTCTGTGACACCCCACGGCCGCAGTGGGGTCTGGCAGAAGGCACTGGGCTGGGACCAGGGACCAGCGTCCTCCTGGGAGCCTAGGGGCCGCAGCAGAGGCTCAGCCTCCTGAAAATGAGCCAGTACAGCCCCAGTCCTGCCCTCCTGCAGCAGCCGCCAGGCTGGCCCTGGGATTGCGGATGCTGCGGGCAGCTGCATCATCTTTCCATCTCCTCCCTGAGGTGCTGCTGGCTTTGATAAAACCTCTCAGCCTTCCAGGGGTTGGCTTGTTGATCTAATCGCTGTGGTTTAGTGTGCAGTAAAAGCCCAGTGGCTCCTGGGGGAGATGCCCCGTAGGGATCTGCAATCCACTTTCCCAGCCCTCCTGGGGCTGGAACGCTTTCCCTGTGGCAGGATGCTGCAGGGATGCTGCCGATGATGAAGGATGCTGCTGGTGGGTGAGGGATACTGCTGGGCCCCCAACACCAGTGGGGAGCATGCCAGCCCCCATCCTCTACTCATGTGGGTGTGCTTTTGAAAATAGAAGGTGCTGAAAAAATCCTGCTGTGTTCAGTTTGTTTCAGCAATGCAATTGGGTTGTCCCAGTGTTTGTCGTATTCTGCACTTGCTGCACGTGCTTGGAGGGGTTCAGTCTGGGGCAAACCCCACTGGGAGTCCCTGCTGAGCCCCCAGCTCCACCATGGTTCCTGGTCGCACACAAACCACAGCAGGGAGGGAAGAGGGACTGGCGGCAGAGCCTGTGGAAGGGGACAGCCAAGGAGGGTTTAGGGGACACCAAGTGGGGTTAAGGGACTGGCTGTGACAGACCAGCATTAAAGAGGCAGGGATGGAGGGGCTGGGGAGTGTGACACCGTGCTGAGCTTTAGCTCTGCTTGCTGATCAGGAGCAGAGCCTAATGAGCAGGACTAGTGAGGCAGGAGGTGAATTCCAGCAAGTCCGGGGATTGCCTGTGATGTTCACTGTATCTCTGTGGTCTGTCCCCAAATCAGTGAGTGCCCGTTGCAGGGATGGTGCCTACTCCCAGCAGCATGCTTGGTGTGCTGGGTGACTGCAGGTGCCGGTCCCAGAGTGGGTGGCTCCAGCCTGTGCCTGGGGCCAGCATCCAAGCACCTCTCTGGGCTGCCTGTTGGATTTTTACTGTCCCTCCGTTGCTGGGAAGCCCATCCCTGTCCAGGTCCTGCACTGCTGTGATTATTGGAATGTGCTGGGATGGCGTTTGGGAGACACTGGTGGCTTGGCACAGCCCTGGCCAGCAGCCTGCCCCAGGGATTGCTGCAGAGCCAGCCTGGGGGTTCTGGCTCCCTTCCCACCTCCCTCTTGGTCATGTCTGGTTTGGCATCAAGAGGGGGATTTGTGACCACACCACGGTGGGCAGGTCTTGCCTTTTGCTTCTCCTTGGTTTTTAATGAGCCAACCTTGGAGGACCTTGAGCGCTGCTCCTGCAGCTCTGCTGTGACTTATCTCCTGGCTTCTGCCCGTGTTCCGCCGAGGGGATAAATCTCGGCTCCCAGTGTGGAGCCGGTGCTCCAAGCCCATCCCACCACACGGTGCAGGTGTCATAACTCACGGCAGGTGGGGGGGCTGCCTGGCTGAGGTGCCAGGAGGACGTCACTGCTCTGTGCTGTGATGGATGGGCTGCCTGGGGGAACAGGGAAAAAGTCCCATTACAATGGGGGACAAGCTGTTAAATTACCTCCTGTTCAATGTGGGTTGGGGAAAAGCAAACGTGGAGCTGAGGGTGGCCTCCAGAGAGCCTTCAGGGGAACAGGTGGGTTGGGGACTTTTTTCCCTTAGGAAGAAGTCTTTGCCTTTCCTTGTCTCCATCCCATGGACTCATCTGCGGCCAGGGCTGGTGCTCTCAGGGAGGCAGGACCAGCCTCAGCATCTTCTGCAGCAGTGCAGAGACTGGGATGTGTCCCACTGGGGACCCTAAATTGGGGACCTGCCATGTGCCCCGTGCAGCCAAACCCTGTTCCCGACACGCTTCCTACTCTTTAGGGGTTTTACCACCAGGCAGGGTCCTGCCTCTGCACATGCTGGGGGCTGCTCCAGGGCTGCTCCCCAGCTGTGAGATAATTGTGCTGTTAAAGGAGTGGGCCAAGTGCGTGAGTCCCCGACGCCGTGGCGTTCTGAGGCGCCGAGCTCTGCCACGTCCTCCTCCGTTATTAGCAGCGGTGCCTACACAGGGACGGGACTGGAGCCTCTCCCTTTCTCTTTCAGGCTGAGAAACTACTGCTGTGACACCCCGAAGGCTCTTCCTGACAGCTTGGAGGGGTGAACGCGAGTGTGAGCTCCTGCCTGCCATCACACCTGAGGAACCTGCTCTTGGTCTTCAGGTATGTTGTTCCCATCCAGCATTACAGCTAGGGGAGGGTGTGGAGATATTTTTTGGTTGAGGATGAAGCAGCTGCTTCCCGTGGATGTGCCTGGGGCAGCAGCTCACCATCAGCCCTCCAGGTACTTTGCACCAGAACTGGGTGCGGATCCTGTGGGTCCAGACTCTTGTGTGATGACGTGGCAAAGGGGAATGTTGCTGGAAAAAGCCATGTCTGCTCTAATCCTTGTAGGATATGGCGTGGGGGGGTCTTGTCCTCCCCAGGGGTCAGTCCCAGCCATCTCCCTCCTGCTTGCTGCTGGAGCATGGAGGTTCTGGAGCGTGCGGGACCTCAGTGGTGGCCCTGCATGGAAAAGGGAGTGTGTGCCCACGATGCACGCACAGCCCTGCACGTCGCAGCCCGGCTGGACCCGCTGAGACCCAGCTCCTGGCACCGACCGTGCTGAAAACTCCCCTCAGGGCTGCGTGCGTCTCTGTGTGGTCTGGGCTGAACCCATCCCCGTCAGTTCACGTTACACAGACTGGAACCCCCTCGCGCTGACACCAGTCTGCACTGGGAGCTCGCACCAGCTTGAGGAGTTGTTAAGATTTAAACCTCTCAAAGGCAGTGGGACTCTCACCTCTGGATGAGGCGTTTTCCCTGTTTGTTCCCAGCACTGCAAGCACCCACAAGTACGGCAGGTGCCCAGAGGGTCATGGCCATGCTGTGGCAGTCACTGTGACCAGGGACTGGGCTCTGCTTTGTGCTGTTCTGCCACAGAATGTGTCTTCCAGTGCCCTCTCCATCAACTGCTGTGCCGCGGATACCCCCAGATCTAGGACAACTCTTCTCCCGCTGGCATGAGCTGAGGGGAGTGCTGGGGGGTCCCCCAGAAATGGGATTGATCTTCTCCCAGCTGGCAGTAGCCTGGAGAGAAGTGCCTGTGGTGCCGTGCATCACCAGCGGGCTCAGTGCTCCTCAGGGCTCCCGGTATGGGGGGCTGTGAGTACCCCCCTTGCAGTGCCGCACACAGCACACTTGCTCCTCTGCTCTGCCCCAGCCCCAAGTGCCTGCTCAGGAATCAGGAAATGGGAGTGAGGGTTTGAGGCTTCTCATCCCTTGCTGGGGTACAGGTTGTCCAGAGTGTGGTATTAGAGCGGCCGTGCAGATGGATTCCCCAGCTGCATTAATCAGTTTGGAGACAGCAAAGGCAGCTGAGCTCTGTGCATCACCTTGAAGCTCTTTTTTTTTGTCTTTAGAAAACTTTGGGTGGATGTTATTGCTCATGAAAGCGAGGGGCTGATCATGCTGGGAAGGAGCAGGCGTAGTGTGGGCTGGCACTATTATGCAAGCTTCCCACATGCCGCTCTGCCAGTGCACTCCGTTCCAGAACAACAGCACGCGTCCGCGTGCCAGCCCCGAGCCCACCCCCGGGTCTGCCAGAGCACCATGGTCCCACTCTGCCCACGGTGCCCCCGCCACGGGCCCTGCCTGCGCTGTGCTCCTGCCTCCTGCCAGCTTCTCCGCCCAGTGCCACCAGCCCCACAGATGGGCAGTTTTGGGGTGAAGGGGTGCCTGGTCCTACCCAGCCCCACAGCATTGTGTGGCCAGCTATCGTGAGTATCCTGGCCAAACTGGGAGCACTGGGAATCTCTCCCAGGACTTGCGCTGCACTGCAGCACATCTGGCTCCCGGGGCTGGGTCTGAGCTGCTTTTTGGGGGGCAGCAGACAGGTTGTCACCCCAGCCATGATGCGCATCGTGCATCAGGAGGGCTGTGCCCATCCCGGGGGATGCACCTTCTCTGCAGAACTGGTGCAGCCATTGCTGCCAGCACCTGCTCTGGGCACCAGGGCAGAGGTGGGCTCACTTGAGCTCAGGCCACCAAGCTTCTTCCCCCTCCAGGTTTTCTCCTGCTCCTTTCCCCCTCCTCCCCTGGGGCCTGGCTGGGCTCTGTGTGAGGCTCCAGGCTGCTGGCCATGGTGCCGAGCTTGGGGCGCGCTGGGCTGGTGGGGAGCAGCCTGGAGCAGGGAGGAGCGTGCCAATGCAGAGCCTCTGTGGCGACTCTCTCCATCATCCCCAAGCCTGCCAGAGCCCCCCCTGGGAGGAGAGTTCTCCTTCAAGAAAGACTTGGAGATGAGCAATGGAAAACATCTGACAGGGGAGCCCTTGAGGCGCTTTTGTTCCAGCGAGTGGGAGTGTGAGATCCGCTCAGACATGAAAGGCTGCGCAGCTCCGTCCCCAAAGTCATGGCGAAGAGGAGGATGGGGGGTGTGTGGCTGCACCGGGAGGTCATCCCAGGAACGACTGGCACTGGGATCCCCACTCCCTCCCTCCCCTTCCAGCAACTAAATTAGGTCACACTTGAAAGTCAGTTTCTTGGCTGTGGATTTAATTTAGCTTTTCCAGGCTAGTTATCATATAATAAATTCCAGGAGATTTATAGAAAACATGCCCAGGGAGGCTTAGCCAGTGTGTAACAAGATTTGTGCCTCTTTCCCGCTGTTGAGCGGCTCTGGCGAGTGCGGTGCTGCCGGCAGATGTGCAGGCAGGGCTGGCAACCCCATGGGAGCTCTCAGGGAGACCGGGCAGCCCCAGAAGTGAGGGGGCCATCATCCCACAGCTCTCTGGGGCATGTGAGGGTCCCAAATGCAGCTGTCCTCTGCCCCAGCTCCTCAACAGCCATAAATCACCCGGAGCAGGTGCATTCCCGCAGCCGTTCATCGCTTGTCTTCTTGCCTCGGCTCAGCATGGGCAATGCCAAGCACGAGCCCATCCCAGTGGTGCCAGTACATGCCCAGAGGCAATGTGGTGATGAGCAGTCAGAGGGGAATAATTGGGGTCAGCTGGTGCCTTTCTGCTCGAGGGTTGACGGTGTGCAGGACGTCCCTGCTGGGGCGTACCTTGTGCCCCCCTACCTGGCTCCTGGGGCACAGGGACCATTAGACAGAGCAAAAATCATCTCTTGGCTCTCCCCACTGCTGGGGCAGGTTTCCCACCATGCTGGGAAAAGCTGAGCAGGGAAAGGCGCTGGAGTTCGGGGGGATTTATGGCAATGGCAGCACACAGCAGCGCAGTGCTGGGAGCCGGCGGCTCGGCACGGAGGGCACTGCCAGCGCTCCTGCTCTGCTCGCTGCTAAAGCCGCCCAATTAGTGTCTTATTAGTCACTCCGCGTGTTAAGGCATTAGGAACAATTAAGGGTGAGAAGAGTTTCCAGATGTAGCTGCAAGCGCTGGAGCTGGGAGCTGGCAGCTCCGCTGGCTGCTCCCATATGGAAGGGATCTTGTGCACAGTGGGACTCACTGCGTGGCCGCAGGGCCAGTGTGGCACAAGGTCCTGGGGCCATTGGGATGCAAGGGACCCCTGCAAGGCAGCCCTGGGGCCAATACCCACCTTTGCTATCAGCAGCACAGCTGGGGACCACGCAAAGGTGGGATGGAACCATGGGGTATATGGGAGGTAGCTGCTGGGATGCTCGTGGATGGGGCACAGCCGGGCTTGCTCACTGTGATTGGGTTTGCAAAGGAGCTCAAATCAAATATTTATTTACTGTTGGGGCTGGGTGTGAGTCAGTCCCTCGGTGCACCCAGCCGGTGCTGGCAGCCCTACGCTGTCCTGGCGAGAAACCAGGGCTGGGGAAGCGCCTGGCTGTGAGCAGCAACACAGGAGCATCTGGGACATGGCATGTAGGGGACAACTGCCTCAACAGAGATAGCGCCGTGTTGTGACACTTTGAGGTGAGGGAGAAGTAGCACAAGCAGAGACGAATGTGACTTCAGAGTCTGAATGCAAGTGACTTCAGCTCCCCAGAAATAGTCCCTGGGCGGTACAGGGGGAGGGGACCTGGAGCTGCCGTTCCTGGGGGTGTCGGGGTGCTACTGTGACTTGTTCCCCACATGCAAGGTAGGCTACACTCCCACCATTGCCCCCCACCCCATGGTGCTTGAGAGGCCACCAGCCAGGGGTCACAGAGGTGATGGTGGCTCTGGCCAGCACAGGCAGTCTCTTGCCAGCACCAAACATCTCACCCTCTGATGAGCAGGGAGGGTTCCCTGCTGACTTTTGGAGCCCCTGGGTGCCCTCATGGCGTGGGGAGTGTGGTCCCCCCTCGCTGAGCCGAGGCTGAGTAAGCACCATGAGATGCTGGTGTGCAGCGGTGTGGTGGAGAGGGGCACGGTGGCCTTCAGTGCATTGAAATAATTTCTCTGCTGCTCTCCCCAGGGCGAGGAGCAGTGCATGGGCAGATGGTGTTTTTGAGTGACCTTGTAGCTCTAAGTGATTCCCTTGGCTGCTGAGTAACGGTGGGAGCTGCGGGAAGCGGCAGCGGTGCCACAACCTGCTCATGCCGGCAGGAGCCTGTCAAGGAGCCAGGGCTGGGAGGGATGTGGGGTGAACCAGGGGATGGAGCCAGAGCCCAACAGCCCTAACGTGATGGCTAAAGGGAAATTCAATATGTACTGCTATCCCCAGTTCCCCTTGGCTGTGGGAAGAGTGTGGTGTGCCCAGTGAGGCTTTTCTGAGGCTCCCAGCAGCTCCTCCAGACTGTGTGCCTGACTCTTAATTTCGGCAAAGGAATCATTCCTCCTTGTTCCTTGTGCTCTTCTTTGGGAAGAGCCCAAGTTTCCTCCAGGAGCTGAGGCAGCAGTGCCTGCAGCTGGCATGGTGGGGCCACTGCTGTGGTGTGCGGGGACACACCAGCAGGTCCAGGTGGTGCCCTGAAGAGCTGCAGGTAGAAAGGCTTTTGCTATGTGAAGTTTCTTTCAGAGCTGCAATCCAGGACTGTGGTCCTGAGGGTGCAGATCCAAGGGAGGGGAAAACCGCACTGCAAGGTGCAGCTTTGCTGTCAAAGAGTCACCCTGGGCAGGCTCAGCTCCTCTGGCACCCTTGCAGCCTCCTACGAACTCCATGAGGGCTGCAGCACCGAGAGGTGTCCTAAATTGGGGAAGGAACAAGGAGCTCTTGGCACCCGCCTGGAGCATCATTTGCATTCCGGCGCAGCTCCCCGCTGCGAGGGAGGCGGGGGCCCGGCAGCCGCGGGGTGAGGAGCGCGGCCGCTCGCCAGCTCCGGCTGTCGGAGCATCCCGTGGGACCGCTGTGGAGGGGGCTGTGGCTTGGGGATCACCGTGCTCCAGGTTCCTTGTTTTCGTTCTTTGAAGAGCCTTTCGTTTGTCTCGAAGAAGCTTTCATTCTTCTCAGCTTTGTGCCCAAGTTCTCTGTCCAAGATTTGTGCCTTCGCTTCTTCCAAGTGGGAATTGCCATCTCGCTTTGGGGCCAGTGCCCTGTGATATCTGATGAACCACGGTGGAGTTGGTTGTGTTCCCATCTGTTTTGTGCTCTCTGGGGATGGAGAAGGTGCATGGACTACGAGGAGCAGACAGGGCCAGGCAGTGCCCAGATGGATTCATGCAGCCTGTGGCAGTGTCCCGTGGGGTAGGATGCTGGCCCCTGCCCTGGGGCTGTTGGGAACAGCTCCGGCTGGGATCCTCTCCAAGCCAGTTTGTGGCGAGGGGAGCAGTGGAGAGTGTGGGGGTCTCATGGGCCCCCAAGCACAGCAGGCCAGGATGCAGAACCCCAAACTGTTCTGAAGTCGCTGGAGGGAGTGAGTTGGGGGCGAAGGGCTCCTGCTGTGTCTGGCGTGTCCGGGTGAGGCGGAGCATTGTGCAGAAGAGCTGTGGGTACCCTGCAGTGGCTGGGGGGGACAGGGGACTGCCCTCCCGGGGTGTCCCACGCCAGTGGCAGCACTCTCCAGCAGGAGGTGTGGGCGGCTGTGACCGGGGAGCTCTGCGCCGGGGATGGAGCAGGGTGGGATGAGCCCCAGGGGTTCTGCCCCTTGTGCCGCGGGTTCTCCCGGGGGGCCGGGCACTGCCGGCGCTCAGCTGTGGCGCATCACCCACCGCGCCGGTGCCAGGCTGCCGCGCAGCATCTGAGCAGCTCTGGTTACTTAACATGCAGCAAGTGTTGTACTCAGAGAAATTTAGACGTAATTTTTTTGTGCTTGCATGTAAATGTGGGTAGGTGCTGTCCTGATTGATGGCAATTAGCATTTTCTAACGGTAACAGATGTTCGGATTGCCAGGAGGCTGGTACCTAACGCCCACGCTGCCATCTGTTCTGCTGGGCACTGCCTGGGGAAGCGGCACCAGCGCTGCGGACCTGCGGGGCCGTGCTGGGGTGTGTTTAACAGCAGTGTGCAGGGGGGGTTTATTATGGTTTTTTTTCTGGGGGAAAATAATAATAATAAAGACGTTTTCAGGTTTATAAATAGTACACTCTGTTTATTATGGGATGGAGACTTTCCATCTGATCAGCAGCCTGGATTGCTGCACAGTTAGGGAAACAGTCTGGACAGCACAGGGAGCAAGTTTCCAGGGGATGCAGTGGGAAGGGGCTCTAGTGGAGTGGCCAGTGGGTGTTCATGGGCAAACTTCCCATGCTCTGCCTGCTCTTCATGGCGGGTGGTCTCTCCTTGTGGGGACAAGGGCTGCTCTGCTGTGGGCATCACTTGTCAGCTCTGGGATGAAAGTGATGAAACATCTGTGTGGTGTTTAAAGGTGTTTAAAAGTGTGTTTTAGGAAGAGACCCAGAGCCCTGAGCCTGGTCCCACTGTCTGGGTCATCCCACCACAGCCTCTTTCCTTATCCAGTCCCACGGCCTGTCCCTCCTCGTTTCCTCCTGCCTCCCTTTATCTGCAGCCTTTTACGCCCATTTCACTTGTGCCAACCTTGTCCTTTAGCGTGACCAGCTCCTCCCAATGCCCATTCCCTGCGTATTTGTCAAGAAGCCTTGATTGGGCTCAGACCAGCTCCTCTGTCTTGTTCCTTCAATGTGCTCCTGGAGCAGCTCTCCATCCCCTGGCAGCCCTCCCTGCTCCCCCAGCCTGACCCTCCCAGACAGGGTCATCCCATGGCACGGATCCAGTGCCAGCCGAGCCGGCACAGCTGTCCTCCCCCAGAGCTTCCTGCACCAGCAGCCCAGGAGCACACTCGCACTCACACACTCACACTCACACGCTCACACTCACTCTCCTCCCAGATGCTGGAGCTGGTGACTCAGAGTCAGGCTGTGGCTGAGTAATGCACCGAGATGTGTCTCCATGTGGTTCCCAGGCTGGAGCAGATGCTCCCGTGTGGTCCTGATATTCAGTGTTTTGGACTTTGTGCTGCTCAGTCTTGGGGTCTGCCAGCCCCCTCCGGGCTGACCCCCTCCTCTTGCCCTTCCCATCCCGCTGGGTTGCTGCTGCTGGCCCAACCACTCACATTCCCAACTTACTGTGGTGTGAGCTGCATTAAGTACAGGCAGATCTTACCTATTTGTCATGTATTTTCACTGAGTTCCTGTTCTGCATGATGGGGGCTCTGGGGGATCTTTCCCTGCCCTGACTCCTATTGTCTCCATGCTGGGTTTACCAGTGCTGTGGCCCAGCGCTGCTCAACATAATGTGTTGGGGCAGTTCGGGGAGGTTTCTGGGATGGAGGTTTCCTTGTTCCTCTGGTTTGAACCTATGGCATGTTTTAAGTTTTGCTCCTGCAGTGGAGCCTGTAGCTTAAATTCCTGTTCCTCTGCTCTGTCCCACAGCCCGCACTCCAGTGAGTTATCCCTCATCCCTCCTGCCAAAACAAATTTCTCCATCAGTTTTCAGGCAACACCCAGGTTGGTTTTATCTCCACTTATCCATGCTGTGGAGCACCCTTGGGAGTGCTTGGTGGTGTTGCTGGCCATGGTAGCAGACGATTCTCCCCTGGAACTTGCTGCATGAGGCCAACTGGTGGTGAATGATGCTCTCACCAGGGTTTGATGGGGCCAGAGGCATCAGCTGCTGGTACCAGGAGCAGTCCCTGGGATCTGCATGTGCCAAACCAGCATGGGGCCGTTGCTGGATGCTGGCAGCAGAGCCCTGGTCTTGCCCTCACTGTGGTTTCCGTGTCCCCTGACCGTACAGACCGTGGCCAGCACAAAGCTGTTTCTATGATAGGGGATCAGCTCTTCCTGGTTATCACTAACATCGCTCTGGAAGGACCCTGGCATTCTGCCAGCTGCTCCATGCACTGTTGTGAAGGGAACCAGCTCCTTGTGGGTGGGAGTTTTCTGATGCAGCTCAGCCCTCAGGACAGGGCCCGGCTCACGGTGGGAACGAGTGTCTCCTGGTTCCACTGTGGATTTCTCAGCACTCAGCCATTGCCCAGCTCCATCAGCAGGAGGGGTGATTGAATGACAAAAGGTGATCTAGATGGAAAGTGCTCCCAGGAGAGCTCCAACTAGTTTGCTGAGGTTTAGTTTGGAGGCATTTTTGTATTTTCTCTTTGCCTGTTCCCGATTTTCCTTTTACAAACATGAGTCAGTTGTGGCACGCACAAAGGGAATACTGGGAGCCTGAGCTGGCTACTGCACTGCTGAGCACTGTGGGGACAAATCCTGTTCTTGGTAGCTCCAGCGTGGGGAGGCTGAGCTGGGTTTGAGCTGAACTGTGCTGAGCCCCAGGCCCCCCATCCTGGGCAGCCTTGGTGAGATGGTGAGGCTTGGCCACAGCTCTGCTGCAGCTCCAGGAGACCTGAGGCACTTCCCTCTGCCCTTTACAGGACGTGCTGGCCCTGGTACATGACCAGGTAGGACCATGGCAGTCACCACACTGGGCAGAGGAGCTGTCAGGCAGATTTGGGATAAGCCAAAGTTTCACGTTGGTGTGAGAGGTTCACCCCTGCTGGAACCAGGGCACCTGGTGATGCCTGGGAGGTGTGTGTGAGCTGTGGATGGGCAATGTGGGCTGGGGACAGGGATTTGGGCTGGGGACAGGGTGAGGGGCTTGCGTGCAGACAGGCTTCTCCCCCACACTTTTTTTTTTGTTGGAAAACAAGCCTGCTTCGTCTTTGTTTCTTCCCCTCGCTTTTCAAATTCATCTGGGAAAACTTCCCTGGGTGCTCGCAGAGGTGTCACCAGCCTGACAGCTTGTGCTGCTCTAATAAAATGGCTCCGTAGCAGAGGGTTTGATCTATTTTTAAAGCGAGCTCCGCGCTGTCTCCTCCCGCCCTCCCACTGGCAGCGAAACAGAGCCCGAAGGCTCCTGGGAGCGCGGCAGCGGCGCAGGGTGGCCGGAGCTCGGAGCCTGTGCCACAGCTGTGCCAACAGCAGTGGCCATGCCCGGGGTGCCTGTCCCTATTCCTGCTCTCCGTGGCTGGGAAATGCTCCTGGGAGCAGGACAGGGCTCTCTCCGCTGCTGTGTCAGGGAGAGGAGCTCTCTGCGTGGTTTTTATTCCTCCAAGCGGTGATTGTGCTGTATAAATTAACATATGGAAACTTCACTCCACTTGGAAGTTTGGTATTTTCTGCTTGTTTGATGCCCTGTTATTAAAACTCAATTTCTACGAATAACATCCTTTAAATAGAATTCGTCTTCCAGCGATGACTCATCTCAGAGCAGCAGCTCCTCGCAGGAGAAGGCAGCACGAGGGCAGGTCTGGCACTCGCAGCCTTGGGAATCCCCAGATCAGTGCCCGAGGCTTTGCTGCGTGCAGGGGAAGCCACCCCGGTTGCTCTGCTGCCCATCCTGCTGCCTCCACCTGCTCCAGCTGCCACCAGTGCCCTTGGGCTCGGCATGGGGATCGGATCCCCAGCGTTCTGGGGTGTCACTGGAGCCTGCAGACGTGGATTGGCAGGAGGGACCGTGCTGTCCTGGCTGCCCACCCGCCTGTGTCGTGGTGCAGCCCGTGGTGGCACCGTGATGGTGTCACTGTGCCGCTGCCTCCTGCCCGTGCTGTCCCCTGGCACTGGCAGTGACAGGCTGGGGATGAGGTGAGCTCCTAGAGCAGGAGGCTGCAGGGACCGAGGATATGATGGATCACTGCACAGGCTGCCTTGTGTCCAGCCTTGCCGGGCAGAGTCCTGCAGCAGGATGTGGGGCATGGTAAGATCTGCCCACACGTGTGTCCATTCTGCTGGCACTGCCTCTGATCCTTTGATGAAGCTTCTTAGAGAGGTCAGGGACAGGAATAGGTGTGGGAATTGCGGTGGGGAGAGGAGGTGGATTTTAGGTGCTTGCTAGGTGGGGCTTCGGATGAAGTCTGGATGGTGTCTGGATGGAGGCTGGGGCTGAGGGTCTCCTCTCCAGCACTATTTCACCGGCACAACAGCACATCTGCACAGGGCAGGTTTCCCCAGGGAGGAAGAGGAGGGCACAAGCCAATCTCCCAGCACTGGCAGTGTCAGGCTGGGGCAGCTCCAAGTGGCCCTGAGCTCCTGCAAAAATGAGTTTTCTCCGTGCTCTTGCCTCCTCCCTGGGACGCTGCTCGCTCCGGTTCAAGGGTTCCTGCCAGGATTATTATTCTTTCAGGTCTGACATCTGTTAAGGTGACAGCAGCCGGGGAGAGGGAAGGGATTGGAACAAATTTCTCATAAAAAGTAGCTAAGTTGATGAAACCATTACGGTGCCTGCATCCGGCTCTCCATCATTGTGACACATGGGGACAGGGACAGGTACTGCCGTAGGCTGAGCTTTCCCCCAGGAGGGCAGGGCCAGCCCTCTATCCCACGGATCCCTGTCCCTGGGTGGGCACACGCTCAGGTCTGTCTCCCGTCCCACATCTGCCTGTGTCTCAATGCTGGTGCTGCTGATCCGTGCAAGGGTTCTGGAGCAGCGCTGGGATCCCCAGCCCTGTAGCAGAGCCAATGAGGGGAGGGAGCTGGGGCAGATGGGGCAACCAGTGGAGAGAAAATGGGGCTGAGTGCTGGATTCCCAGAGCATTACCTGCTGTGGAGCATCCAGGAGTTGCAGGCAGGGCTGGGATTTGCCCAGCGAGGCCCAGGGGGCTGTTTGCCACCAAGGTGATGGATGTTGGTGGCCAGGATGGATCACCTGTGGTTCTTGGACACAGCATCTGCCAGGCTAACCATGGTGAGACGCTGTTTGCTGGCCTGGCCTGTGTCCAGCCAGGCTCCCTGGGCTTTGAATCCTGCCACTGCCTTTTCCTGCAGAGGTGCTGCTCCAGGGACCATGAAAAGCCAAGAGAACTCTAGAAAAGGCAGCTTATCTCCAGACCATGTCTCAGAAAAGGTTTTAATCCCTTTTCCACCCCCACAGCCTCCTTCGTTCTCAGCTAGAAGTGGTCACCCCTGTTAAGTGCTCGCTCCTGGGCTGAGTACTGAGCTGGTGGAGGAGGCGCTGGGATGTGGAAGGAAAACCCTTTTTCCTGGAGGCGTTGAGCTATTCCTTACCGTGACCTAGATGTCAGTTTAATGCTCCGACAAGTCCCAAGACTCGCATATGAAGTTGCCCAGGGGAAGAGGATATTTCAGGAACACAGAAGCTGCTCAGCAGTGGTAAAGTGCACGAGCTTTCCCTGGCAGGAGCCATGCTGAGCCTCCGTCTGCTCGTGCCCGCCATGCCAGCCATGGAGCGGTGCCCCCTCTCCTCAGGGTGCGAGCACAGTGCCCGGGAAGTGGGAGGGTTGTGGTGCTCTTGGCACACGATGGCAGTGCTGTGCAGAGCCTGTGGTGCTCCGGGCTGGGGCTGGACTGTGACCGGGAGCTGCTGGTGCTGCCTGCCTGGTGTGCGGCCATTGTGCCCAGAGCAGGAGCAGTCCCAGCTCCATCCCGTGGCTCCGGAGCAGAGGCTGGGCATGGGCTGCCAGAAGGAACACCATGCAGGTGGAGGATGTCCAGTGCCATGCTGGATAAATCTAGGTTTGCACACTCGCCCATCACTATCTCCCTGTCCATACCCAGGTGGTTGTGTCCCCCCTTTCTCCCTCGCTCCCCGTGCTCCTCTGTACCTGCTGGATTTAGGTGCATTCCTGGGGCTCTGCCAAGGCAGGTCCTGCTGGGTCCCCCCGCTCCATCCTGGTGCCACCACAGCCTTTGTGGTTGCACAAAGCACAGTCACAAAGTTAATGCTTCCATCTTGTGTTCCCCCGCACCTGTGAGTTCCCCTGTGGATGATTTAGAGCTGAAAGCCTGGTCTCTGGCACTGGGAGAGGGTTCCCGAGATAAAATAATCTCTGCCAGCAGCTGAAGTGACAGAAGCCCCATTAACAGCAGCATATGCCTGGGAACACCCGTGCTGCGCGGGAGGACGATGCGGAGTGGGGGGAGCGCGGGAGCAGCAGCCCACAGGAAGGGGAGATGTGGGAGCTGGTAATTACTCCGCTGCCATTGGGATGCTCCTTGCTAATTTACAGCGTTAGTGGAATCAGGATGTGATTCTTCCTCCTGAGCCTGGGCAGGGCTGTCCCCTGGTGCAGGCAGCCGTAATTATCCACATTAACTGAGGGCTTCTAAAATGTATTTGTCTTGGATCATGTGAGTGTAATTGCTGTGAATTAAATACGGATGCAGTTGTGGCTGGAGCAGGACCTCCTCTGACAGGGAGCACACGGAGTTGGGGCTCCCTGGGCTGCTCCTTGGTGCTCTGTGCTGGCAGGGAGGGACGCTGCTGCCAGTTGGAGCTGGGGAGGATTTCGGGCGTTTCTGGGCATCACCATAGCCCTGGCGCAGACCTTCCCTCGCTTGCTCTCCTGGCTGGTCTGACTGGAAGTTTATGCTGACTGGATGGATGTGCTGACAGCAGGAGCCAGGCAGCCTGTGAGTATTCCTGGGGATCTGCTGGTTTATCCCTTCTCCCAGCTCTGGGGCTGGGGAGCTGCCTGGGTTTGTTTGACTTGACGTGTGTGTTTGTGGACACCAGTGCCACATGGTCAGTGCCGGGCCATTGCTGGGGTGCAGGGCTCTGTGCTGAGGGGTCTGCCCTGCTATCCTGCTGCCCTGGGCTCCAGCCCTCCCTGCAGCCCCAGCCCCAGGTCGCCTCCGTGCCAGCAGCCCCATGGCTGGGGGACTCAGACACTGTGGGGCTCCTGGGCAGGGTGGGGAGCAGAGCCTGGCCACTGTTTGGTGACCTTTTGGGGCCACCAGGTGCCTCTGGGTTTGGGGTGCTCTATGGGACACCTGCTCTGGGGCTCACCAGTTCTGGTTGCTGCCCCATCTCCTGAAGGCAAGCTCCCACGTGAGTTTTAAGGCACTTGATCTTTGCTCTCTGAGGGGCCATTTCCGTGCCTGGAGTGGTGGTGACAAACATGTGACTTGGACCTGCTGAGCCTGGAGGAAGCAGCACTGGGGTGACAATGGTGTCAGCTGTCCCCTTGGCCCAGGCACAGCTTTCTGGTTGTCACAGGGGTTTGGGGATCATCCTGTTCAGAGGGGAGCTGGCAGGAGGGGAGTGGGGACAGTTGGACACTCTCCGTGGCTGTCACCCCCCAGTACCAGGGCAGGATGCTGAATGTCCCCCTTCTCCGTTAGGCTGACTGTGGCTGTACCCCTGTAATGGTTGGGGTGAAAGGCTGCCCATGGGCAATGAAGGGCAGATGTGTGCTGGGACCACACTTGGGGGCTGTGCTGGAAAAACACTGGTGGCATGGGAAATGTGCAGGAAAGAGCTACAGAAATGGTTCATGGGCTGGAAAAGCTGCTCTGCTGTCGGAGACAGAGCCTAAGTAGGTTGAACTTTTCATCCAAGAGAAGTTTAAGAGGTGGCTTCGCGATGTGGGTTGTTTTAACTTGTGATCAAGAGATGTCTGTGGGTACAGAGCGCTCTAATTTAGCAAGGAAAAGACATAAGATCCAGGCTCTGAGAGCTCCAGTAAGACAAATTCTGACTGTAAACGAAGTGCGTATTTTTATCGGGGAAGGTAATTAACCACTGGAATGGCTTAAGCCTGTGGGGGTTTCTCTGTTGCTTGCTATCTGTGGATCAAACATGGATATCTGTCTGGAAGGAAGGCAGTGAATGGGATGAACACAGGATTGGAGCCTTTGGCCCATGTTCCAGGGATGCACTTGCCAGGTCTAAGACCCCTTCTGGCCCTGGGCTGTATCATTTGGTGTTGATACTTGAGGGTACTTTAATATCTGCATTGTACAGGAGAGATAAGCACTAAAGCACTTGAAATGGGAATTGTGAGAGCCTGTCTCTGTGGAGGAGGTGTCTTGTTTTCTCTGGGGATTTTTAGAAGGAGGTGGCTAAACTTGCCCTCAAGTCAGGCACCTGCCCTCTACCCTTAGTTCTGGCCCCATCCCAGTTTGGTATCTGCAGAAAACCAAAGAAAGCTGTGTCTTCTTAATTGTGAAAATCCTACACTCAAAAACCAGGCCTGTTTGGGTTTTTCCAGCCTGTTTTTTGTACCCATGCTGTAATGCCTCTGGCCGGTTGGCACTGCTCAGCGTTATTTACCCACACTCTGTGATAGGGCGGCAGAAACTTTCCCAAAGTCAAAGCAAGTCATGTTCCCCCTGTGTTGGAGACTGGACAGCTTCAGAGGGACTGAAGTGAGATGGGAGTGTCTGCGACACAACAACGTTGGCTTGTGCAGCTCCTAACCCTGAGCTGGGTCACCACGGACAGACGGATGTGTCTGTCCTGCAGCTCTGGGTGCCCTGGGCTCGGCGGCAGCCCCAGGGCTGGCCGGACTCTGGGCTCTGGCCCCGGCCCCAGGCAGCATGGTGTCAGAGCAGGTAGGACATGGGCTCAGCATGCACTGGAGGGTTCCCAGGCCTGTCCATCTGCTCCTCTGCGGCAGTGGGAAGTTTGCTGGCCGGGGTCCGGGGCCAGCCTGCTCGGGAACCTTCCGCCTGGTCCGCGCGTGCTGGGCGGGAGCTGCCGGTGCCACGCGGCTGCCAGGGCTGCAGCTGGCACCCGGCATGGCGCCGGGGCCGACCGCGTGCCCGGGGCAGGAGCATCCTCTCCTGTGGACAAGGGCTGCAAATAGCCACTGAGTCAGACTCTGGAATGGGACCATCTTCCCAGGAACCGTGGTTTTCCAAATAATTCTGAATCTTTTCTCCGCTCAGAGGCCGAATCCCATGTCAGTGCAGTGCCACAGGACAGGGGTGTTGAGTGGGATTTCTGTCACTCCTCAGTGAAATGGGCTCACCGTGCCTTGTCCCATGGGGCAGCGTGTCCCCTCTCGCTGCTCCCAGTGCTCACCCAGCACTTGTGGGCTCTGCACCAGGGCTGAGGCAGCACAAGTTGTGCTCGTCTTGGGGTTTCTGGGCCTGGAGAACTCCTGTGAAGGCAGAGCTGGTTTCTGCCATGGAGCAGCTCTGTCACAGGGTGTCCGAGGACTGTGGGTAGTGTGGCAGGGCTGGCAGAGCAGCACCGTGCCTGGCTTGCTGAGGTGTTACCCCACATATCTGTGCCTCTGCCTGTCTCCTTCATCCTGGATCCAGCTGCTGGTGGGATTGTGGGCATTGGCCTTCCTGACTGGGGGGAAGGGGAGGAAATAGGGGATGTGGCATGGGAAGGGTTAATACAGAAAGATTTTTACCCTGTGGCGTAAACAGCACCGAATGCATGTTTGCCTTCATTTGCATATTGAAACATATCCTAAAGGCCCCTCGTTTGGAAAGTTCTGTTTTTTACTCCATCTTCCTATAGAAGGGAGGAAATTATTCATAATTAAAAAGTAATAATAATGCGGAATGAAGGAACCCAGCTGTATAATACCCAGCACAAAAGGGGGAGCGTGGGGAATCTATTTTTAATGGTTTCCACAGCAACTGCGATTTTGTTTACAGTGATTTTCCTCCTGTGCTGTGAGGCTGTTCCCAATTTACATTTTTAAGGAGCTCTTGCATGGGAGGCCCATCACTGGAGGGTGCTCTGGCGCTCAGGGAGGATGCTGAGAAGAAGATGCGGCTGTAGAGAGGCTGCTCACGGGATGGGTGTGATGAGCAGGATGCCCGGAGCCAGCACCTGCCCAGGCATCGTGCCCTGGCCGCTGATGTCCCACTGTGCGCAGGGGCTGTGGGACACAAAGGGCTGGTAAAGCCCAGCTGGAGACACTCAGACCTACAGCTGCGTCTGGGAGTGGATGGTGACCCCGGCAGCTGGTCATGGACACCCGCCGGCCTCTGGGCATGACCAGCGCGTGGTTCCCTTGGGAAGGCTGTGGCTGTGGTGGTGCTGGAGGGGACACCCAGGCTGTGCCACCCAGCTGTGCCAGGCGAGGGGGTCCCTTGTGTCTGCTGAGCCAATCTGTTCACTGGGAACAACCGGCTGGGGTGGGTTTTCCTGCTGCACAGGGATGTGGGTGCTGGGGCGAGGAGGACAGTGCTCCCTGCTCCACGTGCTGCTTCCACCTGCCTGGCCAGGCCATGGAAGAGCTGAGAGTGCAGCTGGGGCTTTCTTAGGGCTGTGGGCTCTGGAGCGAGCCCAGGCATCACTGATGTGAGTGATGGAGCAGAGGCGAGGCTGATACTGGAGAGCTTTCTGGCAGGCACTGGCACAAGATCCAGGAGCTGGAAATTGAGCTTCGCCCGAGAGGTGCTGGTTTTTAATGAGGGCTAATGGAGCAATGGAGCAATTTGCTAGGAGCTCCTTGCATTCCCTGGCCTGCTCTGGGGCTCCCAAAAGCAGACACAGAGTTCACTGTAAGTGTTCAGATTGCTGCAGGAGTAGCCCAGCGTTCCCGGGATGGAGAGTGAAAGGGGTTTATCCATGACTCTTCCTGGAGTCTGAAGGATGATCTTCCCCTGGGAGAACGAGGAGCCTCTCCTGATAAAGGCACTCCTGATTTTTTTTTTCCCCCCTAGCTTCCCTCCTCTTTTTCCTTCAGGAGAGGATGTGAACGTTCTCCCTCTTGTGCCCATTTCTGGGTGTGTTTCCCTAGGGACTGTGGCCCAGCACTGCTTCAGGACAGTGACGGCACACCAGCCCTGACGATTCTGGGCCAGGACTGGCTTTGGCTCGGCTCTCACCCTGTGCGGGAGGGTGTCCTGGTGTCCCCTGGAATCACAGCTCTGCCCTCTGCCCCGGCTCATCACCCCCACCCCCAGCAGCCAGGTAGAGTTTGCTTTAATTACAGACTTGTTCTCAGCGGTAGAACAGGATTGGCTCTTAGTACCAGGGTTTGAGGTGTCGAGTCTGTGCTTGGGCACCCAAAGGAAAGTGAACCTGGAGTTGATGGTGTTTTGGGGCTCACCGGGAGGTGGGGTGATCCCAGCCAGGCTGCTTTGGGGGGTACTGGCCCCTTCCAGCAGCACAATGTGAAGCTGCTGCCTGGAGATCAGCTCCTTTCATGAACCAATAAAAGAAGGTTTTTATCACCTGTTCCAGCTAATTTTCTGTGGTTTGTAATGGCTTTGGGAAGCAGGTAATTGCAGCGATTGCATTCCATGTGTAGCATTAAAGGGAATTGAGGGGACTGTTTGTTAATTAGCTGTACTTGTGTGGAACCTGAAACATATTAACCTTCATAGAATCCCAAACTATTAGGGATGAAGAAGGGATTTAATGATGGGAGAAGCAGAAAAACAAAAAGCAATTAGGGCTCTTTTTCCCAGCATCGCGGGTGTGTTGGAGGGGGGTGACTGGCAGAGAAGCCCAGTGGGCTCCGTCAGAGCGAGGTGGGAGGGACCTCAGGTGCTGAGATGGGATGAGTGGGGCCAAGAGCTGTGTGCAGGAGCAGCCTCCTCAGGCAGCAAGAGGTTGAGCAGGGAGAGCAGGACACCCATTTAACCTCCTGATGCTGCTGTCTTCCCCATTTTCATGTTTGCATCATCTGAGTTAGGACTCAAATGCTCCTTTCTCTAAAATCCCTGGAGGTGCTCTGGGATGTAGCTGGGGAGCAGCGCTGTGGTGCTGCTGCTGGCTCAGCACCCTTGGGCCACTGTGGAGGGGCTCAAGCCTCCAGAGGCTGAATTTGGAGGGAGGGGGTGATGCTGACCCCGGCCTGGGCAGCGGGACTGAGTGACCGAGTGGAGGCCAGACTGGGAGAACTGGATCTGGAGCTGCAGGAAAGTATAAATAGTGTTTCCATGGCAACTGTTCAACATAAACTCTTTCTTCCCCGATTGTGGAGCTGAGGAAGTTGGGATCAGATCAGCCCTGGCTGCTCCCCCCCGTGGCAAAACCCTTCAGGTGTTGGTTAAGTTTCACACCTCGGTGCAGGAGCTGGCGGTGGTGACACCGTGTGCCGGGGCCAGAGCAGGGCTGGAAGGGCCGTGTTGGCTCCTCTCGTGCCTGGGAGCCTGGCCTGGAGATCTGGAGGCTGGGCACTGGCTGCTCCAAGGACATTTAACCTGCTCCTGCTCTGGCTGCACAGAAGTGGCACAGGCTTCTTGCCCTCTCCCACTGCCCAGTGGGTGCTGAGGCTCAGGACCTGGGTGTCCTCTGGCCCTTGAGGGATGCGAAGCCTGGAGGAGCTTGGGGAGCCCCAGTGTTACACATCTGGCTGGTAGTCTCTAATGCCACCTCCTGTGCTCAGCCCCTGCAGATCCCTCTCCCTGAGGATAGCCCTGGTTCTCCCTGTCCATTGATGCTCTCCCTGGGGACTGTCCTGGTTTTCCTGGTCCATAGATTCCTCTCCCTGGGGACAGCCCTGTTTTTTCCCATTCATCAGTGCCTCTCCCTGGGGACAGCCCTGGTTTTCCCTATCTATGTGCAGCAGTAGCACGTGCTGTGACCACCATGGCACCTCCTGCCCAAAACTGTCAAAGCCTGTCTGGGCACATGGAGCCCTGGAGACAGCCCCAGTTTCCTGCTGGGAGCCCTGGTGCCTTTCCCAGTGATCGTTAATACCCATCAGCACCGTGCAAACAAACTCCCTGCTCCATTTATTCTACCCAGCTCCCGATTTAATTAGGTTTTCCAGTTTTCTGCTTGTCCTGGGCCGATCACTCCTTAAAACAGTGGAGAATTAATTTGCACCTGCTGTCAGAAAACGTCTCTCCCCAGTTAGAAAAATAATTAAGCCATCATCACACATCGGGGGTAATGAATCACTTCGCTCAGTTCCCTTCACAGGTCGTTTGTTTCCTTCCACACTGGCAAAGAAGGTGCAAACTAAATGTGAGCAGCTGCCAAGTTATCCCCTTCCCTTGCTGTCCAGTTTCATTTGAACTTCATGGATTTTCTAGCTAAGCTGGGGCATGGCCTTTGTGAAAGGTCCCGAGCAGGCAGGTGAATGGTTTCCCAGTAGCCCCAGAGATGAGGGAAGCTGGGTTTGCACCTTCACACTGTCCGGGGGGCCCGTGTCACCTGGTGTGGCCATGGAAGGTGGTGGAGGGGAAAGGGATGATGTGGCAGGGCCAGAGTCACTCCCAGCCCACGGGTCCTTGTGGTGGCTGTGTGGGGTCAGCACTGGGGAGCTCAGGTTTGATCAATATGTTTTAGTGGTTGAGTCTGGGCACGCTGTAACACTACGGAGGAAGTGATCTGATGTGGAACTGCCTTGTGTTTGCACGATGTGACAGAATTGATGGTTTGGGTGTAAATGTACCTCCACATTTGGCCTCAGGAAGAACTTGTGTCTCGATCAGTTTGGCCAAGGGCTGCTGGAGGCTTTGTCATTTCATCCAGTGCATGTGGGTTCTGCTCATGGTGATCAAATGGGGACTTCAGTGACTTATTTCAGGGACCTCTGGCCCTGTCTCCCTTCCTGGGCCATGTTGCATTTGAGCCATTTCCCCCTAAGTCCCTGGCAGGGGCTCATGTGCCAGTTGTGGGGGGCTGCTGTGCTCGGATGCTTCTGTACATCCTCTACAGCTTGTGAGAGGCAACGAGGAGACACCACATGCTTGGAGAGACCCCAGATCTCTGCAGATGTCTAGAGCAGTGGCTGGGCTGCATTTGCCTCCTCTCTTTGACCGACGTGGGTTTATTTCTCCTTGGGGGTTCCCGTGGGCACCGGGAATGCCAGTGCCAGGAGCTGCTGAGCATGGGAGGCTGCCTTGCCTTGGGGTAAGGCAGAGATTTCAGAGGATGCAGCACAGACGGCACCTTTCCTCCTGTCCCCTTTTCCCAGAGCCAGGCTGGCGCTTCCCCCTCTTTGCAGTGAATTGATCTGTCACTTCGCATATGGGAAGCATTTGGGGGAGCGAGGGTGGGACGATGTGGTCCAGGTGGGAAGGGGCGGGGTGAGCTCCACGCAGCCGTTCTGGATGACGCTGCCGCATTCCTGGGGATGGCTCCTCCTGCCCTTTCCCTCCTGACAGCCCGGCTGTGGGGCAGCAGCGCTCCAGGTCCCTAGGGACACAGTGGGGATGAACATGCCTGCAAGCAGGGCCAGCAGATTCCTCACTGGGAACCGATGGCCCATCTGCTCTGCCATGAATCTGCTTCCACACTGTGGTTCCAGAATGCTGGGGCTACTCGAGGAGCTTTCCCAAGGGGAGACATCCTCAGTCGGTCAAGGCTAGTGCACACTGTGCCTTTGTGCTGGCGCCAAGTGCCACTGGCCACAAAGCACTGGGAGCTCCTGTTCTTGGTGTGGTGAGCAGGGCTGAAGCTCTCACCTCTGCCTCCGCCGGTCCGGGCTCACACCTGCTCCCGTGATCGCCCGGTGCCCACTTCAGTGCCAGCTGATTAAATTAAAGTCCTAGTGAGTTTGAATAATTTTTCCTGTGAAATGTGGCAGATGGCCTCCATTAGGCGTCTGCTCCCAGCATCTGCCAGGATGTGATCAACCCCTCTTTGGAAAATGCACAAAAGGGATTGGAAGTGGAGAGACCTGGGAATGGGAGCCCATCCCTTCATCCATGGAGAATCAAATACTCCTGTGGAAGCAGTCCGTGTTCTGGAGGAGCATCCACATGTTCCTCCAGCCTCTCTGCCTACCCCCCTACCCGGTGGGGGAAGGAGGGAGTGGGCTGCTGCTCCTGTCCCACCAGCCCAGCCCACCCTTGGGGCAAAACTGGGTTATGTTGGCCTGGCTGGGGCTGCGCTGTGTCCCTGTGCTGCAGAGCAGGATGGGCTCACAGGGTGCTGCTTCTCCTCAGCTGGGCAGTCAGAGCAGCTCTCGGGGAGCATTCCAAGCCTTGGGGATCCCGGGGGGATTGCGCTATTCCAGGCCAGGCTCTGAAACTCGTGCTCAGCCTTCCTGTGCGTCCTGAGATCTGTCCTGGGTGTGCATATCCAGCGTGTGGCTGGGACCCTGTTACGGGGTACGGGCAGGGATGTTGGGCCGGGGGTCGCAGCTTCGGGGGCTGCGGGGAGCGGCGGGGCCGGCAGCCAGTAGGGGGCGGTGTCTGCCTGTGCCGGGGGCTGCGGGGGACCCTGAGTGTGACCCCCGTGTGTGGCACTGGGGTGTGACCCTGTGTGTCACCCTGGTGTGTGATGCCGGGGTGTGACCCTTATGTGTGACCCCCGTGTGTCACCCTGGTGTGTGACCATGGGGTGTGACCCTCGTGTGTGACCCTCGTGTGTGGCACCGGGGTGTGACCCTGTGTGTCACCCTGGTGTGTGACCCCTGTGTGTGGAACTGGGGTGTGACCCTGTGTGTCACTCTGGTGTGTGATCCCGGGGTGTGACCTTCGTGTGTGACCCCCGTGTGTGGCACTGGGGTGTGACCCTGGTGTGTGACCCCGGGCTGTGAGCCCCGTGTGTTACCCTGGTGTGTGATCCTGGGATGTGACCTTCATGTGTGACCCCTGTGTGGGGCACTGGGGTGTGACCCCGGGGTGTAACCCTCATGTGTGGCACCAGGGTGTGACCCTGTGTGTCACCCTGGTGTGTGATCCCGGGGTGTGTCCCTCGTGTGTGGCAGCAGGGTGTGACCCCATGTGTCACCCTGGTGTGTGACCCTGGGGTGTGACTCTCATGTGTGACCCCCGTGTGTGACTCCCGCGTGCTGGGGCACAGTGGAGACACTGCAGGGACCCCTGGCAGGAGGGAGGGGGAGGCTGCGCTGGGTGTTTGCCAGCTCCAGGCAGGCAGGGGCGATCTCCATCTGAGATCGATATGGATGAAGAAGGTTTCCCTCCAAAACAGCTTAATAAAGCAGAAAAGGTGCCAGAGCTGCACTGGAGCTGCTGTAGGACAGCTCTGGGATGCAGCCAGGGATGTGCTGTGGAGGGGATCCCACTGTCCCCCTGCCCACAGGTTGGGTGAGCTCCCCGGCTCCATGGGGGAAGGCCAAGCCCAGTTCGAATGCAGCAGAAGGTACCAGTAAGGCTCAATTCACTGCCCCAGAGACTGCACTGGGATGTAGACTGTGTTTGGGAACAGGAACCGCGGTGAGGAGGAGGATGAAGAGGAGGTGCTGTTGGCTGTGAGTTGGCAGATAATCCAGGGGAGAGTGGTGGGTGGGTGTGCTGAGTACCCACAGTGGGATGAGGAGGTGAGAGGATCCCTGGAGCCCTGTCCTGGTGCAGGAGGGAGCTCAGAGCTCGCTCCGTGCTTCTGCTGTGTGGTACCACTGCATCCCCCCACGCTGCCGTGTGTGCCCTGGTTACAGAGGTGTTCTCCTTCTTGCTCATTTAGCCATTGTTGTGTTCTTTTAATTAAATTAGCATCTTCTAATACATTTTGTCCCGCCATCACAACTTAATGTCTCTCCAACCGCAGGGAGCTCAGAGCAGCTCCAGGGCCCTGGTGGGGGGCACAGCCTGCCTGGGGGGTGCTGGGATGAGCTGGCACCACTGAGAGATGACCTTTCTGGGATTCCTGGGTCCTATCTGTCATCTCCTGCAGTTTCCTGGGACCTGTCAGGAGTGGGAGTACAGGGAGATCCATCCTCACCAGGTACCTGGTATCCCTGGAAGCAGGGGGAGCGGATGGAGGTGTCCCTGGAGGGGGTAGGCAGCTCAGGGCAGCCTCAGTGCTGGTCAGCTGCCTGCAGACTGTCAGGACCTGCCTGTCTTCTGCCAGCCGTGCTGCCCATCACAGTGGTCAGGCAGACTCATGCATTTCCTGTCCTTCCTCATCCTCCAGAGGCAATGTCCTGGTGCTCAGCACCAGTGATCTGCAATGCTGCCTCCCCTGCCAGCGCCCTGTGCCCTGTGATGGACACACCAGCCTCTCTGATGTTTTCACACAAGTCAGTTCTCTTCCTTAAGTGACCTTTGAGTGTGACAGCTGAGTGACAGTTGGCCAGCAGGAAATGGAGGGCCCTGGCAGGGCCCTGGCAGGAGAGGGCTCCATCCTGTTGGTCTCCCCTTGGTGAGCTCCAGCCATGCCTCGAGGACTGGCACACTCTGGAGAGCTGAGGAGCACATGGGCACTGCGGGTCCAGGCACCCCTGGGGGAATTGGGCAGTGATGGGTCAGCTGGAGAGGCAATGGGTGCTTTTGTGTGGAGTTTCCTCCTGAGGAAGGTGCTGGGTGGGCTCCCCGGGGTCCCCTCTCCCTGTTGCTGCTGTCAGGGCATGGTGGGGTGGGACTGGCCTCGCTGCTGGCTGTCCCCATGTCTCTGGGTTCCTGCTTTGGGGTGGTGGGAGGTGTTGCAGCAGTGCTTTTGTGGGTGCTGTGGGTGGGATAGTCCCAGCAGCATCCCAGCAAGGAGAGGAGCTGGCCCGTCCCCAGCCGTGCCGCAGTGAGGGGCTGCCGTTGCCACTTTGTCCTGCATGTTTGCTGCAGTTGTCTCCTGGCTCGGCTCGGGGGGGCCTGTGAGAGGCCCCCGCGGTCACCCTGCCTTGCTGAAGTGCGGCAAAACACCTCAATTGTTAGTCGGGGCTTGTCAGCTGCATCGCAGGAGCAGCGGATAAAGTGTTCCAGCGCAGAAGATAATTGAAAATCAAAAAAGACTTTGTTAATTTGATTAGGCAGAGCCATAGTTGAATTGTTCTTCATCAAAAGAGATTTAATTTTGACATGCAATTAAATCCTTCTGCTGTGCTGGTGCCCTGCGTGTTCCCAGCAATGGAGTGGCCGGGCGGGGGGTCTGCAGGACAATGTGGGGCTGAGCTGGGGGCAACGGGGCAGGACATTAAGGGAGTGTGGGTGTCTGACAGGTGTGACGGGAGCGCCAGAATGACAAGGGTCTGGCATGGCCAATGCTGCTCATTTAGAGCTGACTTGGAGTTGTCACTGAACTGCTTTAACTAATTGCATCAGTGCAGAGACAGCTCTGTGCCCACTCCCTCTCTGGGGCTGTCCCATTGCCCTGCCAGTGCTCATCTCCCACTGCTAAAGTCCCGACATGCAGGGCTCCGTTGGTGGGAAAAGGGTCTTTGCTGGCCACTGGGTTTGGTGCGGCAGAAGAGGAGCTCTGCCGCAGGATCGGCACCTCCGGCCAGGCAGGAGCTCCCTCCCACACAGGCAGCACTGGCGCCGGGGTCCCTGTGAGCTCCAGCATCCTTCTCACCAGCTGCCTCCCATGCCGATAAGGCAGAGGATTATCGGTGTTGCCAGGCTGAGGTGCTGTAATCCATCCCCACTGTGCTGGCAGGGGTGGTGGCTGGCTGGAAATCCCACAGTCAGGGTTGTGGATTTAGATCTCTGGTAGCAAGAGCTGGAGCTCAGCGGGATGTGACAGAGCTTTAAAACCTGTGAAAAAATGTCTGTGTGGCTCCTTGGGCAGGAGCAGAGAGAGGCCTTGCTGTGAGGAAGAGCTTTCAGAGGAGTCGCAGGGGGTCTGTGTGCTGCAGCCATGGCATCGCGGCCGCTCTGCCCCGGCAGCAGGAGCCCGTCGGAGGTGGCAGCGTGGGCGAGGAGTCCAGGACTCATCAATGCTGCAGCTCACCGGGGCTGGGCTCTCTCTGAGGCTCTTCTGCCTTTGTAGTGCTGCCGGCAGGGCTGGTCCTGTCTCTGCACAGAGCTGTGGGCCGGTTTGACTCGGGGCACCTGGAAAGCTGAGCCTTGTCCTTCCCCTCCCTGGCTTCCCATCAGCTTCGCAGTATGACACCAAGCTCAGCGCTGCCCTTGGCAGGAAAGGTCTCTGAAGTCTTGGTGTTGGCAAATCCTGCAGTGCCATGAGCTTCCCCTACACCCTGCCTGCGCTTCTCCTCGGCTCAGCACCGTCAGCGATGCCAGGAGCTCTTGGCACCGGGAGATTTAGGCTGCACTGATCTAATGCTGCTTAGACTGGATGGAGCCACATGGAGATTTTCTATTACAGCCTCGCTCTTCCACTTGCCAGGCCAGGGAGCCCAGCTCAGAGGCATCAGACTTGGTGATGCAGGAGGGTTTTTAATCCCTGTGCTAATGGGCTGTTGGAGGCGCCTGGCACAAGCTCTGCACTGGTGCCCTGGGCTGGCAGTGGCTCTTTGCTGGTCACTCCTGGGCAGTGAAGGTCTCAGGCCCTGGAGGGCTGTCAGAACCATGCAGCCTTTGCTGTTCCCTCGAGCAGAAGGGCCAGGGATGAGCCATAGGGCCTGTGTAAATCAGGTTCCCTGCTCTGGGGCATGAGGTGGCCAGTCCTGCCCATGGCCTTTCTCCTCTCACTTGTTGCCATCCCTTTTGCCTTGGTCTTGGGTCTCCATCTCAACTTCTGCATTGCCTCCCGCCTGATTCCCGCAGCCTGCCAGAGCTTCTGCTACATGGGGCCATATTTCCTGCTGTTTTCCATGTTGACTGTCCCAGCTCCACGCAATTAACCATGCACCAAGCTCTTCTTCCCATGGTTGTCTGCCTCTTCTGCTCGCACTTCTTGGGAGAGGGAGTTTTCCTTTGGATTCTTCCATCCTGTGCTCCAAAAGGCGGCATGCAGTGCCAGCTCAGATGGCAGCAGGAGAGCAGGGACCCACTGGGGGCTGCTTGGTGTCAGCGGGGGCTGAGCCCTGCTCCAGCAGCTCCAGAGTGCTCAGGGCAGAGTGGGAAGTGGGGAGTCCCTGGGGACTCCTCGGTGCCTTCCTGGCGGGGCTGGGTGTTTGGCCAGAGTGCACTGCTGCAGCCTGGGCATCCTTGGCTGCTGGCGAGACTGCAGGATGTTTCCAGCTGTGGATTGTGTGCCCAGCTTGTCTCCCCAGGGCTGTGCAAGGGAATCAGATATTGATCTGCCTTATCCCTCTCACTTGGCTCCCCAGGGCTCTACCGGACCCCGCACCGAGACGGGTGACTTGGGCAGTGGCAGATGTGACACATGACCCTCCTACGCTGCCTGGCTGCTCCAGGCACAGCTGACAAATCTCAGGCTTCTCTAATTGCCTTTGAAAGTGTGAACCGAGAGCCAGAGGCACCACATGAGGGCCAGAACCCCCCACTGCCTGCAGCAGCCGGGGAGCCTCTGCCTGCTGAAGCTGTCAGGAGGATCAGAGCGATGGGGGGATGCGCTGAGCCTGTGAGCAGGGCAGCCCCGAGGAGAGCCGGGGGCTGGGAACGCCGATGGGCCCCGGCACAGGGGAGTGTAGCACTGTATGTGCCATGCTTAAAACAGCACCAGCAGCTTGTGCACAAACAGGACTTCGGTGTTTCTGGGAGGGACAGCAGCACAACTCTGTGCTGTGTTCGCATGGACTTGCATCCCTGTCCCTGTGGGCAGTGGTCCCCATATCCACATCCTCACGATGTGGATATGGGGTGGTCCCCATTCAGCAAGGGGCAGGTCGTGGGGCAGATGCCACGTCTGGGTGATGTGCTGTGGCTTCACCTTTGCCCTGAGCTGTGGGGTTCCTTGGTGACTGCGGTATCTGCTTAGGTGAATGCTCGTCCCCACAGCATCAGGGCAGGAGGAGGAAGGGGAGTGGGGTGGGCATCCCTCATCCTGGCCCCGGGCAGTGAGCAGGTCTGGGGCAGCCCAGGGCTGCCCACGGAGTGGGTGCAGGAGCCCTGCGTGCTCAGCACAGTGTTTACCGCTTCCATCTTGGCTTGTTGCCTTATTTGTTCTCCTCTAATTGAGCAAATGCGCTGTCGGCAGCGCGGCTCAGCCAGCATCGACTTGATTAGGGGAAGGCATCGATACCGTGCTGCGCGGCAGGAGGCTCAGGCTGACACTGTCAGACTACCCGAGTCTTAAAGTTGCACTTTATTCATGATGTTTTGATTTCTCTTGCTCTGGGGACTCCGACTTTGATAGATTATGATGCGGTACCAGAACAATCTGATCCACCAGAGCAACTTCCTTCCAGAATAGGCATTTGCCACCAGAGCCCAGCGTTTTCTTGATTTTATAGAGTGAAAAATGATGGCATAAAGAAATCTTGAGCTTTGCACAATTCAATCATCCAGAATTAGCAACTAGAAAGTTGGTTTTCATGCTGATGGGGGCTGTTGGAGGCAGTTTATGCCAAGCTGATTCCTGGGTGCGTTTTGCTGCTGCGACAGCGCTGGCAGGAGCTGTTTGCACCCCATAAGTTGGAGTTTCTGCTTGCCAGTTCCCAAATCTTTCTTTTCCAAGTGAGCACCCACTCCGATGCTGTGTTGTGTGTTCCATCCTGTGGTCTCTTCATGCCCCCCTGCTCTCCCAGTCCTCCTCACACTTGGGAATTTAGCCGGTAGAAGTGCAGGTGTAGACCCCTCGCTGATCTCCACTGCCAGGGCACCAGAGGATCTGGTTCCTGAGAATATGTTATCCAACATGCCAGTGATACGCTGGCATATATTTTATCTTACACATTTCTTGCATGTGACTGTGCTGGAGTTGCCAGGTGCTCGTCAGCTCAGCTGAACTCAGAAGGACTGGGGGGCCTGGGCTGTGTTGCACTGCCTTGTCCTGGGACTTTTGTCAGTGCTTTGCAGCTCCAGCCCTTTCTTGACTTTTTCATGAACTCTGTGGCAAGAGGAAGAAGTGAAGGAGAAGTGCTGGACTCTGTGTGTGGCTGCCAGGGTGGGCAGGGGCTCAGTGGGGAGTGGGGACCGGGGACACCCCCAGCCTCCAGCCCTGCTCCAGCTGCTCACTGGCTGCAGGAGCTGTGAAGTCTCCTGAGCATCAGGATTGTAGAACACTTTTTTTTTTTTTTTTCCAATGTGTCAAAACAGCATTTTTCCCCCACCTAGTTCTCGGAAATGTTTGAACTGTTTTTGCTAAAACTTCCCTCAAAATTTCAGCCTGAGGCAGACACTCAGTATGGGAAACATCAGAGCGAAAAGCCTTGCGCTGCAGAAAGACAGAGGCGAGGGATAATGGGGCTGTGGCTGGACCCGCAGCCGGCAGCGCTGGGCAGCCGCGGTGTTTACAGAGAGTTCAGGGAGTCTCTGAGGAGAGCCAGCACCACTCGCATATTAAACCAGGAATTGCAATTACCAACAGAAAAGGGCATTTTTATAACACTTTTATTGGAGTCTTAATGAACAAATAAAGAAGTGGAGAAATCTGCACATGCATTTGTGAGATATAAAACTGACTGAATCGAGATGAAGCAGCGAGAAGTGTTGGCTGCTCTCCTTTCTGCTTGGTGGGGAAAACAAAACTGCAAAGAAGGGAAAGGAGAGGGACAGGAGAGTGGGAAGAATGCTGAAGTATGTGATCTGGGAACAGGGGCACCCCGGTAAGTGGTTGTAAGTGGCTCCTGCGACCCCAGTAAGAGGTAGAAGGTGGCTCAGCAGACTGTCTGTCATCCTCCCCTTGCACTGCGCTGAGGGGATTTGCAGAGATTTCAGAAAGCATATTGGAAACGAAATTGGAAGCTGGAGAGAGATAGAGAAGTGTGGATTTGGCCCCAGAATCAATACAGGCAGGAGGTGCTGCGCTGCTGGCATTTGGGCACCAAGCACTGGCTTTGTGTCATGTCGAGCCCCAGGATCCCCCACGCAGAGCTTGGGGGTACTGAGGGGACAGGTGGAGTCTGGAAAGCCAGCAGGATGTCCCCAAATACTCTGGGCTAAGAAACGCCTGTGTTACGAGCAGCTTATGTGGTGCCGAGGGTGATCAGGTGTGTCAGTCACTGTGGGAGAGGTGCCCTGATGGGGAGGCAGCGCGGGGATGCGCCGGACGCGTGCCAGGTGCCAGTGGTGGAGTGTGGCGGTGCGGGAGAGCCTCTGCTGGGACCAGCCACGAGGGCAGAGCCGCAGCAAGTGCTGTGATGGATGGAGCTGCTGTGCTTGTCCCCCACCCTGCTCCTGCTCTGTCCAGGGAGTGGAGAGTCCCAGAGCTTTGGAAACTGCTCCAGAGCCTTTCCATGTCTCAGGGGTGTCATGTGCCACTGGTCCCCTGTCCTCCACGCTGAGATTCCTGGGACCCTCTCTTCCTTGTTGGCACAACTGGCTCCAGTGGGGCTCCTGCCAAACACTTCCCCAGATGATTTATGATGCTCCTTCAGCTCATTTCGAACTCTGGCTTCTCCTTCTCTTCAGTAGAATTTAACTTGTTTGCCTGGAATATTAATAATTAAACATCAAGGAATTGCATCCCAAGCAGCCTCCTTGGAAGCGTGTTTGTGATTGTTTTCAAGCTCCCGGTGCCGAGTTGGGGCGGCTCTTTGATGGGATTTTGCTGCTTTCAAACCGCTGACACCAGTAACCCCATAAATTAGCAGCTGATGGAGGGAAATCTCCTGGCTGCAGCTGTGGGTTTTTACGGTTTGATTTGTTAATAGGAGTTTTGGGTCACAGCCAGAATTCCTTACCCGGCTCAGGGAAGGGTTTGCCCCATGGTGCAGTGGCGACGCCAGGCTGTGCCGTGTGGAGATGCACTGGCGGGGTTGGCACCTGCCTCTGGGAGCAGCTGCTCGGTGCCAGGAATATGCAGGGCTGCGTGTGTCCACCCCATGTCCGTGGGTCTGTGACCGGGCAGGTGGCAGGGAGCTGTAATGGCAGAGGGGAGCAGATGAGCTGGACAGTGGGACGAGGCTCCACTGGAACGTGAGTGGGACATCCTGTGTGGATGGGGGTGTCTGGTGCTGGTGGGGGCTACAGCCTGTGGGTGGTGGTTGCTGTGATGGTCTCAGCTGGAGAGGGGGATTCTGCCTCCTTTCCCTTTCCTCACATGCTTCTGGTGTGAGAGGGCAGCTTGTCGGGTGTCCTTATCCCTCTCCTTACCCTCACAGTGCAGAGCAGGGTGAAACACTGCTGGCACGGAGCACACAGGGTGGCATTCACTGCCTGCACAGCGAAGGGGCAGGACCCAGCCCTGTCCCTCCTGCCAGGACACACAGCATCATGAGCTTGAGGAGGTCTCGGTGCCCGACACGGAGGGGTTTACCTCCTCCACAGGTGTGTGCCTGTGGTCCCTACCTGCAGCAGAAGCAGCTGCCGTTGAGGGAATCATCTTTTCTAACACCAAACGTGTTTCTGAGAGCATGGCTGAGGCAGGAGCCTTCTCCGTGTGCCCTGGCTGGGCTCCTGCAGTACCAGGGATGTGAAGCTCCTGCCTGGTGGGTGCTGGTGGCTGGAGAGCCCCAGGCTCCCTCCTGGAGGGAGGAAGGCCCAGTGGGATTCCTGCGAGTAGAGGAAACCTGTGCTTCCGAACTCCAGGGCAGAGGTGCCACTGCAGGAAGGAAGCTAACGGCACTAGTGGATGTTCGTGTTGAGCCCAGGCATCACCCAGTGCTGGGGTGCAGTCCCCAGGCAAGGGAGTCCTGTGTGTGAAGGTGCTGTGGGGAGGGGTCTGGGGTCCCCATGGCAGGGGCAGTGCTGAGAGCCAGGCTGGCTGCTTCGGCCCTGCCCAGCCTGTCCTGCTCTCCCACCCATGGGATGGCTGCTGGAGGGGTCCTGGAGAGGCCACGTGCTCTGGGGTCCTGCTCCTGCAGTGTCCCCGGGGCTGAGGGCCTGCACCCGCCCATCGCTCTCCCACCCCTTGCCGAGGAGCTGAAGCCTCATTTATTCTGAAGGGAAAAGAATTCACATCTCACCGACCAACGGGAACCCAAATACAAATAAATTTCTCTCAAAGTGCAGTCGTTGGAGAAAACTAAAGGCCGTTAGTCAGGCTGACATCAGAGGAGCCGCATTCCCTCTGACAACCCGCACAGCCTTATGTTTTATTCACTAGGCCTGAAAAATACCTTCCCGAAGAGGGGGCCCATAAATAAACTAGCGTGATGAATATTACACAGGATAAAAACTGATAAAGCCAGGCCCCAACCAGGAGCTGCACGACGAGGTTAAAAAAGCACAGGGGTTCATTTCATTACATCTGATCCAGCGTGATGGGCTGGGGGTGTGTGTCGGGATGGGAAGGGGAAGCATTCATGGTGATATTTCTGGATCCTGGGAGAGAGCAGAGTTAGAGTGGGCCAAGCCAGCCTGTGGCAGAGGCAGCACAGGCAGGCTGGGAGCATCGCAGGGTTGGGGGTGTCTCAGCAGCACCTGCAGACCTCCTTTGAAAAGTTCCTCTGCTCTTCCTTGGAAACACCAGGCTGGACCCCTGGGGAGCAGAGCAGCCCCCTGCCCTGCTCCTCCCCACCGCGCAGGAGGCAGGAACCTTGAAATATGAGCACTTAGCTTTTTATTACCCCATTTAATTGCTGCCTGACAGCCTAATCCAGCATTAAAAACACCAGAGCTCAGGGGAATTCACCATTGTTATTCAACATGTATCTCTCTCCATGCTCAGAGGTCCCATCTGCTGCCTCCTTCTACCCGCTTGCTCCTGGGACATGCCGGTCAATGTCTGGTCCTGCTGGTGGGGACTTCCTCCTGGTGGAAGTGGTGGGTGCCAGGAAAAGGGGATCAAGAAGGGGGAACAAGGAGGGGGCTGCTGCTGGCAGGACCCCGTGGGCAGCGGGGAGAGAGGGCGGGGGCTGTTGGAGGGAACCTGGGCAGGTGTCAGGGAACCGTGGTGCTCGCAAGCAGTGCAGCTGGTTTGCAAGCACCCATGGCTCTCCCCAGCTCTGCAGATACCAAAGCAGTTTGGGAAATCACTTTTCGTATTGGATACAGGTTTTGCAGGGTATTTTTCTTCTGAGCTGCAGCTCCGTGTGCCAGGTTCATGCCCAGGTGGGCTCAGGGTGTGGAGGGGACATGTGCTGCTGTGCTCAGGTGTTGTGTCTGCCTTCTCCTCACTGGGGCTGGGTCACGAAAAGGCTGTGGGACCTGACTATGTGCTCTGGGTCTCACGGTCACCAGGAGCCAGAGTGGGGCATCTCTCCCTCCATGAGACCCCACTGCCTGCCCAGCTGCACCCAGCCAGGCAGGATCAGTGTGCTCAGGCCCAGGTCCTCAGTGCTGTGCTCTGCTGGCAGAGCCCCTTGCCATGCACTGCCTGGGGGTCCCTGGCTGCCCCCTCCCTGCTGACAGCACTGTATCAAAGAAACATAATTGATTTTCCTTCCTGCCAGTGCTTAACCCAAACTTTGCCACTGCAGCGGTGGAGGGGCCGATCACTGCGGCTTTGGAGAGGCCAGTGAGTTATAGTAATGGACACTCTGCAAACTGTCTGTGCCGCCCATAAATCCATCCCCTCCTGGAAGTGCAGATGGTCCATAATCGTCCATCATCCCAAGCGAGCGCAGCCGTGCCAGGGTGGGTTTCTCCTCAGAGGCCGTTGTTTCTTGCAAGCTCAACGGAACTGCGGTGTGAGCTCTCTCCGTAATGGAGCACGAGCAGCCCCGAGCCACTGTGGTTTAGGGGAGAACAAACAATAGGTATCCTGGAGGCTGGGGCCGGTGCAGGCACAGAGGGGAAGGTGGCAGGGCCAGGGGGTGAGCCCTGCTTGCTCTGGCTCTGGCAGCGTGACCCCGGGTGGGGCAGGGGCTCAGGGGCTGTCCAAAGGCTGTTGCCCCTCTCTGCTCCCTGCACTCGTACTGGGGCAGGAGAATCAGTACAAATTCCAGCTGTGGTGCTTGTGGTGCCTTCTGACTCCACCTGGGAATAACACCAGCCCCGGCTCCTGCCACACCACCCTCAACCCAGTGTCTCAGGCTCCATCCCAAGGCAGCGGTCTTTGCCTGGCAGTACAGGAATTGGCCCCTCCTGAGCAATGGGCTGGCAGAGCTTGGTGGGATTTTGTTGCTGTGGCAGCCTGGCTGGTACCTGCTGTGCCAGCAGGGTCCTCAGCAGCATTTGGGACTAGTGATACCCAGCCCTAGTGCTAAACATCTAGATTGACTCTCCCACTGGAAACTCCTGGCTTGGTTAAGGTGATTTTATTTGGAATTGAACGTCTGAAGCATGCGCGTCTGCCCTGGGGGGTGCTTGCTTGGAGTTCACAGGGGTTCCCTGTGCTGAGGACCTTGCCCCTTGTGTGACAGCTGTCACCAGCCCCTCTCCTGTGGGGTGGTTCAGCTCCACGCCGGCAGTCCTGGAGGTGAGCAGGAGAGGAGGAGGATGCAGAGCTCAGAGCTGCTTTGGTGCTGCTGGGAGCTGAGCACGAGCAGCTGCCCCTGCCTCGCCAAGAGCCTGTACTGACCAGAGCCCCGTGGCACAGCCTTCAAGCGCCTCCATTAACATTTTTGCATCTTGCTTGTGGCACCAAGGCCCTCCGAGGCCAGCACGTGGCAGGCAGCTGGCGGGAGCACTGGGCACGCTGTAATTGGGTTGGAGCTCTTGCTGCCAGTGTGGGGGGGTCTCTTTCCTTGAGTAATGACCTGGAATTCGATCATGCGGCTTTTATTAGATTGTGAGACTGGAAGCGTAGCTGTGCAGGATCAAAGAGAAGCCGGCACTGCCGCGAACCAGGACCTGCAGGGCTGAGGGAGAGGAGCCACCCCAGGAGATGAAAATAACCCCGGCAGGCTGCTAAGGGACTCTAGCTCCTAATGATAGAGCTCCTCTCATGCAGCCCTGATGCCTCAATGGCTGGAGGACAACAGCTCTGCCGAGCTGCCACCAGCCTCTGGGGCTGCCACCAGCCACGACCTCAGTACCAGGACTTGGATTCGCTGAAGCTTAGTCAGCCAAGAGGGAAGGTCCTGGGCACAGCATGTCCAGCATGTCCTGGGGAGTGCAGGGGGTCCCAGCAGGGCTGGCAGCATCACCAGGTGCCACAGCAGCCCCACTCACGCAGGCGCTGGGGCTGCCGAGAGCAGTGCTGGGACTGGGCAGGATGGGCAGGGAGAGCAATTGCGGCAGTGATTAATGACGCACTGGCAGAGCTGACAGCTCGTGGTGCCCGCGGTGGCAGGGAGCAGCTGGATCCTCCGCTCCCAGCAGGCTGCCCTGGGCCCCCTGGCTTCAGGGCTGTGCCTCGCCAAGGGCTCTGGGTGCCAGCCGAGCTGCGGGAGCTGTGCTGACGGCTCGTGCCGTGGTGTTCTCCCCACTCCGGCTGCTCCTGCAGCGGGGAGGGCTTGCAGGCCGTCCGGACATTCAGGCAGCATCGCTGGGTTTATTAAGCTAATAAAGCAATGTTAAGTACCCACACAGTGGAGCCCCCTGAGGTCTCTTTTATGTGCAGAGAGGAGCCAGGGGATCCCGGAGCCTCGGCGCCGATGATTGCTCTGTCACGCTAATAGATGGAGAGGAGCAGGTAGCACTGCGCCAGGCTACTGCGGGGCGGCCGCTGCGGCACGGGGCGCGCCGGGTGTGCGGCTGCCTCTCCTCATGAGCCCTTTCCGCTCTGCTTAGGCATCCTTTGGTGTCCCTCTGCACTCCCTTGGGGGTTTCTGGCCCTCAAGGGGCTTGCTCAGTCAGGGGATACCAGTGGCATCTCCCTCAACCATCCCTGGAGCCTGTGGCTGCCCAGTGCTGGAGTCGAGGTGGGAGAGCATTGTCTCACCCATTGCTGGCCCTGGGGAGCTGCTGTTCTAAAAACCAAGCAGGGTCTTCCTGGCCATAGGTTAGTGGAGAAACACCTGATCCTGAGTACCTCATGCTCCCACAGGTTTTGTGAGGGGCCAGAGCACCCCAGGATCACCCTGGGGTCACGGTGGCATGGCTCGCAGCCCTTCCAGTGCTGCTGTGTGTTCTTGTCGGTGCTGGTGGCAGGCAGTGCTCCGGCAGCATGCAAAGCAGGCCCTGTGTAATAGATAATAATTAATAGACTGCTCTGGTGGCAAGCTAGGTAAGTAGATAAATAATTTTAATTATCCTTGGGGAGGCTGTAAAATTCACACACAGCCCTTTATTAAACTCTCTGTTTACAACAGTCATTTATATTGTGTGTCATTTTGCATAAAACCCCCCTGGGGCCGAAAAACACCGTGTAACACCGTCCCTGTCACCGCTGCTCCTCGGGAGCCACGAGTGGGAGTGCAGTGAGCAGGGGCCAGGGGGACACGGACACCCCAGCCAGAGGGCAGCTCTGTGTCTCCTAGGGACCCTTGATGCACTCACCTGAAGCTGAGGAGCCAGGTGCTGCACCCCAGACCTGCTGAGTTCTGCTCCCCTGGTGATCCCTGGGGGGTCCCCGGGACCCCAGCTCTTTCCCAGCAGAGTTGATGGTTTTGTGCTGATGGCAGGGTATTTTTTCCTTCTTTTTTGCGCATGTCTCTCAAAAGAACCATAAATTCCAAGCTGTGAAATCCCGCTGCGTCAGCAGTCTGCAAAATGAAGTGATATTAAACGTGACAAAAGTCTCTCTAATTCACCCTGGCCAGTTCCTGCTTCCCTCCCTGAAGCTGTAATTGAGAAGTGGAAGAATGAAGATTGCCGTTGTCCCTGCCTGGAATCCACTGAGCCATCCAGGCCTGCAAATCTTATTAATTAAGGATTATTTACAAATAACTCTGCTCTGGCTGTGCCACACACGCTGCCCTGTGCACACGTGTGTGCCCCCTCCTGTCACATGCATGTTCTCATATGCTTCCCGAGCCCCTCAGCTCCAGAGCACCTGCTCCTTGCCCCAGCTCCCACAGGGCTTTGGGGATGGTTTCGCTGGGGCGGGGGGATGCAGGAGTGAGCTGTTACCCTCACTGTGACCCTCGATGTGACCCCCACGTGCCCCTCACTGTGGTGGCAGAGGCACTGCTCGCTCGCCGCAGTGACCTTGGTGGCAGAGCACCGCGCTCCATGCACTAATCCTGTTCCCAGCGGCAGATTCCGGCAGAGTCCCTGCCAGCATCAGGATGAGTCTTTGGGGATTTGAAGTCACTTTTACAGGAACAGTGTGTGTTTCTCTGCTCCCGGATGGGTTCTGTGAGGATATTTTCAGTGCTGGAGGGGCTGGATGATGCTGCTCTGCCACCAGAACTGGCCGGGCTTTGCCCAGTGCCCTTTGCTCACCTGGCCAAGGAAATGTGTGCCTGGGATGCCCCATAGCCTCCACCTGTGCCAGGTGGGCTGCAAGAAGGGGGTTTATGTCTCAGGAGAAGCAACTTCCCTGGTGAGCGCTGGCAGGTGGCTGCATGGCCACTGGTCCCCGGAGCAGCTGCCTGGCACAGCACGTGCAGAGGGCCAGCAGAGCATCCCGGCAGCGAGGAGGGGGGAATGTGCTGGGTGGGCTGTCATCAGCCTCAGGAAGCTGCAGGGAACCTCTCCTGCACTGCAGCAGGTGCTGCCACCACAGTGCTGTCCATGCTTGCCCCGTTCCAGGCATGATGAGGGAGGGAACTCTGCGGAAGGTTGTCAAATAATTGTAGAGTTTAATATCCCCACAATGGGGCTGACATTTGTGTTGTTAATTTTAAAACACTTTATTTCTTCTCTGTTAAGTCTCATTTTCAACAAGCTGAGTAACTCTCTCTCCCAAGCTATGGACTCGTGTTTGATTGTTTCCTTCCCCATCTGGTTTTTGTTCCTGTCCTGGGAAGGTCAGTAAGATTGCAGGACAGCACTGTGCCATGCCAGTGTTACTTGTCCAGATGATCCTGGTGTATCCCCATAGCCAGGCAGCTCGTTCTTTTTCTTCCTTCCTTCCTTCCTTCCTTCCCTCCTTCCTTCCTTCCTTCCTTCCTTCCTTCCTTCCTTCCTTCCTTCCTTCCTTCCTTCCTTCCTTCCTTCCTTCCTTCCTTCCTTCCTTCCTTCCTTCCTTCCTTCCTTCCTTCCTTCCTTCCTCTGGAGTACACAGAGACCTGTGCTGCCCATGGGCAAGGCACAGGGAGTAGTTTGGGGACTCAGTGCTCAGATGGTCTGGGGACCTGGAGCAGGGTGGTTTGGGGACTTGGAGTGGTAAGGAGCATTCCCCCACTGTGCATGGCCAGGGCTATCAGTTTTTTTTAGCAATCGATGGTATTGACGCCTTGCTAGCTGAGGAGGCCACTGGAGGGCTATTCTTCCAAATCATTACATTTAGAGCTGAACTATCCCCTTTTTATATAAATCTTGACAAATAAAGATAAAATAGGCTGTTTTCCATAGAGCTGCAGCCCAGAGTCAGGATTGGCACTGTTTGGGGCAACCATGTCTCAGGATGAGCAGGGCCTGGAGCAGGCATGCCAGAGGTAGGAAAACTGCTCTGGAAGGACTGTCACTTTTGGGTCTCTTCTGCTGTGTCTCTCAGTGGGATGGGAGGCCTCCCAGGGGTCTCTCCATGCTTAACATTCTGAGGGCATGGGACACTCTTCGGGGATAGACCCTAAATGTGACCATCCTGATGGCATCAGTGGTTGCAGGAGCACCCCAAGGCATCTGGGGAGCAGGATGTGCCTGTTTCCCTGGGGCTGGCATCCCCGCTCCTTCTGGGGTGCACAATGTGTCCTTTGGAGCTGGGCACGCAGAGCTGCTCCCACCCGGGCACGGAGCTCAGGGCACCCGCAGATCCAGCATGGTGGCTTAGCAGAGAGGGGGCTCTTTCCATTTACTTTTGTAGTTTTTCATTTCAAGATGAAATTAAGCTACATAAAGAAAACCCAAACCTTTTTTTACAGCGCTGCATAAGTACATCCCTCGAGGGGAAAACACTCACACGGAGGTTTTCCTGCACTTTGCTTGTCCTCGTGTCTCTGCTCGGTGCTTTCAGAACGCTCGCCCCTGGCCAATTCCCCGTGCACTGGGTTTGGTGCTTTGGGGTTTGTTTCCTTTTTTGCTATTGTTTCCAATCAATTTCACAGTCGGTTTGTGGTTGGGATAAAAGCCTTCCCTGCTCTCTGCTCGCCTGGCTGCGTTTTGTGTCTCTTGTGTCCCTGGTGATGTAACCCCAGGGTGAGCAGGGTGGGTGGGTACCCCTCGTCCATGGCTCACCTGCCTCTGCTCCGGGGCTCACCCCATGCCCAGGTGTCCATGATCTTCTCTCACACAGTCTTGTCCTGCTCAGCTTCTCCATATTCCTGCAGGCTCCTCCAGCCACTCTGGTCCCCCTGTCCCCACTGGCTTCATCCCAGGAATTCTCCTAGCTCCACATACATCCCAGTGTCATCCCGGAGTGGATCTATCTCCTTGTGCCGTGTCCCACCAGGTTCTCACGGAGAGGCTGAGCCACAGGTTAATTTACGGCGTGTGGGGAGCACAGAGGGGAAGAGCGTCTGCCCGCTAAATAAGTCATGAAGCCGGATCCCAACAGCACAATTAGAATCCTCCGTTAATGATTATTTATGGGGCTGGGAATGCTTATTTAACCTGACTGTATTAAATATTAAACCAAATTATAATATTTATACGGGTATTTACAACAAAAGGGGGCGGCGGGTGGCTGGGACAGCAGCAGGTGTGTGAGTGAGGTGAGGGGTGCCCAGTGCCAGAGAGGATGTGGGCAGCACTCAGGGGTTGTGGGGACCAAAGGAGCAGTCACGGCTCTGTCCCTTACCCCAGCCCAGCCATAGCCTTTAATGTAAATGGCAGGAACACTGCCGGAGGAAGGGGAAGGACTTTTGGGTGGGAGATGGTGTCTTCTAAGAAAGAGAAATATCAGTTGTCAGCTGGGACAGTAGAAGCCAAAGGAACCCCCGAGCTGGTTTGGGGTCAGAGGGATGTGCTGTACCCAGGACAATGCTTTGCTGCTTTTGTCCCCCTTGGAGCTGGAGGTGACAGATGGGTCTCGGGTTCTCTGCCTGGGGCTCTCACTGTCCCCACTCCTAGCTGCCTGTGCCTGGTGGCTGCTGCATGCTGGAATGCAGCTTCTTATGGCAGACCCATAAGTGGCTCCGGTGCCACTGGCCCTCGCAGCTGCAGGAGTTCAGTGCAGATCCCTCTGTGCTCCCGAGTCACTGTGATTGCTGGTTCCGCAGCCCGTTGCAGATAAAATGATGATTAAGGGGTCCCACCCTATAAGCAGACAACCATGTTGACCTTATTTAGGCTCCTAATCAATTTGCCCCTGGTGTGATTAATTGAGATGCTTGCCATTGATTTTCTGTGAGGCAGGAGAGGCTGAGGTGGGATTCAGTGGGATGCCTGCAGGGAGATCTCTGCAGTGGCTGTTCAAGGCTGAGCCATGGAGTCCTCGGCCAGGTAGGATTATTCCAGCTCTCCTCGTGCGTGGCTCCCAGGGCAGCCTCCTTGCTGCTGCCAATGGGAGGTGCAAGGGCTGGTCCTGGAGCTCTAGGTGGGATTTATGCTCCCTGGGAGCCCTCCTGCATCCCGCAAATGGTGCCACGGATATGGGACATGGGAAAGATGATGTGTTCTTCTGAGTGAGCCAACAGCTTGGAAAAGAGTCCCCACAGCCGGTGCCACTGCCAAACCCTCTGCAAGGGGTGGTGTGACTCCTCCCCAAGGTGTGACCTCTCCCCAAATGTCCCTGGCAGAGGTGCTGTGAAATCACCAAGCACCACGACCCCCACGTGAGCTGCCAGAGTGGGAAAGGCCCTGACCGGAGCCATCGGCTGGGGATAAAGGACCTACAGCATGGATGATTGGAAAGGATTTTCTAGCTAAATTGCTGAGCAGATGGATTTACCCTGGACTGGTCCTTGTGGACTCTGGAACATTTTCTCTCCTGTCACGGTTCCTTTTTATGACCTGCCATTTGCTCCAGCAAGCGAGAAGTGAGCCCTTGGCACCCAGCTCCTGGTCCGGCTGCGGTTCAGGAACGCGGCAGCATTGCTGCCGGGAGCCACAGCTCCTTTTCAGGAAACTGCCAGGGCCTGGCAGGATGCCCCTGCCCGCTCTGGCTCCCCAGGCACGTGGGGGCTGACAGGGGCTGGAGGGGTGGGAAGGGGCAACGCTGGCTGAGGCAGAAGAGGTGACAGCTGCCGGCGCTGGGGGATGCTGTGCCAGAGATAGACCGTGGGTTTGTAACGAACAGCGAGACGACATTCCAGTGACCACCTGCAGTGGGTGCACAGCCAGCAGGGCTCCAGTGGGGGTCTGTGGCCCGGGGGAAGAGTGAAGCCCCATCCCAGCTTGGCAGACCCCTCTGTGGTGGCAGAGGGACAGTAGTGACTCCAGGGAGGGCTTTGTGTGTTCCCCTTGCTCTGCCGTCCGTGCTTCTGCAGTGATTCTGCAATCAGCACTTCCACATGGTGATTCCACTGGTTCCTTTGGCTTCTACTATCCCAGTTGATGACTGATATTTCTCTTTTTTAGAAGAAGGGGAAGGATGACACCATCTTCCACCCAAAGCCCTTCCCCTTCCTCCAGCACCATTCCTGCCATTTACATTAAAGGCTATAACGGGTTGGAGTAAATGGAGCAGGTTTGCAATTAGTTTTCCAAGTACTTATCTCATTAAAGTAAATGAATTATTGATTTAGTGACACTCATGCTTTTAGTGAGCGGCACAGTGCCATCCCTGCTCCGCTGCCGGCTCCCCGCGGCCGGCCCTCGCACGCCTGCTCCCGTGAGCACACGTGTGTGGGCGTGTGGGCAACGAGTGACCGCTCTGCCTCCTCCTTGGCTTTGGAGCCGACACAGCCAATGGTGGGCACAAGAGACGTGTCCGTGGGAGCAGGAACATGGCTTTGTGAGGGGCCACAAAGCTGTTTTGGTGTGGGTGGGAGCAGAGCCTGTGAGGAGGGATGGGCTGGGGAGCTGCTGGCTGAGAGCTGTGCCCTGGAATGCTGCTGTGGACATGGCAGCTGCACTGGGACACCTGCTGCCAACCCGTCCGTGCTGTGCAGAGGATGACAAGGGAGGGAGGAAGGCAGCTCGATGGCAATGCCACCAGCACTTGGCCACCTATGCACGGGGCTGGCATAGGGCTGCCACGCAGTGTGAGGGGACTGGGGCTGCCTGTGGCTCTTCCAGCCATCGCGGCACTCGCCAGGGCAGGGAGCAGGGTGTGTGGAGTGTGCTCAGGACTGGCAGTGTCTGGCAGAGTGTGGATGCAGGAGGATGAAGTGCTGACGGTCTGTGCTGGAACCAAATGCTCATGGCTGAACCTGCCGCCCCCAGCTAGCTGCTGATTCAGCACTTTTGCGCTTCTCTGTACAGAGATTTAATCTCTCCTGTAAGATAAAATACTCCATTAATGGAAACCTGCCTGCTCAGAGCCACCCCTCATCGCTGTCCAGGCAGGAAGGGCTGCACTGTCCTGCTGAGGCTGTCACTGCTGGCAGCACAGCCAGGCACACTCCCCTGTAGCTCCTGTGCCCTGTGTCTGAGGGGGGTGGGATGAGGGGCTGTGGGAGGGATGCCAGTGGGATGAGCCAGGAGCATCAGGCTCCTCCGGCAGTGCCTGCTGTGCCAGCGGGTGCCACGTGGCACTGCCGCCGGGTTCCATGAACGACTCAGGCGTTGGCAGCACTTTGATCTCCTCACCGGCAGGAAGGAGGTGGCGATGCCACAGGAGCCGCAGTCAGCGGCTGGGAGGAGGTGCCAGTGACCAGCAGAAGTTGCAGGAAGGGTTTTGGTTGGGAGGTTCACGGATGTTACTCAGGGGGCGTTTGGAGACCTGCGATGCTGGCATGGGCCCTGCCGAGTGTCACGGTGCCACGCTCACCGGGGGACCTGCACAGGGGACCTGCACAGGAGCTGGTGGCAGCCCTGTGCTGGGACCCTGCCAAGCCCCAGTGCCATATCAGGGAGGAGGTTCCCAAAGTGGGGAGCAGCACCATGTGTTGTCCCTGTCCCCAGGATGGAACTGCTCATTCCCAACCTGAGCTGCTGGTTGGAGGGCTCTCCTGAGCAGTCCTAGAGCTGTCCTGCTGCTGATCCCTCACCCACCCCACCAGGGCTCCTCTGGGCGCTGCCTGAGCATCTCATGTCTCAGCTCTTGGCCGGCAGCATGGAACGGCCCTGGCTTGGCCATGGGCAGAGCAGGACAGTGGGGAAACATGTCCTGAGAGCTGCTGCACAGGAGCCAGCCTCTGCCCCAGCCCGTCTCCAACGCTGCTGGGAACGGGATGTTTTATATTCCTTAGCTAAAAAAAATTCTAAAAAAAAAAAAACCTTCTCATTTAATTAAAAATGTTGACATTGTGCCTGGCCATCCCGCCCGCCAGAGAAGGTGGTTATAAATTAAACATTAAACCTTTAATGGCCCATAAAGAAATATTCACTGCTGTTCTGTATATGGGGATATAAATAGAGAGGGCTGTGGGGGGAGGGGTGGGACATTATTGTTCCTCAGCCAGATAATCTTTGCTAATGAATTTAATTAAAAGCAAAATTAATTTAGGATTTTTGGTGGAGGGAACGGGGGTTAAAATGTACTTTGAGAAACTACCAAGAACTTTCCCTGCAGATCAGAGCCAGGCCTGCCTGTGGTTGCAGCACGGTGATGAGGGGATGTGGAGGTGCAGCTTTCATGTGATCTGTGCAGCTGCGTGAAACGGGTTCCATTTCTTGTGCAGACCCCCTGATTCACATCCGGGTGGTTTTAGCTGGGTTGGGGTCCCTGTTCAGGCAGTGGGTCCCTTTGAGGCTTTTCGAGGCTCCAGCTAGAGTCCGTCAGCCCAGAACTCTGCCAGAAAAACAGGGACTGGAACAAGATCCCCCCAGTAACGCCCAGAGCTACTCCTGCCTGCCTGCCATCAACACTCTGCCAGGGTTTCTCTCTCCCACTTTGGCGCATGCGGACAGGGAGGCTCTGGCTGAGCATCCCACTCCTGATGGTGCCTGGACCACCGGAGATTTCTGCCTGGGCTGGAGCTGGGCTTGGCGATTCCCCGTCTGTGCCAGCAAGCGTGGCACATCCCCACTGCAGCACATCCCGGCTGCCGGGCCCCACGTTGCTGTGGGGAGCTTCTCAGAAGGCGCCTTCCTTGGGAAATGTGTTTGGGAAATGCGGCGTTACCCATCGCTGAGTCTCCCCCAGGAGCGTGCGGCGTCAATTATTCATTATGGAACAGGCAGGCTGGGCTCCCAGCCCTGCTGCTGGAGCGCTCTGGGCCTGCTGTGCCGGCTCCTGGTCCCAGCCGGGATCCTGGTGGGCGCTTCCTTGGCGAAGCTATGGAAGAGCTCAAGAGTGGTGGCTGGGGGACCGGCAGCTCTGCTGGGCCCGCGGGTGCAGGGGTGTCCCCATGCTGCTGGGAGCCAGGGAGTTCCCAACCAGCTTTTTTAGGGCACCCACATCCCACACCTGGGTCGGCCCTGGGGGGAGGGGAGACCCCCAGCCTGGCGAGAGCGTTTGGAGGGTTTTTATCGTAAGAGTGCTAATGGAAGTCAGCACCAGCCTAATGAGCTGTGCTCCTCCATGAATCTGATTCATTGAGGCAGGAATTACCATAATTGATTATCCTGCTGCGCGGCTGAGAACCATGTTTGCTAACACAAGTGCCTGGGAACAGTCTCTGTGCTTCCTGAACCGCTACTGGAGGGACCTCGGGACCCTCCATGGGCCATGTGCTCACTGGGATTGGCCATGAGCTTGGAGCAGCATCCACGCTCGAGGTCCCTGCACCCACCCTCATTTTTGGGTTGCTGCTCCTGCAGTGGGGGGCTGAGCATCGCAGCTCCAGTGGTTGGGCAGGTGGGATTCAGCACTTCCAGGCCTCCAAAGCAGCGGATACAGACACACACAGCCCCCCCTCACTCTTTAACCACTCCTGGGATGCATCAGCCGTTCTCATTATTTCTGAGGGTCTAACATGATTGATGAACGTTTGCGTTGGCTACACTGAGAAAGCCAATTAGTTGAAGTGCAGCTTTCAGGAAGTTTTCTTTGAAATTTGGCTTAATTTCCAAGAAGTGCCCAGAGCCAGGACAGCAGTGGAGCCATGTGCCGCAGGGATCACTCCTCACAGGAGCATGTCACCGTGCTGGGGTGGGCAGAAGATTTGGGACACACTGACCCAGCTGTGCAGCCAGCGCTTTGATGACAGCTGTGCCCTGTCCCACCCCGTGGGTGTGTGTGGGGCTGCACTTCCAGGGTTCTGGGGGAGCTGAGGAAGGGGTCCGTGGTCTGTGGGACTTGGGTTGGGTTCAAGGTGCGCTGGTGGAGCTGAAGAGGGGGGTGTCCTGTGCCATCACCCTGGGCACTGATGCTGCTTGGCCACCCTGTGCTGAGCCCCTGGGACCAGCACAGGCTTCCCAGTACCTGGGGAATAATGCTCACGTCTGTGCTCATATCCCAACAGAGTGCAGTCGATGAGCAGACAGCATTGACTGTAACAGGTTAGTGAATATGATCATTGATTTTAATTCTTACTCCTCTTTCCTGTCTTTTCTAGAGAGCCCAGCGCGAGCACTGCGGGAGGAGCTGGGCTGAATAAAAGGTACGGAGGGTTCAGATCCCAAGGGCTGCATTTGGCTCTGCCTTGGCTGTTCCCGGGGTCCCTCCTGCACGCTAAACCTGCATGTGTGGGGCTGGCCATGGGTGCTTGGTGCGGGGCCGGCTGGGGCAGGGCAGCACCCCCAGCCCATGGTGCGGGTATCAGGCAGGGGCTGGTGGGCACAGAGCCATGCACAGGGAGGGATGGGAGGATGGCTGCCTGCTCCCCTCTGCCAGCGGCCCCCGGGTATTGAGCCCCTACGCAGGTGTGACGTGAAGGCGTGAATCCTGCGTGAGGAGAGCTGAGACTGATGTGCCTGTGAGTGTCCGTGTGTGCTGACTTGTTGTCTGTCTGTCCGTGCTCTGTGCGGCTCCCAGGAGCCATGCCTGGGGAAGACTCTTGAGGGGAATCTGCCCTTACTGGGGGGGCAGCAGCCCACAGAGCCATCCTGGCCCTGACCTGGCAGTTGCCCACTGCCGGAGATGTTTGCCCCAGGGTTCTGGGAGGTGTCAGAACAGCTCAGTGTCCCTGGGCTGAGGCAGGTGATGGCTGATGTGTGTGAAAGGTGGGCCAGACCAGATGCCCTCTGCCAGCGAGGTGTCTGCTGGTCAGGTGTGAATGGCTCCTTCCTGTCCTACCCTCACTGGACTTCACAGCAGCAGGAACATCCCATCACGGAGGGAACACCACATCCCCCCAAGGTCCATCCCACTGAGTACAGCACAACCTGTGTTCCCCCATAAAAGCCAGTGAAGCAGAGGAGAAAAGAAAGCTGAGGGGTTGGAGAGGATGAATCTGGTGCATCCATTGCTCTGGGCCCTGGCACGGGCTGGGGGTGCCAGTGGGACCAGGGGGTGATGGGGGACAAGGCAGTGGCATTGTGCTCCCGGAGCTGCCAACACGCAAAACAGTGAAGAGGTGTCTGGCAGGGGAATACTCCCATCCTTGGTACCTACAGGACAAGGATGGAGGTGACCTGCTGGGAGGGCACTGTGGTCTGGAAGGGTCCTGAGATGCCATGGGAAATGTGGGAGAAGAGCTAGTAGAAGGAGTAGAAATGTTGGGGTGGGAGCAGGGCTCGCAGGCAGCACAAGCCAGGATGAATAGGACAAAGGCTGGGCTGTGGCTGTGAGCCTGGGGGGTACGTGCTGGTCAGCAGCAATGGTGGGGGCTGTGGGGCCGGGGCTGCCCCCACCTCTGGCACTCGTCTCTTTACTGATGTCTTCGTGGTTCAGTTCCTGTACTGAGGCAAGGGCTTTGCTCCCTCCCAGTGCCTGGCTGTGTGTGGGGTTGGAGGTCAGGGATCAGTCCTGGGGCTGTGGGGGCTGTGGGTGCTGCAACGCGCTGGGCTGCGGCCACTGGTTGTGTCTGGGGAGATGTGTCCACGGCAGAGGGGAGGGCAGCAGGGTGGGTGTCCTGCGCCTCAGCTGCCCTGTGCCTGGTCTGAGTGGCAGGTTTGGGATGTGGCACAGTGGTTCTGGGATCTGTTTGTGCAGGTATGGGGGGGCTGCAGTGGGAGAGGGTGGAATTGTGCTGGGAAGAGAACTGGGGAGGTGCTCCTGCTGCTGCCCCTGCCCTGGCTCCAGGACGGTTCTGCACCCTGCTTGGTGACCCCTGACGTTTTGTCTGCTGGTGATGGAGGGGTTTCATTCTGCTGCACTGGGCCCCTCTGTCCCACACAGCCGGGGTGGGGTCTGGCAGGCTGGGGAGCACTCCAGGTTGCAGCTGGGGCTGCATTTGCAGGGCACAGAGAGGAAAGGGTTTGGATCGCTGAGATATAAGAGGGAGCAGGGAGCCCCCCACCCCAGCTGCCTGCAGTGGTGCCTCTGCTGCTTTATCACCCTCTCCTGGTGCTGAATTATTGAGAGTGTTGCTCTCGTTTATTGCCGTGCTGGAGGAGAGCTGCCTCCAGCCCGGTGCTACTCTGAATATGATTATGGGGCTGGAGATGTCAGAGCCAGCTGGGCCCTGGAGACCGATCTGCTGCCCCCCTCGCTCCTCTGCTTCCCTTATCCTTATTTATTCTCTCGCTACCGTTCCTGGTTCAGTGCTCATGGTCCCCTTGCTCCTTCCACTGCGCCGTGCCCCTGCAGGACAGAGATTTAGTGCCCGAGGAGCAGCACTGCCCAGCTGCCGAGCCTGCACTGTGTGCCAGGGGTGGCTGAGGCTCGTGTCCAGGACCCCCTGACCTATCCCCGGAGCTCTTCACTGCGTCCCCTGTGGGATCTCAACCAGTCCTGCAACTTTGTCATGGGGGTCTGCCAGGGGACCAGTGCTGAGGCTTGAGGGACGAGTGGCTGCCCTGGCATGGGTGGGGATTTCTGGGTGCCCTCTCGTGCAGTCCATGGTGGCCCTGTCCCCGGCTGCAGGGACTGTCCCCATTGCTCCCATTGCATATGGGAGCTGGTGGCTGCTGCTGGCCCTGTCCCTCTCAGGCTGCTGCTCAGCTGCTCCCAAAAAAGGAGGGGATGCTGGGCCTCCCAGGACAGACCATCCCAGTAGGACCCGCCAGACCATGGCTGAGCGTCCCTGCCTGCCAGGAGCAGCGATGGGGGCAAGGGCTTATGGAATCCGCTGTGGCTGGTGGGGGCTGGGAGCCGGCTGGCACCTCGCAGGTTAACTGTGAGCAGCGGATTCCCTTATTGACAGGGTAGCTTGAAAAATGCTGAGGCAGGACATCGGCTCCTCGGAGTGTCAGCGGGAGCCCACGCTGCACCAGCGAGCGCCCACACTGCCTCTGCCGTGGCCCCCAACGCCCAGCCTGGTCCCGGACACCCTCCCCAGCACTCTCTCACCCCTGGGGCTGGCGTCCCCTCACACGCTCGCCCTTCCCTTTGCTCTTCAGAGAGGATTTAATTTTTTTCTTCCTCTCCCATTTTTCCCTGGGGTGGATAAGACACTGCCTACCGGGGCTGCCCCACGGCCACCGTCCGGCCCCTGCCCTCCCCCAGCAGCATGTCAGAGGCTGGACGCCGGCTCTGAACCGCGGCGAGCGCTCGCTCACACCGCGAGGGAGGGAGGTGAGCGCATAGGGCTCCGGGAGAGCTGGCCCTCAGCGCTGGAGCTGGACAGCCGGAGGGGACAGAGCCCACCCAAGGAGGAGTGGTGGCCAGTGCAGCCAGCGTCAGGAGCAGCCCATCGCCCTCCCACCGACCCCTGCAGAACGCCTCAGCCCCCACCGCTGACATGATGATGTATTTTTGGGTAGGTACCGCCGCTAAGGGTGGGCACTTCCCTTCCTCTCTGCTGAGATTTCGCTCAGGATTGGGGTGGTTTCGCACCGTTGCCACTCCCTGGCTGTGCCACTGTCCAGGGAGAGCTTCCCCCTCTGGTCAGATGCTCGCTGCCCACGGCTACCAGCAGCAGGCAGGGGATGGGCTGCAGTGCTGGAGACAGGCCTGGCATTGGGAAGGAGCAGGGCAGTGGACAGGGGTCCTTGCCTGGACACTGCGGCCTCATCCCTGCCGAGGGCACCCCCAACCGCCCTCCTGCCTCTGCACGGCTCTGTCCAAGCCCCATGCAGTGCTGGCCACGGGCAGAAGCTGCCTCCCCTGCCCAGCACCAAACCCTTGCCCCAGCTGTACCTTGGTGGTCTCTTGTGGGCTCTGGTGCCTGCCCAGGGCTGTCCTGGGAGGGGGGCACGGGTCTGTGGTGATAGTGGAATGTTCAGGTGATGGGTCTGTGCGAAGCAGCAGCCCCCTCTCACAGGGTCTGCACCCCATGGGTGCCCAGCCAGGATCCTGACAGATGCTTGTGGGGCAGCCCCCACATTTGATCCCAGGCCTGAAGTTCCTGAGGCTACTGAAGGGAAGCTACCGTGGGGACACTGAGGTCCCCTGGTGGACCCCAAAGTCCCTCCACAGCAGTCCCTGCTCAGGGAGTTTTGAGGCTTGGGGGGACTGCATAATTTTGTTCTACTGAGCCCAGAGCAAGGGGCATGGCCAGGGGGTGGGCTAGGTTCAGGGGGCTCAGCTCTCCTTGCATTGGTGGAGCACACAGGTCATGGCTGGGGGTGGGGGACAGGCTGAGACCTACCCAGCCATCTCGAGACCTTTGCACAGGGACAGAGAGGAGGAGATGTGACAGGGTCTGTCCAGGCCCTTTGCTTGGAGCTGGGACACCAAATGTGGGTGTGAGCCCCTGGCTGGGTGCGGCTGGGACAGTGAGCAGAGGGGAAGGGGCTGGAACCAGCAGTCCCCCATGGAGCTACAGTCCCTCCCCAGAGCTGCAAGAGCTGGGCTGTATTAGGCTCTGCACCATCTGAGGGTCTTCCCATGGCATCCCAGCCCACCAGCTGGGACTGAAAGCCAGTGGCATCTGCTCTTTCCACCCGGTCCCTCCTGCTCCCTCAGACATGGCGAGGAGCTGGGGGGCTGCAGCAGTCTGGTGGGGCTTACACGCTCCAGGAGTTCTGCTCCCCTGGATTTGGGAGCAGGGAACAGAATGAACAGAGGCAGGCAAAGGGGGATGTGGGGAAAGGAGGTTATGGGGAGGAGGAAGAGGATAATGCGAATTCATTGTTTCTCAGGGAAGCAGCTTTCAGGTGTAAGGTGCTTTGTCATGAGGGATGTCAGTGCTGCCACAGCTCCAGAGCCTGTTGGGGCTGGCAGAGCCTCCTGCCTCGGTGCTAATTCTGCCCAGGGACTTAACGACCCACCACAGCTGCGAGAGCAAACCAGAGCTTCCGCTTGTGGCTGCATTGGCGCCGCGTGGCTTCGCAGAGCTCGGCCGAGTAGGCGCGGGCAGCATGGGGTGCCAGTTCCCGTGGGAGCTCCAGGCACAGCTTCCCACGCCACACTGGCTGTGGGGCAGTGGCACACCAGGGTATCTATTCCCTGTCCCACACAGTTCATAGAGCCAGCCAGCCTGGGACAGCCAGTCCTGGCACCGCACGGTGGCATCCCCAGCTCTGCTGGGAAGGGCCAGGCAAGGGCTGTGCTCCCGGTGGAGCAGCGAGTGTCATTTCTTGGCATCGCGGGCGTCTCTCCATCGCGGCATGGGAGGAAGCAGAGGGTCTGGCATCCCTGCATGGCAGGGGCACTGTGGTGGCTGGTGGCAGCCAGTGGCTCAGTCATCAACACCTCAACAGGCTGAGATGCCAAAGCAAAATGTCTTCAAACAAACAGTAATTCCAGGGAAATAAAGAGTGTGTGGGGCAAGGGGAGGAAGGGGTCTGTAAACAGTATGATTTATAAAGTTTGCCCTAGGTCACAGCACCTGTTTAATATCCTGTCTGTGCATTTAAAAAATCCTATAATGAGGATGGAGTGTTTGCTTCTGGACTTACCTCCAGCCTGGTGCTCCCCCGTGCCCCCCTCACCTGTCTGCTGCTCAGGTGGGTCCCAGCCTAGTGCCAGTGCCCACCCTGACAGTGCCACACACACCCCTGCTTGGGGTTTCTTGGACCCCTCCTGTCATGTCCCATGTGCTGGCACTCTAGGGGCTGCTGCTAAAGCCCCCAGCAGCCTGTGAGGCACAGCTGCCTGCCAGTTCAGAGGGTGCATTGGGAACCCTTTGTCAGGCAGTGGAGCTGGTCTCAGGGAAGAGGGGGACTCTGGGAATGTGGCATTTTGGGTTCTTGGTCTGCTGTTGCTCCTTCCTTGCATCATCCTCCATCAGTCCTGTGTCATCCTCCATCATTCCTTCCTCCTCCTCCTCCATCCGCGCTGGGCCTGGCAGTGGCGGTGGTGGTCCTGGCCCCGGTGATCCGGCGAGCATGGTACAGCCATTTCCCCTGGCACTGCCCACCCGGCCCGTAAGCTCGAGGTGCTCGGCAGCAGCTGCTCTGCCACGGTGCTGTTGCTGCAGGTTAATTCTCATTAAATCCAGGGAGCCTAATTGCCATTTCATGTAAATATTTTGTCAAGTGAAAGGGCTTCAGGAAGGGCCACACAGACAGGCGACGAGCCAGGCACAGTGACAGGCTCTGGCTCATCCTGCCCAACCAGAGGTGTGAACTGTGTCCCCATGGGAGCTGCTGCGTCTCTGCAGGGAGCCAGAGCGCGGATGTGACCGGCTGCTGGAGGTCCCTGTGCGCCAGTTGTGCATGCTGCATGATGGGGGACACGGGATGGCTGCAAGTAGGTGCCATTTTGTGGGAGCATCAAGGGTCCTGTCCCTGCCCATGTGGCTCGAGGGCAGAGGATGGAGGGGTGACACAGGAGGCTGCAGGACATCCCCAGGTGCCAGCCCAGTCACTCTCTTGCTCTGCATGGTGCTGGCAGCTCTGGCCAGAGGCTGACAGATCCCCAGGCCCCATCCTGTTCCCCCTGCAGTGGGTCAGGAATGTGTCAGTGAGGTGGTTTTTTCCCCTGGATCCCATTAAACTTCCATGTGCTTTCCCTGCATTCCTGCTCCCCTCCTACTGCGACAGCTGCTGTCTCAGATACTGGCTGTGGTTTGGTCTCAGTCCCCTCCTCACCTGGTAAGGTCATACCTGGGTGCTCTATCTTTGGGAATTCAGAGCAGGCAGTGTCTCCAGTGACCTCTGAGAGCTGCTGGAGGAGGAGGAGAAAGGAGAAGGGAAAGACAGAGAAGGTTTAACAGGGTGCCAAGGAGGCTTGTGAATCCCTTATCACTGTCCTGGTGTGTGCCCCATGTTGGGGCCATTCCTGTGGCCGAGGCGCTGGGGACATGGGACCTCCCTTGCCACACGGACATTTCCTTGCCGTGGGACGTTCCTTGCCGCACAGCAGCTCAGACCTGTCAATGCCTTCATCTAATTGCTTGATGTCTATGAATAACTACTAATGAGCTTTTAATTAATGAATGCCACAGCTTGGAGGCATTTTGGTGTGGGTGGGAGGAGAGGATTAGGTTGGTACCACTGTCCCTGGGTGCTGGTGGGCTGCCAGCACTGCACTCACAGGATGGCCCCAGGGGGGTTAGAGCACCTGATCTCACTGGTCCGATCTCGCCGGCCCTCGTGGCAGAGGTTGTATCTTGACTGATTTGCAGCCCTCCTTGGCAGCTCTCCTGAGCATCAGCATCCAGCTTTGCCCTGTGGGGGCCATGGGGTCCTGTTAAACACTGGGCACCAGCAGCCCCTGGGACGCTCAGTCTCCTCAGGGCGGTGCATTGTGCCCCACAGCAGGCCCATGGGCACTGCATCATCCCTCACTGCTGGGAGAGGATTGGGGCGGTCCCAGTAAGGATTGCAGTGCCAGGCGCTGGACTTCCCATTGCATCCTCTGGGTCATAAGCTGGACATGGAGTTGGGACAGCCCTGGGCAGGCAGCAGCTCTGACGCATGCTCAGGGCTTGGTGCAGAATTGCAGGACCCTCGGCACCTGGATGTGCCGCAGCCGTGCTGCACCACTGGCCGGCGTGACACCGCATGCTCAGTGGGCCTGGGGGGGACAGGGCTCTGGGCAGACCTCTGGGCCTCGTTCCTGGCAGATAAAGTTTCCAAATGGTGGAGTGTGCTTTGGAGGAGAGCTGAGCTTTTCTGGCATTTCCTCAGGAGCTGACAGCACCGCACTGGCTGCCTTGGGCACCTCCCAAGAGCTCTTGACTGTGCAGTGGGTACATCCTGGGTGCCTGGAGCAGCCAGATGTGCTGTGATGTCCCTGGTGAGTTCCCTCAGTGGTTTGGGGGCTTGTGTCCACCAGCGCTCCCAGTGCAGGCTCTGTCCCTTGGCTCCAGCACCAGAACGGTGGCCAAGACCACTCCTGTCCCAGTGCCGTGTTGTTCTCCCTCTTCCAGAAAACAAAACCAAGGAGCCTTCAAGGGTTCATTTAAAATAAATAAAAAACTAGGAATTGTGCTGATTTGAAGGAAAGGCAGCCCCATCCTGCGCGGAGGAGCACAGCGCCAGCCCAGCCCCGAAGGGCAGAGAGAGATGTGCTGAGAACTGCAGCCCTGTGCAACTTCTGCCTTTGATCGTATATCTCACATGTGCCCTTTGCTTTCCCTCTGCTGATATTTATTAGGTTTAATTTTACTGGGACACGGCTGTAAGTGAGACAGATGGAACGGGGCCTGTGCGCCTGGTGAACGCATCTTAATTAAACAGATAAATAAACTTTCATTCCAGGAGGCTTCAGTTTCGGAGGTGCTCCTCCGAGGCTGCAGCTCCACGGGGCTGGGCACAGCCCTGGTGCCACCACCCGTGCTGTTGGCTGGGACTGTGGCACAGTGTCACTGCGAGCTGCAGGGTGAGGGAAACCAGACAGTGGTGGCCGGCAAGGTGTTTTCCACTGGAGCTGACTGGGGGGTTGGTGTCACCCTGCCAGGCAGGCCAGTGTCCCTTGGGCTCCCCGCTGCAGAGGGGCATCTCTGCAGCCAGGCACACATTGGTGATGCCAGGAGGAGGGAGTGAGGAGACTTCTAACACTCCTCAGCTCCCAGAGCTGTGCCCATTTCACTGCTGGCTCAGGGCAGTGCCAGTGCTTGTGGTGCTACCACCGGCCAGGAATGCCTTTGAGTCACCCTGGCTGGAGCCAGGCTCCGGCGCGGAGGAGGACGGGCAGATTACCTCATCCTGGAGCCGATTCCTACCTCACGTGGCTTGCTTAGTTGGGCAACGCAAGGCCAGTGTGCCAGGCAGTGCCCTGCCCTTGTCACCTCCAGGAGCTGTGGTGGAGCCAGACCGACCCAGGGCCTTTGGAGCTGCCTCTTGGCTTGCTCAGGGTGTCCCTCACTCTGCACCAGGGTGGCGCTTGGGTGTGTGGAGGTTCCTGGGGGCGTCCCTCTCCCCTCAGTTGCTGGACGGGCTGTGGGAGGATGCTCTTGTCCCTTACAGAGCTGTCCCAAATCCTTCCCCCAGTGCTGGAGTGCAGAGGAGAGTATGGCACCAGCAGCATGGGGGTCCCTGGGAAGGGAAGCTGGAGGCAAGCAGGAGTGTGGGGTCTGAGAGCCATGGTGTGCCCGAAGGGGCCACTGCATCTGTTGTGGTCCTTGGAGCTGGAGGGGAGCAGCCGTGGTAGAACACCCACAGGCAGCGGCGCCTGGGAATGCTGTTGGCAGCAGATGTCACTGCTGGACCCTTTCGGCACCTGGTACCACAAGGTGATGGTGGTGACAAAGCCTCCCCCTGGCCTGGCATCCCCTCCCCAATCTGGCACCTTGCAGTCCCTCTGGAGTGTGGTCCCCCCAGTCTCAGGACCCCCAGGGAGGGGCTGGCACCCCCTTGGCTCCAGACACTGCTTTCTCAGGATGGCACTTCCAGAGCTGTTTGCAGCAGGTTTTCCCTATGGTTCCGGGCCGGCCATGCCACACACTGCTGCTCTGGAGTGTCTGCAGCAGAAGCAGGAACTGCTGCGAGTGTACGAGGACACTGCAGCATGTCGCTCTGCCTGGGGATACTGTGGAAAATCCCAGCTCCAAACGGCTGGTCGTGTGCTGGAGGCTCCGGCAGAGACGGAGCATCAGCAGCTGCTGGCACAGCCCTGCCTTTGTGCATCACATTTGGCCAAGATGGAAACTGAGCCGAGCCCAGGTTTCGTTTCCCACATGCCCCAGCACAGCGCCATTCTGGCAGCCTCGGTGCTGCCATGGCTCCGGAGCCAGGCATGATGCAGCTCCGAAGTGTGGGGCACCAGGGAGGGACCCCCGTGGTAGTGCCAGGGCTGCTGCGGAGCCCTGACGGGTGGAGGTACGAGGTGGGACGGGGACCGAGCGAGCACACGTGTGTGCCCACGCCGGCTGTCCCTCGCGGGCACTGGCATGTAGGCTATTGCCATGGCAGCTGTGACAGCGGTGAATGTGGTGTGGATGCGTCAGGGCTGCTCGCAGCACCGCAGGCCCCTTGGAAACACCAAAACACCTCTTGAGCTCTGCCAGGGCTGACCCCTGCCTGCCAGCAGATGGTTCTTGTGGCAGAGGATCCCCATCACTCTGGGGAATGCGGGGAAGCCAGTGCCAGCGGGCAGAGCCTCCCATGTCACCCCCAGGTGCAGGGGTCCCCGCAGCCCTCCATGCCTGCGGGACTGGCAGGCGGGTGGGGGGCTCACAGGGGCTCCCACACCTTGGCAGGGCTGAGCAGCGGTGCCCGGGGCACGCAGGCAGCGGCGAGCCTGCGGCCGCGGCTCCTCCGGCAGGGAATGCTGCGGGCTGCCGGCGCTGCCCGCGGTGGCGCAGGCCCGTGGCGGCGCGTGGCTTTGGGGCCATGCGTGGCTGCGGGCGGCAGCGGGTCGGTGGCTCCCGGGGAGGCGGAGCTGGGGCTGCTGCATGGCTCCCGCGTCCCCGCCAGCGCCGCGGCGGCTCCCACCGAGAGCGTGGCGCGTGTGCACGTGTCCGGCGGTGTGTGCATGGGGGAGTCCCGCGGCAGCCCCGCCACCGCGGGGGCTGCGCGGCTGCGATTGCCGCCTGCTCCGCACGACTTCCCGCGGCACCCGTGTTGCACCACCAAAACTCCCGGTAAGACCCTTCTTCCCCTGGGAGCCAGCACCGGCAAGGGAGACGGCTCTGCCCGCTCGGCTCCATCCTGCCCAGCTGCTTCCCCAGCGTGTGGCCGGGGTGGCGAGGGCGGCGGGGAAGCCATCTACAAGCGGCGGCGGTGGAGGGGTTAAGTGCGGGATCAGCTGTTCTCATGTCATTACGGATTCTCTTCATTTTATACAGAGCTCTGTTTGATGTCTGAATGCACAGGGGACTCCCCCTCCTCCTCCAACTCCCACCCCTTTTATTTCGCTCCCGAGCCCTCTCTCCTTCCTCCTCCCCTTCCTTTCTCTCCCGCTCCGCTCTGGCTCACGCACACCCTTTGCAGACCGTGCGCTCAGTGCCAGTGTCTAATGGCCCCGAAGTGAAGAGCCGAGCGCTGCTCCGGCGGCGGCGCGGCCGGCCTGCCGCAGATGAACCCTCCTAACTAGCGCCGAGGGGTCGGGAGGGACGGCGAGGAGGGGAGAGCCCGAGGGGCCAGCCGGGAAGACGAGGATAGCGGTGGATAGCAGTGTGCGGAAGAGGACGGACCCGCGAACAGCTCCACGGCTACCTGTCGACACATGCTGTGCTCCATGGCTAACTCGGGCTGCCTCCTTGTCTCCAACTCAGGCATGCTTCCTCACTCTCTCCCCTGTCCTCCAGCCTTCCTCTACCTCCAACAGGTAAGCCACCCTCTCCGGGGGATTTTTTTGCTTTCCGGTTCACACGTGTTTCTGGCTGGTTCCCTCTCGGCAGAGGGTAAGAGCTTGACAGCTTCCTCCCAGCCTCCCCACTCCAGCCCCGCGGCACCGGGAGTTGTGCTGCGGTGGTGGCGGCTCGGGTCCTCGGCTGCAGCTTTTGAGGGTTTCTCTGGTTTCCCCGCCGAGGTGGCGGGAGCATGGCCAGGGCAGAGGCGCGGGCAGTGCGGCAGGCAGAGCCGCCGGCGCGGGTCCAGCGCTTCCCTGCCTCAGCGCTGCTGCCGCTTGGCGATGATGGATGCTCGGATAAAGGAACAAGGCTCCTGCGTGGCCTGAGCAGCCTCCAGAGAGAAGGGAAGGTGATGAGCTTGTGCGTGCACACATGTGTTCATGTATGCACGTGTGTGCTCACACAGCGCGTGTCCACAGCCGGGCCGCACGGTCGGGCGTGCATGGGTTTGTTCCGCTGTCACAGGACGGTGCTGCAGAGGGATTGAGGGGACATGACACCAGGTGGGTGCCAGGCTTGGGCGGCCCAGACAGAGGGTGCTGAGGCCATCAGTTAGGTCCTTCACCCTGGCCAAGGTTCTGCTGTCCCGTAGGGGTGCCCTGATTCCTGTGCTGGACCCCGAGTGCCAGGCTTCCAGGCCCATCATCCCCAGGGGAGACGCAGCTTGGGAGAGGCAGCATCTTCTTCAAATGCCTCTGTGCTGCATCGGAAATCCCATCTCCCAGCCAGGCAAACCACTCCATTTGTGCTTTCAGGAGTTTAAAAATTCATGGCATCCTCCCTGCACTTGGCGTGGCCAGCACGGTTCACCCAGCGGCGAGGACGGGCACACAGGTGCCAATCCTCCACCCCAGCATGAAGGGCTGTGGAGCGTTTGGTCCCTTGGGATGTCTGTGGCCGGTGTCCAAGTGGGGTCGTGGCCAGAGCGTGGCCAGTGTGGTGGGGATGGCGAGGCCCAGGGTCACTCTCTCCCGTGCTGGCGGTGGGGCTGGGGAAGCCAGTGCTGGTTACACGAGTGGGGCACGCGGGGGCTGCGGCAGGGGCTGCCGAGGCGGGCGCGTGATTTATTGCACCCTCCTGCGGGCAGAGCCCGCGGAGAGCCAGGGCTGCGCTGGATTTCGGTCTTGGCTTCCCAGGGCTGCACCGAGGTCCCTGTGGCTGCTGCACATCTGACACCGAGCAAAAACTGTCCCAGAGCCCGACCTGTCCAGGGGATAGTTTCTGTCCCAATAAAGGGAGCACATGGACTGGCAGCCAGTGCAGGGCCCAGAGCCTCTCTTGCAGCATGGGAGATGTCCCCCTCCAGCTGGGATCCCCTCGTCCCTGGCTACACGAGGGGCTCAGCTGTGGTGCTCTCTTGCCCTGCAGAGCACTCTGGCATGGATTGGTCTGGGTCTGGCAGCAGCGGAGGCGACAGCATGGTGGGCAGATGGGTGTTCCCAGTGCCCACAGGGCTGGGCAAAGTGGAGCTGGGGGTCCCTGGGAAGCAGCAACTTTCCTGGATGTGCAGCTCTGCACCTGGCAACTCCCAGTTCCCCCATCACCCTGCCTGGCTTGATTTGACCGTTGTGTTCTGTATCTCTTCCTCCCTGCTCTCCCAGAAGCCTCCTGCTCCTTGGCAGCAGCTCCGGACTTGCAAGCCAGGAGGAGGGTTTTATTACAGGATTTGGAGTTGGGTTTTCACCTGGTTTATGAGCATGGTGGAGGTGAAAATCTCCATCCTCTTCCTGGGGTTTATCCCCTGCTGAGGTTCTGCACCCGACGCTTGCAGTCAGGTGTTCCTGCTGCATGTCACAATGAGGCGTCAGGGGTAGGGACGTCACTGGCGGCTGTCACGTGGGGCAGGGGCACGGGGCATGCGCTGCCACTGGGCCCCTCAATGGGCATGCCTGGCACCTGCTTTAGCCCTTAATTTGCTCTGGATTGTAGACGTGTCCACCTGTGCCGCCTGCACCGTAGGAGCACACGGGGAGCGATGCTGCTTCTTTCTACCTGTGGGCATGTGCCCACCTCAGAGCTGGCTCTGGCCAGCTGGCTTGGCTCACCTCTGTGTAGCAGGGACACCTGAGCGGGTTCAACTGACTCTCCCTGAGTTGGTTGTGCCATGGGGTCCGGGGGGACTTGGTTTTGACCCCCTGGGTTACAGGTGCCTGTCTATGTATGGGTTTGTAGGGAGGCACCTGGGGTGGATGAATACCATGATAGTGCCTGAGCCAGTGACCAGGAGTGAGTCTGCTGGGCTGGCCAGTCGGTCAAGAGCTGGGGCATGCCAGGGTCTGCATGCGGTAATTGCCCTCATCCTCTTCAGACAGTGCTCTCCCTAGCAGGAGCCTGTGGCATGGGCTGGGTTGGTTCCCAAGTGTGCCGCTTATGTTTTGTAGCTCCCAGCCCCAGCGTTTTCAGCTTTGTTGGGATTTGAAGGAATAAACAAGTAAATGAAGCTCTCAGCAAAACTTCAGTTCTTCCACGAGCAGGGTGGACTCAGCAGTGCCAGTGGCTCTTCCAGGTGCTGTGGGTGCCTCTCAGCTTACTCCACTCCACTCACCATGTGGCCGCCCTGGCCTGGCTGCAGGAGACCTGGTCCATGGTCCGTGGTCTATGTGGGTGGTGCAGCCACACGGCGTCCAGGAACTCCCTCTGGCACTGCTGTGCTCCAAGAGCAGGACTTCTGGAGGGCTGGAGGGCAGGGGCCACAGGACGGTGGGTGCATGTCTGCAGCAGAGCAGCCTGGGCCGGTGGGAATGCTGCGTCCTTCAGTGGGTCTTGGCAGGGACATTTGGCTCTTGCTCAGTGAGGATCTGGGTGTGGGGGAACACTTTGGCGGCTTCATTTTGTTAACAGAGGAATCAGTCACTGCTTGAAATGCATCTCTGCTGTTGAGTGAGCAAGTGATGGCTGCAGGACAAGTCTTGGTACTGACCCAAAGCAGACCCAGGCTCTGAGGCTCAGCATCAGTGCTCTACCCCGGCATGGCCCTGGTGCAGCCCCAACCACATGCAGGTCTGATGTACAGCGTGCTGATCCCCACTGCAGTGCTGCCCCTGAGATTCTCCTTGCTGGGAACATCCCCGGTGCCACAGTCACACCATGGCACAGGAGACTTGGCTGAGCACTGCCTGGCCCGCCGGGAAACAGCCTCTGCAAATCCTGCTTGGAAAATTCCTTTCCAAAAGGGCTGCTGCCAAGTTTAGCATGTTATATTTTTAGGGAGCAGGTCTATTCCGAGCAGTGTTGTCGCGTGTTGCAGCAGCAGGTTCGTTTCAAACCGGGTTTCTCCCCCTGCTCGTGCGTCGCACGGATGCAAGACCTGGCACGGCAGCTTCTGACTCTGGCCATGCTGTGGCTGTGGCTGTGGCTCTGCACAGTGAGGACAGGCCTTAAAGCCCCAAAACCATGGGTTTTTGGTTTGGTTTTTTATATTGAAAACACTGACATTAATTTTTAGCTTTGCAAAGCTGCTTTTCCCACAATAGCTGTGATTTTGGCCCACACTGCCTGGCAATGATCTTTTTATAGGTATATTCCTATTTTTGTGCTATAGTGATGGGTGAATGAGTAGATTAAATTAGATTTAGTATCTGTCATTCTTTAAAGCATCACATGCAGTTGGGGGGGTTGTTAACAAAGAAAGGTTAATTAGGAGAGCGGGTGCAGGCTACCCCCACTAGCTCCACCACCCCAGGGCTGCCCCCACTCAGGGACCAGCATCCAAATAGGAAAATGTTTTTGAAACATGATTTTCCTGTGCAGCCCCCAGGCCAGGCCAGCTCCACAGTCTGCTGACAGGGCGGGGTGGGGTGGTGCAGCTGGGCACCCTGGGCACCCCCAGGAGCTTCAGGGTCACTTGGCTGCCTGGCTGCTCTCCCCACAGGGATGGGAGCTCCTGTGTGTGGGGGCACTGTGTCTGTGGAATAATGGCCTTCCATGGAGGAGCCAGGGGCACCGAGGGACACTGTAGCCCCTCCAAGAAGGGCATTAGTCACTTCAATCCAGCTGGCAGGTGTGGGGCTGGGTGCCGGGAGGGTGTGGGGAGTCTTGAGGAAGTGCCAGTGTTGGGAAGGCTGGAAAGGGTGCCTGGGCACAAGAGGGAACTAAATGTCCCTCCCAACTAAATGGGAACCGGATCTTCCCAGTGCTGGTGTGAGCCTAGCAGCATGTGGTCAGGGGCTCTGCAGTCCTGGCCATGCCATGGCTGCTGACCCAGTGACATGCCAGTGCCATTGAGTGGGCTGGGAGCTGTGGACTGGGAGCTGCAGGCTGGGAGTTGTGGGCTGGGAGCTGGGGGCTGCTGCATGGTTCACCCCTCCCCTGCCCGTGGGCAGCCCTGGCAGGGCTTTAACCTGTGCCACCTCCCTCGATGTTCCAGTGGCCAGGAGGGAGCAGCTGTACCCCCCCCGCCTGGAGTGTCCCAGCAGGTGAAGAGTTTGTGGTGGTCACCACAGTGCTGTGGGCATTGCCTTCCAGGAGTTGGGTGCAGTTCCCAAATTCCATACAAACGCTGCTGTGCCCAGCCAATGTCCACACCTGGGTTGTCGCTTTCTGCCCCTGGGCATCCAGCCGGCTCTGGTGTTGGCTGGTGCAGGCAGTGGTTGGGAACCTGTTAGGATCAGCACCTGCAGAGCCTGATGGGAACGGTGTTTTCCAGCATATTCCCATCCCCATCGTTTCAGCCACGCTGGGTGGGTCATGGCTGGGACTTGCTGTGCTGGTGGGAACAGAGATCGAGCCTTGGGATCTGACCCCTGCTCTGGCTGCATCCCCAGGCAGGACACACACCTACCAGCTGAACCAGTTAATCCTTTGAGGGGCAGTCGGGGGGCGTGGGCCAAGCCTCTTGTGTAGCCAGGAGCTTCCCAGGGAGGGAATCAGGGAAAGGACGCACGGTTCCTGCCGTGGTGCAGGGTCAGAGAGCCTGTGATGAGCTGAGTCCTGGCTCCAGGCTGGAGTTCCCCGGAATGAACTGAGCCCTGACTCTGTGCCGGGGTCCCCAAGGGGAGCAGCAGAGGGACCATCTCTGTGCATACCTGGAGTCACTGGCCTTGGAGCCAAGCAGTTCCAGACTGTGGGATCCCACATCTGTCCCCGCCATCCCTGGCTGCACCCACTTGGCATCTCCCCACTGCGGCACCAGCCACAGCCTTCAAACAGCTCCTGTGAAAAATCAAAACTGGGGAGAGAAGAGTTGGAGCAGGCGACAGTGGCAGCTTATTTGTGATCTGCATTGTGTGGGGAGCCCTTAATTAGAGGTAATTAGACTAATTAACTTGCAAATGAGAAACTCGTCTTTTTCTCCTTTTCTTTTACAAGAAAAAAATAGAAAAGACGAACAACAAGATAAATATTGAGGCTAATTACGTTGTACCTGCCGCAGAGCCCCTCCAGCCCACGGGATGCCTCTCTCCCCACCAGCCCTGTGTGCAATCTCTGTCCGGGTGTCCTGCAGTGGCTGTCCCCACTCAGGGCTGGTCCCACTGCCACATGTGTGTGCCCGTGTCCCTACGGTCCCCACTGGCAGAAGGGGACCGTACGCCACCCTCCGTGCACCCAGCAAGGATGCGGCATGTGTCCAGGAGCTGGTGGGGACAGTGGCCTCCATGGCATCAGCTATTGCCAGGATCCAGTGGCCAGACCCTGGCAATGGCCAGTGCCACAGAGGGCATGGCTTCAGCTTCATACCTGTCACACTCGCTGCCTAATCCATCCCATCCCTCCCCAGGACCGGAGCAGGGGCATTTCCTCTGCGGCACATGGTCCCGGCTGTTTTCCAGCTCTTCCCTCATGAGGTCTCTGGTTTCCCCTCACTCTGTGCCGCACACCCCGGGGGCTTTGTTAGCACAACCCAGTTCAAATGTCTGATTAGTCTTTAGGAGATCGAGGGGTCAATTTTCCACAGCTCCTTCCTCTCCATTTAACTAATTTAACTGCGCGATTGTTACAAATTTCATTTTATTATAGCGCTGCTTCTCAGTCCAATTGAATTACCAAAATCTCATTTTCTCAGAAGTGCTGAATATGTAATTAGAGGAAAAATTATGCTCCTGGCTGCCTATTAGAGAGGGCTGCGTGCAAGCACTGTCCGGGCACACACATGGGTCCGTGGTGCCCTGAGTGCCCACACCAGCCTGGTGAGCAAGTGCCACATGCCGCTGTGCCAGAGTCTCAGCATGGCAATGATGATGTGACAGTGACAAGGTCCGGGGGTGGGCTCTGGGGTGTGAGGGGCTGTGCAGGTGCAGGACCAGGGTTCAGCTGGGTTCCTGGAGCCCTGTGAGCTGTGGGGCCAGATGTGGGGATGGCAGTGGAGCCGGTGTGGGGCTTGTGGGAAGTATGAGGCTGGTGGATATGGCCATTCATCCCAGTGCTCACAGCGTCTGGATGCAGCTGGGCTCTGGCAGCTCCACACGAGGGTTCTAGAGCCCCAGCCCTTTCCAGCGAGAGGAACACAGCAGCTGCCCCCAGGCCCACTGGAGCAGCAGACTGGTCACCCCTGAGCCATGCGATGTATGGGCACCCACATACAACATTCTGGTGCCTGCAGAGCTCAGGAGGAGCAGGTAGCTCAGGAGGATGCTGATGAGGACTCAGGTTGTCTCCAGCCCATCCCTGGGCTCTGGAGCCTAGCTTGTACCTCGTGTGCCACCTGTCCCAACTTTCTGGTGGCCACTGGGGACCAAACACTGCTGGGAATTCTGGCCAACGCTGTGTAAGCCAGGTCTGACTCGCTCCAGTGTGCCTGGAGGCAGAGCTGTGCCAGGAGTGCCACCGAGGGCTGCTGCAGGTGTGCATTGGCACTGCTGGCAACACTAGGAGCGGCCATGAGTGAGCCCTGGCCCCACTGGCAGTGTCAGACCCTGTTCAGGAGGGAGCCAGAGGGCTGTGCATCCTGGAGCTCTGTTCCTCCTGCTGCTCTGCCTGATCCTGCCGTGTCTCCGGTGGTGACGCAGCCGTCGGTCCCTCCCGGTGCAGCGGCACCGGTACATGGCGAGCTGGGAGCTGTTGGTCGTGCAGGCGGGGGTGGCCAGGAGCTCCCCCAAGCACCCCCGTCTTGCCTCGGTTACACAACATTATCATTTCATAATACCCTGAAATATACATGAAGTTGGCTGAATGCAGATGAAATTGCACCATTTACTTCATGAATATTTCATGCAGCCTCAGCTCCGAAGTTTCCAGCTGGCAGAGCCAGGAGCTGGGGCCGGACCGTGGCCCCTTCTGCCCTGTGACGGAGGTGACGGGGGGGACGCATGTGCAGATGTGTGCCCAGGCCAGCGTCTCGTCCCCACTTTTGGATGTCACATGGCCACCACTGCTTCACCTGTCCTCCCCAGGCTCCCATGGGCAGAGGGGCAGCAGCGTCCCTTGCTCAGTTAGCTGGAACTCAGCAGGGACCAAGGGCAGGACCAGGGACGGGGGGATGGAGAGTGTCAGGACTGTGTGGCAGCCCAGAAAAACGGTGTTTCCCATGCCAGCAGGCTGCCCGGCTTCCCACCACTGCTCCTCCTCCTCCCCGCCCTCGGGTCCTGCCTGCTCGCTGGAGCACTCCTTTCCCACCGCAGCATCCCTGGCAGATGCCATTACCAACTTCTCACCCCTCCCTGCCCTTTGGTGATGAAGACATTCAGAGTGGCAGCTGCTGCCACTGGTTGCTGCTGCTCCCTGCTCCTTCACTGCTTCTTCCAGAGGGTCCATCCCTGTCATGCCCCCCAGCTCTCTGTGGGATCGCCGTGGCCCCACTTTGGGGATCCTCCCATCGCCTCCTGACATGCCCATGGTGGGCAGGGCTTGTCCTTCCTGGGGCATTCTGACCCCACTGCCCTGCAGCCAGGAGCTCTGCGGCTGGTGCCTGCACAGGGCTGGGCACTGCTTTGTATGGATGGCACAGCTTTTGGGGTAATGAAATATTTACAGGTCAGTGGTTTTGTGAGAAATGACAGGGATCAGTCAATTCCTTTCAGGGAGTAATTTTCTTCCCCTTCACGGCCTCTGTTCCATGTTGACAGTCATTAGCATGAGCGAGCGGCTGGATCGAAGGGGGAACATTGCGTCTGTCAGCGCAGATGAGTTGTGCTGGGCACAGTGATGCCTGTGTGGGCCCGGGATGCCTTGGGGGGGTACCTTGGGCCATGCCAGGACCCTTCTGCCTCCACTGGGGCATTTCCTGAGTCTGTCTCTACTGCTCAGCACAGTGCCACACCACTCTGGTATGTGGCAGTGGGCATGAGGGCGGGTGGTCGCTCCAGTTTCCTGCTGGTGGGTGCAGCCGGTCCCCCACAGGAGACACTGGGAATTGCTGAGCACCCTTCCCTGTGCTCAGCAGTGACCTCAGGCTCCCTCATGACGAGGCAAGGGTGTGCCCTGCCATCAGCAAGCAGGCAGGAGCCAGTCCAGGTCACAGCAAAGTGCTTTCTGCCTGCCCTGCCCTGCCTACTCTCCCTGCCTGCCATGCCTGCAGGCTATGCCTACTGAGGCTCTGCAGCTTGCAGGAGCACCTGGGGGGGATCTGTGGATGCTGTGGTGCTGTGGGCACCTCTTTCCCCCCTCCCAGTCTGGTTCCCAGTGGGAGGAGCAGGACAGCCACAGGCAGTGGAGACTGCTATCAGGGTGGGGAGGGGTGTAATGAGAGGACTGTGTTCCCTCTCTAACTGCTCTGGCGCTCCACATGTGGCTCCCAGCCCAGCTACACATGTGCCATGACCAAATGGTGCCGTGACCAAGCAGGGACAACTGAGACTGGGCAGTTCCATGCCATGATTGGGTGGTAACCTGCCGTGACCAGGCAGTGTTATGCTGTCACCATCAGCACCACATAGTGCAGGAAGGGCACAGCCGCGGCCAGAGTCAGCTGGTGGCAGTTGCTCTGGGTCGGAGACAGGACTGGGGCCAGGCCAAGGCAGCAGCATGGCCACAAGGCTTGGCGGAAAGTGGGCACATCCGTGGTGGCTGTGGTGGCAGCAGGGGACAGGTGCTGGCGAGCAGCTGATAACCCCAGGCGCTCACACGTGGCACTGTCACACTGTGCTGGCAGGACACCTGTCATGGCCGAGGTTTGGTGGCCCATTGTAGCTGGTGGCTGCCTCGTCATTAGCTCAGGGCTCTTCACTCTGCTCATTGCTCCGACCTGTCCTCTGCGTCCGGGGGCTCCTGGCACGTTACTTTCTTGAAAAGGAGCAAATGTGGGAAACGGCGTCGTCAGCCCCGAGCTGACAGGCACAATCACCAAAATGCGGTGTCGGCAGGAACCAGCCCCACGCGCTAAATGACTTGAAAGGAAATGGCCTGGATTGTGCTGAGGAGGCAGAGTGTGGGGGGAGAAAGCAAGTGGAGCAAACAAAAAAACTTCATTAATTAAAGAAACTCGTTAATGAGGGACATTTAATCAGCTAAAGATGATATCTACCCCTCGCCTGCTGCGGCAGCCACTGCACAGGGCTGGTGGTGCGAGACTGAGCCATGGGCAGGGCAGGGGACACTGCACAGAGGACGCCTGGCAGGGACACTGGGCAGAGGACACCGTATGGGAAAACCAGGCAGGGGAACTTAGGCTCCCTGTCCCAGCCTCTCCGCTGCCAGCCCCAGGGCCGTGGTGTTTCAGCACAGGGTTGTGCCTCAGTCCTCCTGGTACCTGCCCGAGCAGGTGGGCAGCAGAGGTGCCGGGGTACTGCTCGTGCCCCCTGTGCCGTGTTAAATGCTGCCAGCTTTGCTCCAGGCTCAGGCACTGCACTGATCTGTCTCATTCTAAACGAGGCCAAGGGCTATTAACGATCAGAATTCCTTTTATTGCAAGTGTTGAAAGCGCCGTGCGGGAGTGTCCCCATGCCCCAGGAGGGACGGTTGCTGCCAGAGCAAGGGATGTCTGTCAGAGCCCCTGTCCCTGGCATCCACAGGGCAGGCAGCCCAAGCTGGGAGCACACAAGGTGCCTCCCCTGGGCTGCACAGGTGTGTCCCCAGGGACACCCTGGGTGCTCAGTGCAGGGGGACACGCGGAAGGGGCTCCAGCCACCTCCTGGGAGGAACAGGGGGACCTTCACTGCCCGGGGCTGCTGGGGACAGGGCTGTTCCAGTGGTGTGGACAGTTTGGGGTGTGGAACTGAGCAGCTTGATGTCATCACACAGCCAAACCCGTTGGCATTCCCCTCGCAGTGAGACCCTCACCCACAGCCACTGCGGTCAAGCAGCTCTGTCCCCAGAGGGGGACGCCAGGCACTGGGAGTGGACGGGAGGCACTGGAAGCCATGGGTCTGTGTCTCTGCAGCACCTGCAGCCCCAGTGCCATGAACAGCAACCAGAGGAACCTAATGGTCCCTGAATGAAATAATACCTGGGCAGACAGGAACTGCGACAGCCCTGATTAATAACAGATATGAATGTGGCTGTTGGGACAGGCTGACAAGGGGCCGGGAGGGCCCAAACCCAAACAGGTGGGGACAGTCCCTGCGTTCTGTCTGTGTCCCCCTGCCCACTGACATCCTGGTCCCTACGTGTTGGCGGCTGATCCTGGCTGTAATGACAGCAAGGATGTGTCCAGTGCAGAGCAGGCAGGAGGGATGTGGGCTGCTCCTGGTTCTGCACATGCAGGCAGGGAGGGAGGGATGAGCACCAGGCACTGGGGATGCAGGCAGGCACTGGGAGTGTGACCGCGGTGACTTTTAGTGTCTGCCCTGGAGAAGAGTTGGGTGCCGAGACCCAGCCGAGCGCAGGATGGAGCCCTCCAGCCTGCCAGGTGGGAGTAGCACCTGTGGTGTGGGCAGGAGTGGTGTGGGCAGTTCCCGGCTGCCCATCCCGGGGCGGTGCTGGTAATGGGCTCGGCTCCTGCAGTGTGACAGCCCCGGCCCACGCAGGCAGGTGCATCAGGCTGGCGCGTCCCTGAGCAGCTGAGTCAGCGCGGGCAGGCGCTGCCGGTGCTGCCGATGACTTGCAGATCTGCAGCAGGGCTATTCCCACTGGGTTTCCTTGTGTCCCCGGTGCAGCTCTACTGCCACCCTCACAGGCGCGACAGCCTTGCGGGGCTGGGGATGGTGGCTGCCAGCGCGTCCCCCCCTGCACCCAACATAAATCGGTGACACACACAATTAAGGAGCTTGTCTCCGCAGGCTGAGCCACAGATGGATTTCACGGGCCGGAGGCTGCTGCGGCGTGTTGTAAAGCATCCGAGGGGCTGCCCCACACGGCCCTGGGATGGCTGCTGGGGGCTGCAGCTGTGCGTGGCACTGGGTGGCTGTGCTGGCCACAGGTGTGGCACACGCATGTGCAAGGCGGGGAAAGGCTATGGGTGTGTGCTGGGCTGGGAAGATGGACAGTAGATGGATGGGGGGTGTGCAGGTGAGGTGCAGCCCTGCACTGCACTCCCAGCCCTTGGCCCTTGGCATGGGTGCAGCTCACCCCATTTGACCGACGCGGCCAAGCTGGCTGCGTTAGAGCAAAGGGCCTAATCAAATATTTAGCAGTTAATTGATCCCTGTCTGGTGTTTGCCGAGGGACCATCAGCATCCCTCCCTGACGCCCATCCCAGCCTGCCCAGCCAGTGCCGGTGCTGTGCAGCTCCCAGCACGACGCTGCTGGCCCGGCTCTGCTTTGCCCTGCGCTGGGCTCCAAAATGGGGGCTGCCCAGGTCTCCCTTCCCAAGGAGAGCTCCTGCCAGTTTCAGGAGTTAAACCCTACAGGGAGGCCTCCATCTTCCTACCCAAGCCCCGGTTCACTGGGCCGCAGGGCCTAGGAGCAGCAGAGGATGGGGCTCAGCTGCTGGCAGCATGACCCCAGAGCCACCACGGCACAGAGACAGCCCAGGGTTTGAGTGAGACACCAAGGACTGGGGTGTAGTGGGCTGGAGGGGCCTGGGTCTGGCTGGGGAGATCAGAACTCCATCCCGGGGCAAGCAGCAGCTCAGGTATGCCAGCAGCTAAGGGGGACGGTGCTGCTCTCTTGGCAGGGTAACCAGGACGCCACGGCTCCACCGGACGCGATGGCTCAGCCCTACCCCCCGGCCCAGTACCCCCCACCCCCCCAGAACGGGATCCCCACAGAGTATGCGCCGCCGCACCCCCATCCCACGCAGGACTACTCGGGGCAGAGCACAGTACCGGAGCATGCCATGACCCTCTACACACCAGCACAGAGCCACACGGAGCAGCCAGGCACCGACGCCAGCACACAGTCCATAGCAGGGACACAGACGGTACCGGTAAGGCAGTGGCTCGGGGGCCATGGCTGGGCGGAGGGCAGTGCCAGAGGCACTGGGGGGGCTCTGGGGCAATCGTGCTGCAGGGGTCTGGGGCAGTGCTGCAGCTGCCAGGAGAGTTCTGGGGCATTGGTGCTGCCTGGCCAAAGTCCCACAGGGCACCAGGCTGGGTGTCGCTGCCATCACTCTCCCTCACAGCCACCCCCCCCATCATTTTTAATCACTCATAAGCCACTTGCTTGGCTCTGCTCTGCGAGATCATGGCAATTACAGGGCTGGAATGCAGCACTGGGAAGGTGCTGAGCTCAGCACTTTCCAGTCCTTCCACATGGTCCTGAGAGTGGTGTCTGCACCCCCACCCCGAGCATCCCCATAGCCCAGCCATCATCCCCCGGCTCACTGAGGATGGAGGGACATCATGAGGTACTGCCCAGAACCTGGGGACCACAGGGTCCAGGGTGTCCCTGGGGGCAGGCAGGGCCAAGTGCAGGACAGGGGAACATTTCCTGGGGGACACAGGGCTGGCATGGCCAGGGGCTGATGGCAGCGGTGCCTCCCGCAGCAGACAGACGAGGCGGCACAGACAGACAGCCAGCAGCTACACTCCTCAGACAACACAGACAAGCAGCAGCCCAAGAGGTTACATGTCTCCAACATCCCTTTTCGATTCCGGGACCCCGACCTGCGGCAAATGTTTGGGGTGAGTACAGCTTCATGCAGCACCACATCCCTGCTCAGTGCTGCCCTGGGCACCATTGGGACCTTGGCACTCTCACCTGTGGGTCTGTCCTGCCCAGCCCCTGTGTGCGGAACGGGGAGTCACACAGATGCCTTGTCCCCCTCCACTGTCCCCTTTCCAGCCCTCATTAGGCCTCAGAGCAGTGCCAGCTAATGAAATTTTGGATGACACTCCCCAAGTCCTGTCAGAGTGGGAGCCATGGGAGGGATGAGGGCTTTCACCTGCATGACCCTGGGAGTCCCCAGGTCTGACCCCCGAGGCAGCCCTCTGCCCATGCCTGGCACAGAGCCCCATGCGAGCAGATCTGGGTGCAGGGCCTCGGGCTTTGCAGGCACTCACTCCTCTGTTCTCTCTGCTTGCAGCAATTCGGGAAAATTCTGGATGTGGAGATCATTTTCAATGAGCGGGGCTCCAAGGTGGGTGATGCCCATGGCCAGCACTATTCAGCGAGTCCCGGGGAGGGTGTCAGTGGAGCCAGGTTGCCCAGCAGTGCTGTAACCTGCTCTCCCCTCCTCTCCTGCCCCATGGGACCCCGTCATGCAGTGCCCCATCTTGGGGCAGCCCCGGTGCCAACCGGGGGGGTCATGCGGGTCCCTGCACCCGGCACCGGAGGGAGGAGAGGGCTCGCTCTGTCCCTCCATGGGCAGCTCGTGTCCCTCTGTGTCTGGATGTCTCTGTTTTATCTTCCCCACTTTCTGTGCCCCTCTCCCAGACTCTTCTCCCAGCTCGTGGGCAATTCTGGGGCCTCAGCCGGGAGCCCCCGGCCCCTGCAGGGACCCCAGTCTGGGCTCTTCATCTCTGCACTGTGGCAGCCTTACCTCCTGCGCCAGCTCTCCTGATTCACCCCCTCTCTCTCTCTGTCCCCACACCCTCTCTCTGTCTGTCTCTTTCTTTCTCCTTTTCTCCTCTGCTCACAGGGTTTTGGGTTTGTAACTTTTGAAACTAGCACAGATGCCGACCGGGCACGGGAGAAGCTGAATGGCACCATCGTAGAGGGCCGGAAGATTGAGGTGCTCAGATAAGTGTGCTAGTGCCGTGCCATGCCTGCGTGTGCGTGTCCCCTGCCCGGGCTATGGGACGCTTGGGGGCAGCTCCGGTCCCGGGAGCCCTAGGTAGCTGTGCCCAGCGTGTGCATGTGTCCCTGAATGTGGCACGGGAGCATGTGTGTCGGCTGCCGGGAAGGTTGTCGCTTGGCACAAGGAGTGTCTGGCCCAGAGGAACTTCCCGGGTGCACGGAGAGCTGGGATGTCAGCTGGGGCTGCGTTCTGCCTGGTACAGAGGGGTCTGGCAGACCCCCGTGCCCACAGCACCACGCAGCCGCCCCACACTCTGCAGGGAGCTTTGGGGCTCTGCCCCGCATGCCATCCCCACCTGCCCTGTGCTGGGAGGGAGGATCCACTCGGGGCTCCACACCTGCAGTGCCAGCAGCTGCCCAGCCCTGGAGGCTTTGATTTCTCCAAGTTTGGCACAGGAAATCAGGCTCTGCCCATTTGCCGACAGCTCCTTGCTGGTGGCCGGCGAGTGGTGGGAAGCCAGGAGGCACGTGGCAGAGGAAGTGTGACAAAATGTCCCCAGCAGTGCTGAGGGCAGAGAGAGGGAGCCTGGCAGGGCACAGCAATGCCCCATGGACGAGGAAAACATCATCCAACCAAGCCGGGCAGGAGCTGACAGGCAGCATGTCAGGGCTCAGCCTGAGCATGGCACCACAGCTCTTGGGCCACCGGCCACCAGCCTGACCCACACTCGTAGCTGGAGCATGGAGGCCTGGGCTGGCTGGAGGCACAGGCAGGTCTGCGTACGGTGGGGCGGCTGCGGGCAGAGACTTGTCTCATGTCTCTGGTGCAGCTGGCATCCTTTGCTCCGGCATCCGAAGCAGCAGCAACACGCGCTGAGCGCAGCCGAGCGGGTCCTGGACCACGGCCTCGCCAGCTCCACATCCCTCAGGCACTGAGCCCCCGTCCCTCTCTCTCCAGGTGAACAACGCCACGGCCCGTGTCATGACCAACAAGAAGGTGGCCAACCCCTACACCAATGGTAAGGGCCAGCATCCTGAGGGCAGGGGCTGCAGCAGGCATGGGCACCTCCGGGCACTGGTACTGTCCAGCTGCCACAGAGCTCTGGCAGTGAATGCCCCCCACACCTGCAGGCAAATGGGAGAACAGCCACTCCTGCCCAGTGCAGGAGTGCAGCCCCCCATGCCCTCCTCCTGCCTGGGGATGGGGCTACGGTCCCTCAGAGCACCATGGGAACAGTGCCCTGTTCTCACTGGCTCTCCCTGCCCACAGGCTGGAAGCTGAACCCGGTGGTGGGAGCAGTCTACGGCCCCGAATTCTACGCAGGTAACATCGGTTGCAGCAGTACCTGCTGCAGGTTTCCCCCAAACATATCTGTGCACTGTGTCCACCACTGCTCTGAGCAGCCCCTGGCCCCTCTCCCTGTCCTTCACCTCTGTCTGGACAGTTCCCCCTATCCCATCCCCTTGCCCAGCATCCCCACAGCCATGTTCCTGCCAGATGGGGGGTACAGGGGTGGGCCCTATCACAGATGCCCCGCGGGGGCTGTGTGGACCTACTGTGGAAAGTCCATGGGTGTCCTCTCGCTCCTGCAGTAACGGGGTTCCCATACCCCACCACGGGGACGGCCGTGGCCTACCGAGGGGCACACCTACGGGGACGAGGACGCGCCGTCTACAACACCTTCCGGGCTGCGCCGCCACCACCACCCATCCCCACCTACGGCGCGTGAGTACCCCTGGGGGGACCCTGCTCGGGGCGAGGCGCGTGTGCTGCTGCACTGCCCCGGGTCTGGATGATTGGTGTTGTCGGGCTCTTGCACGCTGGGAACAGGCTGCAGCTCCTGCAGCACCTGCCTGGCCACAGGTTCTATCCAAGCCCCGGGCTGCTACCCTCAGGGTGACCCACAGGTTCACCAGCTTCCCGTGTGCCAAGGCACAGGACGTTATTCCAGCCAGGATGGTTGGTTTAATGGGAACTCTCTCCTGGCACACGCGGCTGTGATGGCGTTGGTCACAGACACAGCCATGGCCTTCTGCAGCCACTTGGCTGCTCCCAGCAGTGATCCTGCCCTGGGATCCTCCTCTGGCACGCCCTGCCCTTGGCTGTGCCCTTTGCTCGTCCCCAAGTCCCTGCCTGCAATCCCAGCCCAGATGTGCCTTTGGGGCCTGGACAGCCACTCCTTGCCCTGTCAGCTGCAGTGCTGAGGCAACTTCCCCCATGCCCTGCCCTCACCCCACTCCGCTCGTCCAGGGGCACTTGCCGGGCTCTGATGCCTCCGCCTCATTTCCAGGGTCGTCTACCAGGATGGGTTCTACGGAGCTGAGATCTACGTAAGTGACACTGTGCCCAGGGCTGGGCCATGACGGGGACCCCATGACAGTGCAGGTGGCAGGCAGCATCACGTGGCTCTGTGGTGGGCTCTGCCCCCCCCCAGCCCCTTCCCCTGGGAGGCAGCAAGAGCATGAACAGAGTGTGGCTTTTCCAGAGTGATCTGGGTGGCACCGCACAGGATCCTGTGCCCAGTCCTGTGCCCCTGCCGGCCCCCTTGCAGGGCTGGTGCCACACGGGATTTACGGCCTCGGTGCCTTACGCCCGCATTTAACCTCCATGTCTGAGGAGCCAGCGGCGATATTTCAGGCGGGCACTGAAGGATTTATCTAACGTGACACTTCATTAAAGCGAGCGGGGAGGTGACATTCTCTTCTCTGGAAATTTAATTTTTTAAGGTTAATGTTTGTCAAAGCCCCTGGGGAATGGTAATGAGGCTGGTGCGTGCCCGGTGGCACCAGCACCAGCTCCCTGTGGGTCCCACCACTACTCCATGCAGTGCCATGGTGCACCCAGCTGCCCCCAACCCCACCCACCCCCCTCAACCCCCCAGTGGGTGCTGCCCCTTGACCAGTCTCTCCTCCCTGCAGGGGGGCTATGCTGCCTACAGGTACGCCCAGCCTGCAGCAGCAGCGGCTGCGTACAGCGACAGGTAAGCACTGAGCATCGCGCCTGAGGGAGCCTCGTGTTACCCCCTGCACTGCCAGCTGACACCCCCAGCTTCTGTGTGCCGTGGGACATTACAGAGTGAGGCATGAGGAGGGTGTCCTGCAAGCAGGGACCCCCTGCTCCTTTCAGGACTGGGCTGGAAAGGGCTGGCACCACTGCAGGGGGAGCAGGGAGATCCCGGGGGGCTCCCATGTGCAGCTGGGCGGGAGGGCTCTGAGGGGAGACAGGACCCCAGCTGTTGTCACTAACACCCACTGCTGTGTTTGCTCCTAGTTATGGCAGAGTGTACGCAGCAGCAGACCCCTACCATCACACCATCGGCCCCGCCGCCACGTACAGCATCGGCACTATGGTAAGAGCAGCCCCTCGGCCTTCCTCTGCTTCCCAGGGGGCTGCAGACAGCCCAGGGAGGGGTCTGGCACAGCGGCCACGGAGCCTGTGGGGCGCAGGGCAGGTGCAGGGGCTGTGGGAGGGGAGCGGGAATGGCGCAGCCCCTGCCTGGCTCTGTCTGCAGGAGAGGAAACCCCCACCCTGCACCTCTGCCCCACCTTCCCCTCGCACCCTGCACAGTTCTGCCCACACACATCACTTCCCGGGGTCCGGCTGTCCCCACACTGGCTGCCTGGTTAGGTTCCAGGACCCCCTCTCTCATCCCAGTGCAGGACAGTGTCCCCAGGGCCCCGCATGCAGCCACACACGGGGAACACTGTGCCACAGCTCTTGGCTAGCTCTGACAGCATCAAAGATGAAAAATCACACTCACGGCTGGGATCTCAAAGCCAACCTGCCTTTTTCTGCCTTTTTTTACTCCCTTGGCACCCCCAGCGCTGGGCAGCCACTAGTGAGGGGCCACGGGCACTGCATCCTAGGGGTTTTCAGCTCGGTGCCACAGCAGGGATGGGGGCAGGCTCCTTGGCAGGCATGGCACAGCAGTGCCACGTTGGAGGCACATGGCAGCTCCTGCCCCCAGGGCAGTACCACAGCTGCCGGGCAGCACTGGGCACCCTGGCCCTGCCTGCCCCTCACATCCCAAGGACAGCAGCGATTTGGTTTCATTTGAAAGAGGAAAAAAAAAAAAGAAGAGAAAAAAGGGAAGATCTAGGCTTTGGCTATCTCCGAATACTGATTGGCTTTTTTTTCATCTTTGATGTTGCAGGCTAGTCTATACCGAGGAGGGTACAGCCGCTTCACTCCCTACTAGCAAGACAGACCCAGCCCCCCCACCACTGCCCCCGATGCTCACTAGCACCAAACCAAACCAGGCAGACAGAGCCGAGGCCGAGCTTGCGGAGGACCCGCGGGTGCTGCCCGGGCAGCTGGGGCTGGCGCCGGGCTCTGTGGGGCCACAGCACCCCACACCCGTAGGGTTACCTCAGCTGCTCCATCTTGCCGCCCGCCTGCCTCTCCTGCACCATTCGCCTGCCCCGGGGACCACGGGGAGCAGGGCCAGCCCTCGGCCCCAGCAGCACCCCATTCCCACAGCTGGGGTGTGGGGTCCCCCCATGGGCACTGCCCTGGCTGAGGTGCAGAGGGCTCGTCCCCCTGTGAGGCAGGCGGGGATGCTCAGCCTGTGGGGATGCTCTTTCCACAGGTGCTGGGGCTCAGGGTGACAGCAGCCCCCCAAGCAGCCCCTCTGCCCCCGTAGGAGAGAGAGGAGCCAGCTGGGGTTGCTGCCAGCTCTGGGAACTGGCGAGGCTGGGGTGGGTTCAGGAGCCCGGGGAAGCCCCCCAGGCAGTAGTGCTTCTCTGGCCTGACCACGGTGCTCTGCAGAGCTGAGTGTGGTGGGCTGGGCTGGCTGTGTGGGCTCGGTGGGCCGGGATGGTGCCCATGTGCCCCCCAGCCAGCAGCTCAGCTTGACTGCTCCAGCGAAAGACCTGCCTCTCTTGTTTCTGTTGTAGTGAACCCGTGGCTGTTTCTTTCTGGGACCAGGAAGGGCAAAAAAATCCACACACACACAAAAAAAAGAACCCCAGAATATAAAAATTAAAAGCAAAGCAACAAAAAGAAAACAAACAAAACAAACAAACAAAAAAACAAAGCCAAGCGGCAGCAGCCAAGTGAGTCCCAAACTGTCCACACGCACCGAGAGAGCAAGTCCCAGAGGAGCCGCGGTGACCACCGGCGGTCGGACACGCCGGAGGGACCCCCAGCGCCCCGGCCCCGCAGCCCGGCAGGGAGGGAGCCGGTGCAGGCAGGCGCGAGGGTCCGCGGGGGTCCGTGGGGCCCTCGCCCGCCCAGGTGCAGGGCCTGGGCACCACGTCTTCCTTTCCCTGGTGCGGCAGCGCTGGGGGTGCCGGCGGAGCGCTGCGCCCTGCCCGGCTCAGGGGACCGGGTGACGGGGTGGGGACCCGGCTTCGTGCCACCCGAGCCCCGGCGCTGACGGCCATCAGCGTGTCAAGTGTGCGAGGCCTCAGCTTCAGTGCGGAACTGGGGCGGCGGCGCGGCCGCGGTGCTGAGGCATTGCAGGGGATGAGCCTCTGCCTTTTAAAGGGAATTTTTGTTAAGAGGAGCTTGCAACTCGCTTGTGACCCCTTCCCCTCCTTCCTCCCTCCCTCCCTGACACCCGTGCTCCCACCCTGCCCGGAGCAGCCCTGACCAACGCTGTGCCAGGCGCTGCCCCAATCGCACTCCCACTTGCTCTGTGGCACGGGACACACTCACGGCCACCCGTCCCTGCCGGAGGCAGCGGGATGCCTGCAGCCCTGGGTGCGGGGTCTCAGCCGCTGCATCGCCCACGGGGACGCACCCAAGCCACAAGGTTGGGCTGCAGCCGCAGGCGCACGGGGTGCGGTGCCCAGTGGCACGGGGCGCTGCGGAGCCCACCCTGGGGTGCAGCACTGTCTCCCGTGCCCTTATGGCTCTGCCACTCCTCAAACCTCACTTTATAGTCTGCAGACACCCCCGACACCCCAGCGATGAGCTCCCCCTTTTCTATTCCCGGTGTACATAGCCCCGGCCCCTGCCCCCTGTACAAAGCTCCGTCCATCGCTGTACTGGCTTCTCCCTTACAGCACCCCTGCGCCGCCCCGGCGCGCGGGCTGGCGCCGGCCCATCCTGTATGCTTAAAAGTGTGACCATTCTAATAAACAGTATTATTATTATTATTATTATTACTATTACTATTATTATTATTATTATTATTGAAATTATTAATAAAGATTTCTTTCTTCAACCAGGGCGACTCAGGTTTTGACTGGTTGAGGTGCGGGGGCGCGGGGCCACAGCTGCTACAGTGGATCTGGCCATGCTGGGCAGGGGACCACTGCCTGTGGGCAAGTGGGGGACCCTTGGGGACCCCCAGCCTCACCATGGTGAGGGAGCAGGGTGCTGCATGAGGAGCCCTTTCCCGGCTGGGCCAAGCCCTTCATTCTTCAAGCCATCAGGTAATTCATTCCTGAGCGCGTTCCCCACCTCAGGAGCAGCAGCTGCACCGCTGACATTGGTGTCCCTGGCGGAGCCCACATTGTTTGGGGACAGGGCTTGGGACCCCACTGCAGGAGCGCTCGCCTGCTCCTGCCTGCTAATTGCTTGCTCACCAGACTGTGAGCAAATAATTGCTGCTATAAATTTTCTCTCCTCCTCACGAGATGCTCAGGGGAGGCAGTGCAGGCTGGTGGCACCGGGCTGGGTCCACATTAATGAGCGCAGCGGTCACCCATGCTGGGCTGCTCCTCAGGGCTGCCACAGAGCCCAGGCTGGCAGCTCCCCACCAGGCTGAGCCCCGAGGGGAGGAGGTGTGTGGCTGGACATCTTAGGGCAAGCAGCCACAGCCCGTGGGCACACAGTTTGAGGCAGTGAGGGCTGCAGGAGCTGGTGGGGTTCTCAGGGCAGGTGCCCCAGTCTGGGGTGACACATGTTGGGGGGTCCCTGCCAGCCACAGGCAGGGTCGTGGTCAGCACCCAGTGGGCCCCCACAGTGAGAAGAGGAACCCACCAACCCAGGGTGATAAATGCAGCCTCCATCCTCTGTGCCCCCTGCCCACAGCCCACCTGCCACACAGAGGAGACATGACACGGACTGCACCACAGTTGCTTTAATACCCGTCTGAGCTGGTGCCGCTGCTTGGCGCAGAATAGACCAGCACGAGGCGGCCCCAGCGGTCAGGGTCCATAGGCAGCTCATCCCGCAGTATTGGTTCCACCAGCAGCTCCAGCCGGCAGGACTGCCCGGGCGCCGGCCGTGGCACCAACAGCCCCACGGCACGGAACAGGCAGCCCTGCGCCAGCCCCAGCAGCTGCGGCGCCGTCTGGCCCAGGCGGCACCGGGCACCCTGGCTCAGGACACGGAACCATCTGGCACGGCCGGGGGGGAAGGACCAGCGCAGGGTGAGGCTGAGCGAGAGCTCCCCAGGCTCAGGGCCCCCCTGCCACCAGAGCTGCGAGGCTGTCACGCTGTGCACCTGCGCTGGGGAGGCTGACACGCTGGCTGTGTCCAGCACCTGTGAGGGAACCACACGGCTGTCAGGGCCAGGGCCAAAAGCAGCAGACACCCACCACCTTCCCAGAACAAGGGTGACTCTGGGGCAGGTGTCTCCACCCAGCAGAGGCAGGCACTGACCCGGATCTCCCCAAGGAGGCAGGTGAAGGATGTCTCCTGCAGGCTGGGCTGCTGGCGGGACACAATTACGGAGAGGTCTCGTAGGCTGCAGGCCTGCAGCTCCAGCTCATAGCACCTGAGAGGGAAGGGGCAAAGCAGGAATGGTACCAGGAAGCCCTGGCATCCCATGCCTGCCTGTGGACACAGGATGCAGGCAGGGCACTCACCGGCTGGTCCAGCCATGGGAGCCACGGTGGCAGGCGGCAAGCAGCTTGGCGAGGCCAGGTGGCGGTGCCGGGAGGAACCGGGGGTAGTGCCGGCCATTGGGCTCTGCCAGAGGGAGCCAGGTCAGGGGGTAAGGGACTGAGCTGGTCCCACACTCCACAGCAGGTGCTCACTGCAGAGAGCATAGGGGTACAGGGTCCTCACCAGGCAGGGAGGTGGGGTTGCCCTCGAGGCAGGTCCCTGTGTCCCAGGTGGTGACTTCCAGCGCCACTGTGAGCTCATCGGACTGCGGCCCCTCCAGCTTGTAGAGCAGGGTCACGAAGAGCTTGGGAGGGGCTGGCATCTGCAAAGAGAAGAGGCTGATGACCCCAAATCCACCCAGAGAGAGACAGAGACAGAGAGAGAGACAAACAAAGAGAAGGTGCATCGGGTTAGGTATGCTGAGCAGTGTGGGCAGAGCCTGGGCATGCTTGCCACAAGGCCCTGGGGCCACACAGCTTGGGCCATGCAGGCCATGCCACGCTGACATGGTGCCAGCCCAGCGCTGAGGAGGGGGCAAAAGGCTTTGTCCTAACTCACCGGACAGCCACGCGCTCCTGGCCCGCAGGGATGGTCCCCTGCAGCTGCAGGGAACTGCCCCCGCACCAGGCGTCCCGCAGGCAGCAGCTGGTGCTCAGCCCGCCCTGGTGCTCTGGGTACAGCGGCTGGATGTCCTGCGCACTCAGGTCGTACCAGGGCCCAGACTCTTCATCCTACAGCACAGGGAGAGCTGGGCTGGGGCAGATGAGAGCAGGAACCCTCCGTGCCCAGCCCAGCCCAGTCCAGTCTGACCAGAACAGAGCTGTCACCCTGCGCTCACCTTCCCATCTTGGAACGTGCTGGTGCCCATGCCCAGGCTGAAGGAGGTGGCGAGGGGCAGTGTGCAAATGCTGTGCGTGGGCAGGTAGTCGGCCAGCAAGCCCCAGAACCTGGAGGCAAAGGTGGATGTCAGGGCAGAGACCCTGTTATGGTCGCTGCCCTGCACAGTATCGCCTTGTCTGGGGCAGAACAGGGCCAGCTGGTTCCTGGCCAGCAGCCATGGTGTCCTGACAGCCACAGTGTCCCAGTAGCTGTGTCCCACACCCCACAGCCCTCCTGACCCAGGGCATTCCTAGTTCCATTTCTCCTCCAACACGTTCCCTGCTGAGCCACCCTCACCTGTTTTCGTTCTGCAGGAAGTTTTCCTTCCCCAGGTGCTCATAGACCCAGCCAGGAGCGAAGATGGCTGCAGAGAGGCCGTACTGGCGGATCAGGCGCAGGGACTGCAGAGATGAGTGGTGAGCAGCATGGGCCAGGCTAGGTAGTCAGATTGCCACCTGTCCCTGCTCTCCCCAGGTTCTACTGGCCCCGTGGTGGGGCAGGACACAACAGGGATGTGCTGCAGCATCTCCCTCTCCAGGGATGACAGCCCTGGGATCCTCCAGTTCCCTCTTCATGCATGGCCAGCAGCTCTGGGATCCCTCACTCCTCAATAGTTCATCCTCAGGTTAGCAGCCCAACACAGCACAGCCCAGCAGGGCCATCAGTGGCAGCTCAGAGCCCTGCACTGGGGGAGGTCCAGGGTCACACTCTGGCATAGCTCTGTCACACACACCTTGTCAGTGTCGAAGCCACCACCGATCACATCCCCACGGGCAAAGACATCAACACCAACGTAGACATCGTTTTGGCGTTGCCCGGCCAGCCTGCGTGTGTGCTCCAGCTGCTCCTCCTTCCAGTTGTAGTTGGTGAACAGCCCATCACAGGCATCAAAGAACATCCTGGGTACGAGGGTCAGAGTGGCAGGTCAGATGCTGTGGCTGCACACCACCTCCACAATGGCTCTGCAGGTTGTGCCTGACTGCCCCCACGCTAGGCTTGGGGTAGGCTCATGCCCCCCCGCCCAGGGACAGTTTTGCCAGCCTCACCTATTCTCATCATTCAGCTCATTCTGCCACCTCAGTGTGCCATTCTTCAGGACGCTGTCGTACCAGATCACCAGTCCTCCTGGCACGGCGCTGTGCACCCGTGCTGTCAGTTCCTGCAGAAAGGAGGGCAGGTTCCCCACCGCTGCTGCCTGTCAGGAGAGAGAAAGCACAAGTGGGTGAGGGCACAAGGCTTGGGCCCCCCCATGAGAACAGCACAAAGGCAGGGAGGTGGGCAGGGAGAGGCAGGGAGGCGAGCAGGGTCACCACAACTCACGCTCAGGGTGTTCTCTATGTTGACCAGCCAGCCATCGAAGCGGTAGTGCTGGGCAATGCGGGCCAGCTGCTCGGCCACAGTGCTGTATGCCTCCTCCCCGCCGGCCAGGAACGCCTCACACAACTTCTCCCCGTCTGTCCACTCCGTGATGAATGTGCCTGGGGAGGCAGCAAGGGCAGCGTCAGCTGCACATCCTGGTGAATCCACCTCCCTCCTGGGGCTGCCTCTGGCTCAGCCCTGCCCTCACCCAGCACAGGGACGCCGTTCCGGTGTGCTGCGTTGGTCCAGACCACTGGCGGGATGGTGACAGTGTGGTGGCTGAAGTAGACAAAGATGTCGATGTAGCGCCAGTGGTAGAAGACGTAGGGGTTGCGTGTGGCCGAGCCCTGGATGAACCTGCAGAGAGGGAAAAGGGTTGGGCAGTGCAGGAAGGACGCTCACAGATGCTCTGGGGCTGGGTAGGAGCCTGACTCACAGCCGAGAGCTGGGCAGAGCTGTGGCACTGAGCCACCTCTGAACATCCCAACCCAAGCAATGCTCCCCAAGCACTGGTGCTAAGAGCCGAACTGAGCCAGCAGGAGATACGTCAGACAGAAACAGAAGCGACTTGGGGTTTGAGATGCTGAGCTCCACTGTCACATCTCCCTTCCACCTAGCACATACCTGTCCTCCAAGTACCCGCCACGCATGTCGTGGCACACCAGAGTTCGGGGCCTCCTGCTGTGGAGTGGGGGCTGACGCTTGGCCAGAGGCACAGCTGACACATTGAAGTCATCGTTGCTGTTGGGCTGCCAGGCCAGCAGCTCCTCCAGACCAGACAAGAAGAAGCTGATGGGCTCCGTCGTCTTTGTGTCAAAGTACCTGGCTGGGAACGATGGGGAGACAAGGCAGGGTCAGCAGTGAGCAGCTCGGTACTGCACCGGCGCTGTCCCCATCCCGGCGGAGCACAGAGGTGCGCGGGCCCCTCTCACGGTGCCTCACCTGGCAGGGGCTGCGGGCGGTCGCTGATGGTGTCATGCAGGACAGTGGTTCCCTGGATGTCCGCCGCCGGCTGCAAGCTGCCCCGGGAGGTGGGTGAGGGCCGGACTGGGCCAGCACCGCGGCCAGCACCCACCGGGCCCTGCCGGCCCCGGCACCGGTCCCCATCAGGGTCCCGGTCCCCATCATGGGTCAGGCCCCGATCCCCATCGCGTCCTGGTCCTGGTCCCGGTCTCCATCCCCGTCCCCATCCTGGTCCCGGACACGATCCCGGCCCCGGCCCCGGCCCCCGCCATCCACCTCCGCCGCCGCCGCCCGGCCCGCTCCGCCTCCGCCGGCTCCTCCGCTGCGGCCCCGCTCTCGGTTCCCGTCCTCTTCCCGCGCCGCACGGGCCCCTCTGCCGCCTCCGCCATGGCGCTGCCGCTGCCGCCGCCGCCGCACTGCCGGCGCCGCCGCCGCCACCGAGCCCGGCTTTCCCGGGGGCGCGGCCCCGGAGCTCCGCCCGCCCCGGCCCCGCCCCGGCCCCGCCCCATGTCCCGGGGCGGGACGCGTCCTGGGATGCCCTGCGCGTCTTGGGAGAGGGACGTGTCTCCCGGGATGCGACATGTGTCCTGGGATGGGCTGCGTGTTCTGAGACAGGGCCACATGTCTCGGGATGGATTTTATGTCCATGGATGGGACATGGGTCCTGGGAAGCACTGCATGTCCTGGGATGAAACCACATGTCTCTGAATGGATTGTGTGTCCTGGGATAGAACACGTGTCCCAGGATGGGAATCTGTGTGCTGGGATGCAACCTGTGTCCCGAACAGGCCCTGCTATGCAGCCTGGGATGGAGAGGATACCTGGTCCCCAGGGGCTAGTGTGGCCAAGGAGCTTTGCCCGTGCCATGGGCCCCTGGGCTGATGCCCCCACCCCACAGGCACAGCAGTGAACGGCCTGACCAGTCTCACTTGGCCCCCACCATCCACCCACTCCCTACGTATGGGGCCTATTTAAGGTCATCCTGAGTCCCCCACCCCATTCCTCTCCCTCCTGCGCTTGGAGGGGACTGCTCTGCTCAGTGTAGCCACAGACCCGCTGATCCAGACCTTGACATCCATCTTCACCTCAGGCCTATCTCCTCTCTGTGATGTGCTCCATGACCTGGACTCGTGACAACCCTGTTACCCTTCCCAGCCTGTTCCATTCCCAGGCTGACAGTTCTGTTACTGCACTCAGCTCCTGGTCCTTGGGGCACAGCTGGCCCATGCAGTGTCTGACACAGGTCTCCCGGCCCTCCAGGGATGATCTGCTCTTCCCTCTCCAACCCCAGCTCAGCAGCATCACACACCAGCCCACAGCTCTCAGACAGCCCCTGCACCCCAGGAGCAGGACCCTGCCCTGAGTCCCTTGGAGCCGCCACACACACAAAGCAAGAGGACACTGAGGGTGTGAGCAAGGCTGGAAATGTGGGGTGTTTAATGTGGCACGAGCTGAACGGGGGGGTCAGCACGCTGGCCCATACCGCTGCTGCATCTACACAAACATGAAGCCTGGCCAGCAGATAATCTAACGGAAGAGGAAGTGGCTGAGGCTGAAGGCCCTGCACCCAGGGCTGCTGGTGGGGAGCGAGCCCCTCCTGAGCAGAGGCTATGGAGAGCAGTGACAGGATCTGGAGAGGGAACTGACGCAATTCACTCCCCACAGGGGTACCCAGCACCGCACTGCAACACCTGCACTGCGGAAGGAAAGAGGGCCCTTAGTGGTTTATTGCTTTTCCTGATGGTGCTGAGCAACTTCTGCCCATTCCAGCCAAGGAGCATGGCCTGCTGAGAGGAGGAACATGGTGCATGTGTGTGCACTGCCTTGCACCGGAGCACCAGCAGTCACACCGTTCCACTGGTGCCAGCTCTGCCAGTGCCACAACAGGCTGTGCCTGGCAAACCCAGCTCTGGAGTGGACAGAGGGGGTGAGCTCCCTGCCCACCCCAGGTGAGCAGCTGCTTCCCGATCACAAATGTGGCAGGGGCTTAAAATTGCTCCAACTCTTCCAGGTGTGTCTGGTTGGCCTCGAGGCGCTGGAGTGAGGGAATTCACACACTGGTGCAGCTGCTGAGGGTAGTGGCACTAGGGTGACTAACAGCATAATGCGGGTGGCACTCCTGGGATGAGAGGGCACAGGGGTTCCTTGGCCACCTGGCCTGGCACAGGAGGAGTGTAAGGGGCCTGGTGCTCAGGGGTCCCCACTGTACTTGATGAGGTGGCCACTGAAGGTGATGTAAGTGTCGTACTCATCACTGAAGACCGCGTTCTCTCGCTCACCCTTGTAGAGCCGCACCCAGACCTCATCCTGCTCCTTCAGCTCCAGCATGACACTCTGGCTCTGCATGATGCTGCGATCGCTCACCTGGGCGTAGAGGATCACCACCTCTGCCCTGTTGTGCATGATGTGCAGGTACGTCTCCTTCTGGTTCCAGGTGTGCACATTGAGGCTGAAGTAGTAGATCCCAGGGATGTAGCAGTAAAACTTGCCCGTGAACATGTTGAAGTGGTCGTAGAGGTTGACAAACTCCGTGTCGAAGATGAGGGTCTGGTAGTAGTCATTGCTGTGCAGGGGTTTCTTGCGGCCCACAGAGAAGGCAGCGTAGTGGCTCTTGCAGCGCTCCCCAGGGGCACCCATGCTGCCCTTCTGTCCCTTGGGCCCTGCATGGCCCCTGCTGCCAGCCACTCCTGTCTTGCCAAACTTGCCCTGCATGCCACGCTCACCACGGTCCCCCTTCTCTCCTGGGCAGAGCAGGAGAGAGAGTTGGGCTGTCAGGCAGGGGCCAGTGCCAAACACAGCATTCCAAAAACCCATCTGCCTCAGAGAGTGGGATGGAGGGAGCAGGGACCCACCAGTCCTGCCCCTGCCCACTCCTCAGGCTCTGATGCTGCTGCCCAGAGGCTACCAGAGCAGAGGCTGCTCACACCCCGGTATGGCTCCTGCTCTCTGTGCAGGGCACAGGACCACTGACACCACCCCAGCTTCCCACTCTATCTGTGCAGGAGCTGGCCCTGTGAGCCCAGCACAGCGTTGGACCTGGGGCAATGCTGACAACACAGCGTGGGGTCCTGCCAGCCCTCACCTTTCAGGATGGTCATGTTGATCTGAGGGTGGTACTGGGGGTAGAAGCGCTTTTCGGGCGGGGGGCAGCAGCGGACACAGCGGGGCTGTGGGGGCAGCACCTCCTGGGACCCGTCAGACTTCTGCTCCTGTGTGGCCCTGGCAAGGCGGAAAACAAAGCGCAACAGGGAGCTACGGAGGGGTGGGGGCCCTCTGCAGTGCCAGGGCTGCCCTGGCCCTCGCTGCAGAGCACCCTGGCTCCGGGGTCCCCTCACCTGGGAGCTTGGTACTGGGATGGGGCCTCCCTGGGGTCTGTCCACCATCGCTGGTCAGGGATGGAGCTGGTCTGGCTCCCCACAGGGCAGGGCAGCAGGAAGATCAGCAAGACACCATGAACCCACAGCCCCTCCATGCCTTGGCAGTGCCCTGTGAGGTGCCAAGGACAGCTGACGGGGGACAGGAATACAGAGATGCCCAGCCCATCCATGCCCTGAGCTGTCCTGGGACAGGACCTGTGCACTGCACAGCCCCAGGTTTCTGGCTCGGCTGTGGGACACAGTGTCACCCCAGTGAGCACCTGGGAAGACCTGCCTTGGGGTAGTTAGGGGGCTCTGAGCTCACCAACATGGGGGCTGGGGCATTGCAGCCCCTGAGCCCGGGCACACCAAGCAGAGGGGATTACCTCAGGAGCTGAGAGCGGAGCAGAGCACCAGCCTCTGACTGGCCAAGTCCTGGACCAAGCGCTGCTGCTCCTGCTCAGTCTGGTTTCAGCTGCCTCCCATGGACCCCCAAGAGCAGCAGTTTTGGGGTGTCAGCACCTGAAAAATGACAGACAGCTCCAGATGCCATGGGGCAAATGTCAGGGTGCAGCCCTGCCTGTGTGTGGGACCCCAGCCAGGCCCAGGGAGGGTGTCTGCACCCCACTCCCGCGAGGATGCAGCACAGGCTGCACAGACTCTGCGGGGGACTCCTGCGGCCTGGGGCAGCCAGCCCAAGGGTTTACAAGGGGACAAGACCCACTCCTCCAAAAACAGGGTCGTGGGCTGGCAGCCCCACCTGGGAGCTGGCTGTGACAGGGAGAAACCTTCCTGAAAGCCCACATCCTGTTTGGGGCCAAAACTAATATTTGCGGTGGTGGTGGCACTGTCGCCCAGCCCGGTCACTTCGCGGCCCTTCCCTGCCTTATCAAAACCATATCTGCTGGAGACATGGGGCCAGGCACGCAGCACCTCGCCCTTTGGCCCTAAAGCACCAGGACAGCCTTGGCCAAACAGGGGTGTAGCACTGCCCAGTGCTAGGAATCCCCTGGCAGCAGGGTCTGAGGTGGTGCTGGATCTCGGAGCTTGCCGGGATGGGGACGGCTGCTACCCAGGCTCCAGTTTCAGCCAGGTGCCTCCCTGAGTTGGGATATGGGTGTGGTCTTTCCCATTCTCTCCTCCCAAATAGCCTCCCGTGGCACCGCCAGGCTGTGCTCCACAGGCTCTGCCGGGATCCCAAAGCACCAGTCCCAAGGTGCAAAGGGCCCTCACAGCCCTGTCCTGTGTTCTGTGCCTGGGCCAGGCCATGAAGGATTTTGAGGCAGAATCCTGTTGTTTTGGTGAACGCCTGGTCTCAGAGCACTGGGGTCCCCGGTGGGTGATCGGATTGTCCCCAGGTGTGCGGAGGGTGTTTGTGGCCAGGGGCGGATGCCTGGATTATGAGTCACTGAGGCTGAGAAGGGGCGGAGGGATCGGGAAAGGCTCCAAAGGGCTTTTCCTGCTGTTCGAACCCTCTGCCAAGGGTCTGGCCCCTTCACACACTTCCCGGGTGCTCTGTCTCTCCATTTCTCTCCCCATTGTCTCAGTGCTGCCTGGTGTGGAGGGAGGCAGGGGAGAAGGAGATCCATGGGTAGAGGCATGGAGGAGGCCAGCCAGGGGCTTGTGGGCAGGTATCACCCAGGGGAGCCTTGGCCTTGTTTCTGCCCACCCTGCCTGGCCTCCAGCTGTGCCAGATGTACACCACTGAACATGGCACGAAGGGGTTTGGGAAGCCTGTGGCTTTCCCTCAGCTCTGGGACCATCAAACCAAGCATTCCTCTGGGAGCTGGAGCAGGCTCGACCCTGGGGAAAAACACGTCACAAGGAACTGCTCCACGAGGAGAAACCGTTCACCAGGAAGTTCCCATAGCAGAAGGCAGCGCTTCCCAGACTGTCAGGAACGGAGGCGAGTGTGCGATCCATGCAGGGTGCCATCAGCAGCACACAGGGCTCACTGGGCCCTCAGCATGTCCCCTCTGCACCCTGCAGGTGTCCTGGGTGGGAGGTGCCCGCCTGCACACAGGTACACACAGCCCTGTCAAAAGACGCTGGTTTTCCCGTCAGAGTTGGATGCTCTCCAGGAGCAGTCAGAGATTTAAACTCAGTGGCTGCAGAAGCCTTGGGACCGCAAGTCAAAACATCCCAAAATACATTCCAGATGGCGATGAAGACTAGGATGAAATGGAACAAAGCCTAGGGGAGGGATGAGGGGTTGGGGCAGCCTGGAGGCAGCAGGACCTGCACCCTCAGCTCACTCTCTCTCAGGGTGGTGACTACAAACTTCTCCACACCACAGCAGCCAGAACCACAGTGCCTCTGGGGTCGTGCTGGTGGGCCAGGTCCCCCATGTTCTGCTGTTGGAATGGTTGCAGAGCCCTTTTTGTTTCCCTGGAGCAGGGCAGACCCTGCATGCAGCAGGGTGGGGGCTGCACGGGGCAGATGTGGGGAAGGACCATGGGGTAGTCGCAGCCCTCCAGCTCCTGCAGCACCAGCAAGATGTGCTGGGGACCCCAACAGCCACTGTGACTCCCATGGAGATGCTGAAGGTGGCCCAGCATGGGCTTGATGTGTTCGTAGGGAAGAGTTTTTTGGGAACGCATCTGGAACAGGGCTGGGGGGGGGATCTGTGTCCTCCCCGAGCCGCGGTGGGTCGGGCTGTGCCCTCACACTACTGTGCCCTGGGGGGCACAGGGAGCGGTGTGCCTCGCTGGACGTGCCCCCGGACAACCGAACGGCTGTCGAGGCGGAGCCGCCTCCCGGTGCCACGGCGCCCGCAGCCGGGACCACGGCGCGCTGCAGCTCCGGGGGCTGATCCCCGGGCCTGCCCCCCACCTACCTCTGGGGCAGGGCCTCTCCCTCCCGGCGCTGCCTTCGCTGCCCTGGAGCACTGCCCGTGGCCGATCGCTGCCTCCCGCTCCGAAGCCGCCTCTCCTCGCTCGGCCCGGGCGGAAATGCACTTTTTGGAAGCGCAGGAGGCAGCGAGGCGCGGGACGAGGCTCGCAGCCCTCCCCCGCCAGATGTGCGCCCGCGGCCGCCTTAACCATGTGTGCTCCCGGGACTGTCCGCCTCAGCCGCTCGTGCTGCGGGGCCGCCGCACCGGGCCGCGGACGGGGACCGCAGGCGGCACGTGCCAGCGGCTCCCCAGAGCTGCTGCGGGGCCCGGGATCCCGGAGAAAGCAGCCGGCCCCGGCGGAGGACCCTGCCCCATGCCGGAAGCGCCGATGTTCCTAACCCCGAGGGCACCGCGGCCAGCACAGCCACACCGGGCTCCAGCCTGTGACACTCGGACACGTACACGGGTGCCAAGGCGCGGGGCTACGTCTGCCCCGTTTCCCCACCCCGAGTAGCGGCGGAACACAGGGGGTAACAAGGACAAAGACAGAATGTGTTGCAGGCTGGGGCAGGGCTGCACTGGATTCGTGCCTGCCGGGCAGCCGGGCTGTGCCCACCACAGGACCGGCTCGACCTCCGCACTGCCTCCGCCGCTATGCTGGAGCCGCCCGTGAGCGACGCCCGGCTCCGGCGGGCCCGGCTCTGCGCGGACCACAGCTCCCGGCAGACCCCGCGGCGCAGCGGGCGGGGCGGTGGAGTGCGGGGGGCACGCGGTACCTCCTGGGAGTTGTAGTTTCTGCACCAGACGTGGCGGTCTGGCCGCTCCCAGGCGCGGCGGCGCCGCGCGGGGCCGCCGGGAGCTGTAGGCGGCGGCGGCGGCGGCGGCTGCGCGCGGGGGAGGCGGCGCCGCGGTGAGCGGGGACACGAGGGGGGGACGCGGGGCGTCGGGCAGGGCCGGCAGGCGGGGGTCCCTGCCGGGCGGGGGCACCGCGGACCCCGAGCATCCTGCCCGGGCGGGAGCGGTGGGGTCCTCGGGGCTGTGCCCCACGCGGAGGTCCCGGGGGCGCGGAGGACCTCAGGGCCCCGCTCAGTCTGGGCGGTGCCCCGGCTGCCCGACAGCTCGCCCGGGGAAGGGGCGTGGGGGTCCCCAGGGGCGCGCCCGGCGGAGACGGGGAGTCCCTGTGTCCATAGGGGGGCGTTCCGTGTCCATGCTGGGGGTGTTGGGGGGTCCCCGTGTCCATGCCCGGGGATGCCTGTGACCGTGCCCCGACGTTTTGAGGGTTCCCCGTGGCCGTGTTCAGAGCGGGCGCTGGGGTCCCTACAAATGCAGTGGGGGTCAGTGCACCGAGACCGGTCCGCAGGGCTTTGCTGAGGCCACGCTCCGGAGTCCCGGCAGGACGAGCAGCGCTCCCGTACCCCCGACCCACGGGCTCTCCGTGCCTGTGCCACGCCGGAGCCCCCCTGTCCGGGGCTGGCCCCCCATGCTCAATGCCTCCTCTGTTTGCCACTCGGGCTGCTGAAAGGCACATTGAGATCCTGCGGGATGGGCCCTTTGGAGAAAGCCCTGGGATGGCAGCTGAGGAACCTCTGCCCCGGGGTGGGAGTCTCTGCCCCAGGCCGCATGGCGGGGGGTGAGCACAGGTCTAGTCCCGGGTGGCTGCTTGCCACCTGCGTGGCCTGGTGTGTCAGTCTGCGGGAGCCCGGAGCGCTGCCACATCCCCTGTGCTGCTGGAAGGGAGGTGGCAGCGAGGGGAACTGTTGGCACCCCACGCCTGCGGGTGGGCACAGCCCAGGGGGGGCTCACGATGCTCACATGTGTGGAGGACCCACTGTGAGGCTGGGCAGGGATGAGGGGCTCCTGGGTCTCTAAGGCTGGACAGGTCAGGATGTGTGTCCCTTGGACCCGGACACTGCACTTCCTGCTCAGGTGTTGGCATCCTGCTTGGGCGGAGCTGCCACGTGTCTCCCAGTGTCCCTGTGTGGCCCGGGGACATGCTCATGGCTCACTAGTGGGGTCTGTTCCCGGGGCCATGGGAGCTGGGCCAGGCTGGCCAGCCACTCTGGAGGCAGCAAGGGTCATCCTTGCCACCCGACGGGAACCCACGCCCTCCCAGGACTCTGTGGGGATGTGCCCCAGGACACTGTGACACGGGGCTCACCTTGAGCCAGGTGCCTCAGCTCACTGTCTGAGCTGCAGTGACCGTAGGACAGATAGAAGAGCTGGGCAGGTTGTGCGACATGCTGGGGCTCCTGGTCAGGGGGCGCAGAGGAGGCCAGGTGAGGGGGGCTGAGAGTGGTTCCAGCAGCAAACAGCCCCTGGGCATGCTGACTCTTACCTGTGTGAGGTGGGAGCACCTGCTGCAAGAGAGGGGATGGAGCCCCTTACGGCTGTGTGCTGCTGCCCCCCGAGCTCAGCTGGCACCAACGCCAGCTCTTTGACCTTCTCCCTCTCGTCTTTCCACCAGGTTCTCCTCGCCCCCACTCTGATGCCAGTCCCGCCCTGCCATGAGTCTATGAGCCCCCTCCGGATCAGCGTGGGTGGTCTGCCCGTCCTCGCGTCCATGACCAAGGGTGCTGACCCTCGCTTCCGACTGCGCTGGAAGGCCATCGTGCTGTCCTCAGCCTGCGTGGGGTTTGTGCTGCTGCTCTTCTGCCTGCACCGCTCCTCCCCAGCACGGCATGGCCCCCCGAGCCCTCGCACTTGGCAGCTTGGCCTGCGGGCAGGGGACCGCTACAATGACACCTACCCGCTGTCCCCCCCCCAGAGAAACCCCGAGGGTGTGCGCTACCGCATCGGCGTCATCGCGGACCTGGACACGCAGTCCCGGGGCTCCCAGGAGCACACCTGGTTCAGTTACCTGAAGAAGGGCTACCTGGTGCTGTCAGACAGTGGGGACAGAGTGACAGTGGAGTGGGACAAGGATGAAAGCATGCTGCTGTCCCACCTGGCTGAGAAGGGCCGGGGCATGGAGCTGTCAGAGCTGGTGGTTTTCAATGGGAAGCTGTATGCTGTGGACGACCGGACAGGTGTGGTCTACCAGATCGAGGGCAACAAGGTGGTGCCCTGGGTGATCCTCCCAGATGGAGATGGCAGTGTGGGGAAAGGTGAGCTCCCGTCCTGCCCTGTGAAGCCCTTGGTTCTTTTCAGCTTGCTGTGGTGGGTCACACCTTTGCTGTGACCTCTGAGCCTGGCCAAGACAGGGCAATTCCTGTCAAGGGACCAGCTGGCTGCAGGGGGGACACTGTGCCCAGCACCAGACTCTGGGAGGTAGGGTTTGGGGTATGTGGGACAGTGTGATGGCCGTGTGCTGGCTGAGCTGCCCTCACGCCATTCTTTCCACCACAGGCTTCAAGGCGGAGTGGCTGGCGGTGAAGGATGAGCACCTGTATGTGGGAGGACTGGGCAAGGAGTGGACCACCACAACAGGGGAAGTGGTGAACGAGAACCCCCAGTGGGTGAAGGTCATTGGCTACAAGGGTGACGTGAGCCACGAGAACTGGGTGACAAACTACAACGCACTGAGGGCTGCAGCGGGGATCCGGCCCCCAGGTATGGAGCAGGGCAGCCTCCTGCCACGCCATATCCCCCACCCTTGATGGCTCCAGACCCATACGGTCACCTCCTCCAGGGACACTGGCACTGGGTGAAATTTAATGCTGGAGGCCAGAGATCTCCCCCTGTCCTGGTCATTTTCCTCTGCTGCCTGTGTCAGGAGCAGGTGGCTCAGCCGGCACTGGGCCTGGCAGCTGGGCCCCCAGGCAGAGCGGGGTGTGCTCAGTGCCCCTGCCTGGCTCTGGGAGGAACTGGGGGGCTGCTGCCAGGCAGTGGGGCAGGAGGAGGCAGAAAAGTTCATGCGGAAGGCTGTGGGGTGTGTCAGAGGGGAAGGGAATGGGTCCCGCCCCAGCCTGGCTGGTGGCCCTGTGGTCTGTGCCATCACACTCCACTTCCTGCCGCAGGGTACCTGATCCACGAGTCAGCCTCCTGGAGTGACACTCTGCAACGCTGGTTCTTCCTGCCGCGCCGCGCCAGCCACGAGCGCTACAGCGAGAAGGCAGACGAGCAGCGAGGCACCAACCTGCTGCTGAGCTCCACCCAGGACTTTGGGGATGTGACAGTGGGACATGTGGGCGAGGTGGTTCCCACCCACGGCTTCTCCTCCTTCAAGTTCATCCCGGACACGGATGACCAGATCATCGTGGCGCTGAAATCAGAAGAGGACAATGGCAAGATTTCCAGCTACATCATGGCCTTCACACTGGATGGGCGCTTCCTCCTGCCTGAGACCAGGATTGGGAGTGTGAAGTACGAGGGCATTGAGTTTATTTAACAGACTTTTGGACCGAGTGGAGGGGTGCGGGCAGCCTAGGGATGTGGGCAGGCCCTGCCAGCCTGCTCTGCCAGGCAGCACTCCCAGCTCTGTCCTTGGCCCTGGGCTCTCCTGTAAAATGTTGACTGAGCTGCAGCAGGTGTCGTGCAAGTGTTTCGGCAGTGGCACCTGGTGGCAAGGGACTGCCACCACAGGGTGCTCCCCACCCCGGGGACAGTGTCCATGTCACAGAGTGCTGGTGCCCAGGCAGGCCCCACTGCAGCCCTTAGCACCCAGCCCTGAATTGCGACAGAACCATCTGTGGTGGGTCGGTGGCTCTGGTGACGTCTGGGCTCTGGGTTTGCGTCGGAGCCCCAGCTCTACAGCTCTGCCTTGTGTGCCATGGGGCTCCCTGGGTGGAGGAGGGGAGTGCAGCAGGAGTGGGTCAGACCTAAGGGATTTCATCAGGCTTTTTCTGCAGAAGCTGTTTTCCTTCTCTTTTCCCATAAGCTGGCTGAGGTGATGGCTGAGGTGACAGGTGGCCTGTTTTTGGGAAAAGTCTCACATGGGAGGGGACAGTGTCTGTGTCCCTCTGCTCCTGTGACCACAGGGGATGCAGCAGTTCTCTCATCACTGTGGTTCCAGCACAGTGTCTGTGCCTGTGGGGCAGGGGGAGCAAGTGTGGGTGATGGGGCCACCAGCTGTGGCCAGATGTAACATGGGCCCACCCCAGTGCCGTTCCCAACCCACACCTTCAGGGGTGTGTGTGTGTGTGTGTGTGCCGGCCGTGTCTTCTCCAAGCCCTGGCTGCACATGGCTCCATCCCCAGCAGTGCCTCCAGCCTCAGAACTATCAACTCTGGGAAGAGCTGAGCCCTGGACAGGAGCTGCTGGGAGTTGGCGACAGTGCAGCCATGCTGTCCAAGGGCTGCCGTGCTTGGTGCAGGAGCAGAGCCAGGAGCGCCAGCTCTGCTTCCCAGAGCCAGCAGCAGCTGAGAAGTGTTTGCAGCAGCCCAGGGCTTTGGCTGAGGAGCCCTCCCCACACTTGCCAGCATGTTGTGAAATCGCAGCTGCAGCCTGTGGCCCCCAGGAGGAACTTGCGCAGTTTCAGGAGCCAGAAGTGTCAAAGGGGCATCTGCTGGCCCCGGGGCCCTCTTGACCCCTCTGACCAAGGTGGCTGCAGCTCCTAGCCTACCCACTCTCCCTGTCTCAGCCCTGCCCTGCGCCAGGTCACAGGGCAGCATATGCTCATGCCAGGACTGGTGTTTGGCTCTGTGGTGTCCCTGGTTTGGTCCCTAATAACACTGTCCCTAGGACAGGTCTGCCAGCAAGTAGGGCTTCAGAGAGCTGGACCTTGCCACTGCAGTTTGGGGGGGCCATGTGCCCCCTGTATCCCTCTGTTGTTCCCTGGCACTGCTCTGCTGTGGGGTCCAGCCATGCTCAGGGAGGGAGAGGGCCTGTTGGTGCAGCAATCAGGCTGTTGTTGGGTGGAAGGATCTGCAGAGTGGACGGGGCCCTCCCAAAAACCCAGCCAGGCTGCTCCCCCCATTGCTGTTTACAGTGTCAGCACCTCCGTGAGCCGTGCGGAGTGCGTACAAGGCCAGACATGTGTTCTCATTTAGCCCAGACAATGACTCGGCCAATGCTGGGCTGCAAGTGGATGTGCTTGTCTCTGGACATGGACCGGTCCCCAGTGCCGCAGGCAGACCTGGCTTTGGCCCCTGCACGTGGCCAAGGGCACCCAGGATGCCTTTGCAGCCCACACTGGGTGCCAGCTGGCCACGGTCCATGATGACCACTCAGCCGTCACTTGTGCTTCACTTGGCAGTCTCTCCTGGCCTCACTCACCCCTCCTGGTCTCACTCACCCTCCTAGGCCACCGCTGGCGGCTCCACAGCACCTGTTATGGCCTGCAGGCTGTGCCAGTGTCTGTCCCTGCTACCTGGCCCCTTCTTGTCCCCTGGGCTGAAGTATCCCTGGGCCCCAGCCCTCAGCCCTGCGGTGCCCTCAGAGCAGCAGCACCAATGCCTTGGGCAGCGGGACCAGCAGGAATCCTGCTGCTGTTGGAGCCTCGGCAAACCGTGAGCCCCGCAGTGGAGTTGGCAACCTGGAGCCCCATCTCCAGGTGTCACCCAGCATCCCAGCGCTGTCAATGCTGTCACGTCCCATGTGTTCCCTGCAGGATTCGGCAAGGTTTGGGCCAGGTCCTGCCCAGTTCCACTGTTTCTTCTCATCTCAGAGGCCAAGCAGCTCCAATGTCTCCCTCTACTGCAAGGATCTGTGGCAAGAGGCTGGCTCGGGAGCAAGTTTTGTGGCCATGCTGGTGGCTGTGCCTGCCAACACATGCCTGTGACACCTGGCCCAGCTGTGCTCGAAAGCTGTGTCCCTGCCCAGAGGCAGAACTGAGCTCCCTGCCCATTTCGCTGGGAGTCGCACTGCTGGGGAGACGGACTGTGCTCAGCTGGCAGCCAGGCACAGAGTACAGGTACAGTGACAGCAGCAGCATCCTGACACCTCCACGGTGACACTGCGTGGATTTTGACTGGGATAGAGTCTGTTTTTTCCATACGAGATGGTGTAGGGCAGTGTTCTGGATTTGTGCTGGGAAAAGTGTTGGTAACAGGGATGTTTTCACTACTGCCAAACAGCATTTGCACAGCTTGAGGCCTATTCTGCTCTTCATCCCACCAGTGAGGGACTGGGGGGGGCACAAGGAGTCAGGAGGGGACACAGACAGAACAGCTGACCCAAGGGATATTCCACACTGTATGGCGTCATGCTCGACATATAGAGCTGGGGGAAGAAGGAGGAAGGGGGGGACATTTGGAGTGATGGCGTTTGTCGTCCCAAGTCACCATCACATGTCTGGGAGCCTGGCTGCCCTGGGGGTGGCTGAGTACCTGCCTGTCAGAGGGACGGGTGAAAGAATTCCCTGCTTTGCTTTGCTTTGCTTTGCTTTGCTTTGCTTTGCTTTGCTTTGCTTTGCTTTGCTTATGTGTGGCTTTTGCTTCACCTGTAAAACTGCCTTTATCTCAGCCCAGCAGTTTTCTCATTTTCACCTTCCCAGTTCTCTCACCACCCTGCTGGGAGGAATTAGCCAACGGCAGCTGGGGGCTGAGCTGCCCACCAGGGTTAAATGCCATCATGCATCCAGGATAGGGGCAAGGTGGGGTTTGGAGCTGTGCTCCAAGGCAGGAGCTGCTGCCTAGGGAGAGAAGCCCAAGGCCTGGGGCATGTTGCTGTGGCACAGGACCCCCAGTGGGAGCGGGGAGTGGGCAGGGAACTCGGGTGTGGGACAAGCCGGGTTGGAGGGGCCGAAGGTGGGGAGGAATTCTCGGGCACAGCCAGAACTGCTGCCTGTCCGGCCATCCACTGCTCTACTTGGCGTGGGGGGGGGCAGCTACGAAGCGGGGGTTTCGGCTCCGTGGGCGGCGGTCCGGGGCGCTGGGTCCCGGGGCGGCGGGTCCAGGAGCGATGGGGCCAGGGGACGGACGGGATGCGACGGGGCGGGGGCGACCGGTGCCCGCGGCGGGGGCCGTGCCGGGGCGGGGGCAGCGGTCGCGGCGGAGCCGCATCCCGCGGAGGGCGGGCGCAGCCGGGCTGGCCCCGCGCCACGCGGAGGAGGAGCAGCAGATCTCCGGAGCACGTTAAAGAGCGAGGCCGAGCACGGCGGGGAGGAAGCGAACGGCTCCGTGGAGGGAACGGAGCGGCGGCCGCAGACCGCCCGCCCCGGCCGGACCCAAGTTCCCGGCGGCGGCTCGGCCGGGCCCGGCGGTGGGTGCGGGATCGGGGCCGGGTGGCCGCGCCCGCAGCCCCGCACCATGCCCGCCGCGCTGCCCAGCCTGCTGGCCTGGCTGGCGGTGTTGCTGCTCGGCAGGGCCCGCCCGGCCGACGCCTGCAGCTGCTCGCCCATCCACCCGCAGCAGGCCTTCTGCAACGCCGACGTAGGTGAGCGCCGCGGGGAACCCCGCCCCGAGCCCCCCGAGCCCCCGCCCGGCCCGGCCCGCGCGAACTTCCCGGCGGGGGAAGGACGGGAAAGTTGGCGCGGGGCGGGCAGGGCGCGGGCAGAGCCCCCCGACCCCCGGCACCTGCCCGCAGCCCCGGCCCGGCCCGGGGGTGTGTCGGCGGGTGCAGATGCGCGGCCGGGCGCGGTCCGTCCGTCCGGGCTCTGCCCGTCCCACCCCGCACCTCCTCCCACCGTCTCGGGGGGGCTCCTACGCCCAGCATCGCTCCCCGGGGCGGCTTCTCCGCTGCGAGGGGCGGCCGGAGCGCGGCTACGCCGGGGCCGGGTCCCCACTGGCCGCCCCCCGGTGAGTGACACGGGTGGGCCCGGCCTCCCCCGACTCTGATGACATCGCAGCGGTACGTGGCAGCGCGGGGCTGGGGCCCGGGGGCGGCCGGGACCCTCCGAGCGCGGCCACGGCATCGGCCCGGAGGAGCCCCCGTCTCCGGCAGCCACCCCCACGGCTCGGTCACCCCTGTCTGCGCCTTATTTCCAGGCATTTCCTTTCCCCCGTCCCACTTTGTTCGGCTTGGATGCTGCTGAAAGGGAGGGCTTGGCAGCGCCGGGATCTGGATTCCTCTTTCTATGAATAATGCCCTTATTAAATTTTAACATATGAACCGAACAGGCCGGCCCCAGTTCCCGGCGCTTTCCTTCGCGGGGCCGTTCCCAGGCTCAGCTGGAGAGGTAACATTCCCAAACACTGAGGCAGCCCCAACCTCCGGATGGCCCTGCCCTGTCCCCTGCTCCAGATTCAGGATGTTCCTCACAGGCTTCCCTTCCAGACCCCACTCCCAGCGTCTTTCCTCTGTGAGGGCAACTCCCACAGCACTTGGCTGCTGCCTCGCGTGCCCAGCCCCACCACGAGGCGTGTTGGGGACAGGGAGGTTTTGAGACAAAATGGAGCACTGGATTTTTGGAGCTGCTGCTGGAGCTGGTGTCCCTAGCCCACAGGATGCCCTGAGCCTGCTCTGGCGGTGTGGCTGCGGCTTCCCATCACGCTCCTGTCAGGATCAGCTTTCAGGGCACTCGTGACTCACTGCCCATCGTGGGGTGCCGGCTCAGCCCTGACTCAGCTGCTGAGTCACTGTCTCTCTCGGCGGCCCTGGCTGTCTCCACGGTCCCCTGGGAGGGCACTGCCTCCCTGCGCTTTGGTCTCCAGCTGCTCCGCTGCCCTCAACAGGTACCTGTCCTGCATGCAGCCAGAGTCTGCATGTCTGTCCTGCCGAGGCAGTGTCCTTCCAGCCACACTGCAGGCAGCACTGGCACCTTCTGGCTCCCAGCCCAAGTCTCTTGTGCGGCTTGTCTGTGTCAGATGTGCCTCGTGTGGTCCCAAGTGGAAACAGTGCTGGCCTTGGGGACAGAGCAGGGCACAACTTGGGATAATCCTGTGTTCCCTAGCCTTTTGCTGCTTCTCAGCTTCTCCCTGGATGCTCTCTGGAGCTGTGATGCCCCTCAGCCAATTCCATCCCAGCAGGTGTGTGGAGCCTAGGGAGAACCTGGGGCCCCCGGTGCTGCTGGGACCTTTCCCAGCTGCTGTGGCTGGAGACACCTGTGTCCAGGCTGGGCCCTTGACAGAGATGTGGTGGTGTGGGGATGGCTGATGTCCTGCAGTGCTGGGTGGCTGCACCCAAGGTGAATGATGGGCTGCAAGGCTCGTGCTCAACTGTCAGTACAGGACATCAAGGTGTGCATAGTGTGGGTTCCTGGCCCTAGGGCCTGGGATCCCCTCTCCACAGCATGGGCAGCACCTGTCACATCCCTATGGCCCCTCTGGCCTTGCACCTGCACCTGCGCTTGCTCTGCCATGGGGTGGGGCTGGAGCAACCACAGCCCAGGTGGTGCACTTCCAGGTGGTGTGGGGGGAGGCAGATGCAACTCTACATTGAGCATGGGGTGCCTGAGGGGCTGGGGGTCATAGAAGGGCTGGGGTTGTGTCACTGGGGCTGGTGACTTAGAACCTGCCAGCCTGCGCTTGCATGTCCTGGCTCATGAGATGAGCAGGGGTTTTCTGCAGGGCCCAAGAGCTTGGGGCTGCTCTGTCCACCATCCCTCACTGGGGCTGTGCCCAGGCAGTGGGGCCTGGTGCCAGGTGCTGGGCTGCTCTGCAGCAGGAGATGCTTGGCTGCCCAGTGGCATCACAGCCAGGCCAGGGGCCACAGCAGGAAATCTGGCTTCTGCTCAGCCTTCTCTGAAGCAGCGTGGGGATGTCGGTGTGAGGGGGTGATGCTGAGCCCTTCCAGGCAAAGCTGTGGCTTTGCCCCTACGTGGCAGCGCCATCTCCAGGAGGGGTCGATGGGGCAGGGGAGAGCAGGGGTTCGGTGCTGCCTGGGGCAGGGACACCTGGGATGCAGCCTCTGACAGCATTGCACTGATCCCAGTCATCCCAGTGCTTGGTTCCTCGGGCGGGCACGGTGAGTGTGGGGGCTGCCAGCAGCCAGCAGGGACCGGGCATAGGAGGCGATGTGCGGGGGAGTGGTGGGCGCTGTCCCCGCGGGGGGGTTCAGCTGCCTGCAAAGCTCGCCGATCCCGGCGGGGCCGCGCAGCTGCCGGTGCCCGGTGCCGCCCTGCCGAGCGCGGCAGCCGGAGCCCTTCTGTGTCTGGCGCAGAGGGGCCGTGGGCTGACGCGGGGGCTGCCGCTGATTGGGCTCCGTGCCGCTCCGTCAGCGCCCGGGATGACGCACGCGGCCATGGCAGCGCGCAGCCCGTGGCCCCCGCAGGCCGGCGGGCGAGCGGGACCTGGCGCCCGCGCTGCTTCTCACCACCCCACGGGCATTGCTGGGCACAGGGGAGCCTCCATGGCCTCTGCTTCCTCCCTGCTGCAGGGCTGCCTTTCTGAGCCCGGCATGCCTCCAGCCTCAGCACCCTCAAACCACTGTGCCAGGGTGGGGGTACCCGCTCCGCTGCCCGTGCGGGCAGGCACTGCGATGCGATGCAAGCAAGCACCTGGGGGGCACTTGTCGCCCTTGTGCCAGGCAGGGCTGGGGTGCAGGTCTCCCTCCCAAGGTGGTTTGCCAGCTCCCCAGCTCTGCTGGCCTCAAGCAGGGCTGGAGTGACTGTGGGGCTGCCCTCACCAAGGGGTCAGGTGCCTGGGCTGGCAGTGCCAGGCAGGCAGCAGGCAGTGGAGAAGGGAGCTTTGTTCCCTGGGCATCCAGCCCAGCAGTGGCCTCTGCCATCCGTGGGCACTGGCACTTCCCAGGCAGCAACAGATGGGTGCGGGCAGGGTGGCTTGGTGGGATTTGGAGTGGGATGGCAGAGGAAGGGGCAGCCAGAACAGGGGTCTGGTCTTGGGCCAGAACAGGGGTCCCATGGGCAAGGGTCCTTGGGGTGCCCTTCTTCCCATGGGGCACAGGTGAGCACAGTGATGCCCTGAGGTGGAGTAGCCCCACATGGGGCCAGGGAGGACAAACCCCAACACTGGCAAGCCCAGAGAGACAAGCTGGTGGTTTTGTGGCACTGGGCAATTCTGTGCATCCCCAGCTTTGCTCCTGGAGCTGCACTGTGGCTCTGGCCCATCCTGGCTGATCTGTGCCATCACCCATCCAGGGGGCATGGTGCAGGGACCTGGGTCCTAGTGTGGGACACTTCCTCATGGCACTATGGCACCTGCCAGTGATGCTGGTGGCAGAGGGCAGCAAGGGGACCCTGCTTACCTCGCAGGGTCTCTGTCCCTGCAAGAGTCTAGAGTCCTCACTAAGGGGAGGCCACAGTGGCAGCCTTGGGCACCTGCACAGGAGATGTCACCAGTGGGGGTCCCACTCTGCCAGGAGGGGACCACCCCAAGGAACACCTTCTTTGGCCTGCCTGGTGAATGAGCATTTCCAGCATTTCCCTGGTCAGAATTGGTCATCCAGTGCCGATGGTGTGCTGTGCCTGCCATGTGCCCCAGGAGCCTTGGCTCAGCTTCACAGAGGGTCTGGGCTCCCTGGCTCGTGGTTGCCCAGGTCAGCAGCAGGAGTGGTGGGCGACCAAGCCGATGTGGGCGTTGGCGTTTGGGGAGGTCTGACTGCTGGTCCTTGGGCACCTGGGGGTTTCCTCCATTCCTTGCCCAGCCTCCTTGTCCCAGGCTCTCCTCAGGGCTCCCTCCGCTGCCCCAGTTCCTGGCGGGCGTGGAGCAGCTTGGCTGCACTGCGGGGTCTTGGCGGGGAAAGCGCAGCACGGCCATCCCCTCCACAAAGCCGCACTGTTCAGAACAAATCCGCCCAGAATTGGGCTGCATTTTTGTCAAGTGATTCATCAGCACGTGAATGGAAAAGGCTGGAGCCCACTGAACCAGTAACCATTCCCCGCACGGGAGCCACAGGGCCGGCACTGGTTGCACCCCAGTTACACTGGTGATGCGCAGGGCCTGGCACAAGGGAGACGTGGCGGCTGCAGGGGTGAGGGGTGGCCTGTGTCTGTTGTGACCCCAGCATGCTGCTGACAGAGGAGTGGGCGCTGTCCCCAGGCATGGCTGAGGTGCTGCCACTGTGCCTGGACAGCCCAGTGCTTCCCAAGGGACAGGAAAGCCCCCAGTGCAACCATTGCTTCTCCCAGCCTTGCACCAAGCGAGTGCTGCCAGTGACCACGGATGGCCCTTTTGGGAATTCTCTTCCCTGGTCCCTGCTCATGTTTGGGCCACTCTCATCTTTCCAGAGTGAACTCTGTTAGCACGTGCTGGTGCCCACACGGGGCCATGTCCCCTGACCTTCAGCTTAAATAGCCTGCCTGCATGCCCCCAGATCCCATGGTATTTATAGAGTACGGTCAGATTCCCTCTCCTGGCCATGCCAGGTGGGAGAAGCTCCTCTGTGCCAGGCAGTGGGTGACCTCTGCATGTCCCTGGCTGCTCCCAGCCCAGCACCTTTCAGTGGGGACATGAGCTGGGATGAACTCTGTGAGAGTGCCCAGCTCCCTGTCCCCTGCCCCACAGCGCTTGGGGGGCTGGCAGCGCTCAAGGAAGCCCTGCAGGATGGGGAGCTGCCCTTCCTGTTGGATGGGGGTACTCCTGGCAGAGCAGGGATCCCTGCCAGCCCCTGCCCTGCAACCAGGCCCCCTCCATACTCTCAGAGTGACAGCAGGAGCTCTAGGTTCAGGACTGCCACTGTCCCCTTCACCATTAGCTTCCCCAGTGCTGCGTGGGAGCTTCAATCCCTGCACCAGTGGAGGGAGCTGGGCAGGACTGGGGGCTGCAGGTCTCAGTGTAGGGACCCAGCAACCTGCACAGCATGGCACTGAGCCAGCCCCATATCCCAGCTGGTGAGTAAGGTTGAGCTGGCTGCCGGCCCTGCCTGCCTGGCACCCTGCAGGTCACTGCCACGTGCCAAGCACTCACATGCCGGACTGTGTATCCTGGGCTGTGCCAGCAGCATGACCGCAGTACCGTGCCACAGCAGAGCTGTCCCCTGGCTTACAGTGCCACAGCCTTGCCAAGCCATCCTGTTGTGAACTTTCCTTATCACCCGCCTTGAGGGTGCTGCTGCTGCAATGCTACTGGTCACTGTTCTGCACATGCCATAGCCCCATCCCTTTGGGGACAGCAGGTGACAGCCAGCTCTGTGGGCAGCCAGGTGGGCAGTGGGGTCCACTGTGGGCAGTAGTCCCCTGTGAGGGTGGGAGAGCCTGTGGGATGCAGGGGCTGAGTGGGAACTGGTCACCCCCACTTACCTCACCTCTCCCTTGCAGTGATCCGAGCCAAGGCCGTCTCTGCGAAAGAGGTGGATTCGGGGAATGATATATATGGGAATCCAATCAAACGCATCCAGTATGAAATCAAGCAGATCAAGGTAACAGGGCACATTAGCTCAGGAGGCTGGGGGGATGGGGTGGCCCCTTCACCAGTCACTCACTCCTGCCTCTACTCCCCAGATGTTCAAGGGCCCCGACCAGGACATAGAGTTCATCTACACGGCTCCATCCACTGCCGTGTGTGGCCGGCTGCTGGACACCGGCGGGAAGAAGGAGTATCTCATCGCAGGTGAGCAGTGCGGGGAGGGCTCTCGGCGGATGTCGGGACAGTGTCTGTCAGTGCCCTGCTGCCTCCTGTGCCCTGCAAGATGCCTGACGTGTGCCTGCTACCTGGGCATATCTTCCCCTTGCCCCTCGTACTCCCACCACCAGCCCTCAGAGAACCCCTGGCTGTGTTCTGGCTGTGCTTGGCAGTGCCGGGCCATGGAGGGGGCAGCTGGGGGATGAGCCTCTGCTCCCTGGGGGTCACCAGAGACAGTGCACAGTGAGGGGCCCCAGGCACCACGAGTCAATGTGGGGTCCCCAGGTGCTGGGGGCCCCCCTTGAGCGGTCTGTCTGGCCTCTACCCAGGCAAGTCAGAGGGCAACGGCAAGATGCACATCACACTCTGTGACTTGGTGTCCACCTGGGACTCACTGACCCCAACCCAGAAGAAGAGCCTAAACCAGCGGTACCAGATGGGCTGCGAGTGCAAGGTGAGCAACCAGGCTGCCCCTCCACATGCCCCACACCCCACACCAGGGAGGGTCTGCAGCCCTCGGGCAGGGGTGGGCTCCACAGTGAGATACTCCTCCCTGTCCTTCAAGGATGATGCTGTGCAGGGACACAGCACACAGCTGGGCAGACAGGAAGGGCAGCCGAGCCTCAGGCTTCCTCCTGCTGGGGCCCGCAGCCAGCCCTGGGACTGGCAACCAGGGGTTCCTCCAGTTCCCCTGCATTGGGATTCCATCCCCACCGTGCCCCACAGGGCAGAGTCAGCCTGGCATCCCTGTCCAGAGCTGGGGGGCAGATGAAGCAGAGCTGTGCAAGACCCCCAACCCGGCTGCCCCGCACTCCTTCCCCTCAGCCCAGTGTCCCCCTCTTGGGTTGGTGGGTGACAGTCTCTGTCATGCACAGATCTCGCGCTGCCTCTCCATCCCCTGCTTCGTCTCCTCCTCGGATGAGTGTCTCTGGACAGACTGGGCGATGGAGAAGAACAACGTGGATGGGCGGCAGGCGAAGCACTATGCCTGCATCAAGAGGAGCGACGGCTCGTGCGCCTGGTACCGCGGCATGGCCCCCCCCAAGCAAGAGTTTCTCGACATTGAGGACCCCTAAGCCAAACGAGCGCATTCCAGTAGCCAGTAGAAAAAACCTGCGAGATGTTAGACTGGTCCACGCTGATATCAAATCCTGGAGACAGCATGAAAATCCGCTCGGTCGCAGGGGGCCCCGGTGGCTGCCACATGTGTGTGAGGGACAGGGACAGCCTGCTCTGTCGCAGGCTCCTGGCAGTCCACAGCAACACTGGGTGTCCCGTGCTTGTGGCAGGGCTGAGCAGGGTGTGGGGACCTCCCTGCCAGGGTCATGATCCCCCAGCCATGCTTGGCCCTGGTAGTTGTAAAGGAATCAAGCCCTTCTGAGTGGCAGGAGCTGCCCCGGCTGCGTAGCAGGTCTACCAGTGCCCCGCTGTGGGAGCCTCCCCCGCAGCTCCGGCCAGGCACTCCTCCCCACCACAGCACCTGGAGACTCCGCTGTCCCCCTCCCCACCCATCAGCCCCCTCTCCCAGAGGTGGTGCCAGCAGGGTACCCTTCTGGGCAGGGGCTCCTGGGGGGGCTTTACCATGTGGCAGAACCCCCAGCTAGGGGCTCTGGGTCTTTCACAGGGCCAGACCACTCCTGTGCAGGTGCCTTGTCCCAGAAAGCTGGAGGAGCATGCTAGCATATCTGGGGTGACCCCTGAAATGCACCTGGGCACTGTTGCCCCTCTCTCCAGTGGGCTCCATTCCCCTATAACATCCTGCAGATCCTTCTGCAGCTGCCACCATCAGACAGGCTTGGCCTGGAACCCTTGGCAGCGCACCAGGGGCTGAAGCTCTGGCTGCACTGGTACAGGGTGTCCATCATTGCCTCGCGCAGCTCTGGGCCGCACCATGGCCCTCGGCACCACTGCAGCCAGGTGAGCTCCCTTCTCTGCAGTGTGGGGAATGGCACCTGGAACTGGCGGCAGGGCAGCTGGGAAAACCCGTCCCCTCCGGTGAGCCCCCCACAGCCCTCGGCCCCAAGTTCTCTGAGCCATCCCCACGCTGCAGCGATGCTGGCATGTGCCGCAGAGCTGCCCTGTCGCGATGCCCGCGGCACCCCCAGTGCACCCATGGCTTTGGGAGCGCGCCGGGAATGCTCCCTGCAGCCCCGCGCCGGGGGCGTTTTCATGCTGTGCGTCCCTGTAAGGTTTGAGATGTCGTACTGGACCAGTCTGGGCAATTTCAACATATTAAAGATTAAAGAGAAAAATTAAAAAGAAAGAAAAAGAAAAAAAAAACAAACCCAACCTTTACTCAGTCCCGACCGCGCATCCCGGGCGTTCTGTATGGCTGTACCCGTTGTGCTCCTGTCGCTGCTGCTGCTCCTCTGTTTTTGACTTCAATATCTCCACTTGTTTTGCCGCCGGCTCTGTGGTCCCTGTGCCGTGATTTCCGTCTCCTGGTCCGCCGCTGGAGCCGCCCCGGTACCGGCAGAGGGCCCGTGCCGGGAGCTCCAAGGCAAGGGGGAAGAGGGGCGGGGACTGCTGCTCCGGTTCGGCCCTGCGGCGGCTCGGCAGGAATCCCCCCCGGCCCCCGCCGCCCCTCCAGACCCAACGGGACACCCCCGGGCCTCCCCGCCTCTCCTCAGCTGCGGAGAGCAGCAATCCCCGCGGGGCCGCCGGAGGGAAAGGAACGAGACAGCGAGGGGAAGAGCTGCTGCGGGACCGCCTTCGGATCCCGGCGACAAGGCTGAGCGCGGGGTCCGACGGGACCGGCAGCAGACCGGGAGCGAAACCGGGGCAGGAGGGGGTGGGGCCAGGACTCAGAGGGCGGTGCCGCTGCCGGTGCCGGAGGAGGCGGGACCGGAGTGCGCGCCCGTGCATCGTGGCCGGTCCCGCGGGGAACGTCGCCTCGTGGGACCGTCGGCCGTGGGAGCGGCGTCACCGCCCGCCTTTGCCTGGGCGGCCGCGTCCTGCTTCCGCCCGCGCCGTGACTCGCAGCGTGCGGGCGGGGCTCGTCTCTCCGTTGGCTCTTGGGAACGACGGGGAGGAGCGTACGCGACCTCGGGCCGCGCCGAGCGAGCCACCGCGGCCGCGCAGAGGCGGAGCGGAGCCGCCCCGCAGGGCCGGCGCGGAAGGAGTTTGTGCCGGCGGCGGGCGAGCGGCTTTGCGGCGACACGTGTGTGCGGCGGGACCCGGATGGTGAGCGCTGCCGGGCAGGACGGGACCGGGGACGCCGGGGCCTGCGCTCCGGTCCCGCCGCGTTCCTCTGCTCTGCCGGCGGGGCCGCCCTTGGGGAGCGGAGCGCCGGGACCGGGCGGGCCGCACATGGTGGCGGCAGGGCCGGGGCCGCGCGGTGGCCGCGCTCGGAGTCGCGGGTGGCGGTGGGCGGAGGGCTCGGTGGCCAGGGACCCGCTGAAGGGGCCGGGGCGGTCGGTGTCGGGACCGGGGCGGCGGCCGGTTGCTCTGAGAGCCAGAGCCGGGCGGGAGGGGCAGTGCCGGGCCGGTGCCCCCCGCTCAGCCGCCGCTTCTCTCCCTCCCGGCAGTCGCGGCCGCCGGGCCCGCCGAGCCGGCCGCCCACGGCGATGATCGCGGAGAAGCTGCGGCAGGCGCTGGAGCCGGGGCGGCGGGACGCGGCGGCGGAGCTGAGCCGGCCGCTGGCCGCCGCCGCCCGCTCCGTGCTGCAGCAGCGCATCGAGTTCGAGCCCGCCCGCCGCGGCCTGGCCGGGCAGCTGGGGCACCTGCGGGACAAGTACGAGCACATCGGGGCCGAGGCCCTCGGCTGCCCTCGGCTCCCCGGTAGCCCTCCGGAGCGGTCGCAGAACCCCCAGGGTAAGTGGAGAGGGTGAAGGGACCCCCCTCCCCCTTGCTCCTACCCCCGGCTGACCCTCTGCTGTCCACAGGCCACAGCCATGCCCTGCCGGGGGCCGCGGGTGATGGGATCCCCGCGCCACAGAAGGTGCTCTTCCCAGCCCAGCGCCTCTCCATGAAGTGGGATCGGGTCCACCGCGTGGGCGCCGGGCTGAGTAACCTGGGGAACACCTGCTTCCTGAACTCGGCGCTGCAGTGCCTGACGTACACGCCGCCACTCACCAACTACCTGCTCTCCCGGGAGCACGGACGCACCTGTGAGTGAGGACCCTGGTTCAGGGGGTCGGGAGGGAGGAGCAGTGTCTGCCTGTCCTGCTCACAGTGCTGCACTCAGCACCTCTGTGCCTGGCTCTGGTGAGGGAGTGCAGATGTCACGATGGACCTTCCCTGCCCTGCTCCTTTCTGCCCATTTCTCTGTCAAGAGGCTGTTCCTGGGTCCGACTCACTTTTCCTGGCCGTAGCAATGTTCCCAAGTTTTTGGCATCTTTGTCTCTGGGAAGTCTGTCTCAGCTGGGTGTAGCCAAGAACTAAGGTGGGCCCAAATGGGGCCTGCTGGCTTCTTGGGGTCTGGGCTGGGGGGTCCTGAATAGCCCCTGACTGGGGGGACTGTGGAGGAGCAGCATGGCAGGCCCTGCTCTGAGTTGTCACCACAGGGAACACACAGGGCTTGGAGCCCCATCTGTAGGAATGCCAATGGGATCTGCCCCTTAGGGCCACCCTGTGGGCTTGTCCAGTGCCTACCTCGGACCTGTTTTCTATCCATGTGAATGCTGTGTCATCTGGGGAGCCTCTATGCCTGGTCCTGCAATGGGCTGTGCCAGTCAGGCTGGCATGGACTGGTCCAGTGTCCCGGAGCATCACGCTCACAGGGGAAACTGAGTATGGCTGAGCTGGATTGGACCAGAGATCCCTGTATTGCCTCCATCTCTCCTGGGTTTATCCCCAATGTTGTGTCATCTCTCCTGCTCCAGGTGCCCACGGAAGCTTCTGTATGATGTGCACTATGCAGAACCACACGATACAGGCTTTTGCTAACAGCGGCAACGCAATAAAGCCACTCTCCATCATCCGAGACCTCAAGAGTAAGGAGGGCTGCCCACCCCCACAATGACTAATGCAGGAGCAGAACCGTTGGGATTGGGGCATATTTTGGCAAACAGCTCCATTGAGACTACTCATGGGGCCTCAGAGTGCCTGGTGACTTCTTGGCCTGCCAGGGACTTCCTTTGTGACATGAGTCTTATGTCTGGTTTGGGTTGAGGGGACTTGAACCCCGGAATCCTTGCCCCAGGGAAGGCAGGGAGGGGTGGATCTGTTGCAGCATGTGCTAAGTCCTCCCTCTCTTGCAGAGATTTCCCATAACTTGCGCTTCGGCAGGCAGGAGGATGCACACGAGTTCCTGCGTTACACCATTGATGCCATGCAGAAGGCCTGCCTGAATGGCTACACCAAGTATGTGGGGCCTGATGGCCCATCAGTGCTCTTTGCTGTCCCTTTGCTGGTCCCCTACACTCACGGGAGTGGACTATGGAGTGAACATGTACCCCAGGTCAGCCTTACTGTAGGGAGGTTCTGACTCCAGGGGTCTCGGGTGTGGGGTCCAGCTCTCTGCCCCTCAGGGACGTGGCTCTGGGCTGGTGTTCACCTTCTCCTGACCCCTGCCCCTTAGCATAGCTGCAGTCCTGCCCCCAGATCTTGAGGCTGCTACAGGCTGGGATCGCATCTCAGTTGCTGAGGGATACAGGCACACTTGCTAGCTCAGCCCCAGCCCTGTGGCTGTGGAAGGGCAGCTTCCCCCAGGCCTGCCTTCCTGGGGTGCACTGCCTCTGCTCTCAGCACCTGGCTCTGAGCTCCAACGAGGAGCTTCTGCTTCTTTTAGAGGAAGGTGTGTGTTGGCGCCTGGTGTCTTCCCTCGGCTGCAGCACGGGGAGAGCAGTCTGGCAGGGGCTGTGACTTCCCATGGCTCCTGGAGCTCCACAGCCCAGCCACTGGACAGAACATGGAGGGGGGCTGTCCTGAGGGGGTCCAATGAGGATGGCTGTTGCAGTGGACATCTGGTGTGAGATCTGGTGCTGCTGTCTCTGTGTAGGTTGGATCGCCAGACCCAGGCCACAACTCTGGTTCACCAGATCTTCGGTGGTTACCTGCGGTCCCGTGGTGAGTACCAGCTGCCAGGGCCTGGACCTGGGCAGTAAAACCCTTTGGGAAAATGGCTTTAGCAAGTGTAACTTAACCAGAGCCGCAGTTGGTCAGTCCTGCAGAACTTGTGGGTCATGACCCCTGTTGTGGCAATGGGAAAAGCCATTGACTGTGAAACCCAAGTGTGGGCTCCCAGCTCATTGCCACCAGCAAAGGGACCCATGTTCTCAGCTATCCAGCAACACCTGCTTCCCCAACTCATAGTGGATTTGCCAGTCCTCCTCCCCGCAAGACTGAATCCTGGTGCTCACATCCCAGAGCCCAAACCTGGACTGAGGGGACACTGCAGCTGTCTGTGCTCTGCTGGGGTGTGCCAGGTGCTGGTATTGTTCCAGGGTGTGCTCATGGCTCTTCCTTTTGCAGTGAAATGTTTGGAGTGCAAGACTGTCTCAGATACCTATGACCCTTACTTGGATGTGACCCTGGAGGTTGAGGTACTGCTGCAGGGTTGGGGATGGGGGTCTCTGCTCTTGGGAGGGATGCTCGTGCACTGAGGCTCCTTAACCTGCAGACATGATGCTGGCAGGATGGAAGCAGCTTCTGCTATTGTGCTGCCTTCCCTGTCTCCCAGAGCAGTGCCTGTTGCCTGAGTGTGAGCCACGATTCATCTGTGGAGGCTCAGCAGTGCTGGGGGACAGAGCAGCTGCCATGCAGTGTACCAGGGCAGGCTCAGGGCTTTGGGGCAGCCTGCAGCCCTGTCCTGCGTGCTCTCTCCTGGGGCCAGCGCCTTGGCAGGGAGTGGGGCTGTGGTGTGGACCGGCCCCTTGTGCCCTGACCTCCACCCTGTCCTTGCAGCGAGCCGCAAACATCGTGCGGGCCTTGGAGCTGTTTGTGAAGCCAGAGCAGCTGGGTGGGGACAACGCTTACAGGTGTAGCATGTGAGTGTGGGGCTCGGGGGGCAGGACGGGGCCAATGGGTGTCCTGGTGGGAAGGCTGCCACAGTATGGGAGGGCTTCTGGACCTGCTTCTTGGCTAAACCATAGGTACAGGGCCATGGAAGCCTGTGATGAAGCCTGCTGCTCCTCAGCTCCCTCATCTTGCAAGGAAGACCGTGGCCAGCAGATGTGGCCCATGTGTCTGGAGCAGTGCCTGGTGCCAGCAGTGCCATTCCCATGGGGTTTGCCATTGCTGTGTGGCCAGGGCGAGCAGTTGTCTGGGTGTTAGAACAGCTTGAATAGCTTGAGCTTTTCCTGGGCAGGTGCAGGAAGAAAGTGTCAGCCAGCAAGCGCTTCACCATCCACCGAGCCTCCAACGTTCTCACGATTTCACTGAAACGCTTCGGTAGTTCTGTCTCTTCAGGTGGAAGGAAAATCACCAAGGTGAGTGCTCAGTGATCCAGTGACAGGGCTGTGTTCTGGCCCAAGGTCCTGCCCCCAGAGCAGGGTGGGAGGTGGTCCTGGTGCAGACCTGCAGCCATTCCCCACTGCCCTCAATGGGGGAAGTTGGGTTCATCTGGCATCTTCCTCCTGCAATCTCTGCTTGAGGAGAGCACATCCCCTCCCTCCAGAGATGGGCCTTATAGGACAGCAGAGCTGCTCTCGCAGCAAGAAAGCCATGTCAGCTCCTGAGACATCTTCTCTCCACAGGATGTGGGATACCCTGAGTTCTTGGACATCCGTCCATACATGTCTGAGCCCAAGGGCGATCCCATCACGTATGGACTCTATGCAGTGCTGGTGCACTCTGGGTACAGCTGCAATGCAGGACACTATTTCTGCTACGTGAAGGTGAGCCTGAGATGCTCTCTTGGCACCCTGTCTGGGCTGGGAGCTGGTAGGTGCTTGTGGGTCCCTGTAGGGTGCAGAGAGGAGGGTTCTCTGCAGGGTGGGTGGTGTGGAGCACTGGATGTGGGGCACGGACTGTGGTCCACTGCAGGAAATGTGAAGGTCTGGAACTCTGCCCTGGCAGAGTTCCATGGCCTGCCCCTGGGCCATCTTTGGGTTCTGGGGAGAGGAGTTCTGATGACAGGTGCTGTTCCCGCTGCTCTTCAGGCCAGGAGGGTCCCTGGCCAGAGCTTGACCCTGTTCACAGCATGACCACATTTCCTCTTCTCCTTCCACAGGCCAGCAATGGGCAGTGGTATCGAATGAACGACCATGACGTCCACCCCAGCAATATCAAGGTGGTGCTCAACCAACAGGCCTACGTGCTGTTCTACCTGAGGTGAGAGACCACCCTGTGCCTTCTGGCCCACCTACCTCAGCTCAAGCAGCCCCAACACCCCTGTGTGTGTGCAGGCTCAAGGTGGGGGGTGACGGGGAGGGGTCAAGCCCCTTGCCATGGTTTTCTGTAGCACCTCACCTTCTTGGAGCCTCTGGCTCCTCTTCCTCGTGTATGTTTGCCAAGTGTCCTGGTTGCCCACAGCGCCATGGCAGACGCCTGTGCTTTGCATTCCGCAGACTCTGCAGCCCCAGGAAGAGCTCGGCAGGACCCACGGTCAAGACTGCCTCCAGCGTGCCCAGCTGCATTGGCAGTGACTCCAACCAGAGGAAGAAAACTGAGATGAATGGGACCCTGTCTGTGCCACCGATGGGCCTGGTGAGTCCTGAAGGTTGGTGCTCTCAGGAGCCGCCACTCCACTCCCCCCGGGTGCTGCAGCCGTGCTGGGAGGTGGATGAGTGGGAGAATCCTGGGTGGGATCCTGGGTGGACATGGGGAGGGCATTATCACTGTGTTTGTGGCTCCTTGACTCTCCTCACTGAACTTTTCTCCTTCTTGTCTAGAAGCAAGACAAGCTGCTGGGGAAGGGGCTGCGAGGCCCAGATGATGTTGGAGTCCCTGTCGCCCGCAACACTCCTGGGATGGGGTCAAAGCTGACAAACGGAATTGCTCTGTCGAAGCTGCCCCCTCAGACTTCATCATCCAAACTGCCCCACAAGGCCACACCACTGCCGCATGACACAGTCCAGAGGCCCAAGAAGCCACAGACACCTGGCATGCCCAGAGCAGGCTTCCAGGTCACCAGCACCATGAGTGGGGCCAAAGCAGGGCTGCCCCCACAGGGCTCAGACAAGAAGCCACCTACCTCACCCAAGCTGCTGAAGTCCAGTCAGGAGCCCAGTGGCTGTGGGGCAATGGCCAGGACCCTGAAGAAAGATTCCTGTGGCAATGCAGTAGGGCAGCTGGCCAAGGAGACCCACATGGCCAAGAGCAATTCCAGCAGCTTCTGCACCTCTCAGGGAAGGGACTCTGGCACCCACCTCCCCGCTGGCCCTGGCACCAAGCTGACTGTCCTCAAAGACTCTGACCTGGCTGTCCCCAAAAACTCAAGGACAGCCACTGTGAAACCCTCTCTGCTGGGCAGCACCACGCAGGAGTGGGGCAGCACCATGTCTCCACTGCTGGCCAAGAAACTAGTGTTCTCAGCCAAAAAGGTGAGTCTGAGCTTCTGCCCAGAGACTCCAAGTAGACACCTTCTGCCTTCTGAACTGAGGTTGTGTTGGGGTAAGTGTAGAGCTGCTGACCCAGGGTGGGTGGGGAGAGTCCCCCCCCATTCCTAACTCAGGGCTGTGGAGGCTGCTCTGCACCTTCTCTGTGTCAGGGTGTGGGACCAGGCCCTGCTGTTGTCCACATCCCTGAGTGATGCAGGGGATGCCCCCTTGCCTGGGACAGATGGGTGACTGTGCCAGTCCCTGCAGTGGGGTGGCCTTGGCACCTTCTTGGGGTCACATGTCCGCTGGGGCCAGTGGCAGGGGGTGATGCCACAGCGGGAGGGTGTGGGGTGCCTCCTCCACAGGCAGCATGGAGGACTGGCCCTTGGTGCCACAGTGTAGCCCGGGCTCAGCACAGTGCACTAGGGTTCCAGGTCTTTAAATTTCTTTCCTTCTTTTTTTCTTCTTCTAACTAAACACACTTCTGATTCTCCCACCTCCCACTTCCCTGTCTGTGTCTTCTCCTCCCCTTTCTCTGGGCTCTGCTTTTTCTCTTGGTTCATGGAAACCTCTGCGTTTGACCACCAAGTTTTTATTTATTTCAATAACTGCAGGGCAAACCCTCACAGAAGGTGAGTGGGAGTGACCACCAAGCACAGTCCCAGCCCTCAGACATCACCCATCCTGACGCCACTCCTAGGCCTCTGGGGAAGTCCAGGTAAGCAATGCCATTGCTCCCAGGCTCCCACGTGGCAGGAATGCCAGTGGCAGCTTTGGGTGCTCCATGGGATATCTGTGTAGCCTTGCAGCCAGCTCTTCTATTCTCCAAGGCTGTCAGACCTTGCTCCAGATCTTAGAAGAGCTGATTTCAGCACAGCGTGGGAGGGAGCTTTGCAGGCTCTGGCCCATGGGATCAGGAGACACCAGCCTGGCCTAGATCTTGCTCCAGGTCTCCCTTGTAGCCTTCACCACCAGCATGTGCTGCAGCAGCACCCACTCTCTCCTGGCCCACTGTGGGACAGCATGTGCCTGGGGTGGGGTACCTGTGAGCGCTTGTGGAACAGCGTCTGATTCTGATTTTGTGGACAAGATTGCAGCAGTTGCGTGTTGTGCTTCTGCACCTCAGGGGAGGGAGGAAGAGAGGAGCTTCCGGGCTTTTAGATCAGCCTCTTTTCCTGTCCTTCAGCCTGTCCTCATCTGCTCTTGAACTACCCAAGTCCTGAAAAGTCTGCCTTCAGCATCGTGTTCAACTTTCCCACTCAGCTTCCAGCCTCCCTGCTGACCCATGGTTCCATCGCCCACCTTTCACATCACCTTCTTTCTTCTTTCTCCCAGTGGCAGGGAGACGGGATCTGGCCAGGTGGAACTGGAGGGCTTCTTCAAAAAAAAGCGTCGCAAGAGGAAGCATCGTAGCACAGACAGGAGCCCTTATGCTGTGGCTGTGAAGGACATGGATGAAGTCTCCAGTCCCCCCAAGAAGGAGAGAATTATTTCCCCAGAGGCCTTCAAGGACAAAGACTCCAGGCCCCACAAGGAAAGCATTGGCTCTCAGGACTTCATTGATAAAGACTCCAGGCCCCCCAAGAAGAAAATTGTCTCTCCAGGGGACTTCGTGTTTGTCACGGGCAAGGGGGTGGCGGGCAAGGGTCTCAGCCATGGTCCAGGCTGTGAGGACAAGGAAAGTGGGCTCAAGCAACGTGTGCCAGAGCCCAGTATGGACCTAGGCATAGAGCCAAGTTTCCCCCTCAAGAGAAAGAAGAAGAAAAAGAACAGAAGCAAAGACAGGCCATTGAAGAATACAGAAGAGTGCAGCTCTGGGATGCTGTCTTTGGACAGGTGAGGGACAAGGGGCATGTGAGAGCCTGAGGTCAGGCTCCCTGGGCTGTGGTCGGGGGCTTCTGATGTTTCTGCAGGTGGGATGCACCTCATCCTGGATCCAGCTGAAGCACCCACTTCCTGGGGTTGGGGTCATGCCTCCCTGAGTGCAGTGCAGGTGTCCCTGTGCTCTGGGGGAAGCTCAGACTCTCCCACTCTGGTCCAGCTGGAGTGAGCTGACCGTGCTGCCTTCCCCAGCTCCAGGACGGCTGAGCCGGAGCCCTGTAAGACACATCAGAGTGTGGAGGCTGGCGAGCACAAGCACCGCAAGCGCAACTGGATGGAAAGCCTCAGCAGCCCGGCTGTCAACACTGTCCCTGCTACCACCACCACCACCCCAGGTGTGACCGTGTGCCCTGTGTAGTGCCTGGCAGTGTCAAGCTAGCCGCTTGTCTGCCCCAGAACCCCTGGGAGCACTGCTGTGCCATCCCCAGTGCTTGCTGGTCCCACAGCTGCCTGTTGTCCTGCTCCCCATCCCAGGCTGCCCTGCCCCAGGCCAGCCTGCTGCTCCTGGGGGCAGAGCCCAGGAGCCCCTGCCTTCCTCCTGGAGGAGGAGGTGGGGACAGGTCCCTTGGTTTACACCCAGGACAGGCCCCTGTGTGCCCAAAGACCATCAGCGAGCAGGACCTTGTCTGTCCAGTGTCTCCTGGAGTGAGATCTGTCTTGCAGAGGGAGGGATGTGGTAGCTCCTCTTGCCTCCCCCTGGCTCATCCTCACCCCTCCTGTTTCTGCAGTGGCAGCACATGCCAAGGACAACCAGACTGGGGATGAGAGACACTCTCTGTCAGCCCTGAGCCCTGTGGCCAGCAGTTGGGCTGGCACAGCCCCTGAGGGCCAGGAGTCCAGCGTGGTGGGCAAGCTGCTCCAGAACTCCTTGGACAAGGCTTATGGCAAACAAGGTAATCCTGGCTCACCTGGGTGGGCAAACAGGGAAGCAGCCCCCCCAGCCCTAAGCCCTGGATGGGGGCAGAGCTCAGAGAGCTCTGCCAGGGCCTGAGCTTGCCCCCCCACCCAGTGCAGGTAGGGGGTGCTCCTGGAACCAGGCAGGTGCACCTGGCCGTCGGCCTGTTGGGGGTGGCACAGGGTGGGGAGCTGGAGCAAGGGGCTCCAGCCTCAGGCCTGGGGGGGCCTGGTGCAAGTGGTTGCAGTGTGGCACAGCCTGGTGCTTCTGCTGATTTCACTGCTCTGCAGTCTTGACCTGGCAGGGTGAGATTTCAGCTGTGAGCCAGGATGCCATTCGGGACACAGCACTGGCCCAAAGTGAGACCGTCATCGATGAGTGGGACCAGGAGTTTGACAAAGGAAAGGTGGGTGCTCACTGTGTGCCAGGCTGGGGCAGGTGGGAGGATGCTGGGGCCTCTGCAGTCTGACCTGAGAGCTGTCCTGCCTATGCACAGGTAAAGAAAATGAAAAAGATGAAGCACGAACGGAGGAGAGACTCAAATCCCTTCCAGAAGTTGCAGAACAAGCGCAACTTCTGGTTGATGTCACATCCTGCCAAGATGGCCAGCCTGGGCCACCGGCTCTCAGGTAAGTGAGGCGGGGGGCACAGTGAGCTGGGGGGCGCAGGGAGGGGGGGCAGCCTGATGGGAGCTGACACTACTCTTTGCCTCACAGGTTGAGATCTGCATCTCCCAGACTGCTCAGGGAGCAGTCTCAGGTCAAGGACCAGGGGCAGCACTGTCCTGGGAGCTGTTGGTGGACCATGCTCAGATGGGAGGGAATACAGCCACTGCCCTGGACTTGTGCCTTTCCCTTCGGGGAGCTGCATTTCTAGCTGCAGAGGAGACTGCCCACACTGCCGTGCCTCGAACACCTGCCTCGGTCAGGCCCTTCCGCAGCTTCTCCGTGCCTCTTCTCCTCCTTCCCACAGCCCAGACCTGCGGGGGCTCCTGGCAAGTGCCTCAAGCCCATCCCTGCTGCTCTGTGTTACCGTGCCTCCCCTTTCCCGTGTTACCAACACTCACCTTCCCCATCGCCACTCACTCCCTGTCCCCCCTCCCCTGCTCAAGCTGCATTGAAAGCCTCCCTGCCCCCTCCCCTTGGCCCCGGCCCCGCGCTGGCGCGGGGAGCACCGGCGGGATCTCAGGGGGGCCGGAGCGCTGCCGCCGGGGCCACGGGCATTGAAGGATGGAATGGAATAAATCCTGGTCTTTGTCAATCGGCCGCGATCGACTGCGATGGCGAGGGGCGAGCGGTGGGGGGGGCGGGAGCACGGGAAGGGGACACCGGGAGCACGGGAAGGGGACACGGGGAGCGGCGGGCGGGAGCAAGGGAAGTGGACGCCGGGAGCACGGGAAGGGGACAGCGGCAGCGTCGGGCGGGAGCACGGGAAGGGGACACCAGGAGCACAGGATGGGGGACACCGGGAGCACGGGAAGGGGACACCGGGAGCACGGGATGGGGGACACCGGGAGCACGGGATGGGGGACACCGGGAGCACGGGATGGGGACACTGGGAGCACGGGAAGGGGGACACCGGGAGCGGCGGGCGGGAGCACGGGATGGGGACACTGGGAGCATGGGAAGGGGGACACCGGGAGCGGCGGGCGGGAGCAGGGGAAGGGGACACCGGGAGCAGGGGAAGGGGACACCGGGAGCACGGGAAAGGGACACCGGGAGCAGGGGAAGGGGACACCGGGAGCATGGGAAGGGGACACCGGGAGCACAGGATGGGGGACACCGGGAGCACGGGAAAGGGACAGCGGGAGCACGGGAAGGGGACACCGGGAGCAGGGGAAGGGGACACCGGGAGCAGGGGAAGGGGACACCGGGAGCACGGGATGGGGACAGCGGGAGCACGGGAAGGGGACACCAGGAGCACAGGATGGGGGACACCGGGAGCGCAGGATGGGGGACACCGGGAGCAGGGGAAGGGGACACCGGGAGCAGGGGAAGGGGACACCGGGAGCACGGGAAGGGGACACCGGGAGCACGGGAAAGGGACACCGGGAGCGGCGGCGGAGCGGGGCACCGGAGGGCAAGGGGCGTGGCCTGTGCAGCTCCGTCCCCTCCTGTCACGTGACGCCGGCCGTGGCGGCTGCGGCGCGTTCGTCACGCGGGCGGGGCCGGAGCGGCGGCGGCGGGATGGAGGAGGAGGAGGGCGGCGGCTGTGGTCAGTGCGGGCCGGGGGATCCCGGCACCCCGGGGGGCGGCGCGGAGGGCTCTCGGACACCCACCTGGCCCGGGGCGAGGCGCCGGTGTAGTCCGTGGTCCCCGGTGGGTGGGAGCGACTCTCCCGGGCGGGCGGGCGGGCCGGCGCGCTTGGGCCGGGCCGCTCCCAGGTGCAGGACCGGGGGCGGTGGCTCTGGGACGGGAGGGGATTCGGCGGCGGCGGGACCTGCGCCTGCAAGTGACAGAGCGGCCGCGGCCTTCGCGGCATCATGCGGGCGGCGCCGGTGGCGGCGGAGGAAGCACCGGGAGGAGCTGGCACCTGGTGCCCGCCGCCAGCGCGGGGGGCGGGCGAGTTGCGGGGCTGCCCTCCCTGGGCCCCGGAGCGCCCATGACCCGCTGCCCGTACACCTTCCGTGCGCCGATCACCCTTTGCTCAGGTGCCCCCGCGGGCACTGCCGAGTCCCGGCCCCGCAGAGCTCGGGGCTGGTTCGCCTCCATGGCGCATGCTGAAAGTCACAGCCCCCCCGGTTCGGGAGCTCCCGATGTGTGCCCTGGACCCGCTCCCAGGGCGAGCCACGGTGGCTCAGGGATTGCAGAGTCTCCCCTCTCATGCCCGTGCGTTTTCCTCCCGCTTCCCTCGGTCCTGCGTGCCCGCAGAGCGTTCCCTTCCCGGTGCTGAGGACCGGGACCGGGCAGAGAGACCCTGCCTGTGCCTGGTCTCTCCCAGGCAGGTTCCCGTGTGTCGGCAGGTGGTTTTGCCTTGAGCGGGGAGTTTGCTGAGGGGGAGGCTGGAGTCGGGATGAGGTCTGAGGGCACGGCCTCAGCGCTGGAGCCGTGCTTGGTGACCGTTCTTCCTGGGAGCAGCTGGTGCCAGGGAAGTGCCACTGCCGGCAGTGCTGGTTCACGGGCCGGTTTCCTGCCCAGCGCAGCTGTGCGACACAGCCGATTAGGAGCTGCTGTTCCACCCCAGAAGTGACTGTGCTTGGCTGCGTGGACTTCACTGTAAGATAAGGTGCCAGCACCCGGCCCTGCTGCGGCCTGGCTCTGGTGTTGTCAGATACAACCCATTTGCAAGAGAGCGCTGTGGGGAGTGGTTCCGTGAGCAGCCTCTCACTGCTTCCCGGAATCACCTGGAAGATGTCCCAGGTCATCTGTCAGCATCAGAAATATCCCGCTCATCCCGCCGCAGGGGCCACAGGGAGTTGCACGGCTGCCTCCAACCCCTGCCACTGTCCCTGTGCTGGGGGCAGCGCAACCCACAGCTGCCCTGAAGCCCCTAAGATGAGTTGGTTTAGCAAAGGACTTTCTGCTGAGGCTGTAGCATGGTGGGAGCCAATAGGGAGTCTGTTTCTGGTGGGATTGTGCTGACACCAGTGTCTGCCCCACAGCTCACGGCCTCTCTTCAGCCATTGGCCTCAGCAGAGAGCAAATTCCAGGGTGAGCAGCTGGTGGCACAGATGTGGGCTCCCCCCCGCTCCTGCCAGGGCATGGGGCTGCACTCCCACTCCCTTCCCAGCATCCTCCCATGGGGACAGCAGCAGAACCCACCCCAGACCAGAACTGACCGAGAGCAGTGGTGTGGGTCAAATGCCTCTGGACCGTGAGGAGGAGGTGTCCTGGCTGCTCCTGCCTTGCCGAGCTGCAGCAGCGGTGCGAAGATGTGGGGAGAACAGTCCTGTCCTGGCACTGTGTCCTGAGCTGGGCCCTGTCACAGCTCAAGCCTGGCCCCAGGGAGAGGGGGATTGGGCAGTGCTGGTAATCCCACTGCACCCGAGGGATTACGGCTCGCTCTGGCTTGGGGATTAAGGGATTTCTCTAAGCGGGGTTGATGCAGCCTCTGGTAAAGCAGCTTGTGCCTGAGGGGCCTCACTGTCTGGGGCAGGATGGATGTGTGAAGGCAGGGTGGGCTGTGCAGGGTGTAGGGGATCCCCAAAGAAAGGTGGGCTTCCAGGTCCCCTCAGGCTGTCTGGGGGTTCCTCACTCGTGTAGTCCCTGCCCTCCTCACCGCCAGCCTGCAAAGTCGTCTTTTGCCAGTGGGTGCTGGCAGCCCCTTGGCACAGGCTTAGCTGTTTCAGAGGCATCCTGAGACCTATGGCATGCCCCTCTGCACCAGGGAACACGGCTGGGGAAGCTGTTGCTGATGGCGCAGCACCTTCCCTTGCAGTGTGCCGTGAGCATGGGCAAGTTGTTGGGCCCATCTTGGGGAGCAACTCTTCCACAGAGCTCAGGGGTGGACTGTGAGGTCAAAGGCACAGAGTACAGGGGTAGCACCAGGCTTGGAGAGAAGAGCCAGGTACTTGGGCAGAGGCAGCTGTCCATTTGCTCTCCTGAGGTGTTTGGAGCGGAGAGCGATGAGCCCTGCTGTTGACACTTGCAATCATGTCAGGGCTGCAGCTGCGGTTTGCAAACACCCCACCTCACCCAGACATGGTGCAAGGACTGAGCCAGGCATCCAGGTTGCACTGTGTGGGAGATGCCACCTGACCCTGCCTTGTCCGAGCCAGGGCACCCACGTGCCTGTGTCACATAGGGGCTTCTCCAGATGCCAGTCCAGGCCCCAGGCAGGCGCTTGTACAGCTTGTGTCCAGCTCAGCCTCCCCTGTGCCCCTGGCTCCCTTAGCCTGCCCTTTTGCCTCCCAGTGATGAGGCAACCACTGCTCTGGCCCCTTGGAAAGGGGAAGTGGTGCTGAAAGTAGAAGGTCTGCCATATCAGCAGCGAGTGCGTGGCTGCCCTCACAGTCCCATCAGCTGCCCTTATCCACCATCTCTCCTCCTCTTTGCAGTCACACTGTTCCCGAGATCAGGGACTGCTCCTGCCTGCCAGGGTGCCCTTCCCCACCACCCGCCCCGTCTGGGCTTCTGCCTGCCTCACTCAAGTTACTCCTGGCTCAGCAATCCCAGTGGTTGCAGGGATGGGTGAGTGGAGCTGCCAAGCTGCTCCTGTCCTGACAGGCCCTGGGGTTTGTTACTCATGGCCATGCCCTGTGCTGGAAATCGCTCCTGCTTTGGGGAGAGGAGCTGTCAGTCCGGTTTGGGTTTGTTCAGCGCTTGTGGGGCTGGAGGGTGGGAGGGTTGCTCATTTCCACAGCTCCTCAGCTTTTCCCCTGCCTGGGATCCCAGGGCAAGAACCCCCTGTTTCTGCCGCAGGAGGCCCCCAGACCCCAGGAGCGCAGCAGAGCAGACAGCACTTCTGGGGCTAGGTGTCTGCTGGTGCCAGCACAAAGGGCTGGCTGAGCCTGTCAGGCTGTGTCAGGGTCGGGGCCCGGGCCCTGTGCCCCAGGAGCGGGGTCGTGGTGGCACCCCCACGCTCGCGCTGCCGCGCTTCTCTGGGTGCACCTTCCTTCATGCAGCGCTCGTTGCTACGCGACCGCCGGCTCCTGATGCTTAATGCTCTAATACGGAGGGATAAAACCACTCTAAAAATACCCCGCTGCCGGCCCCCCGCGGGGGCAAGGGGGCTGCCGGGGGGCAGGCGGCCCAGGCAGGGGGGCTGCCGGGGAGTTCCCAAACTCCTTGTCCTCTAAGTGGCTTTGAGCCACCCGCTGGGGCTCTGGCAGTGGCACGGGTTGGTGTGCCGGTGCGGCGGGGATTGGCTGGGGCTGGCGCGTGGGCTCCTGCGGCTGGAGCTCCCCTACCAGAGCCAGCTCCAGCTAGAACCAGGAGCGCTCCGGCTCTGCTGCTTGCGCCCTGCCCCACAGTACTGGGAAGCTGCCCCAGCTACTGGGTAACTGCTTAGTACTGGGCAGCCCACTGCTCAGCTACGCGCACCTGCCTGGCCTCTGTCTGCTCCTGTCTGGCCTTTGCCTGCCCCTGCCTTGCTGTCCCGGAGCTGGTTGCATCCTGCGTGGGACCCCCGCAGCATGGGGACAGTCAGCGAGCTCTGCGCCTCCAGTTTCCAGGCATTCCTCTGCCCCTCGGTGGCTGCCAAGGCAGGTAGGCACTGCGTGCCCCCCTCCCCTCTGTGCCGTGGGGTCCCCATCCCCCAGCAGACACAGCGCTGCCCATGGCCCTGGTTCCATATGGCTCTGGCTCCATATGGCTCCTGCTGACAGCGGCACAGAGTGTCCTCACCGTCACCACCTCCTTCTTCTGCCAGCCTTCCCAGGCTTAGGCCTCTGCAAGCACCAAGCCCCTGCAGGATGGATGGGCACCGGGCCCCTCACCTGGCATTGTCCTGCGCTGGAGCTGGTGCCACACTGGGACGGGGGTGTTTGAAAGTCTGTGGTGTGGGCTGGGAGGTCACAGGCAGTGCGGCACAGCCGTGACATGTCCTGCCCCAGCCCCTCGCACCCTGCCCTGCCCCGGAGGATGTGTGAGTGTTCGGTTGCCCTCATCACAAGTGCCTGTGGCTAGAGGGGAGGGTGGCACTCACCAAAGGGAATTCTGTGTGGGAAAGCCCAGCACCTGCCACGTTGTGGGTGTGCTGAAGGTCAGCCACCTACATGAGCTACTGCTGTCTGCTGGTTTCTGCCCTGCTGTGGGACTGTGGGGGCTGCATGGTGGGGCAGGGGCTGTGGGACCTCCTTGGCCAGCCCTGTGGCTCTGCTCCTCTGAAGGCCTGGCACCATAAGCAGTGCCGAGAGTGGGTGAGGTGCCTGCCTGGCTGCGTTCCTGGCACCTGCATAGTGTCTGTAGACATGGCTGGGCCAGTGCTTGCCCAGCCATGCCGGAATCGGGGTCTGTGTGTGGGCCTCGAGCCACTGGGAGTGAGGCAGTGGCTGTGGAGGGGGTTCCCTGGTGGGCTCTGGGTCAGGGAAGCGGGGTTCATGGTGTGATGGACAGGGCTGTACAAAAGCAGGAGAGTGTCCTGAGCACAGGGTCCAGCAGCCTGGGTCTGACCTGGAGCCGTCTGTCCCCAAACCCTTCTGATGCACCTCAGCTGTTGGTGGGGAAGGATGGGGCTGACGCAACGCAGGGTGCGCACACGGCACGGTGAAAACAGGATGTGGTGTGAGGAGACAGGATGTTTCAGGACCCCACCAAGGGGCTCAGTGGGTAGCGGCAGCCACAGCAGCTCCCAGAGACCCTGGGCTCATCCCCATGGTCTGGCTGATCCCAGGGCTGTGGTCTCTCTGGTGTGGTACAGCGTGGGCTGGCAGCAGGGCTGGCTGCTGCTGCAGCTCAGGGGGCGAAGGACACCCTGAGGCTTCCCAGGCCCGCCCTCCCCTCGCTCCGTAGCCGGCATTCTGGGTGCCATGTCTCCATCTCGTGTTGCTGTGCAGGATTTAGCTGAGTCAAGGCAGCCGAGGCTGACGCGGCCTCTCCAGGCGACTGATGGGGAGAGGGACATGCTGGGGTCACTCCCTCTGTAGGCACAGCCCCACAGGGCCCGGACTCGCCACACAGGGGTCCTGCACAGAGCAGTGGGGTCCCTACAGGCTCCCGTAGCAAGGGGGCAAGGCAGTGGGGAACAACATCCTGCGGGGACTGGCATGGCTCCTGGCCCTTCTCTTGATCCCAGTTCTTGTCCAAGCCAGCTGTGGGAGCTGCCATGGAGCCTGCAGAGGGGAGCAGGCACCAGTGGTCCCCGCAGCCAGCACAGGACCTGGACCTGAAGTGGGTAGGTCTGGCAGAGCTGGGGGGAGCTGCAGGGCTGGAGGACTGCTGGGGTGGGAGGCCCAGATGGTGGAGGGGAAGGGAGGGGACCCCGGAATTGCGCAGTGAGCTCAAGATGTGCTGTGTTGAGTGTCCTGGCAGCCCCTGAGGAAGGAAGGGCTGGGCCAGCCCCAGGGCCTGCCTGGCTGGGACCCCAGCACAGCACATCCGCTGGCCCTGAGCCAAGGAGGGGGAGCAGGGCCCTGGCACCCCATTTCCCACCCAGCCGGGAGCAGAGGAGTTAAGGTGCTGACGGCTCTGGTTCATGGCAGCAGGAACAGGGTGTTGCTGGTGCTGGCTCTTGGTGAGGCCAGGATGACGCCCAAGGCGCCCTGGAGCTCATTGGTACGGTGGCCCTGAGTCACAGCAGAAGCACTGAGGCCGCAGGTGTCCCCACCCGGCACGGCTGCACTGCTGCAGAGCCCCAGGCAGTGTGGGCACGGCCAGCACCAGGGCCTGGGGGAAGGCCCTGGCAGGATGGTGCTCAGGGCACAGGGGAACGGTGAGCCGGGTCGGGCGTGGGGGGCCTGGTGAGGGTGGCCAGAGGCTCCGTGTCTGCCCCACTGCCCTGTTGCCAGCCGTGCTGCAGGCTTTGGGCAGTGGTAGGACAGAGGACGAGGCAAGCAGGGCACTGTGTCATGGGGCTTTGCTTTGGGCAAGGTGCGGAAGAGGCACGTGCTGCTGTTACTGCTCTGGGGTGCCGTGGGCCCCAGTGAGCCCAGACCCAGAGACAGATGGACAAATCCTGCTGGTGGCCCATGCTGCCCCTGGGCAGGTCGCTCAGGTCCTTCTGCGGGAGGATCTGAGCAGGAGCTGTGGGAACCCCTGGCCCCCTGTGCCAGGGGGAGACCTAACTGCACTGGGATCCTGCCGTGTGGTGGGTTGCTGTGCGGCTCCTGTGCCAGGCTGAAGCCAGGGGAAGTGTTTGTTCCAGCCTCCTGTCCCCGAGCACTGCTCTGCCTGCAGCCAAGCTCACTGGTGCTCTCCAGGGCAATTGCTGTGCAGAGCAAGGGAAGGGTTAATGCCTCCTTCCTTCCCCAGAAAAGCTCCTGCGTCTGGGGTTTCTCTTCCTCTGGCTGCTGCTGACATGGCTGGGCTGCTGTCACGAGTGCTCAGCCTCCACCGGGGAGGGACCTTCCAGGGCTCCAGAACAGCCCCACTGTCCCTGCTGCCCTGCAGTGTCTCATCCTGCGCCGCGCCTATCCCAGGGCCACCAGGACCCTCGCTGGAACCCCTGCCCACTCCCAGGTGGGCAGGAAGAGGCAGCGGTGGGGGCTTGCCTGGGGCCAGCTCCAGCCCTGGCAGGAATTTGACCTTCCCCGCGGCTGGGCCGGAGGGTCCGGCAGCTGGACAAGAGGATCCTTCAGCTAGGCAGGAGGGTCCTGTGGCACATGCAGCAGCCCAGGGATTTGGGGGTTTCTGTGCCTGATTGTGGGGTGTGACACAGCTCATCCCTCCCACAGCGAGCCTGGGCTCGCCGGCTGCCTTGGGGGCCTGGTAGTGGGGGGCTGGTGCCGGTGGGAACGGCTGTGGGGTGTGCGGAAGGTGCTGGGATGCGTCGACACAGCTCTGGTACTGTAAGTTTAAGTAACTTTTAACCTGGTGCCCCGAGCCGACGTGTCTGGTTCGGGGTTCCTGTCATGGGAGACTGAAAGTATTGGGAAGCGCTGGCGTTGTCGGAGGGACAGTGTCGCAAGCAGAGGCGCCTCAGCCTTGGCAACAAGGGGTTGTGAAGGAGGAAGGTCATCAGACCCCGGAGCAGAGCCGGGGAAGTGCTGATCTTGGAGATTCAGGATGCAGGGTTGCTGTTACCCGGGGAGCTCCCTCAAAGGCAGTGTGGGGAGAATCGATGTACAGTTGAGGAGCAGGTGACCTTGGGGACTGGAAGGAAGAGGAATGGGATACCTTGTCACCATGAAGCAAGGAGGTTACATGCTGAGGAGCACTAGGAATGTTCCCCGGGGTAAGGGGGCCCATGTGGTGGCCCTGGGCTTGAGCCTCAGAGAGAGTGTTGGAGAGGTGGTTGGTTTCTGGCTTCCCAGAGTGACTGGGAGGTTTGCATGTCAAGGTGTGCCAGTGAGGTCTGTCTGGAGGGTGCACCAGCTCCAGGCTCTGCCGCAGAATAATGAATCCACTGTGGAGGGAGCTGCAAGGGTGGCCGGGAGCTGCTTTATGTTTGGGACTGACCTGGTGCAGCAGAGCAACCTGCAGGGCTGCAGGTCAGTGTGAAGCCTGTGCAGCAGGGCACGGCAGAGCTGCCCAGCCATTGCAGGGACCGGAACGGGCACCCACACCAGCCTGGTTGGGGTAGAGCAGAGTGAACGGGGACTTGGAGGGGCAGCAGGGCCAGGGCTGGCAGAAGCAGCACTGGAGGCGATCTGGGGGCCATGTTGGTTCTCACTCTGCAGCTGCCACAGTCTGAATGAGCAGATGCCCTGGCCCTCGAATTCCTTTCATACCATTGGTGCCACTTGGCCTATGCGTGGGGCCAGGGACACTGCTTGCCAGCCCAGCTCCTCCTGCCATCCAGCACCTCCACGTCCTGCCTCCATCTGGGCCCAGGGCTGCTGGCTGGGAGCAGAGGCTGTGCTAGAAGTCTGGTGGGGCTGATTCCCAGGACCACGCATGCTGACCTGATCTTGTCTCTGCTCAGTGCCCAGTGACCTGACCCCAGAGGAGTGCCAGGAGCTGGAGAACATCCGCCGCCGAAAGCAGGAGCTGCTGGCTGACATACAGGTGTGATGCCAAGGGGCCCACACAATCCCCCTGTCCCAGAGATAGCAGTTTGGGAGGTAGGAGGCAGTGTCCCTGCCTGTGTCACTGGCAGAGTCCTAGCAGGCCCATCCAGGATCCCTCATGCTGCTGCCCCACAGCTCTGCCTCCAAGGGGCTCTGGGGACAGGGAGAGGGAATCAGCTGGGATGTGATCCCGGGTGGCAGCCAGCCATCCCTGCCTTGCCAAAGCAGCCATGTCTTTTCGTGTGCCCCACAGAGCTCCAGGCCATGTAGTTGTGCCATTCCCTGGGGCACCAGTGTTTGTGCCAGCCCCCACCTGGCACGGACAGGGACCATGTCTCTGGACAAGGCCACTGCCGTGGCATGTGCCTGTGAGGTTGGGGCTCATCTGAGACACTGTCAGTCGTGTCCCTGATTAAGGCGGCAGAGGCTAATTACTGCCATATGCTGGGCATGATCTGAAGGGATTAGGGGTAATTTTGTTAACCTCTGAATCTCTTCCTTCCTGCATGCTGGGAGCGTGGCAGTGCTGCAGGGATTAGCAGCGGGGGGGCAGCCAGCCCCACCACCAGTGCCCCCTGAGCTGGTTCAGCCCCAGGGCAGTGCTTGGGGGGTGGAGGAAAGAAGGGAGGGAGGGAAGGAGGGGCTGTGGGGCCTCTTGGGGGAATGGGGCTACCTCCAGGGCTAGGGGCTGGAGGGTTTGTGGGGGAGGCACCTCCTGCCTCAGTGCCCCCTCTCCCTGCAGCGCTTGAAGGATGAGATAGCAGAAGTGACGAATGAAATTGAGAACCTGGGATCCACGGAGGAGAGGTGAGTCCCCAGCGCCACGGAGCCCCCTTGGGCTCACGTATGCTGTGCGGGAGCTGAGGGCAGCTGAGCCTTGGCCCATGAGTACTGCTGTGAGCAGCTTTCCCAGACGCTCTGAGCTCCTGGGACCAGGATCCCAGGCTGATCTGCTGCTCCCAGGTCTATTTTTCCAAGCCCCAGCCCCTCCATCTGGCCACAGCCACTGGCGGGCTTTGTTATTCTGAGCTGGTGCAGTCGGTGCCAGCCAGGATTAGGGGGGTCTCAGCAGCCGGTGGGAGCCGACTCCCAGCATCATTCCCAATCACCCACTGGGGCATGAAGACTGTCCCCTCCTGCCAGCCCCACTCCTTTCCCCACAGTCCTGCCACAGCCAGCTTGCCCAAGCCTCCCCATCTCTGGGTGACCTAACAGGTGCTGTGCCTGCACCCCCTCTGCTCAGGGTGACCCCAAGGACACAGTATGGCAGCTCCACTCTGTTCTGGGGCCTGGCAGGGCAAGAGCAGCCCCAGGCTGTGGTGTGGGGCAGAGACAGAGCAGTGTGTTGGCTTTGCCCAGTGTGGGTCCAGCACGGGGACCTGGTTCCCCTCGGTCCGGGCTGACCCACCCCACAGTGCACTGCCCCAGGGGCTGGACAGAGGCAGCAGGTCCCTGCCAGGTGCTCAGAGCTGCTTCATGCCTTTCAGGAAAAACATGCAGAGGAACAAGCAGGTGGCCATGGGCAGGAAGAAGTTCAACATGGATCCCAAGAAGGTACTGTGGGGGATGGGAAGCAGGGACAGTCACCAATCTGTGGGGCTGTGCAGGGCTCTACCACCTCCCAGTCTAGGTTCCTGGGGCTGGGACAGAGCCAGCAGCCAGGGCAGGAACTAGCAGTCAGCGGACAGGCTGGCGGGGGCAGCTGCAGACCCCCAGGAGCCTCTCTTGCATCACTTCAGGGCATCCAATTCCTGATCGAGAATGACCTGCTGAAGAACACATGCGAGGACATTGCTCAGTTCCTGTACAAGGGAGAGGGCCTCAACAAGACAGCCATCGGCGACTACCTGGGCGAGAGGTGCACTGGTCTCGGGTTTTTTGGGGATGTTCTGGGCTCCTGCCACTTGAGCGATGGGACAGTGCGGCTCTAAGCTCACAGAGCAGCCAAGTGGGGGTACCCGGCGTGCTGGGGGTGTTCAGTCCATGGCTGGTGTGTGCATACCAGGCCAGGGCTTGAGGAGGGCATAGCTGCACCTTTCCCCCATGAATGAGTCTGGAGTGGGGCAGGGACAGTGGAGCCACTCAGCAGTCACAGGATTGCTGATCATGCATCCCTCGTGCTCTGGCTTTGTTCCCACAGGGATGAGTTCAACATCCAAGTCCTGCATGCCTTTGTGGAGCTGCATGAATTCACCGACCTCAACCTTGTGCAGGCTCTGCGGTGAGTAAGGGGCTGGGAGCTAAGCCCACTGAGGGGTGGTGGGGAACCATGGCAGCCAAGCATGGCTGGGGAACCAGGGAGCCCCCAAATCAGCGCCACAACTCACTCTCTACAGGCAGTTCCTGTGGAGCTTCCGGCTGCCTGGGGAGGCACAGAAGATCGACCGGATGATGGAGGCCTTTGCCCAGCGATACTGCCAGTGCAACCCTGGTGTCTTCCAGTCCACAGGTGAGTGCCGGCCCCAGACAGCCTCCCTGGCATCCTACCCCGCAGCTGACTTTCCCCTCTGCCCCTGCAGACACCTGCTACGTGCTGTCCTTTGCCATCATCATGCTGAACACGAGCCTGCACAACCCCAACGTGAAGGACAAGCCCACGGCAGAGCGATTCATCGCCATGAACCGCGGCATCAATGACGGGGGGGACCTGCCTGAGGAGCTGCTCCAGGTGAGGGCTGGGTTATGGAAGGGCTGGGGTCAGGCTGCAAAGCTGGCCCAGAGCAGCGCCCATCACAAGGCTTCCAGGGCAGAGCAGAGCTGATTCCATGTCATTGTACCAGAATCTGTACGAGAGCATCAAGAATGAGCCTTTCAAAATCCCTGAGGACGATGGCAATGACCTCACCCATACCTTCTTCAACCCCGACCGGGAGGGCTGGCTCCTGAAGCTTGGTGAGTGCCGGTGGCAAGGGAGGGCAGGCTGTCCTCAGGGTGCAATGCCCCTGGGCTTCCCACACCTCTCCTGCTGGCCTGGCTCTTCAGAGCATGAGGAGGCTGCAGAGAGAGGCACAACTTTCACAGGAAAGGCATCTGTATATCCAGCCCTCCATCTTCCCTTGTCTGGGCAGTAGGAGTGGACTCAGAGCTGACAAGGCCTTGCGGAGCGGCTGGGTGGGCATCCTGGGGGATTCTGCCTCGAGGCTGGGCAAGCCCCTGGGGTGCAGAGCTGGTACCAGGGTCCGGTGTCAGAGCACAGAGACCTCAAGGCCCTTCAGGTCACAGAGTTACAGCAGGGTGTGTCGGAGCAGGCCCTCAGGAGCAAGTGGCGAGCTGCCCCAGGCTGCGTGCGTCCCCTCTCCATGCCACAGACAACCTCCTGCCTCACCTTCCCACAGCATTATCACCTCCGCATCCTAGCTCCACATGCAGGCAGCATGCATGGCACCCCTGCTGCACCGCCCGGCTCCTGCAGCCGGAGCCCTCCGCGCCCTGGCTCCTGTGGCTTCTCTTCTTAGCGCCTCTGGGGAATCCTCTGCCCGAGTTCAGCAAGGGGGAGGATGGGTGCTGGCAGGATCGGGGTCCAGTGGGGCCTTTCCCCGGGGTTCTGTCTGGGATCAGGACTCCAGATATATGGCCAACCCCTCGTGGGGGGAGAGGGGCCTTAGCCCCACCCCAGGGGCTGAGCAAGAGCTGCCTGCTCCCTGCCCTGGCTTAGGGGGACATGGGATAGCCCCAGGCTCTCCCGTCCCTGATTGGAGGGGCCCTGCGCACCCAGGTTCAGGTTGGCACCATTAATGGGGTGGCAGACAGGCAGCAGAGTGGCGGTGGACCCCAGCTGTCTTGGGGGGCAGGGAGGGACCCTGATGGACAGCCATGGAGTGGAGGGAGCCAGGCCCTGTGTCCAGCAGCCGAGGAGCCCCATCCCACAGAGCCACAGCGAGCCAGGGCAGTCAGCCCCCACGGCCCTGCCGCTGGCCCAACCCCTCACAGCTTCCCTGCTGCAGCCCGGCCCCACTGACCCGCAGGGCAAGGGGGGGCTTTGGGATTCCTCTTTATTTTTTTCCCTTTTTTTTTTAATTTTCTTTTCTCCCTCATTTATATGTTTCCATGATTTTGGCTCTTCCTTTCCTTGTCCCCCAACTCCAGGAGGTACGTACCCCTCTTCCCTGCTCTGCTCACACTGCTGGGGCTTCGTTTCCTTTGCGTTTTTAATTGCTGGTGATGAGTCTCATTGCTGCTGCTGCTGCCGCTAACCCCACACTGCTCGGGGACCTCGCCTGCTGCAGGACAGCCCCTCTCCACCTCCAGGCAGGGATGTGGGGCACCGGCCCTGCCGATGCCTCATGCTCCCCAAGGCCTGCGGCACCGTCTGCCACCCTGGGGGAGGATGGGGCCACAGTGGCTCCTTGCCACCCACCTGGCTGTGCTTCGCCGTGTCCATAGACAGCTCAGCCTGGCCAGTGGGTCTTTGCCTCCAGTCCCACAAGGGATGGGGACAGGTTTGGGGTCTCCTCGAGAAAGGCCCCAGCCTGTGCATGGTGGGTTAGGGCATGCCAAGTGCCTGGAGCTGGATGGGAGCAGGCAGGATCTGTCTTCGCGGTGCCCTGTGCTGTGCTGAGGGCTCACAGCCGACCCCATGCAGGCACCAGCACTGCTCCAATGCCTGCACTCGGAGGTGTCAAGAAGCATTGGTGCTGGCCCTTGGAAATGCAGTGGGGCAGGGATGGGGTGGGCTGGCAGTTGGCATGGGGGAACAGGGGCCACAGGGCCTTCCTGGCGGTGGGGGGGATGAGCAGGACCCCAGGGTACACTGTGGCTCCTCATGTCCATGCCAGATCCAGGCCGTGAGGGTGGGTGCTTGTCCCACATCCAGCGCTGCTGCAGTGGCTGCGGTGGAGGGGAGCTGGCCCAGGGCTGAGCGGGGCCTGTGCCCAGGGACTGGCTTCTCTCGTCGTGGCAGCTGTGCACCTCAGCCGTGGCCTTGGGTCCTGCCTTGCCCAGGCTCCAGGATGACTGGGGCCATGGTCAGTGTGGACAGAAAGTCCCTGTGTCCTCCCAGGGAGCTGCCTGGCCACAGTATCCTCTAGCTGTGCTGAATCGGTTTGGGTGGGAACGGGCGCAGCACTCCCAGCCCAGCGCTCCTGCCCTCGCCTCCATCCTCATCCGTCCGCTTCCCGCTCTGGCTCGGTGCGGTGTGTGCTGCCTGCTGCTGCTGCCCGCCGCTGCCTGGCTCTGCTTGGCTCTGTGTGTCCGCCCAGGCCCCGTGCTGCTGGAGCCTCTGTGTGTCCACCTGGCTCCCGTGCTGCCGAGCTGCCGTGTGCCTGGCTGTGCTCCGCAGGGCTGGGCCCGACTGTCCCTCTCTGCTCCCAGGCGGCAGGGTGAAGACGTGGAAGCGGCGCTGGTTCATCCTGACTGACAACTGCCTTTACTACTTTGAGTACACGACGGTGAGTGGGCTCCGTGCAGGGTGAGCCGAGCTAGGGCAGGGAAGGGGCTGAATTGGGGTGTCCACCCCACAGCTAAACCTCTGCTTGGCCGCACTAGGATAAGGAGCCACGTGGCATCATTCCCCTGGAGAACCTGAGCATCCGCGAGGTGGAGGACTCAAAGAAGCCCGTGAGTGCTGCGGCAGTGTCCGCTGGGGTTTGGGGGGCAGCTTTGACATGGGCAGGGAAGGCTGGGAGGTGTTGCAGCACCCTGAGATACTCCCAGGAGAAATGGGGCCCCAGAGTGGTCACTGCCTCCACCATTGTAGGGGCCAGCTGCAGACCTGGAGCTGGTCACCACAGTGAGCAGGACTGGTGGCAGGGCACATGGGGGCCAGAGGGTGATGATTGTGGTGTGTGTCTGTCCCTTTGCACTATGCTCAGGTGGCTTTGCCGGGGGAGTGCAGCTCTGCCTTTTCCCTCCCAGTATGGGGTCCCCTTTGGAAGTGGGGGCTGCCTCTGAGCATTCTCTCCCTCCCAGAACTGCTTCGAGCTCTACATCCCTGACAACAAGGACCAGGTGATCAAGGCCTGCAAGACGGAGGCAGATGGGCGTGTGGTGGAGGGGAACCACACTGTATATCGCATCTCTGCCCCCACGCCTGAGGAGAAGGAGGAGTGGATCAAGTGCATCAAGTGAGTGCTTGGAGGAGCATGTGGGGGCGAAGCACTGGGCAGGGGCACGGCAGGGTCCTGCCTGCTGCCCTCAAAGGGGACAGTGCTTCCCAGGCCACCCTGCAAGGGTAGGGGAAGCAAACTTCCCCAGGGACATAAAGGGTCCTGCCCAAGGCCAGGGTAGGCAGGTTGCACCCATTCTTGCAGCAGTTTGGTCTGACCCAGCCCTTGTTCCTCTGCCAGGGCAGCCATCAGCCGGGACCCGTTCTATGAGATGCTCGCTGCCAGGAAGAAGAAGGTCTCCTCCACCAAGAGGCACTAGCAGCCAGACTGGCCCTGCGAGGCCAGCGTGCCCCTGTGGCAGCCCAAGTGTCCCCCCATCATGGGGGGGGTCTGTGGGGTGGGGGCCATGCTGCAGCCTGGCCCTTGAGGCCTGAGGCCGAGCTTCAGCTTTGCCATTTCTTTACCATGGGGGGAGGGAAGGGGCACGGGCATCTCAGTGACTCTGGCCCCCCATCACTGCCTCATCACCAGGACAGCGTCTTTACAGGCTCAAGCTGGAACACAGCACTCCTATACACCCCTGGGAGCCGCGGCCTCACCACCACGGGCACCCTCCCTGCCTCTGACCCCAACAAAGCCTGCGGCCACATGGCACTGGGTGTCCCCAGCACCCATGTTCAGATGAACTTGGGGTGTCCCTTCAGGAGGGGAGCAGCTGTTGGTGAGCAGCTGGCGGTTTTGGGGTGCCACAGGTGCTGGAGTGCAGGGTATCAGCCCCAGGGAGGCCCTGCGGAGACACAGCTCCCGGCCCTCGTTGTAGCGGGCCTGGGCCTAGGCATCCCCACGCTGCTGCCTTGGACCCTCTCAGCCACCCCCTGCACTGGAATGGTCCCCACCGACACAGGAAGGCTGAAGGGCAGGGACTGCCACCGTCGAGATGAGCACAGATGTGCCCTCACCCAGCCATGGGGATTGTGGCTTGGATGTGGCAGCACTGGGTGTCGTTGCCCCAGCACATCCTTGTGGCATGGCCCTTGTGCCAGGGTGGCATGGTGCCATTGTGGGACATGCCCAGAGCAGGAGCCTGCCCTTGGGATGGCTGCTTGTGGGGGTCTGGCTGGGTGGGGGCTGTGGCCCTCACCTCTCTGCCTCACAGTCGCCTGTGTCTTGTCCTCTCCCCATCCCCGCACACAGTCTGGAGGCGCCTGGATCAGTATTAGTCTATTTATCAGAGGTGTAAATACTCCTGTATAGTTTTCTCCTTGTAGATTATTTTGTATGTGGGTGGTTCAGTGCAGAGACCTCATGGGAGTGGGGCAGGGGGGTAGGATTTTTTATTCTAACTTCTTTTTTTTTTTTTTTTTTTTTTTAAATTTGCCATGGCCTTGTAAACTAGTGCTGAGGATCAGCAGCAAATAAACACTGCACCGCGCTTCGTTTGGCCTCTTGTGCTCTGTGTGCAGCTTGGGGAGGGCAGGAGTTGCCTGCCACTGTCAGACCCTGCCCTGTGCCCAGCCTTGGACTGGGCTCATGCTCCTCCCAGTCTGAGGTCTCAGTGTGCCGGAGGTATTCGTGAGCCTTGTGCCTTCACCAGCTGCCCCTTGCCACTAGGACAGTGCCTGTGGGACCTCACTGCAGGACACAGGGAGGCTGTTCCAGGCTGGGACAACTCTTGGTCCTGACAATCTGCTGAGGGCATGAAGCTTGGGTGGGCAGGGGTGTGGTTGCCCACCGCAGCAGCATTCACTGTGCCATGGAGGGACCTGGGACAATGGGGGTGGTGGGGCAGCCCCTCGGGTACCTTGTTCTGCAGCGGGGCTGGGGGATTCATACCCAGCTGGCACCAGGTGTGAAAAGAATCAAAGCCAAGCTGGGGCTGAGGGCAAGCTGGGAGCACTGAGCCTGTGCCAGCTGTGCCACTGCCCCCAGGACTGGAGTGGGGGTAGTCCAGTCATGCGCACTTGTGCCATGGTGGAGGTCTGCCAGCGCCAGGACATTCCCTGCTTCAGTCCCTACGCATCCTGTGCCTCAGATGGAGCAACCTTTGGCACTGCTGCCTGAGTCTGGCCAGGGTGTCCCTTAGCTCTTGCTAAGGGACAGGGACACTGGGGGGTGTGGAGGGGGAAGGGCAGCCCTGCAGTTGGGCTGGTGCTGGTGCCAGCACCCGTTGGGCTGGTGCCGTGCCCGTTGGGCTGGTGCTGTGCCCGTTGGGCTGGTGCCGCCCCGGCTGGGGCACTGACTGTCGGTTGAACTGCTGACAGCTCCAGTTGGGGTGCAGACTGTGGCTGGAGGCTGTGGCAGGGTTGAGGGTGCGACAGAGCAGGGAAGCAGTAGAGCCAGGTAAGACTGGGGTAGGCCAGGGGAGCGATAGGGCCCATCAGGGATGGAGTAAGTCAGGGGGCAATAGGGCTGGGTGGTGATGGGCCAGGCAGTGATGGGGTCGGTTGGGGGCCACTGGGGCCTGGCAGGGATGGGACTGGCAGCTTCCCCTAAGACTGCGTGTGCAGAGGGAAGGCTGAGGTGGGGTGGGCAGTGTCAGGAGGTCGGGGTGTGGGGTGTGCACAGCCCCTGGCTGAGCAGGGTTTTGCCCACTGGACCCATCCCAGGTGCTGAGGACCTGCAGCCAAGCCTGGTGCTGGCACAATGGCCATGCAGGACGAGCGGTTAGTCCTCCTTGAGAACATGGCCACAGCGCTGCTGCGTATCCGGTCAGACAAGTGGGACAAGTTTATGGACATTGAGGAGGTTTCGGTCTTGCTGGACAAGTTCTTCAAGCAGAAGGATATGCTGGAGCTGGTGCTGACGCTGAACTCTGCTGGGCTGCCCCAGCCCACTACAAGCTTCCCATCTGGCCTAAAGAGCAAGGGAATCTACTTTGTGAAGAAGACGGGGGAGAGCATCACTGAGGACAACTGTCGGAGCGGTCTGCTGGTGGGAGACATTAGCCCCTCACCTGTGGACCAGCTCATCATCGTGCTGCTGGAGGTGGGTTGCCTGCACAGGCATAGGCTTGGGGCAAATGGGGTGAGCTGAGCTCCCTGGGTACACTGCTGTGCTGGGACCCCAGCTGTGGGCTGCTCTAGCCAAACTTCCAGGTGGGCTCCAAAATAAACAAAAATGCACAGAAGAAAACTTGCCGCAGGCACTCACCCTGACCTTGCGGCAGCTCCCTTGGTTGAACAAGCTCCACGAGGACAAGAGCTGGGTGAAGGTCACCAGTCTGGTTTTCTCCTGGCCCCAACTGGATCATTTCCTCCTTGCAATTTTAGGAGCTCATAATAATGCCAACTTCCCTCTACCCTGCAGCTGGGAAATGTCTAAGTGGATTTCTCTCAAACTTCCCACAAATATTCCCACTGCCAGCCCAGAGCACCTGAAAGCTGCATCAGTTCCAGGAGCCCCCACAATTCTCCCTCAGTGCTGGGGGTTTTTGCTCGTGTGCCCAGCCCCTGACTTCACTAGATGCACTCTCTGTGCCACTTTCAGCACTTTCCAGCCCATGAGAGCTGGAAACACAGAGCAAGGGGCCTCTTGATCACACTGATGAGCTAAACATCAGCAAAACCCATCTGTGGTGACTGAGCTGAGATTGCCCCTCTGGGCAGCGAGAGGGGACACTGGGATGCCCACTGCCCTGTGTTGGAATTCATGACCAAGGGCCTGACTTAGCCCTGTCTCCCAGGTTGTGTCCCCTCTGCTCCTGAGCCAGGACGTGGGGCTAGGCTGGCCCAAGATGGTGGCGGAGGACATTGTGCGACAGACTCACCAGCTGCAGAACAAGATCTTCGTGATGAATGGGAAGATACAGGGAAAGCCACTGCTCCCACTGCCTGAGCACCTGATCAGCTGGAACGACTCTGGTGCCGCCCTGGACTGGTGGGTGCTGCTGGCACCACTTGGTGCCAGAAAAGCCTGGCAGGGCCCCAGGACAGCATAAGTCACTCGGGGAGGGACAGGAGCTGGGACAGTGGCTCGGTCCCTGCACAGCCCTGGGCACAGCCATCCCCTGCAGCAGAGAGCATTTGAGGAGCTCATGCCAGGCACCAGAGACGGCCCCAAGCAGGCACTAGGGGCTGCCCTGGGTCTGTCTGGGGTTCCCCCGGGGCAGTTCAGGGCTCCCATGGGACATAACCCCTCTGCCTTTCAGCCTGGTGGGGCCCATAGACGGTTCAGTGCTGCACTCCATCGAGACTGTCGTCATCGAGTGGTTCCAGCAGGTTGAAGAGATCTTCAGCCAGGACCCAGCACAGCCACTGGTGGAGGGGCTGCACCCTGTGCCCAGGGCTGAGTTTGACTTCTGGCAGAACAGGGTGACCAGCCTGGAGTGCATCAATGACCAGGTACTGTCTCACCCACAGTGGTGAGATGTCCCCATGCTGAGCCCCCTGTGCTGAGCCCCCCGTGCTGAGCCCCCTGTGCTGAGCCCCCCGTGCTGAGCCTGCTGCCTCTTCCCTGCCAGCTTCTCTCACCCCAAGTGACGGTGCTGGCCAAGACCCTGGAGAAGGCTGACAGCTGCTACTGGCCATCATTGCAGAACATGTTCAGGGCCGTCAGTGGGGGTGAGGTCCCATGACATGGTGATGGCTGCCTCCAACAAGGTGTCCCCATCCCAACCCAGGGTTTCTCCCTATCCTAGGTCTGGAGGAAGGCAATGATGTCAGCCTCCACCTGCAACCACTGCAGGTGCTGCTGGACGAGATAGAGCAAGCTGATTACCCTGAGGTAAGTGATATATGGCAAAATAAGCAGGCACAGCCTGGTGGCCTCATCTGGGCAGTGGCAGAGCCCCAGAGGCTGCAGAGGGGACACATCCCCCTGGCTCTGCCGTGGCCCCGCCCTGACAAGGCTCTGCTCCCACAGGTGCAGTTCTCCGTGCCCAAGGTGCTGTGCACAGTCTGCCTGCTCCGGGCTCACTGCATCCACTTCCACTCGTCCTCCCATATAGCCCGTATCCTGCAGGAGATTTGCAACCTCTTCATCAGCGTGGTACAGCCCCAGGGCCAGCACTGACCCACCCCTGTCCCCTCCAGTTGCCTCTCTGGGGCAGATCTGTAGAGTTCAGCTGTAGAGACACACAGATGCCCCAGACAAGGGAGCAGCAGAGCCCCTCATAGGGCTGGCAAGAGTCTGGGGCAGGCATGAGCTGCAGGCTCATGGGGTGAAGGGAGCCTGGAGGGGCCTCCATGTCCTCCTGACAATGGCTCCTGTCTGAATCTGTCTGTCCCAGACCTCAAAATTCCTGGGCCCGGACGATGTGCTGAAGGGGCTGCAAGGAGAACCCCAGGAGACCCTGGAGGCAATCAAAATATCCATCTCCACCATAGAGAAGTTCTTCCAGTGCTACAGCACTTACTGCACTCGCCTAATGCCCACAGTGTTCCCGGTGGGTGCAGGGGCAGTGCGGGAACATCTGCCCCCCTCCACGTCAGCCCCACTGACTGACAGACCCTCTCCCCTCCCAGGAACAGCCCCAGCTCTGTGAGTTCCCCCCGCCACAGATCTTTAAGAGGATGGACGCCTTCTTGCGCAGGCTCGAGACCATCAAGGTGACAGCACAGCATTTCAGGGCACAGTGCCAGCCTCAGTCGGACCTTCCCTGCCCCAAGGAGCCTGGGGTGGTCCCTGGGAGTGGCACAGGGTGAACTCAGCTGCAGCCCAGGGTGGGCTGGGGCCACTGGCACAGTGGGACATCACTGGGAGCACAGTGGCACCATTCCCAGCAGTTTTCCCCCCAGCCCTGAGTCCCCATGGCAGGATGGGCACACCCCAGCCAGGCTGGGGAGCATCCCTGGGAGGATGCTCCTCAGGACTGCTGAGCTGGCAGGACGCAGCCTTGTGCTGGTGCTGCAGCTCCTGCACCTGCAGGGGACAAGGGAAACCAGGTGAAATGGGGTTTATGCTTGTCAGGAGCTGTTCCAGGCAGCCGTCGACTTCCTGAAGCTGGAGAAGACGGTGCTGGGAGGGGTGCGAGGAAACTTCCTTGGGAGCTGGGTGTTGCAGATCTCTGAGGACGTCTGTGAAGTCACCAAGACTTTTGCTGATTGCAAATACGATCCCTTGGATCCTGATGAAGAGGTGAGCAGATACTGGAATGGAAATGTAATGGATGCTGATATGGAGGCGTCAACATTTGCTAAGTGAAAAGAAAAAGATCTCTTGAGGGAACACACTGCAGAGTGACACATGGGACTGTCCTGCAGCAGCACAGGGCTGGCTCTGGAGCAGGTCATGGGGCTCTGGGCCCTCTGGGTTCAGAAAATCCTTCCTGAAGGATTTGGGAAGGAGGCATGGGCGCTGTGTCACTTTAAACCATTTTGCTCTCACTGGCAGCAATGGAACAGAGACTTTGCAGAGTTCCAGAAGAAGGTTGAGGATGCAAACAAGCAGCTGGCTGCCATCTTCTGCCAGGGCTTTGATGACTGCAACCGCCTGTCCGCTGCTGTGAAGGTACCTGTGCCCCAGCTCAGCAGCCTGGCACACCTCAGGGACCAGGGGGTCTCACCTGTCCTGGGGCTGCTCCAGGGCGCAGGAACCAGTGCCTGCCTCTCTCCTGCAGCTGGTGCACATGTTTGCCACTGTGCTGGAGCGACCCCTGATCAGGGCTGAGGCTTCCCCCTGCTACGTGGCCCTGCTGGGATTGTTCGAGGCCGAGCTGGAGAGTGTGAAGGCACTGTATGACACCCGGACTGTGTCCCTGCCACCCCCTGGGGGGGCCCCAGCCGTCCACAAGAACATGCCGCCGGTGGCTGGGCAGCTGAAGTGGGCTCTGGAGCTGCAGCAGCGCCTGGAGGAGCCACACAAGGACTTGCTGGCCATCGACCACCCGTAGGTGCAGGTCCCCTGTCATCCCAGGGGGACAAGGAGCAGCAGTGGGGCAGGATCCAGCCTGGAGCAGGTCCCCTCCCATGTCCTGCTGCAGCAGCTGCTGCTTTATTGTGACTCTGACAGTGCCATGGTGGGTGCTGAGGCTGAGCTGGTGTTCAGGAAGTATGAGGAAATGATGGGGCTGCTGCAAGGATACTGCAAGAGGATCTATGAGGAATGGGCAAGCGGACCTGGCCAGGAATGCCAATTCAGCCCCGAGCAGCCCCTGCTCCGGAGGGACCCCGAGTCTGCCCTCCTCAGCGTGAACTTCAGCAGAGAGGTCAGTGCTGGCACGGGGAACGCCAGCAATCCCTCACCCTGCTGTGAACGAGCTCGCAGGGCTGCCTGTGGTGTGGTGGGTGCTGCTAACGAGCCCCTTCCCGGCTGTGGTGTCTCGCAGCTCTCTGCCGTCCTGCGGGAGGTGAAGTACCTGAAAATCCAGCAGCAGCAGGACATCCCGAGCAGTGCTGAGAGCCTCTTTGCCCAAAACGACACTTTCCAAAAGATAGGGGACAACTTGGAGCTCATCGTGGGCTGGTACAATGAGGCAGGTTCTGAAGGGGAGACAACCGAGCTGCTTTTCCATGCCCTGAGCCCCAGCCAGGCTGACAGGGACTGGGGGGTTTGGGTACCACAGGCACATCACTGGCACCTCAGATCCCTGCCCATCCTGTGGCTAAGCCAAGCTGTGGCTGCTGCCATCCACCTCCTGCCCCCTCAGCACTGCTTTGGTGGGGTGGGGGCCCTGTTCGTCAGTGCTAAGCTGGAACAGGGTCCCTGCTCCTCCTGGGCACTCACCTGTGGATGTGTTGGCTCCAGGTGAAGCAACGGCTGATTCCAGTGGAGCAGCCATTGCTGGCAGGGGAGCTGGAGGCCCTGGACATGCGTCTGGCCAGCGCCGAGGAGACCATGTTCTGGAACCATGAAGGTACAAACCCCCACCTTGGCCATCCAAGGCTGGGGATCCTCCTTGTGTGCTTTGGGGGGCCCCAGTTCCCAGCACCAACTGACCTCCCACTGCCCTGGGAGGTGTCTCCACACTGTGCCTGTGTGCCTGTTTCCCTCCCAGGTGTCATGGAATACATCCAGGAGATGAGAGGGATCCTGCATGGCCTACAGAAACGAGTCCATAGAGTGAAGCTGAACCTAGAGAGCATCACCCAGCTGATGGAGGTAATGTTTGCTGGCCCTTCACGAGCATCTTCCCAGGATACATCTGGCCGGGATTGTCCTTTCCCTGGCTCAGGAGAGCAGCCTTGTTCTCTCCTCCCTGCAGCAATGCACAGCCACTCCCTTGTTTGGAAGAAAGGACAACAAGGAAACCGCACTCCTAGACCTGGATGGGAAAGAAAAGGCCTTAGCTCAGCGCCGCACTGCCATTAAGAAAACGGGCATGAAGATCCAGCAGATGGTGAAGGTGAGACATGGCACTGCAGAATTGGTTGGCTCACAGGGGCATGAGGAAGGGCTTGCCAGTGATGCCTTTGCTGGGTGTTCACTGATGAACACTGGCTGATTTTCCCGTGGCAGGAGAACGGAGCTCTGTTTAAGGCTGACTTGTCCTCGCAGACATGGGTGGACTATGTGGGACACATAGACAAAATCGTGTTGGATGCGCTCTGCAGGCTCGTCCACAAAACCCTGCAGCTGCTGCTCACCAACATGGCCCCCGATGTAAGTCCCCATGTTCTGGCAGTGGTGTCCCTGTGCTGGGCTCAGGGTGTCCCACCGCTCACTGTCAGATTGGCCAGTGGCCAAACGTGACTGTCCCCATGCTCCCTGGCAGTGTTGGTGTCCCCCCTTGTCCCTGCAGCTTGCAGGGCCATGGGACACAAAGCCCCACACCAGGCACTGACCCATTTCAGGCCCAGGTGTCCCCACTGTTCGAGGTGCAGCTGGAGCTGTGCGAGGGTCAGGTGCAGTACCAGCCCTCACTGGAGGTGGGGGCTGGCGATGGCTTCTTGGCGCTGGTGGAGGGACTGCTCGGGGACACCGAGTCTGTGGCAGCCTCCATGCCACGGCTGCTAGAGGGGGCGGTCAGCTACAAGGTGGGTCCATGGCGGGCAGCAGCTCCCAGCTCAGCGAGAGGTGGGTGAGGGTGGCCGGTGTCCCCAGGCAGACCCCAAGCCCTGCCTGTCCCTTCAGACTGCCCTGGAGGAGCAGGCAGATCTAATGAAGATGCAGGAGAAGCTGATGGCGCTGGTGGTCAGCACCATGGCAGAAGGTGAAGAGTTCAGTGAGAGCTTTGAGGAGCACTCCCACCTGTGGCAGGAGACCGCCGAGGAGTTCCTGCAGCGCTTCCTCACCTTGCGCCCTGAGGAGATGGAGGCACAGCCACCAGAGATGGCCATGGCGTGGCCCCTCCCGCCCCTCCAGCTCTTTCAACAAGAGGTGTGAGATGAAAGCCTTGAGATGCACTGGGTGCTTGCCGTGCCCTAGAGGACACTGAGTGCTCAGGGAGGTGCCAGCCACAGACTATGACCTGCCCTTGTCCACAGATCGACGCACTCGAGGCGCTGTATGAAGAGGTGTTTGAGTTTGTCGAAGCCAAGGTGTTTGGGGGGTGGCTGAAGAGTGACTGCCGCCCCTTCAAGAAAGCACTGCTTGAAGCCATCAAGGGCCAGAGCCTGGTGCTCCGGCGGTTTCTCGCCCACCATGTCACCAGCAGGTAAGGCCTGGTGAGCCCTGGTGTAGGGACGGGGTCCTCTCGGTGACTGGAGCCCAGCTAACCTGTGGCATAGGCACCACTGTGTGCCAGGGCAGGGCTGGCCCTGGGAGACAGAGCTCTGGATGTGCAAGTGAAAGTTCCAGGACCATCAGGGGTGAGTTCCTGCGGAGCCGTGTCCTGCAGGGTGAGCCCCAAGCCCTGTCAGGGACACCTGATGAGCGTGATTTTCCTTCCAGTCTCCAGGAGCTGCAGGATTTCATCCAAGAGTCCAATGCCGGCTTGAGTAAACCTCTGGAGGAGGGAGACTATGATGGGCTGGTGGCGGTGATGGGTCACCTGGCGAAGGTCAAGGAGAGGCAGGAGGCAACTGACTGCATGTTTGAGCCCTTGAAGGAGACAGTTGCACTACTCGGGACTTACGGGGACAAGATGCCAGAGGAGGTCCACCTGCAGCTCCAGGTAGGCTGCTTAGGGTGTGGGAGGCTGGGCAGGGGCTCACAGGCTGGTGACCCCACATGGTGTCACATGTTCTGTGACCCCACAGAACCTGCCCGAGCACTGGGAAAACAACAAGAGGCTCTGCCTGAGGGTCGCAGAGAACGCGGCTCCCCTGCAAGCTACCGAGGCCACCATCATCCGCAAGAAGTGCGAGGACTTTGAGGTGCCTGCCTGAGGGCTGTGGGCAGGGAGGGAGGCAGCTCCTTGGCAGCTTTGGGAAGACTCTGCTGCTCTTCCCAACTGCCGGATCCTGGCTGCCCCCCATGAGCCCCATCCTCCCACACAGGTCGAGCAGAAAGCCTTCAGGGAGCTTTTCAAGGGAAAAGCGCCTTTTTCATACACAGACCCAGACTCCTACAAGTCACTGAACAAGGTAAGGAAAGGCAGGACACCAGGGCCACTGCTGTCCCCGCTGGCACTGCCTGGCCACCCCTGACACTGCTCCAGTTCTGGCTCCAGCTCCCAGACTGAGAGGGAGAGTCTGGCCCTGCAGCAGGGAGAGAGCCACTGCTGGAATAGGAGACACACAGCCCCTGGCTGAGACCTTTCCTTTCCTCTATCCAGCAACATAAGAAGATCACAGCCCTGGAGACGAATTTGGAAGCCCTGACCACCTCAGCCGAGCTGTTTGAGGTGTCGGTTCCACCATACAGACAGCTTAAAAAATGTCGCAGGGAACTGTGCCTTCTGAAGGAGGTCTGGGACATGGTCAGCCTGGTACGTGCTGTGGTCTGGGAGCCAGAGCACAGTGCTCAGTGCTACTTCCAGGCAAGGGCTGGACAGCAGGCTGCTCTTGGCTGGCATGGACACCTGGTGCAGGCACCTGGCACCTGCTGGGCATTACCAGCCGAAGGTGCAGAGCTGTTGCATCTTCTCAGAGAGCTCATTGCCATCAGAAGGGGGATGGGACACTGGGCAGGCTGTTACACTCAGATCAGGTCTGCACAGCATGTACACACATGGGAGGGCCAGCGGCCACACAGGGCAGGCAGGCACTGGGTATGCTGCTCTTCTCCTTGGGCAGGAATACTTCTGCTAATCACATGTTGTGAAAATGTATCCCGGGTCCAGGTGAACTTGAGCATCGCCTCCTGGAACACAACCAGGTGGAAGGACCTCAACGTTGAGGATATGGACATTGAGTGCAAGAAATTCGCTAAAGACATCCGGAGTTTGGATAAGGACGTGAAGGGCTGGGACGTGTTCACAGGGCTGGACAGCAGCATGAAGAACATGATGACATCTCTGCGCGCCGTGAGCGAGCTGCAGAACCCAGCCATCAGGGACCGGCACTGGCAGGAGCTTGTGCAGACAACCAAGGTGCTCACAAGTCCCCCTGCCCATCCCTGGCCCAGGAGGCTCCCAAGATCAGCACCCAGAAAGGAAAGAAAGGGTGCCATCAGATTTAAATCTGGCCACATGCAAATATTTGTGTAGGGTCTCTAAATGTGGGTGTTAATGGGCTCATTTGGGTGAGGTGCTGGACTGCCTCTCTGTGGAGGGGAGTCCATGGCCTGCCTGGTTCTGCTCCAGGTGGAGTTCACCATGTCCGAGGACACTGTCCTCGCAGATCTGCTGCAGCTGAACCTGCACCAGTTTGAGGAGGAGGTTCGCGGCATTGTGGACAAAGCGTCAAAGGAGGGAGGCATGGAGAAGGTAAATGGGGCTCACCTCCTCCCCAGTTTGCTGAAATCCCTGTGCCAATGTGACTCTGTGGCTACCAAGGGCTTGTGTTCTTGTTCCTGGGGCTGGAGTCCACAGGCAGCACATGGAGCTCATGCCTGGAGCAGGTGTTCCTCCGTCCTCCTGCTCTCCTGCAGGGGCTGGACCCAGCACCATGGCATCCAGCTCATCCTCATGCCCTGCCTGCAGGTGCTGAATGCCCTGGACTCTACCTGGGACACAATGGAGTTTGAGTATGAGCCCCACAGCAGAACCCAGCTCCCCCTGCTCAAGATGGATGAAGTGCTCATTGAGACACTGGAGGACAACCAAATGCAGCTGCAGAACGTGTTGGCCTCCAAGTACCGAGCCTTCTTCCTTCAGAGGGCACAGGACTGGCAGCAGAAGCTGTCGACTGCCGACACTGTTATCAGCACCTGGTCTGAGGTGCAGAGGAAGTGGAGCCACCTGGAAACAATCTTCATAGCATCTGAAGACACACGGAGTCAGCTGCCAGAGGAGTCGAAGAAGTTTGATGCCATTGACCAAGATTTCCGAGTACGAAGCCCATTCCCCCTCTCGTTTTTCCTGCAGCTCTCTGCCGGTTCAGATGGGCTGAAGTGTTTTTCCTCTTCAGGCACTAATGGCTGATGCAGTAAAAACGCCCAATGTGATTGAATGCACCAACAAGCCCGGGCTGCTCGACAGTCTGGAAGAGCTGCAGGACAGGTGAGGGTCAAGTCATCCTGGTGAAGCATTTGTGGGGTCAAAGGAAGGCATTGATTCCCCCAAAGCAAGACAAGGCAAAGCAAAGAGTAAAACCAATATGTGGGGGTTAATGGTTTTTCCCTGTTTCCTGCCAGGCTGGTGCTCTGTGAGAAGGCCTTAGCTGAATACCTCGAGACCAAAAGATTGGCTTTTCCCCGGTTCTACTTTGTCTCCTCTGCGGACCTACTGGATATTTTATCTAAAGGGACTGAGCCCCTTGAGGTATAGGCTGTGTGTGAGCATGGGGCTGAGTCCTGTGCCATTTCCCTGCTAACTTGTTTGAGCAGTTTTAGAACATTTTTCACTCGTATGGGCAGAACACCATCCCTGATCCCTCTTCCTGGGGGTGCAGTGCCCAGGGAGCACCCTGGGGTAGATCCAATTGCTGATCACACCTCCACATGTCACGGAGGACCTGACAGTGGCTGTGTCTCTGCTCTCAGGTGTCCCGGCACCTGACAAAGTTATTTGACAGTATGGCCAAGCTGAAGTTCCTGCAGGACTCAGACGAGAAGGTTCAGAAGGTGGGCCAAGGGATGTTCAGCCAGGACGGGGAGTATGTGCACTTCGATGAAGACTGTGACCTGTCTGGCCAGGTTGGCTGAGCTTCATGGAGACTCTGCATGCTGGGATGGGGGAGCAGGCTGGGGATGGGGACGAGCCTTTTGCTGGTTGTGCTCTAACAGCCGGGCAGGAGTATAAAAATGCAATTACAAAAGTTTTCGGCCAAAAACCCCAGAAATGGGACCTGCATTATAGTTACAGAACATCACAGTCAAGCCAACCTGCCCAGCCTCACAGTCCCTCAAGGGTTACAGGGTGGTTAACCCTTGGCTGTTCATCCTCAGACCATTCCCCATCACATCCCAGTGCAGGACCAGCACCAGGCTCTCTCTAACGGGGCTCATTGCAATGCACAGGGAGAGGTTTGCTCAGCCTGAGCAGACACAGGCCTGGTGCCGCTCGCTCAGCTCTGCTGGATGTGACCCTGCAGGTTGAGATTTGGCTGAACCGGCTGCTGGAGCGCATGCGCTCGACGCTGCGACACCTCATCCCCGAGGCCCTGGCCACCTACGAGGGGAAGGCCCGGGAGCAGTGGGTGTTTGACTACCCAGCGCAGGTGGGTGCTGCTGCACGGGGCCAGGCTGAGCCAGGTCTGAGAGGGGCAGGAGGAGGAGAGAGAGGCGTCCACTCTGAACCATAGTGACAGGGGAGTGACAGGTTCCTCTTTATGGCCGTGTTGTCCCCTTGGTTTGCTGCAGGTCGCTCTGACATGCACCCAGATTGCCTGGACCTCAGAGGTCAGTGTTGCCTTTGCGAGTCTGGAGAAAGGTTATGAGAATGCCCTGAAGGATTATAACAAAAAGCAGGTTGGCATCAACTGGACCTGACCTGACCCTGGCCCACGCCTCTCTGTCAGGCTGGGGGCCACCGAGAGCTAGGCAAACGAGGGCATCATCTCTACATCCATTACTTCTGTCCTTTTCCAGATCGCTCGGCTGAATGCCCTGATTTCGCTCCTTCTTGGGACCCTGAGTCCTGGAGACAGAATGAAGATCATGACAATCTGTACTATTGATGTCCATGCAAGGGACGTGGTGGCCAAAATGATCCAAACAAAGGTATTCGGTACAAGAGGGTATTTTTGGTACACCATTTCTCAGAACTTTGGAGCACAGGTTTCCTGTCATTCTATTACTTTCGGTCTGGGCACCTTGGTTGGTGGTGTGTGGACAGGGCTGGGCCATGAGGAGGGATGATCCTCACCCACCCCAGCATGGCACTGGGACCTGTTTGCAGCCTCTCCTTGTGCTGGGAGGTGGTGAACAGTCCCGAGGCACGGGTGTATTGCTGTCCCAGGGGCTGGGGTGGGCAGTGCCAGTGCCCACCTGCCCTCCATAGCCAGCTGCTCCACAGGTGGAGAACGCCCAGGCATTTGCCTGGCAGAGCCAGCTCCGGCACCGCTGGGATGATGAGAAGAAGCACTGCTTTGCCAACATCTGCGACGCTCAGCTAGAGTATTCCTACGAGTACCTGGGGAACACCCCCCGGCTTGTCATCACCCCCCTGACAGACAGGTTGGAGCTCGGCTCCCCAAACCTCCCATTCTCCTTGGCCATGTCACACCACGGGCCCTGCTGAGCCCCAGTGCTGTCCCCCCGCAGGTGCTACATCACCCTGACACAGTCCCTCCACCTCTACATGGGGGGGGCCCCTGCTGGCCCTGCAGGCACCGGGAAGACAGAGACCACCAAGGACCTGGGCCGGGCCGTGGGTATTATGGTCTACGTGTTCAACTGCTCCGAGCAGATGGACTACAAGGTAGGGCACAGAGCAGTGGGATGGTGGCACCGAGGTGAGAGCCAGGGGGTATCCGAGAAAAGGGGGCCCTGTTTTGGGTCTGTGGGAGCCCAGGGGAGCCTCGGCAAGGGGGCTTTATCACTGTGGGGTTTCCCTAGGGAAGAACACAGTCCATAAAGCATGAGCAGCTTTGCCACCAAACCCCCCCATCGCAGCTGCCATGAGGGATGGCAGTGCCTGAGTCCCCTTCTGCTGCTGTTTCTCTCCAGTCCTGTGGGAACATCTACAAAGGACTTGCTCAGACAGGTGCCTGGGGCTGCTTCGATGAGTTCAATCGCATTTTGGTGGAGGTCCTGTCTGTCATTGCGGTGCAGGTGCGTGCTGTCCCCACAACCCAGTGGCACTGGGTGCCAAAGAGACTTCCCAGCTCATGTCCTGGATGCTGCCCCTGTTAAACCTGACTCGGGACAGTTTGCTACTGTTCTCTCCACTGTGTCCTGTCTGGACACAGGGTGGGAGGTGGAAGCATAGCAGGGGATTTTGGCACAGCTAAACCTCACAGCCCAGCTGTGTCCCATCCTGGTGACCTGCCACCCCCCAGCTCTGCCATCATCTGGGATAGGGAGTTGGGGTGATTAGGAAGGAGCTGGTTTAAAGCTAGTTCTCCTGCTGCTGTGGCTTCAGCAAGATCTCAGTGTTATTCCTGGCACAGCCGAACCCTCAGGCTCACCTTGAGGAGTGGTGAGGGCCAGCCAGGGCACTGGGCAGAGAGCTGGGAACTCCCAGCACCAACACCTCTGCTCACCTGGCAGGTAAAATGCATTCAAGATGCAATCCGTGCCAAGAAGAAAAGATTCAACTTCCTTGGGGAGACTATCTCCCTGGTCCCATCAGTTGGGCTGTTCATCACCATGAACCCTGGTTACGCTGGGCGCACAGAGCTGCCGGAAAATCTAAAAGCTCTGTTCAGGTGGGTTGGTGTCATTGCAGCACTTACCTCTGTGCTGGCACTCGTGTGCCACATCCATAGTGTGACCTAAGCCAAGGGTGTTTGTGTGCACTGGTGGCCCTGGTGTGAGGGAGCCCTTGGCACCACGTGGCAGTCCTGTCACTCCCCAGAGGTGGCCTGGCAGGGTGAGCTGGGCTGCTTAGCAAGGGGAGAGGCTGCTCTGTTGGGTCTAATTGTCACCCTCAGCTAAAAATCCAATTGAGAGCAGGACAAAAAGTTGGTGAAGCACGGGAAGGGGAGGCACAGGGATACTGTAGGACCCCTGTACTTGGGGAAACACAGCCCGTGACTGCAGAAGGGCTGGCGTGCCCCAATCTGGTGGGACAAGAGCCCTGCTTGGAGAAGGAATCTGGGCAGGAGACCCCAGCAGTGTGACTGCAGTAACTGGCTTGTAATGGAAACTTGGGGGAAAACCTTGGGGGCTGTGGGAGGATAAGGACATGGTAAGTGGCCCTGCCAACTGCTGCTGCTCTTCTCTAGGCCCTGTGCTATGGTGGTCCCCGATTTTGAACTGATCTGCGAAATCATGCTTGTGGCAGAGGGATTTCTCGATGCCAGGCTCCTGGCGAGAAAGTTCATCACTCTCTACACGCTCTGCAAAGAGCTGCTGTCGAAACAGGTAATTAACAACATTACACAGTGCTGTGAGAGGAAAGAGTCCATTTGATCATCAAACCTGACACACTGTAGTGGGATTGCTGGTGGTGACACTTGGAGTGACAGTTCTGCACAGCTCAGGTCGATGGCTGGACAAGATCCACTTCTACCTGGTGCAGCATATGACACCTTTCTGGCTTAAGGAAGGAATCAAGAAACCCAAAACTAGAGTAGCATAGAATTAGAATTAAAATTAGAATTTAGAATTAGAATTAAGACAGCTAAGGTGAGAGCACTCAGATTATTCATCTCAAGAGAGGTGATTTACACTACAAAAGTGTCTCCAAGAAGGAAGCCAGATTCCCAGTTCCAAACCACCCCCATGACTGACAGAGGCTTGTCCTGTAAATAAGCTCGGTTTAGGTCCAGTCCACTGGGTGCCATGTGGATGACCTGGCTAGGGGATGATGGACAGGGTGTTCCTCTACTGTGCTGTTTGAAGAAGTTCTCCCTCAACAAAGTGAAATGGTGATTCTCTGCTTCCTGCCACAGGACCACTATGACTGGGGGCTGCGGGCCATCAAGTCCGTGCTGGTGGTGGCAGGCTCCTTGAAGAGGGGGGACCCCGGCTCTGCAGAGGACCAGGTTCTGATGAGAGCTTTACGAGATTTCAATATCCCCAAGATCGTGACAGATGACTTGCCGGTGTTCCTGGGGCTGATTGGAGACCTGTTTCCAGCGCTGGATGTTCCCAGGAAGAGGGACCTCGACTTTGAGAAGGTGCAAGCCCAAGCATGGCACCATCACCAGAAACATCCCAGTCCCGGCAGGACCCAGTGGCTGATGGTCTATTCAGCACTTCTGGGGCAGCTGGTTCATCTCCAGAGTCCTGCCAATGCTGCTGGTGGTCAGTGCCTGCTCTCCCTCCCAGGTCATCCGTGAGTCCGTGCTGGAGCTGAAGCTGCAGGCAGAGGAGAACTTTGTGCTGAAGGTGGTACAGCTGGAGGAGCTGCTACAAGTGCGACACTCTGTATTCATCGTGGGCAATGCCGGCTGCGGAAAGTCCCAGGTAGCCAAACCATCCTGAGGCCATGGGCTCCTCTGGCCTCAGCCAAGCATATCCCACAGCCTCCCACAGCTTCTTGGCGAGGGCATGGCCACTGGCCTCAGCCAGTACAGACCCCAGCTCTGCCAGAGCAGTGTTTGGGCAGAGGATGGCAGTGCAGCCATGGCCATGCCAGGCCCTCAGGCGCTGCATGTGCCAGACTTGAGCTCATGGAGCTGAGCAGGTATGGCGCACACAGCTCAGGGGCTGCCTGAGACACCATGAGCAGAGCAGAGACACGGACAGGGAGCAGACAGGGGCACGCGCTCACGATCAATCCTGTGTGTGCTGCAGTGCCAGCAGCATGACAGGATGGGGCTGGCTGGCAGGGTCTGGGCTTCCACCATGCCCTGTCCAGGAGTGGCTCTGCAGAGGGAGGTCAGGTGCTTTCCCAGCAGCAGTCCAGGCGGGAGAAGGGCTCCATGCCCCCAGTGCCATCAGAGGCAGCCGAAGGCTCTGGTTGCCCCAGCAGGATCAGCACTTTTGGCTGCACCATCCCCTGTCCACAGGTGCTGAGGTCGCTCAACAAGACCTACCAAAGGATGAAGCGGAGGCCAGTCACCATGGACCTCGACCCCAAGGCTGTGACCTGCGATGAGCTGTTTGGGATCATTCACCCAGCCACACGGGAATGGAAGGATGGTGAGATACCAATGCTGTGAGCTCTGTTTATAGGATGTGAGAGGGAATGGGAAGACTTTTCCTTGGGTCTGGCTCTTTCCTGGAGTGGGAGGGAGAAGGAATCTATTTCATGGGAGCACCAATCCTGCCTGTCCTCTAGCAAAAGGCCATGTGTGGAGAGGAGCAACCTGTGTCTTTCTGTGGGGTAGGTCTGTTCTCCACAGCAATGCGTGACCTGGCCAACATCACACATGATGGGCCCAAATGGATCATCCTTGATGGAGACATCGATCCAATGTGGATTGAGTCCCTAAACACAGTCATGGATGACAATAAGGTTGGTGCCATCGCAGCCCAGGGGCTTTGCTTGCCTGTTAACTTGGGGGGACCAGCTCCAGGCATCCCCCATAACGAGCCACTGCCCCCAGGTTCTCACCTTGGCCAGCAACGAGCGCATCCCCCTCACTCCCACCATGCGGCTCATCTTCGAGATCAGCCACCTGCGGACAGCCACACCGGCCACCGTATCCCGGGCTGGAATCCTCTACATCAACCCTGCAGACCTGGGCTGGACACCGTGAGCCGGGGAGGGAGAAAGACTGGATGGGATGGGAACGGGAAAGGGAAGGGAAGGGAAGGGAAGGGAAGGGAAGGGAAGGGAAGGGAAGGGAAGGGAAGGGAAGGGAAGGGAAGGGAAGGGAAGGGAAGGGAAGGGAAGGGAAGGGAAGGGAAGGGAAGGGAAGGGAAGGGAAGGGAAGGGAAGGGAAGGGAAGGGAAGGGAAGGGAAGGGAAGGGAAGGGAAGGGAAGGGAAGGGAAGGGAAGGGAAGGGAAGGGAAGGGAAGGGAAGGGAAGGGAAGGGAAGGGAAGGGAAGGGAAGGGAAGGGAAGGGAAGGGAAGGGAAGGGAAGGGAAGGGAAGGGAAGGGAAGGGAAGGGAAGGGAAGGGAAGGGAAGGGAAGATGAGATCTAATGGGATGGGACAGGATGGGAGACGGGGATGGGAGATGGGGATGGGAGATGGGGATGGGATGGCATGGCGTGGCGTGGCGTGGCGTGGCGTGGCGTGGCGTGGCGTGGCGTGGCGTGGGACGGAACAGGACAGTACGGGATGGGACAGGCACTGGCCCTCACATGCTTGCTGCAGCCCTGCTTGTCTCTCCCACAGCATTGTGACCAGCTGGATCGAGACAAGGACAGTGAAGTCTGAGAAGGCTGCTCTGATGGTCCTCTTTGACAAGTACCTGCCACCATGCCTGGAGAAGCTCAGGTCTGGGTTCAAGACTATCACCCCTGTTCCTGAGATCACGGCCATACAGACAGTTCTGTGCCTGCTGGAATGTTTCTTGACTCCAAAGAATGTCCCACCGGACTCGCCCCGAGAGCAATATGAGCTCTACTTTGTCTTCGCCTGTGCCTGGGCCTTCGGCGGGGCCTTGTTCCAGGATCAGGTACAGCCACGGGACTGCCCAGCACCTGCCACCCCTCTCTGCATCCTGTCATGTGGCCAGTAGTGTCTGAGTATCTCTGTTTTGTCCTCCAGTTGGTGGATCACCGCCAGCAGTTCAGCAAGTGGTGGGTCACAGAATTTAAAGTCATCAAATTTCCTAATCAGGGGACAATTTTTGACTATTACATTGATCCAAAAACAAAGAAATTCAATCCCTGGGATGAAAGAGTGCCAGAGTTCGAGCTCGACCCTGAAGTTCCCTTACAGGTATGTCCCACAAGCTCCATGTTTATATGGTTTATTTGACTATCACTCCACAGTCTTCCCCTCAGCAATGCCGGAGCATCATCAGGATTTGGACTGGTAGCACCCAGCAAACCTGATGGCCTCCTGTTTACCCTGGTTTACCTCTTTACCCCACAGAAGCCTCAGCAAGGTCTGTGAGTTCCTCATCTCCTTTACCTTCAGATTAACTTGCAGCTTCACAGAGTCTCACAAAATAGCTGTGACTATTGCCTGAGTGAAAAATGACCATTAGCTTTCAATTTGTGTCACCTACAATGGCATCTTGCAGGGGTTATCTAAGCTGCCAGGGAATAGTCGAGGAGCTGTGGCTGGGTTTGGCAGTTTCAGGAACTGTCCATGTTGTTCTGTGTGATAATTTGGTTTTGATCAGGAAGTCTTTAGCATAATAGAGCACCCAAGACCTGTTGCTTTAGAGGGGAACCAGGTTTGCATGCAGAGAGCATCATCTGTTGGAACTGCTGGAAACACTGTGCAGTGCTCTGGCACGCTGTCCACTGCTAAAACAGAGGATCCGGACTCTGCCAGTGCCAGGGTAAGTGCGCAGACTGATCGTGCCTCTCCCCAGGCTGCCGTGGTGCACACCACAGAGACCGTTCGCCTCCGCTACTTCCTGGACCTGCTGATGGAGAAGCAGCGGCCGGTGATGCTGGTGGGGAACGCAGGGACAGGAAAGTCAGTCCTGATGTGGGACAAGCTGGAAGCACTCGGCACAGATGAATATCTGGTGCAGTCGGTGCCCCTCAACTTCTACACCACCTCGGCCATGCTGCAGGGTAAGGCTGGCACAGCCGGCAGTCGGCCCTGCCCTGGGCTGTGCTGCAGGGTCCTGCGGTGCTGACCCACCACCCACCTACTCCTCACTTCAGCCGTCCTTGAGAAACCCCTGGAGAAGAAATCCGGGAGAATTTACGGCCCACCTGGCACTAGAAGGCTGGTCTACTTCATCGATGACATGAACATGCCGGAGGTGGATAAGTACGGCACTGTGGCACCACACACGCTCATCCGGCAGCACCTGGACCACGGGCACTGGTGGGTGCTGGGGGGGCACAGCATGATGAGGGGATCTGTCCCCATCCCTGGGGAAAGTGTCACGGTGCTGGTCCCTGCGCAGGTACGACAGGAACAAACTGACCCTGAAGGACATTCGCAACTGCCAGTACGTGGCCTGCATGAACCCGACCGCAGGGTCCTTCACCATCGACTCACGACTGCAGGTGTGCAGGACCTGGGACCGGGCTATGCCTGGCACATTCACTCTCCTGGCACCAAAGCCCAGAGGGTGGAATGGGGCAGGGGACCCTGCAGTGCCAGTTGGCTGCATCAGCCCTGTGGGGAAAAGTGCCCACATAAATTTCTGCCCCTTCTGCAGCGCCACTTCTGCGTCCTCGCTGTGAGCTTTCCCAGCCGGGAGGCTCTGCACCACGTGTACGGCATCATCCTGGAGCAGCACCTGGCCCACCAGAACATACCACCACCTGTCCGGAAGATGCAGGCCCAGCTGGTAGCAGCAGTGCTGGGTGAGCCTTTGCCACGCCAGGGTGGGACAAGCCCCTGGGGAATGCAGTGTTGGGGGGCCAGGCTCGGGGGTCTCTGTGGACTTGGCACCTGCTCATCCCCTGCTCTGCCAACAGCCCTGCACCAGAAGGTTTCCGCCAACTATCTGCCAACAGCCATCAAGTTCCACTACATCTTCAACCTGCGGGACCTCTCCAACATATTCCAGGTAGTGGGAGAGCTGTTTCTTCTAAAACATCCTTATTCCTCCCTTTCCTCATTCCAAACCCTTGCAGCATACCATGTGTCTGAAAAGGGCCTTGGCCTCTTCCCGAGGCAACCTTTGCAACCAGCTCTGAGCGGCACTAAAATAACCCCGAGGGCTGAGGGATTTGTGTGTTCATCAGGGGCTGCTCTTCTCCACCCCCGATTGCCTGAAAAACCCTGTGGACTTGGTGCGTCTCTGGCTTCACGAAGCAGAGAGGGTGTACGGGGACAAGCTTGTCGATGAGGAGGATCAGTACAGCTTCAAGAAGCTGATGGCAGACACCTGCAAAGCCACCTTCCAAGTAAGTTGTGCCGAAAAGTAGTGTTGAAGCCCAGTGGTGCCCCTGGGTGCCCCTGAGCCCCACAGCTGGAATTGTCTCTCCCAGAACCTCAGCGAGGAAGTGCTGTTCGCCGAGCCCAACATCTACTGCCACTTCGCCCAGGGCATGGATGAGTCCAAGTACATGCCAGTGGCAAGCTGGACAGCTCTGAGTGACCTGCTCGCGGAAGCCCTGGACAGCTACAATGAGATGAACGCAGCGATGAATCTGGTGAGTGCCCATGGCAGCCTCCCCGGAAAGATGGGACTGCAGCATTGCCCTCCTTGGGTTGGTGCACTATGGGGCACTCACTGCTCTTTCTGCCCTGATCCAGAACACCGAACCTTCCCCTCCTGTTTTCTTCAGGTGCTCTTCGAAGACGCCATGTCTCACATTTGCAGAATTAGCCGGATCTTGGAGTGTCCCCGGGGCAACGCACTGCTGGTGGGGGTGGGAGGCAGCGGAAAGCAGAGCCTGGCACGGCTGGCAGCTCACATCAGCAATCTGGGCGTGTTCCAGATCACACTGAGGAAAGGCTACAGCACCGCAGACCTGAAGGTGGGAGCAGCTTTGGACCCTGGGTCAGTGCCACCTGCTTGGGGATGGGTCCTGCACCTGCAGTGACAGTGCCTGGGGTGGGCTCATGAGGCTCTGCTCTCCTGGCAACACTGCATTTGCACACCAGGATCTGCTCACCCATGCCCCCTGCCCCAAGGGGCCACGGCACTTCCCCAGACAGGCATGAGCAGGAGTTATTGGTGACTGCAGGTGTGCCGTGGGCAGCCCTGGTGCTGGACCTGTGCCTGAGCAGAGCAGCTGGCACCAGCTCCTTCCCAAAGGCTCCCTTCCAGCTCTCCAGGGCAGCCCAGGGCTGCTCCAAACTGGTTGCTTTGGAGAACACTTTAAGGGGATTGTACTGGAGGGTGACAGTTTCTCTCTGTCCCAGCTGGACCTGGCCGCCCAGTACATCAAGTCAGCTGTGAAGAACATCCCCATGGTGTTCCTGATGACAGACTCCCAGGTGGCTGAAGAATCATTCCTCGTTGTAATCAATGATTTCTTGGCGTCTGGAGAGGTGCCAGGCCTCTTTCAGGATACTGACCTGGAAACTATCATCAGTGCCATGAGGCCTCAAGTAAAGTCCCTTGGATTGGAGGATACAAAGGAAAACTGCTGGAAAATATTTATAGAAAAAGTCAGGCGCCAGTTAAAGGTGGGTGTTGTCTCCCCAGGTTTGTCCCTGCCTGTGATTTACTTGATCCAAAACCTCTTCGCAACAGGCCACAGAACACCAAGGTTTCATCCCTGGGTGGTGGCTTTGAGCAAAATGTGTTTTCAGGGACTCCCCGGGTGCCCCTAGCCCCAGAGGCAGAGGGCAGAACAGCCCTGTATTGACCTCCCTGGGGGTCAGCAGCTTCCACAGCCGCACATCATGCTGGGCGCTCACAGGGACACCCACAAAAGCACTGTGCACAGCTGCTGACTGCAGCCACCAAAGGTGACCCGGCTCCAGCCCCGGTGAGAGGCACAGGGTGCACAACCACAGAACCACAGACCACCTCCTCCGTACTGGGAGTTAATGGGAAGGCAGTAGAGCTCTGGTCTGCAGCAGAATCCTTGCAGTCACATGGAGCCCCCCACCCCCGAGAGTGGGGACACCCCACTCAGCAGCACTGCTCTGCCCCAGGTTGTCCTCTGCTTCTCCCCCGTGGGCTCAACCCTGCGTGTCCGGGCCAGGAAGTTCCCTGCTGTAGTCAACTGCACAGCCATCGACTGGTTCCACGAGTGGCCGGAGGATGCTCTCGTGTCCGTCAGCAGCAGGTTCCTGGAGGAAACCCCAGACATCGAGGTGAGGTGGGATCCCAGCACAGCTGCTGTCCTAGGGCACTGAGGATCCCAGGCTGCACTGGGTAGCAAACTGCACCTCTGCTGCTCTCCTTGTTTAGTGTGCCCAGGGATGGGGGTCTGGCATGACCCAGGGGGCTGGGAACAGCAAGCTGGGAATGGGATAAGCTTACAGCTGGCTCCAGGGTCAGAGCCTGCAGCCCTGTGCTCTGCTGGTGAGGACAAACCTTCCTTTATTTCCCTTCTGCCCTTAAAACACCCACATAGGCAATAGCCTAGGGACAGCAGCTCCCCCCAGGGATGTCAGGGACCCAGAGCTGGGCATGGGAACCAGCACCAGTGCCTTGACCGCTGGCGTGTCTCTGTCCTGCGTTGTGCTGCTGATGAAAAGGTTCACTTTGCTCCAGCCTCTGTGGCTGGACATGGAGCCAACACCACGGGAGGGCTCAGTGCAGCCACGGCACATCACCACTGCCACCCACTGCAGCAGCTCCCTGTTTGTGCTCCCTGTGCAGCCAGAGGTCAAGGCCTCCATCAGCCGCTTCATGTCCTTCGTCCACACGAGCTCAAAGGAGATGTCCAAGATCTACCTGGCTGCGGAGAGACGCTACAATTACACCACGCCAAAGACCTTCTTGGAGCAGATAAAACTCTACCAAAATCTGCTGGCGACTAAAAGGAGCAACCTCTCTGCCAACATCGAGAGGCTGGAGAAGGGTCTGATGAAGCTGCAGAGCACAGCATCACAGGTGCCTGCCCACAGCCTCCCTCGTGCATCGTGCCTGCTCTGGGTCTGGCTGGGCAGAGGGGTAGAGAGAGGGCACATTCCTGCAAAGTGGTCACAGTGTCCGCGAGGTCCCCAAGCCATACCAAGACACTGCTGCTCCACCAGGCAGGGCTTGGCAGGATCAGCCCTCTTACCTGCTTTGTTTCTTCCCTCATTGAGGTGGACGACCTGAAAGCCATGCTGGCAGTCCAGGAGATAGAGCTGAAGCAGAAGAACGAGGACACAGACAAACTGATCCACGTGGTGGGTGTTGAGACAGAGAAGGTCAGCAAGGAGAAAGCCATTGCTGATGAGGAGGAGCTGAAGGTCGAGGCCATCAACAAGGTGCGAATTGCTGAGCTGGTGTCCAGTGTGGGACAGGGTAGTGTGAGCTCTGTGGTTACAGCCACTCCCCCCATCCCATGTCCTCCCTCCCCAGATGGTGGCTGAGAAGCAACAAGCCTGCGCAACTGAACTGGCAGAAGCAGAGGTGGTGCTCACCGCTGCCAGTGAGGCTCTCAACACACTCAACAAGGTGAGCAACCTCTCAGTGGGAAGCAGGTGCCCAGCTAGCGCTGGCAGCCCTGGGCCAGGGTGGTGCTCAGTGGCCCTGTGGTCCCTTCCCAGTACAACCTGACAGAGCTGAAGTCCTTTGGGGCCCCACCACCAGAGGTGGTGAATGTGATGGCAGCTGTGATGATTCTGACGGCTGAAAAAGGCAAGATTCCGAAAGACAAGAGCTGGACAGCTGCAAAAGTCACGATAGGAAAAGCAGATGCTTTCCTTGCAGCCTTAAAAGGTTTTGATGGAACAAACATCCCCGAGCCCTGTCTCAAGGCATTTGAGTGAGTCCATGACTGGTTCCTGCCCCTTCACAGCCCTTGCCACAAGCTGCCCTGAGCAGGGCGGCTAGGGGGGACGCTCATCCAGGAGCACAGCAGGGTCTGGGGGCAGGGGTGGGATCCAGGCATTGGCCCTGCTCTCCCACCCTGCCACCCAGAGGCAACCCAAGCCCTGGGAGGAGTGGGACAGGCTGCCAGCAGCTGCGGTGCAGTGCCATAGCACGGCGTGTGCTCCTGTTCCAGGCCATACAGGACAGACCCCGGCTTTAATCCAGAGTTCATCAAGTCCAAGTCAACAGCTGCAGCAGGGCTGTGCTCCTGGTGCCTCAACATGGTCCGCTACTACGAGGTGTACTGCATAGTGAAGCCCAAGAGACAGGCAGTGGCCGATGCTGATGCCGAGCTGGCAGAGGCGCAGGACAGGCTCAATCGTATTAAGAACAAAATTGCTGTAAGTGTGTGTCCCTGCAGGCCCCAGCCACAAGCCCCTCAGTCACCAAAGGAGTGAAAGAGCTCCATGAACCCAGAGCCCAGCCCAAACTCTGTGCTGGGGTGGGGCTGCCGTGGAGCTCTGGGACCATGGAGCCTCCCGTCTGGGCAGGGAGTAACTCTGGGGCTGTTCTCTTCCAAAGACCCTGAATGCAAATCTGGCAACTCTCACTGCTCAGTTCGAGAAAGCCACAGCAGAAAAGATCAAATGCCAGCAGGAGGCTGATGAAACCAACAAAGTCATCAACTTGGCAAACAGGTACCATGCAAATGCTGGCTCCGAAGCATCAGGAAAGGCTGCTGCTCCTTGGCATTGCCTGGTGGACATGACACTGGGGCCATGGGAGCAGCAGAGCCCCCCATATCCTTCCCAAATTAAAAAATTCTGAGATTAATTGGGCCAGACATTCAAGGGGGGAGGCAGCCATGGAAATGTTTGGTGACAACACCCTGGGTGACCGTAGCTGAGTCCCCACACAACCTCCACCTGGGTCACAGCACCAGCACCACAGCAGTCACCATCCTCTCTGACCCCCCAGGCTCGTTGGGGGCCTGGCATCTGAAAACGTCCGCTGGGCTGAGTCAGTGGAGCAGCTCAGAGAGCAGGAGAAGACGCTGTGTGGGGACGTGCTGCTGGTCTCCGCCTTCGTGTCCTACATCGGATACTTCACCAAGAAGTACAGGGCTGAGCTGCTGGAGCAGCACTGGATCCCCTTCCTCAATGGGCTGACGGTGAGCGGCCTCAGGTTCCATCCCAGAGTGCCTGGGGGTCCTTCCCCCACGGCCACCAGCACCGGGGGCTTCCACCCCTCTGCAGCCAGGCACCCAACAGCTCCTCCTTGCAGGTGCCCATCCCCATCACACCAGGCCTGGACCCTCTCAGCCTCCTCACGGACTCTGCCGATGTGGCTGCCTGGAACAACCAGGGGCTGCCCAGTGACCGCACTTCTACCGAGAACGCTGCCATCCTCTGCAGCACCCAGCGGTGGCCACTGCTCGTGGACGCCCAGCTCCAGGGCAGCAAGTGGATCAAGAACAAATTCGGGGAGGACCTGCAGATCGTCCGCCTGGGCCAGCGGAGGTGGGCCAGGGGCTGCGGAGTGGGCACAGGCTTGGGCTGCACCAGCGCCCCTTTCCCTGCCATTGAAGGGTGCAATCAGGGCAATCATGTCACTCATCAGACTCGGGGCACCCAAGGGCAACAGCACTGATGGTGCACCCAGTATCTCCAAAGGCTCTGCGGGGGCCAGGACTGGTAGAGCGCAGTGGGGTCCCAATGGGGTACAGCGGGTGGAAAGCACTCTGCAAACCTCCAGCAGTAGCCCAAGCCCCCCACAGTGCACAGGTTTGCCACACATGCCTCTCCATTCTCCCCTCAGGTACCTGGACATCATCGCACAGGCAGTCTCTGAAGGACAGACACTGCTGATCGAGGACATCGGCGAGACGGTGGAGCCGGTGCTGGACCCGCTGCTGGGCAGGACCACCGCCAAGGGCAGGTCAGCACACCCCAGTGCTGAGGGCATTCACCTGCCCTAAGCAGCCACTGCTGCCCCAAAATGCTGGTAGATGCACCTTCACTGTGGGCAGCTGGGGGCCTGACCCTTCTTTGGCTTTGGCCATATCCCCCAGTGTTCTCCAACGTGTCCCATGGAGGACACCTGTACTAATTGTGGCCTTTTTACTGGTCTGGTCCTCAGCATCCAGTTCACTTAGTGATTTAAGGACATATTCCCTGGGACACCTGCCATATATGGCATGATAAGCTGGAAGGGGAACAGCACCCCAGAAGTCATGGGGGGCCGTGGCAGGGCAGTCTTCAGCTCCTGCTCCTCCACCCTTGCCCTGCCAGGGCTGCTTTGGTACTTCTACCCTTGCTATGCCTTTTTCCAATCAAAGAAATTAATCCCAAGCAGCCAGGAATAGCTCACAGGCTGAGGGCATCTCTCTATGATGAGTTACTGCCCAGTGTGTGGAGATTAATTTGTTTAATTAACTGAACAGATACATCAGAATTGGAGATAAAGAAGTAGAGTATCACCAGCAGTTCCGCCTGATCCTGCACACCCGATGCTTCAACCCACACTACAAGCCAGAGGTGCAGGCTCAGTGCACTCTCATCAACTTCTTGGTGACACGGGAGGGCCTGGAGGACCAACTTCTGGCTGCTGTGGTAGCCCGGGAGAGGCCAGACCTGGAGACCTTGAAGGTACAGACCTGGCGGCTGGCTACAGGGGTGGGAGAGGCCAGGGCAGAGGTTTTGGGACAGGGAGCACGAGAGCTCCCCTCCATGTGCTTACGCTGTTTGTCGAGAGCCAAGCGAGCCCCAACCAGACCCTGCAGCTGCGGGTCCCCCATTGCGCCCCACAGCCAGCACTTGCCTGGGCACAGTCACCACTTCACCCTGCGGGTGACAGTGGGTCCCAAGAGGGGCCACATTCACCCTCCCCTCGCACCAGCGCATTGATGGCCTTATGACAGTGACTGGTGCCAGCACTCTGTCGTGATCTCAAAGTGACACATCCTGGGGTGCTGCTGCCATAGGCAAACCTGACCAAGAGCCAGAATGAGTTCAAGATCAAGCTGAAGGAGTTAGAGGACTCACTGCTCGCCCGGCTGTCGGCTGCTGGGGGAGACTTCCTACGGGACACAGCGCTGGTGGAGAACCTGGAGATAACGAAGCGCACAGCCAAGGAAATTGAGGAAAAAGTAAACATGCTCCCTGGGGCAGAGGGACAGCTTGGCTGAGCACCCAGCAGGAGGGTGGGCACTGCTTTGACATGGTAACGCTCTTCCCTGTGTGCCTCCAGGTAAAAGAAGCTAAAGTCACTGAAGTACAAATAAACGTTGCGAGAGAAAACTACCGGCCGGCGGCAGAGCGAGCATCCCTACTGTACTTCATCCTGAGTGACCTTGGCAAAATCAACCCCATCTACCAGTTCTCTCTCAAGGTAGATGGGGAGTGAGGAGGGACAGAGATGTCTGTGGGTGGGACAGAGTTGGGGGAACATGGAGATTCAGTGTTTCAGCTTTCATGCTGCTGATGAGACACCAGCAGCCAGATGCTGATGCCTGCCGGGGTCTTCTTCAGGCCTTCAATGGGGTCTTTGAGAAAGCCATCCAACGTGCAACCCCCAGCGACGACACCAAGGAAAGGGTGATCAACCTCACAGACCAGATCACCTACTCGGTCTATGTGTACACTGCACAGGGCCTCTTTGAGAAAGACAAACTCATCTTCCTGGCTCAGGTTGCCTTCCAGGTAGGCCCTGCTAACGTCTGGGGCTCCTGCTGTACAACAGGCATTAATGTGGCTTTAGACAGGTTGTTCTCTTACTCTGGTGCTGCTGCTGGGTGCTCAGAGCCTCTTGCCCTTCACACCAGGGCTGTGGGTGTTGGGTGGCTTGCAGTTGACGCTGCACTCCCAACTTCCAGATCCTGCTCCTCAAGAAAGAACTGGATCCAGCAGAGCTGGACTTTCTCCTGCGCTTCCCTTCCAAGACCGGTGTCACGTCCCCTGTGGACTTCCTGCAGAACCAGGGCTGGGGTGCCGTCAAGGTAGGTCTGCACAGTTGCCCACTGTGCCAAAGCAATGCCAGCACAGCCCCTACTGCAGCAGGTCCACGGTCACCTGCAGGTGGTCCCTGACAATCAGCAGAGCCCAGAAGTAATTTAGTCCTTCTCTGTGGGACCTGAAGGCTCTTTCAGAAATGGATGAATTCAGGAACCTGGAGAGCGACATCGAGGGCTCGGCAAAGCGATGGAAAAGGTTTGTGGAGATGGAGGCACCAGAGAACGAGGTGTTTCCTATGGACTGGAAGAACAAGTCAGCCCTACAGAAGATGTGCGTGCTGCGGTGCCTGCGCCCTGACAGGATGACCTATGCCATCAGGTATGCTGGTGCCCTCCTGGGGGCAGCCCTCCTGCTCTCCTGCAAGAACCCCAGAGTGTCACCACACCAGCTGGGACCAGTGACTGTTCCCAGCTCACAGGATGGTCCTATTTTTCTGTAGGAAATTTGTGGAAGAGAAGATGGGGAAGAAGTATGTGGAAGGAAGGAGCATTGATCTCTATGAGGTGTACAAGGAGAGCAGCCCCACCACACCCCTGTTCTTCATTCTCTCTCCTGGTGTCGACCCACTGAAGGACGTGGAGGCACTTGGTGAGGCACTGCCAACCCCAGGCTGGCACCAGCCCAATAGCCGTGAGCTGCCGCAGGGCTGAGCAGCCAGAACTGCACAGCCCCAGCTCTGTTCGGGTACTGATAGTGACAGCAGACACTCCCCTCCCAGGCACCAGGCTGAATTTCACCATCGACAACGGGAAGATCCACAATGTCTCACTGGGGCAAGGCCAGGAGGTCGTGGCAGAGCAGGCCATGGAGGTGGCAGCTGCAGAGGGCCACTGGGTCATCCTGCAGGTGGGTGGGGGGCAGTGAGGTGCACCACGGGGTACACAACCCTGACAGCAAGTGGGCACACCAGGGCACAAAGTCCTGCCAGCATCCGGGCATGCTGTGCACAGTCACCCCAGTGGTGATGGCAGTGACACTGCCTTGGCTAGCTGGCGGTACCCAGCCCAAGAGGCGTCATGTTGTGCTGCACCTTCTCCCTGTGGAACCACAGTAGGAGTATGGGGGGAAGGAGGGGAGATTCACAAGGTCCAGAGGGTTTCTGTTGCAGAACATCCACCTGGTGGCACGGTGGCTGGGCACACTGGAGAAGCTGGTGGAGCAGCACAGCCTGGGCAGCCACCCTGAGTACCGACTGTTCATGAGCGCCGAGCCAGCCCCCACCCCCGAGTCGCACATCATCCCGCAGGGGCTGCTGGACAACTCCATCAAGATCACCAGCGAGCCGCCCACGGGCATGTGTGCCAACCTGCACAGAGCCCTCGACCTCTTCTCCCAGGTACCCCCTGCCCCTCCACAGCTGCACCCTTGGAACCGCTCCAGGCTGTGTGTGCAGCTCATCCCCTCCCAGCACCTGGGGGGTGTCACTGCTGCCAGGGACACTGCACCTGGAGCCATTTCCCACCAGCACATCCTCCTGGAGTGCCCAGAGCTCCCCTCTGCCATGGGTTTAGGGGTAACCAGAACTGCCCGAGGGTTTCCAACACAAGAAGTTCTGGTTTGCCAGTGCCTTTCCTGAGGCTGAGCCTGGAGCTGCTGCAGCTTTGCCATGAACAAGCTGCCTCAGCTGTCAGCAGGGCGTTGAGGTGTGAAATCCTAATTCTTTCATAAACAAATGAGTGCAAGAATTACCAACTAGCAAATCATTAAAATATAATCATATGCCTTTTTTTCCTAATAAACACTTTCAGTTCTCCTTTGAATGTTCTTCACTAGAGGGGCATCTGATGGTAATATTCAGCTGCAACCCACCCTCACTGTTCCTCCACAGGAAACACTGGAGCAGTGCAGCAAAGAAACTGAGTTCAGGTGCATCCTGTTTGCACTTTGCTACTTCCATGCAGCGGTGGCCGAGCGGCGCAGGTTCGGCACTCAGGGCTGGAACAGGCCATACCCCTTCAACAACGGTGACCTGACCGTCTCTGTTAATGTCCTGCAAAACTACCTGGAGGCCAACCCCAAGGTGAGTACTCCCTCAGCACAGCACACACTGCAACAGTTGGCCTTTGTCGGAACATTCACCAGTTTGTGGCACAAATGCTGTCTAAAAAAGCTCAAGGCCAGGAGCAGTTCCTTCCCTGCTCCCTGTATGCTCAGGGAGGGGAACAGGATGAGTTCTCGGTTTGAGTGAGCTGGGTGAGAAGGGGCATGAGGCACCAGCCAGGACAAGTGCCTGTCCTTGGCCCATGACCTGGCCCATCCCATGCCTTGGTGACTGGTGGGTGGTTCCACCTAAAGGGCAAAGCCTACCCCAAGAATGCAGGAGCAGTGAGCAGGGCTGAAGTCTCCCCTTTAGACCTGCCCTCACAGACATTGTCAATGCTGGCTGGAAAAAAGATGGGATGCAAAACACAGATGGCTGTGTTCATAGTGGGACAAGGAGAAATCTGTGGGTGATCAAGAGACACCCCTATTCCCGAGGGTCTGTATGTCCAGGGACTGTCACCTCCCTGCACACTGGATAGGTGAATCCTGGAGCCATCACTCTGTGGCCCTGCGGCTGCATGAGACTCCTGGGGAGCCACTTGGGAGCCCCAGCTTGAGCACCTCCCTGCAGGTACCATGGGATGATCTCCGGTACCTCTTTGGTGAGATCATGTACGGGGGGCACATCACTGACGACTGGGACCGCCGGCTGTGCCGCACATACCTGAGCGAATACATCCGCGCCGAGATGCTGGATGGGGACGTGGCCTTGGCTCCAGGGTTTATGATCCCTCCCCGCTTGGATTACGAGGTAAGAAACATTGCAATTTGGTGTAGAAAGTCCCTGCTATGGATACACTGAGCCCAAGTTCCCTCACACTCACCAAGTAGAATGTAGGGAGAGGGTTTCAATCCCCTGGAAATGTGCAGAATTGCTGAAAAATAATTTGTGTGTTTGAGGTGGAAAGGGAAAAACTTGGCTGAGACACAAGTTAAAAAGGAGCCTCTGTGCGCACGGGCAGATGCTGCAAAGGGTCCCCTGAGAGCAGTGATGGGTTTTCAAAGCTGCAGGGAACTTTGGGCTCCTTTGCCTGTACTTCCAAACTAACGCTGGCCCTGCCCTGCACTCAGGCCTACCACGAGTACATCGAAGACAACCTGCCAGGCGAGAGCCCCCACCTGTATGGCCTGCACCCCAATGCAGAGATGGGTTTCCTGACCGTCACCTCGGACAGGCTCTTCCGCACAGTGCTGGAGCTGCAGCCCAAGGAATCCGAGGCTGCTGGAGGCACAGGTGCCACCCGAGAGGAACAGGAAAGTCAAGCCCTGTCTCTTTGTAGTAGAAAATAACTGATTTTTTTAAGGCGGGAGGAGGTAATTAAGGTGGGGGAAAAAACCTCTTAAAGGTGACAATTGAGAGGCTAGAGAGGAGAGACAGACACAGGCCTGGAGACAACTGAGAGAGCAGGACCCACAGCAGTAAGGAAGGGATAACAGAGGGAGGTGATTCCAGCCCAACCATGCTGAGGTCATCAGCCTGGGGATGTACATGGGCAGCCAGCAGTGTGGTCAGGAACCTCACACCCTGATGGGGCCAAGATGCACCACTGGCAACGTGGCTCACGTGGGGCTCCTCAGCAGATGGAGCTGGCTGAGGAACCTCCATTCATGACAGCAACTACTAAAAACAAAGACATAAAGTAAGTTTTTTTAAAAGTCTTCTTCTTGACTGCCTGGACTTCAAACTTGCATTTCACAGCCTCCACGGCCTCAGGTCTCCTACCTTGGCTAGCATAAAAGAGTTTTTCAAGACCCCAGAACAGTTTGTAACAGAATGGAGCATTAGTAACAGAGGAAGTACAAATAAACACCAGGGAAGAAAAAGAAAAAATCTTACCAACTTAATTAAATGTGACCCTGAAGCATTTTTTCTGGGTAGGAGCAGTTTATGGCATTCTCATTTCAGGTGAAGACTGTCCTGGATGAAATTATTGGGCAGCTGCCAGAGCCATTCAACATGGAAGAGCTGATGGCAAAGGCAAAGGAAAAAAACCCATACACTGTTGTAGCCATCCAGGAATGTGAAAGGATGAACATCCTGACGCATGAGATCAGGCGCTCGCTGAAGGAGCTGGACCTGGGACTGCAGGTACACAGCAGGCAGCTGCCTGGATCACCTCCCAGTATTTCCAAGGCACTCTCTGCCTTTGCTGGAGCTCACACCCATCAAGCTGTGGCAGGTTCAGCAGGGCAGCCCCAGCCTCCTGCTCTCTGAGCCCAAGCACACCCCTCTGGGAGATGTCCCACCACTGGCTGCAGGTGGCACTGCCTGGTTTTTTCTCTTTTTCAAAGGGAGAGCTGACAATTACATCCGAGATGGAAGACCTGGGAAACGCTCTCTTCTATGACAGCGTTCCAGAATCTTGGACACGTTATGCCTATCCCTCTCTCCTTAGCCTGGCAACCTGGTATGCAGACCTGCTCCTGCGGATCAGGGTGAGCAGAGTTCGTGTGACAGTCAGAGCTTGGGGTACAAGCAGGTACCCCAGGGACCAGGGCCCTCCCCACCATTGCACTGGAAACTGGTTTATTTATCAGTATCAATTTAACCAGCCTGAAGTACCTGTAAAGGGCTGTTCCCCTGGGAATGAGAGCACAAGTCTGACCAAGGTTCCCATTACAGTACATCACTGTAGTAAACAGAGTATCAGCTCCCCATGCCCCTCACAACTCTGGGTGTCCCATAAAAAAAATCAATAAAACTGGCTTTGTTAAAAAATAGCAGCAGTATTTTCTGCACTGTGAATTCAGGATTTCAGCTTCATTGCTGCAGGGGAATCTGCTGTTTATTCCTCCCACACCACCTCCAGCCAGTCCCTACTCTGCTGGTTTATTTTGCAGGAACTGGAAATCTGGTCAACAGATTTTGTGCTGCCTGCAACAGTGTGGCTGGCAGGATTCTTCAACCCTCAGTCCTTCCTCACAGCCATCATGCAGTCCACAGCTAGGAAAAAGCAGTGGCCACTGGATAAGATGTGTCTGGCAGTGGAAGTGACCAAGAAAACCCGCGAGGACATAACATTTCCCCCTAGAGAAGGCTCCTACGTGCATGGGCTCTTCATGGAAGGTAAAAAGTGCATCCCTGGGGCGTTTCAGACACGGAGCAGGCCCAGCTCAGCCCTCCTCCCTCGCGCAGCTGAGCAGTGGTGGCACTCACCGGCAGGTCTGCTCTGTCCCCAGCAGCTCAGAGCACGGAGCCCTGGCTCCACCTGGCCCAGCCGCCAGCTGAGGGCAGCACTGCCCGGGTCACACAGCCTTTCCAAACCAGAAATTCGTATTTTAGCAACTCAGGCTGCGGCTCAGGAACCCCGGGGCTCCCGGAGCGACAGGGCTCTAGTGATTACATAGGTCACATTCTTAGCTGATGCTCGAGTAAGACAAATTGGGAAACTCAAACCCATAATAATTACTGCTTAAAATGAGGGGGAATGAGGGAGTTCAGCAGAGCAGCTGACGGGCCCACTGGGACAAAAGCAGAGAGCACATGGGACAAGACAGCATATGATAGATTCCATCACAGCCAGTTCACCTTAAATTCTGCAATTCCCATACAAAGCCATGCTGAAGGGAGGGGTGGGGACAGAATTTATTCAGACATCCCACACGCAGTAAGGCAAATGCAGTCCTGGGTCACAGTGAGATGAGAACATGTCAGCCCTAACCACTACTGAGCCACTTCACCCAACCTTAACCCTTGAGCTCCCACCCATCAGCAGTTCTGAACAAAGCCCCTCCAACGAGAAGCCCCAGTGGAGGTGTCAGGCTTCCCTGACGGTGCTGTCACATCGCAGGTGCGCGCTGGGACATCCCCTCCGGGTCGATCGCCGACGCGCGGCTGAAGGAGCTGACACCCGAGATGCCGGTCATCCTGCTCAGAGCCATCCCTGTGGACCGCATGGACACCACCAACATCTACGAATGTCCCGTCTACAAGACACGGACGCGAGGGCCCACCTTCGTCTGGACCTTCAACCTGAAGACAAAAGAAAAAGCTGCCAAGTGGGTCCTGGCTGGTGTGGCTCTGCTCCTAGAGGCTTAGACTTCAATGACAACAGGAAACAGCAATGCTTTTACTTGTAAAAACCTCCAAGCTGTGTAACTCAGTCTATGTTTGATTGTACCAGAACCATTTTAGCAAAGTATCAATAAAACCAGTAGTGGAAGTGCTGCTGTGTGGAGCCTGCTCTCGCAGCACACGGGGTTCTCAGGGCGGATACTGGTTTTCCACTGCTGGTTTCTGACGTGGCGCTGGTGGGGAGCCAGACCACCGTGGGAAGCCAGACAGAACAACTGCATGCAAGTGCCTGACTCCTTTCCTCTCCTGGCTCTCCATCTTCCCACAGCTCTTTGTGTGACAGCTCAGTGCGAGCTGAGCAGAAACTCCTCACGCTCCTGCATGGAGCACGTGTCTGGCTGGGGCAGACGGGAGAAGAAAGGTGCCAATTTGGTCCAGTTCACCCACACCCAGCCTGCACAGCCCAGAGAAGGTCCAGCTGCAAACAAGTCCCTCTCTGAAGTATGTTACTTCTATTTCTAGGGTACAGAACCTACTCAGCTCTTTCCTCATAATAAATAATTTGTATCAGCAGTAACATATGTTAAGCTGAGTAGATTTGCCAAGGCCAGTCCCTTTGGCATAAAGCAACTCACCAGAATCCCACCCCATGAAATATTTGAACAATTAGTCCTAAAATACAGTTGCCTAAAACTTCCCTCACAACTCACAGAGAAGCCCCAAGGGCAGGAACACAAAGCAGCTCATTTCTTTATAGTGCAGCAGCATCTATAATCAATTATGACCAAGTTCCACACTTACCATCAGCCTTTTTCAGGTGCCAGAAATGCTGTTTGTGGCACTGTCAGATCAGATACCCTTACTCACACCCCACCAGGGACACAGGGCCACTGCACCCTGCACTCCCACATTTTTATCTGGCTTCCAACCACCTTCTTTGCACAATGTTATGGTTCAAGCTTTCCACTTTTCAGCAAGTGACATCCCAAACCCACATCAGCACCAAAAGACTTCTCCAGCCCCTCCACAACTCATGCAAGACACTCGTAACATATCTGAACATGAAGGAGCCAGGCAAATCCTGCTGAGGGGGAGGCCACAGACAGGTAAGTAAAAGGATATGGGAACATGCAGCATCCTGGGCACATGTACACAGGTGCCAACTGCACGGACAGTCACGAGTGATGTCCTGAAGCTCACAAGGACTCAACTCATGGGGCAGTTGAACAGCCAAGAAACCCAGGACACCACAAAACAGAAAAGCAAAACCAACTGCTCCGGTAAACCAACAGTACAGGGGCAGAGCAAAGCCCTGACTGGATACAAAGACAAAATATTTTAAGTATACCAGCAATGCTTTCTACTGGCTGGTCAAGATAAAACAAACACAGTCTCCATGAAACTATGAAAGGGACATTTCAGAAACGGGAATTTTATTTGTATGCATGAAAAATACCCCTGTATGGGTTCTCTGTCAGTGCCCCTTCCAGAAATTCTAGTAGATGAAACGTAGTCTGGACCTGAGCACTGATCCCAATCCATGGCAGAGGAATCTCCATTCCCAGAGGAATCAAGAAGTGTCTGGTTTTCCCTGCATCATCTGCATGTTCATCATCTTTCTTTCATGACAGAGCACTGCAGCTATTCACTGCGGTCAGTGCAATGTAATTCCCCATAACTGCAGAAAACTCACCCAAAGCAGCAACTCTTCTTCTTTTAAAAGAAATTCTTGATCAGAGGTGTCACCAGCTTCACCCACAGCTTCACATAACGGTTTGGCTGCTCAAATGTTGATGTTGAGACCACACCTGAGCAGAGGTAAAGCTGCTCTTGCTCCTGAACAGGGAAAGAAAATATCATCTGAGTAAATTCCTAGTGTTAAATTATATAATGGTCTTTGAGAGAAGCAAATTCTCAGATAAAGCTGACCAGGGATCCTGCCACAAGGATGCACCATTTTTCCTTAAGAATGTGCAATTTAAACTCTACAGAGAACAAGGGTAGAAGGTTTTGCCTTTTTGTGCCCTGCAGTTGCAAGAGCTGAGCTTCAGTTTCAGAAAACTCCTCAATTCCTGGCTGTAATTGCCAGAAAAGGAAACCTCACCCAAACCTCTTGGGACTGGCTTACACAGCTCTTTCTAGACACAGCTCAGGCACTACGTTTGCAGATGAATATGCAGTTGTGATCTCAGCTAAATTACCAGAAACACTCGGGCCCCCACTGCATGTACCCAACTGCTGAGGGAGGAAATGAACCACCCCGCTGATAACACTCACAGCACGTGAGAGCAGTGCTCTGATCACAGGTAAGTGGGTTTTTTAGCACAGACAGTCAGGTTTCAGGATCTGCAGGCAAACAAGGAGCAGAACAGCTCCCGGAAGTTTGTTCATCATCTTTTTTTATAATTGAAGCTGTCACAAACAGCAGAAAATACCCTGCACTACTTAAATTCAGCGTGGAACAGGGAAGCAGGAACCAAGTACTGAAAAGTAACACCAAAAAATATGAACCAACAGCAGAAGCAAGACATTCGTGTGCCAATTCACTGTAATTTTAGAGCCCCCAAAATGTTCCAAGAGCTATAGTTAGCTCTGCTGTGAGGATTCTGCTCCATGACCATCCAATATGGTGAGGTCTGAGCGCTGGAGGCAAGGCCAGTTCCCTGAATCAATCTCAGTTCATTCAGAGAAGCACCCAAAGACACCCAGACCACTCACATTTCTTCCCAAATCTCAGCACACATTTTTAAAATGGAACTAAACGTTACATAGGCAAAGTGATTTCATGGCAGCATCCCAGGAATGGATTAAGCCTTCTAAACAAAACCACAGAAAGTAAACACCAAGCCCATCTCAGAATCAGCTTCCAGCAATCGGGAATGGTTTAAAGCCCTTTGAATGAGATCAGTGCAGCCCTGTGTGAGAAAATTCCTTTGTGTCACATTTCCATTGATTTTCCCCTTCCATTAGAAACAAGCAGAGGCAAGATATGAATTGAAATATTCAAGTAACTCTTCCAGTAATAGAATTGTTTTTGATTAGATACACTCTGACTCATCCCAGGGAAGAGCCCTGATGCAAGAGGGCAATTCCCATTGATCTTGCAGGCAACTCTGCCAGAACCTGCCTCACAGAGTGCATTTCTGAGGTCTCCAAGTCACACGGAGGCACCAAACTGATCTGCTTTAAAACAGACCACTGCAGGAGAAATGACTTGGGACAGTCAGTTCCAGCAGAAGGTTCAGTCAAGACAGCTGGAGAACCAGGCAGGATTCAGAGCAGCAGCAGAGCGCTGAGTATTCCAAGATGCCTAATTTAAAAAAAAAAAACAGCACAGAAAAGCCCTGGGACACTGCATATCAAACCACTTTAAAATGTTTGTGTCAAGATTACATAATGCCATATTATTAATCAATATAAGATTTTGTCATAGAACTTCATGGGCAACCCAGACAACCCAGAAACACTCTTCCAGTCTAAGTTCAGATGTTCCAAGGGCCTGGCCTCATTATCACAGAACACGTCATGCCCTGGACAATGCCCAAATGCTGGGGTTAAGGCTCAGAGGTGCAGTGTGGTTGGTGAGCAGAGGAGCCAGCAGATCCTCCGGACACTCTGTGTGCATCCAGCCCTGAGCACTCCCGGTACCCGAGGTCACTGGGGACATGCATTCCTTCCCGTTATGGCCTCATTTCCCAGCACTGGGTACTTGCAGCAGGCAGCTCATCAATAGTCACTTCACTGACAGCTCCTCAGGACTCCCCATGCTCCAGCAGCTTTTGACTTATTGTAGCTGGAGGTTTTTATTGCCATTGTGTCATCAGCATTCCCTGTGTGACCCAGAAGTAAAACATAGCTGTTGCATCCCCAGAATCTGCCGCTTACCTGATGGAGCTGCTGCTGCAAGGCTTTATTTTCTGTCACTATCGCAACCTGAGCTTCCAAATCGCGATGAACTGATCGATATCCAAAATTTGGAGAGCCAATCAGGGTCAGGCAGGGCAGGTCGCTCCCTGCCAAGTACAACCAAAGGCCTGCGGGAAAAATGAGGAAGAGAGGCAGCATAAGAGCCAAGGCGACAACCAGGGTGGGCTCACATGGTCCCTTCACTCAGAGTGAATTAAATGCATTAAACATGGATTACAGATTCTGTACAGGATGTGGAGAGCAGAGAGTGGCCCAGCAGGACCTGTAGGGCTGTGATGCTGCACGTGACTCACGGGATACCCTGGCACAGCCCAAATTGGAGTGTTCTGACTGGATGTGCAGCACCTCCAATGTGCCCCAGGGACACACTGCCCCAAAACAACCCAGAACGAGTTCCTGTTCACTGCATTAGAGGCTGTTTTGCACCACAGTGAATTCAGGAACACTGAGAAAAGACAAACAGGTTTTCAGTGAAGGAACCAGCCCCAAAGCCCCAGGCAGACAGGCTAGGTATGTCCAACCTGTTCCAGGGCCAGTGACCAATCCCCATCCCAGGACTCTGATATGAAGAGGCATCTCCCAGCTCTGGCAGGTGAATTCACACACCACTGTGCAGAAGAGAAGTTAAAATTATTTCACTCCCTCACTTCCGGAGGAGCCACCAGGGATAAGATTAGACACTTGCCAGGGCAGCTGGCCCCTGCCACCACTCACCACCACAGCTCCCACAGCACAGAAAGCAGGCGGGACAGAGCCAAGGACAGGTTTTCAAGGGAAAGATGGAAACACCACAGTATTCTTTAGCACACCACTGCAGCAGGGCAAGAAGAAACAGCTGCAGCGGAGCCAGAATTGCTGCCAAGGAGAGGCTGCGTGGCCACTCTGTGCACAAATGGAGCCAGAAAGCCTTTGCTCTCCTCAGCACAGCCCTGGGTGAGTCCCTGGTAGAGGTTTATCCCCACTGCAGGTCACACACAGACTGCAGCAAAGAACCCATAGCATAAAAATCACCTCGGCCTTAAAATAGCAGGAGGTTTCCTAACTCAGCCCCAGAGCAGTTCCAAGAATGCCTTGAGTAAGACGCTGCCGATTCACCGCCAGTTCCTGTAACCTCCTCCCCGCCCCCACAGCACACACTCACAGAGCTGGCACTGCCCTAACGCCACCACTTCTAACCCTCGTGGGCTCACTCCACCACAGAGGGACTGAACAGCCCACGACAGGCTCCGGGAGTCACAGGAAAGCACCCACACAGCACAGAGATTTGGCACATTCTGCCACCAAACAGAACCCTGCCAGGGGCTGTCTGATGCCTGACCAGCCAAAGGCTGGACCTCTGCCCAAGCAGCAGCCATGAGGAACAGGTTCCTTGCCTTCCCAAGCGTCCTGTGGCAGTCCCACAGCCTTTATGGGTCTCGGGTTTTATGGCCATCTGGCAGGATCTGCTCAAACAGTGACTCACCTTTCCAGCAAAGGGAAGTGCAGTTTCCCAGTGCCGGTCAATAGCAGTAACAGGGTTTATGTCACAGCACACAGCCACCTGCCCAGTGCCCTGACACCGGCACTTGCTTGGAAGGGACCCTGATCCCAGGGGATGTACCTGTGTCACCCACATCATCACACCCAGGAAAGCGGCAGGTAGGCTTCGGGATGTCACATTAGGATGGCTGCTGGCAGTCCTGCTCACATGTGCACCACTTTGCTACACCTGCACAGTGCTGAACGCACCCAGAGAGACATCCCTGGGGACACCACTTGACACTGTGCATGCGGATACAAACATTTTAAGGGGAGCAGGAGGGGCCTGAAGCACAGCCAGCGTGGTTGGGGTATGCCAGCTGGACCCTGTGGGAGACTAAAGGGTGTCTGATGTCTCAGCCCAGAGAGGAAGCACCTACAGGCACTATTTGCTGCTGGGGATCTCATGTCCTCAGTCAGGAGCTAGGCTACAAGTGCTCCTTGTGCACCTGCCCCTCACATCTCCAAGGCTTCCTCCCTTCCCTCTTCTGTCCTTTCCCTCTCTGCCACACACACCGTGTGACTCCTGCAGAAGGAAACCAGGTGAATCCAACATGTGCCAAGGGCAGAGCATGCCAGAGGAGGATCTGCATGCTGATCCTCCCAGCATTCTGAAGGGAATGGAAACCAGGCAGCAAATGCCTCTGACTGTCCCTCCTGATAGGCACGGGAGCTGCTGAACTCCAAGCCCTGCATCCCTCTCCAAGCAAACACTACACAGTAGAGAGCTCAACGCACTGTCCCACAAGGCCTGGCTGGCCCAAACAGGACCAATGACCATGTACATTTTGGTAGCTGGGAAAAACAGCCCTTGTTGCTGGGCTCAACCTATGCAAAACCACATACCACTGGGAGTTAGCAGTGCCCAGCAAAGGCAGAACCTGGGAACCACAGGTCACTCAAGCACGTGCATCCTGGAGGATGTAGGACATCCCAGGCAGGCAGGCAAGGACCGCCCCTGCACTGCCCTTCGTGAGATAAGGGTTTCCCTGCACTGCATTCCCGATCGTGCTGTGAAGGGGTGTGACACCATAAGATCCATTTGTGGTTTCAACACAGAGGCAGCCAGTAGCACCCAGGGATTTTCGACAGTCAGAAGGCCGACTCTGCAGCTTTCCCTCCCCACCACCTCTGAGGCTCCCTGCGAGCATCCCCGTGAGAAGCAGGGAGATGGAGGCATTCCCACTACCATTAACAGCTCTCTTCAAAACAGGAATGGCCAGAGCCCCAGCATTCCAACCACAGCCCAAACACTCCAATCACAGCCCAAACACTTCAACCATGCTGAGCCTGTGGGAGCTGGGCAGAGTGTATCCAGCAGGAATCCAGGGTCTCCCACGGAAGACCTTCAGGGCAATGTTCATTAACTCACTGCATGTTAGTCCATATTCTTTCCTCAGTCCTTTGCCCTCTGGCTGCCCTGACTCCCATAAGCACATGCTGCAGTTCCTCACACACCACATCCCCTGTGTGCTGGGAACAGCAGCTGGTGCAAATCCCCCAACACTCACATAGTCCCCACGCAGATCTGCTGGGAAGGCCCCAGGAGCAGCTCCCCTCCAGCAACTGCCCCAGATACTGCTCCAGGGTCCCTGATGGAGTCAGCATTCCTGACTGCCAAAACCAGACCAAGGGAAAGAAGAAACTGCGCCATGGCACTGACTGCATCATAAACACATCCAGATGCTTTTTTTCCTTCACATCATGTTTTTCATCAAGGCAGTGTCTCAGTGCCACCACAGGGACAGCTCTTACATCATCCCTGGAACTGTATCAAACCGGAAATCCAGAGGCAAGATATCCCCCAAGTGATCCAAACCTTCCAGGTTTACACAAGCAAGTTGTTTGAACCCTGGAGGAGTGTTTCGGAGGTTAAACCCATACTGGCACCCAGCCCGCCCGTCACTCCTTTCGTAATCCAAAAGCACAATTCTCACACACCTCTGAACAAGACCCCTTGGGATAAGGGCATCTTACCTTTGGCATGGAACGTCCACCCAGTGCGGGAGTACTCCTGCAGCTGCACCCTCTCCTGCTGCTGCAGGTAGCAGACCTCGCTGTAAAACTGACGTTCAATGTAAACGTACGCAGCAGGGATGGCACCTGCCACCCCCTTGGCACCAAAAAACCCATTGACCTCCGGTGAGGCCAGGAGGATCCGGTACTCAGCCCTCGTGCCCAGGATGAGGTCCATGTAGGCCTGCGTCAAGTTGAAGTAGCCAGTGGTGAGGTATATCCTGGCATCCCGCTCAGCCTCGGTCAGCAGCGTCTCTGTGACCATCTCATCTATCTGGATCCCAAAAGGTTTCATTTGGATTAAGGGATAGATCCAGGTGTCAGGTTCTGGTTTCAGACTCCCAGACGCTTGAGACCCTTGCTGGGATAAGAGGGAGCTGCCTGGCTGGCTGCTGTGGAAAGTCTTAGCGTGAAGGTGCTCTTGCCGTGTGCGGGCAGAGTTGATGACCTCCATGACCCTCCGGTTGGCAATCTCACAGTAAGCCACTTTGTCTCCTGCAGGAAAAACCAGAGAGATAGCGTCTGAGACCTACAGGCACACAGCTACGTGTCATCTATTACACACCAGGAAAAACTACTGACAGGACACGGATATGGGAACAAATACAGGCCAAGAGAGAGTGGACATGACTCTCTGTCCTAAGGCCCAAACCAGCTGTTTCAAGGTTGGCAGAGCTATGGTACAGAAAAGAAGTGCTCAGCAACTAGCAGCAGCCTGAAAAATCCTCTGAGAAAGGAAAGAACCAGGGCAAAGCTACACTGACAACCAAGAATGAACTGGAACACACAAACAAACTCCCACCCCCAGCCTGAACTTACATCACCCCGCAGTGCAAGGCCAGGACAAAAACTAATGATGCAATCAGCCTGGCACATCACAACCCTTCTCTGCCCACTTTTACGCTTGTTCCCAGTCTTCCTGAACCAATTCCCATTTGATTCCCAGAAGAAACTCTACTACAAAAGATTAATTGCCAACAATAGTACCATATTCATGAACACTTCAGAACATGCACACCCAGATCACCTGGAATTGCAGCTGCTAATACCAGAAAAACTTCCCAAAGAATTGAAGTTCTTGTTTAAGACCAAAAGCAGCACATCTAGGAGGAACCACTGAGAGAGTTGCAGAGTTACTTCCAGCCTCTGCACACCCTGCCAGATTAGCCTGTAACAGCCACTGTGCCGGGAAAACTCCAACAGACCCAGTTCTAAATTTGAGCAATCTTGATTTTAATACTGGATGGCACAAAACAGGACACCCACAGTCTAAACAATGGTCAGATACCCAGCAACTCCTAAATGGATGGAGTACAAGTCATCCTTAAACCCTGGCTGTCACTCACCACTCAACCAGGCGACACAACTCCCTCCTACCTTGGTATGGGTGTACCATTCCCTCCATCATCTGGACTGTATCATCCTGCTGTAACTGCAGGGACACATCTCCGATTGCATCCACGAGCTCTGTGAAGAAGTCTGCAACCTCGGGAGAGTCCTGCAGCAAGACGTACCGGTCCTGACGATTGGTGAAGTACAGATCACTCAGGTTTGCGCTGAAGAGAAAGGGAAGAGCCAAGTTCAGAGCATGGACACAAGACTCTCAACCTCCCAGCCCAGGCTACAGGCCTCACTCTGGGACAGCTGCACTAAAGCACAGACTGCCCATTTCCTAGAGAATCTCAAAAGGTTTTCCCTTTAAGAAAGACTCTCTTTCATCTGAGAATCTCATGTGGAGGAACTGTGGTTGCTCTCCCATCTCAGAAGAGCATTGATAGGACCATGATAGAAATTTCAGATGTTCAGACAACTGGCAGTACAGACACCCTTTCCAAATCCCAGTGAAACAATCTGTACCAAGGCCATACGCAGCAGGACTCACCCGCTCAGGATTACATTGTCATCAAAGAGATAGACCTTGATGTGCTGCAGCCCAATGGTTTCATTGAAACGCTCTGGAATCAGGAGCCGGAGAAGTCCACGCAGGTTTGGAGTGTGGAAGAGGGACACCCGGACTTGCTCAGGAAATCGCTGCAGCAATGGGATCAGCATTGTCCGAGAATTCTTCCTGCCTGGGAGAGAAAGAGAGTTTCACACAAAGATCACAGAGACAAGACGCATCATGACACAGCTCTTCAGCCGATTAGAGGGTGAGCATCCATCCCATCCACTGGCACTTCACATGTTTTCCCTTTCTTCTTTTTTTGTTTTTTTTTTTAAATCACTTTCATTTGCACTATGTCAGTATTGAAACCAACATCCAGAATCAGTCACAGGGCAGGTCTGACACTTTTCAAGCTTCTTAACCAAACCTCACTGGCAATGGTAACACATCTACAGGAGTCACTGCAGATGACCACAGGTTCCTGATTCAGAGTGCTGCTCCTTCCAACAATTCCCACTCTCCTTTCAAAATGAAAATATAAGTGAGCATGATGGATAAGGGCAAATGCACTAACAAATGAATCAAGCAAGACTGCACAAGTCGCACAGAGCAGTTTGGCCCTTCTTGCTCCGACCACCTATTTTTGGAAGAAAAATTGCTCAGCTTGAAGATTTTCTGGGAATATGCAGTTCTGGAATACAAAAGGCCAATACTGAAATGTGCATTCTTTAAGCAAGCAGTTCCAATTGGCCACGACAGCCACTCTGAAAAGAACCGTCTCTCTAGCCTAACAGTAAAATCAAGCTCTGACAAAAACAAAGAGAGGCAATTCCTACCCCGGGAACCCCTGGTGTAGTCAAGGAGAATGGAAACTCTGAGGTCCGGTGAGCCTTCTGCTTGCAGCGATTTCTCCAGTGTTTCTTCTAAGCAATCCACCTGCAGAGACAGTTCTCTCCTCATTACAAAAGCAAACACACTTTCCAAGGGAAGTGCTCAGCGGCAGAAGACCGTGGCCAAGCCAGCTCCCACGCCCTGGTGCAAGTCCTTCCTCCTTGGGCCAAGCACAGCCACTTCAGCCTTCACATTTGCCAGCCTGGCAGCCTCTGTCAGCCTAAAGCCACAGATCAAAGGGCCTCAGTTTTACATGTCCACATTCTTCAGGCCTCCCAAGAGCAATTAATGTTAGCAGAAAAAGTCTTAATATCATTCCCAAATCACAGACTTGCATCACCAAAGACAAACATTGGTAGGAACTCTCTGCAGTTTCATTCTTTAAGTAGAAGGTTATTTGTCAGATGCAAATTCAAATCCTGTGTGCAAGCCCAGACACAGCTGGGAACAAATCCTGTGCACGTTCCATCCACCTTTACCCTGCCAGGGCATTTGCATCCTAACATCAGAACCTGGCTAAGGCCAGGCTTCTCCATAAAGTCCTTGGGCAAAAATGCTTTTGTTTCCAGTGGAAAGAACAAAAAAAAAGAAATACCATGAAGCAAAGCTGACCTCAGTCTCAAATGCAGAGAACCAATCCTTTGTCTGTGTCCTGCACCTGGAGTACCAAACACAGCACTACACACCTACAGCTTGAATCCCATTCAAGAAAAATGCCACTGAAAAACAAATTCCTGTGGCCTGAGTTTTACAAAGCCCCCCTGAGCACTATGAACACGAGGCCAGTCCCTTCTGACAGGCTAACTACCCCCAGAAGAAGTGCAGCAGTTCCCTGGCTCCGTACCAGACCTAAACCAGAAGTGCCGCATGCTGCCCTTCCACACTCCTCCCCTGCATTCCCTTCCTGGCCTGCCCAAATCCTTCCACACTCACCAGCTCCTGCTCAAGGAGTCCTGTTCCCAGGTACAGTGAGGCCATCACCACCCGCTGCTTGGCTGCTTTTATCTGCACCTGGGAGTAGCAAAAAATAAGTTCAGTTTCACACAGGGTGTCTGATCCTGAGGAGCCATGAGCCCAGACCTGCAGTGCTGCACTGCCCCGGGAGGATGCCTTCAGCCACATCTCTGCACTGGCTCACCAGGCTTGAGGGAGGAAAGGGTAACACATGGATAGTGACGACACATGGGGCTCTGTAGAGCCACAGGAGGACCATTGCTGCATCCAAAATTCAAGGAAGAAACTAGTGCTTTCTGGGAAACTGAGGAACACATTTCCTGCAGCTAAACCTATTCCATAGGAGAGCAGTTACCATGCAACACTGCAATAGTGGGATTGTATCAAAACCATTCCCACAACTTGGAGCCCACACCTTACCTTCAGCAGTTCATAGAATTCCACAGGGGATGAAAGCACTTTGACGTGCGAGCTGGAGATCCCAAACTCTGGGACCAGATTCCTGATCCACTGGAACCTGTGTGCTCCTTCTGGACAGAGCGAACACGGTGGGGCTGTGATCACTGGAACAGGAGGGGTGAGCAGTGGGGCTAGAAGGAGCCATGATGATCTGTGCAAAGAAAGATAGAGAAATTCTTTATAGTGAAACTTTTGCTCTCAAGAAAGCCTCCCAGCAGGTAAAGGAAGAGGTGCAGCCAGGGCCAATCCATGGCAGAGATGCACAACAGAAAGAAGGCCTTTCCCTTTCCATAATCTGATCTGGATCACCAAAGCCAAATGTAGAAACAGAGACACACAGGCAAAAGGTGGGAGAACAGATCTGAACATCACCAGCTCCTTCCCTGAGCTGGCATGGAGATGAGGGGAAACAACCCCTTCATCAGGGCGACATGGGAGAGGAAGGAGGCCGGGAGCTGCAGAAACTGAGAGTGTGGATGGGATCCTCAGGTGTTTGGCAGTGCTGTGGTGGTACCACTTGTAACCTGCAACCAACCAGCCACCTCTGAATTATTTCCATCACATACCCATCAGCTTGGCCATGGCCAACACTCCCTTCATGTCCAGCTTTGTTCTCAGCTGGGCCGAAGTTGTTCCCATTTAGGGTTTAAAGAGTACATGGCTCTGAAGAGAAAAATGCCTCAATCCCTCAATCTTATCCAAAAATAGATCTACAGTACACAAGGTGCCCAAGTGCAAGGCCCAACAAAGGCAGAGCAGTTGCAGCCCAAGAATGGCCCACAAAAGGAGCGACTATGTCCCAGCAGGAATGCGCCAAGAACCACAACAGGGATCCATCCCTCTCCAGCAATGCCACCGGCATTCTGCACAAGTACAAGAGAGAGTCACAATTTCCCCTGCAAACCTCACAAAAGCTGTGAGGGAAACAGTAGGAAGCTCATTCTTCAAAAAGAAATTTCAGAACAAGTTTAATTTCTTTGAAGTCACTTGGGAAAAAACCAGCTTACTGCCAGTGTCATGCAGGGGGTGACAGGAAGCAAGCAGCAACTTCTCCTCTCCGGAGGTTTCACACATGCAAATTCATCCAGTCATAGAATAACCCCCAGCATGAAATCTGTCCGCATGACAAAACCGCATTTCAACACAATTAGCAGCAGCAGCTCCCATGAGATCCAGGAATCCATGAGCAATGGACTGAACTGCAACCCTGAACCCGACAGGAACCGTTCCAGTCTGCAAACCCCACTCATGGGAGCCAGGCTTGCTGGGATGAACTGGGGTGGCTGGTCTCACCCCAAGGACCACCAGGTCCTCAGGCCAGCAGGCAGCCACCATCCCGTGGCCCATCCTGATGATTCCACTGCCACCACACACCACAAAGAAACTTGATCACAACCTTTACCAGAATTTGTTAGGAGGAACTTCTGGCTTTTTACCACAATCCAGAGCCCAAATGACCACAGATTCCAGGAAGATGATTTCACTCCTTTGGTTCATAATACAACCCTGGATCTTCACGAGGTTTCCGAACATCCTTACAAGGAAACCAGTTCATAGTGGCGTTTCCTGGAAAATCCACGAGTTTGTCACTAACTATTCATCAACACCGAAATCTGAGTCAATCAGTGCAGGAATTCCTGGGATGGCAGGTTTCAACAGATCATGGGCACTGGGCTCAGCCTGAATACCCAGAAGTGACACAGATCACCAGCACAGGCTGTTAAAAACAATACAAATATCCTGTAAAAGGCGCAAAAAAAATTTTAAAAATAAAGCAGAACAGAAACACAAGAAATACCACTTTTCAAGCACATTCTCATAAATCTACAGAACCTGAGTGGGGCCTTCACACACCTTTGCTCACCTCAAGCCCCACAGGCCACACACGGAGAGCAGATTCCCACTGTTCTATCACTGCAAGGGAGCATGACACACAGAGATACAGGAATTTACACTGGATCCAAAAGACACCAGGTTTTAAAAACCCGTCAAATGCTCAACCCACAGAGCAGTGGCATGGTCGGGCTCTAAACCAACCCCACGGGTCACAAACAACATCCTCAGGAATTATTCCCAGGGAGGAAGCAGTGGCAAATTTTACGTATTTTACAATAACAATCAACAGAGATGAATATTGTCCTCATTATCCCATTGGCCAACCCAATTACACTTCCAGAAGCCAGACCAGCAGCCAAGCAGACACTTTCCAGAAACATGATTCCCAGAAGCCATTTTCTGGCAAGGACAATTGGAATTGCAAGTCCAACCATACCTGCCTCCCTGCCTGTGGCCCTGCATCTGCCTGCCTGGAGACAGGGGCAGCTCCAAGGGCTGCAGACAGCGGTGAGTTGTGCTTGGAGCATCTGGGCTCTGACTGGAACATTTGGAGGAACATCAACCTGCAGCACCAGTATCATTTGGTTTGAGCTTTCTGATTAATTCCATGTAGGTCAATTCATCCCCACTAATTCCATCCTTCAGATTTTTCATTCTCTAAGTAATTTACAGTGTGTCTACACTGTTTGATCTTTCAACACAGTACTGAAATTTACACCTTATTCAGCACTGAGAACCTATAGTTTTTAGAATTACCAAATAAATCAGTATTTTGGTCCAACCATAGAGCCACTGATGCAGCAACTGGCTCCTGAAGCAGCATCTTCTACCCACCAATGATTGACATCAGCTCAGTGACTACCTGAGCCAATCCTCCTGTAGTGACTACTACAGCCAATCTTTGCAACCACACACAACTATCAGAAACCACGTAACATTATGAAGAAATCATCAAAATTCCACACTGTGACAAACCAGTTTCAGAGGAACAGAAAATGGACTAGGGGGGAACCCTTTCCATGTACTCCACATCACTGGATTAACCAGAAAGAGAAAACAGAACCAAACCAAAAGGAACCACCTCAGATCCCTTCCGAATAAAAAGGTGACCCTAAATAGAAACAACGGATTTTCGGGTGAGTGTTCTATTTTTTAAAATGTAGGTTTAGTACAGAAACTCACAATGGAGCTGAAACTCTTATTCACTGTAAAACTTCATCTGCAGAACCAGAAGTGAAACTGTGGGACACGGTGCTGTCCTTTCACTCACACACACATCACCACACGGGGGGATCTACACTGCTGCTGTCTGAACTCAGTGATTGCTTTCCAAGGCTCAGCCTAATTTATCTACCCTAAAAACACTGACAAGACCAAAAGAGAAGCGTGGAAAGAATTTCCTTGGAGTGAACAAGAACACAGAGCAGATGATCCACCTCCTCCAACACCGCGGTGACAGCCACTGGTCACTGCCGCCGGTCACTGTCACCGGTGACAGCCACCATCACTGCCGCCGGGCAGAGCGTGCCCTGCCCCTCATCTCTCTCTGCCTGACACAGCCCGGGCACAGGGGGACCGACACATGTTTCGGGGCCATTCCACGGGGGGTATCTCTCTCTCCGCGACCACCCCGGCCTGGGCAGGCTGTGCCGAACACCCAAACCCGGCCGGCGCCGCCCCGAGCTGCACCTGTGACAGCGGAGCGGAGCCTGGCCCTGGGAAAAGAGAGGTGTCGCCAGCGCCTGATGACAGTGGGAGCAAGGAAATAAGAAATGAAGGGGAAATAACGCTCAGCTGTTGTCCTAAGGGCGATGGGACAGTGGGGCGAACTAAAAGGGGCTGCGGGAGCAGAGCCGAACCCGACCCCGCCCCCGGCCGGCGGTACCGGACCACCACTTTCCCCCTCTGCAGCGTTTCCAAGGGGCTGGGCCGAGACGGAAAGGGAAGCGGCGAGCAGGGACTGCCCCGGTAACGCGACACCGACTGCGGGGGCGGCCGAGGGCCCCCACTGCCTTGCAGCCCCGGGGTGCCGGCGGGATCCCGGCCGGGCCTTACCTGCGGGCGTGGCGGTCGCGGCCGCGGGAGAGGCGGTCGGAGAGGCGGCCGAGCAGCGCGGCCAGGCCGAGGCGGCCCCGCGGCAGCCAGGCCGAGAGCCGCCGCCACAGCGCCGCGCCGCCCGCCGCCATCGCCCGCGCCTTCCGCTTCCGCGCTGCCATAGCGACACCGCCTTCCGCTTCCGCCGCGCCCGCCCCGCCCGGGCCCGGGCCCGACCCGCGGCCACCGGGGTCCCCGGCCCGGGCACAGGGGGTGGCCGTCGTTTCCCGCCGTCCCGCCCGGCCTGCGAACGCGGAGTCCGCGGCGGGCGGAGGGCCGGGAAGGGTCCGGGAGGAGCTCGGGAAGGGCTCGGTATCCGGTGGCGCCGGGCCGGGGCTCCCCTGGTCCCGCACGCGTGGGACGGGCTCACGCGGACCCGGATCGCCGCCCCGGCAATGTCATCTCCCCGGTCTCTCTTCTCCCCCCGGGGCGAGCCCCGGCCCGGCCGAACGGCCTCAAAGGGACGTACACGGCTCTCGCCAGCGGTGGAACCGGCGTTCGTCGCCCCGCGGGCAGGGCGAGGCAGGAGCTGGGGGCCGCGTGTCCCCCCGCCAGGTCCCCATACGGGGAGCCGGTCCCGCCCGGCGGCTCTGAAGCCGCGTTCTGCCCGTCCCGTCCCTCCCCCGCTATCCCCTGCCCGCCCCGGCAGCGCTCCGGGGCTCGTTTGCATTTCAGAGCAGCCGGTTCGCCGGAGCGGCTTCCCAGAACTGCCGCACTGGGTTGGTCTCTGCCGGGCAGCGGCCGCTCCTCCGGGGCAAATTAAACTGTTTAAAATAAACCCACGGACAGAGCTCGGGTTGTGTGCGAACTCCGAACCGACAATTGCCAAATGCAGAGAAATGTGGGGAGAGCTCCAGCCCCCTTCTCCCGCCGGGCACGGTCCCCACCGGAGGGGCTCGGGCTGCGGGCCCGGGGCGGGGCGGAGGGGTGAGGAGGCCCCTCGGACAGAGCCCGGGGGAGCAGCCAGGGACAGGGGGGCCTCGGCCCTGGGGGGCTCCCCCCCAGCCCACATGGCCACGCAGACCGGCCAAAGCACCGACCGCACGGAGGGTCCCGGGGATCCCGGAGTCACCGCCGCCCGGAGCGGGACTCGGGCGCGGTAATCGAACAGCTGCGGAGCCGAGAGCCCCCGCACGGCCCCGGGAGCGGATTCCCCCTTGTTGTCTCCAGACCGAGTGTACCCCGCGGGCCGCCAAGGAGGCGAGGCCGAGGCTGGCAGCAGCCGGGCACGTTAGCCTGGAACTCCGGGCTGGCAACGTGGGAATGTGGGACCTGCTGCCCCACGGCACGGCGGCAGCCCCGCTCCGGTGTAACCGCCCGATGTGCCCTGGTGTACCCCGTGCCGTGTACCCCCCATCGGTCGAGCCCAAACTCCTCGTCGGGGCGGGCCCGCTCCCCTGCCGGGCCGGGGCCCAGCTCCGCCAGCAGAGGCGGGGGACGGCGGAGGCCCCGAGGGGGCCGGACTGGGGCTCTCCCTTTCCCTGCAGGCCGGGGGCGGGGGCGACCGCGCTGCCCAGAATGGGCTGTCGAGGGGCTGGGGCTGGAAGAGCTGCGGCTGGGGCCGGGTCGGGGACCTGGGGGCCGGGGCTGGCAGAGCAGGGGCTGGCGGGGCGCCGGGGGGCCGGGCCGGGCCGGGCCGGGCGGGGCGCGGGCGGTGCCGCCGCGTTACAAGAAGCCGCGCAGTTCCAGGAACCCGAGGGCGGGCGTTGCGCCCGCTATAAGAGGCCGCCCTGGGCCGCCTCGGCAGCTTCGCCGCCTCGCACCGGCTCCGCACTGCTGCCAAGACCGGCTCCCGCGTCCCAGGTACAGCCGCGGGAGGGAATCCCGGAGGGGAAGGGCAGGACAGCCGGGCACCGGGGATGCCGGGACCTCCGGGGGGGGCGATCGCCGAGGACTGGGGATGCCGGTGCTGCCCAAGGAAGGGGATTGTCGGGGATGTTGGTGCCTCAGCAGGGCGATAAACGCTCGCCTGGGGTAACGATGCTCCCCCGGGAGGGGGAGAGCAGGAGACCGGCAGAAGCGGTGCTCCTAGCGAGGGGACAGCGAGAGACCGCAGGTGTGCCAGTGCTCCCGGGAAGGAAGAGCTGGGGACGAGGGGTGCCGGTGCCGCGGGAGGACGGTAGCCGGGAACGGGGGCTGCCGGCTCTCCCGGGAATGGAGAGCCAGGGATGGGAGCTGCCGGTGCTCCGGGGAAGAGAGGGCTGGGGAGGGGGCTGCCGGTTTTTCTGGGAGATGAGAGCTGGGGAAGGGGATTGGCGGGGACCGGGAGCGCTGTTGCTGCGGGAGGATAACAGCCAGGGACCGGGATGCAGGTGCTCCGGGGAATGGAGAGTCGGGGACCGGGATGCCGGGGCTCACCGCTCTCTCTGCCACAGGTGATGGTGTAGCAGCGGCTGCTGCTGGTAGCAGCATCCCGAGCACACGAAGCTGGCTCCCTGCGCCATGGTCACCCACAGCAAGTTCCCCGCCGCCGGGATGAGCCGCCCCCTCGACACCAGCCTGCGCCTCAAGACGTTCAGCTCCAAGAGCGAGTACCAGCTGGTGGTGAACACCGTACGCAAGCTGCAGGAGAGTGGCTTCTACTGGAGCACGGTGACAGGTGGCGAGGCCAACCTGCTGCTGAGCACCGAGCCGGCTGGCACGTTTCTCATCAGGGACAGCTCAGATCAGCGGCACTTCTTCACCCTCAGCGTCAAGACGGAGTCGGGCACCAAGAACCTGCGCATCCAGTGCGAGGGCGGCAGCTTCTCCCTGCAGAGTGACCCCCACAGCAGCCAGCCTGTGCCCCGCTTTGACTGCGTGCTCAAGCTGGTTCATCACTACATGCCGCCCACACCCTGTGCTGTCCCCGAGCAGCCGGGGGGGGCCCTGCATCCCAAGCGCACCTACTATATCTACTCAGGTGGCGAGAAGATCCCCCTGGTGCTGAGCCGCCCGCTCTCCTCTAGCGTCTCCACCCTGCAGCACCTCTGCCGCAAGACCGTCAATGGGCACCTGGACTCCTATGAGAAGATGACTCAGCTGCCAGCCCCCATCAAGGAGTTCCTGGACCAGTACGATGCTCCCCTTTAAGGGGCCAGAGGAGCAAGGTCACATGCTACAAGCACAAGAACAGGGGACAGGCACAATGCCCCACCAGCACAGGAGCTGGCAGGGTACACCAAGCCTCTCCATCCAGGATGAAGGGGGGATCTGGGGCAAGCTGCCGTGGGCTCAGGGCTGTGGCCAGCACAGCTGGGCACTCTTGGTGCTGGAGGGACTCCTTGAGCAAGCACGACACCTCTTCTCCGTGGGGGAAGGAGATGACTCTGACCGGACTGTGGATTTTACAGTGAGCCCATTGGCAAAGCCCGTGTGGGCTTGGGCAGCCAGGACAGGTCCCACAGCATGGGGGAATGTGTGCCCCGGCAGCCCCATCCTGGGGGTGTCCTAGCGAGAGCCCCTTCCACCCCCAGAAATGGAAAGCACTGGAGCCCAGGAGTGCCTGATCGCTTTTCCTCAGTTTTAAGGGGAAGGTGTTTTTTGCCCATACTGTACTTTACCTCTTGCTGCCTCCTTGTGGGTGGAAGCTCCTTTCACACCAAGCCCCAGACGGAGGTTTATGCCTTTGTCCCCTCATTGCCATTTTGCAGGGGACTAAGCCTTAATATCCTCCCTGCCCTGTGGTCTGGGATAGTGCACATCAATTGGTGACTCTGTGCAATGATGGTCCTGCTGATGTGCTGTGAAGCTGGAGGGGAAGCGTCACGTCCTGATGCTGCTGAGTCCCACACAACCTGCAAGGATCACCCCAGGGACTCCGGGCCCTTACTCTCGAGAGTCACATCCCACCTCTACCCAGCCACTCCCGCAGACCCCGGCTGTGCTGCTCCGAAGGGCACTGATTCCCGCAGGAACGCAGCAGGAGGTTCCCCTGTAGCGTGTCATCTCGTGAGTGCTTTTCTGCATCTGCCCAGAGAAGTTGTTGGGTTTTCTGACTTTTTTTAATTTTTATTCTTATTTTTTTAACCGAAGGGATGTTTACAGGCCAACGTGAATCACTGTCTTTTATAAAGATTCCATCTTCACCTCCAGCCTTGAGGGCTGAGCAAAATGATGCTTGAAAATTCAACCAAAACCAAACTCAGAAGAAACTTTGCACATATTTATATTTATATTCAGAAAGAAAATGTTTCCATAATTTATAATAAAGAGCACTATTTTTTAATGAAAAACGTCAGATCTGGTTTGATTTCTCTCTTGCACCCCTGAGGCCGCTTGGCCCCGGCACAATGCTGGGATGTGTTTACACCACGTAAGCGCCGTTTCCTGGAGCTGCTGTCCATGCCGGGTGATCCCGCCGTGGTGACTCAGCCCGGCATGCGTAAGCTCTGCCCCAGCACTCAGGTATGTCTGAGCCCTGTCGCTCCACCGGCCAAGCCATGGGGATGGGATCCACTCCCAGCTCATTCTCATGGTGCAGCCACAAACTATCCCAGGACAGCAGACACAGCCCATGGCCCTGGGCACAGGAGGAGCCGAGCTGGTGGCCAAGGCTGCCCCAAGGCACAGCCCTAGTGCAGCATTTGTGAAGTTCCAAGAAGAGTCCTGCCTTTCCCCAGCCCTGTTTTGGCATGTGCCGGGGTGAGGAGCTGCAGGAACTGGGCACAAAGAGGCACGGGTAGGAAAGGGTCTGCAGGTGTTTCCTCTGGGAGTGTGGTGGGCTCAGAGTAAAGTATGCTGAGATCATGCTCACCCCCACAGCACAGGGAGAAAAGCTGTGGCCTGTGCAGAACCTCAGCCAGGCACAGATGCCAGAGGGAGAAGAGAGGATTCAGTTCTCTTGGGAATCTCCTGGCCCCCAGAAGTGCCTGGCTCCTGCTCCTGAGGGCATGAAATAGGCACAGGAATAAACCTGCAGCTCCATCTGGCTGGTGCACAGTGCGGTGCCCAGCTGGAGAGCTGCATCCAGGCGTGTGGGCAATCCCCTGGGAGTGGGTCAGCCCCCAGGAACTCCCCCAGAGCCCCAGCGTGAGGAGCAGGCTCTGCCCACGTGCCTTGTGCCCAGGCCCCAGTCTGCAGCTCCACATTGTGGGCATTATGCCTGGCATCATGCGCTGCGATCGTGCGCCACCCCCCACCCTGGGGAACCCCGGCTGCTAGGAGAAGGATTTCCTTAGGAATCAGCCCAGACTAGAGGGATGGTGAGTGTGCTGGTCCAGGCTGTGGGCACGGCACAGTCCCAATGACTATTTTGGGGCTGCTATGTGGGGCCATGGCACGTGGGTTGCCAGGAAGTGCCGTGGCCTGCCCAGGCACTCGCTGCAGCTATGCAAGGAATGTCCACGCGCACGGGTGGCCGCCCGCCAGGCCCTGCCGAGGCACATCCCTGACATCAAGGCTCCTGGCAGCACCGGTGACTCCCGGCCCCATGCCAGGCATGGGGTGGGAGCAGTGCTGCGGGCACAGCAGCCCCCAGCTGGCAGGAGCATCACTGTGCAGAACATCGCTCCCAGGCAGCTTGAGGCACATCAGGGAATGGGAAACCAGGGCCCTGGGGGTTTATGAGCACACCCAGCCCTCCTGGCAGAGCAAGAGGACAGCACCCCATGGTGGGGCAGAGTGGGAAGCTGCCCCCAGGGAAGGCAGCCAGGCTGCCCACAGTGACCCTGCCCAAGTCCCCAAGCCAGACCCCAGCCTTCCCATCTCTGTGGGAACAGCCCCAACTTCTTCACTTCCCAGAAGGGCCCTGGCACCGCCGACCAAGGGCCTCTTCCCTTGCAGTGCTGCAACCCGCGGCTGAGTCGAGAGTCCGGGAAGCTCCGCCAGCCCCACGGGTTTCTTGGAATAAAGTCAAGCTCACAGCAGCGGTGACGCAGCAGCAGGCGGGCAAATCCCTGCTGAAGGTTTCACAAACCTCTCGCCTGCTCCAGAGCAGCTGAGTGGACTTGGTCCTGCATTTCGTAAGCAAACAATCAAGTGTGTCCCACAGCCAGTTCCCCTCTGCCCCTCACCAGGGCCGGGGCAGCTGAGCTCCCCCCTGGGAGGGTTCCTGGATAGGGAAGGTGTTAACATGGTGGTCAGTCCCTGTCACTGTGTGCTGGTGCCAGGAATCACGCAGGAATTTGCACGGGGCTCCAGGAGCAGGGCTGGGACATTGAAGTCCTGCAGCTCTCCACACCCTGAATCTCCTGGGGCTGGGCACCAAGCAGCACCAGCAGAACTCAGAGCAGCTGTAAGCATAGCATGTCCCCAGTACCATCAGCTCCTCCATGCTGTGATGGTGGCCATGCAGAGCGGAGTGAGAGCACCAGGCCCAACAAGAGCCCTACAAGGTGCTGGGGCACAGGCGGGTGGTCAAGCAGGGACAGGCTGCTGCCTCACAGCCCCTGCGACCCTCATCCTGCCTCATCATGGCCTCCCCATGGGGTGCAGGGTAACTGCCAGTGTTTCCCATCACACTGCTGGCTCATTACTGGCACCAGAAGGAAGTGTCCGCCGGGATGGTGAACCCGAACCCTGTGGGGTCAGGGGTGCAGGAAACCTGCTCTGGTGTGTACCAGCCTCTGCAGAGCCAAAACAGGAAACCACAGCAGCCGGTGATTGCTGCAGGCAGCAAGCCCCGGCACAGCAGCAGAGGGCTCGGTCAGCACCACAGCTCTGTTGTGGCTACACCAGCCGTGCACAAAACCAAGCTGGTCACAGGGAAGCAGGACAGACCCATGAAGGCTCCCCAGCCCCACACCAGGACCCCAAGAAAGGTGGCAGTGGACACAGCACCAGAGGCCACTGGGGCAGCAGAGCCAGGCAGGGAGTTTGCCATGAACACCCCGACCTCGCAGCACTCCCCTCACGCACTCCTTCCTGCTTGGCTCTGCAGCGCCAGGACATTCCCACATCTACCATCACGTTTCCCAGTAGAATGCAGGAAAGGGCTGTGCAGCATCTGGGGACTTACTGTAAATGGCACCACCTGCTCCTTATGTGGCAATTCCTCTGCAGGCCAGGGCCACGAGGACTGTTGGGAACAGGGACTGGGACATCTGCTCCCAGCGCGCTGCCGGGAAGCACAAGCACGAGCTCTGCGGCAGAACCCACGGCTGGCACTGGTGGCCCCAGGTGCAGACCCCAGACAAGAGATAGCTGGTTGGGCTGGAGGAGGAGCAGGGCTGCAGCTCTGTATTGCCAGAGATCCTCAGTTCCACAACGACCCCTCATCTTGGGCCTCTGAACTCGAGGTACTGCTCAAGATCCCTATCCTGGCAGCAGCTCTGCTGGTGGTGACCTGGCCCACCGCCTTGGTGGCCTGGGGAGCCATGGGGGCTGGCTTGGCCCTGGCTCTGTCTGGGCCAGGCAGGGCTACTAGAAGGCAGGGAGCACGGGGTGGCAGCAGGAACCCGTGCCAGGAATACTTCCAGGCCAGGAAGTATTTCGGGATGCAGCTGAGCCCAGCAGGCTGTGTACATCCCCATGGAAACCCCACTCTGTTGCTGCTTCCCCAGCCAGACCGGCGGCCAGCTCCAGGGAGCCAGCAGCTGTGGATTCTTCACTCCTTCCATCAGCAGCTATGCGAGCTGCACTGCCCCGGCCCCCCCAGCCCCAGCTCTCCGCTCCCTGGCAGAGACCTGGGCCCAGGGCTACACTGCTCTTGCACCTGCACTCGCAGGGAGCAATGATGTGCCAACCACTGGCTGTGGTCACTGCTGGGCACGTGGCACGTCACGGGAGGTCCCTGTGGGTGCTCCAGCAGCAGACTGCCAGCTGCCTGGGGTGCGCTTGCCCAGCACAGCGCAGAGTCCTCAGATGACCCTGGCAGAGCAGCCATGGGCAGGTGCCAAACCCCAGCCCTGGAGCATCCCTTGGCCGCACATCAGTCCTGGCCTCGGCCGCGGTACAGGAGACAGCAGTGGTAGCGCCACACATGTGGCTGGGGATGGGGCTCCCAGTGTGGCACCCTGTGTCTGCAACCCAACCCTGCCCTCCTTGCCTGCCCCTCCTCACCAGTGCACAGTGCTGGGGGCCCTGGAGGTCCACACCAGCCTGGTGGGCTCTGCCCATCCCACAGCTCTGGCAGCCATCAGCAGAGAGCAACTCCAGCCACGCCAGTTGGGTGAGCGGCAATGGGTGCCCGTGGCGCCACTTGGGCGAGGATGGGGTGTGCAGCTGGCAGAGGGCACAGCTGGAGCAGATGCTCCCCAGAAGGACCCAGGGGCCCTGTCTTGGCATTTAAAGAGTGGGAATGGAAGCACTTTACTGTAATTCCAGTAATTACATTGTTCATCCTTGGCAGCTGACACCACTTGGTGTCCATCGCCATGGGATCACGATAAGCCACCTAGCACCGGGCAGCCAGCCAAGACAGGGCAAGGAAGGGCTGTGGAGCAAGGTGTGAGGTACAGTAAGGCCCCACCCCAGGAGTTCCCGTCACTGGCACACAGGTGCCAGCCAGGAGGGCCCTGGTGCCCAGGGTTGACTGCTGAGCCCACACAGCTGGGGTTCCCCAGCCTGTTGAGGTCCTGGCAGGATCCTAGCAGCCGCCCGCCATTGCGACATCCCCAGAACCCACCAGGCCTGCTGGGCGCTGAGCTGGAGCTGCCAGCAGCAGGATGTTCCAGCCACCTGCACAGTGGGAGTTCAGCGCAGCAAGGTGCCAACAGGCTGGAGGGGAGTTCCTACCCGCAGGGTGCAGGAGGAGGCAGGGGAAGGGGAGGAGGCTGCCTGTCATCCCCATGGACCTGGTGTCCCACCCTGCCACCACCATTGCAGCTTCCAGGCAGGCGCTGCCCCTGGCTCTTTCCTGCCATCGCCCACCCACCCTGGCTTAGCTGTGGCATCCCCGGGTGGTCCTCGCTGGAGCTCCCCGCCACTCAGGAGCAGGGACAGTCGGCACCCCAGGGACAGAGTGGGAACCCTGCTGAGTCATCACTTCACTGTTCTCGTTTTTCCATGGTGCTGTTGTGCATTTGCTGGAAGCCAGCTCAGAGCCATGACTAATCTGTTCTCAAAACAAGCACAAAGCAAGAGGGAGGTTTGTGCAAACCCAGGGGGAGGAGGCAGAATCACAGCACGGGGCTGGACTGTGGAGGCAAGATGCTGGAGCAGCTGGGAATGCCCAGCCAGGGAGCAGCCCTGCAGGCAGCACCCACCTGAGTGGGGGGGTGGGCACAGCAGAGGTGGGGAGGGGCACCAAGGACTCCCAGCTTTCCCTCCCTAAAGCGGGGCTGGGGTGCAGGCAGTGTGCCAGGACAGGCTGCAGCAGGCAGGGCAGGCAGGCATGGGCCATCAGCATTCAGAACTTCATGTGCTGTGGCCAGAGCGGGGGCTCTCACACAGGTTGTTTTGCCCTTTGGGGAAGCTACTGGCGGGGGAGGCCAGGGAGGAAGCACCGGAGTTTGTTCTGGCCAGAACTGGGCATCCATTGATTTGCTGTTATTAAAACCAGAGCTGCTGTCGGGAACTCCACAGCCTGGCTGCCCTAGTGTGCTTCCTGGAAAGGGCTTGTCCCATGTGCCCTCACCAGTGGGAGACGAGGCCCCCAAAGCACCTGGCAGCAGCAATGGCCCGTGCCAGGTTTGGGTGGAAGCTAGGACAGGGAGACAATGATTCCGTTCTGCTCTTGGTGCCCACCGCTCTGCTGTCGGCAGTGGGGTCCCACTCGCCCCCTGACCCCCCCCCGGCCCTCCTCGGCACCCCCGGCGCTGCCTGCGGGGCTCAGGGCAGCCCTGCCCACGGCGGGTGGTGGGAGCCAGCAGAGACACCCCGCTGGGCTGAGGCGTCTTTACTGGAGAGACAAAGTCATCGCTTCCAGTGGGGGATGAATCACCCCTGTCAGGAATTCTGCCCGGGGGCTTTTCTGTAAGAGCATGGAATTTCAACACTGGCCGCCCGTGCCCTCCGGGGTCCCCCCTTCTTGCACAACCTCTTGCCGGAGTTGCTGGTCCCAGCCCCGGCTCCGCAGCCGCAGCAGCCGCAGAGGTGCGCGGGCACAGGCGCCCCAGAGTAGAGGGTCCCTACCCTCGGCATGAAGCACAGCCCCGCAGCTGACAGAGCGGCGACAGGGCAGGGACCAGGCCTGGTTCGCAGTGTGGCACAGCTGGCCATCCACAGAGCTGCGCTCCCCGGTGCCTCACACAGTCGCGAGTGTGTCCCCACGGGGCCAAGGGCTCGCCCCTGCTCAGCACTGCACTGTCCCCAGGCGATCGGCTGCAGTGTGGAGCCTCCAGCTGCACTCACACACACGAGCGGGTGCAGACAGAGCCAGGAACTGGAGAGTGCCAGCTTCAGGGGGGGCTCCAATGGAGCATCTTCCCTCTGCTCCGACATCCCACCCCTATTATGGCTGACGGTTCCCCAGGCTGATGAGTGTGGGAAATGCTGGCAGGGTGGAGGCATGAGGCTGCAGGTGGAGGGAGAGCTCCTGGTAGACCCCTGCCCACTGCCACCGCCACCATCTTGGTGCTGTCCTTCTGTGGGGTCACCGTGTGGGTAAACTGCTGACCTGGAGGGACATCACTGACCTGGAGGCTGCTCCACCATGGGCCAGGCTACTGGAGAGGAGGCAAGAAGGGGGCCAGGGCTTTCCCAGCAGACTGCAGTGACCCTGAGGAGCCCTGCAGCCATGCTGGGACTGGGGATTCTCCCAGTTTCCACACACAGCAGAAACTCTGAGCAGACGTGTTTCTGGATAAGGGGGAAGTACACTCAGAGCAGGAACTGAAATATCACCTTTGAGACTTGTGCCTCCTCTCAGTTTGGCACAGCACAGATGGACTGTGCCTGCTCCCAAACAAACCATCCCATAGGTGAGGAGAGCAGAGTGAATGGCTGCGGGAAACCAGAGATAAGGGTCCCACTTCCCAGCACCTCCTTTCCTGGACTTTCCTGGACAGGGCTGCCAGGAGCAGCCATACCCAGGAGACTCTTCCTGATGGGAACCTGTTCCCTGCTACAGTCCAGGCATCCCTGGCTGGGCACAGCCCATGTCCCCTGTGGGATGGGGCAGCCCGGCAGTCCCCAGGCCACAGGACCTGCAGCCCTGGCAGAGTCCCTGTGCGGGTGGCAGCCAGCACATGTGCCATCATGGCTTCAGCGCAAAGGGCCCACATGCCAGCCCTGCCACCATAGCATTGCTTCCCGGCAGGAGGAAGCAGCAAATGCTTCCCGGGGAGCTGCATGATTTGCCTGCCCTGAATTGCATGCCTGACACACAGGGGACACACAGTCACAGCCCCCCACCCCAAAGCAAGGCAGGCATCATTATCCCAGCTCTGAGCACCCAACGGCCTCTCTGGGTCTGGGAAAGAACGGTGGGCATGTGGGAAAGATGAGGACAAAGCAGCACTTCAGCTGTAGGAAGCTGATTTATTTTTTGCTTTGCTCTTTCTGCCATTCCTGGAAACAGTTGAAGTGGCCGCTCTGACCTGCCTGCTGGGAAGCAGCCACAGCCCCCTTGTCCCACTCAGCTCCTGCCCCTCTCCACCATGGCAGGATGTTCCACTCTCAGAGGGACTCCCAGGACCCACAAGCTGAAGTCCCATGCAGCAAGGTCAAGCAGCTCCATCACAGCCCCACACATCAGCTCCAGGATGATTTATAGAAATCCAATGGCTGGGGCTGACGGTGTCTCCTGCCAAACCTCATTAACAGCTGGCCCGGGAGAAGGCAAACAGCTCATGCAGCAACAAGGAAATCCTTGTTTAAGCATTTCTGGCCATGCAAGGCCCTTCACCCCATGCCCAGGGGAGAAGGAGGAAGAGGAGGAGGTGAGGAGGAGGCGCAGGCTATAAGCCCCAAGTTGGCACTACTGTGGCAGTCAGGAGAGCCAGGAAGGAGACACAAGGGGACACAGCAGGGTCTGCATGGTGAGGGAGCCCCCAGAACAGGATGTGAGCCAGGGGGAAGCAGGAAGCCACATGGGCATGATGGGGGCCAAGGGCTCCCACGCTGCCGCTGGACCCTGCCTGCCCCTCAGTGCCCCTTGCTCCCACCAACACCAGGTTCCCCGCACAAAATGCTGGCTGTGGGCACAGTGAGCTCCAGGCATGCCAGGCAGGGTGGGAGGCGGTGGGAGCCAGAACCAGTGTGCGTGTGGGCATGGCATATCAGCATGGTTGTCCTGTGGACCTGGAACCCGCAAGCTCCAGAGCAGCATCAGTGACCTGCATCTGCCTGCCCCACGTGTGGCTCAGGATCTATTTCATCATCTGGAGAAAAGCATTTACTGCCAATAAATGGGCTAATTAATTCTCCTCAAAGACCTCTCAATTATTCATCTCGGGCCACAGAGAAAACAATTAGAGCACTTACCTCAGCCCTGGCTCGGCCAGTGTAGCAGCTGGCGGCAGGCAGGGCACAGCGGGGATGGCCTGGCACAGTTCTCAGCACGGACCCCTGCTGCCTTGCTATCCCTGGGTTTGCCCACCGGGCCAGCACAGCCACCAGCCTTTAGCCGTGACCGGCACCAGCACTCTCCCAGGGTGCTCCCAGAGCTCCCCAGCACCAGGGCTCTCCCAGGGTCCCCCGGCTGCTCCCTCCCCACAGCCCCTGAGCAGCCCGCACTGGGGTACTCCGTACAGAGGGGCTTTTCCCCCCACGGTTCTCCGGCTCCTCGGCCCTTGGGATGCTCCCTCTGCTCCGCGGCGGGGTCCAGCCCCTGTAAAGATGCGCCCTGAGAAGGGAAACCCTTGGCATGGGGCACCCGATGGACTGGGGGTGCCCTTGCCGACACGGCCGGAACCCACGGGGGCTGCGGCCGCAGAGCCCCCCGGGGCCAGGTCTGTCCCACCAGCTCCCGGGGCACGGCGGATCAGGCTGCCCCGCACTGGCGCCTCCGGGACCCCGGGTAGCGGGGCCACCGCCGCCCCGAGCCAGGCGGGCAGAGTCCCCCGCAGGTGCCCGGAGCCGCCGAGCCGGGCCGGACGGGCCGAACCCAGCGGTCCCGGGCTCGGAGACGCCGGTGGGGCGGGCAGCGCGCGGCCGGCCGGGCCGGGAAGGGTTAAGGGCGGCCGGCGCCCCCCCGGCGCGGAGGCCGGGCCTGTCGGGAAGCCGGGATCTCTGCGGCGGTTTTACTGGAAAAGTCGCTGCCGGTGGAGGGGGGGCACCCGCGGCCTCGCGGGCTGGGGACGGGGCACCGGCCGGGACAACGCGGCCACGGGGCTCCGGCTCCAGCTGCGGCACCGGCCCGCGCGGGGCTCCGCCGGAGACTCCCCGGGGCAGCCCCGCACCGAGCACGGCCCCGGCAGCCCCGGGACTCTGTCCGTCGGGGAACTGTCCCGAGCCGAAGCTCGGCCGGTGCCGTGCGCGAGCGGCGGCCGCCGCGTGCCGCAGCTCGGGACGTGTCACCGGCACCGGGACACCGGGAGAGCGGCGGGTGGGGCACGGCCCGACCCGGCTGAGCCTGGAGCCGGCGCTCCCGGCACTCCCGGGCATTTCCCTGCCGTTCCCGGCAGCAAGAATTGCTCGGCTCCGTGGCTCAAGCCCCTCGGGGGCGACGGATGGCAGCTGCCCCAGCCCCGGTGGGACCGGGGCCCTCCAGCACCAGTGCTATCCCATTGGGACAGCCCATGGCAGCCCAAAGAGCAGACAGAGTGAGCGGCACGGGCAGCATGGCCGCAGGGCTAAGGCAGCCCAAGAGGAAAACACCCCAAGATCATGGTGAGCATGTTATGGTCACTGCCAGGCCCTGAGCCAGCCCTTGGCACCCAGCACAAGACCCCGAGGGCCACTGACAGCTCCATGGCTACAGCCACTGGCTCTGCTGGGAGGCTGGGAGCAGAGCCCATTCCCAGCCTGTCCCAGAGCAACTGTGTGTGCCAGGGGCAGAGGGCTCAGCCCCAGCCCGGTGATGCCCAGAGAGTTACAGCACTGCTCTCCCCCATTCCGCAACCCCTCCTGAGCCTCCTGCAGCCGGGATGTGCCAGGGCTCAGCCCTGGAGATGTGCAGATCAAGCAGCAGGGCCTGGCATGGCTGGGATGGGGCTGCCGGTGGGGCTGGTAGCAGGGGGGGCCCAGCTCCGGGAATCGGCCCCAGCGGCTGCCAGGCCTGTGGCAGGGAGGGGGGAAACTCGATCCTCCGCGGTGGGATCTGGGCTCCACTCCCAACTCTCCAGCCAGGCCTCAGCTGCTAATTTTAGCCCTGGGGAGGCACAACTGGAGCAGGAGCTGAGCCCAGCAGGGCAGGGGCCTAGCCCACCGCAGCAGCTGGTGTGGGCAGGAGGTGACTGCAGACCTATGGTGCAGTGTGATCCTGGGTGAGCCCCCATCAAGTCCCCAGCTGCCACCCAAGCCCCTGGCCAGGCGCTGGCACTGCCCACCCTCTGCCCAACTCCCGTGGCCTCAGTTCAGCCACTCTACATATAGCCACAAGCACTTCCATGGGCCTGGTGCTGGCCCCACCAAGCCCCACCATGGCCCTGCTGGGCCCCATGCAGACAGGGGAGCTCTGTGGGTGCTGGTAGCAAGGAGAGACCCCCCAAGGCAGGTCCCAACCCGAAGACCCAGGGAAAGGCACGTGGCTGAAGGGCAAGGGACTCTGCAGAAAACCCCCAGCCACACTGCACAGTCCTGCAGAAGTTGTGGCTGCTGCCCAGTGAAGGGGCCCCTGCTTGGCTGCAGACCCTGACTGGGCTGGGGGGGCTGTGCACAGCAGAGCCCTGAGCTGCCCTTCAGCTTTCGGCACACCAGGGCCATCAATCACCCTGTCGGGTGCTGTGGGAGTGGATGGGTGAGTGGCTGGGAAGGCCATGCTGAGGGATGCTCCAGCCATCCGGCCCTTCCAAGCAGAGGAAGCAGCTCCAAAGCCTGCCCTGCCCTACAGCAGCCACCCCAGGTGGAGGGAGGGATCCCTGGCCTAGGGCCCCACAGCTGCTCTTCCCCCAGCCCTTCACCTGCAGCATGACTGGCTGTGCTGCCCAGCGTTTACTGGAAGAGGAAGCTGCCGGGAAGGCGGTGTGTGCGGCGGGGCAGCTTTGGGGAGGTTCAGCTGGGCTCAGCAGCCGGCACAGCTCAGCTGTCCATGCTCCCAGGTCCAGGGCCAGTAACGGGAAGCGTCTGCTCTCAGTGACGGTAAATCAGATCGGGGAGATTAGAGGCCTTTTTGCCTAATCATGAGCAGCTTGAAGTTGGAGGACAAGTTCCTGGAACAAAGAGGAAATGGAGGCAGTAAATAAAGAAAAACTGTTAACATGTGGCCCTGTGTGTGAAAAATGTCTCATGAAGGACTGTTTATGGCTCACTCATCTGCAGGGCTGACAGCACGGGGGGGTGACAGGAGGTAGTGAGGGAGGGGGCTCCATGGATGGGGCACAGGCAGGGGCACAGGCAGAGCAGACAGCAGTGGGGTGGCCGCAGGAGGCTCAGGATAGGGGACCTGGTGGGGGGCCAAGGCTGGGTTGGGACATGGCAGAGGGAAGGGGAAGGCAGCAGCATGGCAGCGGCCATAGCACAGGTGGCTGGAGCACAGCACATACACAAGTGGGCAAGGTCTGGGCAGCATACGCCCCTGAGGGGAAGGGGCACCTTAATGCATCTGCCCTATTGATCCCCTGCAAATGCCAGGAGAGGTGCCAGGTGCTGCATAGCTGTGCCCCCCACCCTGCTAGCAGCAGGGATTATGGTCCAGCTGGCCCAGCCCAGCGTGGGGAGGTGAGGGGGTCTCACTACTGCTCTGGGCACATGCCCTCCTGCTTTGAGGCAGTAAGAGTTTCTGCCAAGAGGCTGGTGGGTTCCCTCAGAGCAGGCAGAGAGTGCCGAGATCTGTGGAGCTGCCCAGAGCTCCCAGAGCAGCGCTGCAGTGCCAGCCCACCTGCGGTGCCATCGGACGGCGCGTCAGCTGCTGCCAGGGCAGACGCAGCCAGAGCCGGAGCCAGTTCCCAGCAGCCAGACAACCTCGTGCCAGCCTTGCTGGCAGCGGGCACAGCGTGGCGGGAGCCATTCCTGCTCAGCCATGGAAAGACTGGCGGGTACCACTGGCGCTCCCTTCCGTAGGACACCCAGGATGGGAATCCTGGCAAAGCGAGGGGCCGCGGGACAGTGGGGGCCCGGGGCAGCCCCCACCCGTGTTCCCCAGCGCCAGTGTGGTGGGGGATGGAGGGATGGAGGGATTGTACGGACGGCGTCTCTGCAGGGGCTGCACCGCCGAGGCAGCCCCGGAACGTGCGCGGTGGCCATGCGGGAGCCGTTCCTTGTTCCCGCCCCAGGGCCGTCTGACCGGGCCCCATTCCCGGGACGAGGGCCCGGCGATCCCGCCCCCGCTCGGGAGCCCTTGCGAGGGGCGGTCCGGCGGTCGCGGCGATGCGGGCGGTGCTGCGGCGGGGGCGGCTGCCCGGGCCCGGGGCGGCGCAGCCCCGGGGCCCCGCCGCGACCCCGCCGCAGGCCGTGGACCTGCGGAGCGACACGGTGACCCGGCCGTGCCCGGAGATGCGCCGCGCCATGGCCCGCGCCGCCGTGGGCGACGACGACTACGGGGAGGACCCGTCAGTGAACGGTGTGCGGAGGGGACGGGCCTGCAGTGGGGTCCCTGCCGGCAGCCCCCCGGCCCGGGGGCAGCGGGATGGGGAGCCCGGAGCGGGACTGCGGGGGCAGCCGGGACCTGGGGGGTTCCCAAGCCCCTGGGCCCGCTCAGCGCCAGCCCCCAGAACCTCCGTGTCCCCCCGCAGAGCTGCAGCGCCGGGCCGCGGGGACTCTGGGGACGGAGTCGGCTCTGTTCGTGCCCACGGCCACCATGGCCAACCTCATCGCTGGTGAGTCCCCGTGCCCCCAGCTGTGAGCTGCTGCCCTTGGCCCTGCTCCCTCACGGCCCTTCTCTCCCAGTGATGTGCCACTGCCAGCGCAGGGGGGCTCAGCTGTTCCTGGGCCGGGACACTCACTTGCACCTCTACGAGCACGGCGGGGCCGCGCAGGTGAGTGCCGCGGCAGTCACGGTGGGCACGGTAGCGCTGGTGGCACTGATGGCAGCGCAGGCAGGGGCAAGAGGGTGGCCGCGTGCTGCCCTCCTCTGGCTGCCAGGGCCAGGCCGGCTGGAGGATCCACTGCCACAGCATCATCTGCATTGTCCCAAGCCACGGGCTGCAGCACAAGTAGGGGCTGTATGCACCCGATGGAGGGGACAGAGGGGCAGAGGGCTGGAACCCCCGTGCACCACCACTGTCCCGTCAGCTCCATGCTTTCCCCTGCTCGGGGCACAGGTCGCTGGTGTCCATTCCCAGGCACTGCCAGATCTGCCAAATGGCACTTTCGACCTCGACCGGCTGGAGCTGACCGTCCGTGAGGCCCACAGCAGCCGGTACCAGCCACGTCCTGAGCTCATCTGTCTGGAGAACACGCACAGCTCGGCCGGGGGCCGGGCACTGCCCCTCGCCTATCTCAGGCAGGTGAGAGCCCACAGAGGCTGCTGGCATAATCCTACCTAGTGTGGGCAGCTGGGCCCAGCACATCGGCACTGCTGGGATGCTGGAGGTCAGAGGGTGGCTCATGGTGGCACTAGATGCCCCAGGGGTCCGCCCCAAACCAGCTGCCTCTCTGAGCCCCAGGTCCGTGGGCTTGCAGACCGTTATGGGCTGTGGGTGCACATGGATGGTGCACGACTGATGAATGCAGCAGTGGCCCAGGGTGTGGAGCCAGCTCAGATTGCCTCAGGGCCTCTTGGTGTGCTGGGGTGTAACAGCACACCTGGCACTGCCCAGCAATACCATGGTAATGGTGGCTTGGGCACCATCCCTGGATGGCCACACTGGGTCTCCAGCCAGGTGAGGATGCTGCTCGGATTCTCACCTGGCTGGAGAATGGATTCTCACCATGCCATGACTGTCCCCATGCTGCCCTCAGTGACCCTGGTACCACATGGGGGGAGAAAGGGCTCCCCTTCAGCCAGAACCTGGGGCAGGGCTGGGGCAGGTGGCCTCTTCCAGGGTAGCTGGGCAGTGGGCGTGCACTACCTTGGCTTCCTGCAGGTATCCACATGCTAGACTCTCCCCTCTGGTCCATCAACCTGGCAGCAGTGGAAACCAACATTGTGATGGTAGATGTCCAGGGGGCCTGGCCATCTCCTGCCGAGCTCTGCGACTGCCTGCGTGCTGTCAGTGAGGAGGAGGTGGCCGAGACTGGGCAGGCTGTCAGCGTCTTGCTGCTCCCCTGGTCTGCACAGTCTGTGCGCACTGTCTGGCACCGCAACATCTCAGCCCGTGACACTGAACTTGCAAGGAGAAAGCTGGAGTTCGTGACCAGGAAGTGCCAGGAGGAACTGGCTTTGGGACTGCATCCGACTCCTCCAGGCACCGGGGGAGCCTGAGCCTTCTCCCAGTCCCACAGCTGCAGCAGTTAGGCAGCCTGAAGCAAGGACTGGAACCAGCCTCTTTGTGCTCCAGATGTGCTCCCCGCCATCTGAAACTTGACATCAGCCCTCACAGGCAGCCTGACAAACCAGCGTGGCCCAGCCCAGCAGAGACCCCAGCCCCTGAGGCAGTCAGTGCACAAAATAAAACATGTTCTGATGGTACTGTAGCTCTGCAGGGTGTATTCTCTTAAATGTGCTCCTCTCCTGGCTCTGCAGCAGAGACATCATCACAGCCAAGGTTCCCAGGGAGTGAGAAATGTTCCTGAAGACATGGAATAATCAGCCACAGGACTAGGGTTGCTGCACAGCTGCAGCCAAGACTTGTCTGGCCAAGACTGCCCCAGGAGCACGAGCCCAGCCTGGCCCGGATGGCTCACTCACTCTCATTCCCAGAAGCTTTTGTCATTCCAGTCCCACAGTAGCAGGTGGGCTCCCCAGGCTTTCCTGTCATGTTCTGGGTTAGTGAGTCCCAGAACTCTGCACTGGAAGAAGGGATTCCCTCAGCAGCAGTGCACTCACTGGCTCCCTGGGAAGCACTACCTCAGGCAGCAGTAATTCCCATTTTATTTTGTATTGCCAATGTGCAGTTTAAAAGACACTGAGGGAACAAACCGCATGATCCAGTTGCCCAGACAGAGCCTTGCAGCCCTCAGTCCCCTGCACTCCAGCAGGCAGGAACACCCCTGCTTGAGTGGCAGGGAAGGGGCACCAGCCTAAGCTGGGCTGAGTGGGGAGGGCACGGTGGAGGTTTGAGACAGTGGCTGCCCTGTGTTGGAGCAAGGAGGGAGCGCACTGGGGGATGCCAGACGGCTGTCACCACCACGCAGGACCATGGTCCCCATCTGTTTGTTCCTGGCATGCCATCATGCTCTCAAAATCATGTTCAGAATCACCTGGGATGAGAAACCAAGCCCTATGAGCAGCCCCTGACCCTGCACCTCCCCGCAGGGAGGTGGCAGCCAGCCCGAAGCCCACTTGATCCATCTTGGCACAGCCCTCCTACCTACCTGAGTGAGGATGTAGCTGTCCTCTGACAGCTTCTCAATGACATCAAAGTGATCCACACCAGCCAGATCCAGCAGAGAGACAGACCAGCCAGCTGCACGCAGGGCCTGTGGAGAGAGTGGTGCAGGCAGGATGGACCCCAAACTCCACCTGCCCTGGAAGGAGCAGCAGGAATAATGTCTTGGCAAGGATTAGTGTCCTCCAGTGAGCCAGAAACTGCTCTAATCCAGCACAGAAGCTCTTCATCCCGGTTGGGCAGGTTGGTGAGGGCTGGCTGGAGCAGTGTCCCCAACAGAGCCAGGCAGGGTGCTGCTGGAGTTCACCTGGCTCTGATCCTGTGACTGCCTGGTGCTCACCTGGCTGTACTCCTGTGACTGCCTGCGAAACTCCGGGGAGTCGTGCTGGGCCACAGCCATGAGCACCTCACAGGCTGCTGGCACTGCTGGGGTGACATGTCTCATGGGGCTGTTCCTCTGGGCCACCTCCCTGCAGGAGTCATCCCAGTGGCAGCTGATGCAGCCCTTCACTCTGGGAGCACCCATGCCCTCAACTGGACTCACCAGCCAGGGCAGGCACAGGGGCAGAGTGGCCACTGCCATTCGCCTGCCTGTGCTCTGTCCCCATGGCTGTCCCTGCACCGTGTGGGCTCACCGGCTCATGTTCAGGACATCATTCACATAGGTGTGCAGGATGGGCTCCAGGTCGTACACACCGCTCACCAGCACTGCTCCTGAAGGCAGAGGCACTGGCAGGTGAGGAGCTGCAGCCTGGGTGGCTCCCACAGGCCTGGGAACCTCATCATCAATTGGCTGGGGCTCCACAGCTCCACAGCCTTGTCCCGTGTGCAGAGACCAGTTCACCTCCAGACCCTGTTCTGGGACACAGCAACACTACCTTTGATATCTGGCACCACTTGGAATTCCGTCCAGTCTGTGGACAGCACCATGGCTGCCAGGTGGGCCCCTGCCGAGTGGCCGCACAAGTAAATGCCTCTGGAAGGAGGGAGCAGTGAGCCAGCAGGAGGGAGTGACTGAGAGGGACACCTGGGGACGCCTACTCCATGCAGAGGAGGTGGCAATCCCCTGCTGCCTTGTGCAGTGACAGGGATCGTGGCCACAGGCACTGCCCAGTGCTTGGACCAAGGCACCAAAGCCTTTGTCCCAGCACAGGCCTTGTTTGCCCCCACAGCCACTCTCACAAATTAACACCCTGCCCAGGAGCTGCCCACCTGATCTTGGGGTATTGCTCCACCAGAAAGACGAGGCTGCGGCGCACCTGCTGGACCATGGAGTCCATGTGGCCTGGGCAGAGAGCAGAGGGCAAGGTTGAAGGGCGCTGGGCCACGCAGGCAGCTGCAGCCTGTGCTGGACAGCGCTTACCTTTAGGGGCTATGTCGTAACCCACTGCCACCACCGCCACCCCCTGCGACACCAGCGGGGGGGCTGCAAACCCTGAATCGTCCTTACTGAGGGAGAGAGATGCTGACAGGCTGCGGGGGCCGGGAGCTGCAGGGCCAGCTGGGGACCAGTCAGACCCCGTGTACCCAGAGCAAGTCCCAGTGCCAGGAGAAGGGATCAGTAAGTGTCGGTGAGGGGGTCCCTTTCCGAGGAATCCCACACCCACAGTCCACCTCACCTCAAGCACTGCCAGTATCCGCCATGGATGTAGACCAGAACCGGGAAGGCTGTGCAGCACAGTGGGGGGTGAGCAGGCGCTCCAGCCCCTGCCCACTCCCGTGCCCACCACCCCCGTCACTCACTTCCAGAAGGGTCCGTGGGCAAATAGATATCCAGCTTCTCCCCATCCCCTTTGCCATAGGGGACGTGCAGCGAGGTCTGCACGCTGTCCCGGGCCCGTTCGGTTCCTGCGGGGCGGGAGGCAGTGGAGCACGGGGCTGTGGCACCGAGCACAGCCCCTCTCCCGGCGCCCCACGTTCCCCACCTGCTGCCATCACCGCGAAGTGGGCATCGATGATGGTGTCCCGGTCGAGGCGGGGGGACCAGCGACTGGGAGAGTACTGGTCCTCTAACGCCTGCGGGGAGGCAACGGGGCAGCGGCGGGGGCCGGGCGAAAGCCCCCAGCCCGCGGCCCGGACGAGAATCGCACTCTGTCCACCCGCGGACCCTGCCTCGGGGCCCTTACCTCCGCGGACATGTCCCGCCACCCGCCCATACTGCAGCCGCTCCTGCCGGTGTCGCTCCCGGTGCGGCTCCCGGTGTGGCTCCCGGTGCGGCTCCCGGTGTCGCTCCCGGTGCGGCTCCCGGTGCGGCTCCCGGTGTCGCTCCCGGTGCGGCTCCCGGTGTCCCTCCCGGTGTCGCTCCCGGTGCCGCTCCCGGTGCGCGCCCCGCGCCCCCGGCCCGCCTGGGGGCGGGGCCAGAGCGCGGGGGCGGGGCCGCCCCGTTCCCATTGGTCGCCCAGGAGGCGAGGCCGGGGCATGGGGCGGGGCCAGGGCCTGGGCGTGGCCCCAGACCGCGGGGCCGCCGCCAGAGCCCGGGGGGAGCGCCCCCCTCCCATTGGCCACACGGGATCGGGAGGCAGAGCGGGCGGGCAGAGGAACACAAGAATTTTGGCGCACTTAACCCTATTGGGCAGCGCGGCCGCGGGGCGGTGTGACCCTTTCGCGATTGGCTAGCGCTGTGGCTCGTGGGTGCGAGACCCCCTTGGATTGGCTGATGCGGCCGTGCCGGTGTGCCGCGCGCGGGCTCAAGCCGTCAGTCCGCCATGAACTGCCTGACGGTTCCCGGTGTCCATCCCGGCTCCCCTAGCCGGCCCCGCGGGCAGATACAGGTACGGTATCGCCCCGTGGAACGGGATGGGGGGCAGATACAGGTATCGCCCCCGGGCACCGTTGTGGGGGGCAGATAAAGGTACGCCACCGCCCCCGTGCATCGGGCTGGGGGGCAAATACGGGTGCGGTACCGCCCCGGCTACGAGCTGGGGGGCAGATATAGGTGCCGCCCCGGGTCACCGGGCTGAGGGGCGAGGGGGCTGCACCGGTACTGGGTGGAGCCGGGCTTCCCGTTGACCCACTGTTCTGACCCCAGCGTTCTGCCCTTAGGTGATCTTCGGGCCCATGTTCTCCGGGAAGAGGTAGGCCCGGAGCGGGGGGCGCAGGGCGAGGCCCGGGGCGGGGGACACGGGAAGGAGCCTGCGGCGCCCGAGGCTGAGGCCCGCTGACACTGTGTCTTGCAGCACGGAGCTCATGCGGCGGGTGCGGCGGTTCCAGCTCGCCCAGTACCGGTGCCTGCTGGTGAAGTATGCCAAGGACACGCGCTACAGCTCCTCTGGGGTCTCCACACACGACAAGTGAGTTCCCGGGCCAGGAGGGCATCCTGCTTCCACGGGGCTGCCTGCCTGTCCGGCTCACTCCCTCCCTGCACACAGGAGCACCATGGAGGCTGTGCCGGCCGGGCTCCTCCAGGACGTTTACCAGGAGGCTCTGGGCGCTGCCGTCATTGGCATCGATGAGGGCCAGTTCGTAAGTGCATGGCTGGGGTGGGTTTGCTGGGCTCTGCGGGACACAGGCTGCTTGGTACACCCTGTCTGAGTCCTTGTAGGAGGGGTTGGGAAGAAATGCCCTGGGGCAGTTTGATACAACTGGGCTGTGCTTGTAGTCAAACCCTCCTTCCCTATAGTCCCTGCAGACGGAGGTTGGCAGGACTGGAGCCCATTTCACGGACAGGGCACATGGCTCTGATTTTCCTTGTTCCTGTTGCTGTTGTCTGGGCATGCGCTGTGGGATCTAGAGCCAAGTGTTGCCCCCTATCCCTCTTTATGCTGTGCCTGTACCCTCTCCAGTTCCCAGACATTGTGGAGTTCTGTGAGACGATGGCCAACACTGGGAAAACTGTCATTGTTGCTGCTCTAGATGGGACTTTCCAGAGAAAGGTAAAACACTCATTTTGGTACAGTAGCTGCTTTGGGACCCTTGTGGAACCCACCTGGCAGCATCTTCCCTGCTGTCTCGCACAGGCCTTTGGGAGCATCCTGAACCTGGTGCCGTTGGCAGAGAGCGTGGTGAAGCTGAACGCTGTGTGCATGGAATGCTTCCGGGAAGCCTCCTACACCAAGAGGCTAGGAGCAGAGCGGGAGGTGAGTTCCCTTGGAACAGAAACTGCTTCACCTTGCCAGTCCTGCTGGTCCAGAGAGATTCCCTCAGGGGAGCTGGGCTCTGCAGTCACTCTCCAAATTTCCCTGCCAGGTTGAAGTGATCGGAGGAGCCGACAAGTACCACTCTGTGTGCCGAGCCTGCTACTTCTGCAAGCGAGCCCAGCAGCCTGGACCAGAGAACAAGGAGAACATGCCTCTGGGCCTGAGGCAGCTGGAGACAGCTGCCTCTCGGAGGATCTTCACTTGACTGCTGTGAAAATGGAGAAGGGAGCTCAGTGCTCTGGCTCACGGGCACCAGGTCTGCCTCTGTCTACTTTTAGCAAACTTCAGTGCTTCAGCCCTCCCTACCCAACCTCCGCTGCTCCCCACACTGAGCACCACAACTGAGGACCCACCAGGCCCGATGCTGGTGGAAGCTGAAGTAGAATCTTGGCTAGAGTGAGTTTCCTTCTCAGAACACGGAGAGAGATGAGCATAGTTACTGATGCTGCAACAACACAGGCCCAGCGGCATTGTACATCGAGCCAGGCCACAGCTCTTCTGCTGCTTGCCATGGCTCTGGCCAGCTCTCCCAGTGCTCTATGCATGCTCAGGCTGGCACTGGTGCTGGCAATTGTGCCTGTGAATGCAGCCTTTCTCTCTCATGCACTGTTGCTAAATTCCACTGTTTCTCGAGACAATGTACGGCCATTAGTATTTTAAATGCAATTTTTAGTTTCCTTTGAGGTAACTTGTCCCTTGTCACAGAGCTGTAGCACAGCTTTTAAACTGACACACCTGGCAGCCCAGCCCTGGGCAGGCTGTCGGTCTCTCTGCTCGTGTTACTGCCTTGTCAATTATTGTTGAAAGAGAAGAAGGTGAAGGAAGGCCAGACTCGGCCTAGCAGCTGACTCTTCTGAGATGTTGAACTTCAAAGGGCTGGCTGTTTTCTAGCAGGCTGTGACAGAGTCATTTGGAAGAACTGGTCCCAGGAAGATCCTCCTCGAAATTCAGGGCAGATTTTCACGGGTTCAAGGTTGGTGCTGCCACTTTAGTGCTGTATTACCTGTGAGGGGTTTGACGGCTCAGGGTTTCATCTACCAAGATTTGGATGATTATTCCAGTGAAGATCCAGCGACTTGGCAAAGGGGCTCTCCTCTGAGGAGCTGGTTCTCCACTCTAGTCGTATCTCTTGCTCCCTCCTCAGCCTTCCAAAGTTCTCGAGGCTGACTTACTCTGCTCTAAGCTGACTGAAGAATCCTCTTCCCTTGTTCAACTCAGCTTCTGGAAGGTTGTTGCTTGTTGCTTCCTTACTCCCTGCATGTGTTTTTTCCTGGAAGCCAGCTCACAGGCTCTGAGCAGTAGCTCTTTGTTCTGGCCAGGCCAGACCTCTGCATCTGAGTTTAGGGTTGGCTGTTTGCCTGTGCCCTGGAAGGCTCCAGGAGCTGCCTGAACCCCTGCTGCTGCCCCTGTGTTACAGGTGAGAATTACTGTATTCACAAGCACTCTAGTACCAGCCCCAGGCTTTTCCCCCAGGGCTGGGGAAGGCACTGCTGCTGCTGCTTTAGGTTAATAAATAACTTAATGAACCTCTGTGTGTGTGTGTTTTCTAGCAGAGCATTCTGCTGAGTCCTCCTGGCCATGACCAGTGAGACAGCAGAAGCTGGTCACTGCAGTAGTCACAGGATGGGAGGGCTGCTTGCAGGCCTGGTATTGGAGCTCTACTCAAACCAAGGAGCGTAAGGAGGGTGGCCTAAAAATAGCCATGAGCATGAGTCTGCTGTTTGCAGCGCAGCAGTTGGCAGGGGCTGCACTGCCCCGCCTGGCACCCCCAGCCCTCCAGGGTGTAGAAAGCAGGAGCCTTTTCTGCTTCCCGGGACAAAAAGCACGTGGTGGCTCACATGGTGGCTTGGTGAAAAAGTTTATTTCAACCCTACAGTGACAACTACTTGAACACTGGCCCCGGCAGGAACAGCTTTACCACAACACAGCAGCAAACACAACCTGAGACAACGGCCCCGTAGGTACCTGGTGTGGCTGGAGTGCAGGCAGGAGCCACGGGCAGTGTGCAGGAGCACAGCCTCGCACTGGCAGAGGCAGCACTCGGGGGGAGGCACGCAAGGGAAAGTAAGTACTCCAGGACTTTCCTCAGCTGGAGCAGCCATGGCCCTGCTGAGGGATCTCAGCACTCACTGCTCCCACAGATCCCAAACTGCATCATCCAAGCAACAGCAGCTTTAGTGCAGGCTGGAGGAAGGCACAGCACGGTATTAGAGGCAAGAGAAGGGGGCTTTGGCAACAGCTCACCCAGAAGCAGCCGATGAGGGAAGGCACAGGAAGCCAGCGCAGGCAGGAGGTGGGCCCAGCTGTGCGACAGCACTTGGAGGAATGCAGCCACCAGGACTGAAAGGCACTGGAGAGACGATGGGCCAGGGCAACAGTTACAGGGGCAGAGCCTGGCCAGGGTCTGGGGGTGTGAACAACAATCCCCGCCAAGGCACCACAGCGAGAGCAGAGGCTCATCCACGCCAAGGCTGTCCGCACAGCCAACCTCCCGCAGCTGCAGTGCTCACTCAGCAGCTGCAAACCACCATGTGCCAAATCACTGACCACACCGGGCTCTGGACCCTCCACTCAGGAGCTCAGCTCCAGCACCAGGGCCAGGCCCGTCCTGTGCCCTGTGAAGAGGCCCAGTCACCTTCACACAAAGCAGCCATCACCCTCCTGCCCCACCATCCCCACCAAGTCGCAGATCCCTCCCCTCCACCCCACAGAAGGAATTGCACTGGTACAGCTGTCCCGCGGGCACCATCCGGGGCTCAGTACACTGGTGGTGGCTGATACCCCTCCGGGGCCTCCGCCGTGTGGGTGAAGGGCGGCTGCTGGTAGCTGTCATGGCTGATGTTGGGATAGCTGGAGTAGGGAGTCGACACCTCTGGGCTGGGGTCGACATAGCTTTGAGCAAAGTCCTCCACCCCCATTTTGTACCTCTTGTAAGCGAAGGTGAGCAGGAGTCCCTGCAGAGAGGAGGAAGCAATAGCATCAGGGCCATTCCAGGCTGTGCAGCACGGGGGGCCCCTTTGCGCTCCCCCAAGTGGGGCAAGGTGGTTCACTTACCCAGGAGAAGATGGAGAAGAAGCTGAAGGTGATGGCAGCACGGGCAGAGTCTGCCCCAAGGTACACCTCCTCGGCCCGTGTCCAGGACCATTGGTTGGTCAAGAAACAGAAGCCGATGAACCATAGGAAGGTCCAGAGACCTGTGGGGGGAAATAGCATGAGGGGCCAGGGCTGGTCCTGCTCATCCTGGGCAGGTCCCCGGGCCAGACGCTGCTCCCTGCTCCATTGTGGGGGCTGGCGCAGGCACCTGGCCAGAGGCAGCCACTCCTCGGAGCACTCAGCAGCAGCAGCAGCAGCGCGTGGCCCGCGGGCAGCACGCCAGACGGGAGAGACTCCCTTCGCCAGGCACCGGCAGCCACGTCACGGGACAAGGCGGCCATTGTGGCAGCGACAGCAGGCACAGCCCTGCCCCGCGCTCCTGGTACCTGAGAAGCCGAGGTCGCCCAGGACCAGGTACTTGCGGTCGGTGGTGTTGCTGATCTGGGGGAAATAGACGTCCACCATGAAGAAGAAGATGCAGGCGAGGAAGGCGAGGACGCCGATGCCAATGCCGTAGCGACAGGCGTCCTCGTTGTGGTTGAAGACGCAGAAGAGCTCGGGGTTGTCGGGCAGGCTCGTGTAGCCATCCCCGACCAGGCAGGCGAACACGATCAGGGCGAAGACCTGCGGGGCGGAGCCGGTGTCCGGTGGGTGGCACCGAGGCGGGGGGTGCCCTTCGGGGGCTGCTCGTGCCGGAGGGCTAGGGGCACCAGCCTGGGGTGGGAAAGTGCCGTCCCGGCGGGGCTCTCCCGGTCCCGCCCGGCCCGGCCCGGCCCGGCCCGACCCTACTCACCGCGCTGACGATCCGCGCCAGCACCTGCGGCTGCTGCACGAAACGAACCAGATCGAAGGCGCCGCCGGCCTTGGCCGCCCCGTAGGCGCCTCCGCCGCCCTCCATCGCGCTCCACCGCCGCTCCTGCGCGGCACCGCCCCGGGAGGGCCGGGCCGGGCGGTGCGGCGGCCGCGGGACGGGGCGGGGCGGGCTCAGTCCGGCGGGACGGGGGCTCCCCCGCCCGGGCATAGAGCGCCGCGCTGGTCCCGCATCGCATCTTGGGGCTGCGCTCCGTGCCTCCTTCCGCCCCGGTGTAACGGGAGACGGGGAGCGCCGGCCCCACGCCCCGCCACCGACGGGTCTCAGTGAGCGCGGCCGAGGGGAATGGGGGCTTTTGGGGGGCTCCCGCCGCCACCGCCCGGTACCGGGAGGCGGCAAGAGGGATGGGACGGACTGGGCTCGGTAGCCCCCGCCCTCCCCGCGGATCCGCCACGGCCCGGACAGTAGGCGGCGGGAGCTCCGGGGAGCGTCCCGTCGGTTCCCGGTATCGGGGCGAGCGGGGCCTAACGGGGAGCCCTGGGGCGGCCACCTGCCCCAAGCGGCCTTAGCCCGTCCCGGGGGGGAGGGAAGGGCTGCGAAGCCCGAGGGCGGTGGAGGAGGGCGAGCAGGGGAGGGAGGAGATGGCACTGGGCGGAGAAACACAGTGCGGGGTACGGGTCTCTGCTCCGACGTGTTCTCCTAGAGCCAGTCCGGGCCCTTCCCGAGCGAGCTCCCTGCCCCGCAGGGTCCCGGGACGGCGGGCGGAACCCACTCGACGGCGGGACCGCCCCATCCGCCCGCTCTTCCTTCCTAACGCGGGGCTGGGCTGGGCCCGGTTTAGTCCCGGTGCAGCCCCGCAGGCTCCGCGCTCCCGCTTGTCCCCGACTTCGCACGCAGCGCCTTCGGCTCCATCCCCCGTCCCGCAGGCCAGCAGCGCTTGGGAGCCACCGAGGGGGCTTGCCGGGGGAGCCGTGGTGAGCGGGGGCTGGTGGGGGCCGGGAGCAGTGACGCCTGTCCTCTCACCACGGCAGGGCTCGTGTAGGAAGGACCCGCTCGGCCCCGCAGGATGTCCGAGCCGCCCTCCATCACTCTCCACGTCCCCGAGGGCGCCGAGAGCGATGGGTGAGTATGACCCCCCACCACTGCCCTGCCGTGCCCTGGGTCCTGCCTCCCAGGGGCACGAGGCTACGACCTCATGCCCAGCAGGCACCAGGTGCCCGTGCCACCATGCTCCTGTATTCCTGCAGCCAGGAGCCCAGTCCAGACAACGAGAGAGCCCTGCACACCTCCTTCCACCAGCTCATCCTGGAGCAGAGCAGCTTGATCGAAGCAGGTCTGGAGCTGGAGATGCAGGAAAGGAATAGAGGTAAAGCGCTGCTGTCACAGCCAGGGCAGGCTAGGAACAGTGTGTGTGCCCAGGGCCATCCCCCAGCCCTGACCCTGCCTGGGCCAGCTGTGTCGCTTGTCAATGCTGTGGCCAAAGCATTCTTAGGAGCCTGCTGATGCCTTGACCAGTGCAGAGCAGGGCAGTCCAGGGCACACTGGATCCTGGGGACACAGAAAGTGTCCCTGGAGAAGGGGGTGCTCTGGGAAGAGCACACACCAGGGCACACACCTGGCCTCTGCGCTGGAGCAGAGCAGCAGTGACACAGGGATGAGCCATGGGTGCTCTGCATCCTGCCTTCTCCCTCCCAGAGTCCCCAGCCTGCTTGGCTACTCCAGATGCCTGTACCACAGCCTGGCCAGAGCCCGGGCAGGGTGAGGAGCACCCCAGCTACTCCTCTGCCTCCTTGCAGATCTTGGCCAGCATGCCCAGCCGCACCATCGGTAGGTGCCACTCACTTTCCCGCCCTTCCCTAGGTCCCAGAGCCTCTTGGAGAGCTCTCACACCTGCCCTGCTCTTCAGTGGCTGCCCAACCCCTGTTCTGCTCTGGTCCACAGGGCGCAACCGTGGGGCCATCATCTCTCAGTACTACAACCGCACAGCCCGGCTGCGGCGCCGGAGCAGCCGCCCACCCCTGCAGCAGCTTTGCCGCTCAGCACGGCCCAGCCTGCGCCAGTACGACCTGGAGACTGACCCCACCAGGGCCACACTGGAAGGTGAGGGTCCCCCAGAGTGTGAGACAGTGGGTTCCCCCCCGCTGTCCCTACAATGGGTTTGGGACAGGCATGCTGTGACCTGGACAGCCATGTCCCACTGAGCCCCTTGTGCCCCAGACAAGCGGAGCTTGCTGGTGAAGGAGCTGCTGAACCTCTCACCCAGCCAGTGCAGCCACATGCTGCTCACCATGCCCCTCAGCCTGGCGGAGAAACGCATCCTCCGGTAGGTCCCCTTCCCTCAGCCTCATCCAGGCAGGGCTCCCACAGCTGGAGCTGTCCCAGGACCTGTGGTACCCTCTGATACCTCTCTCTGCTGGGCAGGCGGCAGCTGAATGGGCAGAGGGGCCACCTGAGGCAGCACACCCATCACTGGGCCCCCTTCTCACGCTGTGGTTGGTTCAAGGTCTACGTCATCCTTGTAAGTCAGGGGCACAGGTCTGCACAGAGGCTGTGAGGGCACCAGTGCAGCTCCAGCTCCAGTGCTCTCCCCATTTTCCTCTTCCCAGGGCTGCCGAGGTCTCTGGTACAGGCTCCTCTCCCTGCTCCGCATTGCACGGCCCTGGCACTACACTCTGAAGCAGATTGGTGGTCGCTTTGGCTCCAGTGTCCTCTCCTACTTCCTCTTCCTCAAGACACTCCTTATGTTCAACTTCTTGTCTTTCCTCATCCTCCTGGTGTTTGTGGTGGTCCTGCAGGCTGTGTACCCCCCTGCATCAGTCAACCCCCGGCCCTTCACCGGCCTCGAACTCCTCACAGGAGCGGTAAGCACGGCCCAGGCACCCCCAGATCAGGGGATGCTCCAAGCCTGAGGGCCAGCCCCACTTTCCTACTGCAATAATACCCCAGTTTTTGCCCTCGCACAACCTGGGCCCCAGGACCGCCAGTGCTGTGGGTGCACAAGGGGGTGCTGCCCCAGCCCAAGGCTCTGTGTCCCTGAGGCTGACACAGAGGTGGCAGGCTGAGCAGGGAGCTGCAGGCACTGCTGAGGTCACTGTGGGTCCCACTGTGCTTTCCCGCAGGGCTCCTTCACGCACTCGCTCTTGTACTACGGCTACTACAGCAACGTCACCCTAAATGACCCCTGCACCCCCAGTCCCGAGGGCAGTGCGTGTCCTCTTGCAGCCACCCCCCTGCTCCCCTACAACTTGCCATTGGCCTACCTGTCCAGCGTTGGGGTCTGCTTCCTTCTCACCTGCGTCTTGCTGGTGTACAGGTGGGTCAGCAGCACCTGAGGCATTGCCAGCCTTTCCCTTCACCCAGCCCCAATCTCTGATGCCCTTCACCTCGCTGCAGTGTGTCCCGCTCTTTTCGGGAGAGTGTGGGAAGCTCCGCAGGGGACTTGGCCATCAAAGTCTTCTGTGCCTGGGACTTCAAGGTGATCCAGAGGCGCTCGGTGAAGCTGCAGTGCGAGAACATCTGCACCCAGCTGAAGGTGAGGAGCTGGGCCATGCAAAACACCCCAGACCCCAACCCTGCGCCAGTGCTTTGTCCATCACCCCACTTGCTGCAGACCCAAAGGAGGTTTGGCAGCTCTGACACTGCTCTCTTCCAGGAGCTGCTGGTGGAGCAGCGTTCCCTCTCCCGCTCCCGGAGCTGCTCCCAGTGCCTGAGGCGCTGCATCATAATGCTGCTGGCCTGGGTCCTGGCACTGGGCTCAGTGCTGGGCTGTGCGCTGGCTGTGCACTACTTCTCGGAGTACATGGACGTGGTGAGTGCCGTCCTTCACCCTGGGATCCCCTGCCCTGGGGTTGGAGGGATGGGCTGGGGTACTGGGGAGAGAGGCAGGGACAGCCCCATTGCAGCTCTGCCCCTTGCCTGGGCATTTGCTGCTCTCTCCAAGTACACCACACCTGGCTGCCAACAGCTGTGTGCTCACCCTGGTACCTGCTCACTAGGTTCAGCAGGAGCAACAAGCACAGGGCAGTGGCAGGTGGCAGCAAGAAGCCATTCTGCTTGTCCTGCCTCTTGTGGTGTCCCTCCTCAATGCGTTGATGCCCCACCTGTACAAGTTGCTGGCGATGTGGGAGAAGCACGACTCCCCTGTGACGCAGGTCTACGTGGCAATCTTCAGGTAGGCTGGCTGGGGCTGAGGTGGAGGGAGCGTCCTGCACCTGCACCTATGGCAGGCAGGGAGGCTTTGGGGCCAGGCACCCCATCAGTGGGGCTCAGCCCCTGCATCCCCTGGGCTCAGAGGTTTCTGGCTTCTCCTGCTCCCCAGGAACCTCATGCTGAAGACGACGGTTCTCGTCCTGCTGTGCTCCCGGTGGCTCAACCGCAGCGTTATCTGCTCAACAGAGGAGGTCAGCATCACTGCCCCGGTTCATGTAGGGCCGGACTGAGCATGCGGTTGTGCAAGGAGCTGGTGGTGCTTCTTTATTAGATACTGGGAAGAAATTCTTCCCCGTGAGGGTGGTGAGGCTCTGGCACAAGTTCCCAGAGAAGCTGTGGGTGCCCCATCCCTGGAAGTGTTTGTGGCCAGGTTGGACAGGACTCAGAGCAACCTGGTCTAGCAGAAGGGTGTCTCTGCCCATGGCAGGATGGGGAAAGAGATGAGCTTTAGGGTTCCTCCCAGTCCAAACCATTCTGTGATTCTATGCCACCTTTGATTGTCTCCGCAGTGCTGGGAGACATGTGTGGGGCAGGACCTGTATCGCTTCATGGTGATGGATTTCATATTCACATTGCTGGACACGCTCTTCGGGGAGCTGATCTGGAGGTAATATGCCCTAAGACATCTCTCCCCACCAGTGCGGCATCCCCACACCATCCCAGCTCTCTGGTGTGCCCAGGCTCTGCCACCATTGGAGGGGGAACGTGAGATGGGAGGGTGGCAGTGTGGGAGCAGAGTTCCACTCCTCCCCAGGCTAATCCTGGAGAAGAGGCTGAAGACAAAGCAGAGGCCAGAGTTTGATATCGCCCGAAACGTGCTGGAGCTGATCTACGGGCAGACCCTGACCTGGTGAGATGTTTCTGCCTGGCATGGCTCCTTCCTGGCAAATACCCTGTAGTCCTCAGGAGCCCGGTGGGTGCTGCAGCTGTGCCCACCATCTCCCCTGGGGCTCAGACTCAGGCAGGCTCATCTTTTCCCTGCTCCCAGGCTGGGCATTCTCTTCGCTCCACTCCTGCCAGCTGTGCAGATATTGAAGCTGCTGCTGTTGTTCTATATCAAAAAGGTGTGATTTCCCCCACCCCCTGCAACTCCCCATGGGGTGACACTGCAAAGACACTGTGCCCTGTCACCATCAGCCTCTGCTGCCGCAATGGTGCCACATGGAGCAGCCTCATCCTGGTGGGACTGAGTTGGGGTTGCTGGGGACAGGGCAACCCTGAGCTCACTCAGCTCCCAGTGGTTGGGGGAGAGGGGACAGCAGGGTGGGGGCTGCTCTCCAGGAGTTGAGGCAGCCCATGGAATGCTGCTCCCTGTCCGCAGACCAGCCTGATGTGGAACTGCCAGTCCCCCAGCAAGCCCTGGCAAGCGTCGCGCATGAGCACCACATTCATCACGCTGCTGTGCTTCCCCTCCTTCCTGGGTGCAGCTGCCTTCCTCTCCTACACCATCTGGTCGTGAGTACCCACGAGGCCACAGCGCAGGGCACAGACTCCTGACTGCCTGGAGAAGGAGGGGTTGAGGAGACCATGGCCCCTGTCCTTGTCATTCCCCAGCTGCAGGCTATGAGGTGCTGCCCTAGGCAAGGGAGGTGCTTCCCAGCTGCTGGCTTGTGCCCACTTCCTCCAGCTGTTCCTGGTGCAGGACAAAGGGATGAGGATCCTGTTGTCCAGCCCTGGGAATGCTGGAGACAGTGAGGCTGGGGTACCTGCAGAGCTGGGCATCTGAGACAGGCAGTGCCTTGGCCTGGGGGGAGCATTTGCTGGGGTGCCCATTGCTCTGAATGCCCTGTTGGTCTGTTTGCTCAGGGTGCAGCCATCAGAAATCTGCGGTCCCTTCCGGGGGCTGGAAACCATCTACAAATCAGGGAAGACGTGGGTGCTAATGCTGGAGAAGTCCAACCCCAACATCACCTGGTTTGCCTGGGTCTACCAGCACCTGTTGGAGAATACCTGCCTCCTGTTCTTTACATCCGCAGCCCTGATGTGAGTACGGACCTGAGCCCAAGGCTGAGCCCTGGGCCCTCGTTTTGAGGGCTGTAACAGCTGTGAGCGGGGCTGGGAGCCAAGGTGTCACTTCAGAGCACTGCGCCAGGAACACAGTGTCCCTCAGCTTCCTGCCTGGCTGCCACCATCCCATCCTGCTGTCGTTGCAGAGCTGTGATCTACCTCAACATCCAGGTGGTGAGAGGCCACCAGAGGGTCATCTGCCTGCTCCGGGAGCAGATTGCCAATGTGCGTGAGTGCTGCGCATCCTGGCTGCTTCACAGCCTGGTTCAGCCCCAGGACTGTCAATTTGGGCTCTGGCCCCAGCAGCGCTGCCAGTCAGCCACCCCACTGCTGCTCACTGCACTGTCTCTGATGTTGCAGGAAGGGGAGGATAAGAGATTTCTCATTCAGAAGCTTCACACTGTTTACAAGCAGAGAGACAGACGTTCCTGAGTCCCAGGTGAGGCCAACATGAAGGGCAGTGAGGAGGGGCTGCCAGGGTACCCAGAGCTTGGCCAGGCGCACTCGTGTTGCTCTGCCTGTCCCAAGGGATGCACGATCCTTGGTGCTGCTGTGGCCCAGGGACAGGGATGAAGGCAGCTCTGGGACAAGGATCAGGAGGGAGATGGGGACACTTAAGAGTCTCCTCTCCCACATGGGATCTTAGGGTCTGTCTGTCCTCTTAGTGTCAGGCTCCATGGGATGGGATGGGATGGGATGGGATGGGATGGGATGGGATGGGATGGGATGGGATGGGATGGGATGGGATGGGATGGGATGGGATGGGATGGGATGGGATGGGATGGGATGGGATGGGATGGGATGGGATGGGATGGGATGGGATGGGATGGGATGGGATGGGATGGGATGGGATGGGATGGGATGGGATGGGATGGGATGGGATGGGATGGGATGGGATGGGATGGGATGGGATGGGATGGGATGGGATGGGATGGGATGGGATGGGATGGGATGGGATGGGATGGGATGGGATGGGATGGGATGGGATGGGATGGGATGGGATGGGATGGGATGGGATGGGATGGGATGGGATGGGATGGGATGGGATGGGATGGGATGGGATGGGATGGGATGGGATGGGATGGGATGGGATGGGATGGGATGGGATGGGATGGGATGGGATGGGATGGGATGGGATGGGATGGGATGGGATGGGATGGGATGGGATGGGATGGGATGGGATGGGATGGGATGGGATGGGATGGGATGGGATGGGATGGGATGGGATGGGATGGGATGGGATGGACTCTACTCTGCTTGCAGCTGGGACTGAATCTGTCCATCACAACACAGCACTGGAAGCTGGGGGACCACAGTGCTGGGGAAGATCCTCCTCTCTTGCCATGGCCAAGGACCCATTGGGATATATCAATGGGAATGCTGCATCGCAGGGATGTAGGTGTTCTGCTGCCTGAAGCTGCTGGGATGCAGTAGGTACAGGACCAGGACTGCTGTCACACCCCAGGGCACAGCTCTGTGCAGGACTGCCTCACCAGCACAGCTCCATGGGTAGTCACTACTTGCAGAGAACAGCTCTTCAACTTTCTGTCCTGCCAAAGAGCCCTGGGCTGTTTTCAGGATCCTTTGGAGACCATGGAGCTTTCTCCACAACCCTCTTCACACTGCCTAGGGGCAGCAAGCATGGAGCCAGGAGCTGCCAGGCATGGACCCAGCTCCAGCCCAGTGCCTGGCTCACCAGGAGAGCAGCTGGCCCATTCCAATCCCACAGACAAAGTCACTGGGCCACCCCCAGCAGCCCTGCACCCGCTGCACTAGCTGGTGGGATGGACTTGGAAGAATCACCGTGGTGCTGAGTGCTGGGCTGGGCAGGGACCCTGCAAGCTCAAGGTGATCTGGCTCATTAAAGCACTGCTGTGCAGGAGAGCTCTGGCTGGTGTCTGGACTTGCTGGGCACCAGGGTTGGTGTGTCAGTGCTGTTTGTGGCAGTGACTCAGCAGCTGTGTCAGGGTGTGCTCAGGCTCCCTGGCACCACCTGCATTCCCATGGGGCTGCCTGGGGTAGAGCCCAGTCCAGCTCACACTGCTGGAGCAAAGGCCACTGCCACCCCACTTGCCACTCACCATCATGTTGCAATATCTGCAGCCCACAGCACCAAGAGCCACTCCCCTCCACGTCATGCTGTTGGCAGCTCCAGGCCCTGCGATGGCAGCTGCCCTGGTGCCACAGCACTGACAGGCCCAGGGTTGGGTATGTCACGGCATGTGCCAGGCACGGGCAGCCCCCAGTGCCCTATGACTTGGCACGGGGGCTGCTGGGTGAGGTTATCAGCACAGACAGACACTGGTTAGTGGTGTGGGCACAGGGCAGGTTCTCTGTACAGCCCCAACCCTTCCTGGGGTGCATTAGGAAAAGCATTGCCAGCAGGTGAAGGGAGGTGATCCTGCCCCTCTGCTCAGCCATGGTGAGGCCACATCTGGAGTGCTGTGTCCTGTTCTGAGCTCCTCAGGACATGAGGGACATGGAACAGCTGGAGCAAGTCCAGCAGAGTGTACAGAGATGATGAAAGGACTGAAGAATCTCTCTAATGAGGACAGGCTCAGGGAGCTGGGCCTATGAAGAGACAACTGAGAGGGGACCTCACTGTCAGCAGGGAGGTGTCAGGATGGACCAGGCTCTGCTCCACAGTGCTCCACACAATGGGACAAGAAGGAATGAGCAGAAACTGATGTTCAGGAAGTTCCACCTGAATATGATCCAGCTGCGCCCTCTCCAACTCATCATGTGCTATGATATTCTATTAGAAAGAACTTCCCTGTGCGGGTGACTGCACACTGGAACAGACTGCCCAGAGATGATGTGGAGTTTTCCTAACTGGAGATATTCCAGAACTGTCTGAATGCAAACCTGTACCACGTGCTCTGGGATGAGCCTGCATGAGCAGAGACTGGACCAGATGACCAACTGTGGTCCCTTCCAACCTGACCCATTCTGAGCTCCTCTGAGCCCAAGTGAGTGCTGGAGAGCAGCCATGGGCTGGCACTTGTTACAGCTCATGAGACATCGCTGACTGAAGCACCCCAGTCACTGGGCTTGCCCCAGCTCCTGACACCCACCCAGGTCACCCAGTCCTTCCACACCTTCCGCCAGGTCACCCCACTGTGCCTGTGTTGGCATGAGGCCTGCAGGGCCAGAGCTGCTGGCAGGAGCCCCAAGTGCACTTAGTCTTAAACCCAGGGGCATTACCCACCCTGCCCTGCTTAGCTCAGCTCAGGTGCTGCTGCAGCCTCCAGCCCCCCTGTAGCAACCCCTCCTGTGCCTGGAGGTGCCAGCATGGTCTGGCCTCTGTGGCTTCTGCTTGTCCATTATCCAAAAGTCCAGGGTTTTTCCCAAGCACAGGGCAGCCACCAGCTGGGACAGTTTAGTGGGAGTTTTACTGTGAAGTCCCACAGGGATCCAGTCCGTCAACAGCCCAAGACAGTCCTGGGCTCTGCTCCCAGCCCCAGGCAGGGCAGCTGCTCCTTTGCCACTTCCTTCTGTGACAGGATCGTCCTGGGCTGCCACAGGAACGTGGCACGGTTGGGGTCAGCAGGGGTCTCTGAGGGTGGCCCGAAGCCACTGCAGGACATCGGCCAGGCCGGTGCCATCGCGGGCGCTGGTCTCCAGCATCGTGATGGGCTGCGTAGCACAGGACACGATGTCCTGCATGCGGAACAGTGACTTCATCTCCGCCAGTGACATGTAGCAGGGCAGGTCACTGCAAGGGGGAGAGGGGGGACTCCATCAGCCCACCACGATGGCTCCCCTGCCCTGCCCAGCCCAGCCCCGGCTTAGGGATCTCCAGCCTGGGAAGTGCAGCAAAGCACAGCTGCTGCTCCCTGGTACCCCCACCCTTCGAGTGACCCTCCTTCTCACATCTTGTTGAAGAGGACCAGCACAGGCACAGATGCGAGCGGCGTTGCGGAGAGGACAGAGAGCAGCTGGATGCAGGACGAGGAGACCTGGGTGGGGTTGGAGGCATCCACCACGAACTGGAGGGAAGAAGGGAAAGTGGGGTGCGGGTGTGCCGAGAGCAACCCCGGGCCGGAACAGGGCACGGAGGAGGGAAATCCCCGCACGGGGCGAAACCGAGGGGACCGACCCCAGCCCTGGAAGCCCCTCTCCCTAGGTCTCCATCCGTGTCCCCCCTCGGGACCGCGGCCCCGGGACGGGATTCCGGTGCTGCTCACCAGGAGAGCGCTGCACTCGCTGTAGTAGCTGGGCCAGATGGGGCCCATGCAGCCGCCCAGCTCCCGCACCGTCACCTTCCGCGGCAGCCGCAGGTCCGTCAGGTTGGTGCCCACCTGCGGGACAGGTGCCCGGCTGGGTGCGGCCGTGCCCCGGAGCCTCTCGGCCTCCCCGGTGCCCCTCGGCCCCGCCGGGCCGCACCTACCGTGGGCAGCGTGGCCGGGGGCTCGCCCAGCTCCGTGGGCTCCTCGGCGCTCAGCTGTGCCTGGCGTTAAGGACACGGCGGCTCGTGGAACGGGACGGGGACGCGGCCCGCCGGCTCCCGGGCCCGGCCCGGCCCTCCCCACCTCCCCGGTGCCCCCATGCCCGACGGATATGCCGCAACCGCCGCACCAGGAGGCTCTTCCCGCCGCCCGCCGCCCCCAGCAGCAGGAACGTGGGCGGGGAGCGCCCCGCGGCCATGGCGGAGCCGCCCCGCGGAACCGGCACCGCCCCGGCGGAAGCCGGAAGCGGAAGGGCTGCGGCGGGGCGGGGGACAGACCGGGCCGGAGCGATCGGGCTGGGCCGGCGGCGGGCGGACACCATGGGGCGCGGCGGCGGCACCTTCGAGCGGCTCCTCGGTACCGACGCGGTTCCCTCGGCGGGCGGGACGGGAACCGGGCCGGGGCGCGCCGCTCGGCCGGGCCAGGGTCCGCAGCGCTCGGCCCCGGCAGCGGGCGGGCCCGGAGCACGGCACCGGCCGGGCCGGGGCATACTGCGGTGCCGCAGCCCGGTGCCGCCCGGGGGGAGCGGTGTCTGAAACGGGAGGGTTGGTGCTTTCTGGGTGAGATCGGGGGTTTGTCCCCGAGCCTCGGGGCAGCGCCACGCCCGGAGCGCTTGCAGGGACACGGCGGCGGCGGAGCGGAGCCGCGGGAGCAGCGCGGCTCACGGCGGCCCGGTGGGTTCATTGCAGATAAGGCCACGAGCCAGCTCCTGCTGGAGACAGACTGGGAATCCATCCTGCAGATCTGCGACATGATCCGTCAGGGAGACACCCAGTAAGTGCTCCGGGGCTTTTGGACGCGCTGTGGGCGCGGGTCTGCTGTCTGCGCAAGGAAGGAGACCCTTCGAGGGTCTCGGACCTTCCAGCCCCTGGCAGCACACGTCTCGTTATATCCTTCCGTAAGAGCATCAGAAGGGCCGGACAGCACACCCCGATGTGCTGGCATTCTTCCCAGACCTTGGGGGCTGCAGATTACCCCTGGTCTGAAATCCCTAGGAAAACTCAAGCTTGAATGTGCTTATTCCTTCCCTTCCCAGTTTAGCTTAGTGACTCGTGTACCCCTGAGCTAACTGTGCCCTCGTGTCAGGGTGGGGGTTGGTGGGTTGTCAGCAGCAGGTGGGATCTCCCCTCGGATCCTCCATCTCCTGAGAACATTCCTCCTCTTCCCCTCCCCAGAGCGAAATACGCCGTCAACGCCATCAAGAAAAAAGTGAACGACAAGAATCCCCATGTGGCCCTGTACGCGCTGGAGGTAACGGCACCTGGCTGGGAGCTCTGTGGGGGCCTCTCACCACCTGCCTTCAGGCTGCACAGCTTCCTGCAGCAGTGTGGAGCCAGCCTCTTCCCGACTGGCACTGACGTTTTGGGGTGATCAGGCCAGGGCCTTCATGCTTTAGTTCGATCTCGGCTTTGGAACAGGCAAAGCTGAGACTTGGGTCGCTGTCCCTGAGGTTGGTTTCCAGAGCAGAGGCCCCCAGCCCCACATGGAGGTGAAGGACAGCTGGCTTCCAGTGCAGGGAGTGGATTTACATGGCTCCAACACTCCTCATTGCTAAAATAGTGCCCTGTGTTCAGCCTCTAATGTGTTCTGGGACCTCTACAGGTTGCAGGGGAGGCAGGAAGCCATAGGCTGATGTTGTCCTTGGCCATTGCAGGTCATGGAGTCAGTGGTTAAAAACTGTGGCCAAACAGTCCATGATGAAGTGGCCAATAAACAGACCATGGAGGAGCTGAAAGAAATACTCAAGGTAAATAGATTTATTTTACTGTCTTTTTTTTTTCCTGTGGAAAAACAGCAGCGGCAGGAAGAAATGTATGTGTCCTCTCTTGTGTTCCCTTTGGGAAAGGAGCAGAAGGGAAACTGGAAATACACTTCAGAGAAGAGCAAGCTATCATGTGGTGTGAAGGGGTGAGGGTAGGCAGTGAAGGAGGGCTTCTGGGAAGAGGAGATGTGGTGGGAGCAGAGGTTTGGCTGTACTGTGAATGACAGGAATGTCCTGCGGAGGCCTGGGCCGTTCCATGGTAAACGCACCTGGAGGCAGCCCTTTGTTTGAGACAGCAAGGGAAACCAGGTGATGGCCTGGCACCTGTACCAAGGCGAGGTGCATTCCCTCCCATGGAACAATGTGAGACACATAGGCAGGTAAAGCAGCAAAGGAGAAACGGACTGGAGCTTCCTCTGTGTCATGGCCATTTCACTGTCAAGTTGTTCGGGAGCTCTGCAGGAAGTGACCGTGGCTGCTCGCACTGACAAGCTGTTGTTACAAGCTATCACCAGTCTGATGCCTGCTGGAGCTTTGTGTGTCCTTGGACTGGGGAATTCCGTGAGAGAAGTGGAAATGAGAACTCCTCTCTCCAGCTTTCAACTCCAAACAAGAGCTTGTTAGCGTCGTACTGTTCCTTCCTTACAGCTTCCACCAAAAATAAACAAACAGGTGACCCAGATCCTTGGAGGATGAGCTGTGTGAGTCCCGTCACCTCACACACCAAGCAGCATGTCTCTCCTGTCAACTTCCTGTTAGAGCTGACTCAGTCTCCATGCAGAATCTTCTCTTGAGGCAGGAACACTGCCACAGCATGACAGCCAGGTGTGACAGCACAGCCTTTCCAGGGGCTGAGGAGATCCAGGGATTTTGTGGTTCTCTCAGGCTTGCCTGCCTCAGGAGTTTCACAGCTGCCCCATTCTCCTCCCACACTTGGAATTGTGTTGCTTATGAACACCCAATGCTGGTAAAACAGTCCAAGTTCTGATGAGGTTCAGGGCTGTGACATGTATGGAATGCAGGATTTTGCCAAGTGTTCGAGAAGCTGGAGCTCCAGGAACTGTCAGTAAGTGATGCTGTGTGGGCCAAGGTCTTGGCTGAAATCAGAGCTTGACGGTGCTCCTGTGCTTCCTGGGGATTTCTGGAACAGCCAGTCATGTGGATGTGATTGCTTGGGCAGCTGATGACACGGCAGCTCTGAGGCTGGCTGAGGTCAGAACAGGCTTGCCAACTTTTCTCCAGTTCTCTGAACTGTGATGCAGTTGCCCCTGCCTCCAAAGGGCAGTTGTCCCAGCTGTCCTCACTGTGTCACATCCTGAGATGGATTTGAGTACTCCTGGACTGGAGGTGCTGACACTGTCCAGTCACCCCCCTGCCCCTGTCAGTGGGCAGGCCAGGCAGGCTGTGCTGTACTGGGCAGCTGAAGATCCCACTATGTTCTGAGTGTGGGATGGGCCGCTCTTGTGAGGGGGTGGACAGAGCTGCTGGGCAGGCCCCAGAGCCACTGGACATTTACTCTTAAGTATCAAGGCCACAGCTCTGTTCAGTCGGTCTGAGCTGCTCCGAAGGATGTTTTGTTGTTCATGTTGGCAGGGGCAATGGGGCAGCTGAAGGGGTCTGTCATCTGTGCTGTCTGTTGTCCTTACTGCAGATTTCTCACAGCTCTTACCTCTTCTGAGTACTCTAAAATCTCTTTTTCCTGAGTGGTATTTCTGGCTTCCCTTCAGGGGGTTCACACCATCATTTGGGTTTCAGGGGCATTTTCTCAGATGTTTTTCTTTCCTCCCTTCCTATGCAGAGGCAAGTGGAGACAAGTGTCCGCAGTAAGATCCTATACCTCATCCAGGCCTGGGCTCATGCCTTCCGCAACGAGCCCAAGTACAAGGTGGTGCAGGACACCTATCAGATAATGAAGGTTGAAGGTGAGGACTGTGGCCACAGGTGGGGGGCACCTGGTGAAGCAGCTCTGCTCTGCGGGGGCCTTGGCAGGACCCTGCCTGGTGTGAGCAAAATCCAGATTTGCAACAGTGAGCTCTTCCTTGGTTCCCAATACCCAAGGAACCCCTCAGGGTGGCTAAATCCCACTGCAAAGATGGGACAGCCCCATGGTCCCAGCGCTGTGGCTGCCTTGCTCTGGCTCTCCAGCACCTCGGGGCTGGCAGGAAGACCTGAAAAGCAGGAGCTGCAAGTGTTCTTGGGGAAACTGGCAGCAAGTCATCATGTCTTCTGGGGAGGGATTTGCTGTGGGGCAGTTCCTTCCTCACAGGCTTTTGTTCCTGCTCCCAGGATGGGTCCACGCTCTCACTTCCTGACAGCGTTGGTGTGACATTTTCCCTTCTGTCCCAAGACAGCAGTGTTCCCTTCAAGGTCAGGGACACGCTGCTGCCTGTGCTTCCTTCTGTGCACCAGAAACTCTGCAGGCAGTGGCAGAAGCTTGGAGGGTCGGTCCCCCACCCTGAGCTGATGTTGCCAAACTCTGGCCCTTCAAGGGCTGAGACTCACAGCCCTGCCTGCCCGTACAGTGGGCTTTTTATCCCCCCCTGCTCAGTTCAAAGTATTGAGAAATAATATGCCTTATCCAGAGGCTTGTGATGTCCCTTGTGGGTGTGCAAGGGAAACAATTGGGGATTGTCCTGAGAGCATGGCTGAGGGGAGGCTGCTGCTAGTGTGTCAGAGGGAGGTACTGGTCAGGACAAGAGGTGGTGCTGAGCTGGCACCTACAGCATGAGCTTGCAGGCACCACAGCCTTCCTGTGCCAGAGGATTCCTCTCACAACAGGACTCCGTTTCTTCTCCCGCAGGTCACGTCTTCCCGGAGTTCAAGGAGAGTGACGCCATGTTCGCTGCCGAGAGGGTGAGCTCTGTGGTGGGGCGGAGCAGCTGGCACTGTGGGACAGACCTGTTTTCCCGTCCCCTTCCTGCCAAACCTGCACGTCTTGCATTCCTCCATTTTGTGTGGATTGGAGACCTTGCTGGGAGAACTGACCCGGACAGGGAATCAGTCCCATCATTCCTCCTGTTCCCTGGCCTTGCAGCAGCTGGGCAGGCTGGATGTGGCAGCAGGGCATTGCTGAAGTGATTGCTGCACAAACACTTTCCTAGCAAGTCTTGTACTGACTGTACATCACAGTCTCTAAGGGAGACTAGAGGAGATAACTTGTGGGAATTAATATTTCCTGTTGAGCTGCAAATGCCTCCAGTCTCCACCATGAGGCATGAGAGCCCTGTTGGCCATCAGAGCTCCTGAAAGGCCCAGTGCAGCTGCACTCCTCCCTCCTTAACGTGATTTCCCTTGACCCTGACAGGCTCCAGACTGGGTGGATGCAGAGGAGTGTCACAGGTGCCGAGTACAGTTTGGCGTTGTGACGCGGAAGGTGGGTGCTGCTCCTGCCCCTGTGGGCTCCCTGCTCTGCACAGCCCTTGGGCCTTGCAGAACTCCCTGCAGGACTTGCTGTGTGGAAGTGTGTTGGGGATGGATGATGTTACCTGTCTGCTGGCAGGGAAATGCCAGGAGTGTCTGAGTGATGCTGGCTAAAGGAGAAGGAATGTCTTGCCACCACACTCAGGTCTCCTGTCCTTCACAGCATCACTGCCGGGCCTGCGGGCAGATCTTCTGTGGGAAATGCTCCTCCAAGTATTCCACCATCCCCAAGTTTGGGATTGAGAAGGAAGTGAGAGTCTGTGAGCCCTGCTACGAACATCTCAACAAGTCAGTACCCTTCGTGGTGGGTTTCTTTGCCTGCGACAGCTGGGACTGTGAGGGGGGAAGCATGGGGTGAAGCCAGCTCTCTGAGGAGCAGTGAGGGCTTCCCAGGCTGTGCAGGCTGGGCAGGGCCATCTTCCTTCCTGGGAGTGGGGTTTGCTGCTGGGGTGCAGAGCTGGGGCTCTAGTGCACAGGAGGGACCATTCAGTCTGTACAATCTCCTGTCACTACAGGAAAACTGAGGGAAAAGCTGCTGCCACCTCTGAACTGCCCCCTGAGTACCTGACCAGCCCCCTCTCCCAGCAGTCCCAGGTGAGCAGCTCCCCTGTAGGTGATCTGGTGATTCTGACCTGTTTGTTGATCCCATTACTGACCACCTCCTCATCTTTCCATTTCCAGCTGCCTCCAAAGCGTGATGAGACAGCTCTGCAAGAGGAAGAGGAGCTCCAGCTGGCTATTGCCTTGTCTCAGTCAGAGGCTGAGGAGAAAGAGAGAATGGTTTGTTCCCTGCTGAGATCTGGGAGGGGTTGTTGCTTTTCAGTCCAGCTGTGCTGGGCTGTAACAGATATCTGGACATGTCCTGGTGTGAGCAAGGCTCAAGGCCTGTGTAACGAGAGGGTGAAAGCAGAGCCAGGCACAGGCTGTGTTGTGGTTGGTCTGGAGAAGTCAGGACTCCCTCTGAGTTGGCGATTTTCTCTTTTGCAGAGGCAGAAAACAACCTACTCCATGTACCCTAAGGCTGAGCCCACTCCTGTCACGTCGTCGGCTCCCCCAGTCAGCACACTCTACTCCCCGCCCGTGGTATGTCCGTGGCAGCTCCTGTATGTGAAGTAGCTGGACACAGGCCACTTCCTGAGCCCGAGTCTGCCCTGCTTGTGTCCAATTTAATCCTCATTCTGAGGGAAAAATTTGCCCCATTCAACCTCTTGCTCCCTCACTGTGTTTTGAGCAAGAAGATGTGTTCTCAGCCAGCACTGAGGTGCCTCCACTGCACCAGTGTGTGTCCCCTGTGAGGCTCTCACTGGTGCTCAGCACTGGTGGTCATACATGGCCAGGTCTGAGCTGAACATCTGTGTAGAACCTGGGGATCTCTGGTTTTGCTGAACTGCATTTCCCCATTTGTCTCTTTCCAGAATTCCTCTGCTCCCTTGGCCGAGGACATTGACCCAGAGGTAAGGATCCTGGCCCTGCTAGTCTGCAGCACAGGCTTGCTCCTGCCAGGCAGCAATGTGCATCTTCCTTCTCTTCCTGGCAGCTGGCTCGATACCTGAACCGCAACTACTGGGAGAAGAAACAAGAGGAGGTTCGCAAGAGCCCCACACCGTCAGCACCCCTGTCCATGACGGAGCCAGTTGTGCAGCCTGGGGAAGCCCACCCTGCTCCTCTCAGTGTGGTTGAGGTAAGAGGGGGCCTGGGCCTGGGTCTGACACCTACCGAGGGGCAGGAAGCACCCAACTCTCTTGCTCTTCAGACTGGCTGCTGGCTCTTGGCCCTGGGAGGTTGCAGCTGACTGGCTGCCCTATCCTTCCTTCCAGCAGCAGTACCAAAACGGCGAGTCCGAGGAGAACCATGAGCAGTTCCTGAAGGCTCTGCAGAACGCAGTCACCACGTTCGTCAACCGCATGAAGAGCAACCACATGCGAGGCCGCAGCATCACCAACGACTCTGCCGTGTTGTCCCTCTTCCAGTCCATCAACAATATGCACCCGCAGCTGCTGGAGCTGCTCAATCAGCTGGATGAGCGCAGGCGTGCGTGGGACCTGGGGGAGCTTCTGGCCCCAAGTGTGGGTGGGCGATAGCCAGGGCTTCCCCAGTGTTGGGGTTCAGCATTCCCATGATGCAGTCTCACTGGAGAGAAGCTACTCTGGAGTGCAGGGGCAGTCCAAGTGCTCTGTCCCCATGGTCCTGAAGCTGTCCCTTCCCTCCCCAGTGTACTATGAAGGCCTGCAGGACAAACTGGCCCAGATCCGGGATGCACGTGGGGCTCTGAACGCGCTGCGGGAGGAGCACCAGGAGAAGCTGCGCCGCGCGGCGGAGGAGGCAGAGCGGCAGCGCCAGATCCAGCTGGCACAGAAGCTGGAGATCATGAGGCAAAAGAAGCAGGTGAGGCAGGGAAGCATGTCCAGGGTATTCCAGACCTGCCTGCACTGTGGCCCAGCCCAGGGCTGACAGGGATGGCTGCCGCGGTAGGAGGGGGTGTGTGGTATTATGGATCCCAGCCACCACAGCTGTGTTCCCACAGGAGTACCTGGAGATGCAGCGTCAGTTGGCCATCCAGCGACTGCAGGAGCAGGAGAAGGAGAGGCAGCTGCGCCTGGAGCAGCAGAAGCAGACCATCCAGATGAGAGCCCAGATGCCAGCTTTCTCACTGCCTTATGCCCAGGTACAGCTGCTGGGGCAGGCACCCTCCTGCCAGGTTCCAGGGACTGCAGCCTAAAGCTGGCTTTCCTTCTCCCACCAGCTCCAGGCCATGCCTGCAGCCAGCGGGGTGATCTACCAGCCCTCTGGGCCCACCAGCTTCCCTGGCACCTTCAGCCCAGCAGGCTCTGTGGAGGGCTCTCCCATGCACAGCGTGTACATGAACCAGGCTGCGCAGGGGGGAACAGGGCCATATGCTGCCATGCCTGTCACCGGGACTGGTACGTTGGGTATCTCAGCCCATGGAGGTAGGTAGGGGTGACCCCAAGGTGGTCGCTCTAACCTCTGCTCTCTCCACCCAGATCCCAGCATGGTGAATGCCTACATGTACCAACCAGGCGCCAGTGGTGGGCAGGGGCCTCAGCAGGGGCCAGCAGTGCCCACCACCACCCCCGCGTATTCGTCCTACCAGCCCACACCCACACAGGGCTACCAGGCAAGTGAGGCAGCGCAGCCTGCAGCCAAATGGGGCAAGGGTTGGAGGGCTCTGTGGGGCCCAAACTTGGCAATGGGATCGCTGAGCAGGAGGGAGGATGGGCTGGTCAGTCCCAGGTCTCCAGATCTGCTGCTCTTGCTCTGGGAGTGGGCTGGAGTCAGATCCAGTTCTGGGCTCAAGGGCCTTGTCTGGAGATGTGAGCCATTGCTGCCTGTGCCGCCTCTCACCAGCCTCTCCCCACAGACTGCAGCCTCACAGTCACAGAGCATCCCAGCCATCTCCCAGGCACCCCAGTCGGGCACCATGGGCTACATGGGCAGCCAGTCTGTCTCCATGGGCTACCAGCCCTACAACATGCAGGTGAGCGCTCCCTGCTTGGCCATGGGGGGACAAGGTCTGGGTGGGCTCCAGGCCATGGAGCCATCCTGAGGGAGGTCTGGTGGAGGGTGTGGGCTGTCATCATTGCCCTGTGGATGCTGCATGTATCCCAGCCCCTCTGACACCCACCCCCTCATTCCCACAGGGTCTCATGTCTGCCATGCCAGGCCAGGACACAGCTCTGAGCAGCCTGCCAGCCCAACAGTCCTACCTGCCTGGGCAGCAGCCCCTCTACCAACAGGTGAGTGCCACCAGCCCAGGGGTCAGGACCCAGTGGGGCACGTGTGCTAACAAAGCCACACGCTAACAAAGCTGCCTCCTCTGTTCCAGGTGGCCCCAGCTGGCGGTCCTCCCCAGCAGCAGCCCCCACCAGCACCTGCCCCCGGGCAGCAGCCCCCGGGCAGTGGAGAGGCCCAGCTCATCTCATTTGACTGATCGCGGCCACAGGGCACAGTGATTCCGGGGGTCCTGTGGGTCCCATGTAACACTACTCTTCATCCGAAATAACTCTGTACTTCGACTACTCATCCTGCCCCCTGGCCCCATGTCCCGGGGGCCACGGGGCCATAGACTCCTGCTGCTGGCTCTGGGGACCAAGAGGCAGGAGCACAGCCCCCCCATGCCCTGCAGCCTGGGTCAGCAGCCCCCTGGCTCACCCACCCACCCCCGGCAGCTGGCGGCCCCTGGGGCTGGGCTGGAGCTCAGCCAGTCCCTGTCGTTGCCCCGGGGCTTGTGGCCACAGGCCCCAAGGGTGCAGCGCTTCAGCCCTGCCCGGTCCCTGGCACCAGCTTCGCCCCATCCCTGCTGAGCCCCGCTCCCTGCAGCGCCCTCGCGGGCCCGGGGCCCTTTGCCGGGCCGGGCCTGTCCTCCCCCCCGCCCCTGGCTGGGGAGACCGAGCGCTAACGGTGACAATAAAGTATTGGAACGAACTGCGGCCTCGTGTGCTGGGCGGGGATGGCGCGGGGCCCATGGGGTACACCGCCGGCGGCCAACGGGAGGTGACAGCTCCAGGATGCAGATCCCTTTACACTTTCCCCCGCAGTACTGGCCAGCTGCTGCTCAAATTGAGCTTTGGCCACATGAATTTCCTCCCTACAGTGTCTAGAATGCTGCTATGCTGTAGATGGATAGTCCTAAATTATTAAGATTTATGGAGCCTTAGAATGACTTACTGCAATTAATGAAAGCCATAAAGGTAAAATGACAAGTCTTTCAGACTTTATTTTTGTTTGTTTTAATTTCCATTCATTACGCTTTAATTTTACAATTAACCATGGTTTACAGTGTAGAAATACAACCAATTCTCATCCAAATTATTCTGGGGAGGAAGTAATTTCTGTTCCTTCAGAAATGAAATTTTTTCGACTCTTGTTTACAACCGATAACTGTAAATAGTAATGGATTTTATTATGATTGATTCTACTTTTCTAATCTCCCCGATCCTGCCTACATCTCCCATTGCAAACTGGTAATGGATTTATTATGATTGAGTCTACTTTTCTAATCTCCCCGATCCTGCCTACATCTCCCATCGCAAACCGGTCCGCTCGACCTCTATCACCATTGGCTCTCTCCCGGTACCGAGCACCGCCCACCCCGTCCCGAGCGGCGGCGCGGGGCCAGCCGGGAGCGCGGGGCGGAGCGTTCGGTGTCCTCGGGGCCGCCATGCTGCCCGCCGCGCTGCCCGCCGCCCGCCGGGCGCTGCTCCCGCTGCGGCCGCGCCCGCTGCCGCCGCGCCCCGCGCCCCGCACCGCCCCCGCCCCCGCCGGGCTCCGGGCGCTCGGCACCGGCCCCGCGCGGCGCTCGGAGGCGCTGGCCGGGGCGCCGCTGGACACGGCCGCCAAGGAGTACTCGCCCAAGGTGCGGCAGCTGGTGCAGGACATCGCGGGGCTGACGCTGCTGGAGGTGGCCGATCTTAACGCGCTGCTCAAGGTGGGTGCGGGGCTGTCCCGGTGTGACCCGGCCCGCCCCGGCTCAGCCTGGCCCGGCCGCGTGCGCCGCCTGACCGGCCGCTGGTGCCGCTGCTCTTCCCGCAGGAGACGCTGAAGATCCCGGACGTGGGGGTGATGCCTGCGGCCGCCGCCGCCTCTCTCCTTCCCGCCCAGGCCGCTCCGCAGGTACCGGGCGCTCCGGGAGGGGCGGGAGCGGGGCCCCGGGGATCCCACGCGCGGGGGCGGGCGAGGCCGGTGGGCTCGGCCGCGGGACTTCACCGCGCTCCGGTTGCTTCTAGGAGGAGGAGGAGATCCCGCTCAAGAAAGAGAAAACGCATTTCACCGTCCGGCTGACGGACCTAAAGGCCACTGACAAGGTGAAGCTGATCAAGGAGGTGAAGAACTTCGTGCCAGGAGTGAACCTCGTGCAGGTGAGGGGGTGCTGCCCCAGGCTCTGGTGTGTTGCCCCCAGCCCCAGACGGATCCAGCAGCCTCAGCTCTCTGTTCAAAGGGGGCCTGGATTTGTGTGTTCAGAAGCACACAGAAGTCTGCCTGCGTGCATCTCAGTTCACATGTGGGGAACGGGATTTGGTTGCACCTTTGTCTGGCATTTTTCCTTATCAGAGGCAGGGGGATGAAGGAGGAGCAAAGGACTCAGAGACATCTGTGCCAGCCTCAGCTTCTCCAAACCTGAGAGCTGCTGTGAGCGTTCTTGCAGAGTTCAGGAGTAGCCAGGATCCCTCACTACAGCTGGGTTTGGCTTGCCTTTCCCAAGGCCAGTGTATTTCTTAATTTAGGCAAGCTTCTCTAATTCACACATCCTGCAGTCCAGGCTTCCAGGTCTTTTCAGGACTCTTCATTTTATAGGTGGTGCTTCCTCCTCTTTCCTGGGAGGAGGCAGACCTCTCAGCCCTGGGCAGTGTCTGAGCTCAGGCCCTTGACCTGGGATGTGGGCTCAGCATGTTGGGTGATGAAGCTGCTACTGCTGAAGCATGTAACATGCTGCACTTCTCCATAGGGTGATGCTTCCATATCTTGGGGTCAATAGTAGCACTGTCCAATACTGTCCAGTATTCCAGCTGCAATGTTGAGCATTGTAGTGTCTGCTCCTAATGTATTCCAGGAGAGCAGAAGGGTTTGCAGGTAATATTCTGACCCATTCTTACTGCTGCATTGCAAAGCCAGCAGAGAAATTCGGTGGCACAGGTACAAGTTCGGCTGTGGGATAATTACCTGACTGCCAGTGTGGTTCTTCTGGAAGTTGTTCATCTATTACTGGTCCCAAACAAACATGAAAATACCAAACCCTATAATGGACATGATCAGCAAGTAGTTAACTGGAGATCTGCTGCTAAATGAGCTTGGCTTTGCATGTGGCCCCTGTTGGATGAGCTGTTCTTAGGTGCCAGTTACTGCAGGCAAACTCAAGTGTGATGGACCCAAGCCTGGCACTTGGGGCAAACACACACACAACACAAATGGTTGCAGAGTTTCTGCTTGCAGAGGTTGTGTTCAAAGTGGACCTGAAGCACTTTTTTTGTAAATTTTACTGCCATCCAGTCCAGGTGTTTTTAACAAGGTCTCCAGGGGCATCTGCCCATGGCATGTAGGGCTGCTGATAGTATGGAGGGAAGCACAGCTAGTGATGATTTTGAGCACTGTTGGGACCCAAAGATGAGTCCTGCAGCAACAACTGCGTGATGAGACAGGTGTGTGACCAGCACATGCCAGACCAAGGCTGTCTGCACCTCAGGAGGCTTGTTGGGAGCCACCCAGCAGATGCTGATCCTGTGTCATCACCAGCCCTGGGCTCTCTCTGGATTGGGAACACACTGCCTCTGCCCCGTGGCTGCTGCTACATGGGTCCCACTTGGCTTGGGCTCTGCTCTTCCTGCTGAGCACCAGGAACAGCTGCTTCTCTTGAGCAGGGCTGCTTTAGGATGGATTTGCACTTGGTGAGCAGGGTTTGGAAATGAATAACCTGTGTTATGTTGCCGGTCCTCATCACAGTGAGCCTGAGCAGGCTCCTGTCCAGATCCTGTCCTGGTGAGCAAAGGCATTCCTACCCAGCCGAGCTCTGCCTGCATGTCTGTGCCTTCTAACTCCGGAAAATGAAAGCATTTTTCTGCCACCACGGATACATCATCATTAAACCCAGTGGGAATCAAAAGGACAAAACCTTTCTGCCAGCACGGTGGCTGGTCCAGTGGATGCTAAACACCTGCAGTGCTGTGGCAGAGAGCTGCTGTGTGTAAGAGCAGGAGGGTCTGAGCACAGCAGAGGCTTGTCCCCCCGGGCTTACTTCCTTCTCTATAGCAGCACTGCAGTAAATTCCTTAAGTTAGCTCAACAGTTTTTCAGTTTGCCTTAAGTATTGCAATGCTGCTTAGTACCAGTAGTTTTGCTTAAAAATTCCCTAAAATGTCAAAATCATGCATTGCCAAGTAGTCTGTGCTGGAGCTCTGTTTTACCCAGTGCAGCTGTGTCCCAACCCTGCACTGGCCTCCCCTCCTGCTGGCACAAGTATGTGAACCAAAACACTGGCACTGAGCAGAGCCAGCCCAGCGCGAGGTGGACGCTGCTTCAGCAGCTCACTGCCTGTGGCACTGCCTGCACCAACACCTACGCAGGTCAGGGTGCACATCTGGGAGCAATACACACGTGGTGGAAGGAATTTTAAGGGCAGTGAATCTCTGGAAAAGGTTTCTCAGTGGACGTGCCATTGCTTGCGGTCAGGTTCAGCTGCCTTCCGGTGGGATGTGCTGTAGTTCAAGTGAAAGTCTTGAGGTTTGTACTGGTCGGTGAGTTTCCATGGTTGGTTTAAGCAGAGGTCAGGATCATGGCTCTAAATCCAGTAATCCAGTTAGTGAAAGCCAGTTTACAAGCCTCGTACTTTGTCCCTCTCACAGGCAAAGAAGCTGGTGGAGTCCCTTCCGCAGGAGATCAAGGCGAATGCCTCCAAGGAGGAAGCAGAGAAGATCAAAGCAGCGCTAGAGGCGGCAGGAGGGACTGTTGTTCTGGAGTAGTCTCACCATGGAGAGACTGGTGCTACAGCTTCTGCCCGAGCTGGGCTCCGGACCTTTCCGAGTGCACGTGGCGCAGTGGGAGTACTCTCACAAAGAATGCTGTACGGTTTGGCGGAGCTGCTACCTCCTGCCACCACCATGAACTCTACCTTATAAATATCCAAAAAAAACTGTAAAATGATTCATCTTTCTCAAGTGCCAATCATACCCATGCCTCGCCGTTTAATGAAGTCAGAATGGTTTAGGGTGGAAGGGACCTTGAAAGATTATCTCATTCCAACCCCTTGCTATGGGCAGGGACACCTTCCATTGTCCCAGGTTGCTCCAAGCTCCATCCGACTCAGCCTTGAACACTTCCAGGGATGGGGCAGCCACAGCTTCTCTGGGCAGCCTGTACCAGGGCCTTACCACCCTGACAGCCAAAAATTTCTTCCTAATACCTAATCCAAACCTACTCTCCGTTTGAAGCGATGCCCCCTTGCCCTGTTCCTACATGCTTTTGTAAATAGTCTCTCTCCATCTTTCTTATAGGCTCCCTTCAGGTACTGGAAGTTTGTACCAGTGCATCACCCCCCTTCTTACACTGCTTTTTGCTGATGGTCTCGCCTCTCCGTTAATTTTTAATGAGAAGAACCCACTTCCACAGGTTGTGGAGATGTGTGAGGGGTGGGAATGAGTATTCTGTACAATCCACTGATTATCCCTGCGCTCTGCGTGTGCACGCTGGTAACACTCGTTCGTACCTGTGCATCCCCCCCGCCTTCACTCTGCGTTTTGCTGATGGCTTCACCTCTCCGTTTATTAATCCCTGTTAATTATTAACGGGAAGAAGCCACCCCCACGACCTGGGAACGGAGATGTGTGGGGTAGGAACGAGCATTCCGGAGTTTGGGGACGCCGCGTGTGCCACCGGTCCCGAGCCGCGCGCCCCGGGCCGCCCCCCTCTTTCCGGTAACGGGGGGCGTGGTTTAACGGGAGGGGCGTGGCCTTGCCCCGGTGAGGGCGTGGCTTCTGGCAGAAGCGGCGCCCATGGCGGAGCAGCGCGTTTCGCGCTGGTACTTCGGCGGCCTCGCGTCGTCCGGGGCCGCCTGCTGCACCCACCCCCTGGATCTGCTGAAGGTGAGGAGGGGACACGCCGGGGGGCGGCTCTGGCGGCGTGGGGAGGATGGGGGGGGTGGGTGTGAGGAGCGCCAAGCGGCTGTGAATGGTTGCGGTGGCTTGGGGGGGGCTGTGAGGGGATGGGGGGACGGTTGTGGGGGGCTATGAGCGGTTGTGAGGGGTTGGGGAGGCAGTTGGGAGGGGTGGTGGTGGTTGTGAGGGTCCCGGGGAGGATGGAGAGGAGGTTACGGAGAGTTGGGACTGGCTGAAGGGGTTCGGAGAGGCTGTGAGGCGGTGGGGAGGGGGCTAGGGAGAGTTGGAATTGGCTGTAGGGGTCCTGGCGAGGCTGCAGTGAAGCGGAGAGTAGGTCTGAGGGTGCCGGAGCAGCTGGGGGAGGACAGGGAATGACTTTGGGGGCTGGAAGTGGCTGCGACAGCATGGGGAGCTGCTGTGAGGATCCCGGAGCAGCTGAAGGAGTGACTGAGGGACTGGGGAACAGCTGCCAGAGGATGGAAGGGGGTGGCTGTGAGGGTCCTGGAGTGACTTTGAGGGGATGGGGAGCTGCTCTGGCGTTCTGGGAAGCAGGCCTGAAAGTCCTGGAATGGCTGTGAAGGGATAGGGAACGGCTGTGAGGGTCCCAGACCAACTGAGGGAGCTGGAGAACAGCGGTAGAGGACTGGGGAAACAGCTACTGGGGGTCGGTTCTGAGGAGATGATTTATGGCTGTGCAGGGACGTGGCCCTGGGCCCAGGGACAGGGCTGAGGGGTCACAAGACACAGCCTAGGAGCAGGGGCAGATATGTGGGTGAGTTGTCTGGGGAGCTCGAGATGCCTGGTCTAGGATCTGTGGAGGACACCTTGGCCAGCCCTGCCTGGGCATGGCAGTGGCTGTGGGGCCAGCAGTGTTGGACACTGGCCCACTGGGCTCTGAGCCCTCCGGCCAAAATGTCACCTAGGCGCCACAGATGACCTGGCATGCCTGCTCCCGCACAAAGGGCGCCGCGCGCAGCCCTGCGCTGCCAGCACCCACGGATGGGGCAAATGCCAGCACTGCCCAGAGCCTTGTGCGCCGGCCAAGTGGCGATGAGCCTGGCAGCGGGGCAGGCTGCTGAGGGGGAGGGAGGAGCCAGCTGAGGACAGGGCCTGCCCTGCCCAGGGCCGTGCCCTTGGGTATGGCTGGGACAGGCAGCCCCTTTCCACCCCATGGCATCGAGGGAGGGGAAGATGTTCCAGGCACAGGCCCAGGAGAGGAGCCAGCCCTGGCAGGGAGATGCGGCCTCCCCAGTGCTCGGCCTGTTGCCTTGTCCGGCTGGCCCCGTCTGCCCAGTGGAGGTGGCTGCCAGCCCGTGGGAACTTGTGTGGGATGCCCTGGCAAGGCGCTAAGAAGGGGAATTAGTCTGGCACCTGCCTCCAGGCCTGTCTCTGAGCCAGTGTGATGGCTGTGACGTTTGGGCTGCATCCCCGTGCCGTCCTGTGAGGATGTGCAGCCCCTGCATTCCTGCAGCTGCGAGCAGCGCAGCCTAGCTGGCTGCTTTTGCCAGAGGGTTCACGCCTGAATATTGAATACGGAGCTGCTGTTGGCCAAGAGTTCCCCCACAGCGGGGGCTGACGCCAGGCCTGGGGAGGCACAAGAGGCCTCAGGGTCTGGCAGGGCAGGGGACGAAGGGCACTTCACTGCATTTCTGGACTTTGCCCCCAGCAAGAGGCCCTGGCCAGCCTGCCTGGAGAGTGCTCGTGCCCTTAGGCCAACTGTGCTGCCATTGGCCCTCCATGGGCTGCTGGCCCTGCAGCCGTGACCACAGCCTGGCCAGACCCTGCCATGCCTGCCCGCCTGTCCTTCCTGTGGGCAGCGGAGCACGCCCCTGCATGGCTCTGCCTGTCTGCCCACTTCATCTGCCCCAGGCTGCCCACAGCCCACAGCAGATGTGAGCACACGCCACAGCCACAGGCAGGGTGAACACACACCCTGACATCCAAAATCCACCTGCTGGGATTACAAGCAGGCCCTGCACCCCTGCTGCTGCCCTGTATGGGAGAGAGTGGCTGTTCCCAGCGTCCTGCAGTGTGTCCCACGGCCCAACTGTGCTGTGGCTTTTGAAGTGGGAGCCGGGCCTGGTCCCCTGACAGCAGCCCTTTGCTCTCCTTATCTCCTGGGGCCTTTGACCCACGTGTGGTCTCTGCAGCCCTCAGAGCTTGCTTTGGCACCACCCGACACAGCTCCCCTGTCCCAGCCAGCTCCCGTGCCCCCGTTGCCCCTGGTGATGGTGGGAAGCATTGGGCTGCTGCAGGCAGGAAGAGGAGCTCCTGGCCAGCTGTGGGGTTCTCTTCCTGCCTGTGTGATTCCTGCACTGGGGAGGAGGGAAAGTGGTTCCGGAGGCTTGCCGCCTTGCATGGCCACGACTTCACTGGCCCAGCTGCATCCCTTCAAGCAAACCCACACTGAGCACTCACTCACTCACATACTGCTGGACACACACACTTTCCACCACCCTGAGGTGGCCCAGGGCCCTTCTCGGAAGAGCAGGTGCCACCCCGCCCCTTGGGGACTGCTGTTGAGGGCGGGCCTGGGAGGTGCTGCCGGCAGGTTCCTGGGCACTCCCCTTTCCCTTGCTGCCTCCACCCCTCTAGTGCCAGGCTGGGCAAGTCTCCAAGTCCTGCTCAGGTGTGGAGAGCCCAGAACTATTGCTGTTGGTTCCTGTGCTAGTGCTGTTAACCTGACACATGCTCAAATCCACGCCTGGTCCCTGCTCAGTGCGCTCCCATCCCTGCCCAGCCTGATGCTGGGCTGACACTGCTTTGCTCTGCCCCAGGTCCACTTGCAGACGCAGCAGGAGGTGAAGATGCGCATGATGGGGATGGCGATGCATGTGATCCGCACCGACGGCATCCTGGCTCTCTACAATGGTCTCAGTGCCTCGCTGTGCCGGCAGGTGAGTGCACGGAGCTCCCACCACAGGTACTGCAGCTGAGGAGCTACCCTGTGCCAGGGGCACCATCGCTCATTTCACCCTCATCCAGATGACATATTCCTTGACTCGCTTTGGCATCTATGAGACCGCGAAGAACCACCTAGGCAAGGGCAGCCAGGGGCCTCCCCCCTTCTACCAGAAAGTGCTGTTGGGTGCAGCAGGAGGTGAGCTAGGCAGTGGGACCCTTGGCCCTGGCTCCCTCAGCATGGATATGCCCCTGACCCAACTCTTCTTTGGCCACAGGTTTCACTGGCGGGTTCGTGGGGACCCCAGCAGATATGGTGAACGTCAGGTCAGTTCTGTCTGCATGATCAGGGCTTTTGGCCAGTACCTGACAGCATTTGGGATGATGTGTGGTGCTGGAGTGCTCCCAACATCTCTCCTGGCCAGCCTGCCCCATGGTCAGTGAGCCAGGAGCTCTGTGCCCAGGATGGCCGGAGCTGTTCTGCTGTTTGGTGATAGCCCCCAGCCCTGTGTGACCCTCAGGGGGAGTGGGACCGGAGGCAATTTTCTTGTCCCTTTGTAAACGGGCCACACAATCCCGCTGTCCCCAGAACTGCAGGGGACAGTGGGGTAGCGGCTCCCCCCTCACCTGCGGTGCTCTGCCTTCTAGGATGCAGAACGACATGAAGCAGCCACCGGCTCAGCGGCGCAAGTGAGTGAGGTGCCAGGGCTCGGGGCGCTGGCAGAGGGGTAGGGGGCCTGGGGGGCGTTGGGAGAGGCGGCGGTCGAAACGGATCGGCGCTCCCGGGGCCGGTGGTCCGCGTGGCCGCGGGAGGGCAGCACTGCACCGGTGGCGCGGCCCGGGCACCGGGACCGGGAGCGGCGGGGTCTGGGCCGGAGCCGCCGGTGCTCGGGGGAGCGGCGGGGCTGCCGCCGTTCTGGGGAGCCTCGGGCCCTGACCCCTTCCCCTCTCGCTCCTTCCAGTTATTCCCATGCCCTGGATGGCATGTACCGTGTCCTCCGGGAAGGTGAGCCCGTGCCAGCCATGTGGGTGAGCCTGCTCCGGTGTCCTAGCAGGTGCCGGGGCAGGGCTTATCCTGGGAGTTCGCTCAGCCGGGGCAGGGAGAGGGGCCGGGGGAGTCCAGGGGAGCACAGGGTCTGGTACCTCTGCGCTGTCTGGCCGGGGCAGGGGCTGGGCAAGGTCTGGCAGGGCCTGGCAGCCTGCGTGCACTTGGTGGGAAGGGGTGACCTGCTAGGAGGTGCAATAGAAAAGTGCAGGAGGGTGGAGCAGGTGGAACAGGGCATGAGCGGAGGCAGGGAGGAGGTCATGCTGTTTTGAAGGACTTCCCTACTCCTGCAGCCTGTTTGCTACGGTGTGCTTCAAGCAGAGCTGTGGGAGGAGTTGGGGACGCAGACTGGGCATGGAAGGAGGCTTCGGGCGAATGGAGTGTGAGTGATGGCAGAGAACTGTGCTGATCCCAATCTGTCTGTCCACAGAGGGCCTGAAGAAACTCTTCTCAGGAGCATCGGTGGCATCTGGCCGCGGGGCCCTCGTTACTGTTGGGCAGGTAGGACAGCTCTGCTGGGCAATAGGTGACAGGTGGGGACTAGGATGGTCCCAGGTGTGGCAAGGAAGGGGTCACTGTTTCACCATGTCTTTGCAGCTTTCCTGTTATGACCAGGCCAAGCAGCTGGTTCTCTCAACTGGATTGCTATCAGACAACGTCTTCACTCACTTCCTGTCCAGCTTCATCGCTGTGAGCAGAGCTGGGGCCGGGGGGGCAGAGCTGGGGCTGGGTTTGCCTGCAGCCAGGCTCAGGGTGCCAGACTGGGGCTGCCAGAGCTGCCACTCTGAGCTTGGACATGGCCCCAGGAGGCTCATGGCCTTGGGTCAGGTCCCAGCGTGGCTCTGAGTCTCTCCAGTGACCACAGCAGTTGCTGCCACCAAGGTCTCCTGACTTGGCTGACTCTCTGCAGGGCGGGTGCGCCACATTCCTGTGCCAGCCCCTGGATGTGCTCAAGACCCGCCTCATGAACTCCCACGGAGAGTACCGGGTGAGTCGCCCACCTTGCCCACCTTGCTGCTGCCTGTCCTCCCCTCTCCACGTGCCAGCCTCTGCCTCCCGGCCCCTCCCACCTCATCTCTAACCCTCTCACTCCAGGGTGTCGTCCACTGTGCCATGGAAACTGCCAAGCTCGGACCCCTTGCCTTCTACAAGGTACCCAGCTGAGCATGCATGGGGTGGGGCAGGCTGGGCCGAGCTGGGAGCACAGGTTGCGATCCAGAACAGTCCTGGGGCAAGGGGCCTTCCAGACTCTGCTGTGGCAGCCCCGGCTGCTTCCTGTTTCAGGCCTTTGACTGCCCAGCCCAGGCTTGGTCCTGAGGTATTGCAAACCCTGGCCTCAGTGGGACTTGGCCTGGGCCCAGGCACCACAGCTGTGGCGCTGTTGCACCCATTGAGCTCCCAAACAACAGTGCAGGTTCCAGCACCAATGTGCGGAGCACAGGGGTTGGCACTGAGACCTGTGTGCTCATGGTGTGGCAGCACCTGCTCCACACCCCACAGTATGTGCCCGGCCAGTGCTGACCTGCGCCTGCCCATCTGTGCCGCTGCCAGGGTTGGGCTGCCAGGACTACCAGTGGTAGGCACACACTGACTGTCCCCCTTCTTGCTGTCTGCTTCCAGGGCTTCGTTCCTGCTGCTGTCCGGCTCATTCCTCAGACTGTTCTCACCTTTCTCTTCCTGGAGCAGCTGCGCAAATACTTTGGGATCAAAGTGACCACCTGAGTCAGTGGGACAGGACCCTGCCTTGCCCCAGGGGGGTGAGCGTGTGGGTCACCCCCAAGATCTCAGAACCCCTCTCTGCTCTCTGGGGCCAGTGCCACTCCCCCTCCTCTCAACCCCACTCCTGTGCCTTGCCAGCACCTGTGGCCAACCCCCCTCCCCCCCAAAAATCCCATCTCCTCTCACCCCCATTCTCAGCATCTCCATTACCTCTGCACTACTGCTTTTGGGGGTTTCTGTGGGGGGGGGTTTCTGTCTTTCCAGTACCCTACTGGCCCTGACTTCTGTCCTTGCCCCCCCCCAGCCTTGTCCCTGATGTGCCCTAGAAGCCAGGACTGTGCTATCTCGGGGAGGAGGGAGACCAGATGCCTGGCTCTGTACCTCATCATAGAGCCCATGGGGCTGGGGGGGACTGCTGACTCCATGGCTGTGGGGCTGTGGTTGGGGCAGTGTGTGTGAGACCCTGTCCTCCCTCAGTGCCTGTTACCCCAGCACCGCCTGGACCTGCTGCCCTTCTTCTGGCCTCCCACCCCCTGCTTCTGCTTGGCCAAAACTCCCCAGCACTGCTGGGCTCTTCAGGGATTGTGCCTCATACCAATGATAATGGAGAACATGTCCTGGCTCTGGCAGGGCCTGATAATGCCTGCTTGGGGACCCAGCACTCGCTTACCACAGTGCACCTACCCCACACTGGATCCACCTCTCTGCAGCCTCAGTCACCTTGGGGCTGGGCAGCCCTCACCCCTCACAGCCCCTCACCCCACACGGTCCAGCGTGTGGTGGCTGCGAGCACCAGCCCCTTCATCATGTGCACCCCTGTGTGTGCTGGCCCCAAGAAATCAAAGAACTGGAATATCTGAGACCTTAATGTATAATAAAGAGTGAACATGCACAGGGCCTGCGGTCCTGTTAGGAGGGGAGAGATGCTGCACCCCCTTTTCATTGCTGAGGGCTTGGGCTGGGAGCTGAGCCCCCAGAGCTGAGGGAGAGTAGCAAGGCTTGGCCCCTGACACCATGCCAAGTAGAGGGGGTCTTCACCCTGCTCTGTGCCCAGCACCCCTGGCCCCATGTGCAGGGGGAGCTGTGGGCAGGCTCCACAGCCAGGCCTGCGCCAAGCTGTGCCCAGTCTCAGCTGGACAGCAGCTCCAGGGCAGGGCTGTGCCAAGGGTGCCCGTCACCTCTGCGGGAGCTGCCTCCTGGATGTGACACTAATTGGGCTCCGGCAGACTAAGCAGAGGCAGCCTGGCACAGTAGAGCAGTGAAAGCTCGTCACCTTAACAAGGCCTAATGATGCTAACTGGCATCGCTGCTTTGGGCTTATGCCCAGCCTCAGCAGAGGCCATAGGCAGGTGAGTGCCCAGGGAGCTGGGCCCTCTTCCTTGCAAGTAGCTGGGGGCTGGCCTGCCAGGCCTGCACTCCCTCATCCCCCAGGTCCCACAGCACTGCTTGTGGGGCTGGCAGGTGCTGCTTTGTGCCATGCAAAGGGCCAGCACAGAGCAGGATGGAGCCCCATGGCCCCCCAGCAGCACAGAGCCCTGCTCAGTCCTGTGACGGCCGGTGGCAGGGACAGTCCAACTGGGCTGTGGTCCCACCAGCTGCGCCAGCCCCACGCTCCCGGTGTGCACGTACCCTCTCCGCATCCCTTGTGGCAGCTGGACTGCTGCACTCACACTGGCAGGACAGCGTGTGCCAGACACTGCCTTGAGCACAGCGCCCACAGCTGCATTGCGAGGGCACTGCTTATCTCCTGAGCATCGGAGAGCATGGCGCTGGCAGCAGCCTGTGGCCGTGTCTGCGCTGGCTGCCCCCTGGTCCCACCCTGCCCTCTGCCCGGGCTCCGGCGGCTGCCCGCAGGGGCTTCCCCAGGGCACGTCTCTGCCCCGAGCAGGTAGGGCTGGAGGCTGCCAGTCCTCCCCCAGTGCCCCATCCTGGCCTGGAAGGGGGCCGGGGCCATCTCCGGAGGGGCAGCCGTGGCTCCGATCCCCGTGGCAATGGCAAGACACCCGCAGACCCCAGCGTGTGCCCGGGCTACGCTGCTCATATCCACGGAAACTTCCAGACAGTGGCGGCCGCGCAGAGTGGGACCCCGACAGAGGCAGCCCTGGGGGCTCCGGGGAGCCGGGGCTGGGCCGAGTGGGCTACCGGGGCACATGCTGCCTGTACCAGTGCTGCCGCGGCCGGCATGGCCACCACGTCCTGCATGGCCCAAGGTAAATGTGTCCGTGCCGGGGACCGGGGCAAGGCACTCCCGGGCCGGAGGCTCCCCCGCATCCCTCTTCAGCCCCGGCCAGGAGGTCCCGGAGTGTTGCTCTTTCTGGGCTGTGTTTACCTGCAGTGGGACAGCGGCAGCAAACACCGACCCGTCACCGCCGGCGGCGGCCAGAGCGCGGGTGTCGAGGCGGCTCCCGGCGGCGCGGCCGAGATCCGTCCGGGTCCCCGAGGATCCGAGCAGCCGCACTCCCGCGGCGGGGCCGTCAGCTCGGGGCACGGCAGGAGCAGGCGGCGCGCTGGGAACAGGGAAACCTCCCAGGGAACGGACCTCCGGCCGCTCCGTCGGGGCTGTCGCGGTCTAGCTGTCCCCGCCGTTCTGCCCGTCCCCGCCGCCGAGCCGAGCCGAGCCGAGCCAAGCCGGCGGCAGGAGTCCAGGCGGCAGTGACAAGCGGCGGCGCTCCCGGGAGCGACCGCCGGTAATGTGGGGGGCAGCGCCGAGCTCTCGGGCGGGGCTGGGGCACCGGGCTGTGCCCCCCTCGTGCCGGCGGGAGGAGCGGGGCGGCGGGACGCGGCTCCGCGCCCGCGGTCCCTCCCCCCGAGCCGGTCCCTCCCCCCGAGCCGCCACAGCCGCCGCCGTCGCGGCTCCGCGAAAGTTTTCGCAGAGCGCGCCGGACCCGGTCCCCGCCGGTCCCGAGATGCGTCCGGGAGCCGCCGCGAGCACAGCTCCGACAGGTACGGGGAAGGGAGGGAGGAGCTCGGGAAGCGCCCATAGCCGCGGTCTCACAGCTCGGGATGTCGCATGCCCGGTCGCGGGGATGTGGATTGGAGTGATGACTGCGCAGCCCTGGGCCAACCCCTGGACCCCAGAGCAGCAGCTCCCAGAGCCGCCCCGGTGCTGGGCGCCGGCCCCGGGGAAAAAACACCCTCGGTGACGGCTGCTCTGAACCTGGGGTCCCAGCTGGGCTGTGTCCGCTTCCCGTCCGAGTCGCTGCCGTTGCTGGGCAGGGGCGCTGCCGTCAGGCTCACAGCACCCCTGGGCTCTGCCCTGGCTCTGGTGAGCCCCGGCCAGCGACACCAGTTGGACTCCATCGCGCTGGGAGTAATTCCCGGAGCAGCCCCTAGCCGGGGTGGTAGGCACATGGTCTCCTAGCTATGGGCACAGCAGTGCCCGCAGGTCTCTTGCCGAGGGGCCGAAGCAGGGGACACTTTTGCCCGTTCCCAGCTCTCCCCAAGCCCTCTGGGTGTTACAGGGGCCTGGTGCGAGTGCCCTTTGTGACTCTGTCCCGAGCTCTGCTGTGTCAACACGGTGTTGGTAAATGGCTTTGTTTAACCAGGACATGTCGGGTATGTGACCTTGCCGTCCTCTTGGTTGCATCTCCAAAGCTGCTGCGGGTCCCCTATGCCCGGCATTGCACTTCCCTCGGGGTGGTGAGGGAAGCAGGGACCACGGGGCTCTGCCTGCTCTCCTCATACAGGATGGGCTGAGGATAGAGTATGTGCTGTATTCAGCCCTTGCTGTGCATCCCATGGCACAGCACCCTGCCCCACGCAGTGCCTGCCGTGGGTGTCCTGACCCGCACCAAATTCAGTGATTGCCCCTGTGGCTTTGTCTGTGCATCAACACAGGAAAATTTAGGGCCTGCAGGACCCCTCGTCAGCGTGTTAGTGCTGCCCCAGCTGCCTGTGCTTCCCACCAATCCCATTCCTTTCCGCACACTGCGGTGTATATTTTTTTTTTTATGTTCTGTTGCCTAGAGAGGGGAAAAGAGAAAAGGCTGAACAGAGAATAGGCAAAATACGGATTAAAAATAGTTAATGAAAAAATGTGACCACAAACCCTGATCAGCAGCACAGGGCTGAAACCAGCCACTGAGCACAGCATCTCCGTGCATCTCACTCTGCCAGGCAGGGGCAGGGGCAGGGGAAGCCAGACACAGGGGAGATGGGATGGCTGCTCAGCTCCCTCTCCCTGTGCTCCTGCACTGCATCCTGCTTTGTCCTGCATCCCCATGGCCAGAGCCCTGTCTTTGTCTATTCCAGCATTGGGGTCTAGTGCACATGCCTGTGCACAGCAGGTGCCAGCGGATGGCTGGGCATGTGTGCCCCTGCAGAGCCCCCTGCCCTGCCGGGGCTGGTGTCTGGCTGTGCCCAGGGCTGCACGTCTGCTGGTCTGGGGAGGCGGGTGTGGAGCTCCCAGTGCAGAGGAGTGAGCACTAGCCTGTCTGCACTGACCTTTTCCTACGCTTTTCCCAGCCTTGTGCCTCCCCTGTGACACGATAACCACACGTGTCACACCGTGCCTCTTGTGCCTTTCTTCAGTGTTTCATAGGTTTTCATACAACATGATGAACAAAAACAGCCTTTTCCTTGAGCCAGGGATGAGGTGCTGTGTGGCTCAGCATCCCCTTGCCAGAGCCAGCTGGGCAGCAAGGTCATTTGGCTGCTGCCAGGCTGTATCGTGGTCCCTGTCCAGTACAGGGCAGGTGTGCAGGTTGCCTCCTGACCATGCCTTGTGGTGGCTGGGCAGTTGTGGAGGTGATGCAGAACATTTGTCCCTTTTGCATCCTGTGCTGCTGTTGACGAAAACACTGTCAGGGCTGGTTTGGGTCTTCTTGGTCCAAGGTGACATAGAACCCGACATCACCAGTGCCTGGTGACGTTGCCTCTCTCCATGTGCTGGTGCTCAGGGCTTCCACAATCATGTCGCTCTGGGCAAACAAGCCACAGTTTTGCAGTACAAGGGGTGTTCCAGACTGCTCAGCTGCTCCTTTGCTGCCAAAGTTTCTCATATTCAGTTCTCAAGGAAAGAATGGAGAAGGGGAGCGGGAAACATCCCTGAGCTTCAGGCACAGACAGAGGCAGGGACAGTGCAAGACAGATCTCCTGGGCCTCCCTGCTGTGGCCATCTCCCCCAGCCTTGCCCCACTTGCCGTGGCCCCGGGTGGAAAGCGGAGCAGCATCTGCAGGGCCAGGCTGGCACTGGCATTGCATCAGCTCTGGCCCAGCACTGTCCCCTCCCCTGCCAAGTGCCAAAGCCCCTGCCGTGCTGGCATGTAGCTCCAAGCTCAAAGCCAAGCCAGCCGTGGAAAGCACCGCATTAGCGCACGGGGGGCTAATCCCTGTGTCCAGAGGTCACACAGCCCCCGCAGCTGCCTCCAAGCCAATGGAGCTGTGCTGGGCGCAGGGCTGTGCTCACAGGGAGGCAAGAGTCCTGTGGGACCAGGCTGTGGGGGCTGTGCCAGCCTCACAGCACTTGTGCAGGGCTGTGGCTGTGCCAAGGTGCTCCCGGGTCACGTTGCAGATGCCCATGAGTGTCCTATGGAGACTTCACCAAGCCATTGGTCCACGTGGCAATCTGCCACAGAGATCCCAGATGTGGAACTCATTCTCTCACATGTGCAATGGCAGCATAGCCAGAGGGGCTGAGGTGCCAGATCCTCAGGGGAAACTGCCCACAGTGGAATGAGGAGAGAGTCTTTTCCTAGGCAGGGCTGGGCACTCAGCCAGCTGTGGGGGTCGATGCTGGTACAGAGCTACTGCAGGGTAGCACAGAGGCTGCACACCCACCAGTGGGGAGCAAAATCCCAACACAAGCCTTTTTCCGTCCATTCCCTATGTCTTGGTGCCATGCCATGGCAGCAGTGCACCCAGGTCCTCAATTTGTTCTGTACCCTGCCTGGGCTGGCTCCTGCCTCCTGACCACCCTGGGGACAGTGGCAGCTGCCATGAGCTGCAGGTCAGCTGGGGGCCACAGGGGGAGCCTCTCAAGGGAAACGGGGGTCCTTGCTTTGCCCCTGTGGCTGCAGGGGTTGGCACTGCTGGCTTGGGAAAGGGAAACACACACACCAGCGACAGCCCCGCTTTCTCCACCCTGAGGGCGAATGATGGTGCCTGATAGTGTCTGACCCCTCTGGCACCCAGCACTGGGGCTGCCGGCAGTGGTGTTGGACGTAGCTGTCGTGGTGTTGGCTCCTCGTTCTTGCTCTCCCAGCCCAAGGTCTCTCCTTCATGGCTGTGGCAGTGGAGCTCTAACAGCTGTTTGCACCCTGGGCTCCATAAGGGTCAGCAGCCGCAGAACTGTGACTCAGGAACACACCACATTGTCCAACACCAGCATGGGGCAAAAGTCCCCTGGACACCCACGGTCATGCACTGCAGCTCCTCAGAGGCACCCATTCCCAGGCCAGGCACCCTCCACCCAGTGCCCATGACTTGGTGTGGTGGGGGATCCCCCAAAGCCTGGCCCCAGCTGGGGATGAAGTGCTGGGGCAGGGAATGTGGCACTGGGAGCCAGCTGGGCACAGCAGGGTGAGGGGAGGTGGTGAGGATGTGGGGCCAGGTCCCGTGTGCAGTGCTGCCTCTGGCATCCAGGGCACAGCTGAGAGGAGCCACAGCACGGCCGGCTGCTAGAGCTGCTGCCCCAAACACTGCAGGCTCTGCTGCTGGGCAGTGCCAGCTCCTGGGAGGTGCTTGTGCTGCCGGTGGTCCCAGCCACCCCAGACCCTGCTGTTCCACCACACAGAGCCACCACTCCCTCTCTGCCACTGCTCATGAGCACTGGATCAGGGAGAGCTGGTCCATGGCTACTTCTGCACACCTGCGTCTCTGCTGGAAACAGCCCCCTGTCTGCAGGGCCCCTCGTCCCATGGGTAGCAGGGATCCGGCATGGCGCCATGGCTGTGCAGCGCCACAGGCAGCTGGGGCAAAGGGCCTGGGCAGAGTGAGGGGGAAGCCCTGTGCTGGGGTGAGGAGCATGACTGGCCCCTGTGCCAGGACCCCTCACCCAGTGCAGTCTGCCCGGCTTGGCCATGGTGGGGCCGGGCTGGGGAGTGGCTGCCAGACGGGGGGAGTCCAGGGCAGAGGCCTCCCTGCTGCTAAATCCCACTGCAGCAACTAAAAATAGCGACACCTCTGCCCCAAAGCCGCTGCCCAGCTGCACAGAGGGGCTGGCAGCAAGTCACTGTGACCCACGGACCTGGAAAAGCGTTCCCAACCAGGGCAGGCACTGATTCTCAGTCAGGGCCGAGCACTGGGATCTTCTCATGGGGTCGGGACATGGGCGGCAGTGGGGTGGGACAGGTGGGGACAGGGATGGCAGGATCAGGCTAGCAGGGGGATAAGGACAGGGATGTTGGCGTGGGGGTTGGGGGGAAAGAGACAGGGATCCTGGGGTGGGATGGGAGGTGAATTAGGACAGGGATACTGGTGGGGCAGCAGTGTTGCTGGGGTGGGGCTGGGGTGACGACAAAAACAGGGATGCTGGAATGGTCAGGTGGCTAGGGGCACCCAACAAAGGTCCCTATTCCCAGAGCCCACCCAGTGAGAACTGTCCCAGGAGACAGTTCACTCTGTCCTGGGACTGGCTAAATAAGGCCATCACAGGTCCTCCTCCTTGAGCTGCATCTGGAGCCCCATGCGCTGATTAATGAGCTTCTCCAGCAGCCACTTGTGACAAGGCAAGTGGGTCTGCACGGATGGAGGAAACACGACTTTCCCAGGGATAAAAATAGGCACAGGCAGAGTAGCAAGCCCTGGGAGCAGAACTAGTCGGGGAGCACGACGCGCTGGCTGGTGCACAGGGGGAGCCCAGGGGCTGGGGGTGATGCCAGAGTGCCTGTGGTGGCACTGGCACTGCTGTCCATCCCAACCCCCCCAGCTCAGCTGCCCTCATCCCACACAGCTGTGCCATGCCATGGGGCTGCTGCCAGAACGGGCCCTTGTGGGAAGAGCCAAAATCCTGCTCAGGAGCCCCATAACCGGCTTAGGGGGATGGAGGGAATTATGGCACCTCGTGAGCCATGGTCTGTGTGGAGTACCTGGGCGCCTGAGCAAGGCCCCACATCAGTGGCTGGAGCTGGGGGTGATGGAGCCACAGGGGCACAGCCCGGCCGAGCTGGTCCCACAGCCATGGCAGCCCCCAGAGCCAGGATCCTTGGGGGTTAATGGACAATCTCTGTCCCCATCCCTGCTGGCCCCATGCTCTCAGTTGCTCCCTGTCCATTGCCATCCACAGCCGGTGCTGCTGCCGTACCATGGCTGGGTGTTAGCAGCCCAGGCAGGAGAGTCCACAGAGATGGGGAAAGCCGAGGTGCCAACCTCTGCCTGAGAGGCTGCTCAGGTGTGAGGAGGGACCCTTCTGCCATGGGGGCCCTGCACTCTCAGGGCTTAGCAATGATGTGCAGCCGGGTCCCAGCACCAGCGTGGGGTGGTACAAGCCCAGGTTTTCCCTGGCAGTCTGGAGGCAGCACTGCCACTGCACTCCAGCAGAATGGGGGGCTGGAATTGCCTTGGGGGCAGAGAGCCTGCATGGTCACTGTCCCAGTGCTATTCTGGGGAGGATAATACAGGTGTTTGATGCGAAAATGCACTAACAAATAGCTGAATATGAACACCAAGCAGGGTCGGGTGGGGATGGGGACAGGAGTGTGGCACCATGACTGGGGCTAGTTCTGTGCCAGAGTGGCCCCATCCATCCCCACCTCTCCCCAGCCCCATGTCCCTCAGCTCTGTCCCAGTAGTCCTTGTGACCAGGCATCTTGCACAGGGTTGCCCACATGCCAGGGCCGTCACCACCAGGGTGGAGAAGCTGCTGAAGGCCAGTAGGAAGCTGTGTGCCCTGCGCTGTGTCCCATGCATGTGGTCCAGAGGAGGGATGTCCCAGCCACGTCTCCTCTCCCTCCTTGTGCTGCTGCTCTGCTGCCAGGTAAGGATGGGCTGTCCCACATGAGGGTGCTCTGCCGCATGCTCAGCCCCCTGCCCACCCAGGACTGCCACCAATCCAGCCCTGCCCACTGCAGCCCCTCACTGTGGCACGTGGTGCAGCAGCTGATGTCCCTTCCTGCCTGCCCTGCCATCCACAAGACATGGCGTGGCATGGCACACAATGGCATGGCATGGCATTTTAGCCTGCACTCGCCTGTGGCTGTCCCCAAGCCAGGGTTGCTGCCTGGCACAGCATGGTGGCCCCTGTGAGCAGGACACGTGTAATGGGTGATGCTCCCTGGTGCTCCCAGGGTCCCTCTGCCCAGATCACGAATAATGTCTATGAGAAATGGATGAAGTACAGCGAGGAGTGCCAGCGCAACATGAGCCGCCTGCCTCCGCCCACAGGTCAGTGCCTCTGGGGGGGTCCAGTGGGATTCTGGTGGGATGGGGTGGGGACAGGGCCTGGTGGGGGTCCCATTGAGATGGGGGTGGGGCAGAGGAGCCCCCAGCAGGATGGAGGACAGAGCAGAGGGGCCAGCAGAGGTCCTGGTACCCAGAGAGAAGGTGAGGCGAAAGTGCCACCAGTTCCTGTCCTTCTGCAGAGCTGGTCTGTAACCGCACCTTCGACAAGTTCTCGTGCTGGCCTGACACGATGCCCAACACCACAGCCAGCGTGCCCTGTCCCTGGTTCCTGCCCTGGTACCAGAAAGGTAACAGCCGGGAGGCATGTGTGCACATGCAGCTATGCTGTGTGTTCACACATGTATGCACCTGTGCGGTGTGTGCAGCTGTGCAGTGTGTGTACAGCTGTGCTGTGTGTTCACACATGTATGCACCTGTGTGGTGTGTGCAGACACACATGCAGCTGTGCCGTGTGTGTGCAGCTGTGCAGTGTGTGCAGCTGTGCAGTGTGTGTGCCTGTGCGGTGTGTGCAGCTGTGCGGTGTGTGCAGCTGTGCGGTGTGTGCAGCTGTGCAGTGTGTGCGCAGCTGTGCAGTGTGTGTGCAGCTGTGCAGTGTGTGCGCAGCTGTGTGGTGCGTGCAGCTGTGCAGTGTGTGCGCAGCTGTGCAGTGTGTGTGCAGCTGTGCAGTGTGTGCAGCTGTGCAGTGTGTGTGCCTGTGCGGTGTGTGCAGCTGTGCAATGTGTGTGCAGCTGTGCAGTGTGTGCAGCTGTGCTGTGTGTGCAGCTGTGCTGTGTGTGCAGCTGTGCAGTGTGTGTGCCTGTGCGGTGTGTGCAGCTGTGCAATGTGTGTGCAGCTGTGCAGTGTGTGTGCAGCTGTGCAGTGTGTGTACAGCTGTGCAGTGTGTGCAGCTGTGCTGTGTGTGCAGCTGTGCTGTGTGCGTGCAGCTGTGCAGTGTGTGCAGCTGTGCAGTGTGTGCAGCTGTGCAGTGTGTGCAGCTGTGCAGTGTGTGTGCCTGTGCGGTGTGTGCAGCTGTGCAGTGTGTGCAGCTGTGCAGTGTGTGCAGCTGTGCAGTGTGTGCAGCTGTGCGGTGTGTGCAGCTGTGCAGTGTGTGTGCCTGTGCAGTGTGTGTGCAGCTGTGCAGTGTGTGCAGCTGTGCAGTGTGTGTGCAGCTGTGCAGTGTGTGTGCAGCTGTGCTGTGTGTGCAGCTGTGTGGTGTGTGTGCAGCTGTGCAGTGTGTGCAGCTGTGCAGTGTGTGCAGCTGTGCAGTGTGTGTGCCTGTGCAGTGTGTGTGCAGCTGTGCAGTGTGTGTGCAGCTGTGCGGTGTGTGCAGCTGTGCAGTGTGTGTGCAGCTGTGCCGTGTGTGTGCAGCTGTGCAGTGTGTGCAGCTGTGCAGTGTGTGCGCCTGTGTGGTGTGTGCATGTGCTGCTGCAGGTGGTCACACCTGGGCCGGTGCACGCTGCCTGCGGGGGCACTGGGACTGGCATATCCCACCATCCCCTCCCCTCACAGTGAAGCACGGATATGTCTTCAAGACCTGTGGGCCAGACGGACAGTGGGTGACAGGGCCACAGGGACAGTCCCTGCGCAATGCCACGCAGTGTCAGCAGGACAACGAAGACCTGAAGGCACAGGTGGGCAGACCTGGGCAGCAGGGGTGTGGGGGTCCCTGCCTGCTCCCCTGTCTGCTCCTGCCCTCACTTGCTCCGTCCTCTTCCAGGAAAAATTTGCCAAGACCTACGGCAGCTTCAAGGTGATGTACACCGTGGGCTACTCTGTGTCTCTGTGTGCACTGCTGCTTGCCCTGGCCCTGCTGCTGGGCTTCAGGTGGGGGCTTGGGCGTGGCTGTCCACAGGGTGGGCAGGTGGAGGCTGGGGGTCCATGCACAGGCACTGACAATGGCCCCTACATCCGCAGCAAGCTGCACTGCATGAGGAACTACATCCACATGAACCTCTTCGCCTCCTTCATCCTGAAGGGTGTCTCCGTGCTGGTCATCGATGCCCTGCTCAAGACCCACTATAGTGACAAGATCGACGGCTACAACGTGCAAGTCTGGCTGAGCGACGAGGTCAGTGCCGCACTGGCAGGGACAGGGAGAGGCAGTGCTGGGGGCACTGGTGGGGCTGGGGGCCCAGGCACGCACTCAGAGGCAGTGCTGCAGCCCTGACCCCTGCCCACAGGCAGCTGCAGGCTGCCGGGCAGCCACGGTCTTCATGCAGTACGGCATTGTGGCCAACTACTGCTGGCTGCTGGTGGAAGGCATCTACCTGCACAACCTGCTGGTGGTGGCTGTCTTCTCCGAGAGGAGCTACTTCACCCTCTACCTGTGCATCGGCTGGGGTGAGTGTGGGTGGGCTGGCCCCCCTGACCCTGTCCCCCGCTGTGTCTCACCTGCCCTCTGCCCACCTCCCCTCAGGAGCACCCATGCTGTTCCTCATTCCCTGGGTCATCGTGAAGTTCCTCTATGAAAACATCCAGTGAGTACCAGCCTCTGCTGCTGGCTAGGGGGGCACAGGTGGGTGCATGTGGGGATGTTATGATGGCACTGGAGAGGCTCCACACCATTGCCCATGCAATGAGCAGGGGGCTGGGCATTAGCACTTGCTTGGTTCAGGCTGCCAATGCCATGCCAGACTCCAGCAGCCGCCTGGTCATGGGGCTTCCTGGCAGTCCCCCATCCCTCCATTCTGCAGGTGCTGGTCCACGAACAACAACATGGGCTTCTGGTGGATCCTTCGCTTCCCTGTGTTCCTGGCCATCCTGGTGAGCCCACTGCAGCCCCTTGCTCAGTGTCTCTCTCACAGGCCCCAAGATGGCTGAGAGGGGCTGCCCAGGGAAGGGGGACAGAGCTGTCCTGTCTGCCTCTGGCCCTGCCTGTGCCCCTGACGGCTCACTCCATTCCATTACAGATCAACTTCTTCATCTTCATCCGCATCATCCAGATCCTCGTCTCCAAGCTCCGTGCACACCAGATGCGCTACACTGACTACAAGTTCAGGTGGGTGCTGGACGTGACCCACCCTGTGTTCCCACGGTGCACACGCATGTGTGTCCACCCGGTGACCCCTATCCCACAGGCTGGCCAAGTCCACACTGACGCTGATCCCGCTGCTGGGCATCCACGAGGTGGTCTTCGCCTTTGTCACAGATGAGCACGCCCAGGGCACACTGCGCTATGTCAAGCTCTTCTTCGACCTCTTCCTGAGCTCCTTCCAGGTGAGCCCAGCCCTTGAGGGACCAGCCCTCCGTGGGGAGACTCAGCCTCTGGAGGGACTAGACTGGGGTCTGGTTATGCACCTCATGCCTCTCCTCCCTCTCCCAGGGGATGCTGGTGGCCATTCTCTACTGCTTTGTCAACAAGGAGGTGAGTGGGACAGCAGGGTCATGGGCAGCAGGGGCGTGGGGTCACGCTGACAGCCGCTTCCCACAGGTGCAGGCAGAGCTGCTGAAGCGATGGCAGCGCTGGAAACTGGGGAAGGACCTGGCTGAGGAGTACAAGCACACCTACAGCCACGCACCCAGCGCCCGCAACGGTGCCGGCAGCACCTGCGAGAAGCATCAGCTGGTGAGTGGCTGTGCCAACGGGCTGGGGCGCAGCCTGGCCCCCCACCCCAGCTCCCAACGCCCTGAGAGGAGTGGGTGCGGCACTGACGAGCACCTCGCCTTGGGGGGCCATCGCCACTGCTATGAGTTTCCTGAGACCACAGCCGAGAGCCACTTCTGAGCCCACAGCCAGGTGGGAGGGCTGTGCTGAGCCGCTGGGATGCCGCCGTTCCCTGCCCATCCTCCCCAGGTACTGGTGGGCACTGGGACCTGCTGCCCTGGTGAGGGTGCTGTGCTGGGTGCACAGACAATGGACACAATGAGGCAGGCAAGTGGGACCTGGACCTCTGGAACAGTGGGGCGGGGTGGGTCTGTGGGGTGGGAGTTTGTCCTGTGGTGCTGCCCTCGTGCGCCTTTGAGTCCCTGTGCGCAGTGCTGTAATTTATCTGTCATATCTGTAAATAGGTATGGGCCCGTGCTGGGCTGCAGGGCCAGCTCCATGTGTGCCTCTCTGTGGGGTATGGGACTGGGGACACTGGGGATATTGGACATGTGTCAACCATGCTCCCAAGCACCACTCAGGTGACAGCCACAGCCATTGATGGGGCGCTGAGCCACCTGGCAGCGATGGGCTGCACCAGAAGACACCCCCACTGACTGCCCCACTGCCTAACCCCCAGCCCTGCTACCTGCCCCATGGTGCTGCACAGGTGAGTGGCGCAGACATGCAGCAGCAGCCACTGCAGCGCTGCCGGACAGGGCTCCAGCTCCCCCAGCACGCGCTTTCCTCTGGCCGGTAATCGGCTCTGTCCTCTCGCTGCCAGGAGCCCTTAATTAAATCATTTGGCTCTGCCCGCGGCACCCCCGCTCTCCCGGAGCTGGCCCAGGCCATGGCCAGGCTGCAGCCGCCGGCAGCGCTGAGCCCCGTGAGCAGCAGTGGGGTGTGGGGCTCCAGGACTCCTGTGCCGAGGGGCCGCTCTGGCCGGGACGGGGTCACACCGATGCCCTAAGAGGCTTGTGCTGTGCACATGAGCGCTAAGCCCGGATGCCGCAGCTTTGGGCACCACAATCGCCTGGTGTGTGGGGATTAGGCAGGTGCTGTTCCCCGGCTGGGTTCACCCGGCCCGAGGGGTGGCAGCGGGACAGACAGCCGCCCCACCGTGACCCCCACAGCCCACGGACCTGGCCATGGGCGCTGCCCATCACACATCACGCCGCCCCACTTGGCCCCAAGCAGGTGACATTCCCCGGTTGTCCTGTGCACAGCCTGGCACAGGGGACGCGCTGAGCAGAAGGTCAGAGTTGAAGCTGCACCCCGACAGCCTCACACAGTAAACAGCAGCACTGCACAGGCGGCTGCCCCCTCGGTAAATCCCACCCTGCTGCAGCATCACCACACCACGCGGCCACGGCCCTGCCACCCACGCCAGCCGTCAGGAGCCACACTGTCTGCTGCGGGTGGTAGGGTCCCAGACCACAGCGAGGCACCAGCGGGGGCTGGCATGGCACGGGGAGGGAAGCCGTGGTCCAGGCCACGCAGAGCTTGGCTCCGGCAGCAGAGCCCAGCCCAGCACCCAGTAATTTTCCTCTGTTTACTCGACAACTTGCTGTCTGCCTCGGCCAAGCAGGACCCGGCGTCCAGGGGCCAGTGCAGCACGGGCAGTGGGGATGGGAGCAGCAGGGATGGGGACAGAGGGTCTGGCGTGTGGAGCTGGGGGTTGTGGGGCACTGACAGCAGCACTGTGGGGTTGTGAGGACACAGGGACTGTGGTGGAATGGGCGAGGGGAGGGGAGCATAGGCGTGGGGGTCTGCCTAGGCCCCCAGGTGCAGGGATGGGGACAGGAATAAAGAAGGGGACAGGGATTACCCTGCTCACAGCTATGGTGCCAGAGCGGCCCAGGCAGCCCCCACGGAGCCAACGGCCCTACGGCTGCTGCCGTCACTGCGGCCCTCCTGACGTGGTAACAAGCATAATTGAGGCAAATTGCTGGAGCACGAAGCAGTTTCTGGGAAGGTAAATATGGTCAAGGCACGGTGCTGTGCCCTGCACCCGTTGCTCCAGTGTTGCTGTGGCAACACTCTACTGTGGACCCCCCAACACCCCATCAGGGCCAGGCTGGCCCCCACACCTTCCCCAGCAAGGGTGGCCCTATGTGTGCCACACAATGACAGGGACCCTTCAAGGACTCCAAGCCAGCCCCAGCCCATGGGGTGTCCCTGTGGAAATGTCCTGTGTCCCCTGGCGCTGAGGAGCAGTCCCGTGTCCCACAACCCCCGTCACCCAACAGCCCCGAGGAGTGATGGTGTCTGCCCGTGCCCAGGAGCCCTGTGCAAGTGCATGATGTCTGTCCACACCAGGGCATGTCCCACAGCACCTGTGCCAGCTGGGTGTGCCCTGGAGCAGGGCACTGCCTGTGCTGCAAGGCTAAGTCTGCAGCCCTGTGCCCTGGGTCACTTCCCACTCCCACAGAGCCACATGCTCCGGCCAGCAGCTCCCCAGTAACCACGGTGACTAGAGACCACCCAGGATGGCCGAGTCAGGAGGCAGCACCGCTCCTGCCACCCCTCTGGAAGCGGGGCTGGCCCCGGCCCAGGGACCCAACTCCTGTGGGACTGCGGCACCATCCTTTGCCATCACTGCAGAACTGCTGGAACAGCACAACTACCTGCCATGGCGTGGCACTGCCAGCAGTGGTGTCACCCATGTCCACCCTGCCCAGCACCCGAGGGCACCCCCACCCCGAGGAACAGCTCCGGCAGCACAGCCTGCACACTCGTGTGCACACACGTACACCACATGTGCACACACCCATCTGCACACACATACACATGTACACCACATGTGCACACACCCATCTGCACACACATACACATGTACACCACACATGCACACACCCATCTGCACACACATACACATGTACACCACACGTGCACACACCCATCTGCACACACATACACACGTACACCACACGTGCACACACCCATCTGCACACACATACACACGTACACCACATGTGCACACACCCATCTGCACACATACACTTGCACATACACACATATGCATGCACACATACATGTACACACACACACATGCACACACATACACGTGTACATGCACACACACTCACGTGTACACGCACACATGCACACAGGCAGGTGCCACCCTCGGCTGCCCAGTGGGAGCCACTCATTCCTGGTATGCAGTGGGATGAAGGTGCTGACAGCAGCCTGGCCAGACTCCCACCCACTGGTTTGGGTGGGAAGGGACCTTTAAAGGTCCCAGGGCCCAGCCCCCGCAGTGAGCAGGGATACCTGCACCTGACCAGGTTGCTCAGAGCCCGGCCCAGCCTGGTGCTGACCATTTCCAGAGATGGAGCACTCACTGCCTTTCCAGGCAGCCTATGCCAGTGCCTCACTGCCCTAAGCAGAGACTCCTCTACAGAGACCATACAGCCGTGGTGCCAGTCCCTGGCTATGGAGCTTGTCTGAAGACATGGAATGGGGCTGAAGCAGTTTCTCACCCCTGAACTGGTGGCCTGGGCGGTGCCCCCCCAGTCAGTGCCTTCCCAACACAGCCAGGCACCCCAGGCAGTGCCTCCCACCCCAGCACGGCCAGGCACCCCCAGGCGCGGCGCCTCGCAGGAAAACTCCCACTTTATCAAGGGAATTGAGCACCACAAATTGGTCTCCTAAGTCGATTCTGCCTGCTGCCAGGCCTCTTCCTACCACCTAATTTGATGACAAACACGTTCCTCTCCTCCTCCCACCCTTTAATCTAATGAAGAGCACTGTGTCCAAGGCACAGGGAAATAAACCCTGATGAGGTCGATTTTTACAGGTAAACAGCCTGATTTCTCTGGCCTGTGGCCTCACCCCTCACACCCCTAACCCCCACCACCTCTACCTACTGCCTCACCATCCTTGCCCAGCAATTTGACATCAGTCTTTATAAAAATTACCTGCTTACAGAATGTTTTTTGTACATTTCATTAGAGCTTGAGCAGCTTCTTTGCCTCTGGCTTTACTGTGTCTGAGCAGAGGAAAACAAAGCAGAGGCTGCTGGGGCTGCAGCGGGGCCCACGTGCCTGAGGGCACGTGGGGGTCCTGCAGACCCGGGATGGACCCAGATGAATGTTCAGACAGGGGGTCAGTGCTGGGCTCCATGGCAGCCGACTGGCAGCCTACCTGGACACAGGACATGGCTCTGGACGAGCCCAGGGCTTTGAGGCAGGGCAGCCGCACTGGCCTGTCAGGTTCCCTGAACACACCGCAGGGCCCATCCCTCCAGAAGAGTCAAAGCATAGGGGCCATGACAGTGACAACTATCACCCTCCATCCCCCACTGCCCACAGCTGCCTGTGTCCCGCTGCCTGCAGCTGCAGGGATGCAGGGCCTGGGGTGGCTTGGGGGGCAATAGGGGCCAAGTTCCCGTCTTGCTGTGACAGAACCAAGCAGCGCACCCCACGAATGTTTTGGTGATGGAAGGTAAACACGGTCATGTCAAGTGTCAAGATGCACTCAAGCAGAAATTCTAGCAATGCTAAGTATAGCCTAAATGCCATTAAAGCAGGAGAAGGAAGAGGATATGAGGGTATTAATAGTCTCAACATTTAAATCCTGGGTGCAGTGACAGCTCCTGGGATGCTGGCTGCCCAAAGTGCTACCCAAGCCCAAGGGCATTGTGCCACCAACGTGCAGCACTGGCTGCACCTGCCCACGGGGAAATCAACAGCCCCAGCAAGTGCAAGGCCAAGGCCCCTTTACGAAAAATAAACACAGCTCCTGCTCTCTGCCCCCCGTCCATGCCCCAGAGCTGGGCCAGGCTGCAGCACCACACCAAGGCAGCCCCAAAAGGACACCAGCGTTTATTTACAACACTCCTCAAGTGACATACCACAGAAAGGAAAGGGTACAGTACAACTCAAGGACTCAACAAGGGAAAGGTACTGGCAGCCCCGAGTCCCTGCAGCCCTCCCACAGCCACTGGTACTGGGCAGGCCTGGCAGCCCCATCCCTGCCAGCCTGGAGCACAGGCGGGCAGGGGGCTGCCACCCCTCCCCACAGAGCAGCCCAGCAGCTCAGGTGGGTAAAGTTGGCACAGTCACTCTCCCTGGTTCAGGCAAAGATGCACGAACCATCCGAGCCCCGCCAGAAGTGAGTGGCTAAAGGAAGCACCCCTGGCACAGTTCCACCACCTACAGCCACCAATGGCAAGCTGAGGCCCAGGTCTCTTCCAAGGGTGCATATCTGGAAAATGGTGTTGGTACAAAACTGCGGCGTTGCCAGGGCGAGGAGCTCTTGAGCCTTGCTCCGTGCAGCCCCACGGCTGCCCCCACAGCCGCTGTCTCCTGTGGGGCTGCCAGGGCACCAAGGCCAGGGGGCTGCAGGTGGCCCAAGCCCCTCTGAGCACCTCTCAGGAGCCTGGAGCTGGTGCCAAGACCCCACCTCTCTCCACCTGTAGGGAGAGGAACAGCTCCCCCTCCAGCACCACATGGACCTAGCCTGACCAAAGCACGCAGAAAATCTGGCCTCAGATGTGGCCCACGTGCTCTGGCAGCAAGCAGCCCAGGCAGCAACTTGCTGCCACAGTGGAACTGGGAGGAGCCTGGCTATGGTCTGCCCAGGCCTCAGCTGCACAGGGGGGCTGGACAGGGGCTGCCCCTGTGTCTCCAGGCACAGGAACAGACACGACTGTCCCTCCCATCCCCGTCCAGCCCCAGCAGCTGTGGAGCCTCGGTGCACAGGGGAAAGCAAGACCCAGTGCTGCCTGATCCAACAGTGCGTCTGCCTCAGTCCTGCCCAGCCCAGCACAGAGGGCAGTGATGGGAGGGAAACAGGAGATCGGGTTGCTCAGCATGAAGTGGGGAAGGACAGTTTGAGGCCAGAGAAAGCTATGAGCGGGGGGCTGGAATCCTTTGCAACAGGCTCTGGGCAGCCTCGGTGAGCCCCTGAGCATCCTCGACCTCAGGCAGCTTCAGAGCCAGCCCCAAAGCTGACTGGCTCTCCCACGGGCTTTCGGGAGCACAGACCAGAGGAGGAAATTAACACAAAATCTCAAATTAAATCTGCTTGAGGACCTTAGGAGAGCAGCCGACCCTCAGGGAGTACCCGCCTTAGGACTTCTTTGCATCCTGTGTGTTCCTCCTCTTCAGATCACCCAGGTCGACGGGTTTAAACGCTGCAGGGGAGACAGGAAAGACTTTGGGGGCAGAGGCAGCACAGTCCCCGCCCGACGCGCGCAAGTCCCAGGCCAGCACAGCCGGCGCGGTGCCCCTGTCCCCCGCACCTTTCAGGCTGGGGTTCGGCATCTTCTCCACGTACTCCTCGACCAGGCCGCGTTCGGAGCCCATCTGGCTGCGCAGGTCGCGCTCCACGCACTGCCAGGCTGCAAGGACAGCAACAGGGGCCGCTCGCCTCGGCCGCCCCGAGCTCCCCGAGCCCCCCGCCCCGCGGCCACCGCCCCGCTCACCCTCGTAGATGAAGCGCACGTTCTCCTCGTGGGCCGGCGTGAAGATCTCGCTGCCCGCGCCGGGAGAGCGCGGGCCGCCGCTCCGCTTTCCGTTGTACACCACTCGCGACACGGGGGAGCTGCAGGCGGAGCACGGGGGGGGAACTGAGCCGGGCCCGGGGCCGCGCTGGGCCCGGGGCCGGGCGGGGCTCACCTGGCCATGGCAGCGGCGGCGCTGGGCGGCGCTGGGCGGCGTTCGGCGGGGCCGGAAGGGGCTCGGCGGGGCTGCGGGAGGAAGGCGAGGCGCCAGGCCGGGATAGGCCGCGCGGCGCCCCCCGCCCGTCGCCGGGCAACGCGCGCCCCTCACCTGGGCCCTCCCGCCTGCGCGAGCGGGACGAGACGGAAGCGCCGCGGCGCGCATGCGCAGCCCCGCCCCCTCCCGGCACTGATCACCAACCCCCCCGCGCAGGCCCCGCACACCACTCTGGCCACGCCCCCTCCCGCGTAGGCCCCGCCCCGGCCGAGCCCCGGCCCGGCCCCGGTACCGGCCCCGCTCCCGCTCCATGCCCGGCGGCGGTGGTAAACGAGATGCTTTATTGGAAAAGTACAAAGTGGTTCCCGATTCGCAGTACCGAGTGCCGCTGCCGGCCGCCGCCCAGGCCCAGCCCGGGCGCAGCCCCGGCCCTCGGGCAGGCGCAGCCCCGCCGGCCCGGCCGCGAGGCCTCGGGGCCGCTCCTCGCCGTGCTCGCCTCAGCGCAGCGCGGTGGCTCCGAAGAGCTGCACCAGGTCCTCGTATTCGGGGTCGATGAGGTCCGAGGGTTTCTCCCCGTCGTCAGTGGTGGCTTCCAGGCTAGCCCCGAGGGACAGGAGGTACCTGCGGAAGGCGGCGGGTCTGAGCCGCTGGGCACCCCCAGAGGAGCCGCACAGACCCTGCTCCAGCCCGGTGCTGTCGGTTCTCAGGCCCTGCAGCACCTCACAGCTCCTTACCTGGCTATGTCAGCGTAGCCATCGCTGCAGGCCATGTGCAGGGGCGTCCACCCGTTCTCATCTCTCTGGTGGATGTCAGCGCCGTATTTCACCAGGAGCTTGACACAGTCCAAGTTTCCTGTAAGCACGGCTTCGTGCAGGGCTGCCATGCCTGGAGGGACAGGAGGTGTTAGCCCTGGCCTGGGGAAGGGCTCTCTCCATGCTGACCTCACAAGCTGTGCAGAGCTCAGGAAAGGGATGGAGGAACTCTCCTTCTCAGGGAGAGGACTGTGGAGAAACAAAGACTGAGGAAGCCAGAGTAGCTGCTGTGTGTTCCTTTTGCCCTTCTGCAGCATAAATACTCTGTCTGGGATGGTGCAGCACCCATTGCCCCAGCTAGGCAGGACAGAGGGAGGCAGGAGGAGCTGCCCCTTAGAGCAGCTGCCCTGAGTCCTGGCCACACGGAGACACGAGAAAAGTCTTCTGGTGTCCTTCTCTGCCTGAGTTTTGGAAGGTCCTCATTAGTGAAGAATCAGTATGGACAGGAGGAAGCCTGGGGTCATTTGAGCCTCTCTCTCTGTGGCCATGTGACAGCAGAAGCTGAAGCCAAGCACAAGAAAAGGACAAATCTGGGCTCTGCTGTAGCCTGTACAGATCAAGGCATTCCATAAACAGTTGCTGGTGAGGCTGTGCAAGCAGAACACAAAGCCTTCCCCATAAGTCCCCAGAATCAGACATACAAGAGGGAGCAGTGCCTGTGAGAAACAGGCAGAGCCAGGAACAAATGTGGATCCCCCAGTCTGGGGAAAAGGCTGGAGCCCCAAGGTCATGCCCCGAGCTCACAGACCAGCCTGTGCTTGCTCCTGCTCTTTGAGGTCCCACCACACTGCAGGTGTTCCATTGCGCCTTGCAGGGACCCAGAGGCCAAGCTCCCCCTTCCCACAGCATGAGCTTACTGTGCTGTTAAGGGGAGATGTTGGGGCCCTGGGCTGGAGCTCTTGGGCCTTGCTGGGCACTGTGCCTTGCTAGGGAGGGACCTGGCTTGTTCAAGCCCTGCTGAAGGTGGCCCACAGACCAGCAATGGTGTCCCTCACAACGCCACCAAGCCATGCCACTGCTCTGCCCAGGTCTGCCGACCAGCAGCACTCACCAGAAGGGTAGATGGTGTCCAATGTCACCTTCCTGGCTCGTATGAACCTGCCCACCTGCTCCAGGTCCCCCTGCTTGATGTGGTCCTGAAAGACGACGTCGTTGGGGAAGTGCACAGTGCGCGAGGCCCTCAGACGCGGGGTGTACTGGCTGTACCGGGTCACCGACAAGGGGCAATAGTCCCTCATGCCGATGTGAGACTTCAGGTACAGTGGCATGGCGGGTGCTCAGCACTCAGCCTGGCCCCGGTCTTCTCTTCTGCCTCTCTTCTGCCTCTCAGGGCCCTCCTCGCTACAGAGCTGTGCTGGCCCCTGCACTGCTGCACTCCTGCCACACTCCTGCCTGTGTCTGTGTCCCCTCGCCACAGGGAAGTGGCAGCCGCTGTGCTCTCTTGTACTCCGTGAGTCACATGCAGGAGGTGGCACCTGGCACTTGCAGCTTCACCTGCAGGTTCCCTTGGCCCAGGACTGATGGTTCTGTGGGAGCACCACATTATAAAGACTGCGCTGGGCTATTTTGGGAACATGCAGCTCATGCTATTTGCCATGATGCTTCGTAATCGAGCCGCCCAGGCCCGCAGCCTCCCACTTCTGGGCAGAAGTTGTTGTCTCATCTTACCACCCACCTGTTGATGTGCCCATCCAAGGGGTCAAATCTACTCTTGGCTGGACAGCCCTTCAGGGGAGCGTGGAAGCAACTTCCCAACATCAAGCCTTTCTAGGGCAAGGGGCACAGGCATCACCAACACAGGCAACTGGCTGCTTAGCGCCCAGGTGGCTCATGCGATGTGGATGTGCCAGGGCTGTGGTCAAAATGTATCCAGAGCTGTCACCCTCCTGTCACTGCAGGGGACAACTTGAAAGGAGCAAGAGGAGCTGTGCTGTCCAGCACAACTGTGACAGTGCACAGCCCAGCACAGAAGCACGAGCTGCGTGGTGGGTGTCCCCTGTGCTGCAGGTGATCCTGGGACAGGTGCAGAACCAGAAGCCTGCAGTGCTGGTCCCTGGAGTTCCTTGTCCTACTTCAGACTGGGAAGCAGCTGCTGCTGAGGGCAGGCTACCGTGAGCAGCCTTAGAGGAACAGCAGAAGAACAGCACCACCACCAGACACTTCCTGCCTCTGAGACTCTCCAGCTACACTATCATGGCCCAAAACAACTGTCTTCCACAGCAGAACCATTCAGGTCCATCAAGGGTTTAAGCAACCACTTTTTCCCATCAAAGTTCAGGCATGTCAGACACATAAGCCTTTTGTGCTCTGTCATGCTGGTAGGGATTGTCCAGGCAGATGTGTCAGAAAAAATCACGGTGCTGCTTTAGGAGTCAGGGATTTCACTCTGCCCTTCTTGCTGCAGGCCTTTGCCCTGACCCCACAGCACAGTCAGCTGTATACCTGAGAGCCCCTGCACTTGTTTATCTGCTGGCAAATGCATCGATCTCTTGGCCGAGCATTTGCCCATGGTTACATCAGCCAGAAGACGGTGCTGGGCATTCAAGCTCAGTGCTGGGGACAGAACACTTCCAGCCTGCTTTCTTGGAAAAACAATTAGGCACATACATGAGATGGCTGCTAAACTCCTGCTCTGCCACAGGGAGCCTTGGGCTAGGAGAGGCCCCTCCTCGAAGCTGAGCACTGTGGGTCTCAGCCCAAGAACATAGGAGAACTACTGCAGAGCTCAGACTTGGTCACACTTCAACTGGCTTTACAAAATGGACCTATTTGAGTCAAATGCTAGATAGCACCTTCCAGTGGAATTTTACTAGTGAAGCTCACTTCCTCCCCACCCTGAAAGACAAAGCAGCTGCCACCAACCAACCCAGGCCACCAGCACTTCCTCCTTTGTTGGGGTGCAGAAATGACCCTTCCTTACCTTCAGTCAAGTGGGGTCACAGCCCCAGAAGGAGGTGTCTTCAAATACTCTCCTCCATGTAACTGCACGTACAGGTCTCACACACACCTGGCTGCTGTTCTGTCAGGGACAACCCTTCCTGATCCCTTGGCTAGTGGGTGCCTGCTCAGTCCCCGCCCAGAGGCTGCTGTGCTCAGAGCTTGGGGACACCACACCAGGACTCTGCTGGGGCTCAGCTCACAGGAAGCCACAGGAGAAGGCTGGAGCTGGAGACAGACAAGTGCTGTCCAACACCCCTGGGCCACTGCTCCAGCACACAGCCTGCTCACTGAGAGGCGCAGTAAGCCCCCTCAGTTGTCCTCTATCCTCACCATGCCCTCCCATGTGACATATATAGCATATTTTCTAACCAAAATACCTTCAGCAGCAAGCAGCAGGTTTGGAAATAGCAATGTGGCTCACGGGGTCATGTGAGCCTGACTAGCAGAGCCGCAGCAGCTCTAGCGTGCCCTGATTCACTGCTCCAGAGCAGTCTCCCCTCAGCCCAGCCAGCTGGCCCAGGGGCTGCGCACTCTCAGAGCCAAACCACGGCCCGCTCACGTCTAAGAGAACGCCTGCACAAGTTCATGGAATCTGGACAGGTCACATGCACTGGAAAGTTCTGTTCCTTCATGAATTACGTGAAAAAAGTGACATGCCCCACGGTGGCAGAGTCCCTTGAAAATCACCCTGCAACTCTGATCTCCCCTTCCAGGGTCCACTCGAATATTCTACACTCTGATAAAGACAAAGAGACATAGTAGTATTAAAATCTCAACTTTATTTGGCCATCAAATTCAGTACCAATGTTATTGTAGCAGAATGCTAAGAATGAGCCTGATGCAGCTCAGGCCTGTGAGGCACTCCCTCAGTCACATTCCCAAACCCCAGTAATTGCAAATGTCCTGTTTGATCTGTTTTATCAGGCCCTCCCCCACCACCCACCTGCCGGGTCAACCCACTCAAAATAATTCATGGAAAGGGATTGCAAGTCTTGTTCTTTGATCGAAAGGATGGCAACACAGCTGGTGAGCCAGCAGCCACCTCCATCCTCAGAGGCTGCCACAGCCAGTGCACACAGTATTCCACCCCTCCAGGTGTTTGGAATAGTCATCTCCAAGTGTCTTAAAGCAGAGGGGAAAGGAAACATCTGGCTAGCATGAAGAGAAGCACCTTCACATACACCTTTCCCAAGGAAGCCAACAGCCCTCTGCTCCTACATCTACTGAAGGCCAGCCCCAGGGAAGAACAGCTGAGGCCATTAAGGACCCTGTGAGGTGCAGAAATCAATTATGGGCTTTAGTTTTAAAAGAAAAAGAGAAAAAAGCTGTCTTGGAAGATGTTAGTGGCAAGGCTCTGAACTCCTGGTACCACCTCACAACCTCCTGCTGCCCAGAAGAACAGAATACTCCAGACAAAAACTGTGTACAAAAAAGTACATCACAATAGAAAAAAGAGCCCAGCTGGCTGGGCTGGCTCCCTAGTGACAGTTCCCTTCTCAAAAGCCAAAAGAAAGAAAAGGTAAGTGTACAGACAAGTGAGGGTAAAGTGTTACTTTAGAAGCCAATCCCTGGATTTCCAGTCATTCACCTTCTGCTTTAAATCTTAATGGGTTTCTGACTCACTGGGCTGCATCACAGCAGCCAATTTAGTGTCTGATTTTTTGGGTGATGCAGATCAGTCTACTCTTTACAATTCATCCTTTTGGAGTTTCTGCTCATCCTCATCACCTTCCTCAAGATCTGTTTCTTCATCCGTCTCCAGGTCCTCCAGATCCTGTGGAGGTTACAGACAGCTCTTGGTTTCTGGCACATCCACAACAAAGCAGTGAGCAGCAGCCCTCATCTGGTCACTGCCCTCTGCTGCCCTGCTAACAAAACATCTAGAGACTTCTATCAAGAGCTTCAGATTAAGGACATTAAGGATTAGGAACCCTTAGAAGCTGGTACCTGCACCTGCAATAGCCTCCACACTCCCCCCGCAGCAGGTGAGAGCTTCCAACTAGATACAAATACGCGGCATTGATCACACAGGCCAGTTTCAGGTGCTGAGTAGAAGTTCCCTAGGGAGCAAGCCCTCAGTGCCCTAGCAGTGCACAACCACAGCACTGCTGCTTCACACCCACCAGGTGCTCTCCAGAGAAGGAGCCCATTGCAGCCAGCCAGGCTGCACCTGAACAGATCACACTGAGATGTGGGCACTTTGTTCACCAGCAGTATCCTCTCCTGATACGTAACAACACAGGATCTTATTTAGGACTGACAATTCAGACACAGAACCAGACCTGACCCATGCTCCCTTGTCCCCAAAGTCCCAGAGTACTCCATTCACATTACTCACATCATCAGCTGCCGCCCCATCCTGACCTCCGCTCTCCAGGAATTTTTTGAAGCCTTCTAGTGTCCTCTCCCCATTATAGTCAATTACCTGCAGAGGGAAAACATAAGGATGCTGGTTATGGGCACTACAGACCCACACCCCTGGAGAGGAGAATTCTCTTTCTGAGCAACAGTGAACATGCCAAGCAAAAGGGAATTTAAAAATTCACCTTCACCCATATGAGACGAAGGAAAACAGCTCAGCCACTAGACTTCAGAGATCACTGCGAGGAAAGAATAGCCTGCAGATGAGCACACTGTCCTCTATGCTCCCCTCTTTTCCCCATTCCCACTTCCCACTTCCCCCCAAACTCTTTCCTACAGCCCAGATCCCCACAAAGGGTCTTGGGTGTCCTGTAGACTTGTTGTGTTCCATCCCAACAGAATGCAGATCCCTCCCAAAGGCCTTGTCCAAAACAACTTGAGCAGGCAGCTGAGCATTCCCGTGCTCCCCAGCTATGTGATTGTGCGAGCCCGGCTGCCCACTTACATTTCTGCCAGAGCCTGCAGGGAAGAACTTGAGTGTGGGGAAGCTGTGGATTTTCACTGCCTCCACTTCATTAGCTGTTGAGTCCATCTTGGCAATGACAATGTTCTCATGGTCCCTGTAGGTTTCTCCCAGCTTGTCCCAGATTGGAGCCAGCTGCTTGCAGTGACCACACCATGGGGCATCTGTTAATTACAGAGACAGAGCTGCACCAACAACCTAACAAGGTACCACTCCTCCCCAACCAGACAGTTCTCACACTTCTTTGCAACCAAGGCACTGCCTTTGGGACCCAGACTCTACAAAATGCTTTTTCCCTATTCCTGGTGACACAGTGTTTTGGCAATCCTTTCACACCCATTACTTGGAATCAGCTGCAGGAAGATACTCACAGAACTCCACAAAGACATTCTTATTCTCATCAAAAGCAACTTCTTCAAAGTTCTTCCCAACCAGAACTTTGACAGCGTGCTTGTCCCAGTCTTCAGGAAGATCCTGACTCATCAGGTGGGGCTGGAATAAAAAGTGAAATTCAGATATACTGTTTGCTACACAGCTGCCTGGACTGAACATGCAATCACATATCCTGGAAAATCTAGGTTTAACCACCCCACTGGTTCCTCAGACACAGGCTGTGAGCAACCAGAGGAATTGGTCACTTCCTCTTCTCCCACAGAGTCTCTTTCCCACCCTGACCCAGCAGGAATAGCAGATACTGTTGTGCAGAGAGAATGGCAACAAAACTCTGCAGGAAGGAAGCAGCACTGCCGACAGCGCCATTCCCAGAGGACTGGGCTTTGCTGCACTCCCACTGCTGGCTAAGCTGTCTGCTGGCCCCTCCAGCAGACAGCAGCTGACAGCTCTTTACCCAGCGCCACAGAATTCACACCTTCCACGGGCTGTTGGCAGGAGGAGCAACTGGATAAACAGCATAGTCCCCACAGGGGGGGCACAGTGGCTTGGCCATGCCCAAGTCCCTCTACTTGGCTCACTCTCCTACAGCCTCCAGGCCCCAGCAGCTTTGCCTTTCATTCCTAATCACAAAGCCCATGGGATGTTCCATGCAGGAGATGGAGGAGCTTCTCCAGCTCCTCAAAGAGAGTGCTTCTGTTCCCTCTCAGCTACCTTGTTCACCACCGTGAAGGTACGTTTATCCACATACCTTGATCTTGCCTGCCAGGAACTTGTTACAGAACTCTTTGATCTTGTCTGCTGTAAGCTCATCGGATTCAGGTTTGTATTTGGTCATTTCTTCCTCCAGGGTGATCAGACGTACGGCTGGGCACTCTTCCTTCTTTAGGCCAAAGAACTCCAAAATCCTCTGGTTGTCACTGTGGTCACTGTCTATGAAGATGAACAGGATCTTGGGAGGAAAAAAGTGAAAGGTGGGAGGTGATCATGAGTACCTTGTGGCTACTGACACTTCACACACACACTCACACCAACTGTGGCTGAATTGGGCTCTCTTCCTCCCCCCTGTCCCCAAAGAGAGAGCTGGCTTTAAGTTCTCCTCCACAATTGCTACGTGGATCAAGACAGTGCTATACGTCACGGCAGGAAGTGGTCTCTTAGCTCATGATCCAAGAAATCCATCTCACCTTCCCTTTGAAGTCTCCAGCTGCATTCTTGAAGTTGTCCAGCTTCCCTTGATAGTCAGACACACTTTTTGGTAGGAAGAGCAGAATATGAGTCTTGATCTCTCCTCCAAATATTTTAGGAGCAGTCTGAGGAGTACAAAGTAAGTTCATTTTTAGAAAAGAGGCAAATCAGTAACCAGATCAGTTTAACTCTGCTATGCTGACTAGCCCACAATACTGCAGGACTGCTCTAACACAGCAAGCTTACACCTCCTTTATCCTGTGTCCCTCCTATTCCTCCATACCCCACTGTCAGTTCCACAATAAAACATGATCATGGAATCTACAACTGGAGCTTTGCTATATTCTTGCAGCAGCCATGGGAAGGGCCTTGTCATATATCTAAAGACCCACCTGCTCAGTGAACTCTATGACCAGAGGCAATGAATTAGACTTGATGAAGTTCAGCAGATTATCTTTTGTGAGATCCCCTTCAAAGTTGTTTTGGCCTTCATCGAACTGCAAGAAGAGACATTCTTCATTAGAACACTTGCATGTCCCACACAAATCTCTCAGTGCCTTCACACCAGTCACTGACCCAGGGGATCTCAGCTGCACTCATTCAGAGCTGACTTCCATCTCAACATGGTTACCACATGTCCACATAAAATCTGGATCAAGGTTTTAATCATCCTGGCAAGCAAAGCTTTAAATCGCCCCCCAGCAGGAGACAGTAAGCAGCAACAAGAAGTCAGGTTTGATCTTGGCCTTGCTCTGCACCACTGTGAAACTATTCGTGGTACAGGTCACCAAGAAGGACCCTGAGCAGCTGCCTCCAGCCCTGCAGCAGCTTCTCCTCTGCAGGAATCAGTGGTCAGAGCAGACACTGCAGCCAGACAGTGCTGGGAACCTCTGACAGCAAAGCCTGCAGCAAACAGTGACTTCCTCAGCTCTGGGGGGTTCATTCTAGTCTCTGTTGTTAAGAGACAGCAGCACATGTTGCACATCACACCAGAGGCATTTTACGGGGCCATCACCTGTAACATCCCTGACCAGGAGCCCCAGAACCCTCTGGCAGCCTGTAACAGGAGCAGCTGTAGAGAGCCTGTCAAGGTTAGAGGGAGGATGTGCAAAAGGGCACAGTAGTGTCCTGGCAGAGCCATACTGGAGTTGCTGGCAGAAAGAGAGGAGTGGACTCAGATAACCTTCTGTTAGGGGAAGCATGCCTGTCTCAGTGGAAAAGCTGAGGAAAACACATCGGAAAATAACTTCGCAAACATTTTAAGGAGCCCTACAGATCACCTCAGCACCATCAGGACAGCTGTGCGAGGGCCTGTGCAAGTCTGGACAACTCACACAGAGAACAATGAGCCAAATCCTCTCAGTTTAGACCCATCTAACTGCACGGAGCTAAGCCAAAGCCCAAAACCAAAACAGGCCATGAAGCTCCCACGGCACTGCCATGCCATTGCACAGGAACAGGGAGGAACCCCGAATGGCTGAACAAATCTAGGCTCCTTCTTCACAGAGCTGAGCACTCTTACTCCATCCCAGCCTGGTGCAGGAACCACCTGGCATGGTCACTCCTGCTCCCAACACACACGAACAGCACTACCCAGAGTGGGGCCCATAAAGCTGACATACAAAGCTACTCACACAATAGAGCACAGCTACCAAATGAGACAGGAACCAAACATTCCTCCCTCCCCCCCTCCATTTTGCTAATGCATTTTGAGCTCATTAGCCAGATACACCCTCAGCCACACTGACCTGAGGGGCCTCTTACTCAGAATTTAAGTCTACAAGCTTCTATCACCATAAAAATAACTACAGTGTCAGAGGTATAGTAGAATTAAACCATTATTTCAGGTGAACAAAGAATGAAATTCTTGTGGCTGTTTTAGGTCAGGCTGGGCATAGTCATAACTGATAAGATTACACATTTAGTAAGGCTGAACCCAAAGCACTTTGTCCTGCCTCACAGCTCCTGTGGGTGAGGAGCCACCAAGCCTAAAGAATCTCTCCTTGTCTGTTCAAACATGGAATTTCATCCCAGTGATGGGGATTTTCATGCCTTCATCAGTACATTTATTCGTGATTCTGTAGGTAGTTAGCATCCCTCTGCACATAATCCACTGCTCCAGCCCAGTCAGCTGGAACTGCAAATCCTCTTAGGAGCTTCTCTGGAATCCCTGCACTGCAGAACCCACAGCAGTGAGACAGAGCAGCTCTTGGACACAGTAGGGAGTGACAGACACAGAAGCCAACAGTGAGCAATGAAAAGCAACTTTGCTAAGCCACAACCAAACAGCACCAAGGCAGCCAGAGAGGTCACCTGTTGTTCTCTTCGGCCTGTCCAAGACAGGGAAGTGAGTGAAAGAATAACCCACACCCAAAGCCCAGCTCTGGGGGAACAGCACAGGGCTGGGAGACTGACACAGTTGCACACTGTGGGTCCCTGAGGCTCCCCCACCCCACAAAGGGGACACAGGCTCTGCTCTTCCTCCTCAGGCTCTGAGGCCTGAGAAGAGCCACACTGACAGCATGGGGCCTTTGCTGTTTCGTCTAGGACTGACCTTGTTAGAGTTTGACTAATTAAAGAAAAGGGAAGAGACAGCAGATCCCAGTGTGGTGCTCAGGCTTGCAATGAGCCAGTACCTTCTTGAAGAGGATGACACTGTCCTTACTAATCTGGTATTTGGAGAAGACATCAGCACTGGAGGAAATCCCAAAAGGAATATCATCCACAGCTTCTGCTGCCAACAGGAACTCCTTTGCAGGCTCTGATGTCAAATCCTGGAGAGTAAAGAAAGGTGTCTCAGAGGGACCACATCACCGGAAGCATTCATATCCCAGAGCCCAGTCCAAAGAACCGGAAGATCAAGTAAGGCAGGACAGCAAGTATTGCACAAGGCACAGAGCATTCCCCAGCCAGGAGGAATGAAGGAAGGCCCTGGAAACACACAAGAGCATCTCCAATGGAAACACAAACTCTACCTTGAAGAAACCAATCACCACCACTTCACTGGAGTCCACCAGTGCCTCTGCAGCAGCCACATCAGTCAGGGTGGCAGCGGCTGGGCCTGTGCGCTTCTTCAGCCAGCTGACGATGTCGTCCGCTTCCCTGCCAGCTACACCGGGAGATAATAAGGAGTCACTTTCCCCACCGCAACTAAGTTCAAGACCACAAAACCCTCAAGGTTTCAAAAAGACCTTTCAGCAGTTAGTCAAGAGATCAGCAAGACTCAAGATATCGTTTACGCAACTCTTTCCCTTTCACTCATGGTGTAATTAAGCTAATCCCTAATTGATAAGTCAAGGTACAAGGGGCTCCCAGGAATCCATTCCTCTCTCACCTCCTGCCCCCGTCCTTAAACTTTGACCAGCAATGCAACACTTCTCCAAGGCTTCACTGTAACTTATGTTATTAAATCACCTTTTCCTTCCAAGATCTTTATTCGGGATGTTACCATCTGTTATCCAGCACTACTGGCTTAGCTGAATTCTGCCATAGCCTTCCTTGCAGCTCTCTCACACCCGGTGTTTGCCCCCTCACCCAACGGCCTGTTCCCAGCTCTGGACACTGCACCGCTTGAGTCAAGTCAAGCCACACAACAAACCAAGCTCAGGTGACTTTGCTTGCCTACACGAAAGCAATTTTATCCACTCTAGCTCACATTAGGAATCTCCCCAGAGGGAGGCCATTAAAGGTTGTTCTGTTCCCCATCAGTCCAGCACCATTTCCAGGTCGCTGTCACAGTGGACCTTGTCCAGCCACAGCAGCACAGCTGGAGCACGGGGCCATGTGCTGGGGCTCGGCGCCACGTTGCTGCCCTCTGCACCCAGGAGGGGCATCCAGGCCCGGCTCACCTGTGTCCTGCCCCCCAACCACGACCTGCCCCCTCTCACCCGTGTACTCCTTGGGCGCGGCCTTGTCGCCGTTCTTGAAGAACTTGATGGTGGGATACCCGCGTACGCCGAACTGTTGCGCCAGCTCCGACTCCTCCGTGGCGTCCACCTTGGCCAGCCGGATTTCCGAGCCCTCCGCCTTCAGCTTCGCCGCCGCCTTCGCATACTCGGGCGCCAGCGCTTTGCAGTGCCCGCACCACGGGGCGTCTGCGGGACGGAGCGTCAGCGCCGGCCGGGCCTCCCCAGCTCCACTCCCGGGCGGGCCGAGGGCCGCTTGGACTCACCGAGCCCCCGGAGCGGGGGCAGGGAGGGCCAGGGGCCCGCGCGGACCCAGCGCCCCAGCCCGGCCCCACACCCGCCCGGGGGAGCCCGTCCCTCAGCGCCTCTCCCCGCCCCGACCCTTCCGTCCCCCAGCCGCGCCCTCGGTCCCCGTGGTGGCCCCCCGCCCGCTCCCCCCGGCCCGGCCCCGCCGCGCTCACAGAACTCGACGAGCAGGTATCGGTGCTCGGCCAGCGCCTGCTCGAAGGAGTTGGCGCGCAGCACCAGGACGCCATCCTCCTCCTCCTGCTCGGCGGCAGCGCGGGCGGGCAGCAGCAGGGCCAAGCACAGCAGCGGCAGCAGCGCGCGCACCCCCGCCATGACTGATGGCGGCGTTCAGGACAAGCCGAGACGGGCGCGCGGCCGCAGGGCCGCCTCCCTTTTATAGACCCGCCCCTGCCGGCCGCTGCCGGCTGCTATTGGTCGCGCCGCCCGCCTGCCATTGGCTGGGGCCGCTGCCCAGGCCCCTGCGCGCCTTCCATTGGCTGGCGGTCCGGGCACTCCCCTCGCCCGCCACCTCGGGTTGGCCCTCGGCCCCGGTCTCCGCCCGCGGATCGCCATTGGTTCCTTTCCCCGCGGTGCCGCCCGCCATTGGTCGGCGCCGCCGTCTCGCGTGGTCCCTGCCCTCGAACGTGGCACTCGGGAAGCGCCGCCGGGCGGCAGTGCGCGTGCGCGCGGCCACGCGCGCGTGGTGGATCCTGACTGGGCCGTGCGCCCCATGTGACCCACGGGAGGCGGGGCCGCGTGACCGGCCCGGCGCGCGCCGCCGTGCCCGGTCCCCTCCCGCCCGCCCCGGCGCGGCCGCGGCTTGGTCCCTGCCGCGCATCTTCGTTCCCCTCCCCTTGTACCTCCCCACCGTGAACCACCTCGCGCACCGCCCGGTGCTCGGGGCCGCTCCGGTAGCTGCTCGGGGTCACGGCGGCAGCGCTGCCCCCCCCGCCCCGACCCTAGCTGGCTGTCCCCTGGCGCTGGACTCCGACCGGGCCAGGCACCGGGCTAGATACCGGCCCGGCTGGGGCTCGGGACGGCTCTGCTGCAACCTCGCTAGTGCTGGAGATGGGCCGGGGGAACTCAGGCAGCGCTGGCGTCCTCGCGGGGGCTCGTGGCACACACGCCCTCACGAAGAAGGCACCAGCGAGCGCGGGGGCTCCGCTGGGCCCCAGAAGGGCCTGTTGAGGCTCTAGCTCTGAGAACCTAGCTCTGTGCGGAGCCTGCGGAGAGACCCGGGAGAGAGCAGTCTCATGACCGTGGCAGGGCAAATCCCATCGCTCGGGTCTGTTGTGCTGCCCCGGTACTGCCGAGGGTCCCGACTGCTGCCGGGGTGGGCTGGGCAGGGAAGAGCCCCTGGGCGGTGCCCGTGCCAGGGTAACGGTGCCACTGCCCCGGGCAGCTCCTGCACTCGCAGGTGACGAGCTGGAGGGGGGGCAGACTCCGGGCCCCGACCACGCCCTGGGAGTGCCACAGAGCCGCTGCTCTTTGCTCTGGGCGGGGGCCGCGCCTGGCGTCAGTGGCACGAGGGGCAAGGAGCTCATCAATTCCCGGTAGAGAGTCCGACTGCCCCGAGTGCTGCCAGGAACTGGTGCCCGTTCAGGAGCTGTGGCCAGTGCTGAACGAGACGCTTTTGTCGGGCCCGGGGAGAGTCCAGCGAGGTTTTGGAAGGCAAAACTGAGCACACGGTGAGGGTGCAGCAGCCAGCCGGGGCCGGGCAGGCACAGGCACGTTGGGCTGCTAGGGAGGGAATCAGTGGCTGCATTAATCCAGACCGCCTTGGAACCCGCCCGGTTCCACGACTGGAAGCCATTGCCCGGAGATCCCCAGCTCCTTGCTCTGCCAGAGGGGCCCTGCAGTGATGTCTCTGCTAAAAGGGCTGACCCTGTCCAGCGGTAGTTCTGTGTGCGCACTCTTGCTCTAGCACAGCTGCCGGCTGCTGCCCTCAACGAGTTGTGGTGTCAGAAGGGCTCTGGGAGCTGCAGCATTGGAAAAGGGGAATGGCCTGGACTGCTCCTGCACAACCTCTGGCCGAGGTTCCTGAAGTGCATCACCTGGAAGGGGCTGAGGTTTTACTTAGGGAGCCACAATTCATGCAAATCATCTGTCCCACCCAGCCTGTGACGAGCCACCCATACCCAAGTGCACTTGTGAGCTTGCACCAGGCAGGAGAGCCCAGCTGTCACCCTGCAGCAGGAAGACGGGCCTGACAACGCAAGCAGAGAATTCCAAGAATTAGAGCATAGCACATGACACAAAGGATCTAACAGAAACCTCAACACCCTGGGTGTTGAAACTCTTGCCAAAGTGCTGGGGTTGCATCAGCTGGGTGCTCAACTGACCCTGCCTGCAGGCTGTTGGGGGCCAGCACAGGGGGCTCTTTGTTCGCCCTATCAGGCACATCTGGACTCTCTCTAACTGACACACTGAGGGTGAAGCCTGTTCCCTGCTCCAGCCCCCACACTGCCCTCCATGGCCTCACACTGCACAGACGGGCACTGCTCTCCATGGCGAGCAGCATGAGACGTGCGCCTGCTGGAGTGGGCGCTGGCCAAATGCCCGTTCCTGCCCGGTCCAGACTGCTGCTTTCAGTCCTTGTCCTTTCCAAGTCTCAAGGAAGAGGCCTGTGCTGTGAGATCCAAATACAAGAGGGAGCCTCTGGAGTCCTCAGTTACCTTTGTGAGTCTCTGACCAGGAGCAGGGCCAAGCCTCGTCCTCCAGCTTCTCTCACACCATAGATTCTGTAAAGAGCTTTTCATGCCTACACTTTCCTTATCCTTAACACAAACATGCCATGTGCTCTGTAAACATCCGCAGGCTCTTATCACGCTGCCTCTCCTGGATTGTGTTCTCCAATCGCCTCATTCCTGTCACTGCACAGGAATTTCACTGGAGCAGTGATGTTGAGGGTTCAGAGTCTGCCTGGTCCTCTCCTGGCAAGAGACCCCCTTGGAAACCTCTATTTGCACTGCCCCACGCATTCCCATCCCTCACAGGGCAAACAGCAAGGGACAGATCTGCACACATTCTGCCATGGGGCCTCTCCTTCTCTGGCAGGGGCTGTCCCAGATCCTGTTTCACATTCTAGCAAGTGCAGAGATCCTGGTCTTCTCCCACTCCAGGTGTTTGCAGAAATCTCATTCGGCCACTTCCTGCCAAAGATCCAGCATGGACAGTACACGGTCAGTTCAAAGATTTTATTTAACTGTCATAAAAGGAGCAGACGATGATTCCAAACCTGTTAACCTGGGTCTAGGACTTACAGACAATATGCACCAAATCAAATTAACAAAAAAACTCTCTAGGGGCAGGGCAAAAGGAGTTAGAGGCAAAGACGTAGCTACAAGAAAGCCACATGTACTTGGTCCCAGTTCTAATATAACCTCAACGTGGTAGATCCAAATTGGAGGGCTGCGGAGGTGGCGCATGCCTGCCCAGCCCCCCGGGTCTTGCAGGGGGCCCCCGGGGCTTCTTTGCCCCGAGAGCCGCAGCTGTGCAGCCAAGGGTGGAGGCTGGCATGCTGCGGGGGTCTGCGGCAGGCACAGGGGGCCGAGTGTCAAGGCAATAACTACTGACAGGCCAGGCACAGATTTTAAAGGCAGAACAGATACATAAGGCATTAACCGCTTCGGAACACTTGTCCATCACAAGCTCTTTGTTGATCGCATCAGGAGCAGCTGCAGAGACAGACTTGTCCATCCTCAGCCCAAAACAGCCAGGAGGGCAGGTGCTGTCCTGGAATTTCAGTGCTTTGCAGCTACCTGGGCTGCAATGAGAAGTGCGAGGTGATGGCAACATTGGTGACCCCTGCACCGCCCTGCCCTTCAGCCCCCTCTGTGCCGCAGGGGCACCCAGAGAGCTCGGGGCTCTGCGCAGGCGAGGCCGGGGTCCAGCCAGGCCAGTGCTCAGGGTGCCAGGAAGGGCGGCCAGGCGTCACCCAGGATGTCACACCATCTCCCCTCTGGAGATGTCCCATCTCAGGTGAGGAACCGACCAGCAGCAAAGTGGGAAGTTGTGAATCTTTCCTAATAACCCATGAGGGGCGTGACCAAGCTGAGCCCATGCCAACAGACAGGGAGGGCGGGTGGCGTTTAAAAAGTGTAAGAGGGGCAGGGCCCCCTCCCTAGAGGATACATGTTACACATTTAAGGCATCATGGTTACAGGGAACATCCACAAATGAAGCTGCCCAGGACACTGACAGGGCGGAACAGGCAGGCAGACACCACTTGAGCCAATAAACTGATTTGACAGCTGCCTGGCACCAAAATTCTTCAGCTACTTGGAGGCAGTAGCTACCCTGAGCTGTGCGCAGGAAAGCCAAGCATGGGATCCTAACAGGAGTTTCTCCCCTTTGGCACCTCCTGGATAAAGGAAGGTGGGAAGCAGGAAAGGGCCTGGCGAGGGAGTGGGCACTCTGTGCTGGGGCAGCACAGCCCCAGGACGGGCAGCTGGAGACCAGATGCAGACAGCACGGTTTGGTCAATGCACTCAGCAATTCTCTGGGGAGGGGGCACATAAAAAACTGAGCTCTCTGGTCAAATGATAATGGGAGTGACAGGTAAGAGGATTCCAATGTCAGCACTTTGGTACGGGGGGGAATTCTACGGTAGCCACTGTCTGATTCACGCTCTCTGGGGTTTGGCCTCAGGAAGGGCTAGTCCTTCCAATCCTTCTTGATGGTCAGGTTCCACTCCCAGGACAGGTGGTCAGTCTTATCATCATCTGTGAACTTGGATTTGATGTTGTAGCTGCCCCGGGCCAGCATGCCCTTTGGGGCCTCCTCCATGGGGGTCAGGAACTCGTACTCTTCTGCTCGGGGCCCATAGCTCCCAACCATGTATTCGGTCTTGTCAACTAGAAGGACAAAAAGACATGTATGGAGGCTGTTCAGGTGCCTCCCTTGCATCTGGGCCAAGGCTAAAGCGAACCAAAGGACTGTTTTACACCTTGCTACTGTTACAACAATCCACAGAACAGCTGTAACAACACTAACCTCAGCCCAGGTTCAGAGCTCGGTTCCCTTCAGGAATGAGCCCCTCCTGTGGGGAGTGACCCCACAGCGCTGGCAATGCTGTCAGCTGTGACCTGCTTCCCGCAATACTCGGGGGATAAATGTGCTCAGGGGGGATCAGGATCACACACTGTGCAGCCAGGACCATGGCTGCCCCACCACCACAGGCCCAGAGGCCTCTGCAGAGCTCCACAGGCCCAGTGGCACCGAGGATTGTCCCGTCCTGTGAGGAGCTGCTGGGCAGCCCTTGTCACAGCAGCAAGATGAGCAGGAAGCCCTCACTCACAAGAAGCAGCACCAAGCCACAGAGAAGCACTTACTTTTCACACCTTTCCGGAATGTGTGCTGGATGTACTTCAACCCTGACACAATCTCCCTGTTCACCTGCAGAGAGAGGAGCAGGGACTGAGCAGGACATCTCCACTCACACTGTCCACCCCACCTGCAGGAAGAGCCCATTCGTTCAGCACAACACCACTTTCAGGGCACAGGTGCTCCCCAAGCCAGGACCGCAGCAGTCTCGTGATCCATTCGTTCTGTTTCCAGATCGGAATCCTTACCCTAAAGGAGATTTTTATCCGGTATTCCACGCCCTCCTTCAGCACAAACGCCTGCTTCTTGTAGCTCTCCAAGTCACCTACAGAGAAGGGAGAGGATTGCTCAGAGCTCCTCTGTGCTGTGCCCTGGGGTGAATTTCCAGGGCACGAGGCAGCTGAGGCAGGAGCTGCAGGAGCAGGGAATGGCCTTAGCTGCAGGGCCCTCTGTGCTGCTGGAGCCAGGCAAGCAATGTCCTGCGACAGGATCCTGCAGCACAACCATGCAATTAATTCTTTGCAGACTTTTGCCCCAAGGCTGTCCCCATTTTGAAGCTGCCACAAATGTCACCATGCAGGCTGGAAGAATCTGCCTGCCCTATCCAGCTCCTCACACCTCTACAAAACACCTATGTGCCAGAACTGCTGCCAGGTCCAGAACTCACTGGGGACCAAGCACCTTGCTCTGCCTCCAGCACTTCTGACACAGGAAGGCTCACCCAGCTTGCCAGCAGTGCTCCTGCCAGCTCAGCCCACAAGCAGGGCTGGAATTCCCTCCCAACTCACCTGTCAGGTCCAGTTCCAGGGGGCCCGGAGCAGTAGCGCAGACCAAGGTCAGTTTGGTCACCACCACATTTGGAGCATTGGGATCTAGAGACAAGTGAAAAAGCTGATAAACACACATCTCTGACACTGGCCAACACATCTTTTCATTCCAGGGAGCTTCCTGAAAGATCAAGAAAACTGGCCTCCCACTCCGTAAAGGTCAGGGCTCACGCTGCACTGGGTCCAGGCCAGTCCTCCCCAAAGGCAGAGTGCCACCCCCAGCCCTCTGTCCCTGAACCCTACGCTGCAGGCCAGCAATGGGCATGGGTGAGCACAGACACAGCTTTGTGTTTTGGGCTGTGCTCCTGCCCAAACACGGAGCTGGGAGAACAGCTTCCAGGTGGGAGCAGAGGTGAGGCCAGAGGGGACCAACACATCCCAGAGCTCACCTGCACTCACGGTGACAGCGCCCAGCAGTGCCTCCTTGTACTTGCGCAGGCTCTCATCATCCTTATCCAGCTCCTGGATCTCCTGGATGCTCTTCTGGGCAGGTGGCTTATAGTTGACAGAGTGTTCGTCCTCCTCGTTCTCAGCTGCAATCTGGGCCAGCTGCTCTGCCGTTGGCTCCTGCTCTGCCATCCTCACACACGTGACCCACACTGAAGCAGGGAGGAGAAGTGTGACTGCCCTGACCAACCACACAAGCAGTAGCTTCCCCACAACTGCCCTGCTGTGACTCCAAAGGCTCCCACTCTCACTGGGGCCTCTCCTACTGTCCTCTGGGGGACACAAACCTGCCAAGGGCCCCAGCCCCTGCAGAACCCTCCAGAAGCCAGGTCTCATCTTCAGCCCATAGAGACCCAGGCAAGAGGGAGAAAAAATTCACTATCAGTGGTTTGCTTGTAAGATAAATACCCCAAAGTCATAGCGAAGACACTCTCCTCCACAAGATCAACCAAGTGAAGCTTTCCATTGGAATAAACCAGAGCCCAGAATAAACCCAGTTCTGCTCTCCACAACAGGATTCCAGCTAAGAATAGGCCTCTGCCTCATCACTGGCATGAATGCTGGGAGCCTCTGCTGGGATCTGGTGCTCACGTTTTGTAACTCACTTGGGTCAGTGCTCTGTGCCAAGTGCCTTGGCGGAATGGGATGAGACACTTGGCTCAGTCCTTCGCAAAGATCTGTGGCACACACAGCCAGGGAAACAGGCAATGGAGTAAACAAGATGTGGAGCCTGGCTCAGCTGCCCAGGATTCTGCCCAGGAAATGCCTGGCTGCACCAAGGGCTGGGGAAAGGTGATGCCAACACTGTTAAAATCCTCGGTAAAAGCCAGTGACACCCTCAGGAATTCTTGGTGTTCCACAAGCCATGTTGTCTGAAGGGCTATCCTGTGGCAAATATCAACTTGGATTCTTTAAAGACTCAGAACACTCTGGCACAGCTTTAGAAAGGCACTGGGGGATGATGGGACACCACAGGGCTATACCAGGGCACAAGGCTCTGTGCCAGGAACTTTTCCTGCTGTACCTGTGCATCTGCAGCTCCCACAGCTGCTGGCACCACCCCTGCACAGTACAGCAAACAGCTGGCCCTTCCACATGCCATCCTCCAACATCCTCACACTGCGTGATGTGGAAATTTGTCTTCAAAAGAACACTTAGTCTCATGTCACAGATGAACTGATGAGATTTCACGCCAGCGTCTCTATACCAAACCCAGTCCCTTGCTTTTCCCACACAGCTGCCGGGCTTGAGGACTCCCAGAAGCACTGAGCAACCACTCACTCACACACCCTGCACTGCTCCATCCCCTCCCTGCATCCTGCCTGATCCCCTCTTCATGTCCTTTGGCTCACCTCTGGGCTAGATTACACCTCCCATGCACTGCAGCTTGTTCTAACTCTCACACCTTGTTCTGAGGATATCTGCAGCTTCCAGGAGCGGAAATGACAGAATTTCAACTTCACAGAACCAAAGTCCGAAGTCCTAGACTCATGGTGACTTCCCAGTTCTGTGACTGAGCCTTCTGTGAGAACACAGCAACCACACACCTGGCACAGGATCCACTAGCATCCACACATGTATCTCCAATGGTGGTGGATACACTTCTGTGCATGAGCATCCACGGGCACCCTCCACCTTCCAATTTTCAGACCAAGCAGAGACAAAATCTCTCACAGACAGCCGGATCAGTGACAGCAGGAGCCTCTACTCCAGCACCAGAAGCTCTTGGAGCCAGTGCTCTGTGAACAACAGCACCAGCCCCAGCACAGCTCCCTGGGCTGGGAAACAGCTGCACTGACTGGGAACAGCCTCGGCATTCACAGCCCTGACTGCCAGTAGCTGCTCACCTCCAGGATCCAGAATCCGCTCCTGGGCAGTTTGGAAATGCACTAGTTTGGTGTCAGCATAGAGCTGCCCCTCCTCGATCACTGACACTCGCCCCGCCGGTGTAACACATGCAGCAAGTTTTCTCCCACACATCACTAACCCCATGTCCACCAGACCCATGAGGATCCCCTCCCACAAACTGATATTTAACAACAACCACACCACAGAGGGCATAGAAAAAAAGCCCAAACCAACCAAAATCCCAAATCCCCACCTCTTTGGTCATATTCCTGTGCTCCAGCCTGTCTTCTGTGATCTAAAGCTAAAGAATCATGCATACCACCACACTGATTAATCACAACCCACCCCAACCCTCCCACGATGTCTAAGGTGACAGGAGCCCACCAGGACTGAAAACACCCCTAGGGACCAGCACCAGCATGATTCCAGTCAGCAGTGCAGGCCAGGCCAGGCTTGGCTCTGGGGAAATAGCCCTCACCTTTCCCATCAGACCCCCGCAGATTCTGGGGGTCCCACTGCTCCGTGGGACAGCACAGCCCCCCAGGAACTGCCACGGCTGCAGGAAAGGACCCCACCCCATGCTGGAAGCAGAGTGCAGGAGGGCTCCTCGATCTTCAGAAACAGACCCTGACTCCCTGCAGATCCTCAGGATCACAGCAGTCTGTAAAAGGCAGCAGGAGGCTGAATCCCCGCTTAGGAATTCGCACTCTGCCTTCACTGCTCCCTCAAGCCAGCAGTTTCTTCTGGATTCTCAAGCCAGCATGTTTTTTGCTGGACAGAGCAGCTGCAGCAGCAAATGTGAGAGCCCCACCTCCTGCCAGGCAGAAACACTAGCGGGAATATCCCTGCTTGTGTCCAAGCAGGCAGTGGGAACCATTGGCTCCATACCCTGGAATCCCAATCCCACAGCACCAGCGAACCCAGCATTAGTCAGAGTATCTTCAGATGAGCTAATCGGCTTCCGACGTCCATCAGGCCTCAGCGCAGCCGTGGACACGCAGCAGTGCCAGTTCCAGCAGTCCCCACCCTTCCGTCTTCCCGCGCGCAGGGAAAGCCTGCACAGCCACCCGGAGAACTTGGCTGGAATGTGATCCAGCAGTAACTGTTTCTGCAGGGCCCTGTCCCACTCCGCTCTGCCAGGACGGGGCGCCAGAACTGCCCAGCCCGGCCCGGCTGCTCGGGACACGGACAGCTCAGACGGTTCCCAGGGCAGCGCAGGGGAGTGGGGGGACACCAGCAGCACAGAAGGGACAGGAGCCTAGCTGACACCTCCTGAGGTCAGACGCTGCCAGGGCATATCCAGGTACCACTGCTGCACCAGTTGCTTTGTAAGAGCATCCCAGGGAATTCTCTTCCCACCTGATCCCCTCCCGTCTCACAGCCACAGGTGGGAAGAACTCTGGGAACAGAAGAACACACTGCTGCCCAGTGGGGATGCGGCAGTCTGAGGACAGAGGATTTTTTTTTTTCTTTTTGCTCTGACAAATCCCTGACCTGTGGTTCACCTACACAGGTGAACTGTGCAGAGCCAGGATGAGGGCTCACAAACTCTAGAAGAATAAAGGTCTCTGGCAATACTACACCAGGGATGCAAATCAGCATGGTGAATACCTGGAGCCAGGACTGTGACCCATCCGTTTGTGTCAGCAGCCAAACCCACAGCAGTGAAACTGTCCCCACTCCGCGGTCATGAGATAAGATGCCCCACACTGGAAGAACGCTCGGACAACCGCAGCAACAGAGCGGACCCGAAACCCTCAAGGGAGCAACAAGCACGACCGGGGTCTCTTCTCACCACACACAACGGTCACGGCTCTCAGACCGGCTGCCGGCAAGGCGCCGCCGCTCCCGGTGCGGTCGTGAGTGCTGGGGGAGAGCACGAACCGCGGCTCCTGTGTAAACCCCCGGCGGGACTCGAACCGCACCCGGCCCGCGGCGTTAGGGGAGGAAGAGCCCTGCCTTGACACGGAGCAGCCCGACTCTGGTACAGCGTCTCCCAGTTCCTCATTTCGTACCGAGTGGCCATTTATGGACAGCCCGGCTGCGCCAGAAGCATCGCCGACCCCGGGACGAGTGAGGCCCAACGCTCCCCTCCGCCGCCCCTCAGACCGAGCAGCGGGCGAAGCTCGCCGGAAACTGCCCCAGCCCCTCAGGGGAGCAGGGGCCGCCCGGGCCCCGCCCTCCGCCCTCGCCCCGCGCGCTCCGCTCCGGGACGGCCCCGCCAGGGGCGGCGGCTCCCCTCGCTTTCGGAAGGTCGCGCAAGGGCGCCCGGGGCCCCTCGGCCGCACCCGACCCTTCCCGCGGCCCGGAGCCAGGGCGACGCGCCCGACCCAGCCCTTCCCGCCATACCTTATCCCCCACCCGTCCCGTCCCGCTGCCCGGTCCCGCCGTACCGGCCTCGCCCGCTCCCCGCTGCGCTGACAACGCCGCGGATCCGCCCAGGCCCCGCGCGCCCCCGCACTTCCGGGACACGCCCGGCACTTCCCGTTACTCACGGCCGCGCCGCCGCCGCGCTTCCGGCCGCGGACCGCGCGCTGATTGGCCCGCGGGCGCGCGCGCGCAGGCGGCACGGAGGCGGGGCGGGGCGAAGAGGAACCGGGACCGGGAGAGCGATCCGGGACCGAGACCAGACCAACGGGGCAGAGAGGAACCGGGACCGGGAGAGCGATCCGGGACCGAGACCAGAACAACGGGGCAGAGAGGAACCGGGACCGGGAGAGCGATCCGGGACCGAGACCAGACCAACGGGGCAGAACGGGACCGGGACCGGGACTGGCGGGGCGAGATAGGCACAGGCAGTGGCGCAGGCCACCACGGTACGTGGGGAAGCGGAATGGGGCGCGGAGCCCAGCGCGGCAAGGCATCAGCCACAGCTCTAGACACGGTTCTATTTTATTACGGCAAAGGTGAAAAAGCCACCTCGGCCCAACAGGCAACCAGAAAAATTTATCCCAAAAATAACTCGGTACAAAACAGGTCTGCTGAGAATTAAAAAAAACCTTTACAGGAGTTAAAACCTATCCCAGAACATAAAAGTAAAACAAATCCCATCCTCGGTAGTAGTAGCCACAGCTGCAGCCCCTGCCGGGAGTGTGGAGCAAGATTGGAGTCCTTCCCTGCACCCACTGCTGCCGCCTTAGCTGGTGTCCATCTGGAAGAGAGGGGAGGAACTGTCACCACGTGCCTTGCAGCAGCCCTGGCACCCTGTAGCACCCCCCTGCACCCAAGCCCACCTTCTTCTTTGCAGGCAGCCTGGACCTGGTGAACCCACAAAGACTGTGGGACAGGGACAGGCGGGTCCAAGCCACAGCACACTGTGCTGAGCAGGATGGCACACCACCCCCTGCACTGCTCCAAGGCTTTTTGTGGAATCCTGCTCATCCCACTTCCTCCATGCTCTCGCCCTGACTTATCCCAGTCCTGCACCACCAACCCTGCTGTCACAGTGCCCTTGTGGCCTCACCTTCGTTGGGATCTTGACCCAGCTGTGGCAGAAGGCTGAGCAAGTTACAGGTACAGCCACAACCTGCCCATGGCTCCCCAGGCTGATGCTCATTTCTGCCACCAACACTGCACCCTTCCCCCAGCAGCACACCACACAGTTCTTCCACCTGAGATTTTCCTTTCTGTTTTCCCATTCCTGCAACCTATCAGCTTGGTGGGTTTTGTTCTGCAGCTGCTGCTCATAGTGGCTGTTTCAGCTATGGAGGAGCTGTCTCAGCCTGGCAAGAGCAGAGGCTGTCCCTCAGCCATCAGTAACAGCAGGTGACAAAGTGCTCTGGAAAGCAAAGCTGAGGCCCAAGCCAAGGCACAGCTCAGCTTCAGAGAGAGACTGCTTCAGTCCAAGGACCTGGAAAATACTTTTCCTTTTCTGCCAGCTCCAGGCTGTCAGTGCTTCCCAGGATGAGATGCTGTGGGAAGCCCATGACAGTGCCCAAGCAGCACTTACCCTGGCATTGTAAGCATCCAGCTGTGCATCTAGTTCTTCTGCAGAGAGCTGCTGTTTGGAGGTTCTTCCAGCTCCTCTGCCTCTCCCTCTGTTACCACCACGAGTCCCTCGCCTGTTGCCTCCACCTCCAAATCCCCCTGAGACCCCACGGTTTCTGGTCATGCCACCTCTGTTTACACTGTGAGTTTAAAAAGCAACCGTTTTAGTGCTTTCAGTGAACCCAAACAGGACCCATGCTCCCCACCAGGAAGGGGCCCAGCACCTTCCCGCCCCACTGCCCAGGGCAGGGGCTTCCCCACCTCTGTGCTGGTCTCCGCTGCGTGTCGATCTGTGATGTCACCAGCTGGATGTTCATGGGGCGCCCTGAAGGGAGGGAGAGCAGCTGAGAGTCTGCACAGGACATGCAGAGGGAGCAACACAGATGTGTGAGAGGGATGTGGGGAGGTGCAGGAGACGTGGGCACACAGATGTGAAGGTTGCTCCACTCCAGCTACAGAAACAGGCCACGGAGATGTTCCACACAGACTCACCATCCAAGGGGACCCCATTGTACTGCTTCATCGCCTTCAGCGCATCAGCCTTTCTCTCAAAATGCACATCTGCCGTTCCTAGACTGCGACCAGATCTGTCGTAATGCACAGCTGCCTTCTTCAAAGTCCCAAACTCTGCAAAGAGCTCCTGAGAACGAGAGAAAAGGAGTATGCCTGTCCATCAGTGCTGCAAACACTGCAGCTCCCCAGCCACCCTCAGCCGGCATCAGTGCTTTTCCAACCATACAAACAACCTGGAAAAAGAGCTAATAGCAGAGGGGAGCACAGCCCATCAGGAAGACTTCACGGAGTTGCCACAGGTGGCAAAACCAAGCAGGACTCTGTATTCACCTCCTGCAGGAGGCACGTGAAGTGAAGTGGACTCAAGGGATGCTGACCTGTTTCTTTTCCCAGGGAAACTGGGGGTCTCTGCTGAAGCTGAGTCAAGGCGGCGACTATTGAAAATACTCAACTCCAGACACCTTTCTCGCAGGGGAGAACGATCATGTCAGTGCAGGGATCCATGAGATAATGACACTTTCAGTGTGCTGGATTTGTGCCATTAGGAACATACCCCAAAAATGGAGATGAGTAAAGTCCTCTGCTGAGGTCTGTCCTTTGCTGCCACAAAGGTTGGAAATAAAGAGGCAGCAACAGAGTCACCAATTTTGTTTCTCAGGTGCTACGTTTGGGAAGCCAACAAGGTTACTGCACTGCCTGTGTCAACCTGCTCCTGAGGCACAGCAGGACTCCAAGCAGGGCTGCTGGAGGAGAACTGCAAAGGGCACCTGGCAGACACTTTCTGGACAGAACGTGGTGAGCAGGGCTGTGTCAGCTCTGCCCAGAGCCCAGGGCCTGGGGTCAGCTGCTCCTGTCTCAGCAGAGCAATGCTGTGCAGGTCCTTCATGGTCAGAGCTCCTCTGGCCTCTCGCACCTCAGAAAGAGGCATTAGCACAGGAACAAAAGAAATCCCACGTCTGAGGCAATATTATATTATGGGGCTGGGGGCCAAAGCCATTGAGTCAGCCCTACTGCTAAACAAACCCCAGTGGGAGCTTGTGCAGCAGCAGAAGGTGAGTCCTGGCTGCACACAAAGCACAGGGGCCGAGTTTTACACACTGCGGCCACAGTGCAATGAACAAGAGCTTATATAAACCCAATCTGAATTTACACGAGGAAAAGAGGTGGTGTGCAGCACACTACCTAGTGAGTGCGTGACCTGACAGAGCTCCTTTCAAATTACCCAGGCACAGCCAGATCGATCCATGGAGAGACTGAAATGAATGAACCGATGAGGAAAGTCTGACAGCAGTGGTTTGGTTCTCCCTGGCAAGGGCACGAGAGCCAGAGGCCAGAGGGATGGCAGCGCTCTGCGGTGCAGGAGCCCCTGCTAGGGACACAGGCACTCAATTCCTGCACAGCTCACACCCCACTCATGACCCTGGGTGACCCCTCAGCCTCCAGCCCCAAGGGAGATGCACCAAGCACCTGACTGCAGGAACCGTGGGCTCTGACCAGCCCAAACAGGGCATGGCCACAACAGATGGAGTTCAGGACACCAAGGCAGCAGTGCAGGGGAGCTGTTCCCATCACAAGGTTACACTGATGGGTGCATCCGTGGGAATCCCTCAACATCCAACAGAATGTGATTTGACAAAGCAACAGAGCCCACAGCACGGTTAGGGATAGCTACAGCTGCACAGAGCAGGAGGTCAGAGAGTTCACAATTAATTCTCTAGTCACAGCTCGATCCAGCAGTCACAGCATCGTTCCCTCTCCTCCGTGCACCGCACCAGTCACTTACAAAGCACCTATATACCAGATTTTCAGCCCCCTCAAGACCACCCTGACCGCGGCAAAGCAGGCACACGTAGTACAAGCCCCATCACTGGGGATTCTCCCGGGGATGATCCTGGGCCCCGGGCGCAGGCCGGAGCAGGGCACCCGACCTGGGCGCAATGAATGAAGCCCCCGCTCCCCGCGGCGCCTCCCGAGCCCCACCTGGATGTCCGCATCTGAAACGCCGAAGTCCAGGTTGGAGACGAGCAGCTTTCCGCCAGTCTCCACGCCGGCCCCCGCCCCGAAGCCGCTGTCGAACAGGTCGTGCTGCCACTTCTCCGGGAGTTGCTTCGGCTGCAAAGAGAGCGGGTCCTCGCTGACCGCCGCCAGCGCCTCGCAGCCCGCGGCCGCGCCGGGAGCGGACAAAGGGCCGCCCGCGCCCGCGCCCCTGCCCCGCGCCGACCCGCCACCGCAGCCCGCCGCGCTGACGCGGCCCAAGCCCCGCCCGCCCGGTCCGTACCCGGCTGTAGGGCGCGGGTCGGTTCCTGCCGCCGCCCCGGGCCATCACCGGCCGGTTCCGCACGGGGCCGCCGCCGGCGCGCCCGCCGCCCACGCCGCCCCGGCCGGGCCCGCCCCCGCGGGCGGCGCCGCCCCGGCCCCGGCCTCCCCGGCCGCCTCGGCTGGCCCCACGCTGGCTCCGGTTCAGCTTAATGATGTCGTCCAGGGACATGTCCATCTTGTCGGCCATGATGGCGGCACCGCTCCCACCCGCACTTCCGGCCGCGCTGCGCCCGCGCCGGAAGCGGAATGGGCGGGGCCGAGGCGCGGCGCGGCGGGCGCGCGGAGCCCTGTGGGGCGGAGGGCACTTCCGGCGGAGCCGCACCGGGGCCGGACCGGGACTGGGACCGGAACAGAAACATGCGGGTGCGCGTGCGGAGCTGGCACGGAGTCGCGTCCTGGCTGTGGGTGGCGAACGACGAGAACTGCGGGATCTGCCGGATGGCCTTCAACGGCTGCTGCCCCGACTGTGAGTGCGGTACCGGCACCGGCACCGGGCGCTGCGCACCGGGCGGGGCTGACGGTGTGTCCGTGCCGCAGGTAAGGTTCCCGGTGACGACTGCCCGCTGGTGTGGGGGCAGTGCTCGCACTGCTTCCACATGCACTGCATCCTCAAGTGGCTGAACTCGCAGCAGGTGCAGCAGCACTGTCCCATGTGCCGCCAGGAGTGGAAGTTTCGGGAGTGAGGGCGGCACCGGGGACCGGGACGGGCCGTGGGCCGCCCCTGCCTCCCCGGGGACGCTCAATAAAGGTGTGGACGCCACTCGCGTGTCCGTGTCTGTGTCCGGTGTCCCGCTCGGGGTCGGTGCCCGGAGCGGGGGCGGGGATGACTCGGCCGCCCCGGAGGGTGGGTTGTGCCGCTGCGGCGGAGGCGGGCGAGGGAGAACCCCGCCCGGCGATAACGGCGGCGACGGCCCCGGGCGATGCGGCCGCACCGGCACCGTGCGCCCTGCTCGTCCTGTGCCGCCCCGCCGAGCCCTGGTGCCTGCAGCCGGCCCGGCCCCGCCGCTGCTCGGTGGGCAGACTCTCGGCTGCTCTCTTGTCTCCGCCGCTCGCCTCACACCAGCCGCTCCGACACTGACGGCTTTGCCGAGCCCGATCTGCCTGTGCTGCTGCCCAGCTGGACCCACCCGCCCTCGGGGCTCCACACCACGGTGAGTACCGGGGCTGCCCCAAGGGCTGGGGCTGCTCCCCGCAGGACGCTGGGCACGGTTTGTGCTCCCACCGCAGCTTCCAGCGCCTCCTCACCTCCACGGTGCTCTGCAACTAGCAGCAGGAGCAGGGTCCCCACTCTGGCAGGTGACAGGGAAGCTGGGGGCTCCTCATCTCTGCCAGCCACCGCTGTGCTATCCCAGACCCTGCTCCCTGTAACAGTGTCTCCCGCAGGTGCTGTGCGTGGTGGGTATGGCCACCGAGCTGCAGAGCTGCCGGGAACTGCCAGGAACACATGGCACGCCTTGGTGTAAGGTGAACGTGACTATGTTCTTGGACCCCATGGAGTGTGCGGATGCCTGAGCCAGTGCTGGTGGCTCTGGGGTGACAATAAACATGCTTGGGATGGCTCTGTCATGTCTGTCCTTGGATAGGGAGGTGGGGTGAGGCAGGCCACCCAGATCTGGGGAGCTCTGGGCTGCTGAGCCCTCCTCTCCCTCCTGCAGTGCTGAGGCTGCTCAGATGCCCAGCAGAACAAAATCCCTCAGGCTGGAGGACAGCCCAATGCCCTTGGGGGTTGCAGGGCGCAGTGCAGGGCCAGCAGGGGCCAAGGGACTGTGCTGGACAGCGAGTGACCGCAGGCAGAGCATTCCTGTCCCTGTCTCCCCCAAACAGGACGGTCTTGCTGCCCCTTGTGCTGCAGGAGACCCAGCACAGCCCCTGCCCAGCCCTGGGGCAGCTCTGGCAGCAGGACACAGACTTGGTGATGAGAGTGGGGGGGCAGTAGCCCCCCAGTACCAGCTGTTCTCTGGCAGAGATGGGTTCTCAGGCAGGTACCTTGGACAGGTACCTAGGGTGGCCACCTCCTCCCCAGGGGTGAGTCCAGCAGCACTCTGGCTGCAGTCCCCATCCTGGGGGGGATGCCCAGGGCCCTGCGTGGCCCCAGAGGCTACCATGCTCATTAGGAAAGAAGCCAAACAGTCCCCCCTTCCCACCAGCATCCCTGGTTACAGCTCAGACACACCACAGGCCTGAGCTGCTGTGCCATCCTTGCCACAGCCCAGCCCAGGCGGAGGCTGCTGCTGCTGAGGAACCTCGGTGGGCACTGGGGCCACCAACTGCTGCAGGGGACACAGCCCAGGGTCCCCACCATGGTGGGGGTCAGCACAGCACCATAAGCCCCTAGTGCAACTTGACTCCTTGCAGTCCTGGTGCTGAGCTCCTGCCTGGAGCCACCCTGAGAACAGCAGCTCCACTGTGCCACAGCTGAACCGGTGGAGCTGACATCTCCACGTGCCTCGCAAGAGCAGCAATAAAATGCTTGTTATTTTTTAATTAACAGTGGTACCTGCATGTGCCCTGGGGGCAACTCAGCAATGCGCTCAGCACAGGGTGTATGTCTCACCGAGCTGAGCTGTTTGTCCTTAAGGACAAACTTCTCTGCAGTGCCCATGGGACAGAGCCACACACTGCGGAGAGGGAATTTGTGTGCGCAGCTGGCAGAGCCCAGGAAGGGGCCAACAGCTCCAAGCCATGGCTGCTCTGGGGGCGAGGAATCACTGTGCCAGCCCCAGCCATTGGAGCTGCAGGGACGCAGTGGGAATGTGACGCACTCACTCAGCATCAGTGGGGTTGCGGCACATGTTCCCTATGCCCCACTTCTGCTACCTGGGCTTGAGTCCCCGAAAGACCAATGCATAACTCTTCAACATTTTATTAATGATCAGCAACAAAAGTTTACAAGAGAGAGGACACCAGACCCAGCCTGGAAGGACCATCCAGCACACTGCAGTGAGCTGCTCAGGACATCGACCATAGCATCCTGGAATGTAAGAGGCAAAAGGGGCTCACAGCTCAGCACCCATCCTCCCAGTCCTGCACCTCCCTGCAAAGGCAGGCGTGCTGCATGTCAGCCATCAGAAAACAGCCCTAAAACTTCACCTGGCCAGGTCCTGCCCTCAGGTAAGCCCTCGGGCATAAGGTGGGCTCTGGTGGCAGCAGCAAGTGGGGCTCTGAGCATGGTCCACACAAGGCATTGGGTCCTGCTGCCTAGCAAATGGAAGGGCCTTTGGGAAAACCCCTCAGCGTTCCCATGCCTCATGTGGAGAAATGCGTTGACCCAGGGTCCCAGCACCACCTGCCCCTTCAGCAGCTGCCACCTGCAGCCTGTCACTGGGGCAGTAAATGATTTGCCTTTATCCAGCTCAGCCCGGACTAGCTCTGGGTCTGTGTAGGGGCAGGAGCTGAGGAGAGGCAGCACAGTGAAACCCAGGCCCCAGCACCACTCCTGGCAGCCAGCCCCTTGTTCCTAAGCAAAAGCAGCAGGAGGAACCAGAGGGGCTGTTGTCTTGCCCCCAAGGCTGCTCTCGCTGTCTGTCCAGCCACTCACACCACTGCCCAAGGGGCTGCTCTGCATTGCAGACCCCCAACAGTACAGCCGAGTTTGGCAGGGCAAGGGGGCGTGGGGCAGCTGCTTCACTTCCCTCCTACTAAGAGCCAGAAATGGCAGAAGGTAAAAGCACATCAACATGTTAAAACATTAGTTATAATTAAAACCTTTTTTTTTGTCAAATCTCCTGGGAACGGGGATAGGGACTGATTAACAGAAATAAAACTAGGCAGCGGGATCCCGACTCGTTATGTCTGCATAATTAATGCAGGAGGAGCTAGGACAGCAGAGGGTAGGACAGCACATCCTACGTGCCAGCAGTGCTGCCCCCCTTCAGGGGTTCTTTCCTGAAGAGCTGTTACTCTCCCAGAAGGTGAGGCGGCAGCGCTCGGTGGCCCATGCATCCATGCTCTGCAGCTTAGTGCTTCTCCTCCTCCAGCCTCCTCATGGCCTCCAGCACAGCCAGCTCTTTTGCTTCTTTCTTCTGGTTGCGAGCTTCAAACTCCAGCCTGCAAAATTCACACAATGCCGTGAGATTCTCATTCATCCATACCTCTTGTAGACAAAAGCACCTGGAGCAGGAGAGCATCGCCTTCTACGCTGCTCTGTTCTGAGAGCACTTCAGACACACCCCAGGACCCCCAGACTCTTCCAGAGCCTCTCCCAGAACTTCCCATGGCTGTTGCCACTACTCTGCAGTCCTGGACTCCCACACTAGTCCCACATTATTTCTTTCTCCTTCTGTGGAAGAAGCCGCTATTCCGTTCTTGGGCTGTCCTGGGACAGACCACGTAGTGTACCACCAAAATCAAATTTATCACTGATGTGAGCCAAGGTGCTGAAGGTGAAGGACTTAGGCCTAAAAGACCAAAGCTCTGAAAGAAGCAACATGCTCCTTCCCCCAGGATACAGCAAGGAAATTTATCATTAATAAAGGAGAAAAACCAGTACGTGTGCCGTGCAGCACATTCTGACACAGCAGAGTTCAGCTGTTCCTTTCCCTGTACAGAATGGTACAACCACATTTACAGCCTGCCCAAGCTATGAAAAAGGAAAAGTTTGCTGCCTTTAGATAACCCCTTCTCTCCCTATTTGGTCCCATTAATCAACCCCCAGACCCTCTGGATAGAACAGTATGTGACAGAACTGGTAGACAAAGAATCCAACCTGTTCTTGATGATTCTTTGCACAATGAGATCTGTGGTGAGATTGCTGCCACTGTCCACCAGCTGGAAAATGCCACGCCGCTTCGGTTCCTGCAAACAGACACAACACTGCACTGTGAAAACACATGGGACCTGGGTGTGCAGCTCAGCAGTGACAGCTGAGCTGAGTCGTGGCAGGTCCTGCGGTGGCCAGACAGGCAGGAGGCAAAGCTCCACATACACAGGAGCTGCCCAGGACTGGCAGAGAGCAAGGCACATAGGATTTTTCACCCTGCCATGAAGGCATCGGAAACAGGCAGAGGAAAACAATGCCTGGAAGAGTGGAGCTGTTGGGAATGATTTACTGACTCTGCTCCATGTAGCTACCCTCAGGGGTAGGAGAAAAGCTGCACCCCTTGCCAAGGCCCTGCCCAGGTAGCATTCTCTGCAATTCTCAGTCCAGGAACACAACTAGAGCCAGGCTCTATCAAATGCTGACAAAGCAGCTGGTACTGTACCTCGTATGGATCAGAACCATCCTTGTCTGGCACCACCTCAGTCATCCCATGACAAACAAGTGCTACCTGGAGAAGGACACACAAGTCACTGACAAGATCCAAAAGATGACAGGGATGTTTCCTGCCACTTCTCCCACTGAGCACAGCCTGGAGACGAGCAAAGCCACTCTCCTGCACCAGCCTGCCAGTCCCTATGGAGCTCCCTGTAACCAGCTGAGCAGGACACTCCCTCCTACACGCCTGTGCTGTCCTGCACCACTTTAGCTCCCCACACACATCACACACCAGCATCTTCATGTCCATCCATATGCAAGGACTCACCCTGAAGTGATCCAACAGATCGGCGGTGACAGCATAGGGAGCTCCAATCACCACCTCTGAGACGTACTAGAAAAGGAACCAGGTAGAATCCAGATTTGAAAAAGCCCCCATCAAACAAAAACCCCAAAACCAATCCCAAGCCAGAAGCCAGCTGCTTCCTACAGAGACTTGAGCAGGTCACCTGGCTATAGAGGCAGAAGTTCAAATAAGGAAACAGGGAAGTGGGCTCAGCAGCAACTGCTTGTCACACAGCAGCTTTTTCTCTATAGAATGTCCTTTCTGTGCCTATAGAGCAAATCCAAAAGTTAAATGCTCCAAGCACTTATTTCTGGGGCTCCCCACATTTTTGTCCCAGGAATTTTCTCCCCTGCTGCAGGGAGCAGAGTTTTCTACTGGCACATGTCTGTCTGCACAGAGCCACACAGCTCCCTGTGTGGCATCCAGCCCTGCTGCTGCTGGCAGAGCAGTTGGATGGGTCACCAGCTTGGATCAGCCAGGATGGCACGGGAGACCTGCAGAGTCTCTCAAGAGCTCATCGGCACCTCTGGCAGCCTCAAGTGATTCATCTTGTCTCACTTCTCAGTGGACACCAAGGAACTCATGCAAGATCACTGAGCACAAGTGAACACCACTGGGCTCCAGGCAATTTTTAGAACGGCACAGAGACACCCACTCACCCTGCAGGCCAGGACACTGAGGGTTCGCTCATGGATGTTCATGATGGGATAGTTCTTCCCTTTGTAGCGATTCACCTCCTATGGCAAAGCACAGACACAATCAGAAGAGAGACAGAGCAACCCCTTTCCCTCTTGTTCTCTCCCAAAATGAAATTCCTGTGTTGGCCAATACATCCCTGTCCTGACTCCGGAGCATAGCCTGCCTAGTTCAGAGAACAGAGCCAATCTGCTCTGCCTTTGGACAGATTCTGCACGGACCTGATCGAAGTGCAGCCCAGCAATGATATAGGGTTTCTCTGCCAACCGGTGAACCTTCTCCAGGAAATCCACATGCCCAACATCTAGAGATCTGTTTAAGGAATTGAAGCTTACATGGAAAAAGAGAAAGGAAGACAGAAATAGTCACTGGAAAACAACAGTGGGAAATAGGAATCCCTAGGATTTTATTCTTGCGCTACTAATTGCCTATGTCTTAAGAACAGTTGCCACCTCCCTCCTCAGGTTCCACCTGGACAAAAGCCAGAGATTTTTTCAGCTCCACCTTACATGGACTCAGCTTCGCCTCTATCCAGAATTTCTGCCTGGTCCAGGTGTTCTGGCACAAAGGCTCAAAGCCTGCCCCTGGGACGGAGCATCAGCTCCAGATGCCCTATTGCAGTCTCTATGGCAGCCAGTCCTCACCACAATCATTAGAGTGCTGAGAGTATCCAACTCTCTTCCTGAAATCCAACAGCCACACATCTCTCCACAGAGCTATAACTTCTTTCTCAGCATCCTGTGACTAAGAAATTGCCAGGAAGAACTCACTCCTGACTCCTCTCTCATGTGCAGCTACAGAAAAGAAAACAAACCAAGGCAAATAACCAGCCTGGTACCTCCCAACATGAGAATATCAAAAAAAGACCACTGCTTCAAGCAAAGAGAGTCAAGGATACGGAACAGGTCGAAGGCTCCAGCCACATAGATGATGGTGTCTCCCGGCTGCGGTTCCTTCCCTGATGCAAACTGGATGATCTTCTGGGATGTCTGCAGGAACTGCGAGACGCCAGTCCAGGGACTGTGACCTTTGGGCCCCTGTGGAAACACAGCAGACACAGATTCTTTCCAGGCTCTGTAAGGGAGTTGGGACAACACAGCACACAGTGCTGGGCAATCTGCTTGTCTGAATTCGCCGGCAATCCTAACAACTCCCAGCACCTTGGACTTTCTACATTCCTGGCACCAAATATTTAAGCAACTTCACAAAAGCCCTTTATGCTCTGTCTAAAGCATCCCCTCAGCAGCCAGCTCAGGAGATAACAAGAGGAAAGCTCAGGAAGAAAGAAGGCAACAGGGCAGGTTTGGATTTCCATGAGAAGCAAGACGTGCTCGGGAGAAAACACACAACCAACCTATGCTCTGCCAAGCCTCAGGGCACCTGTCTGGTCCCTCAGCTATGAGGACAGTGCTTGGTCCCCACCACGTGGCAATTGTGCAAACAGCCACCGAGTCACCTGCTGTGCCCCCCAAAGCTGCTCCACGGGACTTGGCAGGACACAGACACTGCAGCTGAGGCCAGGGCAGGCCCGGCAAAGGGCAGCATGCAGACAGCTCAGCTGTCGGGGTCACGTAGGGTGCCCTGTGTCCTGATCCATTCTACCCAGATGCAAGCCCCAGGAAATAGCCATGCTGGAGCAATATGCCACATAGCACCTGCTCAAGAAACCCAAAACAGTGGGGAACTAAGGGTGAATCACACAGGTCAATGAACCCCCTGTGAGTAAAAAAGACTTGCTCAAGCTGCTGGTGGAGCTCATTAAGTAGGGACAATCCAGCTCCCACAGAAATAAACAGGGCTGGTGGCTTCTTAGAAGCAGTGCAAGCCACAAGCTGGGCCCGAGAGCTGCACCGCTGAGAGGGCTGCACTGCCCTCAAACTCTGCACCACAGTGTGGCCACGTGCCTGCTGTGTCAACCACCCCAAACCTAATCCAGCACCTACAAAACAACACAAGCACTGAGACGAGCATCCACGGAAGCTGTCCCTGGGCTGGAACCGTGGGCACTTGGGTCCCAACGGAAGTGGTAGGAAGGAATTTACAAGCAAGGATGGAACCCAGCACAGGCTCAGTGGGGACAGCAGCCCTGTGGTCCCACTGAAGGACAGCTCATATGCTGCCCTGTGCCACCTGCCCATCACACCCACTGCAGGCACTGCCATATGGGGACAGCCAACATTCACTGAGATATTATTGCTGTATGTGGGAGGACAAACAAGCCTGAAACAGGCCAGAAAGCACACTGGAAATCCTTCTCAGGCAGGACAACAACCAGACGTCCACGACCAGAACTCACATTACCTTCCCAAAGTTGTCAGTGTGTTTCCGATAGTCTAGGTCCTCATCCTGAAGGAAGATAAAGAGTCAAAATGTTTAAGCACTTGCACAGCTCATCCAACCAAGATATGCTTGTGTGTGGGAACTGCTGGGAAGGCCAGGCTCAAAACACACCATGGATCCAGGGCACTGAATGCTGACAAACTGGTTAATACCTAAACCAGAGCCCTCTCTCAGCGTGAGTCACAGGAAGTGTGTCCTTATCTGATCCGTGCTTGGCACCGCCAGCAAAGGTGGTTCTTGCCCAATTTGCAGCCCCAAGAGTGCTGCCCAGCTGCATCCCCCCTCAGCCTGGTGAGCCCCTGACAGGACAGCATCCCTTTTCCTGCCAAAGACCCTCACGAGAGCCAGGCTTGGGTCTCTGCAGCAGCCAGCAGCACTGGGCAGATCTTGGTGTGAACTCATGCATTACAGCTAAGCCAATTTAACAGCTCAGCACACCAGAACATCTCCCTCTGTCCCTGAATTTGCCAGCAGGTCACTTGTCCCTGCAGTTATCCAAGTGATTCTATTCACAGATTCCTTCATTGCTCAGTAAATTCAATTCATTACCTGACATAAAACCACTTATTTTACTTTTCCCTGGTTAGGTTAGCTCCCAACCAGAGTGTGAGCTGAGGAGACTCGAGAAAGGTCTGATCAGACTAGAGACAGCAGAAGGCAGAAGCATGAAGCTCAGTGGGAAGGGAGAGGAGTTTCCAACTCTGGCAGCACCTGGCTGACAGATCAATGTGCCTGCACTGTGTTGTTTCACCCTGGGAGAAGTCATGGGCTTGCCTGCAGCTCCGCTAACGTTCCCGAGGCCCACACTGATCATGAGCCATCAGTCTTTATCCCATCACACTGTGATCTTGGACATGTTGAAGTAAACATGAGCAGGTTGTTTTGCTGCCACTGCCTGTTCTCCATGCACCTGGGAGCCAGGCCCAGGAGCTCTACTCCTCCGTTCTGCTCCGTTTGGGGCAGCAGAAGAGAAGAGTTGGCACACGCCCTGTGCTCCACCTCCCACCCAAAGCCCTCTGACTCACTATGTTGCTGTGGTGAGCTTTAGTCATGAGCAGCATGCGGCCAACAAGGTCAGTGGTGGACACACCTTGAGTGCGTTTGCATTCCCTGCGGGAGACAAGCAAAGGATGAAGCAGAAGCCACAGGAGCGTACGCCTCTGTCTTCCCACCACTACCACAGGAACGGCTGTGACACCTGATAAATCCAAACCAGGGGCTGTCCTAAGGAAGCCTTGCTTCTCAAGTATAGCATTCATCTGCTGAGCCTCTGCATTGTCCTCACGCCACAGCAACCGCTCATGTGAAGAACGCTTCCCTCAGCCAGACTTCCCAACAGAGCCAACTCCCAGTGAGGCTTTAAGGCCAGAACCAGCATCTGCCAGGAACCAGACAGCCCCACTGGGCAGGACTGTCTGCCCCACTTCCCTGAAGCCAAAATGCTGGGAGCAACTGAAGCTCTGACACACATACAGCCAAATCCAGCTGTGACCCGAAGCTAGGTATGATTCATCTGACTTCCCTTCAGGGCACAAATTCCCAGAAACTCTGCCCAAAACAAGGTAAACAGGTAAGCAGCAAGAGGTTACCTGTATCGCCCTGCTGTCTTTACTTCCTCATAGGTGTCCTTGCCATCGATAGTTAAGGTGATGTCATCTGCAGAGAGAGAAAAGCCTCAGAACTGTGCCCAACCTCTCCTGCACAAAAGCAGCAGCTGAGCAGGCCCCACACACCTAGAGCCAGACTAGGACTCTGCAATCCAAATCCCTGTGCATACACGAGACACATGTCCTGTGCTCCACAAAAATGCCAGGGCTTTTCAAGACTACTCCATCTGTGGAGACAAGGATATTCCTGGATGCTAACACCATTACCCATCTGGCCCACTGCTGGGTGCCGTGCAGCAGCAGGCACAGCTGATTATTGTCTGACAACAAACAAGCACTATCTGTCGTGGTGTTAAAAAGTAGCTTCTAGCTCTTCTAGGACTAGTTTTAGCCCTTGGTTCAGTTACAAGTTTTCAGTCAATGAAACAGTTCATACAACAGAAAGTTCTTCCTCTCAGTGATGGTACTCCCACAGTGACACCCAGCAACCCTTCCACAGAAGCAATTCCAGCTCATCTCTGGCACGTGGCTCCTAACTCCTTCTGCAGAAACACCTCTCACCTACTTTTGGTGATGGTACAAAGCCTCCACAAGCAAATGCTAAGCTGTTTTCCCTTTGCCAAAACAGTCAGAGGACAGCCCACGAGTGCGCCCACACAGTCCTGCTCAGCTCTCCTAAACTCTACACCCTCCCTCAGAGCACAGGGACAGGAGGGCTTGCGCTGCCAGAACAGCTTGGCATGCCAGGAGAGGTACAAACAGCAGGGTTGCTGTCACCTTCCCAGGTGAGTTCAGCTATTTCCAAATTCAGCTTTTGCACAAACACAACCTGGCAAAACTGCCGGTGCAGGCGTGTTGCTCAGGAGAAGCACGGAAAGACGTGGCAGAGGGGATGAGTGCGAGCAGCTGGAGCAGAGGCCACAAGCACTCCTCTGCTGTCATAACCCCTTGCCAAGCCCTGTAAGGCGTCACGTACGCCAAACACGGTCAGGACAGGCAATTAAGTTAACAAGGAATTTGATAATCACAGCATCCACGTGAAGAAAGCATATTTATCTTCTAAAGATTAAGGATTTATTTACATTCAGTGAAATACTTGGCTTATCAACAGCAGGCAGCTGGGATCAGATGACAGATACATGAAATGAGTGCAAAGACTACTCCTGGTCAAACTAACAAAATTTCTTCAGAGGGGCAGGGAGGAAGGGCTGAGGCTTAATGAGCATTGGCAGCAGCCCAGGAAGGGACAGAGTCCCACAGCAAGAACACTTCCTTAGAACACTGGCTCTCTCCAGTAACTGTACACCAAAAAGTGCTCACAGTAAGAACTAGGTCTCTGGCCGCACGGTCAGCTGAGCCTCTGAACAGCTTATCAGCTGGATAAAGAGAGAAGCTTTTCAGATCGAACCTCGTCCTAGGATAAGTAGATATAAACATGATTGTATTTCCGCATGCTTACCTTTTCAACAGTGTTTTTCACACTTAAGTTTTGTAAATGGCTTTCCCCTTTGCACAGATTTCTGCTGGTGCTAAGGGCAGCCTCAGGATAATTTCAAACAACACATTTCACTTCTGTAAGTTAAAACCAAGGGCCCTGGCCACTCTCAAGATTTTGACCCCACTGACATGTTTCTCCAGAGCACCAGGCCAAGAGCAGCTGTGCTGCCCAGCACAGGCACTAGGAAGGCAGATCTGCACACACAGAGTACCTCTGACCCCCAGCGCAGGTGTTGAGAAGGCAGAGCTCTGCACACAGAGCTCTGTATCCCTGGCCCCCGCGCCAGCTGGGACATTGCTCGGTTTGCAGCAGGGCACCAGGAGCACAGCCCCGAGGGCCTGTGTCAGCACAGCCACTGCCCGAAACACCACTCACCCCCGTGCACACAGAAGTCACAGTTGTACTTGTCCAGGGTTTCCAGTGTGGTGACATAAGGAGCTCCAGGTGCGATCTCATCCACCCACTTGATAGCTTGCACCATTTTGTACCTCTCCTCCTGTGTAAAGACGGGAGGACCCTTGTGCTTGGCAATTTCCTCTGGGGGAGAAACAAAAATCCAGTTAGAAGCATGTCCTGCAGCTACAGTGACTCTCAGTCACAGCTGCCTCACTTCTTTCACGGGCAGGTGAACTTCACTGCAGGCTTATCCTCAGCTTGGGATCAGTCCGTGGTAGTAAAGAAAGCCCCAGACAGATCAGAAAATATTTTGATTTAGTTGCATTTCCTAAGCATGTAACAAGGGCCCTGGAATTCACTCAGAGGACAAAAGGTCTCAGTGCTTCCAGTCCCCAGATACTTCTTCCTGAGGGGACGAGCTAGGCCTCCTGGCATCCCCCCAGGGGAAATTCCCCTCTTGAACAGTAACTTCATACTACACTTGGTTCACACTAGAAATTCTGCATCTGTTAACCCATTTAACATACATCTTCACACGGAAGAACCTGTTTCTGGCACTTAACTCATTTCAAACCCATCTGGAAGTTTTCTCCACACAGTCACTTGTTTGGGAACGTAAATTCTGAAGCTCCTACCAGCAAAACCAGACTGATTTTCAGCTGTTTCAACTGTTTTTATAGCACAGAACACAGATCAACCCTCAGAGCCTGCAAGATCTGACCCACCTAATCCTCAGTCCGAAAGTGTGACAGGGATAACTGCACTCCCAGAGAAGGGACATTTTCTCCTGGAGGCTACTGCTCCTGGAGCAGATGCAGGAAGAAGCCTGACCCTATCAGGAGCTCTCTGTTCTCTTGGGGCTAACGCTGCTGGGCAATTCGAGAGGCTGCACGAGATGAAACCTGGGGAAACCTCTTACCATCCGTGTGGACTCCAACGATCAGGTAATCCCCCATGGCCCGCGCCTGTCGCAGCTGGTTCGAGTGGCCATAGTGCACCATGTCATAGCTGCAAAGAGAAGGGCCGGGTCAGCGAGCGCACAGGGACGCATTCCTCGGAAGCTGCGGGCCATCAGCCCCAGGCTCCGGGGCTGAAGGTCTCCCTGCTGCCGGGCAGGGCTGTGCCGGTACAGCCCGGTCACCGGGGCCCGCGGCAGCGCTCCCTCCCACCGCAGGGCTCGGTCCCTCCCCGCACCTGCCCGGCAGGTGCTGGCTGTGGCCGGGGGGACAGCCCGGCCGCACCGAGCCCCGGAGGCGTTGGAGCCCAACGGCGCTGCCGGGCCCGGAGCAGTGCCGCTCACCGCTGCCCGGCCGGCGCTCCGCGGCAGCTCTGCGCACAGCCCGGCGCTGTCCTGAGGGCCCGGGCCCGTCCCGCCGCGGTGACAGAGGAGGCGGAGGCACCAGCATAGCCAACACGATTTATTTTTGCAGCGCCACGCCATCACCCAGCCCCGCGCCCGCCCCACTCACCATCCGTCGCACCAGACGCGCACGGGCCGGTGGCCGCCGCCGCCCGTCGCGGCCCCGCCGCCGCCCGCCGCCCCGTTGCGCAGCATGGCCGCGCTGTCACCGGCGGCACCGTCACCGGCGGCACCGCCCCGCCCCGCCCCGCGCTCAGCGGCTCTTCCTGCGCCGGGCGCCCTTGGCGCAGCCGCGGCCGAGCCACCCCCCGGGGCGCCCGATCGCCGCCTCCTCCTGCTCCCGGGGCTGCTCCTGCTCCCGGGGCTCCTCCCGGGGCTGCTCCCGCGGCGGCGCCACCGGTTTCCGCGAGTGCGTGCCCTCCTCCCCGGGGCGCAGCGGCTCGGCCAGCGCGAAGATGGGGTCCCGCGCCCTGCGGAAGGACAGAGAGGGCGGAGGTGCCGCTGCAGTTGGCCCCGCGCCGGGCGCTCCCACCGCACGGGCCCGCGCCGCTCACCGGTCGTAGCGCGGGATCTCCAGCCCCAGCTCCGCCATCAGCAGCCGCATCACGTCGTCGCAGCGGCCGTGCAGCTTCAGGGCGGCCAGGTCGTCCTTCGGGGTCCACTGCGAGCGACAGCAGAGCCGGTTGCAGGCAGCTCCTGCCCAGGGCCTGGCAGGGGCTCGGCCTCAAACATCTGGAGCCCCCCGGCTCACAGCTGGCGAACCCAGCGCCAAGGGCTTTCTCTCACCTGCAGGTTCACGATATACAGCTTGGGCCGGCGTGGGGGGGGCTTGCTCATGCACCAGAGCCGTGGGTATTTTTTCAAAACCTGCCACAAAGCACAGACGATCAGCACAGCCACAGGCACACGCAGCTGTGAACCGTATCAGCGAGAGGAAAAGGAATGTATTACCAGGAGGGGAAAGAGGGAGGAAGAGAGACTATCACAGATGTTGGGCGAATCCTGACACCAGAGTTTACAGTTGTCTGTTTGGGAGGAGACTGCTCAGCACCAAGGTGTATCACCAAGAGGGAATGCTGCTAACAATCTTCACCGAGTCTCTAAAGTTACCTTTAAGCTGGAACCCAGACAAAGAATCACATCTGCTTTGCTTGCAGCTTCTGTTGCTGCTTCCCAGTTCAGGGGCTGTCTCAATGTCCCCTTCTCCCCAAAGTGGACGATTGTATCTCTCAACTGTGCCCCACACTTGTGGCACATCCTGCCCGTGTGATGCCTGTGCAGGGCTGTGCGCTCCGTCACATCAAACACTCGCACGTACTCTCTGTTGGGTGTACAGGAAGTGCAGACCTGGTGCAGGACGAAAGCAGAAACCCTGTCACATCATCAGCATCCCAACCCATGAGAGGCCAGGAGCAAGTCACTTCTCTTGGAAGAAAAGCATTTTTGGGAACAACATGGAAGTTGTAGATGGAAGCATCAGGGATCAGATGCTAACTTGGAAAACCTCAAGTTTTTTGGAAAATCAGCAAGTGGAGCCACAGGCAGCCCCTTGGCTACATGCTGGAAGAGATTTCAGAGATGGGCTGAGGAAGAGAGGTCAGAGGAAAAAGGCTCCAAAAAGTGCAGAGAAAGAGCTATAGAGCTGGGTTTGGTACTTGCTAAGTAGTTCAGACCAAACCTGACAGCCTGAAGACAGGAACTGCACAGAGGCCAAGCCCTTGTACTAATTCCTCCTGAGCTAGTGGCAGACCAAGAGTTCACCTTCTCTTTTTGTGAGGCCATTTAACAGTGAATTTTTCCTGCTCTGTCCGCTCACCTCTATGTACATGTTGCCATGAAGCTCAGATATTGCAGCTCGGGGTAACCCGCTCCGCAGGTGCAGCCCATCACAGTTCTGAGACACCACATGCTGCACCTTGAAGGGAACAGAACACTGAGCTCATACAGACCCCACAGGTATTGCTCAAAGAGGTGATGTGTGTGTCCCAAAACGCACCAACAACCTCTACATCAGAGCAGGACCCACAGGGGAACAGCGTGGTGAAGAGACCTTTGTGAAAGCTAAATGGAAAGTCTCCTCCTGCTAAACAGAGCTTTTCTAGGGCTGACTGAATTGTGACCAGCTCCCCGGACCAGCCTCACCAGGTACAAAATACATGTTAAAGAAAACGCATCAGGGAAAAATCTGCCGTAGCTGCAGTCTGCAGCTCACTAAGGAAGGCTTGGACGCATTTTCCTACATGGATGTGCAGCCACTTGAGCCAAAAACATAGTCAGGCAATCTCCTGAAAAGCTTTCTCTTCTCTGCTGGGTTTATCATTCTTAGGTAGAGGAACATGAGTGAGGTGAGGAAAAAGTATCTTACCAGGTTGTGCTTGTGCAGGCAGGCAATGCTCATATGAGTGAGCGTGGGCTCTGCCTCACTCAGGTCTGCAGCCCTGACAAGAAGCAAGGGGGGAAAAAAAGTTGGAATTGGCATTAACCTCTTCCAATATCAGCTTTTGGTCACACAACTTAGAATTTGGCTCCTCACCTGATGGTCCTGCCCTTCTGCAGCAGTGTCCAAATGCCATTGGGGCCTCTGTAGTCTGGGATCGAAGCTGCCTGTCATGGGGAGAGAAAACCAGGCCTGACGGGGGGGGTGTCACAGCTCTTGTACACAAACACAACCAACCCAGGCCTACCCAGGACAACCACAGACACCTCCATCCATGGCTGCTTTTTCATTCACTCTGAGTTTTCCAGCACAGCTGTTCCCTAAACACAGGAAAAGCTTCTCATGTGCTTTCTCTCCTACCTTACAGCTCTCATTTTCACCTCCAGTGTTAGTTTTCTCCAATTTCACCATTATGGAATCCCTCTAAAACTGTTTTTCACCCGTGGTACTTCCCATTTCCCTACACGGAACTCCGTTCATTCATAGGCTCATTCTTGAGCCTTTTCTTATTTTCCCTAGACTGTGGTTTCTGGTACCTCACACTCAGCATCTCTAGCAAACATGCAGGTGACATGAGCACTCAGCCCCCTGCCCTGAGCCATGCTGCCATGTCAGCAGAGACTGGAGTGACAGCACGCACACAAAGGTGACATGTCACGTTAGAAGAGGCAGAACCAGACTGCTGCTTTGCCCCAGGCCACTGCAACAAAGCAATTCTCAAACTGCTGTTTATAAGTTCCAGTAATCCCCAGCCGTCCCTGCATGTCCAATAACACACACAATGATCCTGAACTAACTGGCTGGAGGTTTTACACCAAGTCATTGAAGAGACTTGAGTGAGGCAAGACCAGTGTCCTCCTGCTAAGGCTGCACATCCTGTGTGTGGTCAGAGGCAAGGCAGCCGCAGGATCTCCTGGGCAGCAGGAATGACCCCACGATGCAGCCTGGAAACTCTGCTGGCCATGGGACTCATGCAGCATCCCAGGCTCGTCACACAGGTCCTGCGGTCAGGAACCACAGAACAGTCCAGACAACACCACCCCCTGAAGGGGCTCAGGCTGCTGCCCCCCAAACCCACCGTGCTGATCCCAGCGCCCGTATAGATGACGAGGTGCCTGGCACTCCGCACAGCTGCTGCCAGCTCAGCCACCTTTCTCTTCAGCTCCTCTGGTTCATCACACACCTGAAAGACACACCTGAGCAGGTTCACGTGGATCAGAGATACACCACACCACTGAGTCAGAGACAGCAGGGACCTGCCCGAAAGTTTGAACATGGGCCTGGGCCAACCACGAAAAGCAACACGAACATTATCAACAGTGGTTTCCAAATGAAAAGGACATGGGCATTGTTCATGGGAGAACAGGAGCTGCTGACCGACCCTCCTGGGAGATGTCCCCACACAGCCACACGTGCAGCACGGCTGACGGAGACTAACACAGGGCAGTCCCCGGAGGGCAGACGCGTTGCCGGTACCGGGGCACAGGGGTTGTTCACCGAGCTGCCGCGGCTGCAGAGCTCGGCAGCAGCCAGCCCGGCGGCTCCGCCCCGCCTCTCCGCAGCCGCTCCCTGCTACCACCGACACGGCTGCTCCGGTCCCGCCGCCCACCTCCTCCTGCCTCCGCCGCAGTCGCTCGCGCCGCTTGCGGCGCCGCTCCAGCTCCCTGACGATGTCCTCGCTCTCACTCAGCACCTGGCACTCCTCGGGGCTCCGCTCCGCCGGTGGCTTCCTCCAGATGCGGGATACCTGTCCGGTGCACACGCGTGGTCACGGCGGCCCGCAGCGGCGAGGTGGAACGAGTCGGGCCGCGTCGTGCCGTACCTGTCTCCGGCGGTCCCGCTGCTCCTCCTGCAGCAGGATCTCGGCGCGCGCCGCCGCCTTCCGCTCGGAGCGGCTGAGGCTGCCGCCCGCCGCCATCGCCCCCGGACAGCCGCGCCTCCGCCGCCACCGGGCTCGGCTCCGCCGCTTCCGCCTTCCGGCCAGAGCCCCCGCGCGCCGCTTCCTGCACCGCCCCCGCCCGCGGCAGCGCCCCCTGGTGCCGGGCGGCCCCCCAAGGACGCGCAGGCGGCGGCTGTTGAAGCGGTTTATTGTCGCGTACAAAGGCGGCGGACACTGTACAGAATAAATAACGGCAATAACTTAGCAATAAATACCGCCTGCACCGAACCCGGAGCCCTCTGGGTGACCCTTCCGTCCGCCAGCCCCAGCTCCGGCCGGGAGCGACTGTACACAATTCACAAGATACACAAATCCCGGGGGTGCCGGGGACGCTCCCCAGTCGGGCTGGGGCAGGACCCCTCCCCAGCCCCCCGGAACGGCACCAGGAAAAGGAGAAATGAAACACGACACCCTTCACAGCAGGAAACCAAACAGACGAGCACCTCAGGAACAAGAATTGTCACACTCCAGAAAACTATATACGAGAGAGAGGTTAGCGTGACAGCTCGGGCAAGGGCCACCTCGCACGGGCACAGGAAGCCAACTGGCAGGACACAGGATCGCCCGGAGCAGGACGGGAGACTCCTTGGACACTGCGGAAACACATCACTCGGAGTCCTACACTTCACTGGGAACAAAACCAAAACCACAGGGAAGCACGGTCCCTCTGAGGGGACCATGGCCTCGCTGACATCCAGGCCAGCACCCGCAGAGCCTTGTACCTGCTCCTCCCTATGTGACCTGTCCTCACTGAACACACAGGCCACTGGAAGCAGGCTCGGGCTCTGAGCAAGCAGGGAGAGTGCAGGGGAGGAGAAATGATGTCTGGTGCTGTCTGCGCTGCTGCCAGCCTGGTCCTGCCTCACGGCAGAGCAGCACCCGCCCCGGACTGGCAGCAGCACAGCTGGGGAAGGAGCAGACACAGAGCACAACAAAACCAAGTTCTCCGTGGCTGCAGGGCTGCCCACCACTGCCTGTTGTGTTGGTGGGGCTCTCCTCACACCACAGGCTCCAGCTGCGGAACCAAGCTCCTAACCAGGCCCGTACACACCTTGCCCACTCCCCTGGCCCAGAGCAGGACTCAGCTGGGCTCTGAACGGCTCTGGCTGATTCAATCTCATGCTGTATCTAGGAGGGGCAGGGTTGGGACTGACATCCCAGGACAACTGGACACCTCTGTGTTTTGTAAAATCTCATCTCTTCAGTCACCACACCACCAGCTGGAAGATCAGAGCCTGCTGAGTGCTATGCAGTGTGTGGTCTGTGTGGTGAATGGCTGGAAGTGGCACCTCAGACACTTCAGAGAAGAGAAAGTCCAGGGCTGGAAGGGGCAAGACTGGAGGCGATGTTCTAACCTGCTCCTCGTTTGGAAAGTTTACTGGGAAAAGCATCCCAAACAACTCCCTAAACTCACAATCAATCACAGCAAAGCTGATCCCTTCCAGCAGGAAATCCTCATCAACTACCTGCTCCTCTCCTGCCACACTGCAGCTTTTCTCAGGCTGACCTGCTCCTCTGCTCAGGGGAGAATGGTATCAGTTCAGCAATGAGAAACATCCCCAAAACCTATCCAGGATGGCCGTGCCTCCTCACAAGACTGTGGCTTCACTTGTGTCATCCTGATCTGCCCCCTCTACTCAGATCTTCAGCAGCCAGGAGATCACACGGGGCTCCCCCTCATGTCCTGCTTCTCTAAAACTCAGTAAATCAGCTCAAATCTTTGGGGAGAGTGGAGTCAAAATGTTTGTGGAAACAGAGCCTGGCCACAAACAAGCTTCTCAGCTGTGTCACAGCTGTGAGTCTGAGCACTCGCCTAACACCCTGGGCAGAAGCTGCCCCGGGAAGGACAGTATCCTGCCAGCAATACGCAGACAACAGGGACTAGCCAGTCCCATGCTGCCCCTCTTGTTGCATACTTGTCCCTCTTGTTCAGGTGAGCTGTGAGCGCAACACGAATTATGACCACACGATCTAATTCCAGAGATAAATCCCATCAGTCTTCTCCTAAACCTGGACAAGTCTCCCTCATGTTACTTTTCTGACAGCTTTGCTGCAGGAAGGAAAGTGCAGCGTTTTTCCTCTCCATATAACCGAGTTAACCTGGTGTTGGCTGCTCAGCAGGAGCTGCCTGTGCTCCCACCAAATTTTTGGGCATCACTACCTTGCCGCACCAGCCAGCCATTCTTGTCTTCAAAAACAGCAGCACCTTTGCCTGTGCACAAGAACCCTTCTGGAGAATTCGGAGAGATTCCAAATCGATCTCTCAGTAGAGTTTAGGGAAAACGACGACAGTGTAAAGTGACAGCACACGGCAAAGGCACCAGCACACCACAGTGCCGCACGAGAGCTTGGGGAGCAGAGCGCCCAACACGAGGGGACACGACAGAAGCTAGCACGGTCAAGAATAAGTCACTTTCGGTACAATTGCAAAAAGATATCAAACAGGACTTGCCTCTTTTTTTGTCTTTTTCTAAGTTTTATAAATAAAGTCTGATAACTCTTTATAAAAACTAACCTCAGAGCCACAAACAGTTTGCGGGAGGTTCATGAGAAACTTTAAAATTATTTATTTATTAACTTTTAACTAGCAAAGTCTCTGAGAATATTTCCCCAGTCATATGGTCAAATATTCTCGCCTTCTCAGGTAAAAAAGCTGACTATAAATACGCTCTCTCTTCTGTCCAATTTTAAACTTAGATAATTTAATAACTCTTAAAATGATGTTTCTCTCTTTAAATAAAGGGCTATTTAACCACATAAACTGGTTGTGTAAACCATCACACTAGAGACACTTGATATCCTCAAAACATGGGAACAACTAGTGATTTTGGTCTTGTTCAGTGCAACATATTAGGCACAAAACCGGCCTGCAGTACCGCTGCTCCCTTCTTCCCTCCCCAGGGTTCTGGGCCCTGCAGGGCCTCAGGACCACAGCGGCAGGACACAGCAGCGTCGTCCTTCCCACCACTGCCAGTTTACACAGCTAACGTCATGGACGTCTGAGGGAAACCCATGGTTAGGGCACAGAGGCACACCTAGAAAGGAATAAAAACCTATGACACAGAACACCCCAACTGTAACTACAGGTACCAAAGGAGACAAAAGCAGCAGGTTCAGGCACCGAAATGCACCACCCGGAAGAGTCATGAAATAAAGCCTTTGGAAGTGACTGAAAATTAGGGTTCCCAGCCCCCAGGAAGAAACCTTTCCTCAGGCCACCCCTCCGCCCTTCCATCAGCCACGCTGCACAGACTTTCTTTGGGTAGAAAACCAAAATTTCACAGTCTGTCCCCAGGGCACCCGAGGGCTACAGACTGCTGGGTGGGAAGCTCTGTCTGCACAGGACAAGGGATGCATCACCACTGCTCATACCAATCTGGACACAACAAAATAAACTGGAGCGATCAGCGGGCCAGTCCTGGGCCAAGTCAAAGGAACCCGGACCCATGTGGGGAGGGCTTGTGCTTTGGGGATTCCAGGCTGGTTTTGTGCCTAACTGCCCTGCACAGACAAGCTCAGGCAACTCTCCCTTCACTAAGACCGGGCGTCCGTTTTGGATTTCACTATTGTGATGACACTAGTAGTAGCAACCTTGCCAGGGATGAGGGGCCCCATACTGGAAGTGAGAGGCCCCCGTGCAGGGGTCACGGGGCTCCGGGCCACGGTTCTGGCGAAGTTCTGGAGAGCCTCGTATTTGGAGCGGAGAGCATCAAGTTCCATTTTCATGCTGGCGTTCTCAGAGGCCAGCTTCTCCACTTCTTGCTGCAGCTCTGCCTTCTGCTTCTCCAGTTCCTCCTTCTGGGTAACGCGCTTGACTCTGCAGCTGGCTGCGTAGCCCCGGTTCTTCAGCGTGCGCCGACGCTGCTTCAGCTGGATGATCTCCTCTTTCGACAGGCCCCGTAGATGCTGGTTCAGCTCTCGTACAGACATGGTCACCAGCTCCTCATCTGTCAAGCTGGTCCCATTCTCGCCTGGCTCCCTCTTCACCTGGGAGAGAAGGCAGCACACACTTGTGAAACCTGAGGTGGATGCCTACGCCCAGCCCTGCGCCCCTCTCCTCCGCCCGCTACATTACCTTCAAGGCCTTGTTTCCTTTGTTGGGGGTCGTCATAACACGACAGCCTTGTCAGTTGGGTTCTGGAAGGGAAGGAAGGTCGAATTAGCACCTGGGACACAGCTGAGCCCATGGCATTCCTGTGGCAGGGTCCAGCAGCAACACCCCACGGCGCTGCACATCCTGGTCCCCACTCACCCCCCTCCTTGGAAGATACGCAACAAGCAGCCAGCTAAGCTGGACTCACAAGCAGCAGACTCTGTCCCTGAGCAGCAACTGCTGCCCTTCCACACTCCTGATCCCATGGAGATTTTGTGGCAATGCTGGTTCTTTGTTTAAGGTGGGGAAATTAAAAAACTGGGAGGAGTCAGAATACACAGAAGCCACATTTTTAAAAATAGCCTTGCAGGCAGCAGGCAGGGTCCAGAGCACGGCTGCTCCAGGCCAGTCATGCTGACTCAGCAGGCTGGCACTCTGCCCCACTTACTCCCAGCCTCATCCTTGTCACTCCCAAGCAGAGCAGGTCACCTTAACATGCCCTTCCAACAGGTGCCCAAGCACAGCTCAGAAGCTCCCCAGTACTACCAGACTCCAGATGCCCCCAAGGATGCAGCCAGTATGGTTCAATAAGACGTAACCCTCGGCAAGGAGCAGAGAGGAAGCCTTGGACACACTGGAATTCCATCACAAATTTGGGCTGATCCATCAGCAGCCTTCACCTCTCCCAATCATGCAAAACTGACCCCACTTGTAGGTCTTTTCTGTGAGAAAGTACCTGTTGACCCCTGGCATGCCAGGGGCCAGAACCACCTTTTTCCTCCTTATCTTCAGAGCCAAGGTGTGCTCACAAGAAAACAAAGATTAAAGGTGATGAAAAACAGAGGAGAGCAGACTCCTTCCTTGCCACATGAGACAGGACTTCAGAACTGGTAAGAGCAATTTGCAGGTCTGCTTTACAGAGACTTATACCCAGGCTCTTGCCTCTGTACCCATATACCTCCTCCCCTCAGGCTTTTCAGTTCAGAGTGCTACTACACTGCCCAAGGAACTGATCCACACAGATACTACTCGACAGACATGGCTGTGCCTTGAGCAAGTCAAAATGCACTCTCAGCCCAGACTGCACCCCCTTAGCCCTGGCCAGTATTCCTGTGCAGCCTACAGGCGCCTCTGCCCCTTTAATCTCACAGGTGTCAAACAACAATTTTGTTTGCCCCTGCCTTACCGGAGCAGGACTGATGTCCAGTTACAGACGAGAACCAAATGCACACATCAGCAAATACAACTTTGTGCTCTCCCAGCAGCTATGGCACAGGCTCCCCACAGTGCATCTACAACCTACAGGAGGCGAACAGGGCAAGCAGTCCCCAGAACACCAGCAGAGACATTCCTAAAGCCTGCAGCCTGCCAGGAACCAGGCTATTTATACCCAGAGGACAATGCTCCTTCCACAAGACATCTGCTACACCTGACCACGCTGGCATAGGCATGGTCATTTTGCTGCCCAGACAAGACAGCTGCAATCAGGCAGGATGGGCAGCATGTGAGCAACTGCTTCACAATATCAGTTCTTCCCTCCTTCCCAGACTGCTGTTTATTCCTTCAGTTCCTACCTGGTAAACAACATGTCTGCTGGGAAAAGGGGAGAAGACAGGGAATAGCTGGAGAGACCAAAAACACGCCCCTGCAGCACCTCTGTATCCCATCCTCTTGTGAGTGGAAAGAGCCAAAGGAAGGTATGGTCAGCAGGACAAGAATTTGCTTGCCTTGTGACACTAAAGAATTTCCATCTGCCTGACAGGCACACAGGCTGCCTTCATTACAGCAGACCTGAAATGAAACAAACAGGACATACACACGCTGCATCAAGCAGGGTACTGGGAAGAGTGCTCCTCAGCAGGCTGGGGAATGGCAGGCAGCGGCAGAGCCAGACACAGCAGAGGCAGTTACTCATTCCCGCCTCTGCACTCTCTAACACCCTCTTAAGCAGGAGCCATCAGAGCTGCAACAGGACTGTCCCCAAAAACACCTGGTGATCCCACCTCTCCAAGGTGCAGCAACACACAAGGCAGTCAATAGAATGGGAAGAAAAACCCAAGGAATTGTTGGCTATTTCGTGAGTCCTGTTTCAACCAGGCTGTTTGGCAGCTCACAAAGAGGAGACCAGAGAACTGGCAACATATCACAGACCAAACTTCACCTTACTCTCCAGACTGCTGATGGCTCAGCTTTTGAAAGCTTCCTGAAGAAAGATCACACTGAAAAGTGCCAAACACTATGGCTGCAATGAAGAAACTGCAGCCTCAACACATTTCCAGAGCTCAAAAGGCCTGAACTCAGCACAAGCACAGCCAATTCTCCCCTCAGCTCAGCAGCAGCACATGGGAGCTGACAGCGCCGTGCATGATTCAACACGGGCCCTTCTCCACGCTCCTGATGCAGAACCTGCCACAAGCCCCGTGTAAACATGGTGACATCACCGCTCCGGCGCGGGCAGGCCTGGCGGGAGGCCCGTGGGCAGAGCAAGGGCTGTGCTCTCCCACGGGCTCCGCAGCACCAGCAGGCAGAGAGTGTGGTTTGCTGGCAGTGGTCAGGCACACAGCAGGAGAACAGTCTCTCCCAGTGTGGATTTCATACTCTGTTTATTTGCTTTCTGGTAAATTAGCTCACGCAGTCTCATCCAATGACTCCTCAAATTACCTGTGTAGTCAAGACAGTGTCTCTCCTGTGTTCTCCACCCCGGGGGTCCCCTGATGAGGTCATCCAACCCTGAGCACTTCCACAGCAATTTTTCCCTCAAGGAATCTGCCCACCCAGCTGGTTTTAACTGTGCTCACACTGCTAAAGGAAAGGGGCAACTCTGAGAGATCCCTTCCCACCCTTAGCAGTGCCCTCTTCCAACCACACAGCTCGAACCTCACATATCCCGGACAGGAGACACATCCCCAGCTCTGAATAACGTGACTGACCCGTGCACAACACACCCTCCGACCCTCCGTCTTGGTCAGCTGTTGCAGTCCCACGGGAGTTGAACCCAGTCTACCCGGGGAACAGTGCGGCTCCAAGCACTGGGCAGCCCTCACGGAACAGAGGCCAGAACCTCCCACACACACGTCTCCTGCTAGCAAGTAGCCCGAGGGTAAGGTACCGACTGCAGGGAGCGGGGCTGTCCCGCCTGCGGCCGAGCCTCTGCTCTGGGAACCGGGCGAGACGCCTCGATGGCTGCTCACCTTCCCGGCCCTGCCCTGCTCGGGAGGGGAATCACAAACCACTGAGAACACCCGCGGCGCGGGGCGGCCGCCCGGCGGGAGGCGGGGGCCCGAGGCCCCGCCGGGGGCGAGGTCGCACCCGTCCCGGGGGAGCCTGAGCGCCCGAAGGTGCGGCGGGGCTGAGAGGGGTAGGCTCGGCCTGAGGACAGCCGCTCTGCAACACGATCGGGGCAGTCGGTAACCGCGGGCGGGTGGGGCCGGATGCGTCCGTGATGCCCGCGGGTGGCCCCGGGAGGCGGCGGGCGGGGCCGGGGCCAGGCCCCGGGCCAATGCCCTGCGCACCTGTTGCTCGGCCGCTGAGCGGGGCCCGGACCGAGCAGGGCGGGGCGGAGCAGGGCGGGGCGGGGGCCGGGCGGCGCCGGGTAGGCGCGACCCCGAAGCCCCCGCCGTGAGTCAGCGGTGGCAGGCCCGTTAGGCACCTGCCCACCCCGCAGCGGCCCCGGCCACCATCCCGGGCCCGCCGCGCCCGCCCCGCCCCGGCCCGCCCCCGGGGACCGGCCCGGCCCGGCCCAGCCCGCCCCGCCCCGCCCGGTGCTAGGGCCGCGCCCTCGCTCGCAGCCGGTGGCGCTCACCTCCTGCCGGGGCCGCCGGGCCGGGCCGGGCCAGGCGGGGCGGGGAGGCCGCGCTGGGGGGGACCGGGACTCACAAGCCGCCGCCGCCGCCGCTCACGGACTCGTCACGTGATATTTGGGTCACGTGGCTCCATTCATGAAGCGCCCGGCGCAACCGCCCCGGGCCTTAAGGGGGCCGCGCGCCTGCCGCGGGTGACGGCGAGGGCGCGACCCGCCCGGCCCGGCTCGGCCCGGCCCGGCCCCGCCGCTCCCGCTCCGCTCGGTGCCGGCTGCTCCCGCCGCCGCGGGCGAGCTTCCGGCCCAGGGCGAGTGCTGCCGCTCCGCCAAAGTGCTGGATCGGCCGCGGATCAGCTCCCGCCATCTCCAGCAGCAGCCTCCGGCCTCCAGCGGGCTGCACATCGCGCGTTTCAGAGCGCGCGGTCCCTCCGCCTGCACCGGCCCCGCCAGCGCTGAGCCTGCCACGGCTCCCTCGGCTCGGGGCTGTATGCGATGAGCCTTGGCTGCTTCGTGTTAGGGCCGGGGCCAGTAGTCTGCTCTGAAACACTGCTCTCCCGAGCGCTGCCGGGCTCGCTCCATGTGTTTCCCTCCGTTTTGAAACAACTCCGGGACCGTGACACACACACTGGTGCCTGCTGTGTTTGCTGCCGTGCTACAGGCAAAGCAGGGAGGACAAGATGAGCATACCAGGGAAGGGTGAGGGGCACGTGGAAGGTGCAGCAATGAAAGTAGGCAGATGGGAGTTGAGGAAAAAACGTCCTCCGTAGAAGAGCAGCAGGGGTTTGGCTGGGCTCTGGGATCCAGCAGCAGCACGGCTACTCTGCTCTGTGCACAGGGGATGTGATGCAAGCCTTGCAGGGCCCTCCCTTGTAGCCCCTGAAAGGCTGGATTTCCATCTGCTGTGGTGGCCAGCTCAGTTACAGGTCTCTAACCATCTAGAAAGTTCATCTGTAGCTCTGTCTTTCTGGGAGTACCCAGGGACAGCCCATACATCTCCCTGCAGAGGGGCTCAAGCTTAGGCATCCATTCATTCTGCATCCCACTTTTTCAGCCAAGTGGAAACTCTTTCTACAACCCTCCCTTGCATTTTGCATCAGGCCAGTACTTCATCTGACTTCCAGCTTGGCCTGTCTGTGCAGGTATTACAGCTCCTGAGCAAGAAAGGCAGGAATATATGGCACCTGGGGACTCTTGTGGCCACTCTTAGTGGCCACTGCCAATGGCAAGAGACACAACCAGTCAAAACAGCTCGGATTAGCCACAGCTCTCATCAAAGAAGCAGTTTTTTATGTAAAGAGGTATGAGGAGTAACCATCTGTCACACCTATAATGTCACACCCTGCTACCAGCCAAAAGCCTAACACTGAAAATGCTTTACCATCACCAGCACCTCAGAGAGAGAGGGAAATGTAAATACCCACTACCCCTCCACCTGCTGAACCACCAAGCAAGGCCAGCAGTAAAGGAGGGGCAGTGAGAGGTCATGGTTCCCCAAACCAGACTGAGCAGAGAGAAGGGGCAGCCACTGGAGAAAAAGGGAGTGTGGTCTGATATTCACACCATATGTTTTCCAAAGTGGTGGGAGATCAGGCGGATGCACTTAGTCCATTCTGAGAGGTGATTCTGGGCCCAACCCCTGTGGTACTGAGCAGCACGGTGTTTGTGTGGCAGCATCTGCTCCAGCTAATAATGACAGCAACAGAACATAAGCCCTAACAGCAGATGCAAGACGGGGCCAGAGGGAATCAAACCTTTGAAACCAAAAGTTCTGAAACGTCTTTTAAAAATCCTCTTAGAAACAATTTCTGCGTGGGACACGCCACACACTGCTCAAGTCCTGGAAGTATCCATGGCTTCTGGACAAATTATTTCCTTGGCAAAGCTCTGATGAGAGTATCACCCCTGCCCAAGGAAACAGCAGTGCCAGGGACAGCTCACACCAGCCCCACTACAGGTTAAAGATCCTCTGCTACAGCACTGCCCCACAGCTGCTGCAAGCCACAAGCCCGGTACAGGGGACACCAACAATTCAGAGTCTTTTTCCTCGGACAAAAGAGAAATAACACAAGAGGACACTAACGGTTATGGCTTAGGAATAGTATTCCCCATATTAGTGTTCCCACTGAAATACTCAAAGCCACACGTTGCTTACTCAGTCCCCTCTCCTCCCTCTCGCCCTGGTGGGCTAGAGAGGAGAACTGGAGGCACAAAAGGTAAAGATCATGGTTTGTGATAAGAACAATTTACTGGAAACAGTAATAAGAAAACAAATAGTAAAAGCAACAATATCAATAAGAGGGTAGAAGAGAGGCTACTGATTCACATGTGATTGCTCGCCACACCTAAGGTTACCCCCAGTAAGGTTACCCCCACTGCTCACTTCACGCAACCAACCAGAAGGGACCCACCCTTCTCCCTATTCCTCCTCAGCCCCTCTTCCCTGCCACAATCCCTTCCCACCCCAAAACTCCTACCCCTCCCGTTTGCCCATGCCCTTCCTGGCTACTGCAAAAATTAACCCTGTCCTGGCTGCACCCAGGTCACTGACATTCAGCACAGTAGTCTGGTCAGTTCTTCTTGCTCCTGTTGGTGAACAGACTGACTTTGCTAGCAGATGCAACAGACAGAGAGGGAGACTCCAGCTTCACCTTGTCCAGCAAAGTTTTCTTTATGGCTGCTGGGGAAATCTTCTCTTGGTCTGCCAAATGCTGCAGCTCCCTACAATGGGGTAGTGGGAGAGGAAGACATAGAAAAAGGAAGATGGAGAGGGTGGAGGGCAAGTTTTGCAAGCTCTTTAAGACTTTATAGGTGCCCACCTTGTCCGGATACAGGAAGCCTCCACAGCATTGATGAGGAGTGAGCGGAAGCCACCACTCTCCAGGAAGTGCAGAGCATGGATTGTGGCTCCCCCAGGTGAGCAGACATTGTCCTTCAGCTGACCGGGATGCTGCTCAGACTCTAACAGCATTTTGGCAGCACCCTGTAGCAAGGAAAATACCTGCCAGAGCTCTGACTGAGGAAGCCACTGTCACACACTCCTGTTCTTTACTGCACAGAGCAGCACCAACACTCAGAGCAGGCAAACCCGAGCTCCTGCAGGCTGCCAAAACACTTTTCAGAGCTGACGAAGCCTGCAAAGGAGCCAGAGTTTCCCAGGCCCCAGCTCCCACACCACCACCAGTGCCAGCAGATTGCTGCGGACACTTCCTACAGTCCCTCACCAGGAACCTGTGTGCAGTCAAACCAAACACATTCTTTAAAGCAGATTCTGTGAGAGGATCAAGATAATTTCATCTGGGTTGTGTAGATTCCTCTGCACAGAGCAGGCACAGACTCAGGTTTGTTACGGAGGAGGTAATACTCACCAGCAAAGCCTGTGCTCCAAGTCGAACTGCCAGCCTGCGGGGAAGGCCCATCTTTACTCCCCCATCTGCAAGAGCATCCAGGGCAGTGAACGCCTGAGACAAGAGAAGAAGGTGACTGAAAGACCCCGCTCCAGGACGGCTAAGTCTCAGGGAGAAGAGAATCCACGGCTTCAGGATCATGCTGTGACTGCTATCACTTACAGACTAGACAAAAGACTCCCCCTTTACTGCATGGATGCCATGCCAGGCTTCCCTCCCCCTAGTTCCAGCTCAGGAGAGGGGGGAATGGGAGAAATTCAGCTTCTGCATCATGCTAACTACAGGGCCATGTTTTGCAATATGGACACACGGACACTGTACACTGGCTATGGACTTCAGACTTATCTGATTGGTAACATAATTCTCCTGTTGTCCCAAACTGGACATCTGGACTACATGTCCCATTGCAAATGTGGGTGATGGGAAAAACAAAAAATAACAAGCTGAAGTTGCACAGACTTTATGGTGGGCAAAGCCAACTGCTCTCCCCAAGACTGCCACAAGCTGAGGAAACAGCACATACATACGCAGGGCCACTGCCACTGAGCCCCGTTACAGCATCGATCAGGTCCTCTTCCACCTCGGTGCAGAAGCCCACACTGGCCATCAGTTGTTCCAAGAGCTTCCCATCTTCCACATCTGCATGAGTTCCAGTGGCATAGACTGTAGCACCTTCCCGGACAATCACAGGGGTGTTGGTCATGCACCTGATCACTTTTGGTGTGGGGCAGAAGGTAGAGAGTTTCTTAGGGTAGAAAATCATTGGAGATAGAAAGTAAGAAAAAAGAAAGAGGGGAGAAAAATGAGCTTTAGTGCATATTTTTCATCAATGGGCTGTCCAGGAAAGGACCCTCCAGGGGAAAGAACAACACAAGAAGAAGGAAAAGAGAGACCTGTGTATCTCAAATGCCCTGCTTTCAGCCACAGCAGCACATACGTGAATGTGAAGCCTTCAGCAGTACCAGCAAAGCAGGAGCTGGGCAAAGCCAGGTTGGGAACAGTATCCCAAAGGCCTCAATCCCACATCAACCCACAGATCTCCAAAGGAGCACCTGCAGACACTTAGCATAAAATCTGCAATAATTCAGGAGAGATGACCCACTTCTGTTGAGAGAAACATGATCGCACAGCACCTCATGTGAGGGAAGAGCTGGATAAAACCTCTAGTAGCATTTTCTAATGAAGACAGGCAAAAGTGACTGAATATAACCAGTTGGCTGCTGCTGTGTGACCTTAGTCCCGAGGAGCACAAGTAATTTCTGTCCCTTGCGTCGGCTCCTGGGGGCCAGAGGAATGGAACCACCTCATGGCCGGCCTGGCACGGCCCTGTTCCCCCTCACCTTACCTTCTCGATGGAGCTGATGGTGACGCCGGCCGCGCAGGACACCACGATGTGCCGGGCCTCGATGTCGGGGCCCACCTCCTCCAGGATGAAGGGGATGATAGGCGGCTTCACGGCCAGGAAGAGGACATCGCTGCTCTTCACCGTGTCCTTGTTGCTCACCGTGAAGTTCACTCCCATTTTCTGCACCGATTTGGGGAGAAACGGTTCCGCTCAGGCCCGGAGCGGCCCGTGAGGGGAGCGCCGCCACCCGGCCTCCGCCACTCGGCCGCACTCACCCGCAGCCCGCTCACGGTGGGCAGGTCAGTGTCCGGGGAGCTCGCCGTGATCTTGTGGGCAGCCAGGACCCCTGCGAACGGCACCGCGCATCAGCCTCGGGGGATCGGCACCACCCGCCCCGTGCCCGTGAAACCCCCGGGCCAGGACAAGGGCGAACTGCCCCGCGCCCACCTGCCGCCGTGAAGCCGCGGGCCAAGGCGAAGGCGAGCTGCCCCGCGCCGATGAACCCCACGCTCATGGCCGGTACCGTGCAGCGCAGCCCCGCCGGACCCGCACCGCCGCCGTCCACGTGGCCGCGCGCGCAGGGAGGCGGGGCCGCGCGGCGAGACGTCGGAGCGCAGCCAATCGGCGAGCGGCGGGGCGGGGACTCGCCGGCCCTCGGACCACTCAGCGGCCAGGGGCGGGGCCAATGGCGCAGCCCTCGCCAGCTATTGGGGCAACCGGCGCCGAGTGTTGCATCATTCGCCGCCGGCGGGGCCGCCGGGGGCCGTCGGCTGCTCCGCCTCGCCCCGCGCCACGCCGCTAGGCGGCGCTGTGCTCCCGCCTCACTCCTGAGGGAGGTTCGGGCCGGGTTGGGCCGGGGGCGGGCCGGGTTGGGCCGGGGGCGGGCCGGGTTGGGCCGGAGGCGGGCCGGGTTGGGCCCCCCTCGGGCAGCGCCGACCGCCACTCGCCGGGGTTGTTGTGCCAGCACCGCTGTCCGTGGGCCCGGCGCTCCCGGCCACTCTCCGTGCGGAACGCGGTACCCCTGCGGGGCCTGGGCGCAGCGAGCGCTAGAAGGGACTCTGAGTCCCCGTGCGCTCGTTCTGCTCGGGTCCCTCCTCCCCTGCCTCGGCCGGCCCGGGACGCGCCGGTGCCCAGTCCCGCCTCCCCGGACCGGTCCGTACGCGACCCTGCAGGTCCTGCCGAGAGCGGCCCGGCGGCTGTACCTCCTGCTCTGGGAATTGCCCGTAGGTTTCTCGAGGGATTTCCCAGAGCGAGGGAGGGACTTTCCGTCTCCCAGTTCCCATCCGGACCCGGGCCCGGGCACAGTGCGGCCTCCCGAGCACCACCGGGGGTGGCCTCCATCAGAGCCTTGCGGCCCTGGGCTGTGGAGAGACCAGGCCAGTGAGAAGTGTTCTTGTAAAACCCAGGCAGCAGGCAGTGCTTTGTCCCCTAAATATCATCTTACTTCACTGGTTTCTTTTTTTGGTTGGTTGGTTGTTTTGGTTTTTTTTTCCTTGCACTTTTATTGACAGAAATAAATCTCAGTGTTTCTTCTGTTGATAAATGTTCCTAAACGCTGTCTTTTGGGGATAGTGGACCCTGGGTTTCAGAAAGAGAAGGGAAAAACCAAACCAAACTCAACCCATTAATGATTCCAATTTTAATATCAATCTATCCAGGCTGGAATCCTCTGGGTGCTGTCTAGATTGGCTGCAGCTACAAGTCCGTAATTCCCAATGAACACACATACATCCTAACAGCAGTTTGACAAAAAAAGGTTGGGAATAGTTGGTGACTGGGAAAACTTGGTTCATGGCGAGCTACTTGATCATCATTATTAAGTAAGGGGGTAGATACACTCTGGAAATGAAGGGGGTTTGGTGAACTGAATTATGACAGAGCTGGTTGGTAAATCCTGATGAGCAGATATCAGATGTTCTCTGCCCTGGATTGGGCAATCTCATAGTTTCCAATAGTTGGGGAGTGTTTTAACCACTGAAGCATGAGGTTTTGATTTTTTTTCATTATTTTTTTCCTTCTGAAAGAGAGGATTGTTGTCCACACAATCTTTTTCTGCAATTTTGACCATGTTCACATTTTTTGCTCAGTCTTTGGCTGGCAGATGAGAAAGCTAAATCTGAACACGCTGTTCTTGGCAATGACTTGTGTTTCCACTCCTCCAGTCAGTGGGATCATGATTTCCGTGTTAAATTCTCTTTCCTCCTCATTGTGAAGGCACTCAATTTTGCCCTCATTGTTTCCCAGGTACCAGTTTCTCTCTGGCCCTTTGTCCCTGGCTCAGTGTAAGTTGCATCAACTCATGTCATCGGCAGATTTTACCATGTTTCTGCTCTTGCTCCTAGTTGGTGCAAAATCTTCCCAGCAGGAAACCAGCAGTGCCTGGCTCAGCCACACACTATCAGCCAAGGATCTTTCCAACAGCTGCCACTGCATGGAGGACTGGCAGTGTCATCCCTGGGGACAAGCACCACCCTGCCTGTGGGCTCCTGCCTCTGCTGACCCCCGTCCTGGCCCCCCCAGTCTCCCAGAGCCATCCCAGAGGCTGCAGGATGGGGCTTTCCTCAAGCAATGTTCTTTGAATTTTATAACAAAAGCCATGGTGTTTCACAGGCACCTGTTTGGTTTTTAGTGATCTGTAATAACAAAAAATAAGTAATTTTCAAGTGTGACACAGCTTAATTTGTACACATTGATGGGTTTAACAGGCACACATCATAAATGCTCAAGGTCCTTTTGTATGCAGTGGCTCTTTGTAAATGGACTCCTCCAACACAAGTGAATTTCCTTTTCCAAGTCAGGAGTTTGTATTTGGACAACCCATAATTTTTTTTGGTGGCAAGAAATAAAACTCCTGGTTTACATCTATAGCAGATAGCCTTGGATCTTGCTCTACCAGCCTCCTGTTGGACCACATCTTCCAGATTTCCTGCCCTTCACTGGGACTTGCAGAAGAGAAAACCCCCTTGGAAGGCTGTTCCTTTGTGCTGGATCCCAATTCTTGTCCCTTTGCCTGGCTACTGCTCCCCACTGCCAAGGGCTAGTCCTTGTCCAGAATTATATAACATAATCTGTTCCAACAAGTTTTCCCTTTGCTTTTCAAACCCCACGCAAAGCCTGGATAAAAAGTAAGTTTCCTTCCCTATTCCTGAGTCATTCTGCTGCAAAGAATCCACTCAGAGGATTGCTGTCTTGTGTGTCTATACTTTTTTTGGGTCTGTGTTCAGGCTTTGTACATCAAAATAAAGAAAGCTCTGCTTCCATGCAGAAAGGGCCGTGTCTGCTGCAATGAAAGCGTGGAGAGCAGGGTGACAGCACACAGATCTCAGGAGATGTATGCATACCTCTGCCATTCAGCTTTATTTTAATTTCGTTTTAAAATAAATCTTGCTTCTGACAGGCAGCTATTGGAGATTTTAATCAAAGCACTTGAGTCTGCATGTGCTGCACAAGCACTTGGACACTCTGGCTTCTCCCTGGAACAAATGAAGATTCCTATGGTGCCTGAAATCTGAGCTGAGAAGTGTGGAACTTCAAAGTGGGTGTTTTGTCAGGGATGGGTCTGAGAAATTCGGCTACTCAGGGATGCAGAGTGCTCAGGAATCCTGTGCCTGAGCTGCTCTGGGGTACCGTGTCCGTGTTCTGTCAGGTCCTGTCCTGTCCATTCCCCTTCCCTACCTGCTTTGGTCTCTTGTGCAGCACCGTGAGATGAATTAGTCTCTGCTTCCCCTTTCCCATCCCCACAGGATTTATCTTGGAGCTTCCAGAAGAAAACCCCTTGACACCAGTATAAAGAAATGGTAGCTCATGAACCAAGACAGAGCACGTGCCAAGGGACTTTCTGTGCTGCTCAAGTGAGAATGGCAGGTTGGCTCTGCTCTACAGCCTGATTCTCAGCAGTGGAGCCCTGACTTTACAAATTCTCATTTCTGTAGTGACTCAGTGTTTGCTAAATAGGAATATACTAGGCCTCCTCCAAGGTGTGCACTTGAGGATATTCCTTTTCTGTGCTAGACAGCAAAGGAGAGGAAGGGAAAGGACTGGTAACTTTCAAAATACCGTTACAACTATGATGTTCTTCTCAGAAATATCCAGACTGGAACTGCCCACACTTGCAGGCATTCCATGTCTCGCCACACAGCCCAAACTAACCCAAACTCCAAGGGATTGATTTTCATCTCCAGCACTGGTGTTCCTTCATGCAGCTTTTAACTTTCCCACTTCCTGAGTAGTCCCTTGGTTACCGTTAAGCACTGGTTAACAGTTTCAAAATCCTTGGTGTCTTTCCTAATATTTGGCTCAGTAACCCGGTAGCCTGCAGCCCTGCTGCTGTGGCTACAAGCATTCCTGCTGTCTGCAGATGCACGTGGAGCTGTGTCATTCCTTCGCGCTGGCACCAGGCAGGTGAGGCAGAACCATGGGGGAGGTGGGCTGTGCTTTGCATCAGCTAAAGCCCACCTCCTCCAAGTCATTAATTTGTGAGTGTAGTCGGTCCTCAACTTGAAGTTTGGCTGATGGTTTTGTGCGCATGCCTGCCCCGCACCTCCCTGCCCCACACCCCATCCCTCTGCATCCACACTGGTTCACAGCGCTGGGATGCCTCCACAGAGGCCGACCCGCAATTCAGAGGTGTGAGACAAAGCGGATGCGCTGGGAGTACGCCAGGTCTAAGACATAGAGCAGCAGGTTGACATAGGTGAAGATGGCGATCACCAGCTGGCTGTCCCAGGGGCACTTGCCCTTGGCGCAGAGGCCTGGGCGTCGCGGGGAGCCATACTTGCTGTCAAAGCAGAACACTGGCCAGATGACCGCAGCACTCATGTAGAGCAGCACAGCCCCAAAGGTGTAGATGACCACAGAACGCTCGAAAGGGAACCACAGCAAGGCAGTCTTACCTGTGACACTGAAGGCCACTACCACCACTGTCACCACAAAGCAAAAGCTGTAGACAGCCACACACCACTGCGTCGCCACGTATTTACCATACTGGCTGTCGTTCACCAGTGCCCCAAAGATGATGCAGGCCACAAAGGCCTGAACGATTTTCAGGAGCCCGGAGACAGTGGCCATGTAGCTGGTGACTTGTCCCGGTTTTGCCCTGGTTAAGAACACCTCGGTGGCGTATGCGACAAACAGAAGGCCTGCGAAGACGCTGGCTGCGATGCGGAAGTCTCTCACCTCGCAGCCGATGGGGTAACAGCCCACCTGGACGAAGTAGAGTGGGTAGATCACTGCAGCCGTGATGGACATGAGTGTGGCAAGCATGGCAAAAGCAGCGGTGAAGTTTCCCCAGGAGAGGCTCAGGCAGCTGTGCAGGTGTGTGAACTCACAGGCGATGATGAACACGGTGATGGCAAAGCAGAAGGTCCAGACAAACATGCAGAAGGTGCCGTACGCAGCACTGAACCCCCCTTGGTGGGCAACCAGGCTGAACGTGGTACATCCGAAGGTCATCTGCAGCAATCGAGCTATTCCTACGGGGGAAGTCATCGCAGCTGTGTTCAGATACGGCCCTCCTGTGGTCTCCATTATCATTCCAGTCCAGCAGACAATGCACTCAAAGCCTCCTCAAGCGTCCTTTCTGGCTTTTGCACCTTTGCCCTGAGTCACACCTGGTCCCAACTCAGTGGAGTGGCAGCTTAAATCCGCTGCTCTCTGCCGGCATCAGTGAGAGCCGCCTCTGACGCTGCATCTCTGGCAGCTCTCTGCACAGACCTGCGGCTGCAGGGAGGTGACTGGCTGGCTCTGCCCACTGCCTGTAAGCTCAGGGTGCTGCCATTTGCTCTCTGCTTCCTCAGGTTTGAAACCTGCCCCTGTGCCGTCCTTCGGCTGTCTGCTTTCCCACAGGATGGTGCCTTCCCTGGACGCTGACATTTATTCCATTTTAGCTCCGCAGCTGTAGCTTTCTGCTGCACCGTTCACAGAAACCTGTAGTATAAATAGGGGTTTTATTAATAGTTCTGGAATGAGTCCTGCCCCCACTCAGCTGTTGGGAGCGGGTGTTATTTAACACTGAAGCTGCGAGCTCCATCAAAGGCTCTTGATTATCCTTCTGCTGTTCTTCTAGAAACTCTGGGGTCACTGGAATGCTGCCGTTCCCCACACAAACCCCCGTGCTGAGGGGAGGGGACTGGCTGCGGCGGTGGGCTGTGATCTGCCTCAGTCCTGCAGACCCAAGAGCCCCTGGGTGGGGGCACAAGCCCAAAGGCAGCACAAACCCTATAAAAGAAAGGATTTAGGCCAGAGGCTGGATAAAAGCTGACTCACTTTGCTGCAGTTGATCTGGAGCAGTGATACATTTACCTGCTGTGCTTTGTGTGACAGCTTGTGGCTGTGGAGGTTTACAGCAGCTCAATGTCCTCAACATTTCCTTAAAACCCTACCCTGTCTCCCTTTTACGTTATGTGGAAATCAGTTTTTCTTGTATCTCTGAAGGCAACAACTGAATACAACTGTTTAAAAAAACCCCTGCTTTGATATTCTTAGCTCTGTTTTGGAACACAGATTTCAATATATAGTGTCAAACCCTCCCTCCTGTGGGATCAAAGTTTCCACAGTGAGCCATTCCTGGTATACAGTGCCCCCCCAGACTTCATCTCTATCCAGAAGTCTCTTAATTCTATCTCTAAAAGCCCCCAACAAAATTTCTGATGTAGTTTCAGAATGGGAATGGGTGAATATTCTCACCACAACATAGAAAAATGCCTCTCTTACCCCACAGCAGCATTGCTGACTCCTCACCTGCAGTGCTCATCCCAGCGTGGAAGCAGAAAAACTTTACTGCTGGAATGACTTGCTTAAGAAGAGTACAAATTCTGTGGCTGTAAGGATAAAATGTGACTACCTTCAGCTTTGTCACGATCTTGTAACCTCAATGTTTCTTTCATTCATTCAAGTCCCTCCCATTTTCCTTAGAAAGGCCTCTGGTGCTTAAAGTACAAAACCCTGCATTCATTTGGGGTGGAAGTTGCACAATTAACATCACAATAACTGGGAAATTCAGCAGGAGAGCTGAGGAACCAGAGCCAGGTGAACAGGTTCTCATCCCAAAATCCTGCCCTTCCTTGACTCTTAAACCTTCACCTCTAGCAGTTTTCCAGGCCTCACTGGCAGGGGGTCACTTTCTGTATTGTGGCACTTTCAGGGGCATTACTTCCCATCTGCCCAGGGACCAGCAGGAAGCACAGGGACACTCCATGTCACAGCCCACCTGAGGACACATTGCTCCATCACTGACACCAGGGCTCAGGGCAGAGCTGGTCCTGCTGCTCAGCTTCTGCTCTCCCATGGGAAGTAGTGCCCCTCGGAGAGCCCTCAGCACCAGAGTCAGTGCTGGCAAAGGGCGAAGGTCCCCAAAATCACACTGGTGGAGCAGTGCACCAGAAAGACCACGGCCACTTTTCCCTCAGAAATAAAGAACCTCATCTAGCCAAAAGATCACAAACATATGGCACTGAATTCTTCCGGTCTTGACCTTTTGTCACTGGCTTCTGCACAGCATAAAACAGATGGAAAACATAATCAGGACAATTCTACCTTTATACCAATGTCATTAAAACATAAAGGATATCAGTAATCTCCAAACTGATCATAGGGAAACTCCACTGATGTTTTCCTGCTTTTCAGTTCCTCTGGGAGCACCAATAATTTTCTCTTTGTTTTATCTTCCACCTGTGCTAATCTCTTCATGCACAGGAGGACAGCTGATTGTGGTGGTCTGTGTGTGGTCCTGCCTGACTTTTCCTGAAGTCCAGGAAAAGGAACCTAAGGGCTACAGTTTGGCTCCTTTTTTGGGTTTACTCACCCAAGACAAGGGATCTCACAAGCAGCACCACTGTTCTACCCTGGCAAGGTCTGTTTTGAAAGTACAAGCAATTTTTCTAAAATCAGGCCCGAATGGTCTGTGGCCTACATGCTGTGTAACCATGTACACAAGTGCAGGCACAGTTGGTCCCAGGATTTCGTGCAGTAGGGACACACCGCTGTGCTCCCCATGCAGGTGTCCCCACATCCCCTGGTGCTGCAGGGCCAAGCTCTGCTGCGGCTGCCCACGTGCTCCCACTCAAGGAATGGTCTCCTCTCCAGCCTCAGTCAGGCATTCTCCATCCCTCCCTTGCTCTCCTCCCACTACCATCAAAGGGGATTCTCTGTGCTGGGGGTGGGTGTGTTCCCCAATGATTAGGAGAAGTATGTTGGTACTTGTCTTGTGTTCTCCACCTTTTCTGCTCCAAATGCTTCTGATGCTCTGATCAAACCTTTCCCTCACTGGAAGAGAGGACTTTGCTGCAAAGCCAAATCTCCCTCCACATTACAATGCAATGCCCTGGACTACCTGGGGAATAACAGTCAAGCCAAAAATGCTGTGGAAGTCTGCAAACATCGAGTGCTGGGTGAAAGTCTCTATACTTAAACCTTATATTACAACCTCTTCATCAGAGAAACAATGACAAGGCACACTGCAAGGGGAACACAGAAGTCTAATTAATACAAAACGTCAACACCACCCTTAGCCCTCTCCCAGGTACAAGTGACCATCATGATAACCCATCCAACTAAACAGCATATACAACTTTACAAAGACACAGGTATGGTTCTCTGGTCAGCCCTTATAAATAGCATTTTACATATTAAAATAAATATGTCCACGTTGCCAAAGTAGCAAGAGGTTTCTTCGTTATTTAAAAAAAATATGTTACAATATCATTTATATTTCTTGCTTAGTTTAAAAAAGTAATAAAAAAGTCATTTTATAAAATAATACGAATAAATTGAGTACAAGAGTGTCCATCCCTAGCACGTGTCCTGGGTCTGTATACTGTGACTCAGCATGAGATGCTAACCTCCAGGAAGTCATGTAATCATTCCTTCACTTCTAGTTGGACAAAGAAATCCAGTGCTTGCTTTTTTCACCACTTGTAACAAGTCTGTGATGTAAAATTCATGGCAAGGGAAGATGTCCCAGATCTGGGGAAAGTTCTCATCGCTGCTATTTATGGCTTTGCTAGTCCCTGTATCCGATTGCCTTGTGTAACACAGGAAGAGGATGTGACCGGCTGAAACTTAGCCCTGGAGTTTGGAGGGAACACGTTCCAGCCAAACAGTGTAAGCAAGAAATTGCTGCTTCTTTTTTTGTTTGTTTGGGTTTTTGTTTTGGGTTTGGTTTTTTGGTTTTTTTTGGTTGGTTGTTTTTTTGTCTGTTTCTTTTTTTGGTTTTTGTTGTTGTGGGGTTTTGTTTTCTTTTCTTGACACACTGTAAGTGTGCAAGAGTGTGGGAGCATGTGAGTGCACAGGTGTGAGCGTGCATGGGTATGAGCATGCATCTGCCTGCAGGAACGTTAAGGAAGAAGATTAGAGAGTTTGGGAGAATGGCTGAGAGTCTCTCTCCTCCTGATCTAATCTCTGCCCCTCTGATAAGCCCTCCCTAGTTACCACTGCTGAGCATCCCCAGGAGTTTGCTGGGCTCCAGGCCCTGCTGCTGTGCCATCTTCTGAACATCAAACCCCATGTGCATGAGGAACTGGATCACATTCATCTCCTGTCCTGTGAACTGGTCCCTGATTGTGGGGCATGAGGGGTTGCAGTGAGGCCACGGACAGCTGTCAATCAGGTGAATTGGGCAGCCTTTCAGAGGAGCCTTCCCGTTTTTGTTGCTCTCATGGAAGCTCCGATCCCAACAGTGCAGGGCACGGGGTAATGATGTCCCCTTCACCTGGATGTCAGTCCAGTGACTGAAAAGACAAACCGTACAGATCACATCACAGGGGATGGGCTGCCACGACAGGTTCATTCCCCAGCCACATCCCTGTTCACCTCTCACAGGATCTGCCTGAGCACTTACTTGCGTGTGATGATCTCGTGGGACAAACAGGCAGGAGCAAAGCTCGCACTGAAGGAAAAAAAGCAACATGGATTATGTCTTGAAGGACAAAGTAACTCCTGCTGAATCGAACCTTCCAGACTAGGGAGAGGGTGGAATTTTACACAAAAATGAAGAAGGCAAGATTCTTGATGTAGATGAACTAATAGTTACCAAACTTAAAACACTCCTTTTTCAGCAGAGGTCTGAGAAATGACGCTAGGACACTAGATAGGAATGTCCCTTAGAAACAAATGTGCCAGGTTTTTCTCAATGGAACACTTACGTCACATCCTTCAAGGTGTTTCTCAGCTCCCTACCCAAATTCTGGATGTAGAGCCACTGCCCTTCCTGAACAGGCTGGCCAGTTAGGTGTACATTGTCTACAGTAAGTTGGGCCTCATCGAAGAGCCACTGGACAACAAAGACTGGGCCTAGAAAGACAAAAAATTTGGAAAAAGGATTGCTCCAAGTAAGTTGCAGATACAGAGGAAACCCTAAATCGATTTGATCTCTCTCCTCTGGTACTTACATCGAAGAGTAGGGTAAATCTTATATCCAAAAAAACAATTCCATTCTTCTCCCTCTTTGAACTGCAGCTTGCAGCGTTCGGGAACAATGCCATTCCAGTATCTAGAAGACAAAGCAAGAACAGAATGGGAGGCACAGGGCAATCCTAACAATGTATGCTCTCTGTATCCCAGTTTCTTTCTGTTCTGATTAGAATTTCAACTGATAGAGCAGCTCTCTTGTCCGCCCTGTCCCATCAACATATTTGAGAGCATCTACAACTGTACACATTCTTTTGCACATTTAGACTTTACATTGTTGTCTTTCCCAACAAAATCAGCAAAAAACCACTGATGTAGGCAATAAATACTCCTTAAGTATCAAAATGATGGAACACAGAGAAGGATGTCTTCTCCACACTCTAGCCTCTTACAGTAGTGTACTTTAGAGCATCTGACTGTACCTTATTCCTCTTCTGATGGCCTCTGTTGGAGCACATGTTATGGTATCGATACAGTCAGTTCTGCGGTACTGTTTGTTATCCAGGAACCATCCAGAGTCTGCCAAGCCTCGAACCTGAATCCCTTGATAACCCATCTCCTCCAGCTGCTCTGCCACTCGATCCACGTTCAGGAGCACTCCTGTCCCTCCAGCACTGCAACAGCAACACCAACACTGCAGTCATGAGGTGCACACACAGGTGTTACAGACCTTCTTTAGCAGTGACATGCTATAAACACCTTCATCTACCCACAGAGCTACCCAGCCATTCACCATCAACTTGGTAGGCACCACATTATTTCTTTGCTTTGCAAAACTCAGAAATAAAGCCAATGCTGATTAACAATCTGGTAGCTCAGGAACACATCCCTGTTGTTTCTCTGTTTCCTGGGAGATACATGTGCTCTGTACCATTTGCAAGGGGATTGGCTACTCAAAAACAAAAAGAATCTGAAGTGAGACAAACTGACTCTTTGCAACTTCTCTGTTACACCCCTGTGCAATATACACTGAGTGTACTAGAGCTTTGTGCAACACAGGATGATCCAGAGCACCTGTGTGAGGCAAGTTTGGTTTTCATTTCAGTGTCCTGAATCAATTCACAGGAAGTTTGTGTCTTATGATGTGGGCCAACAGGAACCAGCATTCTTGATGCAGAGAAGAACACAAAGCCTTGTTATTATTTTCTCACTTTCCTCTTAAGTGGACCTGGTCCAGAAACTGATGAAGTAATACTGTATCATCCCCCTCTTTGTACCACTTCCAGGAAAAAACTGACCAGAGATACAGGGTTTGCTGTGTGTTACTGTACTCCTACAAGAAATGTTTCAGGAGCTGCTGAGACATCCTCCCTAACAGCTTTCTACTGCGGAAATCTGTCTTCACATAAAGGAACCTTGTGGATACCTACCTGCTCCCTGCTAGCAGCAACACTTTCGCAGTGCTCAGACCTCTTCCCACCAGCTCCTTTATAACCTCCTGTATGATCAATGCTCCCATGAAGGCATATTCATCTGGAAGACAGCTCAGTGTCAACAAAATTGTTTCCTGTCCAGGCTCAGACTTTTACTCCCTCTCCAAAAATGCTTAAGAACCTTCCAAAGGGACTACGAACCTAAACTCAGGCTCGTTTTATCCACCTATACCAAATGCACCTAACAATAGATTCTCCCCTGCCCTGTCTCTGAAAGAGAATAGAGTGTACTGAATACATAATTACACAAGCACATTCCTATGACAGTGCTTAGAAATGAGTAAACTTAGAAAAGTAAAACAAGAAGGGAGGTGCCGGAGGAATATACACACATCTTCCTACCACCTGGAATCTCAGTTGCAACTTACTGCTTCCCCTTTTTCCCAATTCATCAAGCCAGTTCAGAGAAGCAATGCTTCACAAGATGTTACATGTACACAGACACCACTTCCTTGGCACCACCAGCATCTGTGGTTGCTGATGTGTAACTGCTCCATAGGAACAGCTCCAAGAATCTGGGATGAAAAGGTCCCTTACTGAGACATCACCAGAATGACAGCTGATGGCAATGCATGTGTTAAGATGAACTATGCTGTTTCCCAAAGAAACCTGCAGACAGCTTTAGCTTGGCACACGATGGCTCCTAAGGCCAAATGTTCTCCTGATAAAAGTCTGACACTAAATTCTCAGTCCTACCTCTCAGATCAGCCATGCCAAAGTTACATGCAGCAGTCTATGGTCCTTCAGCTACAGCAATTAATTTGCTGCATGCTGGAACCTGGAGATTCATCTAAAAGGAATTTTGTTCCTCTAATCCTTGCATACTACATCAGTGTAACATCTCTGCAAGTAGTGGCTCTGAACTATGTCAAAACAGCCTGAGCTAAGGAGATCAGGATGTTTTATCTGGAAGTAGCTTGATATTCTTTCCTGCCCTTCAGCAAGAAAAAGCCTGTTTCTCGTCCACGTGGTTTCACAGAAGTCTGGCCACATCCTTTAATGTGTGATGTCTCGGGCAGCAACAGCCCATCAGCAACACTCACTTTTCTCAGACTTGGAAGAGGCACCGCTCCAAACATCACTTGAGCAATATGGGATGAATCTGTAAGAGAGAGCTGTGTGAGTCCTGCTGTGCCTCTGACACGCACGACAGGGTGAGGATGGGGTCACCTAACTGGAAGAAAATTAAATCCTGGGAAGGGGAAAAGGGGAGAGTTTCTGTCTGGTTTGACAACTTACCTTCCTGCACACCAAGTGAAAACTGTAACTGTCTTGAATTTTCTCCTGAACACTAGTAGTTTTACTGAGTTAAATCAATAAATAACATGTCTTTTATCAATCTAATTGAAGCACTACGCTCAGTGGACAGAACGATGGACGACGACTTTGCTCTCAGCTATTCTGCCAACACAATTGTGGTTGGCCTATCACAGGGCAACTCTCTATGCTTCAGTTTTTCACATGGAAAATGAGAAGACTCTTGTCAGTGCTGACTGCAACCACTGGAGGTTTTTGCAGGAACTAACTTCCCATTTTTGTCTCTGTCTTGCAGAAAACAAATTACCATCCCTTTTGTATAGATGCATATATAAACTGGTCTCTCTCATTTCTCTTCTTTGAACTAGCAGAGCTGCTCCACATTCTTCTTAAATTGTCAGATGTGTAACACACTATCAGCCCACCACTTGTGATGGATTCACCACTGCAGCTGTTGAGAAAGCTCTTTAAGCTACCCCTAGTTTTTCTCCATTAGATCACCCCCACAACTTCAAGGAGACTGAACTTAAGTTTCTCTGGATCTTGTCAACCCTACTTGTTAGAGAGCTGAACTGCAGTAAATGAGAAAACACACAATTTCCTCTTCCAAGTATTAGTTTTAACCTGTCTCGGCAGCACTCTTGCTAGCCTAAAATGCAGGAGATGCTGTTTAAGTATAAAGCTATTTCCCTCCGTTGTCCCTCCTTACACCATGTTTGCATTCCACCAGTGGGGATTTTCTTCTGGCTGAGAGGACAGGATCCCAGTTCCTGCAGATGGGCACAAAGAAACAAGAAACATACAGATGACAGTCTGTGACTTCAGAGGAACCGTAGGAGCCTCATGCAAGACCTCTGACCACACAGAAAACAAACATCCATGATGAAAAACATTGGCAAGGGAAGTGGAAGGAACATTTCTAAATTTGCCCCTAGGCAGATTTGACATTCAGAATTTGATTCATGCTACAGACGAAGCTTGTCTAGAAGCTTCTTGTAATACAGAAAAGACCTGTGATGCCTATTTACCCCGAAAAACAAATCCTAGCAGGTAAATTCCAATATACTCAACTAGATCATCTGTGTGAGTGACAGAGGTTTGGGTACCCAGGAGGCAGGAGAATGAGCACAGAATGAAGAGGAAGCACTCCTGACCGGTGATACCTGTGTACCCAAACGCCTGCCCGTGCCGCGGGAGCATCAGGGGTAGCAGCCAGGCACCTGCCAGGGCGGTGACCGTAGCCCGATCCCGGTCCCTCGGGGCTGCCCCAAGGGTTGGAGGGGACGACTCACCCACGCGGGTCGCGGGCCACTCCCGGGAACTCATCAGCCGCCGCATGGTGTCGTAGCGGGTGTCGCAGTTCTCCCTGTTGAAGCAGTACCACCCTCCTGGCGAGGGGACAGGGGTCAGCCGCCCCGAAGGGCCGGGGGGTCGCGGGCGAGGGACGGCGGCCCGCAGGGGCTGGGGCACCGAGGGCATCCTCGGGTCGCCGCCCCGCTCGTGGCCGCCGTTGCGGAAGTCGGGGGCGCCGGCGCTCACCTTCCAGGAACAGCAGCCAGCGCCGACTGCCTTTGGACTCCTTCAGGTAGTAGCTGCGGGCACAGACAAGGGGCAGCGCCTGAGCGGGAGCCGGACCCGGCTGCAGCGCTCGGTGCCCGCCGGGCCGGGGCGCCGGGACCGCGCCGAGGCGGCGGGCGGCGCGCAGGGGCGGCGGCGGTGGCGGCGGCGCTCTCGCCGGCGCGGGGAATCGCCGGGGCCGCCGCCCGGGAGGCGCTCGCTGCACCTGTCACCGCCGCTGCCGCGCGCCGCCGCGCGGTGGCGCCGCAGCCCTCGGGGCCGGGCCCGGGGCCGCGGGGAGCGGCGGCGGCCGCGCGGGGCAGCCCCGGGGCGCCCGGAGGGGCCGGCGTGGCGCAGGGACTCACCCGGCCGGGCTGCCGTCGTTGCAGGTGACCGAGGCGTTGTGCAGGAGGTGCAGGCGCAGGTCGTGCGGCAGTGCCTGGGCCGAGCAGGGGTACAGCGACTGCGCCAGGCTCTTGACCTGCGCCATGAAGCTGTCCATGTTGCCCTCCACGGCGGTGAAGTCCAGCGGGAAACTCTCAGCCGCCGCCGCCGCCGCCTCGCCGCGCTCGCGGACCGCCGGGCCTCGCCGCCGCCAGCCCTTCCTGCCCTCGCCGCCGGGCCCGGCGTGCAGCAGCCCCAAGAGCAGCAGGAGGTGCACCGCCGCCGTGCCCATCGCCGCCCGCCGCCACCCGCCGCTCGCCGCGGCGGCAGCAGCCAGTCCCCGGCGGCGGGCAGCGCCGCCCGCGCTCCGCCGCGCCCCGCCGCGCCACCCGCGGGGATGGGGGTCGGCGGCGGGCGGAGAGGGCAGCGCCGGCGGCGCGGGGTCGGCGGCGCGGCTACCGGCACAGGAGCCCGCCGCCCGCTCCCAGGCGGCGAGCATGACAGAGGGGCACGGAGTGCGCGGGGAGCGCGCCGCGGGCGCCGCCAGCCCGGGCGCCGCGTGGGGCAGCAGCCGGCCAGCCCCCGCCCTGCCCTGCCCTCCGCCCCCTCGGAGCGAGGCGGAGGGAGCGGGGGGTCTGCGCCGCGCCGCACCGGCACGGCGGGCCGCTCCGTCGGGGCGCGCCCCGCGCTCGACGGCGACGCCATCGCCGCCCTTGCCGGCGCCGGGGCCGCGGCGGTGGCGCCCGACAGCCTCGCCCGCAGGGCGGCGGGGGCCCGGGGCGGTCTCTCTCCGGGGCCGGGGGGGCGGTCGGGCCGCCCGAGCGCGAGGCCCCGCACGTGGCAGCCCCCGTGGCGGCGCCCCAGGCCCGCGCCGCGCCCCCCGGTCCCCCCCGCTCCCCCCACGGCCCCGACGGCAGCTCCTCCCCGGCTCCGCGTGGGCGTCACTGCCCGCCCCGCCCCGGGACCTTCCACCGCCGCTCCACCGGCGGAGCTCAGCACCGCGCCCCCCGACTGCGCTTTTGCGGGGTCCCCCACGCCGGCCCGGGGGTGGCCCCCGGTGCCGAGCTCTGGCCTGGCCCCGGCTCCCAGAGCGCAGCGGGAAGCGGTCCTTTGGCCCCAGACATCGGCGTCCGGTCTGCTTCGCTTCCGCGGGTGACCGGGGCCGGCGGCGGGTCGCCCCCGGCCGGAGGATGCTGCTGCCGGGACCAGGAGGGGACGCGGAGGCCCTGGGCGGCCCGGAGTCACGGCAGGCCGGAGGAGGGGGTCCCGGCCCCCTGCAGCCCCCGGCCGCCGGCGCGGCTTTCCCGGCGGTCGGAACCTCCGCGCCGTGGAGGCTTAGCCTTGTTACTCTCGGCAGCTCGCGAGGTTTACCGCCGGCTGCTCTCCCTCGGGGCCCGGACGTTTCCAGGAATTGCAAGAAAAACCCTGGAGAAAAAGTCCTCTGTTGTCACCAGAGTGCCGGTCATCCGAGAGAGGGGGAATTCCCTGGAAATGACCTTATCGCAGACCTCGGGGAGTTAAAAACCGAGGAAAAACAGAGAAAATGCTACGCTTTGAATAATTCATTTAGATACGAAATGCGACAACTCACGCTCGTCGACAGCCTGCTAGAAAGGAGCAGGAAGACTCTCTTTACTGGGAAATATAATCTATCTGGGATCAGAAGAGGTGAAAATAGTATAATCTTAAAATAGCACGTGGAAGGGTTTTCTGTCAAGCTGGAATTAGGGCTGTCCAACTGCTGCAACTACATTTTTTACCTTACTCTGTTTGGACTTTCTGAATGTAGCCTCAGCTCTATGTTTCCCACACACGTAGCATGTGGTTTTGGTTTGCTTGCCATGTTGGGTTTTTTATCTTCCAGTTCCTCTTATGTACTCTCATTTCTTTCTCTGTTCTCACTCAGATTTTTACTTCCCAATGTTTTATTTAAGTGCTAATACTGCCAACAGAATCTTTAAAGACAGAAAAAGCTACTCAATTGACCATACACCTCCACAAATGCACTGTTTACCCCCGATAGCTTTTTGGTCCCAGCACATTTCTGTATCACTTTGTCTTTCCCTACACTGGCCTAAATATTCCTTCCTCACTGTCTGTGCCAGGTCCAAACAATGCATCACTGAGACTAGTTACAGCAAGTTAAAGAACTTGTCAGTCGGCCTGAGCAGAGCTGCATCTGGAAATTGGTCAGTTAGTGCAAAGTCTGAAGTGGTGAGTCCTCAGAGTGCTCCAGGATCACTGAAACAGTTGGCATAAACATCTTCAGGACATCATAGTCCACTAGGTACAGCAAGAAACTAGGAGGGGTAAGATTGCTGAACTCCATCCTTCAGTGTAAAGCTGCCATGCCTCTCATTGCCAGGCTTGCGTTTCTCTTGATGTCCGTGCTTTCTCTCCATGGAGAGCTGAGTTCCTGCACTCTGTAACGCCTTGCTCAGGAACCACCTGGCACATTTAGGGCTGACTGATGATGATGCACCAGTGAGGAGCCTTATGGCAGAGAGGAATGCATGTTCAAGTTGCAGATCTTTGTCCTAAGAAGTGAAGCAAAGAAATTTAAATTTTGCCTGGCATGGTTTTACTGAGTGCTCTTCGGCTTTCTGACCTCTGGTTCAGGTCACTTAGGAGAGGGTTCATTCAGAGCACTCCTGCTATCCTTCCAAAGCTCAATGAAATGTATTACTTGTCATGGGGCTATGAGGAAGAATGTAAGGCTGTAGGTCTGGTATAACAGCCTTTCTGACTTCTAAACATTTAAATCTGCTACTGTTCAACTCCTTGACATATTGAACTTGAGTGAACATCAAAGTGACACAGATTTTAGAGAATTTTATAATACTTCATCATGAGAGGTTCACTGAGTTTTAATATTTTGATAAGAGCGTCCCTACATTGAATCGATTTGCCTCAGTACAAAGAGAAGTTCAGAGAAAGCTGAAAGAATTGGAGTCCTGCTCCAGGCATTGGAGATTGGACATTTTTATTGGTAGGAGTGAGGAATGTAGGAGGCAAGAAAGAGACTTTTAATGGTTGGAAATAATGTTAAGGGAGATGCTGTTTTCATTTAATACCTTTGAAAGTGAAATGTCCTGCATAATGTGTTCCAAGATAGTCGTATAAGTTCAGTATATTGGACTATGCTACTATACAAAAGCTTATGAGAGTTGTGAATTCCCTCATATCCTGCCAGGACTAAGGCAGCCCCAGCACTTGCCTTTTAGATGTTTCCCAAGGAAACCCAGGAACCAAGAGGGTTACACCTGGGCCCTGTGTAAGGGCTCATTCCTCTTCACAGCCACCTCTCGTGCCTGATTTGAGCCACTCTGCAGCCCTCACTCAGACCAAGCACCCTGGCAAATTTCTTGGGTCTTGTGTTGATCAGAAGTGTGTGTGGTGTAAGTTACCCCACACAGCACCATTCCCCAACAGGAACAATCCTGATTTTGCACAGTCTTGCTACTGCTGCCTCCCCTGACCCCGAGGCCAGAGGTTGTAAAGAGCTCCAGGAGAGCAGCAGAGCCCTCTTAAAGCCTGGGTACAGGTGTGATGTGCTGGGTGATGCTCGGGTAGGAGCCACCTCTTGGACATCCCCAGGACACTGAGGTCAGTGATGTTGGTACAGGCAGCAGGAAACACTCCAGAATCATTGTTACTGTGATAAGTAGCTTGTTCTGCATCGTGTTGTGGAGCTCACTACTACATATTCCTAGATGTTCACAGCTAATTTCCTATTCATTTTGAAAGAAGAAATAAAAGCAGGTGAGGTTTTGCTGCTTTATGAAGAAGCACATATGTGTTATTCCCTGTATGTGTGTGACAAGGCAGCTGCAGACAGTACCAGATACTGAATGCAAAGCACCACCTGCCTGAAAAGTGGAATTAGGGAAGGTCGTTCTGCAGTGTGTTCACTGTAATTACCAAAGAAATGCAATTTATGGCAATTTTTTTGGAGGATGTTTGGCTGGGGCTCACCAGGTAGATTTGCAGGCCTCCTCCAGCCTGACAGTGGCAGAAATCTGATTTAAGGGTGTTTTCAGACATTCCCAAATGAGTTCCTCTTTCCTTGTGGCACTTTAATGAAGTCCAGGTTGTAGTCACTTCCCCCTTCTTTCTCTCCTGATGCTTCTAATTTCACATAAATATTTGAGAATAGAAATGGCTCTGGGTATGAAATGTGACCCTTCACCTCCATGCAACTTTGTGATTATGCCTTACCATTAATAACCAGAATTACCTTCTATCCCACAACTTGGAAATGTTCAGCTCAAATTATATTGGTGTCTTTTTAAGAGGACCAATGTTTCTTTAAGAGATGTGTCACTTCCAAATGCAAAAAAGGCAATAGCTGCCTGCTTCAGACATCAAATAGGACCTACACCCATCCAGAAATGAGACCAGTGTTTTGGGCTATGAAACCCAAACTGTGTCTTTTAAAATGGAATGGCTGCTCTGCCTGAGCAAGGGGATAATCACTGCAGTTAACAAAGTCATCTTAATTGCTTCTTCTCCAGCAGCAGGATTAATTAGTGGAAGAACAGGATATCTTCATTATGTGTGAGATGCCTGCAGAGCTTTGGATCTCTGCCCTATTTTAAAGACTAAGAAGTACCTGAATATCATAGATATTTGTTGCACCCTTTTTTAGACAAAAGTGTCAACTTTCAGAAAATCTTGTCCTTAAGCCCTCACACCTCTTCACGTATATTTTACAGCAAAAGGCAATTGAAAAGGTAGGGAATGACATAGCCTGAACACTGTAGCTCTATAAATGCGATGGCAATGATACTGCCCAATGGAATGAACAAATGTAGACATTTAAAGGCATTGTTTTAAACATTATACACCTGGACATCCTTTATTGCTATTTCTGCATCTCACTGAACAGTTATGCTGTTGGGTGGACTTAGGAATCCACATGCACAAGCAAGGGGATATCTCCCTATCATTAAAATTCACATTTTTCTCCCTTCTCTCACAGTGCTAATATGGTAAACACAAGTGTTATCTTTTACAAAAGTATCTTTCCTTGAAAGGATCTTTGTCCTTTATAAGTCAAGCAAAGCAGATATTTTTGTGGGTACTGGGAGTAGCGGTGGAGACTTAAGAACATATAGGATAAATATAGAAGAAGTAGATAAAGTATTTGGCATGTGGTTACAGCCTGGGCTAAATAAATTCCAGTGGTTACCCAAACTAAAAGTTTTGGGTTTGTTTTTGTTTTTTTCTTTTGGGTTTTTTTGGTGGGTTGTTTTGTTCTGTTTTTATGATAGCAAACTAAACAGACTGTCATCGAATCTGAGAGCGCCTTTGATGCAGAGGCCATGCTGAGACTGAAGGGGAAACCCATAAATGAAATAAAGTCTCTGGGAAATTTTGTGTTGTGAAATGTATGGTAATTTCGGTTCCTTGGCTGCAGCCATCTCTTGACCGGCTGAGTTTGCAGCACTGACCACGAGGTTCCAAATCAACTTTTTTTTTTTCCCTCAAGAAGAAATGGCTTTCAGGGGCAGCAGGATGCTGTGCTTTGTCAGACCAACGGTGCCCCGATTGTGACACTGCCTGGACACTCCTGTGGCACTGGGACGGCGGCAGGGTGCTCCCCATTCCCCTCTGACATGCCAGGTGCTGTTTGGCCCAGGAGAACCTTCCTTGTAGGCGCAGGGATTTTCGGTTATCCCTGCTTGGGAGAGAGCCAGGAATCCATCAGCCCAAGGGATTTCGGGGCACCAGCGCTGCCTGGGGATGCCCGAGCCGGCGGCGCTCGGTTCGGGGTCGCGGCTGCGCTGCCGGGCGGGGTCCCGGTACGACGAGAAAATGTTTTATATCCCCGGAGGAGGTGACTGATCGCGATACTGGGAACCCAAGGGACAAAACAAGCGCCGTCAGCCTCGGCGGGACGTGTGGCCGCTGCCCTCCGGCTCCCCGCGGCTCCGGAGCCGCCCCCACCCCAACCCAGCGGGCAGGGCCGGGGGTCGCCCCCGTCCAATGCCGGGGGAGCAGCCTGAGCCGCCCACCGTCTGCCCTGTCCGAGGGCCGGGACTGCCGCCGCCAGCCCCCCTCGCGCCCGGGGAACCGCACCCGCCGCGGGGAGACCGTCCGGCCCCGGTCCCAGAGCCGCCTGTCCGGCCCCGGCCCCAGAGCCGCCTGTCCGGCCCCGGCCCCAGAGCCGCCTGCCCGTCCCGCCGCGGGCCGGCTCCGCCAGGCCGGGACTCGCCCGCGACGAGTGGCTTCCGCAGCCGCCGGGCCGGGCCGGGCCGGGCCGGGCCGGAACTCCCGCCCCGCTGCTCTCCGGTGCGGTCCGGGCGCGGCGCGGCGGGGCGGGCCCGCAGCAGGACGGCCCCGGGCCGACTCCGCCCCGGCCGCGGGGGGCTGGCACGGCGGGGGAAGATGGCGGCGGCGGGCGGGGGCGGCGCCGCGGTGTCGGTGCTGGCGCCCAGCGGGCGGCGGGTCACGGTGCGGGTGGGGCCCGGCACGGTCCTGCTCCAGGTGGGTCCGCGGCGGGCTGGGGATGAGGGCAAGGCGGCGGCAGGGCCGCGGGCCGGCCGTGACGCCTGTGTTCTCTCCGCAGGTCCTCGAGGAGGTCTGCAGGAAGCAGGGTGGTAGTCCCGGCGAGTACGGCCTGAAGTGAGTGTCGCCGCGGGGCTGGGCCCGGCCCGGCTGCCTGCGGCCGTGGGACAGGCCCTGCCCGGGCTGCTCTCCGCGCCGGGCCTGGCACTGCCCGCGGTGTGCAGGGCCTGGCGGGGTCCGCGGCGGGCGGTGGGGGTGCGAGGGGCAGGGGCACACACTAAACTCTGTGCAGGTCAGTCCCTCCCGGTGTCCCTGTGCCACGTTCATTTCGCTTCTGGGACAGACAGCGGGGTCCCTGTCGCTGCCACGGGTCGCGTCCCCACGTGCGCACCTCATCTAGGTCACAGACCGGCAGTGCCCTTCTCCCTGCCTACCTGGGGGTTTGACCCTCTGCTTTTAGGGTGTCTTACTTGAGAGGTCATTTGTCTGAGTAGCACTGAAAAAAAAAAGAGTACTTCGGTATTTAACCAGGCTTGGTTATGTAGTTGGTTGCTGTTTATCTCTTAAAAACCTTTAAAGGAAGGACATAGATTTGGTTATCTTCTCTGTGACCTCTACAGACTGCAGCTGTTTTGGTGTGCAGAATACCTTTGGTGATGATGCCTTTATAATTACTAATTATAAACTGTTCGTTGTTGAATCATGTTCTCTGGCTTCTAGTCAGCCTCCTGGGAATTCTCTTGCTTGGACTTTGTATTGCTCATTGGCTCTGTTCTCCTTCAGGTTTCAGCGGAATGTTTTGGACCTGTCTTTGCAGTGGAGATTTGCTAGGCTGCCCAACAATGCCAAACTGGAGATGGTGCCAGTCTCTAACAGAGCAGGAGATGGAAGCACGGTACGTTCATTTACACAGTATGACCTGATTTGTTCAGTTATCAGTTGTGCTGGTGTGATCCCATGAGATCTAATGAGCAGGAGCACAGGTCAGCATGGCCAATGCCCATGCGAGAGACTAGCCGAAGACTGGTTGAAGTGCAGTGGAAAATGGTAATTTAGTAGCTGAAAGTCTTCACCTAGAGTCTGCATGAGCATGGGGTGCCAGCTGTGCTGGGAGAGAATGGGATTGTTTGGGGAGCTGAAAAGCTAGTAGCCATTGATAGCTAAGAAGTTAAACATCACTGATGACTAACTCAGTTCCCTTTCCTAATTTCTGTTTCAGTTGCTGTTGCTTACCTCTGGATTTTGACTAGATCTCAGATTCTTACAGAATCCTCTTTTGCTACTTTCCCATCATTGGTGTTCATGGTGTGTTCACACAGTTTTAGAGTATTTTGTGACATGTGCTGTGTTCAACAGTGGCCAAATGTCCCTATTTAGTATTATTTGCAAAGGGCTAACGGATGCTGTTTTCTCTAGAAAACACGTTTAGGAGTGTAAAAACCTTCTACACATATCCCTGTGGCTGGCAGCATAACTTTTCAAGCAATGCATAGGTGTTATTGAGTGTGAACTTTTCACATTGTAAAAATGATGTGTGGTTTTACTTAAGTAGCCTGGGAATGAAGATTTGTCTATCACTAGCAGTTATCTTGCTCACTTCCTCTTAGAGAGTTTCTCAATTTTTATCAAATTTTCAGGTCTATTGGCTCTGATCTCTTAACGTCTGTCAGCCAAGCAGTATTAGTGGTGTTTGTTGTAGGCAGTTGCTCTAGCTGTCACAGAGAGAAACAGATATGTTGAGAAGTGAACTTTGTGGTGTGAGAAGGCTTTGGAACCGCTGCACTAGTTCACTGTGTAATGTAGTTTTGGGGGTCGCTGATGTTCGTATTTTTCTCTATAAAACCTCAATTTTCTTTGTTTTGGCACTAATGCCTTCTTTCTGACTTTGGGGTAGAATGACATTTGTGCTTCAAATGATGTCTTTACTTGAAAAAATACCACAAACCAGTAGCATCTGCTTAAAATTTCCAATGAAATAATTGTGGTGGAATGGAGTTTGTCTTCCAGAGGAAAGTGTTTCTGTTGAAATGGTGCAGTGATGACTATCTGACATTTGCATCTAGTTTGGAAGGTACTGAAGGAGAACAGTGATTTTATTTTCTTTTCCCTGAAGTTATATTACGAGAAAGGGCAAGAAGGACTGTGCAGAGTAGGAGAGGGGTTATGGAGTGGAATTGTTACTTTAGGTCACAAAAGAGAAGAGCTAATAGAAGTGTAAGTTGTTACTATTTAGTTCCCATTCAGCAGAACAATTTATACACCTGGGGCTTTGTGAGGCTTCCCTGGGAGTACTCATTGCTGTGTCATGGAGGTGAGAAGATGCAGCAAATGTGTATGTGAAGAGTGGAGTCTAAACAGAGTCACTGTCCCGCAAACTTGAGCAAATTTTACCTGGGAGAATTTCACGTTGTAAGAAAAGACTTTGTGCAGAACAATTGATGAAAAGAACTCCCTGCCACAGGGAGTATGTGTCAAAGACTGGGGAATTTTATAACAGCCAGGTGACTGTGACTGGATGTAGTGGCAGTTGAGATGCAGACTCAGTCACGCTGGCTGGCTGCAGTAATGTTGGGATGAATTTGATTCTGTGTCTTTTGTTATTGGATGTTCTGTTAAGATCATGTGAGTGGAAGTAGGTGTGCTTTCCCGTAGTGACAGCAGTTGCCCTAGAGACAGAATACAGAGTTTGGATAAATCATTAGTTTGTTCAGCAAATCTGATATTTTAAAAGTAGAGAGCTTTTGGATTTGCCTTTGCATGTGGAAAACATTGTATTCTGTTAGATAGTTCTTTAATGAAAAATGGAGCAAATTCCCTTTGTGATACCAGGTGATGCTTTGGTGTTGTCAGCCTCTTGTTTACTTGTTTGTAAACTTAGATGATAGTTGGCACTGGTCTCTATTGTTTTATGTAGCGCCTGGGGTTTTTGAAAAAACTTTTCTAGTGGACTGAATAGGACTTTCGTGACATGTTAGCTTTGAACTGTTGCCCAAAAACTGATGCAACTGGTTGTCTGAATTTCTGGTCTGTATTCTTACAGAATGGTGATGTCAGCTGTCATCACTCTGCTGTAGCTGAGAATAATCTGAGGCTTGTCTCCCATGTAGGAGAAACCAGGAGGTTGTGTTAGTGGTGGGATGAAACGACATTGTTCTGTCGGCTCATTGTTAATGATGCCACTGTTTCCTTTATGTAGAAAAATTCCTGTCTCCAGCAGATCAGCATTTGCAGTCCTGTGAGGACTGGTGGGAGCCAAGGCAGATGACAAACATATTCTTCCTTGGAAATCACGGTGGATTGCTGGATTGTGTGGTGTCTCTTTCCCATATCTCTCTCCCCTCTGCCCTCATGCTTGCACACACATTCTGCACTCAGTGAGAGGCTGCACTGACAGTTTTAGTAGGGACACATGGAAACACAGAATGAGAGAAAGTGCCTTTGGCTATCTCGGGCTAATGTCCTTCTCAGGCTTTGGCATAAGGCCGGTTTTTGTGGACTTCTGAAAAGTAAAGTTGACTGGGGAAACCAGGTTCTATCTAATGACTACAGGGTTTTGTATGATTTTTCTTTGGACGGGTGAGCTAATTGGGAAGACTTAAGAGTTAGACATTCTGAAAAAGAATGAATATTCTCTAAAAGGTAAAGATAAAACCTGAAGTGCTCTGCCATTCTCTATCTCTTGTTCAGCTGCTATACTTCCCTTGGGACAATCAGGAGTTTGAAGTTCTTCAGGACTGACACCAGCATGTGTTCACTTTAGAAACGCCTAGAGATGCCTAGTTCATTTATTTATTTATTTATTTATTTATTTATTTTTAAAAAATATTTTAGTATCCTGAATTATTTTTGAGATTTTTTGCTACTTCACTCTTAAATTGTATGCCAAAATTTAGTGGTTAAGAAGCATTAGTGAGTTGCAAGTTACAATGTTTCCTTGGACTGGTGATGGTTGTTCAGGCCTTCAGTAAGGCAGGGATTGATTGTGACTGTGTACATTGCTTCTGTGTGTGTGGATGTGCAAGTAAACTGTTTCGTCCCAGGGAAATTCTTCTGCAGAGTGATGCTGAAGTGGACAGAGCTCTCTGTTGGTGTTTTAGATTGTGCAGCCGCATCACTTGTGTCTGGGTGATTGGAATTTGTTTTATGTGGCTGTGAAGACCCTTACGGTAAAGTTTCATCTGGTATAAAACAGAACACCTCAGTTGCTGGTGATGATACATTATTTGGGATGTTTGCATTGTCTTTTATCTGAATATGTTCCGGTTCAAGATACGGCAGGGGAGAGGGGTCCGTGAAAGCTGGTTAGTGTTCCAGGATGGCCTCCCCCATAATCAGGAGCAGTTCATCCCAAAGAGCAGGACTTCAGGCCAGAATGCCTGCATGGATGAACAAGGAGCACTGAAGTATTTTGAAAAATTGAGAAGGAAAAGGAGTTTTCATTCAATTTTCAGATTAATTCAATGTGGGTTTCTTACAGGTTCGGATTGCATTACAACTGGACGATGGCTCCCGTTTGCAAGACACCTTCCTCTGCCAACAGACCTTGTGGGAACTTCTCAATCATTTTGAAAAGATCAGGTGAGCAATGCAGTGAGAAAATACTTGTTTGGATGGATCTCTGCATGGCACTAATTACTTCTGGTTACGGTGACCCAGCTAAATCCTTCAGATTTGTAGAGTTTGCATTTAATTGAGTGTGATTTCTCCTTCACAACAGAGATGTTTGCATTTTCCTTGATTTTGCAGATTTGACACTCCATAATTGTTGTATTATTTTTTAATCAGGAGTAGCACTCCTGATTTAGGGCATAAACTGGTAACAAACTGCTAAGGCTGTGAGGATACTGGGATATGTATCACCACCTGCCTTTTACACAAACCTGTTTGAAGTCAAGTTACTGCCAGAGGTGAGGTGCTAGCCTGGATGGTCTTGATCCCCAGTATTTCTGTGCTGTGGTTTCCTGTAGTGCAGGGGGTGCTTTCTTATGGATTGCTTTCGAGACTTGCTGTTGTGCAAGTTCTTCAAGGAAATCTGGAGCTCAGAGCAGGTTGATGTGGAATCTTCAAAAGATCCTATTTAAATGGAAGAATTTCTGGTTCTACATTTATTGAATATGTGCATGGGTTAGAAATCTGATTTAGTCGAATCTACATTGAGTGCTATCTCCTGTCTTTAGTTTGGATATTAAAAGGCTGTATTGTTTTGAAATGTCAAGCTAATAAACTTTTCTCAAAGAGAGGCACTTCTTTTCTATTTCTCGTGGTTTGGAAGATGAAGCCTTGAAGCTGTGACAGCCATTCTGTTTTTAATCATGACCAGGTCTACAGTGTGAAATTTATTCATAAGTAAAGGAACAGCATTCATGTAAATAGAGATAAAAGAATTATTTTTCTTCTAATTGAGGAAAGCAGTAGGACAAAAAAGGTATTCTTTTCCTCAGCATTTTAAGTCCCCTCGTGTCCCTTACTAAACCCCTTGTGCTCTCTGTGAGGAGAAGTGTGCCTGCTGCAATTTGGGAACTGCTAGACTGGTGGGGGGTGTTAATTATTGACAATGACAAAGAGCCTTCGTGTGGCTTTCTCACATATTAGTTGATTATTTCATTGGTTTAATTTTTGAGCTTTTTATATAATTTTGCTCTTTTGAAGTGGTTTTATTGGTTACAGCTGATTGTAATACTACTAGTTAATATACACATTGCTCTTCTAACTGCTGCAGTGTGCTAAACATAACTTCAGAACACAGCTGCTCTTTTCTGCCCTCTGGAAGCTGAGTTTAGATATTTGGATGGACTTGGCTAACTTGATTAAGTTCAGCAAGCAGCAAAGGTGCCTTGTGTGATTTAGTCACAGAACAAGCTAGGTCTACAGCCATCCATATGGATTTCATGGGCTGAGTTTTTGTTCAGTGTGTTTTGATTCAGTTGACTAAGTAGTCAGCTAATTGTTGATGTTTGCTGAATCCTCCCTTGGATTTTCCAACTGGAGATGTTTTCCTGGAATGCTCAGCTGCTCTAAGTGCGTGAGGGGAAGTATTTTAAATCCACTGGAATTTCCCCAGGGTTTCCAGCATCCATCTTGGCTAATTGGGTCTGAAGAAGGTCTGGAAGCTATTGTAGGGCTGCTCCTCCTCTCAGCGTGCGGCAGTCCTTGCACAAGATGTTTACAGGCCCTGTCAGATCACTACATGAAGGAATCTAATCTGCTTGCCGTTCCCCTTCTGAAGAGCAGCACATCAAAGAGAGGACAGTATGTTTGATGTGTGTGCTTGCCTCAGTGAGTGCATGTAGTGGATTAGCAGCAGCTGGAGGAGGAGCCTGCTGCTTCCAAGAGTTAGACAAAAATAAATCTCTGGGGAACTTTGGTTGGAGTCTGTGCTTCAGAGGCTGGTTGAGGGCACAGTGTTGTCTGCCCTACGAACGTGAAGCCTGTGTTTCTGTCTCCCACTCTTGCCTGCCTTGCAGCTTCAGCAGCTTTATGGGCTGCTGCCATAGAGCAGTTGCACTTTGGGCATTCAGAGACACCTTTGATAGTCATTGTGACTCTTGACTGCTTCTATGGGGTCATTCATTCAGTTCAGATATTTTCCATACGTTTTTAGAAGACTCTTCAAAAAGTTGCTTGCATTTAAGTGGAAAGCAGTTTTTGGAAAAGTGAGTGTAACTAGGTTCTGTAAGTCAAACTGTCCTCCTCTCCTACTGGTCTTTGGTGGGGACATGTTCCATTGTGCCTCAGATTTTTTTCTTCTAAGTGGTTGTCATCCACCTTTCCTGACAGACAGGCAGCTTGGGTTCAAGCTTTTATTACCTGGGCTGTTCTGCCTGCCTTTTTTATGATTCTGTACTGTTTCTCTGTGTCTCATCAGTCCTTTATCTTTTGTGCTGCTTTACTGAGGATTCCTCGAGGGATACAGCTGATATTAATTGAAAGCAAAACCCACTGAAAATAAGGTGGGGATGAGTATCTCTCCTGGATTGTTTGGAGAAGTCTGAGTGTAGTAATGTGCTATGGTGTGCTAAAGGCAGTCTCTGGTGATCTTTAGTTCCAGTTCTCCAACTTAGACAAGATTTTTTTTCCTGCCTTTCATCATCAGGCACTAGCCTTGGGAATTTCCTCAGGTGCTGCTGCCAGAGGAGCAAGTGAGGTTGGAGCCTGGGTCTTGTATCACAAGATAATGTTCTTTTGTATGAGAAACTTAATCTCTTGATTCCTGCAGAGCACTGTATAGTGCTTTCTGTCCCTGAAAGAGAATAACTAATTGCAGAACCACAAATGGAGGCAGACCTATTCTAATGTTGGTTTGATTGTTCACCTTGAGCCAGAGAGCTAACTTTGTTTCATAATCTGGAGCTTGACTGTAGTAGTTTGGATGCTCTGGTGTGTCTGTTGCTTTCTGCACAATGGGATTTGTTGTGGTGGCTGGGAGGAGTGTTCTGAAATAGTGGTCTTACAGTCTTGGTACTGTAAACTCCTTGGGGTATGTTGCAACTGGTCTGGAAGTAGTTCTGAGCTGCTGACTTTTCTAAACTAGACCTGACCCTCAGGACTGGTTTTGTAGCTTGCTGTTTGGATTTGCTGTACCTCTGGGTTTCATTGTGACTCATCTTGTCGCATACCATTGTGCTTTTGCAGGCTTTTAACCATTTGATCAAGAAAGACTGCTACAATTAAACCAGACATCTAAGTTCTGATTTGTGCTTAGCAGGTTTGTTTCCTCACATCCTTCAACTGGAAACCCTTGATGTTCTCTGGCTCTTGAGAATTACTCAGAGGTTGAGTATCATAATTTTCCAGTGGCTCTCTTGATCCTGAGTGTCTTCTGGTTTCACTTACATGTCATTGTAGCTGAGTTTTGAGTCTAAGTGTGAAGTCCTTGATGAGTTTTCATGCAATTTAATGGCTATTTCCCTCAATTTTCTACTTCATATGCTGATTGACTCCCTCTCAGTTCAGTTTCCTTTGTCACTTCATGCTGGACGAAATACATGTGTTTCAATATGGTGTAATACATTGATTGTATATACTTCTAATCTGCTCCTCTGTGAAGCATTTTGAATGTAACAGAAAGACTGAGATAATATTGACAGAGCTGTTGTTAAGTAACTGTGAACATGCTGATATTTAATTGAAGGTTAATTGAAACCCCTGCTTTGAGAGCAGTAAGACGTGGTTATGCAGACTGTGGTCATCTGCTGGGCAGGCAGGTTGCTAAAGTGCAAAGGGTTTGACAAAGTCCCTGTTACCAGAACAGAAAGTGTTATGCCTGTCCTAAGGTAGTCCTTCCCCGTTGGCTGGGTTTGTTTCATGCATGTTTGTGGAGTTCCCAGCTTTTCTAACAGCAGCAGTCAGCGTGGCCACAGCACAGACAGCCCGTGTAATGTACAGTCACTTCAGAACTGGGCACTTGATTGAGTGGATTTTTACTGTTACTTAAGGGATCCTTTTCCTACAGAAATCTTTGTTTCTGGTAATATTGTAGCTCTAAATAGAAATGTTTAAATTACATGATGCTGAAGGCACAATGTTTTAAGTGATGGGACTCTGTTCATTAAACTCCTTACCAGGAAAAGTCATAATGCAGACTTGAATGCAGCATTGATTACTGACATCCTGTTCTTAGAGTTATACCCTGTTCCTTCCCCCAGTTACGATGCTCACAAATTTAGGCACAGGATACAAGATAGAGAATACACCCTGAATGTGCAAGTATAGGTGTAAGTGATGTACAAGGTAGAAGCAGTCTGAGTTTCTGCTTAAATTTTGTGACACTTTAATGCCAAGTTGATCACTGTTTTGCAAATGTATTTAGGGGAAAGTGCAATTATTACTGCTACTGGGGAATTACAAACAATGGAGGGTAATGTGAAGTAGAAATATCTTTCCAAAACTTCTAGTTTTCAGTGAAAAATACTGGGTTTTTTTTTTCCAGGCTGCCAGGGTCCTGCAGGTTTTGTTTTTTTTTTCTGTGAAGTTCACTGCAGGGACTAGAATCTGGCAGCTGAAGAGACAGCTAAGTGGAAGTGTTCACATAACCCTGTAAGTCAGTTGTTTGCAAAGCTACTTAGGTGCTCAATAACAAACACTGGTGTAGTCAGGCATGAAACAGCAAGCTGACCTCAGGAACTGGCTCCAGAGGCCTCAGGAGGTGAGCAAGGATGTGTCATGTTCCTGGGCTGCCAGATGGAGTTCCTTAGCTGATTTGCAGAGAAGTGGTTTCTCTTCAAGTCACAGGTGATGGGTGACTGTTTCGTGGTGGGGTGAGTGGAAAGCCATTCCCCCCACCTACCCCCCAGACTGGACTGTAAGGAGCAGTAAGATCAAGGTAGTTTACCATGAGGAGGAATTTCAGCTATTTTGAGTTTGATGATAAACCAACTGTTGCAGTGCAGATGGTACAGCTTTTTACCAAGGTCTATCCTGGTGCAACTGCAAGGACAGGGAGTTTGAGACAATGTGCTAAGAAGAGCTACTGGGGTGTATGGAGAAGGATAAATCTCATCAGTCTCATTGTGTAGATGGGGAATATCCTGGGCAACATTCTCACCTTTTGTAGTTTCCCAGGCTGAATTAAGCTGAAATGTCTGAATCTGAACCTTCCTGAGAATTCAGCCAGGTATATCTTTCCAAACCAGCACTATCTCAGGGTGGACAGTGTTTTCCTGGTCACCTCTTACCATTGGTATGCTTGGGGTGAGGAGGAAAGTATTCTCCTCAATCTCATGTTTTGCCACATTGTCATCTGATTTCAGTTTGAGTTTCGCTTTGCTGAAAGTGGAGACCAACATGACAGAGTTTCTTCTGTTGTTGAGTCTAATGCTGTCACTGATTCCAGTACTTCAGCATAATGTACTGGTTAAATCTGTAAGGCTTTTCACTTTTTTGTAGACATCTGAGGTTTTCTTGCTGAAACTGTCAATCCTTTTTTTTTTTTTTCCTTTTGAAATCACATCATCTTGGCTGGATGAGAACTGAGACTTGCTGTGATTGGCCATGACTGTCCTTCCCCTGTTGGTCTTTTGTGTTCAATGAAGTGAATATGTAATAAAGCTTCTCTTTTACTGGAATGCCTCAGAATTGCTTATCTAAAGGAAAATGGGAAGAGTAGCATCTTATTGTTTTTTCCCATCCCAGTGAAAAGCGTCCTTCACTTATGTCTTCCTGTGCAGATGGCCTGTCAGGAGTTTGCATCACTGCTCATATGTATCCTACATCACTGAAATGCTTAAATACAGGTTGATTTTCACTTTGTCTACAGTGGCAGCCTTTCATTTGGCTTTACTTTGCCCATGATCTCCAGGATATAAAAGTTTATGCTCTTTATTTTTGTTTGTTTGTTTACTTTCTCTTTTCTTTTTTTAAACTAAGATAGGCAAGTTCCTTATCCTTAGTTGATCTGCTTTAGAGCAGTATTTAATTTTGTTTGTTGCTGTGCATATGTGAAAAGAAATGCACGTCTCCCAGTGAAAGTTCAGTCTAAACTGTAACAAAGCCTTTGACTTTGATTAAAAGGAGCAAGTATAATTAAGTCATGTTTCAGATTGAGTACTGAGACACACGAGCAGTGACAAGCTTAAATTTATCTAGTAACATCAGGTAATTTCATAATTTAATTTTTTCAGCTTTGTTTTTAAATGTTTAGGCTGTGTTTAAGAAAAAGTGAATACATTGAAGCAATTTTTTTACCTAATGTCTAATTGTGATCCTGTGAACCATGTAGTGATTATTGCTGGAGGAACACAGAGGACAGTTTTGCCAGCTGATTTCACTTTGTACTGTTACTCTGCACTGGTTTTGGAGGGGGTAGGCTGTTGTGCAGATGCTGCAGTGTTTTGCTGTTTCTTGCAGGGAGTTGATGGAACAGCATGGTGAATTGTCTCCAGTCTGTATTTACATGCGAGATGAGGTAAGGCAGCAAAGGCCTCTCAACTGTTTCTTCTCATGTCCCTAAAACATAAGAAAACTTAGCTCTGCTTTCCAACCTGGAAAGTGTTTCTTTTGAACTTTCTTGAGAGGGGAAGTAGAAAAATGTTGGTCTTTTCAAAGCATGACGTGTCTGTATGGAAAAAAGTTCTCTTGGAACGTAACCTTGCGCTGTTGAGACCTCTGAGCCCATAAAGTGAGCTAGCTCAATGACCTATTTGTGTTTTTCTTTCCAACTTCTTTTAAAGCTTGAGTCAAAACAGTGTTTTCATTTTAATAAATATTTGCTTTTCTCTGTTTTGATCTTTTGCTATTAATGTTTTGTTTAATATTTTGTATGTGGATATTATGGAATTTGCTTTCCCTAGCTGTCCCCTTTACTTCCCACTGACCTCTGTGGACAGATCCTCTTTATTCTGGAATAGGTCATTACAGACAGATGGGAGGTGTATGTAAGGAAATTGGCTGTCTTGCAGCTCTGAGATGTTGCTGTTGTTTAATTTCTGACATAAAAGTAGCTTTGCTGTAGTTGGATCACATTTGGATGTGTGTATAGGATGAAAATACATGTAGGTCTTCTTCCATCGAGATGGTTTAATAAGCTGTGAATTTCGTAAAACAGTGCAGGTTGAAACAGATGGATTCAGGTCTGATTTCCAACTGCAGAAGGAGTGTTTTCAGCTGTTTCTTGTGTTGTGTGGTGTTTCTTTTCATACAGGCTTCTTTCTATAAGGAGCACTTCCCATGCTCTCCTGGGGAACCAGTGGCCATAATTACTCTCTGGTTTTGTTGCAGATATCAGGAAAAGATGCCCTGGAGAAGACTACGCTGAAGTCACTTGGCCTGACAGGAGGCAATGCCATTATCAGGTTGGGAGGAGCAAAGTTTGGCCTCTTTATTTTCCCTTTCCACTCTGGTGGTGAATTTGTTTTGTTTCAAGTACAAAAAAAAAAAAGGGTCACAAAAAAGATTCAAAACTACAAACATCGCAGCACTCAGAAATTATTGTTTGCTTGTTTATCTCAAACTGCTGCCCAGATGTGCTTTGCACAGCTGCAGATGCTGGCACTGACCTGTTGTGCAGATTAAAAGAGTTTCTTTTTTCTTTTTTCTTTTTTCTTTTTTCTTTTTTCTTTTTTCTTTTTTCTTTTTTCTTTTTTCTTTTTTCTTTTTTCTTTTTTCTTTTTTCTTTTTTCTTTTTTCTTTTTTCTTTTTTCTTTTTTCTTTTTTCTTTTTTCTTTTTTCTTTTTTCTTTTTTCTTTTTTCTTTTTTCTTTTTTCTTTTTTCTTTTTTCTTTTTTCTTTTTTCTTTTTTCTTTTTTCTTTTTTCTTTTTTCTTTTTTCTTTTTTTCTTTTTTCTTTTTTCTTTTTTCTTTTTTTCTTCTTCCTCCTTTGAGTGGAACAGACAATTCAAAGTTAAAAGTCCCTCTGAGAGGGCAATCAGCTACCACTCCATTCTTCCCTGCTCTGGATTTCAGGCAGTGAACTCCCAGCCCCTGCAGGCCCTGCTGCCAGTTGGGGGGTGAGCTGGGGACAGGGACAACCTTTCTGTGATCTCCTGGCCAGCTCCTTGCAGTATATACAGAAGGCAGGAGTGATCAAAATCTATGCTTTTGACTGCTGTTTTCCTCTGGAAGGCAGTTTTCTTCCAGAGGAGCAGGTCCCTGTTCTGTTATTTTGCACAGCCCCGTGACCCTCTACCCCTCACTTCACAGCAACTGGAGCTTATGCTCTGTAAGCATCAGGAAGAAGTTGCTAAATCAGGGGTGTATTTGAGTCAGCTGTTGTCTTTGTGTTGTGACATTGAGAATGGGGAGGGCAATACTCTTAGGATTATGATTTTATTTTTATTCCTTTTGGTGTCTTCTTTAAGAGTTGTCATGAAGAAATGCAGTTCATCTGGTGGGGAGGAAGCTGTGGGTGCCACGGTGCCTTGTAATGAGCCAACAGTCAGGCCAGGCTCTATGGAGGAAGCAGTGGATGTGGCCCTACCTCAAGCAAACACATTGCCAAAGGACTTGGACCACAGGGATGTGGCCATACCTTTAAACAGCTGCACACACAAGCAAGACTCGATTAAAGAATCTCGTGCTAGCTTGGAGGAGCCATGGCTTTCCCCAGAGCCTGAGCCTGCCCCATTTGTTCCTTTTTTTGGAGATGGAGAGCGTCTGGGGGACTCTCCTGTACCATCTTCAGAACTGCCAACAACTTCTTCCAGCCCTGGAGGCCCTTCTAAGCCAAAGAAGTCTAAGAACAGCCAAGAACTGCAAAAGGAACAAGAACAGGTAAGGGATAATGTGTTTTCAGTTTGGGCAATGAGAGCTTTTCTTTATCTTGCCTTGCCTGAGGCTGTGCTCCCATGAGAAAAAAGATGTTTCCAAATTTAAGACTTTTTCCCCATGTCATAGGATTAGGTGACCTGGTGACATACAGTTCTGCCTGAGTTTAGAAAGGAAGTAGGACATAGCAAGGATGTGAGTTTAAGAATTTGCTGTCCAGAAGCAAGCAAAACTTTGAATCTTTAGGTATCCTTGGTGAGTAGTTCAAATAGAGGCAACACAGCTGCATTAAATCACAGTCCAGAAGATCCTACACCTCAGTGCCTCAGATTTAATGAACAAATGACCACTTTGTTGCCTGAGCCCTGTGACTAAATTTTTTTAGTATTGCAGATGAAGCAGAAACCTTCCGTCCCTCTCCATTTCTGCTTTCTTATAGAAGTATTTTCTGTCTTTATGTAAAACATCCTGCTTCTTAAATAGCCTACCCCTCTCTATTTTCCAAAAAGACGAATTGCACGTCCCACCATTGTTGGTATCTCTGAAGTAAAACTGTGTTTATGAAAATTAAAAGTTCTTCAGCCCATGTAGAGATACCAGAACTGATGGCTGAAGAGTGCTATGATGCCACCCCAGAGTGACCTGGGAATGACATGAAGTGTGCTTTCTGTAGGGCAGTTGTGTGGAATTGAATGCCTTCAGCGAGGCTGGATGTGTCTGGCAAGTAGTGTAACATGAAGTGCAGGAGCCGTTCAGTTAATAACTTACTCCTTGTTACTGTGCACTGAGAGTTTCCCATTTTGGATTCTCAGTGACTGGCTCTTGTCTTGCTCCTTCGGCTCATCACTGGGTCTGGCTTTCATGTTCAGAGATGCCCTTTGTTGTTTCCTGCTCTGGTACCTCCTAGAGTTGGAGGTTTGAATCTTCTCTGGTTCTGATCCAGCCAGGATTGAACAATAGAAAGCTGTAAGCAGAAAGAAAGAAGCCTGGGGAGCTTCAAAGGGAGCTTAGTCCAGGAGGAATTTAGCAAGACTGTGGATGCTTTCACGTTGATGTAGAGACTCTACCTTGGTTGACTTCTTTGTGGTTGCAGTCTATTTTTGATGAGTTCTGAATTGTTTGGGAACAGAAGCCAGACCTTGGAAGGACTCTGGAGCAGTTATGACCTGCACAAGTAGCAGAAAAAGGCTTTGCCAACCTGCAGTGGTGAATATTTCAGTATATTAGAAGCATGTTTGGGTCTGTCTAATCAGTGTTATTTAACCTATTGGAGCAGACCCTGAACATGGAGAATTAAACAGTAGGCTGGGTGATTTGTCCAGTCTCATGTGCTGCTTGCTTCAGTCACACTCTTGTCTATGAGGGATTTGGAAGGAAGGAATTTCCATTGTGTCTGGGAAGGGAGGAGAAGTGCAAGGGTTTGTTGGTGGTATCCTTCACCAGTCTTGTTGGCCACACTTTTTGTGCGCTGGTGGGAGAGGCAGAGCTCCATCATTTCACTGACTTCACCGCCTGATGGGGAGATGTGCTTTTGGGCATGGGCTGCGTGGTGGTGACTGAAGGACTCATATGAACCGATGCCTTTCTCAGAATCGCAGTCCAGTTCAAACCACTTCTGGAGCCAGCCGCCTTTCCAGTCTGAGAGCAGCTTTGGAAGCAGCTGCAGATTCTGTTGGGGGGGTTGTGTCCTTGTGTTAAACAGCATGTGATTTTGACGGCTGCTTTCAAGCCCTTTGATCTCTGGTACTTTTGCTGCTGATTGATTACATTTTGTTCCCTCCTCCATTCCTGCCATCCTCCGCTCTCCTTCCAGCGGCAACAGCCGAGCAGGGCTAGCCACATGGCATCTGCTTTTTGTCCCTTTTCAGTCCTGAGGAAAAAAAAACAAAACAAAACAAATTATTTTTAAACATCAAAGGTCCATTTTTGTAAAAGAATCTTCCCATTAATGCTTTGCCTGTGTGTGGTTTTTGAAGCTGAAGAGAGGCTGGATAAAATCTGTGCTGGCATCCCTTCGTTTCTTGGGCTAAAGATGGTTTACAGACAGCTGTGTGCTGACTTTGATGTCAGAACGTTAATTATTAGAAGGTAACTTTACACCAGATTCACCATGAGATTAGAGCTCCCAGAGGTGGTGGGGAGGAGGTGGGTCTCTGGGAAGAGCTTGCTCCTGTGGAAAGCACAATAGCCACTATTTCACTTAAATCACAAGAGTTTTCCTTTACCTGCTTCCTTGGGTCCGGGATGGTGACCCCAGAGTGAACTGCATTATTCCTGGCACCTGGCTTTGTCACACAGACTGCACTTATGTAGGTGCTGCTGTGAACATATAGCTTCAGCCTCATGAGGAAAAGTGCATCTCAGCTTTGGTAGAATTATAGACTTTGAAGAATGAAGGTGCCAAGCCTTAGCACAGCATCTTTCACTCCTGGAAGAGATAGGACAGCAAAATGTACAGCTTCCTTTCCTGCAGTTTACATAATGTAAAGTAGGACATCTGTGTGGTGGCCATTTATTGGTACAGGAGATGGCTGTCTTCCATCAGTTGCAGAAAACACTGTGTGTGCAGTGGGCTGGGAAGTGGGTTGGTGTTCCTAGAGCGTCTTTTGTAATCATTGTGGGAAGTTAGTTTTTGGATTCTGTCTGTGCTTTGGGATTGTTGAAGCCCACAGCAAGGAAGAGGAATGAACATGTAGGACTGGAATATATGTCTGCCTTGTGATTCCCAATCCCTTTAGCTGTCACCATAATTCAGATGGGGGCTGGCCCTTTCCCTGTGGAATCCCACTGCTGTTGGGATTAGCTAAAGTGCTCGTTAGAGCCAGCGCTAAATGACAACTTTAGGATTCACAAGTGCAGACTTCGGATTTCTCTCCATTGTATCCCAGCACTCTTCACAACATGCCATAGGATATGCCTCCTCAGTCTTTTGGGTTTGGGTTTTTTCAGAAGACATCTGTTTTCACTACATGTTCAGAACGAAATGAAACTCAAGCCTGTTAGGAGATACCTGTTTGTTGGGGAGACCTGATTGATTCTCCTCTGGCCTCTGCCATAGGTGTGCCTTCTCTGGAGCAGCAGTGGGCAGCGATTGGGATTACAGGGCAGCCTGCTCCTTCCCAGGGGATGGTCCTGGGCACTTGGGGTCCTTCCTGCAGCCCTGGGCACCCCCCACCCCTCTGGGGCCTGGGAAAGCTGCAATCAGGCTCCTTTACCCGCTCGTTAGGGCTGACCCTGCTCAACTTTCTAAAAGTAGCGAAAGGTCCCACCCACACAACCTCGATCTTTTAATTTCTCAAATTACCCTTTAGTGCCCACAAGTAGAGTGAACATTGCCTTGTAATTTGTGTTGTGCTTTAGACAATTGAGAAGACTCCTGTTCCCAAGTGGGCAGTGGCTGGGGGAGGGGAGAGTGGATGGAGGGAGGACATCCGGGTGTTAATTAGGATTGGAAAGAGAGTATGAGGGAATGAGGGGTGAGGAAATCGAGTTCATTTGCAGAGCCTGCGACCTTGTTAAGCTGGCAGCTGACTAGGAAGAAATGTTGGATTAACTACCAAAATTTCTGTTCCCGTAGGCCTCTTCAGCCACGAGCTGTGTCATCCCTGCATCTCCTGTAGCCTTCAGTATGCTGTTCTCTATGTTTGCAAGCTTTGTTACTTTAAACAGTTTTAGAATTTAAAAAGTTTTACTTATTTGAGAGCCAGGAGGTGTAACTACCTCTCGTGTTCTTGACTCTTGTCGTCTGTATTCACATGCAGGCACAGCTGCTGCTTTGGGCATAAGAGAGAGTAGCCAGCACAGAACCTTTCTTGGGGATGGATCCATTAGTGCCCTGCTGCCTGCAGAGATGGCAAATGCTCTGAACTGATCTCAGTGGCTGGGGCTGGTTGGGGTTTTTTAGGGGCTTGTGCATCTTGGTATTGGCTTATTTTGTTTCTTTCATAACTGCAACCACAGTTGTAGGCTAGGCCCAGTTGTGCTGTGAGGTTTGCCATTGTGCGCCCAGCTCTGGGCTCTGGAGGCTTGGGGAGCAGGCAGCCAGGCAGGCTGTGCTGTGCTGGGCGGGTGAGAGGGGTCTGTGTGCAGCTTGGAGTGCCTGCCCTCAGCTCTGGTCTGTAGGGAAAGTTGCTAGTAAGTATATTAAGTATCTTTATTGGAGCTGATGCCTACAGAGAACTGCTCTCCTGCATCTGTGTGCTCTGGCTGCAGCAAAGGCTGATCTCAGGGTGAAATAATTTGTAAATGCAAAACAAAAGGGTTTCACTATTTAAGGGACCTTTCTACATACCAGAAGCCAGGGTAAAATTTTGAAAGGTGTGCAATGAAACCTTGCAGTGGTTTAGTTCAAAGAGCTGAACAGGTCAAAAACTGCCTTACCAAAGCAAAGAATTGCTCTCTAGAGTAAGGAGAAATGGAGTGGGCCCTGGCTGGTAACTAGTACCAGTGGCTCTGTAGTAAGAGAATGTGAACCCAAGACGTGACACAAGCCAGGAGTGCATGGCAGATGGGAAAACTTCAAAGGACTCTGTAGAACGAAGGATAGCGCCTGTTCTGCCTGTAGAACGGTAAGGAAATGGTTGCATCCTGAGAGAGGTTTGGAGTAGAGCAGAGAGAGGTCAGGTAGGGTTTTGGGACAGGAGTAATTTCTGAATACTTGTAGCAATCTTGTAACTAGCTAGAAGGGTGGTTTGACTGCAAAATACCGTATTATTGTAAGTGTAGAGATTCCACAGGCACTTCCTGGAAAGGAGCTCTCTCTCCTTACCTTTGGTGGCTGCTGAAGTGATTACCCTGAGTTTCCTGTACTGACAGTGCAGAGCAGCCAGCTGCTCACCTGGCAGTATCGATTCCTGCTGCCTTTGGCAGGGATTGTGTCCAAAGCTCTATCAGCTGTAAAGAATGACAACACTGACAGCCTTTTCATCGTTAGTCTGATCTTAGTGACAAGAATTGCACACTAGTGATTGTATTTCAGTTTGCAAATACTGTCCTTTTTTTCAGGAATCTTATAGGATAAGCAAAGCAATGCATTGAAAACTAATTGAAGCCCGTTGTTTATTCTGTAGCTTGTAGAACGTGAGCCCCTTGTGTGTCACCTAGACCTACTGGAACAACTTCCTGATAGCCCAGAAGAGCTTCCTGATGAATTTTTTGAAGTCACAGTGGATGATGTACGGAAACGTTTGGCACAGCTGCAGAGTGAGAGGCAAGTTCCCTTTCTCCTCCGAGTGAGACTTGCTGTGTCCTGTTGTTGAGCAGTGACAGTGATCAGCAGAGCTTGTTGCATTTTTGGCCAGTAAGAAACACATTCTATTTTAAAGAACAGAATTAACCTTTTATTAGACCTCACCAAAAAGACCAACTTTGAGACATTACCTAAATAGAAATAAAACAAAATCAGACTTAGCCACAAGTCAAGACCTGAGAATGTTTGGGACAGGCACACACACACACAGAGAAATTATAGGAAGTTGACTAACAGTGTATTGCTCTATTCAAGTAGCTTGCTTTCAAATATTCATGATTTTACTGTATTGAACTTCAGTTCAGTAAAAACTCAGATTAAGATACATTGGCTTTCCTGTCACAGCAGCATTTTGCTGTCTGTATGTTCCTTAAAGAAATTAATTTAATGAAGGTATTTAGTTTCAAGTGGGTCAAAGCATTCCTTTAAAGATTACAATTATTCTCCAAGGCTGTGGAGCAGTCTCCTTTACACTATAGCCAAATCCAAGTTGAACTTTTTACTTAGAGTTGATTGTTTTTTCCCACAGGCCACTGAAATCCACATGAGTACACAGAAAATGGCCCGAAAATTGCTCTGCTGCTTGTGGGTCTGAAGTATTTAGTGGTACAAATGTAGAGTCATTTGGTTGGGGATTACTGGAATACAGGCCTGTCAAAAAAGACCCAATTTCCAAATTTGCTGATGCTTTTCCCCTTACAGCCAGCCAGGGATAAAAATAAAAACAAGTTACACATCAGTTATTCAGATACAAAGAAAAGGTACTAAAGCTGAACATGGGATCTGTTAGGTCTAAGCTAATTTCTTTACTTACAGGAAAATATGTAATTATTTTCTTACATTTATTGTTTCATCTTAGGTAGACTTTTATTTTGTATGCACTATTCCTTTTAATAGCAGTCCACAATGCCAGTTCTTGAATGATCTGAAACCTTTCATTTTCGTTTCCCTGTTGCTAATTAATACTTATTAATTATGCCAGCATTGTTTTTCAAGTTCAGTAGCTCTTCTGCCCCTGTGGAGTAATCATGTCGAGCCATAGTCTCTGCTTTATTGGATTAATAAGTCCATCTCTTCTTGAGTAGTCTAAGCAGACTTTCCCCTCCTGTTCTTAGGATCTTTGCTGCTGTCGTGAACTTATTTTTAAACTCATACAATTAAGTAATTTTATATGGTATTGTTGCTGATGCTCAATAGTTTCAGGAGATGGGGAAAATGCTGTAAGAGATGCATGGAACAGCTGAGCAGTTCTCGTCAGCCCTGCTTGGGCTTTCCACTGTCTTAATAAAGCAAAAATACATTGTGAAACTACAGACAACTTGCCTTCTTCCCATGTCTCTAGGAAACGCCTGGAAGAAGCTCCACTGTTGACAAAGTCTTTGAGGGAATCCCAGCTGAAGGAGAAGTTGGAGCGTTACCCAAAGGTAGTATTTGTTCATTTTCCAGTGCCTCTGGCTAGTCCAGACTTGGGGATTGAGTAACTTGGAATTCAGCTGTGATCAACAAGCTCTTTGGCTACTTATAGGAAGATTTTTCAAATTCCCATCCCTCTTAATTGTTTGTGGGACTTGCATAAGAGTTGTGCCTTACGAAACAGCTGTACTGTAGTGTGGTTGAGTGACAGGCAGTATAGTTCCTTCTGTTCTGTTCCAGATGCCTCAAAACCTTTGTTGTGCACACATCAGTCTGTATGACTGAGCTTTCCTACCTGCCTCTCCTCAGCAGACATTTTGTTAGAATCTCATTGAAAGTTAAATGATTTGCTGTTACAAGTTGGATTTATTTTACTCTGTAAATATGATCCTTATGCAGTTCTCAAGTTGAGTGCTTTCTGACCAAGCTGGAAATACAAAGGTCACAGGTATGTCAGGAGAATTCCTACTGCTGTGGACACTTTAGGATGCCATGAAACTGTCGGTACCTGTCTGTGAAGGACTGTCTTTGTTATTTGTGCATCATTTAGCATGTGAGCTCCTACTCTCTGAGTGAGTGCTGCTGCATTTTACATCATAGTGCTTTGACAGATGAGCTCTGTGCCCACTTTGAAAGCCAGACAGCTCTTGTTCCCTGAGAAGCTGCACAGCTGTGCCAGCCAGCTTGCTCTTCTATCCCTGGAAATACCCCATTAAAAACACCCAACAAAAAAACAGCTTGCAGATTCTAAGCCAAGGGCACGTGTTACAGAGCAGTGATAAGCCATTAATGTGGTTTGTCTCTGTTTCAGGTGGTGCTGAGAATTCATTTTCCAGACCGTCATGTTCTGCAGGGGTTCTTCCATCCCAGTGAGACCGGTAAGACCGATCACCCCTCAGCCTGTGCAGCTGTAACTCATGGTTCCCACCACGACAAGAGTGTGTCTGAACAGCCCTTTCTGCTGCCCAGGAAAGTAAAGCTGCTCTGATAAAGCAGCAGTAGGTAGTTACACTGTCCTTGTAGGGCCCCTGAATGGAATAAGAAGAGTCTGGGCTGGTTAAGTTAGCTAAGGGCTGTTTGGTGGAGATGGCAAAATACCTGTGCTCAGGAAGCTCACCCTTGCTGTCTCCTTGTTTATGTCTAAATGATGAGTTACTGGAATGCAATTGGACACTTCCTCTGTGTTATGTTTTTGGGGGAAAAACAACGCCCCCTTCCCCAATCCAAAACAAACCCCAAAAAGCACGATGGAGAAAAAAAAAGCTTCACCAACTGTAATAAGAGAGGATGAACCTTTCTGGCTCTGTCAGTTCACAAAAGGTGATCAGACCATGCACCAAGTAGCTCTTACTGTTATTACTGGATCTTCTTATTCTCAGTTGTCAGCCATGATTACCTGCACAAACTTTTTGATTATTTTTTAGGCATCTTCAGATTTGTCCAAGGGACCAGCATGTCAAAGTGATTTGTTTTGTTTGGTTTTTTTTCTACAAGAAATTTGTAATAGCAACTATGTACTTTGGAGGAAAAAGCAATCTCCATGCCTTGTAGAGGGCAGTTCTGCTGTCACAAGTTAACCTTCTTCCCCAACATTTGAAGAACCAAATGCAATTCAGCAAACCTTTCTCTCCTTTTTCCACAGTTGGCATTTTGAGAGACTTTGTCAGAAGCCACCTTGCCGATGCAGAGTTGCCATTTTACTTGTGTGAGTGCTGTTTATAATATTTGGCCTTACTTTACAAAGCCTGTTTCTAGCTGTGGTATGTTGATGCCTGAGATATGACCTGGGAAGGAATGCCTTCCCTAAACACAGCTTCGCAGTGCAAAGAAGGAGTAACCTGCTCCCTTAGCCATGTTTTGCTTCTGCCTAAGAAGCAGCCTCTGTGGGCATGTGAACATCCCTTCAGAGAGCAGGGATCCCTCCCACACCTGTATTTGCTGTTCTGGTTGCTAGGTGGTCCTGTTTTATAACTTGTTTTTTAACTTCAGTTGTTGCACCTCCCAGAATCGTCTTGAACAATGAAAGTCTGACACTGTTTGAGGTAAGGACTCACACGTGAGCTCTGTGATTCTCTTTGGTTTGTGCTCCCCTTAACCCTGCCTCAGGCTTTAGTTATTTTTAAGAGAAGCTGTATAATGCTGTGGCTGTAGGCTTCTGCTCAGGTGTTTTGGAGCACAGGCTCTTCACCAGAAGAGGTCCACCTTGTGCAGCAATAGGCAGAGGCACATTGGGGGCGGCGGGAGATTCACATTGTTTGGTACACACTCTGTGCCCTACGGAGCTGGAGCTGAATTTAACCTGGAATGTTATTGCAAGAGCTGAGCTGAGGTGAGTAGGCTTTATCTGTAGCTGGGCTAGGCTAGTAAGAGAGATGAGACTCAGTGTGGAAAGGGAACCGTTTTCAATTTCTACAGTGGGAGCTAGAGGCCATATTAGACAAAAAATCTGATCTTTTTGAAATTGCTATGTGAGACTATTTTAAGCCAACACGTACGTTAAGGAATATACACTCTTTTTGTGTAATTTTTCTCCGAAAATACTGTAATACAGACTCTCAAATTCAGATTCCTGGAGATTTTTTGCAAGTGTCAGATAAGGTGGTCTTGAAGTCCCTGACCAGAGACTATTGGCTGTGTAGGTCACACGTGTGAAGAGTGATTGAGCGATTTTGCCAGTGACTTTGCTCCAAACTCACACTGTTAAAAATGTTCTGTGATTCAGAACTGCATGGACCTTTTCAGACTAATGCATGGGAAATCCTTCAGGGTAAAGCCTCATGCAGCAGCAGTGAGAATTCTTGCTTGATATGCCCCTGAGGGAGCAGAAGGGCTTGGGTGGGGAGAGGGATAGAGAAAGGGACTTTTCAGGCAGCATGATGAATTAGGTAGGTTATTAGCATGCCTCTGAAGTTGTTTGCAGTGAAGTTTTCCAAGTTCCACCACTTCCTGACCAAGCCATGTGGAAAAAATACACGTGCAGCTGCTTTTAGATGATAGAATGTTCAGACCTGTATCTGCCTCCTGTTCATCCAGCCTCTGATGCTGGCTCTAGTCCCCCTTGTTAAATTTATTTTGTCTTCTAAAATGTTTGAAATCCTCTGCTTACCTCTGTTTACCCCTTGCCTGCCTCCCCTGCCCGACAGTACTGTTTTATTTTGTTTTTCTCAGCGCACATCTCATGTTTCTCTGGGTGTCTCCTGAAACATGACTTCTTCAGTAAAACACCACAGGAATTATTACATCTCGTTGTCTTTGAAATAAGAAACCTTATGGCAGGAATTCTGTTTAATTTGCTGTGTTAAAGCCTTTGTTCTGTACCTGGCACCATTACTGGTGCTTGTTATATGTGTGGCAATTTCCCAGTTTCCTAGTTGTGACATTTACTGTGAAATTCATTCCTCGTGGCAGCTCCCTGAAACATAGAAATATGTTAAATTAGTGCTCAGTAAAGACTTGGAGGTGCCTTTCAGCCTCCAAGTCTTAGGGAATGAAGTCTTAGGGACTTCATTAGAAATCACAACTTGGTGAAGAGCCTGGTTGATTTTAGTGTCAAACATCTCCAGTGTGCAGTGGCTTTCCTTGGACTGCAGTGCTTGCTGTGGCACATGGCAAAGGTGCAAAGCCTTGACATTGATACAGAGCTGGGACAGTTCAAGATACTGAACTCAAAAGCTGAAAATTCTATGCAAAAGAAGGAAGGGTTCTAAGGAAGGGTTTTTTGTCATTTCTCATATCCTCTCTCTCACCACAAAAGAGGAATAACGTCCAACTAAGATAAACGGTATCAAATCCAAACTTGATTTAAGATACATTTTTATTCATGCCACATGTAATCATACCATAATCAAATTAATCTAGTGGCTATGTTGAAAATTTGGGTATAATTAAAGTAAAATGGATTTTTAAAACACAATTTTAATTGTACAGAATCAGTACAATTACTTGCAAAATGTGGAAAGCAAGTTAAATCTCATGCTTAGAGTATTTCTTAGGGATTGCAACATGACATTATGAAGAGATTATCATCACATTAGTTAACAGTTGCATGACTTTGCATTTTTGGCTTACCCAGCTGGCTCAGCATTGGTAAATGTGATGATGTGCAGGGAAAATAGTTTGAGCTTCATATGCATCTCAATGAGCTCTTGCATCGATTGTTACCGCTGTGGAGCAAAGTCTTAAGGTGACAAAATCCTCAGCTCATTAATAAAGGGCAGTCAAATGCAAAAAAACCTTCCCAAAAGAGAAGTATTCAGAACAAAATAGAGAATGTTGCTGTGTGTAAACTAGGGTTGGTGTGAATAACATGCAGATGTGGTCTTGCATCTTCAAAAGGAACAGGTGAAGGTGCAGAGAAGGGGAATGAGGTTCATCAAAGGTCTGCAATGTCTCCTGTCCGAAGAAAGACTGAGTAGGCTAGGACTTGCCAGTCTGTAAAAGATGTGACTGGAAAAGGAATAATGTGCCAAGGAGAAGCTGGAATGCATAGAGTCCTTTTTCTCAAGTATGAGTGAGTGGCATCAAGTGAGGCAAGCAGGAGCTGGAATAGATGCAAGAAGGTAGTTGTTCGTGTGTCAGAAAACTGAGGTTTAGAATTCTTGTCATAGGCCACTGTATACTAAAAGTATATATACTATATGCTATATACTATATATTAAAAGTATATAGTGATTTGAGAGAAATTTGGATAAGTTCAAGAAACATATTTAGTAAGAGTGTCCTAAAGTGAAAATCTTTGCTAGCTAATCACTTATAAGCAAGGATACTCTCCTCTGTTCATCTGGTTTTTGCTCCCTGTTCGGATACTGGCTGGATTGAATGGACTTTGGTTCTGCCCATGGTTCTTCTGTCCTTGGGAGAGCTGTGTTTAATGCCAGCGGCTGTGTAGCTTTTGTCCCTTGCTTGGGGCCCTTCAGCCCTTTCAGGTCATGGTCTGTTATGGCAGGAATGATTCTGTGTGTTTATAAACATTTTATTTGGATGAAGCATCAAACAGGAAAAAAACAATTCCTGCTGAGAACTTGTCATGCCATTCTGGTAACCAAACTGCTGTCAAAGACTGCAGAGCACTGACCTGTGAGGATGGTGCCTTATCCCAGTTTGGGCTGGCTGATTCTGGGAGAGGCTTTGCTCCTCTTAACCAGTGTAAATCCTTACTCCTCTCTAACTATTACTGCAGGTCTTGTGCCAGAATTTTCCTGCTCGGGTAGGTTTTCTCTTCTGCTGGGGTCTAGGTGCCCAGAAGAAAGGGCTGGAAGGCCTTTCTTGTCTGGGCAGAAACAGTGTGGAAATCACTCCAGCTGTTGTGTCCATGCCCACTGTGTCATTGTTGGATGCCATGTTTAGAGGAGGCTGTTCCCCATCAGGCTGCACTGCCTGAGCCTCAGGGCTCTCAGTACAAACAGCCCTGGCTCAGACCAGGAATGAAAGAGGTAATGTTTGGGTAGGAGGGGCAGCGCTGGGGATGGGACCTGCTCACCGCTTCTCACATGAGGTTATGGCCTTCCAAGCTGAGAAATCTTCAGTCTGGGAAGAGGTTTGTGCAGGCCAAGGGTCCCCATTGAGACTGAGGGCTGCAGAGGAGGCTGCAGTGCCTGGCTGTGCCTAGGCTCTGTGCAGGGGACTTTGTGGAGACCTTTCCCTTTTCATTCATTCCCTGGTCTGTGGAAGGGAAACATCTTGTACTTTAATCAGAGCTCCCCTTCTGTTCCCTGATCTGGAGGGAGGGAGGTGAAAAGACAAAGCTGCTCTGTAAAGATTGGAGGGAGGTGGTTAAGGTTCTTTGTAAAATAATGTGGCTTTGGGGCTGGGGAAAGAGGAGCTTTTGCTCTGAGGTTACCTGGCAGTACCTGGCACCCCTGTAGTGAAAAAGCTTCTTCTGGAATAACAGTATTGGGGTACAGAGGATGCAGATGTGGATGAAGTGCTGTGGAGTGTGCAGTCCTTCCAGAGATCATAGGAAAAAGAGAACTTGGGTAAAATAACAGCACAGCTAATAGCTCAAGTTTTTTGATGTATCTTTGTTGGGTTTGGAGGATGTGCAAAAGGTTCGGGAGGAAGTTTGTCTTTAGCAGTAAGACATCTCTTTAAGGGTTCAGGTTGTATCATCCAACTGCCAGAATTTGCCACTTTTGCCTCAAATGCTGCATGTCAGTTATGTTAGCAGTGGCCTCTTGGGATGCTTGGCACCTGCTATGAGTCCCTTGCAGAAATGCCTGCTCAAAACAACGCCTGACTTTTCCAAAGCAGGTACTACCATGGTGGATCTAGCCATTCTGGATTTTTTTTCAATGTTTAATTTTCACGTTACCCCTAACATCCTAAGTTAGCAGTAGTCTGTCCTCCACTCTACAGACTACTTTGGTGTTGTTGGTAAGGAAAAGTGGATGGAGTCTGAGGCAGTAATTTGAGCACATTTGAGCATTCAGATATTTATAAATTACTGAAATTTGTGTTGGAGCCAGTAACGGGAGTGACTGCAGATGGTAGAGTACCATATTAGCAATACTTCTGCTCTCTCCACCCTCTCCCTCCATTCAAGCTGGTAAGTTTGGCAGCACATTCATTAAATTTGTTCACTTATAATGAAGGGGGAACCTTTACGCTGCAAGCAAAACCAGGAAAAAAGACAAATGTTGTTGACTTGTTTGTCAAGATACTTGGACTGAAAGAACTGTCTGAAGTGAATTCTCCAAAAATCTGTGTGTATTTACAGTATAGTGAACACACAGATTGGCAGCAGTGTGGAGTTTTTGGAACCCATAAAGACTTCAAGGCATTGCTTTGATTTTTTTGTTGTTGCTGTTTTTGCTGGCTGCCTTCTCCTCATGTCCCTTGAAGTGTTTTATAATGTTCTGCTCTCCAGAGCTGATCAACCACAGGCTTCCCTGTTGTAGCACTTGGCTTTGGGTTCCTTGTAGCTCCAGTGGCTTGTTTGTGTTTTTTCCAGGCTGTCTGAGCTTTTCAGAGTCGCTTCTTAGCTTCTTTCTACTCCCAGAAACAGGCAGTTATGTAGAGCATATCTGGGGTGGGTCAGTGGAAAAGAAGCATTGATTGCTGAGTTAATACTAGGAAAGAGTTAGCAGAAAGTAGGAGTACCAGTCTCTGGAAAAGTCGAGGCAGCAGAGAGGGCAGGAGGCCATTCTCTGTCTACAGAGGAGCTAAAGGAATCCACAGGCTTCCACATAAATATTTAGGTCTTCCAGTCGGAGTGCACCGAGTGTTTCCTCTGTCGCGTACCGTGAGGCAGAAATCCAGATGAGCTGTTTGTTCCTTTCTTTGCCTTTGGTTCTCTTTCCATATCCTATTTGTTAATGCCAGTTTGGGCAGTATGTCTGGCATGCATGTTCAGTGAAGCTGACTACGACTCAGGCGGTACGAAGCCTTCTCTTTTGGCAAGAGTCTGAAAGCAATTTCAGAAAAAATTACTTCATCAGAGTCAGTCCATCAGAGGCATTTCCCGTGGCAGGCCTTGTGGTTATTGCACTCACTAGCAAAAAAAATTGCAATTAATACTGAAATTCATCCAGCACAGAGGATGGCATTCACCTAAAAGTCTTAGTCTTTTACTTCTCCATCCAGGATTTTATCATCTGACTGCATTTGGTAGCAATCTCACCTTCTCTGTGTGGTAAGGTCTGTTACCCTTGCTCACAGAGACTGTCCGTGCTTGCCTCATGATGCTGGCTTTGAGGACAGCTGGGTTCTTCGGTCCCAGTGGGAGATTCCTTGCACAACTGAATTTGGAGTGGAAATCCCACCCAAAATGTTCACTGCTACTGTCAGTTTTGAAGGCCAGATCTTTCCAATCTCAGTGATTAAGGTCTCAATGAATGCTCTTCATACCTCGATTCCTTCACAAGTAGCCTTCTCAAAACAGTGTTTTCAAATATTATCTTTGCATTATGAATTTTAAAGGTCCCCATCCCTAGCTGGATCAGATATCCTCCATGTTGGCCACAGAATATACATCTCCTTTGGCAGTGGAAGTTCACATTGGGCAGCTTTGTTCTCAGGTTATAAACATGAACCACTTGATCTCCCCCTTTCACCATGACTGTGGTGTTTATTTCTGTTTCAGCAATGCTGTGCAGTCTTGCTGGAGAAACTTTTGATCTACCGGCTTTCCAGTTGAATTTTCCAAGAGCTAGTTTATGTGTTTGGGGTGTGTGTACTATGCAGTATTTCATGTTGGTAGCTTGGGTTTCTCCTTCCATGAGCGTGTTCCTTTGAAGTGCTTATTTTTTTATTCATCTTCTAACATCAAACTAACAGCAGACCTGTGGCACTCTGATCTTCTCAGATTGTGTAACGGAAAGAATGCTGCTCCTTCTGGCAGCTGCGAATTCCCTTCAGCAACAGCCTCTGCCTGCTCTGACAGCATCGCTCTGTCAGGGAAGAGAACAGCTCCCCAGGAATAATGTACATCATCTGCAGTGCTCTGTTCTAGGACTTTTTTGCGTGGAGTATGTCTGGGAAACAGGAAGTGTTGAGGTGTTATTTGGGGAGGGTTCTGCCTGAAATATTTCGTGTCTTCTAGAGAACAAGTTACTAAAACATGCCGTAAAACAAAGCAGAAATGTTCCTCTGCTGTATCACAGCTGGATTCACAAGGAACTGTTGTTCTAATGTGTATATTTTTATCAGGGAATGAGATCCAGCAGCCGCAGTGTGCCGCTCCACAGCCAGGATGCTGTGCTGTCACAACCCATGGTCACCACCGCAGTGTCCGAGTAACTGTTCACTATCTCTCTGAGTAAAACTGGAGTTGCTCATCTGCAGACTACATGTGGCTTTATGATTAACAAACAGGGTGGTCTTCAGATCTCTGAAACAGAAAGTGTTCATTTAAACTTCTGCAACTGTAACTAAGCAAGTGGATGAAGCTGTGTTATATATTTTTAAAATCTGAGGAGCTGGACATTTGGAATGATACTTATAAAATGAGGAGGGCAATAGGCAGGTCATTGACTTCCTTTTCTCCTTGCCTCAGTGACATTCTAATTGCTTCAGAAGAAAGCTGTCCTGTGATTATGGTCATGGATGGGGCTCTGGAGACTTGCATGTTCAGTTCTTATTTCTGCTGCTGCCATCCTGTGTGACCTTGAATAAGTTATTTAATTTCTTTAGGTCTCAGTTTTTCATCTGTGCAAAAAACAAAAGCCCCAAAAAACTGAAACAAAAAAAGGAAATCCACCAAAACAAAAACAACCCACAAACTTGAAGTATTTTTATTTACATCACATCTATATAATTGCACAATAACCATTTTCAGTTGGATTTCTAGGTGTTGGTGCAGTAAATCTGACTCTGTGTTGTAAATACACCTTGCACAGTGTGATTTGAACATCATAATTCAGTAGATCAATAGTGTCTATTTTCCCAGTCAGAATGGCAGTTTGTTTGGCTGGAAATCAAAGCAGCAAGGCAGAGAAATGTTGCATGTTTGGAGTGTAGTAACTGCTGTTGGCTCAGTCCTATTGTAGTAATTCTCTGCATATAAGTGAGTGGAGCTTTTTGACTTACTTGTTTCGAACAGCCTTTGATTCTTTTGGTCAATCTGGCAGGCTCAGTGTGATTCTAAGAGTTCTGAAAATCTGTTTTGATTCATAGATGTTCTTGTAAGAGCTCTGTACAGTGAGGTGAAGAACTGCAGAGTTGTTCTTCTAGAAACATTGGCAGATGCATTAGAACAACTGAAAGCATTGGAATAGCTGACTTGAGAACAGTTTTCAGGTGATGGTCCACCCAGTGTTTGATCCTTACATTTTCTTAGGTGTGTTAGAGAATGCTAAAGGCTTTGACTTTGGACTTGTATGTTTTCCTGGACAGAATCTGCTAAAGCCTTCTCATCTTTGTGCCAAGACAGTCCTGGGACAGTGGGATCATTCTACTGGCCTCCCTTTATTTATTTTTTAATGTGAAATTGCTGCTGATTTAAACACTTCCAGATTATAAAAAAACTCTGGGACAGCATTATGTCCTGCCAGTGACTGTCTAGAGAATTCCTGGGTGAGAAGCGAGGTGGTGAACCCTCAGGGGGTGCAGGGATTGGGGTGGTACCTGACAATTCCACACAAAGGAAGTTAGACCAAGGGCTCTGTGTGTGAGCCAATAGTCTGCTTGAACTGAAGGAAAATAAGTTATTGGATGGAAGTTTGGCAAGAGGGGACTCTGTGTTGGCTGACCCCTAGGAAAGGAGAGGGATGCAGGGAAAGGAGCCATGGGAAGGACGTTGTTGCCTTCTGTGTACTTGAGGGCTGCTGTCTAGCTCCTTTAAGTTTCTTTCAGTTAAGATTTTGAACTGAAACGTTTGGACTGATGTTTTGCCAGCAGTGGGAAATGATTGTGGACGTGGATCCTGAAACTGAGAACTATGGCTATTTGACGACCTGTGAGTAAATAGGGTAGAGGTTTATACTGGGGCACAGTCTGTCTGTGTGTTTGTTGGTTGAGTGAGTCTGTCTAGCTCTTGGGCTGTGTTTCTCACTCTCTTTCTCTCTTTGTGCCTCACACAGGCCCTGCCATGAATTTTCTCTGACCCCTTGGGGCCATTCCCACATGAGGCTTTGATGTGTGTGCCCAGAGCTTGATTGACAAGGAAGTTTCAGTGGCGGCAGCAGGGAAACGAAGAGAAAAGGGCAGGGCTTTGAACTAAAGGGCTTTGAGCTCTGAGTTGCTGTGCTTACTTATCTCCTTCAGAATGTTAATTATTTACCAAGATAATTGGTCGGGAGGCAAAAAAAAGAGAGGGGAGGTTATTAAAAAATTCCAACACTAACACACTACAAAAACCTCATTTTCCAACTTGCAGCTGGCATGAAAAGGATGTTGTGTGTAAAAGAGCTTGAGTGTATGTGTGTTGGGGGGGCCCTTTTTAAGGCACCCATTTCCTAAATAGACGAATGCTGTGGAAACATCAAAGCTCTTCTGAGAGTTTTCTCTGGGGTTTCTAAACCATGTCTGGTACTTTTTAATTAAAAAAGTTTATGGAGAGCTGTCTTTGTGACTGGAGCAGGCAACCTTAGGCCCTCTTGATTGAGGAATGAAATGTTAAAAGACCTAATAAATAATTACTTTGCTAAAATGTCAGTTCAAGGATGTGAATTTGCCTGGATGCTTTAGCAGGAGCTGAGTCTTGAAGCAGAGTGATTAATATCTCGTGTTTCAGTCTGGCGTGATGTTGACTGTGCTGTGTGAGAGTCTCCTATAGCCTCCGGATTAATGTCAAAAAAATGCATAATACCATATGCTCATCTGAAGCTTGTAGGCAGGAAGAGAGGTGAAGCTATTTCATTTTGCCTTCAGTTAATACAGTTTTATTTGTTTCCATATTAGGCAGCAGTCCACAGCCTCCTCTGTGAAGATCAGGGTTCTGTTGAGTTCTGGTAGTTGCTGTGCTGGATTGGGTCTGAGCACCGTCATTCCAGTATCCAGACTGGGCTGATGGTGGCAACAGAGGCTCAAGAAAACTCCAGAGCAGTCAGTCAGCCCTGCAGAGTTCCCAAGTATGCATGAGTGATACTGAGTGGGGCAGTGACTTGCTTTTATCTGGTTATTTATTGATTGGATCAGTGTGACAAGTTTAGTGTAAGTGTTTTGCCAGGGAAAATGTAGACCATTAATTAACATTGGCTGTACAGTTTCTGTCTGTAGTGGTACTTGCCTTTTTTACACCATGATGATTTGGTTTCTTTACCTGTTTCTTAGTACAAGGCTTCCAAAAAGCTTAACAGAATTGTTTCAGGTAGTTATTCTTTATGTGGTATTACACTGTCATATAATGCTGGTAATAAATACGATGGTTATTTTTTCAGAATCCTTTCTGGTACAGCTGGTTGTGCCATATCTTACTAATTTTCTGCATATCACCTTCAAATCCTTTTTAAAAACCAAGCCTGAGCTTGCAGTAGCGTCTGTTTTTAGCGTGAAATTTAATGACTTTGACTCTTGCTCTGTCTCCTTTGGGAACACTTGGATGCACCACGGGGTGTAGTTGCTTTGTAATGTATCACTGGGTTTTTTTGAATGTGTGCTGTGACACTGTGGTCACTGTCGGTGGCAGAGCAACCTCCATAGGTAGGTCCCTCCTTTATACCTACAGGTGAATTTGTGATTCCTTAGTTGAACTACGAGTCCAGTTTTACATTTCCTCTGGTGCCTAGAAAAGGACCAAAGATAATGAAGGGACCGATGCATCTGACACATGGGGAGAGGCAGAGAGAGTCAAGGTTGTTCAGCCTGGGATAAAGAAGCTCTGGGGGACTTGTCCATGTGTGTAGTAAAAGAGATGGGAAACAGCAAGGGATATGGGCCAGAGTTCTCAGCAGTGCCCTGTAAAAGGCCAAGAAGAAATGGACACTAATTACAGGAACTTCCATTGAAATAAAAGGAAAATACTGATCAAACCCACTGGATAGAAAAAAAAGTTTGAATATGGCAGTTATTCTGACAAGTAGGAACTAGGAATTCAGGTTGTATTTGTAAAAGGAAATACTTCATCCTGGAAAGGTGGTGAAACTAGATAAATTTCAACTATAGACAGGGTATAAATGTAATAAAGTTATTTAGAATAGATTTGGGGAGAGCACACCTGGATTTTTCTTCTCTTGCTGTCAGCCACTTAGGTCTTAGAAGGTTCTTCATCATATTAGTGTTATCTGCTCCGCAGTGGAGAATGTGGGTGCAGTACAATGGCCTGAGATATGGGGACAGAGGGGAAGGAATGGCAGGGCATTGCTGCAATGAGCGCTTGCTGTAGAGGTCTAATCACCTGTGTTTAGTAGAACAGATCATAAAATTTTCCTTCGTGTCTTACTCTGAGTGGCCTGTGCTCTGCACAAGTTTAAGTTTTCCTTAATTATAGATGGTTCAGTGATCTTGGCTTGAACTCCATGAATTTGTCTGTAGATGTCTAACCTGCCTCTAATGTTCACAGTGAACTGTGGAAGCATCTACACTCAGTGATACCTTATTTTCCCCTTTTCCTGCAGGCTAAACTTTTCCCAACTGCTGTCATTCATTTTGGATCTGAGGAGTGCAGGGGTGAGTGCATTTCCTCTCTCCTTCAGCTGACTGTATAATTCCTGCAGTAGACCAAGAATTACATCCTTACTGTCAGAGCTGTTCAGACAAAACAATCTGCAGTCCTTGAGAATGCTACTGAATGTCTCCATTCTGACTGGCTGAAGCTCTTCAGAGCTGATTTCATCACTTAGCTTGAGCACAGATGTAGACATTGTACCTTTTTCATGGGATTTGATAGGCTAGGGAGTAGGCATTGTCTGCCATGGGAGCAAGAATGATAGAAGAACGTAAAAACATATCCTGTTGTTCAAAATGTTAACTAGACAAATGGCTATGAAACGCTTTTGCAGAGCTCCTGTGATAGTGTACTGGCTGGAGATGGTAGAACAGATCTGAATCTTCAGTTCTTTGAAATCCCTGGTTTATGCTTAGAATCCCTCTTTCTGCCAGACATCAAAGTATGCTCTGGCTTCACAGAGAAGTTTCTGAGGTGCAGTGAGCACTGAAAGAAAATGTTAAGATCTTGAGGTTTGAATGCTGAAATAAGACACCTCTGAGTTGTGAAGGAAAATGGCATGGTTTGGTAATGTCCTGTGCCATTTGGGGGAAGGTGATGTGGGTTTATTGTGTACAGCAGGTATTTTTTGAGCTGAGCTATGTGATACTGTGGTGATCAATGTCTCCATGTTACCAAATAAATGATTTGGTTTCATTTCTTAACAGCTTCTTACCTGAAATCGGACCTGCTGAGCTCTGCAGTTTCTCCTTCTGCAGCTGATTTATTAGTAGCCAGGTATGTTGGAGCTGAATAGAGTGGCAAATGCCTTAGTATTTCAGGAATGGGAAGCATGAAATGAGCCCCTCTTACTACAAAGAAAATGTGCTTTAAGGATCCTAGGACTTCCTTCTCTCCAGAAACAGTCATACTGTCATACTTGACTTCATAGCTTTGTGAGTCCTTTGCAAAGTAGGATTTCGGTGACTTAAGTAAATACTAGCGCTCCTGTCATGGAAAAAGAAAAGACTTTTCAATATGATGTTAGAAGTTTAAAGGTGGTGGTGGTACAGGGGACTATTATGAAAAATGAAGCTTAATTTTACTTGTTTATTATCTTTCTCAGATATTTGTCTAGATCATTAGTTTCTTCTGCTTCGTCAACATCTGCATCAGTGGCTCCATCCCTATCTGAACCAGAAGTGGGAAGTGACAAAAAGACCATTGAGCAGCCAGAAGCAGACAGCACAGAGGGAGCTCCACAAGTGTTGAGAAGGGTCCCTGGGAAAATACCCAAATGGCTGAAGCTTCCAGGTACCAATGAATCAGAGGAGACCTCTGATCATTCTGAACTGTTCCAAAAGGCAGCCTCATCTCTGCCAAACGTGTTGGATTATTGATGGTATTGTTGCAGATGTCAGCTTGAGCTTGCAGGACATTTGGTTCACTGCTTGTCAGTCACAAATTTCTTTGTGATTTGAACCTCAGCCTTCACTGGAGAAATATCTAATGCAGGCTCTGAACATTGGGAAGTCTGACACATAATCCATATGCTTGCAGCATTTTTGACTATGTTCTGGCCTTGATGTGCTGAGCTCTTATCTCTGCCAGTGTAGTTCAAATCCTTATAGGCAGGATATTCTACATACCAAGGGCCCATGTAATCTGTTAAATCTCTGGCATAACTTTCCTTTTGCTGCTGTAGTCTGTTTTAATAGTTTTATTTCTCTTAAATTTTTTAGTTGGTCTTCCTTTTTTTACATCTTCACTACAAACCAGAAGTGGTTTTCCATAATTAAGATTGCAACCAGATGTCCATTATGATTTTTTGTTTTATCCTGATCAGAAAACTGCAACCTTGTTTTTAGTCCCAGAACAAGTATCTTAGGTGTGTATTTTAGCTGAAGATTTATACAAACTATGAAGTCATTAGAAGAATTCCTGAATTAAATGAAAGGTTAATAATGTGCTCTAAGATGCATGTTAATAACGTGAAGGATGAAAGTTGGGATTTATTTACCATTTAGTCTCCCCAAGTGCTCTCTTGTCCCCAGTGCTGCCTGAGCACAGCAGTGACCAGAACCCTCAGCCACCAGATCATGTTATTGAGAAATGAGTAAGTGCTAATTACATGTTTTAATGGTTCTATGTTTATTTTGTAGGTGGAAAGAGATGAAGCATCCTGGGCTGTTGGATCACTGAACTAGCAGCTATACCCTTTTCTCCACGAAGTTACTAAGAATGTGTAAGATGTGTTGGTGACCCTGGAGAGATCTAATCTGTATGAACATTAGTTATAAAAAGAGAATTGCTATTTCGGATACCAATTGCACCTGGTGGAGGAGTGGAAGGCCTGTTTGTGGTCTTTGTGACTACAAAAGCAAGGTTAGAGGTTGAATTTAAGGTTTCTGCATGCAAATAATAAGAATAGAGAATTAAGGGGGACATTATTCCGATATATCTTTCTACAAAGGATTTTGTTTCTATCCATATTTTTAAATTGAAACCTCCCAGTTCCACCTTCAGAGATCACTTGAGTCTAGCTGCTTGTATTATAGCACTAAGATACAATCTGGTTCAGTTTTACCTATAATTTTTAAGTGATGCCTAGAGCAAGATGTCTCTCTGCTTCCTACTGATTTGGGTTAGTACTGCTGATAATTCTGGACATAGATGGCTGGAAAATGAATGAAGAGGAAGCACTTAAGTTGCTTAAACCAGTTCAGATCAGCCTTTCCTGTGGAACTCTCGGGCTGCTGCACTTATATTGTGTTCAGTGGCCAGAATCTTATTAACAAGAACACAGGTGCCTGTTCATGAAATACCTGTTGAGTTTGTTTCTGCCCTAAGCTCTAGTTTTATTTTCACTGAGTATAATTACCATCAGTAATTAGTTCCAGCAAGGATAAACCATGCAGTTGAAGGGTCTCTTGAAATGACAGTTGATTGGTGGCCTGAGCATTCCCTAAGCAGAGTAGCTGTGCTCTGCATCACAGTTAGTGTACAGGGAAAAGGCCCAGTCCAGATCTTTGTCTCCTGCAGATGTCATGGGGGCATGAATATTGATTAGAATTGCCCTTACACTGGAGATGAACTCTGTAGTGCCACGGCAGTCATGGTGCTGGGTTTTATTTGAAGTCTTCTCTACGGATCAGTGATCCACGGAGAGCTGGGATTCCATGGTACAGTAACACCATGTTTTCCATTTTCCTTGTTTCCTCCCTGCACTACGTGTGCATCTGCACAATTTGTAGATGTAATAAAGCAGAGTGGCCATGGGAGCCCTTTTGGTCGGTCCCTTTGATAGTTTCTTGCCCTGGCATTTGGTGTGTCTGTCAGTTCACAGGAACCTGTTCCCTTTTCAATAGGCCTGTCATGCCTTGTTCCCTTCCTCCCATTTTTTTTTAAACAAAGCAAAACGGAGCTTTGTACCATCTGAATGAACTTCAAAGTGGCTAGAAAGGGCATCCTGGGTTCCTGGCACTTGTCATTGTCTCCCTTCAGGTCTAATTACTTCCAAATGCTCACAGATGCTTTGAAGAAACTTGGAGGGAGGGGGAGGCATGAAAGAAAGGTGGAAGAGGAAAAAGGAGACTCAAAGCAGAGGGAGCGCAGAATGCTTTAGCAAAAGAGTTGATTGATTTCTTATATGACACCCAAACGTAAACAGGGAATGTGTGCGGCCACTGGCAGCGGGAACATGGGAGCACTGTGTACAGCTCATACTCTAAATCCTGTGGAAAGCAAGCCCTTCTGCCACTTGATAGGCTATAAAAGGTATCACAGGAAACAAACCATTCAAAAAATGTTTATTAATCTCTAGTTGATTAAGCGTGGGCTGAGCTTACGCTCCATGGGACTGTTGGTATCTTGGTTCAGACTCTGTGTCAGACTTATTCCTGTCACACAAATCAGAGGTAGATGGTGGCCAGAGCTGCCTTGCTGAATTTATGCAGGATATATTGTGGGGAAACTAAGAGCCATTGCTAATGATAGGTGGTGAAATACTTGTGCTGGTGGATTTGGTTCCCAGGATTAGAATACGCAGAGGCAGCGTGTTTGGGAGGAAGTTGCACTGTGCCTTCAGGTGTGCTAATCCTTATTTTTTGAAGAGCACAGGCAACATCAAATAGTACAATTTGCTTAGCTGATTTGCTTAACTGTTTGAATTCTGTCAGTTTTTCTAAAGGACTAGCACCATAACTATCCCCTGCAAGCACCTGACATGGGGAAACAAGTTTAGGGACACAAGCAGGAGTATCAGTATTCCTGGGGCAATTTCATGGGTTAAGAGCAGGGGCTTCACATTGCTGACTGTCTTCCCTCAGGCAGTTCTGCCCATGCTTGTTCCTTGTGTAACACAGCTGTGAATCAAGCCAAATTTAACAAGAATGAAAATTTGCTACCTTCAGTAGCTAGACAAGAGGTCTTATTCCCCTTCCCTGTACGAAGAAGAGTTACTTTTGGCTGCTGCTGCTATTCAGTTGCTACTTTACTATGGATGTCCACATCAGCAGTTCTCTTCAGTCAACCCTTGTGTGTGTCAGGGAAAGGAATTCAAGCCTTTTTAGGGCAGCAGCTTTGGGACTGCTGTTTCAGTGGACTGCTGTCAGAGTGGAGTCAGAGATGAAGATCTGAAATCTGGGAAAGGCAAGAAAGTAGATGTGAATTGTTTAAGGGGGAAAAGGTGCCCTAACATTTAAAACTGTGGGCTCTTCACTAAGGTACTTGCTACAAGGATTCCTGCCCTGCCCCTGCAGAACAGTACCTGCAGATACCTGATGAGCTGGTTTTGTTTCAGTATCACTTCTGCTATGGTAGCTGATCTCATTCCTGGGGTTTTAGGGCATTCAAAGGTAGTATTACTTGCCTTATTTTTGCTATTCCCCTTTTTTTACCAATGGTTGTGGGGCTGAAGGCTGAACTAGGTCAGTTACCTCATTGTGTGTGTTGTACAGCTGAACAGTTGTCTTGGCTGAGAAGCTGCAGCGCAGAGGGCTGGGGACTGCTTAAGCTGGTACTGTCACCAGAATCTGTATTAAAACTGCGGTTTTTGTGAGGTTTCCAAGTGGTTTGTGTCCTGAGGGATGACCCTGATAGCTCCTGGCTCAAAGTACACAGTGACCTACTGAGCCTCTGCCTGTCACAGCTGCTCCTGAGAAAAGGAACCAGTTGCAATTGCTGATCTTACAGCCCATGGAGAGCCAGCGGCAGGAACGTGCAGGCCCTGAGCCACGCCATCATCAGCTGTGCTGCGCTCCGTGCAGCCGGCCACGCATTTCCCAGCAAAACCAGTTGGGTTGTGTGGGTCCTGCCCACATGTGTAAGGTTTCTTATTTCACAGTGGCCTCCCTGCTGCCAGAGGGGCCAGGCTGTCCCGTGATGTGGGATTCTCACACATGCTGTTTGTTATTTTGTCCTTTTTTCCTTTCGTCCTACAAAGATTTGGGGAAGAGGGTGGGTAAGGGGGAAACTCTGCAAGTCTTTGAAGTAACTTGACTTTTGATGATTAATTGCAGCTAAGAGCCTACAAAAGGAGGGGAGACCCGTTTTTAACTTATTGATGTTTCTTTGTGAGGACAAATTTATAGCAGAGGGGGAGCAGCCTCTTAGAGTACTGAATGGTTAAAAGGTTCTAAGCATTCTTTGATGTCACAGCCCTGGAGAAATACTGGAAGGTAGTGAGGGACAGACACTGTTTATTTATAAAATAAAGATCAGTTACCTGCTCTTGGCAAGAGCCTGTGACTGAGCTCCTGTTAATGACCTATTCATTAGAAAGGCTTGGATCTGCACCTAGAGTTGCAGTCACAGCTGCCTGCTGAGGCAATGAGAGCCTGAAGGCTGGATGGTATTTCCAGCCATTACGTCTTTCCATGCATCTCTTGTAGCAGCGCCTCTTTCTCACATTAGCTGAGAAAGCAACAGTATCTTACCATGCTGTGTAGTAGGAGCCTCTGTTAGGCGAGTAAGGCAGCAAGGTGGAAACAAGTTATGCACTCAGCTGAACAAAACAAGCCTGTGGTAAGCCTCTTCTCAAAAACAGTATCTAACAGCATCGTTGCTATGGGGCTGTGTTGTACTTGGTAAAGGACAAAGGAAACAGAAGCAAAATGGCAGAGGAAGAGAAAGTTGAGACTGTTGGTCCCAGAGTTGTATTCTGAGGCTGAGGCATGTTCGCTGTCAGGTCAGAGCTGTCTGCTGACAGGTGACATGTGCTTCAGGAGGCCTCTAGAAATCCAGAAGCTGTAAGGAGAGAGCACCAAACCAGTCAGCACACAGGCTGGGTTCCCAAAACAGCTCCCAAAAGGATGAGGATTAGCCTCTTTCAGCTCACATCCCCATCCTGCTCCCCTGCAGTTCAGGCCCACAGTTACATACCAGCTGCGGCAACACTTTCTCCAGGTGCTCAATATCCACCTGCCTCAGGTCCTCCGCCTGCGCCTGCCGCGCTGCCCGCGCTGCCGCTTCTGCAGCCGAGGGAAAGGGAAGGGCAGTGACAGGGGGCTGGGAGTCTCGCCCAGGGGCCAGGCTGGTTTCCTGAGGGGAAGCAGGTGGCCCAGCGCCCCGGAACAATCGGGGAAGCGGGGTCAGGACTCTAGCTGTGCCGGAGGCAGCTGAAGCGGCACGGGATGAGGCGAGGGCTGGCCAAGGGCTCGGGGAGGAGTCGGGAGCCCTCCGCCCTGAGGCTGGGGCGGCCCTGCGCGCTCACCTCGCACGAAGACCTTCAGCAACTCAGCCATCAGCAGCTGTGCGTCGGCGTTAACTGCAACGACAAGGCGCTTAGGGGAGGCGGGGGCTCGGCCCGAAGCACCCGGGCCCGCCCGCCGCCGCCGCCGCCTCGGTACCTCGGGTCTTCCCGTCCCGGAAATGGAGGCGGAGAAGCCGGTCCACGGTGTCCTGCGCGGAGAGAGGAAGGGATGAGCGGGGCCGCGCCTGGCGCCCGGGGCAGCGCGCCTCGCCCGGAGCGGCCGCACCTTCCTGAAGCCTCCAGCGCGGCCGTCCTGCTCCGCCATGCTCCGCGCCCCGCCCCGGGAGGCGCGCGCCGGGCGGGAACTGGCGCGCTCAGGAGCACTTCCGGCGGCGGCGCGCGCGGCCGGGGGACTTCCGGCGGGCCGCGGCCATGGAGCAGCTCGGGCGGGAGTACGCGCGGCTGTGCGCGGCGGCGGGCGCGGCCCCGCAGGAGGCTGTGCTGCGGCGCCTGCGGGAGCCCGGCGGGCCGCGGGGCCGGCTGGACCTGGCGGCGCAGAGCCTCTCGCTGCAGACGTGCAGCGCGCTGGGCCGGCTGCTGCCCGGCGCCGCGCCCTTCTCCGCGCTGGCCCTCGGCGACTGCGGCCTGAGCGAGGAAGGTACGCGTGAGGGCCGCGGCGGCTGCCCGAGGCGGGGGCCCATCGCCGCCTGAGGCGGCCGGGCCGGCGGGCCTGCGCTCCCTGCGGCGGCGGGCGAGGCGGGGCGGGAGGTCGCTCCTATCTCGGGCCGGCGAAAATGCCCAGTCCGTGACCGTGCGAGTGGTCAGGCACCCCTCGGCTCTCCCTCCGTCTGCGAGGACAGCTCTGCTGTTGTTGGGATAGTCCCGATGGTTAAAGTAGCCGGCGGTGAGGGGTTGCGTGGGGAGCACGTCCGTGTCCGCAGAGCCTGTCTAGGCGTGGGCTTTTTTCGGGGCCGCATCAGGTAGGTGTACAAGCTGACACGTAGTTCTCTGCCTGGACAGTGTTTTTAGAATATGTAGTCTCCTGCCCTGAAAGCTCAGGCTCACGCTTTCCGGCAGCAGTGGCAGTTTACCAAGGAATTGGTTTATCCCAGCCACGTCTCTTGAGCTGGCTGTTTGACAGGATGATATGCTGCTGGTTTAGACGGAGGGTTTCACAGATGAAATAAACAGCTCTTTTTAAATTTTTTTTAATTTTTTTTTTGGTTTTACTCAGGTGTGAAACTTTTGTTGCATGGTCTTTGTTCCAACACCACAGTCAAATCTTTGGATCTGAAGGTGAGTCTGTTCGAATAGAATTAAGCCTATTCTATGGTGGAGAAGGAAAAAAGGGAGCACAGGCTTAATCAGAAATAGAATCAGACAGTCCTGGTGCAAGATTGTTCAACAAGGTGCATACTTCTGTCAAGTTTTTGTTCTCAAGTGGCTCATTGCTTCACTTGTTAACACCATGTCACAGTTTTCCAAAGTCACTTTGCAGATCATCTTTATTCATTTTTATTCAGTTACTCTATTTTGAAAGGAAGTTATTGCTGTATATCTTTTGTCAGTTGCTGCTTAGGCAGATGAGGCATATGTAGGCTTTTTTTAGGCTTTCTGTATTGGTCAGTGAGTTATCAGCTGTTTACCCTTCTTTCTTTCTCATTTGTGCTGGTGTTAACAGAGCCCTTTTTAATGAAGTGTGTTAAAATAGTTATGCTTATCTAGAATCGGTCCTATTGTGGCCCGTGCTGATCCTGAGCTATCTTGTGATTTTTGCAAGCTCTCAATCATGGTGCCCTAACAAGACCAGTGGTGTGTATGGATTCACAGTTCCTCCATGTTTTTTCCTTTTGTGGAAGGCTGACTGATACATGAAACAAATGGTAATTGGGTCGTCTTTGCCTGACTGAAATTGGCATTCCAGCTGGGGTGCACCTGGTGGTGTTTGATGGTCTAGGTGGACTGGGACAGGCTTAGCCTACTGATCACCTGGGACTTCTGTTTCAGGGAAATAACCTGCGAACCATGGGAGCTGAGGCTTTGGGAAAACTTCTTAGGCAGAACAAATCCATCAGGAGGTAAAAAAATGTACCTACCTCTCTTTGTGCTATTCCTGCCAGATGGAGCACAACAGTTGAAAGGGGTTGAGGGTGTTTTTTGTTGGGGTAGGAGGAATGCCAAGTGGTGCAATTTCTTGTGAGGAGTGGGACAGGCAAAGGCCTGAGAATTAGAGTTGCTCTTTTGGCGGATGCCCGGCCCTGGCAGCATCCTGCTCTCTGAAACCAAGTCCGCTCACAGAGCTGGATGTTTGACTGGGTATACCATGATCCATGTATTGTTCAAGCTCTTGCAGCTGTCCATTTACTCTACTAACACCAATCCTGTCTGATTTCCGTAGCCTAACCTTAGAATGGAACAGCCTCGGCATGTGGGAGGAGGGCTTCTCCTTTTTCTGCCAAGGACTGAAAGCCAACAACTGTCTCCAGCGGCTGGATCTGCGCAATAACCAGATTAACCATCAAGGGGCTGGAGAGCTGGCCCTGGCACTGGCACAAAATACCAGCCTTCGGGAGCTGGGTAAGAGTTCTTTGCCCACGTACATATGTGCATGCAAACACACACATGTATCTTCAGGTTTCCTTGCAGCCTACCCCCATTTTTTCCAACTGGTCAGTGCCATTCCCAATTCGTGTCAGTCAGGAGTGCTTTGCAGGCTTTATGCAGGGAGAGGTCACACCCCATGGCCTTCGGAGAGTGGGAACTCTAACTGGAATCTCTGGAACCAAATCTGCAGATGAAAAATTGTGTACTTGAAGCAGAACTGTCTTTAGTGGACGAGGAATTGTTTTCATTCCTATTTGTGGTTGCTGTTGGCATGGCTCATGACATGTTCTTAATGCTTACTTCACACTTGCTTTGTCCTTATATGGAATTTTGCTGGAATTTCCTTCAGGAGAATGTGGCTTTTGTTGCTGATTCTTTCTCATCCACAGATTCTGGCTGTGGAAGGAAGGCTCATGAGAGCCAATTATGAGGGGCAGACTTGTGCAGATTTTCAACTGTCATGGCTTTCTGCAGTTTACTAAAGATTTATCCTTGCCTTTGCTGCTTTGTCACTTTCCCTCCCTTCCTTAAAAGGGAGGGGACACAGTATTCACCTGTGTTTATGCTAACACCATCTGGGATTAGTTAACCGTGCTTATAAAGTGCGTAGGTTCTCTTGACCCTGCAGTTTTCAGCAGGTGTATAAGTACCATGGTCATTTGCTTTCTGTGTAGATTTGCGGTGGAATAACATTGGGCTTCTTGGTGGCCGAGCTTTGCTGAACTGCCTGCACAGCAACAAGACCCTGAAGAGGCTGGAGCTGGCAGGGAACAACATTCCTGGTGACATCCTGAAAGCTGTGGGTAAGTATGATGTGTTGTACAGCAGTGAATCACTTAAATCCTTTCCCAGTTCAGCACTTTTGGGATGTAGGGCGCTTGCTACTCTGGAAGAGAGCTAACCTTCCTTCCCTCCCTTTCTCAACAGCATTTCCACAGTGCCCTATCTCGCTTCCTCCTGTCCTTTAGTGAGGGCTAGTCAAGTTGAAAGTGTCACTTTCACCAGCAAGAGCAAAAAAAATAATTTGGATTGAGTTATTAGAGATTGCCATGCCACGTGAGTGTGGGAGAACTTGAGACTTTTCCTCCTAGTTTGCCTCTGATGAGCCAAGTTTGGATGTGGCTTACACAGCACATCCTGTGTCATTGTCCTGCCCACAGCAGAGTTGAACAGCTCTCCTGAGGCAGCACACACACATACACACTGCTCTCGTTGATCCATCCCACCTTGTGCTGTAAGGTGTGAGTCTCTCTATGTGGGCCAGCCTGAGAAGGACAGCTGTCCTGGTGCTTCTGATAGCCATGTGTCATGCTGAGTGCTGTCTCTTCCAGCCGTGCTTGCTTGTTCTGTTGCTTTAGAAACTTGTGCATGCTCTCCTTCTCTCTCTGCATCAGAACAAGCCTTGGATCACAACCAAGACCGGGAGGCTATCCTGAGTGAGGCCCAGAACCAAGTGAACATCCTCAGCAAGGAAGTTTTGAGTCTGAAGGATGAGAAGAACAGGCAGGTGAGCAGATCTTGGCGGTTCAAATGGGGTGGCTGGAATGCTTCGCTTTCCCTTGAGGTCCCCACAGAGCACTCAGTGACAGTGTTATTGTGCACCTGAAGTTGCACGTGCATTTTTATGGAAGGCACATGGCATGGTTTCGTACATTGGGTCCTTCCTCTGAGCTAGGTTGCTTGGGAATCAAGTGACAGTATGGGTATGGACGCATCCCTGCCGAACATACTCACTCTGGATTCTGCAGGAGTTTGGTTATTTGTGCTTTTGTTTCTTCTTTTGCAATTGGTTTGATATTTTCCAAGTGGTGTAAACCTAGAGATCTGTTTTCCATATGACGCCTCAGGGTGCAGAGTCCCTGTAGCTGATGACTTCATTCAGATGTGCTAATAAAGCCATCAAATCTCCAGTTTGCTTCCAGGAGAGTGGCTTGACATGTCTTCAGCTGTTACTGGGAAGATGAAGATGAAAAATGTAAATGCTTGTAGCTGATGTAGTTCATTTTTTCACTGAATTTTGCCTTGTTCACAGTTCATGGATTTTGTGGACACTGTAGACAAGCAGAAAGAAGAAAAAGCCAGGAGTGAAAGGTAAGTTAGATTTCTAAATGTTTACTGCTCTTTGATGGCAGAATCGAGCCTTCTCTGTTTCCAGGCAGAAATAACAAACCTTTTTTTTTCTCTCTTTTTTTTCCACTCCCAAATGCAGAATGTCTGCAGCACGAGTCAGCCAGCTGCAGGAAGCATTGGATGAACAGTACTCCATTATGAATTCATTGAAATCCAAGTATGGAGGAAAACCTTTGCGTTTCCACTGTTTATGCTGTATCCTCAGTGCTGAGCAGAGCTTCTAAAAGGGAGATAATCTTGTAGGATAGCTGGCTTACTATTTGCCTAGTTCTGCAGTCATATCCAGAAATTACAGTCAGATCAAGCCTTTGAGTTTGCCACGGTAGATACTTAGCCATCTTTAAGTAAAATTACCCTGCGTTGGTGTAAGAGGATTGTGCAGCTGGGTTAGGGCATGTTCCTTGCATTGTTTACAGCCTGGCAAGAATCTGTACCTGCTTCCCTCAGCAGCTGACAGTATTCTCTGAGAACTGCTGCAGGTTTGGAGGAGCCTGGCCTGGGAACAATGAGGAGGAGCTGCTCAAAAGAAGTGTTAGGTTATGCAGAGCCATATGGACAAGACTGTGGTTAGACTTCAAACACTGCTGAGCCTGGCTAGTTTAGGTCTTCCAGATAAAGGCAGTATTACTGTGCTATGCAGCGATGTGGACATGTCCCTCTTGGACAGAATAAGCAAATTGCTTCTGCTACCTGCATGTAAAATTCTGTCTTTAATTTGAAACAACCTTGCAGTGGTATAAAATAGCCAGTTTTGTTCTGTGAGGGCAGGCAAATCCTGGAGGGATCCAGGTGGGGAAACTGACTCATGGAAGAGAGTGCAAGGCAAATGCAATGGGCACCAGAGCAGTGGGCCCTGAAAAGTCCAAGGCTGCTGTTTGCAGATGCTGCTGTGTACAGAGGTTGGTGTCCTTTTCCCAGGAGCAAAAAAATGCCTCGTTTAGTTAGCCTGATTTCATCTACTGCCAGATGGACATTAGCAGCTTATACCAGGTGGCATTGAGAGCTCGCTGCAGTGTCTGCCTTGGAAAAGACTCTGGAAGGTGCTTCTCTTTATAGGCTGCAGATGACTGAAGCTGCTCTGGCTCTGTCTGAGCAGAAGGTGAGCAACTTGGGTGAGCTGCTGAATGCCATGAAACAGGAACAGAACAGTGTGGCTGAGTGCCACTTCAAGCAGCTCCAGCAACAAAAGCAGGTGAGCTGGATAAGTCCTGGTTATGATGGAGAGCAGGGCTATAGGTCATAAGTAGTTTGTGTAGATTTGGGGGATGCTGGATGCAATACGGAAGCATGATTTTTACTACTAGTGGGTTAACTAAAGCCACCATGACAAAAATTATTGTGTAAAGTAGATAGATGAGTGCCAGGTGTGAAGAGGAGCCATGGTGTGTATGGGGTAGGTTGGATTTTGCTGGGTGTGATGTTGGTTGGCAGTGCAAGAACTGGGGTGAGTACAGGTTTTTAATTGCAGGAAGGTGCTGATCGGGAAGGCAAGCTTTTGCATGACTTGTCTGCTGCCAGTGAGAAAAACCTGCTGCTGAGAAACCAGGTAGGAAACCACAAGTCTGAGAAGTGGCACTTGGACATATATAACATCTGCTCCATATATATATATATATATATATATATATATATATATATATATATATATATATATATATATATATATATATACACTCTACTCTAATTCTTGGTTCTGTGTCTCTTCATTGTCTTGTACAGCCAACTTTCTCTGCTAGTAGGAAAAGAAAAACCTTTGTGGTGGTGATTTCCTTGTAGGTGGATGAGTTGGAGAGGAAGTGCAAAGTTCAGCAGGATCAGCTGTTCCAGGTAAAACAAGACTTGACGAACACAACAGCAGAGCTGAAGCTGCGAGCTGTGCAGGCTGAAGGTGAGTGGAGCAGTAGAAACAGCTTGTGGACACCTGTGGTTGGGATCTCTGTTCCTGAGTCAGTGGCACAGGCAGCCCAGGAGAAAGGGTTGGCAGAGTGTGGTAAAGTATGAATACAGCTGTGTGGCAGGAATGCCAGAACTGTGATATGCCTGCTGTTAATCTGCAGAACGTCTGGAAACGGAGAAGAGAAGATTTAAACAAAGCTTGGAAGACATGGAATCCCTTCGGGTAAAAGAGGTAAGGATGGGATTTCTGCAGCATCCTGGTTAGTCTTTCTTTGTTCCTGACATTCATCACCACTGGAGGTTATTGTTTGCTGTCAGGTGCTCTTAAAAAGTTGAAAAGTTAGTGGGCTTCTTGTGGGAATAATGGGTCATTTCTTCAAGCAAAGTGTGGCTGAAGAGATCACAAGACTTTCTACCAGCTAGTAAGATTTTCTAGCTTTCAAGAGTAAGGACCAGAGTGATATGTGATGCTACAAGAGAGGCTGGCTTTTGTGTTGGTCTGTGCACAGAGGTAGTGAGTATCTGAAATAAATATGTTTTAAAGTTTTAATCACTTACACAAAAGCAATGCTTTAATAGGGCTCAGCATGCTAGTTCCTTCTCTGCTATGTTTCAAGGGGGGTTCTGTCTCAGTGTGGCAGGCCAACAGACTACAATCTGTTGAAAACTCTCCATAATAAATTATACTTATAGATGTCTCTGAAGATACTGAAATCTTTTAAGAAAAGACATAGGCCAGGAAGATTTTAGCAACATTACAGCTGGAAAATGAATCTCTTCTGTTTTGTACCACTTGACAATTAGAGCTTGGACTCTGTATCTTCCTTGTGGCCTGGGAGGGATCTCTGTCTGAAAATTCCGAGTTTCTAGAGGGTAGATTGTGTCTGTGCTATACTTTCCTAGTGGAGTTCAGGAAGAGGTAAGAATTTTTCTTTGGTAGTGGGTGTGTCAGTGAGAGGATGCTTCACTCTCATGACAAATGGTCCTGCTGCTATGCCTGAAGATGTTTTTTTGTCACTTGCTGAAATGGTTTCTACTGCTTTGCAGGTGGATCGTATGACACAGCACATGGAGGCCAGTGAACGTTCCATGCAGAACAGGATCCAGAGGCTGGAGGCCATCAGGATATCTCTGGAGGAGGTGAGAAAGGGTGCTCTAGGCCTGTTTGAACACCTATACAGCGGTGCAAAGAGAAGGCTGGAGGGAGGCTTTGTGGAGTATTCACTGCTGACTTATGTAAACTGTCATGTGCTGTAAGGAGGAACAGAAAACAGCAGTATACCAGCTAAAATTATTTTTACTGCTTTGGACTAAGGAAAAAGGTTCCAAGGAGAAACTTGTAAATTCAGATTGAACGAAAATAAGGATTCCATTGAACATGGTTAGAGTCTTACAAGATGTGACTTCGCAGATTTCCCATGCTATCCAAAGAAGCATAGCGTGTTTCTCCATATCTGTTTCTCCAGCTACATCCAGCACTGCTCTCTCCTGTTTCCATGTTTTGGAAAGCTTTACCCATTGCTTGCTCTCGTATAACTGAAATTCACATTGAATTTAGATAGCAGTCTTGGAGTGAGGAAAGGTTTATCATCTTGGTTTGCTTTTGCTGCTCTAGTGAAAAGGAGAGCTGTGTCTTTTTGCAGCCTGTGGCTGGAAGCTGCTAATGTTTTCTGGTCAGCGTTGCAGTAATGCAGCTTCTCTGTCTGGAATGATTTTCCATGTTTCTGTGGCAGGAGCTGAGCCAAGTAAAAGCAGCTGCACTCACTGAGCGAGGACAGGCAGAGGAGGAGTTAATAAAAGTCCGGAGTCAGGCACGCTTGGAGGAGGTGAGGACAAGACCTGTCTGTGGGCCCTGCCCCTGTGGGAAGGAGCTGGTTTAGCTATCTAGCCTATGTTTTGCTCTTGGGGAAGCTGCTAGGTAACTCCTCTCTCTGGGTTTCACTGAGCTGCCAATGGGTGTGATTGCTGAGGAAGGAGCCCCGAAAAGACTGATTTGAATTGTCTTCAGAAGTGATGTGGATGTCGTCATGGCAGATGTAAATTGCCAACTTCTGAAGCCACCAAGCAGATGTTCATCCTTCTGTTTAATGGCAGCTTTCATGGGGTGCTCCTGTTTATCTGAACTCTGAGAAATTTCTTCAGGTGGCTACTGCTGCTGGATAAATAAAGTCACTGTAGTATTGAACTCCATGAAAATGGCAGTGAAGTTAATATCCTGTGAAAGAGATCAAGGGATGAGGAAAATGCACAAGTATTAGAATATTTACTTATTTGTAACGTCATGAAAACGCTTCACTGAGTTATAGACGTAGAAATCGCTTGTGTGGGACTCAGCAGTTGCTTAGCTGCGTGCAGTGGTGCTGCAGAGCCATTTGAGATACAGAGGAATTTGAAGGTAGAGCACTGGCTGTAAACACTGGCGGTGGCAGTGGTGCATCTCCCAGGGACCTCTCTGTTTCTCAGTCAGTTGAGTGTTTCAGTCTCTATCAGTGTCCTCCCTGTCAAAAGGAAGCAGCCTGGGGTCACTCCTGAGTGCAAGGAGCAGGGCTGTGTCCTGTGCTTGTTCTTCTGTGCCAGTTGACTCAATAAAGGGCTTCACTGTATTAGGAACAAAGAGGGGAGAATCCCTTCACAGGAATGGAGTGGGACTGTTGTTATTTTCATTTTCCTTTGTGTCTTACAGCAGCAACAAGTAGAACACCTAAAAGAGAAGCTGCGGTTGATGACTGAGTCAAGGGATGAAGCTCAGAATAGCTGCCTTAAGCAAAAAGAAATGGTTGCTGAGGCCCAGGCCAAAGCCAAACAGTTGAGCCTGTATGCTGATGGACTCAAGAGGCGGCTGGATGAACTTCAGCAGGTAGTCTGGACTGGAGGAGAGATCATCACCACAGGGGCAGAGCAAGTTGCTGAAGTTGTTTGGTTGTTCATGGATTTGTCTTTGTGTGTCAGGACCTGGACAGTAAGGAAGAGGAGAAAGTGACAGAGCTAAATAAATTGAAAGTGGAATTACAAGAGCAGATTGGGCACCTGGAGGCTGAACGCACAGCACAGGATGGGCTGAGAGAGAAGATTGCAGCTTTGGAAAGACAACTGAAAGGTGATGGATCCTTGCATTCTTCTCAAATGGTAATGCTGAATTACCCTGCATTGGGCCTGGAGCTGAGCTGTGCTCACAGGTAGTGTTTCCTGCCTATGCATACACCTGTGAGTTGCACTCTCTATCCTGGTGTATTCATTTTATAGAGACCAAGACTCAGATAACCATCAAAAGCTGCACAGCAAGCAAAATGTTTGGATTTCCTGCACAGTGAAGTGTGCATGCTGTCTGTGCAAAGCCTCTCATGTTGTCTCATGCAGCTTGTCTTGTGTGCTTGTTGACCATACTGCTTCATTGCCTTTGGCCTATTGTTCTTATTTATTCTAGGGATTTCTGATTTTCTTTACTAATGCTGCTTTTTCACAGCCCTGTCCAGTAATCATCGTGAAGCACTGCTGGACAAAGAGGGTGAGATCTCTCTGCTGCAGGAGAAGCTGAGAATGAAAGAGGCTGAGATCTCCAGGCTGAGGGAAGAGGAGGCCCAGCGAGCAAGTTTCTTGCAGAATGCCATCATGGCATATGTGCAGGGATCTCCCTTGGGAACCCACAGTTCTAGAAAGTGAGAGCGTGGCTTAAAGGATCCAAATACCTGCTGTCAGGGAAAGGGTGAGTAAATCAGGTACAACTCCTTCCTCAATGGGACAGTTTTATCAGAGTGGGGTGACACAAAGGCTTGCAAACAGAAAATCACTCTTGCTGTTCACAAATCTTCCTCCTGATGGTGTAGAGGAGGAAACAACTGTCCAGGCTCATGGGTCTGAGTCCGTGATGTGGAGCCCTTTCCTCTGCAGTGCCACAACCTGTTGGTACAGGGGGTTACCTGTTACTTGGAGGATTTGTATGTTCCGTGGCAGGGTCCTGCTGCACCTTTGTTTGGATTCCAGGGGTGCTCACAGAGATAAAAGGCGACAGGAATGTTTACAGTTCCCTGTGGGCCAGAGCAGTTGCTTTGCTTGTGGGATCCTGAAGCTGCTGGAAACACCAGATGCTACCCACCTGTGCTTTTTCACCCAGTGTTTACAGATGGAAGCAGAGTCTGACAGGGCCCTCTCTGGCTTGTTTACCCACCCTGTTGTGGCTCTTGCTCTGTTGGTGGGCAGTAGATACACATTCAGTGTAGCCAAAACCAGCTGTACCGAGGGGCTTTGGTTGCAGTGCTGTCCATATCCTTGTAGGACAGCTGGGCTTTGGCTGTGGTTCAACTTGTACAACACTGAGTGGCAGGGAAAGGGCGAGGGGGTGATCGGGCGTCCAACATCTGTGCTGCTTCACTGTGAACTGCAACCCTTAACTGAAGATGTTGTGGCCAGTATTGCAACAGGATTTAATTTCACCATGACAAATGGCAAAACTCTTCTGGCTTCTCAGGCTCCTAGAACTGAGTGCTGTGGCCTTAACCCGGAGAGGAGCAAGGCTTCTGGCTTGACAATGGGGAGTTGCTTCTCACAGCACAAAGGGGTGAAGGTGGTTCTTTTCCTGACAGCACAAGTCCTTGCATGACCTAGAGAAAGGGAAGGGTTAGCTGAGTCTAAATCAGAAAAAGCTGGAGCTGCTGTCATCCCAGCAGTCTTAAAAGCGTCGAGTGAGTTCTTCCTGTGAGTCTGCAGTGGGAACGTATCTTGGAGTACGTATTTTAAGAGACACCTGGAAAATCAAAGTTTCTATATGGAGTGGTTTGTTTGTGATCATGATTTTTTATATTGGGTTTCCTCTGCTTTTTTAATAAAGAACTTTTGCATTTTGCCATTAACACTGGACAGTGGCAAACTGGATGTTTGGCTGATGTGGAGGGTGGGGCCTTCTGCTGTGTTCCTCTCCTGAAGTTCCTTCCAGTCTGTGCTGGAGCTAAAAGGCTGTTACAGGTGGATAAGATGGGTATAGTTTTGGTTCTGGACTAAGATAAAGAAGCTGGGAAGCTGTTCCCTAGTCACAGCAAGACAGCCTGTGGCAATAGCTATTTTGTCTGTGGCTGCTGGGCAGCACTGCAGACCCACAGGTAAGGGAAAAGCAAAGCCTGTTGTTTTCAGACAGGACCACTACTGTGGACACCTGTTCCTGGCAGGGTACCTGGGGAGGTGGGGAAGCCAAAATCCATCTTCCTGCAGGGTTGTTGCTGCTCCATCTTTGTTTCTCAGCAGCTCTGGGCAGGTGACCGTGAGCCGTGCGGCTGCACCATAACCAGGTTTTCAAGCTTTGTCCTTGAGCCGGTGGGCCCCGCTGCGGTAACGGCCCCGAGCAGCACCGCCGCGCCTGTCGCGGGGCGGGGCCGCCGCTCGTGTCCCCCGCCCGCGGCACAGCCGCGCGTGGCCCCGGGAGAGCGGCGGGGCGGGGTCGGCGGGAGACACGGGCCCTGCCCCCGCCGCACGGCACGGCACGGCACGGCACGGCTCCGCTCGGCTCCGCACGGTTCGGCTCCGTTCGGTTCGGCCCCGCCCCACCCCGCGGGCGGTCACTGCGGCGCAGTCGCGGGGCCGCCATCGCGGGCAGATGCAGGCGATCAAGTGTGTGGTGGTGGGCGACGGGTGAGTGCGGGCGGGGCTGCCTGGGCCGCGCCCCGGACCCCGCGGCGCCGCACCAACCGGGCCCGGCGGCGCCGCGGGGACGAGGGAGGGCTGGCCCTGGCCTGCGTCCCGGGAGAGCCGCTCCGCGGGCGGGAGGCCCCGCGCCGGCGGCAGGCGCGATCCGGCGCGGATCGAAGCGGGCCTGGCTCGGGCGGGGCCGGGCCGGGCCGGGGGCGGCGGGAGCGGGGCCGGCGGGCCGGGGCGCCGTTGTGTCCCGGCGGGAGATCGGGGCCTTGCCGCGGCCCATGCAAGCCTGCCCCGCTCCCTCCTTATTTCGAGAACTTGCGTGCTCCCTGGGTAGCAGGCAGGCTTCGCTTGGGTTTTATGTCTGTCTCCTTGTTGTTTTATTTAGGTGCCGGTATTTAGCTATTTTTCATTGTACATGCTTGATTCATGACAATCCTCCCAAAAATCTTGATGTTCGCAAGTCTCATATGTCCTTTTGTTGATTGTTCTGAGGTGAAATGTGTTGCTCTTTCTGATTTCACCATGTGCTCCTTGTCACCCTTTTTTTTTTAGACTCTTCCTAATGCCTTTTTCTGTGAACACATCTGCCTGCAAGATGCAGGTGTGCACTAGATTTATGGTGCTTTGTAACTTTCCTAGCTCATCCTGCATATTTTTCCTCACAGTTCCAGTTTACTTTTCTGATCACCACAGCAAGCACAGCGCTGAGGTACTCAGACCTAAATGTGAGCTGGTCTGTCTCAGAGACAAATTTCCTAGGTGGACATGGTCTTAGGCAGGCACTAGACTTCCCCTTTCGCATGCATGCTACCTCCTCAAATAAACATTGGCGGTGGGTGAGGCCTTCCAGGTTCCAGCCTGTGGGGGCTAAAGAAGGGAGTAGGAGAAAGCCAGCCACCCAAACAGCACAGCCTTATTGCAGAGGGGAGAGGAATGACTGGGAGCACAGGATGTTGGAAATGGACTTCAGCTGAGGGTTTGCTGTCTTGTGTTTTGCTTTAAGACCAAATGAACAGTGCAGATTAAATGGAACTGGAGACACAATGATACAGAGTTTTTTGTGAATTACAAGTTTTGTTGTTTGGTGGGAGAGAAATCACAGTTCAGGAGGAAAGTTGGACCAGTCAGCATAGTGGTTCCTTGCAAAACTTCACTCTTCTCAGACCAAGGGGACCTAATCCAGAGGAAAAGTAATAGTGGTTCTCTCTTTGCTTTCTGTCATCCTGGTGCATACAGGGGACTGTCGACTCGGAATCTCTTTCTCTCTTCTGATATCTTTCCTTATGTCAGTCTGGTTACAGAACTGGGTAGTGGATACCAAATTCTGTTAGCTATTCAGCTTCACCCAGGCACCTCACAGCCAGCTTTCCCTGGCACTGGCACTCACAGGCTGTCTCTGGAAGGTTATCTGCAGTTCACAACTTTCTCAGTGATAAAGAGGTTGCTCACATCGCTGATACTCCTCCGTTCTTACAGTGAAGCTTTCTGTTAGGAAAGCAGGACTGCTTAAAGTCCTTGTGCTTACACTATTACCAGCCAGGCCTGGCCTGGCCCTTGACAGCTGCCACTGCTGGTCTGACCAATCCCACCAACCTTCAGCAAAGCCCTGAGCAGGTATTTTCATCCTTCTTCACTAATCTTTTCCCAAACTGACAGTGGTCAATTTTAAAGTCCATTTTTGTTTTGTGGATACTTATTTTTTTCCCCTTTGTATTTATTGGTACTGAATTCCTGTATCTGAAGAGCTTGCAGAGTTCTGCATTGGTGCATGTTTTTTAACCTGTTTATCCATTTTGCTAAAGTACTGTGCGTCTCTGGAGCCCAACACACAACCCTAATTTATTCCCTGTGTTGGATCATGGAACAGCTGTATTTTGCCTGATGTCTTGCTGAGGGCTGAATGGGTAGGGAAGAGGAGTAGGAGGGATCAGGGTCAGTCAGAGCTCAGGCAGGGTGCACATTTTGAGTTCAGGCTGGGTCCCTGACAGCTAGGGAATTCCAGCCTGCTACAGGTTTGTTTTCTCACACAGTAGCTTTTTACCTAATCTTGTGTTTTGGGTGGGGGAAGGGTGGGTTTTACTGCCTTAGTGCTTGGTGCTGTACCGTTCTTTATGCTTGTCACTCTTAACCCTCTGCAGAGCTGTAGGGAAGACCTGCTTGCTGATCAGTTACACCACAAATGCCTTTCCTGGAGAATACATTCCCACCGTGTGAGTAATGGCCTTGGGCTTCAGTTGCTTTTTGATCTGTGTGCATGTGTGTGTAAAAGTTGGTTTTGTAAGTGAGGAGGTGGCTGTTGCAAATCAGACTGTGAATTTGACAGGTGAGGATGATGCTGTGTCTGTGTGTGTGAGTAAGGCAGATTGTCCCCACTGGAACTGTGCTGCAGTATCCTTTCCTGATTCACTGCCCCTTTGAATTTCGTATAGAGATGTGACGGTCACCACAAAATTGTCACTGACGGGGACTCCTCCTTGGCAGGTTTGATAACTATTCTGCGAATGTGATGGTAGATGGAAAACCAGTGAACCTGGGCCTCTGGGATACAGCAGGGCAAGAGGACTATGACCGACTGCGGCCTCTTTCCTATCCACAGACGGTGAGTGCTGGGCTTGGGCTGCCTTGTGACTGCTCCCACTCAGAGACAGGGAGGCTCCCAAGGACAGGCGTGCTTTTTTCCTTTGAGCAAAGTCTGAGTTCCTGCAGCTGCACCCATAATTTTGTTTTTTTTAAGAAGTGTCATAGCTGATTCTCTCCTAAGAGATTGTCCTGTTCTAGTCTCTGCTTTGTAATGGTCTTTGAAGAGTTATGGGTGCCCCAGGGAGGCTCAGGTAAAAGGAATGCTGTAGGGCTGCTGTGCAGCGGAGCCAGTTCCATATTCCCATTCTCCCTCAGCAGGACAGATCCCCGCTGGGCTACACTAGGAGTGTTTCTGGGTGTAGCAGTTCCTAAGCTGCTGTGCTGCTGGTGAAGCCCTTAACGCTATTAAGACGCTTGAGGCCTCAGGCTCTTAACGTGCAGAGCCCATTGTGAAAGAAGATGTAATCATACACTCAACGTCCATTCCTTCCCTCTGAATTAGTTTAACACCCTCAATAGGGGAGAATTTCTTAAAACCACAGCAAGCCTTGCTTGTGGGAGGAGGTTGTCCTTTCTTAGGCTCTCTTCCACCCTCCCTTGACTCTCTAGCTGTTTCCTCCTGCACAGCTGACCCTCTTCTTTCTGCACAGGATGTTTTCTTGATCTGCTTCTCCCTTGTGAGCCCAGCCTCCTTTGAGAATGTCAGAGCTAAGGTAAAGTATTCTCTTCCTGGGTAAAATAGTTGTAGGGAAGAACCAGTGAGGCTCCCAGCACCACACTTACAAGGCCAAAATTTCATGCAGTAATGTTTTGGTGAGGGAAGATCGTAGTCTGCAGGTTTTAAGTGGGGCCTACTTTTTATTCATGACTTCTTTGGCTAAGTTACTGCCTTTTTGAATCTGCATTTTAAGATACGGGATGTACTACTAGAAGCTAAAGTGCAGTTAAGGGGGAAGCACTGTGTGCAGAGCTGGCTGGCAATGTCTGTCATGATTCTGTGTCTTGATGCCTTCATTATTACATCTGCACCAGTCTTTTTGCAGAGCATATTCAGAGCTGTAGGCAGCAGTATCCTGTTCAGGTGTTACCAGCGTTTCAGTATTAAACCTTTCGTTCCCAATAGTAGGAATACATCCTCATGGTTGTGGTCCATCATGTAACTACTTTTCTTATCATGCCTCTCTGTTTCAGTGGTACCCTGAGGTCCGACACCATTGCCCAAATACACCTATTATCCTGGTGGGCACCAAGCTGGACTTGAGGGATGATAAGGACACCATTGAAAGGTTACGTGATAAGAAACTGGCCCCCATCACCTATCCCCAAGGCTTGGCCATGGCTCGGGAGATCGGTGAGTCTCTTGTGCTGGCAGATCTTGGTGGCACTGAGCTTTGTGAGTGGGTGAGGGCTAGTGTATGGTGGTAGAAGTAGAGTGGTTGAGCTGGAGCTCTCTTTCCCCAGGGTCGGTAAAGTACCTCGAATGCTCTGCCCTGACGCAGCGGGGCTTGAAGACGGTGTTTGATGAAGCCATCCGGGCTGTGCTCTGCCCACCGCCCGTGAAGAAACCTGGCAAAAAGTGTACCATGTTTTGAAGGCTGTGGCCTCAGTGCTGGCTCAGCATGCTGTCGTCCTCTGACAGATTGCATATTAAGCTGGGTGTTTCTGAAGGGGGCTGGGATATGTAGGGCCCTTCATCATGTACGAAGTCAGTGTTTTTTAAATGTCTCTTTGATTTAACGTCAGTGTTGATGTGAAGGGGCAGTGGGGGCAGGAGACCAGCTGGGGACTATACAGCCCCCAGGGGAGGTACAATGGGGAAGGCAAGGTAGCTCCTTCAGGCAATAGGCTGTTTTGGCTCTCCTGAACTGCAAGTGGAAAGGGCTGAGACATCCATCCTGTCCTGGAAACGCCTGTTTTCAACCTGCAGGTGAAACAGGTGGTGAAGATCCTGGTGGGAGTGGGGAGGGAGCTGATTTAAATGGTGCTGAAAGCCAAGAATAGCTGGGAGGGTGGTAGGGTCTCCTTGCCCAGCCTGCTGTGGCTAACAGTTAACAAACTGGTGCTCTAGCAGAACGTGCCTGAGACTGTTACAGAAATCATAACCAGCCCTGGAAGGGGTCAGAGTAAATGAGAAGCTGAAGAACTAATCATTAGGTGCTTTATTGGGTACTAGCCAAACTCTGTGAGTGAAACAGCTCTGTGCAATCAATGCATTTGCCTTTTTGTGTGTGCACACCCTAGGACAGCATGGTGCTGCTCCCCCCCATCAGTCTTTAGCAGGGCCTCCCCCCAAAATCCAGTCTCTGCAGAGCAGGGCTGGGGTTGTTGCCTCTATTTTGTTTTTTTCTACTAAAGACAGCAAAGGAAGGAATGAGGAGTCTGCTAACTTCTTTCCCTTCCCACTGAAAATGCAGACAGACTCTGTGGATTTGGATGGAACAGGGAGAGGAGAGCTTCTGAAGGGTTGTGGGGGGGGAACAGGGTTGGAAGAAAGGTCCAATTTCTAATCATCATGTAGAGTGACAAGATAAAACCTTATTTGGTGCAATAAACATTCTCCATGACGGCGTATGTGAGCTTTATTATATAACAGCCTCGCAAAGGTGATTTTCTGCCTCACTTCTAATACAGGCTCCAGCCATGCTGCCCCTCCAGCAAGAGGTCTGTGTCATTGTTTTCTATCTAGTTTACATCTATGCAGTACTCGTATGAAAACTGAGGCCAGGTGTGAAATGCAGGTGTCATCTTACGAGACAAGAAAGCCCCCATCAACCATCAGTGAGCTGCCAGTTGTCATAGCACTCTTGTCACTCAGCAGGAAGAGAATGCTGTTCACCACATCATCCACCTCTGCAATCAAACACAGAGAACATCTGATGCCCTCCTCAAATCATACCAGAGAAACAAGCACCTAAAAAGGTCTGCCTTTGACCTCTACAGGTAATTAGAGCAGGAGAGTGTTTCTGCCTTTAAACTGTGCTTGATGGAATGTTCAGGACAGTGTGGCTGAGAGCTGGACATCAAAGTGCTTAGTTCACAGTAAACACCCAAAACAGATTTATGAACAACAGAGTAAGTTCATTTTACTTGTCCAAGATGAGAAGGCTGTAGAAGAAGGGAGAGGAAGGTTGATTCTTACCCTGTCCTGATCAAATGCTGCAGTAATTCAGCCAAAAGGCATTCAGCAGAGCTGTGACTGCCCAAAAATCAGCAAAGTACTTCTGGCTGTGATGTCAGTGAGAAGGAAGGCTTGAAGAAAACATGAGAGCCCAGCCTGGGAACAGACGTACATCACTGACCTGCAAACTTTCCCAGGGGAATCCGATTCAGCATGGCAGCAGACTTCTGAGGGTCACTCCAGTTCATTCTCCCCATGTCAGTCATAACCACGGTGGGGTTTACAGTGTTCACCCTAATCTGGGACCAGGAGCAACAAACAATCTAACTGAACTGCTGTGGGAGGAAAAGCTCAGCTTCAGCTTTCACACTTTTCTCTCACAGACTCCTACCTTATGGGGTCCCAGTTCCATTGCCATGACCTTGCTCAGCATATCCAAAGCACTTTTTGTGGAACCTTTAAGCAAAGGGAAGAACAGGAGGTACTTAACTGTGTAACACCTGGTGTGGAACACATGGGTATTCCACTGCCCAAAGCTGGCAGCCAGCAGCTTGGTGACTGTGTGGCTCCAGCTGGACAAAACTGAAAGGGGCACTGCTAAAGCTGCACATACTTACAGTAAACAGCATGATCCCTCAGCGCACGCTGCGATGCCTGGCTGGAGACATTCACAATAGCCCCTGGCACGCCCTGTGCAATCATCTGCCGAGCAACTATCTGGGAGTGGGGAGGAGAGGGGAAAAAAGCAGAGGAATACCAGAATCCTAGCAAGAGGAGTCATTATTTCACTCCATAGGAATCTTGCTGGGCTGTTTTAGTAGCCCAAAGAGCAAAAACACCTGGAGGAAGCAAGTCCTTCCTGCCTCTTCCTTAGAAGAGAGTCAAAGCAAGAGAGTGAAGGGGTTATACATGTAGGTTATTGGGCAGACTTTGGACTGCAGTCACTTTAGTGCCCACAGTGGACACATACCCCTGCTATGTACAACATCTTAGTCACTGCTGTTCACAGAGGCAGCTCCAGTGACAGTTCTTCCTCACCTGGGAAACATGAAGCACAGCCCCAAAATTCACATCAAGACACCTACAAATAAATAAAATTTAAGTTACAGAGAGGTTGTAGCCCAGCCCAGAGACTGTTTTGGGAGGCAGCAGAGGACAAGTGCTGCTGGTCTCTTGGAAACACTGGTGATACTCTAGAACATGGACAGAAATGCAAAGTTGTCGGGAGAGCCAGAATGGTCAGGTGTGCTCTCGGCAATGAACCATCCCTTGGCTGCAAGCCTGTCGGTGTGTGCGGAGGTGCAGGCATACACTGGGCACATTTCCCACAGGACTCTGCTCTTCAGCAGCCTAATAGAATTCCTGTGTCAAAGTTCAAACAGTGAACCCTGAGCCTCAGCTAGGGCAGATGACTCTTATGTCAAGCAAACCCTTCACACAGCTTTATAAAGCAAAGCTGCTGTAAGGTAGGTAGAGGCAGCATTTCGTTTGTCACATCGTGCTTCCCTAGTCAGGCTTCCACCTGTGAGTTCTGCAGAATGATCTTAGTAGAATCCATACATTTTATGTTCTAGTCACAAACCTTTATTATAGATTCTCAACAGCCATTTTTAATGTAGGGACAAAGGATGACCCATTTTCTTGGAAGGATGTGGACTCAACATAGCCTGTATCCTAAAGCTTACTCACAACCAAACTATGGAGTTTCTCAGAGAAAAGAGATGTTATTGTAGTAAGCAAATTTAATTTCCCACCGTGATTGTTTTATGCTTCCTTACCTGGCTTTGTCTTCTCTATTTCTGAATAGTCTTAGCGACAACTGCCTTTCAATTTAACCAAGGTGGAACTAGACTGGAAGCGCTGAGCTTGATGAGCAGCAAAGGCACTGTCCTGCCCCCATTCCAGTGGGATGGCAGGTGCACCCCACCATTCTGGAGGTGACACTGCAGGTTATGGCTACTTAGAAATGGATATAAGAGCCACTGCTTGGTTTCTTTTTGCTGTTTAAGGGGTGAAAGGTGATGATATAAAGAATGAAAAGGCAGTAAAGAAAAATGACATATGCAGTAACAATCGACCAACACTGGGCATTGCTGAAAGTGTCCAGTCAGCTGTCTGGTGTCTGCACCAGTTGCTTTGTTCACATCAGCTGCTTCCCCTCTAGGGACACCCTTCTCTGGAAAGCTCCGCCGCCGTTTTTGACGTTCACAGCTCGGTGACGCCTTGGCGGCACACTCGGCCCCGGAGCTCCCCGCGGGAGCTGTGTGCGGGAGCCGCCGGGGCCGGGGCCGGGGCCGGGCACTCACCGCTGCAGGGCCGACCGCGTCACCTCCAGGAACGGCTGCAGCTCCGCCACCGCCGCGTTGTTAACCAGCAGCTCGAAGGGCCCCGCCGCGCCCACCGCCGCCTCCACAGCATCCCAGTCGGCCAGATCCAGGCACAGCGTCTCGATGCCCGGGCACTGCGGCGAGGGCGGCCGCCGTGGGTGGGAGGCCGCGAGGGGGGCCCGTGGCGGGGTGACGGGGGGCGGGGGGCTCCGGTACCTCCCGCGTGAGGCTCTCCAGGTCCGCCGGCGTTCGGCTCAGCGCGGTCACACGAGCCCCGGCCCTGCTCAGCGCCACGGCCACGGCGCGACCGATGCCTGCGGACAGACGGCGTCAGGCTCGGCCAGCCCGACCCCCGCCCCGGCCCTCCGCCCGCCGCACCTTTGCCGGCCCCGGTCACCAGCGCCCGCCGGCCGCGGAAGCTCAGCTGCGGCTCCATGTTTCGGCTGGACTGTGGCCGGGGCGGGCCCGAGGCGGAGCCGGAACCGGGAGAGGGGCGGCCCGACAGGGCTGGGCGAGCAGCGCTGCCGCGGCCGGACCCTGCCCGGCGCTGGGGGAACGCAGCACGGAACCGTCCCCAGGCTCATCCAGCAAGAGACAGGCATACAGAGGTAAAGTTTCTTGGCTCTCACGCTTCACTGAAGTATCATTTAAGCGACCACAGAAAACCAGGCTTTTTATGGGCTGATGAAAAAGACCTGCCAGCTCTGCCCCCTCGAAGTTGCTGATGAAGATGACAATCAACATCCTCATTATCTCAATTCTTTACTTTGAGTTTACTCTGTTAATCAGCATCTACAAGGATTCTTATCCATACCTGTTCTTCCGCACATCCAAGTCATTGAGCTCACATTTGGCCATTGGCATCACATGAGCCTGACAGGAGGGTCTAGTTTTCTGCATTAGAGGGTTTATGGTCCATTTTCGATATAGAGCACATGTGAAGAAACATGACAAAACACAGCCTTTGACATATTTAAATATTTATTTTATAGAATCACTTTATGTATGAAAAAGTAGTTTGATTAAAAAGCTGCATCCTGATAGATCCATGCAGCTTACCGTATTCTCAACACAAGAAACCTTGGAACAAGCCTGAGCACACTGAACAGTTTCCTACTGCCCTGCAAGAGAATATGGTCCTTTTTAAGTTCCATAAACAGCCTCCCAGCTTTGAGGGCACTGCCTCTTTGGCACACCTAGTGTGACCAGTGACCACAATGTGAAACTTCTACCGCTTAGTTTTGCTGCCATCAGTATAAAGTGTTGTAATTTTTTAACTGCAGTTTGCCACAATTGCTGCCCAGTCCATGCTGTCTGTGTCATCTTACAAGAGGCTGCTTCCTGTGGAAGGGGAAGAAAAGTTCCAGCAGAAGAGTTCAGAATCAGTGCTTGAAGACAAAATCACCCCAAGAGCTCATGAGGTTTCACAAGTTTTCTACTACAGGAGGTTAAAACCAAGAACCTAACAAGTGTTTTAAGAAAATTATATGGATACCAGGAATCTCCAGAGCTATTAAGGAAAATTATTAAACCACAGGATGCCTCAGTTCTAGTTAGCAGAAGATCTAACAAAGAGGTAGAACCTACTATTCCACAAATCCTCTTCTGTTTTCTGTGACAGGCACACGTTTAACACCGACAGCCTATTATGGAACAGCCAGTCTGCTAGCTGGAATTTGAGCTAATTCCCTGCAGTATTCTTATTCCCATACCTCATAGTCACCTTAGTACACATGATAGGAGAAATACAAGAATGAGCTGCAGGACTGTAGTAAGTAGCAGTCAGCTCGTTTGCTCCTCAGTGGAACTAATTAAAATCATGCAAAGAGGACCATGTACCAAGGTAAATGCTGAGAGGTTTGTGTTAAAAGCAGAATGCAGGGAACACAGTAAATTTCAGGAGGCTGACACCTGTGCTAAGTGGCATATTTGAATACACTACAGGCATTTGCCAGGAAGTTAAGTAACTACCTGAAGCCCACAGTAGAGCTGAGCACAGGTGTTTAGAAACCTGAAACTTCTGCTAGGTCCACAATCAAGCCAGTAATCATAGTTCCAGATCATACAATGGCATTCTATTATTCTCTTAATTTGGCCTCAAACTCTAGCACTAAACCAGCAAGTATTTTTCGAAGAGTTTGTAAGAGTAAACAGTGGTTTTGCAAAGTTATTTTTATGGTATTCTTCAGCTCAGGTAGGGTTTGCACATGGCCAGAGTCTGGATAAACAGAAAAGTAAACATATAGAACCCCATTCCTTCCACTCTCAAACCTAAGTTTTACTTTCTTTAAAAAGCAGCAGCAGATGATACTGCTAGAGCACTGAACTGCTTGTGTGTGAGTGTGCAGTCTCCTTTTAGCGACTGCATGAACTATTTATTGAAGCATTAAGGAGTGAAAACACTGATCTTGACTTTATGGCAATTAAAAGACAGTCTGAAGAAGCTGGAGTAACCATGGTCATACAATTAAAGGCCCTCAAATGATACCATTAAAACCCTCCTCAGTGCATTGCAGCTATCTAGCACTCCTCCCCTCTCAGCCAGCTTCAGAAACAGTGCGTGTTTTGCCAGCACAAGCCTCTCTGGCTCATGCCACCAACTAGGGCAAAGTGGGAGAAACAATTACCATCTTGTCAGGCAAATATTTCTTCAATATCAAATATCAAGGGAATAGATCATAATCATCAACCACTGCAATTCAGTTGGCACATGAGCCAGGTCTGACAGTTACGTCCACAGGAGGTACACATGGATGACAGGGGAGAATGTGCACTGTAAGCAACTTATCTAGTAAGCTTACCCTCACACAGGGATTTCCCATGATAAAGGCTTTCAGCCTTGTTTACTCTAGTGATTCCAGGATTTCTGTGTTCTGGCCCACTGGAGTTTTAATCTGGCAGGCCACAGAAACTCTTAAATAATTCTGTGCCCAAGAAAGATGAGTGAAAACTTCCCCTCTCTTGTCACCATTGGGACTACAGTCTGCTCTAGCACTCCAGCTTCAAGACAGTGGCTTCTAAAACCCCCTAAGGGTAGTAAGAACATTGCATTTGCCTCAGATGTGCCCAAGCACAGGTTCACATGACATCAAATGAGAAAGTGTGAAGTGACTCATACACACAGGACTGTGGTCATCTTATGAAGAGCCACTAGACAAAAGAACAAAGATTCTTCTTGGAATGTCCCAGGCTGCAGCTGAACAAACCACACCTTATTGCTTTTTTAAATAGAGTCTGTCTACCTCCTTTGTAGATACCGTTGGTTGTCTCCCAGAAGAAGAATAAAACCACCAAAAAACTCCACAACTCCTGCCTTATGCAAACTAGCTAAGACACAGGTGTCAGTGGCTGGTCAAGAATTATGACATCTTCTTGGCAGGGCACCAAATAGTGTCAGGATAAAGCAGACAATGGACAGATTTAAATCTATATTAAAAAAAAAAAAAAAAGACAGTATTAGATTGGAATTCTCCATACATGGAACATATTAGCATTGAATGTGCAGCAGTCTGATGGAGCAGAAGGTGGGTCTACCTTGCTTTTGGCACAATGGTAAGAACTGACATGAGAAAATAACCCCATTAGTGGGTCTGATCATCTTACAGATGACAAACATGAACAAGGTAGGGAGATCTTATTTCAGAAGTGGACACTCACCGGGTTGGATCTTGCTGAAGGCCGAACACTCCTCCCACACTCACGACATTGTGTTTGTTCTCAGGGTCCCCATAACTCAGGGTTACCTGTAAAAACAAGTAAGTATTAAGAACTTGTAACATTAGTTTGGAAAACCAGAGTGGAGATAGCAGGGTTATTAATGAGATACCAAGAAAGCCTCTGAGGATGCTGTCTAATCTGAACATGGATCACATCTGGAGGACAGCAGTTAGTTGTGACATAAGCAATGTTGGCACTCAATGGCACTAAGGGCAATGTGGAAGAATACACAGAAGATCTGAAAGTTGCACTGCCCTGAAGGACAAGATGAGTTCCAACTGTAAGCTTTGTAAGGACATTAATCCTGCTGCTGTCTGTACCTTCACTAAATAACACATGTTGATCCTCACAGACATTACCTGAAGTCTGCAATAGCAATGTTTTAGCACATGGGGAAAATAGAAATATTTGCATGTTAAATGGCATGCAAAGGATTGTCATGTGACAAATCTGGAACAAAATTTAGATCTTTGGAACCCCAAATCAGTGCTGTTCTTCCACAAAAGCACTGCATTAAAAAATTTTCAGATGCCAGGTACAAGAAAGACTTATGTTTTCTTTATAACTCTACATTTCCTGGGTTTTGGGTTAGCTGTCATCATCTCATGGAACCAGCGATCACCAGTGAAACAATGTATTCAGCCTACAGTCAAATTCACTAACATGAAGGAGATGACATCACGGTGGAATTTGGCCCCAAGTGCACATTTCTGCTGCCTAATACACTGCCAGAAAATTATAACCATGCAGCATGCAGGGGCAGAACCACACTCCTGTTTTCTTATGGTGCCAAGCAGTGTGATGCAGGCAATGCTGCTGGATGGCCTTGTGGCTCCATCTGCTGCCCGGGAAGTAAAACATATCCCAGCAATTAAAAAACAACTTGATTTTTCTGAAGCAACATTAAGTTTCTTGAGATTCAGACAAATTATTCTTAAAAACGATCAAACATTTAATTATGTCTTAGCTATGGAAGAAGTTCTTGCTATAGCTGCCTTTTTGAACAGCATGAATTAAGACTGAAACTTTGTTAGGCAAAACCAGGAAGACTGTTTAGCAAACTTCTACACTTGCTGCTACTGTTACTCACAGAAAGTCAGGGTTTAGAAGGAGATGGGGAACACCCTATTCATATAGCAGAATGTGTCCCCACAGGAGGGGACAGCTACCTGACCTAGCTGGCTAGGGTGAAAGTGTGCTTTTTACCTAAATGAAGGAATTGAGCAGGACACAGCTCTGAGTGAGTCTGTAGATGAAGTGTGCTAAGCGTATGCAGAGCATTCTTTCTGATCAGACTGAGGTGTAATTATGAGACATGAGGCATAGCCCTACCTGCTGCAGCACAGACTCGCCTTGTAGTCTCTGCAGGTTCTCCAGGTGGGAATGGAACAAAGGGCTGTGCAGCAGCTTCACCTCCAGCAGCCCCTCAATGATGTAGCCAATAGTGCAGTCATCGGGAAGGCGCACTCTTTCTGCAGTACTGATGAAATTGCCCAGGCTGTGACAGAGAGCATAGGAGACAAGACAAAGTATGTTTTAAAGCCTCCCAAACATGTACTGATGGAGCTCAGCTAGGAACAGGGCTTACCTGGCCCACGGACTCATCTTCAGGGCAAGACCTCGGCTGATACAAAACCCAGCTCCACCTGTGGCAAACCAGAATTTCACGGTTGTCTTCTGAAGAGCAAAAAGAAAAAAAACAGTAGTTATTGATAATCAGCTTTTTCCATGTGGCTGGGCAGGGAAGGAAACTCGAGGTTCTGTTGGATATCACATACTACGCCTGAGTCAGAACAAGGCTACAAATGACTCCTGTTTGCTCAGGCTGCTGAAAGCGAAGCTCGCTGTTCTCTCAAATGAAACTATCTTGAAGCAGATGGCAGGTGAACCATCAAATTAGCATAAGGGAGGTAGCACACGTGAAATGAAAATGATAGTCCACTTCTACCCAATTCCATCTGTCCCCTGTTCCTTTTAGCCAAGGGTCACAGCCAGCTCAGTGTTACTGAGAACATCAAAGGTGGTCCATTATACACTTGGCTCCACGTCCAAAGGGACTATTTTTTTGTGCAGTCTTCCCTAACAAGCCGCTTTAAAACTGACTTTCTAGCTGGTGGAGTGATGTATCTTTAGAACCACCAGTGCAGGTGACCTGGTTAGGACATGTATCTTGTGACTGAGATATGTTTGCTTCCACTTCCTGGAAACCTAGTAACCACTTTATATTGGAAATGCTTTATCTATACAGAAAGCTTTTGTCATCCATCTGAGGCTGGTTCAAGATGATGACAATGTGTGTGGATATTGCACTCAAAACAAACAAAAAACCCCTTGAACTCCCACCCAAACTCCCAAGCCTTAAAACAAGGAACACTGCCCCCAAAGCCACTAAAGGAAGAGTCAAGGTGGGGAGGCCCTACTAAGCTCAGTGTGAGGGAGATCACAACACACACGAGTAAAGGAACAGAAACAGACAGCCATCCAGGAGACAATTGCCATTGTGCACACATATGCATAGAACATCAGAGTGAAGGCGCATTTAACCCAGCACCTGCCTCTGAAAATGACCATCACCAGGTTCATTTCTGGCAGATTAAATCACTTGGGTTTATGGGGGGAATCCTATGAACTGTCAAGGTTTTAAAGACTTAGAAGGTCAGGATGTCTCTCAGACACACTGCAAAGTTTGCTTACTGATCCATCACTGTGGACATGGTCAGCTGCTTCGATGGGATGGTCCAGACTCGGTCGCCCTACGTAGACATCCTGGCTGTGTGAGAAGGCAGACAAGAGATGCAGGAGAGTCCGAGGGTTCACGTAGTTGTCATCGTCCACATGGCAAAACCATCTTCAAACAAAACAAAGCAAGAAGTTATAGGGACAAAGAAATGAGTTATAGGTTTACAACTGAGTCTTAAGTCTTTCAGGCTTGGAGCCGAAGTATTTCTTATTGTCCCAAATTACAGAATAGGAAAGCTGAAAGCGCCCACAGATGCTAAGTATGTAATGAGACTGAAATTAATAACCCCTTTAATCTTTCCCACCTTTCAGATGATGCTTGTTTATAAATGCTGTTTCATGCTGTGCTCCCTTTCCTGCATCCATCCCTACAATTCAGCTAATACTGCATTCCCTACTGGAACAGAGACAGTTACTCAAGTTTCCTGTGAGCACAGAACTGGAAGAAACAAAGTGAATCAGAACAATGTGTTTCACTTACTTTTGCCCAGATTCCAGGAATTTATCATATTCCACAGACATCTTGCAGCAAAGAGCTTGCCGGGTATGGACAGCAGAACAGTTGGTGTTGATCATATGATCTCCTGGAAGAATAAAGATCAGCCCTTTCAGGTTTGAGAAGCATGTGTAGTCCAAAAAAGACTACAAAAGAAGTGCACATTTGGCACTAATACTGCACATCTGAGGTGCACATGGTGCACACATGGAGAAGAAACTGCAGGACAGGCAGGGCTCACAGATTATCCATCTGGCATGCAAGCTGCAGAGGTCATAAAATTGTGTGTGTGCATAAAAACAAGTGAGGGTATATAAATAGTGTCATGGGATGTGTGCAAAGGAAGTATCTGCTGTAACTTTGAACCACATAAACTTAAGCTTACTAACAAGAAGAAAGGGGATGCAAAGGTGAACCCAGGAACCTGGAAGTTGCAGGCATCTCGTCCAGGTGGCAAGCAGGGAGAGATTTTCTCCATCTTAACTTCCCTAATTGCTTGTACAGTATGAAATAAGGACTTCTATAGAAAGTATGAAAAGACAAAAACTCAGTTAGACAGTATGCACCTACGCTGCTACACAGCTCACCTGCTTTCAGGCGTAGCTCCCGATCCTCCCAGTCTGTGAATATAAACGTCTGTGGGAGACAAAAACGGTGCATCTACATTTGAGAACTTCAGAAACTGATTTTATACTTGCTCAGTTGCAGTCAGAATTTGGAATGTTTTGTTAATTTGTTTCACAGTATTCAATGGAACAGGGGAGGGAGTAGTGGTGGAGAGACCCTCAGCAACTTCAAGCCCTGCCCTATTTTGTTACATTTCTTCATTACAAACCAGGATGCTGTAATTTCAATAAAGCAGCCTGTATTTTACTCTTCTTTTCTCATGGTACAGACAACAGACTTTGGTCTTTTTTGGTAGTACCTCCTCTCTCTGGCTAGGAATCATCCACAGTTGTCAAGCAGGTTAAGTTGAAAGAATGCAAGTCGGGGTGGGAAATGGCAGGTAGTTAACACTGTCTTGTTCTGACTACTGGACAAAATCTCACTAATATACTTGAACGGACTGAAATTCTACAACAAGGGAACAACTTTTATGTTCTACAGAAAAACTTACGTGGCTGAACTACTTAGACCAAAATATCGGCTCAGATGCATCATCACTAGGAATCTTTCACTATCATGTGGCACTTTCCACAGCCATACATAAATCAGCAAACTATGTCTGCTTGGACCACCGATCCCATATTGCAGGTAACTGGCTTAATCAGCTTCTTTCGGAAGCATGTTCACACGAACCCTTTATATAAGACGACCTTCCGCAGTCTTACAAGGAAAGCCAACTTTAACACAAGCAGGAAAAATCTCAGTGAGAGAGTGCAGCAGCTGCCCTGGAGAGCGCAGGGCCGAGGCTGCCTGTGCCTGCCGCTGGCGAAGCCTCACCTGTCCCCTCGCCTGGGAGATCCAGGTTTGGAGCAGCAAGTCCAGCCGGCTCTTATGGTACTTCCTCGTGGTCTTCACCGCAATAAAGATGTCCTTCAGCTCCAGGCTCTCCCTGGCCGAGCCGCCGGCAGCCCCGAGGCGGCCCCTCCGCGCAGGCTGCGGGCTGCCCGTGAGGCCTCCGCCGCGGCTGCCTGTCCCTGTCCCTGTCCCTGTCCCCGTCCCGGTCCCGGGCCCGCCGCCCGGCGCTCCGTCAGAGCCTTCGGGGCCCGCGCGGTGCGGCGGGAGCGCGCTGGGCCCCGCGGCGGGCGGCGGGCGGGGCACGGCGGGGCGCTGCCCCCGCGGCAGCAGCAGCAGCAGGAGGGCGGCGGCGCCCAGGGACAACAAGACCCCAGCCCTGCGCAGCCCCAGGCAAGGGCCGCTCATGCTGCAGCCCCGCGGGCCCCCGCCGCAGGGCGCGGCCACCGCATGGCCCCGCGCTCCGGGAGGTGGCGGTGGCCCCGCGGAGGGAGCGCCCGGGGGTCGTCGCGCCGCCGCCGCCGCGGGGCCGAGCGGGGCCGCGGCCCCTTTAAGAGCTTCACCTGTCGGCCGCGGCCTGGCCGCGCCGCGCGGCCCGGAAAGGGAAGCGGAAGCGGAGCGGAGGGGCGGGCGGCCGGAAGCGGCGGCGTGAGGGGAGGATGCCGCTGCCCGTCCAGGTCTTTAACTTGCAGGTACGGGGTGGCCGTGTCCCGCCGGCCCGGCCCGCTGCGCTTCGCCGCGCTCCGCCGTGCTCCGCGTCCCTCCCACGCGGGGTCTGGCACCCCGGCTCGACCGCGGCCTCCGGGGGTGCGGTGCGGCCTTCTCCTTGGGCTCCACGGGCAGGGAGCGGCTCCCGGCTGGCCCTGGGCCCTCGCTCGCCCTTCCGTCGGGTCCGTCTGTGTCGCTTCCGCCGCCGTTCGCGGGGAGCCGAGCATCCTCCGGCACCCGTGTCACCCCCGCCGCGGCGGTGGCCCCGTGCTTGCTTCTCGCGTTGTGCGTGCCGTAGGCAGGGTTGGAGTAGTCGCGGAGGGCACGGTGAGGTGGTCGGTGAGGAGGAACTGAGAGTCTGCAGTGCAGGGGAGAGCCCCAGGAGCGCCGAGTGGGTCCGTGGCACTAGGTACCTGCGAAGGCTGTCCTTTGCCAGCTTTAGGAGTGGCAGGTTCTGTGTCAGGGTACGGGGGCCTGGGAAGCAAGGAGAGGGTGAGGGACAGTTCAGCATTCGACTCAGCTCCTTCAGCAGTGACAGATCTGTACTGCACCCCCTCCAGCAACAGGTCACACCTCTTCCTCCCGAGTACAGCAGGAGAATTCAGCTCAGGCACCAGTTTGTCTGCTTGTGCGAGGCCTGGTGAGGTACCCTCAACAGAGTACCCGCTGGGGCTCAGGAACTCTTGAGGAGTAGTGGTTATATTATTTGCTTTGTCAGTAGTTTTAAAGTCAACCTTGCATCTACCTTCCAAAATAAAGAGCTTGAAAATGTTTGAGTTTGCTTGTCCTACTGGGACTTCCAGCTCACTTCTGTTTTTCCTTGCCTGGGAGTTAAGAGAGAAATGCAGAGTGCAGCCTCCCAGCATAGCAAGACACAAATTGTTCTTTTTTGCCAGCTGGAATTACAGTTAGCTTTGTAATGTTGTTTTCTAAGGAGTCTGTAATTGAGTTTTTTACTATGGTAGGCAAACACAGCATAAACAAACTAACGGTGGCACTTTGTGATATAAGAAAAGATATAAGGTAGATAGAAGTGGAAAAAGTAATGGTCTCAGCATATGGTGAATTACCTTTTTTGTGCACAGTTTTCCTGAGTGGAGATCTAGACAATCAAACTTTCCTCTGTACCCTCCTTCCCTTTCCTTCATGGAAAGGTTGTTAAACTAGGAAACAAGCTTATGTATGCTTCACTTGCTTTCACTTCAGACTTTGGGAGATTTCACATCAGTGTTGAGATATGTATTTGGTGTGTACCAGTTTGTGAAAGAATAGGACTGTGGGTGAGTGTAGATTTGGCTGATAAAGTAATGTTAGGTCACAGGTTGGACTCAATGATTTCAAAGGTCTTTTCCAACCCCGTTTATTCTGTGATTCTTTGTGAATTTTTAGAGATAGGACATCTGGATCTGCCCTGTTTCTTCTCCCAAAAAACCTCAACAAAACAAACCATCAACCCAGTCAAAAACCCCCTCAGTCCTTGATTTCTTAAGAGAGAGTAAAATCAATAAAAATATGGAAATAATTTGATGCTGGTGGGGGCAAAGTTGTTGCATTTTTGTCTTTTATGAGATCCATTTGTGCCATTTACACCAAATTGAGTGCTGTTTATATAATATGTGCATGAAATCAGCATTCTATAAGAAGACATTCAGCTACGTTTTCCTCAGTTTAAATGGGTAATTCCTAGGAGGCATGTTCAGCGCACTTTGACTAGGAGGAGGCAAAGAATTTTGTGCTAGCAGACCAATTTAGGTTGTGGGATGGGATAGCAAACTAGTCTTACCTGGAACATACGGAGGGGCTATAATGATAGAGCTGTGCTGAAGTCCCTGCACTGGTGTGAGTCCTTATAGCTCAAAGCAGTGCAGGATATACTGGGAGAATAAAATTCTGTTGTTTCTGCAAGAGAGGCTCTATCTAAGCAATTGGACTTGAGAGTTACAGTAGGATAGTTCAACTGATGGCAGATCTCTGCAGAGTAGACAAATTGTTCCTTGCTATTTGTTGGAAATTCTGAAATCGGCATTCTGCATTCTGTTTTTTATGGTTTTTAATACTTTTTGAAAGTGAAACAGTTTTTGCCTTCTCCTCCCAAAAAATACTACTTTTAAGCATAAAAGCAGTTTTGAAAGGTTGTGGTGAGTTTTTTGGTGTTTTGCCTTTTGAAACTTCTTGAGCTGTTAACACCAGCTCTTGCTCAAGGAAGAGGAATGGAATGCATACCTCCAGATACTTTGTAGAATCAGATTTACTGACTTTTTTGCTTGGTAATTTACCAAACCACATAAACTGCTCTGTGTGAATTCTGCACTGTGCTGGTGCTTGCATTAGACTAAGTGTCATGCTGACTGCAGGTGTTGCTAGAGAAAAATCCTAAGCATATCAAAATACTGAGGAGTGCTTTTTAATTTTTAAAATTTAGCATGGATTTAAGCAAGTCCCTAATAGATTGAATCACATAGTTGTTTCCTGCTTAAATGTAATAAGCTACTTTTGACCTTGTTTTGCTCTTTTAGGGTGCAGTGGAGCCCATGCAGATTGACGTAGATCCACAAGAAGATCAGCAAAATTCACCTGATATCAACTATGTGGTGGAGAACCCCACGCTGGTATGTGCTGCTGAGGGCTGTGGGAACATTTCTTGAGTGTGGTCTCTTCCTTTAAGAATTTTGAAAAAATCCCTTCTGAAAAAACGTAAAGCTAATTAGACTTAACAGGATCACAACTGAAATTTTAAAAGGGTAAATTGTAATGTACTGTGTACTTCTGAGGAAATTACTGATGTTCGAAGAAAGCAGACATGGACTAGTCTTACTGATTCTTTATTTCACTGAGTCTTATTGCCCTCCTTGAGGGGATCAGGTCTGCAGGAAAACAGTGCAGGTCACAGTGTAGTAGCCTGATTTAGTGTGTCCATTTTCACCTTCTGAGGCCAGGTTTTGTTGGCAGGATTTGGAGCAGTATGCGTCCAGCTACAGTGGACTGATGCGAATCGAGCGGCTGCAGTTCATTGCTGATCACTGCCCACAGCTGCGGATGGAAGCTCTCAAGATGGCTCTGTCATTTGTCCAGAGAACTTTCAATGTTGATGTGTATGAAGAAATCCACAGAAAGCTGTCTGAGGCCACAAGGTACTAAGAGGTCATGGGAACCTGGGGAGCTTTCATGACAGAGTTATGATTGATGTGCCACAGTGGAGGACGTTGCATGAAATACCAGGATGTACCTTATGCAAACTGTTTTTGCCCTTAGAATTTAGTAGCAGTGAAATGTTCATGCTTTTTTAAAAGATAAAGCACAGAAGACATTATCTCATTCTGAAATCTTGGTGCTTTAAAAAGCTGCAGGTAGATATTGAGGTGAGTTTAGTCCTTGCAATTACCTCAAATATTAATGAACATACTTGTTTTCCTTTAGGTAGATTATGGAGATGTCTTCTAGATGCTTTTGTTTTCATAAGTTAAAACCTAATGTAACTCTTTGCCTTGTTTTGGTTTGGTTTTTGCTTTCATCCCCAAGACAGGTTTGCTGTCAAACATAGCCTTTGATATCTCACTTATCCATCCACACTTCCCATCTTTGCATTATTTTTGTTGCTATGTTTATTTGATGATTTCTTGTCTGTTTTACACCAGGAGTCTTTACCATGTGTGACAGTATGTTCATCCTAACATCATTAGGATAATTTTGTGAAGCATTTATAAACATTGAAGATGCTTATGTTACTGTTTGCACTGGACATTTAACAATGTGTTTTTTCCCCAGTGCCCTTATTTTCTCTTTGGTCTATTTTGTGTTTGTATTACAGTTTGTTAGGGTTACAGTGCCAGGCATTTAGCAGACCTCTGTTTTGAAACATCTGCAGTCTAATAGCCACATTCAAATATTTTCCTTTTAGAGAACTGCAAAGTACACCTGATGCTGTCCCCGATAGTGGAATTGAACCCCCTCCTCTTGACACAGCTTGGGTTGAAGCTACACGTAAAAAAGCTCTTCTTAAACTGGAGAAACTCGATACAGATCTGAAAAATTACAAAGGAAACTCCATCAAGGAGAGTATCAGGTGAGATGCAGAAGGCTCTGCTGGAGCAAAAGCATTTTGCTCCTCCATGCACTTAACATGGGATGTCAACTGCATTCAGTACTTTAAGTCAGTGTGTTGAGTTACTTGTTTAGAACAAACTGACTTTGTCCTTTTGTGAGCATACAGTTCATTGGTGTTTCAATTCCTATCCTCCAGGAGAGGCCATGATGACTTAGGTGATCATTACCTGGACTGTGGAGACCTCAGCAATGCTCTCAAGTGTTACTCACGAGCCCGTGATTACTGCACCAGTGCTAAACACGTCATCAACATGTGTCTCAATGTTATCAAGGTAGGAAGATTTGCAGGAAGTGGTACCTGGGGTCTTTGTGATATCTGCTGCAAAGTCCCCCATGTGCTTTGCTCTTGTGTCTGCTATGAGGTGGCTTATCTAAGGAACACCATTTATCCGTTCCTACCCCACACTGTTTCTGGCTCTCCACAGGTCAGTGTCTACCTCCAGAATTGGTCTCATGTTCTGAGCTATGTAAGCAAGGCTGAGTCTACACCAGAAATTGCAGAAGTAAGTTCCTGCTCTTTAACTTGCATGAGTTTTCTCTTTGTTTTCTGTTTCCAAAATTTGTTATTTCTTCCTTTCCCCCTTTACGATTTCTCCCATGGTATGTGTGTACAAAATCTGACTCCTGCTAAAACTGGATACTTCCCATTCTCAGTTTTGCCATATTTCCCAAGGCAAATAAGATTGAGTTATCTTGCCATTGAGATTTGCAAGTTAATTATCAGGATGAAATATCCTGGGGTCAGTTGTAAGCAAAATAGCTTTCAAAATTGCTCACTACTGCTTTTGTTTTATGCTTTAGCAAAGAGGAGAACGAGATAGCCAGACACAAGCAATTCTCACCAAACTGAAATGTGCAGCAGGTGAGTGAGTCCTTCAGCTTTCTGTATGGTTTGCCTGTCTTTCTGCTTGTTAGCTGTCCATAGGGCTCTTGGGCAACAGTGTGTGTGTGCTTGGTTTATTTTTTTCTCATATTTGACAGACTTTGCATTTCTGCACCAGACATGCCATAGTTAATGAAGCTGGTGAGATAGAACTGCTGGCTGGTTTTTGCCATCTCTTTCTTCCTCCTGAGTTTCTTCAGAGAGGATACCTGTGTGAGTCAACATAGGATGCTTGATACAGTCTGAGGATCTTGTTTTACTTCAGCAGTGAAGCCACTAGCAACCATGCGGGGCTCTCTCCTACTCCCCAGGTTTTTCAATTTCTCCTGATTTTTATACTGTCATTAAAAAAGGACTAACTTTTTCTGGTTCCTAGGCTTGGCCGAACTAGCTGCCCGGAAGTACAAACAGGCAGCAAAGTGCTTCTTGTTGGCATCCTTCGATCACTGTGATTTCCCTGAGGTGAGGACCAAGAGGGAGCTGTGTGCAGGTCTTGGAGGGGATGTAATTCTTCTAAGTATTGGGTTGTAAAATTCAGATATTGTAGTTATTCTTGCAGCATTCCTGTATAGTTTTGTTTTTGTGTGTGTGTTTTTTATTTACTTTGTTTGGGGTTTTTTGGGTGGTTTAGGGTGGTTTTTTTTGTTTGGTTGGTTGGGTTTTTTTTTTGTTTGTTTGGTTTTCGTTTGTTGTTTGTATGTTTGTTTTTTAAATGTCTTTGACTTCTCTAAATGTTCTGCTCTAGATCACATAGGAGTCACCTGGGAAATTTATATTTTTGTGTTGCTCAATCAAAAAACTCTTGGAATTGGTGTCTGCTCTCTTAGCAGTGTTACTGCTCTGGCCCTGTCACCCCACACACTGGGTGAGGGCAAACTGAGTGGCACTGCATTTGACAAGGACTAATCTTGTCACTGTGTGAAAGAAAGGCCTGGGGTAGAAGACTTAATGCCAACCTTATGCCATTTTGGTGGTCAGTGACAGCTCTTTCTCCGTCTCTCCCTCTCTAGCTGTTATCTCCCAGCAACGTGGCTGTGTATGGTGGGCTCTGTGCCCTTGCTACGTTTGACCGTCAGGAACTGCAACGAAATGTTATCTCCAGTAGGTGAGTGATGCCTTGAGCGATGTTTGTATGTGCTGGGCATCTTTTGGAACATGGGAATTTGGTTAAGAGTGGGTTCTGGCAGGAGTAATAGCTTTCTCCTACAGGAGAGAAAGAATCACTGAGCCTTAGTTTGGCTTTAGCATTAAGTGGTGTTTCACTGTCTAAAACACAGTGGTTAATCACAGCTGAAATTTTCTTCGTGTAAGTTTCCAGCCCAGGTTAGATCCAGCATCTTGCATAGCCCAGTTGTGTCTCCATTGGTAGTCCGTATCAGATATTAAACTGGGGGACACAACCCTCTGTCAAAGGCAGCTGGCAAGATAATTTGCCTTCACGTTGCCCCTTGTTCTGGTTGATGTTAATCGTTAAAACAATTCAGTAATTATTAGTACATCTTGGAGTGTAATCTAACCATGACATATAAAAGGTTAAGAGAATTATGTTTTTTGGAAGAAAATGGATATTTGTGTGTCATAGATTGAATTGCAGTGACACTGAATTCCTGTCAGCCAGGTGTACAGAAGCAGTAATTTTGAATTCCTGTGGAAAAGGGGTTGTTATCCTTTTTTATGGGCTGATACATAGAGTGAGCCACCAAGGGTCAAAAATCTGTGTTGGAGAATTGGGAGTGTGCTAAGAAAGAATGTGCATCCCTAAGATTTACCATACTCACAGTAGGTCGTTTCTCTGAGACAGTGGCATGCTTGACCTGTCTGTGGCATGCTGTACTTATTGAAGGCTGTGCTTTGAAAGAGGGCACAAAGCTGGCCAGCACAGGCTACAGTGCAAGCACAGATATGGCCTGTGCTTTCTGGTGATGTATCCTAATTTTGACATACTGCCATTCATTATTTTGTTTTGTATGGACAAACACTTGTACTACTTGGTTTGTCAAAAGTCTCTTCCTTCATCCCAGCTCTGATTCTGTGCTCTATCTCTCTGTGTTCCAGGCTCCCAGCCCTGCTGAAAATGGGCTGTCTGGTCTGTTAGAGATTAAATTCTTGGACTCTTCAAATGATAGCGTTTTTAACTTTGTGACTTGGAGTTATGGGTTTATGGAGTGTTTAGGTGGTGGGTTCCAATGTCTGATCACTTCTGCCTTTATCTGTAGCTCCTTCAAATTGTTTTTGGAGCTGGAGCCACAGGTTCGTGACATCATCTTCAAGTTTTATGAGTCTAAATATGCTTCATGCCTGAAGATGCTGGATGAGATGAAGGTGAGTTGCAGGAGGGCATTGCAGAACAGACCCTAAAAGTTCCCTTTGCCTAGCCTTCTGTGAGAAGCAGTGATTATCAAAATTAGATACTAAGTATTCAGCTCCTCTGTGTCTTCTGTCTCCTGATGTGGTGCTTGGAAATTGCGAGTAGTTTATTGGTAGAGAAATGATAAATGTTATGAACATATTGCTAATTCTTTTATTAATTCTTGTTTTATCGTATTGTCTTGCTGTGGTGCAGTATTCTTAAGGTTTAAGTATATACACATAAATGTTTCAGAATACAGGAATAATATATTTTTCCAGATTGCTTGTCAGCTCCTGATGTGGTTTATTGTTTTGCACAGGACAATCTGCTGCTAGATATGTACCTTGCACCTCATGTCAGGACACTCTATACCCAGATTAGAAATCGTGCCCTTATCCAGGTAATTGTTCCTGTCATCCCAGAGGTGGATGAACAGGGAGATAGGCCATCTCTTTGCAATTGCTTTTCCCTAGTTTCTCAGAGAGTGGAGAGGGCCTTTTGGTAACTGAATATTTTCTTCTTATTAGTACTTCAGCCCCTATGTATCAGCAGACATGCGCAAGATGGCCACTGCTTTTAACACCACAGTGGCTGCTCTGGAAGATGAACTCACTCAGCTTATCCTGGAGGGACTGATCAATGCCAGAATAGACTCGCACAGTAAGGTGAGTGCATTTCAGCCATGGATTATAGCCTGAACAGGTTTACTAAGATTAGAAACTCGCCATTCCTGAGACACTTGGAAGGTGTAGTCATCTCTTGGGCCTGGTGTATTCAGTAGGGGTGAGCCATGTGTGACCTCAGGCTCCATAAGGCCTTAGCTGTTTTCCCTTCCTGCTGTGGAATCCTGGCACCAGCTCCCATGTACAGTTCTCTGTATTGGTTACAGATTCTTTATGCTCGAGATGTAGATCAGCGCAGCACAACTTTTGAGAAGTCTTTACTAATGGGAAAAGAGTTTCAGCGCCGTGCCAAAGCGATGATCCTGCGAGCCGCAGTCCTGCGCAACCAGATACACGTCAAGGTATGGGAGTGTTCAACAGGGACTTAAAGGCAGTGTTAAGATTTTAGTTTGGATTTTTTATTTTTAAACTAAAACTGTAAAAGTTGGTGAATTGGACATTCTGGAAGGGAATGAATCTATCATGTACATTACTGGACGAATTCTTACAATAGTAAATACTAAATGTATAAGGAACAGGTGTTTCCAGCCAATACATAGATACATTAACCCATTTGTACAACTCAGAATCTCCTTTCATGTTTATATGGTTGGGTTAATTCTGAATAATTCCTTAGGTCCAGTCCTTGAGAGACATATCTTTTACCTTATCAACAAGGATTGTTTGAAGTAATTTTTTCAGCAGAGGAATTAAAAGTACATTAATTGTTAGGAGTATTCCTTCTGGTTTGCAGTTTGAAAAGGATGCTTTTAGGGAGGATAGGCCATCTGCACAGAATGTGTTAATTTCTATAGTATATTAATTCCTGTGATTACTGAGTGTCGGATAGGATCCAACTTCTGGGGCAAACACCACCTCGTACATAGTAAAAAAGAGCGGCTCAAAAGTTCTGGTTTGACTTTTCTAGGAAATGTTTTTGTGAACAGTAGAAGTTGTTCTTCTGTTATTATTATTTATGAACCTTGGGGGTATGCTTTCCCCCTGCTGCCATCCTTCTGTGCTTCACCTGTGCTTCATTTTGTCTCTCAGGCTGCAGAATATGTACACATCACTAACTAGGATGTGTTTTGGTCTTGTTGCAGTCTCCTCCGAGGGAAGGTAGCCAAGGGGAGCTCACTCCAGCTAACAGCCAATCCAGAATGAGCACCAACATGTGAAAACTTCGTGCACTACCAAAAGAAATGGTCCCTCAGGACTGTACCCAGTGTCTCACCCACTAACTGCTGAGCTTCACAAACTGTCCCTATCTCCCTCACTTCTTGCTCAGATTGAGAGAGTCAGGGCTGGTGGTGGATAATATGAATATTCCAATAACTTAATTCTCCTTGAAAAGAAATTCTTTTTAAAAACAACATCCCTGCAATGGGTCATCATTTCAGTTCTGGTAGAAAATCTTCCTTCATTCTCCTTCCACCACTCCATAAAGAGCTGTCAGGTTATTCATACAGATGCTGAGTTGAGAGTTTTTCAGCTGCTATTAGTTTTCTTGTTTCAAAGCTGCAAAAATAGTTAGTTGAATGGACAGGCATGATATAAGATATTTGCTGGCCTGAAAGTATTGCCTTGATTTTGAGCAATGCTGAGCTTTCTGTTTTCCAAATAAACTTACAAATGCATTGCTCTCAATTATGGAGCTAGAGTTCTGATGGAGGAGGAGATTTCCTTTCAGAAACTCTTGGAGAATTTTCACCTGCACCAGAAAACATGGCATTGCTTCCATGCATTCAATCACAGGCCTTTATTTTAGGGTTTTATGTTTACCTGCAGCCAGGTTCTTTCTCTCTGGTCTCTGTTTTCAAACAACTGTGTCCTGATGTGTTTCCCACTTGTGTGTGACCTGGATTTGGGGTCTAGTGTTATCATAGCAGTAAATCTCTACTTCATGCAAATATTGCTGCTTGCCCAGTCTTACTGCCGTAGTGTGTCATGGTTTCCCCACATGTGCAACTGTTGTTTTGCGTAAAATGGATAAATGCCATAAAACACCACTCAAGTCTTGTGGAGGCGCTGAAAAGAGTCAGTCTAGGTGCCCACTCTCCAGGTGCATTTATTCTGCTTTTCCTTTTATAAAGGGGTTAAAGGTGGCTGCCCAGCGTGTGGGTGTATGTGTGGGGTGTGTGTGTCTGTGTGTGTGTGTGTTTTCTTCCTGTGTTCATGAAAGGAGATATGCACTGAATTTTCTGAAGTCACTGCAGCCTTGTATTCATCTAATCCGTAAGGCAAGCTGAGAATTTTGATCCAGCCCTGACTGGTCTAGCAACTGATTACAGATGTTACTGTTAATGTGTTCATGCTTTTTTTAAAAAATAAGTTGTTATATCTAGTGCATTAAACAGCAGGATTAAAAAGCTTCTGAGTATTTGGAATTTTGTGTTAAAGTTGGGTTTTAGGTATTTTGACCTCAAGCCATTGATTTTTTGCTAAGCTTCATGACATTTTATAGGCCATTGTGTTTTGCTTTCTGATCTGGTTGGAGATGTAGCTTGGACAAACTGTGAAGAAAGTGCAGTTTGAAGGAACAGTCGAACAGCAAAATTCCTGTAGCAGCAGTGGTCTTTCCTGGCTTTCCATGCTTTTTATGACTTAGGTGCTAAAAATGGAAGCAGTAGTTCCTGTGAGGTCTTTGATTACACGTCTTACATTTGCATTGAAAAATTCTCCCATTTTTGAGGGAAAAGCTTTGTGATGGCCAGTTTAGTGAGAAAGGCAAGTTGAGTCCTTGGGTCAATTGTACATCCTTATAAGAAGTGCAGGGAAAGTACTGTAATGCTTTCTGTTCATGCTGAAGAAAAGCCTTTCAGTCCTATAATGCTACTTAAACATTCTAGCTGTCTTCCCCACGTGGGCCAGTGATATTATTTATAAGGAAAAGATCTTACATTCTGCTCTTTAAAAGATGGTTTTGCATCCCTGTGAAGTGCACCATGCCAGGTGGCTGTCTGTGCTCCCACTCTGTGGATTTTACTGACTGACATCTGTCCCTTGCTGGAGGATTCCTGTTGCAGGGCTCCTCAGTGGTCAGTGGTACCCTGAGCTGACTGGAGTCTGTTCTTCCAGACACCAGCAGCATCACACATCCCTCAGCAGCCACAAGGGTCCCACGAGGTGGCAACAGCAGTTTCCAGCTCTGGCTGTGGCCCTAGGCTGTTAAGTTTTTGTTCCCCTTTGGGAGTGATTGAACATTTCTCTTTTGTTGCTTAGTTAATTGGCGTGGTGGATGCTTTGTGTAGAATTATTGGCATGTAACTCTTCCCTTTAGCCCGTGAAAGAAGCTGCTGTTGCTTTAGGATCTTGTAGATGGGAGTCAGGGCTGTCCAAGTACTTTTCTTCTAGGCATTGTCCCAACACCTCAGTCCTCAGTTCTAACTGCCTGCTAATCCCAAACCCCACAAAATACAACACAGTGTGGATATAATTCTAGGTAAATTGCATTCATAAGCAGTTTCCCCCAGTTAAAATTATTCTTACCTTAAATTTCTAAGTAATTTCCCAAGTAATCAGTGGAAAAATAGTGACGCACATAGAATGAATTTTCAGTTATTCCCTGTGACCACCAAGGTCATTCAGTGGATGAAGTTTTGTGGGATGTATAGTATGTTGGTATGTCTAAGATATGATCAGAGGAGCTTGTTTGTATGGATTTCATGAACTTGTGCAGCACCTTTTTTTAAGAAAATGCCAGGGGTAGGCCATGATGGGTTCCTCATGCAGTGTAAATCCTGATTTCTTTACATGACCTTGCTAGGAATAAAGGAAAATAGTTGGAAAGAGCCTTGTTCTTTTGGCAAAAGTGGCTTTAATTAGCACCATCACTCTTAGTGGTAATGTAGAACCTGCCATTATGCGATTTGTGTTAGAGTAGTTGGGGGTGATTGGTAATTATCTGCCCAGAACTTGTCTAGCACAATGGTCTGTATTTCCAAGTTTTGCAGGGGGAGGTTTGTAAGGTGTGATTATGGACCGTGGCTGGTGCAGCATTGTCTGTGAACTGCTGTGGCTGAAAGGCTCAGTGAGTGAGGGAGAAAACAACAGAGCTTGGTCTTTGCCCCAGGCCATAGGGGTGTGATCTGTACATCTCTCCTTGCAGCAATGGTCTCAGCATTGTTCCATCTTCTTGATGGCTCTCAAAACTGCTGCTGAATAAGGTATTATTTCTGATACATGCAATGTAATACAAACTTCCAGGAAAAAAAAAAGAAACTTTAACAATAGCAACAATGCTTCTGACGAACACCCATCACGTATCAGTAGAAAGTGCTTGTCAAGCACTGATTTATTTTTCTTTGAAGTCTCAGCCAACTTAATTTGACTATTTGAGATTCTTATGCCATCTTCTTCATTACTCTTCATATGAGGCAGGTGCTAGTGGGGCAGCAGTGTGCTGCACAGGACAGTGTTCTTAATATTATTCATAGCACCTGCTTGTGACAGCTGAGGTTGAGACAAGTGAATGTTTCACTGTAGCTGATGGTATTCCATTTGAAGTAGGGTGAGAAACACCAAACTGGTGTGGAACTGACTTTTGCTTCCTCTGGTGCTGTTAGGGTGTAGGGAAAGGATGACTGTCTGCTTTGCAAATGAGATTTGTACTTCAACGAATGTTGCTTTGGCTTCTCTGTTCCTATGGATCTCTGAACTCCATTCAACATTTCATAGGGCTGCTGTGTAGCTTTAGACTCTCTCATAGGATAAGTTGATCAGGCTAAATTAATTAGAAAGGGAACAGAAACTGGTTAACAGGGCATGTCAAACTTTAAGACAAAATGTGCAAGATTCAGTATTTAGAAGCTAGGTAAATTCATAATGCAATTAAGTTTCTTGACAGCAAAGAAATAATCCAAGGTTAGGCTTTAGCAGAGTTGTTGAAGCTACAGACTGAAGGGCAGCTGCATTTACAACATGTAGAAAATAATCTTTTGGGCACTGCATCTGAATTAAATAATTGCAGCAATATTTGATTGTCCAACAAATAGACATCCTGACTACTGGAACAAACATCCAAAATCTTCATGGACTGGCAGGAAATTGTCACCCACAGAAGCCTGGTTCCAGTCCAAGCCTTCTCCAAGCCATGTAGTGCCACACTGCTCTCATGGCCCCTCCTGTCCTAATTAACCAGGAGCCTCAGCTGAGCTCTCTGCTGGATTTTAATTACAGCATTATTAATTCATGGGGAAAAAAATTGACAGATGTTTCAGGTTGGTTGTAGCAAATTAAGAGGCAGGTGCTTGGCAGGAAAACTCAGAAATGATTAAACAAGGGGCTGGTGGAGGTTTAGCTGCTTTACAGTGAGCAGTGCTCGTGGTATCAGTTACTCTTCTGTATTTCAGCATAAAAACAACAATTGCAACAGGTTTGGCTCTGTCTGGTTTTTAAAACTTATAAATGTGTGTTCTTAATTTGGTTTTTAGCTTTTACTGGGGTCATTGTACTCCTCTTTCCTCTAAAACCACTCTTTAGGTTGTGAATTTTAAAAAAAGGTAAATCAGCTAGGGTGGAACTAGCTGGTTACTCTGCAGTTATTGTTACACTGAGTATCTCTCATGAAATAAAACACTAAATTTTGTCTCTTATAAGGGATAACAAATGTCATAATTTTACTTATAACTTCAGTCACCTGAGAAAGCATTTTAGACAAGTTTGGATATACGGAGCTGGATACACCGACAGTTTCAGAGCTAGAATTTTGGACAGTTTTGATTTTCACAAATCAGTATTTGCTCATCAGAGGTGTTTCACTGGAAAAATTTCCCATCGGCTGTAGATTTTATCATTGCCTCACAACTAGGAAGTTTAAACCTCCAAACATTCCCTGCTTTGTGCACCTCCCGATGGATGTTTTTGGCAAACCCTGCAGTACATTTTACCCAGGGAGACAGCTCTGGTGTTTGCAAGACCATGCAGCTACAAGTAATTTAATGTTGTGTGAAACAATTATTGTGATGTCTAAAAGGCACAGTTCACACACTGCAGGAATCCCACTGGTGTTCCCAAGAGCAAAGGATGGAATTTTGGGATGCACTGTGCATGCTAAGAGGCAGCACAAGTCCTGTGGGCAAACTGGAAATTTCTGCTCATGTGTACTTGGGTTTTCACCAGAGCTGTTTCTGGGTAATGATGCACTAATGTCAGCAGTGGAGAGATTTTTCACTGAATTTTTTAATGCATGAGAGCATCAAAATTATTTCATTATTTACTTTTTCCACCATGGTCAGTATGGCAGAGGTCTTCCCATAGCAGACCATCACACCAAATCAGCTGCTGCCTGCCAGTGTGGTCAGTCCTGAAAACAGGCAGTTCTTCCATCTTTTCTACTAATTCAGGACACTCATTTTTCCTTGCAATGACATTCATTTATGTGCTTTCCCTACTGATGTTACGAGCAGAAAGACTCCTAAGTGGTACACATAGCTCTGCTCAGAAAGAAATGCAGAATTGAACGGTACCTTTGGCCTCTCAGTTTGGGAGAATCACAGCCTTGGTTTTCCACTGATTCTTTCTGAGCACCTCTGCACACATCCAGTGAATAAGGAAAGATGGCTGGGGCTCTCCCTGTGTGTTTGGTTCCATGCAAACCCCAATTCCTGGAGAAATCGATGGTTTGGTGCAGGTTCTCATCTCTCAGGACAGCCTTGGGCTCCCACTGGCACTCTTGACAAATCACTGTCTTTTGGCAGCCCTGCTTTAAGGAGCTTTTGACATCCAGCAATAAGGAGCTCAACTATAAAATGCCACACTTCTCTCAAACTGACATTTTGTGTCAGAAAACACTCCTGAATAGTCAAAGTGGCTATTAATACTTGTCATGGGCCAAATGGGAAGAAGAGGAGAAGAGGAGAATGGAGAAAATGCTCTCAAGTGTAACTGAAAGAAGATACCTCTTAGCTCATGGTGAGATGTCATTTGACAAGGCATCATCCTGCAGGAGAGAAGCATGGAATTGTTTCCTGGTGTACTGCATGCACATTCACCTTCCCCAGACACTTGTCCTCTGGTAATTCTGCAGAATTTGCCCCCAAACATTTCTCTAATTTCACAGAAGGCCCACCATAGGTTCCTCTTGGATTTAATACTTCATGCACTTGTTCTCAGTTACTTTTGGTCTCTACAATCTGTACCAGGCCCACTTCTCCACCCTTTCTTATGACTGAATTGTTCCCTAAAATGTTTTCAATCCACTTATTCCTGAACTACGTCCACAATAAAGATTTCCTCCATAATTAACTGAAACACAAAGCTACCAAAAAGGCACTGGCAGCACTGCTCTCTTGACCAGTTGTTTTATTTTAGCTGCTTAGATGTTCCCCATTGCTGCAATAACTGAATGCTCTGCACTCCTTAATCCACTTACCTTCCAATCCCATATTGAATTTCTGAAGCAACAATAGGGAGATTAAATGTTGGAGTTGTTAATTTCTCCAAAGTCTCTCTTCCAATGCCTATTTCCAGGGAACTGGTGCTTGAAATATGCTCTTGGCTGTGGCTTGACCAGACACTGGAAAATTTTGCTTCCATGGCTGCCCACAGAATCTTTTGTCATGAAAGCTGAACTGCTTGGCCCCTAATCCCCAGCTGCCTTCAGGAGCAGTAAGAAACTGGTGCTCTGCTGTTGCTGTGAGCAGCAAGAGAGGATTCTCATTGGAAATATGTGGATTTATGCCTTCTTTCACAGAATTTGCTTCCTAAAGCACATGGAAATTAAGTGAGGATGCTGAGGGTGCCTCCTTAGTATGCAGCCACTGTGTTTAATTCTGCACTCCGTCCATCCAGCCTTTCTCTCTTAAGCATCGTGTAGGAAGCCTGAGCATCGCTGGGATTTGAACTTTGCTCGATACCTGTAAACCCTTATTTTTATCTAGATAGAAGGAATTTGGCCAAAGTTACACAAGAGGCCTGTTGTAAATTAGGGAATTGAGCCTAAGCCTCTTATATGTGAGAGGAGCAGCCTGACTGCAGCTTTCGGGAGAGCTTCAGTACATTACACCAGCTAAGTGTCTGCCTCAATCACTGTTCTGTGGATTACCAGAGGGCAGATTAACTGGAGTCTATTGAATTTTTAAAACATAAAATAAATACCTCCTATAAGCTCTTAACAGGTTTCTCCTAGCAAGGTTTTGAGGAATTTCCACCTTACTAATTCTGCATGTCTATAAATGCACAGAAATTGATAGTACATGAACCTACCTAGGAGCAGAGCGAAGTCTCATAACATTATTTAAGGCTAATGAAAGGCGATGGCATTGCTGACACCCCAAATAAATCATGTTTTCCATTGCTATACACAAATGGACTGGAATATAGTTAGCATTTAGTCTGCTAGGCAAGAATAACCTCAGCCCCTTTCAAATTGGAATTCTCTAACCACCCATGAGCGATAAGATGTTGTGCATTTACCATCAATTTTCTGACTGCGTGGGGAGCAGGGGCTGAGACCAAAGCCCACAGAGCCTCTCATGCACTGCCTTGTTACTTATAATTTCTTTGCAGAGTCCCTGCCCACCCCTCAGCTGAATCAAATCCCTTTCAGCTGCAGCTGATAAGGCAACACCACCAGCTCAGGGTCACCTCAAAATGGTGTTTGCTTTTATCTGGGCTCCCTTGAGTGGGGAGGAGCTCCAAGTGCTGCTCAGCCTTAGCTTTGTTTGGGTTCTCAGTGCACCATCGTCCTGTGAGCTGCACTTGAGCCACAGTCAGACCCTGCTTGTTCCCCCTGCCCAAATCAAGTGGAAAATGTGCGACGTTTCCAGCGGAGTTTATTTAATTAATTTAAGAATTAAATTAAAAGTTTATTAATTAATTAAATAATTAATTGGCTTCAGTGCTTCAATGCCAATCAGACCCTCCTTGTTCCCCTTGCCCAAATCAATCGTGGAAAATATGCAACATTTCCAGCGGAGTTTATTTAATTAATTTAATAATTAATTGTTTTCAATGTTTCAATGCCAGTCAGACCCCCTTGCCCAAATCAATCACGGAAAATGTGCGACGTTTCCAGTGGAGTTTATTTAATTAATTTAATAATTAAATTAAAAGTTTATTAATTCATTTAATAATTAATTGGCTGCAATGCCTCTCTGGTTAACAGAGACCAAGACCTTTACATCTGCATACTAAAAGTATGTTTAAAGCTCCAGCTCAATTGCAAAGTGAGAGAGCCAAACCCTGTGAGGAAACAGTGATGACCTTTGGTAGTGCATGGTTTGCTTTGCCCAAGGATGTTTAACTTCTCAATTTAGCCACTCAGTTTGGAAAACTCAGTTTGCCAAGTCCTTTGAATTTCCCTTCTTCTTATGAACACAGTTAATATTTAGCTATCAGTTGAGTCAATCAATCTTTAGTCCCCTGTAATTTTTTTCAGTTCTTTCTATATTTCTAATGACTGCTTGTAAACAAACATTCCACAGAATGATTTTATATTTTTAATCAGAAAATCTTAGTGCTTAGTCCTTTTCCTTTTTAAAAAGAAACTTTTTTCATTTGGATTAGGACCATGATGTCATCCAACAAACCTCTATAAATAGTCAGTCATTCACTACTCTCTCTACATTCCCAAATAAAAATATTTTGCTTAATGTGTGCTTTATCTAATGTAAACATTTCTAGTCAGTACATATTTCTGTAGCTGCACCTCTGAAGGAGTTCCAGGTCAGATGTTCACAGGCTCCTCCTCTGGGGATTCAGGAGTCTTTGGATTATCCTGAGAAATCACAGCTTTCCTTCAGATGAGGCATCACACAAAACGGTGGGATATTCATCATCTTAGTAATATGGAAAACTCTTCAACATTTCAGCATTACCAATGATTTTCCAAATATTTCCCTACATTCCTGACACCAAGGCAAGAAAAACAGTCACTGTTTCCAAAGAATATTTTGGGCTGATTGGCAAAACATTAGCAAATACAATCCTGTTGTGCTCCTCCTTTTAATGCACAGGGACGACCTCCAAATAGAGACACATTCAACTTCTAATCAGAAATGGTATTTAATGCCCCAAAATTACATGCCAGGATCTGTTAAATCAGAGCTAGTGCCGGTTATAAAAGCAGGATGCAGGAGCCAGGACCCTTGGGATGCTCCTTTAAAGCTGGCCTGCTGTTGTCTCAGGGAAAAGAGAAAAAAATAATCACTCACTTCTCTATGATGCAATTCACTCATCTGAAAAAACGAGATAACTTCACTGATCTACTTCACAGGCACTGCGTGGGTCCTCAATAACACTTGTGAAACTGCAGTGATCTCTTGGCAAGAAGTGTTCTGATGGAGCCCAAATGTCAAAAATTGCTTTCAAATCAGCGAGTGTGTGAGAAGTGTGCACCAGACAGACATGGATGGTGCTACAGATATTTCCACTGCGATGCCTCTCTTACTGTTCCATCTCCTTCATGACCTATTTTGATGAGTTAGCATTGCCTAATACCTTTTTCCCCCTCCAAAATTTCATGTGTCCTCCTTAGCCCTGCTTACTTTTTTATTTTTTTTTCCCCTCACAAGCTGCTCATGAATTGCCTTGGCAGTAAGAGAGTGAAGTGATAAGTGCTTTCAGAATATGGCTCATGGTTCAGTGGCCATCAGCAAACGCTGTCAGAGCTGATCCCCTTCAGCTGGAAGGGAAGAGCAGCTTCACTCACGCCATCCCTGAGCTGCTGGGGGAGCCAGGATGGAGCATTCCCAGGCCAGGTCACTGCCAGGGAATTTTATTCGTCAGGGTCCCCCTGGCTGTGAAATTTGAGTACTCAGATAAATGTGGTATCACACACTGAGGAAAATAATCAGCTTTTTGAAGCAGCTCAGTGTGGGGTTGGAGGAGCTGTGGTTGTCCAGGTTTGCTGCCAGAGAGGATGGGGCAGACTGGAGGTGAGGACAGGAAAATGATGGATAATATAAATGCTATAAAATATAAAAACATGGACAACCATGGCTGTCTCTCTCTCTCTCTTTCTACAGCATGCTAGGAATTTACTAGATTAATCTCAGAAGTTTAATACCACGCTTGTGTGGTGAACTAGAGTCTCCTAAATACAGAAAAAAGTTCCTGTTATATCACCAGGTGCTTTCCTTAAATATCCTTTATTTTCCAAAAGGCATAAAGAACTTACCTTCAGCTGTGGTTTAATCCTATTAAAATTCACTGAGTTTAGATGTATAATTTAGTAACTTAGATTCTTAAATGGAAAAAAACTCTCTTAAATTCTAAATGAAAAAAAAACCAACCCCAAAACTTATTTGTTCTGCTGCTTCATCCATATCCCTATGCAAGCTCTAGGTGGTAAAAGAACAACTGCCTCATAAACAGAAACACCAAAAGGAACTAAAATTCTTTTAAATTGTTCTAATGGCGCACATTGGACTCTTTTCATATGTTTTGTTGCCTTCTCTATTAGGACTAAGCTCCTGGAATATCCACCTCTCTCACATCCATCAGATTGGTTGCTTTCTATGACCCAATTTTCTTTTTTCCCTCCCCCTGCTCTGGATTTCGGGTCAGCCCTTGCCAAGCACAGCTGCCATTCCCACGTAATTCTAACACCACTTCCCAGAGCTCAGCCCCTGTTATTTGGCCTCTGTCCTCCCTTGATTTGCTGGACTTTCTCCCTTCCGTTCACCCATTTTCCATCCACATGCACAACACTTTTGGATTCAGAGGAAAAGCCTCAGTGTGGACAGGGACAATGTCTGTGTCATCACTAAAGGGGACAAGGAGCCTTTGGAAGGCTGAGCTTGGAGCCTGTGGAATATTTAACAAAATCGAGCTTGGTGCCTGCACTGTGATCTGTCCAACAGGTGGGAGCTGCAGCAGGAGGTGCAGAACACCTGGAGCTGTGCTCAGGTTCTCATGATCAAGCCAAAATTCACATTTCTGTAAACCTTTCTCCCCCGCAGACCATCAGCGCAGCTGATTTAAAGTTTGTCACAGGCATTTCTTCTGCAGATCAACCAGACTGGAAGGCAGGGTTAATTATATTGCCTCAAGCCATGGAATTTCTCGTTTCAATAACATTGTCTTGGGCTATTAAATGCTCCTAAGAGCTGATCCTTTGGGAAGTGATGCTGGAGATGCTCTGCTGGAGCCCTGCCAGCCACAAGAATGTGGAGTTGGCCCTTCCACCCTCTGCTTCAGCTGGATGATGGTGCTGGAATGGGAATCACTATTAGCCAGACAATGTGCATATATCCCTCATTAACTCTTTTTCTAATTGTGATAAATCCTCTTTAAATTAGCTCTAAAATGCCAGTGCTGTAAACATTCCCTGCTCCTGTTTTGTCTCACGGGAGGATGATGTTTTTCCAGCACCAGGAATTACTATTTAATTACTTGGCTATTTAACCAAGATTAAAGTGAAGGCTTGCAGGGATCATGTGTACACAAATATTATTATAAACAGATCCCTTCTTAGAAATATCCTGAAATTTGCAGAGGAGCACTGTGTCAACAGCCACAGCAGAATCATGGAGGGGAATCTTTTGTGGTGCTGCATGTAAGGAAGATGTCGTGCCTTGAATGCTCTTTGTAATCTAAAAAAAAGGATTATAAGTCCAAGCAGCAGCAGTACCAAGCAATTAATGAAATGACTCTTTAGGGAGGGCTCAGTGTACATTCTTAAATATGTTGAAAATTAGCCACAGCTCCTTGAGGAGTCTGCTTGGAACAAAAGCCAAATTTATATCCTGAAGTTAATTTAATAATGTGGACTATATCTTAAGACTGCTGGTCCACAAGTTCCCTCAACTCATTTGGTTTGAGGTTTTTTTTAGTGTCTAAAGTTGGCATTTTACCTCGTGCATATGTTCCTTTATCCATTGCATTTAGTTTAATATTTTATTCTCATTTCAAATGCAATACATTTAAATATCCCAATCTCCCAGGCTGATGGCAGATAAAACAAAAGCTCCACAGAACACAAAATGTGGTTCAGAGCAGACAGGCACAGGCTCCTATTGCTGCAAGAAGCAACAGCCCATCCCCAGCTGATTGCTGTGCTGGTGGGAGGTTTTTTGGGCATTCCTGGTCAGAGCTGTCCTGCAGCATCCCTCAAATGTGCTGGAGGAGCATTTAGAGCAGAGAACGGAGGCAGATCCTGCCACATTACTCTGAGCCAAATTCGAGAACTGTCATTTGGAATTTGTGGTGCTTCCTGACCTTTTGGAAGAGTTCCCCGAGCAGCTGCAGGAGGATTTAACAGGCAGACCCAAGAGCTGTCCTGTCAGCACAGCTCCTCTCCTGCCCCTCGAGAGCTGAGGGTTCTCCTGCTGCACCCTTGAGGATGACAACCCCAAAAACCCTCCCAAAAATCTCCAAAGAAGGACACTTCTGAGAAAAGAGAAGACATTCCTCATGTCCTGTCCTTTCTATGGCTCATGATGTCCCAACCACAGCAGACTGGCCACTCTCCAGTGCTTCATTAAAATGTGTCTGTGTGCCTCATTAGCATCGGTCAGATGTGGTTTATTCCTTTTTTTTTCATCCTCTGGAGAGCACTGCGAGACATGCAGTGCTCTGCTTTATTTTCATGGGGTGCAAGTGGTTTTGGGGTTTTTTTTATCCCCTGGTCTGTATTCACCAAAGAGGGGACATTGCCTTGCCCCACAGAGGGACTTGTGTCAGGAGGACAAATCCACTCAGGCCAAATTCTCAGGCCCGGGAGCTCAGGATATTTTGTAAGTCACAGCAATGTCTTGCAGCAGTAAAACTAAATATTTTTCTGGCTGCTGGAAAAACCTGGGTGTATTGACATGACATCATAAAGGTAAATAACACTGCAGTGAAAAGCCAGTTTCAGGTAAAGAATTGGACCTGGTCTAGACTGATATTCTTCACTTAAACAGCAGCATTTTGTTTGTTTCAAATGCTGCTGACAATGAACTTTGGCTCATCTGTAACACAAATGGGAGTGAGGAAAGAGAGAAGCTTTTGCCTAACTCCGGATGCTCACTCTTATGCCAAGGCCAAAAACTCTTCCAAAACAGATCAAGAACCTTTTACATTTATTAAGAGCTTAATTTGACAGACACTGAGGTTTATATTTTACTTAAATAATGTCGAGTATTGCTTTTATGTAGCCTTTCCATTTGACAAAGCTGATGAAGGTCAGACTGTCTAAAAACCAGAAATTGCTGTCACAGGCCACAGGAACATGTGAATTCCTTTAGCTACACTGGCAGTGGCAGCCCTGTGGTTAGGAAAAACCCTGTCCTGACTGAGGAGTGAGAAGAGAAGAGCCTCAGAACTGGGAAGTAAATTTGGGAGGAAATAGGCACAATTAACTGAGCGCTGAGCAGGATGAAATAAAGGCCTGGAGAGATGTCCTGAGTGAGCTCCAGTGCTGGCTGGGACAGGCAGCTCTGCTTGGACTTTAGGGAAGTGTGTTCTCTGTCCAAGGAAAGTCACTGCAAGCTCTGGTGGCTTTTACCACGAAGAAAAAAAAAAATAGAAAAAAAATACATAAAAAGCACCAAACCTTTATTGATTTTTATCTTTCCTTGGCTAAGGGATCTGAGTAGTCTTTTCTTTTTCCCATTTCCATCCCAAATCCCAAGAAGAGCAGACACCTGAGCAACTGGTGGAGGTGGTGGGCTCTGCACCAGAGGCTGCTTGGCTGCATAAACCAGGGGGAAATGATCCTGCAGTATTTCAGACTATGACCTTTCCAGCAGACAGAGCCAATGATTTTCAGTCAATGCTCCCCCTGCTTGATTTAGAAGCCCATTCAGAAGGTAAAAAGGCCAGTTCATCGTGGCAACTCATTATTCCACTGTGCTGCTACATCCTGATAGATAACAAATGTGACCTTTGCTACAGAAATAGGTTGTTGTGGGCAGTAAAAGTTCACTTTGAGTGGCACCATGAATGCTAACTCTCCTGTAGACAAAGATGGCATGGGGCAGAATTTGCAATCGACGCCCAACTTCGTGAGCTCACTGAAAACCTGCGAGAAAACCTCTGCTGTCTTCCTATTCCAACAGCCAGGACTGAGCACGGGAGCCTCAGGCTGTAGTTTAGTGTCCTGTAAGCCCAGAAAAAGCCCCACAAGTTACTTTATTTTTGTTTAATGAGGTGAGGATCAATTGAAATTAAAAAAAAAACGATCCATAGTGAGCTCCTTCTTAGATCTAGAAATACATCGTGGCCACGTTCTTGGTGCCAACACTGAAAATGTGTCCTCAGAATTCTGCAGCTGATGATGGCGAGCATTTAAAAGTGGAAATGTAACTCCGTGGTAAGTTCAGCCCTGAAAACAATGTGCTAATTGGTTTCTAAAGAATGCACTAATTAAGGCAATGTTCAGTGGTTCCCTATTCAGAAAATTAATTCCAGGCATAAAAATTGATTCTTGCTATTCTTCATCACATCAATTTTATTATAATATTGTCTGACTGGGTGTAATGAGATATTATTTGTTCTCAGGAGTTTTTTCATCCAGGCAATTTAACAAAAGTTTGGCTAATCCATGTCACAAAGTTTCATAGATGGAACAATAATATTATCCAACACCTATCAGAGTCCAGAACACACAAGCTCACAGAAATTGCTTCTGTTCCTCATTTCCCTATGAAATTCAGGTACTCCTGTTCCATGCCTTCCAAAAGAAAAGCAAATCTCCTGATGAAGCCATGGGTGAAGTGCTAAAGTGAAGTGTGAAATTCACCTGCAAGGACTGATGTGCAGAGACTGCCCAGCTGAAGGACACGATGGCCACACTGTCCAAAAAACCAAATATATAAATTCAACAGCAAATTAAACTTTCTCCCTAAGAGAAAGGTCTTTGACATTCTGGAGATAATTCCTGGTTTTTGCTCCTAAACCTTGTGTGGTTACTTGAAAGTATTTCTGGCTGCAATTCTGCTTCATATTGAGCTGCTATTTTCATTGACACACATCAATGGTCTCTGTCTTTCTAGCCCAGCTGTAGAGCTTGGTCAAGTCGTGTTCACTTCACCATTCAGGCAATTTTTTTTTTTTGTCTGAAGGATCCATAGCTGAAACACTGAAGTTTGGTTTCTAGGAATGTGTGCCTTGAAGTTTGGCTCTTGTTTGGCTCCTCCAAGGGTTAATGAGGATGGTGCTGCTGTGGCAGCGTTGGCTTGGTGGGAAGCAAGAGTCGTCGAAGGGCTGAAGTACTGAAACCCCAAAATTACTTAAAAATAACATCCTTAATGACCACAAGACGCAGTTGTCCTTCCTGACATGGTGCTGGGCTGCTCATGAAGCACTGGTCATTAGGGTAACCCTGCTGCCTTGCAGTAGTACTGATAAAAAAATTATTAACTTGGCTTCCTCCCAGATCAGCTTAATCCAGGGAAGCTCCTCCTGTTAGATTTCTTGTTGTGAACAATCTCTTTTAATCTGCTGACTTGCATCCGCTCTAAGGCCGGTATTTTGGGGGAAGGAAAAAAAAAAGATGGAATTTTTAGCACTTGTATTTCACTTGCTGACAGCTAGATGTTGCTGTGTGAACAGATTCGCAGAGCTCTGGGCAGGATTTTCAGAGGTGTAAGAGTGATTTAGGAACTCAAATCCCCTCACTCTCTGTTCCTATCAGACCCTGCAGACTCACCTCACTCACTGCCCTGGTACAGTTGTCCAAACTCCTCTGGGAATCAGGATGTACATTAATTTTTTAGGTTAATGCTGCAGAGTGACAGCACTGTGGGCTTAGAGACTGATTACAAGAGGAATATTTATTAAAAAAAAACCCTTCATAAGTTAATACCATATTAATAGACAGCAAAATCCTTTGCTGCTTTTGCTTAGTTGAAACCAGAGGAATGCATACACAAGAACAAATGATCAGAGAGTTAAAATATCATATTTGAAATATCACCTCTCTAGCTGGAACCACACACTGAATCTGGCTGGGGCTGTGTCTCACCATTCAGATTTCAAACCTTCTTTATTCACTTCAAAGACCTCATAAAATCCTAGAAATTCTATGTTGCAAAACATTTCTAAACACCTATTAATCTATGTTGAAACAAAAGCACCCAAACGTAGTGGAAATAAAAGAAATTGGGTATGGAAAACTGCTGTTTGGTATATTGTTTAATACTTTTTGATACTGTTTCATGCCAGGCTGGTAGCATTGATTCATGACATGAACTCAGAACATTACAGGTTAAATCCAGAAGAATTTGTCTTTCTGACAGGGAAGGATCCTTTCGGTCACTGAGCCACTTCTCCGCAACGGCAGGAAAATGCCTCAAACAGATAAACTGAAAATATCCCCAGCAGCTGAACTCCATTCAGCTCTATGTCTCTGGATTTATCAACCCTGACCATCCCACAGTAAAATGAAAGCTGTCAGAGGTAAAGAAAAAGCCCCAAAACTAATCTATGCTGTAAATCTGTGTTATAAAACACAGCCCAGAAGTATTGACAGTGCACCAGGTCCTGGCACAGACTTTGTGGGGTTCCATATAAACAAATATTCAAATCAGAAATACCTGGCTGACAGAAAACCCTGAACTTATGGATGAGACATTCATGTCCATATGAGTTGTCTTCCCTTCACGGTCATTTAAAAAATGAAAATCCCTCACAGTCTGTTCCATCCAAGTTCCAGTGACCTCAGTGCCCCTGAGAACAACCCTGGTTTTGTTTTACACACTGTGAACCTGAAAATGTTGCTTCATGTCTCCATGAGTGACACCTTGTCAGCCAGAACTGCCACATGATTGATTTTGAGATGGTGGTGATGAGTTAAACTCTTTAAACTGAGCATCATCTCAACATCAAGGATTTGTTCAGAGTCCTTCAAGGAAGAGCAGATGGTCTGTCAGAGAAACATTGCTCACCTGGAAGTGCCCTTGTACAAAACTCATATCGAGTTATATTTGTGCAAGTCTCTTTCCTGGGCTGTGTTCTTCTAATACTTGGTCAAAAAGTATTAGAAAAAAACCCAACAGGAATTGTGAAATGAGCAGAGGAAGGCACTGACCCAAATCTGTTGTCCCACCAATAATTTAGCTGAATTATGCATCCAGCCCCAAAGACTTTTTCTAAACAGGTATGTAAATGTAAAGAGAATTGTGACTTTATAGCCAGCTGCGTAAGGGTTAATATAATTTCAATAAATTATTATTCATTTGAGCTATTTAGCACATCTTTTTGCAGAGACACAGGTGAGTGTTGCTAAAGGCACCTCTTGAAACAGGACAGGGCAAAAATCCCTTTAAACTCAGAGAACCCCTCCCAGACCTCATTCAGCACTCAGGAATTCACCAGTGATCTGCCATGAGTTTGTTCATGGCAGTCTTTTAATATTTTCTAATACTGTAAAGAATTGTGAAGCGTTTGCTGTGATTTTAGAGACTGTGATTTAACCACTCAGGCTCTGGTGAGTAACTACAATTTCTGGCTGATCAGTAAAAGAGCCAAGGTGTTACCTGGTTTGTCTGTGGGCTCATTCACTGAGGGATAGGTGAGAAGAAAACCAGGAGATTTTGGTTTCCAGGCGGGTGCTCCAAACTACCAGGCACTGTTTTTTCCCTTCAGAGGCTGCCAACAGAATGCAAGTGTAGAAATAGTTACAAACATATCTGCAGAGCATTCTCTTGGGTTGTCTCTCTCTTTTTCTGTCTGAAACTCTAAAAGGAAAAATGCATTTGGAAGTGTGATGTGATTATGAAACATGCATTTCTGATGAGAAGTGTAATTACATTCCCTTTTGATGCCAGCCAGCGGTGCTCACACAGGCCAGATCAGAACACAACCTCAAACCTCACCGATTTCTCAGCTGCCATTTGAAGGTAATAAAGGAAATCTGTGTTTAATTTTTAATATTTTCAGTGCCTGTTCTTCCAGCCATTATATATTTTGGGAATGAACAGCTGAATCCATCATCCTGTCTCCAATTGAATCTCCAGGGGCATTTTACCTGAACCTTGCTGCTTTTTTCTCCCTCCTACACAGACTTGCTCTATTTTATAACCACACCGTATATTAACAATAAGAACATTAACTCATAAAAACATTAACTCATTGGGGGAAAATTATACCGTGAGAGTGCATCCAACTCCCCACGTATTTTGACATTCCATTTAGCAAATTGTGTTACCATTTTAAGAGTGAGTCAGCTCTGCTGAACCACTGCAAAGGAAATAGAAGGCTCGTGAAGAAGAAAATGTAAAGACAGATACGTGTATTAAATCTGAGATATGTGTAATAAATGTGTTTTTAATGATGTAGAACTGAGTGTCAAAGCACAGAGCTTCATCTCCCACATAAAGGACCTGGATGCTGAAATACCAAGGGTTAAATCTGATTTCAGAGCATTTGGTGGGACAGCAGCTGGAGGTGCCTGCACTAGAAATGCCTCAAAAAATTCCCAAATGAAACCGAGGAGCTATGAACTAGAATGGTTTATTTTTTTTCTGTTGTTGGTGTTTTGTTTTTTTTTTTTTTTTTGTTTTTGTTTCTGTTTTTATTTTGTTTTGTTTTGTGTTTTTTTTTTTGTTTTTTTTTTTTTAAATGAAGAAATGAAACAGCAGAAACTGCTGGAAGTTTTGATGTTTCCTCTCAAATCCCATGATGGCATTAGCACTAAACAGATGTCCCATACTCCAAAGGAATGGCAGGTTTGGCACCTCTTCACGCTTGGCAAATTTAATTATGGCTTCAAATGCAATAATGGAGCAACCTTGCTTGGCTGTAATTGGATCTGCAGTCTGGACCAGCTTTCCTCCCCTCACTGCCATATGGGGAGCTGCAGAGCAAGGTGCTGCACAAGTTCCTGCTGATTTGTGCTGGGTCAAATTGGGGTCAGATTAAAACACCACGGAGAGGATGGCAGGGAAAATAAGGAATTAGGAGTGGGGACAATCTCGGTGTTTTCTTTCAATTCCAGATTCTCTGGCCAAATTGTTTGGGATTCAGCTGGATGTGAGTTCCAATGAAATAGCTACTTGAATGAGGAGAGCTCCCAGCCTGTCTGAAATAACTCTGTGTTCTGGGCAGAGGATCAGGCGAGCCAGAACTGGAATTGTCTGAGGAGAAGACAGTCCTGAGATGGGCACAAAGAAAGGAAAACAACCCTTTAAATATACACAAATACCGGGGGAAGAAGGTTCTCCTTTTCCTCTCCTTCCCTGAGCCAAAGAGATTTCAGAAGGTTTGGTACAGAGTGGGAAAAAACCCTTCTGTCAACTCAGGTTACAAGTCTACAACAACAACTGATAGCAATAAAAAGACAAACAATGCCTGTGTGGTTGTTTGGGTACATAAAATATCCACTTAGGCAGGTCAGACACTTTCCATTACAAGGCCATTTTCTGTTGTTAGTAACTTTGCCAGATTTAAACCATTTGGGCTGAAATTCCCTTGTTGGCTCAGTCCCAGGCTGAGCTTGCCTGCAATGCTCCCCTGCAAGTGCATTTATGCCTGATTGGGATGGCTGATTATGATCCAGAGTAAGAAAAAATATAAAATAATTGCTTAGACAACTTCATATCCCCAGAAAGGAATAACGACATTAAAATAATCCTTGTGACATTTTTTCCTGCCAGAAGAAAACTCATTATGTGCAAGGTGGATGCTACTGAAAAAATTATCTAATAATAATGCAAAAGTGCTTCCCCCAGCCAAAGTCAGCAATAGACACAGGTAATGTTCTTGCCCAGCTTAATTTTAATTCAGTAATATTCTGACACACAATCATTTTCTTTCTCCTGTTGAAACTAATGTGACTTTCCCATTAAATTTACAGAGCCTCAAAGCCTCTTGCTTATATTTCTTTAGAATTGCACCCCCCTGTGACATCTCTTAAGGCAGCAGGAATTACAAACCACTTATGCTATTTACTATTTGAAAGCCCAGTTTTCATCCCTGACATTGACGAGGAGCTAATTATTCTTATTTTCCTTTCTCTCGCTACTTTCTCTGCGTCACAATTTGAAATTAAAATTATTATCGATTTAGAATAAAACATGAAATTACCCCCTGGTAGCACCGAGAGCAGAAAGCATGGAGGAGCCAGGCCATACTCTGGGAGAGGGACCAGTTGATTCTGCAATTAAAAAACGTTGCCATGGCAATGGGGAGGTCCAGGGAATATCTGGGTAACGCTAATTAAGGACAGCGTGGCTGGGAGGCACTCACGGGTGACTGCTGGGCTGGAATCTGGAACCGGAAAACAACAAAGCAGTGGATAAATATTAAAAACCATTTGCAACAGCTGACTGGGAGGGAGAAGGGGAAAATAAGGAAAAATGCTGGGCATGGTGATGTGAGTGCTACACAACAAATCATGGCAGAGACTCTGCAATCTGTGACCCCATCCAGTGCTAGAGCCATTGCCCCTGAGCAGGGCTGACCTGAAACAGAGGCCAGACAGAGTCAGGAGAATAAAAAGCAGATTAATTCATTAAAGGCCTTTAGGTGCATTCAGGGCAGGTAGAGCCCACTCGAGAGGCTGCACCCAAAATGGACAGCGAGTCACGAGTTCTGCACATTTTATAAGTTCTGTCCATTAACATATTGAGCCTCAATTCTGCAATTACACCTTCAGGTGATGATGTCAACCACCCCAAGCTTGCTCCCCCAATTCACTGTTGGTTACATATTTTGGGGCTCTGAGGCAGCGAAGTGTCCTTGGATCCCAAGTTTTACAGGAATTGTTTTGTCTAACAAATGCTGGGAACAGAGGTTTTTAGCACTTTCTATGGAGTCCAGAGCTGCACACTAAAACTACAGATACACGAATAATATAGAAGCTAAAAATCCTAAGGCATCACTCCTCCAGATCTAATCACTCCTAAGGAGAGCAGGAACTTTTGGGGCGCCTGGGGCTGGTGTGAGGCTGCTCTTGCTCACACTCATTCCTTCAAGTGATGCCTGATGGTTTTTTGCCTTTCCTTTTTATGGACCCTTTTATGCATTTTTATACCCTCTTATATTTTCTGTACCCTTTATGCACTCTTTGCACCCTTGGCCTACATGCTTTTAATTTTTGTGCTCTGATATTCCTGCTCAGTTTTGGGGTTCTGCAAGGCAGAAAGGCCAAACATTCACAGCAGGAGGCCTGAGAGCTCTGTGATATCAAAAACTTGAGGTTTTAACCTTGGTTGAAACCTCCTCTCTGGAACAGGTTTTGTAAACTGGGCTCTAGCCTCATTTAGGGGCAATTTTTGTAATAGAGGGACATTAAATAATTTATTAAGTTTCTTATTGGGGAATTCTAGACAGATATGCTAATTTACAAAGTCCATAAAATTGTATACACGTTATATGGTGTGTGCACCTCGGCGTGTTCCACCTTTGCAGAGCTGTGCACCCAAAGTCCTATTAAAATCCCAAAATAAAACCCTTTTACCCCTTTAATCCTGTCTGCCTCACAATTCTACCAGCTGAAAAGACAACACAAGCCAAGGAGAACGTGTTCCATTAACAGCCATTAGAGTTCTGCAACAGAAAAAGCAAATTTCTCTTCTCCATCTGTCTCACTGAAGGAGGAGCTGCAGGATGGGACCCAACCTGCACTTCCAGAGGTGATTTGGACTCGGTGACTGAAGCAGTAACACGGAGCCATTTGTCTTTGTGTGTCCCATTTGTATGAGCAGGTCTTACAGAATGAAAAATGGTGATTTATTCTCGTTTTAGTGGGATAATTCCCTCTTCTCATCAGTCTTTTATAACACTGGAACAGACCTTCAGGAGATAAAGCTGGGCTAACAGCACCTGGTGGAAGTCCTTCGGAGGAAAGAAATAAGTTGCAGTGGCTTTTTGATTAAATTCTTATGGGCAGAAATGAAAAATAATACAGTTTGCTGATGCCTTGATATCAGTAATGGGTGGACTGGTTATTGGAAGGATATTCATGTCAGAAACATTTCTGCAGGTCTACTCTGTGCAACTCATTTTACTTCTCCACCACTCCTCCCAAATGTGAGAGAGCCAGCCTAGATTATTCAAGGATCTTAGTTTTAAAAAATGGGACCTTACAGAGTTTCAGCTCCTGAGCCAGCTCATAAATTCAGTGTTTTAGGTGGCAGCCCTTGGCAGGGAACAGCCACCCCATTAAATCATGCTGGGCAAGAAACTGTCATTTCAGTGAATCATGAGAATTACTAATTCTATTATAATGTGTGCGAGGAAGGTAATTCAGGGGGAGTTTTAGTTCCATCTTTATGGCGTCCTTCAGAAGATTATGATCCTGGCTGCTTTTCCCTGCCGTCCCTCCAATTTCCAGAGCGACTGTTAAAAGTTTCACCAGCAGCAGTTAATAAAGACAAGCAAAGGATAAACCTTCGGAAAACTCATTCCTGTTTTGCTGCTCCCCTGGTTGTATTATTTACAGATGAAATTAAGCCAGGACTGTGTTTTATATTATTAAGGCCTTTTTGAATTTTAAATTAGAAGCTGTTTATTTTTTTTCCTAATGCATACGATCACAAAAATGACAGTCAATTAGAGAACAAGCACTGTTAACTGTGAACTGAAATTCTCACAGTCCAGTGGCTAAAAAAATTCAAACATCAGTCCACCCTCAGAACAAATTCAAGAGCAGAGCAAACAGTCCTGTCTGAACACTACACACAGAGCCAAGTTTTTAGCAGGTGCTGGGTGCAAATATTTGATTTTGCACTCAATTGTTATTTGGTGAGAGATGTGGCAGTAACTTCTATTTGACCTTAGTCCTTCTGAGAGACATAAATGCATATGAAAGACCTGAGAAATTTTGCCATCTCACCATTGCACATAAAATACATAAAACTTCTCCCAAATCAAATACATTTGTGCTATTAAGGAGACACTAAATGGATGCAGACAGATTTGATGTATTAATCCACCTGAAATAATACATGTTACATAATTCAGTATTAGCACATTTAATGGGGAACTGCATGAGTCCAAAGTGTTGGTAATTTCAGGCCCATAATTTAAAAGTACCTGGTTTAATTCAATGTAAAGGAAGAGATAAAAGGCAAATTTGTTCTTTCCTCCACTAATGAAATAGTACTTCAAGGTGCAATAAAGAAAAAATTTGGCTCCACTCAGTGCAGCCTGTGTTTGGAAGTGGCACACACTCCTCTCGATTCATAAAACCTTGCATGTGTTTAGGTGCTAAAGAAGAAGTGGATGCTGCCTTTTGTCACCAGTGTTTGTGAGACAAGTTTATCCCTTCCTGCTTTAACAGATGTAAATTGCTGGAGGCAATTATTAAGCCCAAGTAAACACGTGCTGCCTTTTAAACACTGCCACTGCTATAACAGACCAATGGCATGATTATAAATACAGCCAACGGGGCTTGCTGTGAGTTAATTTAATCCTTTTTCACAGTATTTCTCATTATGTCCTGTTTTTCTTCCTATAGGGTCCCTTGGCACGTATTTATAGCCCAGTTTAACCAGTGGGGCAGGGAGCTGCTCTCTGGCACATCTTGCTGTGCATTTCTGTTAAGTGTCACCCTTGTCTGTGAGACACTTAAATCTCCTTTTACTTCCCCTCGTGACACAGCAGAGGATGAGCAGAACAACCTGGGACTGAGCTGTGCAGGGATTAAGGACATTCCTGCACTCTTCAGTGGGGCAAGGCAAAACCAGTTTTTGGGAATCCACGCCTGTGTCTGAAAAACTATCACGAGCAGCTTGGACCTGTGTGAAAACCCAGCTCAGGGCCAAAAAACCGGGGGTAATTCGGGATAATTACCCTGGCAGAGCTGTTTTGCCCCTGGTTTTGGAGCTGACTCGCAGCCTCCCCATAGGATTGCTCAGAACAATGTGCAGAATTACCTGCTCAAGGTCATACCAGGAATCAGAGGCAGGAGCAGGAAAAGAGCTCAGCTGTCTTTAATTCAGCCCAGAAACCAATGGCTCTCCTTCCCCTTTTCCCAGCACTCAGAAAGTGCTGGAGAAGCTGCACAGAGAAAAAGCAGAACAGACAAAACTAAATCACCAGAGCATCACTCCACCAACAAACTGTGCTGGCCCAGGACCGTGGAAAATCTCTGCCTTTGCCTCCAGCACCGTGATGGACCTGCACAGATAAGTTACACCTGCATTAAATGGGAGAATTCTGTTTAATAAATGCAGTTTTTACTTGACTACACACAGCCACGTTTGCTGGTGCCAGAGCCCCGGGGGCAGCCCCTGCTCGGGGTGGAACAGCAATAAATTCCAAGTTTCCCTGATCACTGCTGAGTCTCCACTGCAGATCCTTCACTTCTGTGGCAGCAGCAGGATCTGACTCCTAATCCATGAACCAGTGACACTTAATGCCTAGAAGGAGAAATCCAGTTATCTGCAGCCACTAAAATAACACTGTGCAGCTTGTCATACTCAGTCCAATTTGTTCCACAGTCTCTCAGAGACACCAGGGAAATACTTCATTCTCCAGTTCAGCAAGCTTCATCTACAGTATATTGCTTCCTAAAGAGTTGCTACAGTGGTGGAGAAAAAGAAAAAGAATAGAGGCTTAAAACAAAACTACAGGCTCACCACCATGACTGCCACCAACTTCTGTTACTGAATTTAAATTTAAAGCTGTTTTCTCTTTGAGATAATTGCCAGTTTCTTCTGTTTTCTCAGACTGCTTGCTTTGGTACAATTCTGCACTGATTTATACTTGCTTTTGACTTCACTTGTTTAGGTGTAAGTGATGGAAAAAATGGCTCTAAATTTCACTGCTTTAAACACTTCTTGAATCCATAGATAACACAGGCAGACTGACTTCCTAAGTTATTGTCATCCTTGTTTCCCTGAAATCACAGTAGTTGAAACCATTATGGTTTTTTTTTCCTCTGTGCACAAACAAAATTCATATCCTTTCAGCTTAAATTATTTTTAGATGGCGAGATGCAGGAGTAAATACAATGACAAAGCACAGTGGGTTTCTTTTAATACATTTGGAGCAAAACCAAGATGGAGCTGTTTGCAGCACGCAGCAGACTCCCAGAAAATTGCACTCACACTACATGGCAGAGGTAATAAATTTCCATGCCTCCAGCCAGAACATCCAAGCTCTGATTTCTCTGCCCCAAACCAGCAGAATAAGAGGGAGTTCTGATAAAAGGCTCTTTTTGGGACTGTTATTCTACAATTCATTGCCACTGACAAAGAATTCCTCCTGATCTTGTAAAAGCTCTTAGCGGGAAGGTTTTTTGGCAGCTGCTGTTGAAGTGGGGGGAGCAAGGATAACTCTCCTACTCCCCAAAAACACCTCAGGGCTCTCGTGAGCAGCACCAGGACCTCCTGTGCACCAGGACTTCTGAGGGAGATCACCACAGCAAGAGTGAGCTGGAGGAACACTCAGGAAGAAACAACCAACAGAGCCATCCAATTTTTCTTTTTGAGTATTTTGTTTCATAGATCTTCAGACAAGCCATCAACTTTTCCATTTCGGAAATCACATCTTGGCTGGATTCTCCTCGCCAGGATCAAAACAAAAGATGCTCTGTGTCTGCCCACAGAGCCTGCAGCTATGCCATCTCCTCTGGGTGCTGAGACTGAAAAAGGGAGAATTAGAGCACAGAAGAAATGCTTTTGATGATGTGTGAGCCCCGGAAGGATCCAGACCACACTAATTTAAGCTCTCTGTGCTTACTAGGAGCAGCTCCCAACTGTGGGTAGCTACAAACTAGAAGAAAGGGTTCCTACAGTGGGAAGAATTCAACAGGTTCTTCCCTGAAGGGTCTTCTAAAATCAGGTTAAGGAAGAGGAGAAATCAATAAATGCACTTGTTGGAGGAGGAATTCAGAAGCTGTGGCCCTGCTGAGGCCAGTCCTGCCCCAGGGAGCTTAAAGATGCACGCGAGGTAAGGGCTCTGACCTCAGGAATATAGTGAGGTTTGACTTCAGCCCTCAAGTCATCTTACAAAAATAAATAAATTTGAATGCTGCCCGTTGTGACTGGATTGTTGGGTTTTGGGAGCTCACACTGTCCCTGACTGGAAATCTGGAGAGTGAATCTTTGCCTGGCACCAGTCACACTCCTCATGGGAAGCCTTTCCGTCATTCCTAAAAACCTGCCTGCACTGCTTCTCACAGCGCTGATCCCACGATAAGTATTTCAAACCCATTAAAGAAAACCAACCAACTGGATGGAAACATGAAAAAACCACCAAAACACACAAGAATCCACGCTTTCCCCCCTGTCACAGAGCTCCTCAAGCCCTCCACATCAGCAGGCAGCAAATGTCCCCTGATGTGCCACCTGGCACGGCTGCTCCACGCTTCCCAACCCTCCTGGAGCAGCACTTTCCAGACAGCTCCTATCACACACCGAGCCGTCTCCGTATGTTTGCAAAATGAAGTCAAATTGGTTTGACATCTCCTGCAAGGAACCTTTATCATCAAAATTTGGCAGAAGAAAAAGACAGGGTTTGTTCCTGACCTAATGGTTTCCCTCCCCCTTCAGGTAAATCCTTACACTGGGAGACATTTGCATCTCAGAGCTGATTTTTTTCCTGCATACTGAACTGGCTCTATGCAAAAAAACATCCACCACAGCATAGCATAATAAAGGGGAAAATGTCAGTTTTCTCCTCCATCCAAGCCGTGCTGAAGGCAGACAAGTTTACAGCAGCTCTTGCCTCTGCACCTCTCCAAGTGCCTCCTTGATTTATGGCACAAAGAAGCTCCAAGTCAGAGCTGATTTAACTCACTCTGCCGTGGCAGAGCTGCAGGAGCTCTGGAGCAGCTGGAGCTGCAGAGCTCCTGCCAGGGCTGCTGTTACTCATCTGTATTTCTGATATTTCCATGCATTGAAGTTGTTTCCTGCTGGGCACATCTGCTGCAGTTATAGGCTCGTTCTGCCGCTGTGGAGAAGACATTTCTGTGTTTTCCTGAGCAGGAGCTGCTGAGCTCTGACTTTTCCTGCCTTGGAAAGAGAGGGTCCTGCTTGGAAAACCTGATCCCAGTGAGCTCACAGAGGGAAATCTGATTGGGAGATTTTGCTGTGGAGTCCAGTCTAGGAACAATGGAATAAAAGTGAGATAAATTCATGGGTTTCTACAACTGATTATGGAGTTTTCCTACAGAGCTCAGTCACACAGAGACATCTACTGATGGACGCCTTTAATCCTGTACAATTTTACAACAAAAAGCCAATATTCTTTAGGCTACAAACTCCCCACTTTTGTACAGAGGAATTGTACCTCAAGCAGAAGAAACAAATGAGATCTGGTGGTTAACATGCCAGGAATTTAATGAGGAAAGCACAGCTCTTTCTACAGACTCTTGATAAGAGTTTTGCCGCGTGCCTCAGTTTCCCACCCATCACCTGGCAAGTGGAATTTCCCTGTGTCCTGCTGTCAGCGAGGATGGAAGGGTCTACACTGCAGGAATTCTGTTTTATTTGTGATTATATCTCACTGTACCCGAGGATGCTCCAGTTTTAGTGGAATCTGTGGCCTCAGAGGATAACAGAGCTTCTCCAAGCATGACCTTGCCTTCTATCCCCCAATTCCCTACTTACCTCAGTATGTTTAAAAGTGACATTTGTGCACTCAGTTGAAGTGTTGTAGGAATTCTTTAATTACTTCTAAGCCCAGCTATTTGCAATTCAGAAGCTTGTGTTACAACATTAAAAGGCTTTGACAAAGTAACATCGAACTCCTGGAGTAGGCTCCAACAACACAGTTTCTTCTTTTCATCTTCTGTTTCAAGGAAGAGTGACAGCAGAAGTTAAGTGCTGTTTTTATTTAGTGCTGTTTGATTGAGAGAGATTAAGGGTTGAGTTTCTAATTTGAAGAGCAGCTCTCAATGGAGATGCAATATTTGTCTCCGTTAAGGACAAGGTGCCCCTGAAATTGCAATCTGCTGCTCTTCAGAAGTTTTGCTTTTCAGGAAATTATAGCTTTTCACCTTGTCTTAAAAAAAAAAAAAAAAAAAAAAGAGAGAGAGAGAGCAAGAAAAAGAAAAAAAGGAGAAAAAAGAAGGAGGGAAAAAAAAGAAAAAAAAAGTAGTTTTATGATACCAGAAGTCCCTCAAACAGAATATACATATATTTCAAATAAAGGAGGTAACCCATATAACCTTCAAGCAAGGCATCTCTTCCAGCCACCCAATAAAGCAGCTTTGGATCTCATTTCATGGCCACCTCCCTTCACAGCATGCAAACCCTGTTACATGCACTTGTTCTCCCCATTCTCAAACCAAATCCTTTCCAGCTCCAGATCACCCCAATTCTGCTGTGCAGCAAATGGAATATGGGGTTAATGGTGAGGCAAACATTTAGAAATGGTCTCAAATCTCCCAGACATCATCTGCACCAGGAAATATCATTCTGCAGCATCCTCATGCCTAAGGACCTCCATTGCCCAAAAAAAACCCCAGATCTGTTCCTGCAGACTCCGCTAGGGGTAGTGAAAAATGAAATGAGCTCCCCTCATGCAGCAGATTAATTCATTAAAAAATAGCTGCACCCAGTCTGATGGCTGCAACTAACTCATGGATCTCATGTCAGAGCTTTCAAAAGCATGAGTCAGGCTAGAGGGGAGAGGAAATGACAGGCAGTAACAAAACCCCAGACATTTCGAATGGGGAAAAAAATGTTTCAGCCTGATTCACAATAAAATAATTTCTGTCTGGAAAGCACTGTAGCTTTTTATATTAAATATTGTGTTAAGGTCTGTATAAAGCACCTGCTCCAGGCCATAGCAGCTTGCATCCCAAATTAGGCAAAGGTGGTGTTGTCACCCTCATTTTATGCTAAACAATTACAAAGAGAAGAGGTGACTTTGAACAACAAGGACAGTGAACACATGAATTGAATTTGAGCTCAGATGGTCTATGGGAATGTTTTAACTGAAAGAATTCCCTCTCCAGTCAGTGAATTTCCCAAACGCACACACCTAAATTCCTGTGGCTTTTGCTGGATTCACAGGTTTGGATTCCTTCTGTTTCTACCAAATTCCGTAGGCTTCCCGCTTATGAGAAAATCCACCAAGGCTCTTAGAGTTATTCCTCTCTCTTTCCATTTCCTTCAGGGAACCTGGCTCCAGGCAGCAAACACAAAGGCAGCTCTTGTGGGGACTTTCAAAGTTGCTTTCATGTCTGCTCTCTTTGTGCTGAAGGCTCAGGCTGAATTCCTGCTGGCACGGGAGGACGGGCAGAGCCTGGATCTGGGGATTTGAGGTGTTCTGGGGCAGCAGACACAGCATTTTCCCTGCTCAGAGCAGGCAGGAGGCTCCTTGCCCTCAGGTCTCTCAAAACCCTTCTTGCCCCTTCCCTGGGATGTGTTTTTTGAGGGGTATTTCACTTTTTCTGGCAGGCAGACTGATCTCCCCAGCACATCCAGGGATTCTCCTCTCCACAGCAACTGCTCGCACCGTGGCAGCAGGAGATAAGAATTAGAGTATGGAAATTAGATAAATCCTGGTTTTTTTCCTGAGCACGGGGAAGAAGCAGCTTCATTTGCTCCCGCTTTTGCTGGGTTATGTGGCTGGAGAGCCTGGGCTGATTTTGGGGGGCTCCACTGCGAGATCTGCTGGAGCAGGAACTTTATGGAGCAGGCTCTCCATGCTAAGTGAAATCATAACAACATCTGGCACTGTGCCTCCAGCACAACCTGAAAGGAAGCCTCCTAAACCGACGCTTCAGAGGGCAGCAGAATAAATAAACCCCTTAGCAATAAGTCTAGCCAACCATACAATGCTTTACATGAAGAAAAACATCTTTCCTGAGCCCAATAGGAAATCATTTTGTGCCCTGAAGCGTGAGATTTGTTTACCCTTAACTTAACATGCATAATGCTAGTTTTGTCTTTTTGCAATGAAATTATCCATTCTCTTTATAAATCTGGCTCTTCAGATTCCCCTGAAGAAGCTTATGGCATAAGCTGGAGAAATAAACCACTGGAATGAAACTGTGAGGGAAATTACTGTTATTCCTCCTAAACTACCTCAACATCTATAGAGGTTGGACAAAAGTTCACGCACACATCCAGCTGAGCACTCTCCTGAGCAGTATTTTGCTGCTAAGAGTGGCACATTAAAGCGCTGGCTAAATAACAAGATCTATTTCATATTTAATTCCCCTTGAAATGCAGCATGAAAAGTGCAAATAAGAAAGAAAACTGAAGGCACCAGTCTGCATTTAACACTGAGCTATCTGGATTTTTTTTCTTCTCGTGTTCGAGACAACTTTGGAGGTTAAGGGTGGGAATTCCATGGACATTTCAGAGAGACACCAATCCTTGCTGCAGTGGGGTCACCCCACTGGGGACCATCACCTTCTTGTGGGGTGGGTTAGGTCCCACTGCACATTTTAAAAAATTGCATTTTCATGGAGGAGACATTGCTTCTGCAGGACAGTTGAAGGCTTCCACCACAAGGTTCCTTTCCAGAAATGTGGATTTACACCCAAAGATTAATTTGGTGTGTAATTTGAATTCGAAATTCACTTCATATTTGAACTTGTAATTTTAATTCGAAACCAAAACTCATGTGCTCTTTTTTCTCTTCTAGAAGAAGCTGCTTGAGGAGGTTAAAGATCTTCCTTCTGAAGGCTCTCCAGTGAGAGCTGAAAGCATCCCTGAGAGGATGAGCGCCGCTAATCCACAGCTGATGCACCCATCACTATTGACGAGAACAATATTTGCTGAAGGCCATAACAAATATCTCTCACATTCACATGCAAACAGCAGAGCAGGAGAGCAAACAGCGTGGCCAGAGCAGCACAGCTTGTTTTGCAGCTCTCCTGTACCTGTGATGTGCTGGGGCTCGGTGTCTCCATCACATCCCTGTGCTCAGGCTTGAGAGAGCTCGCTGCAGTTCCCAAGGGCATTATTTCCATTACAAACAGGGAGTGCACTGTAGAAAGGCACCCAAAAAAGGAAACTAATCATCAGTGTGGAGACAGGGGAGGTTCACAGGGATGGCTGCTGGGGTGAAACTCTCCAGGCTCCTCTGCACTGCTCATAAAGAAGGAGACGCTCTCCCAGGTGATGAGTCTGAGCACCAAAATTTAGCTCTAGCTCTGAGGTGCAGGGCAATCATTAAGGGTGACAGGGCCCAGGTACATCACCTGCAGTGAGCAGGGCCTCACAGCCTCCCCTTGGCTCAGCTCACTCACCAAGTTCAGACCTGGATGCAATTCGGAGCTTTGGGAGTCTGGGGCCTGCATCAACTGTGGCCTTCAGGCCATTTCAGAAAGTGATTTAGGACACTTGAATTGAGTGTTTTTTCTTGCCTGTTGCAAGCCGACACCAGTGCTTCTACTTTTGGGGGTTATTTTAAATTTTAATTTTTAATTGGTTTTCACCTGAGCTGGGCTGAACTGCCCCACACAAGGTGCCAGCGCTGGCACAGGGACAGCTTGTGTTCAGAGCACCCTAAAGTGTGCCCAAACTGCAGCCTCGGGTACTGGGAGCCAGATAATATCAATATCCTTCTGCTTTTTCACTGCCACCATCATTTGGATCAGTGTATCCTCAAACCACTCTGCACAGTCACCCTGCTGAACCTCACTCCTTGCCAGCACTCGAGGAAAGAAATTTCAGAGAAAGACAGCCAGTATCAAAAATTCATTATTTCTGGAGGACAAATTCAATAATAAAGGCTTAGGGTAGGATACAAAACCTGCGTGGGCAGAGGATGTCTCCAGTGCAGAGCCTGTGCACCAGGAAAGGATGGGAGGAGAACACCTTATCCTTTGCTCAACACAAAGTAAATTCATGGCTTACCTTCCTCTCCATGCCAGCTTTTACAAGAAAACCCAGCCAACCAAAACCCACAAAAAGACCCTCTCATGCACGAATTTTTGCTAGAAGTGTTTGTATGTTTATCCCACTGCAAATCAGCAAGATCACAGCGAAGCTATCGCAGCCAACCAACCCAAATCACAGCTCAGCCACTCACAGGCACCTCAAAGGAGCAAACAAAGACGAATTTCAAAGAATCAGTCATCTAATTAATTCAAGGTTGTTATATTATGTAAATAGGTGAGATATCAGAGAAGAAAAGAGCCTTAAACTTGTTAACATCCAGCCATGCAAATATTGACATGGAATCCAACAGGATTACTCCCCTGAGAAATGGTAAGTATACACCTAAGTCTCTGTGGAATTTGGGCTTAGATTTGTTGAATAAATAGCTTTCTGAGAATTATTCATTTAGTTATATATTGCACCATCTGTAGGAATACTGATCCAGTAATACAGATATTACTGAAATACTGATTTTATCAAATATTCAGCTGGTCTAATACAGGTGAGGGATAAGACAGATCCTCATAAAATGAACTCAGGAAAAAGGACGAACAGTCACATTATAACCAACATTATTCATTCCCTTGGAGTAATCAAGCTTATTAAAAACAAAGGCTGCTTAATATTTTATATTTGCAAACATCTTTTTCCACTAAAGCCCTAAAGCATTTTGTGAGCTCCATGCAGGCAACATCTTAAGTGCAGCCCCTCCTCCTGTGCCCCAGGGCTGCACAGCTCTCAGCTGAGCACCCAGCTCCTCCCACACACAGGCAAAAAATAAACCCATTAAATTCCATCTGAATGCTGCTGCTGACATCCAGGTTAATTCAGACTTTACAGCCTGGTCCAAAATACCCAAACAGCTGTCCCTGTCCCTGGGAAACAGGAGGAGGGGATGTGCTGGTTCTGCTCCGGGGAGCACCTGTGGATATTCCAAGTGATGGTTTGGGAACCACTGCAGCAGGGGAGGTTTGAAGAAGAGGCAGAGACACATTCAAGCTTTACATTTGCTGGACTGGGACACCTTCGACTATCCCAGGGTGCTCCAGCCTGGCCTTGGACACTTCCAGGGATTCAGGGGCAGCCACAGTTTCTCTGGGCACCTGTGCCAGGGCCTCCCCACCCTCCCAGGGAAGGATTTCTACCCAAAATCCCATCAAACCCTGCCCTCTGTCCATTTAAAACAATTCCCCCTGTCCTGTCACTCCATCCCTTGCCCAAGGTCCTTCTCCAGCTCTCTTGCAGCACTTTCAGGCCCTGGAAGGAGCTCTGAGGTCTCCCCAGAGCTTTCTCTTCTCCAGGTGAGCACCCCCAGTTCATCCAGAGGTGCTCCAGATGCTCCTCTGAGCATCTTCCTTTTGCAAACAAAGCACCACTAGAGGACAGTGGAAGCTAAAAAATGCCTGGCAGAGCCCACGGTGCTGGGAAATCAGCTGCAGATCTGGAGGGATTCGCTCCAGGAAATTCAGTCTGTAGAGAGCTGCCCACGCCTGCCTCATCTTGCTGCGATCCAGGTGCAGCAGGGACATCAGCAGGAGGAATTCCCCTGGGGACAGGGGTGAAGTGTGCAGGGGATGTTAAACAGGCTGGGATGAACCAAAATTCACTGCTGGGGAGCTGCCCCCCACCCCAGCCCAGCAAAAAGCAGCAGTGGGCACCACTGCAGGCAGTGCTCAGAGCCTGATGGGCGTGCCAGGCCCAAATGTAATTGTTGTGAGTCGGAAAAAAATTAATCAGCCTGCAAAAGAGGTGACAGCTGTTTCTCTGATTCCATTTACATCTCATTTGTGGTGTTTACCTAATATCTTAGGTGCATTTCCAAGCACAGCTAAGAATGCCCTAGCGTTTCAGTGAGTGTAAGTGAATGCAGGTTTGATTTCATGTGACCAACTCTAGTGTTTCTTGCTAAACAGCAGGGATACAGATAGGAAAAAAAAATAAAACAAACCCAAAAAAACAAAAAAAAGGAAAACAGAAAATCTCTGTTCTGGATTGCAGAACACAAGCTCACGCTGACCATATCTGCTTGAATGAAAGGCTCTACAAAGGACTCCTAGGATTTAAAAGGAGTCATGGAAGATGTAAAAGATGTTGCCACAGGTTTAAAGACAGGCATGTCAATTAACTGTGATCCTGAAGGAAGTACTTAGCTAGAAAGCACCTCAGATATTTCCCTCTCCAGCACAGCAGTGTGGTCATCCCTGGGCTCATCACACACACATCTGTAAGGGACATTCCTTCAGTGGCAGTGTGACACATCCATTCTCCTTCAGGGTGGTTCCAGCTTGGAACCTCCCATGGTTTAGCCCAAGTTTGGTGCTTCCTCTACAGTAATTTCTATTTCTGCTCATGTTTCTCCCATTAATTTAGGCCCAACTTGCTGCTTGCAAGGCAAAATATGTATTACAGCTTTCTCATTTCAGTGTCCTGGGTGGCTTTACACCCAGGAGAGGAGTGCCAGCATCACTGTGAGATGGTTGTACTTAGATTTACAGCTGTGGTCACCTCTGCCCAGGGTGGGGATGATTTATGGCACAGAAGCATTGTGAGAGTGGCCCGTGGCTCTGACAGTGGCAGCAGAGGGACCACAGAGTCCTTTTTTTGATGTTCTGCTCAGTCCCTGGTGGAGGTTAAACGCCACAATATCAATGTGAGTAGCTCGTAAGAACATTTCTCCACTCCTTTACTGTCAATTTATGGATCACCCTTCCTGCTCTCCCCCTATTGTTCTCAGCCATGGTGCAAAACTAAAAAACCCTACTGTGCTATTTTGCATTTCAGTGAAGTCCAACAGAGAAGAATCACAGGGGTGAGGCTGAGATGTGCTGGCCCAGCCCCTGATGAGCAGGGCAGATCCCAATTTGCTGCAGCGAAGAGCACAGTGCCTGCTCTGCACTCGTGCCCTGCTGGGAGCAAAGGCCACTCCACCAAATTTTGCCTTAGGAGGTGTGGGAAGAATTTGGCAGCTTGTTCCAGTCTCACTGATGTCTTAAGAATTTTTAGCATCTATTCTTCAGGTGTCTGTAGGTTTGGTGTCTCTCTAGGCTTCAAACAAAATGCTAAAAACCTCTGTCCCCAGCACCTTTAGGCAAAACAATTCCTCTCAATTGGAAAATCCAAGGACACTTCGCTTCCTCAGAGCCCCAAAATATGAAACCAACAGTGAATTGGGGGAGCAAGCTTGGGGTGGTTGACATCATCAGCTGAAGGTGTAATGGAGTCATTTGTAATGGAATAATTTTCCAGTAACTGGAGAATTGAGGCTCAATATGTTAATGCACAGAACTTATAAAATGTGCAGAACTCGTGACTCGCTGTCCATTTTGGGTGTAGCCTCTCGAGTGGGCTCTGTCTGCCCTGAATGTACCTTAAAGGCCTTCAATAAATTAATCTGCTTTTTATTCTCCTGATCTTGCCTGGCCTCTGTTTCAGGTAAGCCTGGCTAAGGCATCATCCCAACCTTGCTCAGCCTCATGTGGAATCACAGCAAAGACCCAAACCGACAGAAAGCTGTGCCAGTTCCTGTGGGTTTGGCTGAGCAGCTCCTGTTGGCATTTCCACACGCAGCAGCTGGATGGTTCCTGGCAGCTTGGCAGCCCAGGGGGGCGATTTCCAGCCTTCTCTAATTACAGTGCTGCTGTAATGAGTTAATGCCCACGGGGAGGGGAGAGTTGTGCTCCCACCCTGGTGGAGATGGAGCTCTAAGAGATGTACAGAGAAATGCAGCCTCCCTCGATGGCTGCAGATTAAAACAGGTTCTCTATTAAAATTCACATCCTGTGGCTCTCAGGTTTGTTCGTGGTGAAGACAGCAATAAATGCAGGAAGACAAAGCGAACCATAGTGAAAACTGGAGGGAAAATGGACTTTTTTTTGCTTTAAAAGCTCTGTTTACAGAGCAGAAGGTCAGAGTCATGACCTCTTGACAGCAATACCTGCCAGAGGTACCTAAGCAATGGCAGTGGGCTTGGTTTTCATCCTGAATATGGCATGTGAGGGGCGGGCCGAGAGGGAATCACCCGACCCAGGTCAGCCCCTGGCTGTGACCTGCTCTGGGCAGCAGCACAGGAGGAACCCAGTGCCTGTTTAGCTCTGCTGCAGCATCACAGAGAAAATACCCTGAAAAGTGCAGCATGGGGAACAGGAGCTCTGTACTTTCTCTGCAGAAAGGATTGGGTTTTGAGGACCTCTACTCAAAGCAGGGTCATTAAAATGTCAGTTCTCTACTCTGCTAAAAACCACTTCTACTTAAAGCAATGGAAGAAGGAGAATACACAGTGTGTTGGTTTAAGAAATCTAGACTTAATGGGAACATCTGAAATTCTGACATTCTGTGGGCCTGAAACATATGTGCAAGGGATTATTTCAGGTGCTTCCCCCAGTGAAGGAATCCCTCTCTCTGTGCTGAGGCCTCAGCTCACTCCTGAGCAGGAGTTATCTGTGAAATGCTCAACAGCAGTGGCTTCATGACTAAGAGAGTGTAAGACTCAAAAAAAAAAAAAAGAACGGAAGGAAAAAGGAACGCAATCGAAGTTAATTTTAACTCCAGTATACTATTATTAAAAAATTCCCAAGGCAACCTCTATTTCCACATATCTGCAATAGTTTTCAATTTCAGTAGGTCTAGCAAGGACCGTGAAACTTCCTGTGTTGGCCAGGAAGCCTGGCTGTGTGTCTCACATCACAGCAGACCCTTAATTCTCCAATTTCTGTGACCTTTCCAGCATGCCTACAGATGGGTATTACCCACTGGAGAGAACTGAATAATGATCCTCCCTCAGCCCCACTTTTTTTTTTCCCTTTGCAAAATTATTCCTCAACAAGTCCAGATGGGAAGAACTGATCTTTCCCCAAGCCTTATGCTTTCCCTCAGTTTTAAAACCACGCCTTGCTAATAAAGACCTCCACAAGAAAACAGAGCTTTCATCTCTGTCCTGGATTCTTGATTTGTAGGATTTTTGAGTGAAGGAGCTTTGGCTCTGAGCGAGGCTGTCAGAGGACATGTCCTGCCTGTCTGTGACACTGCAGATGAGGCAGATGTTTGTCATTTTTGCCCTCTCTGGAAGCACCAGCATTTCTCCCTCGATAAGCACATGCAGGGAGCAGCAATGGAGCATCACCTTCTCCTCCTCTCGTGGCTACCCAGGCGTGTAATAAGTTGAATTTCACCTTGCTGATGAATCTCATTTCAGTTGTTGGGCATGACAGGGCACTTCTTTGTTCCACAGCGAATGGAGACATCTGGCTTTGGCAGGGTGACCGAAAATCAGCTGTGTTTGACTGTTGTCTCTGCTGTTTCACCTTAATTTGCTGACATGGGAGCCAGCCAGGCTTGCAGGCTGAGGCAGCAGAGCAGACTGCAGCGCTCAGGCTCTGCACCTGCCCTGTTTTGCCTTGGACAGCTTTATCTGCCGTGGTGTAAAATGCTTCAGGTGTTCCTCGTGTCACCTGAACGGTGCCAGTGTTTCACCCACTGAACGTGTGAGCCCAGGGAAGGAATTCCCATCCCAGCTGCCAGCATTCCTGAGAGCCAGACCAGCAGTGAGCCCAGGCCTTTCCTGAGCTCTTCTTTGTGAGTTACAGCACAGGTACAGGGCTGAGAATCAGCCTCATTGTCTGGGGTAAGTGTTGGGGAGGAAGAAATAGGAAAGTCTTATAGAAATTATTACCTGGCAAAAGATGCTGAAAATATAGAAATTACAAGCGAGATTGAAATGAAGACAAGTTTTGAGATACCAAACCTCAGTTACTGAATAAACTGAAAAACAATGGTATGGCCACCCAGGTAATCTCCCTCTCTGACTGAACAAAGGCCTTCCTTGAGCAGACAATAGCCCTTGCCTGCTTGCAGGTCCAAGGGGCAGAGTAGACTTTACTAACTTAGCATAAGGTAAGAAAAAGCAGTTTTTAGGGTTTAAAATATAACACAATATGGTAATACAAGGATGCTCATAGGCTGTATGTAAATGCTATAGAATTTGTATCTTGTCCTAGATTGGTTAGTGAAAATCAGAATATTCAGCATAGAACATGATTTATTGTATTGTAAGCGAGAACCACGGCATTCTGTATTCCATTTCCCCAATTCCTGTACCTCTCTCTCTCTCACCTCCTTTACCTGCCTGGAGCTGCATCTTGCATCTCCTGGCAGGCTCTTGCCCCCACGCTTTTTATCACAATAAACCCCATGCTCTAAGATTAGACTCCAGAGGTTTCTGTCTCCATCCAAGCCGCATCCTCACACCGCAGAGGCCATCCAACAGGCGCACAGATTCCTACAGGTAAGAGCTGAGAGGCTGCTGCAGCTCCTTCCACTCTGTAATTGCTTCCTTCCTTCACGATGAGTTATTGCGCTCCTGCTTTTGGCTGTGTTTCCTCTGGAAAGATTGGCACAAAAGCTTTGGTTGGCACACACAGGCCTGCCCTGGCAGTCCATGTTTTGGGGGTTGTTTGCTTTTAACTAATTCATTATAGTGCTGTACTGCGGCAGAAATCACTTGTTTTACCCTCCAGCTCAGAGTGTTTATCACACAAATGTTCTCAAAAGCTTCCCCAAGACAAACACTGAACCTCAGGCTCCTTGGGAAGCTTGGCAGTCCTGATTTCCAAGCCCTAGAAAACAAAGGCAGCTCAAGTACAGCAATGCACATGATTATTAACAATAATATTTTGCTTATTAGTGAAAGCTTGCACTAACAGCAGCGCTTCCACATGGATCCATTCCTGAAGAAACAGGAGCTCATTACAGAGAGATTTTTCAGATTAAGCCTGGGCTTCTCTCTCTCTTACTTCTCTAATGTGGTTGTTCTCCGTGCCCCTAATATATGACAGTCATTTTAATGCTGGTAACTACCCTTTCCATTGCAGGAGGTAATAAATGCCAAAGATATTTAAAGATATCACCAGTCAGCCCTGATTTTGCAGCCATGAAGCAGCTCATGTTCCTTAAAACCCAACTCCGGCAATTTAGTGTTGGTGCTCTGTTCGTAGGGAGGTTTGTGGGGTCCCTTTGGCACTGCTGCTCCTGTCAGGGACCACTGCAGATCACATTTCCTGACCTCACAACAGCCCTGGAGAGTTTGTCAGCTCAGCTGCAGCCTGAGGGGACAAATATCCACCAGAAATACTGGAGAAGCCTTAGAACATCATCTCCTCTAGCTGTCCTACAGACTGAGTTCACAAATTTGGCCTAACTGCAGCAAGGTCTCGGTGATTTATGAAGACATGGTCAATCTAAAGATCATAGAAAATCGTCACCAAGGTGGGAGCCAAACACCGCAGTTCTGAGCCTGCCAAACACCACATTTCCAGGCTTCCTGTATAATCATGGAATTAAAATTGCTCCCTGAAGACAATTGGCTACTCTTCATTCCAGCCCAAGCCCAGGCAGAGTGACCAGGGCTGAATTTTGTGCCACTTTGAGCATCAAATCCTCACCCACAGCAGCACAGACCAGGAGAGAAATATGAAAACGCAGTTCAGAATTTCCCCAAACCTTGTGCTTTTCCCTCAGTTTTAAAACCACACTGACTAATAAAGAGCTGCACAGGAAAACAGAGCTTTCATCTTTGTGCTGGATTCTTGATTTGTAGGAGTTTTGAGCAAATCTGTTTGGATGGTTAAGAAAAGCCTACAGCCAACCATCTGGGCTTGTGCTGCCTCTCGCCTTTTGTTGACATCAGCAGTCCTTGAAATGTTCCCAACAAAGCATAATTTTTTTTATTTTCCACACCTGGGTAATTAAAACAGGTATGCATTGAGCGCTGGGGCCCATTTTTAAAAGACATCATTTTCTCAACCCATAAATGTAATTTGCTATCAAATTAAGAATTTCCACACCCCATTTCTCCAGCACTTTAGCATTTTAATTTGAAATACAGTTGATAAAATTACTATTTTCAGCAGCAGCCAGGTTTGGATACAATTCTGAAGTAAGTACTTGGCTTTTTTTTTTGCACCTCAGTAGTTTATTGCCTTGGTGTGCAGCAGAGACAGTGAGAAACGGAAGAAAAAGCAATAAGAAGGGGAAAGGTGCCTCATAAAATGGAGAGAGGAGGGCAGGAAGATATGATTTGTTTTCCAAGAGAGTTACCACTATAAGCCTTTCTTGGTAGAAATATTTGCTGCACAAAACTTGATTTTCAGTGCAGCATTTTGAAAGGAAGCCTGGTCAATTCAGAAGAAATAAGACATGATCCCCACAGCAAAACCATCACCTTAAAAAAAATGTCCTAACATAGAATTCTGCACAGCTTGGGTACCTTGGCTTCATTCACAGGTTCCAGCTGAGACCCAAACAGTCAATGAATTATGCACAAGTGTCACACCAGAAATAATCTCCTTGCCAAATTCCAAACAATATCCACACCCAGTGTATCTTAATCAGATAGATTGTCCTGGAGACAAAAGTTAATAATTTAGGCAAAAAGGGCTGCAAAGACTGAGTTTGAAGAGCTGATTTTCCCTTTGGGAGTGCAGAATGAAGCAGCACCATGCTTGGTGTTGGAGTGACTTCTCTCCAATAATCAAATCACAAGGTGCAGCCAAAATTCAGAAATTCTGTTTCTCTGCTTTAGTGATTGCAGCCCAACCAGAGCTGTAGCTTAATGTTTTTTTTATTTTTTTTCCCCCCAAAGCATTAACTTCATTAGATTTATTTATGGTGGTGTTGGAATGGTTACAAGTCACTCCATAATTCACGGATCACTCGTGTAATAGGAGCCATTAGCTGTCACATCAGCGCAGATGAAGGCAGCTTTGACCTGTGAATTACTGGCACAATAAACTCCACTCCTGCAGACACCACTGCTCTTCTTGGGGGTGTAGTCTATGCTAATTTGAAGTATTTTAGTGAGGAACCTGAGAAATTAAAAAGAGTCTGTCTGCTACCAATCTTTGGCCTTGCTTAGAGAGCTGTACTTCTAATAAATCCATTTGAATATGCAGAAAGTAATGAGCTGCCCAATAAGGAGAACTGGGGGATAACAGCAAAGGGAAGGACAATTCCTTGCTTGGCAGATGATTTATTGCCAAATATATATTCATGACAAAGGAGCACAAATGTGAGCTACATTTTTGACACTGGCAAAGAAAGGCAGAAAACAAAAAAGGACAAAGAATGTAAAGAATAATTGAAGATAATGATGGTAATTTGTTTCCCTATTCTGAGATAATTGATCCACACTGAAGAGGTAATTATAGAACGCTAAGGAGATTAAACATAAGGTCTGAGGCGCAGAGTGAAGACAAGAGTGAGCTGAGCTACTGTAATTATGACATTTGGGGAGTCATAATATTTTGATGTTGGCCTTTCAAAACTCAGGGACAACGGCAACACAGCGAGCATCATTTCAGTTGTCAGCTGCCTGCAATTCCTCTCCCTTCCCCTGTTTTTCGGGGCTGCAGGCTCTGACAGAGTGCCTGCTGCCAGTGAAATGATGTGACAGTCCATTTGCTTGGGGACGGCAGCTCTGCTGCTCGGCTTGGCTTCTTCTGATCACTAATCACACTTCAGAAAGGCACTTCATTTACTCAGGGGCCTTCTAAACCTTCAAGTCTTTGTCTGTTTGTTTCCAGAGCTCTTTTCCCCCCCAGATGGTCTCATCTCGTGCCCCTTGTGATGCTGTTTTGAGCTGCTCGTGTTCCACCTGTCAGGTAGGGCAGTGTTGCACGCAGGGCTGGGCTGTGGCAGCAGCCAGCAGATTTCAGCCTTCATTATCCTCCTTTGCTACCAGCCTTGGAAGAGCTCCTGGAGCAGGGAAAACCCCCATCCTGCCTGGAATGGCTCTGGATATTCCTTGTTAGTGCACTGCAGATGCATGAAGTGACAATGGCTGAGCTGTTTAGAATTCACCTTTCCCTGCTGTCAGCCAAGCAGCTCCTGGGAAGGATAGAAGGGATGACTTAAATACAGAAATTCAGATCCTAGGGAGGAAGACTCCAATAAATAAATACTCTCTATTTGCTATTAATTCTATTATTCTGGGTTAAGGAGGTTTTTCTGTGTAAGACAACATCTTTTCACTTCACTGAATAAAGAATACAGAATGCAAATTAAGAACACACTTAGGTTTGTTCATTTGGTATCGTTTCTGGGGTGGTATCTATATGATAGATATGATCAACTTGCAAGTTCCTTGTCCCTCATCTGTAAACCAGCCTGTAAACATGCCAAAGTGGGAATTATTCTTTTTCTGAGCCTGAACTTTCCTGGCCAACAAATTTCAAAAGAAATTTTGAAAGGATATAACACAACTGCTCAGGAAAAGAGAGCAAAACCTGGCAGATCTCCTACAAACAGCACAGACTTGGATCCCACCAAGCATTTCAGAAGAGATCAGAAGTATTAAAACACAAATAAACCACAAACAGATTTAAATATATTCAACCTACAGCCAACACCATCAAGGGAGAGGCGAAAGCTTTGGCCAATAATCCAAGTGTTGCAGGAGAAACTATGGAACAAACAAATTCCTGCATCTGCAGCTCCCATGAACTAAATTGTCTCGGTGAGGCTTTGAGCAGTTGCTCTGCTGATCACCTTGAATGCAACTTCCATTCCATTCCATTCCATTCCATTCCATTCCATTCCATTCCATTCCATTCCATGCCATGCCATGCCATGCCATGCCATTCCATCTGCACTGAGTGTGCCCTTGTTCCTCTTGGCACCAATTCCTTCTGTCCCTGCCTTTGGGGGCAGCGATAAGGAAAGAGCAGCAGGGGACAGTTTTAATCTCCTTTGGTTTGGGCATTTAATCTCTGTGCTTTGGGCACTTGCAGCTCACCCAATCTTCTCACACTCTGCTCCCTCTCGGTGGGCGCAGCCCAGAAAAACCCTCCTGCCACAGAGAAGGAATGGGGACAGACCCCATAATATACAAATATTCACCTCTTTGCTCCCACTTATCCTCAGGAAGCTGTTACCAACCTACTGAAACCAAACAACCTCAAAAAAAAACCTTTCAGGATGAAAGGGCATTGGTGCTAATGAGAATAATCAAATAAGTAATACAGAGCTGAAAAAGAAGCTGAGAATTTGCTTGAGGAGACAGGAGAATCAACTAAATTAAACCCCAGATCTGCTGTTATATTTCCTACAGAGTCAGGACAGCAACAACCCTTTAGGATCAATTTTGCCTCCAAACAATCAGGTTGCAGTTGTTTCTGCAATAGTTCGTGCAAATATTTCCTTCCTCCCTTGCCTCAACCTAGAGATAGCTGAAACTCCCCCAAATTCTCTCTATCTAAGAGTTGCCTAAAACCTATCAAAAAGTCACAAAGTTATAAAATCCAATTTGTTAAAAGCAAAGGTTCAGTCCATTGCTCAAGAAAGTGAAAATGTTGCACTTAAGAGAGGGAAAAACAGCACTGAAATAGATTAATGGAAGAAAGTAATGAAGGCAAAGAAACAGCCCAGAACAAAAGGCCAAATGCTTCATATTAGACAGGAGGAGAAAGAAAACTGTAAGGCCATATATAATCTGGTCAGCTGAAAATTGTAAGCACGTGTGTAAGTGAAAGACCAGAGAAAAGAATCTTAAAAAGTGGCTGCCAGCACTGTAAAAAAAAAAAAAAAAAAAAAGAAAAAAAAAAAAGGAAAAAGAAAAAGATTTTTCATGAGCAGTGCAGTTCATGAATTTCCTTTTCCATTTGTGTTTTGTAAGCCTCCCTTGGCTGCTGCTGTCCCCAGGTCCCTGCCATGGCCACAGCTGTGTTGTTTTTCATGCCTCAAGCCATGGGACACAACCTGGCTGAGCTCTGTCCCCACCTCAGGTACACGAAATCCTGCTAATAATGGAAGGACACAGAGTTCATACTCAGACAACCTTCAGCTTTGTTTCCAGAAATGCACATCTGAGCTCGAGAGCCAAAGGGAAAGATGAGGAATGGGAATTGCCTCCTCCTCCTCTCCTTGCCTCGCTCCTGGAGCTGCAGGCGCTGATGGTGAAGATGCTGCTGAGAGCTCCCTGAGCACAAATATCTTTGCTTTAATCCTCAGCAGTGCCAAGAAGCAATTTGACACTGTGGGGGAGAAAAAAAATCAACAGCTGGATTTTGTTGACTTTTATAATCCTGCTCTTGTAGAACTTTTCCCCCCTTTATTAACTGGGGAGAAGAAAGAAGAATAACTCACCACTGGACTGCACTGATGGATGTGGACACAAACTAACTTTTCTCATCAATGAGAAAACATTATAGCATTTCTCCTGGAGAGATCTCAAAATCCCCTTTGATTTTTATTTTTTAGGGAGAGATAAAATTCTCTGCACACTGTGTAAGTAGTGAAATGGCTTCTTTTGAAATCCTGGAGAGGATAAAACCCCTTTGATATCAGGCATGCATTGCCACTCTTTTCACCTCTCTGCCAGCAGAGCTTATTCTTGTTAACTGACTAAGAACCCTGTAAAGATCCATTAGGATTTTGCCAATATTTTTTTTATCATCGTTGTTCAAGCATCTTGGTAGTATCTGTGTCTCTGATGCTGCACAGGTTCAAGCAGAGCATTTTATGGTGTGTGGGTGCAGTCTCAGGGATGAGGGGACAAAAAGGGAATCACTGGAGATGTCCCTGCTGCCTGTGTTGAAATGTTCAAATCCTTACTAATAAACTAGGAAACAGCAGTTTTGCTTTCCTGTGTGCCAGGCCTGTCTCCATCTTGTGTGAACTGAGTGGTTGTACCTAAATCATCTAAGGACCCCAAAATCAGGCTTTGCCATGCCTTATAATTAAAATTACTGCCTTATAATTTAAATTACTGGCCCTTAGCAGCACTTTTCCTTCTATAGACACTGGCTTAAACTAGTCTTAAAGTAAAAGACTTTTTATCAAATCTATCCTACAAAATGTCAGTATTTTTTTTTTTTCAGGAAAAGAGAAAGAAGACAGTAGAGAGACACACTTTGGAGGTGAACTCTCCAACCCTTGCAAACCAAGAGCCAAACTGTCTCTGATTATTGTGGGATGTTTTCCTGCTCTCTCTTCAGTCCCCTCCACCAGCCAGCAAGCACAGATGCTCACTATCATTTCCTCATTAAAGCCCTGAGGCAGCAAAACAGTTCCTGTGTACTATAAACCACCCTGAAAAGCATTTAAATACATATTTAAACTTTAGCATGCACCAAGAACCCTCCTTAACGTGGATGATTCCTTGAACTGTAGTGCTGAGCTGCAGCCTCAATGTCTCCTCAGCATATCTAAAAGGAGCATAGAAGAGGAGATAATTGCCAGAGGTGACACCACACTGCACAGAGAGGTGTTGTTGATGTGCCCCAGCTTGTAAAAACACAAAATAATTCTGCTTATTTCATGAACACTGAGGGCTGTCTCATCTCTAGAAGGAATTTCCTCCACCTGTTTTGTCTGAAGCCCAAATTGGCACTGCAACCCTGCAGAATGCACTGGGATCTGCTGCTGAACTGGTGCACACTTGAAATAATTCTTACAAAAAAAAAAAAAAAAAAGCCTGGCCGACTGCTCTGTGTGTCTGCAAGTAGGTCACTAATTAATCTAAAAATATTTATTCTCAGGTCAGGTCTGTGTTGCTCTCTGCTTTGTGACAAATGCAAGTTCATATTCAAAGGCAATGTTTACATTCATCACATGAGCTAAACCTGTCTGCAGCAATTAACAGTAATTCAGATGCTGTCCATTATTACTCCAAATAGTATTTTTTTCCTTATCATTAGCTAGCTAGGTCAGTGAACACAAGGGCAATGTATATCTTAAAACTCCCAGGAAAGCAGAGATTAGTTCCAAAACACTTAAAAGTCCCTAAATCACTGTCAGCTGCATTACAGATTCCCAGATGTAAGGAAAGAAGGAAAAGTCATAATGTATGAACACACACACAAATAAGGTAATTGCATTTTTCTCCTCTCTCACTCTCTCTCTCCCAGCACTTCAGAGAGATCACAGAGAATAATTATAACTATTTTTTAAATTCTGTCAACTGAACCCAGTTTTGCTTCCAAGAGTCAGCTCTGTGCTTCTGCTCTCACATTAATCTAAAGGATAATTTGGATGAGTGGGAATTGTCTGGGAGTGTCAGGGCAGCCATGCTCTGAATGGGGAGTTGGAGTCTGAGCAGGAGAGGTTGGGCTCCAGATCCTGTTGACTGATGGATGGTTTGATTTCCTGCGAGATTAAAGACAATGATGTCTTTGGAAAAATAGGGGGAAATATCCCAGGAGTTTGGCACATCCTTGTTCCCACCCCAGAGTTCCCAAAAGGGGAACTTTTCCTGATGTTCCACTGCCAGCTCTGGGCTCTGAGGTGTGAGCAGTTTAAATTCCAAAGCTCTTTGTGCCAGCTGCTGGGTCAGGCAGTTCTGGACTGTTCTGGTTTTTCTCCCTCAACTGCAGAAAAAAGAACCCAAATCAGCCCCAAGTTTGTGCAGAGAGGAAGAGCAAGAAATTTGATTACATTTCCTCCTGTATTCAGCACTTTCTCAGTCCTTCAGAATGATGTGCATCTCTGTAACTTCATCAGGGGGCACAGATTTTGGGTTGTTTTTTGGTCAGGACACCCTGTAGGACTAAAATGCAACTTTCAGTCCTCTCTTCACATCTGCAGTGACACTCCAGCTCTTCTTCCCCACACACATCGTGTTCCACTTAAATTCCTGTGCTCAACAGGAGCAAAGGTCAGTCAGGATAAACTCCACTGCCTGTGCTTTTACCTTCACTATGGCTCTGTGGGATTTCCCAGGAATTCCAGGGCAACCTTCTATCCCAGAAGAGCAGAAGACTGTCCTGATGTTACTTAAAATCATGGTATTGCAAGCGCCTTGTAGGAACATGGAAAATAAACTGCCTCAATATAATTTGATCTATTTTTCCAATAACTTCGCTAATGAATATTTTATTTTCTCTAGTGCTGGACTTAATTTGCTTGGAAGACAATTGTCATTACATTAAGGAACAAACAGTTCACTAGACCTGAGGAGTGCAATAATTGATTTTTCAGCTTGGTGGATGAGTTAAGAAATCGTTATTTTTATGTTCCAAGCCACATCCAAAAAACAAAAAAGCTGGTGTGGGTCTGAAATCCTTCACACAGAAAGACCGGTTTTGATGTTTTCTGATTCTCCAGGTAATATTTTCTGTAGTAAATTTGGATCAATATCACCCTGCTCTGGTTAGTATTGTTTTTCCAGCTGAGGTTAAGGTGTTTGTCATTCTTGGGGCACTGGGAAGGCCAGGCTGAACAAGTTGGGAGATGAACAAAGCTATTCCTGGTGCCCTTGAAACCATAAAATCCATGATATCATCTGCCTGGACATCCTACATGGCCACTGAATGAGGCATGGCTTAATTTATCTGGGCTGAGACAGGTTCAGAGCTTTATGCTTGATCCCTACACATGTAAAACTTGCAGGTTTTAACACCACTCACTTATTTTGATCTCATGGTTGAATGATCTCCTGATTAAAAAATGTGAGTTCTAATCTTTCTGAGCCTCCAGTTCCCTGCATATGAGAGCAGAATATTCCATGCAGCTTTGCAAGGATCTTTGATGTCTTCAGATGAAGAGCAATGAGCATTAATATGACTCTATCATCAGCATAAAATTACTGCTGTACCCTCTCCAGCCCTTGAGCTGTGTTAAGGGCAATGACACTGATTCATTTGATGTAACTATGTAAGAATGATCATATAGATGCAATTAAAAACAGAGTTTTTATCAATTATGCAGTAGCATGTCATCTGTACTCTACTAATTAGAAAGGGGAAGAAAAAAGTTGCTGGCTGAAAATTAATTATGACAACATTTCTATAGTGTTTAGAATCTAGTTATCAGAATTAAATATTTATGTCATTATGGTTTTCATTATGCATCCTAATGTGATTGCCTGAGCGAAATCACTGCAAGGTGCTCCAACACTCCCTAAATTCAGAATTTGGATTCTCCCATGACAAGGTTGTATCTAATTGTGTTTTCAGACAAGAATCCTCCCTTCACATGCAAACTTGCACTCGCTGATGTGTCACATTGATCTCAGATCAGGTGATTCTCTAGTCAATGAGAGAGTGGTGAGAAAAGGTAAAGGTGCTCAAATGGTTCCTAATCCAAGGTATGGATCGTGGGTCTAATCCAGAGTCTTCTCGGAATGGCTGAAACACTACAGCATTTCAGCATTAAAGGCTTTTTATATTTAGGAGAATGAAGTTACATCTTTTGAGAATTTTCCACTCGCATTCATATTTTTTCAGACTCCCCTTCTAGCTTTTATTTGCCTGGATCCACCTTCCCACATCCCTCCTCTTCCAGCAGCCAGAACACAACTTTTAAATGGCATCCAGGCAGGGCTGTTCCCTCTCAGGTGCACATCCAGCCCTGGGTGCTCATGCAGAGCAGGTTCAGCTCCAGGCTGGAAAATCAGACAATTGTTATTCAAGGCAAGAGAGCTTTGCCCTTTGCAGGCGATTGGGAAAAGGTGAGGCCCTGACCCCACTCATTACACGATGGGTTATGGTCTGCCCTTCACCCCGAGGGTTCTTCACCTGCAGCTTTTATCACAACTATAAAATGCATCTGTCATCAAATAGGCTCATCTCTACCATTTTTTCCCTCCAGAATCTTGCATTTCTCTCTAACTTTCCTTGAATTTTAAGGCTCATCTTTTCCTGCACCTGAGTTGAAGCTAATGAGATGTTTAGTGGTCCCAGCTTGGCTGTATCAGATTATTCTGGACCCCACTCAGCATAAACAGCAAATACACACAGAAATAAAGGCTCTCTCCTGAAACAAATTTCACTTCAACACCCAGCAGTTTAGGCTGCCAAACAGGCACTCGAACATAGAAGTTGAAAGGGAAGGATGGTTTAAGAAATTATTTTTGGCTTCAGGAAAACACAGAAACATATGGCTAGTGCTAAATATTTGTATACATGACACAGCAAATGGAGATGTCTCACGGGTTTTTGAATTAGATATTTGGAGAGAAGGAGAAGAAAAATAATAGCATGTTGGGTCCCTTCTTAGTTTAGAAACAGATTTTTTAAATACATGTTTGTCTTAAAAGCTGGCTATTGGAATCCCTGGCTATTGGAATCCCAGGTGGAAATGGCCATTTTCAGATACAGCAAAATCCAAATTTGTGCCCCCTCAGTCCCCCATTGCAGAGTTACAATGCTAAGTGTGTGGAGGAATCTTAGCTACAAGGTTAGGAAAATAAAGAATATGGGATATAATTCTCCATTAATAATTTCCCAAAGGTTCAAATCAACAGACCACTGGAACAACAGCCCTAGTTCAGTATCAAACCAAAAAGGACAGGCTTGTGTGGGGATGTGCACATGTGAGCACATGAAATCCTTTTTGTTAATCCCAATATCCCACAGTCATGAGGTGCTTAGCAAAAGGAACAGGGAGAAAAATCAGCATCCCAGGATAAGTCACCTGCCTGTTTGTGAGTTTTACTCACTGCTGTTGGACTCCAGTTTTACGGAGTGATGTAAAGGTTGCTGTGGGCTGATGGGTGCCTCATTAGCATATGTCCTTATAGTATTAGCAGTCATTTCCTTGCTGATATCAAATGGGATTTTCCTGGTCAAAACGTCAGGAGAAAAAGGATTGACTCTCCCCAATATCTTTAAATTGTGTTGACAAGTGTTTGCTCACCTGTTACAGACAATTGGTCAATAATAGCACAGAATGGGCAATGAGCTAGGGCAAGAGCTGAGACTGGTGAAGAATGGAACATTAAATAAATGGAACTGAAATTAGTATTTTGGCCATATTGAATCAATCCTGAGAAGCAGGGTACCAATGAAGAGGAAGCAGATATATTGTATTCCATGCACACGCTCACTTTGGTCAGTGGGATGTTTTTGGTTACATAAGGATGTGTAAAACAGCCTGTCCTCGCTTCTCCTTGAGCTCACTGAGATTCATGTCACTGATTTTTTTTTTTGGGTGTGCAAAGACTGGAGCCAGGTCTGCCCTGCTGGGAGCAGCACACCCTGGCAGCTGCCACGAGCCCCTGATCCCCAGCTCCTTGTTTCCCTAAATGGGACAGTGAGGACACTGTGGCATTGCCCAAAGTGCCCTTCACCCCCACCCCCTGTGCTCTGGATCCTTGCTGAGCCACCCTCTCGTGTTTCCAGCCCAAGGAAGTTCTGTTATTCCATCGTGGAAAGAGGAGTGAATTATCTCGGGGTTAATTGTGCTTTTTCTTCCCCCACCCCCTTTTTAAAAAAAAGATTTATTGAGAGACTAATGTTATGGACGGCAAAGAATTTATAATTAAGCAGATGCCCATCGACATTTTTAAAGCAGAGCTTCTATTTGAAAAGCAATGAATATTTTCCCTATCCCACTTCAACAGATGTTCTGCCTAATCTACATTCACTTTACTCCCTGTCTTACCTTTGACCTTTCTTTTGAAGGAATTCAGAGAAGAGAATGTCAGTATTTATCTACCTGCTGTGCTTCCATCTGCCCGTGCGGCGCACGAATAACCACAAATTATATTTTCTTTGTGAAAATTTGAATGACAGAAGCATTTCTAAGGCTTCATCCCCATGGAATGATCAGATGCTATCTCCTTGTCTTGGAGGAATTTTGCATCTCATATCTGGACATGCAAGCCAGCAACAGCTGCCAAATGTGGATTTGTCTTTCCAGAGTCTCCACTGAGATTTCTTTCTTGGATGATTTTCCGGCACCCTTGTCTCACCCATTTTTCTTGGCAGGGAAAATGAAGCAGGAACATTCATACCCGAGGCTGCCGTGAGGAATGCAGAGCAGCATAAAGCGGTTTTAAAGAGGAGTCCTTTGGGAGGTGTTATCAGAATAATGACCTGCAAACCTGCTCAAATCTACAGTTTAAAGCCTGAGGAGCAGATCCTTCCTGGGAAACCATATTGGATCGTGGCATGGTTTGGCACAAATGGTTTTTGCTAAAATGATATTTTTTCATCTAAATTCAGAATCTGTTTCCTTCAGAGCAGTTCTGCACAGCTTTAAGGCTGTCAGGACAACCACCCAGGAAGTGACATCTTAATATCTTGGAAATAATTCTGGTGAGTGGGGTAGAAATGATCAAGCATTGATTTCATCTTCAAGCACTCAATTATTTGTAAATTTAGGCAAATTTAGTGCCTGTGCTGCACATCAGGGCTGTCCAGTGTTGATAAGAGCTGCTCCAGCAGAATATCCAACACAGTGAAGTACAAACAGAGTGGATAATCTGATCCTGGTGCATTTGCTAAAAGGCAGAAATAATTTAACATACCCTCGGTTGGTCCATGCGAGTGGAGAACATGTTCCAGTTTAACCTCTGCCTCCGAGAGGTGATGGATACTGGTTTTACAGGAGGCAACACTTGCCTCTGAAACCAAGTGTGCCCTGCAGCATCTGCTGGGGGAAGCCTGGCTCCAGAGGAGTGGAGGAAAAGCCATTATCACATGTTCTCTTTAATGCTCCACAGCACACTCGGTGTAAGCACAGCCATCAATTCCTCACCCTGGCCAAACTCCAGGATTGGCAATTAAATCTTCCTGAATGTCTCCATTACAGTCTGAAGCATATTCCTGGACACAGTGGGACTGTGCAAAATTTTACATATCTATTTCTCTCCACTGACTATAAAAAGAGAGTCTGGTCTAGTCTGGCTCCCTAAAATGCAGACATCTCATTTTTATGTGCAAATGTTAGGATAAATGAATCTCATCCCAAGCTCCTGGGAACAGAGAGGAGGAGAATCATGCCCAACATAATGAAAAGGTTTACCCATAGCTGAGCCTGAAGACTGGAGGGGGAAAATCAGATAGGGGAAATTAGGAAAAGAAAAGAGCACAGCAAAGAAAAAACCCAACTTTGGAACTCAGTTATAATTATCTGGTGCTGATTCATTATCTATTTACAAAATAGGAGAACATGTCCAGTGAACTATGCAATCAATGTTTGCCCAATTAAAACACAAGTACATCTGCTTTTCATCCAATATTTGCCTGATTTTACAGGAAAAAATGCAATCGATCCTAATAAAAGAGCTTGCAAATTCAGGGGTAGGTTAGCCAGTACTTCTGCCCTCGATGTCACTAAGAGAATTATAGATATTATGCTGAATTCCTTCCTTTAATCTATTAACAATACAGGTTCTTGAAGAAGCTCATTTGTTAGACTCAGGCATATCACAAGACCAAAATATTCATGATTCAATTATCTGAAGAACTGCTGAAGGTCAGGGTGCCTCAGAAGGATGCACATTAAGGCAGGGCAGTGAGAACCAGCACCTTTCCCATAATTCTGCAGACTTTAGGGGTTTTTTCGCATCTATCTCAGGACTGAACTGTGCTGCTTAACTGAGCACGATCTGGACACACTAAAAAATGTAGGGTTTTCCCTACTGCCCTTCAGGGTTGATTTCAGTCTAATTTTCCATTCACTTCTTTTAAAAAAACAAAAGGCTCTGTAACTCCTCAAAGTCTCAGTGCCTCCAGGTTTCACAGCGCTTGAAATGTGCCCCTACAGAACAGGAATCCCTTCCCTTGGAAAGCAGTAAATAAAATGCACCCCACAAAGCTCACAGTTCAGGGATGCATTATCTGTATCCCACCAAGAAACAGATCTTTAACACCTTGACAGTATTAAAGATTTGGAGGATTTTTAAACGCCAGTGTCTAAGGTTGCTTGTGAGAACATTCTCCCCAAGACTTGCAGGGAGGGTATCAAAGAGAATGCATTAAACTTCTCTGCAGATTAAATAATTATAAAGGAAACTACATGAAAGATGGTATTTCTAATAAGGGTAGAGTTGAAAACTATGTCAGAAATCAGCCACGATTTTTGAAAATCAGACTTTCATTTCACTTGCTATCCAATAATTGGTGTTAAGTTCTCCTCCTAACTGGACTGAACCCTGAAAATCAAGCACTAATGGTGGTCCAGGCCCTCGATGGAAGTGCATTAACAATGGTAATTTTGGCCAGGGATGAGCTGCATGGCTTCTGATCATTTGGGGCTTGCTTCTGCTTTTGAAGTCAGTAGCTCTCTTGACTCCAGGGAAAATGAAACTGAACTGCCTTTCCTGGCAACCACATGAATTCAGCTCAAGAAGAAATCAAAGCCCCTGCCAAAAGCTACTCCGAATTTCTGGAGTAAAACTAATTAGAAGAACATCCTGATATATGCATGTGTTCTTTGCATATCCTGGTTTCAGGCAGCTCCAGGAAACAACAGCATCCAATGATTGCCTATTTATGACCTTTTTATCCTTAGTTAGCAATGGCACTCCCTGCCAAGGCCTTGGTCTCAGACTCATCTGTGCTGGGCTCTTGGCTTTTCCTTGGGCTAATCCCAATCTCTCTGTGCCCATTCCCTGCTCCAGAAAAGAGGCAAGGAGAATCTTCCTGATTTAGATTAATCCAAGTCTCTCTGTGCTCATTCCCTGCTCCAGAAAAGAGGCAAAGAAAATCTCTCTGATTTAGACTAATCCCAATCTCTCTGTGCCCATTCCCAGCTCCATAAAAGGGGCAGAAGAGAATCTGATTCAGACTAATCCCACTCTCTCTGCCCATTCCCTGCTCCAGAAAAGAGGCAGAAGAGAATCTCTCTGATTTAGATTGTACGAGAACAGAAGGAGGTGGTGTTGTTCACTGCATTATGCAGCACAAGCAATGCTAACATTTATCAAGGCTGCTCCAGGCACAAAAATAAAACCTTCCAGGCAGAGAATGGAGTTAAAGGAGTCATATTTGTGTAACTCCAGTTGGATATGACAGAACCAAAGGCTGCTGAGATGGCTCAGGTGAGAGAACAGAGCTGGTCAGAGGTTGGCTGCAGCCACAGAGGGAATGCTCACAGCTCCCCAGGCTCATCCCTGCTTCACTCCTCATCCACTCAGCCCCTGGGGAACCCTGCAGCCTGGCCTGACACCTTTGGCACTCCCAATTTGCTGAGAGTGGAAGAATGAATCCCCTGCCACCAGAGAGAACACCCCTAGCCCAGGAGAGGAGAGAGGAGAGGCTCTCTGAGCTCTCTCCTGACGCACCAAGCTTGGAGTAGCCCTGCAATCCCAGCTGGAGGTGTGGATGTGCAGTTCCATGAGAATTTTGCCTCTGAATGACTCCAGAATCTGTGCAGCTAAGGCAGAGCAACTCCATTTCTGCTGCACAGGCACTGTTTCTGACAGGATCACAGCAGCATTTGTTTGGCTCCCAAAAGGACACATCTCAAAGCCAAATTGGGGCAGACCTGATACACTCAGCACGACCTCTCCCCAGGGTAATGAACCCCCTGCAGTTCTGTCACACTTAGGGGTTTTGACAGAGCAGTGATTTTGGATGAACTGGGCCCATTTTGAGAGAGCAGTCAGCTGGAATTATTTCGGATAAGAGACTCGGGTCCTCAGGGTAATTAAGGAAGGGACAAACAGAAGAGGGTGGCATTCTGAGGGTGTGTGAAATGCTGTCTGTCTTCACCCTGAAATACACTCTCTGCATGGGCTGACATTCCTGTTGATGCCTGGTGCTAAATGATATGACTCAAGCAAAATGACTCAAGCAAAACCCAAGAAGTTACTTGTAGGACAGCACTTGAACATCCCATTTTGAACAGGACTTCAGGGATCCCAAAAAGTGTCCAGTGTGGCCCCAAATTAACATTATTTGCCTGCTGCAGCACTGAAATTCACTCTTTGCCTGTTTGTCTCTCTCCAGCACCAAACTCCAGCCTGCTGCCTGTGCCCAGGTCACACATCCTTCCGTGGGTGTCTCACCTGGGAGACCACACCTGCCCAGGGCACAGGACTCGGGCACCACTACCCCTTTCCCACAGGGAAGATGCCATCAGCATTATCCCTTCACTCTGAGGGCATTTTTCTGCCCCTGAGATCCTCACAAGTCCCCGGAGCTGCCTGAACCCTTACTTTTGCTGGCACAGACTGGGCAGGACCCCTCAGGAGGTGAGCACTCTGCACAGGTACACCCAGACTGTGCAGATGTGGCTTCTCAAAGCCAAGTTTGATGCTAAACTTTTGCTAAATCTCATATCCTGAAGGATGCCGACAATGACCAGCCACCAGTGAAGAAACAGAACTCAAACTGGGGTTGTTCATGGGATGTTCCTCAAGGAGAGAAACAAGGGGAGGATAAACACCACAAGGCAGGAAAAGCATCCCAGGGAAATGATCCTATCACACTCAATCTGAACATCAAATTTAAGTCAGGCTGATCAAGAGAGTTAATTTTGGAGTACCTTGGCTTAACTTTCAGGTGAGATCCGCCTTGAGGGATTTTCATTAGAGGGTACAGTGCCAAACCAGCACCCCCTGCAAGCACTTCAGCTGGGACCACATTTTACTGAAATTAAATATGAGTATCAATATGATTGAAAATGAGTATCAACTTCACATTAAACCACGTAAAACTTCTCTAAAAAGATATGGAGAAAAGCATTTTTTGTGCTTGGTACTAACAGATTCCCTGCAGCCCTCACCATTTTTCCCCCTTACTTTTCTCCTTTAGAACTGCATGGCAAAGTTCTATGCCTTATTTCCGAAAAGAAAGTGTTAGGTGTGTGCCACAGGATTTAAAAAAAAAAAAAAAAAAAAGAAAGGAAAGGTGATAATAAAAGAGCTTAATTTTTATAGACTCCACAAGAGGTTCTCATTCCATCAATTCTGAGTTTAAACAACATGAAAATGGGCCCAACCCAGGAGTAAATCCCCTCAGAGTGCAGCCTTTTGAGTCAATTTTTCATCTTAGCCTTTCTAGCTGGAGACATCCCACATAAATAAACATGTGCAAGTTATTGCCAGCATGCTCTGCTTTATTAATTTTGTGTAGAGCAAGCTGGCTTTTGGGGAGGTTAATTTCCTGAACTGAGGAGAAAATGGCACTTCACCAATTTGAAAATAAATAATTGTGCGGATACCTCAGTTCATTATTTTTAACTCTGCGGAGTCTTTGCAGGCTCCAGGAGCACGCTGACAGCTTAGGGAAACAGAGCTATTTTCACTAAGCAGCTGCCCTGTGTGGGGTGTATTATACCAGGTTACACAGCAATTTTGAACAGCAATTAATGGCTGTTTAAAAACAGCAGCACCTTCTCCAGGTCCTTGTAAACGGAGCTCAGATAACCCTGGGAATGGCAATTCCAAAGATGCAGCTCCAGTTGGAGCAAAAACCACTAAAATACTGCATTGCTATCAAGAAAATGATCTTAAAATTTGGCAACAAGAGCTCCTGGACCCTGTGGACATCACATTTTTGTTGTCTCTGTTGCTCTTTAACCTTAAAAACCTCTTAGGAATGAGAAGCAGACTGGAGTTTTTCTGTTGAACTGCCCATGAATGTGGAACCAGAACACACAGCCCAAAGAATGGTGCAATTCAGCCCTGGTTTGGTCTGAAGAAATGGGAAAATGCCACGAGCCCATATGGCACTGGAAACGCTGGTGCAAACCTGTTTGTTGATTTAAAGGCATATGGGAGCTCCAGGGCCCTGACAGCATCACTTGACTGTGGCTATTTCAGAATCCAGGCAGAAACAGATGGCAGCATTGCTGAGGTTCTGAAACATATGCTGGGAAACATAATTTTTAAGTATATTTATTAACAGTTGGGTGAATTTCACTGGAATTTCACTGGAATTCCTAACGATACTGTTGGTATATTGTTTAGAAAACTGGTGGTGTGAAAAGTTAGAGCTGTGCAAATCTATGACTCCAGAGCTGTTTCCCCAGACCAAAAATTTGATAGGAATTCTAAATAACGCTCCTTTCAATCTGCATTTCTGTCTGTCTCAGAACAGACAAGATCAGAGAAATAATGTAAATCTGAAACCATTTAAAATTCATGTGTCATTTTGAGTTTGCAATAATCTTTTCATCATCTTAACTAATGTCAGGTGATAGTCAAAAGTACATTAATTTATCTGTCTTACCAAAATGTTTAACATAGATAATGGATGAAAGAGAAAATATTATCTGGCTGACATGATGCAAAAATGTCATTCTGTTCTTCTCTGTACAGATGGTTTTTCACTTCCCACGGTGTTTCTCTGTGGAAAATCTGTTGTGTTCTTGGTATTTAATTTGCCTTTTCCATGCAGTTTTCTCAATTAAATCTCATGCAGATGATGCAGTCATTTATATTCAGAGGATCAGGCTTCCTGCTCTTATTGGATAAACTTTAATGTAATCCACAGGGTTCAGATTTAGCTGCATGATATTAATTCATTTTAAATTCAGATAAATGTTTCTTTGGCAGGGATCAAAAGGTAAATGTGGTCCCCAGGTCTGAAGCCCACGGGGAGGGCACATATTGGATGGCTTGGCTCAGGTTTTACTGAGCCAGGGGGAATCCAGGGGACAGAGGGTGGGAGAAGTAATAATTAAATAATCAAATAATGGATTACTTTGTACAGGAGGAATTGCCACAGCGTCAGCTCTGCTTTCTGAGCTCCACGTGCCAGCCCTGCTCTCTGACACTCATTAAGGGAGGCCAAGCTCGGGGATGTTTTCATGACAAGGACATTTTCATCTCAGTGCTGACTTGTGGCGAGGCCATAGCAGGGGGATTTTTACCTGCTGATGCAGGGTATGAAAACGGTGTGGGAAAGACAAGTGAATTTGTGATAAAACCTTCATTTTCCACCTTGCAGCTCTTACCTGAATAATTCACTAACTCCCTCTCCCCCTCCAGGACCTCTTTTCATTCAGGGAAGAGCAGGGAGTGACCAGGAACTTAAACCTGGTGCCTGACCTTGCAACCTGAACCATTGTTTTTAACTCCTTTCTGCTTAAAACAAAATTGTCCATGCAACCACTGTCAGCAGCTAAAGAGAAGCGTGAAAACCGAGAGCACATCCTGTAAAAAAGCAATGAGCCAATTTAACCTTGGTATTCCCTTGATCAGGCTTTGGATGCCAGGGAATTCAGCCCCGTGTCCTTCACAGAGAGCAGGAAAGGTCTTTGTTAAAATCATGGTCTGGGCCACAGGACCAAGGGCTTTTTTTTCCCCATTTCTCTCTAAACCAAGGGAAAACCTGCCAGCTGCCATGGTGCCTGTGATTTCCATAGCCACAATGAGGAGCAGCAGGGCTGGCTCCATCCTCATTAGGATCGTGGATGGGGATGACACAGCAGGTTAAATATCACACTCCTGACTTTGAAGTTGTACCTAATCCCCTTCTGTGCCGTATGAAACAAAAAGTTCAGTGTGGGGATGGGAAAGGGGAAGGTGTCTCTCTCCATTCATTTCCAGAACGTTTGCAAAATGCTGAGCTCCCCCTTTGCCCCTCCAGTACAACGAATTCAAAGAAGATCATCCTAAAAGACATCTTGTAATTTGTTTTATCTATTTACAGAAGGATTTGTTTTTCTCTCTGACTTTGAGTTATTCATAAGATATTCATTTACATGGCTATCTGCATATAAATATTACCACTGGAGAGCAGCGCAGTGGAGAGCGAATATGGATTTCTGAGCCTTATCATTGTATGTCTTTCATATCAGGTGCTCATTTAGACAGAATTCATTGTATATTATTCTCCTGTGACAACATTAACCGGCCTCCAACTTTCCAGTGCTTGTTATCATTTCCAGAGTGTAAAAACCTCAAGGACTTAAAAGGACAGAGAGGAAAGTTTGCAGAACATTTCATTAATTTGTGGGAAATTCTACTTACTGTAAGTGTCATGTCTTTGCTGTGAGGACTGAGAACATCTGCCAAATATAATACTACTTTCTTCCCTCACAGTCTGGCTCCTCTTCTGTTTGACATTGAGGGACTCACCCTTAACTCACACTGCCTCAGCCTGAAGAGGCAACTATGTACATATACCCAAAGCTTAAATTTCAATTTGTAGTGGGATGTCAGTCATCAGATAAATCCAGACACTGAGGAAAGTGAATAATAAATAGCAGTGTGGGCCAAGAGAGAATAGAAGGTGCCAGCAATAATTCCTTTCTAATCTGTCCCTGGTCCTGCAATGCTCTGGCTGTTATTTCTAGTGGACGTTCCTGTTCCTTGTAGGCAGAATGACAGCAAATCAGACTCTGGGGTAGTAATGGCTGAATCTTTCATCTTCCCGAGGGAGTTTTCTCAGAAAAGCACTCAAATATGCAGGTGACACTCGTCCAAATGATAAAATAAGCTCTGGGGTTTGTCAAATTGATGGAAATACCACGGGACCTCTCTTGGGCTGACTCACCATCTCCTCTTCGTGTTTCAAGCCTCTGTTTGGGTCCCCAAAGGCAAATGAAATCTAAAATTACAGGAAGTGGTTGGAAGGTGTAGCCATCACCTTGATAACGATAGAGACACATCACCCTTTTATTTGAGTAACACCATCCAGACTAATTTCTGCAGCAAACCTTTGGAAAAGCAGGAGTAGATAACCATAAATGGCATTGGACTGTGCAGGTTCAGAGGGAGAATCCCAGAGCACGGCACTCCAAAGTAGCTACAGGAGGATCCAGAGAGACCTGCCCACCTTTGCTGTACTTCACAACATCATTTTCCACAGGTTGCCCTGGGATGCTTGGACCCCACACGAGAAATGTGAATCCAGAAATATCTGCACTTGGATGGGGATTGAGAAACACGGGATCAACGTAGAACCACTCTCAGTGCTTCTGGAAATTGTTCAACAGTCTCTCGCAAGCCATTTTCTCCTGTTTATAACAAATCTCCATTATAACATCACCATTTTGCTCATTTTCTGTTCAGTTTCCTTAAATGAAGGGAATTGCACCATTCTCAGCAATTCTGTTCCTGCCTCAGCACTGCCCTGATCCTCTGTGCTCTGTTAGGTTTGAGCCTAAGAGAGCTGTTATTTTAAGAATAAATTTATTAAGAAAACACCCCTGGACTGATGATGTCCTTTCATCCATTTCGTGGTGCTCAGAGATTTTTATCTATGGCTTGTTGATTAAATGTGATCAGCAATGCTGAACTATAACATCTCCTTTCGAATTCATTGCAATAAGAACAATGCAAATATGTGCTTAAGGTGTCCCAGCCAGTGAATTACAGCTGTGATAGGCTCTAATGTCTTCTTTAAGGTGATAAAGTGAGTGAAGGAATTAGCAGAGGTGTGAACTTTAAGAAAAGATCAGCCGTATCACTGTCAGAGCAGAGTTAATTCAACAACAAGGAAGGCGCCCTGGATTCTTTTTAATTTTCTCTGCTCTTTCCAGTGCTCTTTAAAAAAAAAAAAGAAAAGAAAAAGAATTTCACTGTCTCTTTTGGAGTTGCCTCCCTGTCTCTGCTGACAGAGAGAGCCAATGGATCAAGCTCAGGGTTTGTGCCTTATTTTCCAGCTGTTAGCTCTGAACTGTTCATCTTCAGAACGACCGTAAAAATCACACTGCAAATTGGTGAGCATGCTCGAGACAGACCTCAGACATGTTTCCAGCTCAAAAATACCAATTTAGGCTTTGAGCCAGTAACTTCAGTTAGAAAAGGAACTGTCGCAGAGACAAAAACCATGATCTGACCTATTACATCCTACAGCACTCTGGCGCTGCAGAGGAAGACACAAATAGTTCATCAGAGTAGAACTCTATAATAATTTCCCCATGCTACTTCTTCCAATTTTCTTCTATTAACAAGAGCTATATCACGAGAAATCAAGTTTTAAATGTTTTCCAGCCAATTCCCCTAATTTTACGTGACACTACTGAGTTTTCCAAAATCCATAGCATAGAAATAGTTTTTATAAAACACATTAAAGTCTAAATGTGGGAGATTCAGAGAATTAAAAATACACTGCTGGGCTTGTTCTCCCCATAACATACTTATGTGGGGCAACTCACCTTTAAGTAACATTTGTATAATACAGATCTCAGAACGAGCTAAAATTGCCACAAAAAGGAAAAAAATACCAGAAATAGGAAAAAATACCAGGGTCAGCCTTCCCTCAAATGCTGCCACAAGAAGTTTTTAACAACTCTGGGCAGCTGCCAGAGGGAGGTGGAAGCAAATTTGAGGAGGGGACTCAGTGCAGAGCAAGTCCCTTTGACAGCGTCTGACAGAGAATGGCAAAGGCTCTTTAATTACAGTCCTTCATGAGCAACTGTGAAAAGCAGCGATTACCTGAATAAACTCAGGATAATTAACGAATGTTCAAGCTCTAATTATGGCAAAATCACAGCAAACGAATCCCAGACAACGGAGTGTATTTTTGGCACGTTTTCAGAACGATCAGCTCACTTTTATTACAGTTATTCCCTCAGTTCTTTTGGACAGTGTGAATTCTCAGCCATCAGTTTTGCCCAGGCTCAGATATTTGGCTGAAGGGATGAAGAATCTGAGGCACGAGGCTGCACCAGCAGAATATCTGTGTGCTACTGAGCACTTCCATCTGCTCACATATGACTTGTCTCGGAAGACATATGGTCGCCCCCGGCCGCCTGTCCAGGTCAGCAAATGTGGGTGGTGCTCAATCCCAACATCCACCAGCCTAACACACTCAAGAATAACGAGTCCAGGATGAGTAATAGGCCAAAGTCCTGCTCCTTCCCCACGGATTTTTGCATTTTTGGTTGTGCTGAAGAGATTTCCACTTCCCCACATCTACAGTTCTGCACCCAGTCCCTCTGAGCAACTGGGAACTGATGCCTTAAACAGGCTGGTAAAAATATGAAGCAGACACAGTAGTACAGGGAAAAGGGAATTTACCTCGGTTTAATAGGATCCTAGGTGCCCAGACCCATCAAAGGTGGAAAACACGCCATGGAGTGAACGACGAGTTGGGAACCCCCGTACAACGCATACTGGATTTTTATGGATTTCACAAAATTAGCATATCTACTCTAAATCCCCCTATAAGAAACTTAATAAATGAATAATTTCCCCCTATTCTAATGAACCCCCCCCCCCCAAATGAGACTACAGCCTAGTTTACAAAAACACATTCCAAGAGAGAATAGGTTGGAGCCTCTAGTTCTGCGATAATATGAATGTTTGGTCTTCCTCGCTTTGCAGGACCCCAAACTGAGCTAAATATCAGACTACAAGGGTTGTAAACATGTGGGGCTAAAGTACAAGGAGTGTTTGTGCAGGATACACACACACACACAAGGAGTGTGTATAGAGGATAACAGGGAAGGGAAAGGGTATAAAAAATATAAAAAGGGTATAAAAAGAAAATACAAAAATCACCGGCATCAGAACGGACTGGTCTTGTGTTTTAAAATGTAGACAGGACCCTTTAATGGTTAAAAAATTAGGACATTCATCCTGGGAGTGGGGCTGTCGCAATGAACACCGTGCACATGGACACACAGCAATGTATTACACAATCCTTCCAGTGTTTGTCAACAGAGAAGCAATTTTACAGAAGAAAAAAGGAAAAAAGCACCGTAAGGCTCTTGGCCCAGTCCCTGCCACTGTGGCTGCTCATGCAGCAAGGAAGGGAAAAATTAGGAAAGATCCCTTGAGATCTTTGCTGTGACATCGCCGTATCACCTTCCCACCAGCTACATCTGACAGCAAATTAACCAAATGCCACCGACCTTTCGTGTGCCAAAATAACAGCTGTGAATCCTATTTACCCATCTCCGAGCAATCTGAACAGATTTTCTCTGGGAAAACCATAACTAACCCCCCTGGACAAGCATTTTGCTGGCAGATAACACATGTGATCATCTTTATAAAACATGCTGTGCTAATGGAGGGTCTGACTTTTCCTGCTAGGACCAGCTATGGCCATTATTTCTTCCTCCTGAAGGAATTCAACACATGGCCCAGCTTCCTGAATTGTTTTTGTTGACAGTCTCACTTCAGGCTGTGAAGAAGCAGGTGACGAAGGCAGCACAGGATTATTTTGCAATTTTCCAGTTTTTGTGCTGTGCTTGTGCAGTTTCTGTGTCAGTCTTTTAGCTCACACTTTTGCATACTACAGCAGGTGCTAGAAAGCACAAAAAGAAGCTTAAGAGAAAAAAAAAAAAGCCAAAAATCCAACAACAACCAAACAAGAAATCCCTCTTTTGTACATATATAAAGAGTTAATGGTTTTTGGACTTACAGAAATCCTCCTGCCAGGTTGGGGTTTCTCCACTGGTGTGCTGTGGCAATCCTGGAGCTGCCTAATGATCCCTTCCATCAGGTGAAAATGGCTTTTCCCACTCCAACCTGGCTTTAGTCAAGGCTTTAACAGGAGCAATTAATGAATGGGATTGCTCTGAGTTTCCAACAGGTGACCCAGCCAAGCAGGAGTGACCACTCTGCTCTGCTGAGCTGAGAGCAGAGCTTGAGGAAAGAGAATCTCCCAAGAAAATGAGGGCTGGGGACACTTAGATCCATCCTGGTGTTGCATTTTTCAGCCTAGAAATGAAAATTGAGATAATTTTAGTATAGGAGGTAATAGAAAAGTGGATCTTTCTTGGAGCTTCAGGGGCAGTTATGGAAGAATATCCACAAATAAGAATATTCACAGGGGTGAATAAGTTTGATAGGTTTGAGGAAATTAGCAGAATTGATCAGAAGCACCAATGAGGAGGACAAGAGGTGATGTAATTCCCCCCAAGTCAAGCCCTTCTCTGGAGCCCCCACCCTTGGCACTGGTTGGACTTGTTGATGAAAATGTGTCTGGAGGAAATGTTCCCAGGAAGAACCAAGACAGGAGAGGAGCCTTGTGCCCCCTGGGCTTGGAGCTCTGCAATGGCTTTGGTCTTTCCAGCTGGGGAAAAGGGTGGGGAAAAGTACTGGGAAGGTTACAAATCTATAAAAAAGGCAAAAATCACTCCGGCATCACTGGCACCCTTCTCCTCTTGTATGGGCGAACCTCCATTCCTGCCTGGCCAAGGATCTCAGTGGAGCTGAGGGAAAGAGCCATTTTGGTGTGAAACAGCCCAATTCAAACCATCAGCAGAACTGTTCGCCTGGAGCAGCCCAACAGATTTATTCAGCAGCAGGAGACAGCACAAGGATGCTCAGATTTATCGCTCCAAATACCGTCATTATTTAGTGTGCAGAGAGCCCTCTTGTCTCACAGTTAGCAAAACAAAATTACAAATTAATAGCCATATATTTCCCACCATGTCCTGGATCTATCATCCCGTTTCCCCTGCGTTGTAATTTTATTTTGGTACTTAGCATATGTGGCTCAGAAAAAGGGCAAACTTTGAAATTACACATATTTTATCCACATTCTCCCACATAGATTTTCACCGCATGTTAATTTATTGAAGGAATGTATTTCTTTCTTTCTTTTTTTTTTTTTTTCTCCCAAGAATCAGCGACATTGAAGAAAACAAGAGGACATTTCGCTTATACCTTTGAGTCTGGGTTACTTTCCTCTTATCCCTTCAGATAAACCTTGGATTTGAAGAGGAAGGAACAGCTCCTGCATGGATTTGTAAAAGGCAGCAATCCCAGCTGGGTGGAAGTGGAGGATACACAAAAATCTCCCATGGGTAGAAATTTGCCTCCTCTCAGGAACCCATGGGTAAAAGGTAACCCAGGAAATCTGGGTTGTCTAATAAATATAAATATATAATGAACTATAATAATTAATGGCAACACTTTAATTTGGTTAAATTAAATTCAGAGCTTAAGCTCAGATTCAAACCGCTCTGATGACAGGAATGTAAAGGAGAATGAGGTGTAAAATCCCCAGTTCTCTCCAGATTCATGTATTCATCTCAAGGCTATCTCCACTGAAAATATTGGGAATCCATCCTAAGAGCAGCTTTCAAAGGTTCAGCAAAACCAGGTTTTGTTGGAGATAAAAAGCCTGATCTCAACCTTTTTTAAATAAAGACAAACTATGACTCACCTCTCCAAAGCCAAAGGGATTACACATAAGAAAACTGAGATAAGAAAGGTGATTTACCTTCAAAACTATTCCCTTTAAAGTTCCACAACCTGGGCCAGGGATCTTTGTAAGCAGCTTTTGGCAATTAATTCCCAGCTGATGGCTCTTTGTTCCCTGTGCACACTCACAGGATTTTTGGGAATGCTGTCCAGGAGATACACCTATGAGGAAGGATGTGCTGAGAGGAGGCTGTGTGCGGTGGAAATGGAATTACAAGCGTTTAATTGAGGTGTCACATGGAAAACTTTGCCTTTAAATCCAAGTGTGATGCTTGGGATGACCGTGAGGACACCACCACCTCTCTGCCTGGCACAGAGAGTCTGAGCAAGGAGAACTTGGAGCTATTTGAAGTGTGTTGCTGGTAGCTCGTAGTAATCAGGCAGTCAGCACATGCAAGATGGTGAATAAGGCAAAATTTATTTACAATACTTTCTTTATATATGCATTAATAGTTTAACAATTACTGGTCGACAGTTTTCCACCCCCTAAGAGGATTGGCTGGAGCCCTACAGCATCCAGTACCCAAAAAAGACTAGAAAAGCACAAGAATTCAGCTTATCTCTATTCCCCATGAGAAAGAAGAGAAAAACTTTTAAAATAGTGCGTCCGGAGAAGTGTAAATACTTATTGTTTTTACAGAAATTAAGAGAACTGTGAGAAAACCCACTTGAAAAAGAGCAACGCAACTTAGGGAAATTTGAAAAGATGATTCAAGAAGCTCTCTATGCACAGAACAGAGAATGGACATCCTGCAGTTGGGCACTATGGCACTTTGAGCCAACCTCCTCCGCAGCCGCATCAAAAGGCAAAATCTCAGCTAGACGGAGCCTGTGCCGCTGTAAATAATGTTCATTCCTGCAGCTCCAGCAGTGTGAACACGAGAGCAGCTGCAGCAGGCAGGGAGGAAGGGCTGCTTTGCCCAGGATGCTCTTTGGGCAGTGGCCAACACCAGCAGAGCTGCAGATGGCTCATGGCAGCCCTGATGGCTCCTCAGGTCGCATTTCCAGAGATAACACACACTGATAAGCATCCTCCTCCGGGGATGGATGCATTTATCATCAGCCAGTGGGAAATGCCTGGGGAAGAGCAGATGGACACCAGAAGCACGGAACGTTCCCTCCAGGAGTCTGGAGCTCCAGGCTTTCTGGGATCTTCTGTTTCTCACAGTCCAGGTGGGATTATTCTCCTAAAAACTCATGCAGGGCTTGGGTTAAACTGAACACAAAAGGCACATCAACCCAACATGAGCATTTTGCTGTAAATCTGCGTTTTAAAAGCGATGGTGAGGCTCTCCCAGCTCCGTGTCCTGCCAGCCTGGGCTGTCAATAGATGTCACACTTGTGCTTCTGTTCCCTTCTCCCGGAGCTCATTCTGCCGGGGCAGTGCAGGGGAGCAGCACGAACAAATGGCTTGAATGCACTGCCTTTATGTCATAAAACCGAATCCGGGAGAGATTTGATCTTCTGTGGGTTTTACACGGCGCATTCCCGGGAAGTATCGAGCGCATCAAGGGGAAGAGGGAGGAGTGACAGCAGGAATCTTCTCTTGCTAGGCAAAAGTTCATTTTGCCCTATAGGTTGCTGGTTCATAACTGTACATCTGCTTGTTTTGGAGAGCAAATGAATTTTAAATGAATTTTTGTATTTGTGGCTAAAATGTTTTTTTTTTTTGGTTTTTTTTTTTTTTTTTTTTTTTTTTGGTGATAAATACAAGGCTGTGGGGAAGCCAATCTATTTGTGTTGAATGAACAAATAGCAACAGATGAAGATATTTGCAGGGTTTGGTTTTTTTTTTTTCCCAGGCAGAGAAATACAGAAAAACAACATCATTTAATGCCTTAGAACAGTAAAAACATGGGGTGTGGCTACAGGTGTCCAAATTCATAAATCTGCATATGGATCTGCAAAGGGTTATGGAAGAAGATTCATGGAAGAAAACCTAGGGAAGGCTTTTTCCTGAGCTGTAACTTTTGCTAATAGTCATGCTAGAAAACCAGAAAGAATGTCTTGAGTCTTATTTTCTATTTGAAAAAAAAAAAAAGAAAAAAAGGGAGTTCTCCTTCTACATATCTGTCTGTCAACGCGGATAAATCAACTGGGCATGCAGCAGAAAGTCAGCGCTAGCAAGAGTTTGCAAGACAAGGAAAAACCATGGGGTTTTAAATCACCCAGTCAGTATTTGCGGAATTTCAGATGGCAGTGCTAGTGCTGAATTTTGAGATGTGCCTGTCTAGTGGCTGCTGTCACTGGGAGGAGATGCAGTGGAGAGCAGCCTGCTCTGCTGGCCAGGGTCCCTTTGGGATATCATTGATGCTATTGCTGCAGCATTCCCTGCTCTCTCTGGAATTCCAGAGCCCTGGGGCATTGTGGAGGATCTCACCATTGCAGAGGGGCTCTGCAGCCACAGGAATCACAGCACTCAGCTCCAGTGGCTGCAGTGCTCATCCCTTCCTGATGAGCCAAATTCAGCTGCTGAAACACTTCAGTGCCACTTATTCCATAGGCTGAGTGAGAAAAAAGGCCTGAAAGAGGCCTGGGTTTTGTATCAGGAGAGTATATTTTATACCAACCACCTTATGCTGCAAATCCTCTCAGAAACACAACCAGGCAGAAACGTTTCATCCACTAAAATAGTTTTGAAATCTGGTTTTGAGCAACCCACAAAGTTCTCTCAACACAACAGTTGTGGCCAGTTCTGCTCTATCAAACAATTCCTCTGGGCAGTAAAGCTCCTGGAAATTTAACTAAACTGATTTTTGATTTGTACTCATCAATAAGCTCGTTCATTTAGGTTAATGATGAAAAATTCACCCATTTTATCCCTGTCTAGATCTGCGGAGCAGAGGAAAATCTCACTGTTGGGCTGCCAGGTTTCTGTGACCAGAAACATGTTTTCTCCTGCTGAAAACTCTCAAACCCAAACCATCTTCCTGAGCTGCCCCACAGGCCAATTTGTATGAAGTGTTTGAAGAAACCAAACTCTGCTGTATCACTGGAGTGGGAAATGCAGACATCTCTGTTACACAACATTTCATAACTGGAGCTGAATCTAATTAATATCACCTGAAAAGTAATACAGGACTCCTTCAGGCAAGAATGTGACATATTGGAAGAGAGAGAGCTTTGCTTAATTATTCATCTCTGCGGTGACACAATTAATCTGGAGGCTATTGTGAGGGAAAACCTCACTTTTCTGGGTTTTTCTACTGCCTTTGATCCTTTCAGCACCAAGGCAGGACCTCCAGGAGTCCTCCCAGGTCTCTGTCACCTGCAGGAGCTGAGCAGTCTCTGGTCACAGGGACAATCCTTCTCTTTGTCACACTGCATTAAAACAACGTCAGAGCTTGGGAAATAATGGGGTCCACAGCTCCCCAAATTACTGCAAGCTTTCTGCCCCACGGAATATTTCTAATTGGAAAATATGGAGAAAGGAGAGCAAACCAGGGGGTCATGCTTTGCTCTAGGGTGCTCCACAGTTTTTGGAGAACCACCAGTGGCGTTGCTCTCTAATTTTTAGCAGATTTAGAAGCCCTGATCCGTTCATAAACAAAGGCAAAACTTTCAATAGAACATCCTAAATTCTGCTCCCTCCAGGTACTGACAGCACATGTCACTGTGGCAGAGGAAAAGCTTGAGATCACAAGAAAAACAACAAGAAAATGAGCAACTTAATGAGGATTTTGCTGCCTACTGCTCTGGACTCACAGGCTGGTTTATATGATGACCAGGGATGCCAAAGTATGAAAAGAAATTGAATTCGGCAAGTGGGAAGATTCCATTCACTCTGTGCTTTATGGGCAGCTGTCTGTAGCTTTCTGTTTTTTTTCTTTTTTTGCTTTGTTATTTACCCATTTAGAATATTTCATTAGTTAACACTTTTTACAGCTGTCAGCCAGAGGCAAAATTGCAAAACAGAGCTCTGATTGCCCCCAGGCATGTTCTTGGGGCTGCCGTGCCTCACAGAGCTGATTTAACACAGCTCAAAATCTGGAAGGTCAACTCAAAAAAATGCTGAACTGTTTGATGCAGGCCTTGTGTGGTATAAGTTGATTTTGCCTCTCCTTTGAATAACTCTTAGGAACACCAACCTCTCTTACACCAACCTCTCAGAGCCTCTCCCCATCACTCTCGATGAAACATCCTCTGGATTACAGAATTTTCTGGAATATGGCAGGCGGATGGGGCCTGATTTTCTTTTTCCTCCAGAAAAAAAGGATAAAAAACAGGGAAAAAACCCAGCAATATCGGAATACATCCATCAGCAAACTAAATCTTCTAGAAGTAAATTTTTTTAAAGAAAACAGAGAATTTGGGAGGAAATGCTCTCCTATCAAACCATGGGGAGGACGTCAGTGAGGAAATATCCCAAGCAGCCACTAAAGCTCTGCTCTGGAAGGAGCACCTCTCTCCTGGAGCAGCATCAGGGAACACAAAACTGTGGGACAGAAAACACAAGAAGAAGGATGAGAGGAAGTTCCCTGCACCCCAGCAGCTCTCTTCTTCCTCTGTTGCCATTTGGGACTGCTACAAAATTAGCTGAACTCCCCATTTTTGTGGGGTTTTGTGTGTTTTGGTATGTTTTTGTGTGTTTTTGTGGGGTTTTGTGTGTTTTTGTGGAGTTTTTTTGTGGGTTTTTGTGGGTTTTGCACAGGGACGTGTGCACCAGGATGCTCCCAGTGTGTGCTGGTGGGAATGGAGAAATCAGAACTTCTGCCAGTCTTGTGGTCCTAGAGCTGGAATAGCATAAATTCCTTTTTTTCCATGCAAAATATTCTACAAAGGAAATGGCACAGCAGCCCAACTGAACAGAAGGAGGGGACAGTAATTGATTCCAGGCCCCAGGAAACATCAGCTGCTTTGAATCTTGGATTGAATCAGGAATTTTGAAGTGAATGGATTTTTGAGAGAAGAAACAAAGAGCCTCCTTTATGAAACTTCAGAATATGAGTATAGCCCTCACACCCCTCCAAATGATGAATCTATGTCCCTGAATAGCATCTTTTTAGGTTTAATTTATTTTCTTTAGCCCCACGAAGGCCTTTCAAATTTATACACTTCAGCTTTAAGGACTAATAAATTACTTTCTTTGGCCTCAAGAAGGTCTTCTTCATTTATTTTCAACCTCCTTTGGAGTGAACTTTAAGAAGTGCAGCATGTTGCAGCACTGCCTAAAAAATAAATAAAATAAAGGCAGTGACCAGCAGGAAAAAGAGGAAAACCTGATATCTTTATGAATTTACCAAATCCCTAGAAAACTGAGGAGTAGAGATTTTTTTGCATTTACTGCTATGGTTTAGATTTGGCTGTTTAGTTTGGAAAACTAAAATTAAATGAAACAAAAACTAAACAAAAGGACAAGGACCAAAAGCAGCCATGCAGGACACAGTTACGAAGTTACCATTTATAAATCTAGAGGTATTTTTGGGATCAAGGTTCTTTACAAAGATTAATAGAAGAGCCCATTAATTTATCAAATCAAAGAGTATTCCTGCATTTCCAGAGATGCCATGAAAATACATTATCAAAAGAACAAAAGGCACCAGGGCAGAATATTTCATAGTCTAATGGAGTAAATCTCAACATCTCTTTCACACTGACAACCCTCAAACTTGATGGGAATTCTGCCTTTATTAAAAATTGAATGAGGATTACATCATGTGCCTTAAGGTCACTGCAAGCCAGAACTATTAAATATACGTATTTCTAATGGAAAGTGCATAATGGAGATACAAACGCTTTTTTTCTTGCTCTGCCAGACAGCGAAATCATATGAATGTTCCAGGCAACAACAACAAAAAAAAAACCAACCCACAAAAAACCCCAAGAACCAAAAAACCCCAAAAACACATAAACAAAAAAAACCCTCCCCAACCCCCCCCCCAAAAAAACCCAAAAAACCTCCATGCACACCAGAAAAACAAAACCAAAAAGCCCAGCAAACCCACAAAAAATCCACAAAAACCCAACCAACCAACCAACCAACCAACCAAACAACCAAAAAAACCCCCACAACCCCCCTAAACAAAACAAAACAAAACAAACCCAAACCAACCAACCAACTGGAAAAAAAAAACCTAATTAAAAAAACAAAAACCAAAAAACAGCCAGAAACTCTGCTTTGAATCCTCAACACTTCAACTCACCCCAGCCAAAATAGCAAAGCAGAGAGAATGCGATGCTCAGGGGTGAGGAGGAGGCCTGGGGATGTGCAGAGCTCTGCCCCAGGAGCAGCAGGGCTGGGGCTGCAGCTGGAGACCCCAAGGGCAGCCCCAGGAGGAAGCCTGGCTCCTCTCCCTGCCTCCAGCCCCTCCTGTGAGCCACGCAGCCTTTTCAAAACAGACCAATAAAAGCATTATTGCTGTCGCTCCAGCTCTGCTTATGGATTAGGAAGTCTTTATTTTAAGAGATCTTTTCTTCCTAATCTATACTTTGTTCCAATTATAAATTATTTTACCAGCAGTTTTCTTTCTCCGTTCCCTCTCCTCAAAGCACAATTAGAGAATAATTGTTTTCAAATAATAACCACCACTTTTCCATTTAATTCTTTTTTAACACTAGTGGCGTCTCCCAGCTGACTCACTCAGCATTAGATGAGGGTTTGGAAGCACCACGGAACAGAGAAACAGCTGTTTCTTTGAGCATTATGAGTTTTATTAATCCCTTCTTGCCTATAAAACATAATCATCCCCTTTATTTCTAGAGGTACTACATACACTTTCCAAATAACCAACAATCAGAAACAAGAGGTTTCCAACCCTTCTATAAAAAACCTTTTTATAACAGAACATATAGATGGCCCTGCAGGGTGCATGCTCCCTCTGATCTCTCTTTGGTTAGTTAATAAAGCTGAATACTCCACAAAAATAAACATGTCAAAAAGCTGGGCTTTGGTAAAATCTCTTTTTGATTAACACCTTGCTAAGAGATGTTATCCACAGCAAACAGGAAGATGTCCATGGATTATATTGAAAAAGATTATTTCATGGTGGGAAAATGTAATTTAAAAAAATATCACTGAGGTTTTTTTCTCCAGGCTGGAGTGCCATCTCACAGAGCTGCTTCCCTGCACTTTTGATCCCTGATTTGAGTCTTCACCCCATACCTTCCTGCTCCTTTCCCTCCCTGTCCCCATCACAGAACCTCTGAAGCAACTGCAGCATCTCTGGAGCAGTCCCTGGCAATCACCAAATGAGTTTTCTGTGTGCATGAACAGATTCCTTCATTGCTTCACTCATTTTGTAGGCCTCCAATGCAATATCCATATCCTTTTACTCACCACCTGAATAAGATACAAAATGCTTTGTGTTTGTGCTGGGAGAAAGTCGAAGGAGGGCAGTGGGAGAGGGAATGTGGATGTGCTTTATGGAACAGAAAGCTCTCATCAGGCAGCACAGGGAATTTCCTGGGAGAAGTTCCAGGTAGAAAGGCAGCTTTGGCTTTGCTGGAAGTGAATTTTATTTATTTGGATAATTTTATTGTAGATTTTTTAGTAAATTAAAAAAAACCAACCAACCAACCAACCAACCAACCAACCAACCAACCAACCCCCCACAAAACCAAAAAAACCCAACCAAACAAAAAAAACCCAACCAACCAAAAAAAACCCCAAACCCAAAAACCAGAACAAAAGAACCCCAAAATCCCTCCCCCCAAAACCCCACAAACAAACAAAAACCAACCAAAACAAAAAACCCCAAAAACCCAAAACCAACAAAAAAACCCAACCCCCACAAAAAAACCCAAAACAAAAAAACAACCCCAAACAAAAAACCAAAAACCCAAGCCAAACCAAACCAAACAACCAAACCCCAAAACAACAAAAAAAGACCCCCAAAAACCCCCAAAAAAACAAACAAAAAACCAACCCCCCCCCAAACCCTACAAAAAACCAAAAAAACCCCCCAAAAACCCAAACCAAACAAGAAAAAGCACACAAAAAAAATCCAAAATGCATCAAATCCTGCCCCACAATGTGGCCCTGCTCAGGTGCTGCTCAGGAAGGTGGAGTCCTGTGGGGCTGGCCAGGAGCAGGGATTTTGGGGGATCTCACCAGCCCCTGTGACACTTTCTGAGCACCCTAAGCACAGAACCCAAGGCTCTAAATCTCACTGCAACAGATCATGAAAATAAATAAACCTTCCTAAGGGCAGCAGCCTTTTCTAGCAGTAAACAACCACAGCCTGTGACTTTCAGCGTGTTGGAACAAATTTCATTAAGGGAAGGTTTCATGAATTCAAAAGAGAAATCTATTGTTATTCCATCCAAATTTTCTCTGTTGCTGATGCCCTGAGCTGAAGTAGAGCTTTGTGAATAAAGAAACCAAAGAGGCTTCTGTTTGTTTACAAGACTTCAAGAGTCAAAAGGATCTATTCAGACTAAATTGCTGAGAGGAGAGGAATATATTGCCTGGGGAGTTTGTGTTTGTGGAGCTGCTGAGGTTTGGGGGGGAGAACTCACGTGTGGAACCATGTGGGGTGACCCCATGGGGGACTTTTTCCTTTTCCCTGATAGCACAGTAATTTATTCATTCACCTTTGCTGCTCAGATGACCTCAGTTTTGTCCTTTTGGAACAGAAATCGAGGCTCTCTTTCTGCACTCAGATTGGCCCCAACACAAATGAATTCCTTATTATTTCACTTTACATATTATATTTAATAAGCTTGTTATTTATTAGAAGCGAGTAGGAAACAATTATTCTCATACTGTCACCTATTTTTACACTCTGCCAATTTTTAAACAAACTGGCTCGAAGAAGCAGACCTGGTGAAACGAAACATAATGAATAAGCAAATTGAAAGTAAGTAATTTCTATGAACAGATGTTCCTATCTGTCTCATTTTTATATTTATTGATTTTGCACACACTGTTCATCATCACACTAGAAAATGCTTTTCAGGGTAAAAAAACACATTGCTTTTTAGGGGAAAAAATAATGGGAAAATACAGATGATTTTACAGAAAGTCAATTAAAGAACTGAAAAGTTGTTGCAAGGAAATCTCCATTGCACCACACCATAGTTTCCAAAGCACAAGACAAAGCCCTATTAGGACTGAATTTAATATCTTGATAGATATTCATGACCAGTATTAGTTTTAGTCTTGGTTTCATACTGCCCACACTGTTAAAGCTCCTGTAGCAGCTGGTCAGAAAGTCAGATAAGATGTGACCAGGAGCCATTTAATAACTTGTTGTGACAAAGAGCAGATTTGGAGATTGAAGGACCAAGGAAATTAATGCAGTGTTTGGCTTCCACCCTGGTAGCATAAATGTATGGTAAATATATGTATTTAAATGCAAATAGAGTATAAGAAGCTTTTCTGGGTTCTGGCAGGAGATAATTCTAGTGACATCCACCACCCTCATGGCTCTGGCTCTGTCTTGTCCTCACTTTTCTTTCTTCCCACAGTGGGAATATATATATATACACACATACATATATTAAAAATATATACTATATATATATATATATATATATATAAAAAATATATATAAAAATATATATATTATATATAAAAATATATAATATATAAATAAAATAAATATATATAAACACATAAATATATATAATATATATGTATATAAATATATAAAATACAATATAATAAAAGAATTATAATAACATATAATAATAGAATAATTACATTATATTATATAATTATATATAATTACATAATATAATTATATATAATGATATGATGTGAAATAGGATAATTATAATATCAAACATTATAATTACCTAATATTAAATTATATAATTTATTTATTATAGAAGCCACACAAATTCAAGTAGGGAAAACCACCCTGCATCCTACAGCTTCGTGGCACATCAGTTGGTCCTATTAATGTGGACCTGAATTGGAGAAGTTTTAGACTTTCAAATAAACCACCCAGAGAATGGTTACAACCCAACAGTGTTTTGAATTTGTAAAAATTTTAGAGGCATTCTAGCGATGTATTTGATTTTTGAAGTAATTTGACAAAATTTCACATCTATCTTTTACCTCTGTGAAGCATAGCCTAGAGCCAAGAATAGCTGCAAATGGGAGTTTAGTGGGGGCTAAAAAAAAGATACTTTATGGAGCTCGGCATGACGCTTATCAGAATCATCACTATTTTTAAATATTTTATATTCAAGGTACAGTAAAATGACCAGCTTTACATGAGGTCATTAGAAGGAACACAAAGAAAGAAAAATAGCTATAGAAAAACACAGCAGCAACGTTGTCAGAAAGTAGGCTAAGCAGCTCTTTGAAGAAATAATGTGTATTATATTCCATTAAGGATACATGCCAATCAATGACTTCTGTTACCAGTTTGGAGGGCCTAAAATTAGAAGTCTTTTTGTCATGCTGGGCTTTCAAAGAGAGTGGTCCATGGGATGCAGAGATGCTCTGAAGCCTCAGCAAACAGGCTCAGTTCCTAATAAACAATGTGGTAAAAAGCTGGACGTGCTGCTGGAGAAAACATTAGAGGCAGCATTAGCTGTACAACACTTGAACTTCAGGGCAGTTCAATAAGTGAGAAAATTCTGGGAAAATCCAAGCAAACTAAAGGGAGAGGTGAAATTGAATGATCTTAGATGAAAGATTTAAGATCTCAGATGAAAGATCTTAGATGAATGATCTTAGATGAAATTGAGGTCCCCCAATTTCAACTAAGATTGCTTTACACGAATCTCCAGAGAAATCACTGTGCCGCTCTCCTGTGAGATGTGTCAGACTTGTGGGACAATATTTGTTGCTAATGGATCATCCACTTTACAACATAAACAAGGTTTGACTTATGAGGGGACAAACTCCCACACAGCAGATTGATATCCAACGGCAATCACTTAGAAAAGGTCACCAGAACAGTTTGTGTTTATTTTTCCCTACACTGGACAGTTAACCATCATTGGAGCTCTGGCCTGCGGGCAGAGGGTGCACACAAAATTAGCCTCAAACAGATCAAACTTGGCAGGCAGACACCAGGAACAAAACATATTAAAGGCACCCGCAACCCTCGAGATTTGATGTGATCCTGAGTACAGCTTTCACAACTGAGACGGGAATTTATTCCAACATCTGGTGACATCACCAGGCAATTGCAAATAAAAAGAGATGTTCCCCTCTCCCTGGAATGGTGTTTAGGTTGTGTTGCTATTTGTCTTTTGTGCTATTCATCAAACAACTGGTGGGACTTTAACACCAACAAGAGCTTCATTTTCTCCCCTGTGATCATGGTGTGATGAGCACGGTGTGGTTATTGCTCATTCCTCTCACCGTCCCTTTCTCTCAGGTGATGCTTTTCCTAAAAATTGACCACTCAGTGCTGATGTGTCACTCCCTCCTTCCTGTTCCCACTTCTGAGAATTCCCATTGAACAGAGCTCTTCCTGCCCTGACAATGTCCCTGCAGCACGGAGGAGACAGACTCTGCTGGCTCTCACCTGGATCCTCCAGCAGACAGCTCAGATTTGTTTTCTTGGCGCCTGCAAAACGATTCCACGGGCTGGCAATAAGGGATTCCTGATAGCACGAACACATCTGCTTGCCAGGCTGGTTCCTGCCAAGGCAAGTGCATAATTACTGCTCTAGAAACATCTCAGACCTGGGAGATTTGGCTCCTCTTCCTCTCCTCCCCAGCACAGCAGTTTTTCCTGCAGCAGCAAAGCTCTGCTAGCCTGGGCGATGGTGGATGCACACCAGGGCTTTGCTCTCTGGATTTTATGGGCACAAGGCAGAGGAGGGCTGGTCTCGGTAGATAAAGTGCTTGTCCTGCATAAATTACCACATTTAGATGCCTAATAGTGGCAGAATTTTCTCGAGAATTGATGTCTTCAAACTGAAAGCCAGCACGGAGCTACAGAGAAACAAGGTTCCCTGCCAGTGCTGATCTGCAACCTCCAGTTATGGAGATTAAAGAACAAGACTCAGAAGCCAGAAAAGACTTTGTTCTGCTCTATTAGTACCAAATTCACTGTGTTTTCTGTGATTCAATGTGACATAACTGCTAATGACCATCATGAGGGACGTGACATGGCATTTGATGGTACATAATTTTGAAAGTGCTGCAGGAATTATGCCATGTACTACAGTTTAAGATTTTCATTTTTTTTTTTTTTTTACGATACAGAGCGATTTCTTCAGAGCTTCTTTCCCTCAAGCCAGAGCTGGAGCTAATTGCAGCAGTTTAATGCTGAAAGAGCTCAAACCCAGAGCAAGACAAACTTCAGAAAGTCAGAGAAAACAGAAGACACACCAGGACAGAGATATCTACCTGAGGGTTAAGAAACCTGTACATGTGTGAGATCGGCCATGTTCTCTATGCAATCTTAGAGTGAGAGGTGACTTTCTCTGGCTTTCCTTTTCTGGGCAGCTCATTCTCCTGGCTCAGTCTCCTGTGCTGCTGGAGGTGCCACAGCAGTTCCTTTGCAGTCCTAACAAATGTTTCACCCATGCCATCAAACAAAGGAAGAATGTGTTTTTTTACAAAATTCTTCTCTGAAATTATTTGTTTAAATTCTTAGACCTGAAGTCAGCAATTTTTTTATATTTATGTGATTATTTATATACAGGTCTGTTTATATTAATATGACTATTATTTCTATCTGAAAAAGTGATGTTTCAATAACTACTAAGTAAAACTAAACAAATCATAACAAGAGATCAACCCCTCCCCTGTATAAAACACATAATTCAAGTACAATCTCTACACAAAGACATTCAGCAGCTCGAGTTTGTTACGGTGATCCACAAAAAGAATAATTGAAACTTTACACCCCCTGCTCCATTTATCCGATTCCAAACAAACCACAGGAGCATGAGGTCCCCACTAGAGGTCCAGACCAGGTTAGTATATAAATACTGATTTTTCTAAACGATTGCACAGATCCCCTTTTCACTGACACTTGAATTCTTCCTGCTCTCTCTTGCATTGTCGCTCTTACCCATCTCAGGATGCCCTGATTTGATTTGTACCTCAAGGAAAGGCAGCATGACAGCTGTGATTTATCTGCTCTCACTGCACTCTGTGCAGGACCAGCGATCATTTGGGGCTCATTAGGGTTAAATCTCAGCCCCACGACACACACACACCTCGGCAGCACTTTCAGGACAAAGTTGGTGTCACTCACATGCTTGGGGCTCACAAATCAGGATGGCTCCAAATAATGTGAATAAGGTGTGACTGCACCAAGGCTGGCTGAGTTTTGATGCCTGAACAGCGCTTGCATAAAACAAAGGCCGGACAAAGTTAGGAGAATAAAAAGCAGATTAATTCATTAAAGGCCTTCAGGTACATTCAGGGCAGACAGAGCCCACTCGAGAGGCTACACCCAAAATGGACAGCGAGTCACGAGTTCTGCACATTTTAGAAGTTCTGTCCATTCACATATTGAGCCTCAATTCTCCAATTACACCTTCAGGTGATGATGTCAACCACCCCAAGCTTGCTCCCCCAATTCACTGTTGGTTCCATATTTTGGGGCTCCGAGGCAGTGAAGTGTCCATGGATCTCAAGCTTCAGTGGAATTGTTTTGTCTAAAATTCTGGGAACAGAGGTTTTAGCACTTTCTGTGGAGTCCAGAGCTACACACTGAAACTACAGAGACATGAAAAATAGAAGCTAAAAAATCCTAAGGCATCAATTTGAAGTTGTACCTCTAATAGGTGCTTTATCGTGGCTTTTCATTCTGCCTCGCACCCTCTGCAGCCCTTCAGTCCCTCCTGCACGAGGAGTGGGAGAGGGTGAGTGATCTAAACGAGTCTGTGGTGCCGTCAGGGAGTCTCAATTAAGGCAAAATAACTTCTACCACTTCACCTCTGACCCCTGATGTGGGTGCTGAATGCTTGTGAATCTCCTCCCAGCAGGCTCTGTCATTTGTCTTACATTTAATCTTCCTTGTGAAACTTTCCTCACCTTCTGGAGGTAGCTAAGACTCATCTCCTTCGCCTGTTCTTTGCACCTCCATGCAGAAATTGATGCTTGAGAGAAGATGGCTGAATAACGATCACAAATAGCTTCCAAGAGCCTCTTTGGTGTTAAAATAACTTATTTTAAGGTACTTTCTTTTCTGCCTGCTGGGTTTAAAAACTTCCCATGGCACACATAACACACAGAACTGCAAATTCTTGTTGCATAGTTTCGAGAACAGCTTTTTTAAGCACCAGTGCTACTAAAAATCTTTATCAAGCACGTTAGAAATTGCTGGAATGATGCAGAAACAGACATTTCCATCACCAGGTACCAACAGCCCCTGCACTATCAGTTGACTAGAGGGTAGGTATGGCAGGCACCAAGCAAAGGTCACTTAATTAAAACCATGACAAATGTTTTATGCTTCTCCAAATCACATCTTGTAGCAACTTGCTGCTTGTTTCCTTTTGGGGTATTAACAGTCCTTGGGAATCCAAGTGCCTCAATCAACACAAAATCTATGAGCAGACAATATTTAATTGCTATAAGAGATTTTCACTGCACCAGAAGTTAATTAATCACATCTTAAAGTCTCCCTGACTCTCACAGCGTGGAACAGGGGACCCCAATTCCCTGACATGAGGGGTCAGTTGTATTTTTTTTTTGATACAAAACCACCCCTTGCTCCAGCCTGGCTGACCCGAGGATGTGAGAGTGCTCGGTTAGCAGGGCTAAGCCCAAAGCCGTGTTTTGGCAGAGGTTTTAGAGCGTGTGGGGAGCAGCAGTGCTTTCTCTGCAATTGCTCTTTGCAGTTCAGCAGGAGAGGACAAGGGAGCCAGTGGAGAGGAACAGCTCGAGAGAAAGGAGCAGGCAGGAGGGATGCTGAGTCAGGCTTGGGGGAAAAATTCAACCTCAGTGCGTGGGAGGGAGAGTGAAGAGCATTAAAGACGTCTGGAAAACATTTTGGTTTCGTTTCAAGGACTTAACTGCCTTTTACATAAGAGAGAAGGACATTTCAAAATGAGAAGGTGTAAGCAAGACTGCCCAAAGATTTTGTGCTGGGGGGTATTAAATTTTGCTGCTTCTTCTGTGTTTCCCAATAAGAAGATTTCATCAAAATTGATCCAATTTTGTGAGACATTTTGATGTCCCTGGATCCACCAGCAAAAGTGCTTCAGTTGAAAGCTGGCGCCTTGCACTAACCATGCCCTTATTGTCTGAGATGCTGCACTGCCCTGAAGAACGAGGCCTTTTCTGCTTTGTGCAGCTCTTCCCACTTGGCTCTGGAAGGTCTCAGTGTCTGTTAAATAAATATATAATGCATCTCCTGCTCCATGTCAACAAGGATTCATTACAGGGAGGCTCCAGTGCCACTTGCTTTATCTGAACCTACAGTAATTACTCCAGCAAGTGTGCTGGGTGCACTTATCTTGTTTGGGAAGGTATCTATTGATAGGGAAACAAACAACAGTCACCCTTCCTAATGAACACAATCAATCACAGCACACTCACGGCCACAGCCAAGGCCAAAGTGGGGACACATCCTGCAGCCCTGCAGAAAAGGAGCCTCCAGCAGTGGCAGTGCAGAAATGCCGGAGGGAAAGATCAAAGGAAAACAAATATAAAATTGAAATCAACAACTGTGGATTGTTTTGCAAAATTGAAGGACTGCTGTGCTTGTGACAGCTTTCTGAGCCATGAGCTTTGGTAGGAAGCCAGGATGAAAGGGGAAGCAGGGAAATTGAGATCTCTAATGCTGCCTGCATTAGCATCCCTCTCTTGTAATTTCTCCATGGCATTTTCATGTTCAATAGCTAAAAATATATGAGTGAACTACCTGAATTGATCTGAAGAGAACACAGTGCCATGGAAGAAAGCTGTGAGGGTGTGGTGCTCTCTCCCTGCTCACCTGAATCCTGGATTTCTTTCCAAAGTGTCTGCTGCTGTTCTCTGCCCAAGGTTGAGTACCTGAGACACTGAACCCTCTGCTCTGGCCCAGGAACAGCACTGATGCTCTTACACATTGGCAATCAGCTAACTAGGGATTGAGGTTAAAGACGTTGGCTGAAACTTGTGAAGCTGCAAAGAACCAGCAGCGAATTTGTCCTGCTCCACTCCCCAAAGCAGCATTAACTGCAGGTTAAGCAGGGCAGTGACTCCTCATTGTCCTCTGCTCCAGCACACTTTTCCTTCCAAGCCAGGAGAGGAACGAATCCACTTCTCTCCCCACTGCAGCTCGCAGATTCCTCCACTGGAGGAGAGGGAACAGCTCCTCGGTCACCCTGACACTCACAGCAATCACAGTTCGTGTTTGAGAGCCCAACCCATCCCCAGCCCCTGCTGATCCAAATTCTCAGCTTCACCCTGCAAACAACCTGGCACTTCAGAGCTCGCTGTAATTCCCCATCTCCTTAAGTACCCTTAATTACACGTTGTTAATTATGTTTATAAACACAGCCACGTGGCCCCTTGCATTTCCCATCATGTTGATATCAACAACCCAGAGAAGGAACTCCTTCCCTCTCCTCTCAGCACCCAAACCAGAGAAATTCCCACCCCTTCTCTGCAGAAAGTCCCTCTGTGAGACAGCCGCATGTCTGCAGACATTACATAGCCACAAGATCTAACCTGGAGAATTTTGAGGTTTTGGAGTTGAAAAATCCTCCAAGTTCTGGGCTTTATGTCACTGTGATCATAATATTAAATTGTCTGTTGGCTCTGTGCTGTTCTACTCCATAAAATGTTAACTTCTTACGGAAGGAGGGGAGTGAGGCTGCTGTCCTCATGGACATGGATATTCAAAGTACCAGGACGTAGGTTGGAGCTCAGGGCACTATTCCATCCTTGCATTTATTAAAGTGAGACAGCATCAATTAATTTTAAAGGCTTACCATACCCATTCAATTTAGTCAGTCTTAAAACATTAAATATAATTAAACAGTGAAAAGTATCTTAATGACTCAAGACTGCCAGGAAGTTCTGGGGAAAGGCTGAAATTTTCAGCTCTCACTGCAAATTTTATGCCATTCAGGAACAAAAATGAAAAATTGCAGTAATCTACACTTAGGCATAAGTCTACTAATTTCTTTTCCAATTAAACTGCTTTTACTGGTTTTGCCCAGGGTAATTAAAAAAAAAATAAAATTCTATGATTTACATTGCTGAAATTTTGAAAAAATATAGCATGTTCATGCATGTACATGTGTATACTCACTCATATATTCACAGAAAGAAAATGTAAAATACAAATATATAAAATATATGAGTTTATGTGTAGAGTGGATATGAACATTTACACATAAGAATATTCTGATTTTTCATTAGAAATCTTCCTTTGGAAAGGAAAACTGAATGATGGGTAGATCCAGTTACATTTTGCTTACTTTCCCAGCAAGTATTTGAAAGATTGTAGGCAGTTTTAATAACATCAGTGTTATTGTGAGACCTAGAAATCCCAGCCAAGGTCATCAGCAATGGGCAATGTAAGTGCACAGGAGGGATTTTGCTCCCCAGAAAAGGTGTTTATTGCACCTAGGGCTGCAGTGGTGTGACCTGGCTTTGATTCATGGCCAATCCAGAATGATCATTCCCATCCCTGCAGGTCCCTGGGGAACAATACCAGCCCAGCACATTCACTGGACAACCTGATGGTCTCTCTGGCCTTAAAAACATCCCGTGCCAGTAAAACAGAAGGCATTTCTGTTGCTGTGTTGGTTCCTAGGAGCCTGAGACAGGGATGAGAGTCCCACTGAGCCACGACTGAGCTGTGCAAAGTCATCGCATCCAGGCTCTGAGGGTTTATAAACTCTGTTCCTCTTCCAATCCCCACTGTCCTCGCAGGTCAGAGCAGTGGGATGGACACCCAGCCCATTCCGTGGGATTTTCTCATGCCAGAGGGAATGCACGTGGAGCAGCAGGGAAACAGAAGCTGTGTTTGCAAAGGGGAGAAAGTTGTGCTCTGCATCCCAAATTAGCAGCAGTTGCAAATACTTCTGACTATCCTTTTTTTTTTTAACCACAAGGTGACTTTAAAAATCCATCTCTGCTTCATTTGCCCTACATTCCTGAGCTCACAACACAGATCTCACTGCCACCAAACACCTAAACTCACTTTGGGTCCCATCTACAAAAAATCCCAACTTATTCCCTCCTATTATATTCACTCCATAATAAATATTACTCAGTAATTACTAAGGGACTCATAAAAGGGAATTGGCATCCTAGAGACAGAATATTTGCACTCCTCATAGATTTGTGACTTTAATATTGAAGAGATGCATTTCTCCTTATAAAATACTCCCCAGGCTGCTTCCTTCCTTGGGCTGAGGACTGAGCAAACCCATCAGGGTCTGAAGAGCAATCACAAGACAGCAGCAAGCAGCATCCCATTTACAAACAGCATCAGTGGCCAAACAAACAAGGGAGGAGGATTTACAGGGACACATTTCTGAGAGCCTGCTGCTGAAATGTGTCAGCAAATCATCCCCGTGCTTAAATAGATTTGGCAGGAACACCGAGATTCAAACTGCATTTTATTATACAGGTTCACAGCTTAAACAGGCGTGGGGATACACCAGACATGGTCATGACTGAGATTTAGTAGGAAATCAGCCTACATTTATCAAGGGAATCAATGCAGAGATTGTCACACCTTGATCAAGCAGGAAAATTCATGATTCCCTCAGTGAGGAACCATTAGAAGAAAATCGCTGCCTACCCAAACACTCACACCAAAGAGGGCTACTTTCTATTAAGAGCTGTCTGCCAACTTCTAAATACTCAGCTGTGCATGTCCACTGAAATGCAGGATGAGCCAAAACATGACACCACTATCAAGACCAGTTCAGCCTGTTCTGGACTCAAACATGACAAGCTTGAAGCAACCCCTGCCTCAGCAAAGCTCCCGACCACTCCACAATAAACAATTCTCGGCCATCATCCTTTCTAAACCCTTGATTAAGTATACATTCCCCTTGAAATGTTTGACACATTCAAAAAGATGAGATTATTTTGGCCCAGCTGGGTTCCTAACGTGGCTCTCTACAGAGAATTTCACCCTTGAGTGTCTCATTCTCTGCCTCGGTGCTGATCACCAGCCCAGCAGTCACTGAGAGGAGCCTCAGGCAGCCCCCAAACCTCTGAGAACTTTACAGACCAAAAACCAACAACTTAAACTCGCTCTAAAAATTGATGGGCAGCCTGAGGATGGACAACAGAGCAACAGTGAAATGTGTTCAGAGTGTGAAGCACCTCTCAACCAGCACCTGACTAAATTACCAAGGAGAGCCTACTAGCAAGGAAAAGACTCTTCCTGACTTCCCAGGGCTTGGATCGTGTCCCTGACTTACTTTGGATTCACAGGAAAGACCCAGAGCACATGTGTGGGTTCAGCAATAAAGGTGAGGTAAAGACGGCGATGTTATTGCCAAAGAGAGATTAAAAAACGAAACAAATCTCTACAAAGCTCACATTAAAAAGTAGCAAAGATTTTCCGAAAAGAGCTCACCAAACCTCACCAAATCTACTGATAAATTTTACTGAATAGATCTTCTCTCCATATAAAAATTAAAAAAGAAAGCCTCTACTTTATATATCTAATTACATTAACTTTTACTATAAAAGGAAATGCACTCCTTTGAGTAAGCGAAATACAGCACCTCTTTCCTCACACCCAGTTGCTGCTTCAATCAGCTCCCTTAAATCAGGAGCATCTCCTTCCACTTCTGTAATCAGCTAAACAAAAACCTTTTCTGTTTGAAATGAGGAGGGGGAAAATGAACTCTGTACCAAAGACTGCTTGAGCCACAATGGATTCGACAAGAGAATCTGTTCTGTCTGTGTCCCTCAGGAGGACTCTGGCCCTGCCCTGGCACAGGACACCTGGCTGTCCAAAACATCTTTAATGCCTCCAATCTCAAGTGATTTAGTGAATTTTTAGTCTTTTCCTCTTAGGAGTGTCCTGAAGAAATTCAGCAGCTCACAAAACAAGTACAGAGATTGCACTGCCACTGACAGGCTGATTTCCCCCACTTGCAATTATAATAAAACTTTAAAATTGTGCTAAACTGACTTGAGCACCACATAGGTGCAGCAGAAAAAGTGGTTATAGGCTGGAGAGATGAATAAGGTGTTAAATTTTGCCTAACCTAGCTGTAACAAGCTGCTGGTAGCTAATGAAAAGAACCAGAGGCAATCATGTTGGACTTTGTGAGATTCTTGGAGCCTACCTGTGTCTGTGCATGAATTGCAGCCTTAATTTGTGTAAATGGGGATCAAGCCTGCACACCTGACTATTTCCAAGTATTATGCAAATTTGGGGATCATCAGCTTCTTCAAAGCTTAAACGCACTTCATCCTCTCCTTATTTTACAAGTTTTGACCATACTTCATTATAAAGCCAACACCATTAGAGAAAAAATAATATTTGAAACTCAAATTGGCTTAGAAAGGATTATCAAAAATGTGTTTTTTCAATTTAAAATGCAGATTTTTATGTCAGTTTTCTGGAACCAGAATAAAAGGCTTCTGTGTGATGATTCAGACTCCAGGATGCATTTAATGAGAGGTGACAAGAACACCCATTCTGCACAGCTGGAGAGACTCCTCTCACACCAGGCTACTGCATTTCTAACCCAAACTTTACCATTTCTCTTCCACCTCCCAAGTTTTCACACCTGCTAGGTCAGGCTGGAATGAGCATTTTTGGTGCTAAGGGCACCAGTGAACCTCTTAGGGGTGCTGCTGTTTAGTCTCTCCTGTATGAGCATGGGACAGTCACAAGAATTGTGGCTTCCACACCAGCCTGTGTTATCCACCACAGATTAGGAATATTAATATTAATATTAATATTAATTATTTTTCAATTAGGTTTTCTTGCTGCCAATAAAGTTTGAGAGCAGAATCACTGCTGCAACTGAAGCCACTCCATTATTTTACAAGTAAATGCATTTTAGTTGAACTTTTGACTGTCACCAATGCTCTGTTCTCCTATCTCCCACACCAAGCTGAATTAACGTCAATGTTAATCAAATGTTCAATCAACATTTCTCAAAGAATGGGACAAGAACACATGAATGAGCTTGATTAAAATTCTGATAGAGTCTGAGCTATGATATCAACATTATAGAGTAATAAGATCCAGACAGAAAGGGATTACACACAAACACATACATATATATTTTTCCTTAATTTTCCTTATATATATTTTTCCTCTTTTCCTTAATTTTCTATTGTACCTTTTACTATCTTTCTTCTATGTTTTTTTTTCCTGGCAGCACCTGTGTCTTTAGAATGACATCTAAAATGATGTGTAAAAGTCAATTTGTCATATATAGATAGTACTATCATTGTATTGCAGTTCAAAGCAAAATGCAGAACTAATGGTGGACAAAAGGCAAAGCCTTTATGTGAGGGAAATGGCAGAGCAAGAAGAGTCAAAACAGAAGAAAACACAGTCTTGAAACAAGTCAATCAACTTAAAAATAAATTGTGACCTCAAGTAGGGTTTATGTTTGATAAGTCACTGGATAAAAAACCAAAAAGACATCCTTGGGTTGGAGCTATTTCACTATTTCCCTAAATGACTTTGGCAAAGTCAGGCAGGAAAACAAGGCAGAGCCATCGTTTAAGTTTTGCCCCAGGGGATATCAGTGGATGGAACCTCCTGGGTTCAGGAGCTCAGGGGAGCCTCCCTTTGCAGAACCACCAGCTGAGAGGAGCAGGAAACAGCAAAACCACACGAAGAGGCAGTGCTGGGGCAGTCCCTGCTCCTGGGCAGCTTTTCTGGGGGAAGCAGCACCGTGAGTTGTTTGCTCAGACCTGTCCTGGCTTTTTCTGAGCTCAGGGTGACACCACCCAATGCCACAGGGCAGGGACTGTGCAGCGCCAGTCGCCTCTCCTTGATTCCATCCATCATTCCCAATTCCCAGCAATAAACCCACAAAGCCAGCAGAGGCTTTAAAAACTTAATGAGAAAGATGTAAGGAAAAATCTACGGCTGTTTGCTGCAGAGCCCTGCACTGCTGGTGGCTCGTGCTGTGTCAATTCCACACCGAGGGTTTTACTGCCCTGGCAAGGAACCCAATGTGTCATTAGTAAACAAATCTTTGTGTCCCCAGTGCTGCTTTTGACAATAATGATGCCTGAGAGGTTCAGGACTGGCTCTAGGTTTGGTTTTCCAGCATAAAATAAGATCCATAACAAAAGCTATTAATGCAGTTTGAGTTTCAAGTAAAGCTTTGCTTATTATGCAGGTCCCGATCTCAGGACTTTTCTGTGCTTCTGAGTTCATCAAATGAAGAACAAAACCAGAAACATTAAAGAATGGTTATCATTTCAGTATCAAAGACCCAATGCCCTTTCAAAAGAAACTGTCACAGAGCTGGGTGAAGGCGGAAAACTGGAGAACAATTTTCATTTATCTAAATCAAGGTGCTTGTGCTCAGAAATTTACCTCCATCACTGACACAAACCACTCCTAAGGAAAAAAGTCTCCACAGATTCAGCTAACCCAAATAAAAGCTATTATGGAAATAGGCTTTGGGAATAATGAGTTTTGGTCACCACAGATAAGCATTCTCTACCACACTCACACTCCACTTTCAGTTCCTTTACTACTCAAAGCTCTCTGCTCCTTTAGTACGAAATCAAGAGGATTCAGTTTTAATATATCCCGTGATTTTCCTTAAAAATTCCAATAACATTTATACTGTACCTTACCCACAAACAAAAATATCTCTTGGAGCAAAATACGACATTCAGGACATCTTTAAATATAGAAATGTTGGGATTCCTCACTTAACATGTGGAAAACTTGGTTAAGGTAAGCATGCAGCAACCAGACAGCTCACATCAGACAGGTCAGAGATTTAATAAAAATATTAAAATGTATTTAGTTCTTAGTCTTTCAAACAGTGAAAAGATTTGAGAGTAAGAATAAATCAGTCTTGGAAATACACTGTGATTACTCTGTAATCTATCTGATGACAATATGTAACTAAAATGCAGAAATCTCCTGTTTCTGACTATATTAAATGAAGGTAAATGATAGATATACTGATATGCCACCAAGTATTACCATCTTCCATCAGCAGAGAAGAAGGAAGATCCGTGAACAGCAGAAGAGGAGCTCACTTTCGCACACTTCCAAGTGCGTCCCTCTTCTTTGGGGTCCACGTTATTAATTTCTACTGCTTTTCTTTTTATTGTGGCGTGTTTATTCCTCTTCCCTTTCCATCAGAAATGAATAATGGGCTGTTCCTGCTCCTACTGATTTCAATGAAAGTCTTTGTGCTCCGTGTCACACCTCACTGATGCAGGTTTGATTCACACAGATAACAACAGGCATATTTTATGCCAGTTTTCCAAAAGCTGAAAAAAAAAATTTTTCATTTCTAGAGGAATATATTTAAACATGAACTTTGCAACAGTGGTCAAAAAGAATTACAAGATGAAGCAGAACAGCTATTTATTTTGCTGTAAAGTCCAGTGAATTTAATTCACAGATTCCTGCTGGTTTAAAGAGGTTTTGGATCTGGACCTGGCTGAGACGAAGATTGTGATTTTATTGCTTTCATGGCAACCAACGACTTTGAATCCCTCTGTTGCTGACATTGAACAGATAAATGAGATGGCTCCATTTTGTTTAAAAATACCTATCATTTAGTTCAACTTTTTCCTACAGAAAGAGAGGCCCAAACACTACTTAAATAGTCAGGAACAATATAAATAAAGAAATGCATACATATATATTTATAGAATATGGAGAGATGGGTGGATGGATAGATAGAAAGATGGATAACACTGTGGGATTTGATTTGGCTTGTTTTGGATTTCAAATACTAAATTTGAAAGGGCTTTGAAAGGTTTTAAATTTGAAAGGGCTCAATTCACAGCTACTCCTATGCAGGACCCCATTTTTATCTAGGTCACAAATACTCAGTGAAGATGACTGGGGATGATTCATGGCCCACAACAGTGTCCCCATAAAGCTCCCTGCCTGTACAGCAGCGAGATTGTCACCCCAGATAATGACAACTGCAGGCCTGGGAGATTTTCAATCAGCCCTCATGTGCTTTGGATCACGATCTGGTGACACTTTTACTTGTAGGGCACGGCTGCAGTAAATCATGCACTGTCTCTGCACACATCTGTCACTGGGGAAGGCTGGCACAAAGCAGTTCTTTGCTCCTTTTTCAGGTGACAAACAGAGGAAGCACAAGGAACCCTCAGTGCTGCTCCTGCCTGAAGTTTCTGTGCTCTCTTGATGCCTTAGCATTTTAGCTTCTATATTTTTCATGTATCTGTAATCCTGTAATTTTTAGTGTATAGCTCTAAGCTCCATACAGGTGCTGAGCTGCTCTTCTCTCATTTTTAGGGACACCTCACTGTCTCAGGCCCCAAGATATGGGGGGGGCATATGAACTGGGGGAGCAAAGTCGGAGTAATTGACTTCATTACCTGGAGCTGTAATTGGAGGATTAATCCCAGATATGCAAACGAACAGAACTTATAAAGTATGAAAAACCTGTGACCCATTGTCCATTTTGGGTGTAGCCCCTGGGTGGGCTGTGAGTGCCCTAAATGCACCTGAAGGCCTTCAATAAATAGAACTGCTTTTTGCTCTCTTAACTTTGTCCAGCCTCTCCTCTAGGTAAGCCTGTCTAGGCATCACTCTCCCAAAAAAGCTCACCCCTACTCCCCCAGATATGTTCCCCCAAGAACGCAGCACCCCCAGCCTCCCTCTTTGTCCAGCAGGGACAAACCCCCTGCCCAGGGCTCCTCACAAAGGAGGATTCAGATGATCCACATGCATGGAATGTTGCACAGCCAAGGAAAACAAAAATAAATCTGGTGCTGAGTTTAGGAAATGTTTGAATTCCATCACCTCCAGCTTCCACCAGGTGCGAGGGTTGCTGTGGCAAGTCCTTTTTGTTGAATGACAAAGTACTGAACACGTAATGCCTTGAACAGGCACACCTGCACCTCCCTTTTTTCTTTACTGAAACCAGTTTTCTCTCTCTTTTCTAATTTATGCTTATCTATGCAAGGTATAATACACGAGACTTGTCTTTTAAATCCAACACGGTTTCACTTCAACTTTTCCCTCACCCCCAATGCAAGTTTATCCTACAGAACCAATGGGAGATACAGGATTGGGTGATTTTTCATATGTATAAAGAATTTATGATCTTATAACACATGCAGAAATTCACTGAAAAAAACCAAAACCCTTCCCTTTGATTTCACCCACAAAAATGCACTAAAATCTGAATATATTTAACTTTTTTCTACTGCAGTAGAATCGCTCATGTGCATGAAACCAAGGCTGCGTTGTGCAGGACAGTTTTGCAGGACTATTGTCTGGTTTATAATTTGTATTCTTCCTTTTCTGTGCTGTATCTTCCATTTTCATTATGCCTCAATTAATGCACTGAAATATGCCAAGTGGTTTCACATGAAATATGTTTCTCATTTTAATCAGTTTAGCATCAAAGGTTTCAGGCTGGCATTTTCTAGGTTAGCGCGTAGGGTGTTTATTAATTTGTCTGTGATGCCTTCTCTCATTAGTGTTTAATGGAATTTCAAGCAATCCCAGCAGCTAGGAGATAATTTATTTTTTAAACACATTTTTATCAGTGTATTAAACAATCAGACTCTCTATTGTTTCTGAATCATCTGGAGTGCTTGTTTCATCTGCAGATTGGAGAGCTGCTGCACCCTGAGCCCTGATTGCACAGGGCTGGAAAAGAACCATTTTTTATTTGAATTTAGCGTGAGTGAAACGCAGCTGCCCAACAAGCCCTGGGATTTGGATCCTCCAATATTCCCTTTGCAAAGAACAAAGCAAATGTCACCCAGTCCTGATCCAGTTAATCCATTTGCTGGCAGAAAAGGCTCCTGCCACACCCTGAACAAAGCGCAGGATCTTTGTGTGCTGGAAATCTGCTGCACAATCAGGCTGAAATCAACACCAGTCTCACCTCTTCCTTCTCACCTTATTCCAAGGAGAGCTATTTAACATTATCCCCACCATGCAAATACTCATCAACTAAGAATTTATCAATGCCTGCTAAGTATTGACCCAAGATATTGAGTTTAGACTGTCCAGAGTTACAGAAGCCATTAAAAATGTCAAAAATTTAAAAAGAAATCAAGTATTCAGATCAAGTAAAGCAATATTTCAAGCAGGAGCTTGTGTTCCAAGAAGATTTTTAAAGGATCCCATAATAGTCCATATAGACTTTTCAATACTTTCAATGCTGTAATTATACATTTGAAAAAATATTTAGCACTAGAATGAATTGTGAAGGAATAATTCATACACAAGTTTTTCAAATCTAGTAATAAACTCCACGGGGAAAACAAAACCAGAGGTTTTATGTTTTACAAGGAAGAATAAAACCCAAGAAAACAGAACAGGTTTTCCATGGGCATGGCCTATCTGCAGTAATCATGAGGTGTGGTTTGGCATAAGAAATATGAATTCCAGTGTTTGATGGAGGTGAAAAATAACCATGCAAACAGATCTGAGGTTGCTTCTGTTTTCATTCCTCCGACACCCTCTTCTCTCAAGCCTGCATGAATAAAGAACTGTGTCTTCTTGATCACAGTGCCATGAAATCACATTTACATTGTCATTCCCTGCTCATGTTCTTGTTTCCCTTGGTTTCGTGTGCCAGACGAGTCAAACGCAGCCTGGAGCCCCCGTGCTGAATCCAGGCTCAAGGAACATGAAACGAGGGTTGATGCCAAACCAAGTCAAACCCAACCTGCACCCCCTCTGCTGAATCCAGGCTCAATGAACATGAAATGAGCTCTCATAGCTTTGTCAGTGCTCCGTGTGCTGCTGGAGCTCTGCTCAAGGGCAGAGCTCAGCATTTCCCATGGGCTCTTTGTCCATCCCTTCTTGTAGGATTGCCGTCTGAGGTGTTGGTGAGGTTTGTTTCAGATGGTCGGGACGGAGACGAGAGACCTCTGGAGTTTGGTCTTAGAGCATGAGGTTTATTGTGAAAAAGTGTGGGTGTAGAGACTTGCTGGGAGCCACCAGACGCAGCTCAGAGCAGGGCAGAGAAGTAAGAGAGAGAGAGAGAGTAGTACAGAATGTGGAATCCCGTGGTTGTCACTTACAGCACAATAAATCATCTTCTGTGCTGAATATTTTAATTTTCACTAACCAATCTAGAACAAGCTACAAATCCTACAACATTTACATACAGCCTATGAGAGTCATTTCATTACCATACGGCGTTATATTTTAAACCCTATAAACTGTTTTTTGGACCCCCTGCCAAGTTGGCAGGGTCTGCTCTGACCCTTGGACCTGTCTGCAAGCAGAGGGTATTGTTTAATCAAAAGGGGGATTATCTTCAGTCGGCCACACCATTGTTTTCCAGTTATTTAGTAACTGGGGTTTGGTATCTCAAAGCTTGTCTTCATTTCAATCTCGCTTATAGTTTCCATATTCTCAGCATCTTTTGCCAGGTAATCATATTTATAAGGCTTTCCTATTTAATCCTCCCCAACACCTTCTGCTCCAGAAGGGACAGACTTCAAAACCAGGAAAGCATGAAACAACAAAGCCAAAAGTGGTAGGTTGACCATTAATACAAAAAAAATATAAAGTTAAAATTCAGGGCCTTTAATACAGTGTTGCTCCCTGCACCCTTAACTATTAAAACCTAATAACTTAATGTGTAGTATGAATATAAGTATTTCTGGGGTGATCCAAAACAGAGTAGTATAAAGAAGTTTACATTTCTAACTTCAAGACAGATTTTCAATAAAGCTTTCAAATAGCTGCTGTCCTGGCTGGGTATTGAACATGGCCCTGGCATTTACAGTGCACTGGAGCCTCTGCTTTCCTCTTTGTCCCTCCTGCTCTTCTTTTACATGAAGGGATTTCCCTTCTAGCATATTCTTTTGTACAGTCCTCAGAGATGCTTTTCCCCTGGGGTAGAATTTTTCCCTTCCCGGGGTTACCAGAAATAGGGAACAGCTGTAGAGAGACATTTCCAGCAGTCCCAGCCATTCTGCTCTCCTGGAGACAAGCACAGTTTGAGATCCCTGTCACAGGGAAAGCCCTTCTGTCTCTGGAAGCCTTGAAATCAATACAGAAATCACATCAGCCCTCTCAGAGTTCTGTGCCAGTCAGGGGAACAGCTCCTGTCCGTGGGGTGCTCTTAAAAGCAGAAATGGTGAGGACAAAGAGACCCAGCACAATGCTCTCCTTCGGCAAAAAATACCCCAATCTGAGCATTTACTGTAATTTTTGCAGGATCAAACACTCAACAAGGGTGAGCAGAGAGGATAAATGACAGTAAAGAAGAAGAAAATCTATCACTGGACTGCCTGAGTAGCTGTTTCTCAGGAAAGTTATTATTTTCTGTAACAGCAACTCAGAAAATGTTTAAAATATCTTTTTGAAAAATAACTGGAGCTGATTAACTAGCTTATTGCTTTCACTCCATTTTGCCCCTTATCCTGTTGCTGAGCATCCCTGAAAAGAGCCTGGCCCCATCCTCTTCACACCCAGACAGGGTTGTCAAATGCTTGATGATTTGCACCCGCCTCACCCCATGTTCTTCTGTGAAAAAAAAAAACCCAACAAAATGCTGTTTTGCTCTGTCTCATTTTGTGATGCTCTTCATCTAAAATAAAAGCAATTCTGTGGGAATGTAACTCCTGTTGTATGGGAGAAATGCAGCATTATCAGTGCAGAAAATGTGTCCTTCGGCACGGAGTCCTTGAGTTTTTCCTTCAAGGGAAACAGCAGCAGGAAAAACAATGAGGTTTGGCACTCAAGAAAGGCCCTCGAAAGGCTAACAAATAGCAGCCTGAATAATTAAAATTACCTTTCTGTTAAACATCAAGATAACATGAATATGAAATAATGCCACATTTATATGCTCAATTAGAGAATTCAGTTTTCTTCAGAATACAGGCTGTTAAAAACAGCAAGGAAAAATCCAGCATAATGGTAATATATGTTAATTTTTGCTAATTGTATGAACTGTTGGGATCATACCTTATGTAAAGCCCTTCCACGCCTCCCAGATTTGCTTGCAAGCTACAGCACTGAAATTGAAAAGGTTTCTGTACACGTTTTCACAGGGAAGTTACTAATTGCTATGCATTTTGTTCTGCTTTCTTCTATCCTAGAGATGCAAACAGAGCAGAGCGTGGGCTCACCTGATCCAACAGAACCTCCTCCTGCAGGAGGGCTCTCGGAGCAGGAGCTACACTGATTTTGTTGTTATTTCAGAAAGAACAGCACAATTTCTCCTCTATCAGTCCAATATCACCACAAGCTGATGAGGCTCCAGGCAAGCCCAAATCTCAGGTGGGAATTTAGGGAGTCCACACTCCAGAAATGCTAAATCCTGACCTATCCCTGCTCCCGTGCCCGAGTCCACCAGCCCAAGGATTATCCTCACTCAGCACAGGGATAAGAGATTCTTTCTCTGGCAGCGCGAGGAAAAATCTCTCATTTCCTTCAAGCTCAGGTCTGATTTAAGGAGTCTGATATAAGAACTGCTGAAATAGAGGACTTAACTCAAGAAATAGGATCTTTTAAGGCAAAATTTCCTCATTTCTGCAGAAAATCTTCGCAGAATCTTAGCAGGATTACATTGGTTGTGGGTTTCTCGGAACAGTTGCTGTGCTGTAGATGAAGCTCCCACAGGATAAGGTCTGAGCACACAAAAATTGAGAACAGACTTGGAAATCCAGACCACAACTGGAAATTAGAACTCCCATCCCAGTGGAAATTGAAAGAAACTTTGCTGTGTGTCAGATCTGAACAGAACACTGAGTTTCCACGTTTTCAGGTGAGCAGAAATTCTCGGTGAAAATTCCCAGGAGCAAGGGAACATTTCATTGGAAGGATAATGACAAGGGACAATGTATAAGAGTCCAAGTGGAATGAGATAAAACACAATGACAAAGTCGAATCTTACACCAAACTTACACAGTTTTCCTCCTATTATTTTTAAGAAGTCCCTGTCTCCCTGAGAAACCCATTTTGATTAATCTGTATTTTCTGACAGGACACTGTTGTGTCAAGAATTTTTACTCATGCTAGTCATCACATTTTGAAGACTTTGTGACAGTCATAGAAATGTTCCCTGCAGTGAGTCAATTCTCTCAGAATGAAAAAAAGGGGCAGAAGATGCTTTCACTAGAATGAGACAAATTGAATGCATTGCAAACTTCCTGGGATTTCTGAGTTTAAATATTACCCCCAGAGATCCTTTTAAAACTTCTTGAATTTCTAGGCATTTGAAGTACATTACTTTTATGATCAGGGATAAAATTCTATAGACAGGAAATAAGGGATCCTCAGTTATACCCTTCAATGTCTCATTTTTAATCAAAACCTATTTCAAATTACATGTGATCAAGACAAAATCTTTAACTGAGATTGAGGTTTTTTTACAAGACAAGTGTATTTAATTGCCTTTTGCCACGATCAAAGTTGAGTCAGCTTGATTTTGCCAATAATTCATGAGCTGTCATGAATATGCATAACTTTTTCTGTGCAGGTTGGCATTATTAAATTTGACTTTTCCCAAGAGCAGGGAAATGAATTGAATGAAAGGGGAATTAAGAAGAAGAACAGGTGATAAACAAATGGATATGAAGAGAATCCTGCCACTAAAGCTGGTTTGGCACAAATATCCTCTTCCTGCCCCAAGATTCTCTCACTGCAGGTCCCAAGTTGCTGTTTACTCTGATGTCTTTTGGTTTTGAGAATATCTTGATGAAAGCCTTTCCAGCCAACACTAATGCAAAGCAATTTATGATGGCAATAACATTCAATTCCACTATGCCAAAGTGCCCTGACCCTCATAATTTTAAAATAATCCCTTTTTGCTTTCATCAGCTGAAATCACCATAAGTTTGCAGCTCACTGGAAAGTAAAACACTGACTACGCACTTTGTTTCCTTCAAAGAGAAAGCAGATCTGTCATTCATGCCATACATAGTTGTCTCCAGAAGTAAAACATTCTGTTCATGTAGGAAAACTGCCTGGAACCACAAAAGACTGATTTTCCTCCCCGAATAACTCTGACACATTTGATGCTGGCATCTGCCTTGGTTTACATGCAGCATATGCATCAAGGACCTGATAGGCCATGTCCAAATTGTGCTGAAGTGTCTCTGAAGGAAGGGATGGGTTCCTCGTCCATTAAAAATTAGGATGGGTTCCTATTCCATGAAAAATTAGGATGGGTTCCTATTCCATGAAAAATTAGGATGGGTTCCTCATCCATGAAAAATTAGGACAAATCCTCTTAGCAGCCCCTGATTCACTTCAAGAGAGGCACTCATCTTCTGGCCTGTCTGGGATTTGAGTTTGCAGTGAAAATTTCCAGACTCTACTCCAAGCAGGGGATGAGGCTGTGAAAGCACTCAACACCCTCAGCTTGGCTTTTCCGGGAGCATTCAGCTGTGCTCAGTCTCTGACCTGGGATTCTCAAACAAAAGAATATTTCCAATAGGGAATGTCTTTATCCAATGTTCAAATCAAACAGATCAATAAGAGCATTCTCCACCCCACCACATACACCCCCAGCCCTGAAATCTATAATAGATAAATGATATTAGTTGATTTTCAGGTTTGTGATACTGAAGGAAATTGAAGTGCATGCCTTTCAGAAACATGGAAGGACAGAAATCAGAGCTCTGACAATTCTTCAGGAAAGTGAATTGTACATTAGGCAAATAAAGTAGGAAACTAATGCTTGACAAGAGCAAGAAAAGAAACAACGAACAAAAAAATTAGGCTGTCAAACATTCAGAATAGAAAAACCAAAAAGCCCCATTCAGAATAGCAAACCATTCCCTGCACCCCTTGCTCCTGAGCTGGAGCCAGACAAAGAGGGCACAAAGAGAAATATCCAACCCAAAAATGCAGTCTTCTCTTCAGGGAAACCAATAACCTTAATAGAAGGAAAGTGAGGAGGAAATACTACATTTAAAAATGTAGTGGCTCGCTTGGAAATAACACTCCCTGGTTTTCTTTTGAAATCTCCCCCATACATATGCAGTACAATGAATTATATTGAAATGGATGAGCTGCTGTCATCTATTATTTGAAATGTGAGTTGAGGTTCACTCTAAATCATTCCTCTGCCAGAGAACAGATAAAAAAAGAGGATCCAATAGTTTCTACCCTGAAAGCCATTTCACCATAAATATATGTCTCCTGTTGACAATATATTGGATGAGCTTGTTTACAGATTCCTGTTCCTATGGTCTCAGATAGTCCCCAGCCTCTAAGCTTTATTCTCACCACAATATGTGTTTTAGGTAGTCATGGATAGCACAATAATTGTGGTTTTAGAAATACATGTACTTTTCCTTGATGAATTATGAAAAAATAAGAGAAAAGAGCAGCTAGCACACGATAGAGAACTCTGCTCCATGAGGGTTTGTGGCAAATGGTGTTGCTGCTCTGGACGCTGCCTGTGCTTGCAGAAGGACAAAAGTCATGTTTAATGTATGTTTTTTCCCAGTAAGCTTGTTAGATAAAAATAAACATTATTCATGGAGGACTAGACATGTTAATGCACTCAGAATAACAGCAACCTAATTTCAGCTAATTTGCTTTCTTCCCCCTTTGTACAGGACAGGTGATGCCTCCTAAACATGCAAACTGTGGCAGCATTACCTTATTACTTTCCCTGCCATGGTCAGACCGTGGTGTTGGTCACCTGAGCAAAAACCTTGAGAAACTGGAGCTTCCCTTTCCCAAAGATACGAGCAGTGGAAGTTTTGATAACTCCAAACTGCTCTCAGCAGCCATCAATCCCCATTTTCCTAATAACGATAAATACGTGATGTGTCCAACTGATGGATGGCTCAGGCTCTGGCTGCTTCCTGGCTTTGGCATCGTTGTGACAAATAAATATGGATGTGCTGCAGGTGGGCTTGGTACCTGTGCTGTTTGTTTGGGTTTTTTGGAAGAGAAATACTCAGGCTTCTTCAGTCCCTCACAGATATTACCTGATAAAATTAACTTCCAGTGATATCCCTGAATAAACAGTCAAATAACCTAGCAACAATTTTTCCTAGCAAAGCTAGAAAATGATCTTCCCTGCCAGCAAACTGCCTACATTTCTTGCAACAATGCACGCACATATTGGTAGGAAACAATGGGAATTATTTGCCTGGATTTTCAGATCCCAAGTACTCCATTCAACCTAGAAAGCACAGACTAAATATGACAGATGTGTGGGGAAAGCAGTGGTTGTATATGAAACAGAATATGAATCCTCGTGTTAGAACAAGGATTAGTGTTTTGCATAGTAAAACATGAGCATTTACATGAACATTTAATGGACTGTGTTTTCATTGATATTTGAAGGATTATTATACATACATGTACATAACTATACACACTCATTTTAATTTCTAAATTAAACAACTTTTGTGTACCCTACTATGGCCTAAGTGACCATTTTCCCTCTGAAAGCATAACACCTGACTGAAAGTCCACTATGCTTTGGAAGAACTTGGTCACTGGGAATTCTGAGGCTGTGCAGCATTTCAGTTGGGAGCTTTGAATAAAGGTTTCAAAGGAACCCCAAATTCAGGACAGAATTTAATATTGAAATAATTTGAATGAAGTCATACCTCTAAATAGCACATTTATAGGACAATAGCTCCCCAGAGTGCTTGCCATAGAGCAGGACCGTTTTCCAAAGCTGTCAAACACACAGACTACAGCTACAACCAAAAGTTTAGAAGGAAAAAAATAAATCTCAAGGAATTTTCTACACATCTTTCCAGAGCTACTGTTTGAATCTGCAGTTCTTCTGCTGAATTCTGAGTTCCTTGTAATTAGATTAGACATATTTCTGCCACACATTTGCTTTAAAACAGTGAATGCATGTTGGATTACAAATATGACTTGTTCCAACATATGTTAAGCATTCCATATCTCCTTGAGCATAAAACAAACAGCTACGGTTCTAACAACACTTATTTTCAGTGACAGGTTTTAATGGCATAGAACTGGAACTCAGAGCACTGCTCGGTCCAGTGAAATATAAATTAATAGCCATGGATCATGGAAATAATTCCTACAAATGTAATTTGAAATACTGGTGTGTAAAATTTCAATGTTATTATTATTCACTGTGAGCTGTTAAACAGATCTTTCTTAATATTGTTTTACTGATTCAAATCAACTCTAATTAAAATCTGTAAAGCACTTGATCATTCAAGACATTTTATGAATGCCAGGGATTTCTGCTGCAATGCAACTTTAACAAGTACTCCTACTATTGATTATTTATGAATCATGAAAAGGTGTTTGATACTTCACAGACATACAAAATGACAGATTTTCTGTCCTTGAATGCTTAGAAAATAGAGGAATATAAAAATAAGTGTATTGGTTTGCTTTTTGTCAGATTATCTTGACATAATATCAGCCTTAAGATTTGCATCATCAGAACAACTTGGTGGATCTAAGCAGAATCTTGAAACTCTTTTGATTTGAAGTGTGCTGTGTTTTGATGCCAAGTACAGAGTCAGCCACTTGATACTTTAAAAGACGTTTAAAGGCTTAAGATAAACAATTTAAAACACCCCAGCTAATTGCAGCAGAAAATATGAGATTTGCTTTAGAGAATCATCTTTTATTTTTCCTAAGCCAGTAATTCTAGCATTTCTCAGAGGGAGTTTTTCTTCCTTTAGGTATGCAAATCAATTTTATACATATCACTAATTAGATTTATAATGAATGTGCATTTGGAGGAGATGGTGGCCTATTTGCTCATTAACTGAAGGGTGAAGAGGCAGCCTCACGATTTTCTCTCTTGGCTCAGCACGTTGCACTCTCAGCCTCGTGCTGCCCACTCTGGTACCTCCTGGAGGCTGTGAGTCTGAGGAGAAAATGTTATTTTAATGCTGGAGAGGGGCTGAACTCCCCACTGCTGTGGTGGAGGTTGCAGACAACCACTGTGGGGGTTTCAACCTTCAAAATAGCCAGAAAATCTCTTCACAAAGCTCGAGTCACCATTTAGGGTTGGGGATACAGTTGCTCCTATCATGTAGTTTTTGCTGTTTTTCATAATTAGAGATTATTACAAAACCACCAGTCTTGTTTTTCACACTTGTCAAAGTCCTCCTTGTCCAGGATATTTTATTAGAAGATACTCCCATAAGCCACATTCTTTATGGGCACTCCGTGTGAATGCTAAGTAGTCTGCTAAAGAATAAAACCACCAGGAGACAGACACTGAAAGACAATATTAAAGGAAAAGAACATGCATGGAGGCAATTGGCCAAAACCAAGAACAGAGGCTACAGCTTTGAGAAGATTCAGGATGTATTGCATGATTCCAACTCAAAGAATGGACATCAGCATTTCTTGCATGAGGATGTGACTTGCTCCTGGGGCTGCTTCAACTGCATCTTGAAATTCAACTCAACCTTAATTGCTCTCCAGCTCATCCCAGCCCTAATTCCCTCCCAAACCCCACTGCTACGAGACCTTGCCCATACAGCACCACGATATCCTCTCTGAATAACTGAGGACCTGGTTTGCACTGTAAATACCTGCACCTGCATTTTAAAAACAATCCCCCAATGAGCTGCAAACTGAGAAAGAAAAAAAATCCTCATACCAAACTATTCATAAAGAGAAGAAATCTTCAACTCCATTACATCAGGTTTTACAGTCACTTGATGGGATGGGAACATCTTATCACCTCATTAAAATACAGGCACATGAGTCTCCTCTGTTACTGTTTTTTAAGACAAACTCATGTTTTCATGTCACCAGGCAGGGGCATTAATGCTCTACTCTTTCACACAGCTTCTCGAGGCACTTCAGCCAGGCAGGCATTGCTGCATTCCCACTCCCCATGCAGAGCATAAGGTCATTTGTCCATGGCACAGCTTGGAGCAGAGTCAGCTGCTCATTTCTTCTTCATTTGTGTACAGCACTCGACTGCCAATGCAAAGCACTCCTGAAATGCACACTGTGGCACTGGGAATAGACATAAAGCTCTTACTGCAGCTCTGCTCCTCGGCTTTTATCATATGGATGGAGTTGATGGTGAATAGGTCAGACCTTTCTCCATCAATATTCCTTTAGGAATCAGCCCTTGCTGCTTGGTAGCAGCACATCATCATCACACCGCTTCCCAGGGGATCTATTAGGGAAACACAGAGCTCTGCAGCCCCCTCCCTGACATCCCATCCCGAGCCATTTGCTGCCTTCAGGTGTTTGTGCAAGGGCTGTTTAGCATAACGAGAGCCAGCAACGCTTGCCATGAATTTCACAGCAACCTCCAGGAAAATCTGTGGGGGGACAATTGGCTGGAGTGGAGTGCCAAGCACAGCTCTGGCTGCACTCCTGTGCATCGTGACTCGCAGACATGAGCACAGTCGGGACCCAACTGCTCCCAGCAGCACAGAGAGGCAGGAATAAACACTTGGGTTGATTCAGAATCGGATAAGCAGCGCTGGTCACTTAGCAACCTTCTCTTCTTGGAGAGATGCAGATGGTTAAACACCTGCAGCAGCCTTCAAAGCACGGTCTAGGTTTTTCTTTGGCACTCCAAACGCTTCTTCCATTTTACACAGCTTATGTTCCATCCTTCCAAAGGGAGGAGAGTCACCAATCAGTTGCTGTGGGCAGGGCTGGAGTAACCCATTCAGTCACAAGAGTTAAAGTGAATGTGAACACAGTCTTGGGCACTGAGAATTTTCCTGGCAAAAGTTTTTGTTATAACTTCCTTTTATGTAAATATGCTGCCAGGAAATATCAATCTGCAATTCAGTATAACAACCACTTTTGGGCAGCTCGAAAGAATGTGAATAAAAAGATACTCACTTGACTCTCCCTAGTTACACTTGTTTGGTATGTTACACATTGGTTATTAGCAATCTATCAGCATCATATTCACTGTTTTTCCTCCTTCTCTGTTAATTTTGTACTCTGTATAAAAATCAGTGATTAAAGAACCACAATGCAGTCCTTTATTGCTGCACACTGCTGGATAAGTTATGTTTTTTGTCACGTTTATCGCTCGGGTGTAATGGGCAGCTCACTGGCCTGTGTGAGCAGGGCAGATCCCTGACCTGCTGTAAATCCAGGGAGGAATCTTTGGTTCCCTCTGTGGATCCACAGCCTGGGAATGGACATGGCTGATGTGTGGAGGACATGGATATTCTGAGGAACACTATTTTGCAGAGCAGGAACAAAGCTGATGAGCTCACATTCCTCTTTCCAACAGCACCAAGTGTCATTTCCCAAATTGACAGCAAAAAACAAACAGATGGAGGGATTTCTAGACTCAGTGCATCTGAGAGGCCAAGAGTGAATGAGGAGTTACAGAGATTAGATATTTGCAAGAATATCAATAATGTCTACTATTGTGATTTTAAATTTAAACAAAAAACCTCAGCCCTTAAATGTTCCAGAGTGCATATAAACTCTTGTGCTTGAGGGAAAGTTTATAGATCTTACCCTGTCTTGGAAGATGGGAAAAACTTTCCCCTAGAGCTCCTTAGACTACAATTGCCTCTTGTTTGCCTCTGAAGGCTGTGGTATAAACCCTTTCTGTGACAGATATGGGCTGCACAGGCACTGCACTGATCCAATGCCTTAACTCCCATGTTTCTGTTCTGGAAATACTATCCATTTTATATAAAACATTCTGCTCCCCTCCTTCATCGTATTTACCACATGAACGAGCCAGCAGAGAGGTTTCATCTCTCTCTTTTGAAAGACTGAAGACAGCACTGCAGCCTGATACTGATCTACTCAGGCTCTTTTATCTCTCTAATGGTCAATGCTGACATGTACTTAAGGAGGCTGGGAAAACAATGACAAAATAAACATTGGCTAAAGAAAAATCATTTCTGCCACCGATTAGATAGCTCAGGATTTCTGCTCATCACCGAGTCCTCTGTGGCTCGGGTCTGCTGTGATCCATTCAGGTGCAATGGCTTTGGTTGGCTGTGCAGCTCATGGCAATTCTAAATGTCCTTGTTGGTTCAGACGCTCACTGACATTTTTCTGCCTGGACAGTCATCATTTTAAGCACTTCTTCTGCTGTTACAGCAAATGTATTTGTGGGTGAGTTAATCACATGTGCTTGATTTTCAACCGTTATGTCACAGAATCGTAGAATCACTAAGACCAGGAAAGAACTTTAAGACCCTCAAGTCCAACTGTATGCTGATTTTATCTTCCTCAAGAAGGACACCTTTTTCATTATGAATATCCTTTATGTTTTATAAGTGTTATGACACCAAGGTTTCTGGTTTAGTTGTTGTAGTTTTTTTCCCTCTCAACAACTTAATAACCATTTTGGGGCATTTTAAGGTGTTTCTCTGCATGTGTGCACAAGCATGTGAGGCAAAGCCTGAAGTTGCATCACTGACAGCCCTATGGAAGTGATGCCTTTGAATATTTCTAGTTTTTTTCTCTTAATGCACCTGTAACTTGCTGTAGTTCTGTGCTTCTTACAAAGTGCTTAAATCCCCTGTTCCCAGCACCTTTAGCCAAACAAGGCTCTCTGAACACAGATTCAAGGACATGTTCGTTGCCTTAGGGCCTGAAAATATGTAAACAACTGTGAGATATGGGGGGCAGGCCGGGGGTGGTGAACATCATCACCTGAGGGTGAGATTGGAGAATTAAGGGCCAATAATGGGATAGAACTTATAAAAGGTGAAGGGCTCGTGACCCAGCGTCCATTTCGGGTGTAGTCCCTGAGGGGGACGTTTGTCTGTCCGAATGTACCTTGAAGGCCTTGAATAAGTTTGTCCGCATTTTATACTCCTAATTTGTTTTGGCTTCTCTTTTAGGCATCAGAAGCCACGGCAGCAAAAAGTTGAAATGCACTTTGTGATGTCAGAAATCACCTCTGGTTAGGCTTTACTCTCCCTACGCAGTCAGCCTCAGGTAGAGAATTCTGGATCCTCTTACACAACTTATCACTCTGCTGTTGTGCCTTGTGTTACTGGTGCTCTGTTTTTAAGAAGGAATTGTGGCTTTTTCCCATGGTAATGTTGTGATCAAAACCCTTAGCAACCAAGCACTTCACACTTCTAGATGTATGTTTACATGATTATGAGATAAAAATATAAAGAAAAAAAAAAAGAGTAGGAGCTAATTAAAGATTCTTCAGGGCTTAACTCGACTAGCTGTATAAAAAGATGTTTCTTTTTAAAGCACTTATAAAAATATTAAAGTTTCATAAAGTAGTTATGCTGAACCATTTGTGGTGCCACACTAAAATGTGATTTATCATCCTCTCTAGCTCTCCATACAGCCAGTACACTAAGGCATCTGTCAGGTTTGCTCTTAGGACAGAAATAGACTTCATGGTTTAGATGCCAAATTATATTTGACATTTAATTTACCATTCTATGAAGCTGTAATATTTCACCTAAGCAGAAGAGGAAGAAAACAGCAGGAAATTCCATTTGCCAACAAGAAATGCCAGCTCTCCTTGCTCTCAATAATCAGGTGTCTGAAGCACTACATTATTGACCATAACAGAGTACATCTGCACATGATGAATGTGATGGAACAGAGAGGATATTTTGTAGGTAGAAGTGAAGGAATAAAGCACATCACAGGAACGAGTGTCATGGCTCTTACCTGTTTGTCCTGATTCGGTTTGGAGTGACAGCACTGCCAGACAAATCAAGTTCTGAGCAAGTCTCAATTCCAGTGTCAGCAGACTCGGAACCAGTCCTGGAGCAGGAGCAGGGGTGGAGTTTCTCATATTGTGGGACAAGGAGCAAGTGGAGTCACAGACTCTTTGCACATCAACTTTTTTCACAGCCACTGTTCCTGAGCCTTTTGAGAAACTTTGGAAAGCAAAGCTGGAGGTGATTCTGAGAACTTCGTGTACTGCAAAGAAAACAAACAAAAAAAATTAATTGTGAGCAAAGGAAACCTGCAAACTTCTCCCAGGAAGACTCAGGAAATAAACATGGCTACAATTATGCCCTGTTCCATATTTTTAGCTGCCAAAGTGATTTGGCTGTTCTGAGCTATCCAAGAGAAGTTTTCATTAATGGAGGACATAAAACGACTCTTACAGAGCATATTAAAATTAATCGGCTTTCAGGAGCAAAAAACTATGAGCAAAAAGATTCAAAAGGAAGTAAATCATCAATTACAAAGAAGCTGTGTTAAGGCTAGGATGCCATGGGACTCCAGTAAATCAGTTTTCAAAATGACCATTTTCTCTACCTGCAGAAAGGAAGTTTTGAATTTTGTCGTTACACAAGGGTTAGACTCTGGTGTGAGTGCAAGTGGAGCTGCAGGTAGGCACTGAATGGATTCAGAAAGGCTTTCTTAAGGCAGTAAAATACTGGTTATTTTCCTTTCATCCAAACTGTTAATCTGAATTTTTTTATTATTATTAAGCAATCAAATAAATGTGGCCCATCTGTGAGAAAGCAATAGAAATGACTTATTGCACCCTTAATCAGTTTTGCTTTATCTGTCAGTGGCTACCAACTTAACCCATTTATTCTGACATTTGCTCGTGCTGTCATGGGCAGTAGGGAAAAGGGTTGGGATGGTTTAATTTCAGGGTGTGTGAGCTGAGGGCAATCATTTCAGACATTCAGTCCACTCCATGGCTGAGGCTTCACCTCAGAAGTTGTTGAAGTCCCCAGGCCTGATCCAGTCAAGCAAGCTTGACAGGAAACACACTATTATTAACAATAAATAGATACTAGACAGCAGCACTTCTTGCTTATGTCAAGGCATTTCACAAAGATAGCAACTTGACAAATAAAGATGCTGAGATGCAAATGATTTTGAAAAGGGTGACCTACACTGCAGTATCAGCATCAGGAACAAAACTCAATTTCCTGATTCCCAGTCCAATCCTTTTCCCACAACACATAATCTCTGTATCATTTGCTCTGTTGGATGTTCCCCCCTCAGAGCTGGATGAGCCAGTACAGCTGCACCTCATCCTACATTAATATCAAATCACTTTTCAAATGGTGCCTCTTTGATTGGACTGCACTGGATAAATCAGTCTGTAAATAACATACAGAAAACAGATATTTACAGTTATCATGAAGAGTTTAGTGATGGCAGTACAGTATATCACCAACGTTAATGTCATTAGATATAAATTGTACCAGCATGACATTGATATATTATAATTAAAACTAATGATCCATTGACTCCCATCCAGAAATCCAGTTAAGGTGAAAAATATTCTTCTAGAACAGACCAACAAATAAATATTAAAAGTTCAGGAGGTAAATTCTGCATTCAGCTATGCCAAGGTTCATATGCCAGTAATATTATTTAAGTTAGGACTAGAGCATGAATAAAGGGAGAGTTGGTGATGATTTGGAAGCTCACTGTGTCAGGAGCAGCACACCACCAATTCCCACGAGAAATTTGCTGAAGGATAGGAACTATCAGAGGAATTTCAAGCTGTAAGGGGAACCTCTGCTGCCTCTCACCCAAATTCACAGATATCTACACAGATTAGAACTATTCTGATGGAAGGAGGAAGATATTTTATTTGAGGAGCTTTTCAAATGCCATTTCAATGTCAGCCATATCCATGATCACATCAGCTCTTTCTGAGATAAAAAACCTGCTGCTGGTGGCTACCCAAGATCCAGTGCTAGTAATTCCCAAGTTCTTAGCCCCACTTTATCAGAAGAAAGTGAAATGGAACAGCAGAAATTCCTCTGAAGAAATGGACTGAATCAAACTAAAAAGCATTTTCTTTCATTGTTTACCTAAGTGTCATTCAGGACAAAGTACAATAGAGATTCTTCTTTCCTCCAAGATAAAAATTCACCAGTCCCATGTGTGCTGTGGACACAATTACTCATATCTCTTGCTGTCCTTTGCTTTTGTTACATGATTTTCCTACAATGAGACCTTAAAAGAATTGACCCTCCTTTCACCATAAACTGGAGAGACAACTTCTGAATGTTTAATGAATGTAGAAAAAGCAGATTAGACACAGCCTTTTAACCCAACAACAGGAGCATCATCCAGATTTCAGCAGCTCTTGCTGGTTCTAGTGTTGTCTTGTCAACTGAAACAGTCAAATTTGTCAAATTTTCAAAAGTTTAGAAAAATTTCTATTGATTTGCATTGGTGTATATATATAGGATGATGTAGGCCTAGCACATCCCGAACAACTCTTTATTTAAAACATTTATTTGGCTGAGGTGGCCACAAAGTGGGGAAACAGCACCATGGAATTTCTATACAGTCCAGGGTAAAAAAATGGTTCAAATCCCAAATCTTCACAGTGGGATTCAGTGATTTGGGATCTCCCTCTCCCATTAGCCAAAGGAGGGACCTGTGAACATCTTTACCCAACAAACACACCTTTCCTCACCTGTTGAACACAGACGTGTGTTTTTTCCTCCTCCTGCTGACTCAAGAAAAAAACATTTTCCCATTCCACCTCTTCACCTGTCCTGGAGGCAATGCAAAGACTGAGGGCAAGAGAAGATGTGCAGGAGCCCACAGAGCCCCTGTGTGACCAGAGACAACTGAAAACAGAGATGTGCAGAGGGGCAGGACACACATGCACCTTCATTAAACCTTTTTCTCCATTGGCCGATAGATATTGGTTTGAGGAGAGCACACGTTTAATTTACAAATTAGTGGATTACAGTAATATGTGTAACAACATATTAAATGAAGCATTAAGGAAATACAACCCAAACGACACATGATAAACTATATAAGCATATATACAAATTTGATTTAATATGTTCGCTTCCTTTGCCCTCTGCCAGTCTGATTGCCTTTGCATAATCCATGTTTCTAATTATCCCCTGGTATGCCTTGCATATAAATAGCTAATTAGATAGTGTCCCTGTCAGCTATGAAGTATGTAATATCTGAAAAAAATACTCCTTTGGAAATTTAATTTAGGATAACAGATTGTGCTATCCAACTGAAGAATTAAAGCTTTCAGTTTACTAATATGTTTGTGCATTTAATATCAACCTCACACTATTATATTAGTGCCCCCAAATGCATCCAGTAGTTTTATTCTTTTTTTAAAAAATCATTCTGTCAGAAGCTTGTACAGTAATTACAGTAAGATGCTTAAGATCTAAAAATCACATTTTGGATGATGATTTTACATATACATGAACTGTATGCTCAATATGTGCAAAATCAGTGCAAAATTCTCACCTGGAGCCCTAGAAAGTGCAAGAGCAAATAATTCAGAAGGGCTGGGTAGTGCTCTGTGCTCTTCCTGCTCACAGCCAGATGTTCCAGGGAATGGGGGTGTCCTGAGCCTGCCAGATGTGGGAAAATCCTGAATATCAAATGACTTTTTCCTCCTCCTGCCTTGTCAGTTATTGTCCAGTTCCAATGCCATCCTGATCAATGCACACAGAGCACTCCCAAGACTATTACATATTTAAAAATAATAATAAAAAAAGAAATCAAATCTATTTGACCATCCTTCCTCTCTTGACCTTCATTGTTATTACTTCATTTCTTTCTCCTCCCAAACCTTTACTGGGCTTCAACCCTTTTCATTTAATCAGTGCAAACCAATGACAATTTTCTGCTGTAAAAATGCAAATATGGAGTTATAGGTAAAATGCTGCTGCAACAATCACTGTCTTCTTCTTGGCTCCAAGGATCAGATTTTAGGGAGGTCAAGGCTGGAAGGGGCACAGGCAGGAGGTGGGCCTGGGAATGGAGAAAATTGTGTAGCAGGGTTGATGCCGTGAATACACAAACTCCTTGCTCTCCTCTCAAAGTACTGCTAAGATTTCCAAAGCCCTATGTGAAATTTAAATAATATTCCTTATTCATTTTATGGGCAAGAAATGTTCTTTGGCTTTAAAAAGCTTTGTGGAGTCACCAACCTTGGAGCTATTTAAAAGAGGTGCAGATGTGGGGTTTGAGGGCATGGTTTAGTGGTGGATTTGGCAGTCCTGGGTAAATAATTTGACTTGATCTTAAAGGTCTTTTCTCACCTAAAAAAATCTATGATAAAAAATACGTATGTCTCATATAGAGGTATTTTCATCATAAGCACTGAGCTGAAGTGCTTTATAAAGGTATAGAAATGAAATATTCTGAAAAACAAAAGCAAGCCACAACCATGTGTTCCTCTACCAAAATTAAAAGGGGAGATCACAATTTAAAAAAAAAATGATTAATGAATACTATATGGCAATTAAAAGCCACTGCTGGATCTCTTATTCATCATGTTGTGCCTGGTAGGTAATATTAGTGGATATACTGAAAATCCACGTGCTGGGAATGAGACCAAGGGGAACAAAATCCCAGTTTTGTGCTCTCCAGTTTCCATACACCACAGCAGCTTCACTCCTGGTGCAGCCTCACTGCAGAAGTAGCTCAGTAATTTCGTTGTGTGCATTATATAGCCAATGTAAAGGGCAATGATGCTCATTTCAGAGTAATTATGGCTAATAAAATACTGGGATTGCAAAACAAGTTCTTATAAATAGCACAGGAATAAGCATTAAAAAGATGGAAATTAAAATCTTTTCCATTCAGAGTGGAGGTGATTTTTAAGAGCAATTGTTTCCTGAGCTCACACTCCTTTTTAAAAGTTTTCCCAGGTGCACAAGGGATCTCAGGAAGCTGTGACCTGCTCTGTGTCCCTGGTTCAGACTGTTTCTATCCCCATCAGAACATGGAAACGGGGGAGAGCAGCTTCTCTCAAGGAGGAATAAGACAAACCTCAGGAAAGGACACACAGAGGAAAATCTGTCACAGAACAAGGAACAGGCTGCACCTCCTGTAATGCAGAGGAAAGTCTCTGTGCCCACAGCCAGCTAAAAGTCAGTGTGATTTGTCACCTTAAATTATTCATGAAAGCCTGATTTATGCTCTTAGTAGCATTCAAGAAGCTCTGGATTTTTCCCCTCTCCTGTACAGGTGCATTTGCTCATAAGGAGATTTAATCCATGTTGTCTTGGTATTGTTGGGGTAAATGTTATAGAATAAGCTGGCAGGGCATTAGCAAATTATTTAGTATAATTTCTATGGAATTTCTCAACTATTCAGAGCATAGTATGAATATACTTGGCCTTTTTTGGAGCAGACATTTGCTGTAACTGGGAAAACATAGCTGGACTCCTTGCAATAGAGAAATGTTAATAAAGTTTTGGGGACAGAGCAACACCCCCATGTCTCCTGGGTGTTATGCACTAATTCATGCTCTTATGTGCCAACATTTAGAACAACTCTCTCTGGTCAGAATAAATGTGGGATCTTTGGCTCTCATGCATCTTTTCTTACTTTGTTATGGAAGCCTTCTCAAACGCTTGGCTCCCTCCCAATTGAAAAGATGAAAAATATGTATACACATCCTAGCTGTTTTCTGCTCTGCCCTTTGCTGCCAACACGGTGCTCCTCAAGTCCCAACTTTATAAAAAAATCTTTTCAGCATTAAATACATTCATACATTTATAGGCAGAAATTGTTTACACCTGAGATATTATTACCAGAATCTTCTGTAGTAGTCTGGGCTGGTTTATTAGTAACAGGCTAGCAGTAAATGTAAGAATTTCTGAGCATTCTTGACAAAACAAGAAGTAATTCATAAAATGAAGCCTTGCAGTAACATTTGGAGGGTGGCAATGAGCACAAACCATCTAGGACTGACTTCTGGAGGTGACATAGCCCCTGGAGTTCCCTCTCTATGGGCAATCAGGCATCTGAAGACAACACCTTTCTGGTGAAGCATTTTCACTGGCAAACACAGTGACAGCTTTTCCCACTTGTCTGAAGTATCTGCATATTACAGTCTTCTCCCCACAAGAGGGAATTGATGCTTTTAATCTTGTAATATACCATAGCAACCAGCTTTACTTGCACTAAATATATTTCTGTGATTATTTTGTATATCATCAGCAAGCCTAAATGAAAATGACAATGTGTAGAGATACTCTTTAGCTGATAGTTGTATTTATTCTGTATGTTTATGCAGTGGCTGTCAAAACAGCTGTAAAATATGCATATGAGAACACAGATTCCTTAGAAATTCAGAAAAGTGAGATAGTCCAGTCTACCCCATTTTAGATACATTTCACTGTGTATCTCCATTGATGTTTTTATTACAGTCTAAAGTCGGGAGGGTTTTTAAAGCTTTGTTGCATGTCAGTAAGAGGATCTCTATCTATCCAATTCACTTACCAATTTGTCTATTATTAAGTGTTCACCAGGCTGTGACAACTCCAGTAAAGTGGAGGGAATTCTAAGGGAGCCATGTGTTGTGGTTTATTTATTTTTTCTTCTCTTTTAAAGCAGATCTAACAGTTTTCCCCCGCTAAAGGCAAAGTTACAAAAACATGATTCATTGCTGTCTTTTGAATGTTGTTGCGTGGAAAAGATCAAACTCAGGAAATAATGCAAGATTTTCCCGGACTATGGTACTTTGCATGCAAGGACTGCAAATTGATATTCAGCTAAACCCCACCCTTTCTGCTTTGCTAAATATCTGCCTAAGTCCTGGTTTAAGCATTGCTCTGCTTAACACCAATATGAGGTTCAAAGTGCAAGGTCCTGACTGCGGTTTGGCATTTGCAACCATCCATGTGCAAAAATTATTTTTACACATGTCCAGATCCACTGGCAGTACATACCAAAGAGCCCTTTTTGCCTAGATAGACCAATATTTGCCCCAAATCAGCCACAGAACAAGAGCCAAGCAACACTCAGCCCCAGCTGCCAAAATATCCATCACAAACCTGGGTAAATTCTCTGGGCTACACCAAAGATTTTCAGCAGTTAAAAGCAGGGTTTGATTTTTATGCAAAGCCATTCCGAGCCAGACACTTGCCTGAGCATCCCACACAGTCAAAGCCAGCACTAATTACAAACCTTGCCTCTTCTGAATGAATAAGCATCTCTGCATCTGCTGCGAGTCATGGCGCTAACAGTTTTGTCAGGTGCTTGTCTTCATTTAGCAATTCGAGCAGCACAGCACAGTTTGCGTTGTGGCTACCTGCGAATGGCTGCAAGCAGCAGCACAGGGTGAGAGTTCAGGATATAGACAAAACTAGTTTTGGTTTGTAGGCCTTCAAGGAAAGCTCAGAGCCCGAGCAGGTTCCTATTCTCAAGGAATTTTAATGAGAGTGGACACCCTCTGGTCTGTGAGGTGGAGCAGCCACGGCCATGGATCAGGCACAGGCTGAGTTCACTCCTTTCTGCAGAAAAACTTAGATTCTAGACACATTTCTGCTTTATTTCTAGGTGGTCTTCCATGTTCTTTCTCTTGGATAAATATATCCTCAAAACCCTTTCTCGTGAAGAATCTGATTTTACTTAACCTGATACTCCCAAAATAATACCTCCTTTTCTCCCCCTTGACTCTGCACTTGGAAACTGTGCTGCAGCTCCAACACTCAAATACATTCTCAGCCTGTGGAAACCATGACATACTTTCTGCTCTTATGTAGAATCTAAAACAAAATTGTGCTGTCCTTTTCTCCTGCTGGTTGGAATGGTCTAACAGGTGCACCCCAGGAAATCAATTTTTTATGTGTAAAGGTGCAGGATATTTTAGGCTGACAACAGAAGCAGAGCACAGGAGGCAGAGTGGTAGATTCCCTGTTGTAATCACTTGTCTCAAGCTCCTTCACAGGATACTCTGGGCAGTGCTTTTTTTGGGTGATTAAAATCACTCGAGATTGATAGATAAATGTGTAAAACTTGGAGGAATCTAAAAGTGAACCTGCTGTCAGGGCACTTTACAGCATTACCTGAGGCATGCTCTACTTCTCCAGATATGCACCGCCTGTCATCACATATTGCTTAAATACTTTAATTCTTTATTGGTATCACAGTCCACGGAAACTTTTCTCATCATTCCTCCATTTATATCTTTGCTCCAGGATAATTATCCACTGCTCTAGTTCTCTCTGAGCTGCTTCACTGAGTTTCAGTCTGTCTTTATGACAGATAAATTATTTTTCTACTCTGCACTATCTTTGATCTGCCCTCGGATGCAGCTGGTAAGATCCTGACTCCTACTAATTTTGAACCCATTTTTTCATGGTTTCTGCCCTTCCTGAATTTTTTCTGCTGCCAGCTAAAGTGAAGCAATCCTAATGCTTTCAAGGAGGAAGGAAAGGTTTTCCTCTGTGCTGCACCACAGCTCCATGGTTGACTTCATAGGACAGAAGGAACCTTACTCTTGTTATAGCTACAAATCTAAATGCTTGGCCTTTTAACCTTTAGCTGGACTCCAGGCCCTGCTGATTCCAGGTAAATTAATAATTTCCTGTTTCAGACAGGGGACATTCCCTTAGTGCCAGCATCTCCTCACTTAGTCTTACATACAATAAAACTTGGCCACCTCCACTGCCTCTGAATGTTGAAGAAAGCTATGAGAGAGAAAGGAGGAAGAGGAAAGTCTCACCAAATTGCCTTGTGAATTAAAACAAAATTATGAAGACTAGCATGTTATGTGAATTTAGGGCTAGGCCTTCGAAGGAGCTAAATTCTTGGTTAAGCACCTTAATGAAGTGGCCAGATGTTTCTCTGCAGGTACTGAGATCTCAGTTATGAATACCGAGCCCACCTAACCATGCTTTCCTGAAAGTCATTCCCTTTTGCTTCCCTTGAGTTTCTCGAATGTAATTAAACTGACATTAAAAAAAAAAAAAAAAAAAAAAAAAGGCAAGCCAACAAAACCCACAAAAAACAAAACAAACAAACAAACAAAAACTAGTTATGAGCTTTGTGAGCAATGTGACAATTTTACAAGGAAAAAAAAAAAAGAAGCAGCAAAGCAGCAGCATCTTTTTGGATATAAACCACCCCTTGCCAACACTGCATGGAGAAGAGAAACACCAGTGGCACCACTGGTGCCTTCCAGCCACAGTGACCGCACAGCGGTGGTGACCAGAGGAAATGTGGAAAATGTCCCAGCTTCTCCTTTAAAAGCTTGAGCCACTGTTTCAAGCCCAGTTGCTGCACTAGGAGTTGAGTTTTAATGAGTTTGAAGTATTTTCATATGTTTCTTTCTTCTCTTTTCAAATCGATTCAGCCTGTATCAGGCTGCCACACTGAAAGCTGATTCTGTCCAGTTCCCTGGACAAAATATGGATCAGAATAAAATATGAAATGAGAGCAGTGACCTGGGAGATTACAAGGAAGATTAATATCTGTTCTGCAACACTTAGATGCACACATACATACATACATATATATATATATATAGATATGAAGGTATCTCAGGAAGAGCAGCGGCCATTGGCCTGCACTATAACCAAAACATTGTATGGCTAAAAAAAAAGAAATCAATACACTGCAAATCTCATTTTCCAAAGACCTTTCTCCAAGCTATCAAGAACTGGAGAGGAAGCCTCCCATCACACAGCAAAGAAGAACAATGTTCCGAAAAATGTGTGTTTGTTACACACCCACAGGCGCTGGTGAGAGCCTGGCTGCTCAGAGCTTTATTGCTACCTCAAAACATATAAAAATCCATTTATTTATCTTAAAACAAGGCTTGAAGGAGCACATTTCCCTGTGGATTTCCCTGTGGCTAAGGCAGCGTTTTGGTTTAACAGAGTCTGGACTTTTTGGCCTGGAGGGAATTCAAGGCCTGGCGCAATGATGAGCCAAGGCCTTTGCAATTTAAACTTTCAATACTGAGTTTAAATGAGCTTTTTGTTTTACACTAGACTTCCCCTGACCCTCTAAGGCTCCACTGCTCTGGATCCTTCAGGGAGGACCCAGACAGAGCAGCAGCAGTAAAGAGATATATATGAATCCTTGAGGTACAAATTTAAACTTGGCTCCTCTCTGCTAGGCTTACACAAGTTCAGGCAAAAATCCTCTATCACATTCATCCATCATGGAATGGACATGAAAACATTCCAAATGGACTGGGGTGGCTCAAAGAAACTGAAATTCTGTGCACCGAGGCTGAAAAGACACATACTGTGGCTGGGGATTGTAACGGCCTCAACCTCAGTACATTCAATTAAATCAAAACCTATACTGCAAACTTTCTAGGTTTTGGTGTTGTTTTTCTTTTTTTGGTCCCCAAAATATAAGAGTTTGCTCATGTGAAGCAAAATTCAACAAAAACAAAACAAAACAAACAACAATAAAAAAATTGATTTTATCATAGCAAAGAAAAGGGCTTAGAATGACTAAGTAATTAACGTGGGCCCCTTGATTAAAGTAAATTTGCCTTCAAGATTATGACTTACAATGTGCCCTGGGCCTGCATTAATAACCCACCAGCACATGGCTTATTTGGCTCTTTAATTATTTACAATTTTTATTGCTTGTTAAAACAAAGCAAGCTGAATGAGATTAATAAAATTATTTTCTTACTTAACTTTTACTTATGAAAAGTAAAGAATGCCATTTCAGTGCAATCCTTGATAAATGGGAAGCAAACCCTGGCCTGTCTGGCTGGAATTTTTGCCTCTGAGATAAAGAGGGACTCATCTGTTGGTCCTCTACTCAGAATATGAACAAGGGACCAAAATATCCTCACCAATGCCACATCCAAATATCCTCACCAACGCCAAACCAAGCCCTGGAGTGGGCACAAGGCAGGAAAATTGTGTTTTTCAGGTTCCAGCTCTGCACTGGCCAAAGCAGCTGGGATGGAAAAGAGAATCTGAGCATCATTTCATGGTAGCACTTCGTTTTAGGAAGCTGGCCATCAAAAGCAGAAGTGCCATTTGGAATTAAGGAAAATTTCCCCAAAACATCACAATTTATCAGTTGTGTGGAATTCTGCTTCTAAACTCTGGGCTGAGCTGAGTAGGTGCAGCTTTTATATAACAAAATCACCTGTACCACCACAGCAAATGTACCTCTAATCAACAGTGACTTTACTTAGATTCCACCTTTACAATCCTTAAAATGTCATACTTCTGAGATGTCAGCAAGGGAACACTTTCCCATATTCTTATCTAGGAAATGTAATTTTTTTTCCTCAGAAGTTATTGAATAAACTGTTTATTTTGAAATATACTTTGACATACTTCTGCGATTTAAAGCCATATTGTGAAATAGCATTTTCAAGATCAGAGAAAAACATGATACGTGTAGAAAGATCTGTTTATAGTTACTGGTTTGAAATTCAGAAATACTTAAATTAAAAATACACAAAAAGAAAAAATTACTTGATGCAATTACAAGCATGAGGCTGGGGATTTCCTTCCATATCTCCTCAAGTGTAGAATTTCCTTTGTGAAATGACTTTGGTATCTCTGTGAAGGACATCGCTTCCTGCAAGAGCATCTACTAAGAGCTTCATTAATTGCAAGAAGAATGCATTTACAAAAAATAAAAATCTACCTGGCCAATAAATATCTCACATAATACATGCACATCAGCTCAAGTGAATTTGCATAGCTAGAAACAGCTGTTCAGAATACTGATAGACCCAAAGAATTTAGTATTCACCATCACCTTCCTTTGAAATATTTGATTAACCTAGAAAGACACAAATTCAATCAGACAAAGCCTGCAGAAGCCATTCAGCGTAAGGCTAGCATTTGTGCTATTAATAAGACTAATTGCTATCAATCAATTTGTTTCACTAGCAGTAGAGATGAAAAACCTGGAGCAAAGTGAGGCCTTGCCTTCCGAGCAGTTATTGGTGCATGCTGATACTCCAGTTCACCCAAGTTCACCCAGCAGTTTCAACAGGGAGATTCACTTCAACAATAACAACGCCACCAAAACACCCCCAAAAACAAAAACCAAAGCAAACCAAACAAAAAACCCCCAAACAAACCAAACAAAAAAACCAAGGGAAAAAAAAAAAAAGCCCAAAGCAAACAAACAAAAAACAAACAAACAAAGAAAACCCACAAACACCCCCACAACCCCCCCCCCCAAAACAAAACCCGCCAAAAACAACAAAAAAAAAACCCATGCAAAAGAAATCTCATGGGTATTTGACATTAAACATTCTCAGCTGGGAAAAATGCCTCTGCATGCAGAAGTAGAATTTGAAGCCTAATTGGGAAGGGCATTTTAATTTCATCGTTCCAGGTAAAGACGTTAAATGCAGTCCCCAGCTGCTCCTGAGGATCTGGAATTGTAGCTGGCAAAGGCTGCTGGAAGATTGAGGACTGGAAATGCTTGGGTCTGCCTTCCTAAAGCATCCTCCAGCACATCAGCCACAGCTCCAGCCACCCCTGTCCCTGTCCCTGCTGCCACCCTGTGCCTGTCCCATCCCACCAAACCTCCCAGGGCTGTGCTGCATCCCCTCTTCTGACCTTGGTTCTGGGAATACTCTTTTTCAAACAAATATTATCATGCTGCGTCCCTTCTTCTGACCTTGGTTCTGGGAAGAACCTTTCCAACCAAATATTATTGTGCTGCATCCCTTCTTCTGACCTTGGTTCTGGGAATACTCCTTTCCAACCAAACATTACCCTGCTGAATATTCTGGAATCACTGTGGCTGGCACTGTCACCATGGCAAGCAGTGGCAAAGGAACTCGTGTGCGCCCACGGTGGATGCAGCACCTCGAGCAGATTTATATCTTCCCTTGATATTATAACACTAACAAGTTTGAATGAAATTAAAATGCCCTTCCCAATTAGGCTTCAAATTCTACTTTTGCATGCAGAGGCATTTTTCTCAACTGAGAATATTTAATGTCAAATACCCACAAGATTTCTTTTGCATGTTTTTGGTTTTTTTGTTAAAGTGAATCACCCTGTTGAAACTGCTGGGTGAACTTGGAGTATCAGCATGTACCACTAACTGCTCAGAAGGCTGCATCCCTTCTTCTGACCTTGATTCTGAGAATACTCTTTTTTAACCAAACATTATCCTGCTGAATATTCTGGAATCACTGTGGCTGGCACTGTCACCACGGCGTGCAGTGGCACAGGAACTCGTGTGCGCCCGCGGTGGATGCGGCACCTCGAGCAGATTTATATCTTCCCCTGATATTATAACACTAACAAGTTTAGTACTCAAGAGTTGCAGGCTTCCCAGTGGCATCTTTATGAGGCCCAACTGACTCTCCACCAAAATTTATCTCTGCTTCAGCATGTTCCCCGAACCACAATCATAGACACGATAAATTTAAAGGCTCCTTTATATGACATAGACACTTTTCAGCGCTTCCTTTACGTGGCACGCAGGGGACAGCACTCCTCTTATTTGGCAAAACTCTTTCTTGGTACTCACAAAATATTCTGCACTTTGGAAAACATAGATATTAAGGAGAAGAAAAGCAAGAAAATCAATTTATTGGCTTGATTATCTCTGAGCCAGAAGCACAGGCACATGTTTTCACCAACTAGGCCTCGATTTCTTCTGTTCATTCAAAACCCAGCAGTGAAACTTACACACAAAATTGTCAATATGGAATGCTGTCTCATGGTAAAGTCCAAATGGCTCACCAAATTCCCAGGCAAGGGTGAATATGGTCCACTACACACGTTTTCACCTTGGCCTCTGAAGAAATGACCTCCACTTGAGCAAATAATCTGAAGAACTTCATAAAACCTGCCCAGCTAATCTATTTTCACCTGAGACAGCTTCAGAAGAGGAATATATCACATCATTGCTGAAGTTTAAGTTGAAGGAAGGTTTTAGCTGTAAACATAGCTGTTCAAAAGATAAATATTTAAACAGAGTCTTCATGTCAGACTCTATAAAATATAATATTCACCACTTGGTTGTAAGCCAATGGGAAATTTTAACAGAGAATAGACTACTTCTTTTCACGGATATTTAAAGCAAATTAACAATGACAGTAATGTAATTTCCTTGGCACAACTCTTCTTCATTTCTTTTCAGCTGTCTCCTGCTAGAATCTTTAGAGAAGTTTAAACTGATTTCAAGAAATCCTTTAGAAAAAAACCCTGCACTTTGCTATTATATATCTTTCAGGTGTTCACAGAAGTGCAGGAGAAAGAACATTTGCATTTCCACTTAAATGCTCTGTTTATACAGAGCTGCAGATAGGAAATGACAACATACATTTTTTCGGGACCATAAATATTTGCTTTTACTAAACTGAAAAGCTGAAGTTTTTGGACTGTGACCTGTTTCAGGCAACTTGTGCAGGAAAACTCTCACATAAAACTCTTGAAAAGGAGGGAAGCCACTGAAGAACCTGTCTGATACAAAGCCTAATTAAAGGGTGTTGCAAGTTCACAACGAGTGATGTTTATAGTTTGAAACAGACTGCTTAAACATGTCTGTAGGGAATTCTTTCATGCTGCTCTGCTGTTATAATATTCACCATATTAAAATCAGCCTGCACGAAAAGAAGGAACTTCAACAGAACAGTTTCCAGAATTCTACTCACTTAGTCCAACAGCGATTGTATGCTGCAGCTTAATTAATCTGAAAATACATGTCATTGCCTAAAATCGTTGTTTCATATATGAAAAACTATAGAATAAACTTGAGAATGGAGGATTCTCATCCACTGAGCAAAAAAAATTCTTTTCTGTAGATTCAGTTGTGTTGTGAGGGTCTTTCTTTTCTTCTAAAGCCTGATAAAAACACCTCTGAATTCAACTCTTGTCTTTGACTTCACTTTAGTAGTCCTTGAAACATATACCCAGAGAATACTTGATTCAGAGCTATAAATCATAGATGTCATGGATGAAGCTGAGCTACAGCTCTCAGAGCCCACTGCATTGAATGGAGATTTATGTCCAAAAGGAATTTGGACTTTGGGCTCTCTCTTCTCCAGCTCCTGCTATCTGCCACTGCAGATCCTGGTCGAGAGCCAGCCCATTCCTGCAATTCCACCCCATGTCACTCACAGCCCCTCTGAAATGTCTTTTCCAGCAGCATCATCCTGTAATTTACTGCAGAGCACTGGCTGTTTGAATAGAAAGAGTCCTGGAGGAACTTCTGATATTTTTACCTGCTTCTGTCAAGACATTCATGCTCCAAACCTCTGGGTCTTTGGGGAACCTTATGGTCCCACAATGCCTGAGTGCATCCTTAATTCCCCAGCTCTGCTCCTGGCAATACTAATTAATACAGGTCTCATCATGTGTGTTAGAGTGCAGTGCAAGGGAATTAAGTCTCTTGAAAGCAAGCTGACTTTTAGGGCTGTCTGCCAAGAAACCTAATTGCTATAACCAATCATTTGTAGAAAACACAGAAAACCAGCTTGCAGAAACTGTGCTGGTCCATTGGAAGAGGAGGAGGGAAATCAAAGCAAGACAGTTTAGGTGAAGCCATTAAATAGAATGAAAACAATATTGGTAAGTTTTGTAATATTTTTGTCTTACATAATCAAATCTATTACTACATTCTCAGAGGGGTTTTGTGTTTTTCTAACATCTCCATTTTTCATGCCAGGGTTACAGTTGACACAGCAGGAAGAAAGATGACATTTTTTTATCTCTTATTCTTAAGAAGAGTTTTGGGAAAGCTATCTCATGAAAATAACGCAAACTTCTGGCATAGGCACTTAAGTGAAGGCAGCCTCAGAGCTGCACTGCAAAAATCAAAGGAATACCATGAAGCTCGTTCTTAATTTTTTATATTATTTTTGTCTAGTATTGGACAAAATTTGCTTCAAGTAAAGTGTATTCCATCCCAATAATTAAGGGTTTTTTTTGGTCAGGGTTTTTGTCTTTGCTTTTCAAATTTCTTCTCCAGGCAACATCTGGAAATGGTACTAAGCAGCTGATGTTGCTTTTCAGAAATCACATCCAGGGTTGGTTTATTTTCTTTGGAGGTTTTGCAGTGCTTGGACTCTGCAGGCTACAGCTCAACCTTTGCCAGGTTTCTGTTCTGGCTAAAAAGCTTCATAATTCACTGAAACAACAGAGCAGGGATAGCAGTTCATGGTATTCCTGGATACATCTGCCTGAAGATTAGCTGCTCTCACAGGTGTTTTTATCCCATATTTTGTTATTGAGATATGGTACCAATTAAGATACAAATGCAGCTATTTTAAAAACTTTTCTCTCCTCTCTGAATTATTGTATAAATAAATTTTCCATAACTCCTCTCTTAAAATAACTCAATTAATATAGTAATTACCAAGCGCATTAACCATTCCATAATTAATAGTTCCAAATGCCTATATTTTCCTTTATGCAAATAAGCACCTATGTCAACAAAGTGCTAGCAGAGGGTGCTCTATTAAAGAAAGACATTAGGGGAGTTTCAGCTTTGTTTTTCCCTTCTCCTCTCAGCAGTCTCCATTAATATAATAAAACTCTCATTATAAAATCATTAGTGTAAATGCAAATAAAGTTTTACATTGTTAATGTCCCCACCAGATCCTTAATCACTTGCCAAGTCATGCTGCATTAAGTATAACATTGATTACACATGATAAAAGCAGATGACGTAGGAGATGCTGCATTACCTTAGACTGAACTCTTCGCAGGACACGATAGGCTTTGTGTGAAAAACTATTTTTCTCTGTTGTTCATGTGCTGCGATTTTAAAAGTCCTAACTGAAATTGAGGCTAAACTCCAGATTTCAGCCCTACAGTTCCTGGATTTCTCTCCTGCCCTTTCCACGTTGCCCTGATCTAGCTCAATCCTCCCCCTTATCCTGCACCAGCTAACCAGGGAGAAATGAAAGCTCCATTCAGGAGTTCAGGTTAAACAGTGCAGCATAAAGCTACTGAATGCATCTCCAGCACAGTGTTTCTGCTGCAGCCACGCTGCATTTTCTCATTTTTCCAGTCATCATTGGTATGATCTTGGCTGCTGTCACCATGAGACATCAAGACAGAACTGCACTTACCAACCAGCAAATTTTAAGAAGCAGGTTCTGCACAACACAGACAAATCTCTCTGATGTAAAGCAATAGAGAGAGGCAATGTTGCAGCCATATTTTCAGTTTTAAGTCCTAGATATTGCTACTGAGAAAATATGTGCCTACACATTGAATTATTACTGTATTACTTGTAAAAGAACTGCTGTGTACATTGTAAATGTGTGAACATGGCGTGACTGGAGTGCAGAAGAAGGTCTTGATTTGATATCTCATTTTTCCTTGGTTCCTACCTACTCAAAGATGTTTTTGTTCTTCCAGAAGAAAATAATGAGGACTATTCTAATTAATTACTCCAAGAAGGAAGGGGGCTGATTGCACTAATAATCATAAACATTTCAGATAGACATTTAAAATTTGAAGCCACAGGCAAGGGGAGAGGTAAAAATAACTCTTCCAGATTTGAGAAGAAGAGTGTATTGTAATGAACGAAGTTCATAACTCCTGGTCTTAAGCTGTGAAAGTAATTTTTTATAACCCCACCAAAAAAAATCAAAGGAACAAAAACATTTGGGACTATCTCCAATTAACCTGGATCCAGTCATGGAATGACAACCTAGAGCCATGGCTGCTCTGTCAGCAGCAGGTGACAAATGTGTCCAGCCTTGCTGATGTTTTGTGTCACCAACAATTAAGTGGTCCTTAACGGCAGCTGGAAGTTAAACAAGAAAATCAATTCTTCTAGGAAACTGGTTATAAACAATTTTTTAAGAGGAAATACTATTAAAGCTGCCAAGCAATGCCAAAATTGAGGTTGTCTGTGCAGCCTGGATCCAACCTTTTGGAGACCTTGCTGTGCACGTGATGGTGCACTCTGTAATTACAGGGAGCAACATCCAAATGAGTTCTGCCAGGAGACACACCACTCTTCTGAAGTGAGATCAAGGAAATGATCTCCTTTTCATCTCAGCACATTGTGTGATGCAGTCATTGTTAGCATATTGTAGCTGCTATTTCCAAAGGGCCTTCCCAGATTTACAGCTCAGAGAAGCACCGAGCACCTGAGGCTTTCAAGTGAGGGAAGGAACGGCAGCGAATGCTCTCAACATCTGCTGAGTGTACTGGGGATAGAGGGAAAAGAGGGGGAGAGAGGGAAAAAGGAAAAGGAAAAAAAAGAAAAATCTTCAGATAACTGAAATGATTGCACTGGGAGAAATTTTTCCTTCCGACTCCAGGATTTCCTTTCCCTTCTGCTCAGATCAGTAACCTCCAAAAGATTTGACAAGACAGCAAGCAGCGCAATGGCTGCACACAACTATATACCTACTTGATACACAAAATTCTGTATTAGAGATTAAATTGGAGGCTCTGGTGATCAGAGGGATCTTGCAGCAGCAGAATTATCTGTGTCTGACTGGACACGGACTCCATACTTGCCTTGCAGAGATTATTTAGGGTTTACCTATATCATGCAAAACAGCACTTAGGAGACTTTGATTTGTGATTCACCAATCACTTTTGGAAATTTTTCAACTTCAGACTTCTCCAAAAACTCTTAAAAACTAGATTCTGCACAGTGCAACATTCCTACCTCCTGGAGTTAGATCCTATTAAAAATCAAGCTTGTCCAGGCAGTCTGTTTTGCACCAATTATGCTGCCAAGTCACAGGCCTTGTCACAAAAATAAAAAGCTCACTGCTTTTTCAATAGAACTGCTAAAAGTGAAGTGGAATTAGCACATGTGATACTGCCTTCCTATTAATTCTCACTGTCTCATACTTTTTCTTTCAAAGCTGTTTGCATGGGAATAAAGTATTTACAGTGCCAGCCTTGTTAAACAGTGTAATACTCAGCTAATATTCAAGGAAAGATCTGGAAAGAGAACAAGATAGAGCAGCAGGGCCCACACTGGCAATTTGAGTCTTATTTTCAAGTTTCAGCAAAACCCTGCTGGTAACCAAGAAAGATTGTAACCTGTAATGAAAGGGAGTTTTCCTCTTAACACAGCTACATGGGTGTTTTGGCAGCACAGATATTGGCAGAGGCACACCCTCACTCGGGGCTTCATTACCTGGGTGAGAACAGCAAGAGGACAAGACCCAATCCAATCCCACAGCCTGCCTGGCCCCCTGGTGCTGTGAGATTGCCTGGGAGGTTGAAGTGTTGTATGGGGAGCTGGGTTTGTGCAATTCCTTCTTATTGACCAGCACCGCTTCCCCAGGATGTCCCCAAATCAAAGGGGAAAAGTAGGGGCTCGTCTAAATTCTTTGTCTGAGCAGAGACACTGCTGGCTACAACCAAATACATGCCCAAGTTGAAGCAGAATTTGGTTTCTTGTGTCCTACCACTGCTGGGGTCAGTTTGGCACAGGGGCAGAGCAGGTCCATAAGCAACAAGGCAGAAGTTGTCTGTCCCTAGAGAACTGAACAATTCGGTCTTGCCAGCAAGAAATCATCTGCACATAACATCACCCAGCAGAAATATACACATTTCCTGCTTATACTGTGTGTTTTCTCTCCGAAGAGCATAAAAAAGGCAGCAAGAATGCTTCACTCCACTCTCCATGCTAACTGCCAGCAGGGAAACATGCACCCAGCATCCTTTTGGACCACAGAACTTTGGAAAGGTTCACTATCTCCGGGGACACAATCTTCTTTGTGCGTGCTAAAGCTCTGCGTTACCAACCCCTTGCAGCCTGAGCCTGCAAATCCCTCCCTGTGTGTTTAACAGTGAGCAGAGTGTGATGCTGCTGGTGGGCAGAGCCACCAAACTGCTGCTGGAGAAGCTCCTCCTCATCCTCATCCTCAGTGCTCAGGAGCAGCCTGGGAGGAAGGCACATGAGTCACCATGGTCACCATTTAATGGCATGGAAGAGGCCATTCTGAGCCCCCCAGGGAGTGCACCCGAGTGCTGAATTGTCATCTAATTGTCCTCTGCTTGTCATCTAATTGTCATCAGAGAGCACATCTATGGGTTTAGGTTTCCCAGGATTTGCAGAAGCTGGCAGAGGAAGCAGGCAGACGAAACCAAGATGGCGAAAAGGAGAGCTTTATTTACAAAAACCTCTTTAGATATCCATTAATAATCTAGCAACTATTGGTCAGCAGAGAATCCACCTCCTAAAACTATTGGTCACACCTAATACCAAATACAGAGATGAAAAAAGTACAAGAATGCAGCTTATCTCTGTTCTCCCTGAGAAAGAACAGAAAGATTTCTAAAACAGTGCAACTACACACATCTGCTGTTCTCTTGGGCACTGCTGTGCCAAGGAGCAGGGCACTGCCACGGGGGTGGGATGGATCCGGTGGGTCTGACTGAAAATGCTCTTTCCTTGTCACACTGCACCTCGGCAGCAGAAAAGCAGGAGCCATTCCGGGGCCTGAAGTGCCAGCAGGAGGAGAGGAGACTCACGATCTCCTCACTTTCATGGGGATTTCGTGTGCTGGGCATTGAAGCCACAGGGTTAAGAGGCTCCACAAGGCTCACCCAGGGCACCCATCTGTGCCCTCAGCCCTACCCAACGCTCTGTGTGGCTCCTCAGGGCAACATCTGGACCTACACAACATTTCCTAACAGGAATCACCATGAAATCTTTTGTCTTTTAGTGCACTCTCAGGGGAGATTCCCCCTCCAAATCAAGCAGGCACTGAAGCAAATCACGCCCTGGCCGTGTCTGCACCCCCGACTTGGGTCTGACAGCAGAAGCTGCTTTGGGAACAAGTCTCAAATGGCATCAGTTCATCATTCCAGAGAAAATAAATCTTCAGAGAGCAGGGCAGGCCCATCCTCTGAACACCCCAAGTTATTTTAGCCATGACTCACAGAAAGCAGGTTGCATTTTTAACCTGATCTCAACACCCAGCGGTGTCTGCGGGGAACTCTGGTGGATCCAGGCATCAAATGAGAGTTTTATCACATCATCCAGCCAGGTCAGATATGCAAAAGATCAAGTATTAGAACATGTTAGATATACATGCACTGCTTTCAAAATATACAACAGAAATGTTGACCTGATTCATCAGAACTTCCTCTGTGAGGAGGTTCCAAAGCCTTAAAAAGATACCTCTGTTCCTTATCAAAAATTCCTTGTCTCTGTGAAGGTGTATTAGATGGAGGGTGTCCATGGACTTAATTTATTTCACGTAACTGAGGAAGATTTATTCAAACAGGAAGTTCAATATTTTTATACATTGTTAAGTTTTATGTGGGAGTGTGGCAGAACTACCCTCTGCTGCTTCTTCCCTTTAGAAAGGCTATTTTCTAAATTTCTAATTATTATTTATAACTACACAAATCAAGTAGGGTCCTTTCAGCCCCACTTCTTTATTCCCTCCCTGCCAATAGCTGTCATTGAGTCCAGTGGCTGCAAGGCTTCAGGAAGCAATAATCAAAGAAAATATTGGTATAAAAGAAGAAACAGGAACATGGAATTCAGACTGCATGAATCTGAAGGGTGTCATTATGAGCCTCCTACCTTTTAAATCACTGCATTTTTGTTTAGCTGGTTTAACATTCCTTCCTAGAGTACCTTGGGAAAAAAAAAAACAAAAAAAAACAAAAACAAAAACAAAAACAAAAACAAAAACCCCAACAAAAAACCCCTAAAACATGGCCTGCCCATATCACTGTGTGTAAACTACACAATTAACATTTTGCTGTTGCTGTGATTGAGCTCAAGTCCTCTAATTAGGGCTGATGCCCCCCAAACAATTTTCTTCTTAGTAAATTAGTGAGAAAGTTGTACCTTGCCCAGAGCAAGGAAAAAAAAAAAAAAGACTGGGCTGCTCAGTGGGAATCCACAAGTCTCTGCCTCAGTTTTTTCCTGGTTGGCATTTAAACAGCAGAAAAATAACATTAACATTTCCATGGGCTATCATAAGCCCCCACAATTTAAATGTGACTTAGATTTTAAAGCGAAACTCTGCAGCTCTCCAAGCTTATTGTGTGTGGTAACTTCCAGTGCGAGAAAGGTCAGAAACACATCAGCTGTGGTTCTTAAGTCCTGATCAGATGTAAAAGCTCTGAGAGTGCAATGATGAGAAGTGCAATGATGTTTTCCTCTCTCTGTGGTTGCCAGAATAATGCCAGTGCCCATTATTCCCTGGAAACTCGCCCAGGTTTTAACAACACCTTGTGTACTCTGCATTTTAAATGCACATCCTTAATAAAGGATTTACTCCTCGGGCTTTGTTCAGTTCCACCCTCTGCTTGTTTTACTCACTGGAAATTTGCTCCCGTGCCTGCAAACCGTGGATCTCAACCTCTGGCTACAACCAACCATGGAGAAAAGCATGGTTTTATTCTGGTTTTATTCTTCCCGGTTTGTTCTGACTGAATCAGGGCAGTCCCTGTGTGCAGACACACTCGGGACATCAACAACCTGCTCATTTCCCATGCCTGAAAACTGGGTTCAGGTGGATACAGAACACAATAACTAATAAAATTGCACATTTCCCCTTGTTTTTCTGGTTATTTCAAGGACAGAAGGACCCAGCATTTTGCCAAGGGGGCACAGCCAGCTCAGAGTCAAGGCCAGAGGCTTTAGGGGACATGTGGGACATCCCAGGGACACAAACTGAGGGGTCAGCTGCCTGGGGAGGTGTTTTTCCCTGAAACTGAGGCAATCTGCAGCTGCTGCCTGCACTACAGTAGTACAGCAAGACTGTGATCTTTAAACATATATATTTATATTTAAAATCCTTTCAGGTTCCTCAGCAAAAAGTTCCTCTATTTTGTTAGAAACACACTTCCCCCAGCAGGTGAGTGTTTCAAGACAGCTTTCCTTCAGGACAAAAATAAGAGCATTTAGTAACGATTAAAGTGTTTCAGTTTGGTTTCTTCTGAGTGAGGAATTTCTCTTTTACTCCATGTAGCTCTGTTCAGATATTTCTTCAATGGTACAGCTGTGCTGCTGATGTTAAATATTACTATAGACCAAAAAATGATTTAATTTTGGTTTATAGGTGATTGGAGATTCTTTGCTTTAATTCTCATTTGGATATTTAATTTTAAAAAATACAATATCCCAGGAAATATCGGTGCTGGGCCCTTTCAAACATTCCCACTGCCGTCTCTGGGTGGGAGGGGAGGACCAGCAGCACTTCATGAAGCCATAAGTTCAACACAGGGCTACTTCTGTTACTTTACATCATCCCTTGCTGAATAACTCTGTTTCTCTCAAAAAGGTACTTTGTGTTTGCTCTGACCTCCTACAACCCTAGGATAATCTGAGGGAAGAAAAAAAGAAAAAAAAAAAAAGAAAACACAGGACAAAAATAGTGGGGGAAAAAGAGTGAGATGTGAGCTCTAACCTCACCAAAGTCCCCACTCTGAATTCAGGATTACAGCACGCAGCCTGCTTTAAATATTTCGCTTGCAGGCAGCACAGAGAGGGACATAAAAGCCCTTTGAATTATTTCTTCCGAGATGATGTATCAGAACAAGACAACAATGACTTTAAAAGGAACAGTTTATCTCTACAAAGCATTAAACTTTTGAAACATTTTTCCCCTCCAGAGAAAAGCCTTTTAAATCACAATGCTCTGAGCCACTGGATTAAACCCTGGGACCCCACTCTGCTGACAAGCAGCTCCTCTTCCAGGGGAGTTATTCACACTCTGGAACAGGGGAAAGGGCAATCCACGGCAGCAGGACTCTCTGATGCCTTCAAAAGGATTTATTTCCTGAGCAAAAATTGCGGGATGTGGGGTCAGTAAAATTTGAAGGGATGGGATGAGGTCAGGAAGAAAGGGGAAAGGACCTGAGCATGAATAGAGAGGAGATGATGTGACTGTCTCAGAAAATGTCCCTGTCCTGTATTTCATCACAGCTGCAAAGGTGCTGCTGGCAGGCCGTGGTGCGAATAAAACCTGATTGCTTGAGCACACAGAGAAAGGAAACACAGCCAGGGTCACCAAAGCAGCTCCAGCGCAAGCAAATAGTTAAGATCAGTAAGTCAGATTTTATTGCTGATAGGTTTTGTGTGTGTTCGGCTTGGGGATTTTTGCCTCCTTCCTCCAGGATTTGATCACCTCTGTCAAAAGCTCCTCATCAAAGGCCAAAATAAGGCTGTGAGCAAAGCAGCACATCCAGATCCACTATTAAGTTAAATGTCTTATTTCAATATAGGGAGCAAAATTAAAACAATTAGAAGAGTCAATAGTTTGAATCTCACTTCTCCCCCTTCCTCCCTTCAACCCAGTACAGAACACTGAGTATTGCAAAAATATATTTTTGTTTTCAGAAATACTTCCTGTGGAAGAAGCAGGTAAATAGCTTGCAGAGCCAGGGCTAAACATGAAGATTTTAAGATTTTTGCTCCCCAGTTAGCGCAGTCCAAGTGGAAAAAGCCTTCCAGTGGAAAAAGCTTCCATGACCAAAATCCCTTCAGAGCTCGGCTCTGAGTTAGAGCACATCTGCTTTATCCACTACCACAAGCTCCAACGTAAAAAAATAAAAAACCAAAAAAGCCAAAACTATTTCAGATCTCATCCATGAAGGCCAAATAAATGGGGGTACCTGCACTTTTTTTGTTTCTAGCAAATGACAATGGAAAGGTTTGCACAGAATCAGTGCTGAACTGATTTCATTTTACTCATTCTCATTTTGGAGTATAAAATGAAATTAGCACAGCTCCATCTTCCAAACATAAAACCATGTTGATGTCTGAAAAGCAGCCTGATTTGTAAATATCTATTATGCACCACTTGTGCATAAGCAAGGATGCAATTAGGCAAATTCATTCTGCTTTTGTGCTCTTTGCTTGCCAGGAATCTTTAGCACAGGAGCAGAAGCTAAGGTTTGAGCCCTCCTGTGTCACCCCCAGCCCCTTCCTCCCTCATTCCTCTAGGATTTTATCTCAAACAAAATTCCAGATATGGCCAGGTCTGGAGAAATTGCTGCAATTCCTCATCTCCAAAACCAGCATTAAATGCAAGTTTTGAAAACCAGAATGGAAAGATTAAAAGGTAGGTTGTTTTTCAAGGTAATTCCAAGCACAAAACACCAAGCCTGGTTAATGGTTTCACACAAATATGATGGGAAATGTGGTTTTCTGTTTAATGAAGGATGACCCAACCTGGCTGACTGCCTGGCTGCAGTGTTTGGCTGCTGCTCAGTGTACTTCAAGCTTCTTTTCAAACCTCGTGATGCCAGGACAGCCCTTCCTATCAATGGGAAAATTCCCCTGAAAAATCAATGTCTTGCAGGAGGCATCTGCCTGGAAATGGAGCAACACAAACCCAAGCCTGACTTCAGCTTCCTTTACGCTCAGCAGATCCGCAAGTTTTAAGTCAGTCAGAACCTAATTCATGGCAGGTCAAACTGCGCTTTGGCTACCTGAATGTCAGGTTAAATTGGGTTTATACAAACCCCATTTTTAAATTGGGTTTATACAAACCCCATTTTTAAATTGGGTTTATACAAACCCCATTTTTAAATTGGGCTTATACAAACCCCATTTTTAAATTGGGCTTATACAAACCCAATTTTTAAATTGGGTTTGGGCTGCCTCTGCCTCTTACCCCTAAAAGCCACATGGACACGGAACAACACATCTCCAGAGAAGCTCGTGTGTGCGAGGGGAAGGTGGAAAGGAGGAATTATGGGGTGGTGACACTGACTCTCACAGCTGGAGCCTGGTTTGGGTCATTTTTGGGGAAGCAGCAGCTCCTCTTGGTACTCTGCAAGCCCCTGAGGGTGGCTCAGGAGTTGAAAAAGATGAAATCTGTGCACATCTACCTCTGCACGTCCCAAATTAGGATTGAATTTAGTGTAGCAGGACATCTGCTCTTCAAAATGAGCGGCGCTGTTTTGCAGATGAAGCACTAACAAATCCTGATCTCACGCAGTCATTAAGAATAAAACCCAAGTATCACCACTGGAAGGCTGAAATGAAGGCCTTTACATTATTCATGCCAGTCTTTAAAATGCCAGGTATGTCACTAATTATAACAGCCAGGTACAAAAATTGACTGTTAAAATAGAAAAGTAACTCTTGTACTTAATTGAAAATTTGCTGTGATGCTTAACTCCTCCGAGTTGCTCTTCACCAGGAAATGAAACAGCCTAATTGGCTTTACTTTGGTGTGTAACTAATCTTGGATCTTTTCCACTCCCTAATTCACATGCACTTGCTGTAGGTTGCAGTGTTTGATTTTTGTATAAGAGAGCTCTCTCTCGTTGGGGAGAGCAGGAGGGCTCCCAGTGCAAATAATGACTCTGGAATTACCGAGCTGCCGCTGTTTGATTTTGCAAATGCTAACTTTTTAAACGGAGAGTTTTTAGTCAAAATTGACCACACGGTTTGTCCTTAAAAAGCAAGAGAATGCAAATTAATTGAATATCGCAAGCTGCTGGATACGTGAAAAAGTTTTTTGCTGGAGGCAGACTTGAAAATTAGGAAAGCAGGGATGCCACAAGACTTAGTCAAAGAAAGTTTGCTTTAAATATGTACATCTCAGTTAACAAAGAACATTTCCATCAGTAAGAATCTTCTGCGTTAATTTGAGGGAAGCTCAGGGTTTTTTTTTTTTGTTTTAGCAGCTATCTAAAATTCCTAATGCTGGCAGATATTCCAGACATTCTAGTTCAGCATTTTTAATGTTTTGAATTATGCAGAGAGACAATATCTTTTATTATAAGAGACATTAAAATGCAGCAATTAACAACAAACTGCTTGATTTGCAAGTTTGATGCTTTCGTTTGAAAATGGACCCAGTTAATTAAAACACTGTTCTCTTGCAATAATGGATTTTTAACATAAACACATGGTCATCACACACAACAGTTCACCCTGGGCAGCACAAATTAATTCTGGCGGAAGCACCAATGCCCAAATCCTCATTTTTCACTGTCACACGTGTGGCTTTAGTGTCAGAAGTGGTACATCCGAGCCTTTCCCTCCCCTGCTTTCCATCCCAACATCATCTTGTGACATCACCCACACCCTGGGAAACTCCCAGGTGTGGATCTGAGTAAGAGTTTGTGTCTCACAGAGGTACAGACCAATCTAACCTTGCCCAAATCCAACCTTTTTGCACATCACTGAAGGATGCTGCTCTGGCAAATACAGAGTGGCACTGAGGAGAACCTAAAAGCAGCTTCCACTCACTCTGATGAGCAGGGTTTGTCCCAGAAAAGCAGGATTTTAAGTAAGGGAAAAGTTTCCAGAAACACAGTCCATGAAATTGTAGATAAGAGAAACCAAAGCTTCCCTAAGCAACATAATTAAATACCACAAGGTTTAATTAATTTCCCTGGAAGATGTCCCAATTAAGTAGATTTTTTAATTAAGGATATCCTGATTACCTACTGAGGTGTCTGTCGCATTCAAGTGACATTAAAAATAAAATAGGAGAGAGAGAGAGAGGAGAAATGTGTTTACTAGCCCTTTAGAAGCATGGGATGGTTCAGCTGGCAATGAAAATTAAGGTGGGTTCATGTTTTTTCCCAATGGATCTGTGTTGGTAATTGCGGAAAAAACAGAAATAATGATAACCGTGAGGTCAAACCACCCTTCACTTTGGAAAATGATTCCACATGAGCTAGTGAGAGCTGGACCTGGTGGAACAGAGCAAAATTGCACCTTCAAGGCCAGAGAGGCTTGAAAAGAGAGGCTGTTTAATTTCAACAGTATTGACATTTCCAGTCCATTTTTGTCACAGATGCTCCTGTCAAGATTTGTTTGCTTTAAAAATGTGGAGCAATTAAAACCCAACTAATGCTGGGCAAACTGCCTTGAAAGACTAAGCTAAAATCTGGTTTTACCAAATGTAAGTTAGCTCAGGCCCCTTCACCTCCCTGGATTCCAGCCCTTGTGCTGATGCCCTGGTGAGGAACACGAATTTCTGCCCACACAGCTCTGATCTACGTTTAGCAGAATGAGGTGTGACATTTTCTATAGAAGATGTGGGCTGAAGGTTCCTGATATCTAAATACTAACTTTGAAGTATTTTTTAAAGAGTTTACTATGGAGCTAAACAGTTCTAAAGGCAAACATGGTATAGCTCTGTGCCCTAGAACTAAAACTAATCCTAATTTGGGCTGCACATCCAAGATTCAATGCTTGATGTGCTCCACAGGACCTTTACACATTTTCTTTCCCATCTAATCATCAACCTTTTAATAATATTATATCAACTGAAAACTCCAAATGTTTTTTAGAATGTTCCTATGCTTTTAGTCTTTGTAAAATGCATTATTACAAACACTACGTTTCTGCTGGCACAACACATTGATCTTTGCTTCTGCTAAAGCACATTCTCATTCTTTTGCTTTTTACTCCCTGAACACCAAATCCGAGACCAAGGTTTATCCTTCAGGTGTTCTTTGGTGGTGCCAGGTTGATGTGTACTGAAATATGAGTGAAGACATCTCACACAAAGATCACACAAAGCAAAAAGTGTCCCAAAATGTAAAGTGTAGCCTGTACGATGCTACCAAGAGCTCTTTAATACCATGGGTGGGCACCTTTCTGAAAATCCATCATGGCTTTAATGCCTCCTCAGACTGCAGAGTTCCCCAGTGATGAGAGCTTTGCAAGACAGAAGGGAAGAGGCTCACTCATGTTTTTAAGAAAAGCAGCCAAGAAGTTCGAGTGCACATTACAGCCACGTGAGAGAGAGGGCACAGATCAAACAGCTCCGTTGGGAAGGATCTCGATATGCCATGGACCATCTGCACAGCAGGAAATAATGCCACCACTTACCCCAGATAACACCATCGTGGCCAGGCTGAGACACAAATTCAGCATTGTGACACTTTCAGAGCAATGCCCCCAAAGGGCACATGGCCACTCTGAGCCACAGCACTGCTGACTTCCAAAAGTCTGCCTCAAATTCAGCCCAAGATCCTACAACAGCTACAAAGGACACAGCACCTGCCAGCCCTGTCCTCAAGGAGTGGGCAGGAAAGAGTTAAAAACCAGGAAGACATCATAAAAAGTTGTGAAGTGTTTTATTCTCTAATGTGTTTTCTCTCAGCTGACACTAAGCAAACAGTAAAGACAAATGTAAAAACTCCGATTAGGTGGGGAAGAAATCGAATGAGCCAACACAGAAATGGTCACAGACGTGTGAGAGCAGCAGCTCTGATCCCTCAGCAGCAGCAGGAGCTGAGCTAATGCCATTGCAGAGCTGCTGGGGCTGGTCTGGCACCAGTGCCTGACCTGGCCCCAGCACTAGTGCACAACAGACAGGAGAGAAGAGCATCCCAGGGCTGGGATCTGAGGGATAACAGAGCTGTACAGCAGCTCACACAACTAGGAGGCGACTATTAAAAAATAATAATTAAAAAAAAATCAATAATGGCAAATGATTATGCTGTGGAGCAGAAATTACGTACTTAGGTGGCATAGCAGCCTCTAAAAGAAGAATCACTGTTGGGTATGGTGCCTCACCACCCACTCACTTGGCAACACACACCAAAGCAGAAAAAATCATAAAGAACAGAGTTTCAGAGAGCTTCTGCTGTCTCACCCCGAGTCGGGTGCAGCCAGTCCCTCGACAGTCACACCTACAGAGGGACCCCCAGAATCTGCATTGGTTGTTCCACTGTGCTTTACCTTCCTGCCTAACCAGGCATGAGCTCCTATCCCTTGTTTTCAGCTTGAGGAGGGATGGAAGGAAAAAGGAATTCTCACCAGCCTTAAAACGTTGCTTTTGTTTCAGAATTCCTCCCCTCCTGTGATCAGTGTGAGACCACAGCCTGTGCTTGCCTTTCAGCAAACTTTCTGACCAGCACCGAGGGCTGCTCTGGGAAGAGCAAATCAGCCTCTGATTTGCTTCTTTATTCTCGTTTGGGTTTGTTTTTCAAAATGAAAGATAACACATAGTTAAGAGGAATGACATATTGCTGAAATCCTCTCCCTATAGTTTATCTCCCAAGTGCAGACAGATAAACAAAATAATTTAACAACCAAGGAAAACCACCTACTGCAGCCGCAGATTTACAGTGAAATGGTTCAATTTTTGGAATTAATGACTTCTGAATCTCGTTTTCCTGTGAGCAGAAAAAAAAATCCCAAAGCTTGTCTTTCCCTTCTGTGTAAATGTGCCTTAAACGTGACTTAAGGATGAAAACAAAACCTAAATTAGAAGCACCTGTGGAGAAGACAGGGAGAAAGGATGTTTCTTCTTGCATGCACAGATTCAAACACTGAAAATACCTTGAAAATGGTAGTGAAGGATATTTCTCTGCCTGCCTAAGCAAAACACTGCTAGGGAACCACTTGCTTTGAAGGCCAGCCTGACCATAAAGAAAAAAAAGAAAACAAAAAAAGAAAATAAAAGAAAAAACAAAAAGGAAAAAAAAAAAAGAAAGAAAAAGTTAAATTCTAAGACCTGGACATAAGAACTGCTTATTTCATGTGGAAGGAACATTCCTCTCCTGCAGGAAACACTGAGAAAGAGGCAGATGGCAGGTGCCTGTTTTCCAAGCTAACCCTACTGTAACAAACAGAGGAGCTTCTTATTGCCAGCCTTAGTCCCAGACACATAAATATGTCCTTGGACAAGCCTTTCTCCTGTGCTCAGGTTGAGTTAATCTCTAGAAATTTTCCTGGGCCCTTGGACAGAAGTTCTTCCTGTAGCACAGCCAGAGAGATTTCCAGGCAAACAATTTCTCCTATCCTCAGTCCCAAACAAGTCCAATCCCCTCTCAAACCAGGAAAAACTCAGCTTTTCTAATCATCTCCCATCATAAATGTATTTAGCATAGGGTGTCAGAGCTTTTAATTCTCATGCTTTTTCTTTTTAAAAATTCCTCTCTCAAAACACAGGCAAGCCCCAAAGCTCTATTGATGAACATGTTTATATGGGACAGGGTTTCCCAGCTGTCAGATAAAGGCTGCTCTGGAGCTCTGAGGGATGATTTATTGCTGGGGCAGAGATATTTATAAATAACAATCACAGACATCTGGGGGGACCAGGCACATCCACCCCTTGCTGGTCTGGGCCACTTGGCCCTCGGAGCAGAGCAGTTTAACAACACATTGCACTGCTGGTGTTTCATTTTATCCTCTCAGCAGCTGAACAATTTGCAAAAATCACGACTCATTTGCTTCTTGTTCATTTCTGGGTGAAGCAGATGTATTAATCACTACTCACAAAGACTTCCTTCCCTGTGTGTGGTGGCTTGAGCAGGGTCCCAGTGGCTGCTGCCAGAGCTGGAGCATCTCCAGCAGCAATTTCTTGCTCAGGGGAAAGGCACAGGACTGAGCTGGGGCATCAAAGTCCTTGGGAGACAATGAGAAACAGCACCTTGAGAGAACAAACCCAAATGATGGAATAAAACAGAGCTCAGGGCATGGAGCCAGGTGATGTTCCAGCTCCAGCTCATGGCTCTGACACCGTTGGATTTGGGAGAATGAGGCTCTGAATTGTGTCGAAAAATGCCATAAAAGAAACTCACCCTAATCAGAAATGTTCTGTGGAGCTTCACATTATTGTTATGTAAAACTTGCTGAGATCCTTATCAGGAGTGTGCTGTGTACAGTGAGCTCCAATTACTAATAGTATCATTAAAAAGTAATTAGCTGGAATAAAAATGCTGTTTGCTGGCAGACCGCTTGAGTTGTCTGTGGCATCTTCCAGTGACTCCATACGAATTTTATGAAATTATCTTTCTGGTAAATCTGCCTGTGTTAATTAGAGAGGCTGAGAGAAGCTTCACTCAGGGCAGAGTGTGACCCGTGGTGAGTGCTCTCCACAGCCTCAGCCTGAAGGACCTTGGTTTTTGACACCGGAGGTAAAACCAGAGAAAAATAAAATATGTGAACACTAATGGCTAATTAAGGTGCCTTCATTGCATCTCTGCCAGCCCTGATAGATATTTGCAGAGCTACAATGGTGAATAAAGAGCAGTGCATAATGGGGGGAAGGGAGGGGTGCTAATGGGGTTTGTGAAAATCCAAGCTAATGAACCCTTCAGAAGGCAAATGGGAAAGAAGGAGACCTGCTGCAGTTGTCAGACTTCCCAGCACGGCTTCTTTCTGGAAGTTCAGCAGCAAACATCTGTTTTGGTCCTGGTCCTTAGCCAGATGTGAAAAGGGACACACTTTGGACTAGACTGGGGTTACCTGCCAGCCCTGAGCACATACTGCCAATTCCTAACAGGTCAGACTTGGAGAAACTTAGATTTGTTACTTTGGAGAAATAAAAATCATACGAACACATTTGAAGTCTAAATACTTTTATAAATTTACATAAAATACAGTATATGAGGATATACTGTTAATTCCAGACTAGCAGCAGTGCAGTGGCCTGAGTATGAATTAAAAAAGAAAACCACAAACACTCTCATTTTCATTTTAAACACTCACTTGAAACTTACGGGTTCTGAAAGTTATTTTTCAAATTATGCTGTGACCTATAGCCTTACTGTGAAAAGAATCAATTTGGGGAAAAAAGGAAAAAAAGAAAAAAGGGTGGGTGCTTGATAAAGGTGTCACTTGGAACAAATCCCAAGCTTCTGCGAGAAGTGATTAGGAGGTCGATACACTACAAAGGGCAAGAACAGCTGTGGTTGACCAATTAATTAATTTGCTAAAATATTACACAGAGAAAACACAAAACAGAGTGCAGAGAAACAAAGAAACTTAATTAATTTAAAAATTCAATTAAAAATAAAGAAGGGAGATCAGTATTCACCCAAGCTCTGGAAAACACTGCTATGGAAACCACTTCTTTTTGTGCTGAGGTAAAAAATGTCAAATTATGCTGCAAAGCAGCCATCATTTTACAGGTCTGCTTGTTTGGTTGCCTTCTTAGCCCTTAACTGGGCAGGGCAAAGAGGCATCAAGTGAGAAAAAAAAAAGACCATGAGTCTCATTCAAAAGAGAATTCATGGCACTGAAATAATTGTCAATTCAAAGAGTTACGTGATTTCCACACAACACAACTGAGCAGCATCCAAATTTGGAAGATCCTGAATACAAAATTCAATAAATTTAGAGCGTTATTAGGAAAAGACATACAGAAGCAGACACTGAGCAGGGAGTAAATGAGCAGCAGCTCCTCCCCCAGACTGCAGCCTTCAGAAATGCTGATTTCCCACCACAAATCTCAGTGGGGAGGAGAAGAGAAGAGGGCACCAGGACTCAGAAGAGGTTTCTCATGGAACTGGAATTGCAATTCTTCATCCCAGCTGAGGGAAGCTCTAGAAACCTTCCATGCCTCAGCTTCGCTGTTTGCAAATCATGTGAAGTTGATTTAATTTGCATGAAAGTGCAAATTGAATAATTCAGCTCAGCCCCCCCAAATCTTAAATCTGCATGGATTCTGTACAAACTCCACAGGCTGCCAGGAAACACCTGAAAAATTTGTTTATATCAGTCAGGTTAGTGTATTGTCTGCCTGCTGGAGAAAGGGAAGGAATACAGCTCCTGAACCTCCAGGTGTTACAATTCCTTCTGCATAAAGGAGAGGAATAATCTAAACTCAGGGATTTAGCTGTTGGTTTGAATAGTGCATTATTCTCCTTCTGTATTCACAGAATATTATTTATCATTCACATTGCTCCAACAATGCACCCAGAGCTTTACAAACCCCTGGAACAAAGGATGCTCATTGATTAGAGAGAGGAATACACAAGTGCTGACTTGTAACTACACAAACTACCACGGGGTTTTTATATTAAACTTACACAGCAAGCACAGCTCACATCTTTTGCTGAAGGCTTAGATAAAAAGTAATAATTAGTTATATGCTGTGCATATTTTGATTTTACATGTCCAAGACAGGAAATCTGTTGTTTATGATTTGTGGAACAAATCTTTGCGGCCATCACTGCGCCAGGCTGGCTGATTATTTTTTCCTTTCAGAACAACCCAGCCAGGACCAGTGACAAAGGGAAATGCTAATTCATGAAAGATATAGTCTGAAATCACTCTGCTGGAGAGGGGTAAGAGGAGTTTTGAAATGTGCCCATCATCACCAGCCTCAGACCGTGAAACAGCAAAGCACAGGAAAAGGAATTGTAGTGAAAAAGTAGTTCTGAATCCTGGTGGATATGCCCCAAGTTCTCTGTTGGACCAGAGCAGTAGGGCACTCACCATCCTGTCCTTTTGCTATTGTCATGAACAAAACACAAACCCTTGGAACTTCCAAAGTCAAATGCGTATTTCCCATAGGAAAAACAGTCAGTGTGTGTCTGCTTCTGAAAAGATTTCTCATTATGGCAACAAGGACTCTCTCAAAAGTAATTTTTCCCAGAACATAACTCAGAGCAGCTGCTGATCTAGCAATGAGCTTGCTGGAGCTTTTATTTAAAAGCAAATCTCAAGGAAAACCCTCTCTGCTCGAGTGCGTTTTCTCAACCACTGCTGTTCCTCCCCCTGTTTATTACTGAGCTGCCTCAACTGGAGACTCTGATATTGTTCCTCTGACAATGAGCTGACACCAAGTGGAAAGGCTGACTAGGACAGAAATTCCTAAATGGGAACCAGAGGGGAGAAAATAAAGAAGATATATGTGATGCAAATATTAAGCGTTTTGCACCAAGTGAATCTAATTCTAAGTATTCAACCTGGGCCTTGGAAAACCATTTGGAGCAAGCCCTTGGAAAGCATTTATTATTGACACTGAAAAAGCCAGTGGGAAACACGGTCAGAATTAACACAGAGGAGGCTGAAAATCATTCAAAGACATTCTCATCAACCTCAAAGACTTTCTGATGCACCAAGGTTTGTCAGAGGGGAGCTTTGTGCCTATTTTTGCACAGAAGTAGACCCCAGCCTTCCCAACAAACACGTTACCAAGGAGGGAGCACAGGGCAGCAGCTTTTCACCTGAAACCACCTTGGGGCAAGGTTGCAGTGCAAGGCACAATTAGAAGTGATTACAGCAGTCTTGTTGATTTACAGAGGTGCTTCCACCAAGCTAGAGAATGGACAAAACAAAAAGAAAGGGCTGCTCTAACCATGACCAAACACCAGGAAATTCAACAGTGTCCTTTGAATACATTTGGACTTTCCCATTTTAATAATTTCTCTGCAGTAAGAGGATTTCTGCAGCTGTTTACCTTGAAATCTAAAACTATCTCAAGCTTTGCTCCATAGAGGCTCTTCTATTTCTGTTCAGTTACCTCACATGCAAAAGGAAAGATCTTTTTGTTATATCATATTTATTGAATGTCTCTGAACCCAAGGACTGGAAGAAACTATGTAAAATTGAAAAACCCAAATGGTTTATAACTTGAAATGACCTTGCAGGAGATTTCTATATGAAATGCATAATAATCTGCTTTTACACACCTGGCTTATACATCAGCCAGTTGGCTTTAAGCTTTAATTCCTAAAGCCCTCAAGATAACAACTCTCTGCATTTATGGCTAAGTCTTCACATTTATCTTTCAATATTTCTCCCAAACCCTCAAACTCCAAAAATGGAGCTGATTTGGGCATCAATCAGTGACCATTTGCCTTGGCAATGTTTGATAGTTTTGGTTTTTAAAATTGTCTTTATTAAAGATGCTGGTGAAAGTGGCCAGGAAGCCTCTTCTCCTAACTGTGATTATTGTATTTACTCATTTTCTGGTTTTTCCCCTGAATTCTTGCAGTACAAGCATGTCCTGCATGCATGGTGCAACCCTCAGCTGAGGCTCTGCTCTTCCCCACACTGCTGCATGTAATTAGAATTTAGCAAAGAGTCTGTAATTGATTTAATTTTGCTGCCGCTTTTCTCTTCAGGAAAACATCTAAAACCAGATCATTAACCTCTCAGCTTTCTCCGCTGCCTGGGATTATTCAGGGGCATTTCTCGGAAGTTTTAGATTTTATTTTGTTATGGAAATACTGAAATCTGAAGTGCTGCTTCTCAAGGTGCTGTGTGCATACCTGCATTGATCAGGGCTCTGTTCAGTAGTGGCAGCACCTGAGGTTCTTGAAATGGCTGTTTGAAAAAAAAAAAAAAACCAAAGAGAGAAAAAAAAAAAAAGGAAGGAAAAAGAAAAAACTCCACTTTCACAGAAGTCCTGTCCCCAGCAGCTGCTGCTCCACTCTTGGAGTAAGCAGTTGGAACTTCCTCTTCACTCCCTTTTTTCCTCAGAAATTCCTGCATTTGGCTCAGTGTTACCTGGGTCTCACTCCAAACTCACTGTGTCAGTGGCCAGGTGAGCATTTCTTGTCCATCCCTACTTCCCCACCCAGATATTCCCGAGAAATGCAAGTCCCTGTAGGAAATAATGGCTGGGACAGCAGAAGGGTAACCCCTGAGCTGAAACTCAATTTCCTTCCTCATTACTCAAGCATCAAAGATTGAATCTTGGACAATGAATGGGTGCAAACATAACCGAAGGGAATTCATTTAAGACTCTGGATGAATATTCATGGGGAAATATTTCTGCATTGTTTGCCTAGCTCTAATTGTGTTCATTAAAGGAAAGCTTCATTAGCGAAGGCAAGAGCATATTGTTGTGCACAGCAGTGAAGAAAATACAATCCTAGAAATAGCACTTGCTGTTTTTTTTGAACACCCTGAGCAGGTTTGTCAGCTACTGGTAACAAAGGAAACATTTCAGAGTTATAATGAGCTCAAATGCTCACATTAACAATTCAAATTCATGAAAGGGACAGGCACTGTTTCTTGCAAAACAAACAGCAGCACCAAAAATACTGAATTTTGAGGGGAAGGGTTGGATCCTGGGAGCAGCTAATGGATAAATAATAGCACCAGTGCCATGCAGCAGGGTGGGTGTGCATCACTGCCCAGGGTTGGATGACTTTGGGGTGCTTGGGATTGTGTTTCCATCAAATTGCTGAGGCACAAAGGTGCAGGCTCTGGTCTCGGTGCAGGCTGACGAAAGAGGGCTCTGTTTTTCAGCAAAAACGCCCTCAGTTCTGCGAGCTGCTAGCACACATCCACAGCCTGGCTGGGGTAGGCTCGAGACTGAGTATGGACTGGGCAAAATCGAGGTTCCCTTTCTCTGAGAAACGCTCAGCCTTTCACTGCCACGAGCATGATGCCTTGAGGGGCTTACCCGAAAAACATTGATGATGAAGATGAAATTTGGAGAATAAAAAGCAGTTAAATTTATTGAAAGCCTTCAGGTGCATTTAGGGCACTCACAGCACACCCAGGGACTACATCCAAAACAGACGATGGGTCACAGGTTTTTCATACTTTATAAGTCCTGTCCATTTCCATATCTGGGGTTAATCCTCCAATTACAGCTCCAGGTAATGAAGTCAATTACTCTGAGTTTGCTCCCCCAATTCACTGTTGTTTACATATCTTGGGGCCTGAGACAGTGAGGTGTCCTTGAGGTTCAAGCTTAGAGGGGATTGTTTTTTCTAAAAATGCTGGACACGGAGCTTGTACACAAAAAATATAGAAGCTAAAACCTTAAGGCATCAAGCAGGGTGTGAATATTTCACCTCTGGGTCACAGTTTGGGGACACTGCCCAGCAGTGCCACACCAAGGTCCTGCACTCCTCCTGTGTGCAGGGAATCACCCAGGAGAGCTCCCTCCATTCTGAGCAGGGGAGCCAAGCCTGATATTGGGCACTGCAGTGTTACAAAAATCAGATTATTTGTGGGCTGAGGGTTTTAGGGAACTCGAGGGACACTGCAGATCCTCCATCAGTAAACAAAGCTGATAACTCTTGTCTTCTTCGTGGGCCTGGGGAGATGGAACCCAGCAGAGGCACTTTTACAGCACCAGAACCACTCAGGGACAGATCACCTTCGATAAACATTTAATGTGCTGGCCGGGAATCGAGCCAGGGGTTTATGTAAAGCACGGGAAGTTTGGACTGGAAGTGTCAGCCTCAAATGCCCTCAGCCCTAAGGCTCAAATGTTTAATTGAGGAGTGGCTCACTGTGTCCTGCACATTTCTGACACAGGGGTAAGTGTCCTGAATCCAAAGCTGCAACTCCTTTATATCAAATAATTTTGCTCCTTCCTTCACTTTACCAACAGCATCTCAGGGAGGACCATCCACTATCAATAGCAGGTTTAAATAAATGAGATAAAAGCATTGCATTTTTCCTCTCACATTTCCCTTACATTTATGTTCCACTTTTCCTCAACATCCAGCTCACTCCAAAAAAAAAAGCCCATTCAAATAGCAGATTAACATTTTTTGGAGCAGGTATTTGCTCACTGTATGTGCATATCTGTTTAGTTAATGTGTATTTTCATACTTCTATACAATTTTGGTGTGTTACAGGCATCTCTGAAGAATTATCCAATGTTTTTCTTCCCCAAATGGCTTAGTGTCAAAGACAAACACTACCCAGGGAAAACTTGTCCCTGCCCATGGCAGGGGGTTCAAAGAACTTTAAGGTCCCTCCAACTCCAACCATTTTATGTTTCTCCCCTTCTTTTTCTGTTTTCCTGCTGAGATTCTAGACTTTCCTCTTTTCAGTATATTTGCCATATTTTTAGGATTTGGACATGTTACTTTTATTTGCTCCCAATATTTCAGGTAATTTGACAATCCTAACACCACTTTTATTTCCCCTCCTTACAAACAGAACACTCCTAGCCCCTCTCAGTGACACAGAATTTACACACAGCTGCCCAAAAGATTCCCCTCAAATATTTATGTATTTTTAGAAAAGCTGTGAAAGGAATTAGAATGAGAACATTACAAAGTACCGCTACTGCCTCTCCCTTAATTTCTATCATTATTTTGCTCACAAACACAGAGGGTTTGGTCTGGGGAAATCAATGTTTTTAAGAGATCAGGATTTGGTGGCAGTGCCTTGACTCTGCCTGTATCCAACACGGGGTCAGCTTTCCTTCCAACCCACCTCAGAATGGACAGCAGAAAGGATGAAACTTCAACATTTTTAATAATACTTTCTTTTATGTAGTCTAACAGATGAGAGCTTTATTTTCCCCCTCTTTTTAAACTGTATATGAGAATGCCTCTGTTCAACAGTTCCCATTCCTGATGAGTGGCAAAGTTCCCATTTCAATTTATTTTGATGTGTGTGTTAAGCCATGACAGGTATCCATCCTTGCCAGCCAGCTCTGGCATGAAAATAAGGAGGCCTGGGAGAGTAACAGCATTTCAAGTACTAAATAATATCAATGAAGTTTGAAAGAAAAAAAGAAGATAAGTCTATATTTCCTGTTAAGCAATACCCAGAAGAAAGAACTCTGTCAGATGCAACAGAAGCTGATTTAGAGCTCATCTGCCTAAAAGAGCCAACCACCTACAAATAATGAGCAAAAAAACCCCAGTGTGGTAGAGAATGAACTTAATATGATATGATATAATATAATATAATGTATTATTATATATTGACTTCCAGAAATAAAGCAGAAGATCCTGACCTGCACTGCTGTGTGTGCCCAGGGGCACTCAGCTCACCTGTGCCCACAAGCTGCTGGCACTGCCCAGGTGCACCAGGAAAGGATAAATGGGGACATTCTCTTGTCCCACAAACTGCTGACACTGACCAGGTTCACCAGAAGACAAACGGGGACACTCTCTTGTCCCCTGGGGGCTTTTGCTCTCAATCCATCAGGTGCAAACAACAGGACTGAGGAATGAACCCACCAGGGCCACAGGAGAACAAAATGGAGAGGAAATCCTGCTGTTCCCTGCCAGCCCAGAATCAGAAAGTTGGTGAAAGCCTGAGGAAAACTCTCTTGAAAGTCAATGACACAATTTTGGGGGCACCCTCAGACCTCTTCTGGCTCCATTGAACATGAGGAAGTCAATAAGGATGTCTATGGAATCAACTTACGAGGGGAATTTGGCTTCCTGATGCCAGTTCTAGGATGTTCCACCCATCTGGGAATTGGTGTTCTGTGGGGTTAATGCCTCTGGATCCCATTAATTGCTGTGGGGCCACAAACGTGGAAGAAGCACATAAATTTCCCAATAAAAAGCACACAAACAGCACTTCCTGAGCCTCTGGGCACACAGGGGAATCTCAGCCCTCCAAGGTAATGGAGAGAAAGGGAACCCAAACTCAGAGCACATAAATACACTGACTGCAGATAAGGAGTTTATAATTATTTTTGCCAGGGCTATATGTAACACCACTTTAAGTTGGATTAGGTGTCTCTTCCTGACAGAAATATCACCAGACAAAAATCAATAAAGCTGTTAAAGACCTCAGCAGATTTATCACCTACATATTACACCTGATATTTTCTCATGTCTCCCCCTTAAAGTGCAAGCTTTTGTCTACTGGCATTTCCCAAATGTGAGAAGCTAAAAAGATTCAAAAGCCAGCACTGCAGGGGAAGGGAGGCTTTGTGGCTAAATCAAATTAGACTCACATTACCTGATACAGCAGAAACACCTTCCAACAATTACTTTTTGACATACTAATCCATGAATTGAACCCTCAATTGCAACAATTTTAAAAGGCTGTTTTAGCTGTCTGCACGTGTTGGAAGAATAACCAGCTAAGGCTGGGTGGGTTTCTGGGTGGGTAATGGGAATTCCAGCTTTAAGACAACTCTGAGAAGTGTATCAGAGATAAAAGAGAGTAAAAGATTTGTAGGAGCCTTCATGTTTGTTTTTAGAGGTTTTTCCCACTAGATCTAACCTCTGGACACTGTGGAAAAGATCACCCCAGACACGGCCAGGGAGTCCCAGCCTTATCCCAACATAATGCTCAGGTGACAAAAATCCATCAATATTGACAGTATAGATCCGTTAATTACAAATGGGAATGCTGAATGCTGCCAGGATAATACAACCACTGGAATTAACACCTCGGTCCCAGAATGCTAATTGAAGTGCACCCACTGTGATACCCATCCTAAAAATTATTAGAAACAGAACAAAATGATGACATAGTAAAGAGGAAAGAATGCTTTTCTGCTTTTACAGGTGGAGAACAAGACATGACAAGGTTGGGAACTGAATGCAGGTTCTCTGAGTCACAAATATTACTTTAGTCTGCAGAATTTTTCCTGAAAACATTTTCAGATGATCTTCTAGCAATGTCCATCTTCCTTCATTTTTCAGCCCTGTGTTCTATACAGTACATTGATTTTTGAATGTCTCCTCCAAGAGCTCTCTTTGTTTAAAGAATTCTATTAAGCTCAGCATGCAGGAGGAAGGAGTCATAAGCATTAGCCAGACCATAAGAAAGAAAAAAAGTTAGAAGTAATAAAGCATAAAGTGAAATAAATAATGAGGGGGGGAAAATCAGATTAAAATGAAGCTAAAATACACAGTCATCTAATCTGCAGAATTTAATATAATTTATACCCCTAATGACTCCATATTCCTTCCTTATTGAATTTCCTCTATTTAACTGATATTGATGTTGTCCCAAATGCAATTGCCCTACATTGGTGCCAAGAGAAGGAAGCTGAGCTTCAGTAGTTTTTTTAGAAAAAACTCCATATTATCATCTTCCCAGCCTCACTAACACAGTGCTCCCCACCACAAAACATGGATGGATCCTCATTTGTATGCACAGCTCCTCTGGTGCAGGAGCAGCCCAGGATCACATCCAAATGTCTTATGGGCTTTTTATAGCTACAGTACATTTGATTTACTGCTACTCCAGCAAACTGTTGTGCTCATTACCATTGTAAGTCGAGGCACTTATATCCTTTTTGCTTTTCATGTCCCTTGTATTATTGCAATTTTAAGAGGCTCCAGTGATAGATCATCGATAGGGAAAAAAAAAAAAAAATCAGACTCATATTTTCAGCTGATAATTATCTCGTTTGAATACAGAGAGAATGTCTTGGCCACAACGTGGCCACAGCACTGTCTTTAGTAGTGATGCTAAAATTTATGCAGAACACTCCTTTTTACTACCAAAAAAAGCCCAACCATGAAATACTTGAGTCATCGAGTAACAGCTCCTTAAACACTTAATACTGTGGCATTTTGGTATTCCAAAGTAAATTTCAGAAACTCGAACTGCACTTGAATTGCATTAATGTTTATCTTAGATTTACAGGAACATCTGCACCCACAAGGGAAATTATTTTGGTAATTAGAAGACAGGCATGCTTTTGTTTGATTAGCTGACAGGGTCAAGGATTACAAAGTACCATATCCTGACACAAAGATTTCAATAACAAAAACCCCAAGCAAATCCATGAAACACCTTTGCACACCTATACTGACTCAGTTTTTAATTAGCACACCTTGACTTCATTATTACATCCACTCTAATTTGTGATTTCTTCTCAAGAAGCCAAGAAAGAAAACTGTAGAACAGATGAACCAACGATATCAATAGCCCATCTACTCGGATGCAAGAAGGTTTGTTCTAGTAAAAGTTTTCTGGGTAGGAAATGCAAAGAGATGATTAAAATAAAAAGTTTTCAGAACAAGTTCTTTTACTTTTTTCCTCTGACTCAGTCATAAGAGAGCCACAGATCCAACCAACAGTCAGGGACATCCTGAGCTCCAAGTCACCAGAAATGCAGGATCTTAAAATCATTTTGGAGGGAAATCTTCACTCCACGGTGATTACAAGACAATGGCTCCAAATTAAGGCCTGATGGATGCTCACGAGGCTTTGCCACATCCTCTCTTTTCCCCTTCAAGTGTCACTAATGCCATTCTCGAACACGCACTGATTACATATTCAAAGCTGCTACAATGGTTAGCAGTTAACCAATCCCTCCTTTCAGATTTTCATTTGGCTCCAATTCACAGGCAGAACCTATGGCTAGGAGCAAGATGCACACTTCAAGGTTATTTTCAGAGCCCTCATAATTTCACCTCAGATTTTGATCAAAAATTGCCTCCTGTTTATTTTTTCAGGAGGGAAAAAACCAAAACTGCTCACCTTTGGAATCGCTGGTATCCTTGAAGAAATCTTTACTTTAAAAAATAATTGTTATAGCAAGGTCTACACCTCTGTCTTTAAGAATAATTAGGATCTGCAGGGATTTCAAATGATATTCAGATGCATATTTATCATAGCCAAGTTAATTAACACTCTTCACTAAGGACAAAATAATTAAACTAGTCATGTTTAATGAAATTTCAATGATAGTTGATGTCTCCAAGTAGGAAATCTAAAATACATTAGTTGGACTGATTTGTTACTAGTCAGATTTTTACTAATTAAATGTCCTTTCTCAATTTATGTTGGGCTCTCTTTTCCATTTCTACTGCCATAAAACAAAGGCCTCATAAGCTCCCAGCCACTCCTTTTGGTGCTTGCAAAACTACCTGAAATTCCACCCTTCGGCGCAATTTTTGGCAAAGCATTTATTTTTACATTAATTTTAATTATTCCTAGACATTCTCCAGGCTGTACCAAACCCATCTTCCCCCCTCTGTCCCCACTTTGGCTGGTGTTTCTGAGCTCTCCTTGCTGGGGGAACATCCCAGCTGTTGGATGCTCACCAGAGCACAGAACTGTGAGTGGGGAGCACAGAATTACTCAGACAAACGGCCTCTGCCCCATCTGCTATTTATTCAAATGAGGTATCAGCCGTAAAAGCAGATTTAAAATCACCTCTGCTTTGATTTCCTTCAGCTCCACACCGTTTGAGGCGCAGAAATGCAGGGACACATCCTGAGGGATCCTGATCCATCCTCTTCCTCCTCCTCGGAGGCTCTCCAAGGATGGAAAGGAGAGATCCAATCTGGAGGACGTGGAGCAATGAAGCCAGAGCTGAAGGGCTGCACCCTCCCCTCTGTTTTCTGGTGTTTAGAGAATTAAAAAGTGGTTTTTAGTCATCAGCTGACACCTCCTCTGCCCAGCACTTGTGCACCAGATGGTGCAGCTGGCGCTGAGCACAGCTGAGAGCAGAGCAGGGTCACGGGCAGCACGGTTTGGATCCAAGGGCATTGGAGATGTGCAATTCCTGCGTTCAGACAGCCTGGCTGGCCTCCTATGAATAAGCTCTGGACTCAGATCAAGTTCCCTGATAATCAGGAGATAGATCTGCCCTGATTGTTTCTTCTTCCCCAGCCATAAAAAGCAGTGGCCCAGCAACTGCTCACGACACGATTCTGCTTTATGGAAACTCAGGCCTTCGGAAAACACTGACTGGTGCAAAAAGTAAAATCCAATAGTGCTGCAAGATGACCATTTCAGACAGGCTTATTGATCTGCTGATTATCTTTTTGTAATATACAGATATTTTGGGTTGTCACACAATGTTCATGTATCTGTTGGCTTTTAAAATCATGTTTATCTCTGTATCAGTACAGGATAGATAGAATTACTAAGCAGAGGAGCACAGCATTGATTTAGTGGCTTTTACTTCCATGCAACAGATTTGTTTTCAAGAGCCTTATGTATTTCAACAAAATTTTTCTCAGTGGTTTAAAAATATGTTATTTCAGCCTCTCTGTTGCGTGGCACTAACGAGTGGGCTGTGAGTACATGATACAGAGCAAATGTTTTCACAAGACGTCTTGTACGTGCTCTCCACAGAGGAGAGAATCACCAGCCCGGTTAAAGCTCAAACACTGACAGAAAAAAATTTAAAAACCAAAATATATGCACCATTGTGCTCATTGCTCCTGCCAGATCATTCTCGTGTCTCACCATGGAGAAGGTCCTCTTGATGCTGAGATGTGTGACCACTGCTCTGGTGGCTTCCTTTGAAGGATTAAACCCTGAGCTTCCAGCAACATGAACTGGTCCCTTTATTTAAATGACAAGCTCTGAAGGATGCTCTGTGCCACAGAAGTTGCCCAAGCAAGAGAACAAAGCAGCTGAGGTGCCTGCAGTGAGCCCAGGAGGGAAAGCTTCCCAAGGGCACTTTTGGCTCCTCTCAGAGAGAGTTCAGGGACCCAAGTGCCAGAGAAACAAAGAACTGGGGACTGTCCCCCTGGGCAGGGCAGCAGCAGCACAGAGCCCTTTCTGCCCCCCAGGTGCCAAACACACAGAGATTTGCTGATGGGGACACTCCCATGTCCCCTTTATTTGTGGGGCTGTGTCTGACCCTCCCCTTGGGCTGAGCACTCTCTGCTCCCTCCTTACGCTGCTGCCACTCACTTTATTATCTTGATTTATCCTTTCACGTGTCCATATCACCCACCAGGCCAGCAGGCTGGCAGTATTTAGTGACATGGAAACCAGAGGGACACATTCATACACACACATCACATATGCTGCTGTTTAGCTTGAGGACTCCCGAGCTTCACTGAAGCAGATATGAAATAATAAATGTTGTTACGAGGGGGAGCAGGAAAGGAAAGGCTGATCGAGGCAGTGCTTTGGAGAGCAGACACAGCTCTGACTCCTCCTGCACCTGAGAACTTCCTTTTCATAGTTTCCCCCACTGACAGAGCACTTCACTGGGCATTAGAATCATTCTCCAAGCACAGGCTTGGACAAGAAAAAATGTCTCCTCCCCTCCACCCACACTTAAACCTGGAGTCTGAAAATCTGCTTCTGGGGTGACTTTATTTCAGTCACCAAAACCCAGTTACATTGCCAAGTGTTACCAAAAAGGGATGCATTAATTATTGCCATAACAGCAACAGAACTAAGGTCACAAAGTCTCTGGACAACATGACATTTCTCCATTCTAGCAAGATCCATCCATGCCATGGGACAAGAGTGTCACATTCAAAGAGCTCTCTCAAAGGGATCCCCCTTGAAAGAGCTGCTGCAGCTGAGAAGAATTTTTCTTGTTTTCCCTGTTCAGCACAGGGCTGCACTCTGAGTCTCATCACTCGAGCTCAGGAAATATTAATTGGCTGCTGGGAACTGGGCTGGGAGAGGGACAGGCACAGCACTTTTAGTTGTCACCTTCAGTGCTTTGGGTGGCACCTGCACCACTGAGAGGAGCTGCTGGAGGGGATAGCTGCCTGCTTTCAGTAAAATACATAAAAATAAACAGCACAACCAGCCCCTCTCCAGGGGCACTTCGTGAAAAGGGCCATATTAGGTAGAGATTTATAAAATAAATACAGAACAGGATTTCTGGTTTTATTCCCCCATGTTAAAAGCAGTAACTGAAAATCCCTTTGCTTAGGATCTGGGGGTCCAGGTGCTGCACAATGACGCATTTCTTACATAGGAGAAAGCCTCATCCCAACAGAACAACAACAAAAACCCTAATTGTTTATGAAATTGGGCACTGATAAATCTGAAGGTGACACACAATCAGGAAAGGAACACAGTCTTGGGACAGCCAATTCACTGTGGCAAAGACCTTTAACAAAACACACCAAGCTGGGGAAAGAGCCTGAAAACAAAAGCAGAATAAAATGATGATGGCTCTGTCTCCCAACATATCCTGGTAAGCTTCAGCCCACACAAGCAGAGAATAAACCCTGTTGGTCTGTCCAGTCCCAAACACCTCACAGCACAAAGAGGCAGCACCAGGCACAGTTGAGGAACCCTGCCCTGGCAGGACAGTGCTACAAAATGAAACAAAAATACAGTATGGAAAGGCAGTGACATACCTGTGAGGAACAGCTGCACTTCTAACAAACACAGGTTCCAGGCTTTGTCCTGATATCAGGTCTGGCTGATAACAATGAGCAGAGCTCTACCCAGGCAGGCTCTGCTCCCACTCCTGTTTGAAGTTTGGGGTTATTCCCTTCCCCTCCTGGCCCTCAGTTCATCTCCTGGCTACCCCAGGCTGCCCCAGCTCTTTTCAATTGCCCATCCCATCCCATCCCATCCCATCCCACCCCACCCCACCCCACCCCACCCCACCCCACCCCATCCCATCCCATCCCATCCCATCCCATCCCATCCCATCCCATCCCATCCCATCCCATCCCATCCCATCCCATCCCATCCCATCCCATCCCATCCCATCCCATCCCATCCCATCCCATCCCATCCCATCCCTTCCCAACCCTTTGGGCAGCAGAGGTTTTACAGCAATCCACACCCCCAGTGACCCTCAGCAGGGTCTGATTTCTCCTCCTGCTCTCTGCAGAAGCTCCCAGAGCTGTGGGCAGATCCCATGGGGGTGGCAGCCGTGGGAGACCCCTCTATGTGGGGGTGAAGGGAGTTCCACTAAATCCAATTTCCACTAAATACACAAAATCCATGCTGATCCCACATCCACCATCCAAACCCTGTCTGGAGGGGCTGTCAGTGACCCCTGAAGGGCAGGAGAGCCTCCCTTGACAAAGTCCCCATCCCCTGGGGACCTTGGCAGTGGCCTGAGGAGTGGCCAGCCCAGACTCTGGGTTAATTGGGGTAATTACAGCCTGGCCCTGGGCTCATCTTGCCACACCACCCCCTTTTTGTATTTCATCATTCAGCAGCCTTCTCGTTGGTTGTTTCACCTTAAAAGTTCACAAATCTGTAAAACCCCAAAGATCTCCGCAGGTTTGGCAGTTTCTCTGATCTCACAATTTCTAGCACAGACACAAGAACAAATTAATTCTCCTCTAGACAGAACCTTTTCCTCCCGTGCAGCACTTTAATTTTTGTAGCTTAAGTGCTGCATGCCCTTCCCGAATCCCACCACGTGGCACTGCAGCATCCTCCGTCCTTCCCTAAGTCAACATCCTTCCCAGCCAGCCCAAAGAATGAAGCCATATGCAAAAATTACATTATTCCTGTAAGCAACTTCTGTTATGAATAAAGCCCGAAGATGGGACCCAATTCTCCATGCAAAGCCAATGTGCAAACTCCTAAATTAAAAAGAAATCTCAGGCAGGTGGAAGTGCTGTTTTGGGACCTTTCTGGTGTTGCAGTTGCCAAGGAAACTGCTTCCTTTGTGCCCAGCCAAAGGCTCTGGCTCTTTGGAGCCTCATCCCAGCTCTGCCTGAATGTGCTGCAGCATCAGGATTGAAGGGAAACTGCTAGAAATGCTCTGATAAAAGGAAATATTCAAAATAAGGGTTTCCTCGTGAAAACATCTCTCCCTAAGGAATAAAAAAGGGAAGCAGGAGGTGTTCTTGTGAAGCTTGGGGGCTGTGGTTGCAGAGTCCCATGGCAGGTGGGGAGAGGCTCACAGCGACAGCTCTTTGTTAAAAACAATTCAAAAGCAATGCATAATAAACAGCAAAATTTAAAAGGATATTTCTGACTTAAAAGTCTCACTCCTCCCTATAGCTTTGACCTGCACCAGTAGTTAAAAGAACTGTGAGGAAAGAAATAAAATTAATTCTTGTTTTATTACTACTCTTCTAGTGTTTGCTTCTTGTTCATAATTATCCAGTTCTGGGGTTTTTCTGTGAGTTCTGTGTAGATATCTGGGGAGTCTCAAATGGAGTTGGGGTTTTTTTGTGTCTAGAACTGAATTATTTCCAGTGCTGCTGATTAATTTTGCATGAGGAATAAGAAAAACAATTGCAAACCCACCAGAACGAGGAGGACACCTCAAACCTTGGCTTGATCTTGGCAAAACTGCTTACTTGCTGCTAATATATTTACTTTTCTGACATTGATTTACATTAGGATCATAGCAAAACAACCCTGGTTTAATGGATTAGCCTTCATTCCTTGATGTATTCTTAGTCTAAAATTAATAGCACCCTCAGGTTACTTTGTTTTTTTGTAAGTGGTTTGTATTAGCTCCAACATATTGATGTGGCTCCAGAGCATTTAGCTGATGTAATGGTCACCCTACAGCCACCTAAAGTCAAAGGATTTACACTGACAGGGGACAGAAGCGAAGTAGGAATGAAAAGTGATGCCCAAGAACCTCAGAATTCTCTTCAGAATCAAAGGGGAGTAGAAATGGACAATATAAAGTAACTCCTCCCACACTCTTCGGGCCCTAATAACAATTTAAATTCCTTAAACATAAAGACGTACTACAAGAATGTGCAATGTGGAGCAGGAGAGGGCCTGAGCCCATGGTGCTGCTGTGGGGTGAGCAGAACAGGATCCCATGGATCTCAATAGTTACTTTATTTTACCCCAAATTATTAGTCCCAGTTTACAGGACTGACCACCATCAGGAAAAAAAAAAAAGAAAAAAAGAAGAGAAACCCATGTGTTCTCATAATTTCCTATATATCCCAAGAATGGCTACTTAAAATGAATGTAAAACTCATCAGGAAAACTCATTTTTGATCATCTCAGAAACCTCCAGTCCACATTATTGCCACGTATTTTGGGAAACAGGAAGCCAAGCATTCATCATTCTAAATGCCATTTGGCCTTTGAGAGCAAAAGCACTAGAACAACAAGGGACAGCCACCCAGAACTGAGCAATTATTTCAACTTTTATTGTGGAAAAGCTTCCAAAGCATTTTTAACTTCACCGGCAAGATGCAGCTGCAGACAGAAATGGTTTCTTGTCTCTTCCAAAGGGCAGGAGCTACGCCTTTATTGCAGCAGTTTCAGAGTGCCTGAGAAAATTTAGGGGTTGTTGGCAACAGAAAACAAAAGGCCAGACAGCTAGTGCTGGATTAATAAAGTGGAGAGGTAAAAATATTTTCCAGAAGGAGTTCTTCACTTCTGTTTATGCCTTAAGAGAAAAGCCCTGCAAAAGGAAAAAATGTGGAGCAAGTGTTTGAAATGGTCCCGTGGATGAAGGTGATGAGCTAGCAAACATTGCTGTTTTTATCAAATGCCAGGAGCGTGGCTGAGGGAGCTGCTTCCCACCAGGGATGGGAATCCTCTGCTCTCCCCCTCCTCTCCATTAGCCAGGTGCTGATAAAGCTCCTTCCCTGTGCACCTGTTCCCCTGGAAATCTCCCCAAAATCCCCACCCATCCGATGGATTTTCACATTCCCATGCCATGTGAGAGAGCCAGGAATTCCTGAACTCATCCCAAACCATCCCTGGCTGCCCCAAACCATCCCTGGCTCCTTCAGTCTTCTCCAGCCCAGCTCTGAGCACCACAAATGAATAAATCACCTGAGCTCAGCCATCGCTGCTGCAGCTTTGGGCTCATCAAAACTCAGACACAAATTCTGCTCCAAAGCCCAGGAATTCTGGCAGATTTGTCAGCACAGATGCAGGAGTGGTCCCCAGGCAGCTGTTCTGCCATTCTGGATGGCCACACCAGAGCCTGGTGCACATGTCCAGCCCTTGGCAGGAGCACCCCCAGCTCCATCTGCTGCTGCAGATCCCAGACTGACACAGGAACGTGGCAAAACCAGAGCTGCAGAAAAGGGCTGAGCAAAAAGGGGTGAGAAAATAAACCCCTGAGAAACACACTTTTACACAAAGTTTTTAATTTTTGCGAAATACGCGAAGTTTTCAATTATTTTTCTATAAAGAAAATAAATAACTCTGTATAAACACTGCATTGACCCAGCCCATCTCATGGTAGGGAAGGAGGAACTACATGAGGAGTTGTCAGACCACCAAATTATTTTTTACTGTCTGCCGCAGGGAAAGTACATAGTTATAAGGGAGCCATTAGGTTCTAAGAAAAAAAGAAAATTAAAAATCATGCACACCATTATCCTGTGCTGTCTTTTCATTTCCAGGCAAACTCCAACCTTTTCTAGGAAGCAGTGTTGCTTTCAGGAAATCTGATTTCAGAGAAATTTGATGTCCTCTCTCTCTCTTTTTTTTTTTTTCCCTGTTCATTTCCTGGAATAATGATGTGTCACAGAGCAAACTGTTCTTGGTTCCAGCAGCAATGGTTGGGATCTTCGTTGTCAGCAATGGATTAATAGAGGAACTCTACAATTTTTCTAACTTCTTGTAAGACATTTACAGCAAATGCTCATTGCTTTTAAAATTACTGTCCTTGATGGAGATTCTTGGCATGGATAAGTTTCCTTTCAGTGCCTCTTACCTAACCTGTGTTAGGGGAAGAGTGATATCACTCATGAAGACTCACATTCTGATTTTTAAAAGAAAGATTGATGCTGGTTTCATTTTTGATATAAAAACATCTGTGAGATGCCCAATTTAAGTAAATCAGAGGAGGAACTTCCAAGCAGGAAGGCAAGCTGGCACTTAGGACACTTTAAAATGTCACTGATGCTTTACATGTGACAAGACTGAGGCAGAGACACTCTGAAAAGACAATTGCAAATTGCCATTTGATTTTGCTCCAATTTTGTCATCATCCCCCAGGACTGAGAGGGAAAGGAGATCAATATGGCTCGTGGATCTCCTTACTCAGTATATTGCCTTCACTTAGCTAAAGCTGATAAACACTGCAGCCCAAGTGCCAAGGAGGAAAAATGAGAATCTGCAAGACTAGCTGCAAATTAAAATGAAGAGGAGCAAACAAACAGATAAAAAGATGGTTTAGGACATGTTTTAACATGCTCATATATCACTGCTATCATCCACCATGGATGAACACTCAGCAAAGATATGAATTTGTACATTAGAAAATTCTTGGAAGTTATCAGTTGTGTGTCAGCAGTGAAGAGGGGGCAGAACAGAGAATTGGACTCAGAGTCCAGCCCCAGAATCCAGGAGCTGTGGGACCCTCCAGTCTAACTCCTGGCCACAGGAAATCACAGAAAGTCAGAATGATGTTCGTCTCACTACGTAATTGGCTTTCCCTTGATGTCCACATATTTATAGAAAAAATGCTTTAGCCTGTGCTGTAGAAATTAAAATTTCCCCACATTTTTCATAGTCTTGAAATTTCAATAATTGGTTGAAGGTGGGTGGGAAGACCTGAAATAGCTCCCAACCCCATCCAGCTGGAGTAAAGACAGAGCACTTCTCAGCCAAGATTTATCTCATCCTTCAGTGAACACTGAAGAGAAGTCAGATGAATCTCTCTCCTTCCAAGAGTCAGCCATGAAAGGAGCAAAACCTTCTCAAGCCTCCTTCCAGAGGGACATTCCTCCCCTGTGCAGGACAGACCACCTTGCCATTTTGTGGCTTTAGATTTCTCAAGGATTGCAGGAGCTGGCAGAGAAAACAGGCAGATGAACCCAAGATGGGGAAAGGAGAGCTTTATTTACAAGAAACCTCTTTATATATCCATTAATAACCTAGCAACTATTGGTCAGCAGAGAATCCACCTCCTAAAACCATTGGTCACAGCCAAATAACACCTGATACCAAACACAGAGATTAAGAAAGTAAAAGAATGCAGCTTATCTCTATTCTCTCTGAGAAAGAACAGAAAGATTTCTAAAACAGTGCAACTACACCATTTAATGGTGTCTGATTTCCCAGCTGCTCCAGCTCCCCAGTTTGGTGTGGAATTCCACCAGGAGTCACCTGGTGTTTGACCAGCGCTGGTGGGGACACTTCTGCTGAGCCCCAAGAGCTTTAATGTCGGCAGCAGCCGTGGGAGGACATTGTCAAAGTGCTCCCACCAACTGCTCAGCTTTCCAGCCAGCAGCAAATACAGGTTTAAACCACATTTCAATTTAATCAAATGGAAAACCCTCCTGCAATGGATTGCTTGCTGAAAATAGCTGAGTGACCATTATGTTTTATGTTAACTGTTAAAGTATTATGGATGCATTGTACAGTCCTGTAAATAAGGATTTCCACATGTATTTATCAGGCCGAGCTCATCTTGACAATTAAAAGGTGGAAATTCTTTCAGTTTGACCAACAGGAAATGCAGAAGCATAAATGCATTGAGAATGACATTTTCAAAAGTCCAGAACAAGCGCAATGCCCCAGGCTGGGAGCCAGGCACTAACATTTGTAGGAGCTGCTGAAAATCCCAAGCTCCTCTTCTCTGAAACCACTGGGGATCAGTGCTCCCCATTCTCGAGGTAATTTCCTCTAACAAAGTGAGGCTGAGGCAATTTCCTCGAACAAAGTGAGGTTTTACCACTTTGGGTGAAATGAGAGCTCTAACAAAAAGGAGCTTTATGGGAATGGGCATCCATCCTTGCTGGCAGCCTGGATTTTGGGGAACTGACTAATGCAGATGGCACCAATTCAGTGACACAGCGTTGGCTCTCCAGACAGGGACATGTGATGTGGGATTTGGCTTGAGATGCATTTCCAATAAATTTTGGACAAAATCCCTCTGTTTTGCCTCTATCCTTTGTGAGGCCAGATTCGCCCTGGTGCAGTACAGAATGAGTTTGACCCAAACAGCCACATTGTTTTGTGGTCTGCTCCTTTGTGTTGAGGTCAGCCTGATTTTACGAACATTTCAGGGAACAGACACACACAGAGCCCCTGTGAGAGGCTGCACGAGCTCCAGAGTGCTGAAAAACTCTTTAATATGTGGGTTGTGATCAGAATCAATCACTGGGCTATTCATCTGACGCTATTCAAAGGCCTCATAAAGTATGCGAGTAACCTTCATTTCGGGATTTTAATCAAGGTGTTTATTGAAAACCATGCTGTATCTTCTGGTTTAAAAACTTTTTTAAGGGATAGAGTGGGGCTATGAACCAACCTAGCCCCAAAACGGAAAAAGGTGCACTGATAATGAAAGTGCACTAAAAAAAAAGCAAAAATGAAAAAAAAGTGTAGTCTAAAAACCCCACAAAATCACAGATAAGAAATTTTATTTAGGTGCTTCAATTATCAGATTTCACCTTAAAAAAAGCAAATAGCCAATATAACAGGTGACTTAAAGGTATTTAAAGCAAGAGCAAAACATAAAGACTAAGATTTTTGAAATGAAGCTAAAATCAGTGAGAGGCAAATTCCTTCTGAGTTTCTTTGATTTTAATCTGACCCAGACAAAAAACATCTGACAGTTGCTTAAAAGTTAAAAGCAGTAGCAGTTTGATTGTCGGGAACACTGGGGACCCATGGCTCTCACTGAAGCCTGAAAGAGCTTGACTGATGAAGACCTTCCAAAATTATAAGGATCTCAACTATCTCTTTTATTTATTTATTTTTAATATGCTATTATTTATCCATTTTAATTTTCATTCCTAATAGCGCATTTGATTATCACTTGCAGAAGACGTCTATTATTGGAATTACGTTCAGTAAAATAATTCTTTGCTCCTTGCTGCTCCCATTGAAAGCAGAATTAGGTTTGTACTACTTTTTCCTTGAGGTTGGTCTTGAATGGAGGATCTGGTGTGTGGTTCGAAAGTGGTCAAGATTCTGGTTTGCCTCAAAAAGCAGGAAATGCTGCAGGAAATCAGAGCTCCTTTCAGAATGGAAACTCCTCCTTGGTTATCTAGAAGGTGGAGCTGATCAGGCAAAGAGAACAGAGCAGGTCTAATCCTAAACAGAACTGGGATTATTTGAGATTTTCATGGTAGACAACGGAAAAGCCACTCAAAGTTGCCCAGAGCTGAACTAAGAGTGATTTCATGCCAAAATATAACCCAAGGCCCCACTCATCCTGGCTGTCCTTTGTGAGAATAAATTGATGTTTCTATAAGGCTTTGGAGAAAAATAGAGTAAGTGCTGACACAATTACTGCAGAGAACAGACTGTGCCCTCCTCCCCTCCTCCAGCTGAGCAGGGTCTGCAGTGAAAACACCCTCCAAAATCTGGGAGAGGCCAGAGTGAATCCCACATGCTGGTGAGGACTGAATTCCCACCTCAGGTTCTTAAATCCAGACGCCTAAAATCAAATACCTCACCCAAGACCTGACTCTGGGCCTGAGCAGAAGTTTTAACCTAAAGGTAAAGGACAGACAACAAATCCAACCACGTCTGTCTTACCCAATCCAGGTCCAGGATTTGAAATGGGAAAACAAAATGGTAAACTCCTTATATTACCCCTTATTCTCTTAAAATCCCAATATTTCCCGGAATTATTTCCCCCCCAGCAGTAATCAGAGCAGCACTGCAGCCCAGAGTTTGGGGAGGATGCAGATGTTGTAGTTAAACCACCCAAAGTCAGAGAAGCAGAAACATCAAGGGAAGAGACATCAAGCAGGGGCTTTGCATCATTCCATCTAATTTTCATTGTAAAAATGTAAACTTAGGTCTCAAGTGTCTTGTTAGGCAAGCTCAGCAAATGGGAAGCTTGAGCAAATGAGTTTCACTTTTGCTGGCTGAGATTGTTTTGGCATCTGGAAATATGCTTTGGATGATCAGAACATGGTTGGGAATTTGAATACTTTTTTTTTTCCTCCCCAGTATTGTAATAGCCTCCTTGAGAAATGTCTTCAGACTGTTGCATTTATATTACTGCCCTCAGATCATTTCCATCTAATCTTCCAGGGCTGCTAACAAAAGCTGGACTAGCATGTGCAAATGTAAATAACATTTTTTTGATGTGAAATCCCAGTTTAACTACAGAACAGACTTCAAAGAGAGTTTAACATCAGCAGTGTCTGCCACAGTGGTTATTAAACTGCTTTCTGTAAGAGTTATGGCTTTAATTTATTCATCTGTTTGGGCTGCAGTAAAGCCCCATTTCCCCCCTTCTTGAAATACTGAAATACTTTTTGAAAGAAACTATTTCCGAAGTGAAGTGTGAGCCGGCAGGAAGAGTGGGTAGAAGAAAGCATCCCATGGATCTTTTTGCCTCACCTGGGTCCTGTGATCTCACATTGCAACTGTTTTGTGTTTTTTAATATTCAGTTGCACATCATCCAATGGGAAATCAAAATAAAAAGCAAAAATGTTTCTTGCTGTCCGTGAGAAACAGGTCCACCTAGTTCAAAATAGTTTTCAGGCTTTTCCCTCACAGAAAAGTCTGGAATTTGAAGGGAAAAGAGGATTCAAAAAGAAGTTAATATTTTGTAGATGGGAGTTCCCATTCTCCACACAAACAGAGTGGACAGAGCAATCCTCATCAAGTCAATCAGAAAGGTAAAAAAAACCCATTTAGAACAGATAATTTCAGCAAAAAAAGCCTTGGAGGATCCATTCCTGGTGCTCACTGCAAAGCTTCCCTGCCCTTTGGAACGCGGTGGTTTATTGTAACGCGAAGGATTCCATGGCAAACATCTCATTTCAATATAAACAGGGAAGGCTAAAAATGCATCTGTTGGTAGCAGTGAATGCCTGAGGGCTGTGGAGATCACCTTCCTCCTTTCCAGCTCTAGTCACAGCTATTTATTATAAACAGATATTAGGATGGATGCAGAATTGTAAACTCCTTAAATGAATATCTCATTTACATTCAGCGGGGCACAAAAGCCGAGAAATTCACTGCATTATGCAAATAGGTACTTTTTTTTTTTTCCAAATGTATTCCACCTTCTTCTGAATAATTCCCCTGAATGTTTACTTAATGTGGCAAACTGTATGAGCAGAAGCAACTTAATTGTATTGTTCTGTGCAAATCTCCAACTTGTTAGCGCCTGCATCTGCCTTGCTGTTGGGATATTGGCACTGAGCAATAACAAAAAATGTGGGGATCTCCACAGGAAGTGGGCAGTGGGGATGGAGCAAGAACATTTTCTTATTGAATACAGATTTGTTGATTGAAAGGGAGGAAAAAACCCAGAGGATCATGAGTGAGATGCACACAGTGCCTTGTCTTTCACTTATTGCAGAAAATACACACAAAGAATAATATGACTAATTCTGCTTCATGTAAATCCAAAAAAATTAATCACAGTTCTTTTTCCCTGTTCTTGTGTATGGGGAAAGCACAGTTTGCACAAGCCAACAGAGCAAGGTGGCTGTTGAGCAATGATTAAAACACAGACCTTGCCATTATTAGGTCAATCACACCAATGGAATCGTGGCACATCCCACAGGTAACAACTGCGTTTCATTTCTATCTGTACAGTACCAGAGAAATTAGGATCTGCTCAATTTAGGGCAATGAATTCAGCTTTCCTCTCAGAGTTGTGCACTTAACAGCTTCAGAAATCACAGAAAACACTTTTAATTGCACTTTTGCACACAAAAAACCCCACTGCAGGTGGAGTGATTACACGCAGATTTGAAAAAAAAACAACAAAAAGGAGCTTCCACAACTCTCCTAGACATAAACAGCAACTAAGTCCTTTCAGCTTCATGGATGAATGACTAAATTGGTTGGGGAAGTCAGCAGTTCAAGAATTAATTGAGGATAGTTTCCAGGCTACTCTTCAAAACTTGTCTGCCTTTTTATTCATCACAGCCCTCAAAGACTTGTTTTCCCTCCTCACTTTCTTCACCAGCCTGGAAAGTTTTCTCATCAATAAAGAGCCCCATTCTGCTTCTCTCCAGATGAAACACAAACATTTCTGAGCAGAACAGCATCATCCTGGGGAGCTGGACAAGAGGCACACAAGACAACACTGATTAAAAAGGTGAATTTTAGTTAAAAAAAATTTGACTCCACTTCCAGTCCTGGGGCATCATTCTGCTCGTTGCTGGAAACAACGGACATCAGTGGTGGAACAGGACGAAGAAATCTCAAGCAGAATATTTAGCACAGGAGCCATTTTCCAGCAACTAATTTATCCAATCAAGACTGCAGGATGGAAATAAGATAATGAAGGAAATACTTGAAGAGATGAGACAGCCAAAGTAGCCTGAGAAAAGGCTCCCAGTGAGATGTGTTATTTTGTCAGCGCCTTTCACCATCAAAGAGACAAAAAAAAAAAAAAAGTGGAATTATGCTCATAATCATCACCGGCCTTTACACACAGCAAGATTTAGTGGGCATGTAAATGCATCGTTGATTACTTCTATTTTTTAATCTGCTGTTACGACTGTCAACATCTCAGCTCGTTTGTGCTCCTGTCTGACAGCCCTACCTAGAGCTGGTCAAACGCTGCCAAACTCTGTTTACAGAGCGGGAGCCTGAATTCTGAGCAGCTGCTCGGTTCAGCCGCGTTGGTGCCCCGTGTTGCTCATGAATATTCAGGAGAACATGTTTTGTTTGCACAAATGGTTGGGGAGTGGCTGCTCCTGCATGAATATCTTCTCACGCAAACACAGATATTCCTGGGGGAGCCACGCTGTTTGCTAATGCACCACCAAGTCCTTGTTAAAAAAGTTTTGGGGTGTTTAGGCAGAAATTGGAAAAAACGTGACCTGGCTTGATTAACCAGTTGGGTGCCACCCCACACACAGGTGTGACAAATAGAGATGTGAGCAAAAAATGTTCATGGGGGAAAAAAAAAAAATCAAAGCCTTTTGTGAAGAGAATAAGAGAATTAAACAGAGACAGAGAGTTAAACCAGTTAAACTACTGGTGCAAATGGATGAGTAGCCTGGTGCTCATAATGCATCTCGATTTGAAATCAGGTAGCCATTGTTGTTGGCATCTTTAAGAAAGTGCTAAAAAAACCCCCAAGCTAGCAGATGTTCTCCTTGAAACTCTCTGCACTGTGCTCACTCTGTCTTAAACTAATCTATTTCTGGGTTTCATACGGCACAGGAATCTCTTTTTTTCCCCCTAATGTTTCCTCCAGCAGAAAAAGCTGATAAATGATGTATCAATGAATTTTGCTTAAAGATGCATCAGCCCCAACAAATGTGGGCATGACTGCCAAGCATGGAGCAGCCAGGGAGTGGTGTGGGATTGGGATTGGGATTGGGATTGGGATTGGGATTGGGATTGGGACTGGGATCTCTGCCTGGCCTGGGCTGCGTTTACCAAGTCACAAACACATTCTGGCTGCTCTGGGAGCTCAAACACTCAGCTAGGATGAACATGTTGGGAGCTCAGTCTGGGGAGGATCTCATGGAGCTTCAGACAAGAACCTCAGAAGTTCAAAAACAGAGGTTACGAAGTGCCTGAATTCGTGGGATTCCTCATGAGTTTTTCTACGCGGGAAGCTGAACTCGGGAAAGAGAGAGACAAAACACACACTGGGGCTTTTAATTATGCAGACGCATGGCTCATTAGCAAATGAGTTGTATATTTCTATGAATACAAAGGAGTGCAGGAGCACACAGAGCTGACCCTGGCTGGGGTGGCTGGAGGTTTTTAAAACCTGCAGGTTTTATTTCAGGAGCCTCTCCCCAAAATGACTTTAGCAGCTTTATCTGTTGCTAAGAAGCAAATGAGTGAACACAATCATGTCCACTGCTCTCCTTTCTGTTTTCCCCACAGTGCAAAATTTCTGGAGATTCAGGGTGATGACAGACAGGAGCAGAATCGACATTATATCATTGTTAGAGCAGCACTGATTTACCAGAACATAAACGTTATTATCTCAGTGTTGCTCAACTTGTAATGATTTTGAAAATTACTGCTTTTAAGATACTAATCAAGTTCTTAGGGAGGTGGAATTAACTCCACATATCTGGTTCAATAATACAAAGCCTTTCTGGTGACACAAAGCCCTTTTCTATTTCTCTTCCTTCATGCCAGCAGCTGTACATTGAGATATCCTCCTGGCCAGAGGGAAACTTCCAAGAGCATTTCACAGCTCTGCAGAAAACCCTCCTGCTGGCACATGTCTGACTCGTAATACACCCAGCTCAAAATTATCTGAAAGAATTTAATTAATATTCGAGCTTCTGCAATTAGATATTGTTATTCACACCTAGGGACTCCAGAGTGCATACATATTGAGCAGAAATTAATATTTATGCTTATAAGCATAATTATCCTGAAACATGAAAAAAAGATATGAAGATATTATTTGATTATTGACCTAACAAGACCCAACTCAAAAGCTAACTACTTCACATATTTCAGGGCATGGACTTCATTTGTGAGGAGGATGGGATTTACCATCTCATATTATAAACCAGACAATTTAGCTGAAGTGTTGTTCAAAATGCCCCATCCTTTAAAGCATGGAAAGCATTTCAGCCTCAGAAATGATAAGTATTCTTCCTCAGGGTAGACACTTTTATTAGTTTATTCCTTCCCAGGCACTCATCTCGGAGAATTTTACCCATTTACAACAGACTTATTTCCTCTTTGGCTTGGGGAATAACTGGACAATGTTTTCCAGCTTTTTATCCGGCTCTGCTGGAGGGATCAGCCCCTGCAGCCTCCATGCAGTGGAGGGCATGGCAGTGATGACAATTTCATGCTCCTGCAGTGGGGAGCAGAGCCTTTCTCAATCCTCTTTCCCTAGGGACAGGACTAGAACAGAACAATTCCTGCCAGGAAAGTCCTGAGCGCCCCAAAATTCAGCCCTGGCTCACCAAAATCCCTGGTTTGTGGGGCTTTTGGTACTCTCAGAAAGTTTTCTATTGTGGAAAGCACTGTTTAGAGGAACTGGGGAGGCCACCTGAGAGGCAGGAAATCAATCCCTCAGCCCCAAGGTGGTTTCTCCTCTTCCAGGCAGCCAAGCCAGGCTCCCTCCACCCCAACAATGGATCCTTCACCTGTGTCAATGTCCTCTTCCCAAAACCTGCTCGGAATTTGGTCAGCAACTTGCCCCAAAAAAGGCTGACAGACAGGGCCAGCGTGAAGCTTTGCTGAACAGCTGTGAAACCCTTCTGCCATCTGGGCTGGGCTCAATGTCCTCAAATCATGGAGGAGAGGAGTGGAGGATGAAGGAAGAGACAAGGATTGGTCCTTTAGGAAATAAGGCTAAAAATGGAACCATTGCCATAATAGGAAGAAATAGATTTTCTACTCTTGTAGTAAATAAAGTCTCTCAGGATGAAGAATAGCAGTATCAATTCCTATTTTAACAAATTCAGTTCCAGGAGATTTAATTTTTTATCCAAAGACATGTCAGAGAAAATTAAAAGTCATTGATCTTGTTCACCTGCCTCCCCTTCTTTCCTCCCCTCCCTCCCAGGTTCACATTTGGAGCACTTGCCAGGAAAATGAAACACAGTCATTAAGGCAGCACCAGAAACCATTGGTCTGGCAGAATCTTATTTCCTAAAAGGAAACCCATCAAAGAAACCTTTGAAGAGCAGCAGGGCACCCACAGCCAGCCCCCAAAACCTTCATTGCTGTGGGAACGTTGTGGCCCTGCAAACCTCTGTGCCCTCTTTAACTCCAATATTCACACATCTGCTGACCTGAACTTATTCCCCAGGGCCTCCTGTGCCACGTTGTTTAATTTGATTTTGTTACCCATTTATCGAAGATAAGAGGGTTGAGGATTTCTTTTTAATCTTTGTCTCTCAAATGACTCATTCAGAAGAAAAACAAGGATTTGTTTCTGTCTCATTTTTTTAGTTGCTCTAAAGAAGGGTGGTTTTCAGCTTTTCAAAATTAAAAAGTAGCAGAAAATGGGAAGGATGTCCCGCTTTTCCAACGAAAAATCAGACTGATTTAAGCCCCAATACAGATTTAGAGAAGCCAACCCTAAAACAGAACAATTTTCGATGCCATCCCTTGAATTGCACACGAATGCAGTTTTAATAGTTTCTTTCTAAAATTACTTTATCAAAAAGAAGTGTTCTTGTCATGGAATATCTGCTCATTTAGACAACTGCTGTGTGTACATTTGGGTTTTTTTGTTGTTTTCCCCTGTCCCTAACAGAAACCTCAATTACAACATTGAACATTTGGGCAAGATCTCAAATTAACTGGAATATAAATCCTTAGAGAAATCAGCTGTGCCTGATGGAGCTCATGACAATACTGGAAAAACATCACCCAGCTGAGTCAGCTTTTGCATTTTGGGGTTTTTTATCCTCCCCCAGTTGTTCTTATGAACATGTTAAGGTGTTCCTTTATCAGATAAAGGGGAAAATGGACCAGGTGAGAAGTGCCTCACACAGCAAGCTGGTGATACAAATGGAATAAGAGAAATCTGAGGATCAGTTTTTTCCCTTGGAAATTGAGCTGGATCATTTTAGACCCAGATGATTCCACATGAACCTGAGAAACTCCTGTGATGCCATCAAATTGAGTTATTCCATCTTCTGGCAATAACAACCAAAAAAAGAAGTCTAATATGCAGTTAGAGTAGAGAAGGGGGCGATGGGCAGTGTCTGTTCTGCCTTTGACAGATGGATTTTTATTGAGGGCACTTCACTGTGATACAAACAGCAGAGTGTTTTTAAACTCTCCACTAAAAGAGGACAATTCCAGTTGCACATTTGCCCCAGGAAGCTTTAAGGATTCTTGTAATTATCCTAAAATTATTTTATTTGCCATTTCTCTGAATGTATTATTTGGAATATTTTCAACTGCAAAGGTAAAATGTTTCATTTTGCAGCTAGATGCCAGGAAAAGTGTCATTTTAATTCACTGCTAAAAGTTAATATAAAATTCTAGCTGAGATTAAAAATAACCTTTTAAATTTTTTTCCCCTACTAAATTATATTGCCAGAATATGGCTGGAAACTCCTGGCATATTCAGTAGAAGGCTATGTATGGCCACAGTTACTCATTAAAAGAATGAAAATGTCAGATGAAAATCCAAGGAATATGTTACAAACCTAAAAAGTAGTACCAGGAGCGTGGCAATCACTAGTTTGTAACCAAAAAAGTGACTGAGGAAACCCAAAACTTAATTCTTTAGTCTGAGAAGCAATGCTGAGGAGTGGTTTAAAGCTGGGGAAAGCATTAGGTAGAAATACCAAGGTTAAACAAATATTCAGGGCTGTTCCAATCAAACAAAATGGGGAAAATATTTGAAATATTTTTCCACCTACAGCTTGTCTGGTTCAAACATCCAGTCTGCCCTCATGGGAACTCTGTGAGAAGGAGAGATATTAAGCAGGAAAATTCTCTGTGCCATTGCAGAGTCACACAATTTAGAATTAATTAATCACAATATTAAGAAAAAAAAGATAAAAATTTGCTTCCTATTTCATCACATTACCAGGCAGCACTGTCAGTCTTTTTTCTCAGGGATGTGCTCTCATGCAGATGCAGCCTCCCAAAGATCTTTTTGATCCTGAGGTTACGTTGACTTCAGTGGGATTTTGTGCCTTAAACCCAGGCCTGAGCCAGGCAGGAATTCCCATCCTTTGGGCAGAGGCACGAGCTGGCTCATTTGCCAGAGCAGCACAGAGGGAATTCAGAATGCAGGAGTCATACGGAAGAACTGTGAGAGAAATCCTGTAAAAAATTGATCAAAAGGCTTGAAAAATCCCTCTCTCGAGCGAGGCTGGGCTGCCACTTCTCTCCTTACTGAGGGCGAGCTGGTAGAGAAACGAACAAATATTATCTGTTTTATCTCTGGGCTGCCTTCCCCCCTCCCCATATTTTGGGGTTTTACTGAAAAAAAACCCCGAAATCAAAGAGAAACGAGTCACCCACGCAGCCCTAGCCTGCAGCCAGGTTTGATGGCCCTCAGAGGGACAACAGCCCATTTTCTCCTCCACCAGAGAAGGAGTATTCTGATATTTCTGTGGCACATCTCCCCCATCGAGCAGGGGATGATCTTGGGGGGCACTGCAGGACCCCGAGCTTGAATCTTCCCTGGAGAAACCCCCTGAGGGCTGCTAGCCCCACAAACCCCACTGCTGGCCCCAATCCGAGCCCCTGCCAGGCTCGGGGTGCTGTGGGGTGGCTCAGGTGTTTCAGGGAACTTTTTAGGTCCACTCAGTTCTTTCAGGGCTCCCTGGCTGGGGCAGCATGGGGAGGAAGTGCCTCCCCCAAAGTGAAGCCTCGGCCGAGGAGCAGCGGAAGGAACCTCCCCAGAGCTTTTGGCTGATTCTTTTTGGCAGGGGAAGGAAATGGGAACAGCCTGGGTGATGTCCAACCCTTTGTAGTGGGGTTTGGTGATGTCCATTTTTCAATGGGGTTTGGTGATGTTCAGCCCTTTGCAATGGGGTTTGGTGGGAGCTGCCTGGATTGGGTCAGAGGTTGGGATAATGATCCAAAAGGTCTTTTCCAACCTTAAAGATTCTTTTCCAGCCTTAATGATTCCATGATTCCATTCTTTTCCAACCTCAATGATTCCATGATTCCATTCTTTTCCAGCCTTAATGATTCTGTGATTCCATTCTTTTCCAACCTTAATGATTCTGTGATTCCATTCTTTTCCAACCTTAATGATTCCATGATTCCATTCTTTTCCAACCTTAATGATTCCATGATTCCATTCTTTTCCAGCCTTAATGGTTCCATGAGTCTATTCTTTTCCAGCTTTAATGATTCTGTGATTCTATTATTTTCCAGCCTTAATGATTCTCTGAGTCCATTCTTTTCCAGCATTAATGGTTCCATGATTCTATTATTTTCCAGCTTTAATGATTCCATGATTCCATTCTTTTCCAGCCTTAATGATTCTGTGATCCCATTCTTTTCCAGCCTCAATGATTCCGTGATTCTGTCCAACGTGTGGTGAGAGCTCTCGTGTGAGCCTCATGCCAGCTCCTCCAGTTTAGGTCCATGGTGCCCTCAGCCACTGACCATGGGCAGTGTGGCCCTGAAAATCCCAATCCTTGCTTTTGGATGTGCTGCTCAGCACAGCTCTGACTGCAAAACCCACCCAAGGAACAGCGAATTCGAGCAGGACCAAGGCCAGTTCCCACATGGCTCTGCACAGGTGAGTGAGTGCAGGAATCACCCAGCAAAGCACAATGCCCTGGAGCATCACTGGGAAACTGCACTGCTGGAAAACAGGGGTTTGCACTGACTTGGAAAATTAGCCCCAATTTCCCTCGCTGGATAACAGGGAATGAGCACGGGAGCAGTAGGTTTTGTTGTAATACCTGGGTTTTACTGGTACACGTATTCAGAATGATTCCTTTGGAGCAAAAAGGCCTCTAAGCACGTAACTGTTCAGCTTTATTAACTAACAGATAATTATGTATTAAAATGCACTGCAAAGGCACTGTAATTTTTACCTAAACGCCAATGTAATTACAGCCTTTGTAGTGTAAAGTATGACTGTAACACAATAATGAATTAAAGATGAGAAATAAGCATGTAGACCATTTTGTGTTTGGACTAGACATCTCCACAATATTCCCCTTATGAATCCACAATGGTTTAACTTTCCTTTGCACCTGCTGGGCTCAGAGCGGCAGATTTGGGAACCACCAATCTGCAAATGAGGAGCAGAGCAAGCCTGGTGCTCTGTGCAGCCAAACATGATGTGTCTGTCCTATTACCAATTTCCTGAATGGTCCTAACAGGGGTAATTTCTCCCTGCTCTGCATTTCCCCTTTGGAAACAGCTTCCTGGGTAATTTGAGGCTGGCAGTTTTCTCCACCGCAGTGCAAACATGAATGGGACCTGCTGGTGTAACAGCACCGCTTGTTAGGCAAATGTGTCAAATTATATTTTTTTAAGTGGAAGAGAGATTTTAAAAAAAGTTGGGCTCCTTTTCCCCCCATTCAGTACAAATATTCCAGTGTATCCCAACCAAGGCTTCAGCTCCAAATTAAAAAACTGTGCCTTGCCAAGAATTTTAACTGGTTGTGCAAATCTCTGCCATCTGTTGCACTGTCTAACTGCAGAGACGAACCCAGCATAATTTGCCACTGTAGCACAATAACATTAGATGGATGATTTATGGGGCCCTGAGCGTTCTTCACTCAGAACCGTGAGCTTTCGTTGGCCTTTGCACGAATTCCAAACAGAAACTCCACCGTGGGGCTGCTCCCTCCCCACACTGCAATCCCCTGGTGTCAAACACAAATCCTCTGATATCAGATACCATATCACTGTGCCTGCAATCCCCAGCGCACAGGGCAGCAAATCCAGGGGAAGGATGCTATTATACTCTGCTATCTTGGAACACATATAAATAATTCACACCTTTCCTATAAATATTTATCCCTGTAACCTCCATGCTCATTCAAATAAAGGTTGCCTCTTCATCCATGTCTGTTTTCCATATACAAGCCTAATAATTGGGATTTTTCAACTGTTTCCTCCGCTTAATTTATATTTTCTTAAAATTCACATGTACGTTTTTCTCATTAAAAATGAGAAATTCTAATTCTCCTAATTTTCCTTTATCTTTTTTCCTTTTCACTAGTGCTTATTCTTTGCCTTCAATGGAACTGCTGTGGGTTTACATGAAAATGAGACTGAATCCTTCTATTAGTGTCCTACGGTTTTAAACAAAAACATCATGATATTATAATCACAGCTGTATGGCACAGACACATCTGAACTGTAACCCAGGAGATGGAAAATTTCCATCAACTTTCCATACCTCTAAATGCTAAACTGACAGAATTTTTTTTTCCACAAACCAACCAACCAAACCATCCTGAAATGTGGCAGCTTTAAAAGCCAAAATAAGACATTTATCTCCTATTTACCTCAGGAAGAAGAAAGGGGAAACAGGGGAGAGAGGCAATGGAAGCTGTGAATGCTCATAAGCAAGAAGAGAACAGTCAATCAGTTACAGAATGACTCCCTCCAGGCTGCAGCAGTTTGGTTTTGCCAAAGAGTCATCACCAAAAAACCATCCTGGGAGAAGAAAATTCCTCTAAGTGGGCAGCTTTTTGCCGAGGAGATATTACCAACCATAAAAATTATGTGCTGCTTCTGTTTCATGAACATTACATAATTGCCAGACTAAATAGCCAGAATAAACAGAGAACAGGCATTTTTACTGGGCTTCAGGAGAATAAAGCCATAAAGAAAATAACTCCATGAAATTTACAGGAGAGACCCATTTCAGACCATATGTTGGGAAGGAGCTTCATCCAAATGGATGAGTCAATGCTTTAGCAAAGTGTTGCCTGTGGAGTTCGTGAGCTTGGGACTGTTGGAACTCTGGGTTTCTCAACATTTTCATGCTGCCCTGCTTTTATCCTCCAAAACATGACACATCTACTTGACTTTCTGCAGCAGGAATTTTTTTTTCCCCCCACTCTTCACTGTGGATCTGAGCAGAGAAATTAAAAATACTTGACTCGCCCATGGTGTGGACACTTCAGCATCTGTGTAATTCTTTTTTAAGCCCCGGAGCCTGAATTGGTTGGTTTAGGCTTGACAGGCTGAGAAAGTTGGGGCTGTTCAGGAGGGAGAAGAGGAGGAGACCTCAGGGCACCTCCCAGGATCTGAAGGAGCTGCAGGAACTGGAGAGGGACTCCTCATCAGGAGCTGCAGCGACAGAACAAGAGGGAATGGTTCAAATTAAAAAAGGGGAAATTCCCATTAGATTTACAGAAGAAAATCTTCATTGTGAGGGTGAGGAGGCCCTGGCACAGGTGCCCAGAGAAGCTGTGGCTGCCCCTGGATCCCTTGCAGTGTCCAAGGCCAGGCTGGACAGGGCTTGGAGCAGAGTGGGACAGTGGAAGGTGTCCCTGCCCATGGCAGGAAGGTTCCTTCAATCCAAACCATTCTATGATTCTATTTTGTAACCATACAACCTCATATCCCAGTTACAGTCAGCACTGACTCTATTCTCTCCAGGTATTCCATAATCCAAATCCCCATATTTTTGTTTTTTTTCTCTGTTGTCTTCTGACTAGACACTTGTCTCTTCATTTATTTTTATGGCGTGATTTATACAGCTTATAAAAATATTATTCCAGACCTGCCTGCAAGCAACAGCTGTATGACTGCATAATTACCACTAAAAATGGCAGTGCTAGGAGGAGATACTCTCACACAAAAAAACTCATCTGGCGTAATCACTCATTTATTTGTTTAATAGATGAAATTAGCGAGAGAACAGAGCAGGGGCAATAATGAGGGTGTCGCTGACAGGATTTGCTGCCTCACTCTGCCAAGCTCTGCCCAGCAGCTCAGCCTCCCCCGACTCGAGCCCAAACTGCCAAGTACAGCTGGCCCAAAAATGACTGCTCTGTTTTACATGCTAAAATTTGGGGGTTTTCTTCCATGCTGAATAGTGGAATGTTTCAAATATATTTTTGGGGTTTTTTTGGGGGAAACAAATGGCACAGGAATGTTCACCAGATATGGAAAAAGAAATACTATCAAGAGGATAATTTGGGAAAAACATGTTAAAGGGGGGACACAACACTGAGAACATTCCCACCACCCCAACCAACAACATGGATTTATTTCCCTTTTTCTACCTTTCCAAGCATCCTGCAGGATATTTCAAAGTAATTTCCAGCTGCCCTCCACTCCTCAAAATTGGCTGATTCTGTTGCTGGACAAGTGGGCTCTAGTTTTTCTCTTGCAAAAAAAAAAAAAAACCCAAACCAAAACCCACATGTTTTTAATAAATTGCAATGCAAAAATATGTCTGCACATGTTCTACTGCTTCTGTGCCTCAGTGCTGAGGATGACAAACATAAACAGAGTACTTGACTTGGCTAATTCGGGCTTTAAACCTTTTGTCTCAAAACTGAGTATCAAGAGAAAGAGAAAACATCCAGCCTTGTTTTCTAACGTGAAGCCATTTCACTGACAAGCAATTCCAGCTTTGTCTGCATCTCTGTTTCAACTCCTTGAAATCCCAACATTCCGTCTGGATTATGGGAATTTCATTTGCAGAACTACAAACACCAGTTGAAGCAGCCTGACACGTTTCCCATCCCCATCTCCCGGCGGAAGGCACAGCAAAACCTCCCTCACACCTGACCAAAAGCTTCCCAAATCCACTGCACGCTGGGTGACCATGGTAACTAACCAACGTGGGCTTTCCAAATGATTTTGGCTGCTGCAGATACTCACAGCATCGATGACAATAATACCCTGAAGTGTTACTTAGAAGCCAAGCTCTCAGTGACAAGGCAGAGCCCAGGGTCTGGCGCATATGCTGAGGAGGAAAACACGCCAGAATCGTGTTCCCCTCCCTCCTGGTGCTCCCAACCCTGGCACGGGGCTCGCTCCATTAGCATCACACTCCATCCTGTTAATTACTTCTCGGATTAACACGCCAGGTACTGAGCTGGAAGAGACAGTGACGCCTTCCAGCCCCTGAATTAGAAACATGAGTGTTTGCCCGCCCGAAACTTGCTCAGATGGGTGGGAAAATTATTCAGGGCTGACACTGCCTGCAGAGGGAGAGTAAATGATGGGAGGGGAGGAGCACAGCCTTTCCAACACCAGCAAAGAGCTCCTGCTGTGGTCCTGGGACTTAATTGATGCCTTAAGGTTTTTAGCTTCTATATTTTTGTGTATCTGTAATTTTAGTGTTTAACTCTGGACTCCATAGAAGGTGCTAAAGCTGCTGCTCCCAGCATTTGTTAGCCAAAACAATTCCTCTCAGTTGGAAAATCCAAGGACACTTTGCTGCCTCAGAGCCCCAAAAGATGTAACCAACAGTGAATTGGGGGAGCAAGCTTGGGGTGATCGGCATCATCACCTGAAGGTGTAATTGGAGAATTGAGGCTCAATATGTTAATGGACAGAACTTCTAAAATGTGCAGAACTCGTGACTCGCTGTCCATTTTGGGTGTAGTCTCTTGAGGAGGCTCTGTCTACCCTGAATGTACCTAAAGGCCTTTAATAAATTGATCTGTTTTTTATTCTCCTCACTTTGTCTGGCTTCTGTTTCAGGTAAGCCCTGTTCAGGCATCAAACTGATAAATTCTGGTGACACAGGGATTTTTTAAATTCTAACACAAAAAGGAAAGGTTCACTTGCTATGAAGAATAGTGAAAACCAACATTTTTTGCCATGAGGCAGCACAGAAGAGAAGGATGGGCACACATCATCCACCCAGGCTTCAAATCAGCTTTTAAAACTCGGCTCAGAATGAAGGAATTAGCAACCAGCACACACCACATGGCCCTCACACCTTCCCTTTCCAAAGCTCTGCCCTCTTCTCCAAGTGGGACTTTGCTCATTGTGGTTTCCAATGGAGCTCCCTCGATTCTGCTCCCTTCAAAAAGCAAAACAAAGAAAACAAAACCAGCCCCATCCAGAACTCAGCTTTTTCACCCATTCAGACCCTTGTGTAATTGCTCACAAAAATCAGTTCTTGCAGCCGTGACTTCCACAGCGCCAGGTGGGGTTTGTAGCTGTGGGACAGGGGCTCTCTTTTTTCCTCCTAAAATATGTGCTTAGTGGCAATTCATCCCAAGCAATCCTGTGCTTGGAGGGAGCTGTTGGATCAACCATTATTGAAGGACTTCTAGAAATGACAATAAATCCTGTCAGAGGAAGTGCCCTTTCCCAAATGGGTTGGAAAACTTCTGCTCAGAAATAAGAAGAATGTTTGCTCTTTGAACTTGCATTTCAAAATTTAAAATAATTCATGGATATTTTTTCTTAGAAAGGTTATTGCTTATCTTGCCTTCCTTGTTTTTAAGGTTCTGTTTCAGCAGGTTTCATGGCAAAAAAGGGGAAAAAATAGTGGAAACAGTACTGCAAGAAAACAATAAACATGAATAAAGCACTACCCCTCAAAGAAGAACATGTCAGGTTTATCTAACCTGAGTACTGAGTCAATCTCATCCCTAGCAACTGAAAGAAAATATAGGAAGCAGAAGGGAAAATCCAGCAGGAGCAAATAAGAAATATATTTTGGACACCGCTTAGTCCCTGATGTCAGACCTGTGACACGGCTGTGCTTTATTCCAGGCAAAATTTCATATCTATGAGGTTATTAGAGTGACAGAAAGTGCTGGGGAGAGCAGAGCAAATTCATTTCCTTGCTGCCCTCACCTCCTCAGGGCTGCACAACTGAGTGGGGTCAGGGCTCTGCTCTCCACTGGGGCACACAACAAAGGAGAATTCCCTGGGTTGGATGGGGATGATGCCCAGGAGGATGCCCAGGGAAGCTGCGGGTGCCAGGCAAGTTTGTCCCTCCCTGCGGAACCTCTTCACTCATCTGGGCAGCCAGGGGAGGCTGTGGCTTCCAAGAGAAACACCCAAACTCAGGATCCTCCTGGGATGTGTGTCCATGGAAAGAGCAGAGTTTTCCAGGAGAGCAAAGGAGTGAAGGCACAGCTGTGCTTTTCTGCCCAGGGAATGTCCTGAACCATGAACCAGGGGCTGGGGCAGGTGTCTGCTGTGCTGTGATGATGCCTTGAGGGGCTCACCTAGAACACAGGCTAGACTAAGGCAAGAGAATTAAAAGCAGTTTTATTTATTGAAAGCCTTCAGGTGCATTCAGGGCACTCACAGCACACCCAGGGGCTGCACCCAAAATGGACAATGGGTCACAGGTTTTTCATGCTTTATAAGTTCTGTCCATTTGCATATTGGGGTTAATCCTTCAATTACAGCTCCAGGTAATGAAGTCAATTACCCCAAGTTTGCTCCCCCAATTCACTGCTGTTTACATATCTTTTAGCCTCATATGGTGAGGTGTCCTTGACTTTCGAGCTTAGAGAGGAATTTTTTTGTCTAAAAATGAGAGAACAGCAGCTCAGCACCCTGTTTACACTAAAAATTCCAGAATTACAGAGACATGAAAAATACAGAAGCTAAAATCCTAAGGCATCACTGATCCCAGGGATGCCTCCTCTCACACAGACCTGGGGCCACTCCTGCCTTGGAGGGACCCCAACCTCAAAAAAGCTCCAGGGCTCTCCTGCTCTGATTGACCTCAACAGGTTTCTCTTTTTACAGAGCATGCATAATGCCATAGCTGGGCTGTATTTTTCTGGTTTTTCCCATTTTCAGTTCTTTTTTAACCTTTAACTTAAAAGCATCACACAGGTACAGAGCGTGCAGAGTGACCTACACACTGTGCATGGTTGGGGGATAAAAGGTTTTTTTGTTTATTTCTAGCTTGCCTGAATCCTATTTATGGACGATAACCACCAGATAAATATTCTGCTAAATACATCTTCATCTGTGCAAACGCTGAACTTACAAATGTGACAAAATAAAAGCAATTTCTGAATTTGTGCAATTCATACATCGTGGGAATCTTTTTTTTCTTAAGCAGTTTAGCACAATCTTTATCACATTTGATACATGGCTACAGCTTGTGGGATTTCTCTTGCATTTTTAACGCTGGGGGAAGCTCATGTTTATGTTCCTGAATGGCTTGAAATGTCTTAATGTTTTCAGAATCTCTCCTGGCCAGGAAAAAAAGCAAAACCTTTCACATTTTTTTTGCAATTTCCTTTTGATAGAGCAGAATGCTGAGGGCAGAAAGACGGGGAGTGCACTCAGTTAACTCCGAGCATGATTGAGAGAGGAGCACAGACTCGGACAGCAGTGACCAAAGAAAACAAATTAAGTGGCAGCACCGTACATGGCAAATGATTGGAGAGACAGAAAACCTTTCCTGCCTCCCCCAGGCTACTGTAAATTAAGACTGGGTGGAAAACATGGCAAGGAGACAAATTGCCCATTTCCAGGGCACTCACCAGGCTGGGTCCACGGCCCAGTGGCACAAACCCTGGAGTCAGCAGGCACAAATGGTTTTCCCAGCAATCCTGGCTCACAATCCATCCATCATCCTTGTTTTCCAGGGAAAGCTACTGGTGGAGAAACACACCTTTAAGTAAGGAGAAAGGGCAGAATTAATTGCTGCTGCAAAACCTTTTTTTTCTTTTTTTTTTTTCTTTTTCTTTTTTTTTTTTTTCAGTGTTTGCTTGGGTTTGGATCACAACCTTGGATCACAGGACACCTCAGCTCTGTGAATTTCAAAAATCAATGTATAATTTCTATACCATTCTCACCAGTCAGCTACTGTTCCACATGGGATTTCGGTCATGATTTCTCTGGAGGCAACAGCAAAGCTCTCACGGTATCAGAAACCCCCAAAATTTTGGCAAAGTTTTTGATGAAAATCAGTCAGGAATGCTGCTTGCAGTCTGTCACTAAACAATTATTTGACTAGATGGAATATTTGCTGTATAGAAATCAAATCAAAGTTTTTTTTCTTTGAGTCAATAATTAAGGCTTTTTTGAGGTTGGTGGTTTTGTGGTTTTTTTTTGTTTTTTTTTTTACCTTCTTCCCTCCTCTCCCCCCTGATCAACTGTCGTCTGAATTTAATGGCTATTTGGATATTTTCAAGAGAAAAGAGTGGCTTTTGGATCTGATACTTTGTGGCAGATGGTGGAAAGGACTAGCAGCAAGGAGCACTCCTTACTTAGAGGTCAGAGGACACCTTCCCATCCCTTTAAATGGCTTAACAGCTCTGCAAGAGCAACAAATCTGTTTAAAATAGGGAATCAGAAAGAAATAAAGCTGTGTCAGGCAACATTAACACTCCCATGTGCAATTTGACCTTGGACAGCTCGTCAGATCTCTTGTTCAGCTCATTCATCATTATTCTCAGCTGTCACCATGAACACCCTTTCTCATTAATTATACATTAACCCCATTCATGACTTTTAATCTATAATGGGTCAGGATGTTTAAAAATAATTAAAGAAGAATGTGCAAAGGTAATAAGGATAATACCTGTCCTGGAGCTTAGGACATCTGCATGTGAATCAAAAATAGGTGGTGCTGAATGGTTAAGGGGGAAATAAAACAAAAACAAGAAAGGAGAGGTCTCCAAATCTCCAACCTTGCATTTAGAACAGCATCAGCTTTAAAAGGTTCCCAAAATATTCAGCTTGTAGACTTCTGACAATTTTATTTTTTTGACAACTCTGAAAGTGAGGGAAACACGATCTGCTGTAAGGAGATTAGAGGATCCCTCTGTTGGGAGGCAGCTCAGATAAAGCCAGGATGGGCTCCTGACAACAGCCAGGACCTCTCCTGCTGCTGGGCTGCCCCCACGGCTGGGCAGGAGGGTGTCCCTGGGTGGGACAGGGTCTGGCAGAGCTCTCAGGGCACAGCCTGGCCCTGCAGGGCAGTGCCTCCATCCCCTGCAGGTCACACCAGTCCTCGGTGGCTCCTCTAACCTGTGCATGGTCTGATTTCACAGCGACCTGGGATTAGAGCAATCCTCCGAACCTGCCACTCACTCCTCTGCTCTGAATATTGCATTCAGCAGAGGATTTACCTCTGTGCTTCCAGCACTGATAATGTTTTAATTCTGAAATTATCATATATTGTTCCTTCCCGTAATTAAATGAGTTTTCACATCACACAGCACTGGGGCACCTTTTCCAATATCACAGAGGACTTTTCATACCTTGGCAGTTGACTGCAGTGAGCTGAAAGTGCCAAGGTTTCCAAAACAGGCTGCAAGCAGAAATAAAATTTTATACCCCGGGAAGAATTACTACATGCCACACAACACAACATTTCAAGCTAAAATAATGTTTCATCAAAGATTTAGGGAACAAGGATTAGTTTTTTAAACCCAGCTAAGTCAATGAATCTTGTATCCCATATACTGCCATACATTATGTCCTGGATGGATTTCACAATGCAGCTCGAGGCTGTTCTGGAGAGGTTGATTCAAAGGAAAAAAACCAAAAAACCTCAGCAGAGAGGACATTTCACTGCTTTAAAAGAAGTTGTGGAACCCACCAGGGCGAGGGTACCCAGGAAGGTGGTCAGTGCTTCACTGGGAAGTGCTCAGTGAATTTTAAAATGGTAATTTATGGGGTTCACAAATGATAAATTATGGAGCCTGAAATAAATACAGAAAGATTTACCTGGAAGAGAAAAAACAGCAGAATCTGTTGCAGCTGTAAGTGGATGCCATTTGAGGTATCCAGACTATGCTTTGTTATTTCCTGAGAATCAAAAAGACCTTCTTAAACCAGTTTTTTCTCAGATTCAGCATTTTCAAAGGACTGCAAGAAAGTTAGGGCTAGTTTGTGGTGAGGTTAAGGAGAGGTTGGGTACCCAACTACCTTGGGGTGCCTGGAAAATCCCTGTCTCTTTGAACAGCTGGGTTCAGCTATAGCAAAACACATGTATTTCAAGTATTCTCTATAGGATTTTAGCCTCAAAAATATCCAAGTCCAAGGGTAGGTGCTAATTCTGATTGTGTGCTGAGTCTGCAGGGCTCTGCCTGGGGCACCGAACAACAACAGGTGAGCCAAGGCAGTCATCATCACACATTTATTTACCTTTTCCTGATGATCTCTGAGCACTCCTAGCCCTTAAACTCAGAGGGCTTGGGAAGAGGTAGAGGGGAATATTTTCTGCCACACCTCAGGTAAAAGAGCTGTTTCACTTAAACATGAGCAGCAATTGGCTCTAAACCTAAAGGATCTGTTTTTATGAGCAATCACGGATCTGTGCGTAGTAAAAAGTATGATTAGGTGAGCCAGACTCAGTTTGTGTTGAAATGGGAAAGGAGATTATTTTTTTCATTCAAAATACCTTTGCACTAATGTACTTCTGTCTTAAACCAAAGTGAGCATATTGGGTTATTTATTCCCACGTGGAATTCCAGCAACTGGGGTTACTGAGGATTTAATCCCTGAAGTTTATTTTTTCCTTAAATCTCTCTCAGAAAATCCTATTCCATGTATGATCGGAATCAGAACTAAAGGACTTGTCAGTATTTGCAATATCCCAGGTTGACACATCTAACCTGTGTTTGGGCAATGTAAAATCAACTCAATCTCAGCCAAGTGACAGGAGTTATTTTTTCTTTAAAGGGATGTTAGTTCACCCCTTACAGACCAGCTCTAGTTTCCATTGTCAGGGAATATTGTCTTTTACTCAGAATTCCAACTTCAGGTGTGGCACCAATGAACAGAAGCTCATAAAGGCAGAATTTCTCCTCTGAGGGAGGCACCGGTGTTATAAAAATGGAAGAAGTAGTATCTATAGAGAGAAGGAGTATTTCCAAACTTTCTACATGGAAAATAACCAAAACCGTATATTAAAAATAAAGAGCCATATTTGACAGCATAATTAAGGAAAATAACCAAAATCGTATATTAAAAATAAAGAGCCATATTTAACAGCATAATTAAGGGCTAAAATATCCCAAGCCCCTAAATGTCATTCTTCCTCTGTGCCTCAGTATCCCCTTCTCTAAAACTCTCAGGAGTTTTTGGTGGAACACTTCCACACCACTTGGGAAAAAGCCTCACCCAGAAATTTACTGCTGAAAGAGAATGGCAGAAATTGTTCCAGATAAAATATCAGAATCCCTGCACCCTTCCAGGCTGAATCCTGCAACCCCAAAGGGAGATTCCCTTCCCCTCCCCAGCCCCACTCAGACCAGCTGTGACCAGCATTTCCCAGCTGCTCTCTCACTGTTTCTTCTGTCTGAACGCAGAGCATTTTCTCTTAATTATTCCTGACTTCTGATCCAGCGTGCTATAAGCTTCTTATGAAGAAAAGAAAATAAATAATTCAACTTCCTCTTATTCCAGGAGGAGACTGGCTGCTCTAATCTCTCCTCGGAGAACAAACGAGCTGCTCACACACAGCTTGTTAGAGCACGACAAATAAACACAGGCACGGTACTGCAGGGACAGTGAGCGTGGGGAGCACCAGGAGAGCATTTTGGGCTGGAATCTGACTCTGGGACCATCTCCAGCCCCTCCCTGAGCATGGGGAATAGCAGAAGTGCATTTTGGGCTGGAATCTGAGGCTGGGACCATCTCCAGCCCCTCCCTGAGCATGGGGAATACCAAAATTGCATTTTGGGCTGGAATCTGAGGCTGGGACCATCTCCAGTCCCCTCCCTGAGGTTGGGGAATACCAAAATTGCATTTTGGGCTGGAATCTGATGCTGGGACCATCGCCAGCCCCTCCCTGAGCATGGGGAATAGCAGAAGTGCATTTTGGGCTGGAATCTGAGGCTGGGACCATCTCCAGCCCCCTCCCTGGGGCTTGGAAGTTTGGTTACACTTCTGCCTGTGGCTGCAGGGCAGAGCCTGGTACCAGCTGTCAGCGCAGTGAGGAGTGAGGAGGGAAGGATGGGGCCAGGCAGAGTGGCAGAGTGTGGATTAATTCGCCATCACCAGGGTGCTCCAGGCTGCTGGGGGCAGAGTTTGGAGAGAGCTCTGCAGTGAGCTCTGAGCCTGACTGAGAAATGAGTTTCCTTGGCCACCCAGGAGCGAGGCTGTCTGCTCGGAGTGCAGGGGAGTCTGTTGGAAATATTAATGTGTTAGGGCAGCGAGCTGGGAAGCTGCACCTGCTTCAGAGGAGCCTTTCAAAACACATATTACTTGCTGCCTGCAGGAGTGTTCCTGTTTTGCTGGGAACGAGTCAGGGATGAAATACTTGACACAGTTTTGGACCAATATCTAAGTTTTCCCCCATTCCCAAGGATGGAGTCTCTGAGTCTCTCTCTGTCTCGTTTAATGAATTTGCAATTTCAGGATCCTGGCTGAAGGATGATCACCCTGGAGGAGCCTACAGGTTGATGGATCAGGTGAAAGACAAGAATCAAGCTTGCACCCCTTTGTCGGGGAAGTTCGTAGGTAATCAGGCAGTCAGCATACGCAAGATGGCAAATGAGCAAAATTTATTTACAATTCTTCCTTTATATATGCATTAATAGTCTAACAATTATTGGTCGACAGTTTTCCACCCCCTCAAAAGGATTGGCTGGGATCTTACAGCATCCAGTACCAAAACAAAAGATTAGAAAAGCACAAGGATTCAGTTTATCTCTATTCCCCATGAGAAAGAAGAGAAAAACTTTTAGAATAGTGCATCCACACCCCTTGAGTCCTGAGCGAGACTCACACCGAGGCCCTGGCACACTGATTGTGGTGGAACAACAGAGAAAAACTTCCCTGAAACCTCCCTGCAAACCTCCTGGCTGCGGAGCTGAGGAGCCTCAGCCTTGCAAGGAGGATTTACAACACCACCAAATGGAGGCTCGCTGTCCTCAGCTGAAAATGCTTCAGCAAAATGTAAAAACTTCTTTATTCTTCCCTCTGAACCGGTAAAATCTGCAGTTGGGTTGGAAGTGGCTTCAGCCACAGGAGATGCGTGCCAGTGTCACTTCTGAGAGAGCTGCAGGTGTCACCAGGCAGAGATGGAGTGTCTGGAGCAGAGGAAGCCATCCATCTCCCAGCCTGACCTTTCTGATAGCCAGCTAGTGGGATGGGCCGAGCCCAACTGATCACTGCAGACTTTATTGCTCTGTTAGTCCTTTTTGACTGACAGAGACCTGATGGATAATAAATTACTGCCCTCTGCTCGCGTTGGGGCTGCCTGCTCGCTGCTAACGCTGAGTTTTCAGAACCTGCCATCACTCACTCCCAGCTTTTGCCATTTGGAGGGATGCAAGTTCAGAGACAATAAATAAACACAGAGCACTTGAATCCCAAGGGGATGTGTGGGGAATTAACAGCACGGTGCCCTCTGAATTTCAGTGTGACACAGCCCTTGGGTCTCACCAAAAACCTGGCAGCTTTTCTTCTGTGCCTTCTGCAAACCTGGAGTCCTCTCCCTCGGGAGCTGGGGGTGGGAGAGCTGTCCCCTGTCCTTGGCCCCTCCACAGATCCTTGTACCACCACAGGATCTCTTAGCTCCTCACCCATGGAGCTGTCATTTTTTTTGAACAGTCTTTCAGTGCTTCTGTGAACAAAAATGAAATCTGTCCCTGTGAGGTTTGGGGCCTCTCTGCATCTCCAGACCCTCCAACGCAGACTCAGAGCTCTCATTACACACCACTCCTTCTCCCTCTCCACTCAGGGAACACTGAGATTTCCAGAACCTGTTTATTTATGAAGTCTGTGTTGCTTGTTCCTACAACATTTATTTCTCTCTCTCTCTGGAAAGCACAGAAGTTCAGCACAGACCCCTAGAAACACAGCTGCTGTTACCTTTCAGCTCTGTGGAGAGATCTGAAAAGGGAGGCTGGAGCGGAGGAAATCAGAAGCAAGTTTACATCGCTGTGGAGAACAACGTATGAAAGGCTGTAGATTTTAATCCAAGATTTTTAATATGAATATTTCATCCCGCAGCCTTTACAGCTGAATGGAGGTTTGGAAAAGTCTGTTTGTGTACAGATCCATGGAGAAGAAGACAGTATTTACTCTCAGGATGGAAAGCCTGGTGGGTTATCCAACAGCCCAACTTTATATCCTCAGTTTAGCAATGTGCTGTGCCTGTTGAAGACAGCATTTATGTACCCCAGTGAACTCTAAGTGTAAGCTGCATGTTTGGCACATATTTCAGTGCTATTTTCACAGCAGGGTCTATAGGCAATGCGTTCCCTTTCCCCATGCTTCTTACAATTCTGCATCCTTATATTACAGCTTATGGCTTACAAGGAAGGGAACTCTGCTGCTTCACTTACCACTATCAAATATTTTTACCGAGAGTAATTGCTTGTCCAGACTTTGCTTATATAAGAATTAAACACGGTATTCCATTACAATTATTAAAAATATCTTTCCATAGCTCTGCTCCCTGCACTTCCCTTCTAACGTTCAGAACCACATAAAATAGTAATGAGCATACATAGCCTTCTGCTGTTTTCATAGACAAGGCAGTAAAAGAGACAGTTGCTGTTCCCTTGAGTGCCAGCCCACGAATCAGAAAGTCTAATCAGCCACAGAGTCTGACACACTCCACAGTCCCTGTATTTCATTACCGCTATATTATCATCTCTCCTGTTTGAATTCTGTATTCTCTATTAAAAGAAGAGAGAAATGACAGAGATAATCAAATGAGGGCAATAAGAGTTAGAGTAACTCTCCCAACTCCCCCAGCCTGGCGCTTTGGAATTCTGCTAAGAGCTGGCCTGGCAATCCCTGGAGCAGGTCCCTGGTGTGGTGCAGCCCTCGCTCTGTCCCAGGGCTGGCTGGGAAGGGTTGGCCTGGCAGGACCCAGCCCTGGTTTGTGGTTCTGCCTCGCAGCAGATGCTCAGTGAGACCCATGGGCAGCGCTTTGCTCCCTGCCTGCCCTCCCAAACCATCTCCCGTGCCTGTGCTGTGATTTTGGGGCTCCCGGGCTCGGTGCGGGGCTGGCAAAGGTTCTGCAGCTGCTCTGGGCCATGCAGAGGCAGATTTCCCGGGAGAATCCTCTGCTGGGTGCTGCCAGCCCTGGCTGTCCCCAGGGTGGGGACACAGTGCGGATGGTGTGGCACCACAACAACATCTGCTGACACTCTGGAACAGGAGAGGCCTCTCTCTGAGCCTCAGCCCACGCTGATCTGTAAATTAGGCTGTGACAAAACAAATTAGATGTGATTTTGCATAGCTGTCCGGTGGCGTTACTACAAGTGCCATTACCTAATTCTTTGAATCAATAATTTGACTTTGCATGCTTGTACCTTATGAAACGGAGATAGTTCAATACCTGCAGGCAGTTGCTGAGAGTGGCACAGATGTATATAATACCAAACAATAGATGTCACTGTTATGCCAATAAAAATGGGTTATATTTACAGTTATTGGTAGTTTTAACCTCCATTGCACAAAGCTGCTAAGTCAAAAGAGTAAAGCCAGGGCACTCACTGGCACACAATGCTTTTCTAAACATGAATCCTGTACCTCCTTGTGTTTTTTCATCTATAAAATTACACACAGAAATACTAAAATAAAATAAAAGCCAGTTTTAATAAAATAAAAAATCTATTTTGCTGTGGCTTTATGCCAATTGGTCACACAAGAATAGCCCTGCTGCCCATAAGTGGGAGAAAAAGCAAAAGGGATGTGAGAAGCTTAACAGAGCTTTCCATCAGAGACGGAAACAGCTCTGCTTAGGCTCCTTTCCTTCAAAGAGATGGGCAGAGAGATTTATTCTCCTCTCCTTGGAATGATTACATGCAGGATGGCACAGGGGGACTCCCCAAAAGGCAGGGCCATGGTTATGAGCACTGAGAGAAAGGAAATGAGGGAGAGGCGTCACAGGCAACATCCCACAGCGGTGAGACGTGGGGACACTCTGCAGGAGGAGGGGATTCAGTATCCAAGCAAAGTTTGGGCTCTGAAGCCCCATTTCCAAACTCTTATCACCTCTTGAGGTTATGCAGAAATCTGAAACCAGGCTGGGAACAACACGTGGAGCTCCAGAGCAGCGCGGTGCCCTTTTGCTCAGCTGCGAGTGAGAGCTGTGCAGAGCCAGCTCTGGGTGATGAGCAAAACCAGTGAAGTCTGACAAATGAGAGTGAATTCAAACATCAGTTCCAGGGTGAGACACAAAGGAAAGCAGACAGGTTATTACACAGCAGCTGTTCATCAGCTACCACTCTGCTCAATAGCAGGAACACAGTTCACGGAGGGAAAACCTCTGTGCTCTGTGGTTGTAGGAGCCCAATTGTAGCCACGAATGCCAAAGTGTTTCTTTGATTCAGTCAGGAAAGGGGGACAAGCATTTTGGTGCATGGTACTGTCACCAGGCAGTGCCCAGGAGGAGCAGGAGCTTCCTGATGTTTTGCTCCTTACCACGAGTTTGGGAGATGTAAATTGCTTCAAGCAAAACCTAAGCATATAAAAAAAAAATGAAATCCATATGGTGGATTTTCATCAGATCTGTTCCCTCCAAAATGTGAAGGAGACCAATGATCATTCCCTGCCATGAATGCACACACAAATAGGGGTCATTTTAAACAAACCCACAGTGCTCTGGACAAAAATACTGAACCCTTGGTCAGACCTACCCAGTAAAGTCTTCAGTATCCTCCCTCCAGTCCAATGCCTGAGGGAATCACCATGAATTTTCTGATTTGCAGACTAGACTCTACTTGCTATTTGGACAAGATTGTGACGCAGATTTAAAAGTTTCTGTGCTTATCTGGCCAGGAACTGCAAGTTTTGCATCTAACCAGGATCCTTACCTCTAAGATTTCCTCTTCACTTGAAGTCATCTCTGCTAATGTCACCTTCCAGCCTCTGGCTGAGGAAATGATTAGGAGGTCACAGGAAAAATAACTTGATAAAAAAATAGAAACAAGAGGAAACTCTGAAGAACAATCTGAGGAGTAACAACATTGCTTTATCACATATTCCTTCAGTGCTAAAGGAGAGAGTGAGGCAGAATGCCAGGGGAACTGCTTCAAAACGTATTTCAACACACCCTATGAGGTATCACCTGCTTCTGTAGGAAAATAAAAGGAAAATGGTACAAATACCTCCTAAATCATAGCTGAGGTGCATATTTCAAAGGTACATGGGAGTCTGGGAGCAGTAGGGAATGGGGTGGTGCCTGATAGCACAGAGGAATTTCAGCCGCTGGGAAATGTAGGTATAAAAATCCAGTGTTTTGCGTGGACTTTTAAAATACTGAGATAAAGGGCGCTCATGGACACGATGACACCGAAAATGCAAAATTTCAGCCTCTGTGAAAGCACAAATATTGATGTGCATCACCAAACAGGTGTTGCTGACTAAAGCTATTATTAACGACAAGTCATTCTCTCCTCCGGAAAATCCCGGCTGCCTTGGGCTTTGTCTGAGCAGAAAGCAGAGAAAAATCTGAATAAAACCTTGTGAGTTAGCCTCATGCTAACAGGCTGAGCTGTAACACTCAGGCAACAACAAAGCCAAAAATCCAGGGCTAAATTCAGCCCTTCTTGATGCTAAATGGAGCAAATCGCACAGAGGCAGGACCAGAAGGTGTCTTGCTCTCCCAGGCTGTCTTTGCAGGGTACAGATTATTTTCATCCATTCATCACAGCTCCCATTTTGACTGACACCTCAGAACTGAGCTCAGAACTCCAGATTCTGCATTTTGGCAAAATGGGGGCTGCTGCTGGGGCTGAACCTCACTCATTTCTCGAACCCTCCCAGTGCGGCTTGGGGCCACCTCCTGTCAGAGCTGCTCTGTGCCCAAGGTGAGCTCTTGCACCACATTGAGATGTGACTTTTCTGGGCCCTAAGAAAAGATATTTTTCCCCTGGACTGGCACAGAAACAAAGCCAAATAATGATGCCTTCAAATGGTCAAAAAAAAGGTTATTAAAGCCCTGCTCAAGCTTGATCACAAGTGCCTTGACCAAGAAGATTTAAGCAGAGTTGTATTGCCAAAGCCATGCTTTTAACTATTGTATTTCTGGTGCCAAAACTCACAAGATTAACTTTCTGTAAATATTTTCTCAGCATTTAAATGCTTTTCATAAGCATTTATATTGTATCTTTCCGAGTTTTTTTCTGCTACCAGGAAGTCTAAAAGATTAATCACTTAAAGTATAATTCTGACAACTGAATAGGTTTGGAAGGTACAAGGGGAATGAGAAAACCTGCATTTTGTGAGCAATGAGAGCTGGCACTGCTGGCAGAAATTCTGAAATGAAAGATTCGGAGATACACACAACAATATTGCTGCTGATTGTCTGGTGTGGAGTGTCACAGGCAGAAAAGCACTTTGAATAGGAGTGGGAGATGGGAAGGCAAATGGGTGTGAGAGCAGAGGGCAAAGCAATTAAATGCTTCAAAACTCTTGCGGATGAATCAATTTTATTTTTTCAGCCATCACATGCATTATGGGCTGAGCTGCTCGAGGGAGCACGGGGGCATTTCCTTGAGGAAATCCAAGCCTTTGAGGACTCCATGGGGAGAACATGCCAGAGTTGGAACCAGCGGTGAGGAAACCCAAGCAGGAGCCCAGCAGAGACTCCATCCACCTATGGAAGCACTGCAGTGCTGCTCTGACAAAATTAAGTGGCAAACACTGAAAAAGTGTGGAAAATAAGAGTACATTTACAGTCAAAGATGTTCCCAGGTCAGAACTAGGAAGGCAGAAGCTGGAAAATTAGACCAACATTTATGTATTTATCTGTCTTTGCAATGGGAACTCCTCTGACCTGTTGAGTGTCTGTGTTCAATCCTTACAAAATACTGAGGTCAAGCAGAGGCATCTGAAATGTGGAGGGCATAGAGCTCCTAAAATGTCTCACTAGCAGTGAAATCTCCCCTAGAAATGACACAGGTAGGAAGGGAACAGATTTAAGCCCTTGAAGCATAACAGAAGAACAGCACTTATGGTTAATTATCAGCCATTAAACGATTAGATTAACCAGGTCCTATTTATCCAGCCATTGCTCCTCTTGCTCGTTCAGCTACAATCAGCTGTAAACAAAAACACATCCCATAAAAGGGTTTCAGTTGTTTAACAGGCTAAGTGAATGGCTGACCTCACTATAATTAATTAGGGATCTTTACTTAATTGAGCATTTATGGTCACCAGAGCGATGCAAACCTATACCCCAGCACTCTTTGATGCTGGTTCCCTTCCAAAGGCATGCCTTGGCCAGTAAAAACTAGAAGGAATTTTGACTGAATCTCTGCAACTTTATGAGCTGGGCTCTGTGGACACGTGTACAAGTGGTTAAACTGCATTTTCAAACCCAAAATACAGATGTATTTATATAGTTCTGTGGCTACAGACTCATGGAAACCAGGCAGAATTTTTGTAAGTCCAGGCAATGGGCAGAGGGAGTTCTGCACTCTCTGCATACACAGGGTTCAGGTTTAGAAAGCAAAGGAAAATACATAAATTAAATTCTTCAGAGAAGGAAAAGAGGTTAATCAACACAAAAATTGGGGAAAAGAAGGTAATTTAGCTAATTCCTTTGCATGTGCTGTGGGAAGCAGTAGGGTGTGCTGGAGAGTCGCCTTCGGAGCCGAGCTGCAAACATTCGCCTGAACGTGTGAGTATCAACAGGGAGAGAATAAAAGTCATTTCCCTGCTCCCTGCAAACCACCCCACCCTGGTACGACTTTGTTCCAGCTCATTAACGCCGTGTTCCTCGAGCTGTGCCCGACTCGGAGAATCCACAGCGCTTTCTGCCAGAGCTGCTGGTGTCCATCAGTCACAGATAAGAGAGAGGCCACAGCAGAGCAGCAGGGACTGGGACCTGCAGGAAGGACCAGAGCACAGGCAGGAGAAGAGTGAATCTATCTCATCGTGCCTTGTGTGGAAAATCCTTCCCGCAGCCAGAGAAAAGGGGTGCAGCTGGACAGTCCCAGGCAAGGCACTAAAACCCTGTGCTCGCATGAGCTCTGTGCTGCCCTGCTGCCTCCAGCACCTCCAACGCCACCATCCACCCAAGAGAAACCCTAAAGAACCGCCAAGAAGTTTCTTTTCAGAAAGGAGAAAGCCCTCTCATGGTCAATCCCCTCAGGAAACAACATATTTTTATCTCCATCTGGCAAGCAGCACCTACGTCTCGGTGTTCCTCTGATCACCACAAGCTGCTGGAGCTGGGGCTAGCAAAGCAGATAAAATGCCAATGGATAAATGCTTGTGGAGTGCACCGGAGCTGAAAAGCACAGCGTGCGATTACTAGAGATGCTCAGCATTTAAACAATATTTGCTGTTGCATCATTTCATCACTGAAACCAAATCTCTGGTTTGGTTCAAAGGCTGCTGAAGTCCTTTTGTTGTTTGCATCAGACTTCAGACCAGATATTTAAAGCTTTGCTGGCATAAACTGGTGCCTGGGACCAACAGCTGGAGCGTGAGGAAATGGAGGATGATTATAATCAGTTCATTAGATATGATTTATACAGTTTAACTTCTTCCACTGCTTTGTTATCCTTTCGGTATTTTATGCTAATTGATTTCCAGATGGAATAGCAATCACAGATCTGTGCCTGATGCTTTGACCTCTCTGCTATGAGCAGTTTCCGCAGGGTTTCCCCTCAGGGATGATGCCCCAGCCTGGGCCGTGCACTGATAAGCACTATCAGATGGTGTTTTGTTAGATGCAGCTTTTCTGACCCTTTGATCTGAGAAATCTCCTCTCATCAGCCTCTGACACAGGGCACTGCCTCCCCTGCTTCCCTCTGCACAGCCTCTCCCCACCGGCCACGCAATTGCCATCATCTTTAGCCTCATTTTTCTCAAGACAGGTTCCAGCATCCTTTAATGTCTCATGAGAACATAGTTAAGAAAGAAAGATAGAGCAGGAGAGAGGGAATAACGTGAGCTGATGCTGTAATAAAGCCATTGCTTATGCCATGACAAAATAACCCTCATTTCCCAAATGTATCTTGCTTGGGGATGACAGTGCTTTGCACTCCAACGCCTTTTTAAATCACTCCAAATGCCTCCTGCCCTGGGAAAAAGACTTTGATTTTGGTGCAGTTTGACACAACCCTGGAGCAGGGCCCATCCAGGGAGTTGCAGAGGTGTGTGTGTGCATTTTACAGGCATGAGGGGGAAACCTGCCTGGCTGAAGTGAGATACATTTTCCAGAAATTCTTGCCTTTTTGCTGCAGGTTTGATCCTCACAACTGCCCAATTTTACTTTCTACAGTGAAAAATAGCTGGAAACAACACTGCAGTATTTCCCTACATGTCTAACCTGCTATTTTCAAGTGCCAAGGAGCTTTTATTACCATCAGTCCCCTCCAGCCTGGTTTGCCTGTCTGCAATGGAGATGTCCGTGCCTCGCTCCTTCCCAGCCAAATCAATTAGGGAAAACTTGGCATACAAAATGCTCTTTCTTCTTGAGGATGGTCTGGAAGATGGCTTGGCTCTGGGAGGGCCCAGTGCTGGCAGAGCTCTTGCCTGACATGTGACTCTTGCCACCCATTTCAGTTTGCTTTGTGACATCTTCCACACCTTCCTGTGACAGTCCCATCATTGGGATCCTCTCCTTCCATTGGGATCCTCCCATCCTTTCCTTCTATTTCAGAGGCTCAAACTGTTGGAAAAAATAGAACTTTTAAAAGTCTATTTGATTTCTCTAGTCAGGATTGGTTTGCCTTAGTCTTGGGGTGTTGCTCTGATTTTCTGATATTCGTGGAGATTCGCGGAAGCTCGCAGGGAAGTCAGGCAGGCAGCACCAAGATGGCCAAAAGAGAAAGTTTATTTACAAGAACTTCTTTATATATCCATTAATAGTCTGATAATTATTGGTTGATAGTTTTTCCACCCCCTATAATGATTGGTAACAACGCTGATGTGTCCAGTACCAAAACACAGAGATTAGAAAGCACAAGAATGCAACTTATCTCTAATCTCCATGAGAAAGAAGAGAAAGATTTTAAAACAGTGCAACTACATCGAGGAAAGGAATTTTTTTACAAGTATTTTTTTTGGAGATGTAGCACCACTCTACAGAGATGGGCTGAACATATCAATAAATATTTAAGAATAGCCCAAAAGATACCCAAAAAGATAGTGACCATCAACAGAACATCAATGGAACATCAGTGGCCATCTACAAACATCTACCCCAGACGCTGCCTCTGGCGGAGTTGGAGACATCTAGTCCAGAAAAGACTGAGAAGAAAACCAAAGAATGAAAATCTAATTAACATCAGAGGCAAAGAAATTCAGATCCAATAAGAAACAAAATACGAAGGGCTACTCAACATTAGACCAATGAACATCAAACCAATACATATTTATGGGTTTTAACTGCATAAAATTTGGAGAAAAATCTTATGAAAACCATGTGTGTTTGGAATATTTTCCTTGGCACATCCTGGCCAAAAAATAAAGTAATGCTCGATTCCCTATCACTTCAAGTACAGTGTTAGAGTGGTTTTTTTATTTTCCTCCTAATTTTCAGTGACAATTTACTGCACTCTCATAAACCTTGATAATAAAAGTTGTGGTTGAAGTGGAAGATCTGGTTGTCCAGGCTCCATGGGATGTCCAGGGACCATGGGATGTCCATGCACCATGGGATGGATGTCCATGTACCATGGGGTGGATGTCCAGCTTCTGCCAAGCCTCACACTCATCACCAGGGCACTGTCACTACACCCAATGGCCTTGATGCTGCTCATGGATGTGCATTTTGGGACCAGCTGAGCATGGAGGGCAAAGACCTGCTGGAGATCCACCTGCTTCCTCTTGTCCCCTTTCTCAAGCTGATGCCTAGGATTTTAGCTTCTATAATTTTCGTGTTTCTGTAGTTTTACTGTGTGACTCTGGACTCCATATAAAGTGCTAAAAGTTCTGTTCCCAGTGTTTTATACAAAACAATTCCTCTAGGTTGGAAAATCCAAGGACACTTCGCTGCCTCAGAGCCCCAAAATTTATAAACAAAATTGGGGGGAGCAAACTTGGGGAAATTGGCATCATCACCCGAAGGTGAAATTGGAGAACTGAGGTCTGATACGCAGCCTGGAGCTACACACCAAAACCACAGATACACAAAAAATAGAAGCTAAAAATCCTTAAGACATCACTGCCACCCCTCAGGGGCTGTGGAAAGGGTTTGGCTTCCAGGCTGTGATTTTAACCAGGGGTGGAAGGAGCACACCAAGCTGCCTCACCCGAAATTGCCTCTCCAGCCTCCAGCCTGGTGTGCAGCTGCTGGGACATATCGTGTCCAATCAGATCAGCCACGCTGTGCTAAGGTAAGGCCACTGACACGAGAATTTATAGCAGAGAAACAAGCACAGGGACTCCAGAGAGCCTTTTTGTCCTGCAGTGACCACACGAAGATGCTGAGAGCACCGCGTTGTTTTCACAGGCCTCAAATGCAAACTTTGAATTCTTATAAAAGGCTTTGCATGCCTGGAAATCCAGCTTGGCTTAAAAGAAAAATGGAGTTGCAGTGGGTGTTTCTGCATCCACAAGGAAGAACTTAATATCATTTTGATAAGTGGAACAGCTAATGATGTTTTTAATCCATTTCTGTAATGCTCTTCAGTCATCTGGTTCTCTGAATAGAAAATTTCAAAGCACTGGCTGCAGGAAATTTTTTTAACATCTTGGCTTACATAAGATTTGTGCTTCATTTTGATGGGCAGATTCAGACCTCCAGTGACGAGGGCTGCTATTTACAAAAATATTCAAGTGCTACAAAAGCTCTGAGAAAAATGCTTGCAGAAATAGTGGTGAGCTTAATAAGCTCAAAGCAAATAAACCAATTCAGAAGGTTTATTTTAGAGGATAATTAATTATCTCCATTTGCCTTTTGACTGCTAACTTAAAGCAGGCAGTCTGTCGTCACCAAAATTTAAAAATACAGAGAGTCTTGGGTGTCCTTTTTAACCAATCCTCCTGTAGACCCAAACCAGTAATTGTGTTATAATTTCTTGAAGGTGAGCAATTAATATTCACATTTTCTGCCTGGAGATGGGGGCACCATAACTGCAATTGTTTTCAACTCCTTGTGCTTGGCTGAAGCCTCACACCTCTGAATGGGCATTAAATGTAATTCCAAATGACATTAAATGTAATTCCAAACTGCTTTACATGGAGAAAATAGGTGAGCAGAGAGATTGAGAGATCCAGATCTTGGGTCGCCACCAGGAAACGCCAGCCTGGGTGTGGAACAGCGAATCTTGTGAATCTCAGGAGCATCTTGTTGGGAGATTTTGGAGCTAAACCCTGCCGTGTACACAGCCAGACGAGCCTGGAGAAATGGAGAGAACCAGGGATAAAGGGCAGAGCTGTAATTGTAAAGGCTTGTTCAGCTTTCCATGGCAACGTTGTCTCTCTCAGCAGAGATCCCTGCTGGAATTCTTTTCTCACATGCAGAGGTCAGCACACCTCGGGGGCCGGAAGGGTGGGATGGAATCAATCCTCCTTTTCTGTTTAATGCTTGGAGACCCTTTTAGAATCCCAGATGGGCATTGGAGCTCAGCAGAGCCCTTTCCTGAGGAGTCTGACACTGCTCTGGGGCAGCTCCGCAGCGTTTCTCCATCTGATGTTGCTGCAGGACACATATGCTGCACCATGTGCTCGGGAAATGCTGCTCCCGCACCCACCAGGCTGTGCAGGCAGTTGCTCTTCTCGGGTTTAATTAGTGATATCCTCGTAAGAGATGACTCAGGTCTGGAAAAGCACTGAAATAGCCCCAAAAACGTAACAGAAATCTAATTTGGGAAGTGCTCGGGGAAGGGCGGCTCCTTAAAGGAGCTGAACAAACTGGGGGTTGCTGCTGAATTTCTCTTGGATCAAGATTCGTATTCCAGTGCTCTTAGAAGAAACATTTTCAGCCAAATAAATGCTGCAGGAAAACAGGGGAATTCCAAATGCTGTCAGCTGCACATTTCCTGTGTAGAGTCATGAAATTGTTTGGGTTGGAAGAGACCTTGAATGTCATCTCATTCCACCCCTGCCATGGGCAGGGACACCTTCCACTAGACCAGGCTGCTCAGAGTTCCATCCTGCCTTAAACTATTCCAGGGTTTGGACATCTACAACTTCTCTAGGCAACTTGTTCCTGGTAAAAAACCTCAGTGTGCAGCCAGGATCATTTTGGATTTATGACAATATACTTATTTACTAAGACAACCACACTTGAAACCCTCTGATCAAAAAAAAAAAGAGCCAAAGATGCCAGTATTTCTCTCTATATGGACAATATGCTAAGGAAACTAAATGATAAAATTGTTACATATTATTTTATTTACAAAACCTGCAAGTTTCCCAGTGGTGTAACTTGTCAGAAAATAAACCCAGAAAATAGGAGCAATTTTTTCTACCTCCTTGACAGAAACGGTCTGGAGAACATAAACATCCAAATATGTGTTTTAAATATGAATTTCCCATGAGACAGAACATCAAATCAGCTTTTTATAGCACTGTTGTGAACTGACACCCAGCAGCTGTTGAGCTCATTAGATCACACCAGGCTGCTCCACTTCCCTGAAAGTTGATTTAGTTCTCGGTGAGCTCAGCCTCCACCCCAGACCCTCTTTCTCAGGAAACACTCATCAATTCTCCTCTCTTAAACAAACCACTCTTTCCTGAGAGCCCATCTGTTGAATTTGGGTGTTTTTATAGCAATAAGAATGGACTTGGACCTATCAGCATATTTGTTTTTAGAGATGGCTTCAATTTCCAGTTCCTAGGTGTACTGACAAGGGCTGGGCTGCCATGAGCACACAGATTTAACATTTTCATTGGAAATGGAGCAGCCTGATTTTTGGGTGCTGCAGAGGATTGCAGACCTCAGTGGGTTCAGCTTCAGGTACAGATATAAACTCATCATGGTGAGTATCAATGCCAGGTCCTCAAAACTGGAGCACACCTTTCAAAATGGGAATATTCTGCATCTGTTTCAGTCATTCACAGAATGGATTAATCCTTGTGAGAGAATTCCTGAAACATGGATGATCAAAAGCCTGATTTTTGTAGAGATTTTGGCTGCCTCTGCACTGGACAGAGATGTCTCTAGGGAAAAACTGAGCAGGGACATGGCACAGAGATGGTGACAGCCACAAGCAGTGGGCTGACTGACAAAGCAACTAGGAATAAACATTTCAAAAGCACTCAGATTTAAATTGCAATTTAAATAACCCATTTTTCCCCCTTTACTTTTCTCTTGTGGTATCTTGTTATCCTTCAAGACTTCAGGACCCTCAGCTGAGGTGTGGCCTCAGCTACGTCTGATTCCTTGCCTTTGCATCTGTAAAAAAAAATTTGCCGAGGGCATCTAGTTGCTGAGATAATCATGTGTGATTCTGTATGCAGGAGAATTGATAATTGTGTTTTAAACTCTGACAATGTTAATAGTTTTGATGGCTGTGCCTTTACGAGCAGCTTTTACCATGGACGGGGAAAATGAGACGTTAAATCAGCACTATGATCAATTAACCTGTAATTTAAAACAGAAGGGTAAAATCCTATTTATAATGGACAAGGGTTCCTGCATGCACCCTTAGGGAGGTGCTTAAATCCTTGGCAAATGTGGGGTGGCACTGGCCCAGCCCTAACCTGAGCCCCATGTGCTCTCAGTGATGCCTCAAGGATTTTTAGCTTCTATTCTTCATGTATCTGTGGCTTTGGTGTGTAGCTCTAGGCTCTACAAAGTGCTAAAAACCTCTGTTCCCAGCGTTTTAGACAAAACATTGCTCTCAATTGGAAAACCCAAGGACACTTCGCTGCCTCAGAGCCCCAAAATATGGAACCAACAGTGAATTGGGGGAGCAAGCTTGGGGTGGTTGACATCATCACCTGAAGGTGTAATTGGAGAATTGAGGCTCAATATGTTAATGGACAGAACTTATGAAATGTGCAGAACTCGTGACTCGCTGTTCATTTTGGGTGTAGCCTCTGGAGTGGGCTCTGTCTGCCCTGAATGTACCTAAAGGTCTTCAATAAATTAATCTGCTTTTATTCTCCTGACTCTGTCTGGCCTCTGTTTCAGGCAAGCCCAGGTAAGGCACCATCAGCATCCCCCGGGAGAGCAGAGCAGCTTCCCAAGCCAACCCAAACCCATGGAAACACCAAAGCCCCTTCCAGTTCTCACCAAGAATCATTTTAAACCCATGCCAAGAGGGTGTTTCGGTGCTAATTCCATCTGGGCTTCAGATCCCAAGGAGAAAACGGAGAGGAAATCTCTGCAGCTTCCCTGCAGTGCCCTGGAGGAGCGAGGCACAGCTGGGCAGAGCAGGATGGGTTTTGTGGTGGTACCAGGGAGCTATCCCGAAATACATCACAGAGTTTGTGCTGGGTTGAACCTAAAGAATTGTCAAAAGGAAATGTTGATGCAGACCCAGGTGCTGGGTTTAATCAAGATTCATGTCCATGGGTATTTTTGGGGATGGGTATTTACTGACCAGCATAAATTGGCATCTAAGAGCATCGTGGTAAAATCAGGACTCTGCTGTGCTGAACAGGAAAAGATTTCTAGAACGAGACCATTTTTTCTTGGGTGAGTTTTCTGTTTGGGTGATAGCAATGAGAGAGAGGAAAGGAAAGGAAAGGAAAGGAAAGGAAAGGAAAGGAAAGGAAAGGAAAGGAAAGGAAAGGAAAGGAAAGGAAAGGAAAGGAAAGGAAAGGAAAGGAAAGGAAAGGAAAGGAAAGGAAAGGAAAGGAAAGGAAAGGAAAGGAAAGGAAAGGAAAGGAAAGGAAAGGAAAGGAAAGGAAAGGAAAGGAAAGGAAAGGAAAGGAAAGGAAAGGAAAGGAAAGGAAAGGAAAGGAAAGGAAAGGAAAGGAAAGGAAAGGAAAGGAAAGGAAAGGACAGTGCCTCCAGAGAAGGGGTAGGGCCAACATTTAAGAGTTTTTAAAGCTTTTGTTTATCTACAAGGAAACTCTGAAACAAGCTTTAAAACATACTGTGCAATAGCTTGAAACCTGGTAACTTATTCAAGCAATTTGAAAACTTTCATGAGATTTTTTTGTTTGCACTTTAAAAAATACCCCCACATTAAGGGAAAAAATAAAGGATTTGCCATTGTGGCATGAGTCATCAGAGAATAAATGCAATGTGCAGCAGCAAAGGCGTAAGGCATGGTCTGGTAAAAGAAGATGCTTTACTATCACAGGGTGTAAAATAAAAAAATAAAATTCCCACATTTCTTCTGTTGCTTTCCCACTGTCAGCTCGTTCTGCTTGCCAAATTCCGTGGTTGCAACCCACAACATTAATCCAAGCAGCTCTCGCTGCCAAGAGGCAGCGCTGGGATGGGGCGTGAGGCAAACAGCAGTTTGTGTTTCACACCTCAGGGGAGCTCTGGGGATGCTCTGCCCACACACACACACTCCTTGCAAGACCAGGATGCTAAACACAGTTTGTGAAAATAATAATAAAAAAATCAAACAGTGACAACAACAAAACAAAAAAACCCCAAACTCCCCCCAAAACAAACAAAAAAACCCCAAACCCCCCAAATCAAGAAAACAAAATCCAACAAAAGCCCCCCAAAACCCCAAATCAAGAAAACAAAAAACAACCCCCCCAAACCCCAAAATCCCCAAAAAGCAAAAGAAAAAAACCCCCCACCTCCCCACATAAAACCACAAAAAACCAAAAAACAAGCAAGCAAAAAAACCACCACAAAAAAACACCCAACAAAACCCCAAACCAACAATATTAAAACACCAAAAAAACCAAACCAATTAACAAAAAAAAAAAAAACCAAAAAAAAACCCCCAAGAAACCCAGAACCAAAAAAACCCAAAAAACTCCAAACCAAAACAGGCCCTAAACCCCCAATCCAAGCACATGCCTTGCTACATGAAAAAACAACTGCTGTTCCTCAAGGAGGGAAGCACAGATGGGTTCTCCCACCCGAGGGGCTGAGGGGACTCGTGTGACGTTGTGTAGAGAAATGGGACTTTTGCCAATTCCACAGACACGTCTTAGAGCTAAACTGTGCTCCTGTAAGCTAGGAAAACAACGTTCATTCATATTATGGAGCAATAAAAACCGAAGCAAAATAATTATCGGTGTTGTTATAATGGAGGATAAATCCCAGGAAACTCAATGAAAGTCATGGATTACGAGTTGAAAAAAAAAAATTAAAAAATGCAAGCAGTATATTCTTTTCTCAATGTTTTAATGAGGCGCAGTCAATTTTTAGTATTGTGTTTTTACCAGTCTCTTCCTGGCAGAACGCAGTGTTTAAAATGAATGTAGCTAATCTGCAAAATCAGGGAGTGAATAGTGCTAATTCCTTCAAGTTTAGTTCGGTCTAGTTCAGTTCACAGTTAGAAACATTCTGTTAATGTTTTAATACATGGAGAAGCTTTTAGCAACAAACTCTTTCTAATTACGGAGTCTTTCCCAATGTGTAACCAGAGCTGCTCTGAAATGCTCCGAGATCCCTCTCACAAGACTTTGAATATCAGAAATGCAGAGCTGTGCACTCATGGAATTGTTTTAAACCTTAACATTTCAAAGGACTTCACAAATGTTAATTGAGTCCTGCTCACAGAACCATGCAGACATCTCTGGTTTTTATCCCTAACCAGGGTCCACAACTCTGAACCTTCTCTTTGCAGCAGCCAGCACCGAGCTCCAGCTCCCTCCCTGTCCTGCCTTTTCCACCTGCAGCGCTGGGTAACCCCAAGCTCTCTGAAGCTGTGCAGGGAACATGAGCTTTGTGCAGCTCTGAAAGCCACACCGAGTGCTCACACAGCGATTTTCAGCGGCTCACTTTAGTATTTGAAGTTTGAAACCTGAGATATTATTATATTATAATTATATTATAATTATTGAGAATAATTTTTGAAATAAAATATATATATTTTGAGAAAAAAAAAACCCCAACCAGTTGAAGGCTGTTATCCTCTCCTGTTCTGCCCAAGCAGGAGCTTCCTTCCCAATTTCCTGCCTGCCACTGTGATGATTGATTTCAGTGCTTTATGAACAGCACATGCAGCTCTCCCATATTTACAGAAGAGATTACAAAGACTATCAGTCCTCATGCATTCAATATTAACACTGTCGAGAATTAAGCTGCTTTTTCCAGGGGCTAGTATTTTGTAAGTATATTAGTGGTAATTCCAACATGCATCAGGGAGGGATCCAACTGCCAGGTATAGTTTAGGAATGGTTTTGGTTGGCTAAGTTTATTTTTCCTGCCGAGTTGAGGACATGACTTTTGAAGATAAATAGTCACAAAAGCCTGTGAGGGTCTGAATTAGAGCTTGCCCAAGAGACTGTTGAGTTCTCTCTTTGCTGCTTTGTTGGGAGGGACAGCATGGTCTAGAAATTTTGGGAAGATGCATGGGAAAGGAGTAATGTTCTGAAAGTTTGATCCTGAAAAAGTGAATCTGTGAGCTCAGGACAGGTCGTTTGTGTCTCTACACATCTTATGCAGATCATAGAAGAAACTTCTTGGCATCTGTCATGGCCTTCAAAAAGTTTAATTTCTAAAGAGGGTTGTATTTGTGCTCCTACTAAAACATTCTCATGTGAAGTACTGCATTTTAAGTATGAGGTGAAACTAAAAAACCCCAGATTCTAAAAATAGCATAGATATTTAGGATACATCATGTGCTACAAGGGAAGTATGTCTGGAGGAGCAGCTTTGGAATCTTACATTGTGCTGGCTGTCAGGTCCCTTTCATCTCACAAACATGTCCCTGACTCCTGAGCCAAGGCAGTGCTCATTAGTGAGCTTGTTCAGAACTAACAAACACCAATTTATACCCTGACAATGCCCCCGTGTTCACACAGCCTCCCTGAGAAAGCACAGCTCCTGCCATTGGATTTCATAGGCAGAGACAAAATGTCCAAATATTACCTCTGCTTTGCAATGTGCTCTCTCTCCTTTTGCTCCCCATGACAGCTCACCCAGGAAAGCTGCAATGCCCTTCGGATCTGCACAGCATTCAGGAGGTTTAAAAAATAAGAGTGAGCCCTTCCACGTTAGGTGATGCTCTGGAAGCCAAGAACCTGCCCTGACAAAATGCCAGAGCCTTGGGGTGATTCCCAGCTCCAAGCCTGCACCTAAGAACTGACAAAGAGCCAAATCCTGACACCCTTCACGGCCTGAAGTGGAGATTTATTCTGATTAGTGCTCCTGCAGTGCCAGCCTGTGTCTCCCAGGGGTGAGCAGTGACTGTCACCAGCCTCACCCTTCCCTGGCATCCCCAGGGGCTGTGCTGACTGCGACTGGCCCCACCGGACCAGCTGAGAGCTGGAATTCCCAGAATTCAGAAAGGAATTCAGGAATTCAGAATTCAGGAATTCAGAAAGGAATTTCCAGCCAGCCTGGGAGAGCCCAGCAGCGTGAGGGTTCAGCATCCCCTGCGAGAGCTCAAAACACAAAAGCGCAGGGATCTGACTGCCTGCAGGGTGGCTCAGCAGGATTCACCAATAAATCCCCAAGCAGACGTTCCCTAATGCCTGCTGGAAATCCATGCGTGCTGGGTGCTCGGAAATCCATGCCTGCTGGGTGATTTTTGGCCATTTGGCATTCCTTGCTCACCGCACACCTGCGCCTTAGCCGTTTGAACAGCAGGTTTACAGATGGGCTTAGCACCTCAAATCCCCTTAAAGCAATGAGAAATGAGAGAGCACAGCTCTTTTTTTAGGATGTGACCTCCCATTTCCAGGGCAGGCTGCTGGGATTGCTGGTGGCCTGTAACAGCAGTGCAGGGGCTGTCAGGTAATTCCAAATAGAAATAGAAGAGTGGTTGCATGGTAAAGCTGCCGTGTTCTCTGCTAAGAATGCAGAAAATAACCTATTTCAGAGCCAAAATATTTGCACAGGAGTGGTTGAAAGTTTTCTAAATTATTCCTAACAGCTGAATATTGGACAACACATGAATCTGCTCTCGTGTGCTCTTCTTCCCTCTCCCTTTTTGTGTTACTGTTCCATCAGAATTTAAACCACTGCTTTTCCTCCTGTGAGGTGGCCCAGCCTCATTTATTTGTGCTGCATTACATGGCTGCAGAGCGAGTCCATTTTTGGTTAAAATAGATATTTTAGATCATTTAAAACAATCACTGCCAGACCATGGTATGTCTAATGCAAAGAGTTATTCTCCCCCTCCAGCATAAGGTCACGAGTCACTGTATTAAATCCAGGCTACATCCAGATAAAGTTAATTTAGAAAGACGATCACTGCATTTAAATAAAATCTTCCTTCCATTTCTACTGACAAAAGAATAGACACTGCACAGAAAGGAGTGATTCATGCTCTAGCCTACCACAACTGAAGTGTTTTGCAGGAGTGAATTACATGAATTACTCCACTCCGAGCACTGCACGATGATCACAGAGCATTTTCCCTTCAGCTGGGATCGGTCCTGTGGGTGCTGCTCTGATGGGGCAGTGCAAGTGGAACTTTGTCCCCTGGGCAGTCCCAGGGAAACACCTGCTGCTGAGAACTCCAAAACTAAATTCCAGTGAATTTATTATTCACTCACAGTAGCAAAGATTGCAGTGAGAAACCCTGAATTTTCTTTTTTTTTTTTTTCCCCGTTTTTAAATTTTAATTTTTATTCCCTTATTTTAAAAAAAAAAAAAAAATTTTGGACATGAAAAAATTCCCTTCAAACTGAAAATACCACAACCAGTTCCGATCAAGGGGTGTTTCCCAAATCTGCTGGGAAGAATTTTGTTCTGAGCCCCAGAACTGCAATCCTCTGACAAACTCACCCCAGTGCTCGTGGGGGGCTCGTTGACATTTCAGTTTCTCACAGTTCCTACATATGAGGCTACAAAAGGAGCTGGAGATGTTCTTCAGGAGCCAGAAAAGGACTTTTCACCCTGTGCCAAGCATCAGCAGTCCACAGACAGGCAGGTGGATCTGGGTGGGGCAGAGGAGGGGAAAGCAGAGAAGGAAGAGAAGTTAATGGGCTGAAGTGGTGGGGTTGATTTTGTTTTCTGCTTGCGCTGAACTCTGAATATGCTGATCTGTTCCAGGGAATGAACCCTTGCACTCTCTGTGGAAATATCCCCCAAGCAGCCCAGAGGAATGGAGCTGATGCCGAAAATTTTAGCTTCTATATCTTTTGTGTATCTGTAGTTTTAGTGTGTAGCTCTGGACTCCATCTAAAGTGTTAAAAACCTCTGTTCCCAGCATTTGTTAGCCAAAACAATTCCTCTCAGTTGGAAAATCCAAGGTCACTTTGCTGCCTCAGAGCCCCAAAATATGGAACCAACAATGAATTGGGGGAGCAAGCTTGGGGTGGTTGACATCATCACCTGAAGGTGTAATTGGAGAATTGAGGCTCAATATGTGAATGGACAGAACTTATCAAATGTGCAGAACTCGTGACTCGCTGTCCATTTTGGGTGTAGCCTCTCGAGTGGGCTCTGTCTGCCCTGAATGCACCTGAAGGCCTTTAATAAATTAATCTGCTTTTTATTCTCCTAACTTTGTCTGGCCTCTGCTTTAGGTAAGCTCTGCTCAGCCATCAGAGTCACAAAGAGCCACAAAGCCTGGCCTTGTAGTAAAGGGATCTCCAGCAAATGACAAATAAAGGATTATCTCCCTGCAGCACTAGCCCCTCTACCTCAGTATTTATAGCTTTTCAAGTTATTAGCTTTTTAATTAACACCAAAAGATTTGAAAGCACCTAACTGTATTGTACAGTAATTGTATTAACAAATTACAGAGATGAAAATTAAAATTTGGTCGCTCTAATATTCTATTTAGAAATGTTCAAACGGAGCTGGTGTTTTGCTAATAAATGCTTCTCAGACGTTATGTTTCCAAATGAAAAGAGAAAATGTACCTTTATAGTATTCCTTTAAGTGCTTCTGCCCTCATTAGGAATTAATCAGCAAATACAAACAGCACTCCAAGCTTTGGAAATGTCCCTTCTTTAACCTCACTGCAGTTAGAACAGCTCCCTAAATTAAAACTGTTTACATATTAGGGTAGCAGTTTTACACCAGCATTTTGGAGAGAGTCAGCTTCATTCCCTCTCTCTTTTTTTCCCTTCTGCACTGATAAGTGCTGGGACACACATATGCACCAGGAAGGGATTGGAAGGCTGTGTAACACTAATTAAATGTCAGTTTATACACATTCAGAAATGAGTGTTTTCCCTTTCTAGCCAGCCAAATACACAAATTTGCTTCCTCACACACAAAAACAGTCCAAGGCAGGCAGGCATTTGACAATCCCTGTGAATAAGATGGCAAAGCTCTCGTGCACCATTTCCAGCCTGGACCTCTCAAGCTCCCCCAGTTTTACAGATGGGGCAGGTCAGGGTGTGAGAGAAGGGGAACAAGGAGGAGAAGAACCTGAGGCTGACGGATCAGATGGACACCAAACCTCCAGGTGGGACACTGGGGTTCCAGCAGAGCTCCACAGATGGAGCCCCTTGGTTTAACACCACCCTGGTGCTTTGGGATAAATGTGTGGGCACTGTGTGGAGCCCAACTGCTGCAGGGCAGCTGCCATCAGCCACTCTGCAGAGGCCCAGAAAAGCCTTTTCCAGCACTAATATCTCGCACAAGGCTGACTAATGAGCTGCTGTTTGAAGTCCCCGAGACCTGCGTAGCTCTGTGAGAAGGCTCCTACCTTAAGGAGATTCTACAGAAAGTCTCATAACTTCATTAAAGTTGTTCCTAGGTTACTTCAGTGTAACAGCAGAAGCAGCCAGACACACATTCTGTCATATAATCCAGATTTCCTGCGAAATCTTTCCATATTGAAGTGACTGAAAACCCCCATGCAGCTAACACTGCTTCCGGAGTCTCCAAATCATCTGTTGGTTTGTTTTGTCTCACACGTAGCGGAGGGAACAGCCTGAAGATGGTGTTGTAACCAGATTAGCTGAAGATTTATTATTAATTACGGCATAAAGAGAGCTTCTGGTTTAGAGATTGGACTTCTCTGCATCTTGGGACACTGACTGATGCCATTTGACACTGGTGACCCTTTGGAATTGGGGAGTCATTATTCACTATCTGTGCATTCATGTAAAATGAATGACACCTCTCCCTCTTCCTCCCCAGCCTCTGGAAATCTCCAAATATCCTGGAGCCTTCCCTGGATCAGCAGCTCAGAACTGAGCAGCAGACAAGCTGACTCAGAAAAATTGGAGGTTCTGGGGCTGTTCTTTTGAGCATCAGCGAGCTCAGTCCTCTGCCAATTAACCTCCATAAAATCCGAGGGAAAAACCCCACATGTGGAACCTTTTGAGGACCAGCTAAGGGAACAGTTGGAGGGCAGTGGAAGGAAATTAGAAATTCAGAATTCCCCTTCTGAAACATTAATAATCTGACTAAAACATCTCCCTTGGATTTTAGTGCTGCAGTCATGAAACCCTTGCAGCACACACTCAGTCTGGGCAAGAGGACTGTGTTTATCCATAAAAGCTGATTTATGGGATAAATTGTGCATGGGGAACAACCTGTGCAAGCTCAGATTCCAGCAAAGGCCCAGGCTTGGCCATGCTCTGATGCCAGAGCAGATGCAGCACCCGAAAACCACTGAACACCAGGAACCTGTGGCTGCTGGAACTCCAGAACAGCCTTGTCCTGAGTGCTGCCAGCCCAGCAGATTTGTCCTGTGCACTCTGGGGTAAAAGAGAAGGCACAATTTTGAAATTGCAGCTTCAGTGCTGTGTAACACCACGGGACTGAGCAGGACAAATAAAACCAACGTGCTGCCGTGGGCTCGGAGAGGAGCCAGCCCCTGAGCCCTTCTCACTAGCAGAGACTCCTGCAAGCAACCTGCTGCTTCCTAGGATTTGTTTTTTTGGACACAAATCCCCCTGTATTTTTATAAATTCGGCCAACTGTGTCCAGCTTTTTGAAAAGATGTGTTTAATACTGTGGTTAAGCGAGGCCTGGTATAAAAAATGCAAACAAGAGAAACAAGCACTTCAGAGAAACCCTTGCCAATTCTAACTTCATTGTTTTCCAGGGAATTACAGCAAGGATTAATTTATTTGTTTTATGTTTAAAGCCTTAACACATCCAGAAAACGCCAGCAAGCTGCCCAGCAAGGTTTGGCTGTTTCCAGCTTTAAAGGAATTGGAAACCCAACTGGAGAAGGTCCTGAGCAGCCTGGTCCAGCTGAGCCTGCTCTGAACAGGGACTGGGCAGGTCCCAGAGGTGCCATCCCCATCTGGGATCCTGGGGACATTCCTTCTTTGCAGAGGCAATAGAAAGTGGATAGGGCACAAGGTCAAAATCAGAGCAACTGTGCCTGTGGAGAGCAGGGGCGAGCCCTGTCCATCTGAGCCCTCAGCAGAGCCTCACTCCTCCAGCTCAGCTGCAGAGTCCTCTCCTGTCCCAACCCAGAGCTGCAGCAATGCCCAGAAGAAGAAATAAAGTCACTCTCTCTTGTTGACATCAGCCTCACTGTAAAGGACAGGGACATGGTGACAGCTGTGGCTATGCTGTCCCCATTCCCTGTTCCTAAAGCCTCATTTCTAACCCCTTCTCTAGCAGTATTTCACATTCTAGTGACCATTTTCCAGGAATATTTTACTCTTTTCCCGTTTCCTCGGGTCTAAGATGATACAGGAATAAAGCGAGCCCTTGAGTTTCCTACTACATCAAAAATTCAGCCTCACCAGAAGCCATTAGACCACTGATTTCCATCTACCCTGGAAAAAACTGAAGACATCCACCTGTAGCAGCCTTAATCTGCATTTAAGATTCTTTAACAATCCCGAGAAAAGCATGGCTGAGAATGAATATTAATTGTGCCGACAGAGATCTTGGTATTTAGGTTATCACATCAGCACTTCCCTTACGGAATCAGTAGATTCATTAGAGGTTTTTTATGTCCTCTCTGAATGGCTGGGATTAGTCATTGGTGTGGGCACCATACCAGAGTTCCTGGGCTGATGTTCTCATTAGGAACAATCAATCCTGCTGGTTCTGCTGGGAGGTGACCCACGGTGAGATCCATGGTGAGAACAGCATCCCAAGGGCAGTGCCACTCCTGGGACCTGAGCGAGGCTGTCCCAACCCCTCTGCTTCTCCCACAGCCCCAGTTCCTCCCCTCAACCCACACCTTTCCCTTTGCTGACAGAATAAACTCCATCGTGGAATAAAGCTCAGCTCGCTGCTGCTCAGAGTCACCAGCGCTCGTTTAGAATTCCGAGGGCTGGAAAGGAACGGCCGCAAAATGAAGAGTTTAAATCTTAACAAATTAAACCCAAGCAAAACAGATTAAAAAATAAAAACCAAGGTAAAAAGACAGCTGTGAACTCTGCTCAAGATCCCATCCACCCCCAAACACATAACCAGCAGTGGTTGAAATGACTTTTGAAATTTTTCCCCTTTTCCCTGAGTGCTACCTTAGCTGCTTCTAATTATTACAGTTAAATGGAGAAAAGTTTTAAGTGTAAGCTTTAAACATCCCTTTAAAGATAACTTGAGGGAGTTGAGATCAGGAAAAGAAAGAATTAAATAAGCTTTCTGTCTTTTCCAATCTGCATTGCTTTTCCACCCAGTGCCCTGGCCTTTCATCCTCCTCTGTGACTGTTCAAGAAGGTTCATTAACAAGCATCTTCAGAAAGAATAAGAAAAAAGGACGGAAAATACGATTGCTGGCAGATTGAAATGCATCTCTGTGGCTGGCCTGGCATGCAGGGGGAAAGGGATTCTGACAAGGTTGGGATTTCTGTGTTTTTCAGGAAGGAGAACTATTTCGAAGGTGTTTTGTTTGTATTAAATTCAAGAGCCAATGCAGAGACTTATTCAGGAGATTCTCTTTGATAATCGTGGGAGAGAGGTTTGCAAATCTGAGCTGGCACTTGCCTTCCTGATGAGAAGGTTCCCAAATAAAACACAATTACATCAAGGAGTGAGTCAGTCCCTAGTTTCTACAAACTCTGGGAGATCCGTGAGGACCTGGTTCATGTGGAACTGAAAATCAGTCAAAATAAATGGTGTTGCTACACCTAAAGATCTCTATGGGTTTCTGAGTAAAGGGACTTGGGTTCAGCTCACCTTTGCCAGTGAAACAATCTTTTTTTTTTCTTGGCATTTTTTCCTAAAGTTAAACGATGAAAAGGGGAAAAATAGAAGTTCTGCAGCTCTGTTTTGGCAGTGACACTCAGCTCTCACCAGCTCCTCTGTGCATCCTTCTCCCTCGACATTCCCAGTATTTAATTCTGGGGATTCATTTCTACACAGCAGAATTTCTCAAGTGAACCTCCAGTTTTTCCAGCACATGCACCAGGAGGATCCAAAAGCAGCCTTGTATTTTCCCAGGTTGGCCACACTCCACTGCTTTATCCTTGAGCCAAACAAACAATTCAGGAGTGCACGAGAACACCACAGTCAGGAGAGACACAGCACGAGTCAGAAAATCAGTATGGGCACAACATATGAAAAAATTTAGTATATTATGGCTGAAAATAGGCTGTCATTGAGGACCTGGAATTTTCATTGCCTTTGCACAGCCACAGGCCAGAAATTCCCATGCCATTAAAACCTATCAGGTGGCAATCAGCACAACCCCACCGAGACAGGAAGGGATATAAATATATAAATACTATGAAATATTCAAGAAAAACCATCACAATTTTAACTGACATTCCTGTTGGTAGCAGGAGATGGTTTCCAAACAATAATATCCACTGAAAATTACAAAAATCTATTAGCAGGCATGTTGGCTGGCATTCAGGTTGCCATTCTGCCATCCACCAGTGACACCAGAATTCAGAAGGGTTTCAGGTATTGTGTGTGCAGGGCACATAAACACCCTAAAGATTCCAGCTTGCACTGCAATCATTAGGACAGGAATGTTTTTGCCAAAACCAACAGTGTTTTCACCCAAACAGTGAAAAAAGCAGCTGTAGGATCTCTGCTTGCCCTTCCAATTAGGGAGAAAGTAGGTATGAGGCAGAAAATATTGTTTGCATCACACTCTGCCTGACCTTTTAAGGTTGCCTGCATTCTTATTTGCAGCTCCTTGGATTTGCACAAATTAATATCTTTATCTTAGCTAGGAAGAGAAACAAAACCAAATTCATAAATATTGATTTATTTTTCCTGACTGCCTCGGAAAGTAAAACATTTACTGTTTCACTCCTGTCACTTAATGCCTGTCCAACAATTGTGTTTGCAGGAGGAAACACATGCACATAAATAAATAAAATTTATTCCCTTGGGCCCCCATGTGGGACCTGATTTGGGACAACAATTTGATGTGCTGAGCATGTTCAGCGTGTGGGCACTGATTAAACCAGGTCATGGTCCTCAAAAATGGCTTTACTTCAGCAAGATTACAAAAGGGTCATTGGAAAAGACTGAAGAAATCTAAGCTGAAATTCCCAGTACAATGATCAGCAGCCACTCATGACCTCTCACTGCACCAAATCCTGGTTTTCTTTCAGTATACTCAGTTCTTTCTCAACTCTTTTCACTCCTCCCTGGTTTCTTCAATTACTGACCCCCCTAGGCAGTGACCCTCAGAAATTTCCAACCCAGCTTTCCTGGCAGCAGTAGTTACATGTTAGGAATCACATAACATTGGCCAAACCCAAGGAAAATGGCATCATCTCCATTCCAATGGAAACAGATTTTAAGCTGTCATTTCTGCACCCAAAACCCCCCAAAACCTCCAAACAAACAAAAAAACCCCCCAAAAAACCCCCATGAAACCCCCAGAAACAATAAAACAAAAACACCAAACAAAACAACAAACACAACAACAACAACAACAACAACAACCAAAACAGAAAACAAACACCCCCCCCCCAACATATGCACTGGACAGAATTTTTTAGGTCAGTGGTGGAAAGGGCACCAAGGATGACTCAGAATAATATTTTTTTTCTAATCTAACTGCTAGAGAAGTGCATTCTCAGCTAGGCTGTCGTAGTCTCACTTTATTTAACTTCCATGCCTCTCCAAGTGCTTGTACCAACAATGAGACTGTTCTTCCCCATCCTAAAGCAGCTCATCTACTCAGAATTTATACAGCAGGGAGAAAACAGCCTCACCTGCCACAGTGGGGTCCTGTATCACTGCCAGGTACTCTTATGTGCCAGATAATGCACATTTAATAGGTATTAAACACACGGAGAAGAGAGAGCGGAGAAACTTAATTAACTCTCCCTAAAACAGTAGGGTGCCTGCTGCATTCGGGGCCTCTGAGGTGCCACTAAAATAATAACTATATACATGCAGGGAAAGCATTTAGGTGGGGATGGATGAAAGGAGGGGTACAGACAGCAAATAAGGTAATTAATTAATGATTCAGTCCCATGGGGAAACAGTGGCTTGATCCCAGTAATCCCAGTGAGAATTGCCTTGGGGAGGCAGGGTCAGAGAGGGATCAGAGCAGGGATCAGAGCAGGGATCAGGGCAGGGATCTGAGCAGGATCTGAGCAGGGATCAGAATAGGGATCTGAGCAGGGATCAGAGCAGGGATCAGAGCAGGATCTGAGCAGGGATCTGAGCAGGGATCAGGGCAGGGATCTGAGCAGGGATCAGGGCAGGGATCTGAGCAGGGATCAGAGCAGGGATCAGAGCAGGATCTGAGCAGGGATCAGAGCAGGGATCAGAGTAGGGATCAGAGTAGGGATCAGAGCAGGGATCAGGGCAGGGATCAGGGCAGGGATCAGAGCAGGATCAGAGCAGGGATCAGAGCAGGATCGGAGCAGGGATCAGAGTAGGGATCGGAGCAGGATCAGAGCAGGATCAGAGCAGGGATCAGAGCAGGGATCAGAGCAGGGAACAGGGCAGGGATCAGGGCAGAGATCTGCGCAGGGGTCAGGGCATGGATCAGAGTAGGGATCAGAGCAGGGAACAGGGCAGGGATCTGAGCAGGGATCAGAGTAGGGATCAGAGCAGGATCAGAGCAGGATCAGAGCAGGGATCAGGGCAGGGATCAGAGCAGGGATCAGAGCAGGGATCAGAGCAGGATCAGGGCAGGGATCAGAGCAGGGATCAGGGCAGGGATCAGAGCAGGGAACAGAGCAGGATCAGAGCAGGGATCAGAGTAGGGATCGGAATAGGGATCGGAGCAGGGATCTGAGCTGCAAGGACACTGACACATCAATGTCCCACGTTCTGCCACGGGAACACAATAAAGCCAAACCAAGTATTGGTGTCAGATGATTTTTGCCTTTTTTCTTTTATATATTTGACACCTTCCCAGTATTTTCCCCACCCTTTTCCCCAGCTGGAAAGACCAAAGCCATTGCAGAGCTCCAAGCCCTGGGGGCACAAAGCTCCTCTCCTGTCTTGGTTCTCCCTGGGAACCAAGGTCTTCAGACACATTTTCATCAACAAGTCCCACCAGTGCCAAGGGTGGGGGCTCCAGAGAAGGGCTTGACCTGGGGGGAATTACATCAACTCTTGTCCTCCTCATTGGTGCTTTTGATCAATTCTGCTAATTTCCTCAAACTTATCAAACTGTATCATCCTTATGGGGTTGGGCTTTTGTGGATATTCTTCCAGAACTGCCCCTGGAGCTCCAATAAACATCCACTTTTATATTACCTCCTATACTAAAATCATCCTGAGTTTAATTTCTGAGCTGAAAAAGGCAACAACAGGGTGAGAAATGGCAACTCCAACCCCTTGCTTGTCTCCAACTGCCCCTGGAGCTCCAAGAAAGATCCACTTTTATGTTACCTCCTCGACTAAGATCATCCTGAGTTTCATTTCTAGGCTGAGAAAGGCAACAGAATGTCTGTCAGTGATGTGGAGAAGGAAACCATGGAATTGCACTGTGTGATCCTTGAGGAAACTGCACCTCTGGGGCTGTTTAAAGGGAAGGCACATTCCAGGCAGCTGGAAATCCCAAATGCCATCATTCCCCCCCCAGCAGTGCCGTGGTGCCTAAGCCATGACTGACTGTGCTGAGTTATGGAAAAACCAAGGCTCAAGGTTGCCACGGCAAAAATTCAACTTTTCACTCTTACTTTTTAAAGAAATCGAAATACTGGAAATGAATTCTGCATCTGAGCTTTAAGACAGGTGGAGGGGAAAGGCTGTGTTAGTTTGGATAGCACGTGTTAGGAACAAAGTCTATGAATTAATTCTGCTAAAAGTTCAGGGTGGAATTCTCTGTGTGGCAAAGCAGAGAACAGCACTGCAGATTTATTCATTGCTAAGGTAAAGAATATTCATGGACTGAAGGATCAGGGTGCCCTGAACTCACACTAAAGGCTGCTGTGCCAACATTTCTACCTATAAACACAATTCTCTGTTGTCTGTCTGCTTTACAGTTCTTTTCTCTGTGTCTGCTTCTTTCTTGCCTCTTTTTGATTAAAAGTATTGGAAAAAATATACTGCATTGTGTGTTTTTTACTCACGTGGCACCGGAGGGGTGCAGTGAGTTGGCAGAAAATATTCTCTGATCTATCAGTTGATAATTGATTTAAAATATTGTTAAATAATTCAGCATTTGGACATGCATAGCTGCAGTAGGAGAAAATTTAACCTTGAAAATTATTCAGAAACAGCTGTCTAAACTCAGAAAACTATTCAGAAACAGCAGGTCTAATACATAAGGAATATATACAAAGATGGTGCTTTATTTGGGTTCTCCAACACTGTATTTTTAACAGTTTTTCAGCCTCATGTTTTCCCTAGCACAACTACTGTGTTGCATTAGCTGCCACATATTCAAAATATGAGAACAGATTTTTATTCTAAACTGAGAAGAGGTTGCTTAATGCATAACTATGAATGCATAGAGAGCCACCTCTTCCTAATGACACAAGCTTTGATGGAAAGGCTCATTAGTCCCCAAAAGCTATTAAAACTCACCACAAGAATGGTGCAAGCAACCTCAGTAAACTTAATAAAACCACAAAATCAGTTTTATAATTTGAAATCCAGAATAATCTGATTTTTGTACGTTTATGCCCCCTTTTTTTTATAACATAAATATGATCAGAGTATTCTCCCACCATTTTTTAAAGGAGACAATAAAATCTTGAAATATCAAGATTACAAAGGCAACAAGAACAAAAAAAATCCAACTGTTAGTTTTCTGAAACAAAGGAGCTTTCCTCAAAATTGAAAAATTCTGCAGGATATATCAATTTTGACAAATTTCATTTCAAGACAAAGCAATAAGACAGAAACATTTTGATTGTCAGAGTGAAATAAGTCCTCTGTGTCTCCAAGTGACATCTCTGTTTGCTTTCCATGCTATTTATTGCATATCTTAATTTCAAAGCTAAAGGAGATGTTCCACTCTGACACATTGTTTTTCAAAAAAGGCATTTTCTGAGCTCTGTGATTTTGAGTGATGCTGACCAAATCCTCTGCCATGTCTTACTCCTCTGCCTGTTGTCTCTTTTTTTGTAAACTTGCAGGCTTTTGGGGTCAGAAGAATGGCTCTTTCTTGTGCAGAGCCACATAAAATGTGCCTTTGATAAATGGCTGGAGCTGCTCTGTGAGGAGCTGCCCCAGTGCAAATAAACAAATCCACTTTTCTTTGCAAAATTTGTAAATCTTCTCCAGCAGCTCTTCCAAGGAACCTGCTCTTCATTCTGATGGTATGAATATCAGTTCAAAAGAGAGCCCCAAATTTCCCTCAGTTATAGGAATATTCCAGCACCTAAAGCAGGAGGTTAGCTTTCAGGAAAGCCCTCATCATGTTCCTGTTAGCCAGATTTCTGCCAGGAGGATTCAGGGAGCTGTTTCACTCCTTCATTTCTGAAATACCAACGGCTCTGGACCAGACCCCAAAGGGCCACACAACTTTTGATAGAGAGAACTGTGTCTGTGCTGTCCTATTTGAATTTTTGCACACATGTCTCCCCTTCAGATAAGAATCAATATACCCCATATAACAGGATGTGTTAATTAATGCTAACTTAATCTATTCTTTGGAGTGAAACACTTGCAAGATGGCTTCTCTTGGGTTTTTTTTGCATCTTCTTTGCTGTGGAATTAATTCTGTTTCTCCCTGCCAGAGCTGCATCACTGGGAGAGTACCTTAATGGGTTTTTTGGAATGAACAGTGTTCATAAGCACCAAGCAGATTTGCACAAAAGGGAATATCTGCCTCTTTCTTGTCAAACCCTTGAAGTCTGCTGCTTCAGAATCCGAAAGGGTGAGAGGAAGGGAAGGAAAGCCACAACCACTGTGAATTTGATGATGCACATTTGGTGCCCCAGCTCCTCTCAGCCTGGCTCGGCGTTAGAAACTTCACATTTTCAGTGCACTTTAGTTTTTCCCCCATACAGAGAGGCACACACCTGCCTGGAATTTCACTGCAACTGCCGGAGAAAGTTTTAGGGCTGTCCTAAAATCCCAGATGAGAAAACAAAGCTGCGCATTAGAAAGAAGTTGATGAAACATTCCAGCAACATTCCAGCACGCAGCTGTTGGTCCTGCTTCAAAGGGACCTTCATTGAAGCAGCTGAGGGCTGGGCAGGATTGTTCTGGGCAGGATTGTTCCGAGCAGGATTGTTCTGGGCAGGATTGGTCTGAGCAGGATTGTTCTGGGCAGGATTGATCTGAGCAGGATTGTTCTGGGCAGGATTGTTCTGGGCAGGATTGTTCTGAGCAGGATTGTCCTGGGCAGGATTGTTCTGGGCAGGATTGTTCTGAGCAGGATTGTTCTGAGCAGGATTGTTCTGGGCAGGATTGTTCTGGGCAGGATTGTTCTGGGCAGGATTGTTCTGGGCAGGATTGTTCTGGGCAGGACTGTTCTGAGCAGGATTGTTCTGGGCAGGATTGTTCTGGGCAGGATTGTTCTGGGCAGGATTGTTCTGGGCAGGATTGTTCTGGGCAGGATTGTTCTGGGCAGGATTGTTCTGGGCAGGATTGTTCTGGGCAGGATTGTTCTGGGCAGGATTGTTCTGGGCAGGATTGTTCTGGGCAGGATTGTTCTGGGCAGGATTGTTCTGGGCAGGATTGTTCTGGGCAGGATTGTTCTGGGCAGGATTGCTCTGGGCAGGATTGTTCTGGGCAGGATTGTTCTGGGCAGGATTGTTCTGGGCAGGATTGCTCTGGGCAGGATTGTTCTGGGCAGGATTGTTCTGGGCAGGATTGGTCTGGGCAGGATTGTTGTGTGATTATTCAGGTGATCCCATCCTGCAGAGGTACAGCAACTGCAGGAATTAGAACTCCAGTGAGTATGGAGAGACGCCCTGCGGAATTGAGAGTCGCTGTAGGAAAACTGCAGGAAGATGGGCTGATGTCATTGGCTCATCCAGCTGAAATTATTTGAATTTTAATAAAATACAGCTCAGAATTCACTGAGGGAAGGGATTGAACCCCCAGCTGTTTTCCAGCTGTTAATTTGTCACTGATGCCCAGCCCTTTCTCCCAAGTCCTTGTTTGCAGCCCAGAGAACACCCAGTTCCTTAGAAGCTTCCAGAATTAACAACCTGGAGAATTAAAAAACTGAATTATAGACACGGGCTGGTCACAGACCATGTCCATAGCCACCCACACCTGGAATCACACAGTGTTGGTTGTGGGCAGGCACCAAATCCCCCTGTGTGGTGCTGCCCTTCCTCTACCTTGCATTTAATTTGTGTGGATTTACAAGAAAACCTGAAATTTCCAAAATCTTAATAAAAACCAGCCCCCTAGGAACAGCACTCCCAAAACTGCACAGACTGAGCTGGGAGAATCCACCACTGCTGACTGTGGAAAACCAAAATGTTTCCAGCTGCCAGGAGTGCCTTGATGAGTGCAGAGCCAGGGCAGGTCCCCACCTGACTGATCCCAGAATTCCTAAATTCTGCAGTCCCCTCTGGATGGTGTCAGCTCCCAGCAGACTCCATTATGGGAAACTCAGGGAAAAGAGCATGGCAGGATCACTCACTCACTCCATCACACAGAACTAATGGGGTAACTGCTTTTTTTTCCCTAAAAATGATTTCCTGTTTTTTTTTCCTCACTCATTTGGTTAAAATAGTCCTCCTGATCAGAACAGTGTCAGCTCCCAGCCACCATCAACAGCACCAATTCTCTTCTGAAAACACCACTGCCGTTACGGCTTTGCCCAAGCGTCTGTCTGTCCTTGGTGTGTTTAACAAATGCTTATTCAGACTGATTCTGACTGTATATTTCTGCTTTACTGCTGCCTTTGATTTGACACTTGCTGGCAATTCTGCTGCAGGTTTATTTATCTGTTGCCCCCCTGCTGTTTTTCCAAAAGCACCACTTCCACAGAGTCCCAGGCAGCTCAACATAACCTGCCTCAATCAACTTTCCTATTTTCTTTTCTTCCTTTCAATAGTCCTGCAGTCCAAGGCACCCATTTTTCAACTTAGAACATTCTCCCCAAGGGTAGTATATAGCATTTTAAAGGACATTACAGTGCTTTACCTGCACAGAAGAGGCAGGAGGGGCACCCAGGGCACAGGAGAAGCAGAAGCAGCTCAGTGACATTTGTTTTTCTCTTGTACCCTCGTGTCTCTCCACATTTAGAGGAAGAAATACCAAAAATGATGCCTTTAGAAACCCAAGCTTGCAAGCAAAACCCGCCCCAACCAGCTATTTATAGCAGGGCTGTGTCATGGCAATATCTAATCTGTGCCTTCATTCTCTCCTGCAAATCCAAAGGCTCTTCAAAAGAACCACAGGATAATGACAATATGGCTGCTCACGAGTTCCCACTTAAAAATCGAAGAAAAAAAAAAGAAAAGAATTAGATTTTCAGCAACACAAACATCCTGTAATCCATTACAGTGATTTGAGCATTATGGTAATTAAAATTGCACCATTTAGCTTGCACAAACAAAAGTTACAGACTATCAGGGACTATTATGCCACAGCAATATCCATTCATCTGAGACCAGTTTCTTTTTCCTGTTGTTTCTTACAAGAGCAATTTCTTTTTTCAGCAAATGAGTACCAGTTATACAGACAATAATTTCTCCACTTGTACTCTTTGACTTAGCTCCTGCTAAATCCATAAGATTTAGGAACAAGTTTAGGTCAAATACAAAAATAGACAACCACGTGCACAAGTTCCTGCGAGAATGCAATTCTCAGCCTGTGTATAAAGAAGAACTGGAGTTTTTTTGTACCCAGGGATTCAAAGCCATTTTAAGTCTTTTTTCCATGCTGATATAATGTGGCACAGTGGTATTCAGGACTGAAAAAGGACAAAATTCTTCTTCACAGTTGAAGGATCAGTGTTTTGCTCTCCTGGCCTTCCCAGCATCCAGGGATGATTTAGGCATAGAGTAACTTCCCTGGGCTGGGTAAAATCGTGAGTTTTGCCTCAGAAAAATACTGCTTAACCTATGTTCAATATTGTGACTCCACACTCCTTTTGAATATTAGGATCATGGAATCATCACGGTTTGGAACACTCTCCATGATGCCTTAAGGATTTTTAGCTTCTATTCTTCATGTATCTGTAGTTTTGGGGGGTAGCTCTAGGCTCCATAGAAAGTGCTAAAAACCTCTGTTCCCAGCATTTTAGACAAAATAATTCCTGTAAAACTTGGAATCCAAGGACACTTTGCTGCCTCAGAGCCCCAAAATATGGAACCAACAGTGAATTGGGGGAGCAAGCTTGGGGTGGTTGACATCATCACCTGAAGGTGTAATTGGAGAATTGAGGCTCAATATGTTAATGGACAGAACTTATAAAATGTGCAGAACTCGTGACTCGCTGTCCATTTTGGGTGTAGCCTCTCGAGTGGGCTCTGCCTGCCCTGAATGCACCTAAAGGCCTTTAATGGATTAATCTGCTTTTTATTCTCCTAACTTTGTCTGGCCTCTGTTTCAGGAAGCTCTGTTTTAGGCATCATCCAAGCTCATCAAGCCCAACCTTTCCCCAGACCTCACCACAGACCCTAAACCATTACACATCAATCTGATAGACAAATGGCACTTTGAAAACAAACAGACCCAAAGTCCAGGCGTCCTCAGCTGGAATTTGTTCTGTTCCTCACACCTGAATCTCTTCCCGTGCCTTGAGGACAGAAGAAATTGCAGGGGCTGCTCCAGCCCCTCCAGCAGCTGAACCAACCCTTGGGGGCTGAGTTTTTCATGCAGATCCAATTCTTCCTGCTCCCCACAGCCCGGGCTGAAGGCTGCAGCTCCATCACCCTAAATAGCTGCTGACAGCTCCATTAGTTGGACCCCCAGACCGTGTACTTCATATGCACTGTGTATGTTTGCCACCAAAATCCTATATCTGATCATGCCCTGTTCATCTGATTTACTGCATTTGCTCTAATTAGATAATTACACCAAAACACGGCTATTGCCCCAAGGATAATCTGCCCTGAGCTATTACAGAGACAACAAAGACCATCCTAAAACTGATCTGCTTTGGCTTGGAATTTAGGGGCTGAAAGCTGCTTATAGAGAAATTGAAAGAAGCAAAAATGATATTTTTTTTTTCTGTATCTTCATAGGCTTCAGTTCCAGACTTTTCACCTTCTTGGATTTTCACTGTGTTCACATGATCGAGCCAAGGGACAGCTGCAGAATGGCCAGCTCTGGCAGCTCCTGGCAGGAAGGCAAAAATGCCAATTTCTACTGGTTGCTGCAGATCCTGATATCCTTGGTGATCAGAATACCTCAGTTTCCACATTCCCAGATCTGGACCTTCTAGTTCAAAAGTCCCACTTTTACTCCTCTTTGCAGTGTCAGCCAAACAGAAGAAAAATCCATTCATCCCTCCCACTACTATGTGACTTCCCCCCCTCCCCCCTTCTAAAGCAGAAAACAGCAGCAAATTATAAAAAAATATTGTAAAATAATGAAAGGGTAGAAGACTTCTCCCCCTCCTACCCTTCACACAACTCTCCAATCTGCACAGGGACAGGGGGAAATCTTGCAGAACCAAAATGGTTCTCCTTGAGGCCCAAATCCATGTGCTCCTCCTGTCAGAACCTTCTGGAAGGCAGCCCCAGCCTCCTCCCTTTAACAGCACAAATCTCCATCCACAGGATACCAAATTCCGAGGCAGAACTGGTGATGTTAAACAGCTGCAACTCAACCCTGCTATTCTGTAGTGCTTAATCAAAAATCACTGAAATCAAGGAGAAAAGAAGCTCTACAAACTTTCTCAGTCTTTGGATCTATCACTTGCATGATGAAGTATCAAATCTGATGAAAATAAATGAACATTTGTTATGTGGCTGATTGTTTCTTTTCTTTCTCCATTTCCTCCCCCAGAACCACACACAGCTGACATTTCTATTAGGCTGCTGAATATTTGTGAAGTCAGGAGCATCAATTTTTCAGACCTGACAGTTCAGTATATGATATTTTTCAGTGTAAACAAATAGAAAATATTTTTATTGCCTGTTTATCCAGGCACCTCAAATGCCACTCTAGTTCCAATAATTTATCAGATACAGACTCTGGAAGGAGTGTTTGCGATCCAGAGCCTGACAATGAAAGCAGGGTGCTCAATTCCTCATTTCAGGCTTACCAGGATGTCTTTGCAGAGAAATATTGCTGATAAAAATCAGAATGCAGCCACTTTTCCCTTCAATCAATCCTGACTGGAGTAACACCTTCATTGCAATAATCTGCAAACATTTACTGCTAATTTGTTTGTTTGCAGGATCACACGAAATAGCGGAAAGGCAGAAATGGAGGATTCAGAGTAATTCATCCACTCAAGGAACGTTTTGTTTGTTTGGTTTGCTTTGTAATGAGCTCACCAAAACTCATAAGCTGCAGATGAGTTTAATTAAAGCCAATGGAGCAAAGAGATTAAGCCCAAATTGCGGTTTACAAATCTTGAAGAAGTCAAATCATTAAACATTAATTTGCCTGAGATTATGCAATATTGACACGGAAACACTTGGGCCTCACCTCATCCTCTCTGTGTATTAGGATTTTTTAATCCTTCTGCAGCAGGGGATTTCCTATGAAAAGGAAGGTCCTATAAAAGGACCTTTTACACCTCTCAGTGTAAAAATCTGCACAAAATGAAGTCCAAACTTCCAGAGGAAATGTGCAGGCAGAGGATTCAGGGATTCATCCTCCCTGCCCAGCACCAGCACAGAAACGCCAGCACCATCTCCTCTGAGACTCACATTGTGCCACAGCCTCTATTTTAGAAGGCATTTCAGCAGTTTCCCAATCATTTGAAAATACAGGTGTTACACACATGGCATTATTGGTTCTTCTCATGGCCTCCAGGAGGCTGGAGGTTATTTTACCTGCCCTCACACAGGATGGGAGCATTTTGCAGCTGTTTTCCTCTGCTGCCAGACCTGCTGGAGCACTTGGTCCTCATTTTCCAGTGCTGTGCCTCCTGCTCTGCCTCTCACTGATATTTCAGTGCACATCCATCCAACCCTTCAGTGGGAACTGCAGGCACGCAGTGAGAACTGTCTTGCAGTGAGAACTGCTTGTTTGCCTCGGCTCACAGGCATCAGGAATAGCTCAAAACAAGAATCCAACCCCAGTGATATCTGACTTCTCACAGGTGGTGTTACTGCAAGATGTTTTTCTAACTATAAGTAGCCAAGGGCATTGTGGGGTGGTGAATTAAGAGCCAACAGATGTGTGACATGAATATTAAAAATAGTATAAAAAAGGCTTTGAAAAATAAAAAGTAGTTCCTTTCTTTCACCAGAAGCTGTTGTAGTAAATTTTTATTTGTCGTGTCCGTCTCAACAATGACACCCTTTCCTTTTGGCTGAGCTGCAGTGTGAGCAGGACCTCCTCCTGCCCTTGAACACCAAAATCCTCCCCCAGCCAGCCCCGTCCGGGAGCTGCAGGCCATGGGAAAGCTGTCCATGAGCTCCAGCCTGCCCAGGAGGAGAGGCAGATTGCTTTAGGACAGGTGGAGATGTGCAGGGATTGCACTGACAGCCTGTCCTGGTCCCCAAACCACACCTCGTGCTCTGCCATCCCCATGGCAGTGCTTCCTTCCAAAGCAGCTCCTGGATTCCAGCCTTGGACATTCTGCCAGGCATGGGATAAATGGGATAAATGGATAAAAAATGGGATAAACACAGCAAAAACTGAGCTGGCACCAGTGAAGCAGCCACTCAGCCCCAGTGACACCTGCCAATGTCCCTGATCCGCCATCCTTGCAGGAATGATTGTGGTTTAGTCACAGTCTTTGTTAAAACTCCTGCACCTTGCTCTGAGCTGGATTAATTTCCTCCAGGTTTTGCTCCCATGCTCCCCCCACCCCTCTCCCTTTGCTGCTCCTCGTTCAGGTTTCTGAAATGAGAGAAAGGAGCAGCCAATTTCACCATGGTTCATTTCTAACCTTTTAAAATGTTCCTGCTTAAAGTATTTATAGACTTTTATGGTTGCCAGCAACCGTCAGAGTGAGACTAAGAAGTGTTATTTCTCCTTCTGAGAAAGTTACTGAGCCTGGGAGCCCCAAAATTCATTTCATTACAGAACATGTTGATAAAATTACTCCAAAATTTCCCTGGTGGTGGCGAGCAAAATTAACTGTATTTTATATGACAAAAACATATTTTGTTTGCAAACTTCGTATGCAAAATATCACTCACTGATGAGATAAAACCTCCGCACTGTCATATCAAATCAACAGAGCCTCCAGAAGGTTAGTTCGTTTATATCCCACCTTGAAAGTTAATATTTCTACATTTAGGCCTGAAAATCATATTTGCTTAACACAGTTGTTCTTTTTCTGGGTGCAGCTCTGAGACACCAACACAATCTCTACATTTTTGTCAAGTTCTGACTTGTCTGTGAAAAGTCTCGTATCAGGTACCATAAAAAGCCCAAACTGATTGCAAGCACAATTTTAATGTTTAATTAACCAGAAATAGCCCCATCTAATCAAACAGGTAATTCTTAGTTGTATCAAACAGTGACTTCTTTCATATATAATAAAATACAATGTCCTGAATATCCTTATTGTTATTTCCATCTTCTCATGCAAGTAGTTCCAGCAAAGAGGAATTGGATTATAGCAGAAATTTTGCCAGACTGGTTCAAAATATTAAAATGGTTTATATTCGTCCAGGGTCTTTCATCCCAGAACTAAAAGCATTTTTTTCAGATATGAGTTAATTCTCACAACACTCTTCTGAGACTAAAAATTACTGTTTGTTGTTTCTACCAATATCCTGGATGTGACTGCAGAGAAACTCTTTTTATATAATCCCTGCTTTTCTGTGGTTTTTCACTTAATTGGAAAACAAGCACTGGGGATACTCCAATCACACACAGAACATATTATATTGTTTTCCTTTCTTAAGCACTCTAATATTCACTGCACATACCCTATGTTTATTTGCTGTAAAGAATTTGTTTCCTTAAATTAGTGAATATAAAAAAATCTCTATATAAGGAATTTAATTTTTAGCTGCATGTTTGAGATTTGCTGCACAGAGAGCCTGAGAAATTCCCTAATTCATGCCACAGGGACATTCCTTGCCAAGAGTGGTTGGGAACCTCCTGGGATGGGCTGAGCTTTCTAGCCCTTGTTAACTAAATTGAAATTGTAGCAGAAAGCTCTTTGCAGGAGCCCTGAATTACTGAAACTCCAACATGCGGAGCAGTGCTTTATTAAAGAGTGCAAATCCAAATAAAGTCTTAAACTCAGGGTGTGCACATTTCCCGAACAGGGGGAAGAGCAATTAGCCCAGAGCTGCTAACATTCCCATTGATTTAAGTCCTGCTGGACTTCCAGGGCTGGGCTTTCCTGCAGTGACCTCTTAGTTCTTCCTGGGCAATCCTTTCTCCCTCCTTCCCAGGTTTTAATTTGCATCCTGTCAGTGCCAGTTGAATTTTCCGTTCGGAACTACTCTGCTTAGTCACAATTCAGGGGAAAAAAAAAATCCCCAAACCTACAGAGAATCGTGGTGTTTGTGAGGCTGGGATTCCCTGGAGGTGATGCTGAGCCCTCTGGCTTGGTGGGGCCAATTCAGGGCTGGGGGAACCCCACCTGTGTCAAATACCAACAGCACCCCTCAGCCCAGGGACTGACAGCAGCAGCCACCCCCAGAGAGAGGAAATCCATGGAAGAGTCTGGAAGAGAGCAGCAGAAGGTGAGCATGGGAAAAATCTTTCCAGAACCCAGCCCAGAGGCAGCTCAAACACGAATTCCCAGGCTGCTCATTCCCAGTGCCATGCAGATTTATAACACCAAAGATCATTAACACCTAATCTCTTTAGACGACTAATGAGCTCTACAGAATCCCAGCTCTCCTCCAGATGATGCCTCAGGCAATAAATGCTTTTTCCAGCCTGAAGAGAAACAACTTTGGACCTGAATGCTGTGTCCTACTGATGTTTGAACAGGGCTGACCTGAAACAGAGGCCAGACAAAGCTAGGAGAATAAAAAGCAGATTAATTTATTAAAGGCCTTTAGGTACATTCAGGGCAGACAGAGCCCACTCGAGAGGCTACACCCAAAATGGACAGCGAGTCACGAGTTCTGCACATTTTATAAGTTCTGTCCATTCACATATTGAGCCTCAATTCTCCAATTACACCTTCAGGTGATGATGTCAACCACCCCAAGCTTGCTCCCCCAATCCACTGTTGGTTCCATATTTTGGGGCTCTGAGGCAATGAAGTGTCCTTGGATTTTCCTCCTGAGAGGAATAGTTTTGTCTAAAATGCTGAGAACAGAGGTTTTTAGCACTTTCTATGGAGCCTAGAGCTACATCCTAAAACTACAGATACATGAGAAATAGAAGCTAAAAATCCTTAAGGCAGCACTACCTGCTCTGTGTGCCCGGAGAGCCTGGGAGCTCTCCTGCTCATCACCAGTGTGATCACAGAGAGAACCTTGACTGCAGAACTCACCCCAGCAACCTGAGCAAGGCACCAGGAGCTTTTTCCTCTGCAGTGATAAAACTGAGGTTGAGTTGCACCTGAGGGTACCCTGCACTGAAAATGTAGACGTTCCTGCCCAAAATACAAAGCATTGCTTTGGTTCTCCCCAGCATGAAATCAGTGCATTGCTGTGACAGCTTCTTCTCCAAAACGGTTGGGAAGAGCAGCAAAGCCAGCTGGAAACAGAAAGGAAACAAGGAAAACTCCTGGTTCTGATTCTGACTTTGTTCACTCTGATTTTCCATCGACATCACTCCACGGAATCTCTGCTAATTATGCTTTGCCCCACTGCAAACAGCAGCCACAGGCACATGGGAGAGCCCTGCTCAGCCCTGCCCTCATCCTGGTCCAAATTTCCCTCTGGAATTTGCCGTGCATTCCTCCCTCCACACTGATGTTCTCACTGCTCTCATGCTGCAGTGATCGCTACTCATGAGAAAGCAAATCTTTTCTGTGAAATCCTTTTATTCCACACTCAAATACTAAATGACAACTTGTTTCTGTGAGTTCTATTGCAGAACATCTCTGATTAGCCGAAGATGAGTGCAGGCTCACAGCAGATACTTTTCCAAGGGTAGGATCACAATTTAATTAAACACTCTGGTAACAGATTCAGAGCAGAATCTCCAAGTGGTTCAGATTAATGATTCTGTATTCACCGCTCTGGGAATTTTTTATGCCCTGCTGGTTTTAACTTCAAGTTTGTTATTTAAAAACCTTAATCAGGAGTTCGCATGGCACCCGATTAAGACTTTATTTAAATGGTCCTGCAGTAATTTCCACCTGAAAAGGACGTGGCCACACAGCTCATGCACTTAACCCAACGTTTTGAATCAAGCAAGAGCTGCACTGTCGACAGCCACATCTGAAATCAGAATCAAACCTGAACTGAGGCAAATTTTCCTGCTCCCACTTAAAATATTTAAGTCTGGTCTAGCTTCCTTGAAGTTGATCCAAATTAAAACCCATGAAAGTGAAAGCAGATTTAATCTTTTGGTCATTCTGTGAAGCATGACAGGCTGTTCTGCTGTGAAAATAAAATAGAAACTGAAACATGTCTTTCTCTTTCAAATATAGGAAGTGCAGTATGAAGAAATAAATAAAAGCACTGTAAAACTGCATCAGGATAGTGTTTGGCTTAGTTCTGCTGAGCTAGAGACACAAGGATGAGATCACTCATCTGCATTATATAAAGTTTTTGTGCACTTCTCTACATCAGAATTCTGGACCAACAGGTGGGGCTCCCAATGAGCCCAAATGCTGCTGCTAAGGGATGCAAAAGCTGCATCTCTTTGATAAGAGTTGTTTCCAAATGTCCAAAAACCTCTCATTTTTTCAAGCTATTCTACTTCAAAGCACCTTATAAATTGGCTATGGATCAATGGGGGGGAAACGTCGATTCAGCAAACACTGCCTCGTGTATTTACAGTCTGATTAGTTCTTTTTAAAGACATTAAAAATTAATACTTTCCAACTTGACTTGAATCTCATTCGCCAGTGAATTCTAACATTAACCCCACACCTGAATGATCTGTGCACTCTGTGGGGCAGTGATGGAGCACAGACCTTTTGAGGAGCAGAAAAGAGTTTGAAGCAATCTTCAGTCAGAGCCTTTGTGCCAAGAAGGCAGAACAAGAGACAAAATATTTATAAAATATTATAAATAAAGCTGGCTATTTCCATCTTTATAATAAACCAGCTAAATTTGGCCCTTGAGTACTTACAAGGAAATTGTGAACTGCATGAACCCAGTAATTTGTATGTCCACTGAAGGTGACTGCCATGGTGGTGAGAGGATCCAGGAAAAGGAAATTATCAATGGATTTATTGGATAGATTTCCTTGGATTTATTGGATAGATTTCCTGGTGCTTGTGGAAGTCTGAAGCAGCTCTGCAGTTTGTGCAGGAGCTCAGCTGGGTTACTGTGGCTGCAGGTTTGTCTGAAATAAAATGTGTTATTTCTTCTGGGTGAGCACAGGAATTGGTTGAAAGCTTTCCTACAGATCTTTGCTCCAGCAAATAAAGCTGATTTACGAAAATCAGAACACATGATAACATATCAGATGACTCAATCTTCTGTGTGCAAAGTTATCACAGCATTTCATTTCCCTTGTCTCAGCTGTGCTGCCCCATCCAACAGAAACACTGAAGCCACTGAAGTGAAACAAAATTCGAGACTATGAAATTAAAACATCTCATTAAATTTAAACTCTGCTTCCCTCAACCCTTTTACATTTGGTATGGTTTCTAAATTGAAAGGATATGCCTATGGGATGAAAATTCCATTTTCAATCTATTCTAGTAACTATCTCAGACTTACATGAACAAGGGCAGCATTTCATGCACTTGCTCTTTATTTTTAATTTTATTTTTACTCCTACTTGAGCTGCAGTCTGATATGCTGTGTGAGAGGGAAGGGGGAAAAAACCCACAATTTATCTTCCATTGTGTAAAGTCTGGAATAAAATGCAGAAATGCTACATGGCTATGTCACAGAAAACTGGGGGAAGGAGGGAGAAGTACAGAACTTCAGAAATTCATTAGGTTAATCCAGTTCTCCCCACATTAATGTCCACAGATAAGATGCAGATTAATACAATTTTTACTACTCAACTCAGCTGCTGCCTCGCTCAGTGCTCCAAGAACCTCCCGAGCCGTGCCCATGACCCCACAGCAGAAGTAGCTAGAGAAGATGAAGGCTCATTTAATTTGAAAATTAATGACCGATTTTTCTCTGCACATCCCTCGGCGAGAAAGATAGAAACAAAAAGATTTAGGTGCTGCTCTGTGATGGAAATCTAGATTGTTTTTCCATTCATACTGGAGAGGTTCTCAGCTGTTTTTATCTCTCTCCCTGTTGCATGAAGTTCACTTTGACTTTTCACATCTCCGACAAGGCAGCCTGGGGTGAAGCAGGCACACTGAATGTCCATTAACACTGTGTCCTTCACCTGGAAAACATCATTTACAGAGCTGAGGAAAACACTGTGGCAGCTCTGTCTCAGCAGTTTTGGGGGCAGCCAATTTCTGCAGCTGAAGATGAGGGCTGGGGCACAAACCACAAAGGAATGGACACGAGTGGGCTGTGAACAGCAGGGAAGTGGGGGTCAATCAAATCCTGGAGGAAAATATGAAATAACACCATGTCAATAATGGGTTTTTTCCCTCCCCATTGTACTAGGAAGTACAGGCAAGTCAAGGAAAGCCACCATGATTTCATGGACGACCAACATGTATTTATTTCTTGTTTCAGATTCTGACTGAATCTGGCGCTCCAGACTGGATAGGAGACCCACAAACCCTTTTTTGCTCCCTGAGAGAAAAAGCAGAGTAATCCACTGCTTATTTCAGTGTTTAAATGGAAGGGCTGTCCCAAGGAGGGAGCACTCGACAGAAAGCCCAAGGGCCAAGGAGCTGAGAGCTCTCTCTGGGGCTGGGCCAGAACTGCTCAGCAGGAGATTCCTGCTCCTTAGGAAGAAATTGGGCAAATCTCTACCAGGAGGAAAATAATGTGGAGGGGTCGTTGCTGTTTTTTGTTAACTCTGCCTGCAAACCGAGCTGTAATGTTAGCTATTTTCTCCCCTGTTGGCCTGGTTTGTTTGTCTGTAAATCCAGTATCAGCTCCCAGACCCTGCCAGTTCACTCTTTTGGGGAATGGCAACTCCTCAAGTTGGCTCTTCAAGAGCAAGACTCACTGGCAATAAATTTTTCAGGCACTTCTGACATTTTAGTGCACAATCCCTGGGCAATATCTGTCTCATGGAGGAATTCTTCAGTCGAAGGCCTTTAGGGATCACACAAGCAAAAGGTCAACGTTTGCTAATGGGAATTCCACTTTCAGGTGTCTCCATTTGGGGAGGGTGAACTTTTGACACTCAATATTCAGTGTTTGAGAAGGGAGATAAGTCACTGCCTCTGAGAGGAAAGCTTTGGATGTTACCTCTGGCAAAGCACTGAAAGCATGAATGACCTAAAGTCATTCATCAAAAACCTCAAAATAATAAATAAGGTGCATTTTAAAGATAGGCTATTTCCACTCCCTAATTTTGTTTAAATTATGGATGTGCCCCTCAACGTGATCAGTTTGAGAACAGTTAATTTATTTTAAACAAGGAAAATAAGTTTATAAAGAAAAAGTACAATAATTTTCAACTATGTTTAATTACTAGAGTATCTCTCTACTTCCTGGTAATAACAATCTGTAATTAGGCTTATGAATATGCTGAATTTCTGATACACCTGTTTAATTGAAAGCAGATGTTCATTTGGCAGTGGGTTATTTTCATGTTATGCATCACTATTAGTTTGCTATTGCTTTCTCAACACACTGGGAAAAGTAATATACAAATAATGCAGAACAGTTTGTGTGGTTATAAAGTTAACTGCCTATTTATTCTATTTTTTAATACTGTTCTGCCACCATCACTGATTTCATAGAACACTGCATTGGTATAATTTTTATTTTTGTTATATTATTGTTTTTATCATTGCGGTTTTTATTTTTTTTCCCAACATTTTCTTTGACTTGTACCAAATTCAGGTTATTCACTGATTTGTTGGTTTGGATAGAAAGCAACAAGTGATGTGACCTCCTGGGTTCTTCATACCTGCCCCAGACAGGGCAGAAAATCCAAGAGAATTCACAGGAAAAGGGACACCAAATATTCTTTACAGGGGCAATCTCCTTCAGCACTGTCAATCTGCACAGGAGGAAAAGAGACCTAAAGGTGTGAGGCCCTGTATATCCTCATTAACTCCCTAATTCTGTATTTTAATAAGGAATTACGGCTCACGTTACGAAAGTAAAAGCAAAAATAAGCAAGGCATGTTGAATGTATTCCTTTGGAGAGGTGCAAAATGCACATTACAAAAGAGAAAAGCATGTGAATTCAAGTTTTTATCAGATATTTTCACTTACTAATGAATAGAGTGAGCCTTAGGTTTCGAAAGTAAAAATATGCTATCAAATCACAAAGAGAGAGCTCTGACAGAAACAATTAAATGGGACAAATCAAATGACGTTTATGCAAGGAGCCATTTAAAAAAGAGTGATTTTTAAACCCCACTTGTTCCATAATTAGCAGCAGCAGAAGTCCCTCTGTGCAGGAGCCCCAGGCCTTGGAGTTAAGGGAATTCCCTTAGAGAATGAGGGCCCCACGCCACCAAAATGAAATATAAAATTCCGAACAATATTCCGAGTGGGAAGAGGCACCACGGGCACTTCAACAACACAGAGTGAGCTCAGGTGACCTCACAATGACACAAAAATCTGCACAAACTCTACAGGGACCGTTCCCCTGGGGTGGAGCCAAGGGATTAAACCCAGAGCATTATCCTACATTATTTTGGGGTTGGATGGAGGATGGTGAGGCCACAAAGTGTCACTAAATGGGGCCAAGGGCAGGTCCTGTGCCTCCATCAGGCACTGCTGCACCTGCAGAGTGAGCAGTGGAGGCAGGAATTTGCATTTGAGGGCTTTTTGATTTTTTCCCCTGTCCATAATATATCAAAGAGCACAGAGAGTGAGGCACTGCCATTCCGTGCCTGACTCCAGCAGAGCAAGATGGACTTTCCTGCCAACAGGAAAAGCTATTTCTTCTCAAGAGAGAGACTTCAAAACTCAGAATCCAGGCTCCAGGGAATAGACAGTGTGAAATATAAGTAGCTGGAATAAACTTTGATTTGATTTTCTTTGGTGATAATGATTGCAGATAACCAATTTATGATAAATGCACTTGGGACGTTCTGCCCAGGGTACAAATTAATGGATGTGAAGGAAAAAGAGGGGGAAGCTGAATTTTTAAAAAATTTTGAAATAGAAATTAAAGAAAAAAAGCCCTGATATGACTGAATAATTTAACTTTCGGTGTATCTTTAAAGAATAATTATTAAAAATTCTTCTCAGGTCCATTGATTTACTTCTGAATGCTTTACTCCTAACTAGTGATGCCAGAGCCTAATGAGAAATAAATTAGAGATGGCTGTAGTATGGGAACAGTGGGAAAAGTTGACTTTATTAGAAAATTATGCACCAGATCTGGATTTGTAATTGCATTTTCTCTAATCTCAAGCACAAGAAATGACATTTCACTGAGTAGAAACATTTTCAAGGGAAAGAAAAATTCAGTCATGCCATTAACTGTGTGGTAGCAGGAACACTAAATGTGGCATTGATCTATTTTTTTTTTTTTAATTTTTAAAATTTGTTTTTCTTTGGGTTTTTTTTTTTAAAGTGGGTTTTTTGTTTGGTTTTTTTTGTTTGTTTGGTTTTGGTTTTTGGGGGGGTTGGTAGTTTTTTTGGGGCAGATGTTTTTTTTTTTTTTTTTTTTGGTGGGTTTTTTGGTTTTTTGTTTGTTTGGTTGGTTTTTTTAAATGGCCATAACTCTTCATTTTTTCCACTATTAAATTATGGCCTACACTGGAAACATGGAAATTACAGGGAAAAAGTGAGTTAGTTTAAGGAAATCAGCTAACACTTGTTAACTCAAGGGTCATGGGTCAGCAATTTGTGTGTCACTGTTTGGAAACCTGCTCCACAATAGGTTTGCTGTTCTCCCCACCCATGTCTGACTCTGGTCTGCAGTCAGATTTTCCCATAAAAACCTGCAAAAACAGGAATTTTGGAATGGGAAATGCTGGGACAGAGACAGAGATTGCTAAATCTATGGAGCAGTAAAATGTGAATGTTCAATTGCAGCTTTTCCAAAGCTGTAGGAGATGATGGGACAGGGATTAGCCAAGGGACAGATGTGAAATGTTACAGCATTTTAAAGCTCCAGGAAGACATTTCCAACCCTTGGTCTTGTGTTCCTCAGTGCTCTGAAAAGTACCCTGGAATGGCACAGCTCTGCCTGGTTGGTCACCGCAGGTTTAAAGCTGAGGGTCTGGGAGCTCTTGGGTATCCAAAGGTTCAATCCACATCTCTTTCCAGAGTTCTGTTCATTTTTCAGCCTCAACTGATCAAATTTGGGGTGAGATCCCTCTGCCCTCCAAAGGCAATGGAAGTTTGCTGCTGATCACATTTTGGGAAGATCAGGTACCGAGGTGTTCTTAGAGAATACCTCTCGTGCAGAGGAGCTGACTGCAATGATCCCTCACTGCAGATCTCTGCAGGTCTGAGAACTGCTCTATAAACAGAGTTTAATTGTTGTCCCTTCTCAGCAAAATCCAGCACTGCCCAGAGGGATTCTGAATTTAGAATTTCGGGCTGCAGATTCACCATCCCTGTTTTAGGCACTGATACCATCCTGTGGATCTCGCTTTCCCACAGGAGTCAGCCAACAGATGACCAAATGCACCTGATTCTCCAGCTTCAGAGCTGCTAATTGCACCCTAATTCTCATTAATCAAACCCATAACCACTGCCTTCACAACTGCATGGAGCTTAATGACCACTCCATGCAGAAATTACCCCGAAGAGGCTCAGTTTCCAAATGGTTAAAACATCATTTCTGACAGGCCTTTTACACCACATGAGCCATGTGAGCCACCCAGACCTTTCTGCTGTGGTCCAAATATTAACTGTGTCAGCACAGTCTTTTCTTCCCCTCCTGGAATAAAAATTTAACAATAAACTCCAGAGGCAAAGTGGCATCCAGCTAACGGCACTCAATCTGAGCTTATTGCAGATCGACCTTGAGCACTGCCAAGTCCCCAACATGTGCTGACAACACTGCAGCGTTGCTAAGCTACCTGTTATTAATCTCTGCAATGAAAAATGAAGAGGTCAGAATATGTTGAAGGTGTGTTTATTACAGAGCTTCCACAGAGAGGCTCATTTGAAAGCTTGGATATTTCAACATTTCTTATTGCTGTGAAAATATTTTTTTTTTTAAGGGGTTAAGATTTGAATCTGACTGACAGATTGTGACCCTGATCATCCATTAATTAAACAGCAGAGAAGGAAATGCACACATATTTTGTGAATATTCACATGTCTACATTCAGGCCAACAGAAAAGGAAGTTCTACTCACCACTAATTGAAACAGAAATTATTTAGTACTTTATATCTCATGGTCAAAGCTGGGTCTAGAAAAGCCTCATATAAATGCACGAGGCAATAGTCAGTGTTCAGGAAAAAAAATATTAGAATATTCTCCATTCTTATTGTCTGCTCCTATCTCCTGAGTTTATTCCTTGTGAGTTGGATATTTATTGATCTTTGTGGTGTTTCGGTTGAGGATCAAGATTGTATAGAGAAACAGGACATGTTTTACTTATCAATAAATCATCAAACACAAAAACTCGAGACCAATGAACGGGATGAGCACAGAAAGGATAGAAAAGGGGAAACTCCAGATGCTTTGAAAGAAGAAAAGGCCAGGATAAGAGCACGGCGTGGCCTGGTGTCACTCTGTCACCAAGGAGATTGATGTAGGAGGTGAGAAAGACTCAGAGAATATATTTTCAAGAAAGTGCATAGGTTGTCAAAGTTCTGTATTCAGGAGCTGCTGATAGACAGCAACTCCCAAAAAAAAAACCTTTCCAGGAAGGAAAACATCTCCTGGAAAAAGCAAAAGTCAAAACAAACCAACCAAACTTTCCAAAGACTCGTTTGAAAGGAAAGGTCCTAGCAGCAGAAGCTGGTGTGTATTCCAGGGCATGTCTGCATGGAGATTCCCTCCACCATGGAAATAATTTTGGCATGGATGATGATTTTTGGAGGGTTGTAAGACTTGGCCTGAGGATGGGAAAGGAAAGGTGTCCTGAGGTCAACAAGCACTTCTGTAATTCCAATTTGGACTTGAACTTGACTCATCCCTGGCAAAGCTTCATCATTTAAAACTTGTTCTTGCTCCCCTGAGTGCTGTCACAGGACCATTGGGAGACACAGAGATGATTTCTGCCCTTCTGAGCCTGGGCTGAGGCCGCTGGAGGCTCTGGGGGCTCTGGAGCAGTCAGACCCCAGGGGAAGGATGTCCTGCCCATCCTCACCCCACTGCTCAGCTTTTCTGTTCTGTGCTCGCAGCTCCAGCTCCATCTGTGCCCAGGCAGAGAAATCTGTTGTGTCCCAGCTGCTGTGTCCACACGGACCCCGAGTCACTCTGAATTACAGCACTGCTGACAGAGCTCGGCAAGGACACTGCAACAAACGCTTTGTGATCAAATTCTGTAAGGAGATTGTCCATCCTCAGTGCCTCACAGCACAGGGTGAGGATTTAGGAATGAGCTCACACAGAGAAGGATCACTGGGCTCAGCACCAGTAGCCCTCAGGCTGTAGGTTTGAAATGGACCCTAAAGCCACACTTTAGTGTGGTAGGGCTTTTCCTGCAATAAGAATCCCCCAGCACCTAAAGACATGCTCATCAAACACTGGTGAAGTTTTTTCCAAGTGTTTCAAGGATGGGTTTAAATCCTATGCTTCAAAAAACAGCTGGAAATGCCTTTGGGAAAGATGAGCCATTCCTGTAGGAAGAGCTTTGTCCTGCGTGGCAGAGGTGTCTCAAGCAGAGACTCTCAAAAACAAACCAGAGGGAAACCTCTCGTGAGAAGGCTGACAGTGCAGGTGGACGGGATACAATCCCAGCTTTCCTCCTTTTCTATCTGTCCCTGTGGGTAGTTTATTTATTCTGCAGCACTTCAGAAGAGCAGGGGGAATGGAGCTGTCTCCGTGAAGGAAACTCTGCACAGCCAGAGCAGGATCCTGCAATTGCAGCAGAGAACTTCTCACCTGACAGACAGAAGGTTAAACTCCATGAGGATTGTCAGAGATGTGCTGTGGCCTGGCTGGACATTGATAGAAATGGAGCTTTGTGTTTTGTGTTTCCTGGGACCCTCCCTCTGCTTTCACACTCAGTCAGTTTATTAATGTGAAAGCTTCGACTGCAGCTCACGGAAATGTGGTTCCTTCTCTCTGCACAATTTAAATTTAGCAGTGCTCATGCAGACTTCCTGATCTGCCCTAAATCCTAATTTGACAGGGGTGTTTTGGAAGGTGCTAAAGGATAACTCTGTTTCAGCTAGTTCTGCACGTCAGAGCTGCTCTGGAAAATAAATGTATTGATCAGGAAAGCACTGCTTGTGCTGTGGCTGGGAGGGAGGCTGGAAAATACAAGAGGTGCTTTGTCAGCAGTGAACCTGGACATTTAGGTTATTTTCAAAAACGAAAAACTAGAGAGATCTTTCAGGATTTTTCTTTAAATGATGCCATAGATGCTCATAAGACAGAAAGGCTTAGGAGCCACTGGCTAAGTTCCTCTGCTGTGTGGGACATTTAGTTCCTGTCCTGCTTGGAGAGGTTTGAACTGTATTTGCACATATCCCACTGGAACATATCATTCCTTGGTCATCAGTGTCAGAATGGGGCCCTCAAAAGATTAGTCAGATCTTACAGGGACCTCTCAAAAAACATATGAAGAAATCAGTTTGTATCTCTCACTCAAGCCTATAAGCAGATAAAATAATTCAGGGCCAAACTCCAGATTTTTCTGTATTTGGCCTGGTTAAAAGCTTTGAATCTTAATAACAAATATCATATTCTTTTGGCTGTATGTGCAATTTCCATGAAAAGTGGGAATCAATAAAAAACCCTGAGTCAATAAAAAACCCTAAGTCAATAAAAAACCCGAGTCAATAAAAAACCCCGACTTTTTTACAGAACGGTCCAGCTGGAGCCCAGTGCTGTTTTCCCATGCAAGTGAGTAAATTCCAGAGCTGAGGGCAGAGCTGCAGCATCATTCCCTGCTCCATATGCAACAGGAGCATGAAGAGCTCAGCTCCAGCTGGGAGCCTGCTTGAACCAGAGAGGTGATAAAAAAAAGGGTTTTTGAGAGGGTCATGGACCCAGCAGGTGAGCAGCCCTGGCTCCCTGTAACCCAATAATGAGTGGCTGCAATATTTTATTTCAGCCCAGCAGCACAGGAGCTGCCCTGGGCGCTGAGAGGGACACCCAAAGTCTGGGATTTCTTGATGTCAGCCACCAGATTTGCACATCTGCTCAATGAGGGCTTCTTGCCAGAGAGGAGGAAGATTTTGGGTTAGGCTATTCCAGGCAGCCAAACAGAACCCAAGCTGTGCCATGCTCGTGTATTTATCCTCAGGTGACACAGGTCTCACCAGAGACATGTGTGAAGGGCTGGATTTTTGCTGGCAGGCACAGCAATCCACGGACAAAGCAAAACTTGCCACCTAAACTGGAGCTTTTCACTTCGAATGTGCTTCACTGCTGCTTTGCTGCAGTGGGGTTTTATTCATTTGTATTAATAATTTAGATTAATGTAGATTAATCATGTCCGTGATTAATATAAACAGGGTGAAGCCAACTATCAGTAATTCAAATAATGGGAGAAGCTGTTAGATAAAGTGTAATTTGAAAAAGCAAGTGGGATCTGGCCAAAACCCACGAGGATCCCGTAAGAGTGGAGTTCAGAGCTGCTCTTTGGAGGGTGCTGGGATATAAGCAGCTGTAGATTCTCCAATATATTGGTCAAAAAAACTTCTTACATGGTGAATTTATCTGCATGGCCCTTGTTTTCATGTGTTTAGATCCATACTTCGAAGATCAAAAGCACTCTGAGTCTAAATTTTCAAGCCTTGGTTGTGTGTCTTGTACATTTCTGAGTTTGTAGACTCCCAGGCTTCTGATAAGGAGAGCAGAATAAAAAATTTACTCCAGCACGCTGCCTGAAGTTGTTATTGTTCATGTCTAAAGCACAGAACTACTGAAACTGATGGATAATTGGGAAAAAATGACAGTGCAACAGAAGGGAAAAGAAACCATTTAGCAACTTAAATGAAAGATAAATTTACCAGCAAATTGCTACGAGAATTTAGGATTGGGGCAGATATGGAAGATTTCCTTCAAAATGCTTTAATGCTGTGAGTAAAATCAGAGTTTTCAACCAGAAGTAACATGGGAAAAAGGAGAAAATTGTCAGAAAAAAAGCTTAAACAAAGATGACTGAGCCTGTGATGAAATACAAACAGAAAGGACAGGCAGAATAAAAGTAGTAGAATTGCAAAGAGAAAAATAAAGATGAAAAACCATCATGTACATAGATATCACTCATATGTTCTGCCAATGTAAATCACAAAGTCTCTTTTAGTAGAGGGAATACCAGAGACTTGGTATTGAAACCAGATTCTGGTTTGAATTTAATTTTCTTTTTTAAAACATGTTCCCTTGTTTTTCCCTTTGCTTAAACTACAGGAAATGGAAAGATAAAGAACCTGGCTAAACCTTGTGATTTTTTTCTTTTCTGGAAAGAAGGAATAAAGGGGAGAGGGGGAAGAAAGGGCTGTTGAATCAGAGGGATAAAATGCGATCCTCAAAAACCTACCTGGCAATGAGGTATCTTAGCGAGAGAAAGCTCCTCTATTGATCAAAATATTGCATAAAAGAAAGTAGATCTTGACTAGTATTACACATTATTGCTGGAAAAGTTTTAAATTCTAGCGAAACAACGAGCAGATTGCGGAGTTATGGCGATGTTTCAATACTATTTCAAAGTCACAGCCCTACTAAAAACGACACTGTGCTGATGGATTTCCCAGTAAAAACACTCCTGTCCTCCGGAGAGACAGCATGAACAGAGACTGAGCACATCCAAGCCCCACTGGGCTGAGGAAGGAGCTAAACTCAATGCTAAGAAAGGAACTGAACATACTCTGGACCCTTTAGCGTGGCCATGAGCCCAATCTGAGCTCAGGCAGCGTCAGGTCCATGGGGCTGAGCAAAAAGGACAGTGCTGTGCACTCAGCAGGGCCAATCTCCACGGTTTGGGGGCGGCTGAACACCACACTTTGCATCAGGATGGTCAGGAAAGTTCTCAAGAGCTTCTGCAGCCCAAGAAAATGGGGCAGGACCTCAAAACCTGAGTCGTTAGAGGCAGAGGAAGGCAGAGCAAAGCTGTGAGGTTGCAGCAGAACGACGCCAGCAGCCTTTTCATCCTCCTAATGCGTCATTTTCTGTTGATTAAATTTTCCATTGGAAAAAAACCTGACAGGCTGCTATTTCCCTCAGACCAAATCACAGTAATGAAAGTTTATAAAGTAGCCATTCATTCAATCAAAACTTATTACTCGAAGCGTGGCTCTATTTTTTTCCCCCTCCCGTACTCCGCATTAAGCATCCCTATTCAATGGCTGTTATTATGGGAATTGTTCTGTAATGAAAACATAAATCCTCACAACAGGAGTGCATTTCTGCAAACAATGTGAGAGGGGGCACGTTCCCAGCACCTCCTGTGGCTGTAATCTGTGCAAGCCATTCATATGCTGTAGTTAATGCCACACTTAATGGCTCCAGGATGGAAAAAACCCGCCAGGCTGAGGATCCATGGTGCTCCTGAGGTCTCCCTGGCAGTTTGTGGTGTCCTTAAGGAATCTTGTTCTCTTTGTCATAAGAAATGAAGTCACCTAATGCAGCGTGACAGATCTCTGCCCTGGCTGGGGAGAGTCAGCCTTGATTTTGCTGAGCAAAAGCTTGGATAGCTGCAAAGTTCACATGTGAATGTGCCATAAAGCTCAACCAAATGGGAGTAGAGCACAGAAACAGAGCATAGGTAAAATTTTCTACCTGGCAGTTCAACTGATGGATGAGCAGAAATTAAATTCACCCCATTTAGGGCACGAGAAGCAGTGTTCCTAATTTCCTTATCCATGGCACCACTGGAAATGGCTTCTCTGCAAGTGCAAGGGGAGGGAACGGAGTCTGACTTTTGTGCTCTCTGCTTTATTCCCCCCTGAAATGCTGTGCTGGGAATGACTTGGCTCCCCAGGAAGCTGAAACTCAGACTCAACATTCTCCAGCTCCTGAGCCAGGGAAGGCTGGCAGGAAAGTGGGGAGAGAAACAAAAAGGGAGCAAAAGTCTCCAGTTGCCTCATGGCTAATAATCCTTTAATGAAACAGATCTTTTAATGTCTTAAAGTCGATGCCATCAATATATCTTTTGCTGCTACAGATATTGCAAAAGGGTCCAGTAGTCCTGGGAGGTTTCTATTCACCTTTACATTATACCAGGTCCTGATTTTTGTTTTCAAAGAGGTCAAAGACTAAACCCAAACTGTCCCTTTGGTTGGGTTTCTTCTCCTGATCTCCCAATGGCAGCTGAGACATTCACAGTACTGCAGAGGGTGATTTTCGTGGTGCCAAAGCAGTTTTTTCTCTGAGCACCAGGAGCAGCCTTTTATTGACTGTTCCTTGTGGGATGGAGAAAATACAGGTGCCACCTTCCTTCTTCTTTTTGATTCCATTCCAACAGGCACAGTCTGCTGGGAACATCAGATTTCTGATAATGCAGCACAGAACTGCAGCACAGGTCCTTAAAGAACAATTCTGCACTGGCACAAGGTGGGACAGAGCTTTATATATCACAGGGTTTTGCCTCCACGTTTCATTTTCATTTTTATCCACAGGATAAAAACAAGAAATGAGGCCGTTGAATGAACCAGGTGTAAAAGCAACTGAAAATGCTGGCAGAAAATGAAATGCTGAGGGCAGCTGCCAGTGTTTCACTATAGCTGAATCAAAATCTTCAAATGTTTGCCTGAACCTTAGGCCAAGCTGAGCTTGGATCCCACAGAGAAGTTCCTGGCAGCATCCATTTCACACGCTGACTATAAAACACTGTTTTCAATGTGCTCAATTTACATAATTTAAAAATTGTGCTGTACATATACATGAAGGGGCTGTTTGTGTACTGTATGTTAGTGATCAACCTTGCTGTTCCAATGATTTAATAGCACACTTCAGATGTCACATTTTAATATTCTTAATTAACCAAGTCACACACGTTGGTTAATTAATTAATAAATGCACCTGACTGTGCTGCATTTTGTGCTGATGCTGTTAATATTTTTTTCTGATTTTCTGACATACCTTTGTGGTTTAGTCAAAGGTAATATGCAAGGATTCAGTGAGATATACTGACAATTGCTCTTTATGCTTTCCTGATAATGCTGTAGACTTCACTGAGCTGCAAAGAGTTGATAAAATTGCACACACTTTACTTATTGCTCCATTATTCTTTGCTAATTGAGCCACATAGTTTAGTCAAGTGTTTACAAGCTTTGCTAATAGACTTGCATACCAATTTTGTTCAATATGCCATGGTAAAGAGGATGTTTACTACCTGCTGAGCTGCAGGAATCATGATAGATAACAGTTCTGAGGTTGTCACCAGTCAATAAACAGCGACAGCAGCTGATCTGGGGAGCTGATTGCTTCTGCAGTGCTCGTGGAAATGATTTGGAATTAATTCATATCATAACTAAGGTACACAGTCAATGGGGGCCGCCTGCCCCAGTGCTCTCTGAAACACACGGACCATTAGGCAAGGACTTGTTTTGCAGGAGGAAAAGTAAAACAAAAGGAAGCTTAATGGGAGTCTGAGTTCAAAGCCATTTGTTGGAAAGTTCTCCTTAATGAAGGACCCTCAGAGCTGCAGACATCACCAACTGCCAGAGATGAACATTTCCTCTGAGGATGCTGGGCTGTCTCAGAGAGAGATAAAAGTGTTTCCTGCCCAAGGATGGGAACTTGGGGCAGTGTATGGCTCATCCCACGACTCTGTTCTTGGCTTTCCCTCATTTTCATCTGCTTTGTTTTCCTCAAAAAGATGGAAAACAGCCACCGTCAGTTGTGTGGAGCTGCTTCTCCTCCCTGTGCTAGTCAAAATGTGTTTGGTGCAGTTCCTCTCAAAGAGGTTCTTAGAAAGTGGAGCCATTTCCCTTTACAAAGGAAGGAGGACACAATCCCATGATGAAACAACATTAATTTAACAAGAAATTATCATGCTATAAAAAAACCTTGTCATAATAATAAAAAAATTCTACTACTATAGGAAGGTGATTTTTTTTCTCCTAGAAAACAACAGAAATCCACAGACTCCACACCTACAGCACTGCAGGGCTTATGCAGAATCAGCCACCTGAGAATACAGCCCTGCCAGCCTCCGTGCAGGGGGAATAAAGAATGCCAATTAAGAAGTTTAATTTAATTGTTAAAATGCATTAGTAAAAGAGGGCTTATTGGGAAAGACAACATGCAAAGCTCAGAAGAGAGAATGTGCATTCAGCCTCTTTATAAACCCTGCAAAATGCAAGAAAAGGAGCTGGTGCAGAATATGGAATGACTAAATTCCAGTTCCAGTGTCTCAGGGCTCTCTTCTCTCCCCATTCCACACTACCCTGTTCTTGCAAGGTTACTCTCTCATTCCTTTTATACACGAAACTTCCATAATTGAGGTTTGTTCTGCAGCAAGGAGAGAATGCAGGAAACTCAAGAGGTCTCTTGCAGATATCAGAGATAAGAACATCTGCCTTGGTCAGCAAAGTGCAAGGGGATTAGGCATTGAAAGGGACAATGCAGTCAATAATAATTATAAAAGCATTATGTAGCACCAAAGAGGAGCTCAATGAGCCAAACACTGAACTGAAGTTCTCATGTTGGCTGGTGATAAAAATCTGCGCTGTCATGTTAAAGACATCTGACCCTGGAAATAAAAAGGGAATTTAGTCACACTGACTGAAGGGACACCCAGGTCCCAGGCAGGGACCTCTGCTGTGCTCACCAGCTCAGCAGGAAATCCTTTCAGTCTAGAAGTAATTTCCAACACAGTTACAAAGCCCATTGCAACCACTTTTCTTGACTTAAAGCAACTTGGGACTGAAATCCGTTCCAAGCTGAGGAATAACACCAGCTACACCGCTAAAATCCCTCTTTACAAGAATTTCTCCCATTTCCAGCACTGTGGAAGTGTGTATATCATATATCTGTACTTATCCCACTGCACTGGGCAGTGGTACAAAATTGTTACCCAACATCATCAATTGTGACCCAGAATCATCAATTTTGACCCAGAACCATCAATTGTGACCCAGAATCATCAACTGTCACCCAGAATAATCAATTTTGACCCAGCATCATCAGCTTTGCAGGCTGCCTGTGAGAGTCACAGTGGTGTGTCCAACATCGTGCACCTCCCTCTTCCAGGTGAGCCCAAGAAGAAATTTCTAGAAGTAATTTCCAACACAGTTATAAATCTCTTTGCAACCACTTCCCTGGGACTGAAATCTGTTCTGTTCTAAGCTGAGGAATAGCACCAACCATGCTGCTAAAATCGCTCTTTACAAGAATTTCTCCCATTTCCAGCACTGTGGAAGTGTGTACACCATAGATCTGTACCTATCCCACTGCACTGGGCAGTGGTACAAAATTGTGACCCAACATCATCAATTGTGATCCAACATCAGCTCCACAGGCTGCCTGTGAATGTCAGTGTGGTGTGTCCAACATTGTGCGCCTCTCTCTTCCAGCTGAGCCCAGGGAGAAATTTCTAGAATTTCCAACACAGTTATAAATCTCATTGCAACCACTTTACTTGACTTAAAGCAACCTGGGACTGAAATTTGTTCCAAGCTGAGGAATAGCATCAACTTCGCTGCTAAAATCCCTCTTTACAAGAATGTCTCCCATTTCCAGCACCATGGAAGTGTATATACCATAGATCTGTACCTATCCCACCTAAAATTGTTACCCAACATCATCAATTGTGACCCAGAATCATCAATTCTCACCCAGAATCATCAATTGTCACCCAGAATCATCAATTTTGACCCAGCATCATCAGCTCTGCAGGCTGCCTGTGAGAGTCACAGTGGTGTGTCCAACATCGTGCACCTCTCTCTTCCAGCTGAGTCCAGGGAACAATTCCTGGTCTAGGATATAGAGTTGGACAATCCCCACTGCACTCAGGAGATGTCACTGCCTTCTCCAGCGCCAGTGTGGATCGTGCTATGTTTGTGGGAAGAGGAGATCCCTTCCTGTGTTCTGTCCTCTCTGTTCAGGATGAGCTTCCAAGCCCCTGAGAGCCTCCCTTGGGGCTGAATTTCTGGGGATCAGGTCCTGCTCAGTCCCTCTCTGTTGAACCTGAACATGTCAGAAGTCAAAACCCTGAGTTTTCAAAAGCAGATCTAACAGTGCTCCCTTCAGCCCAGCACTTCTGGAAACCCACCCTGCCATCAATTAGCTCTCAGTCCTCCCATCGGTTTAATTAGCACACGCTTGGTGGAACAACAGAAAAACCTCCCTGAATGTTGAAAGAAGCCTGCAAAAAAGGCCAGGACAGTGTTTTTGTGCTTTGTATCCAGGCATCCCTTTTTTAATCCATCCCAGGGCTTAGAAATGTGTGCATCAGTGGCACATCTCCTGTGTCCTCATGGTGCTGGAAATATTAATAATGCCGAGCACTGCAGCATGGGGTAATGACTATATCTGAGCTTTAATGATGTGCCGTGTCAATCTGCAGCACTGAGACATTAATAAGCCTGTCTTTCATAAGAAACAAGTTGGAATTCTTTATAATGGATGGCAGGCAGACACTGCAGAGAGCTGAAATAAATATAGAAAAAAATAAATAAAACTTCGAGTCTCATTCTTCCCTATTAAAAGAAAAAAAAAATTTAAAAAGTGAAAATAAAGCACAATTGGTAATTTCCTGATGATAAATAGGGTTTTAACACACCCTGACCACAACATCTTTGTGGATATTATTTCACTTTCTGTGCCATGCTGAGCCTGCAGCCAGCTGGATGTTCAGCAGGCTCCTGGTGTAACCCGGCCTATCAATCACCAAAAGCACATGTTGAATTTTAAGCCATTGAAGTAAGAAGCCATCAGTCCCTGCAAGTTTAATTACATGCTTAGAAATCATTCTGCATCTAAAGCTAACAAATGAGGATATGCAATTAAAACTGCTGAAGTTCTCACTATGTACTATTGTATTTTCTTTTCCTGCTGAAAACACGTTCATAGAAAAGAGGAGAGTGGTAAAGTATCACCAGAAGAGTTTACAAATTTCTTGATATTTCTAAGAAATCACTGCCATGCTATGTAGCAAAAGGCCTACTTAAGTTAAATTGTCCCTTTTATTTAGAACAAAGTGATTTTAACTCAGTGTCAAAGAACTGTTCAATTTGGGGACATCTCTAAATCATTCATTAACACTTCATCCTATCAGGACTGCTTACGTGGTGTTTCAGACCCTATCAAAAAGAAAAAAATAATCTGAAATACCTCCACCGTGTCTTATTTTTGTACCTCCATGACTGCAATTCCTTTGAATTTGGTGGATCTGCTGCAATGAGATGGTTTCTGCTACAGTGGAGATATCCAGGCCTCAGATAGCAAAGGCAGGGTAATTTTGGAGAGGCCTGCGTTCTTGGGGTGCAATTTGGGAATTTGTGACCCATTTCCCCAGGCACTGGGGGTGGAAGAGAATTCCCACCCTCATTCCATCGCACCGTGCCCATCCCCACCCTCAGGGACCTGACAAGAGAGGCAATCTGTCCTCTCCAGCTGAAGAACAGTTTTGGTTTTTTTTTTCCTTACTCATTTCCCCATCATTCACAATTTGAGAGAGAGGAAGGAGAGAGACTGAGCTTTGGAAGAAAATTGAGGAGTTTATAAGACTTTGCTAAAGACAGGACCTTGTCCAGAGATGCTTTTTATTCATACAATGTTCAAGATCAGTTTTACCCTCTTACTCAGGACTGCTTATAGATTAAGTTGAATCAGTTTTGGATACCTTGGGAACATATTTTTCTTAAAATCTATGGCTCTTCAATATAGTTTCATTTTTCAGAGTGTTTAATCTCTTTTGCTTAGCACAACCATATTTTTTTTTCTTTACAGTTGACAAGTTATATTGCTTCAGTACCTGTTCTACATTTGGGGCTCAAACACATCCTACAAAGCCATTGGGAAAGAGAACACATGTGCTCCAGCTTAATTCCTGGATTTCAGATTAAACATTTTATTCCACACACTCTAATAAAATGTATGCATTTCTTCATCAAACCTGGCATTTATATTGCAAAAAGGATGCCTACGTTAAAAAAATTCCTGTCAGTACAAAGCTCTGAAAAATTACAATTCAGAATTTTTTTTTCAACCTCACTAACCCTAAACCTCTCACTTATTTAAAAAAAACAGCAAGAAAAAACTTTTCCTGCCTTCTCAAAGGAATAATTACTTTAGTGATGTCATCAGCAGTTGGCATGGAGTCGACAGGAAAATTGAATTTCCTTATTGTCTCCTGATCACTCCTCCAGTAAATAATTCCTGCCCCAGCACTTGGATGAAGACATGGAGCCAGTCCACTCTGCTAACACCACTGAGTATTTTAATACAAAAGAACCATTTGTCAGGGCTCCAACCATACAATTTGTTCTAATCTAATCAGCTTTTAATAAATCGTTGTACAAAACTTTCTTATTTGTAGTAAGCAAGATATGTAGAAGTGATTATGTTCTCATTTTGCTTCTCTAATCAATCACAAGCTGATGACTTAGGCAAATAATCTAGTTCATAAAACAGTGTGTGGTGAGTTTGTGAGGAGAACATCCATCAAAGTCAGGGATGGGTGATTTTTATAATTTGCTCCTGTTGGTGCACTTCCTCTGGCATTAAACTTTAAAGCAGTTAATGGCAAGATGGATTTTACCCTGCACATCTCTTTTGTAGCCAGACATCCCTGATGGTGCACTCAGATCAGAAGCAGAAGAAATCCAACATTTTTCCCAACAACATCCACTGGGTTTGGATCCTAAGGGTCTGCATGGAGACCTCGCTGTGGCCAACCAGTGCTCCCAGTGCTCCCAGTCCCTGCTCCTGCAGCTGCTGCTGTGGCACAGAGGCACCCACACCACACAGGTTCAAGCACTTTAAAGCAAATGCTCACTTCCACAAGGGATAACAGAGAAAACAGCCCCTGTGAGACGCCAAAATCCATTAAAAACCATTAAAATCCATTAACCAAGCCTCTGGGCTGTGGCCATCCACAAGCTCTGATACCTGAGCCCATTCCTTGCCCTTGGGATGCTCTCAAGCACTTCAGGGTTTCCCTTTGTGGTCCCTGGGTGGTTTCCACTGCTGCTGAAACACAGTGAGTTGGGTTGGCCTCTCAGGAAGTTCTGGCTCAATTACAGTAAACCAGTCTGTCATCATTCCCCTCACATATGCATAGATATTAATTATTGAAACTCAAAGGTAAATTGAGTTGGTTTCGCCGGGTTTTGCTGTGTTATTCTGCAATCATATTTATGTCCACTGCCAGCCTCAAATAATGGAAATGTCAGGGGATGTAAGACAGTGTGTGCCTGGCTTACTGAGAGTCTAAAAATATAATGCTCTAAATGCAGTGCCCTTGTAAGGGCTAAATATATTTTCTAATTTTCATGATGACTTGCCACTCTAAACATTGTATTTCTGCAGTTTATATTAAATCCATCCTCTCAATCTTTGGAAACAAGACTTACTACAGTCACACTGGCAACAGGCAATCTACTGTTATTTTCCTTTGTGTCCTTCTGTGCACCTGGGCTCCAAATATTATTCCCAATCCATATTACAAATTTCTCTACAGCACGAGCATGGATCATCCTCACTTGGTAACACCAAGCAGTTTGGCAGTGGCAGCAATAAAAAGGGAACTACAGAGAGATGCTGGAGAGGAATAAGTTCATCAAACAGCCTTTCAAATCCCCAAGTTCCAGCAGAAGGATAATTAACAATAACCTTTCCCTTTCGCTCTCCTCTGGTCTCACACCAGTCAGATGTCAGCTGTAATATATTAGGAAACAATTTCCCCCCTTCCTCTGTGTGCAGTGTAGTCAATTGTAGGAGTTTAAAATCACCAGTTCAGAACATTTTACTTTCCACTTGCATCAATCATTACCCAACAAGCACAAAAAGGAAGAGCACAGCCCTGAGAATCCATGGCTTTCTAATGATTTAACAGAAGGACTTCACATCCTTGCCGGAAAATAAAACAGGGAAAGGCATTTTCTGAACAGAAGCCCAACTGCACACCCTGAAAGAGATGCTTGTAGTCAAATATTTGTATATGCTTATCTCTGCAAATGCGAGGGTTTTAGAGTGAAAGCCAAACACAACTCGGGTAATGTGGGTCTCATAAAGCTCTGTGAGCACAGAAATATTGAAACTGGAATGCTCTCATTAATGCAAGTGATAGAGGTGAGGCAGGAAGAGCTAGTCTAGAAAGGAGATAATTTTTCTTCCAGCTTGTAGAATTCTGTGCAAAACCATATATTTGTGGTTTGATTTTTTCAGCTTGGCCATGCCAAGAAAGATACAACAGAAAACAATTCCTTACTGCTCTTTATCTTTCTGCAAAACTGAAAATAATGACAAGTAATTGGATATGTGAAAGACGTATCACTCTCTGGAAAAATTTAGGCATCCTCTCACCACACACCTACAAACACAAAGAATTGACCTCTGACACAAAGTTTACAGCTTGGCTACACAACATTTGCATTACCCAGGAAAATTAAAACCCAGATTTTATTTTTTACTGTATTTAAAATGTCCGTATCATTGACAAAACCATGTTTATATTCAAGAGCTACATTTTAAGTATGTGCGCATCCACAGATCCAGGCCAGCCTGTTTAAGTGCAAATAGGTCCAACAAATTGACGTAAAGTGACCTTTGCAACTGATTTAGAACCTACTTCAAATGAAAACCAAGCACCAAACTGAACCTCTAGAAAGAACACCAGACACAACTCTGGATTTTTAAATACCATTACAAAACCCCTGCCAGCAACCTTGTGTTCTACAGCAGTGTTTTGACCAAGTTGCCAGCACTGAGGTGTGGATTAATTCAAAATGAATGAGCCTGATGATTTTTTTGCCTTTTCCTTCTATATACCCTTCTATACATATTTATACCCTTTTCTAAATTTTCTGTAACCTCTTTGTGCCCTTAGCCTATATCCTTGCAACTTTTGTACTCTGATATTCCAGCTCAGTTTTGGGGTTCTGTAAGGCAGAAAGGCCAAACATTCACAGCAGGAGGCCAGAGAGCTCTGTGTTATCAAAAACTTGAGGTTTTAGCCTTGGTTGAAACCTCCTCTCTGGAACATGTTTTGTAAACTGGGCTTTAGCCTCATTTTGGGGGGGATGATTAGAATAGGAGGACATTACTTCATTTATTAAGTTTCTTATTGGGGGATTCTAGACAGATATGCTAATTTGCAAGGTCCATAACATTGTATATGCATTATATGGTGTGTGTATCTTGGTGTGCTCCACCTTTGAAGAGCTGTGCACCTAAAATCCTATTAAAATTCTGAGATAAAGCCCTTGTACCCTTTTTAACTGTGTCTGTGTTGTATTTCTACCAGCCAAAAGGCAACAGCTTCAGGAGACATCGGTGCTGATGGAGCGACTTTGCTGAGCAGGTGGGGAGAGGAACCCCGAGGTGGCACAGGGACAAGCGCCACAGGTTGTCCCTGGCCAAGGAGCCCTGCAGGGATTCCTCACCTGGATCTGTCCCCGGGAAGAGCACGAGGAACCCATCAAAGCTGGGATTGATGTGCAGAAATAAGAGAGGCTGTTCCAGCAGAGCTCCCGCCAGGCTTTGCTGGGCCATTAACTTCCCCTTTATGACTTTTCTCCTTTCTGCTACGGTTGAGCCCTGAGTGAGCTTTGCTCCTCCCAGGGCACGGCTGAGGTGATTTGGGCTGCACAGGGATGGGAGAGGGAAGTGCTGTGTGGGCAGAGGGAGGGGACATGGTCAGGGCTGACATCTCAAAATATCTGCATTTCTGTGTGTCAAAAAAGTCCAGGTAAGGTGCTGTCTCTCATTTAAACTGGATGGAAAAAAATCCATGTTTGCTATTCTAACTTAAGGACTAAAGCCTCTTTTTTCTTTCCTTGAACATTTTTTTTTTATTCAACCCAAAACCTCTGCTTATTCCAACCCACAACACTGAAATATCGAGAGTATAATGTGCTTTTTTTCCTCAGCTGGTGACTGCTTTTTAACAGGAAAGGGTGCTACTCCTGCATACAAATCCCTTGCAGGGAACTTAGGGATCACCCTCAAAGCACATTTAACAGCTTTGCAGAATTGGGACCTTGTGGAAATAAAATGAAAAGCAGTGTCGTGGGAAGATTTAAACTGCTTAGAGAAGGTTTACAGCCTTCTGCTGATTATGGAGAGGGGGCGAGGATGCAGTGATACCACAAGACAATGAAAACTTCCTGATCTTGACCTCAGACATCACAATTTCCCTGTGTTTGTACTTCTCTATTCTTGTATGAAAAAGAAATAGGTTGAAAGCACCTGAAGTCTGCCAGGGGAAGTGTTAGTGCTTCCCTCTGAGGCTCTGTGGTGGAGCAGGTCTGGCACGCTTTGTATCATCTCAAGGTTAGTAAACAGCAACAGCTCCGCCATGGCTTTGATCCAGGGGGACAGGGGATTCAATTGGACAAGCTGCTTTTTATTGTGAGCCTGTTCAGCACAAACAGTCCTTCAGTGCCACGGAAAGCCTGGGGGAGTGGGAAGCAGAGGGAGGGGACAGGGGACAGGGGCTGGGGAGTGTCACACCTCGGCCTGGGGCTCACCTGCGTTTCGTGCCTTGGTTTCCATTGGTGCCTTAGGATTTTAGCTTCTACATTTTTCAAGTATCTGTAACCCTGTGGTTCTCTAGTGTATAACTCTGGGCTCCATACAGGTGCTAAGCTCTTGTTCTCAGCATTTTTAGACAAAACAATTCCTCTCTAGGCCCGAAACCCAAGGACACCTCACTGTCTCAGGCCCCAAGATATGTAAACAACAATGAATTGGGGGAGCAAACTTGGAGTAATTGCCTTCATTACCTGAAGCTGTAATTGGAGGATTAACCCTGATATGCAAATGGACAGAACTTATAAAGTATGAAAAACCTGTGACCCATTGTCCATTTTGGGTGCAGCCCCTGGGTGGGCTGTGACTGCCCTAAATGCACCTGAAGGCCTTCAATAAAAGTAACTGCTTTTTATTCTCTTTGTCTAGCCTCTGTTTTAGGTAAGCTCCTTTTAGGCATCACCCCCCACTCATTTGCTCAGGGAAAAAGCCCAACCAAACAAAAACCCAGGCAGAATTCAGGTTTTTGTTGAGAAGGAGCCAGGAGGGAGTTTCTGCTGGAGCTGGAGCACCAGACAAACCAACCCTGGTGATGTGACTGCACCAAACCCTCGGTGGGGCTGATTCTCTGAACCTGCCACTCTTTGAGCTGCAGATCCTTCTGCAGGGCCCAGGGTAACCCACACATCCTCTGTCCTTCCTTGGGTTTACACAGGAGCACTTTGGCTGCCATCCCAAGGCTGGGTTATTGAATATATATTTTCATTTACTGTCATATTTAATCAGTCAGTGTGACCGTAACACATCCATCAAAAGCCTGCAACTTCCAGACAAAAAAACCCCACAAACAAGCAATTTGCTAATGGGATCATAAGTTTTCTGCAATTGCAAAATGAAAATGAGGGAACGTGGGAAACACTGAGTTGTCACTTAAAGCCTCTGTGTAATTGTTATGGATCTATAGCTCAGGATTGGGACAAGCCCCTGCAGATTACACGTCCTTCTAGAAGAGGAGGTGGAAAGTGAAGACCCATTCTGGGGCTGGGATCATCCACAGGATGGATCCTTTCGGTGTTTGGGAGGAGCTCTGCCAAGGGAGGGGAGGCTCAGACAGGCATGGTGGGGAGTGAACAGAGAAAACACCCAAAATTCTGCCCAGCCAGCACTTCTGTGTTGTGGCTGATGGATGAACAGCTCTCCGCCTGTATTTTCTACTGGGCCATTTCTATTTTTCCTTTGTCTTATTAAGCTTTTTCCCTTGATGGGCTATGGAATAACTCTGAATTTCCCAAGTGCTCTAGGTCTGCATACAAAACCCCACGTTACCTGGAGCACAAAACACAAAACATGCTCATAATTTACTTTTACAGCAGTGGGCCAAGCCTTTACACTGCTCCCTGCAGGACACCCAGGCAGCTCCAGGCTAGGAGGCTGCTCCGGCGTTTTAAACAAAATAATGTGCAGGCTCACCAGGCACAATGAAGTGAGGAGCAGCCTTGTTTTCATCCCTCCTGCTGAAAGAGTATTTTAAGCCAGACCCAGGCAGTTAAAAGGAACTGTCACCAGCAGGATTAAGGATTTTCCCAGGTCAGAGACCTGCGCTGCTTAACACAAGAAAGCACTTTTCTGCTGTCAGAAATCAAGCTTTAAGAATCTGAGGCCTCGTCTGCAGCATTTGTGGCTCTGTGCTTAACAAAGCTGCGTCCTTTAGAGCAGCGTGGGAGGTCTGCCAGGTTCGGTGAAGGGACAGAAAAGTGACATTGGTGCTTACACAGCTTCTGTCCCTGGGTTCAGAGCTGGTGGGATGCAGCCCGTGGGCTCTCTGATTCTTGTTCCTTTTGTTCTTTTTCGCTGCTACCTGACCCACTTTCTCATTATGGGCATTTCTTCCTTCCCTGTTCTGTAAAACTCCAGTGGAAGCAGTGAGTGGAGCCTGCTGCCCAGACAGCGCTAATCATCCGAGCTGATGCACTTCCCATTCAGTCTGTGCAGCTATTCCTGCCCTTGGCACTGAATGCAATTTATTTCATGCAGCTTAAGTGTTTCTGGATGACAAAAGCACACTCTTGTTTTTCTATCTGATCCTTTCCCTGCAGGAGCAGCTCACATTTGGCTGGCTGAGGGCTCTGGGATCATTGCTCGTGATGCCTTATCCAGGCTTACCTGAAACTGAGGCCAGACAAAGTCAGAATAAAAAGTAAATTAATTTATTAAAGGCCTTCAGATGCATTTAGGGTGGACAGAGCCCACTCGAGCTACACCCAAAATGGACAGCGAGTCACGAGTTCTGCACATTTTATAAGTTCTGTCCATTAATATATTGAGCCTCAATTCTCCAATTACACCTTCAGGTGATGATGGCAACCACCCCAAGCTTGCTCCCCCAGTTCACTGTTGGTTCCATATTTTGCGGCTCTGAGGCAGCAAAGTGTCCTTGGATTCCAAGTTTTACAGGAATTGTTTTGTCTAAAATGCTGGGAACAGAGGTTTTCAGCACTTTATGAAGCCTAGGGCAACACACCAAAGCCACAGATACATGAAGAATAGAAGCTATAAGTTCTTAGGGCATCACTCAAGCACTGTCTGCTCTCCTGCTAATTTCATCCTTACGTCTGTGAAAACTACAGGAAAAACGTGGCACTGAAGTCAGAGGTGGATGAAAACAGTGCTTGGCCTGCTGCTTAATTCCAGAATCATTGCTGGATTCTGGACAAATTTATGTTAATAGCTTGGACACATTTTTGGAGTGCAATTCTTATTTTAGGTCAGTTTAATTTATCAAGCAACAAAGGAATTGTTTTCAGATTTACCACGGTATTTAGCACTGTCAGTTTAAGTTATGGTTGTGCTGGTTGTAACAGGAAATAATTATTCTGACCGTGCTCTAAAATAAATAAAATGCTCTTTTCTATTGTGATATCAAATGTTTTGCTGGCATAGGAACAAGAATCCGGGATGAAGATGCGAATTTGTATTCACATTTTCAAGAGGCAATATATTCATAGCCCACAGAAATGCTCCTGGTTGTTTTCAATTCCCCTTATTCCAAATTAGAGCGACACGGCCCAGCTTGCAAAAAAGCACCCTCTGTGTTGTCTGACCAATGGGGTGAAATATATAGCGATGACTGGATTTATGTTCAGTGAAAACAAAAGCCACCAAAATCCCAAAGTTTCCTTCAAAGCTTCCAATTGTTGGCAGTATCAGTCAGGAATTTGCAAACAGTGTGAGAGCTCCAGAAGAATATCGACAACCCAGAGAATATCAGCATTTAAGGGAGGGGAAAGTATGACCTATCAGCTCTTTTCAGTCTTCATGCCTTATCAGTTTTTATAGTTTGCATCACAATATTTGCAGAGTGATTTCTCTACCATTAAAAGAAAATTTCTTCTTTTTGTCCCCCCATTTTCATTTGGGCTGAACAGGGTGAGGATCTTTTAACAGCAATGCCTTCAGCAGCCCCTGACGATTCTCTCAGCCCATCTCCCCCACTCTCAAGTCAGAAGAGTTTGTTCTTGCTCTGCTCTGAGACAGAAGAATTCCCTTTAAAGCTCAGACTTCTTTAACAAAATGAAAAGAGAGAGTCTGAAAGTACTTGGCTGCTTCAAACCACAAATCACTCAGGAAAACTCCGTCTTGGTCAATCGATTCATCTCAAACAAGGTGACTTGAAAGGAAGGAGGCTGAAGGAGAAGGTCTGAATTTAAGACTTCATTTTTTCCAGTAAAACAGTCTATATTTGGCTCATCATGTTGATAGCTCTTTGCTGGAGGCAACACCAGTATTTCTGTACTTCTGAACTAATTTTATATATGTGTCTTCTCATTAATTAGTTTTGCCTTCGAGCTCCATTTAAAAATATAGGGCTAAAGAGGAGCAAAACTAACATCAGTGTATAATTTATTATAATTTCTACTTTTTGTTTAAATAGGTCTGTAAAATTCTGACTGAAGAAAGAACTCCTTTAAAAAAATGGAATTAAGCTTCAAGCCATTTTTTTAATCAAAAGTTCTCTGGTCAAAAAAAGAGAAAAAAAGTAATCCAGTTGCAATTTTAAGACTCTTTCCTCTATCCACAAATCCATTCTCTGGAAGTCAACCGAGCAATAAAGCCAAAGCAATATTTAGTTACTGGGGAAATATGAGACCCTGCTCATAACGTTCCTCGCTGTCATTTTTGGGATAGCAAAAAGATTTCACACATTTTTCCCTCCTTTCCTTTAACTGAAGAATGACTGTCACACTTTCCTTCCTGCTCACATTGCACTGATTTATTTCATTTTCCCCGTGCAAGAGCAGGAACAGATGATCACATTGCAGCACCCCAGAGCAGCCCCATTTCTCTTTTGGATTCTCTGTATTTGTATTCTCCCCACGGCAGGAGCCACACCGATGCTCTGTGTGCTCCTTGCAGCTGGGATGGGATTCGTTTTCTCCTCTGCAGCTGAGTTTTGGCGCTGGAATGAGGATAATGTTGATGTTGTCGTTGTTGCTAAGGTTCTTTTTCTCTAAGTTGAGCCCTTTTCAGACTTTTTTTGCAGGTGCTCAGGGAGCCACGAGGGAGCAGGGCCAGGACAGCTGAGCCAAACTGGCCACAGGGATATTCCACACCCTGGAGCATCCTGTCCGGTGTAGGAGCTGGGGAAAGCTGGCTGGGGGACACTGCGGGTGGGCTGGGCACTCTGAGCCATCGTGTGGGACATCATTTGTCCTTCCTGGGTTGTATTCCTCTCTCTTTTCCTATTACTATTTTGTTTTATATTTATGCATTTTATATATAAAACAATTATTTTCATGTTATGTATTATATATTATATACTATATGCTATATGCTATATACTATATACCATGTACCATATACTATATATTATATACTATATACTATATATGATATATTATATATTATATATCACATATCATATATTATAATATTTTACATATGTATATAGAATAGGGTTTTTTTTGTTGGTTTTTTTTTAAGGAGGAGCAGAATTTTCATGACCATTTTCTGGGAAATTCCTCACTAACATCTCCCCATATGCAAAGATGCTTTGGGGTTTTTTTTTGCACCAGATTTTGCTCAAACTGATGAGCACCAAAACTTGCACTTTGCACCTGCACCACAGCCAAGTCACAGCCCTCAGCTACAGGATCAGGATCTCACATAGGCCATGCAGAAATTATCCTTCCCATACAGATTTTACACACTTTGCACAAGAGGGGAAGGGAGAAGAGGATCAAAATCACAAGCAAGATAAGATTGAGCACCCTGATAGCTGCAGGATAAGATCTGCACCTCTGAGGAGAGCACACAGATTTGTAATAAGCTGCAGTGGCTCTGTTTACATAAACAATGCCTTCCTTAAACAGCTGTCTGAAGCACTTCTGTGATTAGAGATTATTGAGGTTTCCTAATATACTTGACTTTATCTCCCTGGGTAAGAGACTGCAGCAGAGCCTGAGGCTGCTGTTTCACTGCAGGCAGAAGGAGAAAAAAATATAATCAGGCTGGAAAGGGATAAAAAAATTACATGCCTATTATTTTTGTCTTGGTTTCTTTCTATAAGTACTAAGTCATGTCAACTTTGAACACTGCTGCTGCCATCACAACAGTCGTGGGATCAGCAGTGAGACAGAAATCAGAGCTCTGGTCCTTTGTGAATACAAAAAGCAGCAGCCAAGGAGAAACTGGCTTTGGCTGTGCAGGCTCATGGGGCACAAAATAAAGGAAATATCTGATTTAGAGGCTGAAGAACATGGGCTGCACGGGAAGAACCACCAGGAGCCATTTGTAAAGCACAGGAGGGCTGGCAGACAAACTTGCATGGCCTGGGGACATCCTCTGGGCCTCATTTCACTGGGGGAAATCAGAGCAAGGTGGGAATCTGACAGATTGGATCAACAGTGCCTATTGATAATGGCAATATCAATAGCTAGAGTCCCATCAGGGAAAAGGTTTGAGCAGCACGAGCTGTGTTTCCTCCTATGACAAAGGGGAGGAGGTGAAGATGTCGGGGCTGTGCTCAAAAACCATCATCATCTTGGAACATCTGCCAGGATCAATTCAGTTAAGCTGCTCTGCTTCAGTTTATCTGTGCAAAAATTAACATTACCACCCTGAAAGCACAGGGGCAGATCCACTGCCGTGAGGGAAAAGCCATAATCACTGTGACAAAGCACATCCTGATTTATTTTGGTACACGAGCAGACCCAAGGCTGGAGAGAATCATCCCAATGAGCAAAAGATTTCAAAATATTCTGGCACCTGTGTGAGCTTTGCTACATCACAGAGGCAGAAATCACAGCTGATTGTCCTGACAAGATCAGAGCCTTTGCAATATCTCACAATGGCACTAAATAACAACACATTAATTAGGGCCTGGAAGGGAGCAGGTTGTACTCATTTAAACTGAGGGAGGACATCAGAAGCTGAAATGGAAGTAAATGGGATGGAACCTGGGTTTAGAAAATAATCTGCATCTATTTAATGACGAAGCATGCCTTAGATTCTTAATTTTATGCCCCACCCAGAGGGACATTTCTAGAAAAGGACACAGGAGAGGGGGAATTGGGAAAGGTAAGCACTCAGCAGTGCTTCTGCAAACACCTGAGTTAGCTTCTTCCTGGCCACCCATCTATTCTCCTTTCCCTAATTACCTCGAGTAGGATCAGAAGCAAAGGCAGCCTGGATGTGGGTCAAAAATAAAACCAACAGTCCCATCCCACTAATGATGTTTGGCTTTGGAGACTGAGATGAAAGATGCTATACAAGAAGTTATTATTGCTCTTATTTTTCTCTCTCTTCCCCTTTGCTGTTGCCCTATGAAAAGATGACAGCTGAAATACTGACTCTTAATAAGAAAGAGCATATTCAGCTCTTTGGGAATGCAGAAAAAATTGTGGAACAGAAAATACAGAGAGTGGTTGGAGATGGCATAAACCACACAGCATATGATGCAGTGTAAACATCAGAGCCCCAATGCACAAAATTATCATTTCCCTCATTTAAGTGTTAATCAATTCATATTAGTGTGAAATCAGCATTTTGGAAAATCTTCAGTTAATGCATTTTTGCAGTGAGGCTACATCAGTTTAGGAACTGCATTAAGCTCCGTGGCACTGCACAAGGCTGTGGTGTCTTTGGAAGCAGGAAATTGATACCAGATTGTGTCCTTGATGCTGTCCAGGATTTCCAGTCAGGAAGGAAAGGAAGGATTTATCTCATTATATGCACAAAATCATGAAGATCAATATAAAAGGTATTAATGAAATTTTATATGTGAAAATGTGAGGGTGTTACATAAAACCCTACATACCCTGAAATAGGAAAAGATTCTGGAAATTACCTTACAATTGTCAAGACAAGAGGATCTGACCAAGTGAGATGATTCTCACCTATGCTTATCAGAAAATAATACATACTCTGTACAGTTCTCAGTGATTATCTTTGAAATCCCACACTTGATGAGAGTCAGGAGAGAGGCGTCAGTGCGACACAGAATAGTTACCACCCCCAAAAGAATGGACTTTTTGGGTTTGTGGGGTTTTCCCTCGTGGCTTTCATATATAAGGAATACACCAACTTATCTGTTTCTATTCCTGACAGCACAACATTCCAGGGCAGCTCCAAATGTATTCACCACTCAGAAGAAATATTGCAATAAACCAAGAATAAAATGTCCTTAATGCTATTTCCTCAGCGAGGGCTGCGGTGTTTTGGATACACAGTGAAACCATATGGCATGCTCAGCTTATTTGAGATTTAAATCACATATATATCTGGATGACAAAACCTGTTGCACACAAATGGGGATATCTAGACAACTTTTACTTTTGATTTCATCATTTATGCATATTTATGCATGTTGCCACAAGCCTACAGCAGAGCTGATTATACCAGCCTATCAATAGACTCACTTCAAGTTTAATTTAAAAATTCCTATAAAGTTTCTAGCAACCCATTATCAAGGTTTCTTTCTTTTTTTTCCCCCCCTAATTTCCAGTGGATGTATAATACAATCCAACCAAGCAGGAAGTTCTTACTGACATCAAAGGGAGAGTTTAGACCTTTAGTTCCACACAGTTTCTACATGAAAAGATTTACAAGTCCCATATAAAAGGAGTGACAGTAAATATATTTGGAACTAAAATTCGATCTAAGTCAGCAGACAGATCCCAGTGGGTGCAGTCCCCCAGGTTCTACAGAGCTATTAGGAAAAAGAAGAAATAAATCTATGGTTAACAGCTGAGGACTAAGTCAGGACAAACAAGTAAATAAATTTTCTGCAGGGTGGGATGCACTTCAAAAATTACATCTTGGAATAGTTATGTCAGAAAGTCACACACCAAGAGCAAAATCTTTGGGAGATTTTCCTTCACTCCCTTCTGAGTCTGAATTGTCTGGGACAGCACTCGTGCTAACAATGTTAACAAACACATCCCCGTGAGTGATGCTGGCAATAATTCCATAAAACTGATACACCACATGTGATTCAAGTCAAATATATCCAGCAAACTTCCCAAGGTTGCAGGCTTAGTGCACTTATTAGACTCCAATAAAAATGGTGTTCACAAAATGAAGCAATAGAAGTTCCCCTGGCTCAGTCCCTGGTGACAGCTGCTGTCAGACAAAGCACTGTGCAAAAATTCCTGTATTGTAATGAAAATATTATTATGCTAAAGCACAACCATACTCTACAGGTGTAAAGAAAAAAAAAATCTCAAGATGCACAATTACTGGTGTAGATTAACCACTATAAAACTCTTATTTTAGGCTGGGTATCTCCTATAATATATTGCATCGACTTATGGTGCTCATTGCCCTGTGTGAATTGCCAAAGGTTGGTCTAAGACTTTGAGAATTTATGCAAACCTTGCAGAGAGAGGTGTGAGAAGCCCTCAAGAGGATTGAACTGAATAGCAATTTCAGCCTGAACATTTCTTTGCTCGCCAGTTTCAGATTCTTGTAGAAAACAGCGCTCATGACATGGCGCAGTCAGAGCTCTTCACAACGCAGGCAAAAGAGCAAATATTCATATTCACATTTTGAAAACACAGTGTGCATGTGCATCTTGACAACAAATAAAGTCAGGGAGCTGTGGCAAAAATCAATCTTTCAACAGGAAAGTCGTATGAAATATTCAAGAGTGGGGAGAGGTTGCTTTGTGTGTATGTGCCCACTTTGTTATGTGAGGAAGCAGAGATGAGCAGCAAGGGAAGGAGGATTGAGAGGGGCTCTGCTCCTGCTTTGATGGCTTTTTATTGGCATTTACTCCCTGGAGAACCCCAGCACAGGGCTAAGAGCCGTGGCAGGCAATAATGCTGGGGAAAATCCGCTGGGAATCTCCATTTCCAGGAGAGGACAAATTGCCTCGGTCAAGTGGAAGCCCTGCTAAGGAAGGAGCTACAAATGTGGGGTGATCAAATCAAAATGTAATTTCCTTCTTTTTTAAGAGTTTGGGACAAAAGTAGGCTTTCCATTAATACTGGAACCAGTGCCCTGAAGGCACCCAGCTGGAGGGGTCACTGCTGCAGCCATTCCAACTGGCGTGGAGGTGACAATTCCCAGCACAGTTCTTGGATATCTGGGACAGAGCAGCTCTGAGTTTTGTGTACAGCAACTCCTCACCGAGGTAACAGCTGCCCATAGCCCAACTCCAGACATCTCACACAGACAACAACTTCCTGATCGATTTTGTGACACTTTGATCTTCTGCCTTCCTCTGCCGTTAACCAACGCTCCAGATTAATGATTCCAAACAAAAGGCAAGAAGGGCAGGAAGGTTTGCTGTTCCTTGGCCGCTGTTGAATGATTTCATGAAACAAAAAACATGTGTAGCAGCACTTGGAGTCATTAATATTTTGAAACTAAAATGTCTTGTTGGGAAATCAATATAGCAATACTCAAACATCATGTACAGTAAAAAAACCCCAGCTAAACAATATGATGAACTTAAGGAAAATCAATAGAGTGTTCAAACATGACAGTGAAAGACTAAATAGAACTACTCAGAGGACAAGTTATTCACCTACAAAGTGTTCATTAACCACCATCCCCCTGCTGCTGCTTCCTACATCATTAACATCAGGGAAACATCCACTCTTTGAAATAACATGTAACACAACAAACAGAACAACAGGGAGTTCCCTGCATCACGCTGGAGAGGAAATCTGACAAGCACTGGATACAAAAGTCTGCATGAATTATTCTGCACGTGGGTGAAAAGAAAGCCCGTCAGACCTGGAGGAGTTGAGGATGAGATGGAAAGAGAAAAGCCAAGTGATGCCCTATGCCATGGGAGCCATGAAGCATTTTTAACTGCAGTTAAATCAGCGTTGACTGCGTGTGGACAAAGAAAAGAAGTTTTGGAGGAGTTGTCCAAAGATATTGAAGGGAGAGCAGGGCTGGGTCTGGCGCTGGGGGTGTGAGTGGTGGCTCTGCCTTCCTTCTGAGCGTGGCCAGCCTTGGTTTGGGCTCCCAGTGAGCTTTAGTTTATCACCATATTGACATCTGCTGGCCACGAAGGAGCTCTCACAGCAGCCCACAGATTTACAGCCAGAAGGGCTGAGCTTCTCATTTTATATCTTATTTTCTGTAATTTCATTTGAGCGTGCCTTTGCTATAACTACGGTGTAATTTACAGTTCCACAGGATGTCACCAAAATAACTGCAATAAATGTTTTCCTCGTGGAAGATCTGGAAAAGACACTGGCTCTACATTTCTGAATAGCCCAAAACCTTGCAAGGTCCACCAATATTTCTGCTTTGACAGGCTCGCTAAACAAACAAGTAAAAAGTCGTGCCAAAGAACACTTTATGGGCTCTTACATTGTTTCAGTCATCCTGGTGAGCCATTAGGCTCTTGTACAGTTCTAGACATAAATATTTTGTGATTTGATTTTTCTTTTCTTCTATGCAATTTGAGCTAGCAAAGCCATTATTGCAAGCATTGGAATGGCACAACTGGGAAATCTGTCTTGCTGAGAGGAGAATCAGACCTAATATATTTTCATTTATTTTAATATATGCCATGTGGAAAAGGCTGAATTTAAACTAAGAGTTTAATATGCAAAGCAGGGAACAAACTTTTCATTTGAAGCTTTCACTCTCTTTTATATTGTAAAATGGATTTGTCCTGGAGCTTGGGATGGTGTAAATACTAAAAATAAGGGTAATTTGGACTGAAGCAATGGCTTATTTCTGTTTGCTCTGTATTGAAATGTCTACTCAGCTTGTGTCACCCAAATAACAGCTCACACAAAAAAAAATTTAAAGCCTCAAAGAACCGATGTCACAATTTAAAAAGTGAATTTATTTATTGTAGTAAATTCACTTAGAAACTCAGCAAAGTGCCATGTTTGCATACACACCAACCTTAATCTATTAAATGGTTTGCGCATTAAGTAGATCAATCTCTGAGAAAAAACCCACATTTGTATTTTCATCTCATCAGTATTTTACATTTTGAAGCCTCCAAAATATGCCAAGACCCCAAACTCTGCCAGACCATGAGCAAATAGATCCCTCAAATGTCAAAGCACTGCCTGTGCTTCATGGGCAGAGAAGACAAAACATTTCCTGCTTTGGTTCTACTTCTTTATTTATTTTACCTAAAGTAAATTTGTACTCTTTGCCACCACTTCCAGTGCTCTGTTTCCAGACTGGTGGCCCCAGTGCCGAGTGCGTGAAAAGCCAAGTTTTCCTGGCTAAAGCAAGGCTGCAGCCACACACCGATATTGTCTCTCTCTGTCCTGCCCTCTGCACAGAGCTTGAAAAGCTGAAAACTCCAGCGTCAGCCATGTCACACTGAGGACAGATAATTTTTGCCTTTTATAGATTTGTAGCCTTCCCAGTACTTTTCCCCACCCTTTTCCCCAGCTGGAAAGACCAAAGCCATTGCAGAGCTCCAAGCCTGGGGGGCACAAGGCTCCTCTCCTGTCTTGGTTCTCCCTGGGAACCAAAGCTGAGAACAAAATCTTCCAGACACATTTTCATCAACAAGTCCAACCAGTGCCAAGGGTGGAGGCTCCAGAGAAGGGCTTGACCTGGGGGGAATTACATCACCTCTTGTCCTCCTCATTGGTGCTTTTGGTCAATTCTGCTAATTTCCTCAAACCTATCAAACTGCATTCAGCCCTGTGGGGTTGGGCTTTTGTGGATATTCGTCCAGAACTGCCCCTGGAGCTCCAATAAACATCCACTTTTATATTACCTCCTATACTAAAATCATCTCGAGTTTAATTTCTGTGCTGAAAAAGGCAACAACAGGGTGAGAAATGGCAACTCCAACCCCTTGCTTGTCTCCAAGCTGTTGTAAAAGCCTGGGTCTCTTTCTACAGGTGTAACACTCTGGAAAACAGCAGAGTTATTTCAGCCAGTGACACCTGGTGCCAAAAGTCCACAAGGGCTGAGGTTTAAGGGCACAAGGGATGCCCAGAACACCCTGGCAGTGGTTGTGATCTGGAATTGCTGCTGAAATCAGTGTTGGCTCCTCCAGATGCCTCTAAAAGCCTCAATGAGACAGCAGATCCAAAGGAGGTCCCGGGGGAAGGGTGGAGCCTAACATCTTGAGGAAAGAAAACAAAAGAACTGGCCCCACGTGAACTTTAATTTTGTCCAGAAATTCCACTCTGGATCAAGGAGTTACAGTAAAAGTTTAGGTGGAAACAGCATTTTCCTGCACACAAGTTCAGCTTCAGCAAGTGGGAAACTTTTCCCCTCCCCATGAAAGTCTACTTTTGTCAACCTCCTGGCCTGTCCTAGCCTAAGTCCAAAGGCATCTTTTGAGGAAAAAAACAAGTGCAGACCACGTTTGGAGTGTTCTCTGGGCTGACAGGGCAAGGCACAGGGGGGCACTGGGGGATCCCTTCTGCTCTGCCAAAGGCCTGGGAGCAAATTGTGGGGTGCCAAGAGCCAGGACAGGAGGGACCCTCAGCCCTGCAGACATGGCATTGTTCATACTCACATAGTAACCTTCATCTTAGGGTGGCAAAAATCCCAACCAACAGCTTCTTTCCCACACTCCTTGAATGAAAGAAACACTCTCCAATGGCTTGAGAGACCTTCTTCCAAATTCCACCAAGAATATTTATGGAAAGGAAGTGGGCAGGAAAACAGATCCCAGGGTGGTTTGGAAAGAAAACACACCCTCTGCAAATGCAGATCACTCACAGGACAGGAGTGTAAAATCAGCTAATTGTGGTTTCACACTGGTACTGTCCATGAGGAATCACACAGCACAGTCTGCAGTTCCTCCACACAGGAGATGAAAGGAATATCAACAATATAACTCAGATTATCAGATATTTGCATTTTGAACCTACTATCCAAACCTTTTAATGTGTAAATCTCCATATGGTTATGTAAGCTAGGAGAAAACGATGACAGTGTAAATAAAGGAGATAAAATAATCACAAATGTTAATAATCAAATGGTGGGTGGTTGAGTGGAATATTTCTAGTATCAGTAATTATGGCAAAAGCCATCAGTTCACATTAATCTGAACTCTGTGTTACCATGTGATTTATTAAAATTATAGATTTCAGTGAATGATGGTCAGAACCAACACGGGAATTATTACAGTTAAAAAAAAAACAGATTACAGACGATTAGAATCCAGGGTAACAGTCTGAACTTAACTCTTGTAACTTAATAAAAACTGTACATCGTAGCAGAGACATTTAAAAAAGGAAATTGTCCCTTTGTTTGCAGGTTTGGTCCTTCTGCTTGGAGAAATCAGGGAAAGATGAATCCTTAGTGCTAACCCTCCCTCCCAGGCCTCAGCATGAATATGGGATCAATTCAGGAAAAAAATTGAGACTATAACTCTTCACTTTAGGCAGACAAAAAAAGAACAATCCTGAATATGATGAATAAAACGCCTGTAAAAGTTCCTTTGGCTCTGGTAGCAGATTACACAGTTTCATAGTGATGGACATTTAAAATTTGGGACAAAGCCTCATTCAATACTTTTCCTCACTTTGATGGAACTGCTCCATTTTTTCCACGCGCAGACATTTCTTTCCAAAGAATTGTAAAGGAAGCTTTGTCTTTTCTAGTTTAGCTTCTGGGTAGGAACTAAACAGAAACCTGACATGAAGCCATATTAAAGCAGCCATTGATCTATTTCTGGCATATTAAATTCCTTCAGCTTTTCTTGACTCCCACTTAGTCTGGGATTGAAGAAATTGTTCCTCTTGAGTCACTGCATCTGCAGTGCAAGGAAGAATTAGATGCTGAATTCCCATTATGGTTAATTCACTCCTGATATTTCCTTCTTATTCAACAGTAATTTCCCCTGCAGCCTCACAACACTTTGGTCAGTGGCACTCACACAGTATTAAACACCAATAATTACCAAAAAGTACATGCAGGACACTTACAGGCTGTGGGGTAAAAAAAAAACCCAAGTCCCTTAGGCAAGTTTTCCAGCCAGCAGATTACAGTATTTCCTCTTTCTCCACACTTCCAGATGTATCAAAGTTGTATGAAGGAAATGGGAATGATGGGATTCCCACAGGCTCAGAAAAGGCAAATGGAAGATGATCCAGTTGAGAAGCAGGAAAAAAACTGCGAAGTCTACAGAGAAATGTCACCCTCAGGGCTGAGCTCCACCTCACGCAGCAATGATTCATAAAGATCAGGTCACTGGGAGCTCTTCATGAATGGATCATTAGGAGCTTATTTCTGCATAAAACATTTCAGGGAATGTGTGCATGTGTGTGTGACACTTTAAATCTCCACATCAAAGCAATGCAGGGTGTATTAAATGCAGCTCCACAGCTTTTGGCAGCTACATCCACAGCTCAGCTGCCTGTACATTATTTTATCAATTATTAACAGGGAAAATCAACAGCCCTCTTTGAGAGTGATTTCTGGGCTTTTCTTTTCAAATGGCTTGACTGATATCTTGGCATTTTGTTGCCTCAGGGCTCATAAAACCTCTCAACTTTTTCATCATCTACTTCTCGCTGACTGTAAATCTCTGCTTCTGTGTATTCTAAACCCAAGGTGCACTACTCCACTTTAAGAACATTTCAGGGACAGTTTTTATTGATGTGAGTCTCACTTTAGTTTCATCAGCTCCGTTGCAGAATTCCCTGTTTACCTGTTGGGGAATTAGATTACAGCTTGGGAGCAATGTTTTATTCAGAAGACAATATCTGCAAAATCAGGCTTTATTTCACATGGGTAATGTAGATATTGATGGTCTGATTTCTTGTCTGTGCTGTGTTTTAGGATGCACTACAAGGGAATGTGAGGGATTGTGCCTTGTCAGAACCTCGTGCAGGAGCACCCTGGGATCCTGCAGACCAGAATGGCTCCAGGATCACCTGGGAACTCCGAGGGATCTCATGGCAACACAGAGCTCCTGAGCTCCTCAGTAAATCATTCTGCACAAAAACCGAACAAAAATCGCTCTATAATGGTTGCAATTTGCATATCACTTGGAAAATGCCCTCTCTGATTTGCATCTCCTTAGCAAATCTAAGATCAGTGTCTTGCATGTGACAGCAAGGGAAAGGCAGGCCCAGGAACAGAAGCCTTTAGATAAGCACATAGTTATGAAAAAGAATTCTCCTGGGAGTAACTGGGCCTGGGGATAATATTATTAAAAAGCAGTTCTGAGTTACCTGACTCTTTAAAATTTCTAACTATATGAGTTCCAGGTACAGTGCCAATACTGAAAATGACAAAATACTTTTCATAGCACCGTATAGAAACCTCAATTACATGGCAGGCAAAGAGTTTTGTTTGATATTTCCCCTGCACATGTGCCACTACAACTTTAGGCTCTGCATATCAGAAGGTGTTTTTATCATTCAATGATTGCCTTATTTTTATTGCATCCTCATTCATATCTTCTCCCTCAGAATCATTTCCTTCACTATGTATTTAATCACCCTCAATTTAACACTTCATTGACCTTTATGCAAAGTCAGAGCCATATTACTCTTGAAAAAGAGAGAGAATGGCCATATTAATTTACTGCACCTCTCTCAAATACATTTGATCAGCTCTTGAACATAATAGAACAGTTATAGCTTAGTGGAGCAATGCTGATTTACATCACATGAGTCGCTGTTCTCTTCTTAGATCACTTGTGTTGGGAATAGATTTTTTTGCGAAGATAACAACTTGGAAAAATTCCTACAAGAGCAGAAAGAAAAATAGTATTTCCTTTCCTTTTCTTCTTCTTAGCTGCCTGAGTAAATTCGGGGGAAAATCTAAATCTTTTGATTGCAACTGCCAAACTTTTCCACCTCTTAGTTTTCGGGTCCTGCCCCGAGTGTTACAGAAAAACAGAATAAAGCACAAATAATTTTAAACTCCACACTAACCATTAAAATATTATTATAATTATATAATTATATAATATATTTTATATTATTGATTACTATTTACTATAATAAATAATATTTTTATTTTATAAATATTTATAAATAATGATCGGTATTAATTATATATTATTATATTATGTATTATTATAATTATATTCATTACCACATATAAAACATCATGATATCCTATCTTGGGAGAAGATATCAATCTCTCTGGTGAAAGATGCCTTATATCCAAGGTTATTATATTTTTCTGGATGTTGGAAGACATTGCAGGAGAAACACAATTCAACACAGGCACCCCTCAATTCCTTAACATTTTTGGGGAGACAAAGGAAGGCTCACCTCTTCAGCACTCTGCACCTTGGGAATAAATGCTGTGACTGCGACTCACAGGACACAAGGCTCTCAGATCCCTGCTGCAAATTCACAATCTGGATCAGGCAGATCCCTGGGGCACTTGGGAGGATATTTTCCTGTGTTCTCTGGAAGCAGCAACATCAGAGCCAAATGCCCATCCTGACAGGGCAGTGATTTAACATGATTCAACCTTCACCTTTAAGCATCTGAATGAAATGCACAGGATTTAATTGGCATAATATCAAGTTATATGTTTGTTATTGATTAACACACTTACTAAAGGTCAACTAGTATTTTAAGCACTTGGCAAATACAGTGTGTATTCTAATTATCCGGAAGGGCTTGTAATTATTTTGTTAAATGTCAATTAAATGCAAAAACATTTCTTACCAACCCGAACCTGTATGTTACAAATTGTACAACTTTGTGTTTTATTGTTCCTGTAATTTTCGGGCAATTACTTGGCAATCAGATTGACCTCTCATCTAAAACTGCAATACACCATGTTCAATTATGGGATGGATTAAAATTAATAAATGACAGTCTATCAAATCTGTGCTTCACATGTGAGCCCACATGGGAGAGAAGGGACATTTTCACAGTGCAGGAAGGCTTTTGGTAGTGGTTTTTTACCAAGTAATTTTAAGACAAAGCTATTATCCTTGCCAGTAGCTATTCTGTGAACTTATTGCAAGTTCTTGAGTGTCCCTTACTTTTTGGGAGCTCTGCACTCAGAGAAACCTTCTGAAGTAGGAGGTTTTTCCAGGGACAATTACCACCAAAATATCAACTTAGAGAATTCTAGACCAGAGCCATTGAGAATTTGGGGCTTGCCAAACAAAAACTGCCCTGCACTTCCATTAAGTCCACACGAGTTTAAGCTCTAAATTATTTCCACACCTCCCCAGTGCTGTTCATTGCACATTTTTGAACACAACATTGTCACAATGGTGGCTTGCATGACGCCAAAGTAATTTTTACCATTTCCCACAATAAGATTTTAATTTTAAAATGCGAGCTGCAGTACAAATGCGGTGTTCACATTCACTCTCCCTCACGCAGGGCTGGATTTCAGAGGATAAAGTCCATCAACAAAGCCTGGAAAGCCTTTTTTCCTCTAAGGCAAGCAAAAATAAGTCAATAGATCTGAAAATAACATTTACTACCTGCATGTGAGTGGCCAAGCTGAGCAAAATCAGCGCTGCTTTGTGCCTCCACCCCCTGCCCACCTTCAAGGCATCGATGTGACCTAAACTACAGATATTTGTAGGCCAGTGAAAGTCTAAACCTTGCAGGGAAAAGGCACTACTGAAACAATGATGCTCTTTATTGATTCGCTGCTAATTGTCAGCTCCTTGAGACCTGCCTGTAAACCTAGCCAGTTAAAGGTCAAGCACAAATCCCTTCCAAACAGGATTAGCAATAAAAACAGCAACAGAACTGGGGCAGTTTGCAGTGCATTGTGCCATGATGACTCCCCTGGGATCAGAAATGTCGATGGCAGAGGGGAAGGAGGATGCTAATGAGGGATGCAGCTCTGTTTGAAGTGCCCAGGGGATATTCTGGGGAACATTCTGGTTCTGGGCTCAGCTTCTCTCCCAGGGCTGTGCAGGTCGCTTGACAGTTGTCACTCTCGCAGTGGGAGCTGCTGCCCTTCTGCTCGAAACTGTGCTTAAACTCTGAAATCTTATTCATCCTGGGTAAGATGATAACATTCAGCCTTGCCTTCTTACCTGGGGGTGGTGGGCTGCTTTTCAGAAAGACCCTGAGTGCTGCTGGGATTTTATTTTAAATGTTTTCATTTTACACATGCCAAACACTTTTTGTATCTGCCCTGTCTCATATAATGTTACAAATGCTAAAAAACCCCACCCAACCCTTAATAATTCTTTAAGTCTTTGAAGGTGAGGAAGTCTACAGAAATTCTCTGATCCCCTCATTGACTCCTCTATTCTTTGACATAACAAGATCAAGCTTTTATTTGTTCTCCCTTTCACAATTTCCCCTCCTGGCTGTATTTAAGCTCCTGCTTCTGTTTGCATTGCCCTCTCTCCTCCTGCTCTGCCTCCTTCCCTCCCCCAGCCCCAGCCCTTTGAATCTCCAGGGCTTTTCAGAGTGGTTTTTCAGCGCTGGCTTTTGAAGTCAGTCTCAGAGATCAGTTTTTGGAGGTTCTTTAGCATTTCTCTGCATACTTTCCTCTGGGACTGAGCTAACAAAAGGTCCTGGGGACCTCTCACGAGTGGGTCCTCAGAGACTCTCTCAGCAGGCACAGCTCCAAAACAACTCTCTCATCCTAAACTTATCAAGCTGTTGCCAAAACGAGAATTCAGAGCTCCCTAAGTCAGATTTCCATCCAAAGGATGTATATTTGTGTGCATATATAGCAATTGTAATGCTGAAATGTATTAATTTGGTTTCTGAGCAGCACCATGAACTTATGATCATGATATGATAATATTCCAGATTAAGGCTTTCATGGTTATGAACACAAACATACTCAAATGAGCAAAAGATAATTAGAGATACAGCTAGAAAAATAGATAATCAAGGCTTTCATGTAATTACTTGACCCTGAGGGCAAAATCCAGCAACATTACTCATATATTCTTTACTTCTCTTTTCCACCTCCTTCCCTCCTCTCACCAAATAAATCAGCTCCTATGGGCTCTGCCCTTTGTGGACACAAGTTTCCTCTGCCTTCAAGAAGATGAAGATGCAGCTCATTGGTATCTCAATAGTGAAATATTCAGTTGAACTGGGCAGTAAATTAGAACTGGAAGTTAGTGCTACACTTAGACTCAGTTTGGAACAGCTCCTCTCCTCCTCTGTACCCTGAAATAATTCTGCAAAGTAAAATATGCCCTCAGACCCCCCCAACCCCTCCTCTCATGCCCCTAAATCAAAGCACTTCACATTTACTCCCTCTCTGCCATAAACACCCCCAGCTTTGCTCACGCTGGATAGAATAATAGATGTGTTCTATTCCCCAGGTATGACTGAAATCCTGTTTTCATGGAAATGGGGATATTCAAAAGTCCACTCCCTTCTGCCAAAAACAGAACAAACCCCCATAAACTTATTCATAAACACACAGAGAAGCGATAGCTGGAAAAACCATTCTGGGTATTTCTGAGAGATGTTGACATGAATTGTGTTCATTTTTGAAATGTATCAGTTTGTGCAACAGAGCAGCTCTGGCACCACCAGCCTGCATTTAATAACCTGATAGAGCTGATTGAGGCGCTGCAAAGAATTGCTATTCCATTTCAGGAGGCAGGGTTAAACTGATGTGCATGTGATTTTCCACGCCAGGCTCATATCCAAGTTATCCAAGTGTTGCAGAAAGTTAAATTAATGCCTGCTGCAACGGCTGATGGATTCATGTCATGCCGACATGCATGCTCCTCATTCCCTCCAAATGCTAATAGCAATTCCTTTCTCTTTTGTATTTCCACCGTGGCAAGCCTCAATCCCAGCATTATTCCAGCTCAAATCTGTGACTAGGGGCTTGTTTTTCCCACTGATAAACTGTTAACAAAGATTGATGCTCGATGCTGCTCATCCATTCATAAGTGCTATGATTGGCTTCTGACCAAAATTAAGACTGAAAGAGTAATCTCCCGTCCTTGCAAGCACTGTGTTGCCTAGGCACGGGCAATAAAACCAGCAAACCAGCAAAATTCCTGTGTTTTCAACCCCTGCTCTCAGATTCCTGAGACTCCAGCCCAGGAGCAGGACCATAATAATTACTGGAATTGCCGTTGTGTTGCATGGAGCAATCGATGCTCCATGTGGCGTCCAAACCAAAATGGGAATCCACACTGGGAATGGCAGTGCAAGTGAGGGAAATGCATGGAAATAGGATGAAAAAGCCACCTGAACTCACTCCCAAGGTCTGGCAGAACTTAAATAAACTTTGTTTCAGCCCAAGGGGTCAAACAGCATCACCAGAGTGGGAAAACCAGTGGAAGTCTCAAAACAAGTGCCTTGATTTTCTGCCATTGCTGCTTCTAGGTCCTAAACTTCCCAGAAAGTTTTGGAATTAACTCAGAAAGCACACTGGCCAGCATCTACCTGTGAGTTCTGTTACTCAATCTGCCCCTGAGCTGCTTTTTTTAGGGGTTCTGTTCTATGTCTGCAAGTGTTTGCAGTTTGTACTGAGGCTAATTGACCTTGCACTGCAGTTATTGAACGCTGTGAATCATGTCAGCTTTGTTTACTTTGAATTATATAGATATTGTAAGGATCTGAGGCTGGATACTGAATCACATATTAGATGTTATTTTTAAAAGCTCCCTTGTTTCTCCTAACCTCTCTCCCTATTCTCCCCACAAGGAAGAAAATGAAAACAAACTCCAGCCATCCACTCCCTTCTCCCATCACTCAGTGGCGTTACCTTACCTGTCAAAACGACTCCTTCAAAGTGTTTATTCCTACTCCAATAGGAAGAAATAAGCTCCAGACACACTCAAAGCCCTGGAGATTTGTCTCATCCCGGCTGAAACTGCAAAGGGAAGCTGTGGTGGTGGTTTTGACACCAGTGGGAATTCACTGAGACAATCTCGGGCAGCTCATCACCTTTCTCCTGTCACCCTCAGCAGCTGCTGCCACTGAAAGCTCCAGCATTCTCTCCTTCACCAGCCCCAAAATCCAGCCAAATAATAGCTTGGGAGAGTTTCTTCTAGAGAGAAGTCTCAGGCATGGTGAATGAAATTATTTTTCTGTGGTTAAATGCAGGACCACCCTTGGTGTCTGCGTGGACAAGGATGCTCTGCTGAGGCTGGGATTTGTTTAAAGCTCACACAGTGAGTGCTGGGATTTCCACAGGGTGACAGCAGCATTCCCAGTGCCCCTGGCAAGCAGGGATAATCATAATTTTGTGGATACATCAATATTTAATTATTATATTTAATTATGACAGAGATAACAGGAAAGTAGGGACACTCTTTTACATGAAGGAGCATTTTCCAGTACCAATTTCTAAAGGATAATCCCTCAGTAGTAAAAATTTTATAACTGCCACATCAAAAACCCTCTCAATTGTGGAAATTTTAATGCCCTAATTCTGCAAGGTCAAGTCGAAAGTTGAAAAATGTAACCAAAAAGTTTTAAAAACCTCAACCAAACCAAACTTCCTCAACACCGAAGGATTCACAGCAGAGAAGACAAACACACTTTGTTGACTCCAATGTCCTGTCCAAGGTCGGGGAAGAGGGGAAAAAAACCATAAACAGAAAAGTTTGTGTAAAATAGCCTGAAACTTTGTGATTATACTTCAGGAAGAAATGGATTTCCACAACTAATGCAGGCCTCGTGGAAGAGTTGCTGCTCCTTTTACTTCTCAAATGTGGGCGTTAACCCTCCAGGCCAATCCTATTGCTGCAAACTGCAGCCTGCTCATGGAATTGGTGACCAATATCAAAATTCACTGCAGCCTCACCTAGTCCATGGCTTATCTTCATTCTGCTCCCCTCAGGAAAGCTTTTCTTAATAATAAAAAGGTAGAGCTTAGTATCTTCCTAAGATCACCCCAGCATCTACCAAAGAGCTGAAACCCTTCTTGTTGAATACAAAGCCATCCAACTAGAATAAATACTTTTTTTTTAAAGGATCATACCTTCTGTGAGGAGCACAGAGAAAGAACCAGGAAGCTGATGGCTGAATTCTTAAACCCACGTCATTCAAATTATTGCACCTCAGTGTTCTGATAGAATATTTATTAAGCAGATGGGACCTACAGTTTAGGCTTTTAATTGCTGGATGTCATCAGGTTGATTGTAATTTAATTTAATTTTTTTCCATGCTTTTTTAATTGGATGCTTTTTTTCTTAAATTAAATATTACACTATAAGCTCTTCGCAACTAAATAATTTTAAATTGCTTTCATTTTAAACGTTGCACTTGTTGGCCTCTATTAATTAATCTTTTTTTCCTTGATGCACATCTGTTTTAATGCCCTTAATGAGAAGCAGTAAATAACATCATTAATTTTCTCCTTATTCAAATTTATTGGCTTTAGTTATTTTGTTGCAGTCAAGTGCATGGTCAGGAAGTGTAATCTTCATCACAAACAGCCCAGCAGAGCAGACTCAAAACTCTGATAACAGAGTTTGTTTGGAAAGCAGGAAATTAAAATTACAAGCACAGGGTCTGAATGAAGCAAAGAAAATTTTCTGCTTTAAGAAGAAGCAGTTTTTCTTTCAATTAATTTACCTCATTTTTCAAGCTTCAGACTTTTTGTGGTGCTTTTCAGAAAACTCTGATTTAACATCAGTATTCAAGGACAAATCTAATATTTAAATTAATGATCTCCCTGAAGTGGGACCCTAAGTTCAGAATCTTGGGAAAATTTGGTTCAGAACCCGAATCATGAGTGGGATTGAACTCGATTCACTGCACTGCTCTTTCATGGTATAATTGTCTGGGGGGATTGCATTCAAAATGTGTAAATACATAAAATAAATAGAAGCCCAAACCCAAAGCAGTGCTGCACACAAGGCAATGAATCACAGCTTAAACCCTTCAGCAATGGTTCACCTCCTTCCCTCCTTCCTGCACAATTCATGGGATTTGAAGGACCAGCTCAGGCAGCTGTTCTGGGGCATTTCATGGGATTTTCTGAATTTCCCAGCGCGGTTTCAGATCCGTGAGCTGCGCTTGCCTCGTGCCCCAGTGCTGCTTTGTTGATGGCTCCAGCCTTGGAAGGAATCGCTGACATCTCCACCTGAGTAAGTGAAGGAGCCTCTCCTGTAAATCTCCCACTCGAGCTGCTGGGGGAGTGTTCCATTAAATCCTGCCTCACATTTATTTCTCTTGGCCTGAAATGCATTTTTTTAAAAAGAACAAACAGGTACTTGTGTAATTCTTAATGACTGATGAATCTGCTGTTGCATGGGAAAAGCTCAGTGTCGCTTTACAAAATAACTGAGCGCTTCTGCAGCAATATCTACTTTTTCTTTCAATTGTCTTCTTGAATTATGTTGTTATTTTCCGAGTTCTCTTTTATTATTTTCTTTTCTTAGAGGGGAAGGGGGGTGAAAAAACATTTTCCTGATCCAAACACATGTATTTTGTCAGCAAGAGATGTGGAAATCCCAACCCACAGACCACGGGCACTCTATGCCACACGTAAGCAATATAAATTATTTATTAGTTACCTAATAACTTTAAGATTTCAGGATGCTTGTGCAAGATGAATCTAAGACTATTAAATACTAAATGCTTTATTACAAAGCTTTTTGATGCTAAATGCTTTATTACAATCTGCAGTCTTGTAAGGATGCCTGATTTATTTAATGTGCAAATCCAGAGCATGTGGAAATACAGAGCCAATATATTTAGGGTTATATCCTGTCAAGCACTGAGCACTGGTCTCAGTCTAGATAAAGCCTTATCTCTGAGCATGTGAGCAGCTGAACTGATTTTAATGGGACTTTTAACACGCTTTTAAATGCCTTGACAAATAAGGACCTCAATCTTGCCTCCCTTGCAAAGCCAAGTTAATAGCAGGTTTATTAACACTGAACACCTGCCCCCAGATCCACATCACAGGGACAAGTGTGGATTACAGCAAAGCCATGAAGAAACAGCCTCAGTCTGCAGGCCCCAGCCAGGACATAAAGGCAGTGGGTGAAATTCCCTGGAAAATGGGAGCACCCATAGGGCAGTGACGCCGGGTGATTTTTGCCTTTTTTCTTTTATATATTTGTAGCTTTCCAGTACTTTTCCTCATCCTTTTCCCCAGCTGGAAAGACCAAAGTCATTGCAGAGCTCCAAGCCCAGAGGGCTCCTCTCTGTTTTGGTCCTTCCTAGGCACAAAATCTTCCAGACACATTTTCATCAACAAGTCCAACCAGTGCCAAGGGTGGGGGCTCCAGAGAAGGGGCTTGACCTTGCATCACCATTTGTCCTCCTAATCGGTGCTTTTGATCAGTTCTGCTAATTTCCTCAAACCTATCAAACTGTATCTCCCCTGTGGGGTTGGGCTTTTGTGGATATTCTTCCAGAACTGCCCCTGGAGCTCCAAGAAAGATCCACTTTTATGTTACCTCCTCGACTAAAATCATCCTGAGTTCCTAGGCTGTGAAAGGCAACAGCAGGAGCTGCTTTTGATGCCTTAGGATTTTAGCCTTTACCACCCATGAGGGATGAGGCCATCACTCACACAGTGCTGTTAACTTGGCCAGGATGGGGAAATGCCTTAGTTACCTCCTGCCTTAGCCAAACCACCAGGAAGTCTTTTCCTGGAGGGTAAGAAGTGTAGGGAATGTGGGGCTTTAAGGCCTTTAAACCTCTGGAAAGGAAAATCTGCACCTCACGCTGAGATCTCGTTCCAAAAGCAGTTTAAACTCATCACTCAAAACACTGCTAGGGTTAAAAGAGGGGTTTTACCCAACTGTGAGAACATCTGAGATCTTAAAACAACAGAAAGAACGAATTTTTTGCAAAGTCTCAGCACTTTAAAATGGTCAGGACGAGAGTCCTGCTTTGACAGGGCCATGGATGGGGCCCTGAGCAACCCTGGCCTAGGGGGTTTGGAACTTGATGATTCTTAAGGTCCCTTCCAACCCAACCCTTTCTGTGATTCCATGATTCTATGACAATATTAAAGTATCTTATTGCAGTGCTAAATTTTGTGTTTTCTTCTGCTGTGGAATGTTAATGGCTTTCTCCACTCAATCAATGTCCAAATGTGTGGCATCTGGCTAAAAATTGACCAAAATTATCAAGTTTTAACAATCGTCACTGGGATACAGAAATAGCTTTCCTGGAGAAGGGAATACCATGGATGACAGGACCTGGAAGTGACACCACAGGAAGAGCAATACAACAGCAATACAAAAATTAAAACTGCCTGCAGATCCAAAACACTTTCTGTGTCCTGCCAGAGGTGTAAAAAGTACTCACGAGGGGTCAAGCCCTGCAACAGGAGGCTGAGGGAGGGTCTTTTTTGGAAATAGGCAAAATCCAGCATGATCCTGAGCATCCTCCCACAGCTGACCCTGCTCCAAGCAAGGACTATTTGCTCTCCAGAGCTCCTTTCCCACCCCACCGATCCTGTGGAGAGATATTCAGTCAGATTCTAAAACCTGTGAGTTATGAGTTGTGTCAGGGAACGGAATAATACATTCTTCAATCCAGGTGGGACTCTTAATCCACATCAATCTCAAGGTGCCTTATAAACGATGCAAAATACGAAACATTTCATGAGCTTTTGAAATGCAGCCAGTTCTGGGGTGAAATGTGGAACAGTTACCAGCAAACAAAAAAACCAACAGAAGCCAAAGAATGCCATATGCAACTGAAACTACTGGGGGAATTAGGTAGGAAGAATGTAATTATCCGTGCTGGATTCTAGCCAGAGCTAAAAGTAATCAGAAAGTCAGTGAAGGACCAGAACAAATTGATCTCATTACTTCTGCATTACTTGGATCTGCTTCTAAATGGAAAAGTCCTTCCTGAGTCTCCTGGAGTGGCACAGCTCACACGTGGGTGTGATCAAAAAGATCATTTCCACACCAGTTAAAAACACAGGGAGCTGATAACAAAAGCACAGTCCCAGCCTGGGACTCTTTAGGATTTGATTCTCCTGCTGATTCTCCAGAATTTTGGCTTCAATGGAGCTGCCTCTCCTGAGATTTGCAAGTGAGATGAGTTGAACCAGGTTAGCTAATTAATAAATATTATTCACAGCTTTCTATAGAACACCAGAAGTTTTCATGCAATGAACACACATGAACCACCCAAAAGCTGATCCTAAGAAGATAAAATCTAATTTCTCTTGGTAGAATCAAGACACAAATGCATTGGGAGAATGTTGTGAGGGAGAAAGCAACCAAACTTAGGTGTGATTATGTTTACTCTCCAAAAGTGAGGAACACTTTGGAAACCAGCTCAAAAATGAAAATATTAGAGAATGGTGAGTAGGCTACTGAAAAAAGGAGGAGCAAAAAGGACATGGGAGACATGGGCAGTGCCCAGAAGGGTGAGAAAGGATTTCCAAGGTGAGTGACAAGAAAGAGCAGGGAGAGAACAGCACAGAATCCTTGGAGATTCTGCTTTGGGTGTCAGCATTGCTCCAGAGCTTCGTGTCCTCCACAAAACACATGAGCAATATCCAAGGAATATTTTTCTTCAAATTAATTCCCCCCCCTTTCTCCAAACTAACACAAAACACATTCATTAGAGAACATCTCAGCTCTCCAAGGCCAAGCCCACTTTCAGCTAGAGCTGATCTTTTACCCATTCTCAGGCTTCCAGCAATGAATAGTGCATTATTTCAGCAGCGGAGCCTTGTGCCTGACAAACAGCCAGCATTGTGCTACAGGGCGAGGGAATAAATGGAAAATAGAAAGGTTTGGGTAAGGAAAGGTGAGAAAAAATATCAGCAGTGATCTGTTTCTTAAGCAAATACATTAATGTATGAGTTCTGGAGTGGCATTAGGGAGGCAGAAAACTTCTGGCGCTGGATTTTTCTTTTATACTACACTTTCAATCCGCATTAGCCGAGAGTTTTTCGATAAACACAAACATAAATCTCTGATGGCAAAAGCCAAGAGGAGCACACACCTCCTTGTCTCCCACAATGAAAGCTTTAGCAAACAGCAGGGCTTGAGGGGCTCTGCACAAAAGTCTCAAGAGTGGGGTTTTGGAGGATGAAAATGGAACTGCACCTCTTGCCAGAACCTTCAAAGGACCTACCACGTGTTTGTGAAAAACCAAAACAGGGACCAAGAGCAGGATCTGGCCCATTTCTGGCCTGACACAAGGGCTGCACAAAGCCCTGAGGATGACTGCTGAAATGAAATGCAGATCTGATGTTCCTCTGGTAAGAGCTCCTTCAGTACACAGGAGTTTTGCTACAGAGACTTTCCTATATTTTAAGTGAGAATTACTTGCCTTCCTTGAACAGCTCCATGAAAACAGAAATTACTACTTGGATGAACTATGCCAGTGATTAATTACCCCCACTGTTAAAAGCTGGCCTTTTATTTCCACTTTGGATGCTTTCAGCTCTCATTTTCAGAGGCTGGATCACGTTGTGCCATTGCTGACTAAATTGAAGAGTCTTTGAGAGGAGTAAACATCATTAACAACTCTTCCTCGGAGCCTGGGGGTGCGCAGGGCGTGTGGGCACAGACTCCAAATAAACCATTCAGGAAATCACAGCACCAAGGAGCTGGGTAGGAGCTGAACAAGCTCTCCAGGAATTCAGGATGCAGGGCAGAGTCAACCTTTCCCACTCTTAGCCAAATAAAATACCTGAACATGTTCCCTGACGATCCCAGGCAATAGGACAAGAGGACACAGCCTTAAGCTGCACCAGGGGAGGTTCAGGTTGGACATCAGGAAGAAATTCTTCACAGAAAGGGTGATTGGGCACTGGAATGGCTGCCCAGGGAGGTGTCACTGTCCCTGGAGGTGTTTGAGGACAGCCTGGATGTGGCACTCGGTGCCACGGTCTGGGTGACAAAGCTGCTGTTGGGTCATGGCTTGGGCTGGATGATCCCAAAGGTCTTTCCCCACCTCATTTCCCTCTGTGATTGGGACACAATTCCCTGCACACTCACGGCTTTGGGGTCCCTGGGTTCCCTGGAGCTGTGTCCTGTGCAGTCACAGCAGCACCCCCCCTGTTTTCATTGTTTATTGCTCCATTTACCCACTGATAACATTTATTTTTCCCTGTCCATTCCCATGTTTTTACCCACCCAGAGCGTGCTCTGCTTGTTATCCATTCCAGGCAAACCTTTATTCTCTGAGCATCCCCAAAAGCATGTTCCACTTAGAGCCAGACCTCCTGAAGGAGTATTGCAAAATCGCTGCTGTTAATGGACTTACCACAAAGCACAGAAAAATCAGACCTCTGCTGGGCCTTGCAATTGTCTCATTAAGTGCAAGCATTTACCAGCTCCTGATTTATGTAGAAGGCAAAAAAACCCAACAAATCAACAAGCTGTCCCTAGTGCTCTAAGAATAAAGAAATTAGAAGACAAAGGATAAAATGAAAAGCATGTGAAATTAAAAATAAATAAAAGAATATAAAAAAATCAATATTTCTTCCTTTTTGCCATTTCATTTATTGATCTCAGCTTCCCTGCTAAAATAACACAGCAGTAGGATTTTTAGAAAAAACATAGGTGGATTAAATAAAATTAGATTTTCAAAGATTTGGGTGATAAAGCTGATTAGATAAATGAGACAGATAAATCAATAGAGAGATGAATAAGTCAGATACCAAATTTACTGTCTGGGGATCCACTGAGCTCCTTCTATTAGAATCTGAATGTGCCTTGGAGATTTCTCAGAGGCTTCCATATCTGACAAAATTACCCCAAAATTACTGGACCCCCAATCCAGAGACACCTCCTTGGAAAGAATCCACTCCAGGCAGAAATCACACTGACAAACACCGCACCTCACCTCTGCAACTGCAGGCCAGAGGAGCTTCTGCGAGGAAATAAATATTCCTTTATGTTGGATCAGAAATATACATCAGATCTCTTGCTCCAACTACAGGTCATTAAATTGGCTTTATTACCCCTTCCTATCAATCTTCCTGACTTGTTTATCAGGATGAGTTTATTCTCTGGTGGAACACTGCCAGCTCGGCGATGGCCTAGCCTCCTCCAGTCCCCAGAATCTGTCGGAGCTGCTGTTTCACCACAGCATCAGCGCTTCCTTTCCTTTTGGGGCAGCCCCTGAGGCCATTTGGGGTGCTCTGAACACTCCCCAGGCCGCTCCATGGGTGGAACTGGTGACTTTTCCACGCCGAGAGAACGCAAAAGCCATTTAAATTCTCCTTTTCTGGGTCACATTAAAAATGTGTTTTGGCCAGCTGCGGGGATTGGATCCCAGCCAGCACGCTCGCTGTGTGGGCTGGGGGAAGATTTATGATGTCCCTTAACTAATCATTTTCTAGCTGTTAAGTTCTTGAGATTTGTAAATAATGTGGCAGGTAAGTGCACTGCGATGGCTCGGCAGCTGTGGTGAGTTTTAAAACAAGGTTATCTGCTTTTGGAGGAGAGCAGGAGGAGGTCTGCACCCCCTCCAGTGGAGAAGGATGCACATTCTCTGTGTCAACAAGGAAAAAAAAACCTTCCAAGAGGGATTGGGTGGATGGATTAATGTCCAAAGGCACTAACAGGACAATGCTGTCAATGTGGGGGACACCTGCAGCTCAAAGGGCCCCTTCTGTCACTCACTTTTTGCCTGCAATGCTCACACTCCTGGAAAAGGTTTGCAAAGGTGATACTGATGCCCAGGACAGGGTTACCTGGACCAGAGGCCAGACAGAGTTGAAGAATAAAAAGCAGATTAATTCATTAAAGGCCTTTAGGTGCATTCAGGGCAGACAGAGCCTACTCGAGAGGCTACACCCAAAATGGACAGCGAGTCACGAGTTCTGCACATTTTATAAGTTCTGTCCATTAACATATTGAGCCTCAATTCTCCAATGACACCTTCAGGTGATGATGTCAACCACCCCAAGCTTGCTCCCCCAATTCACTGTTGGTTCCATATTTTGGGGCTCTGAGGCAGCGAAGTGTCCTTGGATATTCCCAACTGAGAGGAATTGTTTTGGCTAAAACGCTGGGAACAGAGGATTTAGCACTTTATGAAGCCTAGAACTACACACCAAACCCACAGATTCATGAAGAACAGAAGCTAAAAATCCTTAAGGCATCAATACCAAGCAACTGATGAAGGTTTCCCCACAAAATCAAATTTCCATCACTGTGCAGAACAGCCAGCTCATGTTCCAGACATCATTTCCAAGGGATCCCTCAATTCCTGCATTATGGGGTTGGTTCATGGCCATCCAGGAGAACCTGCCCTGCTGAATCCTGGCACACCTCACCAAATCTCAGGGTATTTCCCCTCCTGACCTTATGGCCTTCACAAGATCTCCATCAGCTCCTGCTGCATCCAAACCAAAGCAGCACTCCCAAACACATCAGCACTGATGTGCTTTACCCACCTGCAGTCCCAAGTCTGTTTTTAAGAATGATTTATGAGCAAAAATTGACACGTGTAATTAACCTAATCTGAGGATTCCGCGGTAAATGTTATTATGGAACTCTGGTCTAAATCAAACGAAATTAAATCCTGATAAAAATTTACTATCCCGCGGTCCCCAAATGAGCCTGTGCTTTAACAGGAGATATCATGTAAAAACCATTAGTTTAAAACTGAATGAATCTCATTCTTGCGCTATTAATTTTAGTCCTTCAGTTTCATACTCCAGGTTTTTGCAGATTACGCTTAATTAACTTTTTATAATGGTATTCAAATTAGCTGTTCTATGTGTGATAAGAATACCTTGACAGATATGTCTCTAATTTGACCTGCAGGATTTAATTTCAGAAAGTTGCACTTAGTTTGATGTCTTTGCATCCCTTTTTCCCTGTCCTGGCTCCCTCTCATGCCTTTGATATCCCAGGGAGGCAGAGAGCAACAAATCTTCAGCTCCAATCATGCCAGTGCATATTTATTTGGATTTTAAGTGGCGTTAGGAGAAATTTATTCTAAAGCAGCTTAGAGGGAAAAATATTTAAAAAAAAAATAAAAAATCACACTGTTAAATATATGTCTGGGCTTAGCACAAAATCACCCTGTTCTGAGAGGAAAATTCCCCCTTATTGTGCTTTCCTTTTTTCCTGCCCAGCAGCAAGCTCAGCACAGCTCTGGTGATGAAGTACAGAGAGAAAAACCCTTCAAAGCACATGAAAGCAACAGGACAGGATTTCTATACACACACCAAGTTTGTTCAGCTCACAGCAGAGCAAGATGAGCTCACCTACCTTTTACCTTTTCAATTACAATGTATTTTCAGCATCAAAAATTACATTTTTGAAAATTTTTGGTCGCTCCAACCTTGAGTAACCAAATCCCTAATGATCACAAGACAGCTACCCAAGAGAAAAGCAAAACATTGTTTAGACAGTAGGAAATATTCTAAATTTGTTTCAAAAAAAGCTCTGAAGAAGCCAACCAGGACCATATACCCATTACTCCTGTGCCATGGGTCACTCAGGTGGACACTGCATCCTTTCTTCTTTCATTTTCTTCAGCCAGAAAAACAGAAATGAAACCCATTCCTTACCTGAGGTCCCACTGGAAAGGATGGAAAGAAAGCCTTGGGGTCTGGCACTTGCAAAGGAGTTTGGATGCAACCTCAGTGCTGTGAAATGGTCACTTCCTCCCCATTTACTGAAGTTTTGCCACTTAAAATCATCCTCCTTTCTTGGGAATCCTAAAATACAGCAGGGGAAAATGCAATAGGGTTAAAAAAATCATTAAAAAAATCATGGAACAGACTTTCCAGTTTTAAAATGGAGCAGGCGCTGAGGGTCAGTTGGTTTGCTCATTGTGAGAGATAATTATAAAATCCTTGCTAAACCATGCTGGAGGTGTCCAGGGAATGGCTGGAGGTGGCACTCGGTGCTCTGGTTGTGTTCACAGGGTGGCAAATCAGACAAAGGTTGGGCTCAGTCTTGGAGGTCTTTTCCAACCTCAGTGATTCTGAGATTCTCTGAGTTTGAATAGATGCTCATTTCCTCCCTATGCTCTTATTCCTCATGAGACTCCATATGCTCAATCCAGAGACGTCTTAATTAACTTTTTAATTTTGATAGTGATACTATTGAACAGTCTCCAATCTTAAGAATATAATAAAATATTGTTGCAATGGCTTGTCAAAACAATCTGACTAACAGGACTTAAAAGAAGAGCATCTATTAGTGAGCTGGAGTACAAAAAATCAGAAATGCCAGCTCATTTTTTATGGTTTAAAGCATTATGTGATCCTTAAAATGCCTGATTTGGTTACTGACCAGTTCTTTTACTCTATTATTTCTTTCATCCCAAATGGACACTGTTTCTAGCCTTGCTCAATTCCCTGTTTTTCCTGTTTCCACTGAGGAGAAGGTTTTGGGTTTGGAAAGGTTTTGGTGAGGCAGATGTTCCTCAACCTCTACTGTGCCCTAAGCACAGAATTATTTCCCCAGGGTGGAAATAATTTGCAGAGTGGCCTGGGCAGGTCAGTCAGGGTGTTCCTGATCCTGTTGCTGATCCTGGGGTGATCCTGCAGCACAAAATCCCCTCAGGGTTACAGCAGCTGCTGAAAAGAGCAGCCCAAGGTGCCACAGCCCTGCTGGAATTTCCATAAATTCAGTGCAGATATCACATAAGGCATGAAGCTCACCTAGAAATGCTCCATTGGGATCCTGCTATCCAATCAAACCCAAATATTCTAGAAATATTTTGTATATTGAAGTCTTTGTTGACCTTTTCAAAAAGGCATTGTGAAGGACACTCCCATTTTTTTAGGTCACATTGCCTCACATCATCAAACAATCACAAGCCAGACAAATTCACTGTGAATATCCTTTGGATAATTGGCTACAACACCAAAAAGACCAGGAAAAATTATCAGCAAATCATTGTTTTTGCCTTTCAGGAATCCTTAGTCAAGTCTATTCTCATTTGCAGTGGTGTAAATCTATCCTGGGTCCAATTTCTCCAGCAGTGCCATGATTCTGTCAGCTCCGAGCACAGAGCCTGGCAGGGTCCCTGCCCAGGCAGATATTTGCAGTTCCCAATTTATTGAGATGAAACATCTCTGTGCTCAGTCCATCAATCATCATTGCTGGGAGGTGCAGGAATCACGGCCTCTGTCCCACACATCTCCATGCTTTTGGGTGATCTGTGTCATTTGTTCCTCCTCCCAAAACTTCAAAAGCAGATACAATGAAGAAAAAAAATTTCAAAAGCCTTTTTAAAAAAAAAAAAAAATTATTGCCCTCTCAAGACTAATGAACGTTTCTAAATGGTTCTATTCATCCAATTTGTAAAATGAATTACCCCACACAGAAAATTCCTGTTACGAAATTTGTGGCTGAGGGAAAAAAAAAATCTTTGAAATCTTCCCCAGACTCAAATCTTTTGGATGGAACTCCTGCAGCAGTCTGTGCTCACCTCAAGCTTTAAACTTCTTGAAGTTTACTCAGCGTAATAATCAGAGGTGAACTAAGGTTACCACAACTTAAAAAGACCTCTGGTGCTAAAGGATGCTGATACCTGAGAGGAGAGGGGAGGAAAGCACCTATCCTCTACTGTTCTAATGAAAGAGAAAAAACAGGGTAATTTATTTTTTCTGTTTCCACATTACAGATGGGAAGAGAAAACGACATCAATTTATGGCCATTCTCAGGATATTTCAACTAAATGAACAGCATTTAAAATATGTGGATGAAATATGAGATGGATGAAGTCTTGAATCTGAGAAGTCATTAAGTCCTTATTTGGCTTAACTTAGAAAGACTGTTCAATAATTAGTGGAATTTTTTATATTCAGGAGGCAAGGATAAAGACATTGATGATTCCAAAATGACCACAGAGAACAGACTATAAAATAAGCAAGGCCAAAAAATCCATGCAGATTTTATGTGAAAGGTAATATTTCATTTATAGATTTACATCGTGTCACATTTATGATTCCTGAAGCGTTCAATAGCAAGTGGGAAATATCCACAGTGATTTCAAAATGCTCAGATTAATAGTTGTTAAAGTAGATGGGTTTATTAGGATAAAAGTTATAAAGTGTTCAGACAGTAAAATGCAGAAATAATGATTTAAAAAAAAAAAAAGAAAAAGAAGAAAAGCAATGTAAAATCCCCAAAACTCCTACAGCTGAGATGAAATTAAAGTTGACTTTGCAGGGGAATTTTCAGGAGCTCCTGAGCACTTGGGAAGTGTGTTCAGGGACGCAGAGAGGCAGAGATTTGTTCCTGCATAGGGAAATCACTGCTCCTTCCCAGGCTGGAACCCAGGGCCTCATCAGTTTGAGAAATGCACCTGAGCTCCAGAAAAACCTCCAGAAAATCCTTCAGGGCAGGAGACACATTAATAATGCAACAACACAGCACAAAACATTATTTTTTTAACCTTCTTGTGATAATGTCTGGACTCCTTCCTTTAATCTCCTCCTGTTCCCAAGTCCAGCCTGGCTGAGCTCTCCTCTTCCTCAGCTTCATCCCCTACTGATTATTCAGGAAACATCTCAATTTCCCCCTCTTTTCAGTCATATAATTAAATACCTTTTTTTTTATTCATCAGCCACACCGGCAGTGAATTGCACGAGGAGTAGCTTTTCCCCCCTCACACAAGGGCAGCTTTTTAAAGGACGAAAAAGGATAAATCAGGACCACCCACAGGCAGGGGCCACTCAGCCAGGCTGCACTTCTCTGTCCTGCCTGCCCCAAAGCCCAGCCTGGGAGGGAAGGTCACAGAGCCAGGCTGGTGTCAGTCACACAGCAAAGGCAGCGAGGACAGAGCCATTGACAACTCAAAGAGAATCAACATAAAATAAAAATATGGGCAGGGGGTGGAGGAATAGCTCATCTACACCTGGAAGCTAAAGAATATCACGTTGCTGCCTTTCGGCTGGAGAGCTATGAGGCCCACGTGGTTAAAGGAGTAAAAGGGTTTTACCTCGGTTTTTTAATAGGATTTTGGGTGCACAGCTCTGCAAAGGTGCACGCTGAGATGCACACACCATATAATGTGTACACAACTTTATGGACCTTATAAATTAGTGTATTTGTTTAAAATCTCCCACTAAGAAACTTAATGAACGAAGTAATGTCCCCCTATTCTGAGAATTCCCCCCCAAATGAGGCTAGAGGCCAGTTTATGAAATATGTTCTGGAGAGGAGGTTTCAACCGAGGTTGAAACCTCAAATTTTGAGATAGCACAGAGCTCTCTGACCTCCTACTGTGAACGTTTGGTCTTTCTGCCTTGCAGAACCCCAAAACTGAGCTGGAATATCAGAGTACAAAAATTACAAGGATGTAGGCTAAGGGCACAAAGAATGTATAAAGCACGATTGTAAATAATAATACAGAAAAAATGACCATTGCTGGGTATTATAAAAGTCTGCCCTTCATTTCCCTGTATCAGCAAAAACAACTGAGGGACATGATCACAATTTCCAAGGAATAACACATCTCATGTCTTGAAAATTCATTTGTTTGCATCTCTAGACCAGAAGGACTGAAAGCCCTGGGGTTAGTAATGAGATATTTAAACCCAAGGAAAAAAGAAACAGATGCACAGTAATACCAATATTTCCCATTGCCCTGGCACTACAAAGATGATATTTCTCTCAGCTAGAAAGTATTCCTCCAACGTACATCTATAAACATCTTAATGTGTTTTAGAGTTTTTATGGAAACTCCAGAAAACCAAACCAGTTGGAAGGAAAAATAACCATAATAAAATGACCTTATCTGGGTTGAAACACAATTCAACAATTCTCCCTGGTGGGGTGAGGGTTGAGGTTCGGGGGGGGCATCAAAACCAGTCAAGAAATAGATTTATAGTTTATGCTTTCCAAGCTTGAGAAGTAAATCAAATAGAACAGAAGGAAGTGAAGCACAACAGGGAACTGTCACTGGTGACAGAGCCAGAGCTGGTGCCCTGCGCTGATCTTGGCATTTCCAGAAGAATCCAAGTGACAACAAGATAGCAGATTGTGCTCACAATCATTATTATTTGGATAACATCAAACACAGGATGGTTATTTTGAAAACAATATGATTTGTTACTTTAACACCACAGGATTTTCCAACCCTAAACTCCAGCGAGTCAGAGCTGTGGAGAAAACAATTCCTGAGCAGCCTGCACGAGCCAGGATTAGAAATAGATTTTTCTGTCTTTTGTATAGTTTTCCTCACAAAAACTCTCCTTTAAAGGGTGAAAATTCATAAGTCCAGATAAATATCAAACATTAATCTCCATTTCAAGAAACATTATTCCTTTCAAGAGAATTTCCCAGAGCGAGGTATTCAGAGCAAAAGAGAATCTAATCTGAAATGTCAGCCTGGCTTTCTTTCTCATCTCCAGACCTCAGCCCACATTTACCAGTTCTAACAAGAGCACACCACTTCCCACTGTGATTTGTCTTCAGAAATGAGGCCTTATGATTCTCATTTTTCAGCTCCCTCCAGAATTTATCTGGAGAAGTCAAAATCCCAGGCTTGTCATATCTGTCAAGCTGATGTTGCTTTGAGAGGGCTGAGTTACTACTGTTAACTTAATCACAATATCCTCTCTTTCCAGTTTGTTTGTGGCCGCAGATACGCAGAACACTCGAGTCAAAATTAAAATTGAACAAAGCACAGCAATATGCTGCATTGTTTCATTTATTTCCCCTAACTAAGCACGCTGTAATACAATTTAAATACAAAGTAAGCTCGCTCGAGTGGCACCCAAGAGAAGATTTCTGCGCTGATAACTGAGACAAGGAGAAAATCCTGTCATGCTCTGAAACACAACAATGATTATCTTGCTGCCATGAGGAGCAGAATAGAAATTTCCTCGCCCAACAAGTCTGCACTAAGTGGCTTTGACATTGCAGGTGACAATTACTGCAATCCTTGCCAGCAGACACCTCCTGTCACCTCTGCCACAGCAACACCTTCCCAATAAAATCCTGCACAGAGACCCTGCCAGGAGCAGCTCGGGATCAATCCTTGGGAAGCAGTCAGATCAACCTGCGAGGGAGCAAATGAATGAAGCCATGCTGCTAGACGAGCCAGGATTCATTATTTACTTTCAGATTACGGGGTGTTTCTCTGTCCTAAATGCTCCACTTTGTCTCTAATTTCTGAAAGGTTTGCTCTCCGTGGTTCCAGAAGCAGTTTTCTTCATCAGAACAGCATTAACACTGTCCTGGTCAGGCAAACCAGGTGTGACAGTGCTGGTCATGCCCAGCAGCTCTGGGGCTGTGGCTGCCAACACCTCATGTCTCTAACACCAAAATGTTTGGGGTTTTTTTTCTTGTTTGTTTTTATTTTTTTGGGAGGTGTTTTTTGGTTGTTTTTTCTTTTTTAGACTTATCTGGCTTAAGGAGATTAGCACACCACACAGAAAGCTGATCTGGCTTAATCACTGCCTCCTTCAAAACTAGATTGTAAGTAAGCCTAAGGGCTTCTTGCAGACCCACTCTTAAAAAAATGCATCTGCATCTAAAGCTCAGCTCCTCACTGTTTTTGTCAAGCTCTTCCAACAGTAAATATTATTTTCATTCAGGATATGCTGTGTCAGAGAACTGCTGCATCCAGAGGAACAACTTCTGTTCAAACCCCTGGCACAGCAGGACCTGAGAAAGTAAAATTTAAAAAAAACCCCACATTCACTCTTTGCCCATCTCTGTGTCTTACTGCAGCAACTCAGCCTCTGCACATTCTGTAGCAAACATCAATCAGCCTCAGATATTTGTGTTTTGCCCTCCCTGGCGTTCCTAGCGCAGTGAATAAACAGCTCCTGCAACACCAGAGCCGTGCCTTGCTCCATTTGCTGCAGATATTTCAAACACACTCAGAAAATCGGGCAAGCCAAGGCAGTCTGCTCCGTATCAAAGAGCTTTTGAATCCCTGATCCAGCACGGGGTTATTCCCTGCGTGGCTGTATCTGCCACAGTGGGAAATCAATGCTCCCCACTGGAGGCTGAAACTTCTGGCAGGAGCTCGTGCTGTGCCTCTGTGTAAAAAAGTCACCCTTGAACCGTGCTGGAAAATCTGTTTACAAATAGCTGCAGACTCCGCTGCCAGAGAGCCCGGTTTAAATAAGGAAAGAGGGGAAAAAAATACAAACCAAGAAAAAAGGACCCTTCAAAGCTGAACTAAAGCGTATGATGATAATATGAAACAAACTGTGCATGAAAGTCTGTTTGCTAAATAATATATTGCAATAGCAGTGCTGTAATGGGCTATGAAAACCTTCTGATTTTCTGCGGCGAGCTCTCCTGAGCAGCACTACAGAATTTATCAGCTGTTGAGAGGCACTGACTCTAAGCTGCTTTTTCAGCAGAGGCCCCCTGTGCTCGCATCCCTGCTCGTGTTAAGCTCTCCTGCCTGCTGTACCTGGCTCAGAGCTGTCAAAAACCACAGGGATTTGGAAACTCCTTTGTTCAGGAGGAGGCTGAAGGCAGAGAGATCCTCCAGAATCAAAGCTCAGCTTTTAGGAGCACCCTCGTCTCTCTGAGCGGGAGGAATGAGAGGATTTCCCCATGGGGGAAATATTTATGATTAAAATATTTATGATTATAATCCACATTCAATATATAATTTTCACTTACAACAAAAACAATTTAAAAAAACCCAACTAAACTAAACAGAAGGAAAAGTTTCCTACACTAAATATTCCAACACATCACAAAAGGACAAATTGCACACAATCCACCCCTGGAACTTTCACTACAACACAAATACTTCACTATCATTTTACTTTACAAACATACCTAATACTTGCTTTGCCTGCTGTACATAATAATGGATTGAGAAAAATCACAAATACAGTGTGCCAATCCAAATATTCAGAGCTTTTCGACACAGATCTGAGACCTTGAGAACTGCGACTGAAACCACCGAAATACCAGGTGACCCAAAGTGTCACATTCCTAGGAAATGGGGACTACTTGGCAATGTTTGACTTTCTGAAAAAGAAAAATATCAAGATATCGTTCAAGTAAAAAACAAGAGATTACTTCTAGCATGGCTTGCTGAAGTCTTCAGAGAGAAGAAGAAAGGGGAAAAAAAAGACAGAAAATATGAACTTTTGTCAAAACCAGACCTTGTATTTGCTAGAGCAATAAGTATCAAGTGTGGTGCAAATGGCAGCAGGAGAAGTTAGCACATCTCCCTAAATGAAACAGCTTTTCTTACACAGAACCTTGTGATAATATGATTGTTTCTAATGAGAATGTTCTAATCAGCTTAATGAAGAGCTAATTTTAAGATCTTTGCAGAAAGAAATCCAAAGGACTTATTCAAATAATCAGTAAAGGGATTTAGCATCCTTCCCACCTCTGAGCAGATGCACAGTGAGGGGGTTTAGCAAATTTGTATTGTTATGGAATGTAAAAAGGAGGATAAAATCCTCCTGGGGTCTGTGCCTGTCTCTGTACAGAGGAGGAAATCAGGGACTGTACACAAATGCAGGAAGAACCTTATTTGCACACTGATGTAGCCAAGAAAAAATAGATTTGGCCATCACAGTCACCCTCCCAACACACAGTGCTGTCTTCTGGCAGGAATTCACTCAGTGCTGGGGTTATGTCTGCAGTGAATTCAGCACCAGAGATGCTGCAAAAACTGTGAATAATTAAGAAAAAACACATTCACACAATTAAGTAATGGAGATTCTTCTACTCACTGATAACCCTTGAATGAAAGTTTAGTGAAAATACCGTGTTCATGCACAGAGAAAAAAGAATTTAAACATAAACTATTCTCATTTTATGTTATTGGAAATCCATGCTAACAGTGGATAGACTTCTGCTCACGGGGGGAGCAGACTTGTTGGAATTTCGGATGATTTATCTTCTTGGTGATAAGTGTGTTGCTCTGATATTTTAGTCTCACCCGCAATGCTGAACTTTCTCTTTTGTAACATTTATAATTATGCCACAGCATCTCCCTGATGGGACATTTTAAAGGCAGGAACATCTCTGCCTTGCTCCAGCACCACGAGGGCTCCACAGCTCTTTGCTCAAGGGGACAGTGACATTTTTGGAGATCTCTCTCCACCCACTGTGGGTGACATTCCCAAACAGGTGGAGCTGCTCATATCCACCCCTGCAATTAAACGATTTGCTGTTCCACAGAGCTCAAAACATTTTTTTCCTGCTGGAAATGGCCCTGGCGTCTCAGGAGCATTGAACAACAGAACTGGAACCTGTTGGGTTCCATCCGTGGCCCTGTCCTTGGAGCCATGGAATGTGACACAGCAAACAGTGGCACTGCCGAATGTAGTTGCACTGTTTTAAAATCTTTCTCTTCTTTCTCATGGAGAATAGAGATAAGTTGCATTCTGGTGCTTTCTAATCTCATTGTTTTAGAACTGGACATTTCAGCATTGTAACCAATAGTTATAGGGGGTGGAATAACTATTGACCAATAATTATCAGACTATTAATGGATATATAAAGAAGTTCTTGCAAATAAAGTTTCTCTTTTGGCCATCTTGGTGCTGCCTGCCTGACTTCCCTGCGAGCTTCCGTGAATCTCCACGAATATCAGAAAATCAGAGCAACAGCCAAACCCCAGATAAACAGGAGAGAAAGCAGCAGGGCACAGTCACGAAAAATATCTTTTTTTGTTGTTTTTTTCCCGAGACATTCACCATTTACACACATGAGCACACACACACCAAACCCAGCACGGACTGGGAGAGGAGCTGAGCTGCCTCACAGAAAAGAGGCTCAAAATGCTGCTCACAGCACACTTGTCACAGAATTCAGGATTCCCTCTGCTCACAGAGGAGCAGCAGGAAAACGCAGCCTCTTGCATCCCAGCATTCCAGGGAATCACCAACATCCCACAGTGTGGACATGGTTATTAATGCCAGCCAGCTCAACAGCACCAGAAATGGATTTTTCCCTACCTAATGCTGCCGTTGAGTTTGTTATGAAATACTGAGTAAGCATCACTGAATGAAACTAATTCTGGGCATAGCTATCCTCCACCGTCTGTACTTTTCTTCCAAAACCTTCTTGAGGTGTTTATTCAACTAGAAACTCCTCATGGGCAGAGAATAAATCAGACTCAATTTGAATACCGATTTGTTCTGTCATTTTGTAAAAAAATTAATGCTAAACTGGGAACTAGATCTTCCTGGCATCCTAAAAAATTCCTAAAAAACTGAGAGAGTCACAGTACATCCAATCACTTTGCCTTTGAATCTATTTCTAAAAGAATAACTCCTTTACAAATCTGAAATTTCATGGCTGATGTAGCTCTTGAACAAAAATCTGAGCACATCTCAGCTTGTCTATGTAGCCACAGCAAGCTGCAGAGAGATCTTGCTTCTTGAAAAAAACTTTATTAATTCCCTGTCAAAACATTACCAGTGCATTATTATGGCAGACAATTGGTATAAATTAAAAAAATATAAGATATTGGGATGACTCAAAGCTGCCCCAACTGCTCATCCCCTTGGCTGTGGGATGAATTCTGAGGTAATGGCAATTTTGCTTTTCCTTTGGCGCAGACAGGACTTCCCTTTTGCAATTTCAGTGAGTGAATTCAGCAGCTGCACAGCAATGTCCACGTACAGACACCCACACAGACACATAACCACAGCCTGCCAGTGCCAGGACTTCAAAGAATAAAGAATAAATTTGTATTTCAATCTTAGTTCCATATTAGGAAGAAACCCCACCATAATAACTCAAGCAGGTGGTAGAGGTGGGGCTGTGCTTCAGCAAACTGGCGTTTGGAGTTGAAAAACCCCCTTACATCTATAAACTGATAATTTACTGTGCAATGATCTATTTTTATGGATTTTTACAGATGTCATCATCATACGGAAACAACCCCGCTCTCTTTTTTACATGGCCATTCATTTTTAATTGCCTGGGCCACGGACACATTTATTTATCCATTCCCATCGCAGACGTAGGTGAGCACCAGCACGTGCAAGAGCCACTGCAAATACACCCTGCACCTGCAGGGCACATTAGGAGAGCCATCCAGCAAGTGAAATAAATCCACATTTGCAGTTTTGCAGGGAATAAAAATCAGGCTGACTCAGTAAAAGGTGTTTCGATGCTGATTCCCTGCGCTTATTGCCAGAGCAACTGCTCCTGTGGTGGGAAACTGAAAGCGTTCTCTCCTGTAAAATACGTGTGAGGAAGAGGGAATAAATACATGCAAACAGCAGGTTGATGTAAATCAGGCAAGGACATCAGAAGGACCCACAAAAAAATGAGAAAATGAGGGGAAATGAGCTCTGGGTGCAGGCAGGGAATGGTTGCAGCATTTCAGAGCCCCTTGGGTGGGCCTAGGCTCAGGATGAAGCTGAACTTGGAACCTGTGCTGACAATTCCAGACTGAGAATTCCAGACTTTCCCGTCTGTATCCGAGTGCTGCTGAGGCTCTGACCTGGGGCCAACGCCCCCGAAAATGGGGAGGGGATGCCCTGAGCCCTGGGAGGAGGCTCTGTGCCCCTAATGAGGACAGAGAAGGTGCTCAGGGCTCTGGCACTGCCCCAAAGGGAGAGATTCATCTTCCTGACACAGAGCAAAAGACACTAATGGGTTTTTTTCCTCCCCAGCAGCTTTCTTCACTGTCTTGTTTTGACTCAGCATGAACCACACTCTTCCAATTTGTTTTGCTTTTCGTGGTTCTATTAGCCCACCCTCATCTTGCAGGTCCTGGGTTTCTTTGGGGTTTGGGGTTGTGGTTCTGGTTGGTTTTGTTTGGTTGGGGTTTTTTTGGATGGGATGTTAGTTTTAAATTTGAGCTCCAAATAACTCTGGGTTTCGTTGTAAACAGAAGTTAAGGACACAAAATAATTGCCAGTCCCATGATCAGATTTCTGCTGGGGTAGAGTCTGAGCACCACTGAAAGCGATATTTTATACTACACAAAAATATAGTTCCTAAACCATCTGGCTACTTTAAATTCGCCAGTGTCCTCAAATGTCACAAAAGTTCCTCGTCCTTCAATTTTCCATGGCAGAGTTTTGCAATGGCATTTCTGTGGAACATCTGAACTTTGATTTCTCTGATTCCACTTCTGACTGTGCACAGAATCACAGCAGCCCAGCACAGGAACACGAGGATTTTTCTTTTTCCAGAGGTTCGACAGCAAAAGACAGGGAAATTAGTTTTCCATACTCCAAAAACCTATTTTATCGTAAATTCCTGGTAGCCTTCCCTCCCAGAAAAATGTCAGCATTTTGAAGTGTCTGGAAATGTTTTGTTAGTGATATTTCAGTGGGTGACATCCAGCAGTTCCTTCAACCTCAGCACAGACAGTTTCTTGTTGGCATTCCCAGCACAACTACACTCCAGAAAAAATTTCCTTGACATGTAATGGGAAGATTTTTTGAAATATGGCCTTAAAGTCTCATTACTAACAGCAGTGTCAGCTTAATTTTGGCCCATTTATTTACTTCCAGTAACTTCCTTTAGACAGGAATCTTCCACATGCAACAGAATGTATCAGCTGCTTTAGGAAAAGCAAGGAAAATGGCTTTAAAAAAGTTTTAAACCTTTTAATTATGAATACGTGGGCTTTTGGAGCATAAATCCAAGCATTGGTTCACTGAGTCCCTCCCTGCTCTCCACTGATGTGGATCCTGATGATTCTGCTATATTCCATGAAAGAGAAAATGCAGAGAAATCCAATATGCTGCTTCTCCTTCAGGAATTCATTTGCTGATAAATAGTTATTCTGTCAAGAATTATAACTGTGCAGGGAGACATCAAAAGAATTTGTCTAACTCCTTTCTTTCGCACAGTGCATATCTGCAGTGATTGCACTGCGCAAGCTGTTGAAGAAAATAAAATATAAATCCCCAAATTCAGGGCAAGCATTGTATGGGATATACACTGCCAGAGCCAGGCTGTGAGGGGAAGTCACTGTCTTTGAAGGACTATAAAATTGCTTTTAAATATCCTCTGCTTCCAACAAATAAATGTATTATTCAAAGTATACACAATGAACTCCAATGCAAACGCAGAACCGAGCTCTGCTAATCCCTGTAAATGAGCCCCATTGCCTCATCTTCCCCATTTGTGTTGGGCTTGGAAACAAATAGTTCTGAGTTCCATGAGTAACCAAAGTGTTCTTGGTCAAAACCTCTTTCCTGACTCCTTCCCTTACATTTCTGTTAGCAGTGAAAAATATCATAGAGCACAGAAAGAGAAAGGAACAACGTATCAGGACAAACAGTTGTCAAACACAGCTTTTCCCAAAATGTTGATTCATGAGATGCTGAGCAGTCCCTTTTTCAATGCAAGGATATGTCATGTTGTGTTCAGACAAAAATACAGAGGAATACAGATAGTCCTGATCTTATTCTCCACTTAACCTACAAACAATGTGTTTATTTACCTTATTTAAACACCAGGCTTTTTTTATTTTCACTCTGGAACACTTCACTCATCGGTAGCTGTGAACTCTCCTGATATAAATAATCTGCTAATCTATTCCCTATTGCAGCCAAGATCTAATTTCTTAATAATTTATGGCACATGCCAAGTAATAGTGAAATACATTATTATTATTATAGTGCCCAGACCTTGAAGCTTGCCAAGTAATGATGAGTATGGGGAAAATATGTTTGAAATTTATAGACTATTGAAGTTTTTGATTTCAAGTTGGTAAGAGTACAGTAAAAAGCATTGCCTGTGAAAGAGATTAGTTTCACAACTGATAACATACTATGGACTTCAAGAACGTGTTTCTGAAAACCTATAATGTATAGAATAGATGACATTCATTGAAATATAACAAGATCACGACTTGGAAAGGACACAAATCTCAGGGGGCCTGTGGAGAAAATTAATTACTGAAAATGCTCGGTGCTATGGAGAATAAAATCCCCAATTATTGCAGTAAAAATGAAGAGCCACATCAGATCTGTGGCACCCTGCATGGGCAGAACACAGAATGCACAGTGGCATTGGTGGCTCTGTGCTCAGGGGAGAGCCCCAGGATGTGGCTGTGCATCCCTGCAGGGATGGCAGTGCTGGGATGCTCTGTGGGGCTGAGTTCCTGCCTGCCATCTGTCCTGCCTGGTGTTTGGGGAGCAGGGAAACCTGAGCATGAGCCAGAAAGATCCCAAACTGCCTGCACAGGGACATTTAGCTCATTTCTGACTGCAGGATGGATTGCCCTGAATTCCCCAGGTTAGTTCATGTGCTCTAAACTCCTAAGATTTGACTTATTAGAAATATGATGAAAGCCTTCGGGCTAAGAGCCAAAGATCTGATAATTGAACCAAGAACGGGAGAAGTGCTGCAGCAATGACACAACGTGAGGAGGGCAAAACATGAGGGACGTGGTGGTGGTGGTGTGGGCAGGAACATCCAGGGCAGGGACAGAGCCCTGCAGCTGAGAGGGGCCACGGAGCAGCCCCCAGTTCTGCTGGGATTTGGGATCAATCATGGATTAGTTTGGGCTGGAAAGGACCTTAAAATTTATACATTCCAACCCCTGCCATGGGACACGTCCCACTGTCCCAGGCTGCTCCAAGCCCTGTCCAGCCTGGCCTTGGACACTGCCAGGGATCCAGGGGCAGCCACAGCTTCTCTGGGCACCTGTGCCAGGGTCTGCTCACCCTCCCAGGGCAGAATTCCTCCCCAATATCCCATGCAGCCCTGCCCTCTTTCAGTCTGAAGCCATTCCTCTTGCCCTGCCCACATATTGCACTGCAACTCCGAGTGCTGTCCCTGTGGAACATCTTCCATGGAATCCCAAGCGCTGCCCACCCTGCAGAGATCCTGTGCCCATCCTCACCAGCTCTGCAGGGTGGCACATCTCAGGCCCAGCCGGGCAGGGCACACACTCCAGGCTGTGGAACAGGGAATTCTCCTGGCTCCAGCCCCAGTTCCATCTGCAATCCCATGCCCTTTCACAGCCACCCCTTCTGCTGTTCCATCTCATTTCTCCTCAAGCTTTCCACTGTCAGCCTGGTGACACCAGTACAGATCCACTGCCTTAACACCAAATGGATTTTCCAATAAAACCAAGGTGCAAATGGCATTAATGAGCTCTGCAGGGCTTGGGACGTCTCCTGGGCCACCAACACCCCTGGGACAGCCCTGAGCCCTGAGCTTCAGCGGTTCCCCACCCAACCCTTGCCTGCCTACACTCACCAAAGAGCTGATTCCCTTCCCCATTTCCCTCCTGTGGGATTCGGTGTTACTGTGGCTCATTCCACCCTCACAGCTCACTCCAAGGTGATGCTGACTGTGACAAAAAGGTGATTTTGTGACCCCACTCGTGTTTGCCGCCTCTTTCCCCGTCATGTCCATGTTCTGGTGGCTGCCCTGAGGACCCCAAATTCACCCTGCTTGTGTTCTCTTATCCTTCTCACACACACCCAAAGCCCCCAGTGGTTCCCATATCAGTTCCGAGCAGCACAGACTACTTTTTTCTTCTTTTCTTCCTTTTTTTCTTTTTTTCCCCATTTCTCTGTCAAACAAAATGTCAGCAGGTAACTGTCCTTGCTTCTCTGATGCCATTCTGAAATGTAGAAATGCTAAATATAGGCTGATTTAAATGCAGTCCTTTTAGCTGGTATTTCATTAACTCGACTTTTCCTTTTTTTTTTAACAGACCTTTTGTAATGAGACAAATGGGCCAGCAGCAAGATGCCAAAGAATATATTATGTTGAAGGTAGCTTAAAATCCTACCTCCAATTGCTACAAATTACTGACTAAAGAATATACACTGGGTGCAGTAAAAATAGAATTGACACACACCATCACCTGTTCAGCTCTACTATCTTCTGATAAGGCCATTGCAGAAGTAAGGGTAATATTTAGATAAGCTCTCTTTAAAAATAATCATGGCAATGACATGAAAATGTTGATTAAATATGTATCTCGTCATTCCTTGCAATTCCAAAAACTTCATGTCTTTCCCTTATTTACAGACACAGCTTTCTCACGAGCACCAAGGCTCCAATCTGGACACCTTGCTGGGCAAGTGGAGCTGGGAGAGGTTATTTTTGACACATGGATTTACATTTTTTATTGGGATCTCGGCAGCATTATCTCTCTCCAAAGCTGCTTGAAGCGTCTTTAGCCTTAATTACACACCTGTCTGCTTCCATTGGCTCCTGGAATCCTATTTAAAAACCTTGTCTGAACATTTTGTGTTTCCATGGGCTGAAAAACTCCCTTTTAGAGCACAGGCTCATGGCTAATTTCCTCTGCATCACAATTAGAGTTGGTCATTTCGGATTGGGAATCAATAGCTTTAGTTTTGTTTTCGCCTCTCAAAATAATGCTCTGAGGTTTTGCTGTTTGGGTTTATTTCTAAATTATTGGTTAATGCATTACCTAAAGTAAAAGTTATTGTTTTTGACTGCACCACTACCCACAGTTTTAATTCTCAATAGCCATTGTTTATTTTAGGTCAGAAAGTAGGGGCAAGTCATTGTTACATCTGTGAGGGTTTCCAGTGCTTTATTCTGTTTAGATTTGACTGAAATTGCAATATTCTTGCTGAATGCATATCAGTGTTACACTTCAGCATAAAGGCTCAAGGATTTTTTGGATTGGAGAGCACTTCAAATGCAGTTTCTCAATATACAAGTTTTTATGCTGCTCTTGAGGGCAAGGGAATTAAACTGAATTTCAGTGTGCTGGTACTGTAAATGTAGGCACCATAAACCAGGTAAGGCAAAAATTACTCTGTTCTAAACCCCTGGAACAAGCATGTAAATAGTTTCAATTGTTCCTGGACTTTTTAAATCCAAGTTCACACGACCACAAAGGTCTGTACCACTCCATAAACGCCTTGCACTCGGCACAGCCCCAGCAGAAGGGACGGCTGAGTTTTGAGTTGGCATTTCCTGCTCTCGAGGTGATTTGATTTGATTTTATGAGCACTCTGAGGGGTGTGTTGTACACAAATGTGATCCTGTTGCAGCACCAGCGCCTGAGGGAGCTGTAGGTGTGCTGGGCTGACAGGAGAAATGCGCAGTCCATGTGATGCCTGAGCAGGGCTGACCTGAAACAGAGGCCAGGAGTTAGGAGAATAAAAAATAAATTAATTTATTGAAGGCCTTCAAGTGCATTCAGGGCAGGCAGAGCCTACTCAAGAGGCTACACCCAAAATGGACAGCGAGTCACGAGTTCTGCACATTTTAGAAGTTCTGTGCATTAACATATTGAGCCTCAATTCTCCAATGACACCTTCAGGTGATGATGTCAACCACCCCAAGCTTGCTCCCCCAATTCACTGTTGGTTCCATATTTTGGGGCTCTGAGGCAGCAAAGTGTCCTTGGATTTTCCAACTGAGAGCAACATTTTGTCTAAAATGCTGGGAACAGAGGTTTTTAGCACTTTCTATGGAGTCCAGAGCTGCATGCTAAAACTACAGATACATGAAGAATAGAAGCTAAAAATCCTTGAGGCATCACATGACATAAAAACGCTCAGGTTTGAGCACTGTGGTGCCTGAGTGCCCTGTCCTTATCCTGGGTCCCTGTCCCACCCAGCGCTGAGCCCTGCAAACACAGAGCTGCACAGAGCTCCCTCAGCTCATCCTGGCTCCTTCTGCTGCCACCAAACCAGGCCAGCTCCACCTTTTCCTCCAAAATTCATCCAACCCCTCTTTGAAAGCTCCAGTATAAGGAACATAACACTATTTGTGCCAGTCCTCATGGATCGCCAGCAGTGGAGTTCCCTCCCCATATCTCAGCTCGACCTCCCACTGATTTGTGTTTGGGATTTTATCAGAATTGTGATGCTAGTGGCAGTTTGGATCAAAGCAATGTGCTCTCTGCCCTGGTGGGAAGAGCACTAAGATGACATTCCTCACTTTGCCTCCAGTGTCTGCCAACTTTTTATGATTAGTAGGGCAGTAAATGGAAATAAGGCTCCTGTGGAATCACAAGGAGTCCCATAAAGCTGCTGTCCATGAATCAAAGGAGCTGCTTTGCACAGCTAAGTGCAGCTTTTCTGTGCAGGCAAATATTTGTTTTCCTCGAGGACGAAAATAAAGGCACATGTAAAAGAGATTAATTTCCATCAGGTGAAATTCAGGGGTGGAAGAAACAATTCAGGTAAATTAATAAATTACCTAAGCTTCTCAAACGAGCTTTGAGATTTAGATGTGGCTGAATACAGCTTTTCTGGATGCAATTAGAGGAACATCTGGAGATTCAACTAGATCATTCGAAAAGCCTTTGCAACTTCCATGGATTATTCATCTGAAGAATGGACAAGTTGTTATTTTCCCCATAAACACAAATAGAACTTCCAAAGTCCTTCAGAATTCTGTTCTGAATATACACAGAATAATGGTATCACTTAAAAAAAAAAAAAAAAAAAAGCAAATGCTGGCTAGGATAAGATATTGAAATTCTAAATAAATGCAGTTAAACATGGCAAATGCATTTAAAAATAAAACTCATTGCCAGCAATACTGCATTGAATTTCATTACTGAGGAGGTTATTGCATAGATATCTCCTTCCTTAGCTGTGTATTTCCTCTGGAATTGTTTATGCCCTTAAAATGTAATTAGACAAAGACTGTAAATGCAGTCCTGGAATCCAGAGTCAGAGTAATTCAGCAAGGGTTTAGAAAGGCTTGAAACTGGTAAACCATTCATGGCTTTTATTTTAGAGGCTATTTGAATCTCGCAATTCAAGCAAGTGACGTTGTAGTCTAACTGAGGGCAAATCTCAATTGGCCTGAGAAGATCTGCTCTCCTGGGTCTCAGTCAAAGAGAAAACCAAATCCCAAAGCGAGGTCTGAGGATGAGCCAGATCCCCAAACCAGGGACAGCAAACCATCCCAGATTTGCAGTCTCTTGTGAACAGAAATTGTGCTCTGACACACAGATCAGACACGGGAAAGAGGAAAGGGAGATCTCTGGTTTTGGAGCAGCATCATCCCTTGACACAAATGTACACGACCATTGTCCTAAAGGAACCTTTTCTTGGTTTCTTCTCAGTGCAGGGTTTTTGTCTTTTGGTGAAGTCTGAGTACAGCAGGAATGGAAAAAGCAACAGACTCCAGAAATCCTAATTTCCCTAAATAAAACCCATCCAGCTCCCATGACTGACATGTCTATTCGCTCAAAAGTGGCAGTCCCAGCAAGACACAATTTGTGAACATCTGGACTGCTTTGCAGTCGTGTCTGTTGTCACTCTCAGCTATTCAAAAACGTCTCCTGTGGTTTCTGAGTGACCACAGATAACCTGTGCTAGGAGACAGAAAAGCCCAGCAATTGAAGGGAGGCCAAAGCAGTTTCATATATTTGCATAGAATAAAATAATCTCAGGATTATTTGAGTTCAGGATTTTACTGTGGGTGACTCAGCACTGCAGCCCTTGGGCTCTAAACTGAACCAGCCTTTCTCTTTCTCAACAGCTAAGGCAAAGCCATTAAAAATATAAATATACAAAAAAAAAAAAAAAATCAGTAAGGAAGGAAAAGTGCAGCACCAAACAAATTGAAGTTTATAAATTATGTACCTGCCTAGCAAGAGCTACAAGGAAAAGGAAATTCCCGTTCTCCTCTGCCTGTACATGTTGTGATTTTGGAAAATTATCTCCTGGTACATAACTCCAGCTCTTTGATTAAATCCTGTCTTAAGCATGTGTTACCATTAATGCCCTAATTTTCCAGACTCTAAGCACGTACATAAGCTCAGTAAATCACAGGATTATTTATATTTGAGTACCAGCACAGCATGAGAAGCTAAGCCTTTTTAAGATCAAGGTCTACAAAGATGAAAACAGACTCAGGGGAGTGTGTGGCTTCATTCAGAGTTTCTGCATTGGATCAAATCACTCCCAGGTATGACTTTTCTCACACAAGGACTCTCCCATTCTGGGGAAAGCCCCTTGAAAATAAGCTGATATCTATTTATTCCAATCCAGCCATGCAAATATTATGTGAAACAATAACCATTAGCTGCTGTATTACACTTATACTGACATAAGATGAAACAATTTTTTACCCAACCCACTTAAAGGGGAAAAAAAAAAAAAGAAAAAAAGAGAAAAAAAAGAAAAAAAAAGAAAAAAAGAAAAATGAAATATTTTCTAAGGAAATGGGTTAAAGTCCAAGAGAGATATCTCAGCTCTTTGTGGTTACTAAAGACCCTAGGAGACATTTTTCAAGAGCAGGAATTTCACCCAGAAACCCTTCACTGACTGTAAATATGACTTATGGACACAGAGGTGTCTCGAGCACAGCCTCATTTGTTTCCCCAAAGGACCAACACACAGTGGTGTCACTCAGAGCTGCCTCCAGGTCCTGGAAAACACAAAAGAGGGGACACATCCACCTGCAGGAGATACCTCAGCACTGCTCTGATTAGTTAGGCTGTGCTCTCAGAATCTTGGAAATTGTTGTGGGAACTACTAAATGACATTTCAATCAGCAACCACTGAACATTTGATCATAAAACCAAATATTTGAACTGGTTTAATTTCTTGTCCCTATTCTCTAGGAGAAAATACCATGGCCTAGCAGAACATAAAAAAACCATAGACTAGAATTTCACATGAGCAAGTGCTCTGAAATGCTGCTCTAAGTCATACTTAAAACACACAATTCCTCCAATTACAAGAAAAGCACTGTAGTTCATCCTGTTAGAAATCAATTTGCTAAAGAAGGCAATTCTGTCAAGCATTATAACAGCATAAGGAGATATCAAAAGGAATCATTTATTTCTTTTTCTGCAGAGGAGGATTTCAGCTTTAAGCTTTGCTTTGAGATGTGTTTTGAGTGCCTGTGCAGCAGCTAGAACCAGGACAGCTTATAAACTCAAATAATCCTTCATTTTGCAGCACATTGATAGTTAGTGATGTGCAACCATCATGGAGCAGCTCAGCAGCTGCTCAGCACAGGAAATCTAAATTACACATTAAAGGCAAGCTAATCTGAGTTATCATTAACCAAACTTTGAACATACGGACTTCTCTGGCCTGCCTGAGCTCGGGATATTCCTGAATGGGAGAGTTATCCAGAGCCAGCACATTCCTTTTGAAAATGCAGGCGTGAGGGAAGTTGGAGCTACAGTTTTTACTAAATAATAATAATAATAATAATAATAATAATAATAATAATAATAATAATAATAATAATAATATCCATTGTATATTCTTATTGAATATTATTATAATAATATATAAAATAATGATAATGATGACGATGACAATGACAATTATGATAATAATAATAATAATAATTATTATTATTATTATAATTCTTCTTCTTCTTCTTGACATTTATGCAACAATTTCTTTGGCACTTCCTTGTGTATGAGCACACGCATGACACTAAGGTGCATCACAACCCAATCCTTGTCCAGCAGGGGTTTCTCTGAGAATTATTGCAATTAAATCTCTTCAGCACAATAAAAGATACTTACTGTCAGCTCGCTGGACAGCTTTAAGCCATTACCAAAGCTGCTCTGGAGAGCAAGTGGCAGATATTGATTGCTGAATGTGCATCCTGCACAAAATGCTGAGCCCTCTCTGGGATGTGACACTGCAGGAACTGGGATGTTTCTGGGGCTGTCACAGCGTAAAGGGATGAGTGAACCTTTGGAAAAGGTTTGCATTGCAAATGTCAAACTCACTGACACATTAAATTACTAAAACAAGCCTGTTTTACCATATTTTCCAGTGCTGTCTCATTCCTCGAGAGACGCAATCTTTTTGTAACAGTGGAAGCTGACATCAAAATATTTTAAAATAAACACAGGGTTGCTGCACCCATGTCCCCAGAGATTATGGAGGTTGGGCAGATAGAACTGATTTATCTCTGATTTATCACATGCTTCCCATTCAGATACAGAAGAAAGACATAGAGAGGCTGCAACTCTCCTAATTGCCCACTGATAGAATCCATGATCTTTTTATTGCACATTTTTATTCTTGGCAGTATTTCCTCTCCCTCAGGAGATAGTCCAATACCAACTATACTACACCACATAAATCCCCATTAAAATTAAGGGCAGAGTTTCCACCCATCCCCACGTGTATTGTTTTCCATTTAAACTGTACTTGCACCACAGAGAAATAGGACTCATCCTGTGTCTGCAGAGCGTGAGTGGCTCTCAGGAGACTTGGGATTTCGTGTTGTGCCACAGACTGTACAGAACATTATGGAGAAAATAATTTAAAATTTCTGTTCCTGCATAAGTAGCATAAATACCATTGGTGTATGGCCCTGAACCTGCAGATAGATATAGGGGAGACACACAAAATACTTTCCCATCATGTTCAATTCCCTCCTGCTGTGCTTCTTTTCGGTCTTAGACATCTGAAGCTCACGGAGGGTTTTCAGATTTTAGCTCTGGGGACTGGCATCTGCAGAGTTAAGCTTAAAAAAGTAAAATCACCTCCAGGCAAGCCCCTTATGAACAGTAAGCAGTGCCATTCATTTCTAATCCCTGCTTCTCTACACCCACAGGAAATAACCGTGAGAAATATGGGGACTATGAATCATTTATGGTGTTTCCCCTGCATGAAGAATTGCTTTCCTTTCCTATATGATCAGAGTGTCCATTCCAGTTTGTCAATGCCTTTCAGACAGCAGCAGCAGGTCAAAACACAGGCAATTTCCTACCCCTGCCTTGCCAGGGGCAGGTGCTGGGCTGGTTTTACCTGAGGTTCATCTGTTTTTTGCCACCCTGCCCACTTTGGAGCCCTCCAGCCCCTGGGGAAGCATCACCCCAGGACAGAGAGTTCCTGCAGAATTCTCAGAATGAGGCACCTGCTCGGACAATAACGAATGGAAAACCGTGCAGAAAGTCATAAAGTCATTTTAATGTGATTCCGGAGCCACCGTGTTTACATTAATTTAATTCCCACTCAGATGGGCTCTGCGAGTGCCTGCCTCTGTTAGCTGATAACTGCTTCTGCAATTACGGCGCTCATGGCAATGATCACCTCCACACTGACACTGCCCTCCTCGGGCTCCTGCGAGTGCAGAGTGAGGAAAGAACCCAGGGAGAGGACATGGGACATCCCTGCTGCCCTCCACTCCTTCCCACAGAGCCCACCCTGCTCTGCAGGAGCTCTGTGGGCTCCAGCCTCCCTCACAAGGGGAAAAGGATTGTTGAGAGGCTGAAAAAACCAACTAAACATCCCTAGGATTGTTGGCTCTCATGGTAACACAAAAATCACATGGGGATGCTGATATACCCCACGGGGATATTGACACCTTAAGGATCTTTAGCTTCTATTTTCCATGTATCTGTAGTTTTGGGGTGTAGCTCTAGGCTCCATAAAGTGCTAAAAACCTCTGTTCACAGCGTTTTAGACAAAATATTGCTCTCAGTTGGAAAATCCAAGGACACTTTGCTGCCTCAGAGCCCCAAAATATGGAACCAACAGTGAATTGGGGGAGCAAGCTTGGGGTGGTTGACATCATCACCTGAAGGTGTCATTGGAGAATTGAGGCTCAATATGTGAATGGACAGAACTTATAAAATGTGCAGAACTCGTGACTCGCTGTCCATTTTGGGTGTAGCCTCTCGAGTAGGCTCTGCCTGCCCTGAATGCACCGAAAGACCTTCTATAAATTAATCTGCTTTTTATTCTCCTAACTGTGTCTGGCCTCAGTTTCAGGTCAGCCCTGCTCAGGCATCAATATGAAGGAAAGATGCCCAACTGGAAGAAGCTGCAAGCCCTCACTGAAGATTTTGCTCTCATAAAATCTACAATAAATCTCCAATAGTGTGTCCCTCTTAAAGCCTGGGCTGCAGAGCCATCCTGGAGAATAGGAGAAATGGTGCAAGAGTCCTCTCAATTCTGGAAGCAATGCCCCTGGTTAGACCAAACCAAAGTTAACAGAGAAATCTGGGCACATCCGGAAATATTGACACATGCCAGCACGGGAATTCTTTGATGCCACTGCTGTCTTTAGTGGTCAGCTCCTTCCCTGTCAGCTGGACTGCCCTGGAAGTGCTGAGCCTGAATAGTGCTGGATAGCCACTCAGCACAACTTCAAAGGAAAAACAAGATAAAAAGGGAAAAGAAAGGCAGCATCAATAAAATAACGCCTGAGGAGGGAATGTATTTACGTAGAAACCAAGATTTTCAAAGGCAATCAGAGGAATTACGTTCTATCTCCTAATTACAGTGGGAACATGAGCTCCACAGTGGCCACTCAAGCCCAGCCCCAATTCTGCTGCTAACTCTCTCCAGTTGGTGCCTAAACCCATCAGCACTCCAAACCTCCTTCTCCAGCATGTGGGGGCTCACAGATCACTGCTGGTGGACTGTTAGCCTCCTCCAGAACCTTCATTTTCCGACTCAATGAAATGTGGGCTTCATTCTGATATCTACAGACATCCTGCATTTAACACCCTGCGTGTTTTGTATTTATAAACCACAATTTTCACGTACAATTCCTGTTGAGTTTGCAGCTCCCTAAGCACTTTGCAAAGGCCATTTTCTCCATTTGCTCCACAAAGGAGAAAGAAGCAACACCCCATTTGCTCATTTGCTGAAATGCCCTGTTTTTAGCCCGTCACAAAGGTGTGATGTGCTCTGTCTCATCAAGTGCCATTGTTACCCTGACAAAGCCAAAGATGTCAATAAACCAAACAGCAGCAGGCATTGCACATGTCCAAGCAGCAGGGAGAAGGACTCCAACTTGCCCTCCAAAAAAGCTGCAAAATAACATTTTCTCGTGCAGAGAAGCTCTAGAGCCACTTCAAACCCCAGCAATAAAGCATGCCAGGAGATTAGCAGCTCTGAAGTTAATCTAGTGCTTTACATCACAGTCTTTGATAGCAGAATGCGTTCATATCATGCTCAGATAAGCACAGCAATAGGTGGAAAGATGGAATAGCATCTCTGGATCCTAAATAATACATAGGAGGCTTCATATGGGGGGAGCTGGTTTCCACTGCTGTGGATCTGCAGCTTTTTCAGAAGGGCTGGAAATAAGTCCCTTCCCTCAGCCTTAAAGGAAAAATAAACCAGACTAAAATACAGCATGTTTGCATTCGATATCTTGGCACCAATAAAGTTTGGAGCCTTTCAGAAGATGTGAAATGAGTTTAATTTCAGCATCATTTGACTAAATCTTACCCTTAGGTTTGCTTAATTATAGGCACCCTGGAAGAGAGATGAGCTTATAAATCTGAGGGTGCTGGGGAGCTGGGCAGGTTAAAAATCCAGCAAAGAGGGAAGAGGTGCCTCCCGTGAGTTTCAGCATGGGTACACTGTAGAAACAGCAGCAAAAAAACACAACTCTATTAGTTATCTGCAATCCTTACCAGGTTGTCTTTTCCAATATATTTACTGCACCACACTCTGAACATTTCTAAGTGCTTTATTATTCATGTCTTGAAAAACGCAGCTCGTGGTGCCCCCCTGTTTCCCTTGTCAGCTAATTCCTGGGGGCTTTAGAAGATACAGGAATATCAGAAAAGAGGATTCTCATCCTTAGAGAGAGCCACAGCCTGGAGGAGCCCAGGGAATGCTTCAGCACCTCACTGGAAATTTGAGGGAGCACAGTGAAAACCCCTCCTGCCACCCCAGAACACTGCCAGTACATTCTAGAACTGAACCAGATTAAAATTAAAACACTTTCAATTAAATGGCAATGGATTTCAAATAAAGATGAAGCTTGCAGGTTTTCTTGAAGCAAATCTCTATTCATGCCAACACAGCTGAGAACTCCATGTACTCAATAGTCCAAGAAAAAAAGGAGAGACAGAACACAGACCATCAAATTAAGACCCATCAGATCCTAAAACTTTGCTGACAATTCAGTCTATTAGTCCCGCGCTTTGTATATTTTTAAAAGACAGTATGACAGGGAGAAAGACGCACAAAATATTCTCCCCAGATGGTTTAGAAAAATTGTAAATGGAACTGCAGAATGAGGCTTTTATGTCTGGGCTACTCTGATAAATCAGGCTACTGCCAGTCCCAGGTAATGTAAATCACACGGAGCAGTTTTGATGTGACAAAGGCATTGATCCTTGCTGAGAGCTGCTTTGCATCATTTGAAATACACACCGAGCCAGGCTCAGGGGAAAATGCTCTTAACCTGAGATAAACTTCTCCACTGACTTGAGCCAAGTTCTGTTGCAAAATGCAAATCCTGAAACTTTCTTCCAGATTGTTTTTTAATTAACACCTTGCTCAGAGCTAATTCACAGCCTTTAGAAGGAGCCAGAGAGACACTTTGATCTCTCTCCCTCCACACCAGACTTTGTGGATGATGAGGAAAGCTTCCTCTGCTCTTCCCATTTAAATTCCTGCTGACCATTAGCCTGGTTCATCCTGGTTAAACCTTCCCCTCGCTCTCTGGGGCTGACAGAGCATCTCACCTTCCAAATGCAGGTGTGATTTGTGCCACGGAACATCTGTTTTGTGATGTGCTACCATGAGTTACAACCTGCAGCATTCAGACATCCCCGCTAACGAGGATTGGGGTGTTTATTCACATATTTATTGTTACATTCCAGGCTGTCCCCAGTGCTGCCATGCTGATGAAAGCCAGCATGGCCATCCAGCTGAAAGCATCCAGGTTTATGGAGCCTTTCCCCCCAAAATGGACACAGGAATGGGGAAATGAGAAGAGCCTCTGCAGAAACCTCTCTCAGAGCAGACTCCTGAAAGCCCAGGAATTGCTTTGCAGGGTCTGGCATGAAACTTGGCATTTAGGCAGAGGGGAGATTCCCATTACTGCTGAATATACTGTGATCAAAAGGAGAAAAGAGGTCCTGGGGTGAGGCTGAATCTCCTGAGCAGCTTCTGGCAGAGAGAGCTTTGTGCTGTCACCTTGCAGCCCATGGAGCTCCCCCGGGGCAGGACCCTGCACAAGGTGCTCAAAGGGAGCTGTGCCTTTGGGAGCTCTGTAAATACATTGGTTCTATTAAATAGATTGGTTCTATTAAATAGATTGGTGATCTACAGCTCTCCCAAAGGAACAATCAGAGGCTGCTGCAGAATCCCCTGACTTATTGCCCAAAATGCATCCAGGTTAGGATTTCTCCTTCAGGCCAGGAGCCATAAGGGTGGCAGGAACTCGATTCTGTGGCACATTTTAATTCCAAATGTTTATATTTATGCATATGTGTATCCAGATATCATTTGTTGCATTATGGCTCTACAGAGAAGAGACCAAAAATGACAATTCCACCTCAGCTGCCCAACCTACAAACTTCTCAAAAAAGGTGTGTTTGTCTTTCTCTCTCTCATTCATCTATGAAACCCTTTCTGGACTGCTGGATGCAAGGCAGAGTGTTATTAACTTTAACCAAATGCCCTCTTTTCTTGACAATTATTCCTGTGGAGAACATATCCTACCCCAACTCCTCCATGTGCTGACTCCAACACCTGCAGTGCCACTGCACCAACTCAGACCTTCACAGTCTGTTCAAACAGCATTTTTATCTGGCACTTTGTTTTCATGCTTTTATTCTTTGGAGTGCCATCCACTTGACATTTTATATGAATAATAAGAATAAAAAAAAATCTTTCAAATGAACCAAAACAATAATAAGATAACTTTTTTCTCTGTTGCTGTTGTTTTTTTGTTGTTGTTACAGAAAAGATAAGTTTGAAGCACAGTTAAGTAGCCTAAAATCTTGATTCTGTTCCTTGAGACACCAGATATCAGAACAATTGACATTTTCTACTGATTACACACAGGGTAATCCACAGAGAGAAAAACAACAGTAAAGAGATGGAAAACTGAAGGGAGTGTTTCACCAGAGCTGCTGTTGTCTGAATGTTAATCAATAAAGCAATAAATAAGCTGCCAAGTTAGGCATATCTTAGCTGTGGATTTGGGTCATAATTCTCTAGAGCACGTTTAGGCAGAGAAAGAAGTTGATTTCTATTGAATTTAAATTCAAATTTAAGCCTTAGAAACAAAATACAGATCTTCACTTAACACTGAAGGAATCCTTTCTTTCCACTTCAGGAACAGAATAAAAATGTCATTGCACTGCAGCATTCCGAGATCTAAACTTCTCCAGGAGCTTACAGACAACATTTCTTTTCAGTCTTTCCTGGGAATGAGTTTGCCCAAGTCGTACAAGGAAAAGCAGAGGAGCAACAACCAGGATTTATCTGCTTCAAAAAGAACTGCACTGGACTTCTAAATATAGAGAATAAGATATGTTGAGAGCCTAAGGATGACAGCTGTGAATGTCTTCCACCCTTCCAGGAATACAAGATTTGTTACAAAGCCCTGGCTGAGCTGGAATTCCTGCTTGGAGTGGGAGGTTTGAGAGGAGACCTCCAGAGACCTCCTCCAGACACCACTCCTCTGATTCTGGGCTTCAAAGTAAAACAAAAACAACAACAAAAATTTTTGCTTCTTTCATTATTCTGTTTTCTTATTCTATTTCATCAATATGGTTTAAAAAAAACAACAAAAACAACCAACAGACAAGAAAGAGAGAAAAAGGTGTGCAATTTTCAAGAAGGAACATTGGGAAAGCAATCAATTGAGAAATAAAGGACAGTCTGAAGACTCATCCTGGTAGAAAATTAATAAGAAGTGAAAAATAAATAATGTGAAACCTGCTCCAATCAAAAACATACAAAAAAAAAGCACCAAAAAATTAGAAAAGCATTTCAGTTGCTCTAACAGATAAGCTAAACGTTACCCAATGGAAGCAGAAGGACAGTCTGTGCCATGAGAGCAGCACAGCCTCTGAAATACAGCTCTGCACTGGAGCAGAAAACTAACTGGGATAATCCAAAAGCCAATTAATTACTTGGAATTAAAATTAAAGAAAAATTCTTTCAGAATTAGAGCAACCTGCTGCTTCAGTTGTTCCACCCTGCCCTGATTGATGAACACAAATCTGCTGCTTTTTGAGGGGGTTCAAACAGGGACCACCCCTGGCCACACTGCAGGATGATCTCAAAATTCTTCCCTGATTACCCAACATGGATTTTTTTAAAGCTAAAATTACTTCAGAGAGCAAAAGTTTCCATCTCCACGCTCTGCAGGCAGGTGGGTGCTCTCCAGGCTGTGTCACCCCAGCCTGTGTCTGCAGGAGCAGAGAGAAGCCTCAGACATGGCACTGCATATTTTAGTGTCTTGTTCTCCCAAAGGAGCCCTGCAGGGACCAGGCTGCTTTATTAAACTTTAGAGGAATTACAGAGCCAGAGCACAATTAATTCCAAGAGATGTTTTGTGAATTGCCATTTTCCCCAAGGGAGGGAATTTCACGCGGCGAAGCAAACTGAATTCACCTTTTCAGTGCAAAGTGGCCACCTCCCAGTTAAAAAAATTAACTAACATACCGTTGCGTTTTATTAATTTGGGAAGCATATTTTAAGAATTTTAAAACCATTGAATTTTGTAGGGCAGCGAACCAAGGCATGATTCCTTCAAATGTCTTGAGTGAGTCCTTAAAATAGTGAGATATTCAAATGTATCAGTCACCTCTAAAGCCAAAATCCCCATTTGAACACTATTCACCCATGATGGTTTCTCTACCCATTCTGATGCATCACAAGGAAGACTTTACAAGATGACAAGCAGTGATGTCATAAAAGAAATGAACTTGAAGATACTTGGATGCCCAAATCTCTTTGGAGCATGTGTGCATTTCAGTCTGAAGTTTTTAAAAGGTGCTGAAAAAACTGTATTGCTTTTTTACTCATGCCAAATCAAACAAAACCAAACCAAAATACCCCAAACATTCATAGACTCATTAAGGTTGGAAAAGAGCTCCAGGATCATCTCTGTTTGCCATTAATATTCACCCCAGCAAAAGAGGAGCCCCAAGATAAACGGAAATGGGTGCAAAAGGGTTACGAAAAGCAATATCAAAGATTATTTTCACATTCAAATACTCATGTTTTCCTGCGTTCCTGAAGTTTTATAAATAACATAAAAGCTAGCTGGCATAGCAAGAGACCTAATTATAAACAAGTTATAATTAAGTGCCATCTCTAAATTATATAACGTAATATCAATGTAAGTGTATTCATTATGTAAATGGTTATTTTATTGCTCATTTAAAATACATAATGGAAATGCAGATAGTAGGTGGACAGCATGCTAAATAAGGGCACGGATGGAGGAAAGATCTTGGCAGAACCAGGAGCTGTAGGTGTGAAAGAACAAGAGCAACACTTCCATCACACACAGGAATGTTCCTCCTGAGCTGCTCCAGGCACCACATCTCAGCCTGGAGCTTTCACTGAGACATTCCCCACTTGGCTTTGGGGTTCAGGAGCTTCTCTCCTTCCCCCAGGGCATGGGAAGGATGAGGAGGACACACACACATCAAACTCCTGCTGTTTTCTCTGCCAGAATCAGCTCAAATAAACCCTGCGTGAGGAGCTGACAGCACTTGGGGTGAACCCAATACCTGAAGAGCTGAAAAATGTTCAGCTCCTTGGGCTCCTCGGGAGGCAGAGACTGCAGAACTCATGTTTTCTGTGGGCCATGAGTTCTGCACTTCCATGGCCCTGTTACCCAGGAAAATTTCTGAAATCTGTGAGAGGAAATAGCAACAATTCCTCACCCCAGAGCAGAGCTGGCTCACCTGATCCACCCCAGGGGATATACAATTCTATAGAATTTATAGATTTGTAACTCTATTACGGAAACTTCCCAGTGTGACCCTTGCTGGGACACTGCGGTGTCACACTCCCAGGACAGAGGGACACCAAGGAACACCACATCCATCCAGAAAAAATCCATGGAAAAAGCATCCTGAGACACCTCCTGAGTGCTCACACTCAGCTTTGGCAAGATTTATGTATCTGGCCAGGATGGGAAGCAACATGACTTGGCATTTTCCAAATAAGCTTCTCCTCCTCCCTCTCAGTATTTAGTGTCTGTTTTATTTTACAACCCCCTGGTTTCAGCTGCTGAAGTTGTCAGCTTGTAGACACTTAATAACAACATTTAGCTCTTCAGATTTTATGCAAGGAAAACATTACGCAGTGCTTTGAAAAACAGCTCCTCATGTTGAGCTTCTTTGAGAAATCTGAAGTGCAAAAATTAGTAGCTGTCAGTGTGAAAACCAAATATTTAAATACCCTTTAAAAATAAATATTCTACCAAACACTTACTCAAATCTGCTCTGAGTTCTACAAAAAAGCTTCAAGGCAATTCGAGGCTCGCTCCCTTCAGCTTTGCTCCAAGCTGCTTTTTTCCAAAAGAATTTCAGCACAATCTTTGCATTCTTTTACCTGAGACATCTCCTGTTTAAACTCTTAATTCCAAGGATGATAGTGCTGACTGTTGATTCGTAACTCCTAATTAATATCCCTCCAGCACTGGGATATTTGTCTATCCCTCACACCTCATGGGTTACAGTTTGTTGGTTGTTCAGCACATTTTATTCTGTAGGAAGATAAAAACCCCTGACCTTATAGAATGATTTGGGCTGAGAGGGACCTTAAAGATCATCTCATTGCCTTTCAGTTTAACAAACTCCTGCCTGCCACCTCCACACCTCCTTTTGTGCCAAACAGCTTTATAAAATCAGCCTCAGCAGGGGAAATCCTGCTTAGCAGACACCAGGCTTGGCTGAAGCAAAAATTGGGGAATCTCCTGTCCTCAGTCCAGCTGCCCTACAGCAGGTTTGGCAAATCCCTCTGTTCCATTTACTAACATTTAAATAAAACCCTGTTTCTATAAATGTTATATTTACTCCTTTTAAATAAAACTGTGCAGCTCCCTGGTGCTCACAATGCAAACCTAACCAAGACACTGCTGCTCCCAGGGTGCTGCTGTCAACAACCAAAAACTAAAATTACTGTGTTTGAACATCCATTCTCAACAGGATTCCCAGGCCTGCATTAGTTAAGCTATGCTGGGAATGGCTTATACTTAAAGCTCACAGTTTAATTTACCTTTTATCACCTTTGGACTGCAAGTCCACCCTGAAATTCTGCAAAAAAAATTTAAATTTCACTATGGAATAATTTGTTTAAATAAATGTTAAATAAGTTAGAGCTCTGTCAAGTTGGAGAGAGATGCCCAGCTCAGCAACATTTGAGCAGGCAGAGCAATTCCCCCATTCATGTTCTGCTTTTGCCTGAAATGCACCATGAGTAGTCCCAAAACCTGAAATGAGATTGATTCCAGCATGGAGAAGTGGGCCAGAGTCAAGGCTGAGCTGCAGCTGGATTTTGAGTGGTCTTATTTACTTTAATGAGTAAGATGTACGTATCCTTAAGGGTATTTTTTTTTTCTTCTTTCTAGACAGGAATGAGGTTATTCCCTTCAGGCATCACATTTGTACACTGAAAACTTTGACGTCACTTCCCAGACAATTCTTCCTTAGGTAGCATTTTATCCTGAAATACGTTCAGACTTTGAATTTTACAAAAATCTGACTCAATTTTTGATGCTAATCTCTTTATATTTTTAATGACCTCCACTTTCTACTCCAAGTCAGAACACAAGAAAGGTAATAATCATTTTTTATCCATCCAGGACCAAGGAACTCCACGGATCCTCCCACAGAAACACCAGAACAAGCTCTGCAACGCTCCAGAGACAGTGTACAACACACAGAGAGTTTATTTTCTGGAGTCTTTGCTCTGAATTTCACAAACAATCCCAAATAAACTCAGCTGGGCTTTAGCCTGTCCAGCCATGCATCAGAGGAGCAGCCCAGCTCTGGAAATGTCATACCTGAAGCATGACATCCATCAGCTCTGGGGCTGCATAAACATGGCCATTCATCTTTTCTTGAAAGATATTTAATTTTGCTGTCTTGAAGCATACAAAATTTGATTTATAAGTCAGGGAAATTTGAGCTATCTTTTCCAAGGCAGAATCTGGATTTTATTCCTGGAATGAATGAAATTACTCAATGCCCTTTCCCAGCACAAGCTGCTGTTAAAGTGCTGCGATTTGCTCCAAGAATACTCAATAAATAGTTTATATGCTTTCTGGACTCTAATTAGCTGCTCCCAGCAGGCTGAAATCTCTGGGACTGACTTTGTCCAATGGTCAAAATCCCATTTTAACTGAGCATTTATACACAGGAATGCAAACTGTGTTTCCATCACAGCCCCTCCACCACGAAATCATAAAATAACCTATTCATCAGCAAGCACCAAGTGCTGGCACAGATTTTTTGGGGAATTTGTGCTGCAGAAGTCTGGCCAGAAGGATTAAAGCTATTGATGGAAAAGAGAGGGGGAAAAAAATTGCAGCAACTTCCTCCTGTATTATAGATCTGCTGAGAAACCCCAGCAGCACCTGGGCTTGGGAGGAGGAATTTCCTGCTCAGATCCTCCTGGAAAAGGCTGAGTTGGGAATTCTGAGCACGGAGAGGGAGCAGACCCCCCAAAGTCAGGCTGACATCAAGGCATACTCACTGAATTTCACCACTCAGCACAATCCCGGGGGGAAAATCCGTACTGAATTTCTAACACCTCCTGAATTTCTGAATTTCTAACACTGAATTTCTAACATGTAGATTTTTAATCCACACGTGTGAATTTAAAGGTGGAAAAGCAAGGAGGGTATTTGATTTTGGATTTTTAAGGGTGGCAATAAGCTGTTGTGAGAGGGTCTGGAGGTGACATTTCAGCCAAAGGAAGAAAATTCAGCCCCTGGTTATTATGTTTAAGGTACCAGCTTGGAGACTGTGGAGTCAGGATATTTTATACCTCAATAAAAACCAACTGTCACACAAGGACAAGCTGCATTATGTTGTCTTTAACCTCCATCAGCTAAAGTCATATTAACATACTAAAGTTAGCTGCAAATAGTGAGAGAAAAATGCTTAATAGGTCTCAGAGCAGAAATGGGATTTTTAGCAGTGAAAATAAAAACATCTCCACAGCCACACAGTGTGGAGACACTGCTCATGAAACTGGCTGAGTCTAATCCTTTTTTTTTTTACACCATTTGCCATAATTTATTAAGTGTGAACTGGGAAATCCTCCACACTCCCTCAGAAGGATGTTCCTTGGTTTTCTGGGTGAATTCCAAATTGATGATGCTTCAGGGAAGAAGCAAAAATCTGAAAATTCAACAGCTCACAGAGCAAAAAGACAAAATATTTACCCCACTAGAGCTGCCTGGAGGTTAAAGTGATTACTTAAAGCAGTGTGATCTGAAGATTTGGTTCTGCACTTGTCCAAAAGTTTCAGATTTATTTTCCTTTCCTTCTCCCTGGGAAAACTCTGGCAGAAGCAGTTCTGGGGCATTTTTTCTTCTTTCCAGTTTTTTGCTCAAGATGCCCCATAATTATTGCTTGGTTTTTTTTTTTTTTTTTTTTTTTTTTTTTTAGGACACAGACTGGAGAGCCTAAATCCTAGTGCCAAGTTTTCCAGCAAAATCCAGTTAGTTTCTACTATCATAATTTCTCTCTTTTTCACTCAGGATTCTTTTCTCCCTGCATTTCACACCAGGGACTTTGGTGTGACTGTCAGCCTGAAAATTATCAATTAACTGAGGGAACTCTTCCCTTCTCTGCAGCTCCTCTCATTAGTGAGAAGAAAAGGGGGAAAACAAAGGAAACTTAAATGATTTATCTGGGTATTTCTCCACATAGAAAAGATTCAGCCATAAGGAAATCCAGCCAAATCAGTCATGTCAGAGAAATTTACAATTTACAGAGCTTGGGAAATGCCTCCATTGCTCCGAATTTTAAATGAGGATGCAAAAATATTATAAAACACGGCGATTTCAGTGGAAAAAACTGCTCATTTCCAGGCAGGGTCCACTCACATCCCTCTTGGGATGGAATGCTGGATATGATAACACCTTTCCTCTGGAGCTGCTGAGGTACCACTTTGTCCCCAGGTGCTCTGATCTGTCACAGGACAGGGAAAAAAAGGATGGAAAGAAAGGGAACAAGTTCTACCACTGGAAATAGAAATTATTTTTTTTCCTTTCAGCCCTAAAGGAGTGCCTGAGGAGCTCACAGAGAGCAGCTGCCTCTGGGAAGGAAGGAAGGAAGGAAGGAAGGAAGGAAGGAAGGAAGGAAGGAAGGAAGGAAGGAAGGAAGGAAGGAAGGAAGGAAGGAAGGAAGGAAGGAAGGAAGGAAGGAAGGAAGGAAGGAAGGAAGGAAGGAAGGAAGGAGAAGCAGTGAGGGACCTCTCCAGACTGGGGATTTCATGGGAATTTTGGGACCCAACCCTCACAGGCAAACAGCCCAGGCTGTAACAACACTGCATGTCCTGTAAGTTGTAGGTTCAGAAGCAAAACTGAGCCCTGGATTAAAAATGCTCCAAAAACATTAAAAAAAACCCTTAATAATGTGTAACTTCCATATTTCAACAAACACACGTGGGTAAAAAGCTGGGGTAAGGGGAAGCCCCCTGGAAATAAGGGATTCTGTGCATCCTTTGGAAAATTCAACCCTTCAGGTTCTCAGAACCTTCAAAAGGTCCTTTTCCCTCTCTCTAGCTGTGTGCAGATCCCAGCCCCAATAATCCTTAGTAAAGCCCTAAAGCTGTTCACCTCTTGAGGTTAACAGTGCAAAACACAACAGGTGGACTTCAAAAATTCATCCAAGTTAATCAATCTGTACCACCTCAATTAGCGAAGTAATGTATGCATAAATAAAAAGGTAATCAACATGAAATATTTAGAATAAATACTATAAGGACAAATTCCAATAGGTGCCACGTTTTGAAGTGCTTCACATATATTCATTTTGCATCATTGAAAAACCACTCTGGATTCATTAATTGAATGGAATGTGTAAAATCCTGTGAGCCAAACCATCCCAGGCTTCTCCAATTCGCAGTCTACTGCAGTCTACTGGCCTAAATTTCTTCGTAAAAATATATTTTGTTTCATAAAAATGATACGCTGGTCCCCAGATTTTGGCAATAAATCTGGAATTTATTTTATTTTGGAAATAAACACGCAATGAGAATTGGATGGACTCAAATTCTGCTGCCACAGATCTGTTTTTCCTGCACACACACTGTGGTTTCAGCGTTTGCAGTGATGTTCTACATCGCAAGTCCAACACCCTCAGAGCACATCAGCCTCAAAACACATCTGTGCAACTTATTTTATGCACAATTTCTTAATTGGAAAGAACTTGTTGGTTTTAGCAGGAATCTGCCCAGTGGAGCATGGATTTGTATTTCTACAGAGCTTTAATATCAGCCCCCAAAACTTCCCAATGAAACGGACGTTGCCAAAATCTACATTTCCAGGGTCACCAGTGAAGTGACATTAGTTAAAGTTGGCGCAAAATCCACTCCAACTGCTTGAAATATTTGCAGTATTGGTGATTTTAATGCCAAAACCAAGCACCACAAGTGCCCTTTTGACATAAAATTTAGGGACTCAAGATTGGTTCTTTGCTCAGCTGTTCCCTAAGCTGGGTAAATTATTTAATTTTTATTAAATAATCGATTTTTCTCTTTTATGGTTTCCCAGCTACAATGGAGAAGACACTTCACAGCTCACAGCATTAGCAGGAAACCCCATTAACACCTCACCCCATTAGCTGTAAACAAGTGAGAGGATCTATTCTCTAGGATATCAGGATTTTCCCATCTTTTTACACATACCAAGTGTTAGACAGTCCCTTTTTCTTTGCCTTGCTATTTTTAGCAAAAATATTTCTGATTCTCAAGGAATTCACAGGAAAAGGGATCTGTTCCCACAGTTTGGAGTTTTCCAAGCCCTGATGGCAACCTGCACTCCGAGCTGAGCCATGCCCAGTTTAACATCAGACAGAGAAGTGTTATTAAATAAGCCCTAAATGTGATAAAATTATAGTGGGGAAATGTAGTAGTAAAGCAAATTATTATCTCTATGTGATCACATGGTGTGGAAAGAGGTTTTCTCCACTTTATAGGGCCTTCAGATACACAGTTTATCCCTGGGGGTTTGAAAAAGTTTGCTGAATGATGCTGCACGTTTTTGAATTAGATGTATCTCTTTTTTTTTTTTTTTTTTTTTTAAACTAATAAATATGGAGAGATTAACTCAGCTCAGCAAAACTGGTCAGCAATTTCTGTTAATTCATTTTATTTGCAGCATTTCCCTCAGAAGCAGATGTGGGCTACACCTCGTGAGCTTTTGGATATGGACAGCAACAAAGCCATGAAATCAAGAAAATCCATCTTAAACGAAACACTAATAAACCACATTTATGTCTGAGCAACTATTCAGGTATTTTCTTAAGTCAAACTTTCATAATGAAATAGGTACTTTTTACCAATTAAAAACCAAGATTATAATCCAGAAGTTGATGGAATGCCACAGCTATTTTAGGGTTGAGTGGGATTTAGGCCTCTGGTGAGGACCAGGATATTTTAGGATATTCTGTCACAGCCAGACTTGGTTTTACCCAGGGAAAGTCTAGGATTTATAGCTCTGCCTTCAAATATCACTCACTGACGTTAGGTGAATAAAAAGATATTGTTAAACTTCCGATTAATAAAAATAGGCTGTTAACTCCATTTTCCCCCTGCTCCCCAGATTGGGTCTAACCATATACTGAAAAATGTAATATATTATATCCTCTACATAATGTTTGTATTTTTCTTACTTAAGACTCACTGCAGAGTGAAGATAATTTATGTTTTCACCTCAAACACTCACCCAGCTGTCAACAGGTCCAGGGAAAACTCAACAATGGCTTAAAGCAGTTAAATTAACACAAAACCTTAAATGTCAACTGTACTTCAAACTTTCCTTTAAACCTTAATTTCCCCAGGAAAAAAAACAAAACAAACCAAAACCAGAGAAATTCTTTCCTTTCTAAGAAGATGAACACTTGAAAAGCAGTTTCACTCTGGTGATAGATATTCAATCAAATGATGCTTTTACATGCCTTAAAATTCCCAGAAAAACAAAGGTTTGATCTTCACCAGCCTTTTACCTGAGCAGAACTTGGCATAAAAAAGCACATTACTAAATGTTATTTATAGTTTTGGGTTTTTTTTCCCAGATTGCAACACCAGCAGCCTGCTGCTTTTCACACAGAAAGAATAAAATTAAGCCTGCCCAAAGAACACAGAATTAATACTCAGAATAAACAGTGTCTGCATTGCTTAACTTAGCCCATAAGTTTAAAAGAAGAAAAATACTTCTAAAAGCATTTACAGTGCCAGCTCAATTGGGAATTGGTTCTGTAGAAAATGTGTTAAAACAAAAGGTACTTCTCTTTTCTTCCCTAACTCTGCATCAGGCAAAAATCAGTTTGTGACACAAAATATTTCAAGGAGGGAAGACCACCACAAAACACAGTAAATAGCAATCTCTCCTAACTCTAAATTACATTTTGCTAATATTTATCAGACACTCATCATGGTGCATTACAGAAAAAATAAGAGAGAGGGCTTTGAGACAGGCAGATGATGCTGTAGGTGGCAATTGGAAAAGAAATGCAGGCACCCAAACGTGAAGGTGGATTTTTGTAGGAATATTTAGGCTCTCACAGGTCTTTAGGATCCAGGCACCCAAAGCCACACCACTGTTATTCGAAACAGGAAAAATATGACCTTCAGCTCATCTTTTACCCTCCCTGCTCCTCGAGAACTCCTGGCTCAGTGCCTGCCAGGGCTGTCACAAATTCAGGGTATCATGGGGTGAGCTGGGGAAGGAAATGCCTCATTAACAGCCACTGAACCTTTGGGGTTTGTACATTAAATGTGTGAGAGCACAGTTTTGCTGCAAACCCAGAATGTTAATCCTGCCTCCAGCACTGACTTGGCCCATGGATCAAGTGAAAACATTTTATTCTGCACCTTTTTTGTTTGCAGGGCTCACCCTGGGCAAGTCCTTCCCTGCCTCCTCCTCTGCCTGCCCACTTCCCCTGAATTAGAACGAATTGCATTTCTCCCTGAAACAAACACTTTTCAGGGTATTTTTTAGCTCCTTTTTTTCTCTTAAAGCTGACATAGTCTTCATTTTTCTCTCCCCTTTATCTCATCTCCACTACAACAGGACGTCAGTTAATCAGGATGACTTTTACTTGAATTTAGCAATTCCCTAAATGGGGTGCAGTTATTAGCTGAGATTAGATCTACACAAACATCGAGGATTTGAACTGTTCTGTCATTTACAGCTTCAGTCCCCAGCGTCTCTCTCACTAGGATATTCCAATTTCAGCTTGGAAGTACTGAATCCCACTCCTACAGTTTACAGACCCACCCTTCCAACCTCACCAAGCGCTCCATTCTTTTAGGATTTAATCCAGAAATCTTTCTAGTTTACAATTAAGCAATTCATACTGATTTTTTCCTTTGCTCACTCACAGTTTCCTTTTTACTCATTTGTTCATTATCCCATTATTATTTTCAGATATGAATTATTACCTATACAGGTTTTATTGCACCACAGGTAACACCCACGTGCTGAATGAACCCTGGAAGGCACCTCAGCAGATCAGGCAAGCAGGACACATAAATAGATATTATTTCACATTTATTTAGGCATCACCTGCTCCCCCAGGCTCCTGGTTATCCCAGATACCACTTGGCTGGAGAGCCATGGAAGCATTTATTTCCCCCCTAACTCACAGATCGTGGTTCTCCTGCCAGCCTAATTATGTTCCTATAAACTACAATTAGGTTTTTTCCTGTTTACCAATTAGCCCAGAGGATTTGCTGAATGTATTTTGACACTCAGCCACAAGGTACTTGCAGAAAGTGCAAATTATGAGCTAAGAATTCATTTGTAATACAGTGGAATCTAAATAAAGAATGAATGCTTAGTAATTTATTCATGGGGTAACATCAGCTACACAAAGCAATTCTTGTAAAAATCAATGCAGTCTTATTTCCTGGCAGTGACATGTGGATTAAAAACCAAACCCAAACATGCAGAGTACATTTACAAATAATCTCTTTTTTTCCATTCTTTTGCAGACAACTCATATTATCTCATCTCAATTGTTCTGTGCAATATTCCTTGTCCCAAATTTTATTAGTGAATAGAAATGCTGAGTGTAGGATTTCCTTTCAGTGCTTCCATTGTTGTTATCTATATGTAAAGAGCATGAACATAATGAAAAACTCTTCCCACGAGCTCCCTTGAGGCAAAGAGATTCTGGGGGCAGTAGGAAAATCCTCCTGGCATCACATTTAAGGAATAATCTGATGGTTTTGTAGTGTACAGCAATCAAGGGCTGGTGAGTTTGATTAAATATTGAAGCTGAGGCATTTAATCAATGCTGATAACCATTCATGGGAGGCACATTGAGGCTCAGGCATTTAATCAATCCTGATGGCCATTTATGGCAAGGACTGTGCACCACAAAGCAATAAAGACGAGGGCTATTGTAGAAAAACTGTGCCACAGGAAAAGAGAAAAGGGGAAAGTATCTCCCCCTCTCTCAGAGGATGGGCCCTGTTCATGTTCTTTGGGTTCTCCAAAAAACCCAAAATGCAGAGAAAATTACTCTTCTTTCCAACCCAAATCACTCCTAGAGAGAGCAACATTCCCTAGAGTTTGGAATTTTAGTCTATTGAGAGTACATATGAGTTTCTATCAGGTGTTTCATCACAAGTAAGAGCTTTCCAGTGGCTTCTGCAGAGCAAAAGCTGCGCTCAATAAGTTTTGCAAAATTTTTGGTGCATAGAGTAAAATTAAAAAAGCCTTTCAAAGTACTGTGGGCCTCCAAAATACTGATCTCCTCTTTGTTTTTTTTTTAAATAATCTGTATTGTGGGAAAACTCTGCCATTTGACCAAGGCACCATTGATGATTATGCAACTCTTTCCATAAAACCTTGGTCAAGGCTGGACAGACCTTCAGGGGCAGAATTATAATTTTTAAACAGCTAGGGATATTTTTGGGTCACACAGTCTGATTCAGGAAGCAGAGAGCCAAATGTTTTCTCAAAGAAAACAGGCCGGGTCATATCCTAATTAAATGAGGTTTAAGAGCTTGTCCGGAGGTAATTGTTCATTACAAGGACTCCTGACCTTGCTGAAGGAGCAGTGCTGCTCCTTGCAGGGTTAAATATCTGTTTACCTGCCTGGGCTGCTCAGTTTGCAGCCTGAGGATGTGCCATGATTCCGTGTAAGTGTAATTGCATTAATTAGAAATGTCCCTAATCAATGCCAGGGCATCTCCCCTTCCCCTTTGCCTGCCCCTTTCTGCTGCTGACAGCTTTCATGGGAAAGCATTCCCACAAAATTCAGTGGCAGCAATGGATTCACAGCCTCCTATCACGGTGATTATCATAATTACAATGTTTAACCACTGTAGTCTCACCTGTTAAACACACCAAAAATTCATTTTTCCACCATGGATGTTGGTCACATGTATAATCCCAGCCCCGTGTGTGCAATGGGAATGTAATAAACCTGTCATGTCTGAGTGAGCTTTACAGGGCACAGCTCCAAGAGCTGTTAATTTAAAGCCATTCTCAGTATATTTAAATTTCACAGGCAGTGTTATCAGTGGTGTCACTGTAGCACATTTCTGTTGCTTTTCTATTCTTTATTTTGTATTCTCCTATGCAGGGCAGGGTGGATTCTATTCGTAAATGAGAAGACTCAGGAAAGATTTTAATTTCTCAGAGAGTGGGAGTTGCCACACCTAACTCCTCCTTCCCACAGTTCAGTGACCCCAATAAATAATGTTAATAATTAGGCCCTCACATTTAACATCAGAGAATTTGCATACATTTCCCTTCAATTGTCCCTCTCCCTGGGAAGCAGAAATCATAGAACCTTTATTCAAGGAATATTAAGACCTGGAAGATAGATAGATAGATAGATAGATAGATAGATAGATAGATAGATAGATAGATAGACAGATAGATAGATAGATTAGATAGATAGATAGATAGATGATAGATAGTTAGTTGTTGGGTGTGTTTGCTTTGTTTCATTTTTTCCTGATGGGTAGATACAAAGTATAACTACTTAAAAAAAAAAAATAAAAAAAATTAATAACTATTAAAAGCAGGACTACAGCTCAGCAATTCTAACCTCCTGCATCCACCAGTCATGGAGACCAAAAGTCCTTCAGAATTAATTCAGCTTTTGCTCAGAATGCTGCTGACACTGCAGGAGGTTTGCCCAGGTCAATGGGACATTTCGGTGCATAATCACACTGAAAAAACTGCAAAACCACTTGAGGTTTCCCAAGTGTCACAAACATTCAAGCCAATGGTGAGGGGAAAAATATTTCTCTTTTTAAGACACAACAGGATGAAGGCAATCCGGATTTTTTGTCTTTTCTATAGATCTGATGACAGATCCTCCTCAAAGCAGCCATCCAAAATAAAATCATCAGATTATTAGAGGACAAAGTTGCAAACCTGAAGGTTGATTTGAAAGTTCTGTTTTGAAGATAAATGGTCTCAATCAGGCTATTGGGTGTTCTAGCATGGAGCATGGTGCTCCGAACAATGTAATTTTCCTTCTCAAAGTGAATAAAAGTGTCAAGGGCCTCACATTTGAGGGGAAAAAATGGCAACAGTAAAGCATTGAGAAAAGCTCTGTCACATCAGCTACCTTGAAAGAAAATTCGTACAGCATACACAAAAATGGGAATCGACACAAATATGGAAAGCAGCCGAGTTTCATGGCAGCATTACACTGGTGTGAGGTTCTTTAATGAGAAAAGGAAAGTTTGGGAGATGAAGGTGTAATTACTGAAGAGAGTGCACGAAACCACAAACTTGAAAGTGAGTGAATAGGACTGCAGGGGAGAAAGGAAAAAAGGATCCAAAGCAATTGAGCTATTTCAGGGAACACTCCAACGTTCCTTTCGTGAGGAAACAAAGGGCCTTTGGAAACAGTGTTGGGCACCTCCTCAGAGCAGCCTGAGTGGGAACAATATCAATTAAAAGAGAAGCTCATCATTTTAGCAAGAAGATAATGGAGTACAACAATATAATTATTAAAAAGAAAATGTCTGTTTCAAGATATTTGAGTGCACAGGGAAGAGAAAAGGAAATGCTGATGGATGTGTGCCTGCTCGGGGTGTGTGGCAAGGATCACCAATGTCCTGAACGTGTGGGAAATCCCAAAACCCACAAGAAATTCAGATGTATCAGCAGTTACATCAACAACTTTGCAATTAAGGCCCTAAAGGAGAAAAAAGAAAGTGAGAAAATAAATAAATATTGAAGTAGAAGTACATTTCCCAGTGAGAATAATGAAATATGGCTGGAAGAAATGTAAGCACAAACCAAAGGTGAAAGATGTCATTTCCAACCTCAGACCAATGTCATTTGATGCAGCCTTAGTCATTAAATCACAAGGAGAATCCAATTTTTACTTAATTAAAATATTGGACTAATAATAGATTTGATTCTATAGAGAAAAATACTGTGTGTTCATCAGCTCAGGGTGTGCTCTTGAGCTGTGCCTTGGCTGCCCTGGCTGATCTCAACTATTATTTTATTTTATTTTATTTTATCTTCCCATTGCCTTCCCGGGAGAGAGGAGCACAGATCAGCACTCCAAAGGCTCCAGACCTGAGCAGAGGTTGGAGCTAAAATGCTGAAGTGCCTCCAGGTTCCCCTGCACTCTCCACCAAATCCACTTCTGCAGAAAGGGTTCGTTTTCTCAGTGCAGTTCAGGGGAGATGACATCCACCTGAAGAGTTTATTTTAAATTTTACAAACTTTTCCATGTCTTTGTTATGTGTTTAGCTACAGAGACAACTGGGCTTAAAAAGGCAATCAGTAAAAACTTGTCATTTTTTATAATTACTGAGATGAATTAATGATTTCTCTGTTATGGATTTCGGTACATTTTTTTAAAATTTCCTTTTAGAAACGTGTCAACTGAGAAATTCCAGAAAATTGAGCATGATTCACTTATACCATCCCCTCACAATGTTTTAAAGTGACAGAAATAAAGTCACTGCATGTAGAAAAGACCCTGAATCTTTGAGAATTACTCCCATAATACTGTGGAGATAAAGGAGAAAATGAGAAAGAAGAAATTTATTAGCACTCTCCTATTAATTCACAATCTGTACATCACCTGGAATACCTGCCAGGCCCCTATGACTTATTTGAAGGGAATTCTAACGATATAATCATTTCAGCAAAAGAAATGTAGTGACGCTGAGACAGAAAAATAATTACTCTCATTACAAAAAATATATAAAAGCTTCATTCATTTCATGGGGAAGTAAAAAAAAAAACCCAAAAATCAACAACTGAGGCACATTGAAACAATTCCTGAGGAAGTGACAGGTGTTTCAAAACCAAGCAACAAAAAAACAACAGTAGGAGACTGCATCACTCCAGGGCAAGGATCTGCAAATGAAAGCAGATCAACAGTAATTTATGCACTTGACAATTAAAAAAAAAGCAGAAAAGTAGTCTGAAATGTGAAACCTCTGCACACCATCAGCTCTACCTTCTTGGAGCACAAAGGAAAAGTGATCAAAGGGTTTCTGCTAAATAAAACCAAATACAACTGTTCAGAGTTGGAGAAGTGTAAGAGAAGTGGCAAAGGGATGAGGTGAGAGGAAGTGAGAGCAAGCACACGGAGTAGTAACTACAGAAAACCTCACAGGACTGGGGTCTGGTGCTGATGAGAAAACATCACTATTATTATTAAATATATATATTATTATGCAATATCTATACTGAAATATATATTATCCATACTAAATAGATATTGTCTATACTAAATTATCTATATTATCTAGATATTATTATATTATCTATACTAAAGATAGTATAGATATATATAGATATTATCTATACTAGAAAAGATACTAAATATACTAAAAGATATTACTAAATATACTAAGAATTAATAAATATACTAAATATACTAAATATGACTAAATATACTAAAAGAAATATACTACAAGATACTATCTATACTAAATAGATATACTTATATAGTATAGACTAACATATATTTCATATTATATATTACATAATATATAATATTATATAACAATAAATGTTATAATATATAATATTATATACTAAAAATATTACATATATAAGTATAGATATTTAGTATTGATAAGTATATATACTATATATATCTATACTATAAATATACAGTATCGATATTTAGTATATAATATATATACTAAATATATATATACAATATATATTACTAAAAATACCATATATTACAGGTCTTACAACCTGTTCTATGAATCTCCACTTATTCGCAGCATCTCTCACCTTGTTAGTGTTAATTGTGTGCACCCCACACCCAAGAGCTCAGAGGTGCCAAAACTGCCCATGGCATCCTTGGCACTGCCCGGGGGCACATTTTGGAAAGGCTCTGTCACCCTTTCAATATGTAACAAAATCCAATATTCTTTTTTCTGTTTGGGGGTTTGGTAGTGTTGTCTTTTTGTTGTTGTTGTTGTTGTTTGTTTTTGTTTTTTTGTTCGTTTGTTTTTTTGTTTCTTTTGTTTGTTTTTGGGTTTTTTTGGGTGTGGATTTAGTTGGGGTTTTTTGTTTGTTTGGATTTAGTTATGGTTTTTATTGGACAGCTTTTTATTTGCTTGGGGGGGTTTTGGTTTTTTGCTTATTTTGGTTTTTTTTTGAGGGGGTTGTGTTGGATTTTTTTTTTTGGTTGGTTTTGTTTTTAAAAAAAAGGGCTATGCCCATCAAAGAAAATTCTGTACTGGATGCAAGACATGAACACATTTTGTAGCACAACCATAGTTTGGCCTTTTCAAACCCTAACCAACGCCATCAAGAGCCATTTTCATGAAATTATTTACCCTACAGACACTTTGCCAATGTATTGCTCATTCCCAATCCCTATTTATTTATTTGCTGGAAATGCACACTCTTCCCACTGAACAGCAAGTTCAAAATAAAAATGTCTTTAATGAAAAAAAAAGCATCAAGGGTTACTAACGATGCTTCACCAAGAGATGAAAGAGAGATTTTATTTTCCTTCCCTACAGTTGAATATCCCACAGATTTCCATTTCCTACATGCCAAAGATCTCTTTGGAATCGGGTAGGGAACAGAGTGGCACATGGACGGAGGACACAGATAAAGTCACAGATGGTGTCCCCAACAGTGCGATTGGTTTGTTTGCTTTAACAAACCATGCTCGTGTTTCTAGAAACTGATTTATTGCCCTCTTCTCCTCTATTACTTTGGTTCTGAATTTTTTTTTAAATCCAGAATATCAGAACTATTATGACCTTGGAAATTATTTCATAAATACTTTTAAAATTTTAAAAATCCAGTTAAGCACCTTCATAATGTGCTACGTTTGCCTACAATTTAGGAGCTGCAGAACTAAAATATCCAAATCAATATCCAGAAGGTATCACATCTTTAAACCAAATTAACTTATGTAGGAGCAGTTAATCCTTGGTGTCAAGCCCTGCTGCCTTTTTATTTTTCTCCCCTTAAGTCATTTAAAAGATAATTTCCCTGAGGATTTAAAAGCCCTGAGATGTTCTATATGGAGTAGCTCTGCCTGGGAAGAAGGACACACTTTACATGTCTTTAAAATAAATTGCCAGAGAATGTAATGCAGCACTTCCATCACAGCACCACCTATTTATCATCAAGAAAATGTCAAATTCAGATGCTAATTCAGGAAGCAAAATCTCATAGACTGAGCCACAAAAATGATACTCATGATACACAAAGAAGAAGCAGCAAAACTAAGGGAGCTGAGATGATAAATCTGAGGTTGAGAGTATCTGTAATGAAAATGAGAGTGCACATAAAGCAAATTCTTGCAGGTGATGCTCAGCTCTGGCAGATGCACCTGCCCCGAGCTCAGCTGGCACTGCTGCTCCTCTGTGGCCAAGATCCTGCTCATCCCCAATCCCCAGAATTTATTGTCAAAAGGAGTTTGATCAAATAACGTGATTGTGGCTCCTGAAGAATAATGGAAATATATTTTCAAACATTAACTAACTGAAAAATACATATTCTTAAGCTTCATCCTTTGATTTCCCTGCACTCTACTGAGCAGGGAAACATAACATTTCCAGGCTGAAAATCTTCCACATTATTTTTAAAAGCCCCAAATAGGCTTGAGCTAAAATCAAGCTGGTCTTGAATTTAATTCCCTGCATGAGTTTTGTTGAGTTTATGGACACACTGGACCACATCTCACCACACAAGTGGATTATCCCATGGGATGGAAGGTGTCTGGTCCAGATACAAGACTCATATTCAGCAGCCCAACTTTTTCATTTCTGATTTCAGAATCAAGGAAAACAGCACCAGAACACACAGACCTCGTGGCTTTCAGCTCAAAGTATCACACCTCTGAGTTGGTTTTGCTCCAGAACTGAAAAAAACCCAGTGACTTAAATTCAGTAAAAAAGGTGGAAAAAAGTGACACTAGCTGTATATGTTTACACCCAAGACAAATCTCAAAAACTTGCAATGTTCTCAATTTTACAGTGCTGGAGAAGGCAGCATTTTGACAGAGTACTTGGGTATTTAGGTATTTATAACCCTGCTCTGTGGGAGAAATTTAAAAGAAAAAATCACCTTTCTGGACTTACAGAGGAAAGACAAGTATTTATAAAGACAAATTATCTTATTTTAAATTCAATGTGCTAAATAATTTAGCACACTGTGTTGTTTAGCAGAACCTTCAGTTCCCAAAGAAAAAAGACCAATGCCTAATCAAAGTTGCCCACCTGGAAAATTGTGGTGCTTGTTCAATATTATCAGAACGGGCTCATTTACCATGGAGGCATTGTATGAAAATAGTCTTGTGTATAAAACATTATCCTGATTATGGGATTACTCTCGTTAGCAGCCATTCATTTTGGAGCATCACACCCTTCTCGGAGCACTGACATTTCACAGGAATGCAGTGAGCACTGCGCCCTAATCACAGAGCTCCTCGGGATAACCTCAGATCAAATCCCGGGGGAGATGGCTGAGCTCCATCTCTAACACCTGGGATTTGAAGGTGCTGTGTGTGAGGGTGAACTCAAGAAGATTTTAAGATTCCAGCTATTGATGCCTGAACAGGGCTTACCTAAAACAGAGGCCAGAAAAAGTTAGGAGAATAAAAGCAGATTAATTTATTGAAGGCCTTCAGGTGCATTTAGGGCAGACAGAGCCTACTTGAGAGGGTACACCCAAAATGGACAGCGAGTCACGAGTTCTGCACATTTTATAAGTTCTCTCCATTAACATATTGAGCCTCAATTCTCCAATTACACCTTCAGGTGATGATGGCAACCACCCCAAGCTTGCTCCCCCAATTCACTGTTGGTTACATAATTTGGGGCTCTGAGGCAGTGAAGTGTCCTTGGATTTTTTTAAATTGAGACCAATGTTTTGTCTAATACAATGGGAACAGAAGTTTTTAGCACTTTATGAAGCCTAGAACCACACACCAAGCTACAGAGACATGAAGAATAGAAGCTAAAAGTTCTCAAGGCACGAAGTGGACAAATTAAATCCCCAGTTTGTGTGTGCACAGGAATGAAAACCCACTCCTCCTCACCCCAGCATCCACTGACAGACACTCCTTCCCCAAGGAAAGCGCCAGGCAGGAATCCTCAGGGCACCAATGCAGTCTTTATCCACAGCTGCCCCTCTCTCTATTTAATGAGTAAAAATAACAGAGGGAGCAAGGAATTCTCGGAGGGACTGAGCGCTGTAAGGCAATCAGACAAAGCTCTTAAAACCTGATATCCTACTTAGCCAAACATGGCAAAGAGAGAATTCCTGTCATCTGTTTGTTGGGCAGGAATAGCGACATGGGACAGATTAAATACAGCTTCACGTTAGAAGGAACTTATTTTGGCAACAGCACGAAAAGCAAACAGAAAATGAAAATTAATAGCAGCACAGTTTGCTGTCCCATATGCTTTTCCATCTCAGTGTTTCACATGGCCCCATAAATGATGTCACATTGCCTACAAGTAATGAGCCATTGAGTAGAGTCTTAGCAGATCCCTAACGAGATGCACTTCTCTAATTGACTTCATTGTCGCAGTGATTAACGAGATACAACTTCTCTTCTTTATATGAAAAGGGCCCAAGTTGTTCCAAGCTCTGTATAAAGGTTTTCCCATGAACGCCTGTGTGCAGCGAGAGCAAATTTGGAAGATGAAATTCATAGTCTGTTTTAGAAGAGGGAGCATGTGCATAAATGTCCTTGTGAATCTCAAGGTGAAGTGAGTTTTCAGCTTTTTTTATGACACGTTTTTGTCATTGTTATCATCAGTGATGGCTGGAGCTGACATTCTTATTAATAACTTTTCAAAATAATTCTCAAGAAACCTAGTGAGGAGAGAATAAGTCAAACAGGCTGGTATTCAAACAGTCTCACTGGGCAAATCTCTCGGAATTGCAAAATTCTGATGACACAACAAATGTCTGCCCACATCTTCCAGATTTTTACTCTAACACAGGCTGATTCTGATGCTGATCCCTCACGCAGGAAAATCAAGAGAAACAGCTCAAGTCCACAGGATGCGAAAAGGGAAAGAACAGAATAAACCAGAACCTGAAGAGCCACAGAAATATGGAATTGGCATAAAAATGGAGCACAAGCAGAATTTTAGCACAAACTACTAACCACAGTTTTCCAAAAGTTTTTTTTTCTGCTCCCAAAGGTAGGGAAGCGAAGAACTGAAACTCTGGTTATGGTGAAAGGGACCCAAGAACAGCCCCTGACACATGAGAGTGATGCTGCCATAGGAAGGACTGATTCCAATGTAGATTTTATTTCAGGGAATTCGTAATTTATGTCAAATTATGACAAAATATTACAAACAGGCCAGGGGTGGACAAATATGGATTCATGGGTTTGATAATTAGTGCAGTTTCAATTGCACACCAGAATGGTGGGAGGAGGGGGTGCACAGAAAATGCAATTTTTCTCCAGGCTCTCCATTCTGGAGTTTACCAAGGAATGCTGCTCTTCTGAATTGGAATTTTAAACAGAATTTCTCTTTTCTTTCACATCCAATTTGGAGCATAATTTTTCATTGTCATCCTGAGATGTGGCAGCAATCAAGTGGAAATAGCGGCCAGTAGCCACAGTAAATCATGACTGGGGAGTAATTAACTTGTCTGTAATTAAACATGGTATCTGGCAAGAGAGTGTGACATCTTATAACTAAAGAGTGGAAAAATTCACATTTAGCATAATTATTGATGATCACTTCAAGTGGAATTTGTTATTAAGGCATATACAGCAAGAAAGTGGATCATCCCACGTTCTGAGCATCCTCACCCTAAAGAAATGATTTTTTCACTCAGACCATTGCTGTACAGAAGGTCCTCTGGGTTCCTCAGCCACTCAGCGATTCCCTAAACAAATGTCTATTTCACCCAGACCTGAAGATTCTTTAAGCCACTGTTAAATTTGGTGTTTCTTGTGACTTTAAAGTAACTTCTAAATCAATTAGAGGTCCTACTGTGGCTTGCAAGGAGCAGAACCAACAGCACATCTTAGAGATCTATGGGCCAGAAGGCAGCAGCAAGCCTTACCCCAGCCTAGCTCCTTCAGTGGGTGCTTTCAGGGGTGAGGAAAATACAGACAACATATATTATTGTGTCAGAATTCTAAAAATCAGAGTCCATTCACAGCCCACCTTTGGTTGGTTCCAATCATGCATTAGCACAAACCAATGAAATGTCAAATACTCTGCACATTGCAAAGCTGAGCTTCGTTCAGAGCAGTGGAGTTCCAGCCCAAGGCTTCCTGGACTTGTGCTTTGCTCTGTGCTTCTAGTGAGGCAAAATAAGAACAACATTGCCTGATTTAAATGAGCCCGGCACGTATTTAGCACTAATAAAATAACTGTGCTTTTATTTCCACAGGTCCCCAGGAATGGCAGTGAGGCCCAGGGAAAATGAGGACACAGGTGCTCTAATATCTGTGGAGGCTGACAGGAGCTGCCAGCGCAGACACGGCGCACGACAACTGTCAAAATGCAAATCGTGGAAAAAGTCCTTAAGAACAGCTCATTACCATTGCTGACCTCCCTGGGAACGCTGCTGTGCCAAGAGCTTCCAGCAGGCTGAAATGCAGAGATATAATTGGCTCTATATAAGCTGAGCTTAGGGCTGCAACAGGAAAAAAAAAAAAAAGTAAAAAAGTTGTTTAGATGCTAATTAATCCTATAAAAGTACATGGAGGAGTGAATTGTGTCATTAAATTGCTACACAGTTGGGTTTTTTCTGAGCTCCATGCTCAATTTAAAAAAATAAAAAAGACAGGAGAGTACAGTGGATTATTATAAACAATTTCTCCTTTTCAAAAGGAAAAAATAAATATCTTGCTGCCTTGCCGGTCCAGGCCAGGGGGGCTTTGTGATGACTCCTCCTGGGCTCACACTGCAACACCCAATAAAGCTGCCAAGCCATAACAGGAGCTTCCAGCAACCTCCCAGGGTGCATTGTTGGGTCTAATTCCAGATTTGGATATAGATTTGGATATATTCAGCTTCCTGCATTGAGGCACTTTGCAAACAGAGGCAATACCAACACCTGGAAAACACATTCCTCTGTGCTGCTCTGGGAGTATTTTGACTTTTGGTCCTCGGGCACAGCCGTGGCGCTGCTCCCCCAGCTCCCAGGGAAGTTAATAATGTATTGAATGACTGATACAAGAAATGAATCATTGTTGTGCATTTCTGGGCTTTCAGATCTGTTTGTTCTGCAAAGCCTTTTGTTCTAATATTTATAAGGTGCCACAGTAAAATGTGTTTTACAGGGAAGCGTTTAGGAGACATCAGGCTTTTGTGAGTAAAGCGTCATTTCAGGAATTGCTTAAAAATAGAAGCAATCTGGTCATTTTACGCTCACAGGGATTTCTTAGGCTAATTACACATTATTTAAAAAGAGACAAAATAAAAGTCCTTTTAAGGGTTGGATGGGTCACTGAGCAGCCTGGGCCAGTCGAAGGTGACCCTGCCCATGGTCTTTAAGGTCTCTTCCATCCCAAACCATTCTATGATTCCGTGATAAAGGACATCTATTTCTCCTCCCTTTCTTTTCGTAATTTTTTTACCCATGAAACTTGGCGAAACAAACCTGGAAATGCCATTTAATTTGTTAATTTGTACTTGGGTAGGAGCAGTGGCAAGGCCCTAACACCAACACTGTTTTGTGTTAGACTCGAACAGACAAAACTCCTGATCCTTCAGCTGGACCAGTAAACCCTCCCCAGAATGAGACATTCCCCCTTGTCCTGTCACTCCATTTTCCATCTTTCCTGTCGGCTCCTTCAGGTGCTGCAAGCTCACCCCAAGCCTTCTCTTTTCCCTGCTGAACAATCCCAATTCTCTCAGCCTTTCTTCACAGGAGATGTGCTCCATCCCTCCCCTCAGCTTGGGTTAAATCTGGCTCTACATCCCAAATCCCACGTTTTCCATCTCCTTCAATAGTAAATATTCATATATGGTGGCACATTTTAGCAGGGAAGGATGCTAGCACTGTGATTAAAAAGAAGGAATTTTCTGCATGTTGAGCAAAGAGCTTAATGCCTTGATTTAGAAATATGCATCTAGTTAAATCCAGGCTTATGGGCCTTCCTTGTGCTGATGGATTTAAGTATGAGCTTAAGTGCTTTTCTGAAGCAGACCTTACCAGATGGAAAACCTTTGGAAACAAGAAGCCTGAAAATCAAAAAGCCCCGAAAGATGGCTATTTAAATCTCCTTGTAATCCTATTTGCTCAAATATTTACAAGGTTCCTTTTGTGTCAACAGACGAAAATATCATTATTTCAATGACTGAAGGTTAAACAGATAAATGAGAGGACTAGGGAAAATTAATTTTATAAATTCCACGTGCTTGCAAATCCTTTCCCCCTCAATATCTGACCCTGGAAGCCACTCCTAGGTAGTCCCAGACTGTTCTACACCTCCGCATGTCTCAGTAGGAATAAATACCTATTCACATCGTGACAACTCGTTCGAGCTGATCTACCAGAAGAGGAGACAGAGAACAAAGGAGAAAAAGAAGCTGTTATTTAAAAATCAAAACTGTGCTGCCAAAGGGTACGGAAAGACCAAACACTTCACAGAGCTTCTGTGACAACTTAACTTATCTGAGTAAATGATACAGCAATTTAGTATAAAGCTGGCAAGAATGTGATGTGCAGAATTAATGAAGTGTATGACAGGGAGGGAATCTGAGGCAAAAACCTCAATTGCTAATGCATTTACAAAGTTGGAAATACACAAAACAAATATTTCATCAATCCGGGTATCATTAAGAGTGGGGGGAAAGAAAAAGGTGTTTAGACAGATTTACAGTAACTACCTGTCATTTCAGAAATAAATAAATAAAGCTCCTTCATTTGAATAAGCAAAACCCACAGGTAGAATGGAGCATTGCATGAGTGTGACCTGTGAGGCTGAGGAAAAAACTGCATGAGGTGTGTTATTCCTGCCATAGCTGATCTCTGGGCTCAGGAAATCACAGGGCTGGGAGGAGAGCACCAGCACTGAGGAAGAGGAGAATGAAAGGTTTTGGCAGAGATTGCCACAGTAAATGCTCACTGCAGACAGAACATTGCAGCAGGAGTAAGGCTGCAGATGTATTTAATGATAATTCCCCAGCTTTCCATTCCCTCTGACTCCCAGACAACTGATGATTTCTGTTCTGATATTTACATTTATCAGAGTCTTGGCCTTGGTGTGGGTCCTACCAGAGTGCAACACTGGAAATTACTCTATTGCAACAAAAAGTCTGCCCTTGCTCTGAGGGCTGGAGAGTGCACACTGATATCACATCAAATTCCACTGATCTGCTCCAAGCCCTGCACGTGCTGAACTCTTTTGCTGGAACAACATCAGAAACCCATGACTTCAGGATAAAAAAATAAATAAATAGAGGACAAAGCAGCTAAAGTGGCAATGATAAAAAGAATTCCTTCGAAAGGAGTGCAGCTGTGTTCCTGAAGTCAGGGCTGGGTGATTAGGACTCCTGTTAATAGGTTTCATGGCTGAGTTTTAATCAAGTCCTGCTCCAAGGGCACAGCAGCTCTGTGCTCCCAGGCAGACAAATCCCACCTGACACCAACAGCATTCCCAGAAAACAGACCCTGCCTTTCCCTGATGGAGGAGTTTGCTCATTTCGGTGTGCCAGGAGAAGGGAACACTGCTGATTTTAAAAGGACTGGCTGGGCTCATGGTATCCACATCTATTCACTCTAAAACAAACGGTGACATTTGCATGTGTTGGCACAGGAGTCATTCCTGACCCAGGGAAAACAGAGGTCGAGAAGGATGCAAGTTTTCATCTGTCCTTTTCCTTTGATATTTTCAAGTTCTGGAGACTCATACAATGGTTAAACAATTAATATATTTATCCAGCAAAGTCCTGCATTCAATATCAGTTTATTATCAGCTAGAAAGACAGAACACAAAACCAAATTTGCAGAAGTGAGCACCTCTACTCCTATTTAAAGTGTGGAACTTCAGAACCTGTAAGCACTTTCAACTTTTACAAAATGAAGCCCTCGATGTTCAAACGCTGACATTCTCTTTGGGATGTCAAATGGGTATCTCTGCCTTTTGTGAAGGCCAGGAACCACAAGCAGAATGCAAAAATGGTATTTATCACAAGGATTGGGAGATGAGGGAAGGGGGACAGCAAGAAAAAATGCAACCCAAGAAAAGGAAATGAAAGGATATACATATGTGCTGCATTAATAAAAGACTTCAGGAAAAAAAAGAAATCCATCCTAGAAAAGAGTAGGCAATGGGCACAGTAAAGCCAGTGAATAGGATTAGATAAAAAGCTTAAAAAGATAATAAAAATAGTTTATTTAAGAAATAAAAAAAGCATGAGAAAGAGGACAAAAGGAAAAAGAATTCACATTTTTAGCACAACGGACAATGGAAAAACTATTCTGAGCTCAGCTATACATAATTACATCTTGTTACCTTCTATACAGCAGAAGAATATTTCAGGTCATTGTGTATGAATTTACAGAAAAACAGATGTTTCAGAAGTTTGGAGATTTAAATATTTGAAAACATTCCTGTATGTAAACCACACCAACTTTGCATAGCTGTAAGCATTCAATGTACAAGAATAGAAAAAAATCCCACTCGACTCCAGCTGAAAGCAAAGCCATTCACCCAAATGTGTCACACAAGAGTGGAGAAGTGATCCCTCAGGATAAATTCTCAGCCAGACAGGCATAAAAGGGTGTAAAGTTCTATCTGGGGGTATTCCTTGTGTAGAAAACCATCGTGTGTGCTACTGCGCTCTCCCAGAACCTGAAGAGTCACGCTATTTCTACAGCAGAAAAACAAAGAAAATGCACATTAAAAAAAGCTACACCAGAGCGACTCAGTTCAGAAATGGAGAAGAAGCTCCTAAAGCACAAAAGGGACACCAGGGGGCTTCAAACAGAAGCTTTTTGAGAGCTATTAGCGATTGCAAGGTGCCCTGCCATGGTACAGAAATGTCATTGAAAAAACACGGGACAAGGAAGGAGAATGTGACACCAGAGTGCCTGGGAAGGGACAGAGGAATATTCCCAAATGCTCTGCTCCCTCCACAATCAATAATGTGGTTCCATTCGGACTCAGGAAAATGTTCATCACTTCCAGAAATGCCACTCCAGAGCACTGGACAAGAACCACAGAACTCCAGCAGAGCAAACCCTCTTCCCCAGCCCACACAAAATCACTCCACAGCAGGAACTCAGGTCACTTTTTCAGACAAACAGGGTTCATTCTGAAACACTGAGCCCCAGGGAGTACTTGCACATATCGTGAATCCAAAGTATTACTAAAAATAGTTATTCATAAACAGCAAAGCAGAATGGCAGAGGAGAACAGTGTGAGGGACTCCAGAGCTGTTTTTCAGAGCAGAACTGTTGTGCTTTACTAACTCAGCCACAGCTCAGAAATTCCACAGGAGTTTTGTTCCCAGGAGGCAAAGGGAAAGGAATCTCTCTCAGGGACGCTCTGGGGATGCAGCACTTTGTCATTGAGATGGCTACAAACCTTCAGAATTCAGAAATTTGGGCTTGCAAGATCTCAAGGCAGCACTTCCTTGAATGCAAAATGCACTTTCCTTCCAATGCAAAATTTGTATCAGCTGGAAATACGACCAAGAGTATCTTTAAACTGGCAGGAGGGGAATCCACAAAGGAAATGACATTGGGAAATTATTTTTCCCTACATTATCTTTCTTACAACCCAGCACATCATGGAAGCTGTTTGTAGTGGGGAATCATTCCTCAAAGCATTTGCTTTGGAGAAACTTGTTTAGATCTTTACTGTTTTTTTAATAAAGCCATGATTTGAATGGTGAAGAACTAAGAACTATTATCTTTAGGAGTAGCAATTGTAAAGTTTCTGACTTCTTGGTCAAACAGGAAAAAAATCTTGGCATTTAGATAATGCTGCATTCATTAAAAAAAAAAAAAAAAATTGGAGAAAGTCTTTGACTTCCACATGTAATGAAAAAAAGACCTTCTTGAGTCTTTTCTGGATGGAATGAGGGCACTTAATGTTCTGCCTAAAGGATGCCTGAAATAACTCCTCAGGGAAATGAAGGTCTGTGAGGCTCTGTGGGATGGTCTGAAAGAGGCTCAGAGTGAATATTGACCGAGCATTGCTCAATTGGACACAGTTCTGAGACTCCTCCAGAACAGCTCTGTGAAGCTCTTTCCTGTACAAATTCTAAAGCTTTCTGTCCAACATGACCATGGACACCTCTAAAGGCCAAAGATGACAGAATTTTGTGCCTTGAGTCCCTGTTAAAGGAGCAGTAAACAGATTTTCCCCACAACTCTGCACTGATCTCCCACGTGGCTTTGATGAAATCTTCCTTTACACCTCTGCTTACAATTCTTTTTATATTCAGCTAAAGCTCTGTAATTTGGGCTGCTCCCCACAAAGCATACACACATCAGGGTCCTGATATTAATTAACCATTTTTCTACAGAAAATAGAGCATTCAGGTTTACATTACAGCCCTATACTAATACATATGGCAGGATAAGTTGTTAGGCAGTGGAGAACCAGCCCCAGTGCACAAATAAGCAGTCTGCAGCTCTCTTTCACCTTTGTGTTAATTTATAAAGCACACAGCAGTAATTTGGGTTTTGCTGCTATTAATCCCCCTTATTATCAGGGGAATTTTAATAATGTTTATTCAGAATTTATGATCAAAATTTATAGGACAGCAGTGTCAGGGGAGAGAGAAAATTTAGGACTAATTGTTGGCAATTGGTAAATTGCAGCATCAGCAAGACTTGGATAACTGATTCCCAATACAAACATCTCAGCAATTTTTCCTTTAAAGGTAAAAGAGAAGAAACACTGCAAGCTTACTGTGCCTACAGAAAAAAGTGGATTAAAAGGCAAGAGTTTGTTGAAGACTTCACAGCCTTAAAAAATATGGCAGTGATTGCTAGATTTTTCCAGACAGGGCTGCAGGAAAGGGAGGAAACCCCAGCAGGGATGAGTGAACACTGCCAGAAAAATATTGACAGAGGTAAGAATCAGTCCTGTGGATAAAAACAATATTTAAAACAAGCTCCCATTTCCCCCACATTTTTACAATACCCCACATCTCGGTCTGTATTTATTTTGGTAATTCTCTTACACATCCATTTTCCAAGCAGGACAAAACAGTCCCCCAAGAGTGGAAAAGAGTAAACGGAATTGTACTCCATTTATTTCTGTATAGTCTTTCCCGCACAAGGAAACTGAAAGTGGCAGGGATATAATAATGACAGCGTTTATCCAATTTTTTCAAATGTTACGTGCAGCTCCAGAACTCTTAACAGCCTTGTGTTCTAATAGGGTGAATTATATTCCTTATAAAAGTGCTGCACAGGGAAGTTCCATCTGCCTTCCTTTTTAAAGATTTGTCAGAACACTTTTCCGTGGAGCTTTGGCTTTCAGCTCCCAGAGGCCCTGAGTGCCTCTAACTCACTAAATTCTCAAAATCCCATTAAAAAAACAAAAACCCAAAAAAGCAAAAAAACCCAAAAAAACAGATTAGAAATTTTATACGTTGGATGGGGTGAAGGGCTCTGAGCCAGTTTATGTTTGGGTCAATAACACTAGTGTGTCACAACAAAATTACAGAGGGACTGAAGTGGGCACTGTCCCACTGCTCCATTCCTGATTTCTGGAATATCCCACTGATGTCAGCTGAGAAAAGAAACCGTGGAGCTCTCCTAGCAATGCTGTGATCCACGTGCAGGGCAATTTAGGGCAATCCAGCTCCAGAACGTCTCAGTAGAAAGAAGACTCCCAATACTAATTTTTCCTGTTTTATAAAGATTTTTAAATTTTTTTTTTCAGTTAGGCCAAGCAGAGATTTAAAAGGATTGATGTGCAGGTCTCCCCAGCACCTGCAGAACCCCTGTGGATAATGGCACAGCAATCAGGCCATGAATCTGCTGCAATCTCCCATCTCCCACGTCCGAGCCACAATTAGAGCAGCAGAGCCCACAGCCCTGACAGCTCAGCCATTAACAGCTCCTGCTCCTCACCCTCCAGCTGCACTGGGAAACGCCAACATTTCACTCAGTCAGAGCCCGAATAGATTTTCCTTTTAGGTATCTACCAAAAAGACAAAGTATTGTATGGAAATGCGCCTCAATCTTTTATTCATGGGGCAGAGTCCTGGGGGAACAGGCAGCACCTCCTGCAATGCTTTCTCCTCTCCTCTGCTGGAATGAAAGACCTCTCACAATGTTTGCTGTAGGAAGTATAAAACGACCACGTGAAGTTGGAGGAACATTCTGTTTGAATGACTGTGAGAGCAGGATGCCCTAAAATTGATAAAAAGAGGCTCATGGAGAGGAAAAGCTGTTTAGAACAATCGCTGTCCACACCAGGTCCACTCCATGTGAAATAATGTCATTGCGACCTCTGAGCAGAATTAAAAGTCACTGAAAGATGATAAAAACTCTGTGCACATTCAGAAAATGCCATTTGTGATGTGTGTTTCAGACAGCAGTGGAACATGAGGAGGACATTTAGGTTCCAAGGGATGAACATGGACAGACTTAAAACTGAGGTTCTGCATAAGAAAGAGGAGGAAAAAACTTGTTTATCACTTTTGAGCTACAGGGCAGCCTGTGCCAGAGTGGGAATAAAAATAGGAACATGGAGGGGAGGAAGAATAATACAATGTTGGACAAAAGGAGAAGAAAAATTTGAGGAGAAAAACTGTGTCAGTCAGTCCTAGACTGACAGACATCATGTCTCCAGGCTCCTGAGTCAGGAATATCTAAAAAAAGGACTTCAATTTTTGCTTCTTCTTGTGTTTTGCAACTGTTTGCTCACTTTGATCACCAAAAGTTTCACTCTTATTTTGAATAACATCACTGTTTTCTCTGAGTTTGTCCAGAAACAGAAGAGTTACCAGACAACTGCAAAGACAAAATTTCTGACAAAAGCAAAGCAAATAAAACAGTAATGAAAAGATATCTACAAATAACAAACACAAGTCACCTGCAAGCTTTCAGAGCTGTAACTTTTCACTTTGAGGGAGGTGGAAAAGGGGCTGGTGCTTTTATTGTGAGCAGATTGGGATAAATCAAGAACACCCAAGGCTTAGGGTGATTGGCAGAATTCAGGTTGTGTTTTGCTTTTGTAAAGCCCCTGGTTGTAATCCCATTGACTGCACGGGGCAGTGTTAAATATAGCAAATAAAGTCAATTCCCACCAGCCTTTTATGAACAGGTGGCAGAGTCTTGGATTTTGACAGAGTTGGTGTTTAGGTAAGAGAAAAAAAAAAGTGCCTTTTAGACTTAAGTTGTCAGAATTCAGAGGGGTTTAAAATTTATTTCATGGCTTGGGCTGGGTAATGCGATCTGAGCCTGCCAAGCGTTCTCTTGATCTCAGAAAGCTCCGTGGGGAGGGACACCCTGCTCTGTTTGCTGGGGGGAAAGGGCCCGAATCAGCCCAGAGAAATCCTCCAAGCATGGAGATGGCGGAGAAGAAAAAAATTACAGTGAATGGATTTCTCTCCTGCTCTTCACACTAAAACAACACAGAGAAAACTGCTCAGATGTGTGAATTGGGAGAAGTTCTCCTGATTTATTTGCTGAATGGCCATGGCCACTGCAAGGCCATTTTAAAGGTGGAGCTCACAAAGTGAAGCCCCTTCTCACAAAATACACTCTTGCCTGCAAACATATCCGAGGCTGAATTTATATTAATAATAAAGATAAAATATCTGACTGAAAGGCTGCACCAAGGCTGTTTCCTGCCTCAGAAACGCAGCTGGGCAATGCACTCAGGCTTTAACCTGCAGGAAGGTGAAAGAGGTTTTTCAGTTGTTAATTTATGTATCTTGAATATTTCAAACTCCATCTCTTTAAGAAGAATGTGTGCTGTACCAAACAAATTCATAGAAATGACCACTGTGAAACACAACTCAGCACTTCCTCCTTTCTCTGGCCAGTAAAAACACCCTACAGACAATTCTAGAATCACAGAGGTTGAAAAAGACCTTTAAGACCGTTAAGTCCAACCATCAGCCCAGCACCAGACTGTGTTCCCCATCAATCCATGTCCTCAAGTGCCACACCCACGTGGTTTATTGAACGTTTCCAGGGATGGTGACCTCCACCACCTCCCTGTGCAGCCTTTTCCAATGCTTTACAACCCATTCCATGATTTTTTTTCCCCCCTAATATCCAATCCCTACCTCCTCTGGTGCAAATTGAGGTTATTTTCCCTGGTTCTGTCACTTGCTGCCTGGAGACCCCAATTAGTAGCCAACATTTTATAATCTGGGAGACCCAAGCCCCACAAATGTAAGATGGAAACAGCAGAAAGATGGGAAAAGCAGCTCCCCTATGGCTGGCACCACATCCCAAAAGCAGAAGGGAGCTGGGCAGACAATTTCTAGGGCTGCAGATATTTCCTAGGGCTGCTGCCAGCACAGTTTTCCCAGCCCTGGCTGCTGCTGGCCACAGGACTCTGAGTTGGATGCTCCTGTGGAGTGATGCCCCAAATTCCAGCTTTGCTCCATTAGGAACCTGTGGCCAAATCGCTGTTTTGAAATAAACATCTCAAAAGCAAAACATGGACTACAAAAACACCTTTCCCCCCCTGTGCCAAACCACCCTCGATGGCACTGCAGACCCAGGGGGATCATGATTTTCCAGAGAGATCCATCACGAGGGCAGGCAGAGATCCCAGAGCTGAGTGCAGGACGAAATCCCAGCTGAGCACTGAAATGTCAGATGGCTGAGCAGACTCACAGGCTGAGAATTCTTAAATAAGAATTGAAAGACACGGGGTTATCTACCCTCAGAAGAGAAAGAAAAGATGTTTCCTTTTTCTCTCAAGCGTTCAGGCATTTGTGCTCTGTAACAAGTCACCTTAATGAATTTAATTATGGTTTCCTCTTCCATGTATACCAATATCTGCTGCTGGAAGCAAAGGAAGATATTTTCCTGGGGAGTGAGCTGTACTGATAGCAATGTTCAGTGGGATTTGCTGCAATATCCCAGACATCTTTAATATTAATACTGGGTAGTCAAGGTCCTTTATTTTTCGAAAAGCACAAAAAATGGTACATGGAGAAGGATACACAGCGAGTTCAGCCACAATTCTGCCCCTTACAGCCTCATTATCTCCTACATGGAAAGCAGTGAATGTTCTTAGTTTTAAAACAGAGGGTGAATTATTATTGGTTTTACTTATCTTGGTGAATTTACATAACAATACTAATTTGTCCTGTGCTGTTTGTCATTTCTAATTAAACTGTGGCCTGCCATGAGATGGCAGCATGATCCCAGCTACCTCCACAGGAAGGTGAACATGGCACAGAAGAGGAAAGAGCATCTGGCAGATAAAGAAAAGGCCCTGTGTGCCTCATGTGCAAGGGAAAGACAAATCCACTTCACATCAGAAGGATCTAAAATGTGAGATAACAACAACACGAGGATGGAGTATTTACAGAACAGGACAGCCTTGCTGCTTTGGCCAGGAAGACACTTCAGTCAATATTGTTATTGCAGAGCTTAATCCAAATGTCACAGGAGCCTCCCGAGGGTGGGAAAGAGCAGAGCCGGGAGGGGAAGGGACAGGGAATGCAAACCTCCAGACCTTGTCTGTGCCTCTCAGGAATGTTTCTCATATTCCTCATCATTTCATGGAAAACAGCGATCACGAGCTAACAACAAAGCCGAGGCACACTCACTGCAAGAACTGTCCCTGACCAGATTGCTGTAAAGAAAAAACATTAAATTGGTGATGTTCTCTATCGAACCCCAGAGACAGCAGAGGAAGGACAGCAGAGGTGACAATGCCACCTGGGAGCTGGCACTGGGCACTACCTGGAGGTGCCAAAGCAAAGAGAAGGGTCAGGCAGAGAGCTGAGGGACCAAACGAGGTGACAGAGACCTCCTTGACCCCTGGGATGAGAGGGAATGAAATCCCTGGTGTGGGACTGGGGTGAAGCTGTGCCTCCTTTATCTGCCCCACAAGAGGGGCACTCCTGGAAAAGGAGCTGGGGGAGAGACAGACAAACCCTGAACGAGAGGCAGACAAACACCGAACACACAGGAGTGAGAAGGAATTCTTGCGCTGAGAGAACATTTTTCATTAATTGTTGCAGCGTGAACCTTATTCAGCAAGTCTTTGAATAGATGCAAGAGCTACAGATGGAGAATAACGATGTAAAAAAGCCAAAACCTTTCCCCCCTGCATTTTTTGCAGAGTTGATTTCACACATTAGCTGGAGGGAAATCCATTCCAGGGCCTCACCACCCTCACAGAATGGGCTATTTCTTCCTAATACCCCACCTAAGCCAACTCTCTCTTTAAAGCCATATAAATACAATATATTTTTCCATCTCTGAAGCTCCTGCTTGCTAAGTTTGAAAAACTGTGTCTGAAATGGATATTAAAGCATTAAGTTTCTGGGTGGGCCAAGAAACGTGTTCAGTGTTTTATGCAAAGTGCAAAGCTCAACAATCGATAAGAAGCATTAGAGTGTAATTATGGTACTTTATATTACAATCCCATAATTGTCTCAGTAATTTCCCCCAAGTAACTTAAACGTGCCTTTTAGATATTCAAGCAGCGAAACTCCAGATATCATCATCCAAGATAATAGCCTTGAATCGATAACCAAACAAGAAAAAAAATACCCCACAAAACCCACAGGCCAGAAAAGTCTCCTTTTCTCAGTGTTCCTGTGAGTGTGACACAGCCAGACAATTACTCCAGTCCCACTCTGTAGCTACAAACCACCTCATAGAACTTATTTAAATCAAATTCTCTGCCAGGGAAAAAAAAAAATGACACATTCTTAAGGCAAAGAGATCTCCCAGTCTGAACTGCTCCAGCACCAGGACCGTTCTCAGTCATTTTTCACACCAATAACTTGAGTTGCACAGAAGGAAAATAGGCATACGTGATTGATTTTTCCAGCCTATGATAGCATCAAATTTTTATTCACTGGAGAACATCATGCACACAATTTCACTGTTGCACCAGAGAATATCTGATTTTGTTTAGACGAATCGATATTTCCTGAAAAAAAACCCAACAAAAAACCCAACCAACCAAAAACCAAAATCCTGTGTGCAAGAGGATGTCCCAGGAATGGCAGAAATGAGCCTTTCCAACAACATGGATCACATCCTCTTCCCTTCTCTTTATTTTGTGATTAATGTGTGCATAAGTAGCACACAGGCAACTTTTTGATGATTTCCATGGATTTTTTTTTTCCTCCAGACACTTTCCCAGTGCTGTGGCACTGAAGCTTCACTAATACAAAATCCATGCTGACACGAGGGGATAATTGGATCCGATTGCTGGTGCACAATGATGCTCTGTGTTATTACACTGTCATGTCACCTGCTCCTTCTGATCTGAGCTCGGGATAATTTGAAACATCTCTTTATCAACTTCTGCAGCAAGGATATCTCATCTTTTTCTCTTTTTTTTTTTTTCCTGAAGACCCAGAAAATAACACGTTCTCAGGAGATGAAGGAACAAGCAAACTTTCCATGGTTGAAAATGGTACTGAATTTAATTTTGGGAAGAAAGGTGGGGTTCAGGAGGAAGGAAAGCCATAAAAAATTCCAGAATGCCTAAAATTTACTGGGACCTGGTCTTACAATCTCATGTAGCTCCCATCACTTCCCAGCCGCCTGTTCCAGTTTTACCTACTCTTGTTTTTACTGAAGTTTTATTAAATACAACCTCCAATTATTTTAGCTTATTTTATTTTCTCCCTGCCAGTTACAGTCACAGAAAGCATAAGAGTTTCAATTGCACTGAATTGAGAGGACAGAAGAGTCTTTCTCTAATAAATCTCACCATCAAATAGTAAAACGCACAATTGCATAGAATTGAAAAAAAAAAGTTTTCTAACGAGTAGCAAGTTTGCCCTACAACAAAATACTTTCAGGGTAAAAAATAGATTTCTAAACTGATAAATTTCACAAAGAGAATGAGCGATTCTTTCACTGAAACATCAATCTTTTCTTTTTTTGTCTCAAAGTGGCCATTTTACTGAAGAGTAGTTCACAATTTCAAAATTATGTGTCACTCAATAAAACAGTGCATTTATTAATTCACTGCCTCATAATGCCCTGAAAATACTCTCTCCAGCTGAAAACTGAAACCAATTTTTCCACTTGCCAACCAGAAAAATCTATAATTGCTAAAGCCTCTGCAGGAAAGGTATGAACACTTTGTACAGCCATGATAGAAAAACGAAACAGAACATGGGCACTTGTGAGACATCTCTGGGAATTGTCAGCAGGAATCTCCTTCCATTTTTAAGACAAATTAGGAAGATCTGGATGCTCTTAATTATAGTTGTCCACAGATTTTGGCTTTGACTTGTACTATACTATAAAATCTCTCATTATTGACTTCCAAATCATCATTTCTCAGAATAAATTATGCCTCTGTACCCATTGAGCCTCCATCAGTTTATTAACTACATCTTCGTAGTACCACGAAAATATGAGGCTGTCAGAGTCTGTTTATTTAGAACAGAAAAAGCTCACTGCAACGTCTCCAACAATAATCATCGATTCCACGTGTTCAGAAGATGAAATTGTGCTTCAACAATTCATAGATTTTAAGACAAGTGGGTATTTAGAGCTTTTTTTCTTTTTTAGTTTCAGTAGATTGCTTTGTATTCTCACGAAGGATATTCAGTGTTGGTGAAAGCCGAGTGAGCAGCAGTGATTTCCTCTCATTTTCTGCAGTGAGGAGGAAGAGGTGGCAGCAAATCCTCGCACTGGACAGCAAGTGCTGACTCCTTCTGCAGGGACTCCTTCCCAGCAGGGCAGGGATGGAATGTTTGCATTCCCAAAATTCCAAACTGCTCCTGCTCCTCTGAGCCACCAGATCTGTTCTGTGACTCCGAGCAGTGCCACCAAACTGAGCAAAGAAATGGAAGTGGAGTGCACAGAGTTTCAAAAAACATCAAGAAATGATTTCAAGCTTCCTCCTTACGCTGAAAAGCAGAATCTCAGACAGCTTCTCCTGGACTAACTCCACCATTTGTGCTCTGCTAAATGTCTGTTCCAGAAGATTCTCTGACACCATGTCCAGATGGAGGAAAAGCCTTCACAGCTATTATTTCTCACTCTTATTCAATAAATGTTCTCCATTCAGCCAGGGGGATTACTCACATGATTAACGGGTTTGAATCCAAAATATCTGAATCCAAATCAAGCAAAAATAAGAGCTGCTGTGTGCCAGACTGCAGGTGAGAGACACAGCCTCTCTGCAGCCAAATGGATCAGGCTCCTGCCACAGGAATTGCACTCAAAATGAGCAATGCAGTTTATTTAATAAACTGATTTTATGGCAGCACATCCAACTCCACTGCACACATTCCTACACCCACAGCAGTCCAACACAGCTTCAGGTCTTTGCTGTGACTGCTGCCTCCCAAATTTTATTGATGCAAACGGGGGCAGGCTGGGAGGTGACAAACACCGAGGTTTGGACATTGGAGCCCAAAAGTCGCTGCAAATATCACATTTGCAAATATCACACCCCGTGCACAAAACTCTCAGCACTTTGTGCTGGGACTGTCTGGCACGACCTGCCAGCAGACAAATCTGCTCTGCCTGACCTTCTGCCATCTTTCTCATCAGCTAAAGCAACACATCAAAAGGCCTTTCTCAATGGAACTTCAGTCCCTGTGGCCAGGATTAATGCCAGGAAAAAGGGGGACAAGGGGAATGAGAGATGAGAAATCAGAGCGTGGAACTTCCACTGCAGGAGGAAGCCAGAGGAGCCAAGCACACTAAAAAATGTTTACTTAAAAGGTTGATTGCTTCAGAATCTGATTTTAAAACTCCTCACTGAAGCACGTGGTTAAGTCAGAATTTAACATCCTCTGAGCAGGTAGAATGGGAGGGAAGAGAGATGAGGGCAGAGGTGAGGTGTTAATAGGAAATAAGGTGTGTCAGTTTGGGGAGGGGAATCAGTCACTGAGCTCGAGCATTGAACTGAGCTGTAAACACCCACAGACTTATTCTTTAAAAACCCCTTCAAACACAAAAACACCCAAAAAACCCCCCAAAAACCCCCCAACCAACCAACCAACCAACCAACCAAAGAAAAACCCCCAAAAAACAAACAAAAAACCCCAAACAAAACAAAACCAACCAAAAAAAAAAGAGAAAAAAAAAAGGCAGAAATATTCCAGAGGGCGGAGCACAGCTCAAGCCAAATGAATAAATCAGAGTCCAGCTCAACTCCAAAAACAGTCTCATCATGGTTTAATGTATCTGGGGCACGACTGGTAGGGATGAAAGCCTACAAGGATTTAATTGGGGAGGGATATTTCAGTATACTCAGACACAAACATAAAAATATGTATTAACAATAGGGCGGTGATCAATACTTTTGTTGAAATCTTGATTTAGTTTGTGCTACTTTTGCAGGCCTGGCAGCCCAGATTGATCCAACACAGTATTAATGAGTTAAGCACCAGGTGAAGCAAAGAAAGAGTGTCTGAGGCAGTGCCACAAGCTCCTGTGAGCAGGTGACAAATGTTCCCGTTCCCTCCCCTGACATGTGACATATGGAGCCATCCCTGACAATTAGCCTGAAGTTAAGGCAGCCTCACGTTATTGACGTGCAAGAATAACTCCAGAACACTCTGCTGATGGAAACAAGAGGAACTTTTTGCCCCCCGAGCAAGAGTTCCACCTTGCATGGATGGGCAACAAAGAGGTGCCAGTGCTCTGAGGGTGAAAAATCCCAATCTGCACCAGCAGCCTGCCCTGGGCTGAAAGCACTAAAACCTCCTGCAGCCAGAGGCAGTCATCCAATAGGAATTTTTTGTCTCTCCTAGAAGGAAAACAAATGCCAAATCTTACCACCAGCACAGGGATTCTTAAAGCAAACATGGCTTTGCCCTTTGAAATTCCTTTCAGAAAATTAAAACTTGTTGATGTAGCCTGGTGAAGAGCAAAACAAAGGTAACCTTGGCAAGACACAATAATTCCTCAATGCTTTCGTGTCTCAACACGAATGAGATCCCTGTTCATGCACCACAGACAACAGGGGGAACTCTCTTCAGTTCCAGCTTTAGGACATGGTTTGCATTTACTGCAGCACAGAAGCTGTTTCCAAAATCAGAGACAGCCTTCAAAACTTCACATGCACCCAGAGTACTCCAAAACAATCCTAGATTTGCTGTAAGAGGCAGTACTAAAGTAGGAGTTAATCACTTTTCACTTCATTAATGCACTGCCCCATACCTGCACATGGCACTGATGCTCAGCCCTGCGTGGGTTGGACCAAAGGGCAAATCCAATAGAGGTAAAGGAGGTTTTCCTCATTATTAGAGCCTCAGTTTCTTTCCAAATCTGGTATTTTGCCTTTTTTTTTCATCTCTTCTCCCAAGTTTCCCCTCTTTTTATGCTGACACAGTAAGCACAGACAGGGACCAGTCTCAGGGATCAGTTGAATCAGAATAATTCACTCACCAACTGAGCACACAATTTCTGTCTCTGTGACCCAACTGCACAACAAGAAAAACCTTTCCTGCAGTTCCCCCTGCAGTCAATGCAATTAACCCACAAGTGCTGCCAACGTTTCCTTTAAGGAAGGTATATATTCTTTCCTATTAACATTTTTACATAAAAGAGGCTTTACAATTGTCAGAATGAAGTGTCTCAGACTTCTTTTCCTCCTCAGCATTCTGTAACAAAGCCACAGGACTGTGGTCAGTAGAATGAAATTCTACTTGTCTATATTGTCAAAGACTTAGATAATTACATAACTGCTCATCAAGCACTATTTTTTTTCCTATATTTAATTCAAGCAGAAGTTTGCATTTAAATCCTTGTACAAGTGTTTGGTTAATAATTTGACAACACCCCTCTGATTTTAAACAAAACCCTGTAGGTTATTGAGCAGAGCTGTGTGCTGAGCTGTGCCATTCTTTACTTGTGGATTGCACTGGTTAATGTGATTTATTTAGCACCATTTCAAAGGTGTGCTTGGGAGTTTTCAAACTGAAGAGATGCTGTTCTACTCTGACTTTTCCCCACTAGCTATGTGCTGGTGGAAAAGCAATTCCATGCAGGTCTCTACAAATTTGTTGCTTAATCCATCATACAATTATGCATATGCTATCAATAATCCTATCAAAAGCAGCTGTTCAGTATTTTCGTTTCGATTTACTCTTTATTTTTTGTATATGGCGATATTTCCAGCCAGCTTGTGGACGAGGTATTTTTAATAAAAGCAACAGTTATGACAAGTTGGGTTTTTTTTCAAATATATTTACCACTGTATCATCCTGGCTATTTTTCAGAGAATTGAAGTTCTCTTCCTTCATTGGCCAGTAGACAAAACCCCTTTTTTAATTTACCCGAGGGGGTTTCAAGACCAATAAACAAAATTTCAGATCAGTTCCGTTGTTAATTACAACCAGGTTCTCAGAGTGAAGGTTGGTGACCTTGCAATTGAAAAAAAAAATTTTCAGCTGCGGACAATTAATGAACTCAGTGGACCAGAAAAAAAAAAAAAAAAAGAGCAAGCGCCCAGGCCTGGCCTGTTCAAAAATGATAAGAACAAAAAACTCACCAAAGGCAGAAACCAATTCAGGCACACGCATTGTTTGACAGCTCTATCATTACATGGGCCATGAATCCCTTTCAGTCATCACCGTGTTTGTCATTTCCCTGCTGGAAATGAGCTCAGCAATGCCATGAGGTTCGGGAAGTCCTGGACACGTGGGGAGTGCTCACTGCAGAGCACAAAATAGAAGATTTCCTGTCAGATCCTGTGGGGTACAGAGGAGAGGGAGGATGGAGGGTCAATCTCCATCAATCTCCATGGAAAACAAGGAGCACAGGGCCTGCAAAGCATTTCCTGCAGAATGCTACAAAAAAACCTACAAAGCCACGCGCAGAATGGAGTAATTACTGATGGCATCACTGCAGCTCCTGGTACACTTTGCTTTTCCTGGTTATTGCAGAGAAATCCCTTTTCCAGCCTGGGAATGTGGGTGAAGACTTGCTAAGGAGTTTTCTATCGACTCCATCTATCAGAGAGTGCAGGAAAAACACCTTGCAGGCTGAGGTTATGGATTTTCCCAGCTGTCACTTCCCAATCCCTGGGTTCTGTCTGGGATCCAGGCACGGCAGGGTTTTGTTCAGCTCCCCCAATGCTGGCAGGCTGTCCCTGTGTGGTGTCAGGCTGCTCCTGGGGAGCCTTACAGAGCTCTGCCACCCCAATAAACCATGTCCAGCCATCAGGGCTGACAACTGAACTTCCTTTACATCAATAATTCTCAGCTACACCTCCCACATTCCACAAAGGAAAGCAGAAAACAAAGCAAAGAGTAAACATTTTATGTTTTCTAACTTGGTAAGGCAGAGAAATTGCAAAATTATATTCCAGGTCCGTGTGCTGGTGCAAAACCCAAATGAATGGCAGCTGTTCCTCACTCGGAGCTGGTCGTTAGAGGCCCTAATTACCTATCCGAATTTGAACTGGTTATGCAGCACCCTCTCTATATTAATCACTGTCCAACTAAAACTAATCCTGGCAGCAGAGATGATAAAGCTGAGGGAAAAAAAAGGGTTCTGAAGGTTAATGTGCACAGCTGTCATAGGCTGACAAGGAGGAAAGAAGGCTGGATGTGGGATTGTGCAAGTTTCTGAGATGCTTTCAGTGCTCTTTTCTTCTGGAGGTGCTGGCATTGCTCCAAAAAATCAGACTATTCCAGATAGACTGGAATAAGGTGCCATAAAAAATTCAGTCTGTGGCAGGGCTGGTTATGGTAAATATCCTGACGCAGTTTGCTCCTGGATGTCTCAGCTCCCATTCCTCCACTCAGAGTTTGCAGGTCTGATTTCAGATCAATAGCAGCAATGAACGGGGAAGGTTTGGAGCTGCAGGATGTTATTATTCCTGGGGAGGAAAACAAGGGCTCTGCACTAATGGGCACTAATCTAAATACACAGCCCGAGCAATTAAACCTCAATATCCACAACCACCTCCGAGAGTCTGTGCTTCAAAAGCCATGGTATTGTTTCCCAGACTGCAGCCACTTAAAAACATCAACAAAAAATACCCCTCCAAGCTCTATTTAATATGTAGGTAGAAACCAGGCAATCATTGGGGAAACACGTTCTCCAAACTCATATTTAAATGAGTTTTGTACCTCTCACCATTGCCGCATTCATTTACATCTCAGAGCTTCCTCCTGCTCTCCTGCCTGCCCAGAAGAAAGAGGAGAGGGCACATGGTGCACATCAGTGGGGAGGGCTGAAATCAAGCATTTCCTGGCACACCAAGGAGGTTCCAGCGCTCGGTAATGAAGCGATAATCATCAAGGTAGATTAATGATTGTCTGAGAGAGTTCATCGCCTTGGGCCATTAACCCTCATGTGGTTATTAATTTTGCAAAAGACATCCTGTACTGCTGAGGTCATTACTGCTGTTATTAGCTAATGAAAGATAAAACATCTGAAGCTCCCTCTCTCGTGCATTCAGATATTCAGAGCCCCAGCCCCGCGCTGTGCCTGCGCCTGATTGAAGTGGTCATTTCCAAAGTAAACGCGGTGAGCGCGTGGGGAGGTCAGACACCCATGAGCAGGGCAGATTGCCATGGACTGAGCTCTGCTCGGCCAGAAACGCTCCTCCTGCCTTCTCCTCCTCCTCCTGCAGTGGAGCAGAGGGAAAGAGCAATGATATCAGATTTTTTTAGTTCTGCAACAGGCACAGCTTTATCCTGGAGTACCACAGAGCAAAGCTTTGAGGGATCTCATGTGGAGCTGTTGAGTCACACTGCTGTTGGCAACTGGCCACCAAAAATGGGCCAGGAAAGGCCAGGGCAAGGGCTGATTGTGTTGCCTACAATTAAAAAAAACCCAAAACTTGCAACAGTTTTTAAATAATGAGATAAATAGCAGGTCTTTAATAGAAGCTTAAAGGGGTCTCATGTGGAGCTGCCTTGTGGTGGCCACAGACACACTGCTGTTGGCAACTGGCCACCAAAAATGGGCCAGGAAAGGCCAGGGCAAGGGCTGATTGTGTTGCCTAAAATAAAAAAACCCAAAAAACCAGAACTTGCAACAGTTTTTAAACAGTGAGATAAAAAGCAGGTCTTTGATGGAAGCTTCCATGTGCCCCCATGGCTACAGACACATCCAGCATTGGATTTCTACAATTTTTAGAACTTTAACTAATTAGCATATCTAATAAATATTGCCCAATTAGAGGAGCAGTTGGTTGGGTAATTTCCCCCCTGGGTTCTGACCCACTGGAGCCCCGCCTCCATCTTTTAGCCCTTTATTTTATTATGGCTTCAATGTATGGTGCAAAACAAAGTGTCCTTGCTAGACTAAGAGGCAAGACCAAGCAGAGACTTAAAAATGTATTAGAAGGGTCAGCTCATTGTTCTAAAATATAAGGAAAAAAGGCAGGAAAATTACTAGAAGCTACAGCCATGTATTAACATCCTCCAAAGCTACAAATTTATGAAAAACAGAGAAAGCAAAAATCTTTAGGCATCAACTCTCAAGGACATCATTAGTCCCTCAGTGAATTGCCCATATCCTGCCACTTGCGGCCTCCCATTTCAGGATGCTGTCCCAAAGCAGCTGCAGCCCTGCAGGATTGGCTGCCCTCGTCCATCCCTGGCCATGAATTCCCCAGCACAGTGTGGGTGATGGCATGGGCGGTGAAACACCGCTCTCTGCCCTTTGCAGGGTGATTTTTCTGCCTCAATCAGCTCCCCACAGGCTCAGCAGTGCCAGGAGGCAGCAGGGGCAGAGCTGAGAGTGTGACTCGAGGCAGGAACAGAGCAGCTGGAATTTAAATGGGCTTAAGCTGCCCCCAAAATTCCCCCAGAGCTCACAGACAGGGAGACTCCAGCTGCATTCAAAGGGGAGCTTGTAGACAGTGGAAATTTGTCAAATATTTCTGCTGGGGGAGGACACAACCCAAAGCTGCTGATGTCACAGTTTGAATCAGCACTTTGGTTCAGAACTCGGTTTTTTCAAAGTTTATTTAAGCGCCATCAAGAGGAAAATGAAATTTAGAGGCTTCCTTCTTTTACAAATACTGATCTCACTGATCTCACTCTTTGCTACTTTGCTAGCAAACTAAAGTTTCTAAATCAATAATTCAGAAAACTTGTAGCACAAATCTGTAAGCTCTTCTACCTTTTTTTTTTCCTTCTTTTTTTTTTTTTTTTTTTTTTTTTTTAAATGGAATTTAAAAGATCCAGCAGGTTTTGGATTTTTTTCCAATGTGACCTTAAACATGTGCTTCACGTACAGACCATAATAACAAATATATTATATGTGGGCTCTTTTGAAACTTAGCAACATAAAAAAGATTATGAGCCTCACAGACGGTACATATAACTATGAATTAAACAATGTTAATATTTAATATGAATGTAGCACTGCTCTCCCCAGGCCTGGGGACGTGACAAACTGCTCCGAGTGGCAGCAAGGACAAAGCTGTCCAGGGATGAAGGATGCAGAAATGGGAGGGTTAGGACCAGAACCAGCAGCACTGGTGATCCCTTCTGGTGTTGGTGTCTAAAAGACAGGCTACCCGAAACAAAGGCCAAGACAAATTAGGAATATAAAAGCAGACAAATTTATTCAAGGCCAGCAGAGGCCTTGAAGGTACATTGGGACAAGCAAAGTCCCCCCTCGGGGATGACACCCAAAATGGACAATGGGTCAAGAGCTTTTTACTTTTTATAAATTCTGTCCCATTATTGGCCCTTAATTCTCCAATCGCACCCTCAGGTGATGATGTTCACCACCCCAGCCCTGCTCCCCCAGCTCACAGTTGTTTACATATTTTCGGGCCCTAAGGCAATGAATATGTCCTTGAATCTGCACTCAGAGAGCCTTGTTTGGCCAAAGGTGCTGGGAACAGAGGATTTTAGCACTTTGTGAGAAGCACAGAGCTACAGCAAGTTACAGACACATGAAGAGTAAAAAATCAGAAATAATTAAGGCATCAGTGTGAAGGGGAATCGGATGGGGGAATCCCCTGGGGTGCCCCACAGACCTTCCTCTCTCCCCCGAGCCATCGAGGGCTGAGCATTTGTATTCACCCCAGTTGCTCCGCAGGGCCAGGGAGCAGAGCTGAGGAGAGCAGGGGTTGGGTCCTGTGGGAGGGAAAACGACTCCATGAACCTGAGAGCTCAGAGCCCACGGACAGGCTGTGGCACAGAATTCCAGATGAGACAGACAAGAACAGGCTGGAAGAAATACTGTCAGCGTTGTGTTTTGTGCGGGGCTGACTCGTGAGCTGCTGCTTCCAGCCTTGCCCACAAACCCTCGACCTCTGCTCCTGTTAAATCCTTGCCTTGGTTACTATTAAACCTGCCTAATGCTCGGGGACAAGGTGAATCCAGGCAGAAATGGAAAAGTTTAGCAGAGTTTCTTCTTGGAGGGAAGGAATGAAAACAGTGCAGGACCTGTAGCCAAGCCTGAGGGACTCAGACCTTGAGCAGGTCTGGCCAGCACAGGGCTGGGGATAAAGCAAACCCCAGAACTGTTCTTATATGAGCCAACCGCAGAGTTTCACCTCAAAATTCCAGATGGAGCAAAAGCATCACAGAGAAAAATAAAAATATTCACCTGGGCAGTAAGCAGAGGAACAGTGTAAGAAGAGAAAGACTCAGTCCAAATTCCAATTTTAGTTCTGAGAGATTTTCCCTGCAGGTGGATATCAGCTGGAGGATGGAGTGATGCTTTCTCTTGCTCACCCTCTAACTGTGAGCCAGGAGAGCTGGAATTGCTCAGGAGCACAGGAACAACACCTCAGGCACAGCCCAGGTTCAAACCCCACACCCACACTGCCTTTGTAGGAGTTAGGGAAAGGCTGGGACTCCTGCCAAAAAACTCAGGTATTTTGTCACAGCCACAGTACAGGTGCCAGAATGCACAAAGAAAAGCTACATATCTAAAGTATAATTGTATTTTTAATAACAGCAGAAATGAGAAAGAAGATGATCACCCACTAACAATTGAATGAGACCTCTCATTTGCAAGCCAGCATTGATCCTAATTTAAGCCACTGAGACAGTCCATGATGTTCAAGCAGCAGCCGTAGCGATGTTTCAGCTGTTTGTTTTGATGAGGAAAAACCAGGGCTCCAAACTGAAATATTCCTGAAGTTCTCACCACTTTAGGTATAATTTATACCATTTATTTTTATTCCTAACTAAAGAGTAAGTCAATTTCCTTATTGGATTTTTTCACCCAATCAGCTATTTTTTGTTCTTTTTGATTTAATTTAATTGATTCAACAAGATCAATTAAATGTGGCAATAAATTTGTTTATGACAAAAAGTCATACTCAGGAATAAAGCTTATCAGGAATCATTCCATAGCAAAAATATTTCAAATAAAACCCTACACTTTAATTATTTTATTTTTAATAGTCCCTATGCCCCATAAATTTTCTACACATCTCTCTCTCTCACCAGAGCAAAGTAATTTGAAATGGAAACCTGTTTTACAAGGTCAACATTTAAAACCAGCTCAGCTCAAGGAGACTTTTGTAAATATATTTCAGCAGCAAGAGCAACTCAAAACTTCTTTTCAAACTCCCAGGAACACTTGCACTGATCATGTGCATGACCTATCAATGCATTTACTGAATCCTCAGCAGCTGTCCAAAGACAAAAATGAGGTTTTGCAACCAAAGAACTGCTTCTATTTGACACAGCAACAATAAATCTTGATAAAAATTTAGTCTTGGAAAGGAGTTACAAACAGATGATAAGGGAGAAATCAGATTTGTATCTAAACCTTGTCATAAAGGGAACCTGGCTCTGGCCATCCTTTCTCACTCTGGAGCACCATGAGGTTGAGCAGAAAGGGCCCTGCTCAGATATTCAACATCAGCATCTTTAATCACATTTAACCACAACCCCAGAACTCGATTTCAGGTGCCAGGAGCAAGGCTCTGCCTGTGCCCCTGCCCAGAAACCTCCAGGGTTTAATGAGAGTTTCTATCACATCACATTAACTCTGCCCCTCCCAAACCAGCACAGTCACTTTGGAAAACACCATCATTCCACACATCTGTCATCTGTGCACTGTTTTCTCAGAGCAGACTGCAGCTTTTAGAAGAAAAGTCCATTTTGAGCAGGACATCACACTGATAGCCAGGGATCTGCTTTTTCCGACCTTTTTATCCATTTATAACCTGTTGAGGCACCAGAACAGCACATGCAACTTCTTGAAGTGAATCTAATGGAACAGCAGAAAGATTGGAGAAGATTTCCCAACACCTGCCATGCTTCAGCTTCGCCTTAGGTCCACCGATTGTGGTCCCCAGAAATATCTGTAATTACCCAGGACAGCGTTCGTGCCTTGCTGGTGACCCACAGCACTGCTTCCAAAGGAAATCACTCACAGCACCTTTAGGTGACCTTTAGGGTGAGGTACAGGTTTGGGAAACAACAATTTTTTCTTTTTTTGAGGAGAACTTATTTTTTTAAAAAAAGGTCTAGAATTAAAAAAAAACCAAAACGCCAACAGCTCCTGTTTGTCCCAGTACTCTAAGAGCAGCAGTAAAAGGCACTTTTTATACTTTTGGAAGTTTGAACTAACATTCTTCTTCTCACTCTAACCTAAAGTTTAGTGGAAACACTGAGTTTATTGGCTCTTTCAAATCTCAACTCTCTTCCAGCTTCATGCCAGCTTGAAAATAAACTTTTCACTAAATAATTTCAAAATGTGTAAGGTATCATACTTTCATTCTTTCAATTTTTTTTACTGAGAGAATATAATGAAAAAACTCAGAAACATCAACAAAAAACCAAAGTAGATATCAAAGGGGGGAAGAGAAAGGCAGGGATTAATTTTTACTACCAGAGAGTAAATTCTGATAGCAGATCAAATCCATTATAGCAATCTTTTTTTCAAAGTACAATTCCTTTTCATAGTGTCGTCACCCAAAAATGTAATTAACATAAAAGGTTGGGAGTACAGCTTTAAATAAGGACAATTTCCTGTAACAGTCTTTGAAACAAAACTGTATTTCTGCTTTAATCCTGGATAGATGATCTGGTTTTAATTTCCATAGAAATGAGATTCCCTTCCTTGTGGCAGAGCTGCCTGTGAGTGCACAGTAATCCAGACCTCCGAGAAAGGACTAATGTTTAATGAGAATTTAAATACTCTATAAGAAAATGAATTATTCCCATTATCTGTAAATAAATAGTTTGGATTGTTCTTCCTTCTTCCCCCCCTACTCCTCTCAGACATGGATTATACACCATCCCTGTGGCAGAGATGGAGTTTGATTTTTGTGGGGTTTGGGTTAGAATATGGGCCCCAGGAATAAAATAAAAACACAATTGTATGTGCACTTTTTAAAGGACAAGGCATTCACTTCTTGCTATTCACTGATCTTTCAGAAATTCAGGTTTTGTAGTTAAATGAGACTTGGAAACAATCCCTTATCACTTCAGTGCCTTCACTAACATGATGGTAACTAAAAATTCATATTTACTCCAGGTCCTCCTGAGGCTTTGGGGTTCATTTTTTGGTTTCCTGTATTTGAATCACTGAGTTTATTTTGGTTTTTGTGTGTGGCTGGGAAAGCCTCGAGCCCTGGGCCAGGAGCTCAGCCCTGGAGAGTTTCTTTGCCTTCTCAGGGCAGAAGGAAATGAGCACATTGAAGATCACCACTTTCTGCTAATCTAACCAAAACCAGTGAAATTGGCCAAAAGGAGCAAGATTTCCTCTGCTTTGGATGGCTTATTTGTTTTGGTTGGATCTGCTTAAAAAGCTTTTTGAAGACTGAGATGTTAACAGAAGGATTTACAGCTAAAAACTTATTTCCTGATAATCCTTCTGCTCCCGATGATGAATACTTTAACATGCCAAAGGTTTGATCTTGACAAAACACTCCAGAACAGCTCACTGAAGAATTTGCTCGAATTAAGAGCAGGAATAATCCATGAATATCACATTTCCAGGGCAGGGAACATCTCAGTTTCACACTGTTTGGGGCCCCTGTGGTTGCAACTCAGCAAACAAAATCAGGATGGAATCCAAAACTGCCGACACTTCCTTCCCCAGGGCAGGAGTGAAACTCCTGTGCTGTTTGTTGGAAATGCACAGATCTGAAGCTGAGCCTAATTAAACAGCAGCTCCGAAGGGCCTGGGACTGAAATTTTAATAAAGGCTAAAGGGGAAAGTTCCTTCGGGAGTTTTGTTGACAAACTGCTTAATTATTGATTTCCAAAAGTGCTCCAGGACTCGAGGTAACACTTTTAAAAGCCTTTAAGAACTTAACAACCTATTAAATCAGTGGGCGTTTCAGGATTATTTAATGCCATGACGTGCATGGAAGAAAAGTTTTGTGCACAGAAACTTCAGAAAATATAATAAATAATAATATTTACATTAAGGCACTAAATATATGTCAAAATATTATTAATTGTATCCAGTTGTTCTTAAATGTCTATTTATAAGAATGTAGTGAAGGAAAGAGAAATCAAAGACAAACGTTCCAAGATCAAGGATTTCTACCATAAAGCCATGTATTCTCTCTGCTGTAGTTAAATAAAGAAAAAAAACCCAAAAAACCCCAAACCACACACAGAAAAACCCCAAAAACACAAAAAGAAGAAAACAAAACAAAAAACCCCCAAAAAACCCCAAAGAAAACCCAAAGAGAAAAAAACCCCAACCAACCAACCAACCAACCAACCAAAAAAACCCCAACAAAACAAACAAAAACCCAAACCAAACCAACAAACAACAACAACAAAACCACCCCAAAACACACAAAAAAACCCCTCAAGGAAAATCCTCTAACACAATTTTCCACTGTTCCGCAGAAGGGCACCACTTTCAGGGCTCTCCTTCAGCCTTCTCTGAGCACTAATGCAGTTTTTTCTCAACCTCCCCAGCTCAATGAATGCAATGATCAGCAGAAGGCAAAGTTTGGCACCGTGGGCTTCCTTCAGCACTGCTCTGATTTTCCAGGTATGAAATAGTCCCACTCCTCCATTTTAATGACTTCTCACAGATTTCAGGGACCTCCCAAAAATGCATTTTTATTACATTAACGAGGTCTGACAGTAAAACAGCCCTTCAGAGGTTCACCAGAGCCGTGGTGATGAGTGAATATCAAGCTGTTTGCTACATTCCACCTGCACTGTTAACCACACACTTGCAGCAAAAATCACAGCATGGAGCAGAATTTGACAAAGTTGACCTGAAGACTTACAACTGGGCAAGGAATGCTGAATAAAAATTAGTATTTTACTTCAACCTGTGTGTTCTATGTGTATGTGTAACAGAAATAAAAGTCGGGCTGTTTGCAAACTGGAAAAAAATTGAGAATTGCTACAGAGTTGACAAGTTGGGTTAAAAAAGGGCTTCAGCATTTTATATGGGAATAATCTCTGAACAAGAGAAGATAATTCTAATCCTTCATCATTTCTGATATTGACAGATAGGGATGAGATCAAAGGAGTAAATTCCATCCTTAATGCTCTGCAGGAAGAAAAATTACAGACCTCATTGCATGTGAACGTTTTGATGAAGAGAGAAGCCACCAGACCATAAAGCCACAGCTCTTCAGAAGGAGATGAATTCATATTTCATGCCCCTCGTGCCTGCCTAGATGACCACACTCTCTGGGACCTGAGGTGACCTTATTGCTCTAGATGGCAATAAATAGAGTAAAATAAAGTAAAATAGAGAACAATCTTTAAAAGAATTGACTGAAACTCACAGCATTCAATAACCTCCCTGTGACCAGGCAGGATTCTGGGGCTGGGACATGCCCTGGCACTGAGAGTTTGCATCAAAAACGCCTGACAAGGCTCAGAAATGCCACAAGACAATTCTTACAGCTTAAACAGATGCTGTTCCAGAGGTTTGGGACACCAGGATGGAGTCAAAACCCCCACAGCACCAAATGCTTCCTCCCTCAGCCCAATGTGCTGGGAAAGATCACTCACTTCACATGGGATGGTTCAACTGTTATGGAAATGCCCAATGAGGCACGGAATTCTCATTCCAAGGGAGCAATTCTCAGAAAACTCAGCTCCTGCACGGAGTTTTGTAACTAGAAAATGAAGTGGGACAGAGTGAGAAGGAATATAAGCAGACTCAGAAAAAAGAAGTAAAATCATTTCCCATCTAATAAGGCAGTGACAACACCTGCACATTTCACAAGAGCTGCATCACCTTGAATTTGCTCCTCGGAATGTGAGAAATGTGAGGCTCCTGCTCACTTTTGGAGCTCTCTGCCAAGCTTCCTCCTCAGCAGGAAGGAGCCATTTGTCAACCTGAAGATTCCATTTGTTCTTTTTTTTTTTTTTCAAACCTTCCTCTGCAGCATTTCCCAACAGTCTCACTGCATCATCTCCACACACAGCACAGTGTCCCTCTGCATTGCTCCTGAATTTCAGAAACACTGGGATCCACATGTAATTTAGGATAAATTTTGCATCTGAGGCAAAATGCAAATAAAAATTACAGGATTTCTCATTTTATTTCATTTCCAATATTTAGCATAGTTTTCCTCTCAGTCTTTATAACACCGTTTGACCAAAGAATTTGCATCTGAACTCCTTTTCTGATAGGTAATTTATTAATCTTTATATTTTCATGTATTACTTCCACCATGCCCCCCGAGGTTACAATTGAGATCAGGGTCATAATTACACTTTCCCTGTTGAATCAAAGGAAAAAAAGAAGTCACTGCACTATGACAGTTATAACTAGGGATGATTCAACTTGGGAAAATTTAAGTGTCTCTTCTCAGAAATGGAGACCTAAAGGAAATTTGCAGCAGAACACTATAAAATAAAATCATTTTGTAGCACTCCGAAGTCAGGAACAAATGTACTCCGAGCCCAACCTTCCTGTCAGTGCCACCCTACATCAAAAATCTTGTTTTAATAACAATCTAAACATAATGAGGAGGTAATTAACAAAGCACAGAGTAAAACTATCTCATCTCAATTACCAGCACAGGCAAACAGCAAACTTAGCATTAAGCAGGGCCCCCACTCTGCATGGCTGATATTAATGGAGTATTAGACTGATCATAATGGAATATTAGACTGATATTAATGGAATATTAGACTGATATTAATGGAGTATTAGACTGATATTAACGGAATATTAGACTGATATTAACGGAATACTAGCCTGCCAGGTGCTGCTTTGCTCGGCTAAATCTTCAGCAAATTCAATTTAATAGGGAAAATAAACAGGGACTGTGTCTGTTCCCCTCGACAAACATTTGCACTTTTCCCTTCCTAAAGCTGGAGTTTACAGAGCTGTCTGGGAAAAGACACAGAGAGGGACAGGAGTTCTTTTCCAGGTCGTTGGGATGGAAATTCGGTGGAACAATCCCTGGTGGCACAGCCAGTGATCCACCCTGGCTCCTTTGCATCAAGTTTAACATGACTGTGGAAGTTGTGGCTGCTCCGTTAACCACAGATATTTTCCCCTGAACAATAAACTTTTTTTTTTTCGAAATTCAATTATTTTTCCCTTGAACTACAATTCCGGGGCAGATCTCCATCTGGCACTGTGCAGCATAATTCCTGACTTATCCCTTCCATGGGGGGAGCTGGGTGCCTGCACTGCCTGGGAGGGATAAAAGGGAATTCTCATGCTTCATGAGCTCCCCACTGCTTTCACACAACTTCCCGACGTGAATTCCCCCCTCATTTCATATGGATAATATAGATTTCATTTCCTCTTTTAAGGTCTGCTACATCTGTGACCATTAACACGTCCCAGCAGCTTGCTCACTCCATTAATCAAGTGCTGAAATTGCACTGCTTAATTTATGCCAATATTTACACAGTAATTATCTACAGCTCTTGCATCATAAAATTTTACCAACCCCAGAAGATTTTTTTTTATGGTATTGAAGAATTCAGGGTTTACCACTGTGACTCAGCCTTTTCTGAAGAAAGCAGAGCACAGGAGCACAGGACCTCCATTTTTTGAAGCAAATTTCGTTCAATTGGTGTTTTCACAGCCACTTGAAACAGGACAAGTGTTTTCCCACCCACAAGTCATTAATTGGGCCTTTAAAAACCACTCTGGACTTTCAGTTTCCCTGTTCTGGGGAAGGATGAATTCACATTAAACTCCACAATTAAGACACAACGTGGTCCTGCTGATTTCCACCCCACCTGCCTCTTAAATAAGTCAGAGCAGCAGCAAATGGAGAAAAACAGAGAAGAAACTCTTTGGAAAAATCACTAAATAGCAACTCACTGCCCCAGGTACCTTTTTACTCACACAGATTCATTTACTCCCAATAAATTCCACAAGAAATAGGTACTTTAATGATGACTACACCAAAACATAACTAAATTTATGTGAACAAAATGATTATTCCCCAGTGCCTTAAGGGTTACCAGAGAAGGGGCCCAGAGTGTACCAACAGCAGAATTCTGAACCTGTCACTTCAAAATAACATTGCTGATATCCCTGTGTCATTAAAAACAAATCCTGACCACAATGCCCCAAATGAGTTTAAATCACTGCCTTTTTAAGTTGCCTGATGCCATTAATATAATAAAAATCAACCTCACAACCTGAAGAATTGTAAATCAGGGCATGCTCAGCTCACTTCTTTTCTCACACTGCTGTATCTGGATTTAGAGAATAGTTCTCCAGAGATTTTTAGGTGTAATTAATACCTCTCTCCTTCCCTGACCCACTTTTCCTGTTGGAAATCAGCCCTGCTGGAGCTTACCTCAGAGATTCAAGCCTAAAAGCTCTCCAAATCTCTGCTAAAACCACAGATACTCCTCAGCACTGAGATTTCTCACTCCAAAAAGCCACAGCTTTACTTTCTAACACGCTGCAATTTTATCATTCCCATTGTAGTGGAAAACATGTCAGCTCCTGCACGGTGTTCCAGGCAGGATAGAGATCTCTGCATTGCTTTTTTCCTCAATTCCTTCTTTCATGATGGATTTCGAGGCTAACTGATGATAAACTGAGAAGGACAGTTCCCCTAAAATCTTGATCTTCTGTAAGAGAAAATGATAACGTAATTTTGTCCTTTTTTTTTCCATCTCCTCCTCTGAAAATAGTTAATTTAAATGTTGAAAGTCTTTTTGCACTAACAGAAACTTCTTGTAAAGTTGCAAGAAGTTCTTGCAACTTCTTACAAAAAACATTTCCTGATGTGGGCCACATGTTCAGAGTCTGGATCTATTTTGGGAATAAATTCTCCCACCAGAAACCCACAGGTTATTCTGCAAAGCAGCCCATGATGCTCAAGCAGGACCAAGAGGCAACTGCTCAGTTTCTCAGGGCAAAATTGCTCCAAGTTCAGGTTTCTCTTTGGTTTTTTTAAATGCCAGAGAGCTTCTACCATTACGTTTATGCACGTGATGGATTGAAAAGGCTTGGAAACCATAAAGGTGGAGAAAGATAAAGCACTGGGTGTGAAAACTGATTTTTTGGTGGGACACCTCAGTCTGAAAGCTGCTCCTGTTCCTGCCTTAAGGAGGCGAAAGGCCAAAGTGCAGTTTTCAAAATCAAAGAACACATTCAGAGCCTGAACTCTCCCCAGTGGAGTTCACTTTTGATGATGCATTTTGAGGCTAATTGCTGATAAACTGAGAAGGACAGTTCCCCTAAAATCAATACAACTTCTTGCAAGAAACATTTCCTGATGTGGGCCACATGATCAGAGCCTGGATCTGTCTTGGGAATAAATCCTCCCACCTGAAACCCAAGGGTTATTCTGCAAAGCAGCTCCTGATGCTCAAGCAGCACCAAGAGGCAACAGCTCAGTTTTTGAGGGCAAAATTGCTCCAATTTTGGGTTTCTGTCTGGTTTTTTTAATGCCAGAGAGCTTCTACCATTACATTTATGCATGCGATAGACTGAAAAGTCTTGGAAACCATAAAGGTGGAGAAAGATAAAGCAGCTGTAAACTTTTTACAGATAAAATAAAAGCTGTTTTTTGGTGGGACGCCTCAGTCTGAAAGCTGTTCCTGGTCCTGCCTTAAGGAGGTGAAAGGCCAAAGTGCAGTTTTCAAAATCAAAGAACACATTTAGAGCCCAAACTCTCACCGCTGGAGTTCAGTTTTCCTAGGTAATGAATTAATTTGGGGAATGGAAATTCAAGTCCTGGGGGAGTTATCTACATGTGGAGATAGAAAGTCATTAAGAGTAATGAAAAAAAAAAAAATTATTGTTAATATTATTTCCCAGAATGGTAATAGAGTGTTTTCTTTCTGTGACCTGAAGGTAGATTAAAATAATTCAGTTTTCTGAAGTTATGACATTTTTGGGATGGTTATATTTTTCTTTCAGTTGTTATATTACATTTCCAAAATGTGCAGTATCCTGACATTTGTCTGTATCTAGACTTTACACAGAACATTTTACTAAAAGCTCTAAGTTAAGCAAACCCTTATTTTACTCTTAAGAATTCCCTTAATAACTGGAGTTTTAAACAGTATATTTAATCCCAAATCTAAAACTGACCTGGATGTATGCAAAAAGACTTTCAACATTTAAATTAATTATTTTCAGAAGAGGAAATGAAAAACAAAAGGGACAACATTACTTCAAGTTAGCATTTTCCCTTACAGAAGATCAAGAACAGCAACCACATTCAAAATCGGTTTAAATAATTATATTTCACAGGATCGAGATTGATTTTAGAATTTAGACAGAAAACCTTATTCTTGTAGGTGTTTCCAGAAGAGTTGCTGAAACCGTAACACAATTTTTGATCGTTTGATCAATACCAGTTTAAGCAGTGATAAAACTTGCTTTGCACCAAAAGTCAATTTTGTACACAAAGGGGTGAGCTCAGGAATTTTCTAAATTATTTTTGCTGCAATAAAAGTGTTTTACTCTGCCACGTCAGGACAGATCGATCGGCAGACATACACCATCTGCTTCTGTGAAAATCGGGACAGAAAATATATATAAACCCACGTTCTGAGGTTTAAACAATAATCAAATGAAAGCTGCAATAAAACACACTGAGCACTTTCTAACAGAATTACTGCTCAGACAATGCATTTTACCTAAATCAGAACAGTCTCTCTGTCTCTTTTCCATGGCTTCTATTCCTTGCAATGCTGCCAGTTTAAAGTGTTTTGTTGGCTTTTTAAAAGTTTTTCAGTGCAGGATGGGATTTATACCCAGAGGACAGGTTCTTCACGAGAGAAAGAAATTTGCTCATTCCTCCCTGAGATGGGGCAGCTTCTAGACAAAAATCCCAAGTTTCAGGAACTTTCCCCAACGTGAAGAGTTTCAGTCACGTTTCACATCACAAGAGACCTTTCCAGGAAGAAAACTCAGGATAGAGGAATCTGTACCAACTGCATTCAGAGCAAACTCTTTGCCTTACTCCCAAGTTTCTCTGCGAAAATTGAATTTATTTAGAAGTGCAGTGCTGTTACTGTGCAATGTTTCATGTGGAGCTCTAGGTCGGTCTCTCAGTAATTATTAAAATACATGACAATGCTATTCTAAATGACATAACTATCCCTGTAGGATCACGAGCCTGAGAAATTCTCCCTCCTTTCCACAATTCACCAGGGAACCCAATTGTTTGCGTTTTGGCCCCAAAACTCAGACCTTGCCAGAGTTACCTCAAAAGGCGGAATTCTCTGCCACGTCCCAGAGGATGGAATTCCACACTCCACAATAACTTCATGGGACCATTGCTTGGGAAAGGTGAACAGAGTATTTGTTGCTGTTAAAAGGTTGTTCTAGCTGACAGAAATTATTACAAATATTACATTTTAAAATCCCCAAGGTGTTTGCATCACCTGTGGAGGGGCGGTGAGCACGAATGACTTGATTACCTCCAACCCCAAACAGTTCCCATATTATCACCTACTGGAATTCTGCCCAGTCCATGTTTTCTGTCTCTGTGAATTCTGTTTTAGGACATTGTCGATGGACATTCTGCATTCTCTGTTCTATCCCTTTCCCAAAATAAGCTGCACAAACACCTGCTGATCTTATGTTCCTTCAATAATGCATTACAAAGTGATGCTTTTAAACCTTAACCACAGACACCAGAAAATTAAACCACTTGGTCTGTCTTTTTACGTACCCACCACGTTAGTTAATATATTTATTATCTTTAGAGTTAATAGTGGGCCAAAACAGGCACAATCTTTGCAAGTGAGAAGGAAACCTTCCAAAGCCTTGTTGTCTGTGTTAGGAATAACACACATTGGGAATAATTTCCTGCTTCCTGCTGTGATTCTGCCTTGCTCCCACCTGTCAATATATTAGCCCAAAACCCAGAAGTGATTCTCTCTCAGCAAGAACTATTTCCTCCTTCCAATAAGCTTTGATTTTGATTTCTAGAGAAACAAGTCCCACCCCAGGGCTCCAGCATGTTCTGAATTAGAACAGTTTTCTCTGCATTCCAGACTTAAACCAGCAGAACAGCTTCCTCCTTCATTTTATGGGCAATATAAATGTAATATTTGATTTAGAGGGAAGACTGTTATTTCACCCGTGAAGGCTACTGTGATCACAGAATAAAAAACGGGGTAGCCAGAAGACTACAAATAGCAGCAAAGACAATTTTACACCTCTGCAATTTTCTTCTATAGATCCCCACGTTAGGTGAGAGTCCTGTGCTGTTTTTGCAGGCACAGCCCCAGCACTGTGTCACTAAAACATTGGCTGAGTAACGTTTTGAAGCAGTTTTATTCGGTCTTGGTTTACGACCTGGTGGGAAGAATAAACACATCACAGAGCTCCACGACCCAAGAGGAATCTTCCCAGAAATCAGTGCACTGGTTTTGAATATCGAGGAGACTTGGTGGAGGAAAGGATGTTTTCTTTCTCAGTTTAGGACTAAACCCAAAATATCTGCGTCAGGCTGGCCAGAGGTGCCATATGCACTCTGCCCATTGGCTACATGTAAACCCTGGGGCAGAAAAACAACTTTTAGTGGCTGGGTATTGGTGACAACTGGGGGTGGGGGTGTTGGTATTTGACCCAAATTTGAATTTCAATCACTGTTCCTTTTGCTTCCAAAATTCACACCAATTCAAGCTATAATCCTGTCCTGATTCCCGTGAACACGTCATGCACTACACAAGGTTTTAACCATTTCTTCTCCATCTTTGCACACCTCCCAAAAACCATAATCTGGCCACGATGTGCCCATGAGAACAATCAGCACAGGCACCTGGAATTGCAAACTACTGTTATTTGCCCCCAATAACACCAGGGAACAGCAGCCTGGGGGCTGTTCTCCCCTGCCAGAGCCACAATCCCAACTCCCCCTGCCTGAGAATGCTCCGAGCCTGCAGTGCTGAGGGCTGGAGTGTAAACGATGCTGTAGAAATGGAATTATCCTTTTGATATTAACAACAAAATCATCATTTCTCTGCTGTGGGATTTCAGACCTGACACAATGGCCACTGAAAACAACCCCAAAGGGAGTGGGTGCTTTTTGGGAGCAGAGTCTCCCATACACGTTTGGACCTTAAGCAAAAGAAACAACAGTGGTGCATTCTCCTCTCCAGTCTGGTTTGCAGCAATCCATGGGCTTTGGACATTCCAAGGGACATTCCTCTCCCTGGAGAAGCTGTGCTCCCACAGTCCCAATTCCACAGCTCTGCTCTAGGGGCAATCACACCCTGAGAGTCAGTGAGGGGATTGCCGCAACAGAGAGGGCAGGAAAAAAAATAAATTACTGAGATAAGGGTGTCACTATCACTTTGAGTCCAACCCTTTTGAAAAAAAGAATTATCTACAATGATTTTCTAAGAAATATAATTTCTATCTCTCGCTCTGGATTTAGGCTCCTATTTTCATGCATTTGCATGAGATGTAAATCTGGCATATTTAAAATGACTGCTGCTACACAAATGATGAAAGCAATGCATAAAATAAGTTTGAGCTTCACTTCCTAAAGTCAAAGAATTGCTGTTGTGGAGAGAAAAAGGAAAAAAAAAACCCAAAAACCCTCTTCCTTTTATCCTGCGGTATTCATAAGGAAATTGAAAGGCAGGATTGCATTCATTGATCACACTTGGAGTGCTGCTTTCAGGCATTTCAAGTCTCCTCTGCATCAGTTCATCAGAAATGTTGAGAGGAAGAAAGGAGCTCATTCCCTCTGACAGCTTCATTGGGGATCTGGAGGTGTTCGTGAGCTGAGCTGTGCCTTTTGCCAGCTGGGCCTGGACCTGGTGGGAAATTGTCCCCAAAATGAGACAGGAGAGGTTTGGGATGTGCTCCAGCCCTCCTGGGACAATCTGAGGCTGCTTAGGAACATGGGGGTGACAAACAGCTCTGGCATGGGGAGCAGCTGATGCCTGAACAGGGCTGACCTAAAATAGAGGCCAAAGTTAGGAGAATAAAAAGCAATTAGATTTATTAAAGGCCTTCAGGGGCATTCAGGGCAGACAGAGCCCACTCGAGAGGCTACACCCAAAATGGACAGCGAGTCACGAGTTCTGCACATTTTAGAAGTTCTGTCCATTAACATATTGAGCCTCAATTCTCCAATTACACCTTCAGGTGATGATGTCAACCACCCCAAGCTTGCTCCCCCAATTCACTGTTGGTTTCATATTTTGGGGCTCTGAAGCAGCAAAGTGTCCTTGGATTCCTAATTGAGAGGAATTGTTTTGTCTGAAATTCTGAGAACAGAGGTTTTTAGCACTTTCTATGTAGTCAGAGCTGCACACTAAAACTACAGATACACGAAAATTAGAGAAGCTAAACGATCGTAAGGCACCCCAGCAGTGTGGAAATGGGGAGAGCCCAGGATCCCCACACTCTCCAAACCATCCCCAGCACAGCCTGAGGCAGCCTGGCTTTCCTTAGGGATGATATCAAGAAGCACAAACCACGTTCAAGGCTCGGGGGATCCAGGACTCGAGTTCCACTTGATAACTGCGTCAAGAATTGGATGATAAACATGGAAAACCCTTGACAGAAGTTTTAGTAAAGTACTACTTGTGTTCAGAGGAAAAAAAGAAGTGATTTCACAACAGCTGGAGTGTCATCTTTATAAACGGAATATTTCTTACAGGCTATTCTCCCCTGCTAGTGGAAGGCCTAACATTAGAAAACAACACGGCCCTTCTCTCATTCCAGACAATGCTCAGAGTTATGGGAAGCTTTCACCACCTGAGAAGTTCCTTTTAAGCTATTTAAAGCATTTCACCTGCAACGTGAGTGGCTGCACACTTTATTTTAAAAAGCAACCAGAACGTGAGTGATTATGCCAGAATATTTCTGGGGTTTTTTAGAATCTCACTTCCTTCAGTCTCAAAATCAGATTTTAAAAGGTCTGAACAATTAAAGAATCCCTTTAGATCAGAGCAAAGGTTGGGACACAGATTTCCATTTACTTTGCAGCTACTTCAGCCATTTTCTCAGTGCAGGTTCTAGAAAACGAAAATTCCCCCCTTGCTCAGAAAAACAGGGTTTATGTTGCTCAGCACCAGCTTCCACAACTGCAATGGGAAAAAGGGGCTTAGAAAAACTTCCATGAAGAGCCAGGAATTTTCCTTTGAGCTCTAATTCCATGCAGAACAGGGTTGTTGTTAAAAGGATGAACAAAAGCTGTGAATGTTGCCTGTATATTGCAAGGCATGAATATGAACAATTAAAAACCATCAATTAAAAACCATCAATTAAAAACCACCAGCAGCTGTCTGCTGACTGATCCCCATGGATTATTTAGCTGACCCTTGGCAAGGAGAGGCCCTGAAAAGTCAACAGGAGCATGAATTGTCAGGTGGCTGAAGAAATGAGAAATCCCCAAAATATGGGAAATGGAAAACTTAGAGAGAATTGACTGAAAAAATTTCTCTCGAGGTCTCTAATAAGGTAAAAGACCACATGCGTATAAACATCTTGAAAACAGGAGAAAATACAATCAGAGCAGAGTAATTCCTCAAATAATCTTGAATTGACATTGATTTCTAATTAACTCCCCACACAAACTCCCATACAGCCCAGGAACAGATATTCAGTGAGACTCCTCAAAAAGCAAAGAAAAACACAGGAAAATGTGCAGCAGGAATTAGGATGTGCTGCCTACAAACTCAGACATATTTGTGTCTGTACCTCAATAGGAAGAGCAGCTCTTGACCCTATATATTCTCAAACTTCTGTAATAGACTGAAGATACATTTTGAATGCACAGAAAATGAAGATTTTTACAAAACTTCCTAGGTACTGAGCCAACCTCTAACCTGGAATAACTGAGCAAGGACAAGGAAGCGTTGCCAGGATCAATATTGCTGTAGCTTGGTCCTGTGAATCCTCTGGGGCTTGGAAAAATACCTACAGCTTTTAAAAACCACAAATGATAAAATATATGACCACAAACCATTGCTTGAGATGGCTGCATTTGCATTGTCTGAGTCAACCATAAAGGAAAAAACCCCAAACCACTCATAAGGAACTATACAGATCCCATTTAAAAACAAAGAAAACCAGAAAACCAAAAACAAAAGTCTGTGCCAAAGACACGTGAAAAGATCACTCTGCATCCACAGGCTTCCTTTTCCACCATATCCCACTTGAAACATCCTTCATAAACTTCAATTAAGGTTTCTTTTACCTTTACAGATGACATGTTTTGCTCAGTTTTTCCTTTCACGCCACTTCTATGTGCAAGACGAGCTGGTCTAACGCTCAATAGTATTTCTACTCCCAGGAAAAACAAACCCAAATTTTGCAAACAATATTCCCTCCAACCCTGGGCTTTCAGGGTTGGCTTTTAAAAGCCCAAAGTTCCTCCCAGCAGAAAGAACAAGTGCTGAACGCGCTCTGCAGTCTCAGAGATGAGATGTGCTTTTGTGCCAACTTTATTTTCCCAGGTATCATCTGCCTCCACAGATGTGCATCATTAGGACTGGAAGAGCCAACAGCAATATTTCTGTATAATTAACCATTTTTATGTGGTGAAGAAGGTATGGCACAGAAGCCATTAAGTGTCTCCCATCAGGAACTTTTCAGTCGTCAAACTCAATATGGTGTTTTTGGGAAGCCTGGATTCAGGACCTGCATGGAATGGGTGCTGTAGGAAAATTTAGGATCCATTAGCAGGGATTTAGATGTAACTGTTACATTCTGCATCTGTGGAGGCTTCTGGGATCAGCTGAGGGAGCACACCCCACAGAGAAGTCCATAAAAATCGAGCATTTCGCTAATGGTGTTTCTATATATTTTTGTGTGCAGCCTTAAAAAGCTTTAAGCTCCTTTAATTAGGGATGATGCATTGGGGAAAGTCAAATAAGTTGGAAAAAAAAAAAAAGGAAAGCACTGAAGAGTGATCTATCCAGTTTCTGGATTTCCAGCAATGTGTTTGAATGGACAGTTTCAGAAATTAATTTGGAATTGTGATTTCCTTCAGCAGCATCCTTTCAAAGCACGTGACACCTGTGTGCCCACAGCATGAAACAAAGAATATTTCACTGTAATGCTCAATGAACACTGCTCAGGTTTGTTTCCCAGGATAACCTGTGAGTTTGGGATGGCAGGTACACATCTTTCTGTTTCAAGAGGATACATTCAGGCTTTAATGCATATGATCCAGCTGCATGCTGCACAGAAATTCACATTTCCTACCTAGCAATCATCTTTGCAGGGGTTTCGTGCTTTCCCCCCAAAGCTCAGACAGATAAACTGATGAAAACACAGATTTCCTCTAGAGAATGAGGATGCTTCAGTCAAATTAACACCTGGTATTTACAAAATTTCAAAGGCAGTTATTCCTGCCTATGATCAAGTTAAACACACAGAAATAAACGCTGGGAGTTTTGGGGTATGACACAAATGCCACGGTGGAGCTGTATGGGTGGCAGCTTCTGCTATCAGGAAACAATTTTTGTGATGGAAAAAATACTACCTGAGGGTTTGAGCTGGGGGAAAACAGCAGGGAAGAAAGCATGAAGGAAAACCAAACAAAAGCACCTGAAAGTAAGAGAGACAACATAATGGAACAGTGCCTCTTTTCCTGACATTGAAGAAAAGTAACCAGGAATGGGACAAAAACCTAATTTTCAAAGCTATTTTTTCTGATTTTTTTTTCTTCTTAATCAATCATTTCAGTGCAGAAACATCTCTGTCTTCATAAAACTACTTAGGATTTTGTAAAACAGAATCTCTGCCTTTTTTGATAATCCCTTCCTTTTAAAAAAAAGAATAGTTACAAACATCACGCTTTTCTTTCAGCCACACTCTAACAGTTCTCCAGGGTTTCGGGAGGCGCAGAAATGTTCAACCGCGAAACCCCAAAGATGCTCCTTCAGAAAAGAAAGAGGCAAAAAAGATAAGCAAAACCCCCCAAAGTTCTTAAAGAGGATTCATGAAATAATGCTGATTTGCTAAAATAATGCAAAATAATAATGCTAAAATAATGCTAAATCTAGAAATTGTATACAGAAGCTCTGATGCTCAAGGACTTTGCTGTGCCAAACAGAGATTTAATTTTTAGTCAAACTGAAGGCAGAAGAGCAAAACCCCAAAGATGCTCTTTCAGAAAAGAGGCAAAAAGATTAGCAAAACCCCCCAAAGTTCTTAAAGACAATTCATGAAATAATGCTGATTCGCTAAAATAATGCTAAATAATAATGCTAAAATAATGCTAAATCCAGAAATGGCATACAGAGGCTCTGATTCTTAAGGACTTTGCTGTGCCCAATGTTTACATATCTTGGGGCCTGAGACAGTGAGGTATCCTTGAGTTTCGAGCTTAGAGAGGAGTTGTTTTGTCTAAAATTGCTGAGAACAGGAGCTTAGCACCTGTATGGAGTCCAGAGTTATACACTGTAGGATTACAGACACACGGAAAATACAGAAGCTAAAATCCTAAGGTATCCCAGTGTCAGCTTCTTTCCATACAGGAGCCCCAAACTATCACTCACTTGTCTTATCCTCCTCCAAGATCCATCAGCTGTCTGACCAAACCCATCCCCTAGAAATAAAATCATTCCCAGAAACAGCAATTTTTAATCTACCTGAAGTTGTTCTCCTTTAAAAAGGTCTCATCTTGGACTTCTTAAGGGTTGCCAAAATTCTTCAGCCACTGTGGAGGCATCGTGGCCCTAATGCAAACATAATGACCTGAAAAGGGAATGTTTAGGTTGGATATGAGGAATCAATCCTTCCCTGGGAGGGACCGAGGCCCTGGCACAGAGCAGCTGTGGCTGTCCCTGGATCCCTGGCAGTGTCCAAGGCCAGGCTGGACAGGGTTTGGAATGAGATGACCTTCAAGGTCCTTCCAACCCAAACCATTCTGGGATTCCCTGACAATGCTGCACCTGAAATATCTGAATATTTGATACACCACCAGCTCTGGGGCCAGGGCACATCCCAGCCCTGTTTTATCTGAAAGGCCAGGCTATTTAATAAAGCCATAACTGAATGCAAATGGTGGAACGATACAGAAACACTGGTGATAATTTTCTAATAAAAATGTACAAACCAGGGAAAAACCAAACCCAAACCCCAAACTCTCCATTCCGGAGCAGTGAGGCTCAAACCAGCCCCAAATGAAATGCTGTACTCATGCCATTGGCCATTCCTACTCACCTCAATCTTGCTTTTGATTCACCCTCAGCCCCTGACATGTTGGAACTCCTCAGGATTAATAAATCTAACATTTCCCCTCGGCTGAAAGGCTTTATCTCACCACCTACTGTGAGCAAACAAGTTCCAGCATGAGAACCCCACCCAGCAGAGCGAGAGAAAGTGAGAAAAATGTGTGTCACTGTGGCAGCTGTGATGCCCAATATTCTCGAGAAAGGTTTTTCATTTCGAGGGCTGTGCCTGGTGTTATGATAGCCCAGCTCATTATTTTTCAAGTTAATAGACTAATCAAAATTCCATAATCAAGGAGTTATAATTCCATAATCAAACACGCTACGCTTCTGAAGAACAAAATGATCGTAAAAATACTCTCACTTTATTATCTTTCAATCCTAAAAGCCATTAAAATAAAAATGAAAGGTCTATTTACCTCTTAATATGGCATTTTTATTAAAACACCGTACTGCTTCCATTTTCCTAGGTTTTTTTTTAAAGTCTTCATTAAGCTTTTATATAAAAAAAGGAAGTTTTTACCTTAAATCTCAAATAAACTCACCGTGTAGCACCAGAGGGAAATATCAGCCTGTGAGACCATTATGTTTAAATGCACCAAAGCCACTTAAGGAGCTCTCCTCCCAAAGAAGCAAACATTTCTAACTCATTCAGCCAATTCTAAAAATGTTATGACTGCATATTCTCAAGAGGCACGACAGAGACAACAGAATTTAGTGTACATTTGTGTACTGTTGGGGTTTTTTAAAGCTGATACCCCAAACTAGCTGACACCCAGCACAGTCTGCAGTCCTGTCAGATTGTTTCATTTTTCTTTTTGGTACAAAGATCTGTTTAAAAAAAAAAACAGCTTTGATTTTCCTAATAAGGCACATGAGTTGCAAGGAAATTCTTGACCTGAGCCATTAATTCCTTGGTGAATAATTTATTTGAGTAATTTTGCTATTTCCCTCTTTACAAATTGTTTGTACAAATGGTGCAGCCATAGGAAAAAACAAATTTTGCTGCAGTGGGAATAGGGGGAAATTCCTAAAATATCACAGATTGAAATAATTTCTGCAAATTCTTTACAACAGCTCTGTAGACTTCTGTAGCTGGACTATGATTTCTGTACTTCTCTCTTTAGTGGCTGAAAGTAATAAAGACTTTCTTTCTAGGAAAAAAATGTGGGGAAAAAAAAGCATTTTTATTTAAAACTGCAAATTTCTGTCCTCCTAAGAACCCCTGGTTTATCAGGGATAACACTGACTCTCTACTCTACATAAAACAAACAGAAAGCTGAACAATAAATCCTGGATATTGAATAGCAGAATATCAAGTAAATAAAGGTACATTTAAGGTTTTAAAGAACACAGTATCTCCTTTCTACTCAACAGAAGTTTTCCTAAACAGATGTGGCAGCATACACAGAGAAAGAATATGGCCTTGAAGGAAAAATTCTGTCAAAAATGTATTTTGGTATTGAAATGATCAAAGACTTAGCAGGATATGTTTGAGTGTGCAGAAAGGAAAAACAGACTAATATTTGTTAGATAGAGAACAGAGGAGAATCCATAATGAGGATTGTTTTATGGCATTAAATAATACCCCACACTGACAAAATACTATTCCCTGAAGGGAGCCAGCACACTGATCCTGCTGGCACCATGAGAATGTTTTAGTGATGATGATGATGATGATGATGATGATGATGATGATGATGATGATGATGATGATGATGACTGAAGACATTCTGGATATTCTCAGCAAACAGAGATAAGGTAAAATGATGTTACATTGGAAGGCAGAGGAAGTTTTGCTATTGGCTACGAGGAGCCAGGAATTCACTCAGGAAGTCTCACCGCCAAACTTCAAACATGAAACAAATCTGCCTCTTTTTAGAGCAGTTTAATGCCACTGCAATTTCACTTTACGCAGTTATCCTGATTTACATCACTGCACAAAGAAAAATTATAACTCAACCCATATCAGGCTGTACCTTCCCAATCCCAGAATTATCCAACTTTTTATCCTACCTGTGGGCTCTTCCCAAGCAGCACCAGGGGATGTTTTACCTGACATCCCTAGAAGTGCCAGAGCTCTCCACATCAAATCCATTTGCATGTTTTAATTAACAAAAATACGCTAATTATGATTCTCGTTACCATAAGGTAACATTATACAGCTCCTAAAAATACAGCACGAGTGAAAACAAACATCTCAAGGGCTTTGCAGGAATCTAATGTATTACAAGTAGATACTAAAGGAAAGCTGTAATAATTAACCATTCTGTCTTTAATTGAGTCTTGCTGGGCTGATACATTGGATATCTATGATCTGATGGTGTTAGAACCAAGGAAGTAATGGGATCTGAAAAAAAAGTTCAAATCCTCGATGCACACAGATTTCCAACATTATCCTAGAAAGTCTCAGCTGTCTCTCCTCAGCTTTTTTCTATGTGAAGATAATATTTTATTTACTTTACAAGACTATTATGCAACTGAGCTAATGTCCACAAGAACTCTGCCTAAGGCAAGAGAAGTATTGCACAAATACACGTCTTACTTAAGGAGGAACTGAGCCTTTTAAAAGGAAAAAAATGTATCAGACATCTTCCACTCCAAATTCTCTCAGCTTGACATGAAAAAGGTAAGCAATTTGAGATTCACAAAGCTGGCAGCTTGATACCAGCAGGGTGATCAGGACCCCCAACACACGCACAGTTTATGTGTCAATAATTCCAAAGCAGATTGTATAAAGCAAAGGAATGAAATTGCTGATGGTGCAGAAGTGGAGCCAAATGGGGCTGAGGGAAGGGCTGGAGACAGAGCAGAGCCAAAATCAGCAACGTTTAGAGCAACTCAGGAGCAGTGGCTCTGCAGGTTTCACACAGAGATCCTGGAGATAACAAGGGCACAGAGAACACTGAAGAAACTTTAGGTCAGAGGCTGCAAAATTGGAGCAGAAGATAAAATTTACAGTAGTAGCCACATGAACAAAATCCCAAACTCCCCACACCAGAACGGTGCTGATTATTATTCACTTCTGCTCCTTCCCATTCTCCTTCCTTTGTAAAAGGACTCAAGGGAATGTCATGGATGCCGATTTTAACCCTTTAGAGCACCCAGGGGCTTCACGGCAATCGGGACCAGCTGCTCAGATTGCAGTTTGGCAATGAGCATCCGTAATGGCAACGCTGGAGGAGTTGATGGAGAGCTGCAACAAGCCCTGGGAACTTTGAATGGGAACAAATTGCAGGTTTCGGGCTGGCAGATTGGAAGATTTGAGGCTGTAGCTCCAGCTGATGCAGGAATTTATTTTTATCAGCTTTTATGTGCTGCTTTGCCTTCCGCTTCCCCAATTGCTGCATTGTGCAAAGCAGCAACACTAATTACCCCGGTTAATTACCCTCACTCATCTGGGGCAGCACTTCCATGGCACTGAGTTCACTGCTGAAGTCTTTACAAATTCCAAAATAGTCAGTGTAAACCTATTGAGACCATCATAAAACTGTGTTGCAATATTTTTCTTAAGGACTCTGGAATTTTTTTAGAGACTGCAGAAAGGGGCAATTTTCTGTTCTTACATTCCCCAACAAAATTAAACATTTTGCAGATACAGAAAATATTCTAAGGAGTGTACCAAGGTGGTATTTTCAGCAAATTTAAGTCAGTCGCTCACATCAGTAATATCAGTTACGCAATGCAAGGCAAATTTGAAAAACACAGGCGAAGAATAAAGGATGACACTGATATTATGCAAATAATAATTTCCCCCAAAATGTAACAACTATAAAACCTAACCTGAAGCCATATTAATGCACTCCTCATAAAGAACTAATGTAGTAAATGAAATAAAACTGTTAACAATGATACTCTCATTAACAGACAAGGTAGCAAATAATATAACTTTTCATGTTGAGTTAATCTTCCCTCCCCCCCATTCATTTATTCCTCCTGCGGGGGGGAAATAAAGAAAATCAGTTTGAGGCAGATTGATCCTATTGACCTTCTCTGAGTTAAACTAAACTTGCTGGAAAACTGAAGTGGCAAAGCTCAGGTCAGCCTGGCATGACCATGAGAGGGACACGGACTCGGGGGCGTTCTCTCGTGTGAAAAAGGCTAAAGTTGATCAATAAAATGTAAATAATGCCACGAAAGGGAATCCAGGCGTTTGAAGAGGGATCACGCAAGGATGAAAGGCTTCAGCCCAGGCCGGGACAGGTTCAGGACCCTGGACAGTTCTGAAAATGAGGCGCTTGGCTGCTCTCTGCTGCTCAGCACTGGGGGATCTCTCTACATCCCCCCAAAATAAAAAACCCCACATCATTCTTGCGAATTCAAACTGCTCCATTTCCACGTGTGGTGTTTTTTGGGGTCAGTAGGTCGTTTGCTTGTTTCATTGTTGTTTTTCAAAACATATTTGCCCTAATTTCAGCAAACTTCAGGATTTTTTTGGTCTGAGTGGGAATCGAAAGGCACAGCCACGCTCACCTGAATGAAGGTTGTTGGGAGCAGAGTTGTGCACATTTCTGCAGGAATGAATTGAAAAATTCAAGAAGGTAATTTGCTTGTTTTATTGTTGTCTTTCAAAATGTATTTACCCTAATTTCCGCAAACTCCAGGATTTTTTTGGTCTGAGTGGGAATCGCAAGGCACAGCCACGCTCACCTGAATGAAGGTTGTTGGGAGCAGAGTTGTGCGCATTTCTGCAGGAATGGATTGAAAAATAAATCTCTCCAATTTCCTCCTGCTCGTGGCTGTAACTCAGGGCTCTGCCTCCCCTCCCGGGTGTGGAGGGACTCGCTGAGCTTTCATTTCTCAGCAGTGCCAACACAGAATCGCTCTGCCACTGACCCAGACTTGCAGAGCGACACAGAATTCACTTCCCAGACTCGGAGCAGATGGCTGCACGGCAGAACAAGGCAGTGCAGCTTTGCTGGAGCAGAAGGGAGAGCGGGAGGGAAGGACAGCCCTACCGAGCAAGCAGATTCATGAATGAAGCTCAGCTCACGTTTTCTACCCCAAAAAAATCCAGGATATTTGGAATATTTAATAAATTTAAACACACTGTAAGACGCTATTTTTTTTTTCATTGATTTAATTCATTTTGTGCCGTGTTCTATGTGGTTCTTGAGGTTTCTTTGCCATGCTGGCATTCAATGTGGCACTGCACAGTCGTGGGGACACAACCTCAAACCCCTCAGTCGTGGACGTGGCAGCTTTCCTCCCTCACCCCAAAACCAGCAGAAATTCCCTTGTTTCAGAGCACCTCTGACAGTGCTGTGCCCACCCCAGCTCTCAAATTCCATCCCATCAGTTTAACACTTGCATTCTTAGAGACCATGTCAGCGAAGCAGAATTTTACAAAACTGAGCTATTAGTGAATTGTTTTTTAACAATAAACACACCCATATTTTTACACACAAACACACTCTACTTGAGCAAATGAAAAATTCTGTTTAACTAGCTCTGTTCATGAATCTTAACTATGGGAGGCTTTTAGTGGAGCAAAGACAAAAGCTGAAGCAAAACCAAGTCAGCAGGGCTTTTCCCTTCTGGATTGCACAAGAACATAGACCTCTTTGGTAATAAATTTACTTTGACAGCTGCTAAAAAATTTACCAAGCTCGACAGCATGAACAGAAAGCAAAATAGGACAGAGGATTGTGTGGGCTTCCCTGCTAGCCCCAAAGAAAAACTGTTTATTTTAAAGAAATGAGATTTAATTATGTTTGTGCGGTAAACTTCAAAGGACAGGTTTGCTGGCTACGCCCTGCTCTCCCACAGACACTATTTTCTGTAGTCATTTTGTAGACAATGTATTCTGCTCTCCCAGAGAGCTCGGAAGAATAAATGAGGGTTCAGTTTGAGCAGGCACTGGGTTGTATTTGGAATATAAAACACATTGTCTAGTCAGGAGAAGTAACTTCTCCTTTTCAGACGAAGATAAAGCAGAAAAACAGTGCTTTGATGATTTCTACGACAAATTTGGAGAAATGACTTTGAGGAATTCCGAGCTTCTCAGGATTTCACTCTCAGCTATGAAAGATTAGTTTGATTTCGCTCCACACACGGATGGGAATCCATCTCACTTTGCTCCCGAACGCCACCAAAGTGCTAATGGCAGCACAAAAGACTTGGGTGGCTCAACACAAATGAAAACTAATGGCAGGGACTGTGCCCAAGCAGGGACTGTGCCCAAGCAGGGACTGTGCCCAAGCAGGGACTGCCACTGCTGCACGGCAGAGCAGAGCAGTGCAGGGCAGAGCAGTGCAGAGCAGAGCAGAGCAGTGCAGAGCAGAGCAGAGCAGTGCAGAGCAGTGCAGAGCAGTGCAGAGCAGTGCAGAGCAGAGCAGAGCAGTGCAGAGCAGTGCAGAGCAGTGCAGAGCAGAGCAGAGCAGTGCAGTGCAGTGCAGAACAGAGCAGAGCAGAGCAGTGCAGAGCAGAGCAGAGCAGAGCAGTGCAGAGCAGAGCAGAGCAGAGCAGTGCAGAGCAGAGCAGAGCAGAGCAGAGCAGAGCAGAGCAGTGCAGAGCAGAGCAGAGCAGAGAGGAGCAGAGCAGAGCAGAGCAGTGCAGAGCAGAGCAGAGCAGTGCAGAGCAGAGCAGAGCAGAGAGGAGCAGAGCAGAGCAGAGCAGTGCAGAGCAGAGCAGAGCAGAGAGGAGCAGAGCAGAGCAGTGCAGTGCAGAGCAGAGCAGAGCAGAGCAGAGCAGAGCAGAGCAGTGCAGAGCAGAGCAGAGCAGAGCAGTGCAGAGCAGAGCAGAGCAGAGCAGTGCAGAGCAGTGCAGAGCAGAGCAGAGCAGAGCAGAGCAGAGCAGAGCAGTGCAGAGCAGAGCAGAGCAGAGCAGTGCAGAGCAGAGCAGAGCAGAGCAGTGCAGAGCAGTGCAGAGCAGAGCAGGGCAGGGCAGGGCAGAGCAGAGCAGAGCAGTGCAGAGAGGAGCAGAGCAGTGCAGTGCAGAGCAGTGCAGAGCAGAGCAGTGCAGAGCAGAGCAGAGCAGTGCAGTGCAGTGCAGAGCAGAGCAGAGCAGAGCAGTGCAGAGCAGTGCAGAGCAGAGCAGAGCAGAGCAGTGCAGAGCAGAGCAGTGCAGAGCAGTGCAGTGCAGAGCAGAGCAGAGCAGAGCAGTGCAGAGCAGAGCAGTGCAGAGCAGAGCAGAGCAGAGCAGCTCTTTGCTCTTTGCCGCTGCATTGTTCTGCTGGAGCTGCACTAACATTTCTGATCTCAGCCCTAAGCCTTGGCTCCATCAGATGTGCGAGGAGATAACCTCGTGTGTTGTGTGAACATGTGCTGCGGAGGAAGGATTTAAATGGGATTGAGTGAAATACATTGATTTTGCATGACTGGACTTGAAGTGGGATTTGGAACAGAAATAAATATTTTGAACAAATAACTCAGTGCTGTCCTAAAGCTCACACACGAGGCAGCAGAAGAAAGTTTCTTCACTACGTAAAATCCACCTCTCTTAATTGTTAACCACCTCTGAAACATCACTTTGCTTTGACGCCTGTTTGCTTTGCTGTGTGCTCCAAGTGAAACATTTAAAAAGAATTATGGCTGCAAAGAGCCACCCTGAGCAGTATTTCTGTCACACCTTAGGAGGGCACTGCAGAATGCAAAGGACACAGCAGGAATGTGGAGGGTTTCTTGTCATAGAGTTCACAGGAAAATTTAACTTTTAATCTTTAAGAGAGATTTGTTTCCTGGCTGAGAGGAGATAAATCATCCCCAGCACTACAGACCAAAGCATCCCAGACAGATCATCTGAGCATTGAAAACATCCCACATCTACTTTCAGGAACTGATAATTAATGGCATATAAAAATTCGCTTTACTACACATGCAACTACCATATATTCACTTTATCTCATCATGAAAAATTATTGTTTTCAACATCCCTCAAGGATGAAAAGTGTGTGTCCATGAACTGCTTTTCCTAACTAAAAATGTGCTAAAAAATGACAATTTCCTCACATCCCAAGGCAAATCAATTTCAGTCATACTTGGGGGTTATTCTGGAAAAATGACATCTTGCAAGAGATATTTTTTTCTTTAAAATTAATCAATTCCTTTAAAATCTTTAAGTGGAGAAAGAGTAATGATTTTATCAAATAATCTTATTTCTCACTTCCTTAAACGTCTGAAGTTATCAACGAGTGAAGGAAGACTTTACAATGTATCTCCTCGAGCAATTTCTGCTGATAAAGAATTATCTGCAGCAACTCTTGCAAAAGATCTAAAACCCATGTATTTTCAGGGGGCGGACTGAATTATCAGTGAAAGACACTGAGTAGAACAATTTAAAAAAAAAATAAAGTTCCTTTAACACACTAATTGGAATATGTTCACAGCTTTTCCCCCTGGTATGGTTTCTTTTTTTCCTCCCCCTAAGACTTCCTTGACTTCAGGAATGCATTTCCAGCTCAGAAGAAACCATTTAGCACATTTAGCACAAACACTGAGTTCTGTGCTACTGTGTTGAGGAGTTTATTCTTAGGGCCCATCGAACGTGGTTATTTTTGTGCATTTTGTTTTGCATTTACAGTTGCAGACACTGAACAAACTCCTGGGAGCATCCTTCTCCCTCAGCACTGTCCCAGCTGGAACTGTGTTGTGGTTGGTGTAGTAGGAGGCAGATTATTTTTTTTTTTTTCCCAATTAAAACCACATTTCAATCTTTCTCTTGGTGTTTCACAGACTTTTGGGGGTGGTGGCACATTCTGGAATCCTGAATTCCAAAATGTACCCTTTGTAATGTGTGTGTGTGTGGGGGTGATAATTGCTTGGGACTGAGCCAAAAAATGAAAAAAAAAACCCCAAAAAACCAAACCAAAACTAAACCAAACCAAACCAAACCAAACCAAACCAAACCAAACCAAACCAAACCAAACCAAACCAAACCAAACCAAACCAAACCAAACTCAAACCAAACCACCACATGCTGCAAGCAGCAGAGAATTAACCAGTGGGCAATTTTAACAAGCAGGGCCTAAGGACCAGCAATCGGAAATTCTAAGTGAATTTAGGGAATCTGTGTCAGTATGAACAATATGGACTTTGAGTCGGTGTAATACTAAAAATGACTATGACACAGAAGTAGAAACATGAAGAGAAAACCCAAAATGCAAAGAACTGAAGAGAATTTGGAGTCAGACATGAAACAAAGGGCTGGGCTGTGTGAGAGGAGCTGATCCTGTCTGGATCACTCCCCGGACACCTGCCCACGGCAAGAGCTGCTGTGCACACAGTGTCCCCTGGCCCTGCACTGCCACCCACACCCCCTCAGCTGAGGGGGAACAGTCTGTGCCTGATTCAGGACCTCTGTGAGTCAACCCAAAGCCCTAAAACCCTCCCTGGGGAGGAAGGACTTTCCTGCAGAGACCTTCCCCTCAAACTGAGGGACGGGTGGCAGCGAGAGACACTAAAGTGCAAATATGGTGACACAAGCTGCTCTCAAGGGATTCCCACAGCACATTTCCACATCAGGCCATACACAGATGGTCCCTGAGCACCTGGGTCCCTGCACCTCAGGGCTCCTTGGCTCAGAAATGAGCCTGTCCGGGGGTTCGGGCTCAAGTGACAGACAAACAAGTGCCCAGCGAGGTTCATTAATCCAAGTCTGCTTTGCTTTCAACTTTCGGGTGGCAACCACGGCTCGAGGTCACCTCTGGAGAAGTTAATCTTATAAACCCTGACAGGCCGATATCTTGTCAGGGCTAATCTCTGCGGGTTTGGGCACGTTATCCATTACAGCTGTTATCCAGCAGCAGCACTCCCAGCAGAGCACACGGAAATCCAAGGACACCATCTGCATTCAGGGTGGACATCAGTCACCTCAGTCACCCGTCCCCGAGGGCAGAGCAGGCCCTGGCTGCAGCAACAGCCTGGCTGGGGGCAATTCTGTTTTTCTGTGTGTTCACAGTCATACGGGAAAATCCTGACCCAACAATGCTGCTGAACACAAAAAAAGATTTCTATCTACGTTATGGATCTGTGATGCGTGAGAAAAATCAATGATCTAAACATTGCTTAATTTGAAACTTCTCAGAGCTGAATATGCAATTTACAATGAGAAATTCCCCTACAAAAACAGCCACTTTGCATCAGCTATGATTTTTCCACATTTACTAATTTTTATGATGATTTCTTTCTCCTGTATGTTGCATGCACCTGTAAAATCCATATATATACATATATTGATATAAAAATAGAAAGAAGCACAGTAAGAAAATCCAGACTAGATATCTGGTGCAATAGCTTTTCTTAATGCTCACAACTTTGCCAGGAGAAGGAAATGTTTTGAGTGTGTTTAACTCCCTTTTACATCAGCTTTTATTTAGTTCACCTGGAGGTCAATGGGAACCGAGTGCCTCCAGCAGCCTGAGAAGGACATTTAGCATTTTACAGGGCTGTAACTTGTAGCTATTTATATAATTCAATGGGGCAAATCCTATAAACTCCAGTGACACTAAAAGGGTTTGCTCTGGAGAGGCGCTGAGTGTTTACTGCTGAGGAGACATCGGCCTCACGTTCACGGACAGCAGTGCTGGCACTCCTGCCACCAGATTTGTGCTGGCCCAGCCTTGTCCCTTCCTCTGTCATGGCTCATCCATTAAGATCACAAGCCCAAGGACCTGCCAAATGACCCAGCAAAGTGACTTCTTTCCAAGAAACCCTACAGAGTTAAACAAGGATCAGTTGTGACCCTGCATTTTGGGATAAAATAGATTTATGATCCTTGAGGATATGTCAGTATTTCTGGCAGCTGATGTGCCCCAGGACCACACTGGATCCTTGCTGTGCAAACCTTCAGCTCCTCTTCTGTGCCTGATTCCACTCCCAGACCCAACACCTGTGCTCCTGAAAGGCTGGAAAGCTTTTCTGCATTCAGAGAGCAGAATATGACTTAAGCACCTTTCTGCTTTGTAACTCCCTTGGCTGATAAAATGTACATGGGATGATATTGGCACAGAAGAAATTCCTCCACTTTATGGTCACACAAGGCCTTCATTGTGAAAGAACAGCTCTTAAGCAACAGCACATTGAGGAATCCTATTGCAGCACCCAAAATTAAAAGGAAGGGTGAGGGGGCTGTCAATCACAGGCACTGCTTCTGCCCTTACCCTACAGGCCCTTTATGGCCGCGGAGCAGTGGGAGGGCAGCAAAGGATCCCTGAGCAAACACCTGGAAATTAAATTTTCAGCCTCACACAAGCGCCCAGCTCTGAGAAAGCAATTGTGCTCCTTGCTGCAGGAGCAGCTCCTCCGTCAGGCACCTGCTCTTGTGGAGACAGAGCTCTCATGAAGGTTTAGCTGTGCTGTCAGCGATGAAAAATGGCCAGAAGCTGCTCTGCTTTAGCTCTGCTGTGTCTGCAGTGCCTCTGAACAAGCTGCTGGAAGGGCTGGGGCAGGCAGGGACACAGCACCATTCAAATCATTGCCTTCTTAGTAGATGGGGGAAAAATGTTTTGAGGACACAGCTTATCTAAATTATTATTTTGGTTTAGATGGCCTTGCATTTCACTGCCAATGAAATGCAAATTTTAACGGGCTACCAACACCAGATCAGCAAAGGAAGGGGGGAAAAAACCAAAACAACAAACCACCAACCCCTGAAATAATTCCCTCCGTTTAAAAATGACTGATTAATGAAACTGATGCCTCCATTTTCCAGAGGCAAGGCTTCAACTCTCAGATTTATGGATCACACTCCCAGGACTGCCCAGAAGCACAGAGCAGCCTTAAGCAGCTACCTGTGGATTCCCCCTGAGTTACAGATTTCTCAAGATGAAGAAAAGTATTTTTGACCCTCCCAACCTTTTTCATTTACTTTTTTTCATTTGCTTTTTTAGTGCATACAGTATTCTTGTTTCTGCTATTTGTTTCTCTCAGAGAGAAAGAGAACCTGTCAAAATTTATAAGTACAAAATATTTCAGATCATCCACACTGTCCTGCAAGAGAAACAGTGTGTGCTTTTCTCCGAATGTAATGTGTAAATTTTGGCTGATTTTCCAGCTGGATCTATATATGTGTGTGTCTAGATATTTATTGTTATCTCTCTCTCTTTTTTTTAAATTTTTTTTAAACAACCCTTGCTAGGCTAAGATGTTAAGAAGTCAGATATTCTTTATGGAGCTGTATTGAGAGACAAATGCAGTTGCCTATTTTCCTCAAATTGTTGACACTTCCATGTCACCTGAAGCTTTCTTGGATCCCTTCCTGACCAAGGGTGTAAAAACCTTTCGTTTTCCCCTTCTGTGATGCTGCTGTTGGTCTTTAGACAACTACAGTTTAATAAAATCCTTTTATCCCCCTGAAAATCCTTCATCTCTCATTTACAGCTCCTGCACAGCCTGACCTGCACAGAACATTTGGGTCAAAACTATTTCTGCAGCCCCAGAGAAGAGCTTAACAACAAGAGCACAGCCAAGCTGAATTACACCTCTGAGGCATCTCCTCCTATCATTTGAAAAACTTCCATTTAGAGACTTCTGGGTCTTCAAATTGGTTCTCCAAAATATTTAAGCTGGATATTACAAGTATAATAAAATAGGTAATATGCCTGCTGTGCTATAGACAACACATTTAATTAGTCCCATACATCACTGAGTGAAACCACATCTCCACAAGTGAAATGGCCCAGCCTAATGAGGTTGGTGATTTTTTCCTTTTAAAAATAGCCTGGATTTTTAAGAATGAATGAACATTACCATGTTTACCTGCAATGCCTTTTGCTGATCTTAATGGCCATTATGTGAAACCTTTTATGAGAAGCTACAAGGTGTACATGAGGGAAAAAAAACCAAACCACAAAATAACAGGAAAGAAAGGACAAAATTGTAACAGAAGTAGTTTTAACATTAGATTTTGGTGAGTGTTTGGTTTAATCTAGAACAGAATGTCCAAGGGTTTGCCAGAAGCAGCCCTGCTGCCCTGGGTACAACACACAGCCAGTCTGGGGTGCACCCCACACTACAGAGTGACCTAAGGGTAAACAGGGCCCACTGCAAAACAAAAAATAGCAATTATCTGATGCAGTCCAACAGTAAGATTTAAAATAAAGATTACAACACAAGCAACTTCTGAAGGTATTTCTATATAAATGAAACCTTTTAAGTGCTTTTCATGGCACTGGATGAAGTCACAGCCTTCCTCTTAGTGTTTTGCAAAACCAGGAGGCTGCTTGGCTTTGGAAAACAAGCCTCTGGAGGAAGATGCAGCTAAAAATAAATATGTAATTTTTATTATTATTATTTCATTAGCCAGATGAAGTTGTCTGTGTTATGCAATACTGCACTTTGAGAGGTCAAAGCAAGTTCAGGCAGCACCAGAGCAATTGCTGCTGAAATAGAGATGTCCTGGATGACAGCAGCACTGCACAGTGTGCAGGGGAATTTCGGGAGTGTGGACATTAGTGAAAGCACTAATGTAAACTAATACTGAAATTAGTGCTGAAATTCAATACTAGAAATATTGAACTACTCCATGTGCTGAAAATGTAGTTTGACATGGCTGGGAAAAGGCAGGGAGGTGAAGGGCCCAGGGTTAGCACAGCCTCAGCTGAGAGTATCTGGTGTTGTTCACCCAAACCACAATTTCAGTAACAACTTTCTCCCTTCTCTTCTGGTTCTCACCCAGGACTAGCAGTGCTTTTCAACACTTTAGAGTCGTGTGGGTTTATCAGCGATCAGCTCTGGACCAACATTCTCCTGCCAAAGCAGAGCATCTTTCTGTCCCTGTGTTAACTCCAGGCTCGTGGGAACCAAGGGGAATTTTCCTGCAGCCTTCCCTGGGCTGGAATTCACCCCAGGACACTGCCAGGAGCACAGTTCACTGACAGCCTGCTGCCTTTTGACTCCAATCCAATCACAAAAAGTAATTAGAGCCACCCTATTCCTCACGCAGACCTCCTGCCCTGGATGCAGCTCCCAGAGTTAATTATTTCACCGGGAGATTACCAGAGTATTGGAAAGCTGCATCTTAATGTCTTTATTATCTCCCTGCCAGAGGAAGCAGCACCTGCAGGCCCCAAGGAGAGCCACAGGAACATTTCAAACATCGCAGACCTGCTGACAACAAAAGCTGCTCGCTCTGGGAACAAGGAGGGAAAGTTTCTTCAAGAACTTTATGGAGGAAAAACCTGAAAGACTCACAGCTGCCCCAGGACAGAGAATTCTCCTTCAGAACAACGGCAGAGCAAAAACTCATCTAGAAAAGCTCCTGCTTACTCAGTACCTTCAATTTGTAAACCACTCTTGGCAGAGGGACTTATTCTGGAACTTTGCTCACTAAATATTAATTTCAAGAGGGAAAACTAATGAATAAAATAAGCTAATATCTTGAAGTCCCACAAACTAATCAGGAGGACACAGGTTACTCTGCAGCACTACGATGTAATAATCTGGTCTGACTGAATGTATTTCTCCTCTCAGGTTGTTTCAGAACACTGCTGCTAATGAGATTTTATGGTCCATGCCAAATATCCTCATATCAATTTTCTTATTTCTAACATGAAATTATGAATAATGTATTTTTCTCAGTATCTCAAACTAATTCTCTTTTACAGGGAGAAATGTGAATAAATCCAAATATTAATTATTTAAAAATTCTATTTATTTTTACTCGTAAAAAATCTGGCATTGACTGCAGTAAGTGTCCCTAAAATAAGATTTAACTCTGTGCTGGAGGTAAAATTACATCTTTAATTTGTAATAGGGTATCATGTATACAGAAAAATGGTTGCAAGAAGAAAATAAAATGGCTAAACTAAGAATTGCAAACTTTCCTAGTGAGTACGTACATACACACACCCCCAGTTTTGATTACAGAGTATTCAATGAGAAATTCTTGTCTCTGGAGCACAAACATCCAGGATCCTGATTTTCACAGCTGGTGCCAGGTAAATTGGAACCAGTGAAATCAACTGAGCTGGCAAAATTAGTAAAATCTGAGGATACAAACAGCCTTTGTGGAAATAAATCTTGCTCGCATATGGAGAATGCACATTTTCAAAGACATCCCAGAGTTCTGACAGCATGAGCTGCTGTTGGTACATTTTTTTCTCCTCTTTCCCAAGGAAAAGACAGCAATAAACATGCAGTAATAAACCCCAACACCAAGGTGTTCTCAGAAATAACAGATCATCTGCCTGGCTATGAAAATAAGCTCAATTGAAAATGCCTTGCTTTTTTTCCAGCCAAGCAAATGATGCTAAGTGATTCAACTCTCACATCCATTTACAGAAACAATTATAAGAGGCAATAGCATATAAATCTCTTAAGCCCCAGCGTATCTTCCACTCCTGATTTAAAAAACAAATGCCTGCCTTGTGAAAACCATGTTTAATAATTCTTCTTATGGGCACCGTGCAGGGAAATGGAAGAACTGTAGCTTTAGGCACATTCTGCACAGTGCTGTGTTTGCCTGGCTCCCTGGGCAGGAGTTAAAAAGTGCTGGAAATAAACACAACATCAGCATTTTCTCCCATTTCACATTTTACAGCCAGCAGAGGTTTACCTTTTATTCAAAGGTGTTGTCAGGGGACAGGGGAGAACAACTGACCTGTGAGTCAGTAACAAAAGTTTTTTCAAAACCAACTAAACACACAAAAGTGAAGCCTGAACCCATGAAATGCAGTGCTTCGGTTAGAAGATCTCTGACAAGAAGAGGGTGGGGAAGGTAAACCATGGATAGATTAAGAGACACTCTATTTCTGCAGCTTTTTTCCTGGGACCGACACAGCCAAACCCTGACATCACCACCCCGCCAATGCTGTGATGGTAAACACACTGCAACCCCTTCAGAGGTCATTTGGAGATGAAAGAGAGGATTTTGGCATTAAAAAATACATGTAAGCATTGCCTTTGAGGCAGCACACGCAGCCTTTACTGAGACAGAGAACGAGCCCTGCTCCTCTGCACCCAGGAGCCTCCAGCAGCTGAAAACACAGAGGCTCTCGTGCAACTGAGCGTGCTCTAATGAGAACAAAAACGGGAGAGGGTGCCTTTGGAGGGACATTCTGGAGTTTGGGGACACCGACTGGCGATGTGCACATCTCCTCAGAGACGCTCTCCCTTCCACAAGCAAACACCTGTGAGGCTCTGTACAGAAACCACAGAGCTCCTGCAGCTGACAGAGGACGAGGCTTTGCCACCATTGTCTTTGTACAACTCCTGTCAACTCCTCCCCACTTTCCCCAGGGATTCGCTGCTTTCTGGTTGTGCTGCAGCTTCCTGTCACTCGTCTCAGACTTTGATTTCACTTTGATTTGGAGTGCATTTGCAGGTAAATTCAGGTATGTCTTTGTTTTGCTGTTTTTGCTTCCTCCAGGAACTCGGCCAGCAGGGCTGACCCGGGAATGTGTGACCATGAAATGGCTTTGAGGAGAGGTGTCCTTTCCATTTTTACAGCCCTGCTGAAATAGGGTTTGCTGCTCACAGGAATACAGAAAGTGAGCAGACCACCAGCACCTGTGCCTGACAGCCTTAGATGCTTCTGCTGAAAAATTCATTATCAGTTTCCCAGGGATTACCTGCAAGTGCTCTCCCAGGCTCATTATTAAACACAGAGCTCACAGAAGTTACTGTGTTTCATACACACACCATAAATGTCATTTAAAAATCACATCAAGGGTGTGGATGAGATTTTCAAGGTGAGATTTAAAACCCTAATGGAAGTGGAGAAAGAATTTAATCAGTCACGGCAAACCTGTCAAACTTTCTATTTCTCTGCCACATACAAATATTCATAACCAGTGCTTAATAGATGAACTCTAGCACACATTAAAACTCAACTGTTGAAAGGGATGCAAACACACTTAAGGTAAAATTTGCAGCAGGATATGCCTCTGAAACTCCCTGATGAGGCTTTTGAAATGCCTGTATGAAGGACTCCTGGTGCTTTCAGTCCTCCATTTATTCCTAATATACTGAGACAAGAAATAACAGATTCATTTCAGCTTCCAGATTACTCCAGGCAAGCAGAATTACTTTAGCCCATGTTTTTTCCCCATACTTACTTAAAATTCTGTTGTAAAGGGAAATACTTTCTCTGTAATATTAATCTTGGTTTATTCTTCCTTTTGAATAGGAATAAACATCATAAAAGATATGATTAACTAAATGCTGAAGTGGGACAAAAATACATATTCCTGATACACTTTAATTTAAATGCTGTATCTGATGATGCTCCTGTGTAGCTCCCTCAGGACCAATTTAAAGTTTACCACATCCTTTCTTTGAAGGGTGCTTCTAAAACACTTGTGGAGTTTCCCAACACATTCAGCTGTAAATATTCCATTTTTCTCCCTCAACTTTCCCAAAGACTTTCCAAAGACTCATTTCAGAGCATCTCAGTTTATCTCAGGAGGTGCATCTGCTGCTCACTTTAACATCATTTCCAGTCAACAGCAAAAATGCCCATCAAACCGACGTGGAGACAAGCAAAGGAAAAAAGAATCCATCTTGGAATATCTTTTTGTGTTTCCTCAGTGCACACTCAGCTTTGCTCATGTGCACAGTGCACTCACACCCGGAGAGCATTTCGGGCTCTCTCATGCCTCACTTCGCTCCTGCTGCTCTCAGGCGCAGCAACACTGAGCTTCCTCCGCTCTATTTCTGCGAAGATATACCAGACATCAGCAGTGATGGATTGCCAAAATGAAAAAAAGGCTGCTGAGAACCAAGCCCTGTAGCCAGCCTGAAGCTCGGGTGTGCAGTTATCTGGAAAATCTCAGAAAATGCCCTTTGATTTCCCCTCTCTCTTCTCTGCAGACCACTGCTCTTTGGCTAAGAAGATCTGTCCTCAGAGGCAGAGGCCAATAAACTCATTGAATTCAGATAAATCTGCGCTGTTCCTCAGCAGGAGGAGTTTACTTTTTCATTTGCCCAGTTCTGTTCTACATCTCACATGTGGAGAAGACACACGAGAGCAGAGCATCATTGCATGGTGCCTGCAGCCCATCCTGCCTCAAGAACAAACCTTGGCCAGCCTCAGAAAATTTCTGAAACCTCAGGCAAAACCAAGAAAGAGACACTGAGAAACCCCTTACATACACGGCAATATATATGCACTAAGATAATTTTTTTTTTTTGTAGATAGGAAGGAGAATTAACAAACAAGTAACAGCACAAGGGAAAGGTGAGCTATGTTTTATTATTTGCTCTAAGCATGTTAAAGATTAATAAATTAAAATTTGATGTAAAAGCTTATATTTGCTCAAGGACAATGAAAAGGGGAGATTACAAATAGCCACAGAATCACCAACGGATGACAGAGCAATGTGCTGAATACACAAACTGCATCTGTAAAAAGGCACAAACCCCATATTTTATGCGGCTCCTTTTCAAGAAATTTGTGGCCAACCAAGTGTCTCTCAGTCCTTTACAGCTTTCCATTGCTTTGACAGAAAGCTCCAGAAAATTCTACTCTTGTGCACTCTGGCAGAGCCTTTACACCTTTATCTCTCCTGCAGAAATAAAATCAGTGACTGACAGTCCTGGGGGACAGGGAGGAATACCAAGGATGGAAGGCTGGCACAGTCCAATCCTCCCCTGGAATGTCAGGGTCTTCAAAACCAAGCAGATACTGAATTATTGCTCAGGAGAGCTGCTGGGATGGTACAAACAGCTCTGCTTTCACAACGTGCTTGCACTCTGCTGCTTAATGCCTTCCTCAGGTCTGGACACAAGATCTGCCTTGAGAACAGACCTCACCACTGCTCCTGTCCCCACAGACAAAGACACCAGGAAACCCCCAGACCCCTGGCACTCACCCTTCCCTCCAAACCCTGCTCTCCCTTTGCAGCCTTGTCCTACACCCCCAGACCCCTGGCATCCACCCTTCCCTCCAAACCCTGCTCTCCCCTTGGCACCCTTGTCCTACACCCCCACACCCCCCGGCACCCACCCTTCCCTCCAAACCCTGCTCTCCCTTGCAGCTTTGTCCCACACCGCCAGACCCCTGGCATCCACCCTTCCCTCCAAACCCCATTCTCCCCTTTGGCAGCCTCGTCCCACACCCCCAGACCCTGCCTTCCCTCCAAACCCTGCTCTCCCCTTGGAAGCCTCGTCCTTCTCTCTTTGTTCCATTCACATTTCCCTGCCTGGGGAGAGCACAGGAACTCTGTGCTTTCTTCAGAACACCCATCGGCTGTGCCTCAGCACAGAAGGCCAAACCCAGGAGGACTCAGGTCCCAGCAGTGCGGTAGCTCATTCTCACTGCAGCAGCAGCAGCAGAACCACCCTGGAGTGGGAAGTTCTCAGAGCTAATGGGTCTGTAAGCACAGCTAAAGCAATGGCTGCACTTTGCATTCATTTCATTCTGACAGCTGTGCCTCAGCTGTGATCACGCTGCTCTGTACCAGGAAATGTTCTGTCTGCCTCCTAACGAACCCTTCAGCATCAAAAACCTCAGTGCAACACCAGCAATTAAATATTTGGGAAGAAATGGAGTGAGAAAACCAAATCGTGGACATGTTCTAAAGCACAGAGATTAGAGGAGTGTTAATCACCCCTGCAGTGGTGTTTGGTGACTGACTAGACAGAAAAACCCCACAGGATTTGGGGTCAAACCAAAGCACCCCAGAAGATGCACACTAGGACAGCTGTGAACACAGGCCCCAGAGGGGAATAAACACACACAGCCCTGAGCAGGAGAAGGCTCAGTGTGCACCCTTCACTGTCAGCTTATCCTGACAGTGTGGGAACGCCCAGGCACTAAAATCCAACCCTACTAACATGAGCATCACAGCCTTCCTCAGCTGTTGTAGTCTATTGTCCCCAGCCCAGGAGGCAAATAAACCCTTTTCTAATAAATTTCAATTAGCCAGGCTTTCCTATTGTTAAAGATCAAGGGAAAGCCCTGGAGAACCCCATTAACATGCAAATGAGTAGGTACACAAACACAGCTCCTATGTGAGCCAGTATCAGCAGAAACAATTAATTCTAAATACAGATACACACAACGAGATTAGCACTGGACAGCTTTGTAAGAGATGCTGATAACTGCTCATTGATAGCACTGCTGCCACCGAGCGTCCCCAAGGGCCAGAAAAGCTTCCCCGAGGGCCAGAAAAGCCTCCCCATCTCTTTGCTGCAAAAAAAAAAATCCAATCCCTGTGGGTAAATCCCACCAGACCTCACACTAAATCCCAAGAGCACAGCAGGTCTGCAGCTGCAGCACTCTGTGGGACTGCAGAAATGGGGTCCAGCCCATCCAGCCTTGGGATGGGCAAGTCTATCCCAGAGCTGTGTTTCTGGGAGGAGTTTGTGCTGTTTATTTGTCTCGAGCAATTCTGCTGTGCAGCAGCAGCTCCGCTCCCCCGACAGCTGAGCTGACATTGTCTTTGTGCCCTTCCCCGAAGATGTGTCTTGGGGACAAAGACCCCAGCCAGCCCCAAGCCCCACAGACAGCACAGGAGCTCCACTGCAGCTCCAAATGCTATTTGCTTCCTCAGTTAGCAGTGATAAATCCACTCTGGCCTTTTTTTTTTTTTTTTTTTTTTTTTTTTTTTTTTCCCCATTTGCTTTCAACAAGTTATTTAACCTCGCAATTTCTCGAGGCCCTACCACTTTCCTTCCCGACTGGAGTATTTTGATAATTTTTAATTTGATATTTGCAGAACATTTACTGGAGTTTTACTATAATTATTCCCATAGCGAATGGAAAAATAATCCATGTCCTTTCTTGCATTTTGTCTGAGTAGCATGACAATGTCCCCTCCCCTACACTTTGTACACCCAGATTCCCAAAAAGCACTTTTCATTAGAAATCATTTAGATATTTAAACCAATTTCTGTTGCTCATGATCGTTTGCCTCCAACCTTTCCATCATGCTGTGGGATCATTTGCCCCCTTTTTTTGGGGTTCTTGCTGTTGTGGTTTTTTTTTTTTTTAATTTTTTAATTATTTTTGCATTAACTGTATTCCAGAAAATGCATAAAGTTTATAGATGCTCTACACCTTTCTGAAAGTCTATTTTAAAATATGTCCCCCATAAGCTTCTCCTCCTATAATTGAGTTACAGGCATCATGTTTTTTCAGCTAAAAGCAAATTACATATGTAATTATTATGCTGCTGTATGTAAGCCCCACAGCCCAAGTTTAAAACTTTAAATAACAGAGTATAGACCAAACATCATATTAAAACACAGATACCAAGTGAAATAAATAAAAGAGTAAAAACAAACTGCTGCTGTCAGAACCAATGCTCCCAGTTTAATTCAATAGCTTGATTTAGCTTTTTTGACTGGAAAGGAAAAGGGACAGAGGGATAGAAGACATTCTGGGAAGTTACATCCATTTTGTCAGCACCAATGTGCCAACACTCCTGTGCCAGCAAGGCATGTAGGTTTAAAAACCAGGAGAAAATAAGAATTATCAATTTATATTCAAGTGGATTGCTTTGCAAAGATGATGTTTGTACTGCTTTTCAGAAAAAAGTTTATATTGAATTTATTCCTTTAAACACATGCAAAAATGTCCAAGAAAACCTGACCAGTGTAAAATCCAGAACAACTTCTGAACAAAGACCACAGAGTTTGGTGCAAATGTTTGAGCTCAGGAAGAGACTTGCACCAATAACGTAAAAATGGAAATTAATTGCCAACTTTTAAGAGACTGTGCAACAGAAGAGGCAAATCCAGCCCTGAGACCTCGTGGGAACCCTGATTCAGCACCAACTTCTCAGGCTGCTCAACTGTGACACAGATTGGTGGCCTCAGCCCATGCTAATACTCCTCTTGCAATGTATTTTAAAAATGTGCTATAACACTTGAATATTCTTATATCCAAATATGTGATTAACTCAACAGCAGATGGTTACAGGACAACTTCAAAATAAATGCTTTCTCAGAATGGAGTTCTATGGCTCCACGAACCAAACCACTACCGAACAGCCCCGAACTGCTCGACTTGCTTTGAACAGGGTTTGGACCACAGCGGAGCGTAGGGAGAGAGAGACACAAACCCAGCGACACCAAATCCTAATCCTGCCTAAATACACGGGGTTGATCTGTCACCATTAAAAAACATGACACAATTGGAATTTTCTCCTAATTTTCTCAATTGCTGGCCTCAGACCCTGCAGTAAAACCAGCACTGCACACAGAGAGGAGTGTGGGTGGTTCTGCTGTGCTGCAGTCGTTAGCCATGAACTGAGCTCAATATTTCATGGGGTGGCAGCTGCAGGGAGCTCCCACATGTCCACCCAGCTGCTCCCTGCACCGCAGCTCCCTTGTCCAGCCTGCACGGCAACACGAGCGGTGCTGCAGCCTCACCAACCCACAGCACGCTGCTCACGGAGAAACGGAAATGCACATGACAGCCTCTCTCTTGAGACACTGCCAGAGAACGCCATCACAAAGTTTTGAGAAATATTTTCTGGTTTTCATGTCGTGGGGTTTTTTTCTTGGTTTTATTTTTTGGTTTAGTTTTTTTTTTGGGGGGGGTTGGTTTTTTTTTTTTTTTTTTTGTTGGTTTTTTTTTTGCTTTTAAGAAAATTTTTTTCTGGGTTTTTTTTGTTTTTGTTTTGGTTGGTTGTTTTTTCTAGTTTTTCCTTTTTGGTTGGTTTTTGGTTTTGCTTTTCTGGCTGAGATTTTTTGGTTTTGGGGGGGTTTCCTTTGTTTGGGGTTTTTTTTCTGTCTGTTTGGCTTCTTTTTCTTCTGTCGTCTTTTTTTGTTGAGTTTTTGTCGTATTTTTTCCCTTTTTTTTTTCTTCTTTCGGCTCAAATGATTCCCCGAGGACTGTCCCAGCTAGTGTGAAACCCCACATCCTCCTGCACGAACCATGTCAGGAGGCACTCTGGGGGCTCTGTGATCCCTCCCCACCCCGACACCAATGGTAACTGCAGCCACAGGATCACAGGCAATGTCCTACAACATCCAGGATGACAAATTAATTCTTTTCGGCTTGGATAAAATCTTGTATCCCACAGACGAACAAACGCAACAGCAAAGGTACATCGAGCTGTGTTACAAACGGGCTGACACCGTTTGTGATTAACCCGTTTACTAATTAGCGACTGGGAACAAGAAATCGGGGGAAACTGAGTTTCTCAGCAGCAAAGCAGAGTAAGGGAACAGCGCAGGTGATCCGCGCGCCCCTCCGGCACCGAGCACCTCAGGAGCAAAATGGCGACCGGCACGACAAGAGTGCTTATAACCTCTGCTCGAACAGGATTGGTCCGTTTTGGATCCTCGCTGTGATTGGCTCGTTTAGGGGGCTGCGATTGGCTCGTTAGTGCGGCGCGTTCCTGTCCAATCATTTTCCCATCCGTCCATATCATTGGTCCGCTCAGTGGCCCAATCCAAGCTCGAAGAGACGGCACTGCCCCCGGGGAGAGCTTCTGGAAAGTTCCCCATTCAGCGCCCCGGGATCGCTGCCACCCGGCGGTGCCGTGAGGGCAGTGCGCCGAGCATTGAGCAGTAGAACTCAGTTACAGTCAAACGTTCTACAAAGCCCAGCCCCGACGTAAAATCAATCATTTAACCAAGCCCAGCCCTGACACAGCTTAACCAACTCACAAACGCTGTAACACATAGCCAGCCTGGAGAGCCGATTCGTCTGTAGCAGGCTGGAGCTGTGCTCTCCCGTGCCAAAGAGGAGGAGGCTGGGCTTTGGGAATTGCAATGCCCAGCTGGGCAGGAGAACAGCTCCCTCGAGACCTATTTCCAGAATTTAAGAGGCACTTCCACCCAGAGCCAGCCCCTGCACGAGGATGTATTTCTTTGCCAGGGCTGAAGGTCTCAGAATAATGGTTCATTACAGAGATCCATTGGGAGAATTACTCAGTGCTCCAAGGGAAGGGAGTGGTCCTGTGGAGCTGGAGCAGGCAGGGAATGGATGGGTTAGGAATGGATGAGGGTGTGTTCACAGATAAAAATATAGAGCAGAAAAAGTCTTTTTTTGGGTTTTTGGTACTTAAAATGAAGATGAGACACAGAAAAAAAAAAATCCTAACTAGGGATTTGAATATCTAAACAGTGGCAAGACATGTTCTATTGCAGCTCAGAATTACACATTTCTGCAGAATATTTTTGTAGGCTGCCTCAGAAGTCTCAGTTTTACTTTCATTACCTTCTAATCTTTCTCTTAGTGTGTAAATGTATTATTTAACTGGTAATTTGCATTTATGTTCTAAAAACTGTTAGTGAAAGAATTTTAAATAGTTTTTTTACAGTGTTAAACTATAAAAAACCCCAAAACAATCCTAATGCTCTACCCTCACACAACACTCATAAAAACTATTCAGGGTTGGTTTTTTTTTTTTAATGTGGTTGGGATTTTTTGGTTTGGGTTTGTTTGTGGGTGTGTTTGGTTTTTGGGGTTCTCTGGGGGGTTTTTTGTTGGTTCCTTTGTTTTCTGGTGGTGGGTTTTTTTTAATGTTGGCAGGAAATTCAGTCAAAACCTAAATCTATATCAGATCCATAATTATGCATTCAGGTAGAATTTCAGACAGCTTTGGATCAGCAGAGATGGCAGCATTCTCCAGTCAGATATTCTTCATACACACAGATATACAACGATTGATCTCATAACACAAAAGGAAATTATTTGAATGCTTTGGGGGGTGTTTCCCAATAAACAGACATCCTAGTCCTTTGCACAGATAATTTCTATGCAATGAGCTGCTCTCCTCCATGCTGATGGGGTCACCAGGAAAGCAGCAGCAAACAGATGCACTCGCTGCTCCCCAGAGGTGCAGAGCATGTCAGAATCTCCAGCACAGACAGGCTCTGCCTTTCCCAGCTGCTCGACCCAAACTCGCTGACACTCAGTCCCTGATGCACATGCAGAGTTCAATGCCATCATTTCCCTCCCCGAGTGCTCAGGGAACACTTTCTTATTTATCACAGGCTGTGCAAGAGGCACCTGCCTTTACCTCCACAGAACCACAGAATCAATGAGGTTGGAAAAGAGCTTTGAGAGGATCCAGACCCAACAGCAGCTTTGTCACCCAGACCATGGCACTGAGTGCCACATCCAGGCTGTCCTCAAACACCTCCAGGGACAGTGACACCTCCCTGGGCAGCCATTCCAGTGCCCAGTCACGCTTTCTGTGAAGAATTTCTTCCTGATGTCCAACCTAAACTTCCTTTGGTGCAGCTTCAGACTATTCTGTTCTCCAGCCCGGGAGCAGAGCCCGACCCCCCTGGCCGCACCCTCCTGTCAGGGCTGCCGAGAGCGGTGAGGCCTCCCTGAGCCTCCTTTTCTGCAGGACAAACACCCCAGCGCCTCAGCTGCTCCTCACAGCACTGTGCTCCACACCCTTCACCTTCTCTGGACACGCTCCAGCCCCTCAATGTTCTCCCTAAATTGGGGGCCCAGAACTGGACACAGTACTCGAGGTGAGGCCTCACCAGTGCTGAGCACAGGGGAGGAGTCACTGCCCTGGTCCTGCTGGCCACAGCATTCCTGATCCAGGCCAGGGGCCATGGCCTTCTTGGCCACCTGGACACACTGCTGCCTTGTGTCCAGCCTGCTGTCCATTGGTGTCCCCAGGTCCCTTTGTGCCTGGCTGCTGTGCAGCCTCTCTGTCCCCAGCCTGGGGCCCTGCAGAGCATTGCTGTGGCCCCAGAGCAGGACATGGCCCTCCTGTTGAGCCTCACACTGTGGGGTTTGGCCCATCCATGGGGAAGCACACGGAGGAGCCTGCCACGCTCAAAACCACACATTGATAACTGAACCAGCCGGATTATTGCTGCTGGAAGCACAAGCCCTCAACCATCTGCCAGCCACACGCACTGGGGTGACACCTCAGCTGTGGAGAGCAGGTCAGCCACCTGAGCAAGAGCCCATGCCAGTCCCCTGAGAGCAAATCCATCCTCAGCGTGTCAGCCATCAGCGCAGAAGTGCAAAGAGCTGCAGGGAGGGTGGCGAGGCAGCCTGGCTGAGCCTAGCGCGCTCCAGCAGCCTGCCCGAGCACCATTTGCAGCAATTTGCACAGCAGCACTCAGATTTTCCACATCTCCCTCAATTTTATGTCACTGAAGCCCAGTTATCAGGCTCAATTAGTATCCAGAAGGCTGACATTTTCTCCACCTGAAATAATCCTGCCCTGCCTTCCAGGGGAGGTGACAAACACACAGCTGCAGTTCTGCTCTGGCCAGTCCTTTGGTGGCACTTGGCTGACACCTGTTGACACAGTCCCACAGTCAGTCACCACTGATGTTTTTCTCCATTCCCTTGCAATTTTTAATTATTGCTTGAAGGCATTTTGAGGATGAAACCACGTTGGAGGAATTCTGTGTGCTATGAGCTCTGCTCAATGGCTCTTGCTTTAGGACATCTGTCCTGGGTTGCCCGGTGAGGTGAGCAGCAAATTAAACAGTTACCCAATTTTAACAGCTGCACAAAAAAAGATTAAAGGATAAAACACTGAGGAAACACAGTTTCCTGCTGACACCTTGATTTTAGCTGGAGGAGCCCCACATTAACACTCAGGAGGGGAACTTTCCCCTAAAAGATGATGTGAAGAACTGGGGGTTGGTACCAGCATGGAGAGAATATTTCCTCCTTCTCATGAACTTCCAATTTCCTAAACTCCTGCAGTTCATTCTTAGTGACCAGAACTTGGTACTTCAGACTCAGTTCAGAGCAGTTTGTGAGTGTACCTATGGGAAACTATTTCAATTTATGGCGAGGTCTGTTTACCACTAGTCTTCTGTTACTTCTGAAACAAAGCCCAGATCCACCTCAGGCACAGAGTTCCATATTGCACTGGGACATAAAAGGGTTGTCATTGGAAAAAACAGATTTTGAATGATTTGCAGTATCATCTCATGGTGGTTTGACCCATGACAATACTTTTCAAACTCTCCAGGATTTGCAGTTAGTTACATATACTACAGTAGTAAAAGAGCAAGCTATAGTAAAATGTTAATAAAACACAGATTTAAGCTTTTGCAACATTTTGCTTAAAGGATTTACAGTCACACTACCAAAAAAATAAAGGAAAACCCCATAGCCTGTGATTAGGAAATACAGGACAGCCTTTACTGCGTCACTGTGGCACTTGGGTTGGGCACATCGTCCCTCTGGCAGCCACTCCTCAGGAGCTGCTGGGGTTTGGCTGTGGAAAAGCCATTTGGGGGCTCTAAACACCACCCTGACAGCACTGGAGGCTGCACCACCCAGCTGCTTTGCTCATGCCCACAAATTCCCCGGCCATAAAAACATTTCTGAGGTGTCTGAGGAAGGGATTCTTCTCCTGCGAGCTGGTTACCCTCATGGAAAGCTTTGTCTGTTCACTTATTTGGATTCGTATTACAGAAAATATTGCTGCGAGCAATTTCAGCATCCCTGCAGAGCCTGCTTTGTTCTGACTCTACAAAGCAGGAAAACACACACATCATTGCTGTTTATCAGCCAGAACCCTCCAACAGGCTGGATCACGTCTTCGAGCCAAATTGTCATTTGTTTAATTTGTCACTGCTTTTCTGGCTTCAACAAATGCATGCTGAGGTAGATTTCAGTGGTCTAGCCCAGCCTTCAATAGCCCTGAAAGCAGGAATGGGTCACACATCCTGACCCACCACATCAAGAAAATGATTAAATTTCATAAAAATGGAGTCACAATATAACAAAAGTAAAGAGAAATAACTTCCGTCGTGGAGAAAGAGCAGGCAGGATGAATGCACTTTGCGGCACATGCAATTTTGATATCACAATATACACACTTTTCCCAGGGTCACAGCAAAATGCTGCCTTTTCAGACAGAAACGGAGAGCCTGAGAACCTCTGAAAGGCACAACCTTTCCAACTGGAGCATCCAGCTGCAAGCAGTTACTCCATACAAACTGTACAAGGGAGGGGAGATGGGAGAAGTAACCCTTTGTTCATTGAACCTTCCTCATTTCTAATGCAGCTGGAGCTCAGGCACTCAGGAAAATAAAATGAGGGAAAATTTGCAGGTTGCAAGAGTTAAATTGTTACAAAAAACCCCCCAAAACCAAACCAAACCAAACCAAAACAAAACAAACAAAAAAACCCCCCCAAAAAACCAGAAAAAAAACCCACCAACAACAACAACAAAAAAACCCCCACAAAAAAACCGGAATGGACTTTCAGTCCAAGAATTACTTTAAAGAAAATACACAACAAATACTAATGAAAGGAAGTATTTGTCAGAGATAAAGGGGTAGCCCACAGACCTGTTCTAGTTTAAAAGCTTGTAAAGCAGGTCTCTGCTGAGAGCCAGTAGAGGTGTCTCTGAAATGCAAAACTCCAGGTAAATGCGTAGAAAAGGAAAGATCTCATTAGCTACAAGGATCATGGCCTGCTGAATATACCTGCACTTTGAAAAATTACCTTGGGTAGAGGTAATATCATAGTTTGAGTGACTCAGGTTTTCATTAGGCAGGAGCTTTACCAGGCTATTCCAGCAATATCAAGGCCTTAAAAGTACTAAGGAACAATGTCATACTTTGAAGAATCTTGTCCAGTTCTGCTCTGCCCCAGTTAAGGCAAAAAACCACCAGTTATAACTAAGAGGTATTCCAGAATACATAAAATATCTTCATTGCATGGACCAGCCAGCTCCACAGCTAGACAGGAAACACATTTGGGGCATTTATTATGTCAGTGTTATAGCATGATTTGAGCAGAGATCCCAGACACTCTCTTGGAATAGATTTGAGGAGGATCAGACTTTTTCATAAAATGTTATAATCCCCTCAACAGGAAGACAAAGCATTAGTTACTAGAAAACCTCTACGAGTTCCAAGATCTGGGGTTGAATCCCACCTGTGTCCAAGCTCTCAGAAATTCAATCAAAGTCTGTGCAGCTTCCCATCTGTGAGGATGGTTTACCCTGCATCAGAAATGGGGTTTATAGAAGCACATATTATTTGTGGGAACACTTCTAATCTTCCCTGGTGGAAGAGGCAAGGCTTCCAATCTTCCATTGTGCCAAGCCCTGCAGGCTGCTGATGATTTGGAATTCTCCCTCCAGTTCCTCAGTGGTGTCTCCTCATATTCATGTTTGTAAAGTCTGCTCTACTTGGAGAAAACATTCATTGACCTGTCACGGATATTGCTTTTATTTTTTCGCCCCTTTTAGCCTGGGTGTTCCTGATCTAATTAAGCAGCAGCAGCAGGGAGCATCTGATTGATGATGTAATATTTAATTGCATCGTTCCGGTTCCACTCACAGCTGTAACAGCACCGAGAGTTCCTGGGTGAGGTAAAGCTCCCTCCGAGGGAATGCCTGAAAAATGGAGCCCTCAAAGAGAGTGTAACACTCTGCTTCATTGTAATTATTCTGTGTGTGTGGGGTATTGAGCTCTGGTTGGGGAACCATAAAAATTACAGAGGTAAGAAACAGCCTGTCAGCTCAATGGAAACATAGCTCTGGTGATTATTTATTGAAATGGCAGTCACACGCTTGGAAATTATGTTTAAAAAAAAAGTGCCTAAAACAGTGAGTTTTGACTTCCCACCCCCAAGAACCCCCAGGGTAGCCAGGTGTGTGTGTTGGGGGCTGTAAATCCTGACCGTTTTGCAGAAGGACATGCCTGTGTTCTGGGGATGCAGGGGGAGAAGGATGAGGCTGGCAGGAGTCAGTGTTTGAAGCAGAAGAACATTAAACAGAGAGAGCAAACTTCAAGTGGCAGGAGCTCCTTGTTCAGAGGACAGAGAGGGAATGGTTATGAGCTCACCTCTGGTGAAACTGCTTTCAAATAAAGCACTACAACAGGTAACATTTAACTTATTAAAAACGAGAAGTAGAACATTCATTTCTAAATTACATATGACCTGAGACTTAAGCTCTCGGCACCTGCCCGTCAAATTAAGATTTCAGCCCTTGTACATAATTTAACATAATTACAGTGAAGATATTTAAATGCAAATTGATTTTATCAAACAATGAATACTTCAAGAAGGTTAAGCCTCATATTTCTGAAATTAGTTCTGATTTCTGGAGACCTTAAGGCTAATCTTCAGCATTACCAGCTATCCATGAGCAGTCAGAAGAGCTGAAAAGTACATTCAGGAGGTCTTGGAGAAATCTGGACGTCCAAAATATTACCACACGTTGGTGAACACTTGAAAACCTCACTCTAATTAAACTTTTGCTCCTAATCAGAGGGAAATGGGAGTGGTTGTGCAGAAGAGGCAGAGGGGGTGAGATGGCTCTTGCTGCCTGCTCTAAACCCCTGCACCCTTTCCCAGCCTTTCTGAGACAAGGACCACTGGCAGATCATCACATTCACAAATTCAGGTTGGAAAAGTTATGGAGGAAGCAGCTGCATCTCTCACTGCTGCTCCAGCACCAGCCTGGGGTGTCTGACCAGGATTTGGGACCCAGTTTCTCTCTGGGACCTTGCCCTGCCTTTGCCCCGTGATTTATTCCAGTAGAACTTCCAGCACCAGGTGCCACCACCTTCCCCTACAGCCCTGCCTGCAGCAACATTTGAGATGCATTGCCACTGTAATTTCAATCAACAGGGTAGTACTGATTTCTGTTAATGCAACGGACTCCAAAGAACACAGGTTTTGATTTTTTTCGTATGTTGGGCTATGCTGCTGCCTTTGGAGTTATCATCACTCAAAGCCTGTGTCCTTCACCAGCCCTGGTGTGAGACAGCAGCCCAGGTGCACGTCCTTGAGGGCTCTAGGTGCAATCTCGGCACAAGTGGAGAAGAAATATTGAAGGTCAGAAGCACTTAGAAACTGCAGGAGAGTTAGCGAATGCTCAGTGGCTGGGAAAAAAAATAATCAGCCTTGCCAGAGATTTCTGAGGAAATCCTGATGCGTTCTGGGACCTATTTTACATCCTGCCTGCTAAAAGGATTATATCATCTATCAGAGGTGGCTGCACTACAAACTTCCTTTTATCATACACACACCAAAGATCAGGTGAGAGGTTTAATAAAACACTAAATAGAACAAAATGCCAAAGAAACGAAGCTATAATTACCTCTGAAGCTTTTTCCTTGCCTAGCAGGGAACCTTTTCATTACACAGCTCTTGCATTTTGAAGGCACCTGAGTTCTTGCTTGAACAGTGATAGATAAAACAAACAAACCAGAAAATTCACAAGGAAAGGCAAAGCTTTGTCACCAAATCCTGCTTGTTTGTTATCCCAGACCAGCAAGGTTGAGAGAAAGTAGGAAAAATCTTAGTGTGAAAAATAGGTTGCTCTCCCTCCCTCACGGTGAGGGTAGTCCAGATCTTTACTTGGAGAAAATTGGCATAATTTCTTTCTAGTCAACCAATTAAAAGAGGAGAGCTCCAGAGTCCCTAAGGCTCTGATTATTTCATCCTGTGCTCCTGCAGAAATTTTAGTCACCATGGGGTAAAGTTACCATGATGCATGTCCTTGAGGATATATTAATAGTGAAACACTAGTACTACAATTTAATAGGATTAGCTGAAATTGCTGTAATACATTTTACAGATGGGGAAACTGGGACACAGGCAGACTTAATTTTAAGCAACTAAATCCATATTTTGGCACCAAAGCAACCTGATTCTCAGCAGTGCAGAACACTTAACTCCCACGTTGCAAAGGGCTACAGTTCCCCAGTTCATTTTTCCTGGAGGCAGCACCACAGCTCTTTCTGGCTCACACTCTGTTCCTGAGAGGTGAATCCACACCCAGCAGGGTCCGGCAGGGCCAGATCCCGAGCCTGTGTGCATCATAAAAGAGATTCCCACCAAAGGAATCATCCTGCCTTGCAGGAAATTCCTACAACTGTGAGCTTTATCTGCTCACACCTTCTCTGTCCCTCCCTTGGAGCTGCTTTCCCCACCTCTGATCTGTCCTGGAGCAGCTTTCTCCCTCCTGCTTTCAAAATCCATGGACAAATGCTTTTCTCCTCTAAACTGTGTTTGCTCCAATGGAGCCAAGGTTGATCCATTGATCCATCCAGTGTAAAATTTGACTCCCTGCTGAGAGATGTTGTTCTTTTTCTCTCCTCTTCTAATAACTTCTCTTGCTTAATTTCTTTAATTTTGCTCATTGCTGTTCAGGGAAGGGAGAATTCACCAATTCTCAACCTTGAAAATAGAGCTCTAAACTGTTAAATAATAAAATTTAAAAAAAAAAATTACAAAGAGCAACACAGCCCAGTTTCCAGACCCACAAACCAGGAGCAAAGCAAGTTTTTTCAGTGCTGTGTAATAAATCTTACCGTCCCCATTATATTATTCATTGTTACATTTCTAGTTCCTTAAACTGTCACAGTTTGTGCTGGTCCTTCTTTGCATTGTGTTTTTTATTGCATTCCTATTCAGCAAACTCTGGAAACAATGCTGGGCTGTTCTCTCTGTGCAGACTCAGTTCCTCTGCAGGGCAGGGCACAGCACCTTCAGCATCCCCTGCCTCCTCCTGCTGCCTTGGCTGAGTTCTCACACATCACTTTTCCCCGTTCAAGAGCCCAAATTAGCGCCTTGTTTCCCATCTACCACAGCCATTAAAACAAATTTATTCTGCTGCAGAGCATCCGTGTCCCCCCCAGAGCAGATTTGGCTGCTGTAGGCCCCAGCTGGAGAGGGGCAGCGCTGCAGCAGCCTCCAAGCTGTGGATGCATCACCTCTCACACAACCTGACAGCTCCAGCCCAGGAAGAGCTCCTCACCCTTTGCTGACCTCCTTCCCTGTCCTACCACAGGGACCCTGCTGACCACTGGTGACCCCTGCCAGCTCCTGTGGCAGTGTGGACACTCGGAGAGAATGAAAACCCCAGTTCCATTAGCACTGCTCTTTGTGCGAGGCTGTTACTGCGCTGAATGCCTGATGAGAGAAATTAAAATCTGCTCTTCCCCTTCCGCAGGGTTAACTGGAATGAAGTTTGACAGCACCTTCACTTTAGAAGCTTTATATCCCAGCTGGTTAACAAATCTAGTAAATAAGCTTACAATTGCACTTTTTCTTGTTGCTGTCAACTCTGAGCTCCCTCCAGATGAAGAGGCAGCAGGTTAATTGTACATGCTTTGCTTGCTGCCTCCTCTGCTCTCCAGCACTGGGGGAGACAAGAGAGGAGGTGCTGAGTCCTGCTGGGGCCAAGTTCTCCATCCTTTTGCCAAATGCCTCTTTTTTTAATGAAAACCCTGGGGTGAAAAGCTCCAGAGGCAAGGCAGCCCTGCCCAAGATCCAGGTGCTCAAAACTGCCAGGTCCAGGTGGCTCCAACACATCCAACCTCAAAGCAGTCGATCCCAAGAGCAGCTCTGCACCCTCAGCATCCCAGCCCCGGTGTTTAAATGTATTTATAGTCATGGGTAGTGCCCATTACATAAACACACACTCTCCTGTCAAGCAGTCAGAGCTAATCCTCCTGCAGAGCTGCAGCAATGCTCCTTGCAAATGGGGATAAAGCTAAATATTATTTTGTGTGTGTCGTAAGTAAAGAGAAAAAAGTAAGTGGGATCTGTCCTTGCAAGTTTCCTTAAGTTCCTTAACAAAATTATCACTTGTCATATAATAACAAAAGAAAACAGACAAACATTTACAGCTCAGGGGTGATTTAAGCACTTTGATGTGTATTTGGGAGAAAAAGTAGGAGTAAGGAACTCCAGACCGCACAGCCCCTGTGTGCTCCCTGCGAGCACTGGCTTTGCAAAGGTGGAGGGAACAGATGGTCAAGGCCACAGCCACAAAGTCAAAAATCATCAGGAGCTGCAGAGGATGAAGGGATTTAACATCACATCAGTGCAGTCTGGCTCCCCCCACAACCTCTCACAGGGCAGCGACCAACTGATGTGCCAGCCAAATATGATTAATAGAGAGCAGACTTAAAAGTGGCTGAACACAGAAATTCAGCACTTGGAAACTTTCCAACAGCCAGGACTAATCAAAGGAAATTCCAACGTCCAGCCGTCCCAGCAGGACAGTGACACAGTAATCACAGTGTGGGGTCACAGCCGTGTGCAGACACCCAGTGATGGTCAGGAGCTGCTTGTGGCCAGCTCTGCCCTGCTCTGTGGTGCCTTGTGGTCACTGCACCTGAAAGTTCTGCATCCTTCCCGCATCATCTTCGCTATCCTCTGCCCCTCCTGGTGTTTTTTACTCCGTTCTCTGACATTTTTCCCCATTTCAAGAGGCCTAATTAGCATCTTCTTTTCCATCTACCACAGCCTTTAAAGCAAATTTATTCTGCTGCAGAGCATCTGTGCCCCCCAGCAGAATTCCCCTGCCATCCCATAACTGGAGAAGGAGAAGGTTGCATCTCTGCCAGGTCGGGAGCCCCCAGGCTGTGGGTGCATCACCTCTCACTGCACCCTGCCTCGGGCTGCTCACCACATCAGCACCAGCAGCACATTGAAAACAAAAATCTGCCCAGGAGCACCACAGCTTTTCATGAGGTGATGCTGGGTTTGAGGAGTTTTCTTTTTCTTCTTTTCTGCTGCAGTACAACAGGGGAAAGCAGATGCCACAGAGGGGAGAGACCTCTGACACCAAATTCTGGGACTGTCAGAGGGAAACTTCAGCATTTTTCCTCCCATAACCCAGAATTCCTCCCTTCTCCATACACAGGAGACTCCTGGACTAAACCAGGTTTAATCCTGTATGCATTGATTCACTCAGATTAAAAACTCCACAACACACAGAACATTCCTGAAGTGCTCAGTTTGTGCCTTTCCCATGAGCACAGTCTGAGTTCCTTCCCCAAGGGCTCTCCTGCTTTCACCCCACACCTCTCACCAGGAGCTTCTCAAGTCCTCACTCCTGGAGCAGAGACAGAGCCTGGGGAGTTTGGAAAAAAGGGCTCCTCAGCACTGCTGTCCAGGGGATTCTCAGTGAATTGGCACTTATGTGTGTTTTTTAATTCTAAATTTGTACCACCATGAGCAGAGCCATTATAAAGTACTTAGGGATGTTCAGCAAATTAGAAGGCTGGGCTAGATGAACTTTCCCTAACCCTTCGAAAGAAAATTCCCTATTCCAGCACAAAGTGCTGTGCTGTCTATTACCCAGCACATCTCACTATTGCTTCCATCTACTTAAAGAAATCTCTGATTACTTGTAGATATAAAGTCAGGTTCTTTACCTCTTTAATTTACAGAGTAGTCATAACAGAAAATGTGTATCATCAAATAACAAACAAGCGACTCTCTAATTATGAAACTGCCTACAGAGAATTCCTTATGCACTCTCCAAATGAAATCTGAACTTCAAACACCAGAAAAAGAAGATATATTATTTAAAAACTAATTAGCAGAACAAATGTACAACAGAGAATGATACAGAAGACTATAAGTTCTTGCAAGCTTCCATTTTACCATTAGCATTTTAACAAGAAAAATATCCTAATTTAAAAAAGACTAAGTTTGACTTCATCAGTGATATTATTTGGCAATTTAAATCATTCCTCTCAGCTTCAGGAAGAAATTGCCCAGAGTTTGCTTAACAATTTACTAATGTGATCTGAAATAAACCCATTAAGACTGGAATCTGAACCAACCCCCACAATAGCACAAAAAAATATTTTGCAGCACCTCTGCTCTAAAAAAAAAAAAAAAAAAAAAAAAAAAAAAAATTAAAATTCAATGTGCTGTTACCAGAGGTTCCAAAGCAGCATCCATTTTTCAATTTCTATGGAATAAGAGGAATAAGAAATGTCTCAATGAGAACTTGCATTAGAAGCTGAAGCTGGGGGCCCTGAGTGGTGCTGCCCTGCCCATCCTCCAGCTCTGTCCCTGAGCCCAGGCACTGCTGGGGAACACTTTATTCTAAACACAGCGATGGCTGCACCGTCCTTAACCCAAAAACCTCCTGTTGTCACTTCATCTCCTGCCCAAGTGCTTCTCTGAAAGAGCCAACACTCAAGTAAATTGCAGTTTTTCGTCTGAAAAGCTGTTAAGTTTCCCAAAAGCTGTGAAGCCTTGTTAGAGACACACTCAGCATTGAGGGGGAAAACTTCAGAGCAGAGAACTTCGTTTGCCAACATCACACCCAGAGAGCACGGGGCTGCATCCCCTGCCAGGACTGCTGTGCTCTGGGGTGGTTTGGAGTCAGAAGAAATGAATGAGTGTAGAAAAACATTTCCAGAGCAGGAGATGATTGTAAGAGCAGGGCTGGGAATGTTCTGTGTGTGCAAGGAACCCAAATATGCTGTAATTCCACAGTGATGGACTCAGGTATCTCAGATATTCTCCAAACTGCTCAGCCCTGAGTCCAGACTGTGTCTCAGAGCTGCTGCTGCTGTTTATTCACAGTGGTTTCCATCAGCTGAAGAGCTGGGGCTAAAGGCTGTTGCTTTACAGAGTCTTGTGTTGTGCTGTTTATTACCCAGACCTGCTCAGAAAAAACCCCAAAATCCCCCCCGCCAAAAATCCCCCAAAACCCCCCCAAAAAACCCCCAAAAAACCCTAAACAAAAAGAAAAAACAAAACAAAACAAAACAAACCCCAAAAAACCCAAACAAAAAAACCCCAACAAATAAAAATAACAAAACAGAAACCCACCAAACAAAAAAACCCAAAAACCCACCAAAAACACAAACAAAACCAAAAAACCACCAGAACACAAAAACAAAAAAAACCCCAAACCAACAGCAACCACACAGAAAAAACAACAAACAAAAAAAAAACCCACAAAACCCCCACCAAACCCAACGCTTTATGGGGCTCAGTGCTTTCCTCCCTACCTGAGGAAATGCAGCTGAATCCCCTCCCCTCCCTGGAAAAGCACAAAATCCTTTCTGAAGCTGAAGCACAAGAAGTTGTGGAAGGCCAGCACACCAGAGAGCGTTCCTGGGTTTTGGTTTCTCACCTGCTGGACACACTCTTTGAGGTTGGTTTGGAATTTAGTATTTAATATTCTAAAATGATCACAAGAACAGCAACTGCAGAGCAACACCCAAAGCTTCTTGGCTGTTCATCTCCTCATTTCCCAGCACAAGATCAAAGAGCAAATGCAGTCACACACAAATGCTTTGCTCCCCTTCCTCATGTCCAGGGCATTCCATGCATTTTCTGTTCATTTTTACAGCTTCAGAAAGCCCTCCTGCTGCAATTACCATTTCTGAGGCACCCAAAGCATTTTTCTGCTCTGGGATTTGAAGGTGTCACCCTCTAAGGGCACAATCGGACCCTAAAACACCCATGTCCTATTTATTTACCTTCATGGCAAAATTCTCCATTTCCATTTGCTTAAAATGATGCAAAGAGGAAAAAGTCTTGGTTCTACATTGGACTTTTACTTTCCAGTGCATCTAATTAAGCAAATGTTTCATTACAAAAGGAGAGAAAGAAGAACCCAAACCTCAATCTGATAGCTGAATCAGGGACCCAATTAATAAAATATCACAGAATTTTTGACTTTGGAAAGGATCTCCAGAGGTTACCTTGTCCAAGAGCCCTGCTCAGGTTGGGGCACCTAAAGCAAGCAGCCAGACCATGTTCAGAGAGCTCTGAATATCTCTAAGGTTCCTATTAAGAACTGCTTAAAATCATCTATTCTTTAGGGTGAGCAATTCATATCAGATTGGCACAGACCTTGCTAGGTCATCTTTTGATTTCTCTTCCCTCATGCAAGAAAAGTAGTTTGAAAGTTAACGATAAAACTTCATTGGCAATGATTTCCTCCTGGAAAGAGCCGAGTGTGAGCACCTAAAACTCCATCAAAGAAGGGGAAGATGGCACAAACTACATGTCTGAATGCACTGGGAAAACTCCGAGTGCTTTAAACGAGCCTACTTCAGAATGAACACTGCCTCAGGATGTTTGCATCACACCACTCTCTGGTTCTGAAGTTTTGTTTTTATGGATTTTTCATCGCTTGCCTTGGCCTTGAGATTCTGTAAAGGAACGGGGTAGGAACTGAATTTTAAAAGCCCTTTATGATTCTTCTCTTTAAAATCTCTAAAAAATCCAATCCCCTTAATCCTGGGCCAGATTTATGTATAATTTATGTGTACAAATTCCAGTCACACAGACTGACTCCTGTGCTTAAGGCCAGCATTACTTTCGTTTGTCGTGGAGATACACAGAGGAACAAGGAAGGAATGGAGTCTGGGAGCACCAACTGCACACAGAATAAACCAAATATTGCTGCTGCAGCCCTTGGAGCTGCCCAGTCCAGCCCTGGAGAGCCGTGGAGGTTGATTTAGAGCGCAGCACGGACACCAAGAATCAGTGGTTGTGTAGAGCTGTACTCTATAGGAAAACAGAAGCCACAGGATCCTCCGTTTGCAAAATTCACCTCATATCCTGCCTGCTTTTACCAAGGCTTTAACAGGATTTGAAAGTTACCCCCTTTATTAAAAAAATCCTTCAGAATAGCAAACTACAGATTGCAAACAGTGGAGCAATTAATTGACACTTAGCTAAGGAGAACCCACAGCACCAAATGATTCTCTTTGCATCTCAGACACCATTTGGGATGCTTACTAACTCTGGTTATTATTAGTGCCAAAAATAGACTAACTTATACATTTGCACAGCAATATCTCAGAATGCACGGAATTTGCATTAAATTCCTAATATAACTGTAATTCTCTATATAACTGTAATGGCTGAAAAGTCTTCCTCAGACAGTGAATCTTAGCTGGGTTAGGAACACACAGAATGGGAGAGATTAAATTGCACACAACTCTTGGTTATATTAAAAAAATTAGTCAAGGCATAAATAGAAACACAGTTAAAGTAATAATGTGCCACTTGTATCTCAAGGAATTCCAGCAGAATAATGTGAACCTTTATCACAAAATGGGAGGTACTGACACAGTTCAAGTGCTCAGAAGGAAGGAGGAGCTCTAGGGACCTCATTTGCATAAAATACCCATTTGTGTTGCAAAGAGATGTGACAATAATGAACAACAGGGTGCAAGGGAGGAGTTCTGCTGCCATTTAACCGAGGCCTGTCCTCCAGCATTCCCCAGGCCTCGGGAGGACTCTCTCTCTCCTCTGCCAGCATAAAATCACAACTTCAACTTGCAAAGGTGCATTAAAGCAGAGCTCAGAGGCTGCTAGTCAAAATTCAAGATTTATGGACATGGGCAAAGGCCACAAATTAATAGAGAGTGCAGAATCCAAGGGAGATATTGGAAGGGATTTGCCAGGAAAGGAAGAGCATCAGTCTTGCAGGTGCCAGGCTGGAGAGGTGCAGCTGGTTCTGATCCATATAAATAAGAGTTAAGAGTCCATGCACCTTGGATGGGGCAGCCCTAAACTCGACCTCATGCTCTAGAACTGCTCAAACATCTCAGACTAAACAGGTTTTTTATGTAAGTGTGGTCAGGACAGAGCAGCTCACTGACTGACTTGGTGACCAGCAAGTTTTGTCTGAAAATCCTGGCATTTCTTTGATTCCTTATGGGGATATTTCACATAAAGGCTCAGCAAGAATTTGATATATACCCTAAATGACAAATGAGCAGGTGGAGATGGCTTCATAAATCATTTATGATCATTACAGCCATTTTCATGCTAATGTAGTTTGCAAAAATATTAACAATAAGTGAGTGTTGATGAAAAGGTTATGGGAATATTTGAGTGATTTTATTGTATTTATAATATACAGTAGTGGTAACATGAAACCAGCTATCAATGTTTAATAAATGTTTTAGCAACACGTGTTATAAATTATAAATTGGTGACTATATATGCCATATAAAATATGCATAATGTTTTCAGATATTTGCTAAACAGGTGCGGTAAACTTTTTACAAAACTATTACTAACAAAGTGGCCAGGAGTATAAGTTTCCAGACACGTTCAGGAAACAATTTCTAATTAAACAAGTAAATTTTTAAATCAATTATATACAATTATATTGGTGTCTGCCATGCTGTCATTCTTTAATGAGCTGCCTGCAGACACTGCTCCAAATGCTGTATTCAGAAAAAAAAAAAAAAATTACATAGGATAAGCTTTCCAAATGTTGTCATCTGCCAAGCAACTTCTTAATTCCTAACTTCTATTCTTAAAGATAAAACATTTATTAGGGAAAAGATATTTCACTGAAAGACAACAGTGATTTTGGTAGCATTTGTGGAGGGCAATATCCTGTTTTCTTCCCAGTGTGCAGGGATCACTAAAAGCCTGCTCCCATTACAAAAGTCCTTCCCATAAACTAAAATCTCTGCATTATCATTGGTTCTGAGGGTATTTGGTGGACACCAATGTCTGCTAATAAAGATAATAATCAATATCTAAAAGGTAATTAAGTCCAAAGAACTCCAAGCTTTCCCTTCTTAGGTATCAGTAAAGGAGAGAAATCAAGGCCCTCACAGCTGGAAAAAACACAATTTCCAGTTCACTACAGCTAATTAAGCCAACCTTTTATGCAAAAGTGAGAAAATTGGTTAAAAAGAAACAACATCCATTCCCTTTCTTTTACATGAATCACTTGATTTTCTAACATTTTAGGCCATGGAAATAGCCAATGTTCATTACTGCAGGCCCAGCCAGCAGAGGAGCACAGAGCAGTCACTGCTGCTGACATGGAGAGCAGAATCATTTCTCTTCAGGGAGTACTACTGCTCTGAAAAATAAAAATAAACGAGCTAAGAATAAGGGAGAACATTTTATTTCTCTAATGAGGGACATGAATACACACACCTGTGCACAGCTCTCTCCAAGCCCTCCCCACAAATGGACTCTCTGCTCAAAGAGCTGAGTCCCTTTACAGCTCGTGGGTCATATTGTGCTTCATAATAACTCCAGCCTGGGCACAGCACTGCGCTCATTTGACTCCTTCAAAGTAATTTTTTATTGCCCTCTGTAAAGTTCCCGTCTGTACTCCACGCTTTGCAAATACCACACAACAGGAGTGGGTAATTGTCGAGCCCATCCATTTACCTCGGTTTGGACTCTGTCAGCAGCAGAGGAGAGAAATCATTTCAGAGCCTCAATGCCTTGGTAAAGTTTTGATTCATGTCCTGGGGTGAGTTTATTCTCAAGGCTGCTTTTTGTGCCTGCTCTCTGATGACACCATTACCTGGAGAGGGACAGAACTCCTGCAATAATCGCAGCAGCCTCATAAACCAGAGCCCGAATTAACCGAATTCAAATGGATCCAGCAACAGGGAAATTGTTCGCAGCATAAACCCCCATTCCACTCCGATCTATCGATTGTGCACTTACTCCAAATTTCAATTAACCTGCTGCCTGCACCGGCTCTGCACAAGTGCATAAAATAAACACATGGGGAATTGTTTGCAGGATCAGGTCAGTGATTCATCCACAGCATTAAGTTGTTCAAAAGTGAAAAGCTCGTGTGGGTACCAATGCCAAGGGCTCCTGCCTTCCATGGGCAATTATCACTGACGCCTCCCACTTTGTCTTCGCTCGTTCACTGAAGAAGATGCATATTTACAGGATTTAAATGAAAGCTAATGCATCTTCCACACTAAAATTATACCAGCCCTGTATCCTCCCATCTGGATCAGAGCAGGCAACTCCATTCATGTTCTATTTATACGAAACCTGCGCAGAAAAATGACAGGAAGAGGGAATCAAAAGGGGAAGAATGGCACAAAAGGAACATTTTGCACCTGTTCTCTCCAAGAAAAAAAAAGATAAAATCACAGATCTCAGAACTAATCTCTCAGTTTTAGACCAGCACAATTTTATTTGCTTGCCTTTCTGTCCTTAATTTCACACCTGAATATGACAACAGAAATTCTTTTTAAAAAGAAGAAATTAAGGTTATTGTCTCAAAAATGCAAATGTTTCCTGCTACTTATTTTCCTGATGGTCTCTGTACATACTCTAGGTTGCCTGAAGGCTTCCTCTATAAAATTAGCAGTAATCAGTCCTCATATTGTAGCACCAAGCAACTCCTGGGCAGGAAAGCCTAAGTGAATTCCAGGTCCCTAGGGCTAAGGGAAATAGAGATTTCTGCCAGAACACATTGGGTTTCAGATCTGCTCTGTCAGGGCTCTGCCATAAATAATCAGCAATTGCCAACAGCAGCATTTTCATAAACACAACAATTATGAGAATTTCAAAATCACCTCCTCCTGAAAGAACAAAAACCACAAAAATGAGATGGAGTTCAGACTGCTGCTGTATCCAATAGGATTTTCTCTGATAGATCACTGTGATTTTTGAGCACCCCAAACATTTGCTGTGGAATCAGAGGAGTGCCCCCATACCTGTGATTTGATCCCACGATGAACAACCCCCCCAGGAGGAGTCTGTGTGTCCCTGATCAGGGAACTGAGCATCTCAAACCTCTTCCTAATTTACACAGCACTGCGAAGTTCCACTTTGCCATTTTTTAATGTGGTTTGAGAGCATCAGGCCAAACATATGTGATTGCTTCTGGTTTATTGTTAAACACAGTGATCTCCATGCACTGCACATTTGATTTGGAAATTAGAGAGCAGTAAACGATGTTACTGCTTATTGCAGCCATAATTCCAGGACTGGTTCAAGGATTTCTGACTCATTTCAGCAAACATTTATTGCATGTTTCACTGTCCATCTAATCAGAACAGGGAATCATTTGCTCCTAACAACCAAGAGAAAAAGAATGTGGATACCCAAGCAGAATGACTTTAAAACAACCTCTCCAGCAGCTCCAGGAGCACACCTTGATGAGTGACTCCCCCCTTGTAGCAGCACCAGTTGGAAATTCAGCCACCTTTTGTTTTTCCAGCCTCACTTTTTCCTTTAAAGGACAGCGAGGCACTTCTGGAGTCTGCTGCAAGTTCCTGTGTGTGACCTTCTGCAGCGTGAACAGCACTCAAAGCAGATGGTGATAAAGTTGCACAGAAGATTTAAGTTATACTCTGATCTGGAGGTCAATCTTGTTTTCAAGAGCTGTTTCAGCTCGTTGTGAAAAACCCAGCCACTTCTCACAGGAGCTAATGGGAATCTTTCAGCTCCTTCCCACAGGGTCTGGATTTATCCTCAGTTTACTTGTTTGCTACAGCACGCAGTAAAAAAGGAGCACAGCGTGCTGAGGTTTCAGTGATCTTCATTAAACATCCAAGAGCAGAGAGCGAGCAATGAAATATCTTTTGTTGGTGTATTCAGTTTTACCAGTGCTACAGGACATTCTTCACTCTGAACAAACAGCAGAGATCCCTACAGCAAACCTGGAAATGTGGCATTCCTACAAAAAAAACCACCAAAACAACCAAACAAAACAAACAAAAAACGAAACAAAAAAACCCAAAAAACAAAAAACAAAAAAAACCCCAAAACAAAAAAAACCCAAAAAACTGAAACAACACCACAAAACCCCCCCAAAACTCCCAAAAAAACAAAAAAAAACCAAACAAAAACCCCCCCAAAACAAAAAAAACAACCCCCAAACAAACAAACAAAAAAACCCAAACAAAAAACCCAAAAGCCCCCCACCACACACACAAAAAAACCAAAAAACAAACAACCCCCCCCAAAAAACAACAAAAAACCCACCAAAAAACCCACCAAAAACCCCACCAAACACCTGGCTATGGAGCAAAATGGCTACAGAACAGATGAGGATGACCTTCAAGAAATTATCTTCTGAGTGCTCCTCAGTTTTGACCATTACAGCTGCACTTCTGACCTGTCTTCCACGCAGACCTTCCCCAACTAATATCAGAGCGATGGAAATGTTCTGTGCGTTGCACCCAAAACAAAGATCTTGACCCTGAGTAAGCTTGGCCGCAGGAAAAGCTGTGCAAAAGTTCCCTGGAGGTCTCCCAAGGTCTGTGCTGTGAGAGCACCATTGGATTTGCAGTGAGAGGCTCAGCAGGATAAAAACAATAAATGAACTAGATTAGATTAAATCGTCGGACATCCTCTCTTTTCAAAGAGAAAAAAATAATCTAATTGAAAAAAAAATTAGAAAATAAATGACATACCCTGGGCACAGTCCCAGCAGAAACTGCTGAGGCTGATCTTTTGAATCCTTTCATTTCTGCCGAAGAGGAATAATTTCACATTTGGAAGTTTCTGCTGGCTTCTGGGAAACCAGATTAATTGCACAGGCCCAGCTTCAGGATCAAAACTGTTCTGATGTTACAGCACATACTTTTTTTTTTCTTTTGGATTATCTATCCCTCGCTGTTCAGTTCAGATAAATTTCATAAACTAGAAACTTCGTGCACTTTATTGAAGCTGATACTCTGGATAACTTCAAGACTGATAAGAAGGTTCCTTTGCTATTGCTCATATTTCTTAGGTGGCACCTCAAGACTAAGCCAGGGGATGGGAAATTGTGTCAGGAGCTGCACACACACAGCAGGGAGAGGTCCTGACCCTGGGGATTTATAAATTACAGTGCAGAGACACAAAATACAAAATACACAAATACCCCAAATGCCATAGAGTACAGCATTGCTCTCAAGAGCTGTGAATGGGCACCAGGAACACCTCAGCTGAAGGGAGGGGAGGGGCAGATGGAAAAGGAGGTAATTCCTTGTGCTGTGGATTGCAGGACACAAGGCAGGGGTGGAAAGGAGCTCGTGGGCAGGACAGAAAAAATTCAAACTGCCACAAGGTCTCAGCACCAAGAGGGTCCCTGCTTATTATTTCAGTTCTCTCCAATTTTCTTGTCTCTGTCATCCAAGGAGAAGGAAATTCATGCCCAGACCCCAGAGCTCCTGCAGTGAATGAGTATTTGCTCTGCCATTGCTGCCCCAGGAAGTCTTTGTGCAGCCACACTGAACTTGTGCTAGTTTATCTTAGTATTATATTTTAATTTCACCAATTCAGTTCTTGCTCTCTCCAGCTATAGCTTTTCCGTTTTTTCCAGAACTCTCAGAACTAGATGAAAAATAGTATAATTTTTGTCAAAAAAAAAAAAAAAAGGAGATTATGAAACTGTCTTCTGCTTTAAATTTTTAACCAGCACCACAGAGTCTTTGAGCAGTTGCCTCAAATTAGACTTAAAATGAACCTTTCATAACTCCAAGCTTTGATAAATTCTATCCTATTCTGAGTTTTATTCATAGGCCCTTGCTTTAGCTGGTGGGAGTGGGGAAATCCAATCTGACTCTGAAGATTCCATGAAAGAAATTGCTCTGTGTGATTCCTCCCTCTGCCTGCCAAGCTCCAGAGGTGCTCCAGGCTTCTGGGGGATCATCCCAAAAACCCTCCTGGCCACCCGAGACTGCCTGGAGCAGGAACTTCCAGGATCCCTAGGAGAACAAACAGCTGGGATTATTTATAAAAAGCCCAAACCAAACAAATGTTGCCCAGAGGAGTTTATTGTGCTGTTGTCATGCCATGGAAGCTCAGAGCAGCCTGGGAGTGCCTCCCCATGGGCAAACTGAGGCTGGGCACCACTGTGATGCCTTAAGGATTTTTAGCTTCTATTTCTCATGGATCTGTAGCTTTGGGGTGTAGCTCTAGGTTCCACATAAAGTGCTAAAACTTCTGTCCCCACCACCTTTACCCAAAACAATTCCTCTCAGTTGGAAAATCCAAGGTCACTTCACTGCCCCAGAGCCCCAAAATATGTAACCAACAGTGAACTGGGGGAGCAAGCTTGGGGTGGTTGACATCATCACCTGAAGGTGTAATTGGAGAATTGAGGCTCAATATGTTAATGGACAGAACTTATGAAATGTGCAGAACTCGTGACTCGCTGTCCATTTTGGGTGTAGCCTCTCGAGTGGGCTCTGTCTGCCCTGAATGCACCTCAAGGCCTTTAATAAATTAATCTGCTTTTTATTCTCCTAACCTCATCTAGCCTCCTATTTTAGGAAGCCCTTTTTTAGACATCACTAAGCAGTGTTTAATGTTAATATTTGGGCTACTGATGGAGTAACCCCTCAAGATTTTAGTTTTCATGTTCTTGTTTGCTGTAAGTTATTCACCCAACAGAGAGGAGAAAACCACGCCATGGATAGCAGTGAAATATGAGCTGCCATCATCATCTAAAGCCACATTTTCAATGAGAATTTTGGCACTCACTGCACTGAAAATGGAGCTCACAGCCCATCCTGTAGGGCCTTTGAATACTGTGTTGGGCCAAGAGCAGACAAATATTTCTAGCACACAAGGCAAAGTACCACAGTGGTTTAGGGTTCAAATTTCCTCTCAATTTAAGGAGCTCCAGAGCCATTCCTTCAAACCCCTTAATCCTCCCTTCTTTCCCTTCACCATGAACTATAAAAAAGTGCTCTCTTCTGGGTCCAATGCCAAGGCCCACATTTCCCCAAGTGCTGGTCATTCCTCAAATCCAAATGTGTGTTTTCTGTCCATATCTCACAGGGCCAAAGCCAAGGAGGCTTTTATGCCCTTCCTAATGCAGTTCCCGACCCCACAAATCTCCCCTTTCACCATTCCTGATCAATACAGCACTGAAGTTGTCACTGCCCCTTATTTGTGCCAACCTGCTGCTGACCCCACTGCCGCTCCCCTCCCCTCTGCTCCACCAGCAGCCCCCTTAAATCAATCCTTTATCAGATCCACTGGGACTTCACCAATCATTGGAGCGAGATTTGTGGCTCCTGGACCAAAATGAAATCCCATAACACAAAAATTCTTCTGTTCATACCTCATTTTCCAATTTCTTTCGAAGTCCCTACAAAACAGGCAGACCCTTGTGTGGGCTGAGATTTAATAGCTGCTTGTCAGCACTTACTGAAATTATCCTGTTCACAATGGGAAATCCAGGGTTAGAGGCAAGGAGATGGCATTGCCTTGTCCCTGAGTGCAGAGCCAGCTGAGCCCTCAGGGTTTGATTTCATTATGTTCAGCTCCACCGGGATCCTCACACACACTTTATGTCTAATCTGTCTCAGATGCTGTGAGTTCCTCTCCAGGACTGATCTAAGCTCCCCATGTTGCACAAAATAATTTCTGTTTTGTTCTTCAGAAGTGTTAGCAGAGCTCACGCTTCCTGCGAGGAAAACCAATCCAACAGAGAGAAACCTCAGCCCTGGGAACGAGGAGGCTTTTAAAAGATTTGAGATAGCCTGGCACATTCCCCACTGGATCCTTCCATTTCAGGAACACGGAAAAAGGGCCTCGGTGGTGAATTAGGACTCTTATCTACACAACCCCTGTGTGAGAAATGTATTCTTATCCAAATCTCTGAGGCACTGCTGGATTAGCTCTGAGCAACCTTCAGGTGTAAGCAGAACCATCAGTCAACAAGTTGTCTGCAGCAAATATCCCCCAACAGCACCAGAAACCACAATTCCCATCCTGGAGACAGAAGGAAAAACTCCTCCCAGTCTGAGACATTAGAATTAGAATTAGCCTGGCTGGGGTGGAGGAGAAGCCATCAAAACACCCAAAAACTCTCATGAGAATCCAAATTTTCTCTAGAAACATTAGTTTGCAGTAACCCGAAGAGAATTAAGCCCATGGCAGCTCGAAATTCCAGCAGTGCATGGGACACACAATAAGAAAAATAAATCCATCCTTCCCAGGATGTGCTGCAGAGTCCAAATGGCCACAGCCATAAACAGCATCTATTAGTACTGGATAATTCTGCAAAAACAAAGGTACAGAACTTGCTGGGGGAAAAAACCACCACTTGGTGACACATAAACATTGCTTTGACCTCGCGGTCAAATTCCTGAGAAACTTCTAAATTATGGGAAATTACAGCAGCATTTGGCTACCTAACTCCCTCTGGTTTAGGGAAATAGGTGCACTTAGGGACTGGAGCTGCAGAAACTCGGGAAAAACTGCCTCAGGCACATTTTGCCCTGGGTTTTACACCATTCCGGAGTGGCTGCTGCTCTCAGAGCAAAGCAGCTGCTAAAAGCACCCTCAGCAAACTTCCCCTGCCTCTGCAGGAAGGCACTCTCACCTTGCCAGCCTCCAGAGCCACGTGAGGCAAAGCAGATTATTTTGGAATGAGCATTCCCGTGCTGCAGCCACCGCTGCCCAATGGAACTGCGACAAACAGGCTTTTTTGGGCCTTTTTTTCACTCCCTAAAACCATTATCACAGCTGGGCTGCTGATTCAGGTGCAGCATCTCCCCAGCCCAGGTCCCTTGCAGGAAAGGTCTGTGACGTGTGCTGCGGCCCGAAGTGTTGGGAGTGAAACAACACACCAATATGATGTGGAATCAAGCTCCATTTATTGATGATTTCAGACAGTCTTTTATACATAATTCTGTTCTATACAAGTAAAAAGCAAGCTATTCATTGGTTAAACAATGCTTTCACACGCTTAAATAAAACTAATGATTGGTTGGCACAATTTTAGTAATATTCCGCTTTTGCAGTTAATTTTTGAGCTTTTCCCAGCCTTGTCTTTTGCTGACTTCCTCTCTATCATATCTTACTTTCTCATATCTACTTGGACAGTACAGACCATCCTTGTAACGTATTTTCTATTGCAACACTTACTTATTCAGAACAAGAACGAACTATCCTTGCTTATTGCTACATCTACAAATGTTCATAATGATGCATCATTCTCAGGGCTCCAACAGACGTGGGGCAGAAAATGCTGCATTTGCTGCTGGTTTTGCTGAGCGTTTGTGGAGCTCCACAGAGATGCTGGAGGTTGATGCAAAAGCCTGAAAGAGCTTCTTATCTTCTCTTATCAAATTCTGTGGCTCTCCAATGCACAGCACAAGGAGAGCCTGTTCTGTTACTGCATGGCAAAATGTGAGATTTATCAAAAGACACCAAGGCTGTGGAGGGCTTGAGAGAATCAGCCTTTTGTGCTGACACCAGTTCATCTCCCCCACCCTCAGTACACCAGCCAGGCTGGAAAGAAGGGATATCCTTTCTCTAGAAATCTTCTTATATTTAAAATACAGACTTGTTTATCATGACAACTGTCCAGAATCCAAATGTCCATTATAGAATTAAATCCTCAATATTTATCTGTTCAAGAGGGAAAATGCACTTCTCCTGACAGACTTGAGGACTGCAGAGGATTTTAGGAGTCCAGCAAGGGATGGCAGTGAATCAAATCCTTGAGGCTTTTTCCAGAGCAATGAGCAGTGATGCATCGCTCTCATTACTGTCAATAAAGGCACAGAGAGCTTTGATGAAGGTCTCACACGACAGCGAAGGGTTAAGGAATGACAAGCCCTTGAGCTGGGTACATAAAGGATGCCAAAAGCTAAAGAAAAGAGGAAATAAATTATCTTTCTAAGTGGCTAGTGAGGGACAGCTCAGTCCCAATGCTCCACCACAATGTTAAGGCTATTGCTGAGACTGAGTTTTAATCCTGTTAAGGTCCCAATAAATGATCACAGAGCAGCAGAGATGCTGCACTTGGACAGCCCAGGGACTGAAGGGTAATTCCCTTGACAGAGGCTCAGCTTGTGAATGACTCCATCCAGTCAAATCAGAGAGATTTAGCAGAGCTTATTAATAATTAGTTATAGCATAAAGTATTAGAGACATTCTGGCCTTTATTAATATTTTGCCTAAAGTGATTTGCAGCCTTTCTGTAGCTGTCATTTAATTTAATATAGCCAAGGTCCAGCTCCTGTCCTTGCTGCCAAAACATCTCCAGTCAGTTTGTGCCCTGCCCCTAACCAGCTTTGACTTTGCTCTGTGTTGGAGAGCTTACAGAGTCTCTTCATAATTATTTATAGTAATTTTTTTATCCACCTTTTCATTCTACCAACTTGTCCCTGTTAATTTTTATACATATTAAAACAAACAAACAAACAAACAAACAAACCAACCAACCAACCAACCAACCAAAGTTTATAAGGTAATAAACCAAAAAAGCATTAACATCAGATAACCTGAAAGGATGCAACAGAGACAAGTTGCCTACAAACATGTGAAGATTATGATTTAAAGTTTATTTATGGACAGGAAAGCTTTGGAACCTCAGTGCAGAGATATGAGGATGGAGTGGATACTCCACTCTTGGCTCCCAGGAAATTACCAGTGTGATTCTTTTCCAGCGCCAATGACACAAGAACATGTGTGGTGTACACACATCCAGCACAACAACGTTTCTGGGAGAAAGCAGGGCAATTATGCCCTTGAGCAGTTCTGCAATTTTATATTTAATCTTATGAAATACGCTATTCCAGTTTAAGAAATCGTCTCTAAATTGCCAATCAAATCACTCCAGGAAACAAGGCTCTTCCTTTCTCAGACTTGCAAGAAGTAATTTACCAATTAAAGCCAAAGAGAGCTACAAGAATAATTTAGGGAAGCTTTCTTGGAATTGATTTCTTTCACCGTGTGCAAAACCCAGCAAAAAAGGCCCTATTCTCATCATACATTGAGCCTCACGAAAATAAAATTACACAGATGCCTCTTGTTTGAATAGCACAATCGAGGCTGCACAGCCAAGCGCTGTAAGGTCAGGAAAAGCCACGGGTGAGGTGACCTAAGGAAGCCTCACCCAGCCCTGGCACGTGGCTGCTGTACACAGAATTCATTATTGGAACCAACAGCTCAGCGCATCTTCTGCTGCTCTGTAGCTCAATTAGCCAGCCTGGGGCAGCAACTGAGAGCTCTCAGACTTTGGCTCTCCTTGGGTTTCATGTCACACTCTGCATTCAAGAACATCTTTTTTTTTTTTTTTTTTTTTTTTTTTTTTTAATTTTTTTTTTTTTTTTGCTGCTGTGGGGTCTTAGCTGTTTTGGCAAACCAGGCCTCAGAGTGACCTGTGCGGAGAGTGAGGGAAGCTGTTTGCAGCACCTTGTCCAGTGTGCTACAAAAGCCATGAAAAGATGTCCACATTTCACAATTCTAACCTCTATTCACCACTTCTCCCTCTTGGGGCATCCAATAAACCTTCCTTTGGCAGCCAACCAAGGCAGCCCAAGCTATTCCCTGTCAATCTGCCTGCCCAGACATCTCCAGGTTTCCTATTCAGCTAAACCTCCCCTGCAGGTACCTAGGGAAAAACACAACATGGAAACCTCAAAATTCAATACTTCAATTCACTGAAATTTTCCCAATTTATGTTTGTCAGAAAGGCTTTGCCATTTCTTCATTCTCATCAATGCCTTGTATACACAAAAATTTTCACCTGAAAACCATGCCTTTAAAATTCAATTTCGCAACCCATTTTTCTTTTGCCAGGCACTGTGTCCTGCCAGGTGGTGACTAAACAGGTGAAAAGAAAAAGGCACAGAAAAAGCCAGTGTGGCCCCACAAGCCTCTTTCAGAGTGGGAATTGATTGAAGAATCTTTTATAAACCCCTCTAATACAGCTGACTAAGCACAAGGCACAGAGAGTGAACAATTCTAGATCTTCTTCCTGCTTTCCCTGGATTAGCATTGTTGAGTTTTGCAAGGCAAGATTTGATTACTTTACTATGCAGAACAGAAAGAAATAAAAATAAGATCAGTTAATTTTAAAGTCCCAGCCAAAAACTATAAATTCAATATGTGAAATGTGATTTCATGAGCTAATTTTGCCTACAGGTCCTTTACAGCACTTTGCAGACAGCAAGACCAGAGCCCTGCTCTGGTTATTTAAGTGCTGAACTACAAAGACTTCTGACTCAGAGAGCTTCGACTCTTCTGTGCTCCATTAGGCAGCCACGAGGTCGATGTGAGCGAGAGAAGTGAGCAAAGAGGAATAATAAAATATTGGCCAGCATGGCACAAGGTCACAGAGGATCACAAAAGGTGACACAGGTAAGGAGGAGGTGTCAGAGGAACTCGTGGGATGGAGATGGAAAGCAAAGGAGGTGCTTTTCCCCCTCCACTGAAGATGCAGGTGAGTGCTCTGACCCTTCCCCACAAGATAAATACTTGAAAGGCTGTCAAGGCTGCTTAGATAAAAACTTGATGTCTCCAGCAAATAAATCTTTATAACATGTTGACCTTCTATTTTTCTTGAGCCAGTTCAGCTCTGGAGATGCAGAGAATTCATCAGACAAAGGCTTGGGATAAAGAGACCCAAACTTTAAATACTGTGTCCAGAAACCATTTCCCAGCCATGAGGTGTGGGCTTATCATACCAGCTAAAGGCAGCAATTAGCCAGGGTTCATTTATTATTGATTCATCATCTCACCATCGTTGGCTAATTGCTGGGGCTGCAAATTGCAGCATTAACCTGCCTGGCTGGCAGTGACTAAGTCCTGAAATGTGCATGACGTGTTTCAAAGTGCAACAGAGTGAAGGAGATTTGCCAAAAGTACCCAAACCATCACTTTTTCCTCTGCAGAACCATTAGTTTTCCTTAGAAACAGTGATAATTGAAAGCCCTAAAAAGGCAGATTTTCATCCAGACAATTGCAAAGATGACTCACAGCATTCCAGAGCTTTCACTCTCCCTTCCTGTGCATCACTGCATTCCCAAGTTCAGGCTACAGCTCTGAGAGAAGTTTGACAAACTCCTGTTATCACAAAAAGCAGCAGCTTGATGGAGCATTCCTGGCCCCAATGATTTCTCCGGAGCTGAACTGGCTCAAGAAAAATAGAGGGTCAAGATGTTATAAAGATTTATTTGCTGGAGACATCAAGTTTTTATCTAAGCAGCCTGACAGCCTTTCAAGTATTTATACAGGTACAGTTTATAGGTTATAACACATGACATTACCAATGTATTCTGCCCTTTGAAAGAACACTTCCTTATTTTTACAATTTAATATTCACTGCCGAGCTGTCCTTGCTTGTAAAGGACTGTCAGGTTCAAATGTAGAATTAGATGATCCAAGACATCCTGTCTCTGGTGAATAAAAATTTTAAAATATTGAATTTGCCAGAAGAGTAATAAAGATGCCTATTCTGTATTTGCAGGTTATTATCATCTCTGTTTCCCAAAGTTGCACAAATTGCAGGGTTTGCACACAGGCTGGTTCTTGCTTAACCTGAGAAAAGGCTTGGCAATCTTCCTATTTATTATGCTAATCCTTGCGTACCACAGCATTAATTTATCTTTAAATGTTAAGCAGAAATAATCAATGCACAGAGCTGGGAAAATAAAAAAAAAAGTTTGCAAATTATGCCTCGTTACAAAATTCCCAGAGTGATTCTTCAGGGGAGTTACCATGGGCAGCTGAAGGTTCCAGGAATAACAATGCTCTGGCAATGAAAGCATTGAAGGGGGAAAAAAAATAGTTATGCAATATGGATTAAGTGACATAGGGAAATCAGGAATTTCAGTTACACAAAGCTCCCAGCAGTGTGGCAATATCCTCTGAGAAGATTTTCTGCATATGTAAAAAAAATATTTTGGGTTCAGGAGAGCAGACCATTCCCTACTCCACCTTGGTGCTGTCTGAGAGAACAGAGGATCATTCCCATCAGCTGCTCCCCTGTAAAGTATTTTGGGAGCTCTGACATTATCTGGGAGCAGAGTTTTCCTTTTTGTGATTTTTTTTCACAGCTCCTTTTGTTCATCTAAGGGACAATTTATACACATTTTTAGTTTCACTTGCCGCAGTCAATGTTGGTATGAAACAATACATTTAGGAACTTTGTAAAAACAGGACAAGGGTAAGATATCTTGAGCTGAAGCACTTGGAAATGTTTTGATTTTGAAATAACTCTACTAATTACCATAAACAGACTGGTAAATAAACTTTCAGAACACTTCAATAGTAAAAGTCATTAAAGGCAGCTGAAGTACTCAATAAGATATAGAAGGTTTTTAATGTGTTGCCGCAGTTCATCTGAAGCTCCTTAAGCCTTTAAATTCTTACTTATTACAGAGAATAAGTGCGTCATAAATAATATATGTTTGGGGAAGTTTTAATTATGGTTGCCAATGGCTTCTCACACAAAAGCCCATTTAATATGTCCATAAACATCCAGAAGGTTATAGGAACAACTGCAAGCACTCATTTTATCACAGCTAATGCTGTTTTGCTTGTAAAGATCCAGGGTATTTTGGGGTTTATAGCCTCCCCTGTTGTAAAGATTCAGGGGATTTATGGGTTAATAGCATTCCCTACCCAAACCCATCAATGTCCATGTTTTTCCCTATTACAATTGCATATTCTGTTCTACATAATCCATACTACTGTTAAGCATTTATTGACAGATTTTTTTTGCCTTTGAAGACCCACAGCATCAATAAAGAAAAGTTACCAAGGAACAACAGAGAAGAGTAAAGAAAGTACAAGACAAGAGTCACTAGAAAATACACCATAAAACATCTCATACATGACCAGTGTTTCCAAGCAGATTTTTGTCAGATCTCTGCCTAAAAAACTGTGCTGAAATCTTGTGTGTGGCAAGGGTTGAACCTCCTCCAGCTGATTTTCCTCAGAAAAGAGTTGAACAAGATCATTCCACCATGAAATGCCATCCAGAGGGACCTGGACCAGCTGAGAAGGGACCCATGGGAACCTCACAAGGTTTGATGAGACCAAGTGTAAATCTCAGGCTGGACCTGAGCAACGTGGGGTAATGAAAGGTGACTTTAAGGTCCCAACCCGAACCACTCCAGGGTCACCACTGCCACCTCTGTGGCACAGGTTGCTCACACAGCACTGAGGACATCACCCAAATTCTGTCAAAGATCAGTGGAATGGGGCCAAACATCCACCTTTTGGTCATACAAAGAAGGCAATTAACAAAAGTTAATTAAAACCCAGAGTCTTTTGGGTCTACGGAGCAGAGAAGGAAAAGAAAGTACAGCAGTAACTACACAAAATTAATACAGAAGGTCAAGATCCACCTCTTCTCCTCCTCCAGCAAGCTTAATTAGCATTGCAGTAGTGAAAAGCCACTGACTCCAAAGGAATTCTCATCTTGAAGCAGCCCTAAGTACTAAGCCTAAAAAGAAACACTATTTGCTCCTAAGAATTTCTTTAAAAATAAAAAACCAAAACCTATAAGAGAATCCAGACAATACAAATTCAGTGCACACTTGGAAGTATTTGCAGGAAACCAGTGTAAGGTGCAGCACAGGAGATGGCATTTTTGTTAGGAATTACTGTCGTTAATTCTGCTAACAGAATCTTACCATTAGCTAATTCTAATTATAGAAATGGGACTGAGTCAGAGAACTGAGACTCAGCCTTAGAACTGAGCCTGGACATTACTGGGAGAGATTTAAGTGAGGATGCTGAACCAAGGCCATCTACAGCCGTGGTACACCTAAAGAAAATCTCATGCATTAGTCACCATTAAGGAGCAAAAAAATCCATAGCAGCACTCAAACTCCCTTGCAACTTTTCCATTAGTTCCTCTACTCGTCTGGGAGTAAGGAGAGCAGAGGACAGGGACACATGGACCTGGAGCAGCTCCACTCCATCCTCCAGGGATCTCTGGCAGCCCGGGATCGATGTGGGGCCACTTGGGATGAGGGAACAGCCCATGAACGATGAGGGTGACAGGGAATCTCCAGTGGCTCCTTCAGACCTTGCTCCCAGAGCAGCAAAACAAACATCAGAGGTGTCAGAATCAGCTGCTCCAAGAGAAGATTTTTTAGTTCCTACTTACTTTTTTAGTAAGTTTTTTAAAGTAAGTTTTTAGTAAGTTTTACTTTTTTTTACTCCTTACTTTTTTAGTTCCTACTTTAGTTCCACACGTACACAGACTATGAAATTACTTTCCCAATTTGTGACTTTTTAACAGGAATTGCGTGTTTGTGGGGTTGGGTTTTGTTTGGTGGGGGTTTTTTTGTGTCCTTTAAAAAGTCAGTCCACGTAACAAAATATAAAGAGCATCCAGATTGTCCTCACAACATTCCAACTACTCCTCCACTCCTTATCATTAAACTTATCTCAGGAGCCTGTGGAAGACCTGGCCAGACTTTCTACAGAAAGACTTTGAAGAAAATCACCTGGGCTGTCACAGAAGTAAAACTTGTTGGAAATTGGGGAAACAGAAGCACACAATGCTCCGTGCTAAAAATAATGAGAACACAAGTGGGAGGGTTAGCAGGAGAAACTGCATTCCCATTTTCAGTGTTTACCATTTGAGGCCTCCTCTGCTGTATTGATTTTGTGTTGCAACAATTTAAAACAAATAGCCTAAAAGGCAATGGTTGCAAAATAATGGTCACTGTGGAATAGACTCTCAGGATGGAACAGAATGCAGAGTTATTGACCAAGCATCCTCTGTGAGGGGAGGCAGCTGCACTGACAGCAAAGGGGCCAAGGGCTCGGGCTCCAGAAGACAGATATCACCCACTGCCTGGAAAAGCAGATATCTTGGAAACTAGAGACAATTCGTGATGGAAACCCCACAATTAGTAATGGAAACCCCACAATTAGTAATGGAAACCCCACCTGCAGATAATATTCTCCAGGTCGTTCAGACATAGACACCATAATATACATTTTAAAATTAATTTTGCCTCAGACCTGCAAAATCTCTAAGAGAAATTCAGTTTGAGGCTTCCAATTAATTTTTTTTGCACTGATTTAACATGCAAGTGTTGACTGACTTACAATGAGATTTTGTTCCCTTTTCAGGGAAAATAACCCAAACCACTGGGATGTTATGTAGGGGATGTCCTGTTTCTCCATCAGCAGACAAAATAATTTCTATTTAGCTGTGATAAATGTGGTAACACCGCATCCATGGCCAGCTTGGCATCCCTGGACATTGCAGGGTTAACTCTCTTTCTGAGCTCTTTAGGTACTCAGCACATTTCTTCCTAATGCTGCTAATGTTCATTTCATTAAGGTAAAAGTAATTAGAGATTTGCATGCTTTACTCTTTACCCTTATTCACAATTCTAGCAGCTAATACGAGGTGCCAAACCACTGCTAATTGAAAATTGATTTTAGATTCAATTAAATGGCAAGCCCAGGAGGTAAATGTACATGCACCAGTCTCATCAGCTGCCCCAGTCCCTGGTGAGCACCTGAATTTCACTGAATTTCACAATCAGCACCTCCAGATGATGTCTGCAGAATACACAGAACCAAAACTTAAGCTTTTAATTGCTAAAGAACAAGAGACAATTAGGTATTCTCAGGTGTGACTTAACATGGTGACAGAGACAATTTGTGATGGTCAAGCACTGCCAGGCCTGGGGGATGAGCCCAAACTCACAGTGCCCTGCTGCTGCTTGATTCTGATTTGTTCTTAGCCTGTGGCAAGATTTAGGAAAGAAATTTGACATCTATCTAACAGTAAGTGTAAGAAAACCTTGTGGTAAAATTGCAAAATTTTCTTCAAAGTTTTGTTTCAGATCCAAACCTGTGGTTTTTCCTCATCCTCCCTCTCTCTCCTAAAAGTGCTGTAAAAATCAGTTGACACTTGAATTCCATAACAGGAATAATTACAAAGGATACAGCCATGAGTTTATTTATTTTTTGATGTATTTGGAATTAAAATATTTGCATAAGGCTTATGACTGTACAGACATGGCCTCACTAATTGAACTCAGTCTAATCTCTCCATATCTGGTTATAATCCTTATCAAAGGCCAAGGCTGACCTGCCTTGCAGTTCTAGGTAAAAATTTGTGGCCTGAACAGCACCAAGGCACCTGAGCAGGGCTGGTCAGGGCAGGTCACTGTGCACACACTTGAGAGAAAAGTGAGCTCTGTGGTGAGCATCCCTGCAGGAGCCAGAGCCAAACAGAGGATGAACAGCTTGGGGTAAGAGCTGCTGCAATGCTCCAAAAACGTTAAAAGGAGTTTTTGTAACCAATAATATGCAACAGCATCCAAAGCAGAGAAAATCTGTAATTCATCCTTCGGTGATGCAAATGTTTTTAATGCTGTTGGGGGACTTCCACAGCCTTGGGATTTGAAAAGTTTTGACCCTTCCCCTGGATACAAGTAATGAATCAAACACTGGCCTGTTTCTATATTATATTTTCTGTCTATATATTCACTATTTCAATTACTAGGGATACTTCCAAAAATTAAAAAATAATTATGGGATTGACCTCCTTAAAAAAGTCACAGCCTAAGTCTGTATTTTTTTTCTGTCTTCAGTTTCTCAGTTAAATCTCCTTCACCCACACTTTGTCTTGTGTGTCAGCTCTGATATGACAAGGAAACAGAGCTTATATTCCCTTAAATATTTGCACATTACCAAGGCAGGACAAGGAAGAGGCCTCCCAGTCCTATTAATCAGAGGTGCAGGAATTCTGATCAGGCAGGAACATAACTGAACAAATAATTGGGACATGTTGCAAAAGTGACAGACAACAAACAAAATAACACAGACATGCGCTATTAAGCATCCATGTAACACAAAACCCACATTTGGTAAAACCACTGGGCTTTTTCATTCCTGCAAACACAGATCCTGTTCCAGAACGATGCAAACTCTGCCCTTGGTCCCCACGCTGGCACCAGCAGGTTTGCAGTTCATTATGCTCCAATGGAAGAAATAACAAACACATTCACACAGCCTGAGCCACTCTCCTGCTGTAAGGCTGTTCTTCCCTGGTATTTACATCACAGTCAATTCACATTTCATTTCCAAATTCCCGTTTCCCAGGGCAGGTGAGCATTAATAACCCAAGTGTTCTCCTCAGATGTGTTCACTTTCCTCATTAACAGAATCAATACCAATAAAAGGGCTGGTTCAGATCCTGGAGCAGTTTTGAGCTGAATATGGTGTGGGTGCCACACAAAGCAGACAGGCTCCACCTTGGGGTCCAATCCTAGGTGCTGCTGCTTCAGAAAACACACACAGAAGGAATCAATGGCTGTTTGTTCAGCAATAGGGGAACGAGAGCAGCACACGTTCCCGAACAGCAGGAGCTCTGCAGAGCAATCAGATTGTCCTGTCTGCCTGCAAGGGCAGTGCACACCCCTGGCACAGGCAGCCACACGAAATTTGTTTGTTTGTTTGTTTGTTTGGGTTTTTTGTTGGGGTTTTTTTGGGTTTTTTGGGTTTTTTTGGTGGGTTTTTTTTTTGTTTTTGGTTTTTTTTGTTTTTTTTGGGTTTTTTTTAATTCCTCGTTTGTTTTGTGCCTCTTTAGAAAAGCAAAACCCCTTGAGGTTTAAATGCAAAATCTTGGATTCAGCTTAGGACACTGAGCTCACAGCTCGTGTGTGGAGCCCATTTTGAGGTAATTGGGTATTACACCAAGGCCCTAATGTGAGCATTCAGAGCCATTGAGTGACACTTTCCCTGGTGAACAGGACCATTGATTTCACCTGAGAACTTACCTGTAACACTTATTTATGGATTAATGGATGCACTGAGGGCCAGTCCTGAATGCTGCTCCATGTAAATGGACACAGACAAATACCCCATTACTTCAAACTGGGCTCCACAAGAGCTGCAAGCTCAGTGGCCTAAGCTAAATCCAAGATTTTGCATTTAAAGCTCAAGGAGTTTTGTTTTTGTGAAAAGGCACTGAACAAAAATAACAAATGAGGAATAAAAAAATTTTAGAAGAACCAAATATTACAGCTGAATGAACTCAAGGTCCAGACTATCAACAAGCCACTCTGGGTGCAGAGGTTTGGCCATTCTGTCTGTCAGCACTGTCAGAATCCTCATGTCAGGTACAACAGGAATTTTAGAAAAAAGGGCACTCATGGAAAATTTTTTCCATAAGAGTTTCTAGACTTTGAAAAACTTGGAAGTTCCAAGGTGAAGCTTCTAATCTTTGTACAGACTCTGACACCTCCAGGTCATGCCTCAGAACACTACTCTATAGACAAACCCCTTCAAATTAATTTTCTCCTTTCATTTTGTCCAGAACCAGACAATCAATCCAAACTTCTCACTCCAGCCTGGATTTTACATCCCAGGCCATCAAAACAAACTGTGACACCCTTCCTGATTTCAGGAATACAGGGAGTTATCCATGGAGACTTCAGCTCTGCACAGACACGAGAACACATCTCATGTTATGAAGGATGACTTGTCTCTGCCATTATTGCCTTGAATCAGAAATTATTAATGGCTTTACGAGCATTGGAACAACTCCAGTGTGTGGTCTCAACTGCTCCAAAGACCTGGAATTGGCTCATGCATCAGTTTGGAATGCACAGTGCTCTTGGATGTCTCCTCTCAGGATTAAGGTGATTTTTGTTATCCTTCGGCTCTCACAACAGGAAAGCAAAGTGCAGCACACTTCTGCTCTGTGCCTAAAGGAAACTGAGGCTGGGGAGGCTTTTATAAAATATATTCTCTCAAATGTGTCCCAAATTAAAGCATTAAAAAGGAACAGCAATGATTTTCACCTTTCATTTTCAGGTGGTGATTGAGTTCTGCTGAGAGGTACAATGCATCTATACTGTCACAAAATAACACTAAGCAAAAAAAACCCCAAGATGTGATGTGAAAAATCACCATTCCAGAGTAGGATCCAGGGAATAAATGCAGGTATTAGGTTTGTAAGGTGGGGTTGTGGTGGGATTTTCATGGTTTTTAGGTTTGGGTTGGGGATTTTTCCTTTTTTTTAGGAAAACAGCTTGCCAATTGCAATTTCCTTTCCCATGATGAGTCATTCCATAAAAGCATAAGACAAAACTACCAATGAGATGAAAAGCAGAAAAGCTGAATTCACCTCTGTAACCCTCAAGAACACTGTGATAAGACAACTTTAGAGGAGAGGAAAACTAAGGCAGATTTGAGACCAAAAATCAACAGTGACAAAAATGATAATGAAAATTATTTAAATGTACACAAAGCCTTTAAGCACCATCTCTGACCTATGTGCCAAAGGGGCTGATGAGTTTCCACATGCAGAAATCCAACCCCCTCTATCCTGGGAGGCAGCAGCCTGCCAGAGATGAATAATGGGAAATGGGAACTATTTCAGATGAAGGGATTCATTCATCCTGCTCTGAAATTGTGGTATTAAAGGAACTCAGCAGCTGGAGATAGTCTGGTGTTAGCACCACTAAGATTTAGACCCACCTGGAAAAACCAGCAAAGATGATGCCATGAAAGTGAGGATTGGGGGATGGTGTGAGGAGTCAGAAATAGCAGTGGATAAAAATTGAAAGGAAGTGGGAGAGGAACGCATTTATTCATTTGTTTCTCTATGCTCAGGTACTCAGCCTAAAGTCACTTGTAATATCTGTGTCTCACTGTTTTACTTCAGAATAAAAGTGGCAAGAGTGTTGCTCTGATTTTCTGATATTCGTGGAGATTCGCGGAAGCTCGCAGGGAAGTCAGGCAGGCAGCACCAAGATGGCGAAAAGAGAAACTTTATTTACAAGAACTTCTTTATATATCCATTAATGATCTAATAATTATTGGTCGATAGTTTTTCCACCCCCTATAATGATTGGTTACAATGCTAGAGCATCCAGTACCAAAACAAAGAGATTAGAAAGCACAAGAATGCAACTCATCTCTATTCTCCATGAGAGAGAAGAGGAAGATTTTAAAACAGTGCAACTACAGCAAGAGGACTTGGTCAAGACTGGCAAGGTGATTAAACAAATGGCAGAGCATGCACAGGATTGAGGTGGGGAGAACTCGGCAGAGCTGTTGCCTAAAAGACAGGCTACCTGAAACAGAGGCCAAGACAAATTAGGAGTATAAAAGCAGACAGTTTATTTAAGGCCTGCAGAGGCCTTAAAGGTAGATTCAGGCAAACGAAGCCCCCCGTCGGGGATGACACCCAAAATGGACACCGAGTCACGAGCCCTTCACTTTTTATAAGTTCTGTTTCATTAGCATATTGGCCCTTAATTCTCCAATTGTACCCTCAGGTGATGATGTTAACCACCCCAGCCCTGCTCCCCCCATCTCACAGTTGTTTACATATTTTCAAGCCCTAAGGCAATGAATATGTCCTTGAATCTGTACTCAGAGAGCCTTGTTTGGCCAAAGGTGCTGGGAACAGGGGATTTTAGCACTTTGTGAAAAGCACAGAACTACAGCAAGTTACAGCTACATGAAGAGTAAAAAACTAGAAATACCTGAAGGCATCAGAGCCATCAGTCCTACAGCTCAAAAAGCAGCCGTGGTGCAGTTCCTGTGATTTAAATCACAGAAAGGCACAGAGAGCACCACCTTTAGTCAGCATTTCAGGAATGGTGGGCACTATTTCACACCTTCACCGTGTCACACTTGCTCCAAAGGTAATTCTATAAAAACATGGAGATTATGATCATAATTTCACAGCACTCCATACCGTAAAATACTAATGTCTCACAAGAGCCACCCCTGTTTAGTTCCAACTTAAGCTACCTCCAATCCCTGATTTGCTGTGCACAGAGGAGACTACACAAGGATGCCAATTCTCTTTCTTGCATGCAGCAAAACCATCCAGATGTCTGCTCCTGAACAGCTCTGACAAGGAGCAGCACAGCATCTGTTCAAAAGCATTGTCAGCAGGGACACGAGGAGGTGCTGGAAACAGCCAAAAAGCTGAAAGTAAGGGAAAGAAGCACAGGAGAGGAGGGATCATTGATTGATACAGGCTGGGATTAGGTAAGGCTGGCTGCTGAGGGTGATAAAGCAGAGGGAAGGAGCCAGCACAGAGAATTCTCTGTTCAGCAGCAAAAGGGAAGAGCAAGTGAGCTGCAGAAAGCTCTTCCCTTCTCTCTGGAAACCACCTGGGAAGTGGTGACAACTCCACTGTCATTACAGAATTAATGCTCACCAGCAAGAGAAAAACAGAAGAGGGAAGTGGATTTAAAAGGAAAAGTGATCTTCCTGGCCAAGCAGAGCTGTGCAGCACAGCAGGGAGGGCAGTCCTTTCCAGAAAGCAGGGAGGGTAGGGAATCCATGGCACTGCCAGTGTGACAGGGACAGCACTGAGTGCTGCAGGGAATGAAAGCTGCATTCAGCAGCTCCTGGGGACACAATCCATGTCATACAGGCAGGAAATGTTAGCTGGGTTCCTGTGGGAAACAAGGCTTTTGGGATCCCAGCCCTCTGCAGACCTACAGACCTGGCCAGCCAGAATCACCCTGAGAGCTTGGAGCAACATTCCCAAAGCCCCTAAATAAAGAAGGCAGCTGGAGCTGGGTGAGGAGTGCCCTAAAAGCAAGGGAGGGTGTGAGTTTTGATTTTCCGAGGTTCGCAGGAGCTGGCAGAGGAAGCAGGCAGACGAAACCAAGATGGCGAAAGGAGAGCTTTATTTACAAAAAACCTCTTTATGTATCCATTAATAGTCTGGCAACTATTGGTCAGCAGAGAATCCACCTCCTAAAACCATTGGTCACAGCTATACAACACCTAGCACCAAACACAGAGATTAAGAAAGTACAAGAATGCAGCTTATCTCTATTCTCCCTGAGAAAGAAGAGAAAGATTTCTAACAGTGCAACTACAGGAGGGTGTTCACCACCCAGCAATGATCCCTGACCTCATCTGGGTTTGGGATGGTCTGAGTGCAGGAAACAGAGCAGGACTGCCAAGGGTTATCAGCTCTAATCATCAAGGAATGAATGCCTTGGATGGATCAAAGACTTACTCACACACATGCAAACCATGGCAGTGCCCATTCCCCTTGGAAAAATTTCACTGACTAGCTGAACTCTAAAATCAGCAGCAGAGGCAGAATGAAAAGGATTGCAATGCACATTATTATTGGAGATATAGAACAGCAGGCACCTCCAGGGAACCTCTGCAGTCTCCTGTGCTGGTGTGGATTGCAACAGGCAGGACCATGGATTGTTTCTGCAGCGCATCAGCAGATCCATCCAAGGAATAATCCATTACCAGCAGAGGACAAGCTTTGGTGAACCCATGCATGTGAGAAATGGTTTCATTTTTAAGGGGAATGCCGCAGCTGCCAAAACCGTTCTTCTGTTTCTCGTACAGAGGACCTGGTGCTTTTAAATTGTTAATGAGGTCTCCAGCTGACCTCCTCTTTTAAATTAACATCCTTGTACAGCTCCAGCTTGGGATGGGCCCCCATATGCTCAAATTAAAGGTAATCAGTCACAGAACTGAGCTCGAGCACATCGAAATGGAAAATTCAGTAAACAGAGAAATGCTTTTAAAGGGGGAAGAGAAACAAGACTATTTAAACAAGTAAACAAAAAGTTAGAGGAGTGCTTAAAATGCCCTTCAGTACTAAAACTGTTTACTTTATCTGAAAACAAAACAACATTTGCCGAATTACTCAAGTCCTTCAATGGATGCCTCTGATAATTGCCCTGTGGTCTCTGTGTGGCACAGAAAGCTGCAAACACAGCAGAGGACACCAATTTACAGTCAGCTAATTTCTATAAAAATAGAACAAATTCCCAAATTTCGAGAAGGAAGTGCACTATCAGAAATGTGGCTTAAAAGGATGGAGCAGCTGATGCTAAGGAAGCTGCGTGTCCTAAGTGCTCTCACAGCCATGATGCAAAATTGAATTCCAGCCTAGAGTTACCTTTTTATGGAAATAATGTACTCTGATGTTTGCTCAGCCCAGCTCGGCCCCATCCATTTCCTGCAGTAATGTAGGGATGAAGGGATGTCAACATGGGCTCACCTGGAGCACCACTCACACACAACTGCATTTTCAAATATTCCAAATCCCTCGAGGTAATTTTTCACTAATGCCTGGGGAGGGTTTCACAAGGATGATTTTCCCTGTATACAATTTACTCATCTGGGATCAGCCAAACTGTTTGAGTGAAATGATGAAGAAAGGAATTTCTGCTGCAATGTTCTCCTTGGACTCTCTGTTGCTCACATTTTTCAAACCACCTAACACCTAAATTAACACAAAGTTAGTTATGGTTTTACTCTATTCTTCCTTAATAATTTTCCATTTAAATACACTTCAAACTTCTACTTTAAAAGCAAAAAAATTATAACTTGGCCACTGTCACATTTCAGAATCCTATTGACAGTACTGTTTATGATACTCCCCTAGATTTTGGAGGCAAAGACATTTTCTCCAGCTCCAGTCAGAGCTTTGCACACCACTTCTAATTTCCCTTTCATTTATCTATGGAGCCTGCCTGGCTTCTGTGAGGGATGTGCCAAACATTATGCAGGAAGCCCGAGATGTAATTGGGGTCTTTAAAGTCCTGAGCTATCAGCATAATGACAGCCTTGCCCTTTTACAGTTGCAGCTTCAGTGTCTCTGCAGATTTATTCCTGGACATTAGAGACAATAGGCAGAGGAAAGCAGAGCTCAGTTAGCAAAAAGTGCATGAGGCAAGGAATGGGCTCAAAACTGAGTTTTCTGAGCAAAGTTGAGCAGGTGGCTCTGGATAGCACTGACTGGGCAGCAGGAGCTGCTCCTCTGACTGACAGATACAAACAGCATCTTTTACGTCAGATAAATGAGATTTAAGCATGAGTGTTGGTCCTCAGCTCTGGAGGGGCTGAAGGAAATGGCTTTGAGCTGAGTGTGCAGCTCCTGTAGCTCTGAGCAGCTCTGAGCTCCCTGGGCAGCCTCTCCCTGCCTCACCTGAGCAGAAATTCCTGAGCCCTGATCCATCCAGGACTGCCAAAGCCAAGAGCCATCACCACACCAATCACTGCTGCCCCTGCACAGGGGTTAACTGCACAAAATAATGTCACATAATAATAATAATAATTTAAAAAACCCCACACCAACCAAACTTGGATTTCCCAAGGCGTTTCAGGCACTTAACTGTTGACAATTCCAGTTTAAATTAATGGGAACTCTGCATCTTAATCCTCTTGAGATCACTTCGAGAATGTCAGAACAAATCAATGAAATCAAAACGCTCTTTCTGCAAAATGGGAATAATTTTCAAAGACCAAAGCAGGGAGAAGCTGGTGATAGCCTGTTGTGCATTTCCCATTTTTCTGCTGTAGGAACAACCAAGGCCTTTCCCAGCAGAATGCACCTCACTTCAAGGAGGGGAAATTTGTCACACTCAAAAATAAGAACCCAAAATCCTCCCTTGCCCAATTAATGCATTCAACTGCAGCTCCATTTAACCCAGCACGGGGTGCTTGGTTGGATGTCTGCAATCTCTACAGAAAGATTCTTTTCTGGGGGAAAAAAAGTAAAATTAAAAGGAAAACTGAGCACTGTGCTGTCTCCTGATTTTGAAGTCACCGAGGAAGAAGATGAGGACAAAGCTCACCAGTTGAAAACCTCAAGAGACAAAATTCTCACCCAGCCCCTGAACAAGAGCTGAGCTGAAGAGGAAGAAATCAATTTTGGTGGCACAAACGAGGAGCCTGTGACATGTGTCACGTTCAGGGTCCCCAAAGCACAGAGATGAATCTCCCTAGGGAAAGGCAGCCCTGGGCAGAAGGGCACAGGGAACCCACAGAGGCAGCTCTGGATTTCTCAGTCAGGCTGGGGGGATGATTTTTGAAGTTTTCCAGCTTGGTGTGCCTGAGGTGAGCCCTCAAAACTGAGGGCAGAGAGCAGAAGGAGTTGCTGTGTGTCGGTGCAGAGCTCAGCACAGCCTGAACTCGCAGCAGCACAGTCCAAGGAGGGGTGAAACACTCATCTCTGAACTTCTCATGGCATCAGGGACATCCCACAGGTGCTGAACTCTGGGGAGTCCATGAACCCCCACTTTTCCAAGTGTTTTGGTGGCTCAGCTTTGCCCCAGCACAAAATCTGATGGAGAGAAATGGATCACACGAAGCTTCAAAGAGAGAGCACATCATTATGTGCATGAATACGACTGCACCGTCATCTGGGGTCCATTAGGGTATTTTAGATGTTAAAGAAACTCCTTAGGGTGAAATCCACTGACTTTAAATCCACTTGGAGTGAACTGCACAGAGCTCTAAACACATCATGAGACATCAGCTGTGAGATGTCAAGGGAACTCCAGCAGCCACAAGTGCTCTGCTCTCCCAGAAATGCAAATGGTTGCCCCATTTAAGGGAAAATCAGCCTGAGAAGCAGCCTAGATTAATGATGCAGAGCTAATTAAAGAGGTAAATAATTGTGGTGATGTACCCTGAACAAGAGGCAAGATATATAATGCAGCAGGAAATAAGAAGAAATACGGGGGTTTGATTAAACTACTTTTCTAAAGGTAGGTAGGACTATAAAATGCCAAATATTAATGCAGAGGAGGTTTATTAGAAAAATAAATTACAGCTTAATATAAATTAGATTAGGAGTTTGTTTTCTGCAGCCAGTACTACTGAACTTAGTTGTTACAGCTTGCTTTTTGGGGGGAGAAACAGAAGTTGACCACAGCTAATGAGAAGGCTCCAATGTTGCACAGAAATGAAATATCTGGGGTTGAAGGAGACAACTCTTCAAAACCTGTGCTTAGGAAAGGGCTTGACTCATCTCCCCCAGCAATGGAGGTTGCTGTAAATTATTTCAATTATTGTGGCTCTGAAGTAAGAATTTCCCACCCAAATTAGGGGAGGAGCCAAAGAGCCCCAAAGGTTCTGCCCCATCCCACACATAAAAGGCAGAGGGAAAAAGGTCTGTGCTGCCAATTGTCCTTTGCACGCAGCTAAAAAGAACCTATAAAAACAGGGAATTTGTCCATCCTACATCACAGCCCCCAGCAGTAACCAGGGATGTTACTGTGCTGGGGAAAAATTTATTAATCAAATATTTCACCAACCTTTGTTCTCAACATTACATCAATCCTAATTCAACAGCATCACCATGGTTACACTGTTATTACATTTTAGCCTGGCAGGTTCCTTATCAAGATGTACCAAAACACTCTCAGCATTCATTCTGTGCACATTCCAGACAAATAATCTGGCTATCATATCTCCTCTATTAACATGAGGCCACAATCTCCATTCCTTAATTAACACAGACCCACAATGGCATCTTCTGTGTCAAAAGCAAGTTATTGTTCACCCTCTCTCGCAGAGCCCAATCCCCAAAACGGAGCAGGAAAGCTCCTAATTAGCTGCCCATCTTAGGGAGCTGCTTCCATCCATTTGCATTCCTGTATTGCTAATAAAACCCTTTTTCCACCATCAGCAGGACCATTAAAGTTATAAAAACATCCACAACGCCACAGGGGAAAGAAAATTTATCAGAGCTTTGTCAAAGAGGTAAAACCGGAGATGGGCTTTAAAAGTTTTTATAAAAAAATAAAATAGCTTTCAAACCACGCTAACAAGAATCTGTAATCCCAACTGAGGCTTCACCTCAAAGCAGAAGGAAACCCTAAATTATGCAATCTACCAAAGATGGGACAAACTCTGGCAGTCCAAGCAGACTGTGGTGATCTAATTCCATTTAATCAATTTTCTTGTGGCTTTACACAGAAATTCACTGAAACACAGAGTTTAAAATTGCCAGCTAAACTGACTAAAACAGAGATCTTTGGCTTCATGATTATTGGGTGTCCCAGCAGCTTCCAGACTTTACCAGCCCACTCCCAATCCATTTCAGAATTCCTGCCTTTGTGTTCCTGTTGCTCTTCCCTTGACATATTTCTCTGCCAGGTTTCATCTCCTTGTGACTGTGAATCAGAATGTTCATTATCTGATCAGCATCAACACTGATTCAGCCTCTCTTGCTTCATTAACTGCTCTGCTTTGCTCCTGATTTATTCCATGTCTGCCTGAGGCCTCACCTGCATCTCCTGGGGTCAGATTTTTGGGAGTTCTGTGTCCCACGTGTGTGTTTGACATTTGGGAGGTGTCCTGAGTGTCTGCTGGAAGCTGTTTTCAAACTGCACACCCCAGTCTGAGCAGAGCCCTGGAATTTCAGTGAGCCAAGGACAGTTCAAATAGCGCAGATGATGAAAAAAGTGTTTTTTAAATAGTTGGTAGGGATGTGGAAGATTCAATATTGAGCAGGAAGGAGCCCTAACTTTGCATTTCTGGTCCAGATATATGTTTCCCATGAAAATCAGGGAAAAAAACCTGAAATATGACTGGAACAAGATTTACCCCAAACTGGGAATTCAAGATGAAGCCTTAGGAGGATCACACTGAAGTAACTGGACATTAATATGTCCAAGCATTTCCCACAATGCCACAATTTAATTTACATTTCCCTGCAGGACTGTGTTTTTTCTTCCCAAACAGCTGAGGATATCCCAGGATTATTCCCAGGATATCCCATCCCATGCCTGTGACTCAAAAGCACGATTAGAACAATCACAGTATGATTAAAAACTCATTATCAGAAATACTTCTGCAGCACAATGAAAATAAATATTTCTAAGGTGATTTTTCTCACAGCACACAGTAGATGATGTTGCCATTTAATTGGTTGGCAGCAAAACAAACTGCTTATAATGAATATTTTCTTTCAGAAATGACAGCATTCTGCCTTTTAATTGTACCTGAATGGAGCATGATTTCCTGCAATATAGTTCTTATTCCAAACAGAATATGAACATTCCATCATTTGGGAAGTTAAGTAACACCCAGAGGATTGTTTCCTGCAGGTCTGCAAAAGGTAGAGTTAATTTTACATTCATGTAAGCAAATCAAACATTTAAACTAACCTATAAATTACACTGCTGAACCAAACAGAGGGACAGGGTCATAGTATTTAGGTAGGAATTGACAGGGGAAAAGTCAGACTCTTGTCATTTAAAAGAATAGCAAAGTTTAGCTTATTTTGTTCCCTGCAACTACACAAATTATCTTGCCATTCCATGTGTAACATGGGTTTTCAAAGTGAGACACTTCTGCTGCAAAATAATTCCTGCAATAAAAAGATCAGACTACTTTAATTATTTTTACTTTGTACTTCAGTTAACACTATGGGAAATGGTTCAGGCTGGCACTTCCTAAAAATTATTAATTGAATAGAGCAAACAGCTCTGAGCTGCGGTCAGGAACGCTTTCCTGAAAATCTGCCGCTCGAATAAAATGCACAAAATCCTTGAGAGTAAAGCAACGCTTAAGAATGATGTTTATTGACTTATTCCTGGTTGGCAGTGCTGATAAAAAGGACAGGACACAGCCCTGACACGACAAGAGCAGCGCTCAGATTGGAATGTCTGTCCCCGGGGCTGCTGCTCTGGATTTGATCTGGCACAGCTGATAGCAGGAGCAGGGCTTGGAATGGACAATTTTCCAGCAATAAGGAAAAGATTACAAGACAAACTGCTCTCCAAAGCAGCAGGGGGAGAGGGAAGAGGGGAGGGGGGATAAAAATTGAAACAAGAGCAATAGAAGTTGCGCTGCATTACAAGTATCAGGGAAGTAAATGCTTCCAATAAAAAGCTCCAGCCGAGGAGTGTTATTTATCAGGGAACATCTGTTTGGCTGCCCACTATCTGTGCTAGTGTGGCCTGACACGAATGCTTATGGGGAGAGCTCAGCCTGCCTTGGCAGCAGAGGTGTCTGCTGTGTGCTCCGAGGAGAGAGTGAATATATCCACACCTGGACTGGTACAATTCCTGAATTTCAACGGATTTTTCTAACACCAGGCTCCTTTTGCCAGTTCACCCCTGACTTTATATGCTAGGTACCTTGTAATATTTCAGTCTAACCTGGCTCTTCCTTTTGCCAGCTCATCCCTGTGCTTCATCCCTGACTTTCTATGCTGGGTACCCTGTAATATTTCAGTCTAACCTGGCCCTTAATTCTTCCTGTTATCTGCTTTTGTTCAGCTTCCCAGATACCTACTTCATTCCTTTTACAGCACACACTCATTCTGGAGAGCAGTGGATCCTTCTGACAAGAACATTTCTAGATTGTACATCCAACGTGGTCTTTGGGAGCCTATACCTGGAAGCTACAATATTTTCAAGTTTCCAGAAGATAAAGGACAAGATTTCTGTCCATGCAGTCCACATTGGACCTGGGCTCTTGGAAAAACAGGTGTGAAATAAGTGCATATTGTCCTAAACTAAGGGAGGAAATACAATATGTTTATTCTTAATTTTGTAGTAAGATGGAGCAATCTGTTCTCCACGCCAGGAGGGAATTTTAAATAGAGGTTTTTCACTCCAGTCAGGCTAGAGGGAATAGCCCACACTGGGATATGGTTTGAAGGTTCACTGATTGCAGAATTTCACTGCTTAGGGTTTCAGCTTTACCACAGCCCTCAACTTCTCTGAGACCTTACTCAACTGAACCCAAAACTTAACCACATTTGATTATCTGCCCCAAAGTTGTACTTGGCTCTAATCTAAGTGTGACCATCCCATTCAATGGCTTCCTTGGTTCTAAATGCCCATTTCAAAGGGACATCATTAAAAATCATTAAGGAACCAGAGGGGGAAAGAAAACTTCTACCAGAAGCAGGTGAATTGATCAAACATGCAATTCTTTAATTCAAAATGACTTCCATTTTTGCATGAGCAAGCAGGTAAACGAAAAATCTCCTCCTCTGTCAGAGCTGCTGAGGGGGAAGTAATTCACAGTGATTTCCACTCATGGTAAAACAGAACCAGAATGGAACTGGGATGGATTTTCTCAGGGCCAGTAAGAGTGGAGCTCACACTTTACTCGTAATGGAATCACTACTCGGTGTTCACTGACAGCTATTTTAGCAAGCTTGCACTCCTGGGGGCATCTAGTTACCTAAATTTTGTTGAAGTTAGCCCATTGGTGCCAAAGTCACCGTGCCCTGGCTCGCGGTGTGAGGGCAATGTTAGACTGACACAAACCCACACTGAAAATGCAACAGCAACATCTCTGACTTTGGCCTTGAATTCCTGGGAAGGAAAGGGAAGATCCAGGCTGGGAAGGAAACCAGTGCCAGGTTCAAGTTAAAAGATAATGATGGATCAAATTTCCAAGGGAATGATCAAATCAGAATCAAATTTCCAAGGAAAAGGAAAAATAAAATCCTAATTCTGCAAGATAACCTCTCTGTTAAAGAGAAAGGGCAGCACCACAAGGACACAGCAGTGCCCAAATCATCCTCCACTTCTGGGCAAAGCCAGGTAGGAATGGAAAGAGCTTGAACTGGCTCAGGCAAGGACCTTGGCCTTCCCTGCACTGCAGACTGCTGGGATGTGAATGGCTGAGATCAGCGTTTGGTGTGTTGGGTACTCAGGTATTCCTTCCTCTGGAACTGAAAAGTCACATCTGACTCCTGGCTGACACCCTCTAAAATTTGGGGTATTTTAATTGAAGCCCCAGATCCCAAAATGCTCCCAGATCTCTCAGTTATTTTTGCTTTGAATATGTATCATTCTGTTTCTTCAGAGTGCTACAAACCTTATAAATCACATCATAAACTAACCCCGTGTATTTATGGACTTGGCAGGTATTAATTAGATGTCTTTAGAATAATTATTTTTACCAGTCATTTAAAATGCACAGGTACAGGCCCAGCTTCAGTGATGTTTTTATCACTTATTTAACATCATAAATTTTTGAAAGTCATGCAAATTGACAACTGTCCCTTCTCACATATAAATGGAATTATTGTTGCTATATAGAAGTTGCACAGTAAATTATTCTCTTGCTAAATAGGTTAAGCATGGACATGGATCCTTCCGGACTGGATACTTTTTCCAGTGACTTTTTACAATTACAGAGGATTTATTGACAAGAACCTCTCAAGATAGTCAAAATAATTGAGATCTAGCTATGTGATACCCTAATGCTTAATATTTCAATTGAAACACAAAGCAGGAAAAAAAACAAATCTGCCACTATCATCAGGCTCAGGATTCCAGCACGGAGGAGGCTTTGGGGAAACCTCCTAATTGCAAACCACAGCAGGGATCCTGCAGTATGGAAAAGGGAACACACTTCCAGCCTACTTGCTAGAAAATACTTGGGCACCAGATCCTCATATTGCTTTGGCCAGGGCGATAATCTCATTAATTGCAGCTGAAATCAATGGGATTGGCAGCATTTCCTCACAGGATTCAATCCAACAGACTCCTTACCTCAGCCCTGTTATCCTCAGTCTTGTGGAATTATTTATGCCAGTTTAAAAATAATACAGCATGCAACAGAACGATAACGCTGTTCCACAAATGAGGGTACCAAGCACAGGGCAGCACAGATCTATTCCAAGCCATCAGAACTGCTCTGTCCTCTGCGGATGATAATTTCTTTTATGTGTCCTGATGGCAGGATCAGACTATTAACTTCTGCCATCTGTGTGCAGCTTGTTCCTTATCACAGAATTCTGAGTGCAGATTGCAAACTCTGACTCAGCAGGTGAAGCCTGCTCGGCTCTGCTGCCAAAGGGCTCAGTGCTTTCCTCTCTGGCTACATGCAGTGGGCTCAAACTGCATTAAAAACCCAAACCCTGCCAGAAGAATGACTTCTTAATCCAGAGCAAGGCAATATTTATGTATTTTCATGGACAATGTGTGTGAAGGGAATTTAGGCTGCTCCAGAGAGGTAGATGGTAAAATTAAAGGTAAAATTATTGCCTTTGCCACTCAGTTTGTAGTTGCACTGTTTTAGAAATCTTTCTGTTCTTTCTCAGGGAGAATAAACTGCATTCTTTTACTTTCTTAATCTCTGTGTTTGGTATTAGGTGTTATTTGGCTGTGACCAATGGTTTTAGGAGGTGGATTCCCTGCTGACCAATAGTTGCTAGATTATTAATGGATATATAAAGAGGTTTTTTGTAAATAAAACTCTCCTTTCGCCATCTTGGTTTCATCTGCCTGCTTCCTCTGCCAGCTCCTGCAAATCCTGGGAAACCTAAACCCACACTCAGTTCAGCTTAGAGGGGTCCTCACGCAGATTTCTTCCACAAATCCTCAAGAACCATATATCCAAGCCTCAGGTTAAGTCAAAGAATTATTTTGGTTTTGCTTCTTTTTGCAAAAATACTTGTTAATCCTTCACTCTTTTATGGTGCAGCTCCTAAATCTGAGGTTTTCAATGCCTGTAATCTCAGATTTAGCAGCTACTGAAGGAGTATCACAACAGTCACCACCAGAGATCCTGCACTAACACCACTTTAAAAGCAGCAGAAAAGTTCAAGTGTCTTTCCCAGCAACTTTCAGGCATAGACATTTTTTGCTTCAGGTACAGAACTTCGTGTCCTCCTCCCTTCACACCTCAGAGAGCCCAGGGTGCATCAGGCTCACCCAAAATCTGCTGCTGCTCACAGCTCCAGCGCCTGTCCCAGCTCCACTGGTGTTTAAAAATCAGAGTTCATTTCTAGCTCCTCCAAAATGAACTTCCAGAGCAGAGTGGCAGCTCTAACCAGAGAGTATTTAGTGTGTCTCAAAATCTCCTCTCGCTTCCTGAATGGTTTTTATACTTCACATTTAACTAAAATCAATGAATTTTTTTTTTTTTTTTCAAATTACATTTTCAAAGGCAAGTGATACTCCAGCAACTCAGACGAGGTGGAACCAATGGGATCATTTACAGGAGCAAAGGAAGCAGAGTTTGGCCCACAGTTAAAATTAGGCAAGGTTAATAAAACTCAGCTCTGGCTTGGCCATCCATTCAGGGAGCTGTGGCAATTCCTGCACAGATTTAGAGCTTGGGACTGCAGAGCTCTCCCTGCCAAGGTATGTGGGGCCAGTGGGAGGTGAAAATATTGAGCATTTAGCCCAAACATGTGCAATGTGTCAGGGGCTGGAGGGACCTCCAGCTTGCAGGTGCAGCAGATTCTCCTGGATGAAGTTGAAATTATAAATTTATATGTAATCCCTTTGCCTCTCTTTACCCAGGTCACCTCCCTACCTCAGAAAGGAGAATACCTGCAAATCTGCAACCCAAAAACCTGCAACCCAAAAATCCACAACCCAAAAATCCACAACCCAAAAATCCACGGTGTGTTTTAACCACGGTCTAGTACAGGAATTCCTCTCACTGTCCCTCTTGTGCTGTGTTGGGAATAATCCCAGGTGAGATTCAATCCCATCACTTCAACAGGAGGCACAAAGGTTGCATTCAACTCTCCTTTACCCTCTCTCTAAGTGAAGTGAGCTTCCTAATCATTTAAATGATAATTAAAGCCAGGTAGAGCAAGCAGGTAATTTCCCAAGCAATTCAGCCCAAGTGTCAGATGGAGTGGCCTCCTCATTGTTGTGCATGTTTATCAGGCTGTTAATGATTCATTTGAAGACAACAGTGTGGAAATGGCCTCTCTTCACTGCCTGCTTCCTGGGGCTCTCAGCCTCACACCAGAGCCAGCAGGTGACATCTCGGTGCCTTCCTCATTATTCACATGTAGTTGCACTGTTCTAGAAATCTTTCTCTTCTTTCTCAGGGAGAATAGAGATAAGCTGCATTCTTGTACTTTCTTAATCTCTGTGTTTGGTACTAGGTGTTGTATAGCTGTGATCAATGGTTTTAGGAGGTGGATTCTCTGCTAACCAATAGTTGCCAGATTATTAATGGATATATAAAGAAGTTTTTGTAAATAAAGCTCTCCTTTCGCCATCTTGGTTTTGTCTGCCTGCTTCCTCTGCCAGCTTCTGCAAATACTGGGAAACCTAAACCCACATTCACAGGTCATCTCTGTGCACTCAGACACAGAAGATATTTCTAAATTCCTTATATTTTTCTGTATTTTTTTTCTTCCACCACTTCCTGCCAGTCCCTTCCAAGCAGTAAACCCAGATGTGCATGGAGGTGTCAGAACGTTTGTGGTTCAGCAATTCTCAGCCCAATCCTTGCTGACAATAACTCAGCATTGGAAGACATTTGTTTCTCCTGACTCTTTGTTCTAGCCCTGAAAAATCTAAGGCAAGAGGGGGGAAAAAATGGAAAGAAAATCCTTCCTTCTGGCTTCAGTCCCTCCGGACTTTGTGAAGCTCACAGTGGGAGCGTGGCCCACCTGAGGAAACAATAGATCAAATTCACCCATTTCCTTGATGAACGGCCAATAACTGCAAAGTCAAACCCAGAGACTGTGCCAGCACTAAATCAGAACTGAAGGACACTACAGGACTTGGGTCACGCCATAAATCAGGAAAAAAGAAAATCATTCTTTGCTCCACTTAGATTTGTATTTACATAGGAGCCCAGTTTTACAAAGGAGCTGACCTTGTCTCCTACCCAGACAGAATTTCTGCCCTTCCACCAACAGATCCACAAGTTCAAAGCAGGGATTGATCTTCTGGAGTGTTGGGTATTATGTCAATCTGGCTGGAACAAGGGTAAAAAAGCTATTTCTTCTATTCCTTCTCAAAGCAAACATTCTTAAATCACACCGAAAAATTTCTAAGAGCGAACAGCCAGTCAATTTTCAGTGCTGTAACTGAAGTGGGAAAAAAAGCAAAACAAACTCTGCTCAGGACTCAATCAATAGGGTGGGCACAGCACAGGGAGGGAGTGGAGCTTGGCTCTGCTTTGGATTAGGGGCCTTGTTATTTGAAGTTCTCTTTCAGATAAAGCCTTCTTACTTAGCAGGTTCACATCCAAAGCCTGGTTTACTTCTGATCCCTCAAAAAACCAGATGATCTAAAGTTTCCAAAACTTTTCATCGTTTATCGATGTCTGATTTGAGGTGCATTGACCACTTCTTCAAAACTCCTAAAACAACCTCTGCCAAAATGTAGATTTACACATTTATGAGACCTCACAAGCATTTCCCTGAATTCCTGGAAGCTCCGAGCCAGACCAGTCCTCATGGGATACAGATGGAATGTGTGCTAGGACTTCAGAGCAGTGAACACCCTTCCATTTGTCAGATTAAGGGCATTCCTGCTAAGAGGATTTGCTATGAAAATTAATTCTGAGCGATCACCTCTGGGCTGCTGTGCTGCCTGGGCTTAAGGAAAGATTTTTTAAAATGTTTTGTCATTTTAATAAGAATTATTTAATCAGTAGCTATTTCCAGCTATGTCGAGATCCAGTCAAACTGTCTAAAAATTCACCTGGCCTTTTCATTTTATATAATGTGAGTCTAAAAAACTCAAAAAACATCAGCAAACACAGCTCATCTGCAGGTGCTCTGTGGTAAATAATCCTGTACCACCTCCTTTTCATAAAGGAAATAATCAAATTTGCTGAATTCATGAAAGCACTAGCCTCTACCTCATTTTTCCCTGCTGTCATTTAGAAGCACCAAAAGGGCTGAATGACAAATGTTACAAGTCTCTGGCCCACCAGACCTTGACAGCAGTTTCCTAATATTTTTCTCTTTAACCTCATCTTCTGGCAAAAGGTGAATGCATTTGGACATTTATTCCACTCCCCCTGGTCCTGCTGCACCATCAGCCTATCCTGTGTGGAATTTTATCTTTAATGTACACCTACATACACCACCATATGGAATAAAGTCACCAAGACAAAGATATTTTTAGAAGTATTTCCCACCCCCACCTCAAAATTCCCTAAAATACCATAACTTCTGCTCAACTGAGCGAGATAGGCTGGAATTGCCATGAAGGTGTATCAGTGTGCAACCTTTTTAGGGATATTTGGGATATTTTCATGCTAAGAATCTCCCGACCTACATCCTTCCCTTAAAGTTCAGAGTCACAATCTGAGCCCACCACGGGCAGAAATCTGAGTACAAGTGGCAAAGGGACACCTGCACCTGGAGAAATGGGGAGGAGGAAAGGAGTGACCCTTCTGAGAGTTTTCACCTGCAGAAAAGGGCATCAGCAAACAAACTGCAGCACACAGAGCTGCAATTCCTGGGGTCCATCCCAGCCCCAAATGAGGCAGAGCTCCCTCCTTAAAGCCATGGCACACATGGGGGAAGAGCAGAGGGAATTTCCAGGAGGCCAGAACTGCTTCAGGCACTGAGTTTGCTTTTCTCAAGTCTCAGGGATGTTCTAAGCCTCGTCAAAATCCAGGATCTGCACTGTAAGTACCTCCCAGATGTGACAATAGATCTGTGCTCAGTGCAAAGTCCCAAACCAGAGCCTAACTCAGGCAGAATTAAAGAGTCCTTGACAGCACTGCCATGGAAACCACACTTGAGAAGGCAAAATAACACCAACAAATTCAGCTGTAAAGGCCAGGGAATCATAACTCAGACAATCTTATTTGGACCAGTGACCAAAGCTGAGCTATTGAAATTAAACCCTGGGCCAGGGAAAGACATTCAGACACAAAACTGGAAAGGCACAAAAGGGGCAGAGGGGTGAGCTTGGAGAAGATGACAATAAGAAGGGCAATATTTAGAAAAGGAAATTTTAATCTAAATAGGGAAACACAATCTGTGTTTATGGCACATCTCCACATCCTACAGAATGCTGTGCTAATGTTTATTAAAAAAAGCAGTCAGTGCATAGTAAGGGAGTTCAGGACACCTCATGGCGCAGGGACTGGCTCTGCCGAGCTCCAGAATCCAACATCCAACAGGTTATTGCAAATTGAGGACTCCAAGAGGGTCTCTAATGGGTTATAGTCAAAGCATTTCTCAGCCTTCCATACTTATTCTATATTACTTCCTACTTTTTGTTCGGATTTAGACATACAGGTGAAGTTAAGCCTTTGTAAAAACACAGGTGAAGTTAATGAGAAAATCTCAAATTGACTTCTGTGGGCTTTAAACAGTACAGCTCCAAAGGTACACATCTGTTTCTATTACTCAAGGTTCTTTTGTTATCAGAGCTAGAGGTTCAAAGAAAAAATACAAACAGCAATAAAGGCATTTTGGTGTAAAAAACCCCAAAAGCAGTAGCTGCACATCCCAGCCTATTTGGAGCACTGAGCTAATGGGGCAGCAGCAGATTAATTTCTATTTACTCTGCTTAGCACCAGGTCAGCCACACCTGTTGGATTAAGCACTGAGGTTATCTTGCCTTTATTTGTGGGTTTGAGGCATTTTTGGGATATCTTCTCTCTTTTCCGCCAGCAGGCTGGGTGCATTGGAGTATTTCTACGACAAATATAATCACAATACGAGGTCGTGTTTTCTGAGCCTCTTGGTTAGGAGTGAATAATTTCTCCTACAGAGGATGCAAATAATTTACAGAGAGCCTTGTTCAAAGCCTGTTGTGTTTAGCAGCCAACTCGAGCCTGATCAGATAAGCAATTTCAAGTGGGATTTAATGTGACACTGCAGTTACTTTGCTCAGTAAAATAAACAAAACTTGTGTGTGGAAAACACACACTGTACACACAAACAGAGGATGTGGAAGGAAGGTTCTGTTCAGTAAAAATCTTTAGCACAAAGCCACCAGGTTGGGCTGGAACAGAAACTTGTAGGAAAATACTTTATATAGAGGTTTTATGTATGAACTCAACACTGCTGGAAATATAAAATACCACTTGCCAACGACATCCATTCCACCCAAAACACCCTTGGCGCTGAACAATCTGAAATTGTGTCATTCACTCTGCCTGTTCCTCTGCTCCTCTTTCCATTCCAGCATTTTATCTTTCGAGTTCTCTGGAGCAGAACACTTTGCACACATCTATATTTGTCACATGCCGAGCTCAAGAGGCCACCTGTCCTGTTTGGTGTATGGCATCCTCAAAATTACCCAGGAAAAAATGTGGTGTGTGAGCCACCACACATGTACAATATGGCATTCCCCAACTCATTCTGTGCAGAAAGAAGGAAAAATACTGTTCTTGGTAAGGTTTTCTTTCTGTGACAAACTGGTTTGGGGGGGTAAAATATAATCAAAATAGCTTGTTTTCTTATGAGGTGGTTTATTTATTTATTTATTTTTTTAAAATTGTCTTCCTGCTACTCGAGGCAGCTGCTTCTTTAAAACCTACAAAAATATAATTTATTTCATTTCGGCTGTCGTGGTGCAAAATGCTGTCCTCAATGCACAAAGACAGACTGAATAACTTTTTGTGAGTTTAATCTAATCTGGGTAGAATACCAATTCAGGTCTAAAATACGATATTCTCTGGGAGAAGGGCCCCTTCCAGCCACCTTCACAATCCACTCCTTTCCCCAGGTCTCAAGCTCAGCTCCCACCACAAATTAGCACAACTGCAGAAGAGTGAACGCAGCACTCTCAGAACTCACATTTACCTGGGGCCCTGGAAAAGCTGCACACCATTTCCATGTTTTAGGAAGCTGACAGCCATCCCAAACCCTGGCCGTGGGATGCCCCAGGGCTGCGAGAGCTCTGGGATCTGACTCGTGCAAGGCTGGGAGGAATTCAGTCATTCTGGAGCCAGCAGCAAATCCCCACATCCTTTCATTCCCTTCATTACCCGGGATAATCCCCAGCTCGTGTGGCTAAATTCACCTTCAGGGGCACCCAGCCCTGCGGTTTCAATGGGATTGTGGCTCCTCCTGAGCCATCCTTTGGCTGCTGTTACCCTGTGCACTGCTGGGAAAATGAAGGCTTTTCCCCTCCTCGCCAGCACACATCCCCTTCAAGCCCTTACAAATATTTCCTTTCTCCCCATGCCAAATTTGAACCTGTTCTTGCCACTAATCCCCTGCACGGTTCTGCTCCACCGGCACTGCATCAGCAGCAGCCAACTCTCCATTTCCTCCTCATTTTCCTCTCCTCTCTCTCAGCATTCCTCACAAAGCTCCTGGCATGTTTACGCTCCCCCTCAGAATCCATTTCTTTTTATTAGCTTTCCCTTTTGACACCTCACTCCACAAGGTTTGTTTCCAATGCCTTTCTGCACCTTGAAAGCCATCAGGATTCGGGGAGGTCACCTGGGATTGAGTGCCACACTCCATCAGAATTCGGGGAGGTCACCTGGGATTGAGTCCCACACTCCACCAGAATTCGGGGAGGTCACCTGGGATTGAGTGCCACACTCCACCAGAATTCGGGGAGATCGCCTGGGATTGAGTGCCATGCTCCATCAGAATTCGGGGAGGTCACCTGGGATTGAGTGCCATGCTCCATCAGAATTCGGGGAGGTCACCTGGGATTGAGTGCCACTCTCCCAGCTCAGGGGACAGACCCAGCAAAGGTCACCCAGCTCCTTCTGATGCTGAAGTACAAGGAGGAAACAAGACAGAGAACCTTTGTCATCTGCTGAGCAGGATCTGTGCAGCCCTGGGAGCAGCCAAAGAAGGAATCTGGCTCAGGTGGGAAATGAGGTAATCCTGTTCTTGTCACAACCTGACATCTTCTGCTGTTTTGAGAACAGTGACAATCAGGTGTCACCGCCAGGATGCAAAGAGGGCTGCACAGTGACCACATTGCCATTTATTTCTGCTAGCAGCACTGCAGAGAGGTGCTAAAGCCCTTTAAAGCCCATGTATTGACTTCAAAGGGAACCGGTTTCCCTCATGCATTTGTTTTGTTGAGGTGTTTTTTATTTGGCTGTATCTGTTTGTTTTCACATTTTCACCTTGTGCTCAGGGGCACTGATAGCAAAAATCCCAAAAAATGCAGACTGCAGTGAAGCTGAGAGGTGCTTTAGGCACCCCCTAAACCAAGGGAACCGCAGTTCTTCAGTCAGAGCAATGATATTCAACCTGCCCTGGGTTGGAAAATGTTATTTTCTTGCCTCCACCTCCCTCCCATCAAGACAGCCCTGCCACCACTTCGCACAAAGATATTTTCAGTGCACCGAGGGCTTTGTTCTGTTTTGCTCTCATCACCCAAATGGTGCAGAAGCAGCTGAGCTCCAGGCAGGGCAGAGGTGCCACATCAGAGCTCGGAGGTTCACACCACCAGAGAGGCACACACGGAAAAATTAACTTAACAGTGCAGAAAAAGAGTCGGTTTAGCAACAACAGCATGAGGGGTGAAAACACACACACTTGAGGAATCAAATTGTGAAGTTTCTCAGGCTCACAGTGGTTTTTTTTTGAGGAAAACCTGCCTCTGGTAGATTTGGGCTGGTCAAAACCCAGCGCTGCTCCTCACAAGAGGAGCTTATCTCTCCCTATCCTCTGGTCCTGCCTTAAACCCTCTGCAGATGGAGCAGCACAAAGCCTGGCTGAGGCTCATCACAGCCCAGGTGAAATACTAATAAAGCACAGAGCTCTCACAGCCAGGCAGGAATCAATCGCAAGTTATTTTATTCTGAACAGCTCCCAACTTGTAGTCTGGGAAACCATTTTGTTGCACGCTCATCACCTTTTCCATTCTATCAGCCAGCGTTCACTAATTTTGCACCAATTCAGGATAAACACAGGATATTAATTAGCAATTTAGCTTCCAAGAGACCTTGCTGAAGTTGAAACAAGGATTACCTCCTAATTTAAGCTTGGGGTGTGCAGCTACTCTGCTTCTCCCCATCATTCCAACTCCTGATCGGTGGCAGCTGAGGTTGGTGCACCTTGGCCTTTCTCACATTAAATCAGAGGATTTTGTAACATGGCTCAGCTGTAAAAGTGCTCTGCTAAGACAGACTTTCTCACTGAGTAGACGTGTCTCTTGTAGCTTCATAAAGAAAAATCAGCACCACCACACAAGATCCTCATCCCCAAGAACAGCACGAGCACAAAGTGCCAGCTAAAGACATTCATGAAAGTGGCAGAAGCACAAGAAAGAATCCTCAGAGCTCTGTTAAAGCACTTTTAAGAGATCTGATTGAATTTTCCCCATCAAAGGGACTCTATCTAAAGCAGATAGCAGAATATTAAACAAATTCTGTGATGCTTCTTTAGAAGGACCTAATTTATAGTAGCAGGATGATGGCAAAAAGCTATCTCTAAACTGGCAGGTCTATTAAAAAGGAATTATTAAAAATAAAAAAAAAGCCAAACAACTAGCCAAAAAAACCCAGAAGGAGACGCATCAGGAAATCTAGAGAACTTAAACATGCACAAACAACCATTTGTTGAAGAATGGGGAGAGGTTAAGTGTGACAACACATTGCTGGTTTAAAATTGCTTTTGAAAATCTGTTTTAATCCAGACTGGCAGCAACTATTGCTTTTAAGAGACACATTCCCTTTATAAACAAAGCCAGCTGGATTTTTTTCACTTTTTGTTATTAGAGAACCACAGGCAGACTGGGAATTTTCCCTCTCTGAAATCCTTTCAGCTGCTGTGTCTGGTCTCAGGTGTGCAGCCTCAGTACAAATGGATAATTCCAAAAGCTGTCTTCAGGCACAGCCTGGAGCTATGGGAATAAAAACACTCTGCCTTGTGAGCAGCCCTTGGCACGAGGGAAATAGGTGCAGAGAGGCACCTGAAACTCCTTCTTAGCCCCACGGTTCCCACTTTTCCTTTAACTCCCTTTTTTCTCTCGGAAAATTGATCTGCATCTGGCCTGTGATTTGTGAATCCTCTGTGAGTGAGGAGCTGAAAGAGGGAAATTGCAGAGCCCCTGTGAGCCCTCACAAATCTCCACCGCAGGTTTTGGAGGCACGGAGAGGAGCCCCCTGGCTCTGGGGCTGTTACTCCTCCCCAGCACAGCCCTAAATAAGGCTCAAAGGCAATGTCCCAGGGCTGCCAGGAGCCCCAGGGGCACAATATCTGTTCTTGTTTAGGAACAGGCAGCTCAAGGAAAGCACTTCAGAAAAACACTGCTTTAAAAAACCCTTCCCCACAAGACACTCTCTGGTTCACTGGGTTGGTACACGATTCAACCTAAGGCATGGAAAGTATTTTCCTCACCCAGAACACAGCCACACACAATGCCACAGGTTCCCCCTTCCCCAAACTGTGATTTCCACATTAGTGCAACAAAATAAAGCCCAAAATTTGGGTTGGAGAAGCGAGACTCATTCAGATTAGTCATTGACAAAGCCAACAGCATATTGGCGTCCACTGAGAGCTGACCTCCCTCCTCAGAGGGAATTTCCACACCCCTGCTGCCCATAAGCTTTTAAAAGTGCTTCACCCACCTCTCTGTGGTTGTGGTGCAATTCCCAGGCTGCCCTCGGCCTCTCACCAATATTTTGTCCCTTTTTAATCCTTTTCCCCACGGAGAGCTCCTGCTCTGTGCACTGCAGAGCTCCCCGGGCAGTGCCAGCTCTTGTACCCTCTGCAGTCAGGGCATTTATTGGAACAGCTTTGTCTCAAGCTCCGTGCTTTGGGTCTGGTTTCCCTGCTCTCCAGGGTGTGATGAGCCCTCCCCTGCCCCTCCAGCCTCCACCTGCCCCGTGGCCAAGGGCACTGAGATGTCCCAGAGCCCTGATCTGCCTGCCCAGGGTCAGTGCTGTGCTCTGTGCACTCACCCCTGGTGGCTTTGCCTGCCTGCAGGCCAGGGGAGGACAAGATGGATAAATGCAGTGGAGTTTGGGCTCAGGACATTGCTCATCACAAATATCTTGTGTCACACAGTGCTGTGACAGACGATTCATCACTGCCCCTTATCAGCATGGCGCAGCACACACAGAGCAGTGGCACCTGCAGGAAGGTTTCACCTTATTTCCTTTCAAACCTGCTGAGCCCTCTGCTTCCTCCATCCTAAGCTCCTCCTTCCTCCTGACTGCACCTTAGATGAAAATCCTCTCAGCATTGCCTCCCCAGGCAGGCCAGGCCCTGGCTAATGCAGGATGCTGTTGTCATGGTGCTTCCTCCCCGGGCTGGTGCTTTATCATCTTTTTGTAGACTTCCACCATGAATTTAAAAGTTCTGCTGCTGCTCCCTGCCCCGCGTGTTTCCATGGCAGAGGTTTGTTTATCAGCTCAGAGCTGCAAGTTGAAGAAGGTGGAACAGGGAGGAGAGAGGGAATGTGGAGGTAAATTATTTGAACTCCCTCTGTGAAAATAATCCCCTCACTCCTTCTCCTCCATCACTGACTTCCAAACTCACGTTGGCCTCGAGCTGACCTGCTCTGGGTGAACCTCATGATGTTAGAAATTCCTGCAGCAGCCTGTGGTCCAAACAGAGACCATCTGGGGGAGCTCCAGGAGCAAATGCTCTTCTTTCTGTCCCACACAACCTCATCCATTTGGCTTCATTGTCTGGGAAAAAATTATTTCAACACTTAACGGTGGTGGTTTCATTCAGCTATGAGCCTCAGGATCTGCTGGCAATCAGGGTTAGCACCTCTCTAATATTTTTCCTCTTTTTCCAGGGTTAGGTTTGATGGCAGACTGTTTCCCAGGAACAGGATGAGAACAGGAAGAGTTAATCCTCTGGAGAATGTGCTGAGCTTTGCAAAAGCAGGCAAACACAGAAGCCTGGAAATACAAGCCTTGCTGAAAGCTGATATCTGAATATATCCTGGCATATGGCTGTCTGTTAAATCAGGCAACATGCTGTATCACCTAGGGGAAATTTTGATTCACCTTCCTATTAAATGCTTTATATAGTTTTCCAAGGTTTATTTTTTGGGGTTTTTTTTGCCTCAAATGAATCAGAAATAAATACTGTTGATGCCAAGCAAGATCTAGATTATTAAAAAAAAAAGTTTGAAACACAATGCCATTTGTGATTGTGTTTTAAAATCCTTTATATGAACGAGCAGAATGTACAACAGATGCAAGAACACAAGAGGATTCAACCAAGACAAGCCCACACACAAGACATTGTCAGAGCCAAACCTTTTCTTTCCATTAAAAAGATTAAGGAATAGGAGAGCAAAAATTCCTGCAAACTATATGTGTGTATTGTAAAGAAGAAAGAGCATGAAGTCTTCCCAATCCTTTTCATTTAAATAATTGTAATGGTGAAATTTTGTAATTTTGGCAAAGAAAAAGTGGTCTATTGAGAGTAACAGTATTTACATCACGGGGGCATCTGCTAAATTTAGTTCTGAACTCATAGAAACAAGGCTTGCTGCAGTAAGGACAACTTTCTGACGCTGCTTATCCTCTCTGTTCAAACACTGAATTTACCAGAGCAGAGCCATTAGACACAGAACAAACCAGTGCTTACTCTAAATGCCCAGTCTGGTTTTGAAAACACGGCTGGATTCCACAACTTCTGTGTAAGATTAAAATGTGGTCACTAAAAATTATTCTGGAGTTCCTGGGACAAGGCAAATTATTAAGGACCTTGGGATACACATAAATTTTTACAAGCAAGAAATGGAGCTGAAATGGAGGTAAAGCAGATTAATCAGTCCTTGGCCAGAGCAGGTGCCTCAGTTTGGTGGAAATGCTCACCTGGAGCTTCCATCTCCTTCTCTGAACCCCAGGCAGCTTTTCTGAGCTGGGGTTCAGTTCTTTTTTGCCATCAGATGCTGTTTCTCCCTAAAAATGTGTGTCTGCCTTCAAAAAGTGTGTGGTGTTTCTGAGGACGTGCCCAGCTCCAGGAATGTTTAAGGTGTAAAAACTGAACACAGGGCCTCATTCATCTCACGTGTGGCTCGGAATTAAATGTCAAGAATCCCCAAGGGAGTGATGCTAATGAGGAGTCTTAGCCCACAGCACCTACGATCTGCCATTCCTATTAACCACAGAGGAGCAAAAAGGTTGGGATAAATGTTGATATTTGAGCAAAAGGGAACATTTCGTGTGCATATTCATGAGGCATTAACATTAGCCCCGTTTTTGTTCTGCCCAATGGGTTCAGTGATAAATAGATATGAAACATGGCTGAAGGTGGCTACAGAAAATAAAGATGTTCTGGGAGCTGGCCAGAACATCAATTGATTTTACATGCTTGGTTTTTCGCATTCATTGTTCGGTTCTACCTCAGGTTATGAATTTTCAGAAGCAAACATGAGCAATTCAGAGTAAATATACAATTGCTACTCGGGCTGGTGTATCACTGCTCTTAGGGTTTATTTTTTTAAAGGTTGCTTAAATCAATAGAACTGTACACTTAAAAAACTCTACAATATGTCCCTGTATTTTTCTTGGCCATTGAAAAGCTTTCCATAATATTTCCTTCTCCTTTATTGTATAATAAATATGGGAAATCTTTAATGATCATAAGGACTATGGCTGGCTGTATGATACAAAAACTGATTCATTATTACTTTTTATCAATATAAGTGGTGAATTCACTGCTTGTATTATTTAATACCACCAGAACATGGATGTAAATATTTGTGAATTCAGTTTTTATACATTTTAACATACATGATTTAGCTCAAAACCGTAATAAATCATCTTATTCATTACTCACATATTTTTAAAGGCACCCAGACATGCAGCAGAATCATGCTACACCAAACAGCCTAGTACACAATCCCACAAGAAGAAAACCATCCCTGCTGGAATTTCAGCTGTAGTTCAACCATGTGGCTCTTCATCAACTTCTGCTTCTCCTTCTCCTCCCACCCAGGACATGTTTTATCTCCTCTATAGAGTCGCCAGAGCAGGCACCCATTAATGACTCCTGTTCAGGTCCTCTTGAGTGTGCCCTGGTGACATTTGGGGCCACTGGATGCTGCTGAAATGTGTGCAAAAATCCCCAGAAAATATTCAAAGCGTGGAAAGTAATTGTCTCGTGGTTCGCTGGTTCACAATATTAATCCATAACAGTATAATTAACAGCTTCTTTTTCTTTTACAGCTTCTCTTCAAATAAATTCTGGATCATCACGACAGTGTTGAGCTTTCCTTCTGTCTGGGAAGTGCTTGTGGATGTGGTTTGGATGTCCCCACAGCTCAGAGAGCTGAGGTTCACAGCTCCAGGGTGCACTTTGCAGTGGCAATGCTCCGTTTCTGTCCAGCCAGTAAAGGGCAGGGAATTCAAACTCTCTGCACTGCAGTTTGTGCTCTCGATGATGCCTTGTCCCTGGCCCCTGGTCTGTTTGGCTCTTTGGCTTTGTAAGTGTGGCAGGGTGGGGACAATCCCTTGCTCTGTGCCCATGTCAATAACTGCCACAGGAACACCAATCTCAGTGCCAGCCCCTGGAACCATCACCGCAGAAAAAAACCAAATTTAAACTGATCCAGTGTTGCAGGTTCCCTTCTTGCTATTTCCATTCCTCCCACCCTGGTCTGTCTTTGGCTAAAAAATGATTTTGCTCAGTCAATGCACTCTGAAATATCCTATTAAAGAGAAATTGTCTTCTTGTGGTATTTACAGTATTCACCACAAGCATCACGAGTGGGGAGTGATTGAAATGAATACCAATCAAAGAAAACTCAATATTAATCTAATGATGCATTGATGGTGGGAAAAAAAGACATGAAATTCTCACTCTGCATCTCACAAAAATCTAGTTTGGGTATTAAATTCTTCGTAGTAATTACTACTGGATTTCAGGTTATTTTCTCCCCTTGACTCCTGGTGCTGTGGGATGTTATTACAGGAGGTAACTGTTGGGAGGTGGATTATTTTCTGATGTGTGCAGATTTCTGTTCCAGTCCCTAGAACAGCTGCAGCATCTCAGCTGGGCCAGGGCAGGACTGCAGGTCCTGGATCCCCAATCCTGGATTCTGGGTTCTTCTCTTTAATGGGGTTTGAAGTAGACATTGCAAATGTGACTGAACGCTGCTGGAGGCAGCACTGACAGAAACAAATTAAAAGAAAGAGAAGAAAAAGAAAAAAAAAAAAAAGAAGAAGAAGAAGAAGAAAAGAAGAAGAAGAAGAAAAAGAAGAAAAAGAGGAAAAAAAAGAAAAAAGAAAAAGGAAAATGAAAAGAAAAAGCCTTAAAACTATTTTTGCAGTGTGACCATTCTTTCCATCAGGAGATTGGTTTGCCAAATTTACCATAACCAACAGCAGTTCCTTCCTCAGTAAGCCATTCCTCCTGGAGCCCTTCCTAATCCCTGCTGCCAGTTTGGACACCTGGCAGTCCCTGCTGTCCCTCTCGTTGCCCATTCACCACCTTAGCCCCTTTGGGCACTCTGAAACCCTCGAGGAAGGGCTCAGGGCTGGGGGGATCTCACTAGGGATCACTCAAACTGCAGCAGCTCCGCTTCTGCGTGTGCTGATTAGCAGCAAATTAAGTAAAATTCCCCATCTGGAGACTTAGAGCCACCAAACCCAGAGGTGAGGCACTGAATGTGCCCAGGTCCTCGCTCGACTCTTCTGGATTTTAGATCTCACTCTGCTCCCTGTGTGGGATTTTGTGGGAACTGTAGGCAGCCAATAATATTGTGGGGTGGTGAATTTAGAGCCAATGGATGTGTGCCATGAAAGTTAAAAAACAGTATAAAAAGGCTTTGGAAAATAAAGAGTGACTTCTTCCTTTTCTCTGACCAAGAAGCTGTTGTGGTAAACTTTTCTCATGTCGTGACCATCTCAACAGCGACAGGTTTTTGCCTTCCCTGCAGTCTGAGCCCTTCCAGACAGGGATTTCTCTCTGGTCTGTGCCTAGACAGTCTGGAAAAATGAAATTCACACTGAAGACTGGCACTCCCAGGTACTATCATAAAGTATTAACCTGCATCCTTGCCATTGAGCATCATTTTTTAATGCTATTTAACAGGCCCTGGCAGGGAGTGTTTGCCAATTTAAAGGCTGGCAGCAATGCTATTTAACATGTGGTTTACTTTAAGTGGTACACGCCGTTTGCTTTCAATGGTGGGCAGCTTTTGGCTTCTAAATTTTGTTTTAACATACAAATAACCAAACAGTGGTTAAAGAGGATTCATTGCCAGGCAATGCAGGGATTTTTTTCAATTTTTTTTTTCTGTTCTCAGTGCTGCAGAGGAGGCCACCCAAAAGCAAAGCTTTTGTCATTGGTTCCTGGATCTCCAACACTGAAAGCATTTCCAGTCATGCATTCATGAGGCCTGAGTTTTGTGCTTTTCTCACTCAGCTTTGCACCGTGGATTGGTGTGAAATTGAAACAGGGAGGATGAGACAAAAAGAGAACCCCATGCAGGGCAAAAGCAAGAGTGTCAAACTGTCTTTCAATCAAAAATGTGATACCAATGAATGAGACAACGAGGAAATGGATGGCACCACTGAATAGGGACTTTAAAGAATCAACTGAATGTGTAAATCTGAAATATTGGGTGTCTGCCACCCATGTTAAGCATTGTTCTTCCAGCCACTGATTCAAATGAACCTTGTAAATTGAAATGTGCATGTCGAACAGGGTGTTCATAAAAGCCTTTGAGAGTTTCACAGTTTGGGCTATAATTACTTTTTTAGCACAATTCCTGGATACAGTGCCTACCTCTCGAACGAGGACTGATTATCCACAGTTCCTCCTGGTTTCATTCCCAGCTCATTGGGGAAGGCCTTGCGCTATGCAGTGCCAGTGGAACGTGGACTAATAAATAAAAATGGGATGATTGATTAAAAGCCAAGAAGAGCCTAAGTACTCCAGATGATTCATTGTGCTGAAAATCTCATGATCTGTAGACAAAAGAGACAAAGGAGTGCAGGAATAAAAAGGCAGCCCATGGCAGGCGGGAAAAAGAACCCAGAAGCCAATGGCTTAGTCACAAATCTCATGTTCACGTTAAATAACTTCTCTTACTCACTCTATTATTTTAAACACCTATTGCCAGAAACTTGCGGCACATTTCTTCATTTCTCTCGGTTCTAAACCACAGTAAAAATGCCAATTCATCGAGGTGAAGATGGGCTGAGTGCAGTTCTCCCAGAGAGCCAACAGGGCATTAATCTTTAGTAGCTTATCTGTGGCGTTATCCCAAGCAGAGATCTGTTCATTTAGGAATGATTCCCTTCACCCAGCTGGAGCATCCTAGTTCCCATTATTCATCTGTTTTCTCCATGGAATTAATGGGGAGCACCGGCATAGGTGTTTTTCTAGGTGAGATGATTCATGCTCTGGAGGTGTGAATAATTCTTGTTTGACTAAAGAGGGAGCTGAGACAATTTTTAAGGATAATTTATTTTTTACGTCATTAAAGAGTAAAGGAAATTAATTTTACTATTAATGACTGACTTCAGCGCAGAATTATATCTGTCAAAAATAGGTTGCCATCAAAACAGAACATGAGAGAGAGGCTTCAGTCAGCTCAGCCTCCATGGCAGGACAATTCCATTATTCTTCATGGCAGCAAAACACTGCTTTTGCCCTGAGTTAGCCCTGTGGTCCTGCCCTTTAAAAATAAATGTTCAGAATTCCACTTCTTGACCGAGATCATGAGACAGGTTGATTGCCAAGAGCTGTCCTGCGCTGTGGAAAGATTTGCTCGTGCAATAAAAATGGAAATGCGGAGCTGCTTTATGACTTTTTAACACACAAAGCTTTGGGGAAGCGTCACAAGCTCTGACCTGCACTCACAATTAGAGTTGCCATCGCTCCTTGGGAATGAGACCTGAAGTTATAAACGCATCCACTTCCATGAGATGTCAGAAATTACTTCAAAGAATTCACTTTCAGAAAGAAAATCATGCGCTAATTAAATAAAAGCCTAAAAATTAAAAACCAGTCCCAGAGATAAGTGCAGACATTCATGCAGGTGAAGGCACCTCTCTAATATTTATGCAGAAAGAGTCAGTGGGTAGGAAATGTCTTCAGCCCCAAAACATCAAATATTCCTGAATATTTCCAAGTGTTGCTGTTAAGTCCCTTCCTAGTGAACCCAAGAAAAAGACCAACCAGCTGAAAAGGTTGGTAAAGGGAAGAGAGGTTCATCAGTGTTAAAATAATTTGTAAAAAATGAAGTTAAATAAAAGAGTAAACACCTCTATTTATTTAATTTCAGTACATTAGACAGAGTCCCCCAATGGGCTGAGATCCTCAATTAGATTTATTTTCATATGGAAAGAGAGAGTCTGTCTTGTGCCTTGAACTTTACGTGCATTAGGATACAATTTCCAGGTTCCCAAGGAGAGTGCAAAGCACCGTTCTTCAATTTCCAGGCTAATTTCACAAAGCAAACTTCTGAAGGGCATAAAATATTTGAGCTGTGCTACCCTTATAGCTTTGCATAGAACCCTTTAAAGCAGTAAAGAAATAATTTCTACCAAATGAAAGGTTTTATGAGAAAATTTCCTTTTACAATAGGTTTGATTTTATTTTCCTTAATACATATTAGAATGGTACCCCCCAGACGTTCTATTAAATTATTTGATGTGGTTTAAAATACATGTAATACTGTTTTCATTTGAATTCCACAGAAATTTTCTGCACAAGCATAGCTGCAAGACAGGAGGGGAAAAAAAAAAAGAGGAACAAAATTTCTCTGTCCTTACTTCTGGCTAAGCAGCCCCCAGCTGGAACAGGCAGCATCTGCAAATGGATCTGGGCTCATTTATTCCCTCCAAATTTTCCCAATGTATTGTAATATTTCATTTTCACTTGTGCAACAAAGAAAAAAGGACCCATAAAAAAAGATGATAGCAGAGAATTCTGCGGGAGCCTTTGAAGTAATACTGATAATACATTCCTGAGAAGCTGAATTCTCATTTGCATAATTACATTGGCCAGAACTATCTCCCTGTCCAGCTTGCTGGAGGTTCAGCTCCTCTGAAATGCTGTCTCCACACCCAGGAGACACTGGGGGATTACACAGGTGAATTGAGAGGAGAATTCAAAGCACAGAATTCAACTGTTGCCTGATTCGACTCCACACCTCAATGGGAAGTCTGACACAGCTTGCACACTGTGCAGCAGCAATATTTTCATATTTTGGGTAAATAACACACAGATGCTGAGGAGACATTGAATTGCAACTCTGCAAAATTGAGGTCAATGGCAGTGAGGCTGTGGGGTTTTTTTGCTGAATCAAGTGGGGAGCAGCCAGAGGGATGTGGTGAGGGGAGTTTGTTGAAGAGCTGCAGAAATACAAATCCTCCACGCAAATTGTCGCTCCTACATTTTGGAACTCACAAAACGGGAAAAGCTTACTCCTGGAAGTGCTGCTCTGCTGGGAGGATGATTTCCACATTTCTGCAGCAATGAGGGGACTCGTATTTGATTGCAGAGAGGGAAACTTCTGCTCGAGGGTCACCGTTAATCTCTGCACCCCAAAATTTGCATCAAGAAGAAAAACAGCGCCAAGGAACGAGTGCTGTAGTTGCACTGTTTTAGAAATCTTTCTCTTCTTTCTCAGGGAGAATAGAGATAAGCTGCATTTTTGTACTTTCTTAATCTCTGTGTTTGGTACTAGGTGTTGTATAGCTGTGACCAATGGTTTTAGGAGGTGGATTCCCTGCTGACCAATAGTTGCCAGATTATTAATGGATATATGAAGAAGTTTCTGTAAATAAAGTTTCTCTTTTCGCCATCTTGGGTTCACCCACCTGCTTCCTCTGCCAGCTTCTGCGAATCTCAGGAAATCTAAACCAACACGAGTGCCCTTCCAAACCTGCAGCCATGGTGAGGCTGGGAAGGGAGAGATGGCACGGGATGAGCTTCCTCCCCTTCCTGAGCCACCAAAATATTCCTGCTGCTGAGCAAAGAGAAGCCTTGGCCCTCTCAGCATCAGCAGCTGGTGTCGAGCCAGATGGTTTGGAGTTCCCTTCATCCAGTTATGCATAAAGCTTTCCTAATTGTTAGTCAACACAGAAGGAAAAAAGCTCCTCCTCCTCAAAACCGTGGCTGGCTGAGCCCTCTGGGACTCTGGAAGTGTTTCCTGAAAAACCCAGAACACGTGGAACTTCCCCCAAGGTGCCTGCACAGGGATCTGGAGCTCCCAGGGGTTGTGTTGGTGAGGAAATGTCATCGCTGTGCAGGGAACGTGAGATTCTGTACAAATTAGGGTCCCTGGGGAATGACATCAATGTGCCTTTAAGTTCAGGAAACAAACGTGGAGTTTGATGGTGATAAACTCTGGTAAAACAAAACAAACACTGCCCTGTGTTTGCAATTAAGCATAAAGTGGCAGAAGTCTATCAAATGCACTCTGCTTGACCATCATCAAAAGGTGACCCACATGCTTCCTGAACGTCTTTTCAACACTGAATGCATTTATCAAAGACAATTTTCTGTGAATAATAAAGGATGATGAACCACCTAAAGAAATTCGGACCATCTGTCTGCCTCCTTAGTCATTAACATTCACCTTCAGTATATGCTTGGCTTGTTTTATAACTACTTGACTGACAGGAGAATTAGTTCATTCCCATGGTTTGTTGTTTTTTTTTTCCTGTAGACTTCATTTTTTTCTCTCATCTATGCATACATTTGTTAAACAGAAGGTGGGGGCGGAATATGTGAAGTCTAAACTAATTTGAGAAACTCGCACAGCTCCTGCTTGCAGATGTCATGGTGTTTGCATTTTACATATTCATTGAAATGATCCTCCTTTTCTGGGGGAATGAAAACGCATTTTTAGGCTGCCTTTAAGTCCCAGGTACACCTGGAGTTGTAACCATGTTCAGGTGTTCCCTGGTGCTGAGGGACTGCTCAATAAATGCCTTTATAAATTGTTGGATTTTCAGATTTCTGGGTTTTTGGAGATGGGAGTGGTCCACATGTCTGAGCTGACATCTCTCACATCTGGTTTTCAAAAACCAAGAATGGCCCCCACAGAGCTGCGAGAACTCACCAGGTCCTGTCCGAGGTGATAAAATAAAGCAAAATTAAGGACTGAAGAATTCTGGGCAGAATTTGTGGGCTCTGATCTGGATACTGGAAAATTTCCATGTATAAGGGATTTGCCACTTTATAAACTTACAATTAAAAAAAACCCCAAACAACAACAACAACAACAACAAAAAAACCACCAATTTCCACTCAACTTTGAAGATCAGTTTTATGCCACAACCTCTTTAAAATGACAAAGTCAGCAGAATTTTGTGGGACAATAAGGACTGAAAAAGAGGAATGAGTTCCAAATACTTAGTTGTTTTTCATACTTTTTGAAGAAGTTCTGAACTAAGATATCTTCCTGAAGTTCTATCTGCTAACCTCTCACATGTGTGTCCAGTGCAAAACAAAGCATGGGCAGGAAATATCTCAAAAAAACAACATTAAATAGATTTTCCACTAATGCACAATGAAAATGGTAAATAATGACAGGGCAGTTTGAAGTCAACTGAATTCAGCAGCCAAACTTTGAGAATTTACTCAAAATGGCATAGACAAGATGCTTCTGTGCTTTCTTCCAATGAATTCTCTCCTTCCATTTGCTATAAGTTTTGAAATTTTTTACTCTTATATTAAGTGATGTTTCTAATCCCATTCTGTAAGATCAAACTCTTCAAAGAACTCTCCTTTTCCTCTAGAAATGAGATTATTTATAGTTTAGAACTGGGATTCCAACAGAAGAAGGATGATTTAACACAGGGTTCCACTGTCTGTACACCACTCATTAGAAGTGTTTATACTGAAATTTAGAATTCCTAAAATTATGTTCTTCCATTAGGTTATTTGTACAAAATTAAAGAATGAGCTAATTAGCTAAAAATTCTCACAAAAGACTGGCTCGCCACACTTTTTTTGCTTCAGCCAATCTAAAACTCTGCAGTGGAAGAGCTGCTCAGACGGACTCTGACACTGGCTCCCAAACTGCTCCCATTTTGTCAGGAAAAGAGGGAAAAGTGATGAAAGTTCAGGCTCAGACGAATGAGCAGCTCCCCCAGCACCAGGAGTTACCAGTGAGCCCCATCCTTTCAACCTCATATAAAAATTTTTTTATCTTCCTGACTTCAGGGGAGCTCACCTGGCTGGAATTTGGGAGCAGAGAGGGGACAGTGTTTGTGTATTTTCCATCAAAAATTGACACCCAATACAAAAAAGCATGCACAGCAATATGCCAGTGGGAAAAAAAAAAGAACTATTGAGAAAAATCTACATATTATTTTTTAACATGCAGGTGGAGTTGGTTTTATCTGCATCAGGAGGAATAAATCCATCACAGGGAAAACTGGTGACGTGGGATTGCCTTGTAAAAACTAAACTCTCACTGGAGATTCGCTTAAAGAGTACAAATAATAGAAATGGATGAATAAAGAATCAATAAAATTAAACTCTTTTGCAGCTGTTGACAGCAAGAAAAATTACCCTGTCAGGGAGGGAAGAGCTGATCCTGACTCTGATGATTTTAGGACAACTCTACAGTGCTGCTGTTTCCTGTGGCTCAGTTTGCCTTTCCTTATCGAATGGTAAGAGCAAGGAAATTAAATTAAGCAGTCAAAAATCAATGAAATCAAATAATTGAGCCATCATATTCTTTACCGGCGATTATTAATTTTGTGCCATTTATCTGAGTTAAAGTGGGAAATTTGCTACAGAGTGAAAGAAGGCAGCTTTTTCTACCTTTCAAAAATGCCCATTGCTTGCATATTTTAAGCCTCCTCCATTCAAGGCCCTGGGCTCAGTGGATGTAAGGAGAATTTATTTCATTTTTACAGGAATTACGAGGGCAGAGCCACGGAAGGATGTCCAACCTCAGCCCTGGAAATCACCAGGGGTCAGCAGGTGAAGAAGGCACAGCCATCCCCAGGCAGTCAGATAAAATCGAAGGCAGATCAATTCTGGATTAGGCTGAATTTTGGGGTTCTCTTTTCTGCAGGGAGTAAGGCTCCAGGCCCTTCCTGTCCTATTTCCCTTCCTGGTGAGGTGCTCAGGATGGCACTCATCCTTCAGGACTTGGGATGGAAACAGGACCCACCAACACTCACTGCTAAATGTTTCATGTGTTTATTGCAATTAGAGCCACTCCTGGAATGTCAAAGCTCCCGAAATTCCATTAGCAGAGAGCAGGGCTGTGTCCAAAGTGAGAGATCGCACGCACAGCCTTGGAAGGGTCTGACACTGCTCACTCAGTCTGTGCCTTCAGCTGAAACATGAACGCTTCAGAACCAGAAAAAGATAATTTTTTTTTCCAAACTCCTTCAGATAAAGCATAATTAAAAACATTTTTAAAAAAACCCCACTGCTCTTATAAAAATACTTTTTAATTTAAATTTTAAAATGTACCTTAACAAAGTATTAAATAGCAAGCAAAAATACCACATTTCATAGCTAAACATTTGATACAAAGCAAAGAGGGGATGGTTATATTCTGACAGGAAAATGCAAAGGAAAAAAAGACAAAGAATTGTTTTTCTGCCAAGCTAATTTAATTTAAAAGAAGATACTGAACTTAAACCAAAACAATGATTCACATGGCATCATTGACACCATTTTGCTCATATTTCCTTCTTGATTTAAAAAGAAACAACATTTATGAGAAGTGCCAGACAGAAAGTTTAAAATAAGTTTATAATCTAGCTGAGGTCTCTTTTCAGGTGGGAAGCTGTTGGATAATTATCTCCACCATGCTCTTTAGGACTCATTTTTCCAAGTGGCTGCTGTACAGATTTATCTGGGTTCAGAGAGGGTCCATCCACTAATTCAAATATACCAAATGCACCTCTCCAGAACTCTCTGTTCTCTATTTTACCACCATTTTTTAAGGTGAAAAGCTTTTGGTAGAATCTCCTCTACTTCAAAGCTTGGCAAAAAACAAACAAACAAACCAAACCCAAACCCAAAACCAAAACCAAAACCAAAACCAAACAGTAAAAACCAAAACAAAAAACCCCAAAACCAAACAAACAAAAACAACAACCAAAACGCAGCCAAAAAAAAAATTTTAAAGCCCCACCAACCAACCAACCAACCAACCAAGCAACAAAAAAAAAATCAAAACAAACAGGCAGGAGAAGAACCCCAATCCAGATGTGGCCATTTGTCTGCAGCTCCTTCCTGCTCCATGCTCAGCACCAGCTTTATCCTGGTCTAACAGGGATTGACAAGAGTGGCTGAATGCTGAGCTTCTCTGTAGAGCTTATTTTAAAAAATCATGGGAAACAGAGATTGTGGTTTGCTCAGCTGTGGTTCAGTCACCCCCTGAGTCTCTGAAGATCCCACCTGGATCCACTGTGGGACCACCCTGGATTTAAAAATGCAGTGATTCCAATGCCGTTTCTGTTTCCTCGAGTTGGCTACAAAGATCCCACTAAAAGTCCATGTTTTCCCTCCAGTTGCACTCCATTTTCATTAATCTCTGCTGCTTTTAGGGGGTGACAATCTGGCACAGCCAAATAACCCTACAGGTAATCCCGAGCAGAGGTTTGCTCAGAGCAATCAGTTGCTTATAAATGCTGGGTAGTGTCATGTTTGGAGGGGAAAATGGCACTTTTCAGGGAGAAAAAACAATTAAAAATAGTGATGCTGAATCTAAAGATAGATTCAAACAGGAAAACTCTTATTAGGGACTATCCACAGAGAGGAGTGTCAAAATGCAGCCTGGATTGCAGGAATATTTTGCTCCAGGAGTCACTCTTGTCCCCATTTGTACTCCCACATTCCTGACGACAATCACACAGGTGCATCATGACTTGTCAATTTAATTATAAATATATAAAACTCCCAGATATTAGAGTGCTAAATATTGATCAGTCAGGTGTGCCCTTACTCCCTTTTTAATTCAGTCTTGCAGCAGAAATCCACACTATCTGACAAGTCCAAGGCAAATTGCTCATGTCTGAATTTCTGATAATTTTTTTGGCACATTCCATAGCAATTCTTCCTGCGCAGGCAGGGTTTGGTCCTGCCTTGGACTCAGAGCCATCCTGGGTACAGCTGTGACTGTCAGGGGCCACAGAGCCCAGCTGGATTGCTGACAAAAACCAAAATGGGAAAGTTATGGATTTACCCTAAGAAAATCCCAAAACCAAACAAGTAAGCAAACAAAAATCACTTAAAAAACAACAACAAAAAACCAACAAAAAACCCCCCAATCCCACACAAACAAAAAAAGAAAAAACAAACCACAAAAAACAACAGCAAAAAAAACCCACAAAAAACCAACCAACTAAACAAAAACCCACCCAAAACCAACCAACCAAACACACCCAAAACCAACCAACCAAAACAAAAGCAAACAAACAAAAAACCCAACCAAACAAACAACCACAAACAAACAACAGCCCCCTTTATTTTGTTCTCTGTCCTTTCATATTTCTTTACCAGGTGAAACAATACATTCTGTACCTAAAACCAGTGCATGTGTGGGCAGAGGGGGAAATGACTTATCACTGCACAAAGGCACATTTTTATTATTTTACCTTCTTCCTCTTGTCTTTCTCCCTACAGTTCCCATTTTTTCTCCCATGAACGGAATCGGAAAAAGGCTGAATTTGCCCAGCATCTCCTCAGCTCATTACTCACAGCAGCTGTTCCCACCTCTGTGCTCTCCCTGTGCCTAAAATCCTTTCCCTTCCCCACCTTCCCAATATCCAGTGGTCCCCAGGGAGCAAAGGCTCAGGGAGGGAATTTGCTCTCAGTCACGCGATGCTGATGCAGAGCAAGCCTTGGACCCTTAGTGCAGGAACTCAAATGTCATTTTTGTGTAGCTGAGATCAAAATTTGGTCCTCTCTGTTGGAGGAACTTGTCCTTAGAAATCATCCCTTTAAGATCTGCAGGAAAATTAGATATTGTGCCCAGGAGTCTATGAGCTGTCTGAATTTTTGAGCTGTGCAGATGAAGAATTTACAGAGCATTCTCCTAATCTGCTCTGCATGTTTTCCCCCTCAAGACAAATGCATTTCTATCTCCAAACCCATCACGCTGCACCTGCTATTAGACAGCCTTACATGTAAACTCTCTACCACACACCAGGAAAATCTAAAGGAGGAATAAAAGCCCTTGACAATAGTGTGCTTGATTCTCTGCAAATCCCTGTGGATGTATAGCACACAGTAAGTCAAAAATAATTAATAGGGTCAGCTCCAAGAGATGTCAGGTTCACTGAAGCGTTGTGTGTTGCTTTGAAAGAGAAACAATGCTGACACATTTTTAAAACTTTGGGTAAACTAAATGTTGTCTCTGGAGGTTGGCACTTGCACAGCACTCCTGGAGCTTCTCCCCATCACTGCCCGTGGTTGCTGGAATGCTTTGCTTCTTTCGAGGATGTGGAAATTTGAGGGTGGAATTGAGTGAAAAACCTGCTGTGTATTTTATGATATTGCTCTGCAATTAATCCAGACATGTAAATGTGATGGCCCAACCTCGTTGCAATAGAGTGCTCATTTTTCCCCTGCAAAAGGAGCTCATTTCCATCAGGGAGATGCATTCACAATTCAAACACAGTGAATGCACCAGGTTTGAAACTCGTGTCACAGTTTGACAAAGCACTTGGTGTTTTTCTACCTGAGCCCATCAAAATCAAATGCCAATGAGTTTCCAAGGAGGAGAGTCGAAGCTTTTAACAAATCCCATTATGCAGGAAGACATAACAGGCACTTACATTTGTCACCCAACTCCACCTACATTTAGCAACTCTGTTTTTAAACTAAATTCATTGACATTTGCTTTCCTAGACACAAACAGCACCAGTGTTTGCAAGCTGAAATTTCAGTCATTGAGGAAGAAAGAAATTCATCCTATGCAAATCTGACCTAACAGCCTGCCCTGCTCAAGAGCCTCTCCTTCCCAACATGGGAAAGGCTTCCCTTAGAATACAAATTTATCCCAGCATCACACGTAATAATTCCTTTTGTTAATCTGGAATTTAAAATAAACCCTGAGGGGCTGCTGAATTCTTCTCTGCAGTCACAGTGAGTGCTGCCAGCTCAACTCCTTCAAGGGTTTGTTGCTTTTTTTTTTATTTTTTATTGGTAAACACTGATTTTAACAAGCTAAGAGGAGCTTGAGTTCATTGTTTTGTCCCAGGCAGAGCTCTGCCTGCTGGGGGACACTCGGGAGGCTCGGGAGGGAGGCAGGAATCATTAGGAAGAGGAGGACTGGCAGCTCCAGCGGTGGCTCTCCGGTGGCAGTGACAAGTGACCTCTGCCAAGGCAGGGTCAGCGCTGGCAGAGAGGCAGGAGGGGAGAGAAGGAGGCAAAAGGGAGCAGCAGCCTCATGCAGAATAATTTAAAAGCTGACCCTGTGCATTAGGGCTAATGAAACCAAACAACTGTGATCCTGCGAGGAAAATGAACACCGCTGAGAGCGGAGCTGCGGCACTTGAAATCCAATTAAGCGTTATATCTCCCCGCAGATTCGGAGCACATTCGTCTTCCTTTCATTAAGTGAAATTTGTTTCTTCTTTGATTAAACTTTGTATTAAAAAACCCAAACAGACAGAGCGATAATCAAAGGTATGTATCATCTTAGGCTCACTCTGCATTATTAAAATCTCTCATTTCAATAATTTGCATGATATTTCAGCAGCAGTAGACCCACTTAGAAATAATCAATCTGCCAATTAGCAAAATTCTCCTCAAACCCACAGCTTTCATAGTGCCATGCTAAGGATATTTCTGCCTCCTTCTGTAGATTGACTCATTTAACCCCAAGAACTCGATGACCTTCCAAGAATATCCAATTTTAGGCCAAAGCAGGTGAATCTGAAGTATTAAATTTGTTGTCACTGATACAATTAATTAATCTTCTTTTAATCTGCTGATGATACATTTTAGGTAAGTTCTCAGTAGGGAAATAAAATAAAAATTGCAACCTAAAGAGCTTTTTTTTCTGCCTTATTCATTAAAAAAGACTGCAGAAGAATAAGGAAAAACTCCAGTTTGAAACAGGACAGGCAAGATTTTCCTCATCTCACTCCCTGAAAGGTGCCGAGTGGCACTGTTGATATGAAAACTAATAATTTTGGAGATGGGCACCTTAACATCAGCATCTCACACCTAAATTAGGTGAAGTGGGATTGCTACTGTAAAATTAGAGCCAAATGTTGCTCAGGTGAATGCGCTGTACCCACATGTGGGAATCAGATCGATTGGCAAAAGGATGCTCACTCTCCAGTACTGGTAATTAGGTAAAAATTCAGTCTAAAACATCAGCTTCAGGCATTCTCATTTTAATGAAGATAACCTGGGTGATTTGTAAAAAAATTCCATTGCAATTATTTTAGCAATAGCTTACCCAACCTTCTATCACCAAAATAACAGAAAGGCCATGGTTTTTCTTATTTTAAACAAGGAGGGAAAAAAGGGACTGTTTAGTTCTGTTTCATGAAACAATGAACTATAATAATTCAAAAACCTAAAAATCTTTTTTTGTTTGTTTATTTTGTTTGGGTTTGTTGTTTGTTTTTTTTTTTAATATTTCTAAAGCTTAATTCTTCATTCGGTATTTTCAGAAGGCCAAGAGCTGGGTCTGTGCCCACCCTGGCCACACCTCCATAATCAATCATGTTTTTATAATATGCAAGTCTTGGTCCTCCAAGGAAAACAAGCTGAGCTAGCTGGTGGTCAGAAGTGTTGCTGTGCTGATCCAAAGCTGGGATTTCTCATCTCCTTTCCTGACAGCAATTTCAGCACAGGACATCTCAGATCTGCTCAGAAATCTTGGTGATTCACCTCCATTTCAAAATGATGGAGTGCAAGGATATTTGCAGCCCAAGAGTGCAAGAGAAATCTGGAAGCTAATTTTGTATAAGATCACAACCTCCAAATTAAATAATAGATGTAGCCTGCCTGCTGCATCATCAAATTTTAATTAGGTTCTTTGCAGCTGTATGTCTTTGATCTCAGCTGAATAAATCATAGATGCGTTGTGGTTTTTTGGTTGGATTATGTGCCATGCTAAACTCACATATGAAACAGAATAATGTGTTTGGATCTGCATTGTTACAAGGAGGGAAGGAGAAGGTAATTCCCCCTGAAACTTCACCTAGAGCACTAAACTACTTCAACATCTACCTTTATCCCCATGCCTGTTTTCAAAATCGGGTAAAATCAATTTTTTTCCCTTTTTTTCCTATTTTTCCGTACAGCAGCACCACAACCCAGCGGGTGCACTGCTGTAACTCGTGGGGAGAAGGCAGAGGCTGAATCCAAGAGCTGCAAGGGCCCCTCGTGAGGCAGGCTTTGGAAACCCTTTGCTGTTTGATGTGTCTGAAATGCCTTTGTGCTTTTTCCTGCTGCTCCAGTCTCCATTCCTGGGCTCATTTGGCCAAATTGGATCAAGAGCACTGAGATGGAGCAGAGAGAGAAGTTCGCAGCTCCTGGAGCAAAGTGCTGCTCTCAGTCAGAGCAGTTTGGCTCTCCTTGAAAGCATTAAATGTCATCCAAACCCTGAATGGCAGGACAGGGACACCATGTCCTTTACCTGAGGAGGAAACTGATTGACTGATTGATTGATTGATTGATTGATTGATGGCTTTGCAGCAGGATTTGCATTCTGAGCATCACAAGATTTCCAAGAACTCTGCACATCCACACCCTTAACCCAGACCTGGATGGCATCAAAAGGAATCCCCCGGGAGCTGCTGCTGGAGCTGGAACTTTACTGCTCATTTCCTCATTTCCAGGCTCTGTTTTGCTGCTGATTAAAATCGAATTAAAGAGCAACTTTCTATAAAGTGCATCGAAATGATTGCATTAGGTTGGTGTCGTCTGCTGCTGGACTGCACCCCATGGCTTAGCAAAGTAAAATAAATCAGAATCTGCTTGAAAAAGTTGCTTGTTTTAAAAAGAGAGTACAAATTTCTCTGTGGAACAACTGAAATCAGTTATGTTTTACCCACAATTCATTAACAGTACTGAAGCTGTTAAGTCTTAAAAATTGTTAGCCACAGTCCCACTCTAATGAGGCATTTTAATGCCTTTAACCTTCGCATGTGCAATTGTTTTTTTTTTAAATGCAGACAAAAGGCCACCCTGCAGCAGATTGTGTCTTCCATAATGTAAATATATATATATATATAATAAATCCTAGGAGAATATGTCAAAAAGATTTTACATAGAAAAACATATAAATAACTAATAAAACTATTAACTAATCAAATTACTACCTATTTGTACCCTGAAGAGAAACTGTCATTTAAAACCAATACCAACTCAGTCCCAAGAACTGTTAAAGACTATTTTCCCCACATTATTTCCCACAGAGAGAAAGCTTCAAGGAACACTTTGTAACTCAGAGAAGAGTAAATTTTTTATTTCTTTCTCGAGTAGAATGGACATCTGCTGCAATTTACTTTGCTATTACTCTGTGCTCCTCACAACGAGCTCTCTCTCCCACAATGAAATGAAAGATGTTTTCTAAAAACAACTTTGCAAACTGCAAACAAAGTGCACTGATGAGAAAGTCAAGTTTCCATGGATCTCGATTCCCTGTCATTTGGTGAAACGAGTTTCTTACTATAGAAAATAGAATTTTTGCACTCATTGAAGGATGGCATCGGCTTAGGATATTGTTTTAATGTCACAGAGCACTTCTGGACACACAGCAGGTCCTGTCCGTGCCCAGCACACAAGGACAGGCTGGGGTTGGATCAACACTCTCAGAGATTTATTTGGTTCTTTAAAACATCCTCCTCGCTAAGCTGTGCAGATTGGATATCAATTGGTCTATTTAGACATAGACCATTTGTACCATTTAACCTTCAGTATTTATACAACTATAAAGGGAATAGGCTGTATTTTTATGTCCCAGAGCAGTGCATAAAAGGAATAAAAAATGCAAAGAGTGGATAGACAAGCTTTCAGGAAAACTGTAGGCCCTGCTCTTCTGTTGCTGCATAATGGTGTGTAAAATGTACTCCAATTATTTGGTCACAGGACACAGAGTGTAGCATGAAAGCAAGAATATTAATGACATAAATTCTGCATATCACTAGCCTTGAAACCTTCATATGCCAAGCACAAGTTTAATGTTCTCCCTAAACTGATTTTTTCTTGTTCTTTTCTTCTTTAAAACCAAGCCTTTTGCATAGCAGGATATTTTGATTATCCACTCCTGTGGGAAAAAGCATGTCTTGAGGCGTGCTAAGTTACCCTAATACACAGGATTCATTTTCGGTTCAACATTTCACTCATCATCTCTTTCTTCATCGCTAGGTGCTTTTAAAACTACTAAAGCACAGGGTTCAGTCTAAAAATATGTAACTCAGTATATTAGTTCCTTTGCCACATCAAGGACATCTGTTCTAAAGTAAATAACCATGACTGGATAAGGAACGATGCTGTGTATTATAAAACACTTTGTGTTTTATTTCACCTTTTGTTACGCTTTTTGAAACTACCTAATGGCTGTAAAATGTTCCTTTCCTTAGGGTTTTTTTTTGGTTTTTTTTTTTCCCAGCCTGATACAATCTCTCTACAGCATTCTCTAGGTAAGCACAAAGGAGCATATCTTTAGAAAAAAATCCCAAGTTTCTGAGGATAATCATTTGAAAATATGTTTGAAATGATGGAGGGTCCAACTTGAGCCATTTGAGAAGATTCTGATTTACAGAGAACTTGGCTGTTTCTGAAAGGTCCTTTAAGAAGTCAAGCCTGCCCTGTAAAAGCACCAACCAGCCCTAAAATTATAGCTCATTAGGCATTAAATTCATGACAAAATTTAAAAGGAGCTCCGAGTAATACCAATATTAAAATAATCTATTCTAAAGACACTGCCATGGGCTGCCTGCTTAATTCTCCATGAGATGAACCCCAGGGATGGAGAATACTCCAGCCAGGAGGGACCCAACTCTGGCAACAGCAGAATGGCCACTGATGGAGAGGGTTCTTCAGAGAAGCAGAGGGACTGACCTCACAAACCCATCCCAAACACATCCCAAAACACTTACAAACCCATCCCAAACACATCCCAAACCCAGCACAAACCCTGTACAAACCCATCCCAAACACATCCCAAAACACTCACAAACCCATCCCAAACACATCCCAAACCCACTGTGAACCCTGTACAAACCCATTCCAAACCTCTCACAAAGCCATCACAGACCCAGCACAGACCCATCCCAAACCTATCCCAAACCCATCCCAAACCCATCCCAAACCTATCCCAAACCCATCCCAAACCCAGCACAAACCCATCCCAAACCCAGCACAAACCTATCCGAAACCCAGCACAGACCCATCCCAAACCTATCCCAAACCCATCCCAAACCCCCACAAATGAGAGGAGACAGTGACTTCACTCTCTTTTCAGGGACTGATTTACAAACAAAGCCAAAAGCTTTGCTAAAAATGAGATTTTGAGCTAATCATTAGTCCCTGGCCAGGAGTGCACAGCTGCTCTCTGTCCAGCTGTGATTAACCACACACGGCCAAAAACGAAAGCATTTCACACAGAAAAGTCAAAAGTATGAAATGAATAAAAGCATTTCAAAGCTTGTTTGAATTGCAACTTCTCTAAATGAAAGAGTTGGTTTCTAATCAGGTCACAGTGAAATATTCATTTCCTGGAATCCTAGCATTTAGGAGACAAAAATCTCTTTTTATTATGTATATCATACACACTGACGCGTTTTCTGAGCCCCTCAGATGTTTTCTTCAGGGCAGTCTGGGTCAACCAATTTAGTCAACACTTACAGAAAAGCCACTCACAGTTCAGGGCTCAGTCCTGCCCTGAAGACCTGATAATGTCCATAATACCAGGATTGGGGATGGGATGAAATCAGGGGTTATTAATTGAGGAAGGGGGGGACAGATGTGGACAAGGAAATAAAAGTATATTCAAAACAGAGGTATAAGATTAAGAGGAATCAATTACCTGTTGTTTTAGTCTTGTGTGACCTTTAACAAAAAGATCAAACAGAGGGAGTTTGTCTAACAAATGGCTAAACAAAAGTGCAATTTTTCTAATAAGAGCACAATTTTTCTAATAAAATATAAGATTATCTGATGCTTGCACATGCATTCTGCACAAGCTGAAAAACAAAAGCACGCTCCTCCAGCTAACAGCAGCCAATTTTCTCATTAAATCCAAGAGATTATTATTATTTCATGTTCCAACTCCTCGAGACCCTCAGTAATTCTTGAGTCATATGTTTCCAAAGTAGGGCATGAAAATAACATGGTTCAAACCGCTTGGAGAAAAGCTTCTGAGGGAGCCCAAAATAGGCCCTTGAGTTGTACGAGTGAAATGAGGACAGGTACTAAATAAACAATGCACAGAAGGCAGGAGCACACGGGACACGCTCGGGGTGACACAAGGAGGGCAGGGAGGAAATAAAGGCACAGTTTTGAAAAGACACAGTGCACTGAAGAATCACCATGGCATTTCCATCTCTGGTTTCACCTCTGAGTGTTTCACATGTGCAAGGACTTGGAGGCATAAATGGAATCACTGATTGCAGGAGGTGTTTTGTTCTGCCCTGGCAATGGATTGTGAATTTGGGATGCTTTACAACCGAGAGGAACACGTGCCTAGAGATGGAAAGGGTCTACGAATTACACTTTGTGCCTTCCTCCCTAGACAGAGTACAAAAAAAAAAAAAAACCAAAACAACAACAACAAAAAAAAAAAATTTCTCATTTTGGAGAAGGTTGGATTGGAGAATTTGAGGAGAGTAGCAGGAGTGGCAGACCTTTGGTACCTCACAGAGATGGATGCACTGCGAGGCTTTTCCAGCAACAAGCAGAGCTTGATGATGGTTTTGTTTTCAGCAACGTGACAGATAATGCCCATGGGGGGCATATTTCACTTTCCTTGTAATCAAGCTGAACAACAGCACTTAACTTAATTCATGCAACTGCCATACCCAGAGAGGAGATGTCACAACAATATGAAAATGGAAAGTGTGATTGCTGAAAAGAACAGTTAACAATAACTTTCTAAAAATAAGATCACGGTTTTTTAATTGCACTCGCAGCTAGGAAAAGCTAACAGGGATGCAATAAATTAGTCTCCAACATCCTCCCTCCCTCCCCTAGGGCTCCCCTGAATGATCTGTCTCGTTCTGGAAAGGCTGATTCTCCTGTTGGAGTGGGGAATCCTGGCAGGTGACCTGGAGCACCCAAACTTAGCCAGGAAAATTATTTCTGTGCATTACACCTCCTGCACCTTTGCTGTCACAGACTGGGATTGGGTTTATTTTCACAAGTCCTCTATAAAATAGAGGATAAGAAGATAAGGAAGAAGAAGATAGGAAGGTTCACCTTGCTGTAGATAAGGAAGGTTCACCCTGATAAAAAGGCACCTTGTGAGACACAGAGTCTGAGGGACTCCCCACAGGCCATCCATAAATGCAGTTAGAAAATATAATACATAAATGAGTAAGAAAATGAGCACAGATTGCTGGAACCAGCACCAGCACTGGGTATTCCCATTCTCATGGATTGAGGTGTTGATCAAGGGCCCAACAGTCACTGATTTTCATAAGGAGCCTCTTGCTTTGGAATTTTTAATTTCTGTGCAAATTGCCTATGAGTAAAGCAAGTTGACACAGAAATGAAAGGCAGCATTCCATCCCATGCAAATATTCACGTGGAAGGCATCAGACACCAAACACTATCAGTAAAAGGGAATTGGGATAATCTCACTCAGCCCAGCAATGCCCCAAAATATCCCTCTGACGAAATAAGAGCCGCAAGAAACAAATTAATTTACAACCAGGGACAAAAAAGACAAATTGCTTGAAGACAGAGGAAGAACCAGAAAGGCAGACATTGTACAGACATCATAAAAAATGCCACATAATATAGAATGGAATGGAATGGAATGGAATGGAATGGAATGGAATGGAATAGATATAATGTAATATAATGTAATATGACCTATATAATATATAATACATAAAATATAATATATATAATATTTCATATATCATATATACTGTAATATAGCATTGTATTATATTATATATAATATAAAAATGTCACAAAAGATAAAATGACTGATTTTTTTTTAGGAATTCTGTTTACTGGGAAAAAAAATTCCCATTACACTGCATGCAAGAGAAAACAGATTTGTTTTAAAAGGTTCTCCACCACCACCAGTTTTGAGAGCAGCAGCCATTCAAATTCACCTGGCAGGCTCTGGGGATTACTGTAAACTGATTTTCCCTCTCCCTGGGCACCAAGGGCTCTCAAACCTGCACCCCCCAGGAGCAGTTTGGGCAGGTGACTATTCAAAATATAAAAATAAACTCTGTGGGGCACATCCCAGCTTTAATAAACTCTGAATGAAGATTCCCAGAACCTCTCCCAGGGCCTGCATGACCAGAGCAGAATTCCCATCTGATTTTCCCGCTGTGCTCGGTGGATAAATGGGATTTGATTGTGCTTTACTCCACCCTGCCTGGACTCTGCTGCTCTCAGAGAGCTGGGATAAAGCTTGGCTCACAATTTGGAATAAATTCTTCTTCCCCTCTCATTCTCGAGTTCTCCATCCCCAAATTCAGCCCAACCTCACTGGTTCAGGGCTTGGGTCTGATGTGGGACTGACAGTGAAGGAGGAGGACACAGCAGAGTCAATCCTTGGCTCTGTGACAGACCCGGCTGGAAAATGGAAATGTTTTAGCAGCTTCACTCCCAACTCTGTTTCAATTCCCATCAATGCTCTGAGAAAATAATCAGTTTTTCTGCAATAAATGACATTCAGTGACAAACAATTGGAATCAGAGGGAACGTTGACAGCCAGCTTTGGTAAGGATGTTGGTAGAGGGAAAAACAAGGTACATGTGATTAAATCAGCAATGTTTCATTCCCACCCTGGTTTGTGTAGGAATAAACTCATGTAGATCTTCAAGTCACTGTCATCCACAAAGCCTGTGAATCCAAAGGACTCTTGTTAAATATAATTTAATTGCATGAAATGTTAGCCTCACTGTCACCCTGATCCTGCCTTAAATACTTCTCACAGGATTAACATACTTATAATGAATTATTTATTGCCTTAAACAACTTAGAACAAAATACAGCTCAGTCAAAAGAAGCCTGGAAAATGGAAATTTATAGACATATGCATATATATGTGTATATAAATATATAGGAAAATAAAATGAAAGACAGTTTTCCTTTCTATACTGAACAAAATCTCTCCATGAAAGTTTTTAAAAACAAATTTATGTCGTCACAGAATGTGTCAGTTTGACTCTGCAGAAATTAGCACAGGAAGCAATGAAATCCCAGGCTTTTTCTCAGGGCTAGGCAGGAGTTCAGAAGCTGGAGACCAAGTTCCTGTTTCTATCAAAGATCTTGAATTAATCAACTCATTTCCCGGTGCCTAAAATTATTCTGTGGCGTTTGCATCTTTATTATCAGAAATCCACAGATAAAACACACACAGCACAAGGATTAATTTTATTGGCAGAAATGCAGGAACCACACAGAGCTTCCCCTTCCCCCAGCAGTGCCAGGGCTGCTTTTCCCCTGGTGTTTATCAGAAATTCCCATGAGCACACACATTTCCCCTGGACCATCATTCCCAGGCTCCATTCTGGGCACTCAGAGCTCCCATTCTCCAAAAACTGGGAGTGTGGAGACAGCAAGTGATGACCTTTATTATGTCCTGTCAGCACCCAGCAGCACCAGCCAGCCCCAGTGACAGTGAAAAAGAACTCCATCACCTCCGTGGTAGCAGGATCTTATCCCTTTTAGGCTCAACTTGCAGGGAGAGAAATGGCCATTTATTCATTATTTGGAGAATTCTAGGAGAAGGGGTCTTATTTATCCACATTGTTCGTGTAATGCCTCAGAGTGCTCATAAAAATAAGGAACTTGTCCTGCTGAGCAGCACCTCCCTTTGAGACACACGGAATTTTGGGGTAGAAATGCATTTCTTTGGGTTAGGCGCTCTCCTGGGAGCACATGTTTAGTGCCTGATATTAACCCTCAAATTGCTCCACTCTTTGGAAGCAATTGCATTATGTAAAAAAATTAAAAAGTCCCTTCCAAACACACTGTGATCAGCAGCACCAGCCAACCCCACTAACAGTGAAAAAGAATTCCATCACCTCCGTGGTAGCAGGATCTTATCCCTTTTAGGCTCAACTTCCAGGGAGAGAAATGGCCATTTATTCATTATTTGGAGAATTCTAGGAGAAGGGGTCTTATTTATCCACATTGTTCGTGTAATGCCTCAGAGTGCTCATAAAAATAAGGAACTTGTCCTGCTGAGCAGCACCTCCCTTTGAGACACGCAGAATTTTGGGGTAGAAATACATTTCTTTGGGTCAGGCTGTCTCCTGGAGCACGTGCTGAGTGCCTGATATTAACCCTCAAATTGCTCCACTCTTTGGATGTAACTGTGTTATGTAAAAAAAAACAAACAACCCTTCCAAACACACTGTGATGAGCAGCACCAGCCAGCCCCACTGACACTGAAAAAGAACTCCATCACCTTGGTGGCAGCAGGATCTTATCCCTTTTAGGCTCAACTTCTAGGGAGAGATACAGTCATTTATTCATTGTTTGGAGAATTGTAGGAGAAGGGGTGTTATTTATCCACATTGTTCATATAATGCCTCAGAGTGCTCATAAAAATATCCTTATTTTATATAAAATAAGAATCCTCATAAAAATATCCTCAGCTTGTCCTGCTGAGCAGCACCTCCCCTTGAGACACACAGAATTTTGGGGTAGAAATGCATTTCTTTGGGTCAGGCTCTCTCCTGGGAGTACAAGTTGGAACTGGCAGATATTAACCCTCAAACTGCTCCACTCTTTGGATGCAACTGCATTATGTAAAAAAAGAAAAAAATCCCTTCCAAACACACTGTGATCAGCAGGAGACTTAATGAAGATGATTTTCTGTCTCGATTACAGGCAGAAATTGATGCTTACCAAATCCTGTCCCCTAAATGAGTTACATTTCCTTGCTTCCGAGTGAATGTCACAGCTTCCACTGCACTTTTTGCAGATCATAAAGCCCCAGATGAATTCTTTCCTAAATACGATTTTAATCTCATTAAAAATTTTCATACATTGTGCTCTGTGTCACAGGGCAAATTAGCAGAGGATGAATGATTTTTTTGGTCTGAGGCATACTCCATCTAGCTTCAAATTTTGTTTCAGCCAATAGCCTTGTATGAAACAGTACAAGTTAAACACACAGCAATAAATTCCTGTTGATTTCCCCAAGGATATCATCTCAGTTTAAAACCTCTATGATTTTTAATGCTTTGTAGATGGCCTTTTTTACCGTTCTATAAAAGTACCATTATTATTTAGAAATAATAATAAAAATTATTAATATTTCCTTGCTTTTTAAAAATACTTTTCTTCCCTCTCAGACTATGCCTGATGTTTTTCTCCCCTAGTATGCAGAGTTAATATCTAAGCAACATGGAAAGAAATCCATCACCATGGCTGGAGGCCTCAGAGGTTTGGTGAGAGGATATTGAACTTTTCACCCAGAGGTTGGTGCTTCCAAAGTGCCTTTGTGTTGCTCTGATTTTCTGATATTCGTGGAGATTCGCGGAAGCTCGCAGGGAAGTCAGGCAGGCAGCACCAAGATGGGGAAAAGAGAAACTTTATTTACAAGAACTTCTTTATATATCCATTAATAGTCTAATAATTATTGGTCAATAGTTTTTCCACCCCCTGTAATGATTGGTTACAACACTGAAGTGTCCAGTACCAAAACAATGAGATTAGAAAGCACAAGAATACAACTTATCTCTATTCTCCATGAGAGAGAAGAGAAAGATTTTAAAACAATGCAACTACACCGTTGGCTGGCCACCACTGAAACTCATCAACTTCTGAGGACTCTTCAGTCTGGATCTTTAAAATTCAGCTCCTGGTGCAGCCAGCTTGGGCCTGGCAGAGGAAATCCCTCCAAAGAGGAGAAGATATGGACAGAAATAATGCACTTTTCTTGCTGATAAGAACACATTTAGTCACGAGTGAAATTGAGACAGCCATTGATACCTGGCCTGGTGTGCAGCTCAGCAATGCTCAGGGGGTAGAAGAGTCTGAGCACTTTTGGGGGGGCCATAAATGAAAGGAAATTGCTGATGAAGTAACTTTTTGCCCATAGAGAGGGCCCAGGGAGCACAGGAGATGGAGTGCCAGAAGCACTCTGAGCTGAGCTCAGCCTGCTCCACAAATAAACAGAATTTGGTGTCGCAGGCTGTCAGCCTGGGATATTTCATAAGCCCTTAATTGTTGTTTGAAGTGCAGAGATATTTTATAGATGAGGAGAGTAACAAATAATTGATGGCTGCGGTGCCATGGGCTGCAGGAGGAGGATCAGGTCCATCACAAACTCCTGCCGTGCAGGACCCAGAGGCACACACCAGCCAGGACAATCAGTGCTCTGCTCATTAACGCTCCATTAACGAAGCTCTGAGGATGTGCGCTGTGGAACTACACAGATGTCACAGTTTTCCTCTGATCTCCTCCCATGTGACAGCCACACACCCAAGCCTTCCCTGGTGCTTTATTAAACAACTTGAGTTGACTCCTCGGTGGAATTTGAGAATTATTTATATTCCAGCCTCCTGAACCATTCTCTTTTTGCTGTCTCAGTGTCAGATGTCCCTGTGCCTTCGCTGCCTGGCAGCTCCACAAGTCAGTGGGAGCTGAGAATTTCCCTTCCCTCGGGACTGTGTCCTTTAGCTGTGCCTCAGAGAGAGGAATAAAGCTCCCTAAGGGTGCTCATGCATTATTTGAATATATTTACCCTGTGAAACTAAGCAAGCACCTCAGCAGTACCTTGAACACGACTTTACAGACTCTTGAAAATCTGAATCGAGTTGTTGAGGGATTAAAACCACAGTGAACAGCAGTTAGTAGATCAGTGGAATAGTTGTTTCCATTAATTCTTGGAAGCACTAAATTTTTGGCAGGAAACTTTTCAATACCCTCAAGGCTTTGTCTGTTCAAATTTCAGTGAACAACTTCACTATAGTAACACAATTCCATAGGGAACCCATAAGCTTCTGCTCTCAAGAGCTAGGTGAGAGGGGAAAAATAAATCACAATAAATAAGGGAAAGTATTCCTGAGTTAATTAAAATGTTGCTATTTAATGTACTGATGGGTTTGCTTTTTAAAATACACCCCTTATAGTTCTAGGCTTCGAAACAATTAAGTCAGTTTGTGAATTGTGTTTAGGAACAGATGCAGCTGAATATGTAAACGATGAGAAAATAATCACTGGAACGAATGGTTCTCTCCCTATAAGCAGTTCACAGTATATTAAAAATCAGCTGCTGCATTTTCCTCCTCCCTACCTATTTCCTGCCTAATATTTGCAGAACTAGGTCAGACATAATGTCCTTATACTAACAAAGTAAGAAAGTAATTTCTGCCTATTCATTAAATTCATGTTTTTAATCATACCCTAAGTATATTAAAATATAGATGGAGCTCCAACCACTGATCATAAAGATGAAGATTTGTAGGACAGGTTCAGCAAATAGCTCCTACATCAATCATGGCATGAGAATACCTTCTGGGCCAGATCTTTAACTGGAGAAAGTCGTTAATGAAGCTGATTCTACATCCCTGGAGGCCACATCCTCCCCCTCTCATGCCATTTCTGTCCCTCCTGCCATGCCCTACATCCCAACTCACCCTCCCTGTGTGAGGGGGAGATTCACCTGGTTGTTCTCACATGTCCAAAAACCCCACTGCAGCAACTGGCCCCACATTCTAGAACATTCCCAGGATCCCAGGTTCTTTACTGAGAGTGTTTTACGGAATCATTTCGTTTTCAGCCAGCTCTGGAAGGATGCAGAGCATATAAATATACACACATATATGTGTATAAATAGAAAGCAGCTGCACAACACACTGAAATTCAGGAGATGAAGAGAATATTCCCAAATGTTTTTTGGCTAAAAAACCCTACAAAAAAAGTGCAGTTGTTGAAAACAAACTGAAAAAAAGAAAAATACAACCAAAGTTGCTTTTAATCTGGCATCAGAGGAGCCCCATGAAGCTGTACAGGTTTATGTGGGTTTATTCACACCTTATCTGACACCAGAACAGGTATCTGCTTTAGACAAGCCCTTAAAACAATGAATACCACAGGGAGCAGAGAGTTTTACTCTCCCTTTGTGTTGTTCCTGGTATTTTAGGGCCTCATTTGTGGTTGGCAGCTTTAATACCACCGTAATAAACATAACACTCCTGGGCTGGTCACTGTGATTGCCACAGAAAAGGAAGGAATTAGTACAAACTTGTGTTTGAGGATAGCACAGCTCTCCAGCTGAGCAGCACAGACCTGAACCACATGGTTTGATCTGGGGAAGAGCTGCTCTGGATGGTTATGGCTCCTCCTGGACCAGAAAAAAAGAAAAGTCACATCTGAAAAGCAGCCCTTGCAGAAAATCATTCTGATTCCAATCTGCCTACATCTCCTTCTTAATAACCATTTATTATTTGATATCAGTCCTGCATGTTCCTTCTGACTGGCCTGGTTCAGCTGATGTCTGAAATTGTAGTGCCTGGACAGCTTAATACTGAATCCCACGTACATCATATTTCTCCACTATTTTTCTTTCATTGCAGCAGCTGAAAGATGTATTTAGTCAAAAAGCCCCAACCCCCTGGCTCTTCATCTAGAAATGACTGTGGTGTTTGTGGATAAAAGCTCTCCAGTGTTAGCTAAAACCTTCCTGTTCCAGTTCAAGAGGAAACTCAAACTCTTCCTCTTCCTGAAGCCACTCACAGCTCCGTGGGTTCTGTTCCATCACCCTCAGGAGAATGTTCTCCAGGGCTCATACATTTTTATGGGGTGTTCCTGCCTTGTCTGCCCCAAAGGTGAGACCCAAACCTTTCTGTCCAGAGGCTCAGGTACAAGGTGACCAGGCAGGGATGGGTTTTCCTGCCCCTGCACAAAGTCCCTCTGAGCACTCAGAGGAGCTGAGCCTGTGCTGTGATGTGCCCAGCAGGGTGTGCAGGATGAGGTGCAGGCTTTTCTACCATGTCCAGCTCCCAAACAACACTCAGTCCCCTTTTAAAATGAGGCATTCTGTTTGTTTAAGGTCCAAACCAAACCCAAACTAAAATATTCTCATCCCCTAATTTGTCACTTTGTGACTCGCTCATTCTTCAAGCCATTTGTCAGAGTTTCCTTTGCAACAAACACAGAGGTCCAGTCTGTATTTTTGGGGGGGGGGAACAAAAAAGAAACAAAGAAAGAAACAAAACAAAACAAAAAACTCCACACCAAACTCTTCCATGAACTATTGAGTAAACCATAGAAAGCTCTTTAAGGCTCATCCTTATCATAATCCCTTCCATTATCTTCCATCTTCCATTTCCATGTAACAGATTCAAGAAGCATCAGAAGATAACTGAGCTGGGAACTGATCCTATTTGGGATGCAGTGGCTCAGGCTGTGGACAGCCCCACATCAAACCCAAAACTTCCCTCATCACTGTGTGTACAGCAAGAAGGATTTTGGAATGTGACAGAATATCAACATCAGCCCCGATCCAAACCCTATGAACATGGAAATTTCCATCGTGCCCAGACTTTCAAAGAGCAGGCAATAATAATGGGCCTGGGTAAAGGAGCTGTGGCAGGGCCAGCTCTGTTTAATTTATGAGCTCAGTTATTTGCCTTAGTTAGCATGCAGCCAAGGAAGGGAGAAGACCTTGATTATTTGCCTGCTGAGGTGCAGAGCACTACATTGAGCTGCTAAGCCTAATATTAGACTGTACCTTTAGGCTTTTATTTACTTTTAAAAAAAGAAAAAAGAAGGGGAGGGGGAATAGGAAGACCTGCCAAAAATCAGAGAGCTAATTCTTATTCGACTGCATTTCTGAAAGCCCTGGCTACCAGTTGCACACAAAAAATAATATGTGTTTATTAAAATTCTCAGGTTGTTCTGGAGAAGGCCCTGCATTATTGGGTAAACATTTGTTGCTCCCAGGAAGGGATCGCACAGATTTTTGGGAAGAGCACAGACCTCGGGCAGATGCAAACCAAGGCGTGACAAGGTGAGCACCACATCCCCTCAGCACTGGTTAAGGGAGGAGCAAAATCACATCAATATGTGTGTGCTGAGAAAAACAGGAAAAATATGTCCTACCAACGTACCAGTCACTAAATACAGAGGGAGGAAGTTTCTGCACAAATCCCAAACCAGGCAGCAGCCGAGCAACATCAGCGCTGGGATCTGCGCCACAGGCAGAGCCAGGCTCTTTGCAGGGTGGATCAATTTAAAAGGGGGAATTAATTTGCCAGGTGAGAGCCCTCATCTGCAGCAAGCTGATATTCCCCACGTGCCAACCACAAAGGCTCTGCAGCTGTTGAGCCTAGTCCCAATTTAGTGAACAAATCTCGGGGTGCTGTTGCAGAGCTCCTGTTTGGGATCCAGAGATGTGCCAGGGCTGCCTGCATCCTGCCCTGGCTGCTGCTCACACACAGATGAGCTCCTGGGCCGGGAACAAATGCATTGCTGCTCAGCCTGCTGCCCTTGGCAAGGATTTCCAGGCTCAGACACAGAGATAAACCCATTGCTGCTCTGCCCTGTGAGCAGCGGCCCTGACCCAGCCAGGGGATGCTGCTGATGCCTTCAAGTGTTTCTAGTTTTTTACTCTTCATGTATCTGTAACTTGCTGCAGTTCTGTGCTTCTCACAAAGTGCTAAAATCCTCCGTTCCCAGCACCTTTGGCCAAACAAGGCTCTCTGAACACAGATTCAAGGACATATTCATTGCCTTAGGGCCTGAAAATATGTAAACAACTGTGAGCTGGGGGAGCAGGCCTGGGGTGGTGAACATCATCACCTGAGGGTGCGATTGGAGAATTAAGGGCCAATAATGGGATAGAACTTATCAAAGGTGAAGGGCTCATGACCCATTGTCCATTTTGGGTGTTGTCCCCAAGGGGGACTTTGCTTGCCCAAATGTACCTTCGAGGCCTTTGCAGGCCTTGAATAAATTGTGTGCTTTTTATACTCCTAATTTGTCTTGGCCTCTGTTCCAGGTAGCCTGTCCTTTAGGCAACACTGCCTCTGCTGAAAGCTGCAGTTTGCCTGTGCACAGGAGCAGCTCTTCCTTTGGAGCAGCTCCTCCTCAGTCTGCATTCTTTCTTGGCTGCTTTGGTAAATTCAGGGATCCCACAAACCTAAGGAGGTTTCCCTGTGGGAATTTCAGGAAAGCCTGAGGAAGCTCTGTGTCCAGATACCACCAGAATTGCTGTTCAGCTGCCCATGCTCCTTTGGAAACTGCAGCCTCTTGCCCTTAGAAACTGCAGCCCATTCTCTTTGGAAACTGCAGCCCATTCCCTTTGGAAACTGCAGCCCATTGCCTTTGGAAACTGCAGCCTATTCTTCCTCTTGCTCTGGAGACACGGTTGCATTTCTTGGACTGACTTCCATAAATTCTCAGGAATTTCAAATAAACACAACCTCCGTGTCTCTCAGTAGCTCCATGCTCCTGGTCCATTCTCTTCCATTCACTTGTGCTAGCCTAATGAGGATTGCAGGAGCTAATTAGCTCACTACTGTTATGTGCAGCTCATAAATTATTTGATATATATATATATAATTATATATATATTAAAAAGTGTATATATAATTATATATATATAAAATACATATATAATATATAATACTATATATATATATATAAAATATATAATACTATATATATATATGTATACACACTCAAAAATTATTTGATCCTATCAGCTCCCAACTGCCACAGTTCTGCTTCTCCCTCCTCATTTCATGTCTGTTTGACCTGAAAAGTTTGTGACCACTCTGCCTCACCTCTATTATTTTTAACCAATGCCCTGGATGCAGTTCCTATTGCTGCCTGCTTAATTTTCCTTGCATTTTCCCAACTCTTCCCAGACCTTGTGTCAAGCCACAGCCTAATCCCAGGCAAAACAGCCTCGGCTTGTCTTTTCGAACAAGAAAAGCAAGTTCTCTGAGCCAAATGTCCTCCCAATTCACCCAGAGATGCTGATTCCCACAGCACCATCAGCACTAATGGAAGTGCCAAAGGGGGACCCAGCAAAGCCTCACCCCAGCTGCTGCCATTTGCACTTTATGATCTAGCACATAATAGGTTGTGATACTTGTGTATGAAAGGCTCAAAACACAAATAAACAGTTCGGTGTACGTGCAGTTTAATTTGATTTGACTATCTTTTGGAGAATTTCCTCATCCACTTTATTGTGCTGCTCTGTTTAGTGATGGTGCCAGCGCCAGGAGCCTGGATTTCTTGTTTATTAGAGCTGGCATAATGAAAGTTTGCCACCTGATTAATTTTCATAGTTTAGCAGGGAACCTGAGGATAATGCATATTGGCTGTCAGGCTACAGATAAATTTTGTCCATTTGGTTGTAAAGATTTTGGCAGAAATAAAACCTGCTGTTTGCTATTGTGGAGCAATAGTTGGGTGAAATAGTGTTTTCTGAGGAAGCCTCTGTCTCCACTGCCCTGATTATGCACTGAGGCTCAGGAGCCCCAGACAAACTGGCTGATACCACATCCCATCCCAAAATCCCTCACGCTGAGAGCTGGTGGGAGAGATTTGAGCAGATTTAGCAGCAGCTTGGGGTTGATTTGCCTGGCAGAATCCCAAAAGAGCCCAAGGCGGGGAGATGAGATCTGGACCCCACTCCCAGCCCTCTGAACAGCTCTTTTCCCTCCTGTGCCTCAGCTTCCCCAGCTGGAGTGCACATCACATCACTGATTTCCCCTCCAAGGCCTTTGGAGGAGCTCATTGCCATCAGCTTTGGCAGCAGAGCATTCCAGGAGGATCTGCAGGGGCTTGGGGAGTCCATCCGCAGGTGGGAGTGGTGCCTGGCTGCCTCTGGACACCCAAATCCTGCCCCAGTCTGCAGGGAACCCCCAAATCCTACCCCAGGCTGTGGGGGAACACCCAAATATTCCCCCAGTCTGCAGGGGAAAACCCAAATGTTCCCCAGTCTGCATGGGAACACCCAAATCCTCCCCCAGTCTGCAGGGGAACCCCCAAATCCTCCCCCAGTCTGCAGGGGAACCCCCAAATCCTCCCCCAATCTGCAGGGGAAACCCCAAATCCTGCCCCAGTCTGCCAAGGAACCCCAAATATCCCTCCAGTCTGCAGGGGAACCCCCAAATCCTCCCCCAATCTGCAGGGGAAACCCCAAATCCTGCCCCAGTCTGCCAAGGAACCCCAAATCCTCCCCCAGTCTGCAGGGGAAACCCCAAATCCTCCCCCAGTCTGCACGGGAGCACTTTTATTGAGCCCTCAGCCCTTCCTGAAGCTGCAAACATCCCAAGGGGACAGCCTTCGTGTGTGTGTGTTTCCTCCAAAATGGAAAGAATGGGAGGGAGGAAAGATGGGGGGGAACTTCCCATTTTTCTCTTGTGTTCTCCTAAGCTCTTCTGCTCCGGAAACATTAAAATGGGATTAAAGTTCCTCAATATGTAAATCTGTATCTGGAGCTGTCCCTGCTTCTGTTACGACTTCCCTGCTCAGGGAGGTGGCTAGAGGAGGGAAGTGCTCGGGATTTATGGGATGGACAGGTCAGGCTCTGGCGAGAGGAATTAAAAAAAAAAAAAATCTTGCTCTCAGCTCTTTTTCAAGCCACTTAATTTGGAATATAAATGATTACAGTGAAATGATTAATCAATGCACTCATTATACTTGCATGGGCACTCCTTAGCACCAAAGGAAGTAAACAACAGCCTGCAGGAGAGCATGAAAGATGAACAATCTTAGACCTCAAACCTACAAATTAATATATTAAGTGAACATCAGAATCTCTGAGCAGAGACAATATTAACTCAACCCACACAAAGCAGCAGGCAGGATCAAGGCAATAGTGCATCTGTTCTAATATTTCACGGTGCAGATCTTCACTCACTTGCCAAAAAACATCTATTAAAATCAAAGGGAGCTGCAGAATTTGGGTGTTGGAATAATGAAAAAGAATAGTTAATTCTATTTAAGAAGCATAGTTAATTTTATTTAAGAAGCACGTCTGTTTAATACAGTTCTTATCAGTTTTTGCAGTGATGCGTTGCTTGTTTGTATTAAATTCAAAGAGTTTTTTTAAAAGTCACCTGAATCTTCAAAGAAACTTGAAAAAATTCGTCTACCAAAAGCATCAAAAATATTCTTTTGTGCTGACTTTTTATTTCCTATACATATATATATTCAGTCCAAATTCCTACAAACATTCACTTATAAAATAATAGTTAATAATTGCAGTATAAATTTGTCTTTTCTCCCTTCTCCTCATTTCTAGCTCTTTTACACTTTGAATGATTAAGTTTTAGTATCCCATAATAAACAGAGTAAAATAAGTAACCTGGATAAGACAGATAATGAGAAAATATGAGTTTGGATCTTAAATTGGCACTAATTTAAAAAAATAATCCACTTATCTAGACCAGAGTAGGAAAGTTTAACGGAAGGATAAACTTCAGAGTTTTATCAGTCTACAGACAAATGTTGGGGCATGAGGGAAAGACACCAAGTGCACATCTCAATAGACAAATCTCAGCAGCTGAGCAGGAAAATAAACTCATTTCTCACTGTATCAATCTATTCCCTGGAAAAGTGGAGGAACTCTCCAGAGCCAGGGGATGGGAAAGCAGAGCAACACAGCAAATCTCAGCTTAGAGGGAAAATGAACAATAATTCCTCAAAAGGCCATTTACCTGAAGAAAAAGCATGGAAATAAGGGGACATCTTAACGACAAAGCAAAATAAGAGTTTTATCAAATTAGTATTTTCAGCCGCGTTGAGTAATTATATCAAAAATCTCCAAATCAGAAAATTGTCACAGGAGCATCTCCAGAAACCTGGGCTAGGATGGTTGATTTTGTTGGCTTGGTTTATTTTTATCTTTGGTTGTTTTGTTGTGGTGTTTTATAGTTGGCTTGGGTTGGGAGGTTTTTGTTTGTTTCTTTGGTTGTGGTTGTCTCCTTCTAGGGCTCAGTTTTCAATTTCCAGCTGAGCTTTGGCCACATTTTCAAGGCTGGGCTTTTGGTGGAGATTGGGGCAAGCAGAGAGATTGTGGGGGAGGACAGGGAGAAAAGAAACTTGATTTGAAATGGAAAACCTGAAAGCAGGAGTCCTCCTCACACCCCAGTAAAACACTCAAAAATCATAAATTTCAGAGGAAAAAAAGCCCTTATAATTGTACAGGAAAGCTGTGACAAAACAATAAATAAATTAAAAAATAGAAATTAATAAAATTAATAGAAAGTCCATTCTGAAGAGATTCTCTTAGTTCTTAAGCACCTTCCCAAGGGCCCAGCCCTTCTGCACTGAGAGATCTTCAGTCCAGTTCCTTAGACTGTTCTGGCCATCATGTTATTCCTCAATATTCCTTAATATTCCTTAATATCCCTCACAAAGAGACAAATTTCAGAACCCCAGCCTGCCGTCATTATTTAGAGCATAATCCTACCCACATTATCACACCTCTGCCTCAAATGTCAGTGCAGAAATAACTGCTCCAGAGTTTCCAGCAGACAAATAAAACCAAACAATGCTGCCCTCACACCATTACAGTCCCCAAAAGAGCCATAGCCAGGCAAAAAAATGGAATTTTCTGTGCACATAATGAAGTGCAGCACGGCCTCTTTGGGGGTTATTTATTTTTAAAGGACTGAGGATTCTGAGCGCACAGAATTTGTGGGACACCTTGGGGGGTTTCAAAGAAACCAACTTCATCCTGGGCTCTCCTCGAGGCAGGGAAAAGCAGCTTCTCCTGAAGGTGACTCAGAACAGGAATTCCTGGTCCCCAAAATCCCCAAATCCCCAAATTCCCAAATCCTGGAGTTTGGGACGTGGCAAACAGCATGGAGCTCACGTCACTGCCTCACCTGCCCTGCTGCTCTCTGCCTTGCAGGGAAAATAAATATTTGCTCCTTTCATTTGTCCCAGGAGGACTGGGAGTGTGGAATATTTGCTGGAAGATTTACAAGGGTGGCAGGAATTCCTCCCCATCCAAAGGGAAAGGCTGGTTCGGGAATAAATAATCTGTACCACCACAGACTGAACTCCTAATCAGAACTATTCAAAATATAATCAGGTCTCTTACATAATTAAAGCAGGGGGGAGTGGTTCTCAGAGGTTCATACAGTAGGAAATGTCAAATCACTCCTCAAAAAAATCCCTATTCACCTGCAAATTATGCAATTAAACATCTGACAGACACTGACAGATGTTGTGTCCCCCTCCCACATCAGCTGAACCTTCCAAAGGAACTGTGTGCTGCAGATTTGTGTTTTTAAATGAACTGGCAGGAACCTGAAATTCATCCTCACTGCATTGCTTTCCACTCACAAGTCTATAAACCAAGGCTACAAATAAAGCTATAAAGCAAAACATACTTTCTCATCATTTTTTTTCTTTTTTTTTTTCTTAATTTAGGTGTGGCATCTCATTCTCAAATCTCTACCAATTCTTAGGGAAGAAGACAAGCCAAGCTACAGGTACCATACTCCACACTCAAACTCTTTATTCATGTCATTCCTACGATTTTTAGCCTAATTTTGGGCACAGCAAGGCACAGAGGGCAAGGCAGGACCTATATCCAGATTTTCCATCTATATAGGATGTGTCCATCTGTCTTTTCCCAGCCCAGGATCCCATGAAAGCAGATTAAGGTAAAATCTCCACATTTTCACTGCCATTCGTGTGTTGCTGCTTGAAGTATTCCCTTTTCCCGTGTTATTTAACACAATTAAAGTTCATTTACTGGAGACCTGTGACTGACCATCACTGTCCTGGGGCTGGCTACAGAGCACAGAAAGATCCTAATAAAAAATTGTGATAGATATCTTTTGTATTAAGCGAAATCTCAGCCCAAATAACAAAATTATACCCTTCAAGGCATTTCATTTCAATCATTGAGCCCGTGTCATTCCTTAATGTACTCATAAAACTCAGGAAGTGCATTGCACATCACTGAAAATGAGACAAAAAAACCAAGTTCTGAAGCTGTAAAGAGCATCCAGTTTTCCACCCATGATCATCCCCACTAAGGCCAGACCCACAGTGACCTCCCTGGATGGGCCATGGCTCCTGAGATAAAATTTCATTTTGAACATTGCAGATAAGAGCAAAGAGGGAACTCCTGTATGCAGCAGGTGTTAATTATTCCTCTTGTATAAAACAGCAATAAATTAATCAAATCTCTGGGTGCTTCAGCAAAGTTGTGGCCAGCTCTAACAAGACTTTGTGCCCCGAAAGCTCTCAGTGCACAATGGCAGCCTGGCTTTGAAATTCAAAAAGCTGAGCTGAAGAGCAGCCTCCTGCCATCCTCCAGTTCCGTTAAAATCTTTGTCTTTGGCGCGAGGCATCAGAAATGAAATGTTTAATGTATTCATGGGATGCAGCCCAGCTGTTTGCCACGGTGACCTTTTCAGCATTCCGGGTTTGGTGTTTTGATTTTGCACGTTCTGGGAGGAAATCCCTCCCCCAGCAGCGCTGGCTCGGAGCCGTGCGCGCTCCTGCGCGACAGAAATAACGCGGGAATGTCACCAAGCAATGGCACCTCACGGGATCCCACATTTCCATAAACTCTCTGTTCCAGAGCACACAGGCAGCATTGCCTCCTGCAGCCTTTATTAAAAACTGCTGCAGCAAAGGCGGGATTTAAAAAAAAAAAGGATCAAAAATATATTTATTGGGGAAACTAAAGCTCCAGTGCACCCGTGTTTTTGTACTCTTACAAGGGATTTTGGATTTGGGAATGTTTGGACACACTTCAGCCTCCTCTACGTGCACAGACAGAAAAGCAGGTGGATTAGGTAAAATTTGAGCACAGATAGTAAAGCTGGAACTGTACCTTCAAAAAAAAAATCAACAGATGCTGACTAAAAATTGATCCGGAATCTTTCGGGCTTTGGTGGAGGCCACTGTGATTATTGAGAACAGATAATGGCTTTAAGCTCAAAAAATGGTATTATAGTCTCAAAGAATTGTGAAACTTTTTACAGATGAGTGTAGGAAATGGAGATGTAATCTGGACTGTGGCTATTCTGTTTCTCTATTCATTCTATTTTTCAGTAAAATGCTTATTACCAAACAAACAAAAAAACAACAACAACAAAAAAAACCAAACAAAAAACCCAAAAAAAAAAAAAAAAAAAAAAAAAACCCACACCCGAGAAAACCCCAAAAAACAAACAAAAAAACCCCTGGGGAAAAAAAACCAACATGGCTATTTTTAAGACATTTATATCAAATACAAAATTGAATAATTAAAGTAACATGAAAACATTTAAAATAATAAATTTGTTTCACAAATTGACAGAAGACATTGAACTCACATTTAAGACTCACACCTGGTAGTGATGATAACCTAAAAACCTTTTGCCAGCTCAAAGAACTGCTAAATTCTAATCCAGCTGCAGAGTCAGGAATTACCAACACACTCAGACTTTGAAGGCAAATGTTTGACATTATTCCTCCTTCTCTGCAATCCAAGAATTGGAGCCCCGAGCTGCCCCTGAAGGGCTGAGCCAGAGCCAGGGCACCCCACCTGGAGGCCAAGAAAGGAGAATTATTGGGTGGCTGCAAGAAATTCTGCCATGGACAACTGAAGTAACCTGAACATGAGCAGCCCTGCTCGGTTAGAAGGCAGATTTTTAAATCCTCAGTTTCAAAATCCATCATTCCTACTGACATCCCATTCTTAAAAATCTGTTTTCAACATCACTTGATGGGGACATGCTGAGTCGGCTACTCTGTACTTCATTAAATTTGTGAATTTCTATCCATAAATTTAAATTTCCTCAACATGGAAAACATCAGCCTAGTACAGAAATTATCATTGGGAACTGTGAGTTATCGTACTCACCTCCATGTGCAGTTTTGGTTAGAGTTTTTTGGTGGATTTTTTTCCCCCTTTTTTAAACATAAATCTCTTTCTAAACCTGTGTGCATTTAAATTCATACCACCATTACCTGCATCAGAAAAAGCATTTCACATTTAATTATATAGCAAAAATACTATGTGTAGTGCCACTGCTTAAACACATGGGCGGAAACAAAACTAAAATATCACTGCAAGAAACTCTAATATTGAATAAAAGACTTTCTTATCTAACACAAGCCTACATTATGAAGCCACGATTTTATTATTTAGTTTTATTGTTTTAAATTAAATAGAACAAAGTGGCTATTTCATCTTGCTGATTTAATAAGTTAATAAAGTCTTCTGGCAAACATATACTTGATGTATTGTGGAACACAAAAGCTCCTGCTCATGTCGAGGAAAGCATTAAAAAAAAATCTTCCTGGGAGATGCTGCACCCTGCACTGAACTTGATGAAGCCAATATTTACCAACAAAAGGGATTTAATTCATTCTCTGACACAGCCTTGCTTCTTGCTTTCCTTGTGCTTTTACTGTACTGTGGTAAATTCTCGGCATTCTTACAAATATCTCTCAAATATCACATTTTCAGGTGGGCAGGGATTGTTTTTAAATATTCCATTGGAGGAAAAGTGGGGAAAACAGAGCGACAGGAGATGTAACAGAGCATCCCATGAGGGAGGAGGGAAGTTGCTCCTTCCCAGGTGGAAAAGAGATCCAAGTGCAGGTCTGTGCCAGCTCCAGCCTCCAGCTCTGTTCTCCTTCCCTCACAATCATACAAACACTCTGATAACTGAGGCAATTCAAATAGTTAAGCTAATCAGATGCATCTATTAAGGTGATTTTTACAATACATTGATGAAATATTTATTTCCACGTTATGGCTTTGTTTTGGGGGGTTTGCTTGGATTTTTTTTTTTTGTTTTGTTTTTTGGTTTGGTTTTTTTTGGTGGATTTTTTTTTGTTGTTGTTGGTTTTTTCTTTGGTTGGTTTTTTTCTGTTTTTGTTTTGTTTTGAGGGGTTTTTTGTTTGGTTGGGGTTTTTTTGGTTGTTTTTTTTTGTTTGGTTGGTTTTTGTTTTGTTTTGGGGTTTTTTTTGTTTTCTTCGTTTCAGTCATCAAAACATGCAGTAATTCAGAATGTCTATTAGGCTATTAGCACAGCTTAAAAAACAGGATTAAAATTTTGGGAGACAGTCTGTTAAGTAGCACTGGGTGATCAAATTCTCAGTGCAGACCTGATAAAGTTTCAATACACCTGAACTATGCCTTGGTATCCTCACATTTAACTAAACCTTTTCATCTAAGTGCTCCTCCTCACCAGGGAGCTGAACTTCTCTGGGTATTATAACTGAAACAGGTAAAAAAACCCTAGAATTATAAATGTAATTCAAAAATAACATCAAATTAAAAATGGTCTGTCATAAAGATTGCTCAAAAATGAGAGACTGACTGTCCCCAGACCAGAGCAATGCATGTGGTGCCTGTGAAATAGGAAAATTGGAAAATAACCTTGAGCCGTTTGGGGAAACACTGAGAATTCCCCAAAAAGCAAAGCCCACCTTGACTGGGACTTTTCCACAGGTGCTCCTTAGGGTCTGCATTCTGCACAGCCCTTAGGATGTGATGGGAATTCATCAGAAGATATTAGGCCAGAAAAGCAAAGCCAGGCAGAAGAAAGAAAAATAGAAGCAGACAGCCTCATCTATCCACATGAGGAAATTAAAACTTGACTGGGAAGGAGCAAAAGTCAATTAGAGGGGAGATAATCAGAAAGAGAATTTGAAACAAAGGCTTTCATTTTCTCTGACATTGATTTTAAAATCTTGAAGGAACGAGCACAGTTTTAATGAATGTTATTTAAAAATAATTAATATATCACAACCAAGCGTGTCAGAGAAAGATGAACATTACAGGCTTAGAGTATTTTTTTCACTCCCTGCAGAGAAGTGCCTGATATGAAGGAAGCCAGAGCTGGGGGAAAATATAAATATGTGTGAGATATTTAATCAAACAAGGCCATAAACTCCTAAGTTTAGGTGAGATAAGGCAATACAAACATTTGCCCTTACAGAGCAATGACAATAATAGAATGATATCTGCTCAGGCATCTCCTCAGGAAGAAATGCAATGTGATTAAGGCAATTTTATGCATAAATGATAATTAATTTCTGTAACTTCAATGGCTTCAATGAGAGGCCAAAATTAAGACATTTGCTATGTGCTACTCAGCCTATCACAAAAAAACCAAACCAACAACAACCAAAAGAAACCCCCACAAAAAAACCCAAAAAAACCCCCCAAAACCAAAACCAAAAACCGAAACCAAAACCAAAACCAAAACAAAAAACCAAAACCAAAACCTAAACAAACAAAACAAAACAAAAAACAAACAACCCCCCCCAAAAAAACCCCCAAAAAACCCCCCACCCAACAACCAAAACCAACCAAACAAAAAGCCAAACAAAAGAGAAAAAAACCAACCAACAAACAAACAAACAATAAACCAAACAAAGGAGAAAAAAACGCCAAACATACCAAAACCCCCCCTGGTTTGGTTTGAATGACTATTTAAATCTTACAGCCCAGGAGAGATTGTCTTATAAATAAAAAACCACAATGCAACCACCTGGCTGTGAGAGGGTCAGGGATCAGAGCTGCAGGTAAATAAGGTCAGAATGTTGTGGAGATCACAGCTAATAGGAGTGCACTGGAAAACACAGACTCATCTCCCACAGGCTGAAATAATGACTTCTAGAATGAGCCTAAAACCACACAGAACTAAGATTTTTGTATGGTTTTCCATAGCAAGGGATCAGGCCAGAGTTTGGGAAGGCAGGGGGTAGTGCATGTGTGGTATTTTCAGCTTTTTAAAAAATTTTCTTTTACTATTTTATTTTATTTTATTTTATTTTATTTTATTTTATTTTATTTTATTTTATTAACTCCAACCCTCTTTTCCCCCATTTCCATCGTGGCTGCATGATTCGGTTCCACAGAAGTAATTATGGAAATGGGGCTGAGGAGGCGACACCAGAGATTTCAGAATTAACTGAAAATATGCACAAAACCTTCCACTCCTCGGAGCAGACAGCATGGGAGGCTCCCCACAGAGCACCTGCGAGGCATGAAGAAACCAAAAGATGAATGAAAAATATTTGTGGCTCCATTCCATGCCAGAGGAAAAATTCATCTCTGTGCGAAGGACCAGCACAGGACCCAGCACCTTGAATTTCCACCTGAGCCCTTCGGCAAAGAGCTCGTGGGGTTTCTCCCAGAGGCAGCAGCTCCAAGGCTGGCACAAAACCCTCATTCCCTAAAGCCAGGCTAATTCCTCTCCTTCTTGCCTTCAAATCAAGGTGTAATTCTTTTTTTTTTTTTCTGGGAAACTCCAGGATAGCCAAGCAGCACAGATGGAATTAGCCAAGGCAGAGACATCCGATGGAATCAATGTCTCTGCACTCAGGTGCACACAAAGGATTTTTGGCACAGTGCTCCCCCAGGGAAAGCTGGAATGTGGAACCACCAGCAGATCCCAAATACCATTAAAAATAGCTTGTTGGTATTTATTTCTGACCTCACAGGATGCATTGAATTTCAAGTCTTTTGCAAGGAATTTTTGCGTGGGCAAGCAGTGATAGGACAAGGGGGAATGGCTTTAAGGGGGAATACTTGGATAATGTATAGGAAGAAATTCTTTATCATAAGGATGGAGAGGTTCTGGAATGGATTTCCAGAGAAGCTGTGGCTGCCCCTGGATCCCTGAAGTGTCCAAGGCCAGGCTGCACAGGGCTTGGAGCAGCCTGGGACAGTGGGAGTGATCCCGCCCTGGCAGGGGTGGAGTGGGATGACCTTTAAGGTCCTTCCTAACCCAACCCAACCCAACCCAACCCAACCCAACCCAACCCAACCCAACCCAACCCAGCCCAACCCAACCCAACCCAACCCAGCCCAACCCAACCCAACCCAACCCAGCCCAACCCAACCCAGCCCAACCCAACCCAACCCAACCCAACCCAACCCAACCTAACCCAACCCAACCCAACCCAACCCAACCCAACCCAACCCAACCCAACCCAACCCAACCCAACCCAACCCAGCCCAACCCAACCCAACCCAACCCAGCCCAGCCCAACCCAACCCAGCCCAACCCAGTCCAACCCTACCCAACCCAACCCAACCCAACCCAACCCAACCCAACCCAGCCCAGCCCAACCCAACCCAACCTAACCCAACCCAACCCAACCCAGCCCAACCCAACCCAACCCAATCCAACCCAGCCCAGCCCAACCCAGCCCAACCCAACCCAACCCAACCCAGCCCAACCCAACCCAACCCAGCCCAACCCAACCCAACCCAACCCAACCCAACCCAACCCAACCCAACCCAACCCAACCTAGCCCAACCCAACCCAACCGAACCCAGTCCAACCCATTCCACCATTCTGGGATCTCCCATTTGCCAGAGCTCAGCTGCTCCCACAGCAAATCCCGAATTCAGATCATCCTCGGGGCACAAAGCTGCTCCTCCTCCCTAGCTCAGAGCCAGAAACACTGCACAGGAGAAATCCTCCAAGGCTTGTCTTGAAGGGAAACAGAAACCCAAATATTTTAAGTGGGGCCAGGATTAGTAGTCCCACAACTCTCAAGAACTCTGTCAGATAATCCTACACTCCTCCCAGTGTTTTCCTAAATTAGAGTCTCAAGGGAGTGTGGAAGCACTCAGATTTCTCCATTAGGTCTCACAGCAAATAATACTGAAATATGGTATCGGTTCTTTGATATTGAAACACCAGAATAATTTCATCACTGGAAACACTGAAAATTCACCTAGAAATTAAAATCAAGTATCACACTACTCATTAAGACAAAATGAGACCAGAATAAAGAGGTTAGAAATAAACCACAACAGTTTCAGAAATAAGAAAACTATTAGAGAGTGCAGGAAATGGAGATCTTAATGCAATAACAGAAGGGAATGGTTCAAGTCATTCTTTTCTGCCTCTCCCAAAAGTCACAAATATTTTTTAAATAATTTGGATTTAATCAGCAAATTCCTCATTTAAAGGCTCTTTCTAAATATCTTTGTGCCACACCAGTTCTTTTTCACTCATCAAGCCATATAACTGCTTCTGGATTAGTGTGTGTTTGTGGAAATATCCTCACGCAGACAAATTAAATTGTGTTACTCATTGCATCAAATACAGGAAACCAAAATATAAAATCACAAAAAATATACAAATATTTTATACAGTACAAAATATAGTACAAATAGAGTACAAATATTTTAAAGCATAGTTCACTGAAAGCACACACACTAAAAAGATAGAGTTGTCTTCTTCCAGGTATTTGCAGAACTCCATTTAAAGACCTTATTACCATCCTATAGAAAAAAAAAAATAATTTTACTGAGGAAGGACTGAACAGGTGTTCAGATCTCACACAAGGAGAGAAAAAAGAGCCCGAAGTGAGAAACAGGACGGGAAGAAAATTACAGTGATTAACGGGAGCACATTCCAGTGAAAAATAGATTTTAATCATAGCTATTAGGTTATGGGAGCTTATTTGAGTCTAAGACTGAGATAAAGCCACTGAAAATTTAAGTCCTGTCACATGTCTTGAAGGTTTTAATTTTTTCAAGGCACTAATTGCTGGAAGGCAGAACTTTTTTTGTACGTTAATCTCAAACTGAGACGAAACAAAGTCCCTTGGCTCAGTGGCAGGAGAATATTTATCTGGAGTCTGATGGAAAGGGAAAGATGTGTCTCACAAGAAATGCCAAAGAAATGCCAGATTGGAAAATTAAAAATATTTCAGGAAGGATACACACAACCATCTCCCCTTTCCTTCCATGGGTGTTCAGTATTTCTAACCACAGCTACACACTGAAGTGGGATAATTACCTAAATATCTCATTTTAATGCATTCCAAAGGGGCAGGGCAGGACTAAAACCAGCCCAGATGGAGCCAGCCCTGCCCAGGGACACACCTGGGGCTTGCCAAGAATTGTGGGCATTGCACCCAAGGAAAGCATTTTCAGGGCCCCACATTTCCCACAGAGATTTCTCAAGGCAGCAAAACTCCCTCAGCCTTAACAAAGACACCCCTGGGCTCAGGATCTTCCCATAACTAGGACATTTATTTTGCTGGATGGGAATTGGGAAATTTGAACCATCAGTTCATGGAGCAACTTGGGCTGAAAGGAGCCGAAGCTCCAGAAATGGCTGAAAATCAGATTTTGAACTCATGTTGGGGCCATCCAAGCCCATATTCACCCCACTCAGGTGTGACAAACAGCTCATATCTTCCATCTAATACCTAAAATATTTTCCTCAATTCAAGCAGCATTTGGAATGAGTGGAGCCTGGAGTTTTGCTCACACAAACTGAGGATTGTGAAAACCAGAACAACCAAATATTTCTGCAAGTTTTGGGGCTTTTCCCCCGTTTTTTGTGGTTTATTTTACTGGGTTTTATTTTAAATAATCACAGCTCACTTATCAGTAACAGTGAATTTATTCTGTTAAACATTTAATTCTTGAATATGCTCTGTTGTTTTGGTTTTTTAAACCAGAGAAAGTTTGGTTTTCACAAAGATTATTGCTACATATTGAAATTTGAGCCAGGTTTGAGCAGCTAGTCTTGTGAATTGTAGTAATGAATATCTGCCTTCCAAACCATTTTGCTTCCCAAGGATGTCACAGAAAGGGAAATCCACCTGCAAGACCAAACGGCTTCAGGAGGGGCACAGCAGCTCCAAAACTGAGCAGCTCTGAGTTTATTAGATCCTTTCAGTGAGGGGATGTGCACCTGCCAGAGGGACGAGGGATGGCTTTGGCATTGCTCTGTCCCAGCAGCGGTGCAGCGAGGCAGGGAACACAAATTTTGGGGTGAGCAGCACTGCTGCACACTCAGCTGGCCCCGGGGTTCCTGCAGAATGTGGTTTTTCATATTTTGGCCATGTAATTTGTGGGAATTTTAGGCATGGAGTGAGAACTACTTTCCCATGAGAGAGGCCTGTTTGTCCAGGTTCTCGCTATTCCTCTCTCGCTCAAAACAAGCAGGAATCCATAAACAACGATAATGGGAGACTCGCAGGCGGTGTCATTGCAAGCTGTTGTTCTAACTATGGGCAGCCAACGACATTGTGGGGTGGAATTGGGAGCCAATGGATGTGTGACATGAATATTAGAAATAGTATTAAAAGGCTTTGGAAAATAAAGAGTTAGTTCCTTTTCTCTGCCCAAGAAGCTGTTGGGGTGAACTTTTTACTGGTGACTATCCCAACAACGACATCAATTATCATACAGGGGAGCTGCCCCTCCAACCCACACAAATGTGCTCTTTGTGCGTCAGGTTCCCTCAGTCTCATAAAAACCCCTAAAAAGAAGCTGTACTGATTCCATGTTTGTCAGAATAATAATTAAATAATTAATTAATAATTTTAAAAATATATAGGAAAGAAGATATTTGAAGGCCATTATTACTGTGGAGTCCTTTGGCAGTTGCTTTTCTCAACTATTTTATCCTTGAGCTACTGGAGGGTTTCCACTCTTGTCTCGATAAGGGCTCAAACCACACTTTTTTTTCAGTAATTTGGGGCAGAATTTCCTCCTCTATAAATGTTCATCCAGCCCCAGTCCCTCCAGTACCTTTTTCCCCTCTTTCCAACAGTTTTTGTGCTGTTCCATTAGTTTAAAAACCCCCACAAAACAACATCAGTCATTGGAAGACACTAATTTATGAGCAGAATTCACATAGAATTGTTGAAAAGAAAAATAAAACACTCAGAAGCAGCGGATTTCCCAGTTTTAATTAAAAAAATTTAAAAGTATAGCTGTTTCTAAGTTTTATAACTGTTCATAAACTATTAGTGATAAGCTGGTAGATTATAAAGGGCACATTACTAATAAAAAAATAATATTTGAGTCTTTCACTTTCAGAAGAAATTAAAGTAGGGTTTCACAGACTGGTGCTGCTGAGGGACTCAGCACATTGCTCTGCTATTTACTGGAGGTAAAGACAAGAAAAAGAGATTTTATATTTTGTCCCACCCTCTAATTTTTACTTTTAAAGGCATTTCAAGCTTAAAGAGCTTGAATGATTCATCTCTCATCTCTCAGCAATGACGCTACTTATTTTTGTTATTTTTTCCATTGATTTTACTCTAAAGGAACGTGAGTTTTTCTGAATGAGCTATGCAGGGATGGCATTCAGAGCTGGCACCTCAAGAAGGAAAAACGATGACAAATATTTCATTAAACTTCATTACATTTTTGCCTTTCATGTGAGTGAACTGCGTTTCTTTCTCCCTGTCAGAAATCTGCATTTGGAATTGTACAGCGACTGCTTTCTTAATTATGATCTCGCTCAAACTCAATTGAATTTCTCTCTGTCTCCATTTCTTCCTTTTCCTCCTGCTGCTGCTAATTAAGATAAATATATCAGAAGTGTTGTTGCTGAAGGGAGAGCTGGAGCAAGTGTCATTGGTCCCCGTGATATTTCCCATTTTGCCATGAGCTGTCACCAATGATTTAGGACTGAGTGCCAAGGATTATATTAATCTTGATAAAATTAGCAAATGCTCTATGATGTTGACATCCTTTGGTGCTAAATGACATTGGACCATTACCACTGAGAAAAAAAATACTCTTTTTTCCTCTGAGGATAGCAAGTGAGGGCATTAGGTGAACACTTTTCTTTCCCCCCACAAAGGCTGAAGGAAAAATTCAAGTGTTACTTGCTCTAAACATTTAGCCTTTGTTTCAGCATCATTGGTGAAAATCTGTGGCAGACTCTCGAAGGATATGAAAAAGCTCTTCTGAGGCCAAGGGATGAAGGAGGAAAAGAATTCTATTACATTTCTGCTTGATAAAGGAAACTGCTACGCAAGGAAATACTGTGTGAGGAAGATTATCTTTGTAGACAATGCACAAGAAATAAAAACTTTTTTTTCCTTTTAAAAGCACAGTGCATAACTCTCCCTGTAAACAGACATATGCACACATCCACCTATTGTACATCTTCCTGGGGACAGGATTTTCCTCAGCCTTTCCAATCCTGGCTCTGCACAGCAGCCACAGACAAAAATCACCTCCAGAGCAAGAGGCTGTGCCAGGCTGGGCTGTCCACTCCTTCCTTTCTTTGCCCACATCACTCAGGGCACCTGCACTTCTATTTCAGTCTCAGGGAGAAAGAGCTTTTAATTCTCTTTTTTAAATTTTCCTCCCCCAGCCCAGGAGACACAGCAAATAAACCAGAGCTGTGTTATGCTTAGGTTAAAAGCTTCATTAACCAGCTATTAAAATCTGTTTTCTTTTCACCCCTGGGCAGCCATGGGGTCACTTTGTGAGATTTGTTCATCTGTGGGACCATCCACCCTCATTTTTATGCTCATCATGGTTATTTCCACTCCTCACATGGATGACCTTACACACAAGCAGAGCCACTTCTCCCAGGAGCAGAGGCACCGATGTGTGGTTGCACTGTTTTAGAACCTTTCTGTTCTTTCTCACGGAGAGTGGAGATAAGCTGCATTCTTTTACTTTCTTAATCTCTGTGTTTGGTATTAGATGTCATTTAGTTATGACCAATGGTTTTAATATGTGGATTCTTTGCTGACCAACAGTTGCTAGAACATGAATGGATATAAAAGACCTTTCTTATAAATAAACTTTCCCTTTTTGCCATTTTGAGTTCGTCTGCCTGAATTCTCTCAGCCAGCCTCGAAGCCACACTGATGCGGCACAAGTCCTAAATAACTTCTCCCACACCTCCAGAAGTGACCCCAAACTTTCCAGCACGGCCACATCTGACCTGACAGCTCAACTCAGATCTCCACTCCCTCTGAATAAATACGCTGATATTTCAGGAGGGGCAGCGCTCAGGCTCTGTCCTTACAAGAACCCCATTCCTGCTGCAGAGCTCAGCCTGAGCTTGGCCCTTTGCAGGATTGGGGTTTGCCATGGCTCTGCTGCTGCATCCTAATGCCGAAGTGACCCTCGGTGAATTGTGGAGTTTATGGATTTGCTGCCACTGCAATTTAAAAGCAGACAGTTCTCAGCAAGGTTGAATTAACATGTGTCAGCACAGATTTACACAAGGATAGCTGATAACTTCCTGGCAGGAAAGGAGGAGAAAAGTTATTTTTAAATGGAAGCCTGGAAGTTGTAAGGAAAATGTAGAATGAAGGGAGAGGTGCAGACACCTTCTCGAAAGGAACACAGCACCAAGTGGCATTTTTACACTGCTGATTTTCATCTGGAGGGATACTTGATGGGGCTTTAGACTTATAAACATCCATAAAATAATTCCTATATACAGACTACAGAGTGTGACCACAAAAAACTTAAAGAAGATTCATTATGTTTGGTAAAAAGTATCAGACGTGATGCCATACTCTCCCTGAAACTGTTGATTTAGACTACATATGGTGTATGAAATTGTTTGACAAGTTAAAAGCCCCATGACTTTGCCTATAAAGTTTATGTAGTCTATTGATTGGCTGTTCCTTAGTTTAATTTTCACTTTAAAAATAGGGAATGGGAAAGAGAATCTCTCTCACCCTATTTAAGGCTGGCTGCTCTGACTGATGAAGGATACTGCGTTTTCTCCCCGAGTACATTAAAGGCAGGGATGATAATTCTTTCTTGCAATACTGCCTTAACTCAAAGAACTGATTTCTCAAAGCTTGGCATTAGCGTAGAAGAGAAATCTGTTAAAAAACCCAAACCAACAAGCACTCAGAGACACTCCCATATGTGCACATCAGTATTTAAACTTGAAGTAAACTTATGGATGGCTTAATACATATGGAGGGATGTTTAGAAATATAATTATCCTATTGTCACACTTCTTATTTCCAGTGGAAAAACGTGTGCATGCAGCTTTTATAATCCCCGGTCAAATATGAATGAATGGATCATACAAGATTCAGAATTTTTGAGCGAGGTGCTGTTGGAATAAAATTTCTGCCTGAGAAAAATATTCTCCATAGAAAAGGAAAATATAATCTAAAAAGACCTTATCAGTGGGGGAGGCAATGTAAGAACTTACATAAATGCAAGTTGCTTTACAAAGAAGTTGGGAACCTTCATAAAAATGTGTGTGGAACAAATGAAAAATCAAAACATTTATTTATGTGAGGTCTGTGGGATCTGGAACGAGGCTTGGTATTTTTTTTCTTCCCTATTCTTTCACTCTTAAACATTAACAATGGCTGTCCTTACAGAATCTCTCCATCAAATCCCATAAGGTGATGATCCATAGGATCTCCATCCCACTAAATAAGACTCAGGAGATAAACTGGCTCCAGAATTGGTGACAATTTATAGGATATAGTGACATATTTAAAGGATGTAACCCATGGCCAGGAATTTTAATATTGACTATTGAGAAACTCTTCTGTAGAGCCAAAAACACTCCAGGAGCAGTCCCCGAAGTTTTCTCAGCAGAGAGCTTTGGGAATTGCAGCTCCAATCCTTAGCCACCTTGGAAAAACTGCTCTACATTTGTCTTCTCTTCAAACTATTGATGTTATTTATTTACTTCAATCCCAGACTATTCCTTATATTCCAGAATATAGGAGGTACTTATGGGACAAGGGACTTCTTTATTTTCAATGTTTTTAAGCATCATAATGTCTTCTTCGTTCTGGCACAGGAATTTGAGATGGCTACATGTTTCTTACCAGGGAATTGTTTCAGTCACCCAGCAAAATCTTGCAATAAATAGCATTTTTTTTTGGGAAGGACAATGGATTCTGAAGAAGGGTGAGGGAATACTGAAGGAAAAATTTGCCCATACAGGAAGCTGCCCTCATGTCTGTGACACTGTGTGTCAGCTGTTAGCCGAGAGGGTTTGAAAGATATTTAAAATGTGCTCAACTCTTTCTATAGCAACATCACAAGAGCTAAATGCTTCTAAAATCTATGCCATTCCTTCTGAACTACAATTCTTGTTGTCAGTCCAGCTCTCAACGAGAGATTCCATCAATCATTCTAGCAGAAGGGAACTCTGAGTGAGTTTGAAGACACTGCTGAAATAAGAGTCTCATGTTTCATTCATAACATTAATATTTATACTAAAGCTCTCCTTGTAACCACGACAAGCAATTAAAGCAACTAAAAGCTATTAGGAAATTCAGTTTATAAGAGAAAGTTTGTCAACTCCTATTACCTGTTTTAGACTGAGGCTGTCCTGGAGCAGCTCAGCTCTCACTGAGAGGTTCAGAAGTTGAAGAGATCCAATCCCATCCTGGAAGATTCGAGTCCACCAGGGAGAAAGGAATTGGGTGGATCCTGCAGGGACAGGAATGGGATCACCTTTCCCCACCCGTGAGCTGTGTGACACAGGCACTGCCATCAATAACAAATAAAGAGTTTTAATGCTGCCGAATGTAGTTGCGCTGTTTTAAAATCTTTCTCTTCTTTCCCATGGAGAAGAGAGATAAGTTGAATTCTTGTGCTTTCTAATCTCATTGTTTTGGTACTGGACACTTCAGCTTTGTAACCAATCATTATAGGGGATGGAAAAACTATCAACCAATAATTATTAGACCATTAATGAATATATAAAGAAGTTCTTGTAAATAAAGTTTCTCTTTTCATCATCTTGGTGCTGCCTGCCTGACTTCCCCGCGAGCTTCCACAAATCTCCACGAATATCAGAAAATCAGAGCAACAGCCGAAGCTCTGCTGAGCTGCTCATTACTGCCAAGGACAACTTGATTTTCTTACAGATTAGTAACAGAGAAATCACCTCATGGGTCTGCCTGCTCTGGGTTCATCCACGGCAGGAGAAGGCAAAATCTCTCACACAGGTTTGGGATCACCCAGCTGTCAGCAGAAATATTTATATAGATATCAATAGAAATATTTAAGCATTATAGAAAAAGATATTAAATATAAATATAAATATAAATATAAATATAAATATAAATATAAATATAAATATAAATATAAATATAAATATAAATATAAATATAAATATAAATATAAATACAAATATAAATACAAATATAAATACAAATATAAATACACATATAAATACACATATAAATACAAATATAAATAAATATATTATATATATAAAATAATAACATAAATATATAATACAAATACATATAAATGATCAAGGATAAAAATAAAAATAAAAATAAAAATACAAATATAACTATAGCTATAACTATAACTATAACTAAACATAGAAATGTAAGTAATATTATAGAAATATAAATAGAAATATTTAAACAGTTCTCAGCCACAGTCCAAACCCAGACTTCGCAAAGCTGGGTGGGTTTGAACATGAAATCTGGACTTTTCTGCTGTATAGAGAATTGGAATTAGGAGTTGGGGGAAAAAGAATCACTGGGACAAGCAGCAAAATTCAAAGCCTTCCATTTGAGTGAAATGGACTGTTTATTTCACCAAAGAGCAAAATGAAATATTGAACTATTTTGATTAATCAGATTAGGCTTTGTCATAAAATCAAATCTGGGTTCCACAGGTACCCCAGTCATTTCAAAATTCAAAGCAGTATGAAAAGCCAGAACTGGAATTAAGAAATCATCTGAACAGTGTCTTGGTTAATCTTAAAAAAAAACAAAATGAAAGAAATTCTGAAGCTATTATTTTCATTTCAGTGTGCTAAAAAAATCTACTCAGACTTTCTGAAAACGTTTTGTATTTGATGAAATTGCTATTTGTGATCAAAAACAGTTGTTGAAATTTCCAGCCAGCTCCAACAAAGATGTTTTCAAATATGTTCTCTATATTAAGCTCATTACTTTGATTTTATAAAATGTCAGACAGTAAAATTTAGCAGAGATAATTATTTAAATGAGAAAGCCTGTAAAACCTAAATTGACATGCCATGTCGGAGCTGGAAGAATATTTTCAGCTTATTCTTTTGAACACCATCCACTTTTCCACTCAGTTTAATGTAACTATCAAGCAATTAACAAACCAATCGGAATATTCTGAATTTCCATTCCTTCTACCAGACCTCCACTGAAATGTTCAACTCATTTACTTTACAGATTACTATTAAAAAGGCATTACATTCAACATGGGAAAGACTGGCAGAGGCCAAGTCTTAAATTGAGAATACCAAAGCTCAACCAAACGCCACTAATGATTTCAGCAACAGTAATTACTGTTTGTAACCAGTGTGACAGGTTCCATAAAATTATTGATTTCTGCTGTTTTAAGAATAATTGCACCTCATCCACAAGACATCACACATAGCCTGGGTCATTTAATTCTTCCCCAATTCTGTGTTCTGTCTTAAACAAAGTTCCAGTGTGTTCTCCTCTTCCAATAATGAAATTGTCTGTTTATCCAGCCTGAACAACTAAAGGAAACACCAAATTCTCTCCTCCACCTTCTCCCGAGGCTGAGAACAAATGAAAGCACCCAAAGTATGCAATTATGAGTTAATTAGAGGGATTTGGACTTCAGGCACACAGACACAAACGTCCAGTCGATATTAAGGCAGGAATTGTTGGAGATAAGGAATTGCTGCAGATAAACCCTGAGATGGTGAAACTCTCATTGATCTGACCCTTCCCCTGCCCCACTTAAAATGTGATACAAACACGACCTGCAGAGGCTCTGCTGCCATCCAGCAGCTCCCAGCACAGCAGTCTGGGGGGAATTTTCAGGGAATTTTCCTTTCCAGTAAATATTTCCATGTCAACAGATGTGTTTCCCCTACCTATGCATAGAGAAGAGAATTTTCACTGCAGAAATCTAATTGTGAATGCACCCGTAACATCTCTGGGGGAAAGAACTTCTTCCCCTCTGAATATGAGGCACTTCAATAAATGCAAGTTGCTTTACAGAGAAGTTGGGAGCCTTCAGGAAAATGTGTGTGGAACAAATGAAAAATCAGAACATTTATTTATGCGAGGTCTGTGGGATCTGGCACCAGGCTTGATATTTTGTTCTTCCCTATTCTTTCACTCTTAAACATTAACAAGTACCTGAAAAAGAAAAGAACTGTCCATTTCCCATTTCCTATGTGAGACAGCTAGAACGCTTTCTTATTCACAATTAAAAAACAAGAGCAATGCATTTTTTACTCCATCTCTATTAGGACAGAAAAGAGTGAGAGAAGTCCCTTTAGGAATACTGACTGGAGAGGAAAAAAAGTCTAAGGTTTTAAAATCTTGAAGGTGGTGTTAAATCAAAACGAATTTTTAAAAAATTCAACTCTTCCCTTTTTCTCTTTTTTGACTTGCAAATTCCTTCACAAAAACCCAAGCATATTGTTACACTCCCAGCTTCTGGTACAGTGTGGTTTTACCTTTGAGACACAGATTGTCATTGCTCTAGGAAAAGAACAAAGATCCTAATTTTCAGAAGGAGTGAAAACACAGAATTTGTGCTGGAGTCAAGTATAGCTGTGGGCACTCCAGATCTCCTGAAACAAAATGTGTCATGCTCAGCCACTGTTCAGAGTGCTCTCCCTATTTATGCATAAACAAAAAAGAAAAAGGGTTATTCCCATAGGATGGACTAGATTTGTCTTTAATACAAAAGAGAATGATCAGGTTTTTAATTATTTTATGCCCAAGCATAGCTATTTTGCCAAATTCCAAAGAAAAGTCAGAATTCCCCTGAGCACAGGCTCTCAGGGATCCTTACAGCATCAGGTATTATTCCAGTCATGTTTTAGCAATTCCAGTTGTGTCTCTTATTCATTGGAAGAGAAGTGAGGAGTGAGTGCTGCAGTGTTATGATCATTAATCTTCAGGAAGATGCTCCAAGGGAGAGCCCCTCGGCTCTGGGGCCAGGCTGGGAGAGCTGGGGGTGCTCACCTGGAGAGGAGAAGGCTCCAGGGAGAGCTCAGAGCCCTTCCTGTGCCTAAAGGGCTCCAGGAGAGCTGGAGAGGGACTGGGGACAAGGCATGGAGGGACAGGACACAGGGAATGGCTTCCCAGTGACACATGGCAAGGAGAGATGGGATATTGGGAAGGAATTGTTCCCTGTGAGGGTGGGCAGACCCTGGCACAGGTGCCCAGAGAAGCTGTGGCTGCCCCTGGATCCCTGGAAGTGTCCAAGGCCAGGCTGGACAGGGCATGGAGTAACCTGGGACAGTGGGAGGTGTCCCTGCCATGGCAGGGGTGGGACTGGGTGAGCTTTAAGGCTCCTTCCAAGCCCACTCAAACCATTCCATGATTCGCTCCTGCAAAGCTGAATAAAGCAGATTTGGATTTTGGATAAAAGTGGCCACCCAGAATCACTAAAATCAGAAGACAATGGATGGCTAGGGGCACATTTCTTGAAAGTTCATGCAATAAAATAAAAATATTTATCTGGCCATTTAAAAAAATGATAAAAAATCACCTATGAAATTCTATAAGATGATTAAGAGGACTTGGTGAATGTGATTTGTATTCATCTTCAGCTGCCTGAAAGAATGAGGAACACAATCCTTACTTTGCTACAGGAATCTAACAGGATCCATGAATATGCCCAGGGCTGCTCAAGGTGGGGCAGAGCACCACAAACTGAGCAAGGATAAAGGCACAGAGTGGGGCAAGAGGGATTTCCCACCTGCCCTGGCTCCCCTCGCCCCCCTCTCCCCCTTCACCCCCAATTTAATGCACAGTGGGATGTCAAGGGCATTGCTGGAGCTGATCCCAGCGCTGTTCCAGGCTGGCAGCAGGGAACAATGAAATCCTTTTAGAGATTTGTCTATTTGTTCAGCTGGCACCAAATGATGGCATGAAGCTCAAAGCTGAGGTGTTGAGCGAGGCAGGCGTGGGGAGTGCAGGTTCTGCTGTGCTGCAGGCTCCCGACTGGGGAGGGAATAGTGAGATCCCCTCCCAGCTCATCCACAGCAGCAGAGGGACAAGGGACACAGGGGGAAAGCCTTCCTGCCCCACAGCCACCCCAAGGAGATCCTAGAGATGATCCTATTGTAGAACCACAGCTGCTCTCCTGAAAGAACAGTTTATAAAAGAAGCAAAACAGCTTTTCCAAAGCTTTTCACCATTCATCATTCACACTTCCTGCCACAGCAGCTGAAAGAGGGAAAGGTAGACCAGACTTTCACATCACATCACAAGAGTCTGGCATTCTAAAACAATTTAATAACTTGGAGGGAAAGCCTTCCAGGAATGAGTGCCTTCCCTGCATCATCATCACCACATCTCTGCTCACCACTGTCATAACTGCACTTCCTTTGTTTTCAGGATCTCCAAAGTTAAGCCATCCCAAGATCCATAAGAAAGGCTGAACCAGTTAAAAATATTTTTTTTAAAAAAAGCTGTTTCCTTAAATTCATGGAGAACAATCATCGAGCCCACCAGATCACTACAAGCAGAAATTGCAGAGGGTTTATGACACATGTAAAGCTACTTGCTGAAGGATCTGGGTCAGTAAATATTAGCAATTAATATGGAGTGGGTGTGAAATGCAAGTGGGAAATCAAAACATCCAACACAGAAAAGTGCAAGTCAGTACTTGTCTCATATCATGGAATTCCTGGTGGATTGCTGAAGTTCACTGTATTTTCACTTTCCACCTTTACCCAGTTTTTCTTTAATCCCCATAATCCCAATGTTTTACTGTTAGAAGCTTGTGGAACTTTTTCATTTGCTCTTCTCCTGTTGCCATTAAGTGTGGGTGAGGGTTTTCTGTCCACAGAGCTGGAAGGTGTCATCGCTGCTGACTGCTTGGCTTTGATAGCCATTGCCGTGTCCCTCAGCAATCTGTCACATGGCTGCTGCGTGAAGGAGGGTGTCACACACTGCGAGATTAAGAACCTCTGCAAGGAGTAAAGAAAATGAGCAAAAATGGTTCTTGTGCACAAGGGCTTGCAAAGGAAACCCTTAATTTTACAGCCAGAGGTTCTCATTTAATATGTAGGAATGGAAATTGCCACCTCAGTATATTTTTTTTTCCTTTATTCCATTTGCTTTCATGATGGGAGAGTTTTTTTGCACCATGGAGTGTCAGCTTTTGCCCCTGTGTGATCATAAACATGGTAAGCTGAGGCTGATCACCGAATTCACCCTGAAAAGGGCAAAATTAACAAGAAAAGTGTGGCCCAAACTGGGCACGGGTTTGGATAAGGACAGAACGTGCAGTGTTCATACCCTCACCGAGGCTGGTGGGAGCTCAGTGCACTCTGAGGGGTGTGGAGAGCTTCCCTGGAAATCCCTGGAAATCCCTTCCTTCCAATCCATCCCCACAGTCGCTGCCTCGTGCTGTGTGTGTGCACAGCTCCAGCTGAAAGAGCAGCTCGCTGGAACTCTGGAAACACAAACATCAGGATTTCCATCTGACCCACTGAGCTCTGAGCTCTGAGAAACTCTGATTTTCAGTGATTAATAAAGGATTGCAGTGATTAATAAACATTTGCAGTGATTTCTACAGTTCAGCTTTTGCCCAGAACTGAGGGAGCAAACCTGTCCCTGCACTGTGCACAGGCAAAGGGAGGTCTGGGAGCTCAGCTTCCATCTCCCTTGTGCCTGGAATTACTCCCTCCTCAAAAGGCACAAACGCTTCCGAGCAATGGTGCAGACAGCAGCTAATGCTAAACATTAGCAAAGATGTAATTTCATCCTGCCTTTCTCTGTGAAGACTTGCAGAATTTCATTTCCAAAGGGACTGAGACAGTAATCAACTCGTGTCCATTTACAGTGCCCAGTTATGAGCTCTTCCATTGTGCCTTATTGAGACAGAGGATCATTTAGCAGACTCCAGATCACTGCTTCAGAGGACTCTTATTTAATGCTACTACTCAAAAATACATTTGTGTTGAACATTTCTGTCGGATCTGAAAAGTCTGAGAGCGTGGTCCTGCTGGCAAGAGCCTTGCAGGACTGAAATTGATTTTTCAGATATATGTGCCTTCTCAGCTAATTTATACTTCTCTGCCTGCTTTGCTTAAGGGCTTTAATTCAGAGCCTGTGCAGCGAGCTCCACGAGTGCTGTTTGAGGCTGTACAACTGCATGGTGGTGAGCAGAGGATTTTCTCTCCAGCTCTCTGCTCTGCTGGGAGATGCTTCACACCCTCAGGAGCTCCCTCACTTTGCTCCTGGGCTCCTCAGGACATCACACCCACCTGCCAAGGAGGCACAGGGATTAATTGGAGAAGCCATGTGAGGTTAGAGCTTGCCCAGAGAGCTGCCAGCCCTCAGACACATCACCCCTCCCTGAAGCCCTGAGCATCCTGGCAGTGAATTGTGATCATCCCTTGAGCTGTTTGCTGCTCAGGAGCTGTGCTAGCTCTGCTCTCTGATCTGGCTGGAAGAGCCAAGCTCATCTCCCAGCCTGGGGCAGGGCGATTCCCACACAAGGGTGGTTCCATTTTTGGACCTTGAGGTGCTGAAAATTGGACAGCATTTTCTTTTCAAGCTCAGCTATCAGGCCAGATCCGGGCTGTGAGCTTCAGAAAGCTCAGCCCCACGTTGTGCCACACCTGCTGGCCTCAGTGTTTGCCATCCCAAAACAAAAAAACCCCAACATTTGTGATGTAACAGCACAGGAGCTCCTGGAGGGAAATATCAACATTTCCATTAACAACCCAGAGAAGCACTGATGCGTCTCTGTCCAGAATGTGGTGATTTCATTTTTCTAAAAAGATTAGACTCTAATGAATTTTCACCCATGTTGAAAGCAGAAAGTGCCCCTGCTCAGCAGCACTTCATGGGCTGCATTTCTCAAACCCTGATTGTTTCATTTGTGTAAAGTCCAAAACCATCAGCTCATTTTGGCCATGTGGAGCAGTGTCCCTCACCCCCAGCAGCACTGAGCTCAGCAGAAGCCCTCTGGACTCAATGGAGTGAAGGATTTACCTCTAACACCCATCCACATTGGACCCACAAACCTCACCCCAAGCTGTTCCACAAGCCAAAACTCGACTCTGCACGGCGAACATTATCAATATTTGGCAGCAAACCTCCTTTAATTAACAATCTCCTACTTTAAAAGCAGGTATATTCTTTTAACAACAGTCCTGCTGCTTTGAAGAATTCAGAGCAAGATGAGGCTGGGACCTGATGATAATTCCAAGCACCTTCTTGGCAAAGCTGTTCAAAAGAGCCATTTCACTCCCCGCACTGATCAGTCGATTGGGTGCTGCTTTCAAGCTATAATACACATTTTGCTTTTTGATGATGCAATGAAGAATTTGGGTAAATAAATAAAAAAGGGATGTCTTTAGAAACCGAACTTTTGGGGAAGGAGGAGCTCTAAGATCACTTTGTAGCTGGGTGGGAAGACTCTAAAGTTTATCACAGCACACTTTTGTAATAGAATCGAAGATTTACATAAAGTGTATATCTTTATGTTTAAAGATACAGAGATTTAGACTTCAAAGTTTAAAAAAATCAGCAATTAGAATTGTTAAAATGTTTGTAAGAGATTATGGAGCGATGTTGCTGGTTTTTGCTCTCATTAAAGATGTCATTAAGAACTCTTCCTTAGTCCATCCATCAGCACTGTCACCTCCAGCACGGCAGGAGCCTTGGAAGGGATGGCAAAACAGCTCTGAGGTACTGAGAAATCCCCAAAACACACAAACAAACCCAAACCCACCCAAACCCCAATGCCAAACAACAGCCACCATCACATGAGTGAAACAATCTGGGTTTGGGAAATGCAGCTCATGAAGTGAGCAGGGACACTCTGCTTTCAACATGGGTGAAAATTCATTAGAGTCCAATCTTTTTAGGAAAATGAAATTATCACAGCTTTCTCTCATAATCAATGTGGCAGATGGCTTGGTTTTCCTAGATAGATGACAGCATTAGAAACATTTCATCTATTCACACATGAAGCTGTAGCATTCTTTATCTAAAGAAGTTTACATTTCCTCTACAAGCTGCTAATAGCTTTTCATAAAATTAAAGACATTAATTATTAGCAACTGATCTCTAAAGGTAAATTACCTCAAGTAATTTCTCTTTGATTCACATTAAATCCTCCACCGTGCTATTGATTTCTCTTAGGCTCCACTTGCAGAATTTACATTTAAAAAACAAGAAAGGAATGATTGGTAACGAATTGGCCTTGCACTGAAATGGCTGAAATTCTCACCACCACCCACAAAGTTTTTCCATACATTTTAAATACAGATATTCCAAGAGAATTTTTAATGCACATTGCAAACCTCCCTCCATCCATCCAGGAATTACAGCTCTGCCATGGAAATGTTCGGGGGGAAGGATTTGGGGTGAGGTGGGGAAAAAAGGGTTAACCAGCACCCTGTCAGTTCAACAAAGAGTTGGAAATAAACTGCTTTTCACCTCCTCAAGCAACAGATTCTCAGAGTTATATTAGTACAAGGGATTTGCATAGACACAATTATATGAGAGGAGGGTTTAATTTTCAGCTTTTGCTAGAAAATTTGCTAATTCACCATACTTTCTTCTCATGGGTATTTGCTTTATAGTTCAATAATGTCAGGGCACAGGTCAGTCACTAATGCTCTGCAGAACATTTACCATGAGACTACTAATTAAATTAAACAATTTACGTAATCTCACTTTCCAGTCCTCAACCTGAGCACAAAGGCAAGGCAAAGAGAAAGAAATCAACTTCAAAACAAATGCCTCATAATTAAACTTTAATTTTCATAAACATGAAGAAAGTTAACGGCATCCACCATCCCAAATTAAGGAGTCAGCCTATTCCCTTCGTGCACACACGCACATCAACCATTAAATTTTAATGCAGCAGTAGCAGTTCTCATATGCAAGGACTCTAATCCTCCCTCCAAAATCACCTGCTCCAACATGATCCTGCCTACCACCACTCAGTAAGGTTTGTGCACCCTTTGCACTCGAGGAAAGGAGGGAAGAAGAAAAATTAAAATTTAATAAGGCTCAGTTAAGTTGAGCAGAGATAAAACACACCATTATTCTCAAGCATTAATTCAAATTAAGAGCCAGTCTGCATCAACCACAGTGATTTGCATTTCTTGCTTTCTGCACACAGTTTTATACACAGAGATTAAATTACTTATAGGAAAGTTACTGAATGGCAGGAGCAGGAAAGCACCAAACTGCAGCAGCACAGTGAAAAATTGAGAAAGATCCCTCAGCCTTGGCCATCGAGCCCTGCCTGTGGAAATTGCAGCCAGAGCAGGATATTCTCCCAGCCCAAACACAGCCCAGGGCTGCAGAGCTCCCCACTGCAGGTGAGAGCATCCCCTGCTTAACCAAGCAGCTCACGATGGGATGGAGCAGAGTAAAGCCACCAAATGCAGTTTTCTAGAAGGGCAGCTCTGCTCACACGCTCGCCCACTGTAACTTTCCAAATCAATAAGAGCAGCCAGACAGAAAGCTTTGTGCTGCAGATAGAGACTTGCCTTGCAGGTCAGAGCCACGAGCGCGGCACAGAACCGAAATACCAAACAGCGCAGGAGCAGCAGAAACATTTATCTTCTTGAATACCAACAAGTTCCACTCCGACAGCGGAACTCTGTCAGAGTTACAAACCCGTTTGGCCAAGCAGGAAAAGCCAAGATCAATGAAGCCACAACTTTTGCTGCCCTCAGTTTGCAAACTTGTAAAAGTGGACCAGAGCTCCCCAAGGGCTTTGAAATCCTCAGAGGGTTCCTTTATTGACACAGAATTGGGACAATGGAATCTAAAGGCAGTTATAAAACTTTTTTGTGGGTATTTGTGTTTTTGTGGGTATTTGTGGTTTTTTTCATTTTTGGACCTTGAGGTGCTAAAAATTGGACAGCATTTTCTTTTCAAGCTCAGCTATCAGGCCAGATCTGGACTGTGAGCTTCAGAAAGCTCAGCCCCATGTTGTGCCACACCTGCTGGCCTCAGTGTTTGCCATCCCAAAACAAAAAAACCCCAACATTTGTGATGTAACAGCACAGGAGCTCCTGGAGGGAAATGTCAGCATTTCCATTAACAACCCAGAGAAGCACTGATGTGTCTCTGTCCAAAACGTGGTAATTTCATTTTCCTGATGTGAAATCAGCTCATTTTGGCCACGGAAAGTTTTTGTGTGGGACTGGGAGATGAGCTAGGAGCTCCCATAATTTTGCACAGCCCCAAATCTCAGAACTCTCCCACTGCTGACTGCACCAGGCTGCCGTGAGACTCAGCAAGGACCAAAGCAGTGGGAGAGCATTTCTAGTGGATTGATGATTATTTTTCTTTATAAAAGATTAGAAGAACGGCCCCCCTTCACTAAGGGATAAATAATTTCAAGCCAAAACAGCAGAACAAGTCCACCAGGGAAAGCTGGAACAAAGGTCAAAATAATTCCAGCATGAAACGTTTTGAGGTTTTTATGCAAGAATGATAAAACAAGTAAATCCATAAAACCTGATATTAAATGCACTTATTTCAATGAGTCAAATATTTGATTTTTCTTTCAATTCAATCCATTAGCACCATTTGAAAATATGGTTAATAATGTGTTGCACCCCTTGGGGATGCCCAGTTATGTATTAGGAAATTATGCTGTAATGTTCTCTGCTGTAGGCTCCTGGTGCAGCCCTCAGTCTTTTTGTTGCACTTTATCTATTGCATAAGTACAGCTCCAATAGAATTCTGCATGAGTCCTTGTTAAAAAATAGCAGCAATAAATTTTTCCCCCCAAAACACAGGTAGGAATCCAGAGTCAGCTGTTTTAAAATTTATGAAAAGAAGCAGTAATTTAAACACGAGATGGGAGCAATTTTATTCCCATTTCAACTAATGCTAATGTTCAGATTTTAGTTATTAAAATTAATTTGCCTCAATTATATTAAAATCGGTGGAATTGTGTGCCACTGCATTGATGGATAATAGCAATAAGCACTAAGTATGATGTTTGAAACCTCTACTCACTGTCAGCAGGAAGCACAAATGCAGCCATAAAGGCAACAGAAAATGGAAAAAACCCTCATCTCTTTCATGAAACAAAGCCAGAAAACTGCACACAAAAAAATTGCAATCCAAAAGGTAAACTTCTGCCTGCATTTTAGGTGAATTGTTCTTTGATACTGATCCCATATTCATGGACTTACAAGGACAAAATTCATCTCCTACAAAATTCTCCTGTGTTCCCCTTATGACACAGAGTTCATCAAATCCTCCTGGGCATTTCCTTTACATCAGGTAAAGCTTTGGTTTTTCCCCCACTGTCATTTCCAAAAACTGAGATTTTACTTCCCAGTGAAACATATGGGTAGGGCTGCAGAGCAATGCTTGGGAAAAACGTCTTCATCATCTCGGTAATCTTTAAAGGAGCTTTGATTGATCTTATTTACAAAAGGTTCCCATGGATCTAGTTTTACTAAAGATTGGAGAGCGTGTAATAGGAGACCATAAAGCTAATGGAGGTAAAATTCTTCAATATTGCGATCAATTACCAGCTCCCTTACATTTATCACAAGTGACTGTTTTTCTTTGAGCTGATTCTAAGCCCTTTATCTTCAAGATTTCCCTCCTTCCTTTCTTATTCTTTTTAATATGCTTATTGAATGTTTAGAAAACCTTCAACAGAACACAGAGGAGAAATGAGTTGGTAAAGTATTTGTGCATTCAGGCAAATGCCACTGAAAACCAAACCCTCTCCTCAGGGATGCAGTGATCCCCCTCAGTTTGGGAATGGAACAGAACCCAATATTCAGAAAGCCCTGCCACAGACATGAGAGGCCCGAGAAGACATTTATTTATCCAGGGACAGCTGTAATTCATCAGGCACAGCCCCTTTGGGAGGATGACATTATGGGACAAGAGTCACCTGCAGCATTCCATCTCGCCCTGGTTTGAGCAGCAGCACTGCAGGATCTGTGCTGCTGGGGGGCAGGAGCAGCCCCGACAGCCCTCACTGGGATAGCCATCCCAAACCTCAGTCAAATACCTGCAATTGTGCTGCTGAGCAGGTTTTTGGTGACTTCTTTTCATAGGACTCGTAAGGGCTCGGCTCTGCTGTCCCACAGAGCTGCACCAGAGGCACATCCATGGTTCTGAGCATCCCCACAGTCCCCCACCCATCCACACCAAGCTGCAATTTCTCAGCCTCCCAATGCTCTAGCTGCATAAAGAAGCTCATAAAGCAGCTCCTCACTGCTGACTTGGGCCAATGGAAGAACAAACCCCAGGACTGCTGGATTCAAAGGCAGAAATTATTATTGTCTGCAGCTCGAGACTCTCTGGAGCTGTAGAGGCAGAACCAAATGGTGACAGCTCAGTTACTCAATTACTTAAACAGCCTTGAAAGAAGGTGTGGGACTTAAAATACACAGGGATGGCACCAGTTGGAAAATCTTGACTGGGAGACAGCCAAACAGGAATAAACTTAAAGATTGTCTGAATGATTGAGAACTTGCTCTTGTGTTTTCATATACTTCAACCAAGACAGCCTTTAGACAAGGTAGTAGTGCAGAAATTAGAGTTTCAGAGCTTGGAATTCATTAACTGGATTGTGGTATTTTTGTTTAAAACAGTGTTTAAATATGCAGGTTGTTCCTAAGCAACATTAGTCCCTTAGTCCCTCAAGCTGAGGAAAGATCTGCAGGATTGTGAGCGTCCCCTTGGAAAGGATCATTCATTGCACCAGGGTTTTCAGGCATGATAAATTATTCCAGCCCCAAAGTTTGCATTTACCTCTGGTTTTTGTTGCCCTTTACTTCTCCACAGCAGCATTAGAGGAGTTCTCTTTAGGGCTCAGGTATTATATTGCAAACTAAGGTGGACCTTTGCTAACATTTTGATTTATTTGTAGTGTGAGTTATAGGTCCCTTCAATGATATTGAATGGCCAAATGATGTGAGGTCAAACAGAGTTTGCCAAAAGCTAATGCATCTCATACCAGACTGCATATGAAGCTTGCCTGCTATCATTCTTTCACCATATTACTTCTTTTTTTTTTTTTTTAATTCTTATTATCTTTATCTTCTACCTTTGGGGAGGACAAGGCAGTCAATAATACTGTGGGGGATTCATCACACAATAGGCAGGACTTTTCCGAGCAAGGAGCTTGCTAATGAAAGTATTGCAGAATGGTCTGTACATTTTAATGGACCTTGAACAAAGATTTGAGCTTTTCTTTTTCATTTTTTTTTAAACACCACATGAATTTTTATTAGTATATTACTCCAGACTTGTTTTGAATACTTAGGGGTCACCTTCCTTGTTGGAGCCTGCATAATGGCAGAGAGGGCAAAGTGGAGTGGAATGAATAAATAAGGAAAGATTTCACTGTACCTTTCAAGGACAGGAACTACAAACAAAGTTTGGGGAGTTGTTTGTTTTGGTCTTTTCCCCCTGCTCATTTTTAGCCTTTTTTTTTTTTTTTTTTTTTTTCCACTCTTTAAACTTGTCAACACCTTATGCACTGTTAGGAATGGCAACCATCTGTCATACTTTGGGACAAGCAATTAATTTTTTTTTTTTTTTTTTTTTTTTTTTGGTAGAATATACTATTTTTCTGTCAACCAGAAACAGTCTTGATAATTCAAGCTTCAAATTAGTTTTTGCCTAAGGGTACCAAATATGAGTTAATCACAACTTCACTACGGATGGCACTAAACATTTAACCTGACCACATTAAGCAAAGCCCAGCCCACATTCTGCAGTCAGCCAGGAGGGAAAAAAAATACACTCCTTGAGGAGAAAACCTGATATATTCCCTAAAAAAGCTGGGGTTTATGGAAAGAGAAGTTAAGCTTTATCACTGAGTGTAAACCCTGACTCTTTGCATTGGAAGGAGGATGGAGAAACATGAATTGACCTTAAATGCCAAAGCTTTGGCCAGAGCTCACAACTCCAACAGGAAGAAAGAATAAAAAAGCCAATTCACCTCCAGGAACAGGATGCACATTCAAAGCCTGATGGGATCTCGGGATCAGGGAAGAGGAAGCAGGAAGCACACGAGGAAGTGGTTCAGCTTTTTAAATAATAATCCAGATCAGAAACATCCTGGCTGTCTCCATGGCAACCGAGCTGGATTGCTTTGGGATGCAATTGTGGGTTGCCAGTTTGTAACCCTCGTGAATAAAACAGCACTGGAGATGCCCACTTAGGTGGTTTGAAACTGATTTTCAGCAAGGAATTATTTAGTATACATGTACTTTGACATAAAAATATTAAAATTATTTTCATTCATTGTTGGAACAAATAAATACAGATGAAGTACTCCCAAAACCTTGAAATGAAATATTCTGCAGAACCATCATCGCTGGAATGGGAAAATCCCAGTAAATACGTGCTTAATTGTAACTTCTCCAAGAATTTTAGAAAGTCATTTTGCAGCCACCTAAAGAACAGATAATACTTTCTGCATGACAATGGACAGCAGAACCAGAAAAATGTGTTAATTGTGTTATTGTATCAGAACATGGACTGCCAGAGACAACAGAATAAAATGCAGAGTCATGCAGGGATCCACAGACATTAAACAGCAGAAAAACATTGTTCATGGCCACATTTGTTGCAGGAGGGGTTAAATCAGAAATCTGTAACTCTTTTCAAGCTACAAAGTGATGGAGCCACAAAAAACACAGAGCAGAAAAACCCTCAAGACTATAACACTGTAAACTCTAGAAGCTGGAGAGCACATTTTACTGTTTCTTTGTGAAATATGGAATTAATGGATTTGAATCAGTGCAGGTCAGATCCTGAAATGTTCTGAGCATATTTGATAAACAAATCATTTATCCCTTGACACACCCAGCTGAACAGGGCAGGAGACTCTCTATGAGATTCTCTGTGAATTTAGGTAAGATCAGAGCTCCATTTGACAGAATTCCCACATGAGGGATCCCTCACCTAAAACAAGATCTACGAACCTTGCCATCAAGTTTGTTGTCTGCTTTCTCTCACTTCAGGGACTGATCTAACGCATTCCTAAATTTCTGGCGGCGAGGAAATTGAGAGCACTGGAAGAACATTTATTGTGGCAAGCAGAGCTGAGGCACATCCACAGCAGAATCCAGCCCCGAGTCAGAGTAAATCTATCAGCAACGTGTCAGTCTTTGCTTTGCTCTGGCCACGAGTTAGCTCTTGGACACCTGCTCTGCAACTGAACATTTTCTCCTTCAGGAGAGAAGAGTTGCCTATTTTTATCCTTTTAACTGTCAAAAAGAACTAGGATCAAGTTCCTGATTTGCCAGGTTTTTATTTTAGCAATCCGCTGAGCGTCTCTCCGCCTCGGTTTGGTGGAAATAGAGTTGGGGTTTTTGTGACCCATGAACACAGTCAGGATTCACAGCTATCCATCTTCACTTGCTCTTGACATTGATGGGAATTGCCTGATCTCACTCCACTCTTGTCAACATCTTTGCAGTCATTTAAAAATCGTGTAGGGACCTGTCCTCAGGTGTAGGCAGAGACTCCTGCTTTGCTCCTGCAGCGTAAACCAGGCTCAAACAAGAGTCCATTATTCCACATCATCATTTATGAATTCATCAGTCTGAAAGGCCATTATCAGAAACCCCACAGAACACCATGTGGGCTGTGGTACCTGTCAATGCTGAGGTAATTCTGCCATGATTATTTTATTAAGTGCTTATTAGCAGCAGCCAAATTTGCCTTGCAGTCAATCCTTTGGGTGAAAGGGAAGGATACAGCGAGAATGAAAACATGCTATAGGCATCTCGTCAACCTTAACGAACTGTCATTAGCAGAACTGCCTTTTCTTGCTTCAGAGGTGTCACAATTTGTGCTCTGTTCAGACACATTGCTTGAACAACACTGCCACTGCCACATGGCAGCCTCTCGATTCATACAGCAAAACCTCCTTCAGCCTGCGCTGAGCGATGAGCAGCTCTTGCCTCTCTCTGCAACTTCACGGGAACTCTGTGCTAAAAGATTTTAAAAATCAAGCCCACTTTACTGTCTCAAATTCATTGACCTGAAAAAAAAAACCCTATTAAAAATAATTGAAGATGCCTCATATAATTATTTAAGGTTTCATTTCTCTTCCAATTATAGTAGTGATAGATTCACTTTATATGGCATCTATGGACAGCCTTCATTTTCATCAAATAACACCTTAATGGTGTCACACATCACACAGAACCTACCCTAGGAGAACAATCACCCCAAAAACACCCAGAGATGTCCATACAGAACTGCCAGAAAAGGTCACACTTCTCTCAGGCTGCAACAGCACTGTCAGCTCACAGCTGCTATAGATTCCTTTTCTGCTATAGATTCCTTTTCTGCTATAGATTCCTTTTCTGCTATAGATTCCTCCATCACTTTTCTGTCATTTTTGCATATTAATTTTTGGTATTGATGGTGCAGAGCACTGGGGTGTGTAAGGGTTTGCTTCGAAAGTGAAATCTATTCAAAACACTTTAGCAATACCCAACACTTTATAAGCTTCTATTTTACTGTCCTGAGTTCTTGCTTGCAAAATTGATCATTCTGTGAGTTTCTGACATGACTTATTCTTACAGGTGTCTGAGACCCATAAAATGGGATAGTATTTCATCCACATCCCACACAGCAGCTTCGTAATGTCCTTCTCATCAGGAATTACAGAGCTCAGGTAAAAACTCCTGCAAAATGTCATCCCAAATTCCTTATTTGTTTCCGAGTGACTTTTAATTAAACATTGATGTGTGAAAAATGTCAAAACCGCCTTTTCACAGATCCCTGGATGCAGTTGTGATTAAATTTTAAATAAATAAATAGTTGTCATTTTAATCAGCAGCACGAAGTCCCGGGAGCTGAGGAGCAGCAGAGCAGGAGCACACTCAGAACACAGCACAGGTTGTGCTACAGGTGGCCCAAGGATGCTGCTGTCAGCCTCTGCTGCTCTTCAGGGGTAAATACTCAAGCAGGATGAGAATTAGAATTCAGCAGTCTGAAATGGTCTAAGGTGCTGGTAGCTGGTTTTCCAGAAACCCTAATTTAGTATAAATTTCATGGAATATCCAGCATCTGCATATTCTTGTCAAAACATAAACTGATTATGTGAGTCTGGCAGCAGCCTGAAACAACAGATATATATATATATATATATATATATATATATGTATTTATGATGGATGTGTGAATTTATATAATCTTAAAGCTGTCGAGAGGACATAGAGTTAAAGAACTGCATTATTTGATTCCCAGGAGATGAAGAAAAATAGAAATACCCAAGCAGGAGCCTTGTCTGCTGCCGCAGGTGGGTGGAGCTTGACAGTGCTCATCAAGCCCTCAGAGCTAATTGGCACAGAGATAATGAGCAATCCATTGAAGGTGGCATGGGAGCAGACAGAGCTGTGGAACAATTTCATCTCCTCGAGGGTGTGCCCAGGACAGGCTCAGAGGCTCTTTTGCCCAGCTCTCATTTACAGTCCCACACCACAACATTGCAATAATCAGGCAATCTGCAGACCCAGCTCCCCTCACCCCATTTCTCATTCCCCCATCTTCTACAAAAAGCCTTAAACCAAGGAGCAGTCGAGTCAGTCACTTGTGTTTCCTCTATGAAAATATGGAATTGGAGCTCAACTGCAGATATGCTAACATTTAGTCCAGTGGCATTTTGCTTTAATTCGACAATGACTTCTGAATTAATGAGAAATTCCTGACAACACGAGCTCTATTGCAAACGGATCTCTTAACGCCACCCATACGAACGGCAGAGGTATTAGCAGTGATTACTGCTGATGGGTTTGCCTATTATGTTCATTTTGTTAACATGCAGAAACAACTGGCCTCATTAAAGCACGTGTCTGAGCCTCTAACTTCAGTCAGTAAATCAATATAGAGTATTTTTATTTTCCAGGACTGGATTGTATCATACAGCGCTCATGCAAGCAAATTAAGTGTAAAGAAGCAACTAAAGACTATCAATTAAATATATTAGAAAGGCCTTTATTAGGCACAGTTTTAATATTTTGTATTTGGCTGTAATCCGAACAAACAAGGCAGGTGATCTGCAGCTCCATCAATAACACAAGTGCCGTCCTCACACTGGTACACTCCCACACAAAGAAAGCAAATATATTGTAGTCTGATCAAAGAAAAGTGTTCAGAAGCACAACTTTGATAATCAGAAATGAATTAATGGTTCCTGCAGCGCTTTAGAAGGCATCCCACAATACTCAAGTGAGCTGTGCTGCTATGCAACAACCAGAGCACTTTACATTTAAAATGACCACTGTCCCTTCCAACAGCAACTACTGCAATTAAAAAGGTGTTAAGGACAACCATAATCTGGTTCAGAATTAAATCCATCTCACACCATGGTTAAGGATTGTAAATTAAATAGAAGATAACTTCCCACCTCTAAAATTTGTAGAGGTGTTTCTCACAAACATGAGCTCATTTAGCCCAATTTGATGAGGAATGCCCTGAAATCTCCATCATCAGGCACTTCCTGTAGGTAGGACATTGCTTTAATACAATGAGAGATGCCAGGGTGTCCCAGGGTTACTCAGAGCCTACAACAGCACTGCAACCTGGAGCAAAATGGCCCAGGAACTTATCACAGCAGCTGAACAGCTACAGCTGCTGCTAAGGACACACAGAGCTGGGAAAATAAGATGGGGTCAAAATAAACATGGATTACTCAATTTACAGGAGGTCAGAGTAGCCAATCCGAATGTTCTCCTTGGCCCCAGGGTCTGTGAATTTTCTCATGCTTACATTCAGTTTCCTCTGGCCTATATTCAAGCTTGCTTTCAAATGGGATTTCCCTGTGTCAGTGATCCCACTGATCAATGGGTACAGGGCACAGGAAAAGGTCTGAAGCACATTTATCTGTAAGAGACCACAAGGTTTGAGTTTATGCAGCCTGAGACACTGAATTATCTACACCAAGACACTGTCAGAGATCCCTAGGACATTTGCCTCCTTCAATCGAACGGAGCATAGGTGCCTTTAGATGTCTAATTTTGATTAGAATTCATTGAAAACCCAGCAAACCAACCATTCTTGGCCCAGTCTGGGATTGGTTTAATGCCATAAAATGGACAGAAGCAGCCAGAGAGAAAATGGAACAGCAATTCTGAAGCCAGAACAACACACGGGCTCTGTATGGAAAAGGCTTCTCAGAAATATTGGTTAGAAACAGGCAGGGTTTGCCTATGGATCCCATGGGATCCATCCCAGGGTTTCCCATGATGGATGGGAATGAGGAAGGCATTGACTGAACCATAAACAGCTGGGAAAATCATTATCCTTCTTTTAAGTCTGCTTTATAATGTCCATAGAAGGTTTTGGATGGGAAGAAACCTTGAAGACCACCCAGCTCCAACACCTTCCACCAGGCCAGGCTGCTCACAGCCCTGTCCAGCCCGGCCTGGAAATTTGCATTAAAATCACAATTTCTGTGGTCAGCCTGTGCCACTGCCTCGCCATCCTCCCAGCAAAGAATTTCCTGCTAAGAGCTGATTTAAATCTACCCACGGTCATTTTGAAGAAGTTCCCCTTGTTCCATCACTCCATGCCCTTGCAATCTTTTTATCTGTGGGGAGTAGCCTGATCTGCAGAGCACACTCATCAGGCCAATTAAGACTCCATAAACACCACTCTGAAAAGGAGCCTCTCCCCAGTAAACATCCACTCTGATGTGATCACATCTCAGGACAAAGAGGGAGGGATGAAAAAGGAGAATGCCTGTGTTTGATACATTTATGAATTTAAATTTTAAATAACCCTGCATAAAAGGCTGTGGCTCCACAAAGAATTTCAGCAGTGGGGAACGAGCTGATGTACTAAACCTTTCATCCCTGCCTAGCTGGGGGTCATTAACACACAGGCCTCAGGCTAGGGCATCAATATCCCCAGCTATCCACAAGTGAGACATACAAAATAAGCTTTATGTTGCATATATGAACAGGGCTAGGCTGTTAGACTGCACCAGGGCTGTGATTTGGAGTTTTGGCTCGGTGGGATGTGTGTGGTTTTGGTTTGTTGTTGGTTTTGATTTTGTTTTAGTCCACCTGGTTTTATCTATTTGAACGTGTCCTGCGTTCTAAGACAGTCACATGTGGGTGTGACAAACAGCACAACTGGAGTTTAAATTGCCCATCTATCAGGAAAATTTAAGGATGACAAATTCTCCAAAAGCATATGCCTTTATAATCCTTGCCCTTGTTAATTCCTCAGAAAAACCTTCCATGACAGAAGCGTGCCAGAAGAGCCAAAAATCAACAGCTGACAGTTCTATTTTCAAGCCATTTGACTTTCCAGTGCCATCCACTCTGGATTTGCCCCACAAAACCCACTCAGACTGGGGGCACAGGCATTGCAGTGATGGAAATGGGGACAGGAGCACCTCTTGCACGTGGAAGACTGAGCTGAGCTCCAGCACCAATATCTATGTGCCAGACCACCCATACCCTGAGGAATGAGGGTATGAGAGCCCTGAGTCACTGCCTCAGTCTGCCTGGCTGAAGCAGCTCATTATCACAGTTTATCTGAGCACCTCAGAAAATCCCAGCATTTGTAAAAGGTACCCCGTATCTGCATTTTCCACAGAAGGACATTTTTTCAGCCCAAGAAAAGGCTATTTCACAAAACCCAATGATAACATGAACGTAAAGAAATCCTTTACTATTTGAACAGTGGAAAAAAAAAAAAGTGTAGGTAGTTTTATCAGGCTTTTTTTTTTTGTCCTTTTTTCAAGACTCTCTCTGAGAGAAAGAAGTTGCAGTGATATTTTGAATGTGTCGGCCAATTGAGTGGGTTTGCAAAATAAAGCCAGATGGCGATGGATTTACCCAAATGCTTCACTGTGGGAAGTCAGCCATTTGCTGTGCCTCCATCAGGACTGCTCCTCGGATCCCACAGCTCCCACTGCACCTGCTGGGCTCGGTGGCATCAAGAACAGCTGGACAGAGGCCACTGCTCCATCAGCTGTGGGGACAGAATGGGGTGGGGACTCATCCACACACAGCTTTCGAGCAAGGTGGTCAACTGGTCAAGTCCTGCTTAGTTTGGAGCTACCAGAGGCTGGCATGGCACTCAAGCAATCAATCTGAAGAAATTGGGGGTGCCCTGGGTAATTTCTGATTTTTTCCAAGCATGGGAAGAGCCAGGCCAATGCAGAACTGTCTCGCAGCCCTGGTTCTGCACTCACAAAGTGATGCCAAGTGGATCCAGACTAAAGGGAAAGGATAAAACTATGGCCTGAGCATGGCCAAGATACAGACTGATTGATTTTGTTACTGCAAATCCCTGCAGTAACAAAACAAACTTCGCAGGATGTCCATCACTCAAAAATGCATCCACTGCCTGGGCAAAGAAACTCCCAAACAGTGACAGTCTGGGGAACCAAATCTTTGTTGCTCCCCTAAAGCAGATTTTTTAAACAAAAGTATTTTCAAAAATAATCAGTATTGGAATATCAGTACACATGTCTGGTTCTCTTCCACTACAGCTCATTTCCAGGGCTGGCTGATGGTATAATTCAGATAAAACTTTGGAGTGGACTCTTCTCCCCATCATCCTTTCCTGTAAGTAGGCAGACCAAAAGACAGAAAAAGTTCACAGTCTCTAAAGCCACATTTTATTACAAAATACAGAAATAATAAAGTACAGGATAAGTCCTTAAATATAAAGAATTCCCAGGTCTGCTGAGGGAGACAAAGTAAATAAAAGGCTCAGAAACAACCCCCTTCAACAACACCAGGAAGGATGGCTCGATTTCTTGGTGCACCAAATTTGTGCATAGCTTGTTCTGCAAAATTCTTCCTCTAATGTGGCTCTTACCGTGTTCAGGCAATGCTTTTATTTTTCAAATGCAATTAATCCCTCCCCTGCTTTACACACTCAGGTATGATAAATTTCTCCCCCATGACAGGGAATCCTCCACTTACATGCTTTAAAACATTGTGGTTACTGAAAAATTGTCAGTCCCAGCTGTGGACAAACTGCACAGGACACTGACCCTCGTGTCTCTGTCCTCTGCCACCCAAGACTCCAGCACCCAGCTCCTGGTGAGCCCAGGGATGTCCAGAGCAGTGGTGCGTAAGGCAGGGGTGTGTAAAACACCCCCAGAGCTGCCAGGGAAATGGCGTTGTCTGTTTTGGTGTCCGTTTGCAGAGATCAGCTCGGGCAGCTTCTATCTTTTCCACAGCAGTGCTGTTTCACACGGTCTGTGCAGACAAAACTCACCCGGACTGGCCCCCAATCTCTTCTCTTCTTCCTTCTATTCACACATAATAATGAAGGAGGAAAGAGGCTGTCAAATGCAATAGGAAATCAGGAAAAATAGCTTCACATTTCAATTACTTTTACATATCATTAGGACTGCTTTGCAAATGTCTCCTTTGCAATTTCAGGAAACCATTTAAATCATCCCCTTCCAAGAGCACTAATTCAGACATTCCCACAGCCAGGTATCCCTAGAGTGACTATCTTTGCATTAAACCTCTGAAACTCCGAGCGAGGAATTTAGAGCAGCTATGTTATAAATCTCTTGTTGCATTAAAGGGTTTCTTGTCAAAAAGAGAAGAGTCTTGTTTCTCTCTTGTGACATAACTGAGCACTGGGATGCTTTAGTTTAGATCATTAATGCACCAGTATAAATCTATTTTTTGCCATTTGGTTTCACTCATGATCCCTGTGACAAAATATGAAGATCAGGGATTTTCAGAATCAAACTGTCAGTCAATTCCAACAAACTCATAAAGAATTACAGAATAATAAGGATCCATATAACATTGGATTAACATTTTTTTAAGGAGTCCTGAAAGTGCAAACATTATTAAAAACAACAGATGTGCAGCTATTTTATGCAACATATAAAACATTTTGCCTCTGACAGGATTAATGCGAGGGCTGAGACTTTCACACAAACAGGACCAAAAAGCCTCACTACAAAAATGTCAGCTCCGCTTCGGTAACAACCAAATATCTGAAATACTCTGGGTTTTTTGGGGAGAACACAACTAAATTGAAGATTCTAAATTAACCATTGCCAGTTTTAAACAAGATGGGGGGGGAATGAAACACATTTCCCACAGTGCTTCAAAATGTCTCCGGGTTGTGCCCTTGCGCTCTTTGGCCACAAAGGCAAAGAGCACTCATTCAATGCCTTTGCCCTTTGCCAATGGAATCAGAGGCCACGTTTCTATATTCTTACCCACACTGCAGTTAATCAGATGAAATGAAGAGGATCATTAGGTTAATTAGGTGGACAAGGCTCACTAATGGTAATAAGCAACGGAGCAGGCTTCAGTGGATAAAACACAGTGGCAGCTATGGGCACAGAGCACCCACAATTATCTAAATCAGTCTCCACTGAAGAAAAAGTGAAGTCTGGTCTAGGAGAGCACATAAGCCACAGCCATCCATCCTCACAGCCTCAGAACTCACATGCCAAAGCCAGGCCTGAAAAAAATTCTTGAGAAAAAACCTCAAATTGCAACCTTGCTCTGCAAATCTCGTCCTAACTTGGAGACACTTCCATTAAATTTCATGGGCAAGATTTATAGTCTGGAGTTACGTCAAGGAGAAAGTAAAAGTTGCTTAATTTACCATGTGCAGCTCAGCTTTGACTCAGATTCTATTCTTGAGCATTACATTATGCAAACTACTTCATAAAGCTCCATAATCCCCTTAATGCAGCCCACACTGGTTTAAAAATTAAAAATCACTATTGTTTCCATTATCCTTTTAATTGGATGATGGCATGACTAATATACAACATAAAAGTCAACTATTTAATCACACATAATCATCCTGTTTTACATTTTATCCATGCCAGGTATTTCTAAATTCAGATGTTATATTGTCAATTAACATAAAATTTATAGCTTTCAAGCTTTTCAGACACACATTACCTCCGAGTCAGTAAAATATTGAAGCATGACTGAAATGCATGCTCGGAATGCAGTGTAAAAATCAATAATTGCATGGCAGGGAGGGGATGCTCTAAACATTTCACGTCAGGTTGTTGTGATTCCTCTGTGCGTGACAGAGGCAGGGGGAGAACACAAGGAGGATTTGCCCTAAAAACAAGATTTGTTGCATTGGCATCATCTGCAGCACTCCTGGGAAACCCAGGAATTCCTTCCTGCTCCTCTAGCAGAGGGTGAGGGAAGAAAAGAATGAGGAGAGCACATGAGCCCCTGCCTTACTCAGCGATTATTGAGCTGATTCCTATGCTAAACTCAGCACCGTGCAGGAAAAAAGGCATCAGGAGCTCCTCTAGCAACGCTCACTTTTTCAAGAGAAATTCTTCCTGGCTGAAGCAATTCCCCCATGCAATATTACAGTGATTCTGTACAGATATCATCTGGTATTTTACAGTATTTAAGTGGCTGACTACAACAATTATTTGGTTAGAGGGAGGGCTGCACATGCATTGGAGCAGGCAATACTAAAACACAACAGAAATGGCCAAGATTTAGGGACACAGACAGTTTTTTCCATTGCCAACAGAGAGGCCAGACAGAATATTCTTAGTTAATGCTCAAGGGCCTTGTCTGAGTCATTTCCTAAAACATCTCCACTGGAGCTGCTCATTAATTTTTAAGTAATTCTTAATAAATATTGATTTGCTAATCACTTTTGTGGAAACAGTTATGCCACTCTTAAAATTTATTTTCTTGTTGTTTGGATGAATTTTCTATTCTGGCAGAAATAAAAAGCAAACAGAAAGCCATTAAGTTGCTGAAAAGTCATGTTTTGACATTTTATAACCAATTTCTTCATACAGGCTTCAGAATTACAGAATGCTTTTATGTTTTTAGTTCTAAATGTAAAAGGACAATATCTCAATGAAGTGCCTTGATTAACTTCATCCATACTTTTTTATATTCAGGTCACAAACCATTCCAAGGCTTGAACTTTCCGTTCCTGCCTCAGAAATATTTTTCTAAAAGCTCAGATGTTCATTAGACAGAAAAGCTTTTTATTATTCATTCCAGCTCCACCCTGCATTCCCTCTTTAAAGATAAGCTTACCTATTTTCCTCATGGTGAAATATTCATGGATCATAATTTCTACAGAGGAATTAAAGACAATGTTTTGAAGTTTCTATTAACTATGGTATCCATTTGAATGGCAGAGAGCACACTGCCTCTGTGGAGGATTTTTGGGGGGAAGTCAGTGTATGAAACATCTGAAACACTCCAGTATTTTTTAGGAGAAGGTTGAGATTTAAATATCAGAATACAGTTTGGAGAGAGGGAAAGAAGGTGATATTTTCCATAATAAAGTAAGAATAAGTTACATGTAATTTAAATTGTAAAGCCATTAGAGAAAGCAGGAGTTCTTAATGCCTACATAACAGCGCTAGTACAAAAAGAAAAAAAAGCAATTGGCTGTTATTAGAATTAAGTAGTAACTGGCTGAGCTGTACAATTCCACAGCAGGCAGATGAAGTCACTCTCTTCCTGAATTAAATAGCTGCCACCTACAAAACAGATACAGAACCACTTCAGATGTGCAGAATCGAAGTGTGATCTGAAACAAAACACAAAGGAGACCAAAGCACACTCTTGAGAAAGTGAGACTGCTGAAATCCAGAAATGCCAAGGCTCTATTTGCCAAACAGTTTCTAGAGCTGTCCATCACAAAGAGGAATAAACAAATCTTAGCACCAGAACGAAAAGAACCAACGTAAACGGAGCTGCCATCCAACAACAATAAAGTCTTTGATTGGATTTGGGAGTTTTTTGGGGGTTGGGTTGGTTTTTCCAGCAAGAATTGTATAGCATAGCACATGTGCTTTGTTTTTGAAAGGTTCTTGAGAACTGCCTGGCAAATAAAAGGTTTATCCTTCATCTGTGAGGTATTGTAGTCAAAGTCCGGCAGTAGGTCTTGCAGGAACTAGGAAAGTTGGAAGTTATGGACTGATTCCAAAAATTCCTGGGTGAAATGCATGGCCTGTGTGAGGCAGGAGGTCAGGAAAGATGAACACAGGGTCCATCAAACCCACAAGAAGATGGGAATGGCAATGGCCACAGAGTGTCAGCAGGTCAGCCTTTCCCCTGAGAAATGGAAATATGGAACAGAGCCTGCTGCCAGCTCTGCCCAACAGGACCTGGGCATGGAGAGCCCCCCAGGACAGCTGGACACAAGGCTCAGAGCAGGGGATCCACTCCCCTGGGACACCAGCATTACAAACCAGACTCTAAAGGAGGATTCTCCTTTCCCTTCTGGCCCCAGCACAGAAGGTTTCAGGCTCATGGTACATCAGAGAGCCCAGGTGAGGCCCCCTGGCTCCAGAGCTGTGGCAATAGGACTGGGCAGAGCTTCCCAAAACACAGAGCTTACAAAAAGCAAATTTCCCAACCCTTCCTTCCTACCCTCTGCACAGAATAGAAATGTTCTGGTGCTTCTGTCTGCCCTGCATTTCCTCCCCAGCCTGGCACACTCTCTGCCCCCTGTGCCCCATGCACAGCTTTGATCCTGTGTCAAGGGAAGGGCAATAATTGAACTTTTGAGCTTTTGCCCAGATCAGCTGTTGCACAGCCCATGGCTATGTCCTCATCGATGTAAAGGCAAAATATCTACCCCAAAGCACTAAAAAACCCAAACCCAAACCTGCTGCAGCTGGGTTGCTGTCCCAAAGAGAAGCTGTAGAAGCTCGGATGAAAATTGTGCCTGGGAATGAATAAAAACCTTTCCTGAGGCAGAAACAAATGAGTGTCAGCACCACAATGGCAGGAAAAAAACATATAATTGTTGGCTCATATTTTCTCTCTTCCAAGTGAGTGGAAAGTGGCCCCTAGCATCCATAAGTACCTTTGCATACAGTTGCTGTTTGCTCATTTGCTTTCCTAGGGATGGTGTTTTTCAGAGTGCTAATGTGTTTTGTAGATGCAATAAATCTAAATAAGTATTCATAAAGACTTGGGTTTCCCCGGAATTACTCCTTCCACATGCCTGCACGAGCCCTACCAGAACCATTTCACCTTATTTAGTGTCTTCTCTACAATGCTACTACATAATGTTGTTTAACAACTGCATCTATCATTGACTTCTTCCCCTGAAAATAAGAGGAATAAAATCAGCCCATGTTAAATCACAGATGGCTTAAAACCAGAGCTTGTTGAAAAGACTGATCTTCTCACAACTTCTACAAGTCATTAGAGTATTTTTTAAAACTTAACAATAAGTATCACACACTGGGTTTGGTAGGTTTTGCTTTTGTTTTATCAAGAGCAATTTAAAATTATATTTAATTTTTTTGAAGCATACAGTTTAGTCCATATGAGTTTCCTTTTATTTTTGTTTCTTGCACTGTGAAGTCCATTGAAATGAATAATTTATTTGTTTTCAGGAAGGCTTTAAGTAGGGGGAAAAAAAGTAGAATAACACAGTTATGTAGAAACAGACCCAAAAATACTTTGAGTTTGGTAAACAAGCACTGAAATCAAGTCTGCCTCTGCATGAAAAAAGCATGTGAGTTTTTAAGAGAAAATACTTAAATTTCCCTGATTATGCAATATCAATTTAATGTTAAAGAAAAAAATAAATTGTACTATTTCAGTGGGAATCAACAGCGACAGGAGCAGCAGCACTCAGTTCACGTCAGGCATTGCAGGGCTCCCAGGAGCTGCTGACCTGGCATTTCTCAAAGGTGAAATCCCACCAGGAATGCTGCTGGGAACAGCCTCCAGAGCCTGCAGGAGATCCCTGGAAAAGATTAATTTCAAAATTCCACCTCATCCCAGCGAGATCCAAAAGGATTGGAGTGGCTCAGCTTTGCCTTTCCCCACCTCCCATTCACTGGGATCTCAACAGGTTCTTTGCGTTTGCTTTCCTGGTTTTGAAAAACTCTCTGTGCTTTTCCCCTCTCTTTCCTCAGCCTGGTGCAGCTCCTCTCATCAGAGTTCCTCTGGAATTGTGCAAGGAATTTACCACACAGTGAATGCCCACAGCTCTCTGAGACATTTATTGTGCCCAGCACCAGTAATTGCTTTAGTCCATTTTGCATCGCCCCGCTCGAATTCCAGCTGCTCTTCCCACCATGAAGATGCCACAGATATTCACAAGTGCTAAGAAATCTCATTTCTTTCTGCCTCCTTCTGAAAGTTTCATTTCACTGGCGATTTCTGGCCCTCTTTCCCACAAAGCACCAGGAGCAGATGAAAGGGAGTGAGTGTGGCAGGGTGGGTTTAATTTCTGCTTCTATGTATAACTTCAGTGGGAGCCATTAAAACACCAGCAGAAAAGCCAAAGATTCAAAGGCCATGCTGAGAGAGTGCTTCTGTTTTTACTGGAGAGAAAGGAAAGGAGAAACAGAGTTCATCTCTCAGACTGATATTTTCAAAAGGGCTTTTCTTCTCCTGAAAGCAGAGGATTCCTTTGAAAAGAGATCTTGAAATTAATGGCTGAGTTTTCAGAGCAGTAAGGGTTAATTTTCCCATCGGTTTTTCAAGTCAGACTGATCACTCCATGTATTTGGGATGAAGTCAAAGACAGAAACAAATATTGTTAAAGCTTAGTAGAGTTACATTTGGATACCATCCTGCTGTGCATAGAGGGCAGGGAAGTGTTTCTGCCTTGAAAACATCCTGCAAAGAGAGAAAAATACAATAAATGAACTGACTTAAACATCAGCTCTTTTTCTTGGATTGCGGGAGGAGTTAGTAAAGATCAGGTAAAGGAATGGGGAAAAAAACCAAACCCTCAAACAACAACAACCAAAAAAACAAAAAACAAACAAACAAAAAACCCCAAAAAACAAACCCAGACAAAAACAAAACACCCTAAGAAAAACACTAAGTGAAACAGAACTGAAGGAAGAGCAGGTGGTATGAAATGAAAAATATTAAGGAAATACTCAAGCAAACTGACAGGAACGGGTAAAGTCCTGCCTGGTTGCACCTGCTGCTGCCAGCTGGGGTCTGGCTGCCTTTCCTATGAGGATCAAAAAACAAAAAAAGCACTACAAGGAGCACACAACAGCCTCCTATCCAGGAAGGATATTCCCCCAGTCAGCCTTAGGAAATTGTGAAGTATTTCCATGATGAAAATGCCACATATGGTCCTCTTGTAGTTTATAAACTATCTTTGCTAGCAAGAGACTCTGAGTAGCATGAGCAGATTTGAAAAAAATTTTTTAAAAAAGAGCTTGGCTGCCTTCCCTACAGAACTGCAGTTGCACAAATATTCCTTCATTGAAAAGGCACAACTCGGAGAAAATAATTAAAAATATAAACATATGAATCAAAATGAGCCTTGTCCCACAGCAGATCCCTGAAACACCTGAGCGCAAAGCCTCTCTCCTTTCCAAGGGGATGTTTTTTGAAGGCTCAGCACCTGCTGATGCAGGAAATTATACAGGGGGGAAAGTGAGGGTGACAGCATCCAGCTGTAACACCAGGCACCCGAGTGGAGGTAAACACTTTAATTACCCAAACCTTGTCAGCTCTACGGAGAAGCTGATGAAAGATTAAATTTCTTTTTTTATCCCCTTACATTCCCCCGTGTGAACATTCACCTCCCAGAAGTCCAGCCCTGCTGTTCAGTTAAATAAACACAAACACAGCCTGACCATTCCTCCCCAGCTTCACTTCAAATCAGCCTTGTGCCAGCTCTAGTCCTTCTCCTGTCTCCTGCATGAACAAATGTGCTCCTGGTAAATCAGATTTTTTTTTTTTTTTTTGTATGCAGTCGAGTCAAGGGGAAATCATCCTCGGTGGAAGCTCTCTGCAGATCATAAATAGGAATGGAATTTAAGGCTTAAATAATGGCAAATCCTACAAAGCAATGAAGTGGCACATGACCTGCGGCAGCCACAGGCTCTAATTTGGGGTTTGGGTCTGGCAGGAGCAGCAAGGCTGTGGAAATCTCAGCTAAAACACAACTGATGCCCTGCCCTTGTCCCTCCAAAGCCACTGCCACCTCCCAGAGCTGTGTCCCCTGCCCACAGCTCCAGCAAACACCACCAGGAGTGAGCAGAGCCAACTGCTCAGAGCAAATCAGGCTCGTGGCAAAGTCCCTGCCGAGCTGGAGGAGCAGAATTTACTGTGCAAATGGCAAGTGCAGCAATCTTCACAGAGAAGCTGTTGACAAGCTTTAGGCAAGGTAAAAACAGACAGAAGAAAGCAATTAATTTATTATTTTCCTCAGTAAAGAACAGTCTATCGGTAATGGCCCATTGTAAGCATGAATAATACTGAAGCTGGGAGCAACATGGAATAATTTTAACATTCCACAGCCTTTTTTAATCAATCTTATTGATGTTCATCACATCCATAAAGCTGAAAAGAATGGGTTTACTAAACTTAAGGAAAATATAAGATCTCATTTTGCGCCTTTCAGTTTCTTCATTATGTTGCCATAATGTCATCAGTGTAATATATTTCACCCTTTTGCCTCTGTTCCAGCATTCATTTTTTGATTCGGCTGTGCTTGTGTCTGGTTCTTTGAAGCAATGAAATGAATTATGAATATTGCTTTAACTCCACTGCCACTTCCAGGAGAGGAGCACCATGTGCTGAGAGGAAAAACCTTTCCTGCTTGAGGACTGGGAAGTGAACACTGAAAACCAGAATATTTCACCACTCTCCGTACTGTGAGAGCTACAGCTGGAACCACTGAAAATCGCTGTAAGAGACACAGGGCTTTGCAGGAAGAATCTTTTAGCCAAAGTTTGCAAGTTTAGGAACAGAATCATGGAATTGTGAAGGTTGGAAGAGACATTCAAGATGATTAATTCTGAGTTCTGAGCCAGCAACTCACTCTGTGCTTGATGGCTTTAATTAGAAAATCCAAGGTGGACCAGCTCTGCTGGAGGCAGAGAGATGTTTTGGTTATGAATGGCTCAAAGTCCAAATCTCTGCTCCAGTTCAGGCAGAAAATGCATTTAAACTGGGACCCTTCAGCCACTGTGGCTTGAAACACTTCTGCCAGAGTCTTTCAGAGTAGGTTGGGAAAATAAGAAAATTGTTGTGCTAGGGCTCATCCCATGTTCTCAGGTTTTCCTTCCAAATGCCGTCCTCACCTCACAAAACCAAGAGAGATTGCTGCACAAGAGATTTAATTAAGAAAATAAACTAAGTTTGAGAACTGAAATACATTGAATTTTTTCCAAATTTTCTGCCCGAATGAAATATCAGAATCATTTTAGACTTTCCTCGCAACAGACACAATAAAAAAGGAAAAGAATCAAAACAAAATGAAGATGCACACGCAGGGAATTGTTGATCTGAAGGAGTTCACTTTACTCAAAAAGTCTGTGCTTTACCTGCAAAGTTTTCAAAGTCATTACTGAGCATCTTAAATGAAATTATTCAGAAGTTGTTTGTAACCACATGCTTGCCCTCAATCTGCCTCATCTTAGTTTGTAATTCCTTGGGGAGAATGACACTTTTTTTTTAAAAACAGAAAAGCAGAAAACAATGTATTGGAATCTTGCCACTTTCTTATTAAAAATGAGCATCTACACCCAACTAGTAGTGTGCAGGCCAAAAAAAAAATTTAAAAAAAATCTGTGAATACATAATTTGAAGCACAACAGCATGCAAATATATTCAACAATTCATCTTGCTTAAGAAGCCTGAGGAAAAAGGCACACCAAACAAAAAGTGTGTGGAGCATTCCAAGTGCATCCTGCTATGCTTGTGGTGATCCCTTAAAAAAAAATAAATAAAAGGTAAAGAATGGGAATTCGATCACCCATTTCATAATGAGTCTGAAAAACGGTGATCCAGAGAGAATGAGGCCACGGTGAGATGTTCACCATCAGCTCTGCCACCCAATTCTCCAAAACCCCTAAATTAATCCTCACAGCCCCACCACGAAAAGAGGGATGAACACCTCAGGGAAGGAAGAAAAAAGGCAGGAATTGTTTGGCCCAGCAGAAAAAGTTCATATGTAACTATAGGCTACCAAACTACAGATTAAATATTAAACCCTTAAATGCACATTTGAATAATTTAAGTCATCCAGATCTTTGAGTTAATTTACCCCCATCTAAGTTTCAATTAATATGGTTCACTGGTAGATTTTTATCATCACTTAATGAGTTTTAAAGAAACATCATGAAGTTCTGAAGTTTTGTTTGCTAAATCAGATATTTAGCCTACTTTTCAGTGGATAATATAGTGAAATATGTGGAATTAGAAGCTTTCCAGATAAGGCAATTAGCAGTTTTACAGATTGGCCTGCTCTGTACTGGAAGCACAACACTCAAACATGCACAGCCCAGCATCTTTAGTGTAGCACTCACTTATCCAGACCAAAAAACCACACATTTCTACATTGGTAGGTGCCAAACCAGTGTTTATCAAAGCTCAATTAGAAATCTAAGCTTTGGACCTAGACTCAATACAAGTTTATATCCTGCTCAAGCTTTTATTTGTTCTCAGGATTCCAATTGTTGCATGACATTTATACACCTCTTTCCCTCAGTAAATAACCAGGTAAGTCCTCAGGGACCCAGGAAACAATGGTCATAAATGAGAAGGAAATCCCAAAGTGACCAAAGTCAGGGAACTCCCATCACCTTCTCCTGTGACTTAGATGATAATGAAATATTCCCCAAACTGTTCTTATTTAATCAAAATGCATCCCAGTGCCCGAGACTTAAGCACTCAGCATCTGTTTGCAAGAAATCTCTCTCACTTGGGGCAGATGTTCGTAAGATTTTTTTCATTTGGATAAAGGTCACTGCCTACAGCTGGCCAGGTCACCCTGTGCCACACAGCAAATTGTTTCTTTGACTCAACACGAGATTTAATATCCTGTGAATCAAAGCAGAACACGCTTTTTGTTTGCTTACAAAGAGCTTTATCACCAGCGATCGCTGGCAGAACAGAGCAGAGAGGAACGACAGAGACACACAAACCTCTCTGTCCTAGAAGCTCCAAGCACAGAGCAGCACTCACACAGGGCTCACCCCAAATGGGAAATTTGGATAATTCTGACCGTAACAGTAGGATGGCCTTTCTCTGCTGCTCGTAACATCACTTGTGCTTTTGGCCTCAAGGCCTTGTCCCAATTCCACAGACAAAAGCAGAGGCACTCGAGTGCCAGGCTGGGTTTGGATGAACATCTCCCCTCCCTTCACCCTTCCACAGCTCTGACCATCCCCAATTTCAGTGGGATTGGCATAGCTGGCTCTGCAGGTGACACAGACGACCAGGCAGGAGGTGTTCCTGGGCTGCCTCATGACTTTAATGTGTGAGTTTATTCAGCCCTGAGAGCCACGAGAGCATATCTAGTCAGTCCATAAAATGTAAACAGATTTCTTGCGTGCCTGGGTATTTTCCAGTCTGAATTTAGGGCAGAAGATGTGTTTAATGCTCCACAAGAAATTCTCTACTCTGGCTTTTACTGTTGGGAATGCACTAGAAGAGCTGCTGTGAACAAAGGAGAGTTTGTGCTGCTCTTCTACGATATCTCAACACCATCATCTGTTTTCATGGATCTATCTTACTTTTTCTTATCTTTATTGAATTGTTACATGGAGGGTAAGACATTTCTCTCCCGTATCCTCTATCTGATCAGCTTGAAATGTGTTAATCTGAACAGCATGAAACGAATGAGTAAAACCCATGGCAGTGACATTTGTGGTGTCAGAGAAAGCCCAGGACATCAGAACTTTGTGTAATAATGGTGATTAATGTAATAATGGCTGATCAAATGCTGAACCTCTCAATTATTTTGCATCTGATACAAATTGAGCACAAGAGCTTTGCTAACAAAAGCAGAAGGCTGAATTCATCCCAGGTATTCCAGAGCCAGTACAAGCATCCACAATCCTTCACTACCATTTTTTGTCCTGCCTGAGTCTTCCACGCCCACCAAGAACCCCCTTGTGAAAATTCCAGGGAAAGCACACCACTAGAAGAGGCTGAGCTCTACCCAACCCTAGATATTTATTTTGAGGTGTCACCAAGCCCTTCCACGCATTAACATTTGGTTTAGATATTAAAAAGACCAGAAATATAACTGCAGCAGAAGCTTTCTAAAAGCAGGCAGAGAAACGCAGCAGGTGCTGCCTGTCAGCAGCTGCAAATCCCACACGTGTGGCTGCTTCTCCCACCACACTTCACTCCGGGAGCCCAAAACTGTGAACACCAAGGGCTGCCTGTGAAGCTGAAGGCACAGAGGTCTCCATGAGCAGAAAGCTGAGAGACACCTCCTTCCACCACTGCCAAGTGCCACGGGGTGGAAAACCATGGCACGAGTTTAGAGCAGGAGAGTCTTAGGAGATTATTGACCATAAATCATTTAAGCACAGAAAACACCCAGAGAGCAAGGAGACTGAGTTTGCAACCATTTTGCAAATGGTAGTAATAATAATAATAATCTTATTATTCAATTAGCAGTGTTCTTTAATAGCCTTGTGTTATTAAAGAATAACAGTTTCATATTGAAGAATTCTTATTGAAGAATAAGACCATTTCAAGGTCTTACATTCACAAGGTATTCTAAAGCCTCAGTTACACTCAATCTTCAGACATTTAATTTCAGACATTTTACACGCAATCACTGATCTAAATTCCACTTGAGTTGTTCTTTACAGCCCCACGCACTTAAAAGGTATCAAAGTATTAAACATAGTACAACAAACACTGGTATTTAATTCTGTTATATAAAATATTTTCACTGCCATCCAAGAAGATAATGCAGATAGCAATTATGATAATAGTGCAGATTATAGACTACGGCACTCATCACTTACCTGCTACAGTTTTAGCAAGGCAAGCATTCTGCAAAGTCTCCATGCTGGATGGCTATTTGCAAATTCACTGTTCACCCTGCTCCTGCTGATGTTAAATGCATTCATACATATTCAAATGCAAACGGAGAAAAGTGAGGCTGTGGTTGTGAGTGCTTAGAATGCACATCCCCAGCAGACCCACGAACAGAGAGCTGTGGGTTATCAGCAGGACAGGAGTGCAAAGAGGAGCAGCGTCAGCCCTGCTGCTCTGGACAGCTCCCAGGGCTGGGAATTGCTTTCTGCGTGCTGGAATCGTCCACGCTGGAGTCATCCACGCTGGAATCATCCATGCTGGAATCATCCACGCTGGAGTCATCTGTGCTGGAATCGTCCACGCTGGAATCATCCACGCTGGAATCATCCACGCTGGAATCATCCACGCTGGAATCATCCACGCTGGAGTCATCCACGCTGGAGTCATCCACGCTGGAATCATCCATGCTGGAATCATCCGTGCCGGAATCATCCACACTGGAGTCATCCACACTGGAGTCATCCACGCTGGAATCATCCACGTTGGAGTCATCCATGCTGGAGTCATCCACGCTGGAATCATCCACGCTGGAATCATCCACGCTGGAGTCATCCACACTGGAATCATCTGTGCTGGAATCATCCACGCTGGAGTCATCTGTGCTGGAATCATCCACGCTGGAGTCATCCATGCTGGAATCATCCACACTGGAATCATCCACACTGGAATCATCCACGCTGGAATCATCCACGCTGGAATCATCCACGCTGGAATCATCTGTGCTGGAATCATCCACGCTGGAATCATCCACGCTGGAATCATCCACGCTGGCGTCATCCACGCTGGAATCATCTGTGCTGGAATCATCCACGCTGGAGTCATCCACACTGGAATCATCCACGCTGGAATCATCCACGCTGGAATCATCCACACTGGAATCATCCACACTGGAATCATCCCTGCATTTAGTCAGGACCTCCCCTGCCCAAATACTTCGAGCCAAAGAAGACTTTGCAGCAGCCCATTGGAGGGACCATCATGTATTAAATGGCTTACAGAGCACAACAGAGTGGCACGAGCCACTGTGGTGTACGTGGCGGAGATCAGAAGCCTCAAAGTGTCATTTAAAGGTGGCAGTCTAAAAGAGGGAAGAAAAAAGAGAAGGAAAAAAAGAGAAGGAAAAAAAGAGAAGGAAAAAAAGAGAAGGAAAAAAAGAGAAGGAAAAAAAGAGAAGGAAAAAAAGAGAAGGAAAATAAGAGAAGGGAAAAAAGAGAAGGAAAAAAGAGAAGGAAAAAAAGAGAAGAAAAAAAACAGAAGGAAAAAAAACAGGAGGAAAAAAAACAGAAGGAAAAAAGTGCCTTCAGTTCTCACAAGGAGCGTTCTTAAAGTTTGCACTATTAAAGCAGAAGTAAACCCACAGAGAAAAGGGGTTGGAAAAAACCCAAATCCTTATTATTCTCAATTACTTGGTGGGCACTCATCATATCGGTCTTGTTGGTTCATGTTCTTGATTAGCTTATCCTCAGCATGGTGGAGGAAAACTAAACAATATAAGAAAGATTTCACACTTCTCCTTCAAGATCTCTCATTAATCTCAGGGTTTTGGTTTGGGTGTTTTGGGTTTTTTTTTTTTTTGTCTCAGCTGTAAAGAAACGAAGAACAAAGAAAATGTCCTTACTCCACATCATTGTGTAGGCACCAGATCCTGTCAGAGTGATGTGCCTCTAGGATTTGTTACAGAAGCTGACACTTCAACAGGTTTTAAAATAAATTTTAAATAAAATAAGCCAGAAAAAGGAAGAAAGAGATTGCAAGGAGTGGTCCTCAGATAGATGAATGAGAGCTGCAGCACTGAAGATTCCAGAAAAACTAAGTTTCACTCCAGCTAAAGATCCTACACATTTTTTTTTAAGGCAGGAGAAATTCCCTGCTCAAAGGAAAAACTTTGTCAGACTATTTGCAGCAGCCCCTCTGAACCATCCACTTGTCAGTGCAAGTGGCTCAATGCAGGGCATCTTTCCCAGGCTAATCCTACAAGTCAGGACACCTCTTTCAGAAAGGAAAAGCAGCACCACAACTTCATATCCCTCAGTCAATTATTAAGCCCCTCCTGGACTGCTGTCTATCTTAAAACACTCCTTTTCCTCACTGCTATTTGCCAAGGTATTTTTGTTATTTTTCCTGTCTCTTTGAAAGGTTTTGGAATGTCCAAGTTCACTGTGTTGACCCACTGGGTTCACACATCAAACATCTCCTGCAGGAACCACAGCATCGGTTCAGCAGAAAATGCTGTGACCTCTCTGTTTATCTTCCTGAGTCAGCCCCAGGAGGAGCAAATTAAAAACACTCAGGGAACTGAGAAAGGAAGGGAACAACAGTGAAGGTTAACATTTTCTAGTAGGTTTTTTTCCTTCAGAAATATCCTCTCCCACTCTTTCCCAAAGAATCTTGACTATATCCCAGGCAAGGAAAGAACTGCAAATAGAAAACCATACATATAAGAGAGAATCTAATTTTTTTTTAATCAATAATTTTTTTTATATATATATATATATGTATATATATATGGGCAAATAGAAAACCACACATTTAAGAGAGGATTTTTAAAAAATCTAATAATAATTATATATAGATACATGTGTGTGTGTGTGTGCATATTTATATATATACATATACATACATATATCTATCTATATCTATCTATCTATCTATCTATCTATCTATCTATCTATATGTCTATGCACAAAGGCCCAACAGTTTCTTTTGGAATCAGTGTAAGACATGACCCTCATCTTTTAATACCACTTGGAGTAGTACTAATTTTGGAAAAAGAAAACCCAACAAAATAACCTCTTTTAGACCAAGTATCCAAACCAGTTAAATTCAGCAGGACCTGTTTTGGGGAGCTCTGTCACAAAGAGTTTAAGTTTAAATTTTAAATTTCTAAGGAAAATTAAACTGTTTTTTAGGTACACTTCATGGCTACCTGAAACTACATCTCTGAGTAAGAACTGCAGAAAATTCACCTAATTTTGGCTGTATGTGAGATAATTCGCTATGCATATCGGCAAAAACTATGCTAGGTGCAAGTCCCTTCCATTACCGGCAGAATTATTGATTTTTTCCCTGGCTTGTTTCATTTTCTTCCAACTTTATTAAAAAAAAATAAGCTATTATCCAAGCAAGACAGCTGCTGCTCAGAGCAGCAACTGGAAAAAAAGCTTCTAATTCGGTACTAAGTATTCAGGATGATAACAATCACCAGACAGCTGACAAAAGGAAAAAACCAAGCGTGAATGTTGTGGGGGAAAGGCACATACTCAGTGACTGCCAAGGTGGAACCTCTCTCTCCCTTTGCCCTCCCTGGGATTATTTCACTTTTATTTTCTGCAGAAGCTGTGGAGAGCAAGCAGGGAGCACCATGGTGAGCTCCACACTCAGCAAAGCCTCCACAAGGCCTTTCCCCCAGAAGTGACCACAGCACAACATGCAGCAAAGAACATTCTCATTTCCCATTTGAATCACACACTCTCAGGGCAGCTCACCATTAATAAAATGTTAAAAAATACACATTTACAGAGGAAGTCGCATTTAAGGGGACACTGCAGCCACTAAGAAAGGTAATAGCACAGTCTCCTGAATGGGACATTTTAAAATAATATAATAATTGTAATGATAAAGAGCTAGGAGGACTGTTGGGGCTTGGGTAGTGGAGGAACTGTAAAAGGTATGAAAGAATAATCAAAAGCACTGTAAAGAGTATGAAAGAACAATGGAAGAACTGTGAAGAGTATGAAAGAACAATGAAGGAACTGTAAAAGGTATAAAAGAACAATGAAGGGACAGTTGCAAACCGCTGAAGCAGTAAGAAAATCTGCTGAAGTGACAAGAGAATGCGGAAGCAAGTAACAAAATTTTGGGATATTGTAGCAAGTGGTAGTTTTGCTTAGGAACAGCTTGCAAACAATAGTTATCCAATCATTAGAGAAAATTGTGTGAACAAAGCAGCACAGCCAATGATAAGTATGCATGATTATGGGACAATCTCATATACAGAACAGAATATGTTATAAAATATAAGCATTTACAGTAAAAAATGGGATGTCAGAACATCACACTAGTGTGCTGTAGTCCATCCCTCGCTCGGATCCCAACAGAGGACCTCTCCTCTCCCCAATGGAAACCTCTTGCTTAAGAGCTTGTGTTCTTCAGCCATTAATTCACTTATTCTTTCTGGTTACTCCTTAAACAATACAACAACAGAGCAGTAGAAATCCATGCCAGGGCACAAAGAGCCAAAAATTGAAATATCATAAACCTGATGGTGGACAAAAAAGGGGACACTTAAAGTGGAGGCAAGTATCAACTTCAGCTGTTTATTGTCCTGTGGTACAGTCTTTTCTACCCTCTGTGACACACCATAACAGGTGTTCCTTGTTACCTCACAGTTGACTATTACAGGTGTTTCTCGTTACCTTATAGGTGTCCTTGTCACCTCACAGGTGTCCTTGTTCCCTTGCAGGTGTCCCTTGTTACCTTACAGGTGTTCCTTGTCACCTCACAGGTGTTCCTTGTCACCTCACAGGTGTCTCTTGTCACCTCACAGGTGTTCCTTGTTACCTCACAGGTGTTCTTGTTACCTCATAGGTCTTCCTTGTTCCCTCGCAGGTGTCCCTTGTCACCTCACAGGTGTCCCTTGTCACCTCACAGGTGTTCTTGTCACCTCACAGGTGTCCCTTGTCACCTCACAGGTGTTCTTGTTCCCTCACAGGTGTTCTTGTCACCTCACAGGTGTCCCTTGTCACCTCACAGGTGTCCCTTGTCACCTCACAGGTGTTCTTGTTCCCTCACAGGTGTTCTTGTCACCTCACAGGTGTCCCTTGTCACCTCACAGGTGTCCCTTGTCACCTCACAGGTGTTCTTGTCACCTCACAGGTGTCCCTTGTCACCCCACAGGTGTCCCTTGTCACCTCACAGGTGTCCCTTGTCACCTCACAGGTGTTCTTGTCACCTCACAGGTGTCCCTTGTCACCTCACAGGTGTTCCTTGTTCCCTTACAGGTGTTCTTGTCACCTTACAGGTGTTCCTTGTTCCTTCACAGGTGTCCTTGTTCCCTTACAGGTGTCCCTTGTCATCCCACAGGTGTCCCTTGTCACCTTACAGGTGTTCTTGTTCCCTCACAGGTGTTCTTGTTACCTCATAGGTGTTCCTTGTTCCCTCACAGGTGTCCCTTGTCACCTCACAGGTGTCCCTTGTCACCTTACAGGTGTTCTTGTTCCCTCACAGGTGTTCTTGTCGCCTCATAGGTGTTCCTTGTCACCTCACAGGTGTTTCTTGTTACCTCACAGGTGTTCATTGTCACCTCACAGGTGTCTCTTGTCACCTTACAGATGTTCATTGTCACCTCACAGGTGTTCTTGTTCCCTCACAGGTGTTCTTGTTACCTCATAGGTGTTCCTTGTCACCTCACAGGTGTTCATTGTTATCTGACAGGTGTCCCTTGTTACCTCACAGGTGTTCATTGTCACCTCACAGGTGTTTCTTGTTACCTCACAGGTGTCCCTTGTTACCTCACAGGTGTTCCTTGTTACCTCACAGGTGTCCTTGTCACCTCACAGGTGTCCTTGTCACCTCACAGTCGATTAGCAAACTCCACCCGTGCCCTTTCTACTCAATTCCCTTATAATGTTATTTATTCCTCTTGTTTGGGGTCACAGCTATAACTTCTCAAGGTCTGGGCTGCCCACAGCCTTTTCCCATCTAACCACATATATCCACTACAGAAAGCTTTCAAAAGAATTAAAAAAGGTAAATAGTGACCCAAATATTTCTTGGGCTGCACTTTGTGCTTTCCCCGCGATGTCCTGGGGCATTCAGGACCCACCTGGCCCCAATCAAAGCCTTAAGAAGATCTCCAGTGCCTTTCTCCCATGGGAAATACCGGCTCAGAAAATTAACTCTGTAGCTGCCAAGCTACTTAAAAATGCCTGGGGCACCAACCTTGGTCCAAACCTCCCATTCTATTAAAAAGTGCCCTCTTTCCCCCAGGGCAGAAGATCACACAGGACTGATGGTTCCACTCTCCTGGGTCTTTTTTGGAAGGAGAGTTTTCCATTTCACTGTGACATGAGCCTGTATTTTTTTCCCTAGATATTGCTGAGCAGAAAAAAAATAGAGCCCAGAGCGATTTTCTCTCTTTTGCCAAAAACAAAAGTAATTGTCAAACTATTGCCTTAGAGTTTATAATATCCAAAGAATCTAAATTTCCTTCCAGCACACCCAAAAGAAGCACCTACCAATTTCAAGAAGTCAAATAGTTTTATTTTCTTCTGGAATGCAAAGATTGGTCTGTTCTGACTCATTCTTGAAGTGGTTTTTACACAAGTACTGAGACAATGATGAACTAACTGAAAGGCCACGTCTCTGTCCTTGTGCCTCATGAGAGAGCCAAAAATTCCATTTTCCAGAGGAAAACATCAGCGGAGGGGTGCACAGTGCAGAGAATGGTTACAGAGCTTATAACAGATCCAGAAAGTCCCCAGAAAAACAACTCTGGATTTACATTGAATTTTAAATGTTTCAAAAATCTGACAGGGCAGTGAGGGTCTTGTTGTAAAATCGCTTCACAGTGGTTTTGGAGAAGTTCCTCTGTGTCTTTAAGCATTGCAAATAGCGACCTTTCAGCTTGGGAAGGGAAAATTGAGCTCACAAGGACAGAGGTGGGCACTCCCTAAGGACTGCTGTAGCCACCCAAGCAATGAGGTGCCTGACTCCACTGGGAGCAGATTCCCAGCGTATTTATACAAATTGCCAAGGTGCCTGTCTGCATCTTTTCATGTTTTATAAACACCTCTGTGAATTTAGCCTTGGGTACAGTACAGAAAAAAAACCCAGAACAACAAACAAACAACCCAAACAAACAAAAAACCCCAAATACCCAAAAAACAACAACAAAGCCAATTAAAATGAGGCTTCCAAGTGGTATTTTCCTTTTCTTTCCTTCCACAAAAAAGTAGAAGATAGAATGTATTTCCTTCCTCAAACGAATGCATTCCAGAAGGGCAAAGCATTGTATCCTACGCTTTTATTGGATTGGGTCTCAGAACACTCTCCAACAATAATTAATGAACATCGCCTCACTGCTCTTCTTTAATCTAGATAAGCATCAGCAATATTTTAGCCAGCAGGGAGCAGGGGGACACAGGTGTTAAGTGCCTTGCCCAAGGTCACACGGTGAGGCTGTTCCACAGTGAGACACCCATCCACCACTTTTAAAGATGCTGCTGAAGGGATGCTGCTCCTCTTCAATTTCAGAGCCTTGTAAGTGCAGCCTGTGAACATTTTTAAAATCACTCTGGGTGAATGCTCCACTCTGTCTTGGATTAGAGACAAATATCCTAGGTGGAAAGCACTCTGAGCAGGTGCCTCCCCCACAAAGGTTTCTGGCACCCCTTCCCCCCACAACAACAGAATATCTCAGCCTAAAGTGGGAAGAACTGTTTAATTAACAGACCACACAGTGGAAGGGGAAAGGGGAAAAGGGGTCATTAACCCTGAACAAACAGCTGATGAGCTTTAGTGTCCTTTTCCTCAGGCGTAGCTTCCCTTTCCGGGGTCCCCAGAGGGGTCGGGTGGAGTTCCTCCGGTGGCTCCCTGGGTGATTCTCGTCTGCTTTCCTCCGGGGCTCCTCAGGTTCTCAGATGAGAAGGCAAGTTGAAGAAAAGGGTCTAAAAACGATGAAAAAACCAATACTGAGGAAAAAAGAAAAAAAAAATCAAAAAGAAAACCGAAGCAGCAGCCACACCAGTAGCACCAGCAACCAGCAGCAGCAACTGACTGAGGGAAAGAAAAAAAAGTAAAACAGTGTCCCTTCCTCCTTCTCACTCCCCCATAGGAGAGCCGGGGGAAGAGTTTCAAACCATCCTGCGCTGGCAGAGCTTTCTCCCAGCTGCGGGACACAGGTAAAGCTACAGGACCATATTTCTGCTCAAGTATACAAACGATAGGGAATACAAAATATCATTATGCCACCCCAGGACACACTCTCTGCTGTGCTGCCCTGCAGTGGGGAGTGGAGTTGAGGAGAAGGAGAAGGGCTCAAGAGGTGCCCAGCAGGGCTGGACCTTCCCTTCCTTGCACCTAGGTGAGCACCTGGCCCTGAGCTGTGCGTGGGAAGAAGAGCAGGCCAGAGGAAACAGAACATGCTGAGGCACAGGATATCACACAGCAATCCCCCAAAAACTAAGAATTCCGGGCTGTAGTATTTTTCCATCAACCCATCTTGCTAGTTAGGCTCCTGTCTTATATGTGGTATCAGAGCAGGGAAGGGTCACTGATGTCATGAGGACAGGGCAGATTTGGGGGCTTTATTCTGGTGTCTGTTTCTTGGAAATGGGAGAACAATCTACAGCAAAAGGGGAAAAAAATCACAAACCCACCTGTCTGTTATATTTTTTCTCTCCTAGACAGCTTCATGATCTGTATTGTTAATATAATGACATAGCTTGTTCCATCCCTCAACTGCTTGTCACCTGAACTTGGCAGCCTTCAGAAGGCCAAAAATGGAGAGAAGGCAGCCAGTAATTACCCAGGGCAAACCCCATCTTACCATAGGAGAGGCAGAAAACACAAATTATTGGGTATCTATCTATCTATCTATTGAAGGAAAGTGGCTACAGTTAAATGACAATATGCTTCTATGTCATATCAAAAGTTACCCAAACCATTAGTTTAAATCAATTTTTTTCAAGTGAGAATAAGGAATATGTGTATTCCTTATGATTTTCCATCATGTTCTTTGTTAGCTGTACTGTCCCCTGTTACCCAAATAGTGCTGTATCAATATTGGGTGTACCTTTAATGAGATTGAGAAAATTATGGATAATGGGATGAAAGCACTTTGTTGCACAAAGGTAAAGCAGTGGGACTTTGTTTGATCTAACTAATAGTTTCTGATACACAGATTTATCCTCCTTTAGCAGTTCCATAATATCTTTCCATAGTTCATTAAAAAGTAACAAGACTAATTAAGCATCACTTTGAAAATTCATCATCTGCTCGGGGGAGAAATGTTTCTAAATATCATGGAATTATTCTGTTTTCCATATTAGAAAAGTGACAGTGTCTGACACAGAGATGAGTTTTCAGCTCTTTTGACTGTCATAGATGGAACCAGACTGTAGCTGTTGGCGTTATTTACCATTGTTTACCACAAGCTAGAACTTTATTCACAAGAATAGTTCTTCATAAATATAAGCAGAGACGCCAAAAAATCAGATTTAAGGCCCTATTGCCTGTAACTGAGCTCTTTATGAATAAGGATTACTCGCAAGAGCAGAAGGTGCCCAAGGAGATCACTAAATCAAAACACAGACTCAACCCCAAAAAGGAATATATTATAATGAGGAGAACAGGAGAAAAGTAATCAGGGCAGACATTTGGAGCTGGAGGAGAGTGGGAACAGAGAGTAAAGTGCACCTCCCACATCCTCAGTGGCGTAGGAAAAATCAACTTTGCCTGTAGCTGGTGGGAAAATCAGATTATTGCTCTGCTAGCGCTGTCCCATGGCCTCGTGCCGTGTCCCCTGCAGAATTTCTCCAGCCATAACCCCTCTCCTCACCTTTTCAGAAGCAGGGGAAAGGGTGGCTGCAAACAGCTCCTTCCTGCAGCTTTGTGCTGGCAGAGATTTTCTCTTAATCAGGAGAATTCCCCAGAACACTTCCCAGATTACCTTAAACAGACTTTGCACTGTGTGATTCCACTTGCATCACATAAATTTGCCTAGTAAATTTAGGAATTTGGTGCTGCATTATGAAAAGATGTGAATCATCCAAATGAAATGCTGAGAAGCCTTGCAGGTATAGAAGACAATAAAAATTCACCTTGTCAAATCCAGCAGGTCCACAAATGCTGCATTAGTCTATGTCACATGGAAAAATTCACAGAAAATAAATTGCAGATGTTGAAAATGGGATCTCTAAGAGGATATTCTTTGACAAGCAGTAAGGGGATTAGAATAAGAAAAATCAGGTTAGGGTAGTTGCATTTCAATCCTTCGTGGTTTTGTCGAAAGGGAAAACCCACAAGCTGACCTTGTGGCCGGATTGCTGGGACAGGCAGTGGATCTGAGGTACAGCGATCAGAAAATGGTTTTTACTGATTTTCACTCATTACCAGGACCCCTGGAACCCGAGCATCCACGTTAAGAAAGTCCAGGAAACTGAAGGGTGGCAGAGGAAGGGCTGTGTGGAACAAGTGGGATGCTGCTGGATCATCATCCCGGCTGATGCTGTGTCATATCCACTCCCCAGGCTACACATCTGTAAGAGACAGTCTGAAGAGCCTTCATCTGTCTCACAATCATCTACAGGGACTGAGGCTAAACCCCCCACGTCCAAAGGGGGTCAAGAGGACTTTTGCACAGGAGTCCTGGCCGGACCGAGGTGGGATGACTGCCAAGTCCTGTAGGTGTGTGGGCTGAGAGGCGCCGAAGGAATTGGTTGTTACTGTTCCTGACTGCCCGAGCGAAAGGGACTGGAAGTCCTGTACACCTGTGCTTATGGAACTCACTCTCCCAACCTTTGGCTATCTGCTCTTTGCCCTGAAGAGGACTATAAAGGAGGTTTCTGAGAAGACCCCTACAAGATCTCCCCACGGAAGAAGACGGACCCATTGGCAGAAGACCATGAGGACTCCGCCTGCCGTAGCTATAACCCGCCCCTCTTTTTCTCTCTATCCTTTGTTTCTTATATCTCTCCCTCTCTATTGCAATAATCGTGCGTCGGCACACAATAAAGTATATTATTTTGATTGAAACTAAAATTCTCCGTGTTCGTGTTTCTTTTGTGCTCTGAGATTCCAAAACGAACCATCACGAATCTTGCTTCATGTCTAGCGGATCGTGACAACATCCTAATGGCAAAAGAGGCACATCTCAGTGAGAACAGCCTTCCCACAGCCCAGCTGGAAAACTGGACACAGTGCCAGTCTTGCTCGATTTGTCTCTCTTGGTTTCCCCGATGAAAACAGGTTGATGGGGCAGAAGGCAGAGTGTGGAAGCACACAAGGCTGGACTTTGATTTATGAGACATGCCCAGATCCTTCAGCTCAGGTGCAGCTTTTGATGATGCAGCACAGGTCACCAGCATTAAAAAAACGCATGTATCACTTATGTCTGCTAAAGTATTTAATATGACTGTACCAGAAACCCTAATTACGTGTGGAGAGTTTAAAGAGAGCCGTCCAGATTGGAGAGTGACAATTAACCAGCTGTGATGGGGAACAAAGGGAAAATAGCCCTGACTAAGGAGCAAACAGCAAAGGCATTTACATAATTTACATACATCCTGATCACTTGTAAATCAGGAGAGGGAAATACCAAAGCTATTAGCCCTGCACAGGGTCACCAGGCATTAGTGTTTATATCCAACACTTGATTCTGAAGCGATATACACAGGTGTGGGTAGGAATGAAAGTCATCCAGAGCTCAAGGAACGTGAGATGTCATGAAAATAAAAGGCAGCAACTTTATATTTAGAAGATTAAAAGTTCCCCTTCAGACTGTAAGCACTCAGACACAGAACATAATTTGTTTTGGTTATATCTGAAAGGATTGTATATTGATACTGAGCATTTCCTGAGAGAGTTTTTAAAAGAATGGTCTATCAGCTGCTTGATTACTTCCCATTGGGACAATTCAAAGAATCAGAGTTAGTAAAGGCACACCAAGCTTTGTCTGAAAGAGTAATCAGAGTGGAACCATTCACCCACTCTGTATAAAGAATATTTCTTACCTCTCATTGACTGTCCAACATTTGATTTAAAGCAGGATTTTTTCCTCAATTTGATTTGCAATTGGCAAGATCAAGAAAGGCATTTTTATTCTTTCTTACTCCTATGGAAAATTTCCACCTTTGTACTACCTTCAAATACAGGATCATATTCCTTTTTTCAATTCATAATTCAAATAAGGCCCCCTTTCTTCTCTATAGGCTCACACCGCAACAATGCACATTAGTTAGAGATGTCAATGTATGCTTTATTACAAAAGTCAAACTCGGCTTATCCATAATTTCCTAAATCTCATTAAAGGTTCTTTCACAGCGCAGATAGGATAAAGTAGCACTTTAAACTTTATAAATCTATTTCTGCTGGTGCAGGGAATCTATTGCCATCGGTAGCTCCGGCGGATGACAAAGGAATGCCTTGGGGGTGAGTCTGCTCAAATGCAGATAAGGTGCCCTGCCATGAATCACTGTCCTCTGCAAGGGACTGCCTTGTTAATAAAAGGTCAGAGATCACAGCATTGTTATTTCCCCAGCAGAAAGAGGGACTGGATTTTCTTTATCACTCCTTTTTTTCCCCTCTCCTCCTCACTGAAGTGCTCTCGAGTCTCCGTTTGTGTTCTGCTGTCGCTGGCTCGCAGAGGAGCGCTGCCTTTGGAGACAGCACAATTGTGAGATGCATTTCTAACCAGCCCGGGCTGCTGCACACATCTCAGGCTGCTCTGCACCACGGGATCCAGCTCCACTTTTGTTGTTAAGAACACACATTCCTCCCTAACACAAAGCCTCCATTTTTAAAATTAGCCTAATACCAAAGGATGTGCCTTGGAGGACATTTCTAATCAAGGATTATCCTCCAGGCCTGTCAGTGATGGCACTTTTATTACTCTCGACTAATTCCACTACATTTTCTGAATGAAAACATAATAATGAAGGTTTCACTGTATAACTCACCAATTTATGTGTGGCAGCCAAGGTTATGTTTCCATTGAAAACTTGTTTAGCCTCAGGCTCTAATTCAGCAAAGAATTTAAGATCATGATCGAGTGCTTTGCAGCACCAGCATTTTGGTGGGTGCACCTTGCCTCCACAGCCATTTCACAACCTAAAATTCCATAAACACTAATCACAGCTAGTTAATTCTTCCTTTATAAGTTTGCATTTGGACAGAAGTCTGGGGATACCCCAAATACCCCCACATGTTTTTATCATGGTAATTTACCCAGTGAAATTTGTAGTTAAAAACTCCAGGGCAGCCATTCACGTATTTAGACTGAAAAGCCAATACAGCTCTAAGAGCTCCAGCTAGCCAAGAAATATTTCCCAACAACATTGTACATAATTGGTATAATCCTGTTTAAAATTATCAAATGCACTCCAGGGAGCCTGCTCCCAGAATAAAGCAATCCAAAACAAATAGACAATCAGGTCCCAGAGATAATCCCTATTATTGCATTTTGCAGCAATTCTTTTTTCAAAGTGATCCAAAAGCAGCAGGGCTGCAGGAGTCAACAGGATAAACAGGAAACCTTCCCTGAGAAACCTTCTTGACTGGCAGATGGGACGGAAGGGGAGGTGCAGCAGAGCTGGGGTTCCAAAGGACACAGCTGGTCACTGCTAAATGGATTTTATCAAGAATGATCAGATTTCATTAACCTATTCAGATACACTGGGTACAATTCACCTGAGCAGAGCAGTACATTTTACACTGCAGTAGACTTACAAGACTGTCAAAGTGTTGTGTGGGTCTTGTCCTGATATGAAATTCAGCAAAGAAAGGGAAATAATAAAGGAGAATCTTGAAAGGCAGTTTCTCTCACCTGCTTTTCAATTTTCTTGTTAGAAACTTACATTACAGCCCCAGCTCATCTGACCTCATCCTTCCCCCAGAGAAATCTCACCATTTTCAAAGGATGTTTCCAGGCTGGCCAGCTATTTATTCTGTAAGTAGAGAACACACTCCACACAGTATTTGATGCTTCTGATACCTCAGAATTGCCACAGAACGTCAGCCTCGCAGTCTAGAAAGGAACGGCAGAGACAATCTCTCATTAAAGCCTCCTTTGGTCTCAGCACAACTCTTGGAATGGCAAACTGAAAACTTGCCAGACAAGAAGGGTTAAGGCTTTTTTGGGACAGTGTTTGTCCTTTCTTTGCTCAGGTCCCTGCAGCATCTTGGGACATAATCTGTACTATGAACGACAGGACATTCTGAGCCTCTCTTGCAGTCCTATCTGAACACAAGTGGTGCAAAATTCTAACAGAACAATTTGGAAGCAAAATTCTAACAGAACAATTTGGAACCCCCTCCTGTGGATGACCATGCCTGGGTGAAGGGGAAAAGTGTACAGTGAAGTGCTGTGAAATTCCCCTTCACACAAAACGTTGGCTCTGAAATACGTGAATTTCCACTTCCTCTACTTAAAACTTTAGAATGCATTGGAAATGCAGAGGAACATGCAATCCTCACCAGAGTGAACTCAATTCTCATTTATCCCCTGCTCCATTTCCAGCAGTCTGGCAGCTCAGAGGGCCTCTGCAGCAGGAGTAATTACAGCTGTGCACACCTCATGGCCCCATTATTCCGACAAAGTGGCGTAAGGAACCTCTGATGCAGAAGGAAATCAGACCTACTTATATTTTAATACACTGACTTTAATATGGTTGTGTTCTATCTTCAATTCTGTCTATATATCTCAGTCCTCTCCTGTGCTTTTGTGTGGTATTGCCTGATACTACAGTCAGTCTTCTTGGAGTATTGCATGCTTAATAAAATATGAGTGTTGGGGGTGAAGAGTGAGCTCTTAATTCAAGTCACATCCTGAGTGACAAGGGAATGAAAGCCTCTGTGTTTTGAACTTGGGCCATTTTCATTCTGTCAGATGTACTCGTGGTTCTGTTCTGACTTCAGGTCTGCTCTCAGTACTTTATTCATCAACAGCAGCTCCTCACTCGCTGCATGGTGGAGATTTCTTAACTCGGCTCCTGTGACTTCTCAAAGTCTTGGACTGATTTGATTCTCCTTTCTGGCAATATTCCTTGCTCTTGTTCTCCCCAGCTTTAGTAACTAGTAAACTAAAGGGGAAAAAAAAAGTTATTTTCCCCCTTTTAATACTCCTTCTGCCATAAACCAATTACAGGCATCATCCTTGCAGTTAATTGGCAATTTTTTGGATTCCTTTCAGCATTCATTCCACCAAATTACATTTTGGAAAGTTCCCTAAAACTGCAAGATAAGATAGAGGTGTGCTGGAATAGGCTATATCTAATCCATCAAGGGACAGGTTCTGGGTAACCATCTCAGTAAGGCTCCCTTTGCCCTTGGGGTTTTAGTTAACACTCTCAGGGGTTCTAGGGAAGCATGACAGGGACGCCACATCCATCAGTTCTTGGAAAGCCTTTGGGAAATCTCTGAAGAGCTTTAAAAAATTCCTAGAAAGATTCCGTATCAGTGAAATCCTTGAAAAAATCTACAGCTAGGAATTATTTAAAAGCTCTGGAGAAATTCTAGACAGGTTCTCAACAGGGAAGATCCTAGAAAACATGAGGGATTTTCCCAGAAAGTTCTACACTAAGGAATTCATGAAGAAAAAAAAAACAACACAAATGGAGAAATTCAAAGAAAGCAGCAGGGAATTAATATATTTTTAATTTTCTGGAGTGCCATACATCTGGGGTTTAGGCATCTTTAAGAAGAAGGGAAAACTAATGCAGCAATGAGACACAAAAAGGAGACAGAAGGGTAAATGAAGAATTGAGAACAGTTAGTTAATAATGCTTATTAAAGCATTCCTCATTGTTGTAAGAGAAACCCATTAGCTGCTATCATCTCCACAGTGACTTTGCAGGATCCTTATCTCCTCTCACCACAGAATCTGTGTTGCTCTGTCTAATCCTTTCCAGCCTCTGGGGGAAGCCACCGACCCAGAGCAGTGTCCCTAAATCTGACAGGAGGGTCAAGTGCTCTGCCCATGGAGGTTTTAATTTGCACCATGGCTGCGCCAGGCCTAGTTCTGGATGAAGATCAGTGCAAGTGCTGTGTAATTACTGCATTTTGTGGTTTAGAAAACATTATAATGGTCTTGGTGATGCTGTGGCCACAAAGGGACCTTTTATCACCAGCTGTGCTGAGGAAAGAAACCTGACTGTGATGAACTCCAGGGTGAGGAAGGGCCCTGCTTGACAAATCTGAGCTGGCAGCATGAACTGATTTAAAAATAACATGTGAGGGCTGAGCATCCTGGAGAAAGGATCAAGAGGGAGGCCAGAGGAGCAGGTGCTGTGCCTTAGCCCTGGGTGGTGGCAGGGAGGGCTCAGGAGGCTGAACTGCTCCTGAGTGAGCCCCTCCAGACTGAAGTGATGGCGCAGGGCAGAACTGACCTGAAACAGAGGGGAATTGGAGGGGAAGCACCTCAGGAGGGAATAAATTCCCCCCAAATGGGGGCCAGCATCCCCCACCCAGGTGCTGAACAGCCCATTCATGAATTGGAGTGCACCCTAATTGTCACATCTTAATTATCACTGGACACCAGCCAAATCACTGCCCCTCTGGAGGTGAGGCAGCTCCCACAAACACAGATTATCTCTCTTTCACCAGGAAAATTCCACCAGTGAGACCTGACTCTGCCAGAAGACAGAGCATTCACCAAGTGTTTGTCAGGTCAAAGGTGCAGGATTTCCAATTTCAGCAGGGGAAACTGTATTTCTTACAGGGTCAGATTATTTGGGGTTCAGCTGTGCTGGAGTTTTCACATCAGAGCCCATCACTCCAAGAGATTTGGATTCAGGCAGAAGAAATAAAGCACAGGTGAAAGAACTGCCTCAGCCCAGCTGAGCAAAAATGCCCTGGCACCAAGAGCCAGCTTGGTTCTGCTGAAAAAAAGAATAAATCAGACCTCTTTTCAGTTTAATTTTCCTGTAGAAGCATAAGTCCTGTGCTAGAAGCCCATTAGTAGCAACTGTGATTTAAATGTCTGCAGGAAACAGATTCAAGAATGAAGGACATGAATTCTACAAGGCACATTCATTGAAATCTATTTCTGAGATGCAAATAGACTGCATGTGAAAGCGTTGCTTCCTGCAGCATCTGAGGGCTCATATCTGACAATTCTGCTCGAGAACAAGATAATTAATTACCATGCCAGAAAATACTGGAGTGGGGCTGCCCTTCTGCAGCTTCGCTGTGCAGGCAGTTCGACATGAGCTGTTCCAGCTGTCCCTGTGCAATATTTGATTTTTTGAATACAAATTAGTATTTCAGCTTAAAATTAAAACCTGGATGGAAATGTATTGTTGAAAGGCCATTGTTTAGAAGTGACTTCAGGGTAAAAAGCATTATTAAGGTTAACCTCACACTATATGAACAGAAAAAAGTCTTTTTCCCATGTTCTGTTCACTACAGGCTCCCTTTTCCAAAGCTTGCTAACTGCATGCTGGGAAAGAATTTCCTGCACACACACACACACACACACACATATATATGTATATATATCCCATTTAATGTGTAAAAAATCAGATCTGCGCTCACAGAACATCACAGAAATTAGTTTTTCATATGTTGGTAGTTCCTTATTCTGATTCACCTCAGGTCTCATATTACATTTAAGTATGTAAATGCTCTGTGACTTCATAGCTACATCTTCTAATACTGCACCGTCCCTGAAAGGACATCTATGAGGTAATCTGGTGAGGAGCTAGCAATTCAAAAAAAAAAAGAAAAAACCTCAGATTCATCTCTGTTAAAATGAATATAAGTTTTATCCATAGCATATATACGTATATTTTACAATTCTATCTTAGGCAGGTAGTAAATAATAATACTCTCTTCCGTTCACATTTCATGTTCTCATGTCCAGGCTGTTTCTCAGTGCAGAAAAATCAGCAGCAATGGCCTTGACTGCAGCCGTTTCAACAGGTTTGAACTGCTGGTCATTCCCATTTAGGCTGATGGGAATTTGAAGGGATTAGGATGCTAATTCCAGAATTTCCTGTCGCACTTAGGAAGTCTCTCATCCTCAACAGCTTCCCAGTCCAGGCTCTGGTGCTCCCCCAGTGCTGCACCATTGTGGATGTGATCAGCCAGCAGAAGACAGGACTTAGTCCAAATCCTTACACTTAGAACTAATTCAGCAACAAAAACATGATTCCAATTCCCTGGCAGAAGGCTGTCTGCAAGGATGACTTCACCGTTTGCTGCATGACACATTGAATAGGTGTGACAAAAGAAAGACAGGAGTGCTGAACAGGAACCAAAGACTTGGATGCATGAATCACACTGAAAATGGTTGCTATTATGGTTACTAAATCCTCTACTGCCTTCTTTTCCCCCCTCTAAAGAGACTAAATATAGAAATGTTTCACTTACTGGAGCACTATTAATACACATGGCTGGAATAACAAGGAGCTGCCTCCTCGCCCTGGTCCTCCAGCTGTCCCCTCCTTTACCAATTCCTGTCACTGCAGCTGAGTTAAATTGTCACAGAGCCTTGCCCACAATACTGTGATTTCAAAGTAATTCCCGACTACATCCCTAAATTATCAACCCCTCCACGCGCTCCCGGATCTCTGGGGGAAAGCAACCTGCGAGTTGATGTAGGAACGCCTCGCACAGGGGAAAACAACTGAAACAAATGGATGTAACTTAAACTTGTTGGTCAATTCCTGTTTGTTTTATGTGTCTGAACTGCTCAGCTGAGACAGGACAGCAGTTGCAGGCAGAATTTTCAAGGAGAACTCTCTGCTTGACATCTTAAAGATATCCCTGCTAACCTCGACATTTACTTTTGCATTGACATTGATATTGATGAAGTGACTTGTCTGGCGGTGGAGGTTCTAAAATGGATGATTTCTGTGTAACATGCCAGAAATACAGAATATATCCTCTATGGTGTTTCACAAATCAGTGCTGCCACAGAAATTCACATTATGAAGCTGTTTTCTTCATGGTGGCAAGTGGTGTTTTAGGAGAGGAAGGAATCCACACAATGGCAAGACCATAATGCCAAGGAATTCCTAATGAGGAGCAAGGGAGAAACAGATGAGGAAAAACTGGGAAATAAATGCAGAGATAGGTTTATTGCAGTGCTAACAGATTGAATGAAATGTGGTGGAAAATACAACAAATTGGGAAATAAATATTGAACATCTCAGCTGCTCAGATAGATATGAGTAATATTTATAAATTGGGAATGTATGTAACTCCAGTCAGCCAGCAGAAGATAAAATCCTAGCAAAGACAAGGCTTTTAGTAACCTTTTCACCAGTTAGCAGGCCACTGATCCCTGAGGTCTTTTGACTTCATCTGCTAACTCACAGACTGCTGTGACTTAGGATTTCACTTCATTTTGCTTTTTCCCAGTGACATTTTACATTTTTGGACCAAAGAGGCAAAAGAGAAAGAGTTCGACCTGCTTTCAGTATATGAATATAGAAATTTTAATAAACTCATTTATAAATTATTGTCTATGATGCCACTGTACAGTGCATAAGGAAATCTCATTAATAGTGAGTCTAACAGCACTTCCACTGTCAGTCAACAGAGCTGCACTGCATGATGAAATTATTATATGTGCTATTTGCTCTATACACAAATTAACATTTTGGGTGGTTGCTACCATGATCCTTTTACAGGCTGAACTTCAAATAAAGTAAAACTCACACCAAATGGAATTAAACCTAATTGAATATTGTAATACTAGCCTCAGTCCATTTCTCCCCAATCAAAGATGTAATAGATTTTGTAATACTAATTATTAATGACTTGCAACTTGTAGAACAGATTTTTAATAGTTGAGTAAGGATATCCACCAGCCTGTTGTTTTTAAATTGTCTTTTATTTACTGGGATTACAGATTTTAATATGGGATGAAGTTTCTTTCCAAGCACCTAATGCACTTAATAAAATTTGGCAAAACATGGTTCCTGTATTCTGCACCTGCAGCTCAACTGACAAATTATCATTATGATTCTATTCAATACCAGGGCACTTAAATAGTAGCAACATCTCTAACCCCAAATAAAAGTTCAATGGCTTTGCAAAACACTCATGCAAATTGATGTGAGCAAACCATACGAGAGCAGATTGGTGGCTCTGGGCTCTGGTAAAGGTGAGTGCAGCAGAGATGATTGAGATGAAGAGGTAATAACAAAGTTCATCGACATTGTGGATAGATAACCTATAAAAACCCCCAAAATACTGCCTCACCCCTCTGTGGCCCAAGGGATTTATCTCACGTACAGAGAGCCAGCAGCTTGTTCTCCTGGGGAGGAGATGGATATGGCATGGATTGGCAGAGCCAGAAGATGGAAACCCTCAGGCATCTCAACCTCTGGGACCTCCAGCTCCCCAAAAATGGCCTGAGTGCAACCATGAGTGTCCTGTCATCATCAGTGACCACAGGGGTAGAATCTGTCCAATCTGACACAAAATCTGTCCTGACACACCTGATGCTCTCAACAGTGTCATTTGCCTCTTCTCCTCTCACCAAAGTGCTCTGAGCTGATCCAAGACACAATCAAATGTTTCATCTTAATCATATGCTCAAGTATTTCACTGTATTAAGACTTCTAAGTTTGTCCATACATCTCCAATACTTTGTTTAGTTTACCACTTTTATTATTTTAACGAAGAGGAAAAAATAAATACCATTGCTAATAAAGTGATTTACAATATTGTGCATGTTAGTTCCAAACCCTAAATATTTTTTTTCTTTATGCAGAGTACAACTGAAATACTAGACGTATATGCAGCTTACTCATATTAAATAAGTTTGGGTTTTTCCAGTTTTTTTCCAGTTTGTTTTTTTCAAGGCACAAGGATAAAAATCAAATTGGGGGGCACGAAATAACTTGTCCAGGAAGGAGTTAAAAGCGCTCATCAAAAGGAGCACTTTGAAAACCCAGGAAATTCTGATCCATCACTTAGCTGTGGGCTTATGTGACATTTACAACAAGCGTGTATATTTTGAGATAGTTGACAATGACATCTTTATGTTTTTGTTATCAAAGCTTCCATCTTACAATCCCCTTTGGTCCTGAGTATTGTTAAAAATGTGCCAGGGTTATGGCTCTTCATACCTTTCCACTTCTAAGTGGTACAATGATCAGAGAAGAGCAAAGTTTTATGATCCCTTCCAGGTATTTGAAAATGACATTAAATGACGTTTATAAAGATTTCTAAAAGTCAGAAGAGTCTTCTTTTCTTTCTGTGGGCTTGTTCTCATCCTTTTGAATTGTGTTAGATGCCAGTTCCTCCACTCTCCTTCTAGAAAAATACAAAGCTCAAGTTTCACACATCCCATAAATCCACGGTAGCACCTGCAGCTCACTCATCATGGACTTCTTTCAAATAACAGCTTTTCTTTGGACTCACATGGTATTTATCACCAGGGCTTACTGCAAGCATTAACTGCTGGATTTTTACATCTATGTGAGGAGTAGCCCCATTTTACAGAGGAAAAGTGAGGCAGATTAAACCAATTTAGAAGCAAGCATCAGCACAGGCAATCCATCCTGGAGCTTGGGAGATTTAGGGGAAGGAGTTAGGAGAGAGCTGTTTTCTTCTGCAAATGAACACAAAAGTTCAGTTCAAACAGAGGCTGAGGAGTTCCATTCCAGCTGCAGCTATTCCACTTTTTGACTATAAACTGTGCTGTATGAAACACTGAAAACTTCTGCAAGACTGACCAAAAAACCCAAAAAATACAAAAACCTGACTGCATGGTCTCTTTTAAGCACATGAATAATTCCATTTGCTCAATTGCTCTGGTGATGTAAGTTATCCAGCTGGCAAAAGGCTGAATTGTGGCTTAATTTCAAAGGAAATGTGTCAAAAATCAAAGGGTGAAACTCCCATTCACTTTAATGGGCAGAAGCTCAGGCCCATAATTGCTGCTTTAGGGACATTTACAACATGTGAGATGTTGCAGGGAACAACATTTAATGTTAAGTTGAGCATATTAATCTCTGGTTTCATAACACTCATATTAACTGATTTAGCCTAAAAAAAATAATACTGGAGAAGCAAGCAAGGTATTTTCTACAGAATAATGATCTCTTTAAAGGAAGATGTTAAATGAAAAAGGTTAAAAATCTAGAGAGACAAGAAGGATACTAGGCACTAAGCATGCTTCTCTTCCTTCTGAATTGCTATTCATAACTGCAGAAAAATAAAATGTATTTCCCAGAAAAAACAAAATGGTTCACGTATAAATACAGAAAAATAGTGACTAAAACCAGGCAATTTTAACAAGACAGTAACTCGTATTCCACTGGTGCACAAACCTAACCAATATCCACAAAAAGAGAAGCCAAGGAATGTGACTTTTTTCCTAGATATTCCTCTTTTAGGTTCTAGTACAAGCTCAGGAGGGAACAACTTCTGATGAGTTCATGCACCTTGCTCTGGGCAGTCACACAGGAATTAATGTGTGCTCAGAGTTTACCTTTTTCCTGCCAAATGTTCTGGTGGCAAATCTTAGCACAGTGGGCAAAGTGGCAAGATTATCTCTTACATCCTAGTGGGAAATGGAGCATCCAACTCAACCAACCCCAAAAGCAACATGGACTTCAAATTTCCAGCATAGCTACCTCGACTCACACATCCACAATATTACTGTGGTATTGCAATCACCATTTCTCTAAGAAATTATATCAAACAGGCGCCAGGTGACAATTGGCTGTCAAAGTCTGTAATGTTGAACCAGTGAGACCCATTTCAGAAAATTCTTCAAGATGTGTGTTCTTTTCTTTTATAGTGAGATGACAAAGAATTCTCAATATCAAAAAATACATATTGCTTTTGATCTTTTAATTAATTCAAGCTTGCAAGAGACAAGGATGGAGGCAGAAAAACAGAAAGTAAGAAGTGCTCCTTCCTGCTTTGTAGCTGCTGCAGGAGGTTGTAGAAAGAGCCTTCCTGACACCAATAGAAACTGTGTGAGTGTGGCAGATGCCCAACCAGGAAAAACCTTGAAACTTATGAAATGTTACCCAAAAGTTCCAGGCAAAAAGTAGGAAAAGAAAGAGAGGTAGAGAGGAAAGCAGAAAGAGAGAAGGAAGAGATGTAGAAAAACACACGCAGAGCTCCCACCTCCTAGGATTGAAGCAGGGCCAGGACAGAACTCCTTGCACTTGCACAGGGTCTGGGGGAAGGTGCAAAACCAGCCCACCCCCCAAATGCTGTTTTTTTCATCTTTTTAATTCTTTCTAACAGACAAGTTCCCCATCTGCTCCCCAGCTATGGGAAATATTAATATTACAAGGACTGTAATCACTGCACAACCTGAAGTCAATTTTATCTGGTGGCTTTGACACTGAAAAAAAAAAAAATTCAAAAAATCAGTTTTCCCATTCTCTGTGCCTACTCAGAAACCCCTAATTCTGTGGTTTCCAAACTGACAAGAACCCCAGAGAACCTACAGGGGTTTGTTGAGGAACTGCAGGATCACATGACATTTTAAACACTTCTGTGACTGACTTCTCACTTCTAGAAAAACTAAACCACTGCATTTTATATATGTCTTTTTGAATTAGAAGAATGGTGTTTCACAAATAGTTGATGTCTTAACACTGTTTGCTGGAGTTCAGACAAGAAAAAGGGGGGTTGGACTGAAAATAAGTCTGTATGATAGCGAATAGACTGACTCACAGGAAAACCACATTGATTGACTTCATACTTAAGTGTCAGTCATCCTCCTCCTTCCTTTCTTGGGGGTGTTTTTAACTTCAAATAAATTGCACCATTATCTCTACCAGTAAAATGGAAATTCCATCTCAGTTTTGATAAGGACCATCAATACCAGAAAAGAATTACCTTAATGTCCATTGCCCAGATGGACTCTTAGGGGGTTGTATTTTTACAATGATATGTTAAATTTTTTATCAGTTTTCCTAGTGAGATCAGCATTATTTATAAGCACTGAAGACATCAGAAAATACATGGCAGTAACAAAATGTGGAACAGGAGCTCTGGAAATGATGTGGCATCATTACCACTGAGTATTTATAGCTCCATCCTCAGCACTTCACCAGTGGCTTTTCAATGGTGACTTTCTTAACCTCTGAACCAAGAAGTTACTTAAGCATCTTTGTAATTTGAATGGTAGCCCATTTTGTAAATGCTAGGTAATGAGATACAGGCAGCTTGGCAGAAGGCACACGATGTTGGTACAATCAGCACTTCAAATTGTTTCCTAATCCCACATTTATTCCTTCGGATTGCAGTTCCACATACAGGAGATAAATAAGTAGCAAAAGTTTGAGTAGACGAATTTTTGTTTCTTACTTTGAAAGAAATGCGAATGCAATTCTTTATCATAGCTTTAAAAGTTGGCATGGAATGCACAGAATTTTTCAGGTAGCTTTTTGACAATTTATTATGACATTTTACTGTCTCTGAAGTTACTGGGACTTGCATGGAAAGATATTCAAATGTGCAGTCTGAACACAAAATCCCTTTCTGTCTTCTATAAATAATTCATTTAATTGCAATTAAAAACTACTTCAACCCATTTTGCTCAGAAGTTGCCCAGTTCAGAACAATTTCTACAACTGATCTTTCCTGATCCAAGCTGATTTTGAGTCAAATGAGTCAAATGCTGGCTCCTCTGAGCAGGTACAAACCTGTGGTACGTTGGTATAAAAACCTTCAGGCAGGTGGAGTTAGCAAGTACATTTTGAGCTCTGTTCACAGAGCTAAAAGGTGTTTCTGTGCAAATCTGGCCTGAAGAAACTTGGGTGTCCAGCTTGGAATTAACACATTGGGTGCCTGTGAGCTGCCAGAAGTCCCAGCCACAGCTCTGAGATAGTGAAATCCTCCCAACTGAACTACATAAACATGCTTCAGAGACCTGTCTGAATCCACTTTCCAGTCATTTTAACCTCCAGACACGTGAGGAGGCCAACGACTCCAGCTTAAAGGTTGCCAAGATTAAGAAGTTTAGCCAACTGTATAGACAGGAATGGAATTGAAATAAGTGCAGCAAATATCAATGCCCTTCATTTTAGTGAGTTACCCGAGGTTTGAATGGAAACCCCTGCAATAATAAATGGGTGCTGCAGCCAGAATTTTTGTCTGTTTGGGATCTCCTGCTCCTGCCTCAAATACACCTTTCTGTAGTAAACCTTTTCCCTCGGGACCCAACAGACTGTGCCAAATTCTGCACTGAAGGCCTGATCCAAACGCCATCCCAGCCTGCAGAAATATCCCAATTGATTTCGCAGGGCTTTGGAACAGGCCCACATTGACATCCATTCAACTTTATCGAACCGAGTTTTCCTGGGGAGCTGCAGGAGCCAATATGGTCACAACGACTTCAAAACCGAGCGTGAAGGCCACTGCCAGTCAAATCACATCACGGCGAGGAAATGACAGCAGAATGAACTCATTATTTCTTATCTAGATTAAAAAACCCTCAAGTTTCCAGGCTCACTGCTGTGGTTTCCAGGTGAAGGAAACTTTCAAGTTGCCTTTGATCCCTCATAGATTTCTCAGTCTGAGTCACAAACTACTTATTTATCACAGGCCACTGAAGTAACTGTAAGGTTTGCATGAGGATGATAAGCTTACCACACTAAATAGATGCACAAAATTTAATATATTTGGGAGTTTTGGCTATCTGCTAGCAGCCAACATCAGCTACCTACATTTTTCCAGCCATTAAACTCATATTAAAGCCCCACTGATCATCAGTAGGAATTAAATATGAACTTGCCCTCAGGATTTGGCATTCTCTCCTCACCAACCCAGTTCTTCGCTGACCTCGTGGTCAACACACCCTTCTACAAGAGATCATCTCACCTGCTTGAGACATTTCTTTCCCACATGTGATGCCATAATTTCAAGGAGACTAGTCTGGGAACAAGGATGACTGTGTACATATGAACTACAAGGTCTCTTCAGGGATTTATTATGTTCTGGATTGGGATGTTGTAGTAAGAAATTGTTTGGGAAAGCCCAAAAGAGAATTTACAGGCAATTCCATGGAAAACGTTAGTCTGTTTGAGTAAAGGGGTTTAGCAAACATCAGTGGAAATCTTTCATGAGCATTTCCTAAAATGTGCTTAAGTACATCAAGACTAGACATAGATAATGACACTCATACCTTTTATAATCCCAGAATATGAGATATTAATCTAGATTTTAATAAGGCATAAAGAAGAGAATCGCATGGAATAGTTAAAATTTAAATATCAAAATGACACTCAGTATTCTGCAAACCTGCCAGGGAAAGGATTCCCTCTTGCTGCACAGCCCCACTGTTCAACAAAAATCCATCAATATCTGTGGGAATTCTTGTCCCTAAGCCTTGAATGACAGTGTCTCATGTCCAGCCTCACTGTTCTCACTGAGCAGATCATGGCAATTAATTTATTAAAATCCTGAGTCTCTCTATAAGCCAGAAGAAGCGATGGAGTAAACATCAGCAGAGACTGCTGCAGTGCAAAGAGCACTTGCACTACCCTGGGAACCAGCAAAATGAACACAAGCATCACACTGGCTATTAAGTGCCTGCAGTCCAATCTTCCTTTCAAAACAGTGATGATTTTGTCCCATCCAGTTGCTTTAAAGCACTCAGGAAATCTGATCTGCCACAATACCATCAGGTATATTTGAAACCAATGGGTTCTACACATTTCTCAGAGACGATGGAAATAACAACGTAGCCCTCTAGTTTCTCCTCTTCAAGATGCTCTCCTTCCCCATTCAGAGATCCTCATTCTGCCAGAATCCATACAGAGGTGCATTTTACAAGTAGGTTTGAGAACTGTTTATAAACCAATCTGTTCCCAACCTACTCTGCATGCATCCCCCGCCGGAGCGTCTGTAACACGACCTCTGCACACCTGCCAAGAGCCGGGATATCAGTCTGATACCCAAAGCATCTCCCTCCCTCCCCCTTCCCCGTGCCTTGCCGTGATCAATGAAGGCATCCGCAGCCCGAGCGGCTGCACCTCCTCACACCTGCCCCGAGCCGGGATTCCCAGAGCCGCTGTCCCCTGTCCCCTCCCTTGTCGCACGCCAGCCCGAGCTCACCCCGCCGGGCGCCGCGGCCCGGGGCAGCCCCCGCGCACCTCCCCGCGCCGCACCGCAGCCCACGGCCCCTGCCTCAGCTGTGCCAGCGCTGCCTCGCTGCGCCCAGCCGGGGAGACAGCCTGTCCCCGCGCCAGGTGCGCCTCTTTTTTTTTTTTAATTTTTTTTTTTCTTGTGGAGTGGCGGGGGAGAGAGCAAAATCAAACTGGCCGCACATTTGAACCCGAGCGAGCGGCATCCTCTGGAATGCACCCGCGAAGACAGCCCGGCGAGCCCGAGGGAGGTCGGCGTGCCGTGCCGCCCCCTCCAGCCGCGCTGCCCCCGCTCCGGCCGGCCCGGGCCCGGCGCACAGCGGCCCCGCCGCCCGCGCAGGCACCGCCTCCGCGTTGGAGCGCGCCCGCCGGCCCGCGCCCGTGCGCGCCGCCGCGCAGCCCCGCCGTGCCCGCCGCCCCAGCCCGCAGCAGCGGCCGCAGCCCGGGGACATGGCGGAGTAGGCGCGGTGCGGGCAGCGGGGCAGCCCCGGCGGCGATGGTAGCTCCCGGCAGCTGAGGGGCGGCGGCAGCCGGCGGCTGGCGGCGTGACCTCGATTTGTTTTTGGGACTGCGGGCGGGAGCGGCGCGGCCGATGAGCTGGGAGAGATAAAAAGCAGGAGGATTTGGGGGTAAGTAAGGGATTGCCCCAAAACTGGCACTGCTTTTTTCATTTTTTTCTTTTTTTTTTTTAATTTATTTTATTTTTTCCTTTTTTTTGTTTTGGCGGGGGTGGGGGGAAGCTATGCAGAACTGTTGTGCCCGGGGGATGCCATCAGACACGCACTGCAGCGCAGGTACTTCGCTAACTCCGGGCTGGAGCCTCCCGCTGCCCTCCCGCCACCAACCCGACACAAGTTCGGGTCTGAATCTCTTCTCCTTCTTGTTTAAATAAGTTTTAAAATACCGGCGTCCTCAGCCGAGCCGACAGGCGATGCGCACAAGCCGCGCTTGATGCATCCTCCATCCATCCGCACTTGTGCCGCTCTCCCTGGGCGGGGGTCACACACACCCCCCACCCCTCCTCCGCCGCCAGACCCCCCCGCTGTCCCCCGGGAGGGCTGCGGGGTGCCCCCCGGGTCCCTGGCGGGTCCTGCCGGGCGCAGCGCTCGGTGCGCGGGGCAAGCCCGACCCCTGCAGTCGCGCGTCGGAGCCGCCGCGGCGCGCCGGGATTGCGGCGGGGCCGGGGCCGGGGCTGCGCGCTCCGAGCGCCACGGGGGTGGCGGGGCTTGCAGCGGGGATTAATCTCTTTCCGCTCATTCTCTAGCAGCAGCAGCAGCAGCAGCAGGAGGGGAATCCCCCTCCCTCCGCCGCCTCCTTGCCCGGCACGCCGGCACTGCCCCGCTGAGACGTGCGGAGAGTTTTGGGGTTAACTCGCGCCTGGCCGCCCCTGGAATAGAGACTCTCCGGATATCGGATCGGTTGGGGGTTGTTGTCTTATGTCGTGTTGGGAAACCTGGTGGATTTTTTTCTCGCTTGTGGAGGAAGAGCCCGGTGCTGGCAGTTGGCTTCGTGGTGTTTTTTGGAGGGCGAAGGAAGGGAAGGGATCTCGCTTGAGCCGTGCGGAGAGAGAGCTCGGACATGTGTTGTCAGCACATCTGGGGAATACAGTCTGCAAGTCCGAAAGGAAATTTGCTGGGATCGTTCAAACTGCGATATTGATCTTTGTTATTTTTTTTCGCCGAGGGATGCACTTGGCATGAGAATCGGAGGATGGAAATTGTTTGGGAGGTGCTTTTTCTTCTGCAAGCGAATTTCATCGTCTGCATTTCAGGTACGCAGCAAGCACGGAAAGGGCGAGGGAGGGGGGGAAATACCGTACAGGGTTCCCCTTGATAAGGGGCAAGAGGTACAGCTAAACCCAGATCAAAATTGTAGTTGGAAAATCCATGAATGATGTACTGTGAGTGGGTTGTGACAGAAATCGACCAACATCACTTCCCTCTCCCCTTTAATTCCAATACGTGTGTCTTAATTATGATGCATTGGTTGCAACAACGGTGTACTGATAAGGAAGATGCTTGTAATTCCCAGTGTACCTGATTGTGATAATTATTTGCTACACTGCCGTGATCCCAGAATTTCATAGCTTCCAAAGTTCTTTAACTCGGCTGATGTTCAGGTCTTGAAGGGTTTGTGGTTCGTTTATGGAGTTGTCATGTTCTAGTGCCACTGTTCAGGGTCTGCAAAGGGAGGGATAACCGTGAAGAATGTGTCTTTGCTTTTAAAATGAGCTTTACTGTGGCTGTGCTGTGAAAATTATTTCTGTTTTCCTTTTTTTTTAAAAAAGCCCCGTTCAGAGAGCTCTGTGGTGGCTGGGATTTCCAGCTTTATTTTAAGCTTGCAAAGATCTCTCTCCCCTCCAGTATGTAGAAGTCAGGTAATTTCAGTTGTCACCAGAGCTTGTCCAATTAATGAATAGGCACGGCCGGGTGTCTAGCGTAAAGGATTGGAACCATTTATTCTGGGGGAAAACACTGCCTTTGACTGCAGAAGCCCTGGCTCCCTTGTTCATTTGTCACGTTGGTCGTGCCGGAATAATTACGTCGCAGGAGGCAGGGGCGGGGAGGTGGCCAGTTCTCCAGTTTGGGACACTCCAGGGAGCCCCACGGGGCTGCAGGCTCCTGCGGCTCCCTCTGCTCCACTCCCCGCAGGCTGTCTGCCCTCCGGCATTGCATAAGAGCAGAATGGGAGCACCAGCAGCACAGGGCACTGCCGGGGACATCCCGGCTGCTGCTGGACAGCTCCTGCCTGTGGGTGGGCAGAGGCAGCTCCGGAGCTCTCCTGGGGCCATGCAGGTTGGCCTGGGCCGTGTCCCAGCCGCAGCCCCCGGCAGCAGCAGCATCTCCATCTCCATCTCCATCCCCAGCTCCATCTCCATCTCCATCTCCAGCTCCAGCTCCATCTCCATCTCCCCCGGCAGCGAGCCCCACTGCGCTGCCTGCAGCACCTCCTGCTCTATGCGCCCCTGCAGCCCCGGGCTGGGCACACACGAGCCTTCGGGGGCTCAGCATCCCTGCTCTGTGTCCTGCCGCACCTGCCCCAGAGCTCCTTTATCCCTGAGCAAGCAGCATCGCTGCCCGCCGTGTGCGTCAGCCCTGCTCTTATCCCTGCAGAGCGGCACCATCTGCCACCAGGCCCCCGGGTGGCACTGCCAGCACCCCGGGCTGACCTTCCCTCGTGCCCATTGGCACCGCCGGAAAAACTGCCTCTCTGGCTTTTTAGAGCAGCGAAACCTGCTGCCTCTTGCCATTGAAATCTCACACTTATCCCTTTAGCTCAGCGTGATGTGCCACCTGTCCAGTGCTGCTCAAATGAGGCACTTCTGAAAGTGCCGCGGTGACAATGGCACACTGCAGCTCCTCGCTCGCCTGCCCATCGTGACAGTAATATCCTGAGACAGAAAGAAGCTGTCCCGTTCTGTGCAGCTCCTTCTGCCGTGCATTTAGCTGTCAGTGCTCCGTGGGCTCCTTCCCTGCTCTTCAGACACGGCTTCTGAGCCAGAGGGATCAGTCCTGCAGGGGCTCCCATCGCTCTCCATCTCCCTCTAGCACTAATACCTGATACTGTACACACTCTCACCATCTCTGCTGGCTTTTCCCCTTCTTTTATTCTATTCTTTGGGGGGAATAAAGTGAATAAGTGAGCGGTGGGATGCTTGTGCTGCATGGTTAAAGCTGTGCTTTCAAATAATTTTGATCACACAGAGGATGTGTACATGTTTCAGCCTTGTTTTCTTTTTTTCTTCTTCCTGGGGATTTTTATTTTTTTTCAGGAATCCTCACTATCTGGCGTCTTAGTAAAAAGGATTAAGATCTGTAGATATCTGAGTGGCACTAACGCTCTCTATCTCGCCTCTGCCATCCGTTTCACACTGGGTTTTGTGGCACATTATCTAGCTGGGATGTCTGGATAGCAGTGCAAGGAAGGGAAGGTGTAATGAAGCCTCTTAAGGGATTGCCTCAGCCCTGGATTGCAGACACTGTGTATTTTTAGCACTTCAGCACTGGTCATTCATTCAACGTGTTACTTCAAAAACCCACCAGTTGAGCACTAGTGCTGCAAATTACCAGAATTAAGGAGTGGGGCATATTTTTTTTTTTTCTGTTGTGTTCATTCAGCTGTTTCAGCAGTGAGGACTCAAGACAAGGCTTTGGTGCATGGATCTTTCCTGAACATGAGCAAACGCTGGATTCAGTGTCTGTTTAAACCTGTGATCTCCCTCCTGCTAATTCCAGGGGTTGGTTGGATTAGGGCCTGTTAGGGGCTGCTGTTCGAGGGATGATGGCAGTCACTGAAATGAACAGACTATTAAGTTAGTTAATCATTAGTAATAAACTTACGAAACACAGGTTCAATGCTGTGTCTTTTGCTATGTATTTACATAACATTTAAGTATAAATTATGCCAAATGTAGCACTTAAGATGTGTTTCTTATTTAAAATAAATAATGAAGTTGTGCAATTGACTTTTTGGTGTCTCACATGAATTTCTTGGAGAGTTAGTATGTGGAAAGTAGTTTAATCTATTAAAAAGAGGTTATATGTGTTTTCAAAATATTTTATATCTGACTTTTTTTATCAGTCAGCTACCTGTGTGTATGAGGGATTGATTGTTTTGGAAGAAATGATACTGAGATTTAGAAATAGATTTTTTTTTAATTACTGGCTCTTCAGTGTGTTTGGGAAATAACTTATCTGTGAACTTGATATTTTTGTTTTCTTGGCATACTCAATTAAGGCTTTTGCTAATTGGAATTGTTTGTTTGAAAAGAGAATCTAGTTTCCTTGTGCAGATGCAAATGAGAAATAAGAACAGGTTGGAGGACCACGAAAAACATTTCTGTCCTTTAGAAAGAAATGAAAGCCCTTGCTTGCCTTCAAAGTCATATTTATTCCTTTGGATTGTTGTCTCTGAGGAAAAATAGTCATGATTTGTTACGACTTTCGAGGTTTTGTCCTTTTAATGATGCTGTTCAGCACAGGAGGAGCACAGGGCAGGGAAGTGAAGATGTCCTGCAGACAGAAGGCTGCGATGAGCCCTCAGTGGATGTTGTTCCTTTGGAGATGCACACACTCCTGGCACAGGGATTTTATTGCTCATATACAAAGTTAATGGCTGTTGTATGATGTCCAGAATTTCCTTCCTGAGTAAGGAATTAACCACCAAGGATTAATTAGTTCTCAGGTGGGCTGTCACCTTTGCTCACACAGTCATTTGTATGAACCATGAGGAATTTTTTGTGTGATTTTAGATATTAACAATCAATTTCAAGAAAAAAAGATACGAGGTTGTTTTCAAACCTTCACAGGATATTTGATGTAAAGAAGAAAATGAAGCTGTGGGTATTGATTAAGAAGGTTTCCATGTACATTTTCTGTTAATCCATCAACAAAATGATTTGTAAAACCTGCATGGTCAACATCTTTGTGCCTTCCTATGAATTGATACACTACCTCATCCTGGTTTGGCTTCTGATCTGGGAACTAACATGGCTGAAAGCTGTCTTGTCATTTGGAAGTATTTTCATCTTCTGCCATGTCCTCAAGGCACGTGGAGCCAAATCCCTGTAATGATGCAGCTCCTGTGGCCTGTTGGCAGCACACAAGTGCCATAAATGATGTATGATGAACAACTGAGATGGTGTAAGGAAACCCTCATCCATCCAGGAATTCCACTGAGCATCTGCTGTGGCATCTCCTGGCACTGAGGGCTAGAGGAGGATTTGGAGCACATTTGCACCTCATTTTCTGTCTTGCTGCTTCTGCAGTCTCTGAGCTCTTATTACCTGGCATAACACAGAGTTGTCCTATAGGAACTCTAAATTATGCCAGGGATGGAATTGCCTGCTGAATGATGGTCTGTAAGGTCTGATAACTCTTCCTCTCACAGCATCACACAACCTGGGATAATTCAAGCTAAAGCAGTCTTGTAGAAGAGAAGAATATCAAGGCTCTAATGACCAACATTAGAGCAGTGGATGGTTCATTATGTTAGGACAAAAATGTTGTAACCGTGTTAATTATCCTCAAATAGTGTCACAGAAATAACTTCTTCTGTCACTTTTAAGTGAGATGTATAGTATTCTAGGGGAAGGAATTATTCATAGCACATATTTATATATATATATATATGAAAGCACTAGGCATACAGGAAGGTGTAACATCCAGCATGTTTCTGCTAAGAACTTTACCTGTTACAGTATTTTTTCCTGCTTTAATCCCATTTCCAGTTTCATGTCTGGGGACAGCCCTTCCCGCCTGCATGGAGTTTGTTGATGTTGCTGAAATCCATCCACGTGGATTCAGTCTTCCTGCTCACATTCCTGGAAGGGAGGGGCCATAGGTTGCATCCAGAGACTCTCAGTTCCTCAGCTCTGGAATGCTTTCTCACTTCAGAGATTTTTTTCCACCTTCTCTAAAGGTGTGAAGATGTTTCTGCTTGAAAATTCTATGGAAATAGCCTTGTAGTCTCCTGTAAATGTCTGCTTTTACTTTTTTTGTGTGTGCATGTCTTGTATTTGTCATCATTTTTTTATTTTTATTGTTAGTTTTACAGCTAGAGCGTGACCAGATAGGCGTCAGAGTGCTGAAACAACACACATATTTTTAGCTTATGTAAAGGTAGTAGAAGGGAACGTTTATGAATAGTTTTTACACATATTATGCTGAGCTATTTTCCATCCAATAAACTGGTGGAAAGAAGCTGGTTATTGCTGCTATTCTTTTGCAAATCTCCAAATGTGATTTAGATACGCAGTGTTCCAACCTCTCCACCTTGTTCTGATGCCTCATTGCAATCCAACTGAGCTAGATACCAAGCCTCCAAGACAAAGTGGTTGAAATCAGGAGGAATAAAACCCAACTCAAATGAGCACTCTCAGTTTAAGGGTGTTCTTTAAGATGCAACTGGTGTTACGGAGAAGTTTGTGCCCTGGCAATTCTTGGAAAGTTCGCAGTTCTTAATTCTACATCATCTAGATTTAAATATATCCAGGACTGAAATGGATTCCATTTGCATGGTCAATATTCCTTGTATATGAATGAACGAGGAATTCCTGCTTTCACTAAAAGACTGGTTTTTTCTCTGTTGCTGTTGGTCAGAGAATCCCTTTCTTTCTTTCTTGGTTGAAAGGTGGTAATTTAGCTGAGGAGGAAGTTGCTGTTTTCATCGTTACGGATTGTTTATGGCTAAACTTAACATGGCAAAGACTGAAGTGCACAATTGTCCCATCTGGGCTGTTAATAGAGGACTATATAAAAGTGTTCCATCATTATCTCATTACCAGCTCAAGCAGCAGACAAAACTACATGACAGTTAGTTATGGACAACACTGAAATACTGTGATAAGTGTTATTTTGCTCCTGTCTTGTTTTTTTCTTCACTGTACACCACATTGGAGGGAATAGAAAACAGGGATCAAATTTTAATTGACTTTTTTTAGAGGCAACACTGTACAGTGGGACTGCATTTCCATTGTAATGCCCTCAGGAAGTACAGAAGTGCCTGCCATACAGAGGACAATGTCAGCAAAAAAAAAATGTACTGTGGTAGATAAATTGAAATAGTAACGGTAAATAAATAGGGAATAAATTTTTAAAAGGATAATAATCTGGCATTTGAGAGAGGGGAGAATTTGCAGCCAAACCTATTTACAGTTTAATTCAAAATAGTAGAGTATTTTATTGCTGGTTTAACCACTGATAGGTAGAAAGCTGCCAAGGGTCTTTTAATGGAACTTCTTGAAGATAAAATAGCAAGTTATTATTGCCATGAAAAGAGAGGACTGAAGCACTGTAGATCTCCATCCCGTGCAGTGCCTCTCTGGTGCTGTAGTGCCTCATTCAAGCACATGGGTGTTCATAGGAGCAAACTCCCAATTTGCCAATATGGCAAAATTCCTCATGCAGTGCTTAGCAGGTGACAGTTGGGGTAAAGGTCACCTAGATTTACACCCACCCTGACAGTCCTTGGAACTCCCAAAAATGTGATAAAGGGCTTTAGTGTTAATGAGACTTGGGCCTTACAAATTGCGAAAACTGAGCTCTTGACAGTGAGAAAAGCTTTAGATGGCAGGTGCCTATGGAGTGCCAGGTACAGCCTGTCCAGCATCACAGCCCTGAAATATTTAACTTACACTCATTTTGAAAAATGTAAGGTGATCATACATCCACATACATTGTGTTCTGAAATCAACAGTCAGAACTGAAGAAAATAAATACTTTCACTGTCAGATGTATTTTTCCGCATGAAAACATTTCTGTTTTGAATTCATGAATCTGTAACATTTGTATCTCTGTAGTAAAAATAATATTAAACTTAAATGCCCCACACTTCTCTCTTTCCTGATACCGTTGCCAGAAAAATACCACAGCAGCTGTAATCCACAAATAACTAATTAGGATGCACTTTTTAGCAAGACACTAAAATAAGCATAAAGCTAAGATTATATCCATGGGTGTTATTCATTCTTTTGGACAGTCTTTTCTCCTCCCTTTATTTTTATTGCTTAACTTGGTCCAGTTTGGATTATCCTGTCTTATCTGGGTTTTAAATATGGAATGGAAGGAATCGTGCACTGACTCGACCAAAGTGGCTTCTAAGCACATGCATGGAGGAGGCAGCTAAGCAACGTTACCCATTTTTTTTCCCCCTTCTAAATGTGTTGACATCTCTGTGTTTTGGAAGTAGCATTTGAGTAGATGAATTTAGAGGGAAACGTGGTTTCTGAGAAATCATCCTCTTGTCATTTTTGTGGGTTGTTTCCAATTTAAGTTCTTTCCTGCTGTTAACTACTATAGGGCCCTGCTCTGCTTCAGGAATAATCCTAAGAAGGTTTTTTCCTTTGCTTTGCCATGGGTAGAAAAACTAGCACAGCAGGACTCCTATGGAATTTAGATTATTACTGCTAAAAGAACAAGATAATGAGTACCAGAGAAAGGTCTTTTGGATATGTGACTGTGGCAAACAAGTGTTTGAAGTGATGTTGAAGTGGCTGAGTCCTCCAGCAAACCCTGCCATTCCCAGCAGGATGGGGTTGGGTCAGGAAGGGTTCCTGCTGCCACAGCTGGGGTTTGTTTGGCAAGGTGACACTCTTGGGCTGCTAGAAAGAGCATTTAATGCAATTAACTTGCATTTGCCATTATGGCAGAGAAAAGAAGCCTGTAGGAAAAAGGTGGTGCTGAAGATTGACTCTTGCTGGTGGAAAAGGATAACAATACTTCAGTAGTGTTCCTGGGAGTGGAATTTTATGGAGAATGAGCTGTTTGTTTGTACATCAGTGGAATGCCACACGATTTGGAGCTGAGGTCTGCTGTGTCCCATGTGGGAAGTGCAGTTATGGAAGGAGAGGGCTGCTGCTGGAAGGGAAAGGTGTTTGACCCTGTTCTGGTCCCAATCCTGCTGCTGGAAGGGAAAGATCTTTGATCAACCATGTTCTGGTCCTACTCCCACTGATGGAAGGACAAGGTATTGGATTGACCCTGTGCTGGTCCTAATTGTGCTGCTGGAAGGGAAAGTTGTTTGACCCTATTGTGATCCCAGTCCCACTGCTGGAAGGGAAAGGTGTTTGACCCTGTGCTGATCCCAGTCCCACTGCTGGGGAGTGTGTAAACAGGAGAGTTCTCTGAATGGGACAGCTTGTCTGTGTTTTTCTGAGAATGAAAGGTATGAATGGGAAGAGCTTTGCATTATATTTCAGCTAAGAAAAGTTAAAAAGAATTTTGGTGTCAGAACTCGGAGCAGCTTGCAGGGAACACACAGTGTCGGCCGTGCTTTCACAGGTGGAGAAGCTGAGGTAAAATGTCACGTGGAAGGTCAGCCAGCAAGGCTTTAGGTATTTACAGTCCATTTTCAGCCTAATTTCTGCCATGGAACACCAGGATTGCCCTTGTCCCGTGTTCCTGGTCAGGGTGTGGGGCTGCATCCCCTCAGGGTCACAGAAGGGCCCTGGTGTGTCCCTCATGGGCTGCATTGTCCTTCCCTCTCTGCCTCTGCTACAAGGGCTTTGTTCTCCTCCCACTATTCCCAGTGAAGTCATGATGAGGAATAATTATGGTATACATAATAACGAAATCAATTAGAATTCAACTTAAACTGGCTTCCAGGAGTTAGCGTGATCCTGAGGTAAAATTCAGATCCAGACAAGGTTCCTCTGTAAATCTGCGTAATTTAAATTCTGTTTGAATTATTAACGTTCACTCAGTTGGCCTTTTTCTGGTTCTATTGTGGCTGTGAGTGACGAGTGGGTTCCTCCAAGTGCAGCGCTTCCCTGCCTCATGTTTCACATCCCCTCACTGTGGGGGCAGGTGACAACACACAGTAAAGGACACCACAGATTTTGGCCCTAAATTTTCTACTTTAAATCTGCTCTGAGCAGCCCAACAGGTTCCTTTCTGTACTGCTGGAGTTCCCGGGTATGCTGTGAACGCAAATGTGAATTTTTTTGAGGGGTGAAAACCTCACCCCAGGGCATTTTGCCCATCGTGTCTGAACTCCTCCCATTTTTCATTTTCCATTCTATTCACGTGGCTTCACCATTTGTGGTGTTTGGCGCTTTTTTTGTGTTCACATTCATATTTATAAGCATTATCTTCTTGTCATATTGCTTTTTGTGCCTTCTGGAAAACAAAGTAATCTGCAAGGGCTCCACAGTCTCTCTCTTGCCCAGATGATCCTGAGGGCACTGTGTGGCAGTAATTCCAAGTGGGATTTAAACTCACCTGCAGATGCATAATTTTTTATCTTGGTAGCCCCCCTGGCACTCTCTCCAAGTTGTTAACAATTCATCTCTGCCAGTCTGTAATTGTGCCTTTGCTCTAGAGTCACAGGTATTTAGCTCACTGTGAAACAGGATGGAAAATAGAGTAATAAATAATACGATTTATTTTATTGGGTGGCGTAAGTATGTTTCCATACTTGCGAGCTAAAAACCGAGTCATCCTCTTTAGGTTTTATTTTGATATATTAACAGCCGGATTCAGCAGAATGTAAAACTTAAAGGATGTGTTTAAGTGTTCTGCTGAATCTGAGTCTTAATATGTAATTGTATAAAACAACTTAGATTAAGGATGTGCTGAAGTGCTTTGCTGAAGCAAGGAGTAGCAGTGGTATAATACATGAATAATACAAAATCTTTGCAACAGGCTAGCTAAGATGAGGAGAAATTTTCATAATCTCTCTTTAAATTATACAGTTGTATAGAAAATAGGTTTTTATCCGGGTACAATCATCTCAGTCCTTTGTGTGGTAAAGCAAAGATGCAGACTTTTCTTGGATGATTAGCATAGCAAGAGAAAGTCTACAATCAGAATTTGTCTAAACTGGATTGTATTTTGTTAATTCTCACCCTGTGGATGATATTCTCACCCTAAATGAAACAAACACCATCTTCCACAACAGTGAACACAACCAAAAGACAAAAAAGTGAAATTACAAGAGTGAGTGGTAATACACAATGCTTTTCGCATGGGAATGTCCCACTGTCTTCGCAGCACAAACTTTAATTTGCTCTTGGTCAGACCTCTAGTCCTGATGTAAAGAGGCCATCCCATGGGCTGGGGACACACCTGGGAGCAGGTGGGACCTGCAGGGATGTTTGGGACACCTCCTGCCAGCTCTGCAAGCAGCTGGCAGAGTTTGGATAAGCAGAGTTTAGTCAGACTGAGAGAGCAAACTGTTTGTGGGGGATTTATAAACATGTTTGAGATCTGTCTGCCCCTCTGCGTGGGACCAATGAGGCAAACACATCCTCTGCTGCTGGTGGTGTTTTCAGTGTGTGTCAGCAGGAAGTTCCTCATGTTTTAGGTAGTTTAGGAATCAAAACCACGTTCAGAGCAAGATGTAATTAAGTGATAATTCAGCCATGCTTAGCTCATGGTTGGTAAAGCTCATTTGTAATATTACGAATCAATTTCTACCATGAGCAGGAAAGTTTTGCACTAATTACAAAAACAGCTGGACATCTCTGCAATACATTTACATCATATTTATGTATTTGGATTTATATCTACCAAAGGGCATAGAGCTTGCAAACTTTCTCCTTTCTCTCCTCCAGCCTTTGTCCTGCTTTGGCTCTACTTAATGCTTCACAAACAGCAGCAAGTAACTCTCGAAACTCTCTCGTTTTTAGTTCCCTTCTCTATGTAACTGGGACCTTTTGTGTCCACTGTGTTTTTATGTTTTTAAATATTTATTTACTTTGCAGTAATAAAAGAGCGTTTCTGCGTGCAGGGTAGTCAGCACCTTCCTTTTAATGCTCCTAAGAGGAACCTGTGGCTCTGATTTCAGAACCCAGGTAGTAGAAGCTGAATTTAAATCCTTTTTACAAGGTCTCCCTTTCAATGGCCTCTTTTCTGATATTCTGATAACTGTTGTGGAGGACCAGCTATTTAAATGTGTCTTGATCACATAATATCATCACATTACTGGTCATTTAAGAATTGATTCCAGTCACTGAATACTCCAGAACTTAATATCTTCGAAATAAAGCATTATTATCTGTAAAACCACAGTATATGATGTAATACTATTGCATTATTTTTAAAACTCAAGTTTTTTTGATAGAACTTTCACTGATATTATATAAACTGTACAGAAATAATCTCCTGGCATTTGCTTGGGATGACAGTCATCAATTCCTACACGTTTATTTAAACTCTTATGCAGAAACAAAAAGTATTTGTTTTAGACAACTTTGTTTTGGACATTTTGCCAGGAAAGAAAGCAAGCTTTGCTAATATAAGCTGAAATAAAGTGCAAAATAAAATCTTCAAGTCAGCTGTTAGTTGGGGGAGGTGGTGTGCACTGGAATTACTCAGCCAAAAATGCTGGCCTGGAGTTTATTTAAGCCTCAGGCAGAGGTCTCTTGGTAAATTAGAGTTCCATTAGGGAGGTGCTGTGACCTCTGGTGTGGGGATTCAGGTGTGGGACAGAACCGTGCTCAGGAGCTTTGCTGCTCACGTGTCAGAGTGATTTTCAACCCCTTTGGTTATTGCTGGATTAAAATTGAGGCTGCAGAGATTAATGGTCTGTTGTTACTAATCCACTAAACCCCTGTTCCCAGATCTTTTAAATTGACTGAACCTATAGATTGTTAAGTAACTGGGAGATATGGATTTGTAATGGTTTTAAGTGTCTTTCATCATGTTTGGTGTTAGCAGAATCCTATTATTTATTGCTCTTTGAGACTGATCTTGGCTGTTCTTGTATGGAAGGGAACTTTATACTTTTTTTTCCCCTATTCTGTAGCACACTAAAAGTATGTACTATTGCTAATGAATGTGGATGAAGAAAGCTTTACTATGTTCATATATGAGCTGGCATTAGTAGAAGCTAAACTTAGAACTATAGAAATTAAATGTTGGTTTTTCTTCATGGTGCCACTGTCCCTAAGTGCTGAAACAGCCCCCATGTCCCTTCAGCCTGTCTGCCACTAACAGGGGTGGCTGTCACCTCAAGTGGGTTTCACTGACATTTGAAGATGTGGCCAAAGTCAAAAGGGCTGTTCCAGCTTTTGGGGAATTGTGTTTTCTAAACTCTCGGAGTATTTGGAGTGTCAGGACCCAGGGCTTTTCCCAGAGATCTAGCACAGTGAGACTGAATTTGTGGACCTATTTTCAGTACTTAATTTCTGTGCATGTATTAAAAAAAATCCCCAGATAAAAAACAGTGTACAAATTTTAAAAAATTAAAAAAACAAAAGAGGAAGGAAATGAGGAAACAGTTCCTCCATCTCCTGAGACATGAGGTAACTTTGGACACCAAAGTGCCATGGTTTGGGTTTCAGCAGGGATCTGTAAATAAGAATTTTAACATGTCTCCATCAGTACAGGGTGGGAGAGACAGAAGTTAGGGCAGAGGGAATAGGCTGGGGAAGAAATCAGCCTGTGGTTGTGGCTGGGAGAGTTTGGGAGGATTTAATCTGTAGGAATGGCTTTCCATGAGGCAAGGAGTGTGTATTTTGGGTTCTGCCATATCTGGGTGAAAGACTGCAAAGTGGAATTATTTTGGCTTTCATGTGTTTGCAGTGTGGTGCCAAACTCTATGCTAAAAGTGAAATTAAAGAAAGACTACTTCAATTTTGAGTTCTAGAAGAATGCAAAATACAGTCTTTTAAAAACTATTTCCTTTGGCGGAAGGAGCTGAGTTACCTGGTGCCTGCCAGAGTGGTGAGGGCATACACCTTGTCTGCATGACAAACATAACTTGTTTTATTTTTATTTTGATTGAATAAATAATGACACTCTAGCTCAAAGCAGGTTTTGGTGTTTATTTAAACCGCAGTGTGACTGTCTGTTTAATGGGAAGCATAGTTGAATTGTCACCTGATTATATCTTGAATCTCTGAATGTGGTTTTGATTCCTGTCTTTCTGTGATGAAAACAAGCAGAAGTTTTTTGCCTTTGTGTTCACTGCAGAAGTTGTGAAACAGTCAGAAGAAAGTAGAGTTTTGCATTTTAACTGCACTTGCATTAATCTGCTTGGGAAAAAGGAGTAATCTCTGTTTTCAATTTGTATAAGTTAATAATCCATTAAAGTCATTGAAAAATAATGCATTTCTGATTCAAAGGGTCAGTATGCCATAAAATTGGATGATTATTAAATTACTACCAACGTATTCTACATGTTTACACTAGCATACAGCAAGGTAATGTGGCTTTAACATTATAATTGACTTAAACTCTGCCAGGGAATTCCTGTGATTAAAATAAACCTTTTATTTCATGCAGCCATCTCTGTTTCTGAGCCCTGGTGACTTGGCTTATTCTTTCGCCTTCTGGTTATCTCAGTCATAGTATGTCTTGATTAAGGACTGCAAGGAGCTTTGATATCTGCTCTTGTCACAAACCTTTGTAGGATAAAGTAGGCCAGAGATACCTCAGCAGGCAAACCATGGACTTCCAGTGAGGTCTTTCCCTCCAGATTTAATATTGTGTTCAAATAAATCTGGAACCATGGAAGCAAACCCAAAGCACTTAAATGAATTTTTGGCAATCTTTCTTGAGGAAGAAAAAATTATTAATGGAAGAGTGAAATGGATATGATTGGATGGAGAAAATGAAGTTTTTGTCCCATCAGCTATTAGGAAATACTGTCCTACTTCCCTGTATAGGAAATATTTTGCATAAATCAGCTTAACTCCTTGCACAGAGCAGGGAGGGAGCCCAGAGCTTGGATCTTGCAGGTCCAGACCTGGGCTGTGGAATATTTATTGCCTGGCTCTAATCCAGGTTCAAGACTGACTTAAGTATTGTAACTTTTGCAAAATGAACGCGCAGTTTGCTCATTTTCCGGGATTTGTTTTTCCAGCGGTCACACACACAGAGCCCCATTATTGATGGTCCATTTTTCTAAAGCTTCTGCCATCCCTTGCACTTTCGGTGCTGCTGTTTTTTTCTCAATTGCTCTTAGAGGCAATATTAACAGATGGTAGGCATTGCTCATTAAATCTGCATCTCCACCTCTCCAAGGACTGCAAAGATGTTGGGAAGCAGCCCATGGTACTGCAGTGAGTGCTTCCAAGCCTGGAACTCACTGTGCTATTCCTAAGCAGTTTTCACTATCCTTGGCTTTTGAGATGTTGTTGTAGAGTAGAAATTCGTTGATGAAATAATTCTGACTTAGCCAAGGCCAGGTATGTACATCCATCTCCCTCATTTTGCATTCTGCATCTGAAATGAATTGACATTTTCCTCGTGGCCACTAGTGGTGAATCTGCTCTCACATCAGCCCTTTCTGAAATAGCCTTTCCTGGTGCTTTTCTCATTGCGATATTTACATGTTATTTTAGAATTTAAAACCTTCTCTAAGTGTCTTCAACAATGCAGAAATGCTGAGCACCTAAATATGACATGAGGTCCATACTGTCACTTATAACTGAACAACTGAACAACTTTTTTAAAGATGTCTATGCTCATCATAGACATCTTTTTTAAAAGCTGTCTGTTTTGAGGCTGTTAAAAGAACAGAAGCAAATTCTCACAGACTGGGTAAAGTGCCTGTGAATTATATGGAAATACTTGCTGCATTTGTGCTTTGGCAGTGTCACATTCAGCAGCTCTTCCCTTGTGTCTAAATGACCTCAAACCTGTGAATCTGTACCCTGAGTGCCCCACCTCCATTTCCAGGTGTCACCTCCGTACCCTACCTTTCCCTCGAGGTCACTTTCTCTGTAGTTCTGAGGTCTTGTGGCTGTCCTGTCCCCAGTGATGGCACTTGCAGTAGATGAAATATAGAGAATTATTTTCAGGCTGTCTCACCCTGGATGTGACTGCTGTACAAGTCAAAAGGGCTTCACGCCAGTGTGGAATTCACTCTCCATATGTTTCTAAATTGGTGGGGAGATGCAGAAACCCAGCTAGCAGATAAGATTTCTCATTTCAGCCTCTTGATTGCTCTGAATTGGAACTGATGGGGTCTGAGTGGCAATCCCAAACACATCAATATAGCCAGAAATGGGGTGCGCCCTGCTTGTTCCTCTTAAGCTTTTCTTTTCTTTAGCAAAGTGCTGGATCACAAAGGTTAAGTTATTGTTGATTCCGTGGTTCATGGAAAGTTAGGATTTAGTTCACATTCATTTCATAGCTGACCTGTGTTAGGGATGAGGAAGCTAAAAACTGAATACTGCATTAAGTGGAAATGAGATCTACCCCTACCATTTTTACAGAAAGAAAAAACCCTTCTGTGTTTGAACTAGGCACAACAAGGAGTAAAAATTCAGTAATCTCTCCTAGAATTTTGTATTTGTTGTTTATGTTCTCTCACGTTCTGAAAGCAAAATCTAAATGAAAAGGTGTTTTAAATTAATCAGTTTCAATAAAGGGCTACAAAATGCTGTGTAGGCACTCCCAGGATGAAATTAGCCTGGTTTGTATTAGTTTGTTTATTTGGAAGATGCTGAAGCGAATCCAATAAACCAAATCTAAATCTATCCAGTACAGTTTCTGAGCATAGACAAGAGGATTGTCTGCCTTACATGCACATCTTTTCCTGGCAATTTGCAATATACTCAGGCAGATTTGCAAGATGAAGGAGCCATCTAAAGTAGCAACAAGAAAATAAGAGATTTTTTAAAGTTTCCAATATGGGCAAATGAAGAGTGGGAAAATGAAGAGTGGGACAAAGTGTTCCTTCATATACAGTTAATAGAAATTGTGTTCCTTTGCCAGAAACAAATGAGAAAGAGCACTGGTGACAGGCCACTTTCTAATTTCTTTTGGTTCTGGTCCTGAATAGGTAGGAATTGGATTGGTAACTCCCACAGGAACAAGACAATCTCTTTGTCTGAAGAATCACAGAGATGGAGATGCAGAGACCTTGACTGTTCAGTCACCAAATCTTGATTATTTTTTAAAAACCCTTAACTTAGAGCACGGAAGCTGCCAGAATCCTTGAAGACAGAATTGTTAATAACTTAAATGCTGAAGTTCTCCGCTGTGTTGCTGTTGACCTTTGAAGAGTCTGACTGCTTACTGAGATTATTTCATTAGTATTTGCACATTGACTTCCTGCCAGAAAGTCAATCTGCTTTTCCTTTGCATGGTTTTGTTATTTTGAAGGTCTTCAGCTGTGGAATCAAATCCTCTATGTAACAAAGAGCTGGCAGAGCTGGAAGCTTGCCAGGAAAAGCCTTCCCAGGTTAAACTCTGGTGATGCTGAAATATTGCAAGTGTTTTCTGTGGCCTCCTTCCCTTGTGCCTTAGCTAAAATCCTTTTCCTGGAGAAGGGAACAGTTACAGTTCCCACTGTCCCCAAGGGAATCTCCTACTTGTTACCTACAGGGTGGAATTGATTTGAACTTGGGACCTTGACTTTGCTTTTGTTCTGTTGTCAGCCTCAAAACAGGCTGGTTTATTTTAAAGATGTCTATGATGAGCTTAATGATCCCTCTCCTAGAGTTGTTCATTTATAAGTGACAGTGTGGACCTCATGTCATGTTTAGGTGCTCAGCATTTCTGCATTGTTGAAGAAATTACTTAGACTAAAAATGATGTGTAAATATCTAAAATAACATGTAAATATCCCAATGTGTCTAAAATAACATGTAAATATCCCAAAAATAACATGTAGATATCCCAATGTGTCTCAAATAACATGTAGATATCCCAGTGTGTCTAAAATAACATGTAAATATCCCAATGAGAAAAGCACCAGGAAAGGCTATTTCAGAAAGGGCTGATTTCAATTCATTTCAGATGCAGAATGAAAAAGGAGGGAGATGGATGTACATCATCTCTTCTTTTTTCTCTCTTCTCCCTGGTTTCGTCCCCAAAAGGAGAGGAAGGTCAAAATGTCACCTGAAAGATCTGGATGGAGCTATCAACTTCCCATGGACAGTTAAAGATGTCTGAACCATGAATGTCCTATTTATTGAGCCGGCAGGGCTGAGATCAGAATTTTTTTTTTATTATTTTTTATGATAGACAGAAATTGATGATCCTGTCAAATACTTGGAGCCTGGAGGACGAAGGTAGGTTTTATAACTTATCATTAGGCTCTGAGTTCCATCCTTTAGTCTGCTGGCAAGGCCTGCATTCCACAAGGGATGCACTAAAGCAATTCTCATGTTCCAGTCCAGTGGAGTAAACAAACAGCTGCATCCTGCAAATGCTGCAGAGTCAGGAGGAGTTTCAAGGAGAGCCCAATTAGGAGCTCACGGAGGCAGCCTGGCCTGTCTCCCTGGAACAGGGCTTGGATGGCTGTGGGTGTTCATCTGGTGCCTGACAGGATGGAGATCTCCTCCTAATTGGAGCTTTTGGATGCTGCTAAAGCCTGAATTATACTCTGCACAGTAAGGCAGCACAGCTCTGCTGATCTTACTAAATATACATCTGAGCTGGCCTGGCTGGAGGCTGCCTCTGACTACAGGTGAGAGCTGTGAGGATTATTATTCTCAGTTATTCCTGGGTTAATGCAGTGGAACCTCTGGCTCGGGAGATTCCTGAACCCCTAGCTGTAATTGCCAGGAAGGTTTTAAGTAAATCTCTCCTTGCTGCCTATTTTTGTATTCTTTTTTCCCACTTTTACTGTTGTTTTTGCAGCTTGCAGGTGCTGCAGATCAACAGTTCTCAAAGTTGTTTCCACCTGCATCCAGGGCATGGGATAATGGGAGGTGGAGCAGCTTGGAGGAGGAAAAAGCTGGAAAAGCAAGTGCTCGGCTCAATCCCTCTGTCCCCTGGTAGATACCAGCTCAATACCTCTGTCCCTGCTCCTCAGGTGTCCTGTCACTGCTGTCCCTGCTGCTCTGGGGACTCTTCCCCAGGCACATCTCCTCTCTCCTCCAGGAGCTCTTCAGGAACCCACACTGAAGGGGAGCCCTCTTCTCTCATCTTTTGGGTTTTTCCCAGGCTGCTCGATCTGCTCTGCTGCTCCTTCTTCCACATCAGTCACATCCCATTTATTATGGTTGCAAATACGCTGCCCACAGATGCACCACATGCATAGATTTGCATCCATGAGGGTGACAGAAACAGAGTCGGCATCTGAGGGAAACAGATTTCCTTGGGGAGCTCAAAATAAGTCCCCAAGCCTACGTCTTAGCAAGTGAGGGGCTTTGGGGATGGATTTTGGGATCTGCTCTGACTGGGGATGGCTGGGTGGGGACAGTTGTGTTGGGGTGGGGAGATGAGCAGACACTGTGGAATGGTGGAGGCAGAAAGAGGAAAAGGGGAGAAAATTAGGCTGAGAGCAGGGAGGTGAGGGAGAGAGAGTGGAAAGACCTAATTTTATCATCACCTTGGTAGGTACTAAATTATGCTCTTTGGTAAGTGTTTTTTTGTTTTGTTTTATGGGGTTTTTTGTTTGTTTTCTTTGTTTTTTTGTTTTTTTGTTTTTTATTTTCTAAAAAGTGAGGGAAGTAAGTGAAGAACTTGTACATCTTCACAACTAAAGTTATCCTGACAGTTCAGAAATTGCAAGGGTTGTGTGGGGAAAAACCACTAATTTAGCACATTCATGTTTTATTGCAGAGGTTGTGGGATGCAGTGAATAAAGCAAGGGATTGCAGGAAGAGGAAAAGATAGTCACAAAGGAATCTAAGGCTTATCTGGAGAATAGAATTTTATCACTGTCTCTGGCAGAATTTGTGTTGCTTGGCAACACACTTTAATCAAACTTTTTCAAGGGTGGTCACAAATTAAGTGTTCCTGGTTTTCTCCAAGGTGTGATCTGGGGAGTTGCTGGGCATTTACAGCTAAAACAGCTAAACATTTCTCAACGGGAGAAATATTTTATATATATCAAATGATCTGCAAGTCTAAATCCTGTAAAAATGTACATCCATTAGCTAATAAAATGGGGAATATCTTTCTCTGGCTCACATTCATTTGCACATTTGAAGAGAGGGGACACCACCTCCTCAGGATCGCTCGGGAATGAAACATTTTGGGATTTTGAATCGTGTGCTGAAAACCCACGATACTCGTACCTTGAAGTGCTGGGAAGTGTGGCTGATGTGGCCTTTGGTGGCACTGCCTGGTTGGCTTCAATTAATGAGCCTTTGAGGGTTTTCTTCTGCTCTGAGCGTCTCAGCAGCAGCTCTTTCTAGCTCAGTGCTGAGTGACAGGGTGAGGAAAAATCCTCCTCAAACAGCCATCTTAAGGAAGGCATAAAACAAAGCCAGTCCTCTCCTTTTACCCACTTTTTCTACTCCCAAGCAGCAGCCTGGGCTGAATTTCTAACAGCTCATCTGACCTAGGGACCGTTCGGTTCTTCCATAATTGTTGGGTGCAGATCTGGGTTCACATCGTGTTCTGGTGAAGTTGCTGTGGGTTTGACCAGACTGCAGCAGAGGAGAAGGAAGATCAGACCCTTAACGAGACAGCTTTTGTCACCTGCTCAGCAGAGATATCACAGCCTTGAGGACAGCAGTCCTCGCATTCACCGCGGCTTAGAACGAGGGTTGGAAACCTTTTCCTGTATCTTCTTGAGGGGAAAGAGCAAACACTAAAATTCATCTTTATTTTTGTCATGTTACCATGGGATAATGCTAATGGCACGATGGGCCAGATGTTATTTAGGGGCTTCATCCAGCCCTGAAGTGCTGCTTAATCTGTGTATTGAGGATCATAGGCCATCCAGCTCTTCTAATGCATGGAAGGGTATTAACAAATTTCTGTATTAGCCTTTTCTAAAAGGATCCCAGCATGGGTAGGAGGTAAATAAAACATGTCCTGTTCTAATCCATTAGGAGTGACTGTGCTTCTCAATTCAGAGCCTGGAGAAATGTAAGCTATTAAAGCAGTACTTTCTGTTCTTACAATACCTGTTAGCCCAATATCTCAAAATATTTTCCACTGCTCATTATACAGAAATAAAGAGATGCTGCTGCTCAGTGTGTACCAACCTCTGTGGGAAGGTCAGAGACGGTTGGCTCACAGTTCACTGCCAAATCCGAATGGCCGTGCTTTGCACTGCATTTCCCAGAGATAATTGCCTAGACAAACTATAAAGTAATGAAAAAGCTGCCTTGAGGGTTTGGAGGCTTCCAGGTCCAAATCTTGTATCATCCTTAATGCGGATTTATGTGAGGCAGGGCAGCTTGCTGCTCGTTGATACTCAAAACAGTTTTATTATGTTACTTAAACCCAATACGAATGTCTCTGTTAACATTTTAAGTGGATTCTGACCTCATTTGCGCTGATTTACGGCTGAAATGGTGTTTAGAGTTGTGGCACTAACCCTGCCAGTACTGTACTGGTCTCTGTTGACTTCTCGTGGATTGATGGAGCCCCTCTGGGTGCACAGGCAAGACTCTGACTTCGCTGGGAAACAGAAGGATGATGATGAATATGTGATGAATAATACAAAATGTCTGTTTGGGATGGTAATTATCCCAAGGAAATAGGCCATTTTATGTCCCTCGTGTCATTTAGTGCTGTCAGCCACATTTCACCACAGCACCAGTGCAGATGATGCCACACTAAATTTAAGAGTGTGGCTGAAGGCAGCTGGAAGGAAAGTTGTGCTGTTGTTTTTTGGAGTCTAGGGTTAATTTCATGTCCTTAATTACTCTCTTTAGCATTTCTTGTCACATTTTTTACAGCTGGGGTGAATGAAAAGTTGTTCAGGGGAGAGGAGAAAGATTGGCACTTGAGATGGGCAGTGGCAGGATTTCAGAAATGTTGTGCTTTTTGAGACAGTTGAAATTGGCCGAGCTTCCAGATCACCTTGACATTTACTCAAATTCCAGCAGAGTTATCCGTGGATTCCCGCTGTGTTTAATAGCAACAGGATGGGGAATGCCTAACATTTTAATGTGTGCTTAGCCTCTGATCTGTGACAGGTCTATAATTGTGTATTGAAAATTCTTTAAAGATGTCTGATGGGAAGTGATTAGTGATCACTTTTAGATTATCGACTTAATTTCCAAAATGGAACGTCTGGTCTTTGGGGGTTTGTTTGCTTTAATGCTCAGTAATGTAGCTTGATGGCCCACAAAAACCAACTTTTTTTTTTTCCTTTTACTCTTTGATCTGAAATAGCTACTTAAAGAATTAGAGGAAACAATATATTGACATCCTTATGTGGTAAAGGTAGAGTTTGCTAAATGCCAGTCATGCCAAAGTGTCATTTTACTCATGCCAAATTCACCAAAAAGTTGTGCAATTGAATTAATTAAATACCACCCAAAGGAGAAAGATTGTTCTTTTACTCTGAGGTGTTTTGGGGATGGGGGAGAAGAAAGGGTTTAGCTCTCCACTCAAATCCAATCCACTGTCATCCCTACAAAGCCTGTTAGAATAAATACTGCCCTACAACTGCCAGGAATAAATACTGAGAATTTTACTGGATTGCCATTGAAGAAAAGCTTGTTTTAAGAAAGCCTGAACCCAAAATTTATTGTTTTTGAGTATGTAGTTGCACTGTTTTAAAATCTTTCTCTTCTTTCTCATGGAGAATAGAGATAAGTTCCATTCTTGTGCTTTCTAATCTCTTTGTTTTGGTACTGGACACTTCAGTGTTGTAACCAATTGTTATAGGGGGTGGAAAACTATCAACCAATAATTATTAGACTATTAATGGATATATAAAGAAGTTCTTGTAAATAAAGTTTCTCTTTTGGCCATCTTGGTGCTGCTGCCTGACCTCCCTGCGAGCTTCCGCGAAATCTCCGTGAATATCAGAAAATCAGAGCAACATGAGTAGTCTCTTCTTTGGGAGTAAACGGATACTACTTATTTCATTATGAGCAGAGGTTGCTTTGTGCCCTGTCCTGACATCTCCCACACACTCAGGCTGTGTTCTGAGGGCAGAAAATAATGAGATGAGATAAATATCATCACTATTGTGTGAACATGCTGCTGGCATAGCCCCATATCCAACCAGCTGAGCTGGGCAGCCACAGCACAAATCCAGTGCCACATTCTTTGTATCTTCCTCAACCCAGCTGAGGGTTGGGAAAATCCCAGTTAAAGCAATCCCTCCCCAGTTAAAGAAATCCCTCCCCAGTTAAAGAAATCCCTCCTCAGAAAGAAAAACCGTGGTACAGATGGGCCACGAAAAACCTTGTGTTTGTTCCGGAGTGGTACTCGGGGCATATTTAAGTCACCAGGAGAGTTCCTCTCAGAGTGAGAGCTCTGGAATGTGCCTGGTGTTCGCTGCTGCGAGAGCCCCATTTATCAAAGTGTCGCGGTGCACAGAGAGCTGCGTCAGTCTTGTTAAATCTGATTAATCATCGCTCGGACAAGGGAGCTCTGCGAGTTCCACGGGCTGCTGGAATTGCCTGGAGTTACAGACTGCAGCTCCTCGTGCTGGGCCAGGAAGGAGAGAGAAACACGCAGGAATGGAGAACCGCGAGGTGAAAAGAGGACTAAGGATTTCACCGAAAGTCTGATGGGCTGAATGTTGGCTCTGATTTTCTGATATTCGTGGAGATTTGCAGAAGCAAATCAGGCAGGCAGCACACAAGATAGCGAAAGAGACAATTTATTTACAAAACTTTCTTTATATATTCATTAATAGTCTAATAACTATTGGTCAACAGTTTTTCCACCCCCCAAGATGATTGGCTGGAGCCCTACAGCATCCAGTACCAAAACAAAGAGATTAGAAAAGCACAAGAATGCAACTTATTTCTATCCTCCATGAGAAAGAAGAGAAAAACTTTAAAACAGTGCAACTACAGGCTGAATAGTTTAAAGCAGGTGCAGCCTTGGTTAAACTGTTGGTTTTCCAGTGAAATAATGGGGTCTCCCAAGTGACCTGCATTTTACACTGTTTCTAGCATATGACCTCAACAACTTTTTGGGGAGGCTGCAAAAATTCAAAAAAATAATTACAAGAAAAAAATTAAAAAAAAAAAAAAAATAAGAGCAGTCTTATCAACATATTGCTGCGCAAAGTTGTGTTGGGGAAGAAACAAACAGATGCCACATACACAGTGCCATAAGGATTTCAGAAAACACATGATTCCTTTTAGGTACGTGGCTGGATCAGCTCCAAGCGTGTGTGTAAGGGTGGGGATGAGTCTGGGTAGTGTAAAGTCACTTGGCATCTGCTGGTTCTGAGCTGAGTTTGCTGTGTGGCTTGGGAGAAAACCTGCCTTTGCCTCATGCAAATGGGAAACCAGCCTGGGATGAGGTTAAAAACTGGATAAATTATCCTAGTGGAGATTCTTTCCAGTTCTGTTGCACAGTTTTGATGCTAAGCATCTGCCTAGCAGGTCTCAAAATCAGATTTGCAGAATCGGTGGTGTTGATAGCATAGCTGTGTGGTCAGCCAGGCAGAGAGGGTGGACTGGCTTTGTGTGCAGGATTCAGCAGCCCTCGCTGGGCTTCCCTGCTGGGCAGGGTGGAGTTCCATGCACAGCTCAGCAGGGATTTGTGCCACGGGGAGAACCAAAATGAATTCAGTCACTGTCTTCTGACAATTTTCATACCTACAAGGCTAATGTCAAACTTTCTTATTTTGTTCTGACACCAGCAATAGTTCATTTACTATAGATTCATTTCAGTATTCCTAATTTTTTTTTTTTTTAAGCTGCTGATCTCCTGAGTAGTTTGCCTGGCGTTCAGTGGGTTATTTCAAGTGGACTTGAAGATTTGATAGGCTGGCTGAGATGCTGTGCATGGAATTCAGTATATTCTGGCTGGAAGATCAAAGGACTGGGAGTAACTGGAGTCAGACTTGTCCCATCAGCATCACTGCTGACTTCTGCATGCCTTTCCACCCTTTCCTTGCCTTTTTCATCTGCACCTCCAACCCTTTCTTCATCTGTAGATCCAAGCCTTGAGTGGGAAAGGCTGAAAAACAGGGAAGGAAGTACAGGAGATATGAAATAGATCTGTAGATATTCATATCCCACTGCTCTGGGCTCCCATCCCCAGCGCTCAGCATATGTGGGAGGCTCAGCAGACATTTATTTGTGGATAAGTGGTCTGGGCTGGCTGTGTCTCCAGGGCCTGGGGTGTGTTCTGCAGGCACAGCTCTGAATTTGCCAAGGTTATCGTCCTGCATCCTCCAGTGAAGCTTTCTCTGATCAGAATTGAATACACTAAAAATCTTAACTGAAAGAAACAAAGCTACTCTGAATTGGCCTCAATTCAAGGATGTTTCTCTCTATTTCTGCTATTTTGAAAGCTGGTGTACTGGGAGTTACTACTGTTAGAGTATGATTTTATACTGTTGCACTGTGGTTGTGTTTTCTAAGGTTAAAATATATTTATATCCACAGATGGACAACTGTTTATTATTTTTATAAAAGAATTGAGATAGGCATTGAGTATTATTGATGGACAGGTGTCAGAAACACAGGTGCAAAGCTCTCTGGTTTTCAGAGGACACTGGAAACTCCCAGGTGTCTCTGCTTGAGATATGCCAAGCTCATAAGAAAGGAAAACACATTTCAAATCTGAGACTTTTGCTTCCAGTTCCTTGGTTTTGCCCTCACTAAAAAAAATTCCTTCCCTCTTGGTACTGGCAAGAATAAAAGACTGCCTGAAACGTCTGTGGATTTTGACTTGGAAGAAACAGAGCCACAGATGAAAAGAGGGAAAGCTCAGAAACCACTGATGAAATCTCTGCATGGCATATTTCTCCTTACAGTTCCCTTGAAACAGATACGTTTTTTCAATTCCTACCTTTGGTGGCTTTTTAATTTTTTCTTTTATCTGTGTCCAAAGTCTCATATCTCAAAAGGCTGGGAGAGAAAGCAGTGAACAACAGATACCTAAATGAAGGTGGGGTTTTTTCTACCTGGGATTTCTACATCAATAATTTCAAAAGCGATTAAAATTCCAGACCAGCAAAATGAAGCAGGCAGGTTCAGCACAGCCAGCATGAAACACCTTCCATATGTACTTCAGAACTAAACTGGAGAGAGGAAAGAAGCAAATCCAAAACACTGTTTTGGTCTTGTGGCTGAAGGGGCTGGGAAGGATGAATAGGAGAGACTTCTGCAAGGACCAAGAAGCCAAGAAATGCAGTTGGGTTCAGAAGGGTGAACTGCACTCCACAGTCACCCAAAATGCACTGTTTCTGGTCAGGAATATTGTTGGTTGGGGTAGGGATAACAGAATAGCTGCATCCGAGTGCCAGAGCAGCACTGCTGCCTCGGGAATCAGCCCAGGGAGGGGGAAGGGAATGATTTCTTCCAGGATCAGTGGATAAACACAACCGTGGACAGATGGATGGGAGAAGTAATCTCTGGGGGATAGTCCACAGAACTGCAGGGAAGCAAAAATGGTGGGGGGAGGTATGGAGAGTGATTTGTCTCTTGGCAAGGTTGGGAACATGACAAAGTAAAAAAAAAAAAAAAATCTAAAAAAAAAATGTTCTTTCCCATCTGCATCTGCCAAGTGGGATAAACAAACAGTGCATCCAAACTGCTCACAATTTTTAGGGATATCTTTTGAAAATAGTCCCAAATAAACCACTAAAAACTGTGTGTTCAGGTAATTGATATGGATGCCATCACTGTGATATCTAAGCAGTAATTAATGAATTGGAATGTCGATATAACACAACATGGCTGGCAGCTGAGATGAACAAAACATGTTCTTTTCTTATCTGTCTTGTCTTGCCCTGGCAGCTGTTCTGACTGGAATGACTTTTCCTCCTTGCCACGTTTCAGTTCCTCCACTGCAGTTCAATTTTTCCGTAATGATTTCCCATCCCTGATTTTGGAGGTCTAAAAAAACCCTGCTCCTCCCTTTTCCCAGGTGTGGATAATTTCTCACCCCAACATTGTTGGTTCCATGGAGTAAACATTGAGTAGTGAAATGTGTGCTCCACTTTATCCATCAGGGTCATTTCATTTGGGGTAAAGGATGGTGACTGAGGTGTTGATAAGATTACTTCATTTTCTTCTCTCCTAACCCACATGTTGTATTGTAAATTTAAATTAAGCAAAGTAAGTTACTGTCGGTGATACAGTGTTCAAGTTTGTCCTGTGGCCAGTTTAATACGAATGGGATTCTGGGCTTGCTCTTTGCTTTATTAAATGATTTTGGGTTCATTAATGATGTGGTGAGGAAGTATAATGGCACTTCACAAGCTGGCATAGGTTTGGATGGGGCAGGGCCAGAGTGTCTGCTGGTTTTTTGAGGACTTCAGGAATCATTTCTTGGTGCTCTACCTCCCCCCAACCACCTCAGAAACAAATATCCTCCCTTAGTCCTTTTTCTCGCCTCCAGCAATAAACACTTATTTTTCACAGTTTTTCCAGGACTGCGAGTGAAGGAAACTTATATAAAACCCCTGTTTTGTTCACATGGACCTTGGAATTCTTTTATAGCCTGTGGCATCTCATTGTTTGGTGCCACACAGAAACAAACCCAATGATGTTGACCCTTTGGGGCAGTTTAAAAGAAATTTAGTGAGTTCATTGCTATTCAAGATTCTTCTATACATGCCACAGATAGAAATGGGAATAAACATAAACTGGGCCCTCTTGAAAATGTGCATGATGTACTGACATTATTTTGAGCAAGTCACGATCTGCTTCAGTCTGAAACAATGCTTTGTGTTGAACAACACATCACAGTCTTGTTAACACCACTGAAAGCACTGGAAGAAAGGCTGTCACTTAGCAAGTCAGAAAAATTAACTCCAAAGTTGGATTTTTCCCCCACTTCTGTTACGAAATGTCTGGTAACCAGGAGCCAGCTCTTGCTGGGAGCTGATAAACTGCAGAGGTGTTGGTGAAGAGCATTGCAGTAAAGCCACACTGCGATGGTTCCATTTTCTGCCATGATGCCACCACCTCAGTGGATCCATATCTTGGCTTATCCTCTGACATTAGATTCCTTCTTGATGCTAGAAAAGCTGTTATTATATGGCCAGAAAAACATTTTTTTTTTACTTGGTGATCTCAGCAAACTCCAGGACATCAAGTTTAAGTGCTGAGGATTTAGGTTGTCCAGTGAGCTGTGAGATGATCTGGATTAGTGCCCTGACTGTCAGCCCCAGGATGCCTGGAAATCTGGGACTCAGAATTCAGTTCAGTATAATCAAAACAATTTTACCTCTGCTTTGCCATCAGCTTTTGAAAGATGGTGTTGTTTGTCACATTGCTTTTGTCTCTGTGTCCGTCAGGAGAAAAGGACTCTGCCTCTGTCAGGAGCAGGAATTGTTTGTGTTGACTCAGGTTGGAGTAAAGTTTGTGCAAGACCCACAAACTGCTGCTCCTGGCTCTGCTGAGTCCCCAAGGGACACTGAGGGCCTTTCCTCTTTCTCAGTTATGTCCTTTTGTCAAAACCGTGGAAAATGCTCACAGTAGTATTGCTTAAGAGTTTTGAATTCTCTGCATAGGATGAAACTCTTTAAAATGTTTCCATATCCTGCTCTGGACTGCAAGTTTCCTTGTGCTGTAGAATTCCATGGGATTTGAGGCTGTGTGTGTTTTCTAGGATCAGGCACCTGATATTGATGCCATACCATTGTTCTGGAGGTTAATTGGAAGACCTTGATGTGTGCCCCTTGAGTCTGCAATGAGCACTTAAATTCCAGACAGAGCTCCTTCATGGGAAGACTGACAAAGAAATGATTTCTCTATCCCAAAGTGAGAGATTTGGGAAAGGAAGTAAAGAGATGTGCCTGTGGCAGGCAGGAGGACAGTCCCCAGCTGTCTGTGCTGCTCCTGATGAGTGACTTTGTGTTTGCAGAGTGCAGAGGGCAGCTGGGGTCAGAAACCCGATGAGACGTCGATATGGGGAGTGCTGCTCAGGAAGGAACTTCGTGGTTTCCTTTTAGAGGAAACCCTATTAATTTAGCATTAATAATGTATTGAACTTTAAAGGCTCAAGGATATTGAGGCCATTTCTTTGAAGTTGCTGAGTGTCCCCAAACCACAGTGAAATTGATAATTGATGGGAGTGGAGGGTGTGCAGTGCAGTGGAGAATAAGAGCTGCTCCGAAGTTGATACCACAAGATTTCTTGCTGCTCCTTATTGCATTATTGTATAGAGCTCTTCAGACTTTATATCTCAACATAATTAAACAACTCAAATCCTGGAGAGGAACTGCTCCACCTAACACAGCCCAGGGTGGGCTGCTGGGCGTGCTGATGCTCCCATCAGAGACTCAGCGAAACACCAAATTGCACAGTCAAATTGCATTAATTAGGACTCCTGAAGCTCCAAGGGTGCTATCAGGGACTGAGCTGAAAGGTGCTGAGCCTCTGCCATCACCCTTTGAATTTCCCACACTCCCTGCAATCCCTGTTGTGTTCCAATTGCTGCTATACAGTGCTATTATTTTTCCCAGCAATAATTTCATTGCTTTTATTTCTTACAGTACTTTAGCTTTGGTAGAATTTTGACTCTCGTGCCAGGGAAGAAAGAGAACAGTACTTCCTTCAAAAGTGATGTGACCTCCATAGATCTGAATGGGGCCTGAGCAAGCAGAGGCTTGCAACCCTAGTTCATAGTAGTTTGTAGGAAAAACCTTTGGTGTTCTTTCACTCAGAGCTGCTCAGCTTTCCCAGGCAGCATAGAGAGCCATACAGAAGTCCCCTGTCTCTCAGTTGTTTCAGCAGTGAAATCTTGTCAAAGAAGAAATTACCAAAAAAGTATTATTTTTAAAATTGAAGCAAATAACATTAAGTGTAACACTGCCTTAGTATTCCAGAAAGTTCTTTGAGAGGGCAGACACAGCATCTTTTACATTGTGGGGTCTAACTCTTGGACATGTGTGTTAGTCACGTTCAAAGGAAAGCTTTACAGGGACATTGAATATTCTACAAATTTAGTTAGTAGTGGAGAGTTTAATGTCCAGTTGGCTTTTCTTCATGAACGCTACTGGGAGTGATTCCTGCTTACACGTAAGCTTATTTCAACACTTCTGCTAATCTTCAGAGGTCAGAGGACCGAGAAGTTGTTAAATAATTGTATTTCTCCCCTCCCCAAATGGCAGCTCTGTGGGGGCAGTGGGTGCAGCAGTTTGTTCTGTTGTGGTGTGACCCCACATTGTCACTGCTCCCTGCATCCGTGTACGAAATCCAGCCCTTTGGCCAAGCTCTGTAATTGGAATCTTATCAGAAAACAAAATCACAATAAACAGAAAATAGTCAGAATAGTCAAGTCCCTGCACCAGAGCAGAGTTCCCATGGTAGTGCCTTACTTTTTTTTTCCTTTTGCCCTCAGATGTGATAAAATCAGGTCACATCCGCTTTTCTTGTGTTGAATACTGCCTGGAATTCACAGCAGCACTGAGAGCTTTTACACATGGGGATGGAGGAAGAGGGATTTATGGAATTGGAAAGTATTAACTTAATGAAAGAGCCTTTGCATGTTTTCTGAGCAAAACATTATCCAGGAAAAAAAAAGAAAAAAAAAAAAAATCTGGCCTAGCTGATGAAAGCATTTTATTTATTGATCCCTTTATAATCCTTTGTTTTGTTTTTCCTCCCACAGCGTATGGTGGAGCTCACAATGTAGGCTGTGGATTCGTAAGCAGGCCAGCCTCTCTTGTCCTGTAGCTACTCATCTATAAATGATGCTTTATTTGGTGCCTGAAGTGTCTCTTGTTAGGGTCTTTTAATATAAAAAGGCTGCATAAAAACATCTTAAATACAGCTGCAATTATGTACCGGCTTGTTTTAAACAAACTAAATATTAATTACAGGCTGAATCTTCAGCTAATTGCATCTGCTTAGTTCCCCTGCTGTCAGGTCCACTTTGTACATGTGTACCCTGTTTGTTCTAAAAGGCATTTGTTGGTGTGAGCCCAAAGCTGGTACTTGTATGACGGAAGGTGTTGAAACTTTAGATTGAGTAAGTCTGTCTTGCCTCCAAATTTTAGGTAACCTGCCCTTGGGTTTGACAGTGCACAGAATATCCATACAAAATTCAGTAATTAGAACTACTTAAAATAATTACAATACAGGCATGTTACCTAAGATTGTGGACATGGAGTTCAGCAAAAATGATTAGAACTTTCCTTTTGTTTTTATTTTGTTCTAAACCACCCTGTGCTGTCTTCTGCAGGGCCACATTTCTGTTAGGACTCACGATCTTCCGAAACACTACAGGGAAATTCCTCACATTTTAATTTCTGCCATTAGACTCTGCTGCCTTGGATTATTTGTCAGTGACTGACTAAGACACCTTGAGAGTGATGAAGCTGCTCAGAGTGAGCTGTGGAGCTCTGATGGAAAATCGAGGCATTAAATAGCTAAGCAATAGGCTTACGGTGGCTGGGGGAGAACCAGGATAAGGTCTCTCAGTGAGGATCACACCAACATCTAATACCTTGTAAATATATCTTGCACTTGCAGTGTTCACCACTGTAATCACAGATTTAGGGATTTTTCTTGTAGCAGACCTTCTGCCATTTTTCTGCGAGTTTTTTAATACCTTACTCTAAGTTTGTTATGAAACTAATGGCTCCTAGTTGCAGCTGGTTTTCCTTTTAATTTCATAACTATGCAGAAGGGGTAACAGTGATAAAAATGTTGTCATGTATTTATAGCAGTCAGGTTATCACATGGAGACTTCCAGGATGTAAGTTAAGTAGGGATAAACACGCTGAGTAATTAATATAGCAATCAGAAGGGCTCTGATCAATAAAATCCAGGTGAAAAAATATCTTTTTCCTAACTGCTGTAAGCCTGATTCTCCCCAGTCTAGCATTTTTCATCTGTGTGAAATGGCAATAAAGTGAATGGAGAATTGTGATCTGGCAGGATTCTACTCTTGGCTCGTGCCCAGCTGTGAATGACATCAACGATGGCATCAGATCCAAGCCTTCCTATGTTTCATTTAAGTCTAGAAAGTAAATAATTGTAGAATGGCTTGTGTATATCTTGCAAATAACACATTTACTGAGGGCTGTTCTGTATTCGCTGCAGCATTTTCTGTCGTGGCACAATCAGCATTCCAGCAGGATGAGGACTCCTTAGCACTGCAGGTGCTGTGCAGGTATTCCAGCATTGCACCGTGGCACCTGCTATCCAATACAGCATTATCTGAGCATTTTAAAATAGATTTACTGACCCAGCAATAGCTTTTTTTTTTTTTTTTAAACACGAGGCTACTCATTTTAGCCTCTAAGCTAGAGAGAGTTAACTCTGACTTCATGGGGCATTGGCATCTTTGCAGTTTGCATTTACTGTGCATTTTTATGATCCTGTATGATGCTGTTCCCCCGTGAGAGGATGCACAACAACTTGCAGAATTTAGTCTGTAGTTTCATGCCCCGCAATGAGACAGACCTACAATAATCTGACAGAATGAAAGCAACACGTGTGCTATCAGCTCCAAATAAATATCCTGTCTCCTCTGCAGCAGCTGCATTGAAAGAGATCTGACATAATGGTGTTATATCAGCAGAGCTACTAATCTCAGATAGCAGAGATTTCCGTGCTGGGGGAGAAAACGCTGCACAAATGGAGGTCATTCAATATCCTCGAGCACTTGGACAAGTGTGGCGTTTTGGACTGTCCCTGCTGATGGCAGAATACAGTGCTGCTGCTGAAAATTGCTGTTGCAGAGCTGCTGGTGCAGGTAACCTGCAGGGTCTGGTCAGAGGGTTTTGTTCATGGTCATGCTGTGCAGAACCACCGATGCTTCCAGGAGGCGAAAGCCACACTCTGGGTTTAGGGCTAAAAGCAGGAGCCTTGGAGGTGTCACAAGTAGAAGTGGGGATTTTTTAAGATATTTAACCCTGTTCAGGAGCACAGGATTGCTTTCTAGACCTTTTGTCAGCAAGGAGCTGCCGTGGAGGAGCTGCAGGGTTCTGGTGGCACCAGAGGAGGGTCAGAGGGCACACATTAGCCCATGTGTCTCTTTATTTGCTCCTCAAGAATTGCAGGATGAGGGCCAATGGCTGAACTGGAGTCAGAAGGATGCTGAGAGGGTTTTGCTGAGGTTTTTGCCATGAGGTGGCTTGGATAATGATTCCTTTTCCTTGGCAGCAGCCCCTGAGCCAGAAGGCTGAACCTGTTTCCTCCGGCACGGAGCCATCGTGTCAGATGGGCATTAACACACCCATTGCGGAGAGCCTGGGCTGTGTGTGCATCAGGTGTGAGTGTCCCAGATAGCATTCCCGGCAAGGATTGGCCATATGGCTGCTCGTTCTAATTTTATATTCCCTTGTTCCATTGCTAATCCAGGTATGGGTCTGATTATGTTTCAAAAATAGGGAACAGCTTTTTCCTCCTTTCGTAAGTCCTCTTGCCCTCTTGCATAACACAGATTGGAATAAAGGTTTAGGAGAAGCTTTTGGAAGACAAACTTTCCTCCCTGCCCTTACCAGACCTCTCCCTTCTGCATTGAGAGAAATGAGAGCTTTATAAATCTTTTCCCCTTTTTAAGTGAAGTCCCTGTAGGCTCCATCCGAGTAAATCTTTGGCACCGAGCTGGATTTCACACGCACAGCAGAGTGGAAATCTGTGTTCACTCACTCTCTGCAGTACTTTGCAGGATGTTTTGCCCGGGCTGGTATAAAACATTGAGGTCTCGGGGCTCAGGAAGGAGCACAGCCCTGGGGATTGTCACCCCAGGTGCCCTCTCAGCCCCACCTGCCTTTGCCTCTTGGTTCCGTCAGTTCCTGCACATCAGCACTGCTCTCCTCTCCCTTAGATAGGGTTGGGGCACAACATCTTCGTTTGTTATTGTGCTTTCTGTGTTTCATTTCCATGTGAATTGAAGAGATAAGGGTGTGATATCTGTGGAATGTGCAGAGTGATGCCAGGTCATGCTCCTCTCTGATAGCTGAAGCAACTGCACCAGCATCCAATTATTTAGTACAGAGCTTTGATAATCTAGTTTTCTTGCTCGTCTCATGCAGTCTGTTCCATACTAATGCAGCAGATTTGAAAAAATGTCATCAAAATTGTATTTTTCCTGCTATTCCTTTGGAATTAGCTATACTAAGTATTGGGGTAACACACTGAAGCAGAGCTGCAGAGCCAGCGTCTTTTGATTTTGGTTTAATTTAAACTCCGAATAATGGATTATATTTCTGGACCTGGCATATATCATTCAGATTGGCCCCAGAGTGGGAAAAGCAATATATTTTTCAATTGTATACATCTCGATGAATGCTGACATTAAGCAGCTGCATTTGGAAATACCCATCCTACCCAAAGTCTTAACTTGCTTTTATCTGTATATATATTATTTTTTTCACCCACTTTTAAAATGCATCTGCCTCTGCCTGGCCAAACCAGCTTTAGCTGTGTATATGAGTGCAAGATGCACTTCAGTGCAGTCTGATTTCCTGGGAAATTTTTAAGTAGAAGAATTATGGCTGTGCTTTGTTGGGACTCACTCTCCTATTGCCGTCCCGATATCTTTAAGGACTTCTCTTGCTGAGGACATAAAAGCAAATGTTGATATCCAAAAAATGGCAGTTCAGACTGGATGGGAACAATTTTCTGCTCAGATCCTTTGATTGTGAGTTGGGATTTGCCATTTTCCAAATGTTTGTACAGTGCAGGCCAGCACGACCAAGCCATGCACGGTTTGAGTTCTCCAGGCAATGCTATAAAAACTGAAATAATGAAGGCAGTGTCATCTGCAGGCTGTAAAAGGTGCACAGGGGAACAGCCCCTTCAGTTTAACACATCCCCACTCAGATCGTGGAACAACATCAGTCCTGCAGGGAGAAATCTGCACCACATGCACCCCATCCCACTGGCATGGCCAGAGTTTGGAAAAGCACAGTGTTGGTCCTTCTGTCAGTGCATTTAATTAACTTCAGCTCTACTTTTGTGTCTGCAGTTTACAGTCAGTTAAATCATAAATACTGTTTTGTAACTTGATGGGACAGTATGTAATGGTCCTCATCTCGTATCCCTTTTAGCCTGAATTTCACGTCCTCTTTGTGATTTTTAATGACAGCAACAATTTTGATTACATTGCTGGAACTTTTCCCAGGGTAGTTGTGGTTTTTGTAAATAATATGTGATTTAGAAATGAAACTGCAGCAAAAAGCTGCTAAATCCAGCATCTTCTGCAGCTGCAGATTTTTGTAAAAAAAAATCTTGGCCCTAGTGTAAGAGATCGAAAGTGTCCTAAAAAGAAGACAGCCCCAAAATTTAAGTCAATGATGCGCAAGGTAACTGAGCTTTCTGCAGCTCAGGGAGAGTTGCTCAAAACAGGAACAATTCAAGCAAAATATTAGTGAAAGCAGAACATATTTGCATATCAGCTCTGCTCTCTTATGGAGATCAGCTACACATTTGTTTTGCCGTGTGTCTGTGTGCAAATATTTCCAATTAACAGAGATTTTACATTCTGACCACAAAATTCGCTCCAATTCCAGCTTCCTTCAGGACAAAGAGAAGTAATGACAAAGAGCAAGAAACTGCCCAAGCAGGACCCTTCTGCCCTTGGCTTTTCAGGACTTCAGACAAGTCATTTAGGCAACAGTTTTCATCAGGGGCAAACTTTATCCAAAGCTTGAACTTTCTGTTGCTACAACCATCAGTGTATTGACCAACTCATATATTGGCTGGCTATTTACTCTGTTCCTCTTACTCTTTCCCTCTGCAGTTCTATCCCATATTAAGCTTATAGGTGGCACAGAATCCATTGATAGTGCTTTAAATCCTCATTTTCTACCTGAATTGTTTAGTGATCAGTTCCTCCAAAGCAGAGTATATTTTACTGTATGATGGACAGGGACAAGGTTCTCTGAGATACAGATGTGTAGATGATTCTGTAAATGGAATAAAGATCACTTGGGAGCTTGAGGAGTGACTCTTTTGTAGAGGACAGTACCCTGTTCAGAGTTCCTAAAGTTTAGCTAATTAAATCCAATGCTTTGCCCTAATTTTATGGTTTCTTTGATTATTTCTTTCTAGCTCAACAAAATTCACCAAAAATCCATGAAGGCTGGTGGGCTTACAAGGAGGTGGTCCAGGGAAGCTTTGTTCCAGGTAAGTGCAATCTAAAAATTTTAGCCTTTCTTAAATACTTATTTTCACTGGAATTAATATAGGTGGATTTGAGGAAGATTTTTTGTTTTATTCATTGTAAAGTTGTAAAGTCATTGTAAAGTTGACCAGTACTCAACATCACATTATAGTAAGGCACAGAAAGGTTTCTGTTCATGTATCATCCAAAGCCCATGGCTGTTTTCCAGGGAAGAAATCACTTTGATGACATTCCTGGTTTCTCTCAGCAAAACCAACAGGATGCTGCTTTGTGAATCTGTGAGTTCTGTGTATAGGAAAGGGAAAAGGACTGAAAAGTATTACTGTTAACTGGATGAATTAATTTATCTGCTGCAGCACTTCCAGGTAATTGCATTGCTACAATTTTTTGAATAGATTAGGACAGGAACACATTGCAAGCAAGTTTCACTGATTTTTGTTTAGTAAACAAGAAACTACGAGTGAAAAAATGAAATCATAACTGGGCGTCATTGAGATTTAGTAAATAAATAATCAAGAGGCAGCTAAACAGATTCTGTTCAGTATATTTTCAGTGCAATTGAGATGAATATGCATTAATTTATGTATATTAGCTGTGTGTTGTACGGTAAAGTAGTGCTTCAAGTTCTGTCATGAATGCACCAAGAAAGCTGCTACATGATCTTTATTTCCTCATAGTACTGGAAAATATTGCTTGGCTGTTGTGTGAGCTGTTCCTGAGGATCTGCAGATCTGACCTATCATCAGCTACTTCCACTGCTATGAGAGCTGTTACAACCTGACAGTCATCCCAAATTCCCAAAATGCTGATTGTCTTGTTAAGAATTCTGGTGCAAATGAGATGAAATATTTCAGCCCACACGTTTCTGGCGCTGAAATGGTTGTGAAAATCTACAGGCCTGGAGCTTAATTACATATTGATGGAGCACAAAGTAGCTTTTCAGATTTACTTGACGTTGGTTTGGGCTGTCAGAGGCACTCCGGTGTATTGTTGTGCATGTTTAGTTCCTAATGTTGACAGCAGGGGAAGAAACCTGGAGAATGTAATCACCTGCTTTCAAGATATTTCAGCCTTCCTGAGTTGCACAACTCAGGTAGATGCCCAGCGGAATATGAATGAAAAAAGAATTTACTAAATGTAAATTTACTGAAAAATATAATTGTCAGGATGTAAAGAAACCTGTGATCAGGTCATGCTTGTGGTGTTCTAGTCTTGATACTGTGAGAAATTTAGGTTTAGGAGCATCCTTGGAAGATGAATGAGGAAACTGTGATGATTGAAAAACTCCTGGGAGGGGAGAAGTTTATGCTGGTGTGGAGAGACACCTCCTTTCTGAGGGGACCCTGAATTATCCAGACATGTTTAATATCTGACTAACTCACCCATCCTCAAGGACTGGTCCAGAAAATCAGAAATGAACAGCTTGATGAAAGCAAGGGGAATTTGGGGGCACTTTCTTTCAAACTCAGCTCTCCAACCTGTCAGCCTCAGCCGAGGAGAGAAATCCCATGAGACTTCACAGAACAAACAGCTCATCCTTTTTTTTCCCCAGCAGCACCTAGAGCCTTGGGAGCCTTTGAAAACCATATTTAAAGCATTTCAAGGCTGCATTTGCGGCCGTGCTCTCAGCCTAACACCTCACGGAGGATCTGCCGGCGCATGTGAAGTTCCTCTGTGCTGGTGGTGGTCACGTCTCAGATCTCACACGAGATGCTAATTAGCACCTGAGAGGTGAGAGCTGCCAGGCAGGCTGAGGAGCTGCTGCCTGATGTGCACCGAGGCACACAGCCATCTGCCAGGATGCTTTGTCCCCACACTGCTTGTCCTGACCCAAAGATGTTGGGAAGGAGTTCTGGTGCAGAGCTGGCAGCTCAGCTGGTGTGACTGCCATCAGTCCAGCCTGGGGCAGCAGCCACGAGCACAAAGATGATTAATTAGGGGCAATGGCACTGCAGAACGCTCCAGGAGGAGTTGCTGGGGTTTGTCTGTCACAGCTCTAGCTGGGTGAGTGCTTTTTGCCTGCTTCAAAGCAGAGTGGCTGTCTCTCTTTGAGCTCTCACTTCTTTCATGTAGGGCTGTGTAAGAATGCGGTCAGGAGCGTGTCACAGTGTGCCTGGGTTAGAATGTGCCATTCATAAGTTTTTCTGCTTAATAATCTGTTTTGGAAGCGTTTAAGTCAAATCCTAAAAAATGCTCAGGATCCTGTGCAGATTTGCCATTGAGCAATTCATAAAATCAAACTGTACTTCACTACATTCCCCAAATCCCAGACTCCCCATATTCTGGGGTAGATTTTAGGAAAAAAATATTTTAAATCCCTTTCTAATGCTCATCTGGACACAGGTTTTGTTCTTCTGTAAGCCACTGAGCTGCAGTCAGTGATGTGTGTCTCCCAGGAGGGGAGGATTTAGGCAGAGATGAGGTCCAAGACCTCTCACAGTGTCTTTCCCAAATTCCCTTCTTGCTTCAAGAGAAAGCAGCATTAGGAATTGGTTCTCTCAGCACAGTAAATGTGGCTCAGGTCTGTGCTGGTGCTCAGCTTTTTTCAGAGTTGTCAAGTGCAGGAGGAAAAGTTCAGCAAGGCTGGATTTGTGTTTCTGCTGCTGGTGCAGAAACCACTCTCCCATCTCCTACAGGCAAAGAATTGCTCTTAGGATTTAAATCATGTGGGCAAACAAAGTAGAAAGTAAGTAGAGCTTTAAAATGTTAATTGAATGCAAATCAGGTTCCAAATTAAACTTCAGGGAATGTTCAAGGATGAAGAAGGAATACTTTCCTTTATGCAGGTGATTTGCATAATAATCAAATAATTTATATTATTACAAACTTTCACTACACAGACTTTTTCTGGTGTGGAATATCAGAGTAGTTCTTGGTGGGTTAAAATACTTTTGAATAACCTTTTTCATATCTCTTCTTTGGCTGTGACTGTGAACATGTTGTGTCACTGAAGTAGAGCAAGCAATTTCTGGGTGGCCAAGACAATCACATTCCAAATTCATTTGTCCCATTGTTGTTACTTTAGGCAGATGTGCATAACCTTTGCTAATCTTTGTGACTGTATTGATTGTTTTCGTACTGGTCCTGGTTTTTCACAGCATTATGAAAGTGGGCTTTGGCAAACATGGCCTACAAAGGTGGTTAAATCTGAGCTGTGATCACAGAATTCACTTGCCAAAGCTCCATCCTGGTGCAGAAGCTCTGGGCTGTGTGACAGTACAAGCACAGGAGTGTTTCTGTCCTGGGGAAGACACTGTGCTTGAGGATCCCAACTGAATTAGACCAAATTTAGTTATTTTACAAGGTGCTGGCGCAGCTTCAGCTAGCAGGAGGAAGCCCATCAAAACATGAGTGAACTCTGCTGAAGGAGCAGATGATGTTCTCCTTCCTCATCATAAAGCTTGTAAATCAGCTCTAATTCCAGATGAAGATCCACATCCACTAAGATCCATAACTGACCACAGATCACCAAAGGCCCCCTGTTTCCCCGAGGTTCTGAGATGAGAAATCTCCTGTTCATGGTTCTCCCACAACTCCTTTTACTCTAAAAGGGAGAAGGCTGCTGGAGTTTGTTGCTGCTGTTCCTGCCTTTTGAAGGATGCTGTTTTGGGGTGATGCCCTCACACAGAGCAGCTGCACTGACTCAAAACAGGGGCAGAGCTGCCTCCAAGGAGGAGATGCTGGAATTTCATACTGATTTACAGAGGAAGAGGAGTCTGAAACAATTGACAAGCTTGATCACGAGTGCCAAAACCTCAGTTTAAACCTCCTGCCATCCCCACATGCTTTTGCTGTGGCCCACAGAGGCAGTCCAAGTGTCCCTGGTTTCTCCTGTCTGGGCTTCAAGTTTTCTTTTATTACAACTTTGACATTCTTTCTTTAAACTAGGAATTTCTTTATGTACATGTCCAAAACTAACCTCTAATGGGCAGGTCACTGTAAGAACTGTGCACTGTTTGCCCGTGGCTTGAAACTGAGAGCTGCAAAGCCTCAAAGACACACTCATCTCTCAGTTTGTGCCACCCTGCAGTCACACAGGGCTCTGTTTCATACTCTGGGATGGAGATCTCCTCATGTGGCTGCCTGAGCAGCAAAATCCAAACCTGCACTGCTGACTTTTCTAACTATAACATCTCTCCTGTCTTATTTTGGAGCTCCAGGAGGCTGCAGCTTCACTCACCATCTGGTGCATTCTGCTTGTCAGTGAAAACAGTGGTGCTGTCTGAGCTGCAGCAGTGCTTTCAACAGTCTGCACACACCCTTCGGAATCAGGCAGTCTGCTGCTGACTCTGAGGAATTAACCAGCCATGGATAATTATTTATTGGAACAATGATGGCAGTTTTTCTTTTAGAAAACGATATATTGGAACAGTTCATTTCTTCAGGGTGATAGAGCATAGATTCTGGAAATCATTCACTTATTGATTGGAACTGAGGTTCGTATATGTAATATTTCAGCTTTGGTTGTCAGTTAAAGAGAGCTTGAAGGAAATGTATTTCATGGCAGATATTTTCTTGGTTTGTCACTTCCTTTGGTGATTCTGCAAAAATTGACTGTTTACAAATCATGTAACTAGAAAGGAAACTAGATTTTTTTTTCATGGGAGTTAAAATAAATGCAGCACAGACTTTTTCCCTGTCACAACACCTGGTGGCACCATGATTTGGTTCTCACAGGCCCCTTCTCACTTGCCGGGAGCTCAGGTCTGGGGATCACCCTTTACAGATGCTTTTGTTGCTACCATGAAATCAAAAAGTTGCTGCCTTCAGGTGCTCCCCACTCCTGCCCATCTGTAGAGTCCTTTTTACAGATTATTTTTATTAAAGTTCCTGTATTACATACAGCCTGTGACTGCAACCATTTTGCAAAGAGATCTCTGAATGCTCTTTTTCCCTCTAACTCATTCCTTCGAGGGCCAGCACTGTGAACTAACTGCAATAAAACACTCTGAAAACCTAAAATTTTAAACCTTGACAGACTTGTGACTGAACCATCATGCTCTCAGATCCCTTTTCTTTTAACAGCCTAATTATCTTCCTTAGCTGTGGCTTTTCCTCCTCAGTTACGATCGGTACCCACGAAAGAAAACCTGCATGTAGGAGATACATCCTGGCCCTTGCTTCATTATCCTGACGTGACCCAATGATTCAATTGTCTGCCCACCTGTTCCTGGTGCCAGCAGGCTCTGCAAAGGTCAAGCCTTCCCTTTCTGAGCAGCCCATGGAGTGGCAGGCTGGACCTTGCTGTGCCATCAGGAGCTGTCCTGCTGCCCTGCCAGGACACGAGCACTGTCCCTCTGCTCCTGCAGCAGTGCAAAAACAAGGAGGGCTTGGAGGCAGTGATCTGCAGATCCCTGGCAATTATTGCTATTTAATTATTGCTATTGCTAATTAGAGAATGTTTTGGGGACAGGAGCGCTCTAGATATTTTCTGATGAGGTTGAAAATCCTCTTTGCCACTGTCCCGAAGCAGATGCTGTTCACCTTGCAGTGACACGAAATATTCTTTGTCCTTAGGACAAAGAACAGTTAAGTACCAGGAATTTTTGAGACAACTGTAGCTACCAAAGCCTGCATGAATGATGGCTCCTAGCTGGGAGGGAGTTCAGGAGATTTAATACCATTTGGGCAGTTCTGTCCTCAGAGAACACTATCAGAAACATCTGCTGTCCCACACACTGTGTGTTTGCAATCACTAGAGAACCTTGAAGACCTGTGCTGTTGGGAAAGTAACTGCCCTTTCTGCAAATTTAATGCAATTTATTTTTTTAAGGTTATCCCAGTCCACTTTAAACTGGTTAAAAGTGAAAAAGCCAGCAAGCCACCTCTGTGATCTCACAAAAGTTCCCCATTCCATGAGGAGCACATCCTCTTGAGCTTTAGCTTAAAAAAAAGGATCATCCCTGTGCACCACCGTAGCTGGACCATCAAAAACTGGGGGTGGGGGTAAAAAAGAAAGACTGGCATTAGGAATCTTTCTCTCCTTAGGTTCTTCACTGTGAGCTGAAAGCAAAGGAGGGAATTCCAGGGGTGGGTAGGGCATACACAGAAGGGGTTTAGTGGGGTGGAGCTGGGTGAACTCTAAGGTCATTTCCAGCCCAGAGCATTCTGTGATGTTCTTGACAAGCTGAGTATAAAAGCAGCAGGAACAGGGGTCTGAGTCATTGATAACTCAAAGCTCATAACTCTGTCCTTGGAAGGATTATTCAGGAAAGTTCCAAGGGTCAAAAGCAAGGCCCCTGTACGATGCTGCTGCCTATATTGGTATGTTCAATTTTATCTTATTTTATGCCTTGCCAGGCTAATCTTCACAGGCTATCTCTGAGCGGTTCTTACACCCTTTGACACTGGACATTTTGGTGGTGTCCCTGTCTTAGAGGAGTGGAATTGAAGCACACAGAAATCTGACAGAAGGCTGAGTTGCTGCTCAGAGACTCAAGGAGCTTTTTAAAGCGAATAATCCAAGCTGAAAGTGAGTAATGACATCTGCCATGGGTGCTTTATGTAAGGAGGACTTGGAGTTCTGGCTATTAATTACCTTGTAGTAGTAGTTTTGTTGTGGGTGTGCATGGGTTTTCATACAAAACAGCAGCAATCATCACTTCCCACATAAAAATCCCTCTTTAGAGATTTTCATGGTGTAGTGTAAAATAAGTCAGTGTCCTGTGGAGAAAGAAGTCACTGAGAATAATAAGGAATAGTGTTTTTCTGTGCTAATAACATTCTTCCCCAGTGGAATGTAATTGGATTTAATCCAGACTTAAGAAGGTTACAATATTCCAGCTGATGTTTGCTTAGGTACTTCTGCCATAAATCCGTGTGGGATGAGGTGGAACTGGAAGGGATTGCAGTGCAGCATGGAAATAGGGATAATGGCACGGAGATGTTGCCTCCTGTCATTATCCCACTTACAAAAATTACTCTTGTAAAATACTTTGATGAAGAATTACATTTTAAGAGTACTACAGTACTGCAGTTGTGATTGTCAGGTAGGAATTCACCTCCCTGTTTCACTGAGGCTGTTCACATCAGGATATTCCAGTGACTTCAGGAAGATGATTCCTGTCACACTGGTGTGTGGTTGCAGGGTTTTAAAACCTTTCTGTTCTTTCTCACGGAGAGAACATAGATAAGCTGCATTCTTTTACTTTCTTAATCTTTGTGTTTGGTATTAGGTGTTGTTTAGTTATGACCGATGGTTTTAGGAGGTGGAGTCTTTGCTGACCAATCGTTGCTAGAATATGAATGGATATAAAAGACCTTTCTTGTAAATAAACTTCCCCTTTTCGCCATCTTGGTTCGTCTGCCTGAATTCTCTCAGCCAGCCTCTGCAACCCTCGGGGGCTTTGAAGCCACACTGGTGACGGACCCAGCACCAGTGAGGACTTCATATAAACACAGTGTGCAACCTTTAATTTGTACATCTCATTAGTACAATTTAGGGTGGAATTTTCCCTGTCATACAGAGGAAAATACGGGCACTGCAGCTACAGCCTTACCTGGGGTTAGAATAAAAGCCCTGTGAGGATCACACCAACGCTCTGTGCAGGGTCACACAGGAGCGCTGCCTGTTGGCTGCTGTCACTGAAAGCTTTGCTGGTGCTAGGAAAAAACCACAAAAAACCTCCCTGTAAATGCTGTCCCCTGCCTCATAAAGAGATCAAGAAGGAAAGGAAATGAGACTGTTACCTAAAGGTGGATCCATCCTATGGCAGGCATGTGCTTTCCATGTAGGCAGCTGTGATTTAACTTGTAAATATGGATTCCGGAGGTTGGTTGATCATAGCATTTATTCAGTAACCTGCTGAGCTGACTTCACTTCTGAAAGTCCATTTGGAGGGTTCCTCAGGCTCCTCAATTAGAGAATTGCTGGAGACTTGACAGTCTGAAACCACTCATTTGTACTCAGGGAAAATTTCCTCCTCTCTAACACATCTCTAAGAAGGTCACTTGTGAATTCACTGCACCAGGAATGCATTGAACATACTCAGGAGCAAAATTCACACTCACCATTTACATCTGCCTGCCTAGAAAGACATGGAATTATTATTTGGAGAAGTTTTACTGCTGTTACTTAGATTAAAACACAGCTATCCTGTACCATCACCCCATCATGGCATTTCTGGGCACATGCTATTTGTGGTCAGTGAAAGATTTATCCTCTCTCATGACAGACCTCACCATGAAATACAGTCACCTACTTAATGCATTTCCGGGTACCTGCTGCCCCTGCTGAGCTGTAAATCGCATTATTATGGTTAATGACTCTGCCCAAAAAAGGAACCTTCCTGAATCTTATTGATTGTTTCTTTCTAGCACTGAAAATATTACTTAAAATTGTCACCTTTTACCTTTCTGAATAGAGAGTGATTTTACATTAGGGTGCTTTTTCATTTTGTATTTATAAAACGTACCAAAAAAAAAAAAAAAAAAGGCATTAATGTTTCCAGACCAAGCAGTCACCAACTTTATAGTCAGGACATAAACCCTGAAAATAACAGCATAACATCATAATGGGAAAGCTGACAGGTCGTTAACTACAGCAGTGCAAATGGCACTGCTGTAATTCACAAGTGCTTGTAGACAACAGCCCAGCCTGTGCTTCCAGAGCCTGCACAGCAGAGAAAAATACCCAGGGATGGAGCACAGAATAACCAGGTCACGCTGGAAGTCGTTCCCTTGCCACCAGAGCACGGAGCTGACAGATGTTCCACCCCACCACAGAGGTGGTTCTTTAGGACCCTTTTGTGACCTCCTCTAATTTATCCTTCCTGTGGCTTTAATGTCTAGGAGTTTGTTGTTGGGGGTTGTTGTTGGTGAAGAATGAAGGTGTTTACTCAGAGAGGCCATTTTACAAATATTAAATGAGATGGAGGTGTGGAAAAGATGGATAAGCTGAGTTCAAGGCAACAGTTGGAGGCTGGGAGAGAATCAAGCACAGTTCTGGTGTGCCTGGTGTTCCTGTGCTGCTGATTAAAGGAGAAAAAGCTGTTCCTGCAGCTCCTCTGGCTCAGCCCTGCCCTTTGGCTGGCACTTGGAGCAGTGCAGCTGCCCCAGCAGAGCAGCAGGATGGGCACAGAGAGCTTGGCACCACTTCAGGGCATCAGCAGAGCTGCCACCGCAGAGCCTCGGGTCAGTGGAGCTAAGGAACGGGACAGAAATTATCACTGCGGTGACATTTTGGCTCTGTCTCCTGCTGGAACTTCAGTGCCACTTGTTCCAGTTGGAAATCAAACCCAAAGGCTGGAAACACTTGCAGTACAACAATGACATTTCAATCGAGCGATGAAGAGATGGGAGTTTTCCTCCTTCCTTACAAGAAATTCTCGTTCATTCAGTAGAAATTCAAGCTGGGTTTAGCTGTGTCTCTGAAATCCTGGCATCACGTTGTTCCTACGCTAGAATAGTTAGGAAGCAAGTCTGGCTGAAGCAGGCCCTACAAAAGCAAGCTGCTGCCAGTTTGGAAAATCCTAGGTTATTACTTTTGTCTGAAAATAGGTCACACTGGAAACAGTGGGATTTGCTGCTGAGACAAATGCTACATCCGTTGAATAAAGGCCAGCAGAAGCCGATTCTTTTGAAAAAAAATTAAAAATCAATATTTACAAGATTATATTCCCTTTTACAATGGTTTTATTTAAAATCATCTCTTTCCAAGTTCTTTAAGTGCAGTGAAATTACTTATTACCAGTTTAGTGTAGCCTCCATCTCTTCTGTTCTAGAGCGCCGACACTGCGATTACATTAATAATGTGCTTTTTGAGGAAATCACGTTTCAGTGCTGCATCCTTTGCTTCTGGTGGAGCAGAGGGCCTAAAGGGGGGATTAAACCTGTGCCCTGGGATCGTGCTGGAGTTAGCAACAGGTACAGCATGAAGAGGATTCTCAGCTCTGAGAGGAGCTACCCCTCCAAATCTCAGTCAGGTGCAGCTAAAGCCATCTCAGGATGCAGCTGGGAGCCGTGGCTAATTCCCAGCTTTAGTCCCGATTTAGAACGGCAGGATTTAGCTGTTCTGTGTGACTCAGAATGCAGCATGTGACAGAGGAGGGAACATCTCAGATTATGGAGCCAACCTTGCTGTATTCCCAAACTGGGCTACAGAATTCCCTTCCCCTGTCAGGGCATTTCCCAGGAGGGAGCTCACATTCCGTTTTGCTTTTCCCATCCTGCATTTTGGGCACCTTCAAATGGCTCTTCTCCCTTCAAATTAGGCTCTGTTAAAATAAAGGAAGGATAAATGGCTGAAGTCTAATAGGATATGGCTGAAACACTTGCGCTGCACGGCCTTGGCAGGCTCTATTATCCACACACGGACATCTTCAGAATTACTTGGTATTTTAATGTGCATTTAAAATTGGTTAACAGGAGTATAAATTAAAGCAATAGCGAAGCTAGTCTCTCAAAATTTTATTGCTCATTGTAGTTTTATGTTTATGGGCTCGCTGCTTTGTGGGCAGGACTTGTGGTGGTTCAGTTTTAGAGAGTGCAGGAGGGAGAGGCAGTGCCTCACCCAGAGCCTGGTGAGGCCAATGGAAGTCCTTCCATTTTACTGTCTCATCATTCTCGCTGCCAAAGGCTTGGATTTACTGTCCCAGTTAAGGACACCACCCAGGGAAAATTCATTTTTAGATAGAATTTTAAATGCTTCATCCCAACTCATTTTTACATTATTCTTGATGCAACTCCTATGCCTGGTTTAGTAAAAATAAGTAACTAAGAGGGAAAAATGGTGAAAATTATGTATTTGTTGAGATGTGACATAAGAGTTGTATGCAGAGATATGACTCAATTCCTACACCTCTCAGTGTAATTCTGAGTGAAATTCTGAAAAGGGCCAGAGGAAAAGTATTAATTAAAGTGGCAAAAATTGCATTGATTTCAAAGATGTGAAGCTCTTCTCTGTTAATGATCCTCAGGTTTCTGCCTGCTTTGCCATTATTTGTCCTTCGTTGCTGAGTCTGTAACTTCTCTTTTCACAGCCTTCCCTCAATTAATACATTCATTAATTACATTTGGGCAGGCGCAGATACTTGCTTAAGGAATGAAAAAAAGCTCCAAGTAATCAGTGTAGAAGATGACACAGGAACTCTCCCAGCTTGTTACATCAAGTCATGAGTATTTATGGTTATTGGTACCCATTTCTCATAACAAACGCTTTACATTTGCATCGTTTTTGCATTAAAACTCTGCCTAAAATACCATTTGATTATGAACATAAAGACGTGAAGGAGCTCAAGAAAGTGAATATTAGGAAATAGTGGAGAAAAAGAAAGTTTCTTGGTTTCACAGACAACACTTTTTGGTTTAGAAAGTCCAGATTGAAATACAGAATATTTTTTCTGATGCTTTTCACTCTCAGAACTGGTTCAGCAGTCTAAGTCCCGGTGGCTTTTTAAGATTGATGGCCAGACCTGCAAACTTTATTTAAGTGCTTTAAAATGCAAATGACTGGCCAAGGAAAGGAAGGAGAGCACCTGAGACGCACAGCTTCTCCCCAAAGGCGCTGGGAGCTGCGATCTGACTCTTCCAGCAAGGAGATCCGAAGATCCCAGGAGGCACCTCCTGTGTCATTTAGTGCCTGAAGACCCTCGTAATTCTGTCTGTAATGTTCCACAGGACTTAAATCATCTTTAAGCAGGAAATTTAGTGCCTGGAAGAATAGCCTCTGTTCTCTTAGGGGTTGGAAGTGGGGTAAATAACTGAAGAGTCAGTTAAGGTCCCACCTCCTAAACCCTGCCCCATAGTAAATGGAAATCCAGGGAGAGTTAAATGACTTTAAAGCAGTATAGGCAGGAGAAAAGGGTTCAGGGGAAAGGTGTTCTTGTTTCTTGCCCGCTTTTGGAAAGATTTCTGGTAAACTGTTTCTAATGTGCCCTTCAGGAAGGCATTACTGAGATACTGGCATTTAATTTTCAATTTCCTGCTTGACCTTGTTCTGCAACAGGAGTTTGCATTGGTTTTCAGGCATAATGTACATAAAGACACCTTCAGCTCCTCAGTCCATAATGGTGTTGCTGGGCCATGTATTTACAGCCAGGATTTTGTGGAGCGTGCTGATCCTAAAATACAAAACTCGTGGAGTAACATCAGCTGGCTTGAATAAGAAAATGTTTTCATAAGAGTTTTAAAGATGTGTTTTTGCTTACCCATCTCACAGCTACAGTTCTCCTAAACTGTATTAAACTGCACAAAAAAACTGTATTAAACTGCACAAAAAGACTGTATTAAACTGCACAAAAAATCTTGAATTGCACAGGGGTCCTCCATATTGTAGTGTTAAATATGCAGGAAATTCGTATTTTAGGGAAGTACTTTCCTTTTACAGCAGAAGCTTAACAAATAGAACCAGATTCAAGTGTCCTTATTCAGAGGCTCTCTAAATTTGGTGTGTGTTTTCACTCCCTAATTTGCCTCTTCACTTCGTGACAGATATTTTAAGAAAAGCCAAGATGATACTGTGCCTCACCTCCAAATGGCTGTGGGTAATCTTGTCACAGCACAACTTGATTTTCTGTTCTCTCCCTGCCATACTTTGCATGCAAGTAACTTAAATATAGAGAGAATTTCGTACTATGAATGGACAGAATCCCAGATACATAGAGAATTTCACATTATGGATGGACATAATCCCAACTGTATTTACATCTCACTGGCTGGTGGAGCTAATGCCCAAATTCGTTCATTGCCAGAGTCTGAATTCACTATCAGCTTAAGAGAAATGATCAAACTTTAGCCTTCTCTTGAGTTTAGTTGCGTTTTTCGTCCCTTAAACGCCACAGAGATGTTCAGCCACCAGGGGAGCTCCAGAAACCTCCCTGCTCCGAGAACAAGCAGAAATTCTGTGCCTTAGGCACTGCACTAATAAATGATCGAATTCTGCTTCTTGTGTTTGCAGCCAACACTTCCAAACAGACCCAGCTATTGTGAAATGCAAACCAAAACACCAAGGGCCAGAGAAGAAGATCACAATATTGTGTTTCACGAGCCTCTAACCCTTCAGTTCATTGTTCTGTTCATGCTGATATTGGGTTTGGTATTTGATATTTGGGGTTTTTTTCAAGCATCTTTTTTAGAACCATCTTCCTTCCCATGTGGGTCTCCATGTGGCACATTTATATTTGTATATAGAGCTACACCTATCGAGATTTTTCACATTTAAGATTCAAATGTTGGATATACAAAGTGTTTATCTACAGCGTTCCTTCTGTAATACCAGGACACAATGCATGCGTGGTAAAAATTAATTTAGTGGCTGAAGAACATCAGATATAAATTATTTTACAAGAGAGAACTTAATTAGTGGAACTTTATGATGTGTGGAGGTGGGTAAAGTGCTCCTTGAATGCCAAGGTCTTTCCATGAAGATGCACAAATAATTTCAGGCTGGTTTTTTTTTAAAGGCTTTTAAGAATTGAAACAATTGGGATGCACAGACTTTTTCTCCTAACATTGTCTCTTCAAGAGTCTGTCCCCTTATTTTTGCATTCTTTTATGGTTTTTAACATTGAACATTTTTTGTGAATGTTTTGCTGCTAGGATTTGGGCTTTCAAAAATCAAGTTTCTAGAAATAAGCCACAGGAAATTAGAATAATAATCTATAATTCTAAATTAATATCAGCCAACCAGTATTGTGAAGAACCTGCTGTTTTATCTGTAGATGCAAGAGGTGAATCATCTGAGAAACTTCTAACATCTCTGTGGCACATTTACCCCCTTTCTTATTATTCCTAAAGAAATTTTACTCTATTCTTTTTTTTATAATTTCACTACCCCAGGAATCACACTGTACATGATGCTCAGCTCTAGTTTCTTTATACACCTTCAGAAAAAATATTATTATTATTATTATTGTTATTGTTATTATTATTTTAAATAGCTTGTACCCTGTCATTTCCAAATAACATAGTGTATTTTATGCAAACCAATGTTTTCAGTGATAGCTGAACTGGGGATTTGGGCTTACTTTAAATTTCAAATACAACATGAATCACTGAGCCCTCAAATCAGCCTGATTCTATTTTCATCTGTAAAAATGTAAAAATGTAAAAATACATCCCGCTTTAACACATGAGAAATATTTCTAGAGTGGAATCTACTGCAGGTGATAACCTTGATAAAAGACCCCAGGAGTTTAGGTCTTGGGTTCCCTCATTTTTGGCCTGGTGGGGCACAGACACAGGGAGCTGCTGGGGCCAGCCAGCAAGGGAAGAGATGTTTGGGATGCAGGAACAACATTTCCATACTGTGCAGCAGAAAGGAAAAGAGCTCCCACTTCCACTCTGATTTAGCATGTGCTCCATCCAGCATCCTTTCGCTGTGCCTAAAGTTGGGAATGTGCTTGGAGGAGGAGCAGCAGCCCACGGCCAAACACGGGAGTGTCAACAGCAGACTTAGCTCTCACTGCAAGGTCCCTGAGCAATGGTTTTTCAGGATTGGTTCTTGCTCCGACCAAAATAAATGCAAAATTTTATTTAGTAAAAACAGCGAGCCCGGATTTCTTTAACTTTCACAAAACTGGCAGCTAAATCCGAGAACATATGTCCAATTTACTGTGTGGGCAAGGCATTTCTACAGGAATCTAAAAATAAGTTGTTGTGTGTGTTTTGTGAAGGTGGGAGTGACCTTCTGGAGATACTTGAGCTTTTAGGAATCATCTTCAACAGGAAATGAATCACCTATTGAGTTCACCGTGTTCTGTAGGTATTTCTTGTTCTAAATTTAGAGTCTGCAGGGCTGAGCCTCTTCTCCCCATTTTTACCTCAGATTTGCCCAAGTGTGAAGGGTGTGGGCAATAATCTGGGTGTGGGGAACTGCTTTTGGATTCTGCCACAACCAAAATTATAGTAATGAGGTACACAGTTAAAACTCGTTCAGGAGGAATTACAACCCCTGTGTTTGTAGGTGCACATGATGTATAATTATGTAAAACTGGTATGTAGCTCCTGTTCTAATCTCCATTTTCAAGCTGCTTGTAACAAACTGAATAAAATTATTTCCTTGTTATAAAGCATCCCAAAGCATGTCAGTCTCAAAGCAATAGCAATATAGAGCTGTTGCATGTTTGAGGTTTTTGTTCCTCAGCTCTGCCTGGCATTGCCACTCAGAGTGTTAAATGGGACTGTAAACAATCGATGGGGAGCCTCAGGGTTCAGTTCCTCTTCAAAAAAGAAGATGATTCCGTTCCAGTCTATTTCATGAAGTCCTGTCTGACTGAGAGAACAGGAAGGTAGCACGAGAAACCATCCCCTCCTCAAGGAACTGAAGAGATTCATGAATATGAAAGTGATGTAAATCAGATATTCTTCAGCCGTGGTCTCTGCAGTACGTCATGGGAAGCGTTTGTGTGGGCAAGCCAAAAAGCTTGGAGAAAAGACAGAAGTCCTAAGCAAACATTTCTAGCTCAGCTGAGACTCACACAGCCATGCCCCCGACACCACCAGTCAGGAGAAGCCCTGGGAGTCTGAGCTCTGGGAGGAAAATCTGCTGCTCCTCAGCTTTGAGAGTGCAGAAATACCGAGCGGCTCTTGTTTTGGAATCTGTGCTCTGCTTCCATGGGCAAGCTTCCCAGCCATGTTTGGTGGCACGGAGCAGCCTGGTGGTGGCAGCTGGCCAGCTGGCACCCTCGGCAGCACTCCATGGTCCCTGGAACCCCCAAGAGCCCAGCAGAGCTTCCTCCACAGATGGCTCTCAGCCTCCTCCTCATCCGCTCCGCAGCCCGGGACGCCCAAATCAATATTTTCATGGCACTCCAAAATCCCAGCTGGACCTTCTGTGGACCTGCAGCCTCTGCTGGAACCATTTCTTCCATTTTTACATGGCTTTAGCCAGTGGTTCGTGGTGTTGGGAGTCTTATCCCCCAATCACCACTTCCCAGAGGAAGTTATGGCATCATCCAGTTGATTTCATCTTCAGGGAATCCTGTTCTCCTCTAAACATCTGCCAAAGTAAAAAAAAATAACTTATCAATGGCAGCTGGCTCACATGCTGACTTGAAGAACAAGTCACTTTCTAGCTCTGGTTTCTGTTTGCCTTTGGCCCTTGACCTGATTTCCTTGAACCCATCCTTCAAAATAACGAAAGAAGCAATGTTTTCAGAGAGAGATCTCCTGTTTTCTGTTAATGAACATCCTTGGTCTTTCACAGGATTGTAGTTGGGCACAATATTTGAGTAGAAGAAAGATCAACGTTAATCCTATCTTGTAACTTGTATCATAAACAGGGTTTCGGATACAATATTTGCACACTTGAAATTTTGGGTTGAAACATCATAATCATAAAAATATAAAGGGAAAAGTTACGTCAGAGCAATACTAGAGGCCTTGCAGTACCCTCAGATCCAAAGTAAAGATATTCTTGCAGTTCAAGTTAAGAAATATCTGATTCACTTTCAATAAACAACATTTTATAAGGATTTCCTTCACTGATTGATGTTATTACATCAACTTAATTACAAAATACTATTTTACTGGGGACACAGAAGCGTAAGCACTGAAAACAAAAACAGAAGTCCCAAAACATCCATAAAAAGGAAGTTTCCCTGGGCTTTGTGTTGTCCAAAGACACTTTAAAATGATTGTTCCTGAGTTGTCTTTATGAAATAAATGGATTACAGAGTAACATGGCATAGTGGACTTGCAGCATTTCTGTGTTTTGCTAGGAATTAAAACTTAACCATCCTTGATCCCTGCTGCTATTTAAATATATTTTCTGTATTCTGTCACTTGTGCACCGCAGTGTTTCATTTCATTTCACTGAAAACCTCTTACATATGGCCAGGAATAGGGCCCTCACCGGAAAGCTTATTTTTAGAGTATTTCAAGGCTGATCTGAAAGGGCTCTGTGTTCAAAACAAGAGAGCAGCTCTTTGTCAGGCCTCCAACACTGCATCGTTTAGAAATGCTCATTATTTTTAACAGTAGAAATTCGTTGCTTCTTACACTTCGCATACTCCAAATTATTTAATATAAATGTGAGTACCAAATCTCACTGTTTTTCCGACCCTTCACACATCTCAGCAAAGGATGAGTGGCTTTGTGAGAAATGGGCCAGCAGCAGCCCTGGTGCCTGCAGAATGTCGAGGCTTTTGCTGTACATGTTGCCAAAGCACTGCCACTGTCCTAATTAGCTTTTGTCATGTTTGCCTTTGAGCAGCTCAATAACTGAGGTCTCTCTCAGCTGTCTTGTCTTTGAGATTAATTGTAAACATCTGCCAGCTGGTGAGGACAGTAATTCTTGTAGTTGTTCAGCAGAGTTCCTGAAAGGACACCGGTTGATTTATTTTGTAAAGCCCTGCTTTACAATTTCTTTGTAACTTGAGATTATGTGTCTGGGTTTTTCCTTTCTGTTCCTCATTAGCAGAGCTTTTATGTACAATTTTTTTTAATGCTGTAAAAAACTGGAAGTAGAAATCAGCAGTGAAGCAAAGTGAAAATTGTCCATTAATGCTGTATTTCATTCCTGAGATGGCGTCAGTCAAAAGTCTGTGTTTATGTAATCTGTAGAATCCTATTCTGTTGTCAATGAGAAAAAATAATTTAAAAGTTTCTTTGAAACCTGTTCTGTAAGGAAATAAAACTCTTACACTATCACACAGCCCTTTGGGAGAAGCAAAAATGCTTTTCAAAGACCAGTGCAGGCAGGAATAGATGGGTACAGAGATAAGCAACCTGAGCAGATGGTTAAAAAAAATGAAAGTGGATGGCTGAGAAAAGGTCCCTCTGACATTCACTATTAGAGACAACAGTGGCTGTTAATAAAGCAGAGTTAATTCTATAGCAAGGAGTGAAATATTTAATCAGCAGTACTTCATACATAATTCAATTAACTGCCTTCACTCATCAGTATTAACGAGAGCTGGAGCTTGGATTAATGTGCTTGAGCGTCATCACAGCACTCCCAGTCTGCTTAAATGCTGCCAAAACTTAATAAAGTGCTGCCAGTCAAATCACAGTATCAATGTGCTGATATTTCAAACCATCCTCTACTCACAGCATTGTTTGCTGATTCCTTATTTATGCTGATCCCTGCACTAAACACTTTAATTGGTGTACAGTGGTAGAACAAGTTAAATTTCTTATCCCTTCCTTGATGGTGTCTTTAGTATCATCCAGGTTCCTGAGCAATAGCTATAAATGGTGCAATGTTTTCAAACCCCCCCCAATTCTTTTTAAAATAATGACTTTAATCAGATACATGGGTTGCCACAGCAGAATTTCTATTAGTCTGAGAAGGATAGATGCTAAATTAATTCCTGTTTTGGTCTGAAGAACATTTCTGTTGTGGTCTGTGCTTTTGTAGGCATGACACAGGCCTCACCCTCCCTTCCATGACCAGCCCTGACTGTGCCACTCACTGCTGCTTGTGTCCCTTGTGCCCTTTTTTCCTCCAGGAAGAGAGAAGGGACAGCACTTCCCAAAGGATTTTCCATTCTGCCACTGAGGGATTTGATTCTCAGCAGCTGATAAACCTTCCTCAGCAGGAGCTGAGAGAATGATGCTTTGGCATTACATCCCATCCTGTCCTACCTGTGGCCAAACTCACCCAGGAAAGTTCAGAAGAGCAAAGCCTAACCTTTAGAAGTTTAGGAGGGGAAGGGAGGCAGCCTGGCACTGCTTATTCCACCCTTAACTCTTCTGAAATAAATCTCTGCTGCTCCTCAAAACCCTTGGCTGTGTTTCAGCTGGGTGAATTGAGGCCAGGCCCTGGCATCCAAAAGGAGGTTTGAAAAGTGCTTTGAAATGCAAGTTCTGGAAGCATTACAAGCTGTCATAAGAATCACAGCAAGATAAATGACATTACAGAGGAAAAGCAGAAGAGCATGCTTTTTTATATATTTCTTTTTATCTTACCAGGAGGAGAGGAATGAAGATGTCAGACAGTTACAGGTTTTGGGTACAGCCAAGGTCCCGAGAGTTCAGGAGTCCACAACATGAGTTTGGGGGAAATTTTGTTGGAAAGTAATTTAAAAGCTGTAGAACATTCAGAAACCTATTTGGGGGGGACAGAAAGGCGTGTCCAAGTCACACTGGACTGTGTTCCACCTGAGTAGATTGTCCCTTTTGCCTTGGCTCTTTGATACCATTCCTGTCACCTGGAATATGTGAAATCCAAGGAAATCCAAGGTGTCACCACCACCCTGCTCCTCCAGCCGGGGGAGGCTGAATTGGAAGCGGCGCCGTTCTTTTGGGAGCTGTGGCCCCGTGCTTGGCACTGAGTCTCTTGAGGACAGGGGAGGATTAGAGAATGCAGCACAAAACATGAAAGCAAGAGACAGCAGCCAGAATTCCTCAGAAGAACAGAGAAAGTGGGTCAGTCAAGAACGACGTGAGGGGGAATGCTATTTATGCTGTATGTTCAGCAAGGAGTGCCATCTGAGGATTTAGCAATTCATCCAAAAAATATTAGAGGTTAAGGCTAAGTTGGATATATTTTAAAAACACAAAATAGTGGAGAATCAAACCCTTACCTCTTAATAAAGTCAGCATAACTCCATTAATTTAACCAGTACCTTTTCCTTACAGTAAATATTTGTCCTTTACTGTGTTTTTGATAGGAATTTTAGCAGCAGAAGATGGAAAGCTAAGTTGACAACAAGTATTTCCTGACCCAGTGTCATTATCAGAACCTGTACGAGGGTGGCAGATTTTCAGGGGTTCAGCACTGTGCAAATGCCTTGCATTTGCAAGGAAATTTCTCTCTTCAAAGAACATAAAATGAGCTATGTCTGCATTGGAGAAATAGTTTGAATCTGCTGATAAAGTTGAAATCCTACTTTGTCCTTTTGCCTTTTATCTAAAATAGAAGAAATAAAGATCATCTAAAGGAAAAAGTACAGTGTCTACTGAAAATCTGGTTGAGCCTAATAAAGAGGCACTCAGGCTTTCAGCCATTTAACAGAAGAAACAGAACCACTTTTTAAATCGGTTTTTAAGTTTCAGGCACTTTTGGTGTCATTGGAAATAAAAACCTGATGCAGAAAATGAGCGGACAACCCATGATGTGAAGATGCTGGGGCAAGGAATGTTCCAAAATGGAAACAGAAGACTCAGTTGGGAGTGGACTGCACCAGGATGTTCCTGTTTGTCACTGAGACAAAACCTGGCAGCAAATCCAGCACTATTGACTTCTGAATGGTCTGCACAGACTCAGTTTAAAAACAACAGAAAAAGGAGCTCATGCGAATCACTGTAGCAAAAGAGAATATGGTGCTTGCAGTGAGGGGACTGAGGAAAAGTGTTGCATTCTGCCATGTGCAGTCCTGATAGTAATTATCAGAAAATAAGCCAAATCCAGTGTGTGAAGTTTTAATAACAAAAAAAAAAAAGAAACAAAACCAAGTGCCCCACCAAAAAAAAAAAAAAAAAAAAAAAAAAAAAGTCCTCCTGAGAAACCTTTTGTGGCTGTGAGTTCTGTTCCCTGCACAGGGAGTGCCACAGGCTCCGTGCTGAGCGTCACTGTCGGCCAGAGCTCCAAAGGCAGCTGTAAATTCCCAGCTCTCACGGCCAGAAGATGCTGCCAGATAATGGGTATGGATTTTCTGTACATCATGGCTGTGTCATCCAGCTACCACCTGTACTGAACCTCATCATTTGTCTGAATAAAGCAGTACTCCATAAACTTTACTGCTGAGCAAACAGCACACTGCTGGCAGCAGCACACTCTGCTCTTGCTCTCAGCCCATCAAAAGATGACTCAATTACCATTTAAAAGTTTATACTGCCCATGAAGTCAAGGACTGGAGAATTAGCAGTCAGCTTGAAGGTGTTTTGAAAAGAGCAAATGTGTCTGAATGTGAAGAAGTGGCAGGTTTGCATGGAAGTGTTAAAAGGACGAGGCAGCGCTGGTGTTGATTTTAGCCCGCGGGATGTGCGCAGGGAGGGACGGGAGGATGAAAATGATGGATTCTGTCAGCGTCTGAGAGGGGATGGTCACCCTGCTGGTACAGCAAACACTTGAACAAACCTGCCTGCTGCGTGCAGAGGCCAAATTCAGAGATGCCCAGATTCAGGGATTAGAAACAGAAGGACTAGAAAGGAGAATTTCTTTTCCTTCTGGAAAAGTCAAGGCAAATGGTAAAATTGATAATTAGAAATATTGGCTTTCTTTTATATATTTTGCTTTCTTAAAAGCTGTGGTAGGTGTTTTGGCTCTAAGGTGCTTTTATCTCACAGCAGATTTTCCGGGAAGCTGCTTTAAACTTACCTCTCATTTAATGTTGAGGCTAAGTCCAAAATGTGGGTATCAGCTCATTTAAGAGTAGAGAGAAGCTTGCTTTATTTTAAACCTATTTATTGTGCCCACTGCCACCTGCTCCTGTACAGTCAGTGGCCACAACAAGCACTGCCAGTTTCAGGAATTTGTTTTCTAATGCAAAACTTAATAAGATTTCTATACAATTTAGAAACGCTAATGTACAAGGGATGACAAGAAGTAGGAAAAAGGAGGCAAAACTCCTGACAAACTCAGGCATTTCAATGTATGGAATTAAATCTCATTCATGACAAAATATGAGGATGTGTGTGTGCAGATTAAGAAGCTGAATGTACTTCTGAGTTTCCACACTTCTGTATTGTGAGGGATTTTTAACTTGTGAGTTATTAAATGTGAGCCACAGAGCATCCTGTGAGAGATACTCCTTCCCACAGCTGAGTTAGGAAAGAGTATGGAAATGAGAGAGCAGACAGAGAGAAGCTCTCTGCACTCATCTGACATTGAGGTAATGCACCAAAACTCCTCTCATAGATGCTTTGCTACAATCAAATTTTCATGTGCCCCAGACTACAAAAAGAAGTTAAAAATAGGATACTCAGTTTAAAAATAAACCAAATAAGAATATGCTGTGTATCTCAGATTAAGGGGGGTTTGGTGTTCATGCAGGTTGTAGTAATCATCCTAAATCTTAGGTTTTACCTAAAAGCACTTTGGGACAGGTGGGAAATGACAATTATCTTCTAAGTTTTGGTTTCCTCATTAGGTGGTTTTCTCATTGATTGAGTGTCCACAGGCTTTGCAGTCCCCAGGTAAGTTTTCAAGCATTTCAGGGCCTAGGATTTACCATCTGGGTGGCTTTAGGAGAGTGTGAACAAAACTCCCAGCAAAAGATTTGAGGAGAAGCCCCTTGGAAGTTGATGTGTTTGTTTTGAGAGCCCACAATGAGGCTCATCTGCTTAATGAGCTACAGAGTGTTTCCAGATTTTAAGGATTTGTAAGAAGTGTTACCTCAGGGAAAAGGAGATCTTGAAACCTCACTAGGCTGCAAGAGCTCTGCTTCCTGCTTTTTCACAGAAATTTCTAGAACTGGAGGTTCCTAATCACTGGGATGTGTGGAGATAAGCCAGGCAGGTCTGTGCATTAGTCAGTCCATCTGAACTGCTCCATCCACGCAACATTTCACAGGAACTTTTTGATTTAAAATGCATCACAAAAACCGTTCCACCAGCAGAAGCAGCTTCAGATGGCATCACAGAAGAAATTTCCCAGAGGTTACAGTTTATGGAGTTTTATTTCCTGCAAATTGGGAGTGTATTTTTTTGAAGGGAGAGAAAGGGAAAACGGGCAAAGTCAGTTGTTTGAGCAAAAATAGAGATTCTCCCTCAGACACCAGAAAATATCCCCTCTGCTTAAAAGGTTGTGCCCACTCTGATTTTGTTCTGTGCTCCACAGCAAAAGCAGAACATGCATGAAACATGGAGAAGTTAAAGGGGGAATCTCTGGACTGTAAGAGATGTGAGGCATAAATTTGAACTTAGATGTGGGTAGTTTATTCAGTATTTTTAGCAAGTGCTGTGTATTCGGAAAGTATCTGTGGTTCAGGGAAGTATTTAAGCAATAAAATTGTATTGTTTCCTTCTGAAGCTGCTAAGATTTTCAAACTTATAATCTGCTGATGCTGAAAGTTTCAAAGGAGTGGTTATTACTAAAAACGCCAATCATAGCAAATCAGTGGAGTAACAAGAACACCAGGCCTTGAGGAGTTCTGAAATAACTCACACACAGATACAGCAAAAAGTATTATTTCACATCATAAGAATGAGGAGCACGTCACTGGGCCAAATCCCCAGAAATGATGTATAAAGACCATTTTTCCTGTTAAATTGGCCACAGTTAATGCTACAGAACCTAAATTGATACTCCTCCTGTAGCAGGCTGGTTGTAAGTGGCCCAGGAATTGTCACTATTGCTCTGCTGCTTTCCTGTGGCAGCATAATAGATTTATCTGTTCCTCAGCTGCCAACAGCAAATGGTGCAGAGCAAAGAAAAGGCAGCGCTGTTGATGGAGGTGAAGCCTCCAATGACAATTGCCTGCCTGGAGACCCAGGCTTTGCGTTTTGTTCCTCTTGCACAACACTCAAATTGCCAAGGAAACTTTGGGTAGTGCTGTCCAGACTTCATGAAAATAGCTCAGCTCTCACCAGCCCTGAGAATATTTGTTTGTTTTGCTGAGTTTTTGTGATTCGCACTCAGCTTTCTGCTTTGAAAATGTTTCTGAAATCAGCACATTCCATGTTCTTCGTGACACGTTCAGTCATTTCTGTTGAAGAAGAAGAGCAGAGTGGAGCAGGTTCAGTCACTGCGTGTATTTTACAGCTGCTAAACCACTGCTGCTCTTCTGCTGAGATCATTTCAGCCCAGGAGGGATTTTATTTCCATGTGTACCACTCCAGTTCAGCATCATTTCTACACCTGCTTGAAAAGCAAGGTGGGAACTTCTTAAAGTACCTTTTATAGAGCTCAGACCCCAAAGTCATCGTGTGTATTGTGAGAGCTCAAGGTGCAAAGCTTTTCTTAAAAGGTTTTTTGTCCTAAAAGTCTCAAAAATTCAGTCCGCTGCCTGTCTGCGTGGGACAGTGCTGAAACTTGGCTGAATAAACCAGAAAAAGACAATTTTGGTTGCAAGACTGATGTTTACTTTCCTGTGTTCGGACAGGTCATAGTGGAAAAAAAACCTCTTGATAGTAAACACCTGTGGTGAATTTGCGTTTGGCAATTTTATAGGATTTATGATGACTTTGGTAGCTTTGTGTTAAAAGTTTAAGCAGAAGTAAGAACACTAAATAGAGCTAATCCGTGCTTATTAAACCTTCTGGAGAGTACTTCTAGAAGTGGATAAAGAACACTAAATCACATTGCCAGATACCTGAAACACACAGGGCTCTTCCAGGAAAAGAAACATTATGGCCATGAATAAGAGTCTGTGTTCTCTTTTTCACTGAGAGCACAAACTAAAACCAAATCAGCTGACACTAAATGTATTCAGATCAGCAAATACAATTTGTGTTTAAAAATGAGTACTTCATTTTTCTGCTCTTGTTGAAACCAGACTGGTGCACTGATGGAAGATCCTGGTCGGTGTATGGGACCAGTTTGTTCTGAGCAGCCTTTTGGCAGGTGCAGAGGAAATGTAGGTTTATTCAGCTAATTCAAATTAAAACTGAAAAATCAAGTGTGAACTTAAGTCAGGAGAACTTTTTTCTTCATAAAAAGTTATGTAGGAGCAGTTAAGAGTTGGTAGCTCCAAAGTCTGAGGAATTACATGAACTAGTTCAGTTAGTTCAGTTTTCAGGATTATTCTACTCATATTTTGATTTCTAAAAATATTAGCCTGTGACACAGAGGTCAACTGAAATTTATATTTTCAGTGATTATGAAGCTACAGATTTTGCCTCTAGGCAATATTTTTTATTACCTGATGTATTTGATATTCATAATAAATTTCAGAATTGATTTAGGAGCTTGGGGTCCATTAGAAAGTAATTCTAGACATCTTTGCACTCTTCTCCGTGTGCATAGTTATAAATTTTCTCATTACTCTAACCATTTAACACTTTTCTTCCTAAACCTCTCTTTCTAAGGCAGGTGTGATTTTTACCCTTCCTACTGCTGGAAAGCCCATCAAAAAATATGTATTCAGTTCTGTGTGAAGGTCACAAATAATGAAGCCCCCAAGGCCCTATCTTCCAGGGAATCTTGGTTGCCAAAAAAACAACATCCATTCTCTGTCACACATCTCTCAGAAGGAATTGCTGCTCATTGCTCCCGAGCTGTTCCAGGCTCTGCCACGGATGGGCTCTTGGGATGTTCCAGAGCTGTGGGACACTCTGGGGAGCAGATCCTGCTCTGGGTGAGGTTTTAGGATTAGGTTTTAGGATTCCCCATCCCGGCGTGGCACCTTCCCCGTGTCCCTGGGTGTTGCCGAGATGCCCACACTGTGAAGCGGTATCAAAAATCCCATTTAAGGTAGTCCCATTTTAGGTAATCCCATTTAAGGTTGGACTGGCACCGTTTAAGGTTATCGCATTTAAGGCTGCGCACCGCAATCGACGAGCAGAATAAGCGATACAGGATCAATGTGATCAATGCAAGCTTTATTCCGACTATATCTTTAGATTCTCAGACTTGAGTACATTTTCCAGCAGCTAGCAGGTTTTACACGTCATTATGTCATTGGTTAGTCAGACTCCTTGCCACACTATTATTGATTACTTGCACACAGCTCCATCACTTGTCCCCTCCCAGCTCGTGGTCCCTTAATCTTGATGTTCTGCGTTCTTTTGACCACAATTTCTCTTTCATAAAATTCGGTGCTTCCCAGACCATCAAGGAGACTGTCCTTGCAGCCTACCCTCAAGGTTTTGCTCGCACAATGCCTAGTCTGTATTCTGTGGTGGCAGAGGCTGCAAAAGCAGAGCCTCTAGCATATCATGGTCCTGCTCTTCAAGCCATTTTTCAACAACGCTGCAGCTCAGGGGATGCTCCTGCCCTCCTCTATTGCCCACCCAAACTTCCTGCTGGCTCCTGGCGCTCCTCACGAGCTGAAATAACTCCCGACAAACCACAGAAAGAAAACTCTTTTTATTTTTGTGGTTATTGCCTTACAGAGCCAGGCCCCCTGCCAGCACTGGTCGGACCAGCAGCAATTTTGTGATTGCCACTGAGCCTCGTGGACGCCCCCGGGTTAGGGAAGCCCTGGGTAAGGAGGGCTCTGCAAAGATCTCTGCTGTGCTAAAGAGCCCTTCAGGCAGGGTTGGTGGGGCTGCTGGCTGGAAATAATAGAGGGTTCTGCTCGCAGTGCTGTTTGAGCTGTAGGAGCACAAAGCACGTCCTGCCCACTTCAGGCCCCGGGCACAGCACACAAACCTTTCCAGAGCACAGCATCTGCCCTATCCTGGCCCATTTTCGGTGCAATAGTTGAGGCAATAACTTGCTGGGGTTTAACTCAGCATTTATGATTTAATAGGAGCACTTGGAAAGGCCTTTTCTTAAGTTCAGGCATGAAAAATAAAATAAAGTCACTCATGTCCTGGGCTTACCTACTATGACTGCTCAGCACTCAAGATCTAGTCCCTGTAATGAGACTAAAGGTAGGTAGAGATGGACATTTTTACCTTTTTTTTTTTTTTTTTGCAGAGAGTGGGTTTAAAATTTAGATAGAAAAAGGACGTGAGAGTAGACATGAAAATCAGTGTTCTGTACTAAGTTCAAGATGAATGTCAGCTCTGCAGTCTGAATCTGGGGCTGCTGGAATTGCAGGTGATGATTTTTTCCAAAGGTGTGGGGCTGGCAGCGGGTCAGCCCCGTAACATCCAGCACTCTCCTCCCTTTCTCCACCCCCAAACTACACCTGGAGTATTTATTTGCTTCACTCTCCATCCCCATTCTAGGTTTTGGGGGTTTGGAGGGATTTTGGAAGGGTTTGGTTTGTTTTCAAACAAAACCAGCTTGAGAACCTTTCCCTTTCTCCTGTCTGATGGGAGAGCTCCAGAACATTCCTTTGTGTTTGGCTGCCAAGACAAAAATTCCAAAATAAACGAAAAAAACACTTACTACTATCATTAAATACACATTTAGGTGAGTATTTAGGAGCCTTCACAGCCTTGTGAAAACAAATATATTTTCAGAATGTTTCCTCGGTGACAGCAGAACTCAGCAGTTTCATTTGCTGTATCCCTGTCCAAAAGCAGCCTCAGCAAGATCAGCAAGGTTGTTTGGGAGTTCAGATTCACAGCACAATTCAAACCTGGATGCATTAATGGCCCTAAAGATTTGAAATGTGACCTTGTCCATAAAAAACCTGCAGTTTACTCGAGCATCACATGTGGCAGTTAATCCAGCAGTAGAGGATTTTCTAATGTTGGCAAGTTCATGAAGGATTAAAGCCAAAAAACTTATTTAAATAGAAGGTAAAACATGAGTAAGCATTGAGTATTTGCCTTGCATTTTCTAGAAGAGCCAGGAGGGCCGTGGACAGACCCTCCTGAGCAGCTCTAATAGCAGAATCAGGTTTGGAACTTAGGGAGTAGGTTTATGTATAATGTGAGATGTCTTCCCATCCAGTTGTCACATTTTAGCTGTTTGGTGAAGGTGAATAATTAAATTTGTTCTCTAGTTTGCAGGGGATTTACAGATAGCTTTGTACCAGTGCAGTTTCTTTCCTCTTTAAGAAGTTATTCAGTATTTATGTTGTTTATAAAGGCTTTTTCTGGACTAGACACCACACTGATAGACTGTTTAGATTATGTAAGTGGCCCAGTTTTTCAAGTAAAAGTGCGTCCTTTCCTATCTCCCTTTATTTCCACCTGATTTCACAGAATTTAGACAATATATTTCTGAAAATGAGGTAAATAACAGCCAGCCTTACACCCATCAGAGCAGTGACCATCTGAGTTTCAGCTGACTGAGGGTGCAGGAACTTCCTGGGTGAGGAACAGTTCTATTTCCTATTGTGTGTTAGTCCAGGACACAGAAATCAGACATGAAACCCAAAATCCCCTTGCACTCAGCTCTCCTCTCATCCCTGAGAGTGATTCCTGTGGAGTTTGTCAGGTGCTGTGGGGACCTGCAGGAGACAAACATGGCCCAGGAGGAAGGGAGAACAGAAGTGAGACTTCCCTACGAGCTCCTCACTCACTGGGATTCCCACAAAATTAGGCTCATTCCAAGCCAGAGGGACCACAAATCCTTTTGTGCTTCTACCTGTTGCACAGAGAAACACAGAAAAGCATTTCAAATGAATCCCTCAGTACAAGGGATCTGGATTCTCCATGAACAGGGAATTTTCCTCGGCCAGGATGGAGCTGGCAGCTGTCTGCAGGGGCTGTGTGTACAACAAGGGAAACTCTGGGTTCTTCCAGACCTTCAGAGTGCTCAGCACACAGAGGAAAATGGATCACTCGGTGAGAGATCAATCACTGGACAGCAATTAGCTGAATAGTTTGATGCGGCTGCTGAGGGGAAGCCAAGGTTTCTTTCCATTCCAAAATATTTTGTAGTAATGGCTCTGCTCAGAGTTGTGGCTTGGCAGCACCAGCTCGGAGTTCTGTGATCAGGATTGCCCAGACAACATTTTTTTCCAGCCTGTGAATAAGTGCATCAAGTCAGCTGTGCTCACTCCTGGCCTTTCCAAGAAGAATCAAAGTTGGAAAGTTTTTGGAAATCTCCCTGCAGAAGCAGCAGAGCCGGAGCCCTGTGCAGTGGGGTCAGGGAAATGTGATTACTCCAGAAAACAGCAGAGCAGAGAGCATCACTGCTCCTGTCTTGTCTGTCGTTACAGATCCAAACTGCAGCACTCAGGGCTGAGCTGGGGCTGCCTAAGTCAGCAGAGTCTGGGCATCTCTGCCTCCCTGGCTGCCTTCACTTGTGGGGAGCCAAAATGTGCAGAGCCACAGGGAATTCTCCAGGGGTTGCTGTCACACGAATGCCCCGGAGAATGGCACTGGTTACCCATCCTGAGTGCCTCTCACACCTTCCCCTCACACCTGCCTGCTCCAAACTGCATCCCCCAGGGCACTTCAGCCTGGGATGCTCAATAAATCCAAAGGTGTGCACTGAATTTGGCAATAAATAGTTAAATTCCGACTACCTGAAGGTTATGTTTGTTTTAGTAACAGTATACTGCAAGGCACTGGGGTACCCAGGAAAAGTACTTTTGACAGAGTAAATATGCTGTCTTTTGTTATTTTTTTGTGTTCCTACTTCCATTTATATTTTTCAGCAGAAGGATCGATAGTATCCCAAAGACATTAAAATAAAGCTGAATCTACAGAACTGAGCTCAAGGTATCTGCTGGATAAGCACTCTTTTCTCTTTCCTTAAAACAATGAGCTCCAAATTACTTTTCTCTGAACAACTTTTTCTGTTCAATTTCATCTCTTTGAGGCTTTCTTCACCTCTCTTCTGGATGTTCTTTCAAGTCTTACATCTCACTCATCCTGCCAGAGAACAGTCACTCATTTTAACAGCACAGCCACAGTCCCCAGTTTTACAGCATGAGCCACAGAAAACCCAAAGATGAGGAACATGAAGGGGAAAGATTAGAGATCAGAGCATAGCTCAAAATCTGGGTTTCCTGCATTTCAGTGCAAAGCCCCATTTCAAGTCCAGAACAAGCATCACAGAATGGAATTTTTTAAATTTTTTTTTTTCCTTTCAGTCTACGCTTCAACGCCAGGGCAAACTGTCCCCCTTTTCCACCTCCCAAATTACAATGAGTCTCTCAGTTCTGCCTGTGCCTGGTTCAGGGGACCCTGGCAGGGATGGATGGCTGAGGGACAGACCAGAGCAGGTCAGAAATTACAGCTGGGTGTCACTAATTGCTGCAGCTCATTAATCAAACCCACGGGGAACTGGCAGGCAGAGGAAGGGACTCAGCTCAGACCCAGCCCACAGGGACTGGGATGGAACAGAGGGAGAGGATGGTGCCTTCCTCCCCTCGCCTTTCTCATTTTTAGCTCCTTTGCCAAGGAGGATTTCCCTGCCACTTTAATGAGCAATCTGTGCCAGCCTCACTAAACATCCCAGTTGCTTTTTAACCTTTAAACCAAACTGTTCTTTCATCTGTTTTCATTTCCATTTTCTGCCGTGGCTGTGCTAAATCTTTCAGCAGCAGGAGCTTTGCTCACAGTGCATGAAAGACCCATTTCCCCCAAAACTGGTGGGGTTGTGACTAGAATGAGAGAGAAGCACTCTATTTTCAGAATAGTAACCCTGACCCTACAAGATTGTTCCCTGTTTAGTTTTGGACCTGGATATACCTCTATGAGTGCCCCTTTCTACTCCTGCCATATCAATAATGCAAAAAAGAAAAGATAACATGAAAAGCATCTGTAAATACCTTTATAAGCAGCTGACCTATATTTATCAGAAGCGTTAGTGTTTGATTGCATGGAATTGAACTCACCACAGTGTGGCAGAGAAAAATCTAATTACACCCTGTTGTAAAAGTACTCTTTACCCCAAGATTAGCATAATTTATAGAAGTGAATTAATCTGGTTTAATCACTGCAAGGAAAGGAGTGGTGCTGTGTTCCACACTGGTATCCTCCACGTGTAGATAAAAACAAATAAAAGCTGTGCAGGGCCAGAGGTCACTAATTGTGATTGCTAAATACTTTTTTCCCAGGTAATACTCTTAAATTAAGAAAATGCTTAATTAGGCATAAATAAGCAGCTGTAATTTGAAGGGTAAATTGGAGAGGGCATTGCATGATGTCTCTATTAAAGGCATGGCAGAAAATCACCACTTTTTAAAAGAAAATATGTTCCTGGAATCTGAAATCCTCATTTTCTCCTCCAAGTTTTCTGTTCTGTCTCATTTAATCAGTGCAGTGGTTGGACTTCTCTTGTCATTGAGAATCTTCCAAGATGGCATTTGAACAGACCGGTATGGAATTATGAGTATGGAATTAGCAGTATGTAATGATGCTGCTGCAGTTCTTCAAAATCTTAAATTTTCTATATGTTTCAAGGTTTACTGATGAAACTTTTAATTTTTTTACTTTTGAATAAGGGCAACTCTGCCTTGCTCTGGAGGATACATTTCAGCTATCAACTCTTTGCTGCTTAAAAAGAAATCAGAATACTTTCAGCTCTCAAATTTGAAGCCATTGTGATACTGTCTAATATTACTACAGTCTGGAGATTTCTGTGCCCAATTACTGAGATGAATGCCATTCTATCCTCTGTCATTTCTTTGGTGTCCCTGATTTATCTCTCAAAGCCTTTATGGCTTTACGTTTGGCTTTTATGTAGAGGCAGAGCAGGGCCATGTGGTTATCCAGAGGCATTAGTATGATAATTTTCTTCAAGCTGAGTAGGTGGAAATAATTAATGGACTGCTTTATTGATGTACATAGATAGCTGATTCTCTCTGTGGTTCCAATTCCCAGCCTCAATAAAGGAGCTTGAGATTTTATCTGAGGGACCAGTAATTACACAGGGCAAGAATAATCGCTGCACAAACACAATCTGATGGTGGTTGAGGCCATTGCTGAGGCTTAAAAATATAAACAAAGATGTGCTGCATGGATGAGTTGATGCCTTTCATTTAAACTCGTGAACTCTGGAGAAACTTGAATTCAGAGAATCTGTGCTCTTGGAAGTTGAGCAAACTTCAAAGAGGAAGTCACTCTTAGTGCAGTAAAACAGAAATAGTTCTTTTTCATATAATAATGGACTGTTATATTAAATTGAATATTTAATATATAACTTAATATAATAATTGACTGTCTTGCCTAGACTCCATCTTGTGTCATTGACAGGATCAGTAGCAGATACCTTGAGGAAAAATAAGCATCTATAAAAATAAACACCATAAAAATTGGATCACATTTCCTCCTCTTTGTCTCTCCAAGCCTGGTGCAGGTTTGAACTGAGGATTTTGGCAGTTCACATCACTGGCAGATCATCCTAGGGTTCTGTGTGACCTGAATGAATTTGTTCATTTTATCTGTTGATACTAAAAGTCACTTTTCTGACGCCTGATTGTGAGACAGTTTCTCAGATTCATTCCCCATAAAGCAGCTCCTGTGTGGGAGCATCCCTTGGCACCTTTTTGTGAGCAGTAAGGAACAGAACTGACACAGCTTTACTGCCTCATAATCTTCCCTGTGCTGCTCTTACAACTTGATCTCCAGCTGGTCCTGCACACCCAGCCAGTGTCCTTGCTTCTCATGCCCCTAAAAAAGTTATTGGTGGCTTTTAAGACCTTAGAAAATTGTTCTTTGGTATCTTCTGGCACGTCTCATTTTAGTTTTATATGTAACTGGTCAGAGCTTATCACCTTTTCCATTTTTCTTACTTGGACAGCATTTTTTGAAAGATGCTCCTTTACTTCCAGCCACCTCCTTTATTTCCTTGTTGAGGTTTTCTGCCTTCCCAGCCCTGTTTAAACAAAGGCTCAGAACAACCCAGAACACTTCAATTCTGGTGTCCATTTTAATAAGAGTCTTCATTTCTGTCTAGTTCTCCAGTGGGTTTCACAAAAACCAACTGCACAAGGCTTTTCCTCTTTACAGAGATGCTGAATTCAGTGCAGTGCCATACCAATTACACAATCACAGAATCACGAGGGTTGGAAAAACCTCTGAGGTCTTTGAGTCCAACCCTTAACCCAACACCCCAGGTCCACCAATAAACCATGGCCCCAGGCACCACATCCACACATTTTTTGATGCAAAAAGTGTTGCTTCTGTAGTTGCTGCTGAAGCAGAGTCCTTGCCTTGCTCAGACCCAGTCAGTTCCCATTGCAGCCCTGTCCACAGCCCTTCCAGGACCCAAACTTTGAGCCCAGCATCATTTTTTATTGAGATCAAGCAGTTCAGGTGTCCCACACAGCACAGCTCTGTTCCCATCCTGGGAAAACCCTGGCTCCTCTCAGCACAGACACAAACTGTTCCCTGCAGGCAGCACCATTCTGCTTTTCTGCAAGTTGGCTGTCCCCGTGGAAGGACATCCTCCTGGGACACCATTCCCTCATTCTGTCCTCTGGAGAGGCGAGGTGAGGTATTTATTTCTGCAAATCCTTGGTACTCATCACCAGAATAGCTCTCAATCTGCTTTATTGTTCTCTCTGCTGTTATTTTGCTGCTGTTATGCACAGGTTTGGTAAAAGCCATCAGAATCCCTCATCCTATCACACTGTGCTGATGCTCGAGCATCTCCATCCATCTCAATGTAAATTGTCCCCAGTAAATTGAAAAGAGAGCAGCTGCAATAAGGTACAGACTGAATAAAGATGTCAGAGATTCCTGCAAGGCTATAAAATAGAAGTAATCCACCTCACCCTATAACACACACACACACAGAAAAGTCTGCGGTCCACGGTGTGCCAGCGCAGAGGAAATAAACTCGGAATTTTCTGTTCTGAGGAGGCTGAAGGCATTGATCAGACACAGAGGTATCACCTGATGGCTGTGTAGTTTGTTTGCAACAGCTCAGCTCCCAAGCAGAGTTCAGGGGATTTATAGAGGAAGCAGAGATGACACAATCGCTGTGTTCAGGCTTTGGGTACAATAACCAGGAGCTGGAGCACCTTGTTAAATGAGATTTTGAGCTGCTGTGTGGTCTGCATGCAAACTAGAGAGTCACGGTAGCTGTCTGAAATGCTTCAGAGGTCCACACAACAAAAAGCAGCATATTCCACACATGACTAGATTTTTGTGGAAATGCAACATCATTGTGGTGAAGGAGATAGTGTTTCATTGATGACTTAACCCCAGGTAGAACCTTGTCTGCTAGCTAAGCTGGAATAAAAAATAATGAGTATTTTTATATGTTTTCCTACCTTCATGCACTTAATTTCTTCAGAGTAAACAGCTAATTCAGTACTTGTGTTTAATTTAAGCCTCGGTTTCCTACATGAATCTCCTTAGATTTTTCTATTACAGTTCTGAATACTTTTAGATTACTTTGGGCATCTAAGCAGCAGCACTAATTACTTCAATTAAATGTAATCAGACATTAATATTGCTTAATATCTCCCTCCTCTAGTTAACTTAGGTGTGCAGTCCTGAGTCAGTCATCCTTAATTAACCTTGGGCTGAAGCACAGGCAGAGTCACTCTGGTCAGGGGGGAGAGCTTTCTTTTCTGTGTGCCCAGAAACAGCAGCAGCCCTGGAGAGCTCCTGGAGCTCCAGTCTGGGGTGTTCAGGGAGGAATTAAAGATTTCAGCTCAGCCTCACCTGGCTGGTGCCAGCTGTGAGCTTTGCAGGGCAGCACCACAGCTCTGCAGCTCCCTGTCCTGGGGTTCCCTGGTGGAAACAGGAATGACCTTATAAAGCATCCAGAAACAGAAATGACCTTATAGAGCATCCAGAAACAGGAATGACCTTATAGAGCATCCAGAAACAGGAAAAACCTTATAGAGCATCCAGAAACAGGAATGACCTTATAAAGCATCCAGAAACAGAAATGACCTTATAGAGCATCCAGAAACAGGAATGACCTTATAGAGCATCCAGAAACAGGAAAAACCTTATAGAGCATCCAGAAACAGGAAAAACCTTATAGAGCATCCAGAAACAGGAATGACCTTATAGAGCATCCAGAAACAGGAATGACCTTATAGAGCATCCAGAAACAGGAATGACCTTATAGAGCATCCAGAAACAGGAAAAACCTTATAGAACATCCAGAAACAGGAAAAACCTTATAGAGCATCCAGAAACAGGGATAACCTTATAGAGCATCCAGAAACAGGAATAACTTTATAAAGCATCCAGAAACAGAAATGACCTTATAGAGCATCCAGAAACAGGAAAAACCTTATAGAGCATCCAGAAACAGGGATAACCTTATAAAACATCCAGAAACAGGAATAACATTATAACAGGAATAACATTATAAAGCATACCCTCCCAGCAGCTCCTTCCCAGGGCAGCGTTTCTGGGTCAATCCCAGTTACATCAGGAATTGTAAAACTGCTCTCAGTGTGAAGATAATGGGCTGACCTGTTTGGTTTGCTGGTTTATTGCACCTACCATGGCTGGGTTTTTATTTATTTTTAAAACTTGCTAAAGACTTGGGTTTTGCCAATACCAGAATGGTTTGGTTTGTTTGTTTTTTAGCAAAATTAGAAACCGTTGAAGCAACAGGCTCGCCTTGTAATATTTTCCCTCTTGATTCTACAGCTCTACAGTTTCATTAATTAATTTCTTTTTAAAAATAACAACACCAATAACACCACAGGGGAATTTATCAAGGGAAAGCAGGCTCTCTCAATTAACCTAAACTTTTATTTTAGGCCTGTGTACAAAAGGGATTTTCTCTCTTACAAAAGCTGAAGTGAGCTGCCGTGGTGTTTCTCTTCAGAAAAAAGCACAAATAATTGTGTGATGGTTTGGTTTTAATTACAATACACTTATTTTATGCAATTTCAGAGCATTAGCACTGTTGTTTAGTACATTCTCTGAACTTCTCTGGGTTTGTAAGTCCGCAGTGGAAGTGGGAGTTGATTGGGAGGGCAAACAGAGGAGCCAGATAAATTTTGAAGACCACACTGCCAACTGATTTTTGAGATCACACAAAGCTTCACTTCTTTTAAGGACCTTCCATGTGACCTTCTTTGGGGTGGCGGCACTCACGGTTTCTTCCTCAAATAAAAGCCTACTGACCCAATTTGAAGTGGGCACCTGCATTTCCACCCATTTTGGGTGCTATTCCCTGAGCTCTCCTTTCTGTAAAGCATTCCACTGCCATCTCCCCTTGGGAATTCCATGCAGTGCATCCTGAGAGGAGCTGCTGATTCGATTGTCTGTCTCAGGTGCTAAAAAAAGATAAGTCACCAGTGAATTTTAGGTATTAGTAGCACACAGTCACATAAAATTTGTATGCAAGGCAGCTTTAAGCTCTGCTGGCTGCACCATGGCAGTTCTGGCTCTGAGAGCTCACCTGCACCTGTGGCTGCACAGGCTGGCACCAAGAAAGAAAAAGTTTCAGCTGAAAATTGAGTTTTCAGGTATTTTGTAATCCAGGTTAACATCTGTGGGTGATAACACCCGAACTGTTGGAACAGGGAGAGCCTCAACAGCTGCAAAACACTTCCCATCACTCCAGCACAGACTCACAGGGAGGTTTTGCTATGCAAGCAACAACCTGAAAATCCCCCAGAAACTTGCTGTAATTTTCTAGAAAAGCAACATGAAATATAGATTAACCCAACCAAAGTTTTACACCTGCATCCACTCAGACCTTGAGGGCAAAAAGAACTGAGTTCTACAAAACACATTAGGAAAACACTCCCCAGGATCATCTTTTCCCTAGGGCTGCTCTGCTCAGAAGATATTTTCCACATTTCTCCCCTCCAAGGAATAACTTCTCAATGAGTTCAGCCCAATGTAAAGGTGAGGTCCAAATCCAGCCAAAATTTTGGCTCCTTTCAGAGCAGCCAAAAACTGCAAGCAGGAGCAAACATTCACACTGCAAAACCCTGCAGACTAAGGACTCCAGCAGCAAAAAAAAGCTTTTTCTAGCCCAAAAAAAGTTTTTTCAGCTCCACCCACCAGGCAAAGCTCCTGTGCTCCTGCCCCAGGGCCAGCCTTGCCCCAGTCTGGGTTTGGAGGCTTTGTCACGCAGAGTTTGGACATCATGAGAATGCTGTGAGGCTGAAAGGCCATGAAAGCTTTTAACATGTAAAAAGAAAAAAAAAAAAAACAGAAAAACTCACAAAATTGTGAAATTTCTGGCTGCTGCACCAAACTACAGAACAATTCTGATGAGGTCCAAGTTGCAGACACAAATTTAAATGTTGTGGTTGCTCTCCACTCATTCACAGAAATGTTTTCAGCACCCAGAGAGGAGTCCGGGCTGATCTGCTCTGTAAATTGCAGATGAGATGCCCTGGGACCCTCAGCCTGCAGTTCCCTGATAAGCAGCACCGTGTGGTTTGGTTACATCACATATTTTTCTAATTAGGAAATGCAGAAAATAACTTAGTTTATCCACAGTCAGGGGATCCTCCTTGTTCCACATCCAGGAAAGGAACTTAAACTTCCTCATCAGCAGAGTGGGACTTTTCCAGCAAGATTGGTTTTTAGATCAAAACTTTTATCTACAGAAGGGTTTGGGTGAGCAGAACAGAAATTGGTAGAACTCCTAGAGAGCAGTCCTGTTCTCCTGTATCACAGTGTATGTTTCTCTTACAACATTTCTGTAGGTTTTAATGAATCTGTACAAATAATTTAATTTTTTTTTTAACATTGACTAGAATGGAACAGTTTCAGTCCAAGGACACATGGAATATATGCAAAATTAGTATAAGGACTATTGAGTCTCATTCCTATTGCTCAGCAAATATTCTGTAATAGCAAAGGAGCTGTTTGTTATTGAACCTGGGATTACATTTAAATGGAAAAAAACCAACCCAACCTTCTTTCCTGATACAAAACTAGATGAAACCGTATGTTTTGGTCTCTGTGTATGAAGTTTTACGTTTCAAGTGCAAGGTGAATTTGCCTGTTTTCAGTTTCAGTGTGTGTATGCAGACAATCCGACAATTTTAATTACCTGCCTATCTGCCTGGCATGAACTGCTCCCCTCCTTCCAGACTATCCCTAAAATTTCACTTTTTTATATTTTGCAGTGCCCTCCTTTTGGGGTTTGGTGAACTCCGCTTGGAACCTTTGCTCTGTTGGGAAGAGACAGTCCCCTGTCAATATTGAAACCAGCCATATGATTTTTGATCCCTTCCTAACTCCTCTTCGCCTCAACACAGGGGGAAGAAAGGTAGGTGCTCTGTCCTGTTCTGGTGTTCAAAACAAACAGAGTTGGTAGATTTTAAAAAAATTAATTTGCTGTATTTTATATTTCTAAAGCATTTATTTTTATCTGTCAGCTCCGAGGCAATCTAGTATTGAATATAGTAATCTAGTATGGAATATAGTGTAGAATAACAATGTAGTGTGTTTTAAAGATACTCCTCAAATAACTGAATTAATCAATTCTGTTTATCCAGCTGAAGGGTTGGTATTTAATTCTGAGATTATTTTATAAATGAAACATCTCAAACCTGTTAGCAGTCTTGGCAATAGTCATTAGTTCATAATGGTTTTGTGTTGCTCTCCTTATGCTGGGCTGCCTCAAAGGTTATTTTAAAGAATTTATTGCTTGTTCCACGCAGGCAGTTGTCTCCTACTCAATCTGTAGCACAGAACAATGCAGGTGAAAAGGTGCCCTGAGTTACAATATCAGAGACTCCAACAAAAGGTTATTTGGAAATGATTTCTCGTCCCTTGTTGTCATGACAAACGAGGCGGCTGCTGGAAGCAGTGTGACATTCCAGCAGTTTGCTCTGTGCTTCCCGTGGTGGTTCTGGTGTGCAAATACATCACAATCGATGTGAGCTTCAGCACAGAAATGAGGGAATGCTGGTGGTGTCATTCCTGGAGGACAGCAATGAGTCCAACTCTGGCCCAATTTCAGGGCAATACACACATTTTGCTTTTTAAATAGAAGTGTGTGGAATTTTTTTATTTTGATACCAAAAAACCCCCAAAACACCAAAACCCAGAGTTTTATTGACTCTGCTATTTATGTAAAGGCTTACATATTTCACATTATTTATAAACTACAGAATGGCAACACATGGAAGTCACGAACATGGAAGTTGTCAGTGAGTCAAATGCAGGAGGTTCAGAATATTCAATGTCTTTAGCAATTCTAAGAATTAAGCTGGGCCTTTGTACCAGCTCAGAATAAATGTCTGGTTATTGGTACAGTTTGGAGGCATTGACAGGGTGGGAGATGTTCTATCAATGCTGAGGTTCTTACCATGCTCATGACCTTCTCTCACCTTACAAGAACAGGATTTGTTCTGTCTGTGATTTATCCTAAAAAGTTCTCTAAACCAGTTAAACCAAAATTCTCCTTTGGGAAAAAAGATCGCAATTTTGACACCTTAATAAAAATTCTTCATTCAGAGTTAAGGCCTCGGTGAGGATTTGATTGGGCAGGTGGTGTATTTGTGTTCACTTCCTCGGGAATGTTTTTTATCTGTTAAAAATAGAGGTGTGTTTCACATGGGCTGAAGCACTTCAGCTCTCTGAACCAATTGCTGTGGCAGCCAGGGAATTTCTTAGACAAGACTTAACTGTGATTATGCAGTACATGAAAGGATTTTATGGAGCTGATCCTAAGAAAAACGATGAATAAATAAAAAAGGGATTTGATGTGGTTTCAAATCAGAGTTCTAATAAGCTAGCTTACATGCAGAGGGAACAAGAGAGACAGCTCCTTGCACACAGAGTCACAATTATAAACCTCTCTGGGCTGGGAGGAGGCTCAGGCTGTGAGAGAGTGCAAGATGGGAGGAAATGTTCAGTGCAGTTGTTCTTGGAACAGTAGCTTCGAATTCTTAACAATTTTTTTTTTTTTTTTGCTGTTAATTTAGAAGCTCGGTTTTATCTGAGTTTGAAAAATGTTTCTTTAATTTTGAAAGCAACACTTCTGCTTGTGTGTGCTTCACTTTGGGAATTAACTTATGGGGGAATGGAAGTTGTTCACCCACAGAAATACAATCCAAGACAATCTATGATCCAGTGATCTTTACATCCTCTTACCCCTTTCATTCCTTGCCACTCATTTCCCCTGGGCTTTATTTTTAGTGAGGAGCATTGCTTAATTTCTGTAAATCAGTTTAGTTCCCCTTCCCACCTTGCCAGACCAAAACTCTTCCATTCCATTACAGAATTCATGCCTGAAGTTTCCACCTGAAGCACATCCCTTTCCAGTTCCTTTAGATAGTTTATTTTATTTCATTTCAGTGTCAGTAGGGGAAGCCTTTTAATAGGAGATTTCCCTGCAATTCTTTAGACAGCTTGGAAATAAAACAGTATTTTTCTTTTTCCTGAAGTGAAGGGATGGCCTGACAGGGGGTATGACAATATTTTGCCAAATATTGATACCTCTGTGATCCAGTTTTTTGCAATAAGCAAGAAATCTATTGCTTTTTGTGCTGCCCAGCGATTGCAGGGCAGTCTCAGGTCACACATTTCCAATTGCAGCACCATCAGACGTTGCTTTGAGTTGTGCTGGGTTGTTCTGTGTGTGTGATTCACTCTTTCCTGAGAAAGTGGCTTTTCAGGTCCTGAAGTCTTGAGTGTCATTGATACAGATAATTGGATTTCAAGATCCAGAATCTCGGCACAAGGCATTTAATGAGTTTACATGCAGATCAATTCCCCAGAAGAAATGCTGCTTTTGAGGAAGCTCCCCAGGTTCCAGCTCCCTCTCAGGCCCAGCTTTGTCTCTTGATTATCCATTTTAGTGAATTTAGCAAGCAGCCCATTTCAGATAAACAGCCCTTTCTGATAAACAGTGTTTATTCATGTGCAAATCGCACTCTCCATGGCACAAAGAATGGCACCATTTTCACTTTCTCTGCTTTTTTTGCCTTGGATTCACTTCGGCACCAGAGCAATCAGCACAACAGAATAATTTACATTTAGGCAGGAAGCACTGAGGGTTTCAGTCTCCAAAGCAGGGATTTCCAGCCTGTCAGGGATGCTTGTGGGGTTGGACAAACCACCCCAGGCCCCACTGGTTCTTTGCTGGGATTCCTTTCTCCATTCACCTTTTGTCCCCCAAAATTTTGTCTCCTGCCTTTCTGTAGCCATGTGCCTGTGGTCTCCTGGTCCTCTGTGGACAAGAGCCTATTTCTAAGATTCTCTAACACTTAACTACAGTCCTTGGCCAGCCTTTCTTCTTTTTTCCCCCTCATTTGCTTTAGACAATACCCTGCCAATTAATTAAATCTTGTCACATCAGTGACCTGATGTCTTACAAGTCATTTCGGGTCACACTCCAGGGCTGAAATTGTTGCCTGAAGCAGGTAAAGTTCTGTCTAAAATCACTTCATTTTCAAGGCAAGCAAGGACATTATACCTGATGTTGACCTCTGGGGAAATAAAAGGGATTGATGTCTGCTGGCCAAGGACTGTTATTGTGTAGCTCAGTGTGCACAAACAGAAGTTACTCAGCAAGATCCACACATCTGCCTGCTCATATGGAGCATTAATGAATGCAATCACGTATTATTTAAATTAATATCTTTATAAATAATTGGTTCGTTCGATGCATCACAAGATAATGGCGACATTTAGCAGCTTCTAAACTAAAACAGGGCAGGAGAAAAGAGATTTATGGATTGAAATCAGTTAAATGGTTTCTCTGCCAGCTAGTTCTGATTCCATGCTGTTCAATCAATTCAGAGTATTACTAGCATTTTTCTCAAGAGTGCAATATATGACAACTGCCAAGCTTTGCTTTGGTGATTACTAAAAGGACAGATACTGGTATGAACCATATTTCAGCACTGCAGGAATATAAAAAATGAATTGTTAGAAATGGTCCAGGAGGAATGGATAGCAATAAGACATCAATGTCATCTGTAAACTGACTTGTGATAAATTTTTAGAGGGCTTAATAATACGATTTTTGATTTAGAGTGGCTTTGGAAAGTCAAAAGTCTGATGCAAACATCAAAAACTTTAATGAATAAAAAATGAAATGCACTATTGCTGCTTAAATAATTGTTTAACGTTTCTGATATTTCTACAGTTCTGCATGTTCTGGGATGTAGCTTGAATTGGAACCAGCAGGTTCAAGTCACTTGTTTATTCACCTTCACTGAGTCTAGAACAGGAAAAAAATGCTGTGTTTTATTTCAGATGGACCTGCAGAGTTTGCTGTTAATAGATCATAAACAGGGGAAAACATGTTCAGGGTCTAGATCTTAACTCTGTATTGGGACCTGTCCTTCCTTGTTGTGTCAGTTGTCCTTGAGATGAGTCCCTTTGGAATGTGAGGATATCCTGGGGCGTTCTCAGTTGTGATCCATGGAATGAGCCCCAAACAGGCACAAGAATGAACTTCTGCAGCCTCCTCACAGCATACAGGGGTTTGAGCTGCAGTGAAACCACTCTGCTTGGCATTTCATCTTGTCTGGTGCCATGAGAGAGTTTCCCTTGTCTGTCGTGGGAAGCTCCTGGGAGGTCCCCGAGCTGGGGAGGGATGGATGCACACCCAGCTCTGTGCTTGGTGCTGAGCTCAGGATGGATCTCTCTTTGGCACCAGGACCTTTCCAGTCCTGTGTTGAAGCCTCTGAGCTGCAGCTGTGCAGAGGTTCAGAGCACCCCTGGAGTCCTGGCCACGGTGGCTGTGCTGGCCCTGGAAATGCTCTCTGGATGGCATCAGGAACATCCCTGGGATCTGTGCTCTGGACATTGGGCAGCAGATCCATTGGGAGGTTAAAGATGGTACTGAAGCTGGGCTAACTCATCCCACCCAAAGCTCTTGCCCATCCTTTCTCCCTCCTCATCTTTATTTCTTTATTTCAATGAGTTGCTTCCCAGTTTTCAGTCCCTAATGATGAGACTTAGGAAAAAAAGACTGGAGCAGCAGCTGCCCTCCAGCCACTAAACAGTTTGATATAGTCAAAGGGCTTTTCAAATTTGCCTACACTGTTCTTAATGCCCCTTCTCTATCTTCTAATAGACCCTGTGCATTGCTTTGATAGTATCTTATTTGGATTTATTTCACCCTGCACTTAGGTCTATTTATAAACCCAGATATATCTATTTCAAGCTATGCAGAAGTAGCAGTACCATATATTTTGTCTGTGGAGGTGATTCTCTGGTTGGGGCTGCAGTCACTGATGTGGAAAAGGCTGAAGATTTTTTTCTCTCACACTGATCCTGCGGTCATAGTAAAGGTGTGCAAGTGTCCTCATACCATATGCTTTAAATGAAATATAATTTTGTATTTTAGCACTGTTAAAACATATTTTGTGGATTCAGAATTATTTTTCTTTGCTTTTTTTTCTTGTTACAAACATTATTAAATGTACAACATCTTGACATGTAGTAATATATAATATGTTATTTAAAGTGGGCATTTTGGTACAACATCAATGAAATGTTGTTAAGTGAGAACCCTCTGTGATGGATGGGGATGTTCCATGTCATTTTGTACACAGAATTTGAATCAGATTATCGAGGTCAGGATCTCTGGGGAAGGTGCAGGCATGTCCAGAGTTGTTCAGCTGCCATCAGTTCATGAGAATCCACATCCCTCTCCTCCCGGTAAATCCCGACCTCCACATTTTACAAATTTGTGTTTGCAGTTCGATGGCAAAAGGCTGCAATTTCTGTATATTGGAGATTTCCTTTTCTTCTCAGCAAGCGAAGGTTTGTTATTTTTTATGCTCAGCCTGTCCTTTGGGAAGGTGACATTCGGGACTTTAGGAGCTACATTGCTGTAGTGACTGTATCTACAACTGCTCTGGAATGGTGTAAATGTGGATTAGAACATGAGAGGGGACTCGATCAGGTGTGCCACCTGGGCAGGTGACAGCGTGGCTGAGGCTCTTTGTGGCAGCAAAGAGCTGATGCAGGCACAGGGATTGCTGCTGGCAGTGTGAACTGGGAGCTGTCAGGGACTCAGCTCCTGACAAATTGGAGGCAGCCATTAAGGAAGTGAGGGAAAAGGTTCTTTTTTTTTTTTTTTTCCCCTCGCTTTCATCCAAAATGGTTAAATGACGAAATCACCAGCTACCCAGCGGGGATTTCTGCCTTGCAGCTGGAGCAGGTGCTGTGTGACAGACACACATCAGTTGTGCTGTGAGATGAATGACACTGCTGCCAGGGTGAAAAATGTGCCGTTCCCAACTCTGAGAAGTGCAGGGTCATTGTTTCTCCTCCCAGAACTGTAATCTGTGATGGCTGGAAACTGAAGCAGGCACAGTTTGCTTATAGATGGAAGAATTAAACGACGTATTTTAGGATTAGATGCTAGAAAGGAGCTTAAGGGGAAAAACTGAAAACCTGTCGTCAATGGACTGTGTCTAATAATCAAAAACAAATCTGTGGCTCAGCAGCTCCTCATCTAGCTGGGATCTGGATGGTGGAGCAGTGGGAGCATTTGAGCTGGCTGGGGGTGATTCTGCAGCAGAGGAGGAAAATGTACAGAAATTGGGGGTAAGAAACTGTTCTTACTGTGAGGGACAGTGTGTGTTACAGGGGCTTGTAGAAAGAGAACTGGGAAGATAAACTGATCCTTTTGCATGGACCCTGCTTAATCTGGGATGTGCTGTTCCTGCACAGAACGTGGCAGGGACTCCGAGCTCGTAGGGCACTGCTGGGGTGTGGCAGCCCTGTGGCACTGAGGTGAGTGTTGGCATCAGGAATTCCTGGCTGTGTTGTGGAACTTGCAGCTGAATCCATCAGAGCTGAGCACTCTGACCTGCAGCTTTTTGATCGAGTCCTTGCTTGTGTCCCCGAGCAACAAACAGACCCAAACTGCCAAGGTAGGGCTGACAATGGAAATTGCAGCTTTTAGGCTGGAGGAAAAATAGAAGAAAGTTTAACTTGACTGCCAAAAATCATTGGGGAGTTTGTTTTAACCAGAAAATGCAAAGATGATGATGGAAATAAACATTTTCTCTTGTAAGCTTGCACAGAAGAAGAGAGTGTGGTGCATTCTTATTCCTGCAGCAGCTCAGTGGAGCTGTCTCAGGGAGGCTGCTCAGAGCAGAGGATGTTTCACAGAGCACAGAAATGTGTCTGTCATCCTGCCACACAGATCCATTCGGGATATGCACTGGGATGAGGAGGAAGGGGAAGGAGAAGCCTGGGCAAGGGCTAATGAGGACAAATTGCATCTCTTTGCACTCTGTGGATGCTTGAAAAGGAATGCTTAAAAAGGAAAAAAGGAATGGCTTTTCCCTTTATTCCTTTACCCTTTCTTCTGTGCCCCAGCCAGCAGCTGGAGGCAGCCCATCAACATTGTCATTTGCTCCTGATGGCATGAAAGCTGTGCAATCCCATTTCTGCAGTCCCCCTTCCCCTGCCACTCTGCAGAGAGTGCAGAGAAACCTGTCACAGACAGGACTTTAAATCACAGCGTCTTCCAGGGCTATGCCAGTGGCAGCACAGCTGTGCTGAGGTGGCACTTAAAAGCTCCTTTGAAGATCCTTTGCCTTCACGAAGTATTTAGCCTTAACTATGTATTTCATCTAGTCCTGTGTCAGGGAGGACTATTTAAGACCTCTGCCCAAAATAGTGTTCAAATGTACTGAGCAAAGAAGGCTTTCGGGGGAGAAAAAAAGAAAAAGGATTAAAATGTGAATTGTTTTTAATCGTACAAAAGTACTTATGATGTTGTCACAGCCCTTCCAAACAACTGCATTTGTGTGTTTAGTTTGGTAAAGCATATTATTTGTGTGATGGGCATGGATAGCTGCTTTGGAGTGACTCAAAAGATGCAGATACACATTTGTGATCTGTTCTGTACTGAAAAGCACAGGGCTGCTGTGGTTTGCACAGCCTGAAGATGGATTGGGATGTAAATCCCTGCTGGGCAGATTTGGGGCTATTTACTGAGCATTGCTCAATTAGAGGCACAGAAACTCTGTTAAAGAGCCCTCCTGGTTTGATGCTGCCCAGGGATGCTGAATGCTGGAGACACAAACTCTGCCCTCAGATGATCAAATCCAGGATGGATTTGGCAGGGACAGAAGGCAGTGATCCTGGAGATCCTTGGCTTCCTCAGCCACCACAGGAGATCCACACCTCCAAATCTCAGCCCCAGGCTGAAAACTTTGGCACTTTGTCTTGTGCACCAGAAGTGCAAGGAAACTTCTGACTGCCCATGACCAGATGGATGTTGCATCCAGGTTTTTCACAGTGCTTACACCATGCTTCTTTTTTAGCATATATTTACAGAACAATATTGTTTGGAAGAACAGGGATGTATTCCCATTTTAGATGGAATATTCCTCTTACCAGTAACAGTTTCGTGCCAATTACTTACCCATTTGTCTCAAACCAGATGTCCCAAGTCTTTGATTTTTGTGATTTTTGTATCTGGTTTGATTCTTTGAGAAGTCTCTTTGTGACTAGTCTCCTGTCAACACAAAGTGTTCCACGAGCAGAAGAAATAATGCCGCCTGGTTTTCTACAGAATCTCATTTTAGCTTCTTTAGAGCCTCTGTCTCCCATTATCACTTCCCCACTACTCCACAGATCGCTTCATTAAAAGAGAAGACAGAAGATGCTGTGGCTGTTTCCAAGTTCTTTGTGCCAGGGATGCTCCTGCTGACTGCCCAGCTGACTGCTGCTAACAGGAGTTCTGTAATACTCTGTATGTGGAGTTTTATGTGCCCAGTCCTCAGCACAAAGTTTTTTTTTTGCTCTTTCCTTCTAGCCAATTTTCACAAAATGCTGAGATTTCTTCTTTGTCAGAGCTGGATGAAATTGGCCAGGAGATAATGGACTTAGTGTGGGGAAAACAGGAAACTTCCCAAACCAGTTTGTTACTATTATAATTAATTATTTGCAGCGTATTTCACCCTAGGCACTTACTAAAAGCAGTGTCTGTGAAGACAGGAGCTAAGTGACAAACAGGGAGTTTCACAGGTAGATGTATATTAAAGAAGGAAATTGCATACCCTGCAGATTGCCACCGCTCACATCACCATAGCAGTGTTTGGCTGCTGTTTTCTCCAGCAGAAATGCACCATTCTCAGTATCTTCAGGGAGCACTGAGGGCTCATCATCATAAGCAAAATGTCATTAATGAATTAATAAGAATGTAACATTGCTTGGATGAAAATCTTCACAAGGAGCCTATCACCCTAAGGAGTTTCCCTTCTTGCTTGAGAAGGTCCTGCAGCGTTTGCTCATCACTGATCTGCTGGGATAAATATCAGTCAGGGAGGTGAAGCAGACAGCCTTGTGAGAGCCACTGCACACTGCAGTGTAAGGGCTGTGGGACTCACCCTGAGCAGGGGCACAGCCAAAATCCTCCCCAGCTCCGTGCCCAAGGCTCACAGCCAGAGGGGCTCAAGGGAATCTGCTCAGAAATCCCAAAGGCAGCTCAGAGAAGCAGCAGAGGAATCAACAATGAAAATAGGATTGGCCACCGTGGCCATCTCTGTGTCCATGGCTTGGGGAAACCTCTGCCCAAACTGCAGGATGTGTGTCTGGAGTGGTGTTTTTCCAAAAGTCATGTTCTTTAAATGCTCTTTGAAGTGGAAGGTTTGCTCAGCTCCCCTTAGAACAGCACTGCAAATGTCAGCAAGATGTTGATATATGTCCAGCTGCTTCTTCACATCCTTTTCCTGCTCTCAAGGAAAGAGGAGAAATTATTTATCAGGAAGTCTGAAAGCATTTTCCTGAGGAATGCTCACCTCTGTAAGTGAAGGCATAATATCCTCCTGAAAGGATAAATCCAAAATAAGCCAAAAATACAAAATCAGAAACACATTTATGAATATCTTGTTCACCACAAACTCCAAAATGTGTTTGTCCATTGAAGGCTGAGTTGATGAAAACCTCTCCAAGGCACGAGGTCAGAACCCAGAAATCATCACAAGTCAGGGAGCGTTTCACTTGCATCTCTGCCATTCCTTGGGGTAAACCTGTTTCATTCCCAGATGTCTGCTAATGCTGGCAATAATGAGGTATTCTCAATCCAGAATCTTTTCCCAGCTAGCTCTGGGCTCTCTGGTTATATAATTTAGAGGATTGTGTATTGTTTTGACCAACAGGTTTTTGATATTCTCTCCTCCACTTAGATTTGTCTTTTCCTGAAAGCCCTTTGGCTGTAAAACCACAAATGTTTCAACATCTAAAGTCCTTTTCTAGCAGTGTTGGTCCTTTTTTAGTGCCCCACTGTGCCCTGCATAACTCATCCCCAGCGAAGGGATGTGCAGTGAACTGCAGAGATTCCTGAAAAGAGGAACCACTGGGAGGAGTGAAAAACATGAACTTTTCTTCCTGTCTCTGCCAGATCCCATCTGTTACCTTCAGAAGGTTTGGGATTCCTGTGGAGGGGACTGCTGCAGAGAGAGAGCTGTGCTGGTGTGGGAACGTGCAGCAGTTCCTATAACTGAACCCTCCACACCGAAATTAGGAACAATCTGACAGCATCTGGTGGATGTAATGGCAGAATCAACCAGCTGTGCTGGGTGAAATACTGAGTGTGTCAAATTATTACAACAAACTTTATAAATATTGCTGTTAGTCTGGCTGCAATCATTTTTTAATAGCACGAGAAGACAGATAGGGAGGGGAGTTGTGCACATCAGAAGCTGTGAAAAAGAATGATGCTGCTGTGGAGAGCAGGAGGAGCTGCTCCCAATTAGAGCAGACAGAAAGTGGCTGCAGACGAGAAGGGAACTGGAGCAGCAGTCCCAGAATGAGAGGGATAGTTCTCATCTCAGGATCTGCCATGGCAGCAAGAGTCCACAAAGCATTAAAGAGATATATTTTGCAATTTTTTTGCAAAATGAAAGTAACATTTCATTGGCTTTTTATGGTATTTTGAGCCCAATCAATAAGCTTTACGGCCTGCATCCTCTCTGTTGGCTCATTGAAGCTGACTGGGCTATCAGCTCTCTGTCCTGGTGCACTATAGATGGGCAATCACACGTTATTTAATGACTCAGATGGACACCTCTGGTGATGCTAGGTTCTTCAATGAGATATGTAATTGTTCCCAGCTTATGCAGCTTTTATTGAATTATTATTGAAAACATAATTTCATGCTTGGTTAAGTCGTAAATTTAATTCATTCTACAGCAAGATCTAGGAACAAATATGGCACTGCCAGAGCTGCTCCGAGGAAAGGAGAGGCTTTTGTAGCTGCCCTGAGAGTCTGAACTGGCTGAGCACTCTCTGATTGCTTTTCAGCACTTCCTGCTCGTGGATTTAAAAGTGCAGGAGAAACTTTTCCACCTAAAGTTGTGACTGAAAGGTGTCACCGAGTTGAAGTGCATAGGGTGAGTCTGTGGGTGCATTGCAGACCAACTAGTTCATCCATTTCTGGATGAAATGGAATTGCCACTGGCATTTTTGGTGGCTTCAGGACCCAGAGGAGTCTCAGAGTGGGCAAAGGACTTGTGACTGCTTTCATTAACCAAAAATTCAACATCTTGCCCCAATGGGGCACTTCCACCAGAACCACCCAGTCAGTGAGAATGGGCTGAACGCAGACTGTGTGAAAGGGACACTCTTTTTTTCTTTTTCAGCACAAAAATCCATGAGAGTCAGAGCTGGGTGAAGCCATGGATTGCTTTATGCAGAAAGCCTTGAGTCTGGCTCTTGAACAGAACCTGGCTGCTTTAATCCTAATTTCTCTCCACAAACGTTCCTCTGTTTCACTCAGGCATCCACGAACAGCCTGAGGAAATGTCTGCTTTTCTTGGGAAGGAAAACCTCGCTTCTAGATGCCTGAATGAAATTAATTAAATGCCTAAATGAAATTAATTATCCTTCTTTATTTCATCAATATAAAGCAGTTCAGACTGTCTTGGACACCTCAGAGCAAATGCATCATAAACAAAAGGTGCAAGAAAAATTTGCAGTGAGTTTGATGAGATGAAAGGGAAAAGTATTCACTACAAATACACTTTTTTTGAAACAGATTGGAATTTATGAAAACCCTTAGTGACTTCGCAAATCAGTTATTTAGCATCTGCAAAGTTTCTTGCTTCAAAGGTCATCATTTTTATCTTATTAATTCAACTGATCATCTTATAAGCACACTGAAATATTCTTCATGTAATTTTTTCTTTCACAATCAAGATTATTTAACTATTTTTGCAACTCTGTGCAACATAAACATGTATTACAAGCACTGTGGCTTTGATTCTCACGGGCTCACCCGGCAGGATTTGATTTTAATCAATCAAAGGAAACTATTTGTGAGTGCACAGCAAACAATCTTTATTCCAGTTGACAAATTGGTGGATATGTTAAGGTATAAATACTTCTAGGGAGTAAAACAACCGTGATTTTTGCCAAACATATTTGAAACAGAAAATAGTTTAATGCATAAAAATCAGTATAGCATAGTGAAGCTATAATTAATTTTAATATAATTTTAATTATCTAATCTATGTTTCTACAGTAAAACATGGTGAGTGTGGGCTTGAGAAATCACTGTAAGTTAAAAAATTATTACTGAGTCAAACACCATGATTTAATGAATTAGCCTGATTGAAAAATAAGATAGTCACTGGAATTTTCCTGGCATGAAAAAGCCACTTAACAGCCAGAGTTCTAAATAAACGGTAAATATTGTTTTTAAAAAAATTGAAAAACACACAAGGGAGTAGTAAATTCATAATTTCTACTGAGTAAGAATTGGCAAACTTTTTGTCAATAGCTGTAAAGCACCTTATGTGCAGAAATATTTCAGGACGTTAAAGACAAGGAAAGGTGTTTGGCCCATAAATCAATACACAATTTATATCACCTTTATTTTTCTATTTCCCAGTAAGCTTTTCTCCTCCCCCTTCCCTGTGCCCCAGGGCTGCTCAGAAGCCAGGAGTGCTGGTGACACTGCAGTTTGGGTGCAGCAGTGAGCTCTGCCTGGCCCTGCTTTGTTCCATGTTCTGTCTGACACCACTTGGAATCTCTGTTCCCAAACCCAGCTGCTGCACACCTTGGCTTTGGGATGTATTGACCAAAGGAAAAATGTAGTTGCACTGTTCTAGAAATCTTTCTCTTCTTTCTCAGGGAGAATAGAGATAAACTGCATTTTTGTACTTTCTTAATCTTTGTGTTTGGTACTAGGTGTTGTATAGCTGTGACCAATGGTTTTAGGAGGTGCATTCCCTGCTGACCAATAGTTGCCAGATTATTAATGGATATATGAAGAAGTTTTTGTAAATAAAGTTTCTCCTTTCGCCATCTTGGTTTCATCTGCCTGCTTCCTCTGCCAGCTTCTGCGAATCTCAGGAAATTTAAAACCACAGAAAAACACCTGCAAAATGACTTTAAATACATTTGCATTGAATGCATGTGTTCATTGAACACGCCATCTCCCTATCTCTGCCTGCTGCAGGAAGGAGAACTCCTCTTTCATCCCATAAAGCCTTGATTACCTTCTCCTGGCCTTGGCATCCTTTTAGCAAAGCTTCCTTGCAAGTGCAGGTAGTGCTCTCTCTAATATCCATTTTCTCATTTAAATACGTTCTCCGTGCTCTGCTCTGTTATGTTCACAGCAGTTTTAAAGCACCTTAGCCGAAGCCTTCTGAAGTAAAACACCCACAAATGCCCTTTTTTGAGCCTTCCTGGCTTTGTCCCTCTCCATCCCTAATAATTTCCTCGCAATGCACACCCATCTTCCCTCGCCTCTTGCAGATGGGGCAGCCAGAGTGGCTCTCAGCAAACAAGGGTGCATTTTAAAGGATCAGCAGAGTGCCTGTGAAATCATTGCACTGCATTATTGCAGCTTATCTTCCTACTTTCATGGTCTGTGGTCCTCATATGGATTTATTTCATCTGTGCCTGCACAGAGCTTTGATGGTGCCTCGTACCCTGCCCTGCTTAGAGTCTCCATAAAGCCTCATGCTTAAAGGATAATGGGCAGGATGGGGGAAGTATACAAGGCAATAAACAGCTTTTGCAGGTGATTAAACACACTGAAGCAAAGCTGAGGCATTTGAAAACCCCAAAAGCTGTTTATGGTAAGCACAGCGCCACGTCAGCTGTGTTCAACAAGCCACAACATTAAATAAAAGGCTTTTGCCTTGTCTTGGGAAGTTCTGTCCACCAAACAGAGCTTTCCTTCTCGTTGTTAATGGGGTGGGTGGCTGTCTTCGTGTCACATATGGTTTAACAGGAGACGGCTCCCGAGTAATTGCTTGGGATAAAAGCAGCAAAATGTGTTTCTTCACATCACTGTGGAGGTTCTTGCTGATAGTCCTTTCCTCCTCTCCCACCCCACAAAAATCCCCTTTTATTCCCAGCTTCCTTTTCCCCTCTTGCTACTACTTCCATTGTCCATTCCATCGTTTAATTTCTTGTTTTGCTTTTTATTTTGTTTTGGGTTTTTTTTTTCCGTTTCATGGTGTCTTCACCTCCACTTTCCCCAGCACTTCACAGAGTTTTCCTGACAAGAACGCCCGAGGCTCAAGATTCAGCCACTTCAAGGAGCAGGTTAGAGTATTGTGAGTCACATTTGTAGTGCCAGGGAATCTCTGTTCCACAAATAGCACTGCTTTGGTAAAGATGAGTTACCTGAAACCAAACAGCCTTTTTTTTTTTTAGCAATTACAATTTACCAAACCATGTGATCTTCAAGAGTATTTTCTTTAAAACACGATGAGACTCTTTATTCCAACAGAGGGACATTTGATAAATTCATGCAGATTCCTGTGGGGCTCCCTATCAAATGCAGTGAATAAAACCGCATTTACTATTTTCCAGCCCCAATTTCCTGGCAATTACAATAGTAGTTAGATACCACCATGGCTATTTGTGCAAGTCAGACTTCAGTTAACTGCTGGCACAACCTGCATGACAGATAAATATGTCACAGGCCAATAACCCTCACAGAAGACTGTCATTTTCTATGGGTATCAATGGAAGGAAACTCACAGTCTAACGAAAGAATATTTAATATTTTGCAGTGGTTCACGAAGGCGACATTTTTGCTGTTTATTGCTGGGAATTACAGCACAGTCTTTCTCATTTATAAATTAGACCTTGAGGCAGTATCTTCTGTGAAAGCAAAATATGAAAGGAATCATGGAGGTTTGGTAACCAGCTGAGATTGAAGCTCTGCTGTGAAACAGAATTCATAGATAAAGTGATCAGTAAGAAAATCTGGGTGGCAATTCCAGGTAGGGGTTGGCTGAGGGATTTTTTTTCTTTCATCTTGTCCTTTAATAATTTCTACAAGAGCAATGTTTTAGAGAAAGTGATATTTACTCATTTATACATGGGAAACATCACAGCAGCATTGTAAAAAAGCCCTGTGTACGTTACATCCTTGTCTCAGATAAACACAAATCCAGCATAATTCTGGATTTGCACCAGTATTACTGCAATGCAAATCTATCCTTGGATATCTTTATCCATTGTGCCCTGTTAAGTTTATCTAGGGCAAATCCTGAACCGCTAAAATCGTGGGGAGAGGGGCATTCTGCACAACTGGGGAGGCAGAAAATCCTCAGGTATCCCTTGAAACCAGGCCAAGGATTTCAGCTGTCACATTCAGAATGGGACTTAACGATAAAAAAATATTTTAGGAGTCTCATTTTTCTCTAGAAGGGATGTGAGCTGCTTGTTCCCTTTTCAGGGTGGGAAAGGAGCTCTCAGAGACTGATTTGGATTGTTCCTCACAAAGGTTAATCCTCAAACTCTGTTCTGCATTTACTCTTCTCTTGTCAGGCTCTGGAATGAATATGAAGTAAACAACATCCTCAGGTAGCTTTTGATATTTATTGTGAACTTTCAAATATAGTCTGAATAATAGAGAGAACAGATCTGGAGAAATAGAATAGAATGTTTATTCTTCTAATTTTTCAATCACTTTGAGTTAAGCAAGACTGGTTTTGTAAATAGATTTTCTCCTTTTTTTTTTTTCCCCAAATATGTTACATTTTTCATTCATGATTTTCACCTGTGGATTATATATAGCTGAAAGAATGTTTTTCAGATGAGCAATCAGTAAAAACAGATGCTTTTAGTGGGAGTTCTTGGGTTGAAATAGATTTGGTGGGGCTTTTTCCCCGTTGTGCTTTCCATCAAAATGTTTGTTGCTCATTGTAATTAAAAACATAAATTCTATTGTTTTCTGCACTATAGGGATAAATGTCACAGTACAAACTATTTGAAGAGAAACAAAGCTATTCCTTTTTTTTCATCTGAAACATAAAGCCGTTCCCATTACAGAATTTTCAGAGGAAACTTTGCAAGACTCCTGGGAACATATTTTCAACATAGTTCCATACCTAATGAAGATTTACAAATGCTCTAAGTCCCATTTTCATCAACAGAACTTAGTGCCGGAATATGTCTTTGCCTTTCAAAATCACTTCAAGTGTTTATTTGCATCTCAAGGACTGAATTAGTTTTAAAACTCTGACTCTTAAACTTCTGTGAAGCAAATGATCACTTAGGGCAGTGTTGTCCTTCACTGGATTAAATAGACTTCTAATATTGTATCTTCATCTGAATAGATTTTCTTTTCAGCCGGAGTTAATATGAAATATACTGCATTTTGTATTTGCTGCATGAAAGGAAGATTGATTTATTTCAGGTGCTTTATGGACTATTTTATTATTCACATCAAGATCTCATCTTTTCCCTCTGCATTCATATTTTATAGCACTTTAACTGATGGATTTGATTTGACCCAACACTTTGATGGCACCTTTGCCATGGAGGCTGCACACGCATAACACAAATCATTTACTTGATTCTTTTCAAAACTATTTACCTTACCCTTGGGTTATTTTGTGAACTTCTGGCCTTTGGTTCTGACCAGATTAACCAGCAGACAAATGCAGGTAAAACACAAGTCCCCGGGGGTAAAATCCTTAGTTGTTCACAGATATATTCATATTTTTAGTGTTGTACAATACAATTGTTTTCATTAGAATGCAGCAAAGACTTCAGGATTAAGCCCTGAATTTGTCTAATTTCCAGAACACTTCCTGTTCCTTGTTTTTTTTCTGTCTGGACTGCCAGGAACAAATCAGCTCTGGGTGAAACCAGAAATGGTTTCATCCTCAGTGAAGTGGAATGAACAATATTGGCTCTCATCCCTGTCTGAATTAGCTCATTTTGTGACATAGGAAGGCAAGACAAGTATTTATGCCCCAAAACTTCAGTTTTTCTGCAAGATCTGGGGTACTGCGATGGTGAGGCTGAAGCAGAGCCTGAATCCCTGCTCATACAAACAGGCATTCTGCATTTTCCTGCCTCAATATGAAACAATTCAGAGCTCTGTGGCACTGATCAGTAAGAAGCCCTTAATAAACTACTTGGATATAGGGCCTAGATATCAAGGCTTTAAAAAAAAAACCACAAAAACCAGTGTTTAAACTATTTTTAGAAAAAAAATAACAAAGTAAATCTGGGTATATTTTATAATTTCTTTCCCTTTATCTGTTTTGTTTTCTCCGTGTTCCTACATCTCACCAATGAAGAGAGTTTTGCTCTACCTGGGGATTATCACAGGATTTGGTCCTTCTGGCAATGAACTTCCTACTGCTTCCACAGTTGTGACTGTGCTTCTAATTGGAATTATGGCTCATTCAAAGCTTTCTCTCCATTTACACTAAATTACATTTGTGGTTTGTGATTCCAATGCAAATGCAAAACTCTGTCTAAAGATATTCCCATAGTGGGAATATACTTATGTATTAGGAATATACTTATATAATATATATAGGAATAGACATATACTTTGTGATTCCAGTGCAAATGCAAAACTCTGTCTAAATAGATTCCTATAGTAGAAATATACTTATATATTAGGAATATACATGTATAATATACTTATATATAGGAATATACATATACTTTGTGATTCCGGTCCAAATGCAAAACTCTGTCTAAACATATTCCTATAGCAGGAATATACTTATATATTAGGAATATACATGTATAATATACTTATATATAGGAATATGCATATACTTTGTGATTCCAGTCCAAATGCAAAACTCTGTCTAAACATATTCCTGTAGTAGGTCATAGCACTGCAACTCCTGAAGCAAAACTTGCTTCTGCAATGGCAGAGCTGCAGAGAAATCACATCAGAAAGGCAAATCCATCAGCTTTCATTAGGGACAGGAACACCTGCCCTGCACATGTGTGTGGAGTCCTGCTCAGTGAATCGGATTCACTGCACTGTAATTCTAATGTCATATAAAATCAAGTACTGGAGGAATTGTCTACTAGAAATTACTGCTATTTCCAAAGGTATCATCAGCTAATAAAGAAATCATGTTATTAACCTAAATTTCAAGATAAACTTTATCTCTCTCTGTTTTTATGATTTTCAAACTGTTAATTCACATACTTTGTTCTAGGTTGACTTAGTATTGTCAAGGAACTCTACTCCAAACCATTACTTTTTAATTCTCTTTCTAGTTCAGGTTTCTTTTTTGTGCTTCTTTCTGTGTTTCATTGTGGTTTTTTTAATCCAAAAATCTAAGTGCCGGCGTACACTCTTCAGCCAAAATCTTTACAACACAAGGATGAAAAACTGGCGGTGCCTGTGTGGCTTTTAAGTGTCACCTTCCTTTACAAATCCTATTTCATGTTCCATCCTCTCGCTTCAGTTTACAAACGTGGTGAGACTATTTTAAATCCTAGAGAAAGGATTATTTTACCTAGAGAAAGGTAAAATAAAGTGTCCAAATAACAGGTTCTAAGTGGATGAGTTATTTCTTTTTGACTGGAGAGCTTTCAACAAAGGCCATTTTGGAGTGGTTGTGTTTGGGCTGTGGCTGAAGGCACGTGGATATTGTATTTACAGATGTCAAATAACAGTCAGAGTAATTTGGGCATCACGGGAAATAATAGGAGTGATTCTGGTGCTTTCTGTGCAAACCTTCAAACTCCCATTTCATTAAAAATTCTACTCTGCAGCTGGTAGCAGAGATTACAGGGTTCCACCATCTGTGCAGATTAATGTTTCCTAAAGGAGAATGAGTGCAACAGATGAGATGGTTGGCTTTTCAGATCAAACAAAAGCCCAAAGTAGGATCTCTTCCCTGACTCTTGCATCTTACACCTGTTTCCTTTTAATCACATGACTGAATTGTTTAGGACAAACAATTCCAGCTCGCCTTAAAGCTGATTAATTTGGAGATTGCAGCTCGCCAAGATGCCTGTGGGCTGGTGACTGTGTGGAACTGGGGGTTTTATTGAGTAGATTTTGTTACAGATGGGTTGAACATCTTCTTTAGAGGTTACTGTGTTCATATCCAAGTAAAATGTCTTCACCCCAACATGAAAAAGTGATTTAAAGGCATCCCAGTGTGTGTTCCAGGCTGGATAAGCAGTGAGAACCAAAATGGGGAAGCCCAGCTGCCCCTGATGCCTTCGAGTATTTTTAGTTTTTTACTCTTCACGTATCTGTAACTTGTTGTAGTTCTGTGCTTCTCACAAAGTGCTAAAATGCTCTGTTCCAGCACCTTTGGCCAAACAAGGCTCTCTGAACACAGATTCAAGGACATATTCATTGTCCTAGGGCCCCAAAATATGTAAACAATGGTGAACTGGGGGGAGCAGGGCTGGGGTGGTGAGCATCATCATCTAAGGGAGCGATTGGAGAATTAAGGGCCAATAATGGCAGAACTTATAAAAGGTGAAGGGCTCATGACCCAGAGTCCATTTTGGTCCCCAAGGGGGACTTTGCTTGCCCAAATGTACCTTCAGGGCTTTTGCAGCCTTGAATAAATTGTGTGCTTTTATACTCCTAATTTGTCTTGGCCTCTGTTTCAGGTAGCCTGTCCTTTAGGCATCACCCCCAGCCCACAGCCCTGTTGTTTTCAGTCTCACCTCTTCCTTTTTGACTGGCCATAACTAATCTTTCCAGGGGACTGAGCATGTGATTCATTTAAATTGCGTTTTTAAATCAATCCTATGTTGCTACATATCTTACAATGTTATAATTTTCAAATTACATTAGCTCCACCGCACATCAAACACTGAAATAAATTCTTGGCAGTGATCACTGTATTAGGATTCATCAGTAAAATTAATAGAGTTTCTGGGTTTGCCAGGAAATGGGATCATTAATTTGACTGTTTCTTGAGGGCAAGAAAGCAAAGCATGGTACCTGCTTACCAAGCCAGGTATCAATCCCTGCCCGGGTTTCCTGATAAATATTCCTGGTTATTCCCTGGAAATTCAGGATATTTTTTCATGGTTTGACCCTAGCTAAATGCCAGGCACTTAAAATGTTTGCTCTTTATGCTCTCTCCTGCTGCAGCTATGCGGAGGACAGGAAAAAAACTAACACTGGACTTAGGAGTTGAGATAAGGTATTGATAAGGAGGACACATTAGAGACAGGGCAAGGCTGAAGACTTAAAGTTGCAAAGTGATTTATTAACTTAACAGAGTCGGAGGATAAATTAGAGGTAAAAATAAGCTTTTAAGACACTGTTTCTTCGCTCACCCCCCTTCCCTTTTAAGGCACAGCTTCTCAGCTCACCCCTCCCTCCATCCAGCCAACAGATCCAGGCTGGGGCAAGGCTTGTGGTTTCTCTTAGTCCATCACCACAATTCTTCTGCTACAAACACTATTTGTCCTATTAAGGCACTATTAAGACACCATTTCTTAGCTCACCCCCTCCCTCCTTCCTTCTAAAAAGAAGTGCGTGCTCACATTGTTTTGATTTCTTCTTAAATATGTTTTCACAGAGGCTTAACTAACATCTCTAATTGGCCCAGGTTTGGCCAGCAGCATGTCCATCATCTTCAGAGCCATCAGAGACTGGCTCTGCTGGACATGGTGGAAACCTCCAGAATTTTTACTCAGGACATGCAGGAGCCACCTTTGTACCCCACCCTACTCACTGCAAAACCACCACACACCCCATGGATTCAACATTAAAAAAGCCCAGCACCCCAGAAACCACTGCTAATACAAACATAAAGTTAATTAAACTCACTGGCAACGCTGAGCCTTGCCTAGTGTTTCCCTTTGATGGAAGCCCAGCTGTTTTCTGGCTGTTGCCAGGGGTAACCAGCGGTGACATCCAAGGTCATCAATGAAAAGCAAACCTTTGTCCCCTGGATATTCTCCTCTTTCTTGGAAACTTGCATCCTGGAATAAATTCCTTTAAAACAACGTGTTTTGGTCAGTGTAGCACTTGGGCTTTTTTTAATTTCCATTCCCTGCACTTCTTTGGTCAGTCCATTACTGCTGTTCATTGTAAGGAGCAATATCCCAAAGAGCTCCTGGCTCAAGGAATGTCTCAGAAATGTGTCCCAGTGTCACCAGGGCTGCTGTGGCCTCCTTCAGGACAGGCTGGCGACACCAGACTGTGCACGCAGAGCTTCCCAGCATCTCCCCACCACCAGCAGCCCTGCTCTGTCTGGGTGTATTCTGCTTGAGTTTGTTCATTCTGCTGTTTCGCACATGTTAAAATTGTCTTTTCCCCTTTCTGTAACATTGGGGATGCATTTATAGAGTTTTCTTCCCAGCAAATAGTTCATTAAAGCACTTTCCAGAGGTAAAAAGTCAGAGTTTCAGGGGAACACAGGGGAAAAGTCCATTCTTCTAAATGGGAATTTCATAGTGATTCATCGTGCAGTTCCACTTTGTGTGATTTTCAAATTGTTAGCCATGTTCTCTATGGTTTAAATTGGGTTTTATTCTGTTTTTTGTTTAACCTGTATTTGTCCATTGCTTGGTTTACACTTTTTTATGTAAATGAGCTGCCTGATTGTGAACTAGAGAGAAATTAATATTTTCAAATATGCTTGATGTTGTCTGTGAGCTCCCCATGCATTTTTATTATTTTGTCAGCTTTCCAAACCAATATTTTTCTCTAGAAAGATGCTACTTAAGAAATGAGTATCTGGGAACAGAAGAACCAAATTACAGCTTTGCTTAGGTGAACATAACTGCTTTTGATGCAAGTGGGAGTCTCCCTTGTTTATCTGGTGTGTAATTTGGAAAAGTGCGTTTCACGTCTGATTTGACCCAGATTTTCCTGCACCGTATTTGGGAGATAGAGGGAACAAGCACAGCACACATCAAAGTGTTTGTTCGGTTCTTACCCTGGCCTGAGAGTATCATTTTCAAAGTGTTTTGGAATTTGAGATGTGGAGCTGCAGAGTCTGTTGACCTCGGAGGAATTCTCTGTCCCAGACGCAGCCCAGCTTTTCCAGAGCTGCCCAGTGCATCTAAAGACATTTCAGGCTGGGTTATGGCAGGTGCAAGTGATGCTATTTACCTCTTTTACAAGCAGATTATGGTGATGAAGTACTAATTGCTTCCAGGGTAGATTTTAGCACTCACCGAGAGGAGCTGTGCAGCTTCCCCACGGAAGTCTCCTGCATGGATAAACGTCAGTCCCATCCCAGCAGAATTGTCACCATCAGAGTGTTCCAAGTGTTGGTGTGACAGGGGAGGCAGCTGGGCTGGGGCTGGGGCTGGAGTTGGGATGGAGCTGATGCCTGATGATTTTTGCCTTTTCTTTTTTATATACCCTTTTTTATATTTTCTGTACCCTTTTATGTATTTTCTGTACCCTTTATATGTTCTTTGCACCCTTAGCCTACATGCTTGTAATTTCTGTACTCTGATATTCTATCTCAGTTTTGGGGTTCTGCAAGGCAGAAAGACCAAACATTCACAGCAGGAGAGCTGCCAGAGAGCTCTGTGCTGTCAAAAACTCAAAGTTTTAACCTTGGTTGAAACCTCCTTTCTGGAACATATTTTGTAAACTGGGCTCTAGCCTCATTAAGGGGGGAATTCTTAGAATAGGGGGACATTACTTCATTTATTAAGGTTCTTATTGGGGGATTCTAGACAGATATGCTAATTTACAAAGTCCATAAAATTGTATACACGTTACACAGTGTGTGCATCTCGGAGTGTTCCACCTTTGAAGAGCTGTGCACCTAAAATCCTATAAAAATACGGAGCAAAACCCTTTTACCCCTTTAACGGTGTCTGCCTCAGGATTCCAAGACCAGCCAAAAGGCAGCACAGCTGTAGGATCATCCCTGCTGGAATGGGGTGGGGAAGGATGGAAGCTCACCCAGGTGGGGCAGGAGCTCAGAGGGGCACACAAAACCCCCAGCAAGAGCTCAGGGTGGGTGGGGTTGGCATCCTCTATAGGATAAGCACTCCTTTTATCTGTTCTGGGTGCATATTCGGGGCAGTGCTGGGGATGGGGAGGTGCCTCTTAGCTCCCAGTCTGTCACACACATTCCTGGGAAGCCCTGAGCAGCTTCATGGGCTGGCTTGAAATAAATCCACAGTGCAGAGCTTAGCTGGAGCAATGTTTGTGCCTCCTGCAGGAGCCAAGGCTGCTCCTCTCCTTTTTTCCCTCCCCTCTCCTTTCTTCCCTGCACAGCCCAAACACTTGCAGAGGATTTCAAGTTAATTTCCATCCTCAGGGGGTAAATGGCAGACACCGTTTCTTGCAGCTCTGCATTAGGGAAGTGTTGCAAGGAAATCTCGTCACTCCTCGTTGTGTCAGGACAGCCACATTCCTTTGGAGTGCAGCTATTCCCTGTTCTGTAAGGCAGCGTTGGGCTCATCCTCCGCTCCCACCTGGCTGAGGTGGATGTTTGCACCTGTCAAAATGCACTTGCTCCATGCTGGGAAAAATAATTAGTTGGCCAGTGGAGCTGCTGTGAACTTGCATGTGTGCCTCGTGCCGCAGCCCTGTGGTTGTGGGGTTGGGCCCTGCGTTTGGGAAATCACTGATAAATATCCTTCTGAACATCCTTCTGAACATTCTTCTAAACACCTGTGATTTCAGAACAGTGGATGTTGTTGAAGTATCAGCACTTCTGGAAATGGTACATTGTTCACTAAGGAATAAAATGAATGAGCAGCTTTTGATGGTCAGGGCAGCAATGTCTGCATGCTCCTGAAATTTCTGGAAAATATTTTCATACTCTGTTCTGCTTTGCCTGTGGTTCCCACACACACTTGCAGTATCTATTAGGAGAACTCCTCCTAATAGATACTCCTCCTCTGGGTAGATTTTGAAAGGGTGGGTCCAGCATTAATACAAATTCCATTAACTCTAGCATATTTTGATTTGCAGAAGATTAATGGCGTGTATAGGACCCAAACCACCTTTTTTCCTCCCTTATACAGATTATTGCATTTATTTCAATGCATTTTTCAAATGAATAATGAAATACCAGGACATGACCCAGAAATACCTTACGGTTAGCTATGAATAAATGCTCTGCTCAGTATTACAGACTTCGAGAAGAACTGAAATTTTCCTGTAATGTATCCACACATAATTTGACACAAACTAAACATCTTTGCTGACTTGTGAAACAAGACATTTCCATGGACCGTGCCTTTTGTGCCACTAACCTCTTGTTAACAGGATTAAAAAATCAATAGTTGTACTGTCAAGAGAATGTAAATGTTTCCAAAGATGCTGTTGGATATTTCTGCCCAGTACTCCATTTACAAATGAAAAGTGTCTGACTGTACTGGATGCTCATAGCGCGTTTGAACCATTTCACATCTCTGAAATTCAAGGGAGAGCTGTTAAAATACAGGTTGTACATGACTAATTAGGGGGAAAAAGAAAATAAACCAACCCATAATGTGAGTTAAGCCTGTTTAAATCCCTGCAGTATGAGCGTGTACTGATGTAAATCCATGGGTATATAGCTCCAGCTTTACTCTGACACCACAAGTTTACATTGTTCACTGAATTAATACAATGCTAAAAAATCCCCCGTGCAGATCCCTTTAGAAGTGTTTGGGTTAAACATGTCACATTACTGAGCTGACAGCCTTCAGCTTTGTTCAACGTTCACAAACCAAACCTATTTTCCCACAGCTGTCTGGAGTGCCAGAAATCTGTGGTTTTGGAGTATTCCCATAAGATCCTGCTCCCCTTCTCTGTTCATCCTAGCACTGAATGCATTGTTTTACGCTCAGCTTCTCTTGGGTAGACAAGTGACTGATTTGCTGAGCAGAGAGGCAAATGTGCCTTCTTGGAAATGTTTTTCTAGAGCAGCATATTCTGCCCTTTTTATACTTTTCCCTAATATTCCAGTCTAAAATTGGCAAACCTGATGCACGTTGCCACCAACCCACGTTATCCCATTTAAAAATAGCCATGCTGATACTGTGAGCCCCAACAGGACAGATTTGGAGCTTTCTGTATTAAATATGGGGAAAGCTGTGTCAGCAATAAATCTGTTATTCTGGAAGAGACATATTCCAGACTAGAGCAAGTGGGGCCATGGAAGAGAGGGGAGAATGTCAAGGCAGTGTTTATGTTTCACACTCCTTGTGTTTATATTTCATATGAGAAGGCTGTAAAGAAATCTGGAGAGCAGATGTAGTGCAGGGAAATGCAGACAAACAGGAAAGACAGCATGGATTTTCAGATAACTCCAGACAAAGCTATTTTAGAATTAAAATTCAGACACACTGACAGAAGAAGCGACCATGGAAATGTTCTGGTTGTGTGGAGAGCTGCACTGAGCAGTTGGAATTGTTTCTCAAGCTTGGCCAGCAGAGTGGTCTTGTATAAAATGTTGATATCAAGTGTCCTGTTGCATCTGCAGAAGCTGTCAGGATGGAATCCCAAATCCCAAATCCTGCAGCTCCCATGCTAGGGGCACTTTGGGCACTCTCTGCAGGGGCTGATCCTGCCTGGCTTGGTGTCACAGCAAGGTTAGGGACACAGAGCAGATCTGCAAAAGGCAAACCTGGCCTAATCAGCAATTCAGCTTTTAGAACTCTGGCCTTGAAAGCAGAACAGCAGGAAGGAGGTCTTGTGATAAACAGAGGGGAAATTAAGGAAGGGCAGTAATAGATTGGGAAAAGGGAGCACTCAGGTTTATTGGGGCTGCATATTTATCTGCTGTGTGAAGAAACATCAGGGGAAGCTCAGAGGAAAACCCATCTGCAGGATGATTGTCCTTTTTTCCCTCATTTCACCCACTCTCAGCAAAGCCCCCAGACCCAGCACCAGCAGTTTACATCTGCAGACCTTCTGAGAGCTGGCAGACAATGCTGATTGCCAGCCGTGCTCAGCCACTGAAGTTCAGGACAATCCCCTCTGCCAGAGCAGAGCACAAGGAAATAACTTGATCCCTTCTCACCTGCAGGATCAGCTCCTCGTAACCCAACCAAGCCAACAGAGCTTCTCACAAATGTGAGAAATAAGGGAAAATGGAGATACTGCCGTGACTCCAAAGCCAAGGGCATGCCCTGAGAGCCAGAGGCAAATCACTGCCTTCCTGGGCAGATTTGTGCTGACAGCCCCATGTGAAAATCAGAATTAAAGCCATGAGTTTACACACCACACAGCTGCCAGAGTACGTGTGATGGTGGCAGATTTAAAAAAAAAAGAAACCGAAGAGAAAGGGGAGAAATGAAGATTGCTGGGAGCTTTTCTGAGCTGAAATATAAAAATAAAAGCCACTGCTGTGTAAGTTTGGCACTGTAAAACTTTCCAGGTGGTTCTGGGAAGTCTTAGAGTGGTGAAATAGCTGCCTTGGCCTGGAAGATGCTGATGAGCTGAACCTCAGGTCTGTCCCATTGGGTTTGGCCATGCTCATGGCAGACAGGAATCAGCTGAATGTTCTTCTTTTTTTCCATTTTGAAGACAAATATTTCCTCCATAAAGAGCAAAATTAATTGGAATGAGATGTCAGCAGTGATTGATCCAGTGGAAATACTCCTGTCCCAGTGGAGCTGGGTGCTGCCTGTGCAGCCCTTCCAGCTCATCTGGACGTGAATCAGACTCTGCACAAAACGTTCCTCAAACAGCTGAGCAGGTGTTTGTTTGCAAAGGCTTCTTTTCTAATATATATTTTCTTTTGAAAAGCCATATATACACATGTGTTTTAGCCCCTGCATCATTTCTGTGTATTTTCTTTATCACTGTTTGCTCAGAAAACCGCTCTGTTCTTATCAATCTTATCAATTTTTCAGGATATATTTATATTGGGATGCTCTCCTATGCAGCTGTATAGGTATAGCTTCTTTATATATTTACAGAGTATCCAAAATAAAAAAATAGTTTAAAAAAAAGTTGAATTTACTTGTGATCTTGGTTTCATGAATTTGAATTTTCTTGTGATCTTGCAGTGCTGTAAAGTCACAATAGTCTCATTAGCAGTGTTGCTGCCCAGTGTGTTCAAGGAGAGGGGAGCAGAGCAGAGCATTAGAGGGTGAAATCCTGTGCACTGTGGGCATTAAGATTACTCCAGATTTATACTATATACATTTTTATATTTATATATTTATTTTAATATATATTTATGTATTTTAATATATTTTATGTATTTTATATATTTTTATATATATATTTATATATATATATACTATTTATAATAGAAGAAAAAGTAGAATGTTCATTTCTGTGAGCTCTGCCCTGTTCTTTGTGCTCACCTGCAGGCTGCTGGCACCCCTTAAAGCTGTCTGCAGCATCAGCTTGAGAAATGCATTTCCAGAGCGAGCTGAGATGGCAGACAGCTACAGGAAGGACTTTAACAGTTGTTTTAAAAAAAAAAATAAATAAATAAAAAGGCTGATGGAAGGAAGTCTCTTTGGGAAATAGCTTTACATATTTCATAGCACCTGGCTTAATAGCGCTGCTGCCCAAGCCGTGTTAGCAGTCCCCAGGCACAGGAGAAACACAAATAGTGAGCAGCTGCTTCGTGGAGGCCACAAACACTTCATCAAAAATTAAACCAGGGTTCAGGGGTTGTATAATGGAGATGCACAGAGCTCACGGCAATATCTGGGCAGTTTTCACAGCCCCCCTGTGCAGCCAGGCTCCTTGGATTGGCTGCTGCTTGTCCTGATTTGATTCCCATCGCCTCTGTCAGGACAAAGCAGAACACCTGAAAGTTTTGTGTTGATATTCTGGGAGGGTTCTCACCTGGAGACAACACAAACATACCCTGGGAAGGCTGAGTAAAATCGAAGGGCCACATTATTTCTTTCAGAGCCATGACTGAAAGAGGGAAATACGTGAGAAAAAGCTCTCCAAAAGCTTTTTCACATAATTTTTCCCATTCCCTCTGACAAGTAAGGAACACAGGGCCGGTCCTTCCATCTGTTTTGAAGCCGAAGCTTTATGAATGATTTGGTTTTTGGATAGGAGGACCTTCTGAGATCCTCAGAAATCCCTGAGCTGGGGCATTTTACCTTCTTAGGAGGGTTAAAATAGAAGCAAATATTTCTCAGCTCTGCCTGCTCCTTCTGTCTCCTCCTTCACCCCAAGATCAAATTATTCCAGACAATGCAGCCGAGGAGGAGCAAGCAGCACAACTTCCCAGGGTAGAGCAGCATCATTTCCAGGCTGCACCTGCTCCCCAGAGCTGTAAAACCCAGGCATGGAGGCAATAATGCTGTTTTTATTGCCCTGAAGAGCGCAGATGCCTCATGGCAAAGCTTTTCCAGGGGGAAAATGGGAGAGGGAAGGGGTGCAAGGCAGGGAGGGAGCCCTGACATCCTCCGAGCTGGCAGGTGAGTCTGAGAGTGCAGGAAAACAGCAGTGCTGGGGAGATTGAGCAGGAAATAAACTGCTGATGGAGCACACAGTTTGAGCTTGGGAAAGGAGAGTGACAGTGTGTTGTCTGGATGGATCTGTAGGTTTTTCTCTTTCAGTCAGAAATTGGCCCAAATCCAAATTGTCCAGGTCAAACAGGCCAAAGTCTGAACAGGTTAAAATCAAATCTGGCTTTAATAAGCAAAAAAGTGCAGCTCATCTTCACTGACATTTTCTTTGCTTAAATGGAACTGGGTTTTTATGGGACTGTTTTTAACTTTGTTGTCTTATTTGCTTTTTAAGTATGGCTGAGTACAGAAAGCTTAGGAATATGCACTGGAACCACATTAAACTTTAATCAATAAAGTGCTGGAGTACCAGAGGTTTAGCGTTAGGCTAAAAATGTTAGGTCTGAAAAGAGGAGTCCAGGTTTCCATTTTTATTTACTCACATAGCATTAATAATTAATCTGGGTTTCTATTAAGGAAGATGTTGTCGTTGAAGGAAAGGATAAAAACAGCCTGCAGAGGGTCAGTGAGACCAGTGGTGCAGACTTGCTTAGTCACCAGCTCGTGTGACAATGCAAACTTCAGAAAAACAAACAAGTTCTGCACAAGAATCCTCAGAGCTCTTTGTTTTTAGTGCCTGATTTCTGTACCTTGTCAACAGAACAAATAATTTCTACCATTCTGCTTTTGTTGATATTTCCTTGTAGTCCAGCAGAGCTCTGTGATTCAAACTCCAGCAATAAATAAAAGCAGACCTTTTTTGTTTCTGTGATTTCATCACCTGGCACTGGATGGGTGGGACAAAAATAAATGAATAAATAAATAAATGAATAAATAAATTAAAATCCCCACACTAAAAGCTATGAGGGGGGATTTAAAACTTTCTGAGCGCCTCAGTTTGTTTCCAGTGCTCATTCAAGTTAAAGTCAAAGGAAATGCTGCTTGTCTGCTCTGAGCCATGCCAGTAGCTCCAGGTACAGCTGCTCAGTGGTTTTGTTCCTGGGATGCTCTCCCACAGCTCAGAAAAGGGAATCCAGAGTCCAATTTAGCCCTAGATGTGTTTTATAACAAAAAAAATTGATGCCACCCATGGGCAGGGTTGTAGAGGCAGAATGGCCGATCCTGAGCCTGTCACTGCGTCCTTACTCAGAGGAGGGATTTATCTCAGGTTATCTCTCCTCAGGTACCAGTCCCAAGGCATGGAAATGCCTCTTCTTTTCCAAGAGGCCACTTGAGTGTCTCCTTAGGGAATTCTGCAGGCTGTGAATTATGAGAAGGCAGTAAAATTGTAAAAGGAAAGACTAAGCCTGCGATCTGGATTACCCTGCTGAGCCATAAGAGCCATACAACGAGAATTATGGGGAGAAATAAAGAGAAAACTGGGGCTGAATATCGGGAAAAACTTTTCAACAGTGGGAGCTTGGAGACTCTGGAGGAATCTCCCACGTGGAAAGTTGATGCTGTTGGTATTGAGAGGCTCAAAACAGAGCTGGACAAAGGGAGGCACATCCTGAAGAGGTCTTGGGAACTGATTTTTTCTCCCATGTACCCCATGGCCTTGAGAGGAAACCCCTGCTCCTCTGCTTTCCTTGTCAGTGCTGCTCCTTAAGTTTGTGATTCCATGAGGTTAAAAACACTCAGTTAAAAGATTTCAGCCTCTCTCTCACTCTACCAAGTCTCCATCAGCACCGTGGGACCTGTCAGTGTCTGATCTGCACAACACAGGGCATTTATTCCTCAGTCAGGAATTCCTCTCAGCCCCACTTGATTTGTTCCTCCTTAGAAACGCAGGGCTCGTAACATTCATCTTAAATATTTTAACCTGAAATGTTTAAGTGGGCCCTACAGCATTTTTCAGAGCGATTTTTGTTGTAATTAATGACATTCCAGAAGTGGTTCATGACCATCCCTGTGCACTTGTCTCCAGTTTGATTTTTTAGGTCGAGCCTCCATGGCACAGGGTGTGACAGTTTCTTTCTGCTTTTATTTTTATTGCTGAATACAAATGTAGAGTTTGGGAACATCACTGCTGCCCTGCAGCTCTGGTGGCTTTTTGTGCTCTGTCTTTTTAATGATTATGAGTTTTTTTTTTTCTTTCCAAATGTCTCTTCTGCTGTTTACTGGAGTTGTGAAGTATTTACCAACTTCATGAGATGTGACCGATGCAGAAGGAGGAGAAGGGATTTGATTATTTAAATTGCATGGAAAAATATGCACACTGTCAAAACAAAGACTGTGGGATTGTATTCTCTCTTGCACTCTACAAATCAGGAATAACTACGTTGGAAATAGTGGAGTAATATCTCTGCAAACCCAATTTAAATTCCAGTGAAATCAGATCTCCCAGTCTGATACACAAGAATACTGATGTTTTAAAGATGACATTTTAATTTGAAAACTGTTTACCTTTTACTTGCTGTCAGCAAGGCTAAAACTAATTAAAATTGGCATAAAATATCTTCCAAATCCTGGCTACTTCCTTACCTTTCACTACGCTTGTTACAATCAGTTTCTTTCATTTTATGTGATTTTTTTTTTTTCAGTAGTGACAGCATTTTACTATCCTTGCATTTATTATTCATTACTGTGGATATGACAGTGCACCAATTGGCAAGGATCTCAGGGAATGTTTTCCTATCAAATCTGGTTTTCAAGTTTCCCTCCTAGGCTGGGCATTTGGAGCTGATTGAAGGTTGGGATTGGCTTGGGTCACTCAGCACTGAAGTGAGCAGTGCAGCTCAGAGCACTCTGATTTGTCCAGTGCAGCTGGGCTAATGATCTGATCCAAAAGTGGATTCAGCTCTTGGCATTTCGAGTGTTGAGTTTCACTGAGGCTGCTTCACTGCAGACGGAGGGGCATTTCCAGAAATAATTCATCCCACCCTGCCACAGTCAAAAACGATGGGAGAACAAATCTCTCCCTGTGGGTACCCACGGCTCTCCCCTAAGCACAATGGCAGAGAAGACTGTTCATTTAAAGCGAGATAATTGGGTATTAAACAGCAAAAATAAGATTATTCAGGAAAAAGCAGACAACACAAAAATCTTCTGCCTTCATTTAGGTGATATTTCTGTAACTGCAGAAGCATTTCTGCTGCAGACAAGGTGGAACTGGTGGAACTGGTGGAACTGGTTCTCCTGGCTCCCCTGTCCCAGCCCAGGTGCATCCCATGAGCACAGGGCAGGACGTGGTCACTGCAGCCCAAACCTGTGCTGGGACTGCACAGCCTGGCCTTAAATCCTGACATAGAAACCTCTCTGGAATATTATGTAACTGAGAAAAAGGCCTTGGGTTGATTTGGTTTAGGTTTTCAAAATGATCCAGATTTTATTTATTAATAATTTTGTGTCATTGCTGATGTGCAGTGCAGCTCAGAAGAAGAGAAAGTATTTATGCTTTCTTACAGTTATCTCAAGAAAAGAAAAGATAGCATTGAGGCTCATCTGATTATATTATACTTCTGTAGTTTAAAAGATTTTCCAATTTCGTCTATTTATAAAATTACTTGAAGCTGAGGATTAGAGAAAGGTTTAAAGCAGAAAAGCTGATTTAAGACTGAAGATCTTTCTTAGCAGCATCCATTTAAAGTTAATCTTTGATCATCTGTGAAGCTGATTACCTAACATATAAAACCTATAAAAATTATCCTCTCTTTTATTATGCAATACAAATACTGTATTCTTTCAAATTCAGTTGATCATGAGTAACATTGAGAAAATCTGTTAACAAAACATTAGTCAGAAATGGAACAGAGAGCTCCAAGCACAGCACGAGGATGGAAGGAGGGGAAGGACAGAGGAAAGCTTTGAAATGGAACTCCAGCAGTGAAATGGAACCCCAGGACCACAGAGAGAGCTTCACTTATTCCCAAAAACCAAAGGGGATGGAGGGGAGGAGATGGGAACTGAGGGCAGCTCTCCTGATTATCAGAACCCAGGCAAGAATTAAACAGCTGAAGAGTCATTTCCCAGTTTATAAATCGCTTTGTCTCCATCTCTACACTTCTGTTTTGCAGAAGTTTTGCAGAAGTTTTCTGTTTTGCAGGTTTGGTTTGAATGATGAAGTTTTAAAGTCTTCTCTGCTCCCTTCCTGTTTATATTCCAAAGGTTCAGTTAACAATGCACTGTGCCAAATAAATCTTGAGCAATTAAGGGGCATCTTGTTTTCTGTTTCTGTAATTTCTATACCTTCAGAGTGTTTTCTATTGTTTTTATTATAAAAACAAAACAGAGGGCATGAAACTGAGACTTAGGGTTATTTTAGCAGGAAGACAAAGTCTTGCTCACCACAGATCAAAATGTGAAACCTTTCCACCTGATTTCTGTGTGAGGCTGTGGCAAGGTGTTTGTCATGCCTAATTATCATTATAACAATTTTAATAATCATTAAAATCACATTCGACATGTAATTTTTGCTTGCAACAACCAAAAAACCCAAAAGAACAACTGAACTAAACAGAAGGAAAAGAACCAAGAAAAAAAAGTTCCCTATATCAAATCTACGAATAACATTCTGCCACACAAACCCATCACACATTTGTTTGCCATGTCCTTTATGTTCCCCTTAGCTTGAAATTCAGGGGCAGGCTTTGTTAATCTTACATTTAGGCAAGCTTTGGATAACCATTTTGAGGGAGAAAAAGAAACCAAACCTCTTTTCAACATCTAATTTGGACAAAAGAGACCGAGTGGAGGATATTTCTGGGTAAAATGTGTCACTGGCAGATCAGCAGTGCCTTTTGCAAAGTGTTCTCATGTTGTCTGGAATCGCAGCTCTCGAGATGAGTCCAGATAAAACCACTTTGCTCATTAAACATGGCTTGGCTGGCACTGAAACATGTCCTGGGAGGTGCATTTTCTGAACTCAGGCAGGGTTTAAGAGGTGCAGAGATCCAGTCAAGGGAATCTTAAGTGGGAGATGTGAGGATAAAGCTCTGCTTGCAGTGCCTGATCCCATGAAAAGATGGCAGAGGGGTTCCCAGGCAGGATTTATTGTTTTAAGAACGGAGTTTTTCCTGGGAGTAGGTCACTTTTCCCTTTTTTTTTTTCATGGTTAATCTTTGCTTCTTTATGATTTTATGAGGCCTGGTATCAATGAACATTAAATTCAATTTCATGGCGTTTGTGAGACCTATTTTCTCAGGAAAAAATGCTTCTCAAGCCATCAAGTTATTGTCACTTCAGAACAAAGATGAAAATACTTATCTGCCTCCTAAATGACTTGGGCTGCTTAAAGAGTTCCTGTTTTAAATAGCCCAAATAATTCCGTTTGCTTGCTTAGAGAAATAAAATCTAATTTACAGTAATTAAAGCACATTAACCTGATTAAAAATTATCTCCATCATGCTGTATTTAATACCCAGCAGCTCTGCTGCCGAGGCAGTGTTGGTTTACGCTGAGAAGGGATTGCTCTGGTGAGCAGAGGATAAAACAGGGGAAACTGGAGAAGCCGAAAGTGGAAAAGAAGTTGGTAATTTTAGAAGTGTTTCATTCCCTGGGGGTTTATTTGACCAGCAGTGAGAATTTCACAGGCAAAAACAGAGAATATCCTTCAGAAATGGCTGGAAGTGCTACAGGGTTTTTCCTCATGCTGGCAGGGAGCTCCAGCAAACTCCTGGAGGTGATGTTGGTGATTTTTGTCTTTTCTTTTTATACATTTTTATACATTTTTATACTCCTTCCCTTCCCTGGTACTCTTTATGCACACTCCTTGTACCCTTCACAAACACTCCTTGTACTTTAGCCCTACATGTTCATGATTTTTGTAGTTTGATATTTAGCTTAGTTTGGGGTCTTGCAAAGCGAAGAAGACCAAACATTCAAACTGTCTCAGAACTAGAGGGTCCAGCCTTGGGCAGAGCCTTTTCTCTGGAACAGATTTTTGTAAACTCGGCTGTAGTCTCATTTGGGGGGCGGTAATTAGAATAAGGGGACAATTACTTCATTTATTAAGTTTCTTATTGGGAGATTTTAGGTAGATACACTAATTTGTCCATAAAAATTCAGTACACATTGTATGGGGTTGCTCTCTCTCGTGCTTCTCAGCATTTCCACCTTTGACAAGTTGAACTCCTCGGATCCTATTAAACCGAGATAAATTTCCTTTTTCCCTTTACTGCTGTGTCTGCTTCATATTTTTACCTAAGTCATCAGTGGCTCAGGAAGTTCCGTCCTGTCCTGGTGCAGGTTTTTTGCAGGGACGTTTTGGGGGGGGATGGTTTGGAATACAACCCAAAAAGAGTGACCTGGAGTAGTGCCAGGATTTTCCAGGAGGGCTGAGCCCTGAGCTCCAAAAGGAAGGGAAACAAAATCGAAACTGCTGTTTCAGCACAGGGTGTTTTTGTGAGTGGAGCAAAGAAATGGATGTTACGGCACACAGCCCTAAAATTCCATTTCTTCAGAAAAGGATAGAACTACAGGATCCTTCTGGAATAAAAGGCTCTAAAAACCTGTGAACTATGGGATCCTTCTGGAATAAAAGGGTATAAAAACCTGTGAGCTACCACCTTGCGTTAAGTATGAGGCATAAGTTCTGACCTATTAGCACAGAAAGTTTTAAGTAGAGAAGGGATACTAATCTTTGTTATTTCAGTGGGAGAGGGAGGAAAAAAACCTTTAAACCTTTTAGATTCCCATTCTAAGCGTCTGTATTCCTTTTGGAATTGAGATTTAGGCTTCTTTTCTCTCCTGAACACTAATGGAAGTTGCTGGAGCAGAGTCACTACTACACCAAGGTGTTGCATGCAATCCCATTTTATTCTTTCCAGAGGATCCGATTTTATGAATTAGATCCTGTGAATTGCAGCCTTGCAGTAACCTTACAAAATCAGAGGCATTGCAAAAATCTGAATTCAGCCTACCATCTCATTAGTTTGTTATCTGGAGAAGAGACAGCAAATAGGTTGGAGATATTTTTACCATCTACGGTTACCCACTCCCTGTGACTCCTGGTTCGTGTTTCAAAGGAATGGAAATAAAGGTTTTTTTGAGTTCATTAGTTGGAAACAATCTACCATTTCCCAGAGTCACAGATCCTACACAGCACAGAGAGTAAAAGGAGACACATAACCTCAGAGGTTATTTTTTTCTAGATTTCAGTTTCCAGTGAGTAAAAAAGCAAGTGCAGTGGACCATAGTGCATTATAAACTGGAAGTATATTAAAAATAAATCATTCTCATGCATCATATGCTACTTTTTAAAGGAAAAATATGCATTAAAAAGATTTGTTCAATCATAGGTCTGCCTTCCAGCATCAGAGATCAATGTGCAGTCTGATTAAGTTGTGCTCTATAGATTTCTGCAGTCAAGTTCATCAAAGAACCCATTTCTCTTCCTCTAATGATGCTTGAACCTAAAGTTCTTCTCTGAAGTACTTTAATTTTCACTTGGTCATTACAAGAAGACAGTGACTTAATGAACTGCAAATAGGAGAAGAAAGTAACATAAATCATTTTTGCATCCTTTTTTGTGGTATTAGCATAACTCTTCTTTCATCATTTTAATGCCTCCAGTGATTCCTGCACATATGATGGTAAAAATTAAATTATAGTGCATTTTTTGCAATCCAGCATACCAATAAAAATATAAAATCATTAGAATAATCGAGATAAATTAATGTCAGCAAACCGTAATATTATTTTACATTGTGCTACAGTAACTGTTACAGTGAGTTTCCTGCTGGGAAAAAAAAACACTTCACATTTATCATAAATAATCAGTAAAAATTTGTAAACTATTCTTGCATGAAGACCTGCTCCAAAACACTTATTTGACAACTATAAGCCACTGGTTTTTTGCCTTAATGCTTCTGACTGAAGGTGATATTCAGGTGATATTTACGATCTAAAATAGATCGTAATTTTAAGATTTTTTTTCTGACCTCCTGCTTCTGGCTTCTCACTGTGTGTGGTTTTGTGGAACCTCAAAAATCATGTTGCCCTTATATTTTTCTAAAATATTTTTCTAAGGCAGACATGCCAAAGAAAACACCTGAAGACATAAAAACAAAATAAAAGCATGAGGTAGTAAAAAAGCAGAGTGAAAGCACAGAGATCAGTGCTGGGTAGTTTTTTGGGTTCAGTGCCCTGGTGTGAGATCTGCTGCACTGTGGGGGCAGTTGGGATCCTGCAGAAGATGAGGATTCTGGAGGAATCCTGGAACAAACAGCCTGATGTGCTTTGGAGGCAGCACAGGAGCAGGGAAACCTTTGGAATGTTTGGGACGTGGTGCAGAAACCCCGGGGTTTTTGAGAAATTCTTTTTTTTTCAGTCATTAAAACATTCCTGCAAATTCCCCACTTGAATTCGGGGCAAAAATCCATGGTAAAGCCAATAAAGAAAAGGCAGTGCCACATGGTAGGGGAGCTAATATTGCTTCAAAATAAAGATATAGAATAGAATAGAATAGAATAGAATAGAATAGAATAGAATAGAATAGAATAGAATAGAATAGAATAGAATAGAATAGAGTGGAATGGAATAAAATTAAAATAAAATAAAATAAAATAAAATAAAATAAATAAAATAAAATAAAATAAAATAAAATAAAATAAAATAAAATAAAATAAAGTGTGAAGCACCTGCTGTTTGCCCTAAGGGAGTTCTCCCTGGTGCTTCCAGAGAGTGGAGCCCCTCCTGCTGCCTCTCTTCCCCTCTGCACTCCGAAATTTTCTCTGACACTCTTTTTTTTAATGATACACTAATTTTGCATCCCTGTTTTTGTTCCTACAATCTGCCTTTTAATGAATAACTTTCCAAAACATTGAATTATGATATGTTCTCAGTACCACTGGGGTGTTTGCTGGAACTCCTGAGTGTTGATTTTAGGGGATGAGGTCCTTGCACTCGCCCTGTTTGTGGAAAGGCTCTGACACATATGTATAAATAAAATTAATATTTCTGGTCACTGGAGCCTCTTAACCTTTTTTACAAAAACAGAATTAAAAGCTGGAATTAATTGCAAATGAATGATTTGAAATTGCCGTTTACACTTCTGCAGTGTAATGGTTTGGAAACGGTAAATATTTTTAGCAGAAGCACTCGGTGAAAACTGAAATCAGTGGCTAAAGAGGGATTTATGTAACTTCTGGAGAAGAAGAGTTTTCTGAATTTGGCACTGCTGTACTTTGTCTGAACAGCATCTTTATAAAACCAGGATGGGGTGGAAATCTCTGCAGCAGCTCTGCAAATGAGTCCCCCAGTGGCTTTAGGCATTTGTCATTAAACACAAAATAACACTTAGGGCACTGAGCATCCTCCAAATGAAGGAATAAATCCTTAAGTGGCAATCCTGGGCAATCACCTATACAGGTAATTCTCCAACAATAACAAAGTGTTTAGCTTCCTGTGCTTTAATGCCTTTTATGCATTTCTTTCTTCATTTATTTTAGGAAAAGCTCTTATTTCAGTAGTAGCTCCAACGGGAGCTGTTGCACAGTCCTGGTAAAACACCTTTAAATACCATGTGGTATTTTTGAACAAACACAAAGCTACCCCAGACTTAGTTCAGCTTCATGAAACTCGGTACAAATGCAGGATAAAGCAGTTTTTTATTAGACTGCTCCGTTCCAAAGAGCCAAATGCTGTTAGTCCTGCTCCCACCTGGGATTTGCTCTAATAACCAGCAGAGGAGGCCAAGAAGATCTTTTGCCTTTTAATTGCACACAAATCACTGGCATTATCCAGCTGTATTTAGGACTGGGATGTAATCCTAAAACATAATTTCCATCATTAAAAAATTAACGTTATTCTTTTGTTTATTTCACGCAAGGGAATATTGTCCTTCAGCATTAAAATTTCATTTTCACAAACACATGCAATTGCTATTATTTCAGTCTGTGGTCACTGTTAACCAAAGGTTGAAGAAATTGCAGTTCTCTGTGTCACTCTGTAGTCATTGTCGTGGAATTATAGAATGGCTTGGGTTGGGAGGGACCACCAGAGTTTCACCTCCGAAATGCAAGTTAAGTGGTAAGGATTTAATCCAGATTTGAATGTGTCTTACTGATTCTGTAATTTAATGACATTGCTGATTTAATTTCCCTGCCCAGGCCTGTGCTTGTCAAATCAATGTCCCAACCCCACAGTTCTGGCAACACAAAAACTTTTCTGGCAGTAATTCAAAGTATAATCCATGGAAAATACACTTATTTGTGTGTGATTGAAGACAGAACTTGTCTGACCATACCTGTAGGGTTTGGAGTGATGTGAAAGAGGAAGAGTTCATAGAATCAGAGATAGATTCGGTTATTGTCCTGGATCCCAACCCATATTCTCAGGTCATTCTTATTAAAATACTGTTTTGCTGATGAACTGAGGTGACAACAGGGAAGTGGGCCATGGTGGAGTCCCAAAATATCCAATGCGCTTACTGTGCTAAGCTATCTGTGCTATTAAAAAAATTAAAACTAAAATAAATTAAATAATGCCACTTCTCTTGTCATACTTCATGGAGAGAACATGAGAGAACATGACAGAACATGGCCTGGATTTCAAAATATTGTATTATTCCTCAGGAGTAATGAAAGAGCTGCCTAGAAAATTTCCAGCTGGGATAGAATTTCGATTTCTCCTCATTCTCCTCTCTTGCATCCTCATCAGTCAAGTTAACAGAATTTTTGAGCAAATACCTCTCCCTTATTTTTCATTCATCCTTCCTGAGAAAAAAAATCCCAACCTCTTCTTTCTGGGGAATAGAGTTTGCATTAATTGCTGCTTCAAACAGCATATACTTAAACATGGAAATTCAGCCTGAGATGAGACAGTAATGGAAATCTTGCCCCAAAAAAAACGGCAACAGCTTCTCTCATCAGGATTCCAGTGCAAAAGAAAAGAGAGAAAACATGCTACGGGGCACATACAGAATCGATTCCAAACAAAATGTGTTCCACAGATTTCCCACGAGGCATCAGCAAGTTCTCCGTGCAGTTCATTCCCAAATTCCTCAGGGAGCTGGGCAATAAAGGCAGCTCCTTCTGCATCTGCATCTGCACAGGGCCAGGGCAGGAGAACATTGAGATGGACCTGAGGATGCACAGAGGAGCCTGGAGCAGCCCAGGCACTGCTGCCAGGCTGGGCTGGGCTGGGGCAGAGCTCCCTGGGCTGCTGGGGACATTCCTGATGGAAATCCCAAGGCAGAGCTCTCTGGGCTATTGGGGATATTCCTGATGGAAATCCCATGGCTCCCTGGGTTGCTGGGGACATTCCTGATGGAAATCCCATTTCAGAGCTCTCCTGGGCTGCTGGGGACATTCCTGGATGGAAATCCCATTTCAGAGCTCCCCGGGCTGCTGGGGACATTCCTGATGGAAATCCCAAGGCAGAGCTCTCTGGGCTATTGGGGATATTCCTGATGGAAATCCCATGGCTCCCTGGGTTGCTGGGGACATTCCTGATGGAAATCCCATTTCAGAGCTCTCCTGGGCTGCTGGGGACATTCCTGATGGAAACCCCAAGGCAGAGCTCTCCTGGGCTGCTGGGGACATTCCCAATGGAGATGCCATTTCGGAGCTCCCCGGGCTGCTGGGGACATTCCTGATGGAAATCCCAAGGTAGATCTCCCGAACTGCTGGGGACATTCCTGATGGAAACCCCAAGGCAGAGCTCTCTGGGCTATTGGGGACATTCCTGGATGACAATCCCATGGCAGCAGGGCACCAAATCACCCTGGCTGGCCAGGGCTGGAGTCAGGGAGGGCAGAGGGAGCACAGAGAATTGGGCACAGCCAATTCTCCTGTCACAGAACTGCTGGTGGCTCTGCACTCACCTCTCACTCCTCTGAGCTCATCCCAAACCTCCCAGGGCAGAAATCCTAATGCAGTGTGAGGGCTCTGCAGCTGAAACCAGGCACTGGCAGCAGCTTCAGGTCAGGGCAAGGTGCTTTTCTCTTTTCGTGATGATTTTTCATTCAGTTCTAAAAGATCTAAAGAGAAACTGGAGGCTAAGAGGGAATAGGAAGGGAAAGGAGCAGTGCAGGGCTGAATCCAACTACACTAAAGATTAAATTCTTTCTGTGACAAATGCAAATGTCGTAGACAATTGGGTCTAAAGTGGACAAAATGGGTTTCTGTTGCAAGCTCTGGAGCAGAAAATCTGTGATTTGCCGAGATCATCCACAAGAACTCATCAAACAAAGTGGAACATAAAGGAAAATTTTATTTTTTTTATAAACTCCCTAACATGGAAACACAAGAGATCTTTCCAATTCCTGTTTTCTGAGAGTTTAAAAAAAAACAAAAAAAAAACAAAAAAAAACAAACCCCTTGAGAGGTAGCAGCAAAAACCCCATCCAATTTCAAAACACACAGCCATTCCAGACTCTTGCTGTAGTAGCTTGATCACCCCCACACATTTCCTTAAATCTCTTCTAAGGGTTTGGGCTGAAGATTATTGCAAATATTTTTATTCTTCACAGTATTCCATATAGAGCAATCACAAGGTGAACATTTTGGCCAGTTGTACCCATGTGAGCATGAATATCCTAAATGTCCTTTTTCAGCAGAGCAATGGGGCAGTGTTTTTAATGCCAAGGAAGGTGCCAAGGGAAGGAAAACCAATGGACACCTGTAAGGGACTGGTGTTAGTCACTGCAGTCAAGTCAGGGTGGGATTTTCTGCAGGTGAAGAAGGATAAAATATCAGTGTGAAAATAAGGTTTGGGAATTACACATGAAGTCCAAAAGGCGAAAATACTGCAGGAGAAATAATTATGTTGGAAATATTCTTTATGCTTTGGAGAATATCCACTGAAATTACCAGGTCTGTCCTGATGCTTCATATATTGATGATTCAAGGATATGGTAAAATTCTGGTTTTAGGATAAAAGAGATGCTTCTGTTTCTCATGACTTCTAAGTCAGAAAATCTCAACGTGTTGGGCAGATTTTTTTAAAAATTGGGTGTCAGAACCCTCCTGAGGTTCAGTGATGTCTAATTTCCTCAGGCTTCTTTGAAAACCTCCATTTTGATATCCATAAAACTGGTTAGAAATTCCAACACCATAAAGAGCTTCAAGGAACAGAAGCCTTGCTGACTTTCTTGGCCTAACGCTGGCCAGTTCTCTTGCTGAAAAAATGAATGAAAAATCCTTGACTGATGACAGAATCACACAGCACAAAGCCTGCTGGAATCTCCCACCACAAGGACATTCTTTTGTGCCACAGTCAGGCAGCAGAGCAGTGAGCAGTTGTGTTTGCCCTTACTGCCAATTAAATACCAGAGCCTGGATATTTCCTCGGAAATCCCACAGATGGGATGTTCATCAGCACTCCGAGCTGTGCTGGGGCTCCAGCAGCCCTGGCTGCAGATTGGCAATGCCCAGAAACCTGAGAAGTCCCTTTTCTGCCCAGGAAGTGTGTCTGCACTGGCAGCCTGCAGCTGCTGCTGCCTCGGAGCAGCTCTGGCTGCTGAAATTCAGCAGGTGGGAGTGGGGATCCCAGGATCCCAGGGTTCCAGCAGCATCCCAGAACTCATGGGGATTCCAGAGTTCCAGGATTCCAGCAGCATCCCACTGCCAGAACCCGTAGGGATTCCAGGATTCTGGGATTCCAGCAGCATCCCACTGCCAGAACCCATAGGGATCCCAGGATTCTGGGATTCCAGCAGTGTCCCACTGCCAGAACCCATCGGGATCCCAGGATTTCAGGGTTCCAGCAGCGTCCCACTGCCAAAACCCATGGGAATCCAGGATTCTGGGATTCCAGCAGTGTCCCACTGCCAGAACCCATCGGGAATCCAGGATTCCAGGGTTCCAGCAGCATCCCACTGCCAGAACCCATAGGGATTCCAAGATTCCAGGATTCCAGCAGCATCCCACTGCCAGAGCCCACAGGAATTCCAGGATTCCAGGATTCCAGGATTCCCACAGCGTCCCACTGCCAGAACCCATTCCGTGCTGCTCCTGGACCAGCCAGCTGTGAGACAGGGATTCAAATGGCCTGGAAAGAAAATCTGGCTGCACTGAAATCCATGGCAGGAGTCTGTTTTTCCTTCAGCAGAGCCAGGATTTCACTGCTGGCAGTTGCCAGGCTGCTGTTTGTACAGAATTGTACAAATTGTACAGTTGTACAAGAGTGGTTGTTGTGCAAGGTTAAAATCTGAGAGGTTTTTTCTAATTTCATTTTTTAGGGGAAGAAGTAATCCTTATTCTACCGGAAGGGGTTAAAAGAATAATAAATGTTTTAATACCTGGGTTTGAATTTTAATTTCGTAGACTATCACTTCATTGTAAATAGGCTACTTCTCCCTGTTTAGATTTTAACCCTGAAAACATTAAGATCATTAATATAGGCATGAATTTTCCTTCCTTGGGCTCCTGGTTTGTTTTTCACATGCAGTTTCATGGCTGTTTGGAACAATTCACAAGGACACTGATAGAACACTCATTATCCAACAAATATCCTATTTATTTCTGGATAGAGTTACCCAGATCTGGTAGACAGTGCAGCAGACCAAATCACTGGGCTTGACTTGAATTTTATTAGAGTGTTAACCTCTGAGCTTTCCATCCCTTATGTCATCCTTGCTGACAAGGAAAAGACAGAGATTCAGCCTCTCTTCAGTTGCACCCACAGTGTATTTTACAAGAACTGATTTGCTGCTGGGTGCAGTAACAAATCTACAAATTTATTGAAGAACTTAGGGCAGCCACCACTCCCTGAGGAAAGAAACCCTCGGTGGAAAAACAAAGCACAGGTTCAGAACGTGGGAGCAAACTGCTTCAGCTGCCATTGGAATAGTGATTATAATTCTAACAGAACCACTTTAGGGGGGTTTGAAATGACTTGGAGAGACTTTAAAAGTTATTAATTGGTGGAGCACACCTGACCAGTGACTAGTTTGATATATGTGAGCAGAGGATGGCAACATTCCCTTATTTCCTTTTCTCATGGAGGTGTTTCCATAAGGGTTGGAGACTTTCTGCAGTGCTGCTCATTTGGGACTGAAATTTATCGTTCGCTCAGCTCCTGAAAAAATAATCCGATTTTTCAAGCAGATAGAAAGTAGTGTGAATTATTCACCTTGCTTCATTATTATAAAATATTTTATGGTGACACCAGAGAAGTCATTATTTATAACATATGGGATCATCTTTTATCAAATGTTTTCTCCTTTATCTTCTTGTAAACGTCTCGAAACGATGAAGTAAATCTTGAATCATCCAGTCAAAAGTGCCCAGCAATGATAAATAGTTGCATTATGTGCACAGGATTGCAACTGCAGTGTTTCTCTCCAAACTGCATATTAGCTTTTACTTCTGAGAGAAAAGACTTTTGATAGGAATTCTTCCTTAAGTGCTTCACTTTATCACAGCACTGAATATCTACCCTGCAGTTTAGAGGCAAATGGAACAAAAATTAGGGCTAGGGAGACTGAAGGCTTCTGCTTTTGAGTGAACCAAAATTAAAACACAGATTTAAATGTAAAGGAAATGTTCTGGCTTTTTTTTTTTTTTTTTTTTGCCAGAAATAAGCCAGCTGGAGTAGTGAGAGAGAGAGAGAGATAAAACTCCGTGTTTGTGTGTGTGTGTGATAAATTGTGGGAGTGAGTTTAGCTGCAGCTGTCCAACTTTGGCAGATTAATGCAATGGAGAGAAGGTGACTTTTAAAACACCAAACCCAAATTTTTCTTCTGGAATAAAGGCTAGAGCGCAAGCAAGGGCACTGTGACAGCGAGTTGGAAAGCTCATTTTGTTCAGAGATAAAGTGCTCACCTGATAGGTTACTGCTAGATGTGGCCAACCCAAAAGATGGAGAGTTAAAACTTGGTGAAATCTTCTAATTTAATTGTGTAAATGATTCATGTAAGATCAGAGGGAGTTCTCTTGGTTTCTGCAAAATATATTTTCAATTAAATACCTGCCTTGTTCCTCACAACATTAGAGCCTTTGTCTGAAACCCAACCTGGCAGCTGAGCCAAGCTATTTCTCACTTTTTACTTGTTCAGGTCTCATTCTGTCGTTGTCTTCACAAAGACACCAAAACTACAACAGGTTTCTGGTTCAAGTCTTGAAAAATATGCACCCAGGCAAAATTAAGCCATTCCTCCTGTGATGCTTTACCATCCCAGCTTTACCATCCTGTCCTCCTTGTGGCTCCAAAATCCCAGAATGAAATCAACAGGGATTTTGCGTTTGTTTGGAAGCTGGGATTCCACTCTTTGCACTTCCTTGAGTGTGTCCTCAGACATGGAGAGAGCCAGAACAGTGTGGTTTAAATTCATGTGATGCCTTAAAGATATTTAGCTTCTATTCTTCCTGTATCTGTAACTTTGGTGTGTAGCTCTAGGCTCCATAGAAAGTGCTAAAAACCTCTGTTCCCAGCGTTTCAGACAAACCATTGCTCTCAACTGGAAAATCCAAGGGCACTTCACTGCCTCAGAGCCCCAAAATATGGAACCAACAGTGAATTGGGGGAGCAAGCTTGGGGTGGTTGACATCATCACCTGAAGGTGCAATTGGAGGATTGAGGCTCAATATGTTAATGGCCAGAACTTATAAAATGTGCAGAACTCGTGACTCGCTGTCCATTTTGGGTGTAGCCTCTCAAGTAGGCTCTGTCTGCCCTGAATGTACCTAAAGGCCTTTAATGAATTAATCTGCTTTTTATTCTCCTAACTTTTGCTTAGCCTCTGTTTCAGGTGATGCTGCTTTAAGCATCAATGCTGAGAGCAGAGCAGGCACAGCAACAACAATGTGCCTGAAATGTTCCAAAAGCAAAACCAGCAGGGCATGAGCAGGAGCAGAATTCAGTTAATATCAGACCAAACATTAGTGCTGCAGCAAATGCTGATGTGTGGCTGATTTATGCCCCTGAGGAGCTCCAGGGTGGTGATGTTCTGTGCTGTATTGACAGGCCCTGGTAAAACTCAGCAGAGCCTGGGAAAACTCCCCAGCCTGGCCCATCTTTGCTGCTATTCACCATCTCCTTAGTGCTGAAATACATGAATAGAGTGTGCAACAAAACAAGGCATTAAAATGTTGTTTAGGTTCTTCTCCCCGAGCACCGGAAAAGCTTTCCTTATAAACTATTTTTTTAAGATGGACTAAAAATCCCTGCCTCTCCCAGTCACATTCAGAAATCAATAGGGAGGAAAGTAAATTACTGCTCCTTCTCTGACGTCCCTGCTATTATGGCCTCGGTGGGGTGAAATTACTTTACAGTTAATTAGATTTTTAAAAAATATTGGATGCCTTCTGTATAATTCCCCTGGGTGTTTATGCACCTCCCCAGCTTTTTAAATCCATTTCCAGGAGATCAGTCATTGATTTTGAGGAGATTTAATAAGCCATTGGTAACTGTATAATCACCTGCAGCTGCCATGATATCACTGCTTAGACTTTCTAATGGCTATGAGCAGCAAGTCAATACTTCCAGCAAAAATATGCACATGTGTTCACAGTCCTGGAAAATCATCTGCAGTTCTGAAAATGTGCATCTACTCCAGAGTGTGCTTTCAAAGCCAAATCCTCATCCCCACTCGCTGAGATTCAGTTCAGACCTGGGGAACCACCCAAAGCGAGAGCAGAGGTGGGAAAATCTGACATCCCCTGTGTGTGTGGGCAGCAGCGTGGCTGGGGCTGAGCAGGGGATTTCAAAGACTTCTGAAAAATACAATTTTCACAGCAAGATCCTCGTCCAGCAGCCCAGAACTTCTGATATTTGGAGCAGTGTGTCGTCTCACCCAAGGTTTTCTAGTTAGGAAAAGGTTCCCTACAGCTCGAGAGGAGTTTCAGAGGCAGAGAAAGAAAGCAGAATCATTTCTGAATTTCCCTTTCGTGGCCTTCATAGTTCCATTGCTGACATTTTGTCTAGGTTGGTTAAGTCGGTGCCTTGCTTTGAATTTTAACTCTATGCTGCAGATAAAATATAAACTGGGGGAAAAAAAATTAAAATAACCCTCCCATGGAGGTGCTGCTGTGGCTGGAGAGTTTTCACAAGGCAGCTTTGGGGGTGGTTGAGTACAGTGCTGGAGTTTGTAATTCAGAGATGTGCTCAGTTCCAGTTTCCTGCTATTCCATCCACTTCTCTTCTGAGTTTGGGGGAGCTCTGCCAGCAGCACGGGGACCTGGCACATCTTAATTAAACTAATATAATCATCATGTGCAAGTTTGCACATCTTCTGGAAACCTTCCCCCAAATGCTGTCATTATCCTTAGGTCATTCATAGCAATGAGGTGGAAAACTCTGACTTGCCAGGGTGAAAGACCACCCTAGAAAGTGCCTCCAAAATACCTGCAGTCCTGGGCAATTTAATGACATTTGCAGCAAAATATTTGTTCTCCAGAAATCCCTTTATAGGTAGCAGGGAAAAGCCTTTAGCTGCTCAGCAGAGGAGCATCTGGAGCACCAGGAACTCCAGCAGCACTGGGGAAATCATCCTAATCTTCCCTTTTGTTTGCACTGACGTTTTTATAGGGGCTCTTCTTTTAGCACATCATTGATTGAGCTTGAAATAGCATAATCAACTCAGTGGGAATTACCAGCCATAGATTACAGCCAAATTCTGCTTTCGGTTATGGCTGGCTGAGTCCACATCATTTTGCTGCAGTTACTGTGTGTTTACCTCGGGGTATCAGGGATCAGAATCCATGAATCTGCATTTCCAAGGCAGCGTGATATTTATAAACACTGGATAGTAATTACTAATTGAACCTCATTGTTTAACTGTGGGTTGTTTTCCTCCTGAAGAGACCTACCCATTATCATTAATTAACACCACTTAATCAGGATCCTGCTTTCCTTCTGATTTCTCTGAATGCTTTTTCATTGAATGCTTTCAAAACACAATTTTGTTTCCTTATATTTAAGGATTAAGGCTCGATATGTTAATGGACAGAACTTACAAAATGTGAAGAACTCGTGGCTCGCTGTCCATTTTGGGTCCATTTTGCCCCTTGGGGGGCTCTGTCTGCCCTAAATGCACCATGAAGGCCTTCAGTGAATTAATTTGCTTTTTATTCTGACTTTGTCTGGCCTGTGTTTCAGGTAAGCCCTGTTCAGGGATCAGCACAGTTCAGATCTGCTCACTTTTCCTGGCTTAGGAAGGAGTTCCAGGTTGCAGTAAAAAAGCCAAATGCACACAAAAGCTGCTCGGGGTGGTGGCCAGGAGGGTCTCAGATGGATCAGAAGCTCATGGGAGCCCCGTGGGTGGAGAAACACAAACTTCACCTTCAGTGAGCACTTGACAAAGGAAGGTCAGGAATGAGGCAGCAGAAATAAGTCACAAGTGGAAGGGAGCAAGTGCCTGGTGACACCAGGGAGGAGAAGCTGTCTTTCCTCCACAGACAGGCTGTTTCCATATAATAATTTAGCTATCAGCGTCTGTTCAGTTTTTAAACTGCTTTAATACTGACTGACATTTCCTTTAAATTGTAACTTGTGCAATTTAATGATAACCTTTAATTTTCTTCTGCCTGTGGAATGGGAAGCAACAAAAATAATAAGAACTAAATTGCCGACATTAGAAATAGTTCCTATCAGAAGGAGGAAAAAAGTGCACTCAGGCCCTGTAATGTGTGAGAAATTTAGATGGCTTTCAACATTTTCTTTGCTACAATAACTGCTGTTTGGCACTACTTTGTGCATGATTAATATCTTTATTACTGTATCATGGAAGATCTCTTCTACCCTAGACTGGAGACCTAGTTTTTAGAAACATTAAGGGTTTTCATGTCCAACTGAGCAGTGGGAACTGAAGTTTCTGAGCCAGTCCTATCCTGTCCTTGGAGCTGAACTGCTGAGCTGAGAGAAATCTGCACCCAGGAACAGCAGAAAGGTTCAGCCTGGCTCACAGAATCCAAAAGTTAATCTGAGTTCACCTCTCATTTCCTGGGCTGTTCATGGATGTGACACGAGTGACTTGGAGGGACACAAAGACACTTCATAGACTTGACCTACTTCAGAACCAAGTATTTTCCTTTCTCAATGGCTTTAAGGCCATCAGAACTCCTACAGTCTTTTACTACAGTCTGTGAGATGCAAAATATCGAAGGGTCCAGGGCATTTAGCAGATTTAGCCCTCCTGAGCCAGCCCTGCTCCCGTGGCACTGAGCTCCTTGGCTCTCCAGAAGTGTTTGTGAGGTCTGTGCTTCTTCAGGATTGTGAATCTTCTCTGGGTGTTCTCACTGGCAAATGTAATAAAAAAAAAGGGGAAATCAGTGGCCCAGAGTGAACTGACAGCAGAATCCCAGCCTCTGTTCATTCATCTGTATGAAATAAAATAACTTTGACCTGGAACCTGGCAGGTAAGGCACCTGCTCCAGCCTCACCCTACCTCCCCTGCATCCCAGCATCCTGCAAACACACATATTTATACCCTGCTGCAGTGCTATCACTTACTCTTTCTTTATTTTCAGGCCTAATTAACAGCTATCACTCAATTTATTCTTGATTCAAACGTAATTAACAATATGCTTAAGTAATGATTTTGCTTATGTCTGTTAGCTGCAGCCAAACTTGTCAAACTATTGCTCCATTAATTTAATTCTTCCTCTTGATTTAGGGAAATTCAATTACTGTGATGCAGTTAGTCATATAGTAAATGTTTTCAAGTTCTCTTCTGTTGCTTAGATACTTCCAGAGTATTTTCTAGATTATTACAGTTTGTTGCCAAGGGAATATGCATAAGCAAAAAATATCTTTATAAACTGCCAGGTGTACCTGACTGTTCTATGAAAGTTCTGTAGCATGAAAAACATTAGGTTCAGATTTCAGTAGTAAATAATCTAAAAGCATAGACTCGTTTCAGTAGTAAATAATCTACCAAACAACTCTTCTTTTCTGATACAATTTTACAAGGGTGGAAGGAAGTGATAAAGTCATTGTTGTGCCTGATGGTCTCGTGTGTCCCCTGCCAGCCCAGGGCAGGTTAGGAGGATGTTCCACGGAGTCTGGAGGCTGCAGGGAGGGAAATATTCCTCCAGAAACAAAAGGGGAGCCACCTTCCAGCTCTTGTCCCTGCTGGGAGCTGGGTCTCAACAGCTGAACTCCCTTGGGCATGTGCCCAAAAGCTGCGTTTTGGAGCTCAGGGTGATCTTCGAGGATTCACCTCCTCCCTGGGTGAGGAACCAGTGTTTGCTCCAAACCCTTCAGCTCTGCCCCCACCGCTGCTGTCACACACATCCCTGCTCAGCTGATCTAAACATATGTTTATTCAGGATTTTAACCATAGGAACCTGAGCAAAATCATGGAATTGTGACTGCTCACGTCATTGGTGAATTCCTCCCCCAGGCTGGCTGGAGGGAATTCTTTCCCACCCTGAGCATGTCCCCTGGAGTCATTAACATGCTCCTGTGGTGGTTCCTGACCCCATGTGAGTGCTCAGGAGCAGAGCAGTGTCCCCAAGGCCTCTGGGCAGGCACACTGGGTGATAATACCATTCACCTGCTAGCAAAATCCTGATTTTTTGCTCTCCTTTCTTAGCTGTATCCCTCTATTCAGCTGCCTGGAACAAGGCAGGACAGAGATGCTGTTTTGGTGTCCCCCAGGACATGAGAAGAGCCCAGCAGCTCTGTATTGATGTGGGGAGAGCTGCCTTGTGCCTCTTGCTGGCACCTGGAAACACACTCTGGATAAGGGAACGAGCAGGGGAGGACCATGGGGAATCCAGGGAATGACCATGGGGGAATCCAGGGAATGATCATGGGGAAATCCAGGGAATGGTCATGGGGAAATCCAGGGAATGATGATCATGGGGGAATCCAGGGAATGATCATGGGGGAATCCAGGGAATGATCATGGGGAAATCCTGGGAATGGTCATGGGGGAATCCAGGGAATGGTCATGGGGGAATCCAGGGAATGATGATCATGGGGAAATCCAGGGAATGATCATGGGGGAATCCAGGGAATGATCATGGGGGAATCCAGGGAATGATCATGGGGGAATCCAGGGAATGACCATGGGGGAATACAGGGAATGACCATGGGGAAATCTAGGGAATGGTCATGGGGGAATCCAGGGAATGATCATGGGGAAATCCAGGGAATGACCATGGGGAAATCCAGGGCAGGACCATGGGGGAATCCAGGGCAGGACCATGGGGAAATCCAGGGAATGGTCATGGGGGAATCCAGGGAATGATCATGGGGGAACCCAGGGAATGATCATGGGGGAATCCAGGGAATGATCATGGGGGAACCCAGGGAATGACCATGGGGGAATCCAGGGAATGACCATGGGGAAATCCAGGGAATGATCATAAGGGAATCCAGGGAATGACCATGGGGAAATCCAGGGAATGACCATGGGGAAATCCAGGGCAGGACCATGGGGGAATCCAGGGCAGGACCATGGGGAAATCCAGGGAATGGTCATGGGGGAATCCAGGGAATGATCATGGGGGAATCCAGGGAATGATCATGGGGGAATCCAGGGAATGGTCATGGGGGAATCCAGGGAATGGTCATGGGGGAATCCAGGGAATGATCATGGGGGAATCCAGGGAATCCCCATGGGGAAATCCAGGGAATGACCATGGGGGAATCCAAGAAATGACCATGGGGGAATTGAGGGAATGACCATGGAGGAACCCAGGGAATGACCATGGGGGAATTGAGGGAATGACCATGGTGGAATCCAGGGAAGGACCTTGGGGGAATCCAGGCTCAAATGTTCTGCCCTGGAGAGCAGCGTGTGGGAGCTGCAAGCTTTTGAAAGGTTTGTGGTCATTTGGGGAAAATCTTCAGCCATCTACACAGCTCAGGACAGGCTTGTTTTGTCCAGGAGAGCTGAGCCCTGGGGTCTGCATTTTCTGAGTGATTTGGCCTCTTAAAATCTCCCTTGATACATGAAATAAATGATATCTGGCTATGCTGTCATCATTTGAGTGGAAAAGACTGGGTTTGAGACTCCCCATCTCCCAGTGATGCTTGCAGAGCTCCAGATCCAAGGAGTTCTGCACTTTGTGTCAGTTAAATTAACAATAAATCAGCTTTGTTCCATAGATAACGCCCCTCTTAAACCATGTCTTGTGTTTAGTTTCTCTATCAGTTAAAATTAAATCCATGTAAACTGTTGCACAGTTTCCAGATAAAGACTTGAGGTAATTAAAGTAAATTGATCTGGAAGTAATCAGGTCTCTCACACATATATTTGGATGTTATATATTAGGAATACTAAAATGGTGGAAATCCTGCAAGGAAGAAACACAAATTGAGGTAGGGTGATGCCTCTGTCCTCAGCAGAAATAACCTAAATCCAGCTGATCTTTGAGTCCAAAACCTGAGGGTTTTTTTTAACAGGAAAACCTGTGTGTTAATTAGCTCATTGTAAATGCACAGATCTACAAAACTCTGTATTTGCCAATAATCCCCAAATCTCCTGTACTGCCAGGAGACATTTCATTAAAAAACAAAATCAAAAACCAACCAACCAAACAAAGCAAACAAAAAACCAAACCAAACCAAAACAGAACAGACAATAAAAGAAAAAAACCACAGAAAACCAAGGAATTTTGAATCATAAAGAACAAAAAATGTTCAGACATAATTAAATATATTATTTCAAATCAAGCTTCAAGTATGTGGACTGAATTGCCATGTGACTCCATAGTTTTTAGGCAAATGCATTTGCCTAAATTCATCTCTCCTGTGTGCCTGTGCTGACAATGGGTGAGTGGCCTCTTGACCTGTACAAGTAAATGCACTCTCCTTTTCTCAGTCATGGTGTTTAGGGCCAGTTGAAAATTTACCCTAAATCTGATTTAATACCCCACAAGCCTGGTTTATGTTGGAAATGGTCAATGCCTGAGTATTCAAAGCAGGACATCAGGAGAAGATAAAATACATAAAGAATGACCACTGATCTTCACAAGGGGAGGATTCTGAGGTGCATTCCGAGTGCTTTATCGTGTGCAAATCCTCAGCTTTAACTCCAGGTTTGGTTCTCCTCTCACAGCAGTGTAAATCAGAATTAGCTTTGCTGATGCCAGGGAATTTACACTGCAGTAAATCCAGCATGAGAAGAGAATCACTCAATTTCCCATTGGCATCGATAAAAAGAGCCCCAGGCTCCATAGAAATAAATGGCAAGAGGCTTCCTTGAGTCCATTCCACTTGACAGAAGTTATTTGATAAATACATTTTAATGAGGCCTGTTTAGGCTGTGTTCCATCTCACCTGATGTTTATATGGTAATGCTTAGGAACTGGTTTGCTGCATGAAATATAACATACTTTGATGCAGCTATCTATATGTATATGTGAGAACAGGAGGTTGGATGTGCCACATATGGAGAAAATTTACAATTTAGGGTTCCCAAATGGCATCTTTACATAATTGTTTGAAGACTTAGAGGAGCTGAATAGCTGTAGTGGTAAAAAGGAGAAAGAGAATCATAAAGCTGATGATAAATAAATATTTGCACACACATGCCACACAATAGTCACTAATTTAATGTCAGAAGAGAGGAACAGCTGCTAGCTGTATTTCCCATAATAAAGAAAAAAATCACTGGAATTTAAATATGGCACAGATTTGAATCCCCTTCTGTATTTTGCAGGTATTGTTAAATATTCCCTGAAGTTACACTTCCCACTTCTTTTGTTAGCAGTAAGCAAAAGTTCTTCTCTTCAGAAGTCTGTGGATTCTGTGAAGTGACAGCTTTTGCTGTAAATAGGATTTTGCTTTAGAACAATAAAGAGGCAATTCCCCAGCTATCAGTGCACTGACTTACAGGGATTGCAGAGACCTCAGCTATTGGGGCTCCTGGCGAAAATCACATCCTGTGACAGCAGTTTGAGAGCAGCCCCCTCACAGGATCGGTTTTGTCTCCCAGGGATGTGTTTTGGTGGGAGCAGAGCTGATTTGGTGCCCATACCTGATGGAAACACCAAGGTTTCAGCAGCCAGGCTGAGCTGGAGGTGTCCTGCACACCTTGGGACAGAGGACTTCGGGATGTGTCCGTGGGGATGCAGAAAAGCATCTTTATTTATCCTGCACACCCTGGGGACAGCGCAGGGAAGAAGGGACAGGGGACTTCAGGATGTGTCTGTGGGGATGCAGAAAAGCATTTCCTTTATCCTCTCAAACCCTGCAACAATGACAGTTAAAATAGCAGAATTTTTCAGCTCTGCAATGTGGGAACCTGCAGCCAAAAATGGAAACTTAAGCAGCCCCTGAGAAGTTTGCAAGAAAGGAGAGGCTCCACCTCCAGTGAATTTATCCTGGAGAAGGGGATGCAGTATATTCCAGAGCTGAGCATGACAGCTCTGGGGAGTTACTCATGTATTAACATTTCGTACAAAGAAACCAGGACTTTGATTTCTGTCTCATGTTGAATCATGTTGCATCTCACAGTAATAACAGTAATTTTCAGATACCATTAACATTTATTGAAGCAACTGTTTAATATTCAGGGCTGCATTTTTGTCTATCAGTATCATGAGTTTAGGGGGGCTGCAGGGGCGATGTTTGTTTGTGCTGGAATACACACCATCAGGAAAAACCTTTTTGCTTGACAAGGCAGCTCCTCCCCGCTCACTTCTAGAGTTTTCATTTGAAACCAAACTGTCTAATCTTTCTCTAAAAATTGTTTACTGCTCTTTCATCACCCCTTGCTTTCATAAATGCTGTCAGTGCACATGATACCCTCTCTACTTCAGAACCTGCTTATGGCTAAGGTAATAAAATACATTTGATTTCCACTGAAACAAGCTTGAGGGCCCTCAAGTTTGTGGAATATCTCTTACAGCCATATTAATTCCATTTAGTGGAAGTTAAGCTGGGAATTCCAAACAAAATAATAATTATTCTGTCCAGCTGGGGTGCAGGTTGAATCTTGGAGTAGAATAGAGTTCCAGAAAATGGAAACACCCCACGTCATAAGTGAGAAACTGTCTGCATACTAAATCCTGTAATTAAAAAAGTGATTAATATTACTAGAATAAATTGATATCAGAATTAATTCTTCCCTGCTGCATACTCTTAACCTGTGAGTACATGCAGTTTAAACTTTCAGTGAGCCCACTGCAGAGCTTGAATTGAAATTCCTCAGATGTAGCTTTTCTCATCAGAATCTACCTTGTGTGGTGTTGCCTTGTGCTGGTAGAAATATGGCACAGACACAGTTAAAAAGGGGTAAAAGGGTTTTATCTCAGTATTTTAATAGGATCCGAGGTGCACAGCTCTTCAAAGGTGGAGCACACCGAGATGCACACACCCTATGATATGTATACAATTTTATGGACTTTGTAAATTAGCATATCTGTCTAGAATCCCCCAATAAGAAACTTAATAAATGAAGTAATTGTTCCCCTATTCTAAGAATTGCCCCCTAAATGAGGCTAGAGCCCAGTTTACAAAACCTGTTCCAGAGAGGAGGTTTCAACCAAGGCTAAAACCTCAAGTTTTTGATAGCACAGAGCTCTCTGGCCTCCTGCTGTGAATGTTTGGTCTTTCTGCCTCGCAGAACCCCAAAACTGAGCTGGAATATCAGAGTACAGAAGTTACAAGCATGCAGGCTAAGGGTACAGAGTGTATAAAGGGTACAGAAAATAGGGAAAAAGGTATAAAAATGTATAAAAGGGTATATAAAAGACAAAAATACATAAGGCAAATAATAAAATATAAAGGCAAATAATATAAAAGGCAAAAAGGGTATATAAAATGCATCAGTATGTCCACACCAGAGTCTGCCAAACCAGCCCAAAGCCATCCCTGCTGCAAAACTGAGCCCAGGATTATTTTGCCTAACCTTGGAGAGGAGAGGAGCTGGATCAGAGAGGGGCTGAGCCCTCTCTGTGGTTCTGTTGCCCCTTTCCCTCTCTGGAGGGGCTGTGTCAGCTCCCTCTTGTCACCCCAGCTGTGCCACGGCCCCAAAGAGCTGCTGCTGCTGCTGGCACTGTGAGCCCAGAGGGTTCAGTTCCTCCCCTGATTCCTGCAACAGATCCACAGGCGTAGAAGTGGAAAATAAACCCCAAAGCGCCGAGCTGCAGCTCTGCCCAGAGTGGTAATCCTTTGTAGTGTTTGCGATTTGAACTATCACTAACAACTGCAGCAGCAGCAGAGACCCCGAAGATAGGCTGGTCACAGATCAGAAGGATATCAGGAAACATGAAGAAGCTCCTTAATTAATTTCTAATCCTTTTTCAGCCTTAATCTTCTTTCTCATAGTAAGATCTGGCATTACACATTTTCTGCACACATGCTTCCTAGATGATGTAGATTAAGCCTTGGAGCAGCATGTTGGGAGGTTAGTTCTTCCTGCAGAGCTGGAATGCCCAGGATTATTCTCTGTGGGCTGGGATATTCAGCTAAAATATTCATTAAAAGTATGTGAAGTCATCCAGGATTTTAATCCACGCTTTGTTCCGTGCTTCACAAGGGTTTGTGGAATCTCTTTTGTTTTCTTTGTGCATTTATTCCAGAATTAGACTTACAAATAGCAGTGCTGGGATGGGGGGCAGGAGGGTGGTGAGGGAATAACTTGTGGCCAGGAATAAGAGCAAAAATCCTGCAAGTATTTTGAGTCCATATTGTTATTATCAAGAGGTGGGTTTTTGTTTTGTTTTGTTTTGTTTTGTTTTGTTTTGTTTTGTTTTGTAAAGCATCTTCTAATTTATTTTGTGAATACATAAAATAAGTGGAGGGGCCTCTTCTAGCACCCTAACAAATCTGATGCAAGGAAGAGGCAGCAAGCACCCTCCTGCAGACTTCCCCTGGAGCAGAATCGCAATTCTCCCAATTTGGGACATCTGAAATGTGTGTTAGAGAACTCAGTCCCTGTAAAATCTGTAGCAAAATAGTTTCAGGATCCTAGAGAAAAGCCATAATTGTTTTTTTCTGTGCTTCTAGAGAAGCTTCTAGACTTCCCTATGGTTGAGCAGAAATTTTCCACAGAGTTTGGGAGGTTTTTTTTAATAAGGAGTTAGTCAAATTTAACAACTATCTGGACAACTATCACCTGATGTTGCTTCTGACACTTCCAGTAGGAGAGTTCCAGGCTGTAACCACAGCAGAGAACGGAATGTTCATCGCTCCAAACTCGGGAGCGAAGGTAGGTCAGTGCTGACAATGTGTTTTAGATTCTTCCTGCCTCAGATGCTCTCGCAGCACCACCAGATCCACATTTAGATAAGAATTTATAATCTGTCCCACTGCCTTGGTGGGGAGAAAAATGAGTTCAGTTAGCTGGGATGGAGCTCTGTGCTGTGGAAACAAAGGCTGGGTGTTCACTGAGCATTTCCCCTTGGGTAGAAGGCACACTTTTGTCAGGATTTAGGTGTTTTTCAGACAGAGAATTGCAAAAAGTATTCGTTTTTTCAGCAAACACCAAGAATAGAGGCACAGAGCAGACAATGAGTTTGCCCAGAAGAGCAGGAGACCCTTGGGGCCTCCCCACATGTGTTTAAATTCCTGAGGAACACAGGAAAAGCAGACTTAAAATTACAGCTGTCCCATATGTATAGGACAGTAAAAAAAGAGATCAAACTAAGCAAGCCCCTGGAAGATGAAGGAAAAAAATCCCTTTGCACAATTACGGATAAAAAACACTAGGATTCACATTTTCCTAATAGCCTGAGGGATGTATTTAGGAGTTGGTGAGGATTATTAGAAACCTAGAATGTTATGACTTACAGAATTCTGTTTGCTTAGCACTTCGGAGAAGGAGGTCATGTCAGCTAAGGTGCCTGGATAGGGAAAAAGTTGACCTAGATGAGGATTTCTGTGTGGGGAGCACTCCTGGCTCATCCCTCTCCCTTCCAGCAGGGATTGATCCTCTGGAGCTGCTGGAGGCACTTGTGGGGCAGGGGGAGCTGAGTCTCTGCCATCTGTCCCCTTAGCCTCATTGCAGTGGGGTGGCCCAGGGCTGGAGGGGCACTGCCCTCGAGTGTGGCTGTTTTATCTTGGCTATTTTATCTTGATTTTGCTTTGCTTTTGTGTGACAGGTGTCTTGGATTAGAGACAAATATCCTAGGTGGAAAGCACTCTGAACAGGTGCCTCCCCCACAAAGGTTTCTGGCACCCCTTCCCCCCCCAACAACAGAATATCTCAGCCTAAAGTGGGAAGAACTGTTTAATTAACAGAGCATGCAGTGGAAGGGGAAAGGGGAAAAGGAGTCATTAAAGCTGAACAAACAGCTGATGAACTTTAGTGTCCTTTTCCTCAGGCGTAGCTTCTCTTTCCGGGTCCCCAGAGGGGTCGGGTGGAGTTCCTCCGGTGGCTCCCTGGAGGATTCTCGTCTGCTGTCCTCCGGGGCTCCTCAGGTTCTCAGATGACAAAGCAAGTCAAAGAAAAGGGTCTAAAAACAATGAAAGAAAACAATCCCAGGGGGAAAAAAGAAAAAAAATCAAAAAGAAAACCCATGCAGCAGCTACACCAGTAGCACCAGCAGCCAGCAGCAGCAACTGACTGAGGAAAAAAGAAGTAAAACAGTTCCTTCCTCCTTCTCACTCCCCCGTAGGAGAGCCGGGGGAAGAGTTTCAAACCATCCTGCGCTGGCAGAGCTTTCTCCCAGCTGTGGGACACAGTTAAAGCTACAGGACCATATTTCTGCTCAAGTGTATAAACGATAGGGATACGAAATACCATTATGCCACCCCAGGACAACAGGACGTACCATGAAAGGCAGGGATTTAGGGGTATTAACTTTTATTATTTTTTTTTTTTTTAATATATAAATGAAAAAGACAACAAGCAACAGTATTTAAAGCAATCTGAAATCCCTTAAAGGTAATTTGGCCATAATGTTTCTGGTCAGGTTTTCACTCAATACCTTTTACTGAGTTGTCAAGTGTCAGCTTGTGTGTATCACATTTTATTCAGTAATCCCTCGGTGCTTCTGTTGTGCTTTATCCTCTGTAAATTTATGTTTCAAGTTGGGGGTTTTTTATGGTATGAAAGCATAAGCTGGTGTGGAAAACAGAAAAAAAAAAAATGTATTTGTAAAAGAGCTGGAATTATACCCTGAATACATATCTGACATGACATGCAAATAGCCACCTATGCGTTTGGATAATTATAGTGATGCTTTTAGTCCCTAATGGATCCACAGAGACACAAACCCACGGTTTCAATCCACCAGCTGCACTCACTCTCGAGGTGGAACTTTGAAACAGAAGAACATTTTTGATATTCTAACTGACATGTTTGAGGACGTTAGCTCCTACATGGATTTTGTTGCAGTCTGAGGTGAAGTTTCTGTTGTTTCCATTGTATTTGCTTGTTTTAGTGACAGCTGGGCCATCAGCACATGAACTTTCTGCCCAGGGAAACCCACGGGCACTGAGCTGTGTAAGGGACACTGAACACTCCCTATGTTCAGAGAAAAGCAAATTCCAGCCGTGCTGAAAAATATTTCTGCAATTAAAGACAACTTTTCAACTTTTCCAATGCTGCCCCAGCCCTGGGGTTCTCACCACAATGTCCCCTGGAAATATTGGGCACTTTGGCCCGAAGTCCTCATTGCAAATGAGTGTCAGCAGTGGAGGGATAATGGATTCGAGCTCCAGCAAAAAGTTCCTCTATAAATCCAGCCCTTTGCCAAGGCTGGTGGTGCCCTACTTTCAAGACTGTCATAGCAAGCAGTTCTGGACACTCTCTGTTTATTAAACACAGAGTGCTGAAATCAATAGAGCAATATCTCGTTGGAGAGAATTCAATTCATCAACAGGTTTGTCGTTTTAAAGATGATTAAAGGGCTTGTTTATTAGGCATCATCTAGGCTTTAGAAATAGTTGGTATGAAAATAATAGCACATAAGGCACATTAGACTTAGGAATCTTTCAATTACATCAGGGAGTGGACATTTTTCTCTAAGTGAAGGGCTGGAAGCATTTCCTATCTTTACTTTTCTTGCTTGTTGAGATGGATAGACAACATATATACTTGTAATTTGAAGTTAGAAGAAGTTTTTATTATTTTTTGCTGTTGTTTTTATACTCTTTTATAATTACTGTGGCACATTGAGATTAGCTGTAGGGCTAAAAGACAATGAGGATTTACTGTGACCTTAGGACACAGGTTGGTATGAAAATAATAAGCCATAAGGCACATTAGATGTAGAAATCTTTCAATTACACCAGGGAGTGGACATTTTTCTCTAAGCATTTCCTGTCTTTACTTTAGCCTGTATTTAGTCACCAATTGCATTCTAAAACCTGGTGCTGCTCACAGATTCCAGAGGCTCAAGGGCAGCAGAGTCTGGGCACTTAAAATCATTAAAAATACCAAGCGTGCTGAAATTTTCCTTGGGCTGTTGTAAGGAATATTTATTCTGATCTGCAAGAGTTAATTTCTGAAAGCTGCAGTCAAGCACTCTCTAATTAGTAAGAACATAAGCACATTTAAAGTATTTTCCTCTTCTGCAGGCAGGAGCAGCACACCTGAGTGTGGGAATGAGCTCTAGAACTCATCTTCATCAGGGATGGAGAGGAAGGCTTGTCTTTACACTGTCTTTACGATGCTAATTAAATTTCAGCACCTCTCAAGTGCTCAGCTTTAATTAACCCCAAACAGGGCTGAGGGCACACAAGTGCAAACACCCAGAGCTGGGGAAGATCCCCCTAAATAAGCATTTGACAGCCCCAGTTGGCCAGAAAGAAGGAAAAAAGGTGTGAAAAACAGGAGGAAAAGCAATTGCTGATAAATAGGGCTGTGGATCCATACCTGAGCATGGACTGTGTTAAAAGTCTCCCTGGGAAGAGAATGGAGATGAACTTCTCAGCGTTGTTCCAACAAGTGAAGCAGTCCCGAAACTCTCAGAATATACAAGATCAAACACTTCTTAAAAACGAACTTTTCTCTGTGGAAAGCTGATATTCTCTAAATCTAAATTGTAGTCTAAATTGTATCCCTGTTGGAGAAGCATTTCCATATGCTGATTCCTCAGTAACTTTATCCCATAACCCCTTCCTCTTTTCCTCGGGGATTCTTTTGCAAAGCCAGGTAAATCTGTACTTTGTAAGCAAAGAAAACAGAGGGGAATTGATGGCAAATTGGCACAGTAGAAAAATTGATTTTCTAATAGCCTTTTCCAGAGTAGTTTCTCACCCTTTCTTTAGGATTTGAGCTGATGGAAAAGTGTCTTTGACTCTGCGTGGAATAAGACATGCATGGGAATGGTGTAGGAGGACTGGGGTGCTTCTTGGAATCCAGAGCCTTGGATTTGGTCAATATTTAATACTATTTAAGGTTAATTAATATTAAATAATATTAAAATTAAATCATATTTAAAATTAAATAATAAATATTTTAAAATATAAATTTACACAACTGCAGCATCCATGGAGCTGTACAGGAGATTAGAATGTGAGACAAAGGACTGGCTCTTCCTCCATAGCTGTGCAATCCAAAAACTCAGCAGGGAATAGGGAAAATCAACTAAACAAAAAACAAACAAACAAACAAAACAAAAAAAACCCAGCAAAACAAACCAAAAAACCCAAAAAATAATAAACACAAACTCTCTTGACCAAGCTAAGCAGAGGAGTGCTCCTAAGTGAACCTGGAGCTCAAATTCATGCTGTAACCCAAATTTCCTGCTCTTCCATGCACATTGTCGGGGGAAAAAAAATGAAGAGTTTTGGCATAGAGGGAAGTGTCAGGAAAAGCAAAGATAGGTTCAGGATAGGGCTGGTTGTTTGTTTTTCTTTTATTTCTACCTCTTCGGCAGTTCCACTGTTTTCTCAACATAAAAAGTACACAGATGCTTTTGAGGCAGATAAAATGAGAACAGTAAAACAATCCTCTGTTAAACTGGAACAGTAATATTTGGAGCTGGAAAGGCTGATTTATTCACCTTCTTGAAAGAAATAGAAAAAGCAGGCCAGGACAAAACAGCTATCTTTTGCTAAAAAAAAAAAAAAAAAAAAAATCCCAGTGAAATATGCTACTAGGCAGAACAGCTCATGATTTTTGCATGCCACAAAGGATTTGCCTTGACACATAATGAATTTTATTGAGGTCAAATTTCAAGTTATCTAAATCCTAGTTTACCTCCAGAGATACAGGGCTCAGGAAATCATTTTCCAATAACTGTGCATTTTTTCCTTGGCACTGATTTGAGAAGGAGCTTGATATTGTGAATAACACTGCTCTCAAAAACCTGCTAAAAAAGCTGATAAAACTTTTGTCCCTTTCATGACTAAAAAGCTTGGAAACTCTTCTTTATTGCCACTGAGTTCTAATTTCAGTAAAGCATTTCTCAGCTGCTCTGGCTCCACCTTAGCTCAGATACGGCGATTTCCCTTAGGATCACTCATGGAATGTCATGGCTGGAGTGGGCACAGGATCACAAAGAACAGCAGCAGTGCCTTCATTATTTTAGAGAGTTTGTGAAAGCTTAACAAGCGTAGAAATTAGAGCATCCTGGCAGCAGAGGAACTGGGGAAATAAATAACTGCAACAGGTGGTGTTTTGCAGCTCTTGTAAGACTGAATTGTGAACCTTAATAATGGTGGGTTTGACTGCGGTGGGGAGCAGAGGAGCTTGGAGGGCACTTCCTTTACCCTGGCAGGGAGCTCGGGGATTCTCAGGCACTCAGATACACAACAGCAAGAAAGGTTCTTTATTCATCTGTGCGAGGACATTTTTCTCCCCATTTCTATTGCCAAAGTTAGGAAAAAATAAAATAGGAAAAAAAATTTAAAATTAATTTTTAAAAATTAATTCATTTAAAATTATTAATTTTAAAATTAATTTTAATTTTAAAATAAATTATTACAATTAAAAATACATTATAAAAATTTAAAATAAAATTAAATTTAAAAATTAAAAATAAAATATTAGTCTAAAATATTTGAAATAAAATTAAAAATTAAAATTATTTAAAATTAAAATTAATAAATTAAAAATACAATTATGAATATCATTTAAAAATTAAATTATTAAAAATAAAATATTCTCTAGATGTATGTATAGAGATAAAGACATGTAAAGATATGTAGTGCAGGTAAATAAAGCAGTGAGAGCGTTAATAACCCACACAACACTAGAGTGTTAATTACTCAGCCTGAAAGAGACTTCTCAGTAATTTAGCACAGCCTTTTTGCTAAGGCTACCCACAAATAGGAAAGTAGAAGATGCACCAAGAGTTGAAAAGAGAATTTAAATCAATCCAATGGCTGTATCTCATCTGCTCAGCAGGGAAGGATGTGTTAGGAATGAAAGCACTGGAGGAAATGTAGAAGCAAAACCAAGATCTTAGGAAGCTGGGGCTGCATTAATATGCAGCTGATCAAATGAGATTTAAGCATTGAATATCTAAAGCCTGTCTTGCTCTATGGAAAACATAAGGAAATTAAAACACACTAATTTCAATATACATCCTATAAATTTCTGTCTGATCTGATTCCTTTGGAAAACCTCGGGCTTTTCAAGCAAAGACCTCTCTGAGAGAAGAGCTCTGAAATGAGGCAGCTCCAAAGGTCAGTGCATCTCAGTGCAACTCACTAAAAAGGAGCTCAGGCCCTCTGGATTTTAACATATTCAATTTTACCTTTTGAACCCACATAAAAAATGGAAAGAGCAATTTTTCATTGATCTGGATTTCTTACAAGTTTGTTGGCTTCTCTGCCATTTACAACCTTTTGAATATTTATGTAAGCCTTCAGATTTTGAAAAGGCAGCTCTTTTGACACTCCTTTAGCAGAGACAGAAATTATCCCTAACACAATTTTTTAACGCAGATTCTTCAAACAAAACCAAACTAAAATCTCTTTATAGATTGCAAGACTAAATTAGGGTAATGAGTTCTCCAAACCCCAGTTATTCCTTTAATTACTTATTGACTTAGCCTATTGCTAAACTAAGGTTAATAAATGGAAAATGCAAATGGAATTTTTCCCTCCTTCACATGGCGCTTGTGACTGTCACAGCACAGGATGAGAGTTGTCATCAGTGGCACAGGAGTGGCTGTGGACAAACAGCTGAGCTCTGCAGTCAAAGTCTGGCTTGGAATGCCCCAAAATACCATTTTTTGACTCACAAAGGAATATTTCAGATGAAGGAGAGCACGATCTCACTGCAAAGCTGGTGTCAGCATGCCCAGCAATTATTAATGCAAGACACCATAAATTTGGCTGCATCTGCTTTAGGCTCCACAGTTACTAACAAGCAGAAATCGCTGCATTAATGGAGGAGTGGGAGCACAATGGAGCACTTTATTATCCCTGAAAGGCAGCGTGTGGCACGGGGGCTCTGTGGGGTGTTCCCACTGTCCTTGGAGCACTTTCATTCCTTCTCATCCTATGGCTTATAATTATCTCAGACTAAGCATGACCCTGCGGGTCCTCCATTAAAATTAGATTTTGTTACAGAATGGAGTATACATTATTGAAGCACATTATTTTGATCACTGAAATTTGGCATATTGTGCTCATTAGCCAGTAAGCCTGAATATTTAATTTATGAGGTTAACTCCACGTTTTTACAGATCAGTCACTTATGGGAAGTAAACAGGGAAAAACTGCAGAGGAGTGAATGGGAAAAGTTCTTACTGAAAATGGTGCTTTAAAAGCAGAAAAAAAGTGTGCCATGCCATGTGCTGGTAGATGACATATTACATTAGGCAGGTAAATGGGTTAATTGGACTCATTAACATCATTTCCTTTTTAAAACTTTTCAACTGAGAAGATGAAAAGATTATGTTAATCTTTACACTTCTCTCTTACATTTTACATTTTTCACACGGGCCTTTTTTAATCAAATATTGATGATGATGCCTGTTGTTCTTCAAAGCCCAGCAATTAGATTGCAGCTCCCTCCCAGTAAGTGGTATTTTCTTATCTTTATTTCCCTTCCCTCTGCATTTTTTATTTCATAAACACAAGGTCCACTGAATTCTTGCCAGAAAAGGCACTCAGGATGTTTTGCTTTTCTGATGGCTGAGCAACCTGCAGAGCCTGAATCTCCCAAACCCTTCTTGGGCAGGGGCACAGACCCCACAGTTGTGTCCCACGGCTGAATCACCATTCCTGAATTAAAGCCAAAACCAGAGGAGTTTTCCATCTTTCCAGGCTGTGGCAGTCCCTGTGGGATACAGGTGAAGGCTGTGTGGGATGGGTGGACGCTGCTCTCTGCTGGCAGCAAGGGAAGTGTGCAGGAAACAGGGAATTTCCCCTAAAATTACACTCAAAATAAAGCGTTTCCACAGTTTATTTACATACTGATGCGTACAGTGGTTAAGCGTAAAGGCAGGGGAAAGGTGTTAGGTAAAATAACTCTTCAAATGTACAAATATTCATTTAAAAGCACCTAAATAAAAGTGGATGTTCTGTAGAAAATAACTGCTTGAATCCAGTTTGGAAGTTCTTGGCTGTGCGTGTCTCCCCATCCACACAGAGAATACCTCAGGACAAGGATAAAGATCCCAAAAGTTTGGAAAATCCATAGAACAACTGTCTCCTATTTGAATAGGGCGATCCCCTCTCTAAGAGAAGACTTCAAAACACAGGAACACCCTTTAAATAACTGTTAAACAACTTAGAAAAAAACCTCTATAAAACCATTCCATTCTCCAGACTGGGCCCCTCTAACAGCAGCCAGAGGAATCAACACCATAAAAGTACTCCTAAAACTAACTGTGTGCCATAAGCACAATATTGAGAGAATGAATGTTCTTGTGGGGCCACTGCTGAGAAATAAAGGAATAGACTCCTGCTGCAGAGAGCAGAGCAGGCTGCCCTGGCAGGTTACCTTGGAAATTCTGGTTTGGTGTCCCAAAAGTCAGATTTCAAATCCCCGAGGTGCCCCAAAGTCCGGGTGAGCTCTGCTTTCAAAGCACGAGGAGGGAAAGGTTCTTGCTGCAGTCCAGTCAATTTGAATGAGGAGGACAGCATTTTATATCACAGGATGTGGGCTGGTCAAGATACTGTGACAACCACCAAAAAAAAAAAAATTTAGAGAAAGGACATTGCTTGAGGGACTCAGAAAAACATGGTGGAGTTTATGTGGAAACTCAAGTTCAGGTGACTTTAGGCGGAGAGTGAAATTCTCCGTAGGAAAATCCTGCCTAAGTGTCAGGAAGAAAATGAACCAACCTGGCCATGATGCTGACATACTCCAGTGAGACAAAAAAACGATTGCACTCTTATTTTTGCAGTTTTTCACTTAGAGATCCACAGATGGTGGATGCTCTGAGCAATGTGATATGAGTATTAATGGTTTAATGTTTTGTGGAGCTCCTGTCCCTCATGGAGCTGCTCAGGGAGAGGAGCTGGGCAGAAATCCAGCAGAGGTTCCTTGGGATCCCCAGGTGGGATTCTGCTGATGATGGTGATGGCAAAGTGCTTCAGGTGCTGCTCCCAGAGGAGGAAATCCCACCATTCCCACCCCTCCCAGAGCTCTTTTCCCATTCTGGAACTCAGGACTTGGGGAGGAAAGAGTGGAAAAGCCAGTCAGAGATGATGGAAAATTAGTTATTGCAGGACATAAAACCAGGGCACTACAACTCCTTCAAAACACAGCTCAAACCTCGGTGATTTGTTTCCTCCAAGGCACCAGGCCTTCTCTGGGCTCTATCTGTTCTCATCCTAAAGAAAGGAACATCTAATATTGCAGATAAGATCCAAGGACACCACAGCAGGCAGCCATACCCAATTGATTTTCCTGCTCCCTCACATTCGGTGCTGCTCCGCTGGCAGGTGCCGAGACAAGTTTAAAAATGTTCTTGGAACTAATCTTCAGCCCACTTTTAACTTGAATAAATCCAAAATGTTCCCTTGCACTATTTGTAAAGGCCCCAGGAAGCAGAGGGTCTGTGCTGCCCCTTGAACATCACTGGGGAAAAAAGTTGTTCCTGGACTGGCTTTTATGTGGCTTTTGTTGGTTGGGTTAGGTTTTTTGCTGCTGGGGTTTTTTTGGGGTTTTTTGTTTGTTTGTTTGTTTGGATATTTTGGGGGGTTTTTGCGTTTTTGGTTGTTTGGGGTTTTTTTGTTTGGTGGGGTTTTCTTGTTTGGGTTTGTTTTTTTTTTTTTTTTTGGTTGGTTGGTTTTTTTTGGTTGGTTGGTTGGTTGGTTGGTTGGTTGGGTTGGGTTGGGTTGGGTTTTTCTTGGTTTTTTTTTTCTAATTGTTATTGGGGTTTTTTCCTAATGGTCATGAAAACCTGTAACATTTCAAGATCAACATGCCTCAAAGAGTTTGTGTTTCTTGGGCATGCATTTTTATTGACTTTGCTTGTGTTCCACCTTTCAAAGAGCAGAATTGGGTTTTTGTTTTGTTTTGTTTTTTGGGGGTTTTTTTGGGTTTTTTTTTGGGGTCACAGGGGCCAAGTTATACAGAGCTACCCCAGGAGCATTCAGATCTTAGTGAGAAATGAACTGTGGAACATATCAGCAGCCTGGGCCTGTGTGAATGTCTTGCATCAAGATAAAGAGAGAAAAATGCTGCTGGGGAATTACATGCACAAAGCCCTGTGAAGCAAGAATTAAAAGTAATGAGATTAAATAGAAAATAACTACATCAGGAATATGTTAATAAATTAATTAAAGCCCTACCAAAGTTGAAGTGTTCCATAATTAAGATTGAAGCCCATGAGAGTGCTCTGTTCTACTTGGGGATTTTGCCACAGGTAAAATTACCTGTTTGGAAATGACTCTAAATCTGTGAGAAAAATTGGGTCAACTGAGAACGTGGTCTGATCATTGACTCTGACGATTTTGGGCTTCTCTGTTTTCTCAGACCAGCTTTATTGATAATTTAATATGTTTCCTTTACTGCAGCCTCATTTCTAGGTCATAAGATAAATGTGAATATTGATCTTTCTTAAAAAGAGGAGGTCAAGATTTCATGCTCTTTTCTTCCCCGGGTTTGCTGGGTTTTCATTTTTGTATCATCAAACATACAGAGAACAAAGCAGAGCAAGAGGCAGAACAAAGCTGAAGCACCTGAGATCAGTGTGACAAATTAAGGAAATAGTTATATAGATCTTAAGAGAAATAGTTATAGAGATCTTAACAGGTCTTTTATATGAGCCTTTTAAACTACCCTGGAACATTTTATCCAGTCCATATATAGAAATAAACCCTGTGCTTTCAGGGGTAGCAGGTACTGTTGACTGGCCCAGGAAAAGGCAACATCTTTCCCATAACGTGTCCATTCTCCATACTCTTTATTTTTTAGGAAAATGTACAAAATGCAGGGAATACTTCATTTTTAACTTCTGCACCTGCAACGTTTTACAAGGCCACATGCAGCTTTGCTTTCCCCAAAACCAACTCAGTTTGATGTTCTAAAATGAGAGTCACCATCACTTTAAAGGCTCTCTACTATAAACATGGAAAATCTTTCTCTTATCAATAGAGAACAAGATCAGAACCTCATTTTCCTGCAACTGAAACTGCACACAGGGAAAAAATGCATTATTTGCTGTGCAAAAGGCATTTTTGGATGTTGGCCTTGCAAACAGAGGGAGAGCACATTTCTGTGATTCCATGTCCTAACTGTGAATGGTTATAGTGGAAGTGTGCACTTGTAAAGGTGGTGAGATTTTGGGGTTGTGTATAAACCAGAAAATTTCCTGAACTGCAAGAAAAAAATTCAGTGCTGAATAGATGGATAGAGTTATGGTTGTCCTTGCCATAATCCAAGCCAGCATTAGAGCCTGGGCAAGTCACAGAGTCTCCTGACCAAAAAAAAGTTTCAATATTTCAGCCTTTTCATTCAGCTGTAACCTGGGTAGGTGGAAAATAGAAGACAGTGCTTCAGAAAGGGACATGTCCTGTTTGGTGCAGAATCTCCAGTGCTCTCTGCAGCACAAGAAAAGCAGAGCTTCCCTTCAGCCTCAGAAGGCACAGAAAATGGCAAGGCTTTGTATTTTTCATATTGGAGATCTTGGATTTTGTCCCGCCCTGTCTGTGCTTGTGCAGAAGAACTTTTTAGCCTCATTTTAAGTGTCCATCCCTGCCCTCAGGTCAGACCTGAGGCACCTGAGATGCTTCCCTGCTCTCCTGGAGTTCCCCACCTGCAGCTCTGCAGGGAAATTCTTATTCCAAAGTCAATGTCCTTGTGGGCACTGCATTTTTATGAAAGAGGAAATGAGGAAGACAAATGTTACTCCTGTTCATGAATTTGCCTCTTCTCGTTTCCCCTCTTTGCTCTGTGGAGAGTGATTGGATTCATATTAGGGGTTATTTGGGTCACTTTTCCTTCAAGAGAAAATAATGGTAACCTCATTTCAGGTTGATGCCAATTTAAGGGAGAAAATGGATTCTGAATATTTTGCATAGCTGCTAAATTTAACTGAGGGTTCAGTGAAGCGTGAGCTTCCAAATGTAAGAGGCTTTAACCATTTTCCCCTGTTTGTTTTTAAACTCCATTTGTTACTTATGATTAGCAATTTTGTGTCATTTATATGCAGATACTGAAACGGAGTTCAATAAACTGACCTTCTTCCACCTATTAAGCTAAACTTGGTATTTAATTATTATGCATGCAAAGTAGAAAAACTAAGGAGGATTTCTAAATAAAATCCTTGTGGTTTATTTGCAGTGAGCAGGAATATCTGTCTTTATGACTTTTCATTAGAAATTTATTACTGCTTATTTTGAATTGGAATAAACACAGGAAAAAACAGAACATCTGTATCAAAGTGTAAAGAACCACAACAATCAAAAGCTGTTTAATCTCATCCATTTAGTTCTAGTGCACAGTCTGTTCAGTGTAACTTTTTACAACGTACTGTGCAAGAAAACAGGTCATTTAAACTCAGTAATTAGTATTACAGATAAAATGACACTGCAGCAATGTTAATTACCATAGTACTGATGTAGTAGAGGATATAATACATAATAGTCATGTCTTTAATTTTAAATTGAAGTGCAACAAAGCATATTATTGCTACACTTCCTAAATTAAATGAGTGTTATTCAAGTGTACATTTGTATCCATGCAGAATGTTTTTAAATAAATCATAATTCTACTTTAGCTCCAACTGGTATATTTTACTTTCTAATGGCATAAATTAAAGAACTTCTTGATCTAGAAACTTTTTCTATGACAGTGGAAATCATGACAGAATTATATTCCATATGAAAAATTTCCACAATCATTTTATTTTTCATTACAGCAGCTGTAAATCAATTTGCAAATGAAGCACAACATTCAGCCTCTTTAAAAATAGAGATGAATCTCAAGGAGCTATTTGGTGTAGTAGGAACTAGACATATATGATCAAATTAGAATTAATTCTGTACTTCTCTGGCTAAAAGATCTGGCAGTTGTACATATAAAATATTCATAACAAAACAAAGAGATTTGTGTGGGAAGACAGTGAAAGTTTTTACCTGCAGCTCCAGGAGGAGTAGAGTTCCCTATTAATGAATAATTGTATCTCTGCTTTTTGCAGCACCTTTACTTTTCGGTAAGTTTGTTATAAATATTAAAAGAAGGAAAAAATAGTTAAATTTCAGATTTGTTCAAGTGTACTTAAATAATTTATGTCAGCTGAAATGTTCCCATTTCCAGTGCAGAAATGTTGAGATGAAGCCATTCTTCAGCCCTGGCATGAAAAGCACTCTAAAAACCTGCTTAATTAGAAGTGCAACAATCCCATTCACCACATCAGCCCAAGGCTAAAATGTGTACATAGGCTTTTAGCAAAATATTTGAACACACAGCACAAGGTTCACAGCAGAAATTGAAGTGTTACCCGAGGTTGTTATTTCATCTCACGAGCACGAGGTGCATCGCTGTATTTGAACCGAGGTGTGTAAGGAGGGAAACCTCCAAACGCGCACGAAGATTTCTAATGAAACATAGGGTTTACTTTTAGACACTTAAATGTAGAGATTTTAGATAAAAGTTAGTTCTGTTGAAATCAACTAGAATAGAAAAAGATGCAGAACTTAGCTAGAAAGAAATTAATGATTAAGTGCAGAGTAGCCTTTGATTATCTGATATTTACTCAGCTGTGTTTAGAATAGACAATTAATAATCTTAAGAAAAGATGTTCAAAGGAGAGCCTAGACAATTACAAATTTTGCCCAGACGCAACCTATTTAAAAGCAATAGAAGAGAGCATTGGGAGTTTTCCAGGGTCAAATGTATTGTCAAAAACCAGAGAGGTAAGAAGGTCAAAATGAGAAAGACAAGTTTTACTTCCTCAAAAGCAGCCCTCAAACCCATTTTATGACCACCAACCCAATTCCATTGCAGGAACTGCGCATGCTTAATGACTTTTTGCTAATGTCCATACGAAGTGGGGAATGGGAGGCACTTATGCTATGAATATGTATTTGTATTTTAAATGTGCATTTTTGTTACAGATAAATAGGTTCTGTGTTGCATTGTCACTCTGGAGCTGTACATTTGGGAGCTATCCCTGCAGCTCAAATAAACACACACTTTCTAACCTTAACAAGTTGGAGAGTCTTTGTCCGTCTCAGGCGGATATCGATGTTAGATCTATATCCGCATTTTAATAATTCACTAAGATTTGCAAATTATTTGGGAAAAAAATGATGTTTTTTCCTTTTGTCCAGGTCAGTGGGACGATGTACAACACGGGCAGACACGTGTCCCTCAGGCTGGACAAGGAGCACCTGGTGAACATCTCGGGGGGCCCCATGACCTACAGCCACCGCCTGGAGGAAATCCGGTTACACTTCGGCAGCGAGGACAGCCAGGGCTCGGAGCACCTCCTCAACGGCCAGGCCTTCTCTGGGGAGGTAAGTCTGGCAATTTGCCACTTCCTGATTCTGCCTGAAGGTGTTCGCAGGTTCATCTGTAAAAATTCTTTTCCTGTAGCTGTTGTGAAAATCAGGGAATTGCCTTTTTGTTGTGCCTGTGCACTGCAGATTTTGTGGCTCCTGTCTACAAATGACACTGCTGTGTTTGCTGTGTGCAGAGACATCTTCTGTCCTCATCTGTGCCACTCACAAAGTACTCAGGTCACTTTGGATGGGGCCTTTATGTCTCTTGTAAAGGCAAATATGAGATTAACCACAAAATAATGCTGAAAGTGCTTCAGATTCTTACAGAAGTGCTACATTTGCTCCTCACTGGGAACACTTTACACTGAGTACCATCCTGCCTTTGATTCATGCAGAAATAAGGTGATAATTGATTTTGGAGATGATTCCACACAACTCTGCTCAAGAAAGGAAGTTAACTGCACACGAAGTCCCTGGCAGAACACTCATGATGTGTGTTAAATGCATGTCTGTATTTAACTGACATGTGCACCTGTAAAGGTGGTGAGATTTCGGGGTTGTGTGTAAACCAGACAATATCCTGAAGTGCAAGAAAGAAATTCAGTTCTGAATAGATGAATAGAGTTATGGTGGTCCTTCCCATAAGTGTCCCAGGAAATACCATAATTTCATGATCCTGATACCTGGTCCAGAATGGCCCTTTGTTCTTGTTGGATAAATATTGTAGTGTCTTAGATGGAGCTCTTTTCCAAGATGTACAATAGAGTTTTCAGACTTTCTGGGACAATCCAAGTGAGATCTTTCCATTTTCCTTACACGGGAATATTTTCACATAGAAAAGATGCACGAGGATTGTCGTTCCCGTCCTCCTTCAGCTTGGGCCATGGTGAACTACCCAGCAGCCAACTCCACAACTCCAAATAATGCTTCACAATAACTCTGTGTTACTCTAGGGAGTATTTTTAAAGGCACTCTGTTAGCATTCTTCCAGAATACCAAAAAAAGAACAGCTTTTTCATCATAAAGTACTTATTTTCTCGGAGATGAGTAATCAAATTAACATCTGTACCATGCATCACAGACTGGTGATGAGTCAGTTAATGTGTGGCATTTTCTTTGGCACTGAGCAACAGCAGTTATTTAAGAGTAAGAAATTAATTGCAGAGTTGTCAAATGATGGTGTTATAATTGATGGTAATCATTGGCTTTGTTTTATAAGCTACATATAGCCAGTGGCAGCTTTTTTTTGTGAAATTACTCATGTCTTACACAACTGATTTTGGTTGCCTTTGTTAAATTCTCTAAGTGAGAATTGCTCCTTTAATGGCTGAAAGTAAAGGATGCTATAGTAAACAAGGGCTTTACTTTGCTTACACAAGAGCAACATTCACACAAAACAAAGTTGAACAAGAAAGCAAAAATCTGGTTGAAACCTAGTATTGCACTTGTGATGTATCACCATCATTTCAGATGTGTTTAAAAGAGTTTTTAGGTTTTTAGTTCATCAGTCCTAGGCTATAACAATGTAAAAATGTAGAGCATTGTTTGGCAATACCTAATGTTAATACTTGACTAGACTCGGCGGGTTTTGAAAGGAGGAGTTCTGAAGTACTGATAATATTTGGTGTTTTCTAACAGAGACCTCAAGGTTTTCATAACAAAAGCAGAAAATGGAGTTAATTGGAAGCTGCTGTCAGTCAGGCAGGCCCAGCTGGACCTGCAGGGTGTGCAGGACTCACCTGAATTCCTCCTGCAGGGAACAGAAAGAGCTCAGCACCTGCAGGGGATGATCAATCCTGGGAGCCAGAGCTGAGACTCTCAGGATGGGACAAATCACCCTGTGGTTTGGACAAGTCACATCTCCCTTGAAACAGAGCCCAGACAAACAGCAGGCAGAGTTCAGACTCCTTTCCAGATGCTGAGCTGAGTTCTGTCCCTTCAGGGTGTGTTTTCAGCTTTCCAAAAGCTGTGTTGGGCAGGTGGACAGGTGAGCTCCAATAAGCTCAAGCATTAATTGCCAATCAAACCTACACTGGCACAGTTAAATCTTATTTCCAGAGCTCTGCTCCAAAGTACAAACCCAGCTGCAAATCCATGGTGCTGGGTGGCTGCAGATTCCCAGGGAAGGGCAGCAGCTGATGGAGTTCTTTGAGTGTTCATTTATTTAGGTCCTGATCTCACTTTCGTTTTAATTCTTCTGCAGCAGATGAAATCATTGTGTGTTTATAATCAGTCTGTAAGCTTTTGGAAGGGTGGGCAGAGAGGAAATTTTGTTTTTTATGTGTTGTGGACTCTGGTCTCTTATTTTAAAGTCTCCAGCCACCAAGTTTGTGAAAAGTGCGTAACCCCAAATAATTAAGCTCCTTGGCACTGATAAGGCACATCCACCCAAGCAAGTGCTGCCTGGAGAAACGAGTGATCTTCCATGAGCCCTCAGCACTGGGGATGCAGCACTCCCAGCAGCTGGAGGGAAAAAGCTGTAGCCAAGCTGTAGCCAAGGCAGGTGACCTCCCAGGAGAGTCTGTGATGGAACTGCTGCTCCCAAGCCTTGCTGCTAATTGCCGTTCACTCCTGCCTCGGATAATGCTGTCAGAGGGGATGGGATAAAGAAAAATACCTGCCTAGGCTCATTAGTCTAATTCAGGTGGTGCAGGTAAGAATAGCAATGAGTATTTGCTGGCTTAGGCTTTAGCAGGCAGGGAGAAATCACTGCAGGAGTGACCTGAGGGACTGCGGATTGCATCCTGAGCTCCAGGGCACTGTTGGTCCCAGCTCTGCTGGACCAACCCTCTGTGGGCTTTACAGAGACCTCTGCTTGGCTGGGGAAACAATTCCCAAGTGTGAAGTGACCCAGGAAAGGTGACCCATTCCAGCAGATCACAGTCAGATTGTTCCTGCTGCTCCTTCCCTCCATTCCCAGCCGTGTCTCTCCCCTCATTTTCACTGAGGTCTCCAAGAGAGTCAGGACACTGCAGGGACAGGGAGAGGGCAGGGCATGGCAGCTCCTCTCCCTGCCAGCACTGCCAGACTCAGATTGGCTCAGAGCTAAATTAAATGCAGGTCCAGACAGAGCAGAAGCCTTTCAACAGCCCCAGCCCACCTTGAACCGGCTGCAGTGTCCTTTGCACATCTGGAAATCCCACCTAACATCCACACCAAGGAAGGAGTTTATTTAAGGGATCTTTACTGCCTGGTTCTGCATGTGGGAAGGCACTCAGGGCACTGGAGTGGTACCATGGCACGAAAAACAACCTAGAAACAGCAAATTGCTTCAAAATGTGCTGTGGACTGAGTGATAGCGAGAGGCTTGTAATTTCCAGGCTTTAGCTTGTAAGTAGGTGTTAAAGGCTGCCAAGAGAGAGCCCTACAATAATCTGGTTACCTTTTAGCCCCCAATTATCACTTTAGTAGACAGAATAATTGAACTAATGTTTAAATAGTTTAAGGGCTTTCAAACTGTGTATCAGGTTATCAATGTTTGGCTGTGGTCACAGGGAAAGGCAGGCAGGCTTTGGAATTCTTAAATAAATAAATGGAGCATTTACTCGTCCCTATGATACAGACTTGAGTGGGTTTAATTCCCTGTTCTTTGCAGGAGCATCCTACTGTATTACAATGATTAAAAGAAAATCTTGGCTTAAGCAAAGTCTCTGACTAGGACACCAATCATTTGTGTCTGCTGCCTAATGCCTCTATGCAAAACAGATTTTAATGCTTCAGAGTCTGTATCATCTCATGAAAAAGACCATTTTCCATTCACACAGCAGCTCTGCAAAACAGCAGAATTGGCCTGAGTGCTGTGGTTCAGGCACTGTCTGCCTTGTTAAAATAAAAACCTCCAAAAGGTTCATTGTGAAAATGGGACCCTTTAACTTTACCATGTGGCAAAGTCATAAAAAATTTTTATGGTCCATTTTTTTTCCTAAGCATAAAAATGAAAAATGTGCTGCACTGAGACCTCCAATCACTTTGGGGCTGTGCATCGTGGCAACCTTATGAGGGCCAAGGCACAAAGTCAAGGAGCTTAATTATTTGGGGTTATGCACTTTTCACAAACCCAGTGGCTGGAGACTTTAAAACAAGAGACCATAGTCCACAACACATGAGAAAAAATATATTTCTTCTCTGTCCACCCTTCCAAAAACCCATGGACCGATTATAAACACACAGTGATTTCATCTGCTACGGAAGAATTAAAATGAAAGTGAGAACAGGGTCTAAATAAATGGACACCTCTTGCTGTACACACAGTTTGGAACTGAGGTTTACTTTCGCTGCTGCTAAAAGCTGCTGAGAAAACCAAAACAAAAATACAAGAAAATGGGAATTGAAGGGAGGAGCTGGAAATTCTGAAGCACCAACCTCCTCTTTAACTGCAATTTCTTGAACTGCAGGCGTGCTCTGTGTGAGTGGGGTATCTCCAGTGATAGTAGAGGATTACTTATCAGGGAGATCAGTGTCATAAATCCAACTTGGGATATTTTTAGATTCAGGACTGTCAGATAGACAGCCTATGAGAACCATCCAGCCTGCTGAAATACTTTAATCCAGCCTGCAGCAGAATTAGAGTACTTGGAATTGTTAAATCACAGAGGCTCTGTCACTGAGACCTTCTGTGCAGAACTGACTTGCGGGTGAGGTTCCCAACAGCCTCCCCAAAACACCTCGTGGTGGTGTCATTTATAAAGGAAAAGCTTGAAATCACACTGTGCCAGAACGTCATCCTCAGGGAAGGAAGATTAAATCAGATAGTGATGCCACTGAGGAGGGAGGACTGCAACAGCTCGCAGAAAGAACCTCAAAATTCAGATTTTTCACTTGCCACAGGCCACTGGTATTACACTTTGGAAGTGGTGCAGGTCGTTTTTAAGTATTTCAGCCTGAAGATAAGTTTAGTGTACTCCAGTGCTTATTAATGTTGAAAAATAAGCCTCTGAAAGAAGTACCAGCTGAGGGAACACGTCTGATGGAAGGGGGGGCTTAGTAAAATTTCTGTAAAAATCTCTATAGCCTTCAGATTTATGTTGAGCTTCAAAGGAGAAAGTCAATAGGGTAACGAATTAAATTGCTGTAGGAACAGAATATAAATCAGGGAGAGGTGGTGGTATTGTCATCACTGAAGTGTAGGGAGACTGCTCCCATGAGTAATTCAAAATCACTGGGAGATGAATATGTGCTTCACTTGTAAGAATGCACCTCTGTCCTCACTAAAGATTACAGATGGCTTCACCCAAAACTTTATACAATATCCATAAAAAAGCAGGACTGAAGTCCAAAAAGACACTTATTCATCACAGAATATTGTGAGTTGAAGGAAGCCACAAGGATCATCGAGTCCAGCTCTTAAGTGAATGGCCCATAGAGGGTTATTGTGTTTTTCTAAACCAAATTCAATTTTATGTTTTGAGTTAAATGGGCTTTTACTGCTTGTTAATCTAACAGGAGATAGAACTGAGCCATGTGTCAGCACAGACTCAGGAATATTCACACCTGACCGTGGTAATTCTGGAGCTCTGAATCATCCAATGGAAATTCCTGTCCACCCTCCACTGACTTTTTAAGGAAATGAGGCTCTTTAAAGGAGATCTGTTTTAGCAGCAGCCTGCTTGCTCTGTCTCCCTTCCCAAATTACAGAGGGATGAAATGAACACCTCTCCCTCTGCACAGCAGAGCCCTTTGGATTTAAAAACGTCATCATTAGGAAAAAAACTAAAAAAATGTGGTCCAAGGACAGCAGAGCTTGTAGGAGGCAGACTGGGAAACTTGAAAATAACCTCTGTTATTTTATAGAGAAAAACTTACCAACACAATTTCCAAACATTCCCAAAATACTTCTCAAAATACAATAAGATGATAAATCAGGATTCTAAGCAAAGGTTTTGTCGACAAGTCCTTAAGGTGCTAAGGCTTATGGGCTTATACTCTTACTGTTCTTACTGAGGATTATTTGCTGTGGGTACCTGGAACCAGCAATAAAATAGCAGGTGACAATGGGACAGCACAGTGGCACAGGAAGATAAAAGGAAATGCTTGCTTGGTTGAATTTACTGTGGATTCTCCTGTCAAGTACAGAACAGATTGTTCCAGCAGCACTACGTGCAGCAATGTGCAATGATTAACCAAAGTCTGTCTGGACAAACACCTGGTTTAGGTTAACATCCTGGGCTGGGGCCTCACTCTCTCCCAGAGGCACCAGAGGGGCACATCAGGATGCTCCAGGGAAAGCAGAAAGCTGAGCATCCCTTCTGCTCCCTGTCCCCTCCAAACAAGGCTCCTGCTCAGACACAAATCCCCAGGGCACTGCCACCTGCCCTGCCAGGAGAGCCCTCCTTGCTCTGAGCTCCATGCAGGGTGGGATGGGAGGGCAGCCACGCTCCTGCCAGCTCCCAGCTCCATCCCGCAGGTGTTTCTCCCAAAATCTGCATGCTGGGGGTTTTTAAATCCCAGATTTCTTGTATTATTTTGTTCTGTCCCTTATGTATTTCTCAATCCAAACCACGTGAGCTATGCACATTAAACTGTGGATGGATAAGAGACAGGGGTGCAGATAAAAATGCCAACAAACTGCTGCACCCAATTCCATTGCCTTGGTTTCATGTTCCCGTAGAGTTTTGCAGATTTTATTTTCTTTTTGTGGAGGATTTTCAGTGTTATATTTACACTTCCATGAATTGCAGACAGAATTGTGGGGAGACAAAGTGCCAGAGTGATTCCTTCAAACAAAAAGCTGGGAATGGGTGCAGATCCAGGCGGAAATATCTAAACATCCACGGCAGAAATAGGAATGTCAAAGTAGCAGGTGGAATAATGTGCTGTAAGCAGCAAATAGGCAACATTTGAAATGCAGTTGGTGTTCCTTACCAAGAAAAGCCTCTGAACTACTCTACTGGAGCCCACAAGAAAGATTACTTTCCAGGAATAGGGAGCAGAAATTTTTGTGGTGTATTTTACATCAAAAGGCAGTAAACTTCCTGCACTGGCTACATGCTAAAAATACATCTTAATCCTTAGTGACCTTCAGAAGCAGTTTCATCTTTAACTTTGTTGAAGTGGAGTAGTTGACTTTTAACTTATGTTCCTTCCTGTAATTCTTTTGGCTAGACAGTCCTCTCCAAGCCATGGGTAATATACGCTTGTTAAATAAAAAATCCCAAACCTCAATAGCCAGCAGAAGTTATAAAATCCACCCAAGGTGTAGCAACCATAAATCATTGATCATAAATATATAAATAGAAAAAATAGCCAGCCAGTACAACTCATTTTTATAGGAATGGCCACATTGCCAGGCAGCACCAGGGTACTCCTGCAGTCTCAGGCTTCCATTTAGTGCTGCTGTAGCCATACTGTCATTTTTAAAGGAAAATTAGATTCCAGAAATAGCCTGGTTTATCCCTCCCTTAGGAGAAACCCTTAATTACACAAATCAAGTTATATGATGACCAAACTTTATAACAGCAATAAAGAACTTTACTTTATGTATAATCAGGTTCTCCTATCATAAATACCTTTCCTGTTATTTTTTCACCTTTCTAAAACTTGATTAGCAGTGGAAATACAAATAAGGCTTTTGACTTTTTTTTTTTCCAAAGGGAAGAAGTTACAGTTCATACTCTAGGTCTAAGTGTGCATTTTATGATAGTTCAGGCAAAATAGGAAAAGTTAAATGGTTTTATTTGTAGTAAGTTGTGACAGGGTTTTTCTCTTGGTGGATAAACCCCCAAAATTCACTTTCTGCCCCAACGGCAATCGGACCTGGTGCAGTTGTGGCTCTTCATAGATACAAACTAAGAAAAAGACACAGGGGCAGAATTATGTATTTCTGTCTTTTAGCAGAAAGACTGACAATAACATATAATTGAAAGGAACAGTCATTCAATTTTATAATCCCAAACAACCATTAGATGCCATCTGGAGATGGGATGATGCTTGAGAACAAGTGTGTAACCCTTTCTGAAATTTGAGACTGAATTTCAGGTACCTGGGCGGAATTTTGATCTTTGCTTTAGGCTTTCATTTTCTCAGATTACTGAGGTATTTGCATGGTCACTGGAGATGAAAAGTTACATTTCACATCAAATAAATGAAGAACTTTTACAGCAGGCTTTTAGTAGGTCATCATTTTGATTATTTAGTCATGGTAAAACTGCACTAAGTCTTTCTGGAATAATTGAATACATTAATTTCAGACAACAAAACAATACAGAAGCCACCTGATTTCTGTAGATTATTAACTGATTTCTAAAAGCATCTTTAAATACTTGAAAATTTTGTGCATGGTATTTAAGGCAGTTTGTCCTCAAGCAGTGAATGCCAGGCTGTTGAATTTGGGTATCAGCTGCTACACAACATTGAAATTCTCTTTGTCATTTCCACTGACATGCACCACGACTTTCACTCCCTAGTCAGTTCTAGCAGGAACCAGAAATGTTTCTGTGTTTGCCCATCTCAGCCTGAGAGTGTCCACATTCCCTGGATTTCTTCATGTTTTACTAAAGCTTGGTTTTATTCCTGGATTCTGCATGGGAGATTCCAGGTGCTTGATACAAGGAGCTCCATTTCTGGGTATTTTTTGTTTCTGTCTCTTCCTTTCTGGGGATTTGGGGATACAAGCCCCATAGATACTCTCTGTATGCACTGAATTTCACCAAACTGCACAGGCAGATTTTTAGAGGGGGTGTATTTCATTATCCACACATATGTGGGTGTTCCTTGCCAGAACACTTCCCTTTGCAGGAAGTACTTTTCTGAATCCCATGAACTCTCCATCCATGAGCAGAGCTTCAGGAGCTGCCCAAACAAATTCTGAGCTCTGTGACAATGCCAGCTCATTAATGTAGCATGTGACACAGCAAAATATCTGCTGCATGGAGTAATAAATACTGAATTCCTTAGATACAGAGTGAAGCAGATTCCTTTAGTAATAAATATATTTTTGCACATATTTTTGGTTAGCAACTGTTCTGGTTTTTGGGGGGAGGGAGAAGTGGAAGGGAGTGTCACTGTACTGAGAGCACAGTCTGTCACTGACTGGAATCTAAATCCCTCTGGTGCCTCAATTTTAAAATCCAGCATCATAAAGCAGTGAGGTGGAGTTTTTTCTGCTTAGAGTAGCAGCTGTAGGATTTGCTCTTTTAAACCACTGGGACATGAAAATATTCAGCACTCTAAACCTCCAGTGTCACTTCTGAAGTGTTCACTTTGCCTCATTGCGAATTATTGTCATTTGCTTGGGGTGACTTCACTTGTTACAGGATGACTCTTCTTTAATAGAAGAGTAATTAACTCTGCAGGCGTAAAACTCTGCGCGTTCTGAAATGGCTTTTATGTTTGATGTCACTTGGTGATCAGTTTCCCATCACACTTTTTGGAAGTTTTACCTTTTTCCCCAAATGTATTTGGCGCAACATTCCAAAGAAGAAGAATCAGAATGACAACCGAGGCAGCAGGGAGCCCTCACTGGCAGCCCTCTGACCTTCAGATTATTTCTGGGTCTTCAGCGACTCCTTGCCCCTTAATTTACATGTAACAGTGTTTTATGGGGCATTTTAATATCTTAGTAAAAATCCAACTAAATAATGTCATTTCTGGCTGCCTCTTTATTACATTTTTGGGGATTGCTGGGAGGTGGCAGAGTTACAGTTTTCCTTTGGAATACTGACTTGACCTTCCTCCATCACTGTAGACCTCTCCTGGCATGCACTGCCTCCCAGAAAGTCAAAATACTTCAAATTTGAGGTATTTCATTTTAGCCATCTCTGTAATCTCAGTAAGAACTGAGAAGGAAATACTTCTAAATTTTGTTTTCTTTAGACAAAATTGTGATAGATTGGGATATTTTACAAACAACAAAGGGAAGCAAAATTCAGTTTTGGTATCATTTCAGAAGCATGTCTCTCTAAAATTATTACAATTAGAACAGTTTCTCAGGCACAGCTACTTTTAAAATACCATGCAGGTGATAGCAGCCACAATGGCATCAGTGCTAACAGTGTGAAGAATTAGAATTGACAAGGTTAAACCACATTTATTCCAAGTCCATTTCCTTCCCATTTATCTTTTAATATCTCACCTTTATCTGCCTGCATTCTTATCTCTGTATAAACTAAACTGGATGTTACAGCATACACCTGCCAAGATTTGGTGGTTTAAAATTCAGTAGGAATTAATTCATTATGTTCAGCTGCTTCTCAGTGGTTTGGTTGGGTTTTTTTAATCTACCTGCCGTGAAAACATTTTGTCACTGCAGATTTGCCATAGGCACATTAGAAAAGCACCATACACAAGTTATTACTCTGAAAGTCCTATCAAAGGCAAAGAGAGCTCTGGATTTTAACTAGAAAAGGCAAGTCCATTACTGTCCATCTCTTTCCATCATCTCGAATTTTATTTACTTTTTCTTATCGAGGTAGGAACATGCCACTGCCATACACTCCCTGGAAATTCTGCTAATAACAGAACCAGTTGGCAACACAGCCTTGATCTGCTTAACCTTCAGTGTAGGACTGGCCAGAAACAGCTGTCACATTCTCCCAGATGCAAAACTTCCATGAATAAAGAAAATAGATTTTTTAAGATTTATTTTCCAAGACGCGTTCAATGCAAACAGGATATATCTGGCATGTTTTGTTAGGAGAATTTTTGCTCTTCTCCCTTTCAGCAATTCCTTCCCCATTTCCTGGGGCAGTCAAAGCACTGAGTGATCGAGGCTGAGCTATCAGTGCCATCCAGCTCCTCCAGCCCAGGCTGATGTTTAAAATCCATGTCCCCAGCCCAGCGTGTGGGGATGCTCCCATCCCTTCCACACTGACACAGGAATTAATCTGAATTAACTGCAGCATCCGTGGCTGCAGGAGCTCAGCCTCCCAGCTCTCATCACCTGCTGCTTTTTTGGCAGAAATGTCCTGGGGAGGTTGTGCAGACCCAACTTTTTTCCTTCTGCACTTGCACTGCACTAAAATTTGTCAAATAAAGCATTAGAGGAGCATGGCTTTCAAATTGGGGTTCTGCTAAGATTCTCCAGAAGAAGAAAACCTTCATCCTCTTCTTTTTTTTTTTCTTTATTTTTTGAGTTAACAGAAAAACTTACAGTAATGTGTATAAATGGTGAATTAGTGTAATTGCCTGAAATATGGAATTCTGATTCAGAAAAGGATAAAATCAGAATTCTGATTCAGAAAAGGAAAAGATTTGTCAAATAAAGCATTAGAGGAGCATGGCTTTCAAACTGGGGTTCTGCTAAGATTCTCCAGAAGAAGAAAACCTTCATCCTCTTTTTTTTTTGTTTATTTTTTGAGTTAACAGAAAAACTTACAGCAATGTGTGTAAATGATGAATTAGCGTAATTGCCTGAAATATGGAATTCTGATTCAGAAAAGGATAAAAGACATCTTAGTAGTACTATGTGTGCCACTGTTGAGTGCTTTAGAACACAGGTTAGTGTTCATTGCTTGTTCTCTTCACATAAAAAAACCAGGGAAGGGTCACTAAAATATCACAAAAATATGCTACCAATAAAAACATCATTAAAAATACATAAAGCACTTGCAGAATATCCACCATGGGCAGAACCTGAAGTTCTTTTTACCACAGATTCCTTTAGCAGGACGTGCCTGTACTTCAGAGACAAAATCTAATCATCAAAGGGCCACACAGAGCTCTCATCCCCTTTGTATCGTGGCTTTGGGGCTCATAGGCTGTTATAAAAAGTATTGTGGAGCCAGTTTTACTCAAAATACAAATTACTACATCAAGATGCTCCAGTTATTCCAGATTTTGGCACATTTTGCTCTGTTTTTACCCTTAGAGCAGTGCTGACAGTGAGATACTCCCAGTGACCTGGACCCAGGCTGTCCCTCTGAGAGTCTGGACCCACAACCATCATTTTATTCACAAATATCATTTTATGTTTGGCTCCACTACCTGTGGAGCCAGTTTTACTCAAAATACAAATGACTACACCAAGATGCTCCAGTAATTCCAGATTTTGGCACATTTTGCTGTTTTTACCCTCGGAGCAGTGCTTTCAGTGAGATACTCCCAGCGACCTGGACCCAGGCTGTCCCTCTGAGAGTCTGTCTGGACCCACAGACATAATTTTATTCACAAACATCATTTTATTCACAAATATCATTTTATTCCCACTCAGCTCTTCCCTGGAAAAGAGGGATTTTTCCTTTTTCCCAGGAAAACCAGCCAGCTCCTGTAGGCACCAGGTCTGCAGGCTCTTGGATAAATCACAAGCCAAACCGGCAGGAAATCAGGGAGGTTTCTGATAGTCCCTGCTTGTCTTTCAGAAAAAAATCTCTTTGAAATCAAGTTCTCTCCACAAGGTACTTTGGTTTTGACACATAAGCATTTTCCAGCAAAGCCCTGCTTCAGCAAAAAAAAATCCCAACTAGTTCTGCTTATGATTAGTGCAAGGCCTTATTCTGTGTGAAGCCCAAGGGTGTGTTCAGTTAAGAGGATTTTCACTGTTTGATTTATAGCTTAGAGCCTCCCCATCTACTGTTCCTCAGTCACAAAAGGCACAATAGAGGAACTGTTCTTCCTCCTGACTGGTAGAGCCATTCCCTGGGGCAGCTAATTAGAAAGAAAAAAAACAAAAAAATCACCCTTATTCTTCCAGATTCTAATGAATGTCAGTCTGTTCTGTTCTCACAGGATTTTCTTTTAGAAATCCAGGAAAATGATAAAAGGAAAAATGGCAGGGCAAAAAAAAAAAAAAATGTTCCAAAAGCCTTTTTCCTGTGGCCTATTTGAAAATACCTCACAATTTTTTAGATATACTCAGTGCTGAAGATGAGTACTTCAAAGAAAGTTGGAAATCTTTTGTTGGAATTTTGAGCTGTCAGGCAGCACATTCGGGGTTTATCCCCACAAATCTTCATCTACACTAACAACCCCCTGGAAATGAGTGAAACCGTGGGGGTGATGACAGATGGAAATTTGGGATGTTTGTTCACAGTGCAGTTTTTTAGGTCAGGAGAATAAGTACTGTGGGTCACAATACAAGAAAAACAGGATGCAATCCCCAGGATTTAAAATATTTAAATCCATCTAAATTTAAAATGCAAACTCCACTGTGAGCTTCTATGTAGACATATATAAATATATATAAAAATTTATACACAAATATATATATATATATATCAATTTTTTCTTATGTACAGAATGTATTACCAAATAATAAAATATCTAGAAATTGCTAATACTGTAGAAATTACCCAAATATTAAGGTGAAGAGAGAATTTTTGAGACACAGGCTTCTTTCCTAGCAAAGCATACCACATCAGTTCTCTGATGCCATCCGTCTTTCAAATGATCTTGTAAACTCATCAATATTTTGGTTATGATCATCAAACAATCTTTGGGCAGCCTGGAGCAGATCAATTTTATCTGTGTACTGCTAGATAGTATTCCTTATTTTGTGCTCTGAAAGTGGCAGCTTATAACTCAAAGTGAATGACCATTATTAAATCTAAAGATGTATGTCGTTTAAAACAGAATAATGAAGAAATGGAGAATTCTAGAAAACCAACAGAATTGCTGAGCTGTGTCATCCTGTGTCAGCTGAAAATCTGCCCTTTAATGTTTATGAAGAGGAAAATAAAAGTGCAGCGAGGAGCTGGGAGGGACCATCTGTCTCCTTTTAGTTCCTTGTTTTGTTCTGAGCTGGGCCTGAACCAAAATCCTAAATCAGAGATGTCCAGTGGGGAAGCTGTGGTGTCATGGTCCCCTTGGGACTGCTGCTGGCTGCTCTCTAATGACAGCCTTGGGATGGCCTTGGCTCCAGAGCCATTAGCACGTGCCCCATTAACCATCAATTAGCTCGCAGGGTAATTAATGTGCCTTCTTCCAGATGGGTGGGCTGAGACAGAGGCTGAGGCAGTGCAGCCAGGGGAGCAGGCAGGGCAGGGGAGACCAGGACATGAGAGCTCGTGGTGCAGTCAAAGACACGGAGATTTCGGCCACCGGATTACTCAGAATTCATCTCTTTATTCTTCCATTCCGTTCATCTCTTTGATGGACAGACCCAGAAATTTTGGCCACCTGATTTCTCAGAATTCATCTCCTTATTTCTCCATTCCATTCTTGTCTTTGATGGACACACCCAGAAATTTTGGCCCCTGGATTTCTCAGAATTCATCTCTTTATTTCTCCATTCCATTCTTGTCTTTGACGGACAGACCCAGAAATTTTGGCCACCGGATTTCTCAGATTTCATCTCTTTATTTCTCCATTCTGTTCCTGTCTTTGATGGACACATCCAGAAATTTCAGCCACCTGATTTCTCAGAATTCATCCCTTTATTTTTCCATTCCTTTCCTATCTTTGATGGACACCTTAGACAGTGAAATTCATCCCCCCCAAGACTGCACTGTGCAAAGTGCACCTCCAACTGCAATGAAGGACAGTCATGAACCTCCCATCATACATACAGAATATTCTGCCTCCCAGAAAGCCTTTTATCACCTCCACCTGAGCCTGCTTCTCACCAGCTGCTTTTTAAAGTTCCAAACTTGCAAATCTGGAAAGAGAGGCAGATGAAAGCAATGCCACACAGAGAAGATTGTAGTAATAATATATAATAAATATGCCAGGCTAAGTAGATCTCAAAGTGCTTCTGAATTGCAGTAGGGCCATGAGCATTTGACAATATTAAAAATCAATGAAGCAGTGAAAAATAATTTACAAGATGTGCCTTCAAAGTCTATGGAATGCTGATGGGGTAAATACATCCAAAAATGTCTCTAAATGTATAGTAATTTGATTTTGGATGTATAGCCTCAGATTTATTGAACCATTTAATTATGTTCTTGGAGATGCTGATTGATTCTAATCAGGAGTCCTGTGACTGAACCACTTGTTTATCAAAGTGCTGTTGATGGAGCAAATAAAGCAATCCTGACCATGCACACATTTCACCTGAGCACCTTTCTCACCACATTCACCTGAGGAGGTGGGGCTGCCCCAGGCTGTACAAACTGCACTGAGATAGCAACAATGTGCTTCCCTTGCAATTTGAACTTATTGGAAATGTGATTTAAATGTGTGTGAAAGAACATAGTGTTCTGTATGTGAACATAGAGTTCTGTGGGAGCACCTCCGGCTGCAGACAGTAGAACTATTGCCAACGATTTGAGGAAAAACAGCACAACCTTTGGCATCTGAAGTCTGTGGCCTGCTGTGATGCATCAGCCTTCAAGTTTTTGGGCTGAATTTTCTCAAATGGTCAGCACAGCGAGAGCTCCAAACCATATGTGTGTGCATATGTGTATATATATATAAAAATGTGAGATAAACCAGCGGCAGGTGAATGCTGAGCTGGTTTAATGAACAATCCACTATTAATAGTTGGTTAGGTGAAAACGTTTTCCTTTGTTTAGTAAGGAGCTGTCTTTGGTGTTTTGATTCATGAGAAATTTTCCTCCTCCTCCTACTCTGAAGCAATGTGAGCTGCTCCTGCTTTTTTTTGCACTGAAATTTTCAGTATAGATATGCTGAGTGCAAAAAGCTGCACAGATCTGTGAGCAAACCTCTCCAGTCACCCCAGCCTGCAGAATAACCTGTCCCTGTGCCACCCAGGGGACTCCTGACACCAGGATTTGGGACAGCTGCCAAGCCCCAGCTCCTAGGGGTTCCTCTCTTACTGAATTTTGAATAATTCACTTGTAAAGTACAGTATAAGCATGAAAGATGCTAAAAAAATATGTTCTGCTCTAGTGTTCCTTACCAAAAAATTAGAAGTTGCAGAAAATATAATAAGAACATCAGATCATTAATCAAGAGTATAAATACAGAACTTTCACCTCCCTACTCAGAATATGAGCAAACTGAGCCTGGGCCTGTTTTCCCAACCATCTCCTATGTTAAAGGCAGTTCTTCTGGGTTTTTAAATTTTTTTTTTTTTCCGAAGCAGTGTATGTACTTTGTGGTGCTTCTAATAACACAGAATAAACTTTGCTGAAAACTCACAAAATGCAGAAGTTTAGCCCTCCAAAGCTGGGAAGAGGGAGCAGAAAAGCTGGTTGTGCATCTCTCCCTTTGTTTGCCCCTACAGTCTTTTCTTGCCTCCCTCTCTGCTGTCTCATCTCATCTGCCACAGAGAGAGATCAAAAGGGGTGAATCAAACAAGTCAAAGTAATTCAGAAGGTTGGGGTTTTTCTCAGCCACAACATCAATTCTGCTGAATTGCAGCATCTCTCTGTACATTTAGGTTGTGCATTAATGCTGCCTTCCTTGTATGATGAAATAGAATAATATTTTTATGACACAGTTAATGAAATATTTGGGATCTTTTGTGCTTCTGATATTTGTTGATTCTAATTATGCAACAGCAGTGCTAAGAAATCAGAATGCAAAGACACAGTTTGGTACAAACAAAAGGTGAGGAACTGCAAACTGCCAGAGCAGACCTGAATTGATTCTCTGTGCTTCCAGGAGCTCTTGCAAGAGCCTCCTGTGCCCTCCCCAGAGGGATGCAGGTGGCAGAGCCTGGAGAAGCAGTGGCCTGGCCTCAGGCAGATTCCCCAACCCCTGAACCCACTGATATAGGAACCAGGGAGGATTTTAGGAGCCTTTTGCCTCTCCAGGAATTCCCCAGGGAGGGATGGAGCAGCTGGGTGGCACTGCTGACCTTGGAAAAGTGACAGAGTTTGAGGACCAGGTCAGAAAAGGACAGGGAAGAGGTTTGGGGGCCATAAAAATGGGAATGTTTGGGTGTGAATGTGGGCAGGGGTGGCACAGCATTAAAGGCAAGGCTGGGAAGGAGCAGGGCTCAGACAGGGTTTGATTTCATCATTTCATCTGCTGCTGCTGGCTAGAGCTGACAGGGGCGACGGGAGCCAAATTTCAGAGTATCAAATGAAGGTGGGCAGCCTCAGAAATGCAGCCTGACGTGATAAAACAGCTGAGTTGAGTTGGAATTACAGGGGCAAAGCAGACAAATTGAAATTCGGACTGGAGCACCAGAGCCAACAGCAACTTTATATAATGTGGTTGAGAGATGTAATGCCCTGAAGTACTAACAAATGCATTTTTACATCTCATCCTGAGAGTCTGAGAGATTTTTTTTCTGGAAATGTCCTAAAAATCTCAACCTTGATGTTCAAACTCACAATTGTTTTGAGCAAACCTATTTCCCTGGTGAGTTGCCCTCTTTTCTTCTGCAGCAAATTTCTTCTACTTGACTCCCAGTTCTGCACAAAGTGATTTATCAGAGAGATTGCATTTTTTTCCCCCTTCTGGAAAGTGTCAGTTTCTGAGCAAGATCAAATAACCTTCTGCGCTTCAGTATTGACTAATTTTAATTATTAAAACCTTTCTCCTAGGAAAAACTCTTCATGCTGTTTGCTGAGAAACCAGCAATTTTTAATAGAATTCAGGGACTTCTTGAGGAGATCAGGGAACACTGGAGACAGAATTCTGAATTTATACTGGGCTCACACTTCAACAACATCTTTTTAAAAGTAGGAAGAACCAGGTTTTTTCTTTGCCTGCTTTCCGTGTGTCTTCCTTTAAACTTGAGATAATGAGTTTTGCAAAGGCTACAGAAACAGGAGCACATCATTTGTTAAATATCATATATATATTTAAATGAATTATAAAGCTAAACGCTTCCTTTGCATATATATTAAGCTTATTAAAATCAGAAATCAATCCTTTATTAGGAATCCTGTTAGTGATACGCAACCCCCCACTGACAGTTTCACGTGGAATCCTTTCCTCACAACAGCCTGGAAAATTGATATTTTTAGAAAGAAAACAACATCCACATTCCCATTTGAATTCCACCAATTTAAATTCTCAGCTTTTCAAATCTTCGGCACATAATTAGATGTTTTAGCAAGGTAATAGGATAATTACCCTGTTGCTCCATAACTCAAAAGTTCAAGACAGCACTGCCTGAATTTAAAGCACAGCCCAGCTCTGCCTGCAGACACCACAGCCCAGCCTATCTGCCCTGCACGACAAACTGTTTACTGCAGGATAATGAAATGAAATACATGCTTAATGATGTAAGCTTGACAAAGTAATAAACTCATAGAGAGAGTCAACATTATCTTCAATTAGGTGTCTACTTTGGCTGAAGAATTCGGAGCATTACAGTTCAAAGAGCTGGATTTTTATCTGCAGTAATTTTCAGCTCCATTTCATCCGTGCACTAAGAGAAAGGCTTTGGGTTTTGGGTTTTTTTCGCTGTGCAAAAGCCATAGCGGAGGATATGGTACATAACAAAGAAATTAAATAAAGGAAGAGGTGGCAGGCACAGCACTAGGACTGACTGGGGGAAGCACAGCTGGGAGAATTTGTGAATTGGAACTGCGTGGGGGAAAAGCTGAGACCAAACGCACAGGAGACACTGCTTGTGTAAAGCCATCATTGCAGCCCTAGCAAAAAGCAGTGCAAAAGCAATTCCATTTCATCCCTGTGCACCTACAGGCAGAAATATTGGCACGATTTTCTGGGATTGGCATCAGTTCCAAGGGAACCACGGTTTTTACCAGGGCTCACTGGGAACGCCCAGCCTGGGCAGAGCAGGAGCAGAAAAGTTTCCTGCGTGGACAAAACAAATTTCAAAGACTTAATCACTACCCAAAGTCAGCTTTTCTAATTGCAGAACGTCCAACAAACTAAAGATTGCTTCAGGAACTGAGCATTTTAGAGCGTGGTATGTTCCCTGGTATTCTTGCATTAAAGAAAAAGATCTCTTTGGCATTTCAGGTATTTCCATTGCAGCATTTCACCTGTATAAATTAACCTGCAAAATGAACACAGACTGTGTTGTCTAACAAAGGGGAAAAAAAAAAAAAGCTTCGACTTCTGTTCTCTGATACAGAAAGTCTGATTTGATAAAAAATGCAGATACGACTTTCCTGCTGCCCCTGCCAGCACTATCACATCCCCATCCTGTGTTTGTCCAGCAGGGTTTGCCAATACCCTGCTTCTTTCCCCAAAGCCTTCAGAGGAGGCTAAAGGGCTTCTTTTGGAAAGATAACTGGCTTAGTTCTGGCTCCTAAGTGTCACTTCTCTTCCCCACTGGGTTTAACGCCACTCAAGTCACTGAGAAACAAGATAATTTCATAGTTGTCTGCCTTGAGCTGTGCTATCTCATATTCTGGGATAATCCATGTCCTCTTGTTTTCTTCTTGCTTGCTATTTCTCAACTTCAGGATTACCTATTAAATTACAAACGTGAAACTGCCTCTAACACAATTTACATAAACAGCAAAAGGCCCTTGCACTTCCCTTAGCTTTAAAACAAGCTTCCAGGATGTTCTTAAACAAAAACTAAAAAAACCCACTTATCTTCTGCCTGCAGGGCAGATCTGTGCTAACTTTCTCTGAGTCTTTGACTCTGCACCTCTGACAGGTGTTAAATTTCTCAGAATCCTTTCTAAAAACTTGACTCTAATTTATCATCTCATCTACCACAGCATTAATATCCTAAAGGTCCTCTGACAATTCAATAAAGCATCACTCCAGAAATGCTTTTGGCTATTTTGAATCAAGCTGGGCTTTCTCAAACTCTTCTGTGTTTGAACTCTCGACTTGCATTCAAACAGGAACTTAACAATTGTTAGCAATTATATCAATTTCAATTTTTCCTCCTCTTCTATCAGGCTTTAAAAGTTTTCCTGTTTCCACATTTTGAGGTGCTGGAAATGAGGTGGAAATCCCAGAGTCCCCTGCCAGAGCTGTTTGTATTCTGATCTTCTTTTTGCACCTTTTCTGGGTCCTGTGCCACAAATTGTCACTGTGGTGGCTCAGTGACACAGACTGAGCTCCAGGACAGGACATTCATTGTGGAGATGATTTCCTCAGCACCATTAATAAATCTCACAAAATTCTGCAGCTATTGTAATACCTTGGGCAGAGATGGGAGGGAATTCTGCTTAAGGGCAGAGTAGGACTTGAACATAATTTTCTGGAGTCACAGGTGAGCAATAGAGTCACTAAAGTGGAAGGAGACTCTTGAGAGAAGAGCGTGTGCCAAAAAGTAATAGAATTGTTGGGAAAGACCTTTGAATTGAATCAAGTTCAGTTGTTGTCCAAGAACTGCCAAGACCACCCCTAAACCTTGTCCCCAAGTGCCACGTCCATGTGTCCTTGTGGGCTGGTGACTCCAGCCCTGGGCAGCCTCCTCCAGCCTTTTGGGGGAAGAAATGTTTGCTCAAATCCAATCTAAAGCTCCCCTGGCACAGCTTGAGGCCATTTTCTCTCGTCCTATTGCTTCTCACTGGGAGAAGAGAGCAGCTCCCTCCTGGCTACAGCATCCTAATGGACAAAACCTGCAGCTTCTTAAATTCATCCTCAGTTTTATTCTGTGCTTTCCTCATATCCACACATTGCTGGCATTTTAAGAATACAAAATCCTGTGCTTCATTTTTGTCCCAGAGCAATAACATTCTGAATTTAACAATATACTTCTGTGCTCCAGAGAGAGCAGATAAAAGTGATAATTCCCTCATTTCTCCTCCTGGTTTGGAATCCTAACACCAACTTTTACTTGTTGGTTAACACTGGGTACATTAAACTTAATTTTTTTCCTACTGGATGATGAAATGAGGACAAAAGGGCAAAGATCTAGATTTGCACTCGACCAAATTCTCTGGGTTTTTTTTGTTCACTCTTTGATTCTTCAGTCTGTGAAGTGTCTCTGTGTGCCCTTGCCCATCATGCCCAGCCCTGAACAGAAAGGGAGATACAGATGGTTCTTTGGCAAAGTGGGCTGAGAGCTGTGGAGGGCCCTGGAGAAGGCTTGAGCTGCTAATTCCTGAGTCAGTGACCTGCTCTGGTGTCCTTTGAACTCTCAGGGCGATGCAGTGAACAACAGAAATAGCATCAATCACTCCCTCCCCACATTTTTGACTTGCAAGAACCATTTTCTGCCTCTTCCTGGGCCGATTTGCTAAAGAAACAGAGAATTCTCACAGAAATTCAGAGCACCATTATGTAACTGAATCTACCAAATGGAGCGTTTATACCGAGTTCATCATCGTGGAGTCTGAGCATCTGTTGTATTTAAAACGAGAAAACAATTTAAATGCAGTGTTTAGTCAGAAAATCCTGCACCAATCCAGAAATGATGATAGACTCATCTAATAGTGGGGTTTTTTTCCTACATTACCCCTGTTCTCTCTAAAGACACAACTTTCGTGGATGATGGATTGGGTCAGAGCCAAATTACAGCTCGCTGTGAAATTCTGCATCAGCCAAGACATCATCAACGTGAAGCATTGGAGCCTCAGACTCCAATTTGATCCTCACACAAAGCGAATGGCAGAGCTGTGTCATTTATTCATATCTGCCCAACTCTCGCTCGTGTGCCAGCGCTGAGTGACAGGAGGGGTTGAGAGGCAGGGTAGCCAAAAATGCCCACGTTTGGAGCAGTTGGCTCAGCAGTGTCAGAAATCTGAGCCCCCAGCAGCCCAGGCACTCTGCACCTCTGGGGCTCCCTTTGGGTTTCTCCTTCCTTGCCTTTGCTGCTGTGTGCAGGGAGCACAAATGGCGGTGACACTGCAGCAGTTTGGCGGCGCTTGGATGGCAGGAATCCATCACCTCTCGCTTTTGCTTTTCAGCTCATCACTTACTTCATGTGAGTGATAGGTGAAAGTCCTGAGAGCAAATTCATGGCCAGTCTGGTCTCTTCTGCCAGCAGTTTGTAGTTTTTGCTGTAGTCCTGGGGATGCTGAAGAGAAACATCAAGTTTTAAACATTATCTAAACGACTCTTGTTTCCTACTTGCCAATAAATTGCAAAAAAAAAAAACCCAGAATATATATAAATATTAAAGAGAAAGACTTAATCTTCTACATTTCATTTGGATCATATTTTTTTTCTATTTCCTAGCTGCAGTGGTTACATATAAACAAGGAATAAGGCTCTGTCAGAGCCTCATCAGTGTAAGATCCCAGGTCTGCAGCCCAAAAGGCATCTGGAAATAACTACAGATAACTCCTTCAACCCTAAAGCAGGTTATGGCAGATCCTTTTCTAGATATATATACACATATCTCTCTCTCTATCTCCCTCTATCTCTCTCTATATATATATATCTATATCTATCTATCTATCTATCTATCTATCTATCTATCTATCTATCTCTTTTATTTATATATAAATATATATATTATATATAATATATATTTATATATATATATATATATAATAATCTATTCTTTTCTAGGAGCCATACTACATGCTGAAAATAACACCCAGTGTTATACCAGGGAAGCCTGGGTCAGGCTCACCTCTTACTGCAAGTTAGTTCTTATTACCACCTGCTCTAATGAAGTGTTAGACACCATTTGTGGCCGCAGTGCTAATTCCAGGCCTGCCATTATTCCTAATAAAGTAGATTTTGCAGCCAAGTGTAGTTAACCCGACTGCATTTCCACTTTGCTGCGTGATTATTGCATTTCTCTGCACAGCTGTCTGCTCAGAAGCAGGAGAAAAATGAGTTCCTCCCATGCAGTCTTAGTCTTGTTCTTTTAAGCAAAAAAGAATTTGGATGTTGTTTATTTATCGAGGGTACAATTGCTGGCATGTTGCTGTAAATGTGGATGATGAGCCTTTCTATTAAACCAGGAGTTTATAGACATTTCCTTTAAATCACAAAATAACTGTCAAAATAAGTGAAAACACGAAACAAAGCACAAACCACATTGTCAGCAACAGCCTGAGTAACCTCGGTTTTAATAAAGAGAACATCAAAAGAGTCAGAGAAAAAAACTTATTTCAAGCAACTGGTTTTTTGCATTTCTCCTTAGTTTTATATAGCAGAGTTAGTTTTTTTTAACCGATTTTAATCTTAAAACTGCAATAGTTTGCTAAACTGCTGGAAGTACAGGTGACCATGTACAATTCATGTCACCAATTTATTAACAAAGCAAGAGCACCTCACGCTGTTGGCTCACAGTGTAAAGAAAACCAGGGAAATCAATGGATTAATGAATGAGGATGTGGATAAAACCACCTTGTCAAACCCTGCCATTGTGTGGTGGAGTACCCTGGGCAGGAGAAGATGAGTTTGTTCTTCAAAGGGAAGAAAATGTTGCTGCACCTGTGCCAGGGATCGGTCCAGGAAATCAAGAAAAACCAGGAGCACAGGGTCTGAGGAGCTGGTCCGCGTCCTCACACCTTTCCTCAAAGCAGGAGGTACATTTAATTTGATTTAGGACGAATTTTAAAATAGTTTTGTCAGACAAATTGCTCAGATCTCATACCCATAAAATTAATGTCGTAAATAACTCTTGGGTGGTGCCACATCTCTGCTCTTTCCAAAGGGTTTTACAAGACCTGTAAGAACAACTGTATTTTAACACTGAAATAACTGGTTTTAGTAATAGCTTTTAACTCAGTAAAATTATTTTCCTCACTGGGCACGACCATGCAGAAACTACATTTCTTTTGCTCTTTTTATTAAACTTTGGATAAACAAAAATGCATCATTTTTTTTCCTTAATGATATCTTAGACACTTCTTGCAGGAACTCTGAATCAAACCAAACATTTCACCTGTCTTCCTGAGCAATTTCATTTGCTTTTGTTCCCTGCTGTGCTGGAAACACACTCTGTGCTTGCTCTCAATGAGGTATCCCAAGAAAATACAAATATTCTGGTTACAGATGAGCTGTTCCCTGCTGCCATTTCCTTCATGCTTTAGCTCCCTTGTCATTTACAAATCAGAAATGTTTATGCACTCAATTAGAACTCTTCAAGGGAGAATAAAGGGGATTCTATTACTCCCAAGAGGATTATGGAGAAAGAAGTATTGCAATATTCTAAATTCCCTCCGTTTCCTGTTGCTCCATGTCTGGCTGCAGCAGAACATGGACAGTCTGGAGAGGTTTTAAAGTTCTGGTTCTGGTCCAGTGCACGTTCCTGAGTGATAGAACAAGGCCATATTCTGGTTTTTCATCAGCTAAAAGAGAGTAATTAATCTTAATTCTCTCCTTCCTGCAAAATGGAACTTCTGTAGCTGGAGGAAAACAAAGGGCTATCAGAGTTCTGTGGCAAATTAATCTGAAAGGGGGGAATCTTCCAAAGAAAATCAATAGTTTATAACAAGTTTCTGTATTGTGTTTGAGCCCTGAAACCCAAACTAGACTCAAAGGGTGCTTTCAGCATTGTAAGTCTGCTCTTGTGATTTGTTTTTAATGCAGTGTCATCATTTGAAAAATGAGATTTTCATATATGAACAATTTTAGTGATGGGTGGCTTCACCTTCATGGAAGATTCCAGTAATATTATATATACACCATAAACTTACAGGTATTTCAGGCAACTTAAAGAAATTATTCTCAAAGAGAATTTAATAGGGAATTGTATTTTTTTTATCCTGTTGTATTCTGTGTTTAAGACACTTTTATTCATTTGTGTCTTTCTAAATTAGCCTGTGTCATATGAGAAGCTTGGAAAATTATGTCTCCTTAGATGGTCAACCTATTTTGAAAAAAAGATAAACCTGAATAAAATGAATGCAACATGGTACCATGGAAACAGCTTTAAAATTAATTTGGGTGCAGGAAGGGAGGATACAACTCCAACACAGAGAAAACCACAGGTTTGAGAAGAAAAAAAGAAATCTCTTCATTCAGCACTGAGATCTTTGTTTGGGACAAATATCCTGTACGTGGTTGTATATTCTTGAGGGGTTTTATTTCCATAAGTGACATCAGTCAAAACAAGAGTTTGGTGTTCATTCAGGGCTCCCATGGGTGGGAGGAGAATTCGGTCCTTGCCTTTCCCCATTCCTGCACTCAGCATCTTGGTTTGTTACATAAAATGAGTTTATCTAATTCATTGTTATTCTGGGACTTTGTACAGAAGGAGGTCTAGTCTCAAGAAGATTTCATCACTTATTTCCTTGATAATTCACAAGTTAGTTTGGCTGCCAGAGTGAAGAGTTGTGTGTAAAAAGAAAAATACATGACTAAGCCTAAGAATTTCAGTGAGTGCACAGTCCCCAGAACTGTGATGTTATCAGAGCTCAGAGGTGCCACAAAGTGATGAGTAAATGAGCATTATGACCTCGGTGTGCTGTGGAGTAAATGCTCTCATTAATTCTTTACAAGACCTTCGTTTGTGCTGCTTTCTGCCTGGCAGGATTTGGTAGAGGACTCCATTGGCTCCTTTGACATTTTTGCTTTTTCATTGCAGTTTAGTTTGTTTGCTTGCCTTCAAAAATGCCAGCTGGGTAGGCTACAAAAACCACCCAACCAATAGTTCCCAATTGAGACAGGACAAAAATAATTGAAATTAACACATCATAGGAGTACTTCTGACCCTCTCCTTATTTCTTTGGTCTGGAACTGTTGGCTGTAAAGAGCAAAAATCAAAATAGTGCCAAAATAGTAAATAGCGCCAAAAATCTTCTGATCTTACCAATGCAAATGTTCTCTTTCAGAATTTCCAGTGCCCATTTTTACATCAATGTCCAAGCAGTAAAACAGCATCACAAAAGGGTCTGGGCAGGGATGAGAGGACAATGCTTGGGGGACTTTATACAAAGCTTCTAAGATCAGATTCTGAGTAATTTACTTACAAGAAGAATACATTTTGCAGTCAGGGCAGAGTGTGGGAAATAGAACAGATCATTTATTTATTTTCTTATCGTGGACTGAGATAATAATGGTGTGGGTTACTCCTCACTGGGGGTGCTGTTATAATTCAGATCAGCACAGGGATTGGGCAGGGTGGCAAAGGGAGGTTTGGTCTCTGTGGCTTCGCTGTGCACTGCAGGTCCTGTGGGGACATCATTCCTGCAGAAAAACTCTCACAATTGTGTTTCACTGCTGAATAACCAGACTTCACATTCATCCAAAAAAGTCCAATTCATCCAAAAGTCACCAGTGCAGGCACAAAACTCTGTTTCAGTGAGATTTAGGGCTATTTTTTTCCCTCATTATAAACTTGGACAGCTCATTAAAATAACATTTCTCTCCTGGCAATCTTAGTCTTGGGCCATTTGTACAGTTAGAAAGATGACCAGGTATAAACCAAGTTAATACTGATCTTGTTTGCAGCAAATCCAGAAATTTCTCTGGACAGCCTTTAGAATTATCAGCACGTGAAAGACAGAGCTGATTTTTAAATGTGAACATCAGGCTGCTGCAATTCTGACAATGCCAGAACAAAAACCTTCCTTTCCTAATTGACGTGTGAAAACTAAGAAAGATCTTTAGGCTAAATAAAGCTGACTAGCCTTTCATCTGTTCAGAAGTACTTAACTGCCACAGGAGTTCATTAAATTTGTTCATCTTTTCTTAAAAAAAAACCCTGCAAATTGCAATGTAAATGGTAACAGTGTCTGGTGATCCCAGACAAATCAAATATCAAGGTTCTGGGTAAGACATTTACATAGGCAGGGAGAGAGAGGAGCTGTGCCTTCATAATTTAAAAGTTCCAGCACATCCTAAAGCTAAAAAGCAGAAGGAAAGCTGCAGGAGCTAAGAGAACCTGGATAGCGATAACACAGTAAGTGCTGTGTTGCTGCAGGAACTGCAGGAGCCTTTGTAACTCAAGTTTGCAGAACCTGGGGCCAGGGAATATCAGCATTTTGAGCTGTGCCAGCGCTGGTTTCAAGAGCTCCAAACCCCTATCCCGTATGTTTCTGCAAATATTTCGACTCCTGGCTGCTCTGTGCCTGGCTGGAGGCTGCAGAGTGCAGAGATTTGTGCCCATGGCAAGTGCTGCTGGAGCAGGGGAGGATGTCAGCCCCTGCAGTGTGATCTGTGCTGGATGGGGTGAATTCACTGCCGGGAAATTCGGGGGAAAACACGCTGGGGCTAGGCCAGCTGGAGCCAGATGGTGAATGAAGTTGTTAAAGTCACAGAAAAATCGTCCTGCTCCGAAGTACCCAAAGCAGAGAGGGGATCCTGATAGAAACCAGGGGTGTGGGGAGTGTTTGCAGCGCTGTGTGGGGTGATCTGCCACTGGTTAATTGTAATCCTTCACCCTTTTCTGGGTTCAGCTGATCCACTGTAACCATGGTTAATTGTAATCCTTCCCTTCACCCTTTTCTGGATTCAGCTGATCCACTATAACTATGGTAAATTGTGATGACTTGATGGAAAAAAACAACAACAACAACAACAACAAAAAACCAACAAAACAAACAAACAAACAAAAAAAAAACCCCACCAACCTGATGCCTTGCCAGGCGTACCTAAAACAGAGGCTAGACAAAGTTGAGAGAATAAAAATCGGTTCAATTTAGGGCAGACAAAGCCTACTCGAGAGGCTATACCCAAAATGGACAGCGAGTCACGAGTCCATCATACTTTATAAGTTCTGTCTGTTTGCATATCGAGCTTTAATCCTCCAATTACAGCTCCAGGTAATGAAGTCAATTACTCCAAGTTTGCTCCCCCAATTCACTGTTGTTTACATATCTTTTGACCTGACACAGTGAGGTGTCCTTGAGTTTTGAGCTTAGAGGAATTGTTTTGTCTAAAAATGCTGAGAACAGGAGCTTAGCGCCCTATGTGGAGTCCAGAGTTATACACTAAAATTACAGACACGTGTAAAATACAGAAGCTAAAATCCTAAGGCATCAATTGTAATCCTTCCCTCCACTCTTTTCCAGGTCCAGCTGATCCACTATAACCACGAGCTGTACACAAACATCACAGAAGCTGCAAAGAGTCCTAATGGCTTGGTGGTAGTTTCCATATTTATGAAAGTAAGTATTCAGCACTACACATTCCTAATCTGTAGGTAGCAAACCTTTTCCTGGACTGTGAATGGAGGAGCTGGGCTCCTCAATATGCTCCAGCAAAGCCCAGAGGCTCTGACTGGAATGCAGAGACAGCTTCATCCTGAACTGGGCACAGCATCTCTGCTCCAAAGCTTTTACAATGGCAGGGAAATTAAAAGGGGTAAGGGAAGGGGGGAAAAAATCCCTTTACATCATAAACACCACTTGTAACACGTTAGTGGCTGTGACAGAAGTTCCTGGCTTTGCAGATTGAGTGTTTCTTCATTAAATTTATCCATTCAGTCCCTCCTGGTAGGTTGAGGCCCTGGGAAAGAGGGCACGTCATGCTGGTGTGCCAAAGGCAGCAAAATCAGTTTTTGTCACAATGTTATTTGAAACATCCTGAATATCAAAACTGAAAGATCATTTAAAGTGCAACTTCTAACACCTTCCATTTCACAGAGCTACAAAGACATGGGAGTATTTTATTTAGTCTCCATCGTGTTGCATTCAAGGTGCACAGTTAGCGCTATAATTTATAGTCATCTAGCACTGAACTCAAGATCTCATGATTTTCTCAAACCTCTTTAACTACACTGGAGAAACCTTTTCTCTCATTTTATATGAGAGAAATTGTATGTATTTCTCCCCTTTAAATGGTGTCGATATTCTGCCATTCTGTATCTCCATTTCATCAGTCTAAAAAAGTGTGTATTTCTGAGCAATGCTGAAATTCACCTCATCACACCTTAGGTGTGGAATATCTTTTAGTTCCCTTCAGTAATCTAATCCCATTTCATAAAGCTCCTAACAAAGCATTAGCCTCAGAATTAAAATATGCACTTCACAGAGCATGCTGAATAATTAGATATAAAAGGGCAATTTTCACACAGGTCTGATATTTAAGGAAGATACTTAGGCTACCTTATTTTTTTTTCCATCCAAAAAATACTGCATTATGACCCAACAATCTGACTTGAGTTAATGAAAAAGGGAAAAATTAAAGAGAAGACAGAGGGAATGTTGTCAATATTTAGAAATAGCTGCAGGGAGGTGTCAAAGGCTGAGCAGCAGGAAAAAGGCACCAAGGGGACAGAAACTGAAACATGGAAGTTCCACCTGAACATGAGGTGTTACCTCCTGTGTTATCCAGACATAAACCAGAGGAAGAGAGTTTCTATTTGCAATTAAAACAGCCTGCTTCAAGGAAATTATCAATAAATGAAATAATAAGATTCTAATGAAAATCCTAATTTTGTCAACCACCTGCAAATCCCATCAAAGCTGTTGGAGAAAAAAACTGTGCTCAGGCTTTTGTTCAGGCATTAATTTCTGCTCACCCTGTTCTCCCATCCCTGTTTTTTATTTATTTTACCAACTTTCTATCAAGCTTCGTTTGAAAAACAACTGAGTAATTATTTCCTTCTCCCACAACAGTGAAAAAAAGGCAGAACCCAATTGGAGGAGTATCAGGAGAGAGAGTGAGCGTGTGTGTGCACACATGGAAGAGCTGCAGTTCTGGCAAGGAAATGTTTGTGAGAAGATTCTGACATTGTGCATTTTCTCTTCTGTAGGTATCTGAATCATCAAATCCATTTCTAAATCGTATGCTTAACAGAGACACCATAACGAGAATAACGTATAAGAGTAAGTTTCTTTTCTTTTCCTCTGGTAACAGCTGTGTTCTTTCAGTGTCAAACAACACATTTAGTGATGCTGAAACAAGAGGCTCTTCGTTATGGGCAGAAATTCCAGGTTTGCATCGCCAGCAGCTCTGCAGGATAAACTCAGGAATGTGAAAAATCTCGTTAGCTCATCACTTTATCAAATGAATTTTGAACTTCAAAGTCTGTTTTATGTCTGAAGGTGCAACAGATTAATGAAATTACATTTGACACATGCATCTACTGTACTCACACAGAATGCTCAGGAGAAAGTGCCTACTGTTAGCAATAAAGGGACATGTGGAGCAGCCTGGGTTAGACAGATCAGGTTTTGTCAGGATGCTGCTCCATGAACTGCATTTAGTATTCATCAGTGTTTTCTTTTTGTACAGAGAAGTTAGAATATTCCTATTCAACTATTGCTGCGTTTAACAGATATGGAAAGAGGCCATTCACACAGCTTGTAAATTTGTTGTATTGACATTTGGAAAGCCTTGAACTGATGATCCTCGAAATTCCATGTTTGTGTATTGACCTTGTGGAAAGCTGGAGCTTAATTAAGATAATGCAGATAAAGTAATGAAAAATATATATAACAAATTAAACCTCTTCTCCTGAAAACCTCGTTTCCTTTTTCAAATACTCCAAGCTGCCTTTAAGTTCAACAATAACAGAATTTAACTTTCAGAAAGTACACAGCAAACAAAAATCAAATAGTTCCTTGTCCTCTCCTACAACACATACACACCTTTCACCTCACTGAAGTTTCTCTGATTTTACCTGACAGTTAACAAATCTTGTTGCATCTTTGTAATAAGAGGCTTCCAGAATGATAAAACTCAGTTCTCTACAATATCTCTGGAATGGGAGATGACAGAGAGTTCTCCCCAGAACATTTTTTCCACATAATTCTATTAGTACGAAATGCCATCTTCTCTGCATGCATGGAAGAAGCAGATCAGCCCTGTTTTTAAACTGCTTGTCCTGATGCCTTGCAAAAATTCTGTAAGAACTCCCTGTGCTGCTGCAGCATCCTGGAGATGGGAAAGTCATGTTCAGGTGCTGTGTGCTTTTTCCAGCTCTTTCCCCCGCAAATTCCATGTTCCCAGCTTCTGTCTGGAATGTCCTCCCATGGGGCCACACCTTCCCAATACCAAATATTTCATTTTTATGCTGCATTCACAGTGGGAACTCCTCTCTGGAGCTGTCCCATTCCACAGCCTCCCACTGCTTGTTTTGTCTCCTTAGGAGGAAAACCCAATTCCAATCACACCTCATTTGGGTTCACTAAATGAAATTTCCCATGAAGATGAACACACAAAACTGCAAAAGCCGTGATTAATGGAATTGCTTTAATTTGTAACCACTGTTTTCACTAAGTTTATCTGTTAAAATTAAACCCCTGGCAGACACAATGCACATAATATTCCACAGGGCCTTGGGTTACTTGCTGTAGTAACAAGTATTGACTGGGAATTTTTAGTGTAAATTGGGAACGTGAAAGTGTTATTGAAAGTAATTTTGCAGTTGTCTTGCATGATGGATTATAGCATCATTGCTGAAAACTAATTTTACCTCTTACACTGCAAGGATTTCTGGTGTGCCTTGAGCAGCTGGAGTTTTTCAGCCTCTGCTTTAGGGCTCCACTCCTGAAGTCAATACTCAGCACGGTGCTGACAAAATGCCCAAGCCCAGAGTGCTCAAGAGGAGCGTGGAGGGAATGACAAATGGAGCCCTGGTTCAGAGTCAGGACAGTTCATCACATAAATTTTTTTTTTTTTATTTTTTTTTTTAAAGAACAGCAACAAAATTAAGAGCTGTCTCTGCCGCTGCATGAAATTTCCATGGGCAAAACGCATTAAAAGGGAAATATCTACTCTTAGATATTAATGGCTACAGTGGAGTAAAGTGGACCCCAAGGAATTTTTAAGGAGATTTTTAAATGCTTCTTTTATTCTGTTATCGCAGCCCAAAGAATCTACTGTGAGCAAGTGGAAACAAGGGCTCTTTCAAGCATGCTTTAGTCAGAAGCTGTGTGGGTATCTTGAAAGAAAAACTGCTTTATTATTCCTCTTCAAGTCTGCCATTTGAGGGGAGAAGTCATTTTTCTTTCAAAACAGTTGTGCTACCTCTGCTTTCATCCAGTGTTTGCTTAACACTGGGAAAAAAAGTCACTTTTTAGATTCACAAAATTCCACATGAAAATTTGTTCTTGTCATTGTCTGGTAAGAAGAGAAACTGAGGATTTCTACATTCGTTACCCCATAAATCTAACCTGGATCCTTTTCTGGATTATCGTGATATGAACTTTAAAATCAAATGTACACACCTTCACTCAATAAACAATATATTGCCTATAAAAAACATTATTATAAAGAGAACATTAACAATCCAATGTGAAAGCCAACCCCACACGTCTTACAAACCTCGGGATAAAAGGATTTCCATCATTTCCTAAGCAAATTGTCAGTCAAGGCCTTTATGTAAATGAATGTGAAATCTAATGAAATCTAATTCGTAGAGAGAGGAGTTCACGAGTTCAGAAATCAGCCTAAGGCAGCAGCAGATCGAGAGAAACAGATTGTGGTGGAATATCTGTAGATGGGAATGGTGCTGAGGGTCCAGGAAGGGCTGGGTGGGTTTATGGAATGAAGTTTGTCACTGGCAAGAGATCACACGTGGTGCCTTGGAGCGTTTTAAATGCCGTGTTTGCAGTAAAGGCAAGGCAGGCCTTTGAAGTGCTGCAGTTTGGTGTTAATGCCAACACACCAGGGCTGCTTCAGCTCCAGAATGGGAAACCTCCATCCAGATGTGGAGAAAATGCTGATAACCAAATCCTAATTGTGTAATCTTTTCTTGTGGAGTCATCTGACTTCCCATGGGAATATAACACATATACAGGCATTAATAAATATTCTTTTTTCCTGGACAAACTCTTATTCCATTCACTGCTATCTTCCACTTTTCCTGAAGTGATATTTTCCTCCAGTTTCCCATATCAATATCCCTCACCTGTATTAATTTTCAGCTAGCTTCCCATCTCCTAGCAAACATTTCAGGGCAAATTCTACCTGGTTTAAATCATTTTAGCCCAGCTGAAGCCAACGTGGCTGTGAGAAAGCAGATTTGGTCGTCAGGGATCTCCTCTGCCTGACTCTGTGCCACTTGGAGCTAAACACAGCACACACATGGCTCATAAATAATGAGCAGGATGTTCATGGGGGAAAGGGAGAAGTGTGTGTGACTCACTGAAAGCAGGCACTGGCATGAAAAAAAAAACACATTAGCTCTCTCCTGGTGCAATTCTAGCAAAATTGCCAGTGCAGTGCAAATAATGTTTTTAAGGAATAGCACATGGGTGTATTCAGTCATCTCCACCTGTTGAAATTTAGCTGCATTTTGACTCTTTTAACGCTTCTGTCTGGAAAATTTGGGTTTAGGAAGAGGCTGTCACAGGCCAGGGGCCGCTGAAGCCTGAGCATGTTCAAAAAGGTGACAGTCAGCCATCACTGGTGGCACTTTTCCCTCTGCTGAGGGTCCTTCCAGCAGGGCAATCCCCCTGGCTCCAGCTGCAGGCGCAGGGCAGAGGGCTCTGGTTCTGACAAACCCGAGAGGACCTGCCAGGGTTCTGTTCTGTAAAACAACAAACACATTTAAAATATGAAATAGCAGCAAGGCCCTGGTCAATGAGGCGTGAACATTACATTCTCACCTTGACACTTTAACTGATGCTGTGGCTGCCGACATTTCTGCCCCAGAACCCTGTGCCGTGTTGGCTGAGCTGTGTCAAAATAAAAAACAAGGTCACATTTGCTCTGCCTGTGTTCTTTGATTTTCTGTTGCCTGAGACAATAGTCTGCAGCCCTTCTTTTTTTTCCCCCATTAGATTGAATGAGAAGCCTTTTGCTCATCTAAGTTTTGTCCTTCAGCTACAATATGTTAAATTCGAGTTAAATGACTCCTTTCTTTTTAGCTCTTGTACACTTCCTTGATCATTTGGATTTCTCTGCCAATCAAGGCCAGCTCGTGTAGAGCACTAAAAGGGGGAGCACTCAATGTGCACTTCTCCTTGCCTTCATTTTAATGCTCCCTCTGCAAATTGGAGACACCAAACGTGAGGGCAAGGGTGGCAAAGAGATCTCACATCACAGCTCATAACCACCCCAGCTCTCCCTGAGACACACACGGGCAGCTGTGTATCAGCAATAAAACATGTTTATCCCGGAGTGGATGAACTCCTACAGCCCAAGATTTGGCAGGAAAAGCTGAGTTTTAGTTCTGTAAAACTAAAAGTCCTGTAGGACCAGCATTACCCAGGGGAGATAGTGCAGGGAGCACAGAGCAGGCTGAGGAACTCTGATGAATTTTGGAAGACATAACCATATCTCATTCTGTGCCGGTCCTTATGCACAGAGTGGGTTTTTTTCAGAGGAATACACCTCATTAATAGCCTCACAATAAAGTCAGGGACTCTGGTGCTGCTTTCCAGCCCGAGCTCAGCTTTCTGAGCGAGCTGGCACTGCTCCCACCCCAGTGGGAGCAGTTTTATTATTCATTAATTGCAGCCTCCTGTGCAATGAAGTTTTAACTCTCTTGGCCTTCCCCAGGCTGTGTTGAGCAGAAATTGTCCATCACCCCAAAAGATGGGAAGTCAGCAAAGGCTGCTGCATCTCCATCAATGGCTGCAGCACCAAGAAGCTTCTGCCTGCAGTTCCTGGAGGTGGCTCAGAGTTTCCCTGGCAGTGCTCAGCTCACCATGGGTGGGATGGGAAGCTCAGAGCAGCTCCACCCAGCAGGGGCAGGGATGGTTTGTGTTGCTTGTTCTTGTCTGAACTGCTGGAGCACCCAGAAATGTGCTTTTCTTAAACTCCATTCTTTGGGAAAACTGAACACCGTGTACTGGAATTAGGAGACATGAAAACGGCAGTGTATCTATGTTTGTTGTTTTTTGGTTTTTGGTTGTTTGTTGGTTGGGGGTTTTTTTGTGAATCTACTGTTTTACATGAGTTTTTTTCCCTCTTTTTTTTCTCCAGATGATGCATACTTACTACAGGGGCTCAATATTGAGGAACTTTATCCAGAGACATCTAGTTTCATTACATATGATGGGTCAATGACAATCCCACCCTGCTATGAAACAGCAAGCTGGATAATAATGAACAAACCTGTCTACATAACGAGGATGCAGGTAAAACAATGCTCAGGCTAGGATAGGTACAAAATAATGTTTTAAACTTAGTATTTATAGCTTTACATTAAAAAATTAGATTCTAGCCTTTTGCTGTAGGGATCTCTGCATGCAATTTATACAGTTTGCAAAAGCACTGAAGGGTTTTTTTGTTAAAATAAAAATATGAACTGTTTGGAGCTCCATCAGTATCTAAACACACACACTTTGAGGGGGACCTTTTTTTTAGGGAGGGTTTGAACTAAGTGTTTTGCAGCAGTCTCTTCACAGCTGAATGATTCTGTGATGCTGTGAACAGTTATTTGGGGATTCTAAAACAAGTCCAGCAGTGTTGTGCAAACATAACTGAGGTTATTAAGGATAACAGAGGCCATTCCTAGGTCTGAAATAATAATAAATATGTGTTGAGAGCACATTAATGTGATAGAGATACATTATCTGGGGCCTTCTGGAAATAAGATCAGCTGGTGCTTTCTGGCATGGAATAAAATTACAGGATACACACCACAAATACCTTTGGAAAAAAATCAGATGGACATTTTGAAGCCCCTATTAGAGAGAAGGAGGACAAATTATGCAAGAGAAAACACAATTTCACAGTCAAAATGAAGCTGCTGAGGAAACACACCAGTGGAAAAGTCTCAAAATCTCCATTTCTGTACAACTCACAGTCTGAGGCCCGGCATCAGAAAACAGCAGATTTAACACCAATCACCCTCTTCTCCAGAGTTTCCATCGGTGAGCTGCCGACAGAGCTGTGAGCTCAACCAAAACCTCCTCTCCTGTGTGTGGAGCCCCAAGGAATACTTGAACCACCATCTGCCTGCCCCAAGCAGGCAGCAGGAGCAATCTGGCCTGAGAAATGGCATGAGGAACAATAAAACAACCCTAAATACTGCTCTGGGATTTAAAATCATATTAACATTGTAAATAAGATGGCTTTAAAAAGCCTGAGATGCTTTATTTTTGTGATATTCCTTCTGTCCGGTTTAGTCTGGAGGCAGAGAAAGCAATTTGTTTCTTTTCTAAATGGGTGATTTGGGAGAATGACACAGCTGAGCATGGGCAAACGTGCTGAATAGTGGGAACTTCTCAAACACAGGACCGGAATATTTTCCTACAAGCAATATTTTTAGGTACAGCATTAATGTACAAAACAAGGATTAGAAAATTTCTGGAGTCTGTGGGTTCTAACCTCATGATTCTTACTTCCTGTCATGCTTTAATGGTTACTTACATCCTCCATTAATAGTTATATCCTCCATTATTAGTGCTGCAGATGGATTTTGTGGAATACTTACTAATTCCATTTTGTATCAGACTGAAAAAGCAACGCTCAGCTCAAGGTTTCCCCAGAAGCTGTGAAAGATTCCCAGCAGATAAAACCCAGCTACTGGATCTCCCCATAAAATGCCACAAACAAACCTTTTAAACTGTACACCGGCATGGAAAATATTTTCTTTTTATAGTTTTAAACTAAAATATTGAGGATTTCTGGTTTATAATTTGCAACTTTTTCCCCCCTCTCTGATTTTGGTTGACTTGAATCATTAAAAGTCGCAGAGTCACAAAAAGCACTTCTGCCAAGCAGTGCTGGCTGCGCAGGATGGTTCAGAAATTCCCTGAATTCCCTGAAACCAGCCCAAAGAAGGCCAGAGCCTGCTGTAGGAACACTCACAGCCCCAGCACAGACAGGATCCTGACAGCCCTGTCAGCAGAGAGAGCCTCTCCCGTTTGAACATCATTAATTTCACGACTCCAGCGGCGTCACTGTCACTGTGCCTGCCCATCCTGCCTGCCCCTACCTGCTGCTGGAGCAGCACCAACCAAAGCTGCTCCGAGAGCTACAAACCTCAGCAAATGAGCTCTTGTCACTCGGCAGGTTCAGTTCCTTTGCAGCAGCTGCTGCCATCCCGCGCTGTTGGTTCCGTTTGTTCCCGCTCAGCCAAGGACACTGACGTCGCAGGATTTTTGCTTCTTTTTCTTTTATGTATTTGTAGCCTTCCCAGGGCTTTTCCTCACCCTTTTCCCCAGCTGGAAAGACCAAAGCCATTGCAGAGCTCCAAGCCAGGGGGGCACAAGGCTCCTCTCCTCTCTTGGTCCTTCTGGGGAACCAAGGTTGAGTACAAAATCTTCCAGACACGTTTTCATCAACAAGTCCAAGCAGTGCCAAGGGTGGGGGCTCCAGAGAAGGGCTTGACCTGGGAGGAATTGCATCGCCTCTTGTCCTCCTCATTGGTGCTTTTCATCAGTTTTCCTAATTTCCTAAAACCTATCAAACTGTATTCACCCCTCAGGGGTTGGGCTTTTGTGGATATTCTTCCAGAACTTCCCCTGGAGCTCCAAGAAAGATCCACTTTTATATTACTTCCTATACTAAAATCATCTTGAGTTTCATTTCTAGGTTAAAAAAAGGCAACACCACCTCAGTGCTGCTCCCATTTGCTCCCCACAAAATGGGTACTCCCATTTAAAATGGGGCTCAGAAACAGAGGGGCACACAAGGAATGGTTCTAAGTTAACTCTTTCTGACTAAAACCACTGAAATTCTCCCATTTATTAGCTAATCAATTTAATAGAGGTGTAGATTACAGGAAAGCCCAGTACTAAAAGTTTCAGGTTTTCCCTGAAAGCTGTGAAAGACTTCCAGAGCATAAAACCCAGCTCCTGGATTTCCCCATAAAATGCCATAAACAAACCTTTTAAACTGTACACTGACATGGAAAATATTTTATTTTTATAATTTTTAGCTAAAATATTTAAGCTTTCTGGTTTATAATTTGCAACTTTTTTCCCCTCTCTGGTTTTGGTTGACTTGAATTGTTAAGAGTTGCAGAGTCACCACAAGAACCTTCACTTCCATTTATTAACTGATCAGTTTAAAAGTGTTGTGTGTTGTTTACTTACAGGAAAGTAAGTACTAAAAAAACCCTTTTTTTTGGTGTGTTTATTAAAAACTTCCATTTATTAACTAATCAATTTAACAGTATTGTGTGTTGTTTATCTACAGGAAAGCCCAGTATTAAAAATACCCAAAAATCCATTTTTTGTGTGTTTATAGATGCATTCTTTACGACTGCTAAGCCAGAATCAGCCATCACAGATATTTCTGAGCATGAGCGACAATTTCAGACCAGTCCAGCCTCTCAACAATCGATGTATCCGAACCAATATCAACTTTAGTTTACAGGGAAAAGATTGTCCAAACAATAGAGCACAGAAACTACAGTATAGAGGTAAGTTCCCCCTCCAGGATAAACCTTTCTGTGCTTGCACTGAGCTTTTTTCTTTGAGAAATCTGAGGGCACAAAGAAGCACACAAATCAAAACACATAAAACTGCAGAAATAGCTGTGTTAAACATGACACATTTGGAATAGATGAGGAAAAGTGCAGGAAAAGCACAAAAAACCAGCCTGGGACACCTGATATGTTTTTAGGAGTAAATAGGTAAATAGGCCCTTCTAGAAGTAAATAGGCCCTTGGTTTTCTAGCCTCATGTTAAAGTTTTCTCACCTTGCAAAGTGCATTTTGCTCTGGTTTTCTCCCCCACAAAGGGGGATGAGCTGATCTTGATGACAACTGATCTCAAACAAAATTAATTTTCAAAACAAAAGATTTCATTTCAATCTCAAGGTGCACCAGCCAAACAAACCCCTGAATTGGAAGGTGTTGTGTCAAGCAGGGGACATTACCCACGGAAGCAGCTCAGGCACTGCAGGCAGAGCTTGCCCTGCCCCACTGTGGCTCAGAGCTCTGCTGTGCCTCTTGCATCTCTGAGCCCACGAACACAAAAGTATTGCCTGAAATAATGGTGTTGAGGAGCCCTCCCAGCAGTGATATCATCATTGCCAAGGTTGGGAAGGAAAGGACATTTTCAGCAGCAAGGTTGAGTTGCAATACTTTACAAAAAACTGTCTTTAAAAAAGCCAGGCTTAATTCTTTTCCAGCAAGAGGAGGAAACTGAGCCTCCTGGCTTCGTTAAGACATTTTAAGTGCCTAATACAGTGTTTGATCAATTTGATTCCCAGCGTTAAAGCAGTTTCCTGTTCGGGGTTTATTAAAGCATCATTGTTTCTGTTTGTTTCTCTTGCAGTAAATGAATGGCTCCTCAAGTGAGCGAGGCAGAGCAGGCAGAACCCAAATCCTCAGTGCAATGCTCCTGCTGGAACTGACATCATCCTCAATGCACCCAACCTCCCTCTCTGGGCTCACCACGTGCTGTGGGGAAAGAGCTGCCGTGCTGGAAACTCCTCCAAATTCATTCATATGATCGGTGGCCATTTAAAAAAAATAAATAAAATATAAAATAAAAAGACAGTATTACAGTAAATGTGATTACGATTTTCCTGAACTAATTTAGAGTCACAAAGAAAGACTTTTCAGCTTTGTACATATGAAATTCTTCCTCTTCTCCCCCCCTTCTCCCTCAACTGAAAAAAAAAAATTTAAAAAAAAAAGAAAGAAAAAAGGTGGCTCGGTACAGCATCAAAGTGGAGTTGTGTTCTGTGTGCCAAGTAATCCTTGGAAAGCTCTCATTATTTCACTATCATTAATGGATACTGATGAGACAGAACAAGACTACTGTAAAGGAAACTTATTTCTAGGTTATGATCTTTCTGTTAATTTAATTTTAAAAAGGGACAGACTTTGAGAGATAAGTATTGTAAATATATCACTGCAGAATATAAAGGAAATTGAAATATTTCCCTCTGTCACATATCTGTAGTAGGATTTGCCAAAATCAGAATTGATCCATTTTCTGTTTCTTGTTTTACAACAGGTCATACGTTGTGTTGGTTACTATTAACAACTCAATAAATGTGTTTAACAAATTAATTTAGTAAAGTTGCTTTGCTTTCTTTTTTCCTTTCTGAAATAATAAGCCTTTTCTACTTGTGGCTGCATTATTTGTGTTTTTCTCTTTTTTCTTCTTTTTTTTTTTCCTTTTTTTACTTCATTTCTTTGTTTGCAGCCCATTTAAGTGAGTTAATGACAATTGGGAATGCACTTAGAGGAGGAGAACTTTAACTCCACTTTATGGTCCATCATTAACAGGAGCTGGGCTCAGAAGCAGAAAGCAGTGGAAGCACATCTCCGTTTAAAATTGCCATTTTCCTTGCTGAAGCCATTATTGGGACGAACATTCAATCCTGTAAATTGGTGGTGAAAGGGATATTTTTTCTTTACAGATAAAGCAGGAGCTGACCAAGTAAAAGCAAATGCCTTTTTTCTTGTTTATAATGGTCATTCACTGTGTTTGGTTACTGTCAAGAACTCAATAAATGTGTTTAACAAGTTCACGCAGCGCATGTTTGACCTTCTTGCATATTGAGGGATTTTTCAGGTTGGGATTTTTCAATCTGGGGAGGAGTCAGACCCTCTGATTTCCCATCCCTAATGCTCCCTTCGGAGCATGGAACATGTTGAAGTTCACAGGAGTGATCTATCACTTATAAATTTGTTTCCCCTGCTTGTTTGGGTTCTTTTAAACTTCTCCTTGGTTGTAAAGTACTGAGAGCATAGAATCCACAACACATCAATCTATATTTTTGGACAAATATCCACCACTTGTTGGTCCAAGTCTGTCGGTGGCAGAAGGTAAGGAAGATAAGCCAGGCCTCCATTATAAAACTTTTAATATGTAATAAACCCTGTTTTCTATTTTACCAAGAGCTGATTGAAGGGATTTAAGGAGAGGAGAGATGTGATAGGAGGGACTGGTCCTGGGAGGGAATCCTGCTGTGCTTTGGGTTAGGCTGCAATGTGACAGCAATCCCACCAGGACACCACAAATGTCTTTGTCAACATTTTCAACTCAATTTTGCAAGCTGAGAAACTCCATTTCTTGCCATGAATTGCTTAGGTTTTTGTTTTAATCATAGGTTACAGCAGAAATAGACCAAACTAAAGCTTAGAATTAAGGGTTTTGCCTATTTCAGCAGTGCTTGTTTAGATGTCCAGCCCCAGTTGTTCAGATCAGGAACAGATATTTGGAATCTAATAATGGGAGGAAATGCTCAGATTCCTCCACTCACAGTGAAGAACATGATATCAAAACAGGCACCAAACTATCAAGCTCATCTGATGCCAAAAAAAAAAAAAAAAAAGAAAATTCCAATTTACAATGCTCTGAAACACTGTGTTTCAAGAAGTATTCAAAACAAGGTAATAACCAAGTTCTATAAGCTCAGTTTTTCCTTTAATTCAATCAAAAAGAAACAAATTCCTATAAAAATCAGAGCTAAAAGAGATCTCTGGGATGAAAGCAGAAAGCAAAGACCTTCAGCAAAACTGAGATACCACACACATCTGTCCCTCCACCTTCTGTTCCAGCCCAGAAAGCTGGGCCAGCGAGCAAACACCTCAAGGATGTGCCTGGAAGCTTGGGTATTTTACTATAAAACAGACTCCTATAAAACAAAAACCATCCTTTCTCACCATTTAAAACCTCTCACTTTTCTATCGATACTCCAAAAGAGGAGGGGCAAGGGAAATTGTGCTGGGAAATTGAGATTACAGCAAAGACACCTGAGGGTGAGCAAGGCTCTGCTCCCTGTGCTGATCCAAACACTCAGATAAAGAACTCAATCAAAGTAAATTGGTTTGTAAAGATCAGATCAACTTAAAAATCAAATAACACATTCTTGTTTTAATGAATAGCACTGCTTGCTCTGAGTGTTGCACATCTTGGCCTTAAGAAATGCCAGCACTAATTGCTGCTCGTGTGACATTGATTTGTCAGGCACCAGAGACGTTGGGGGCCTGGTGGAAATAATTTTTAACTCGTTTTTTATGTCAAACAGTAGGATCTTTCAAAACATTTATTATAAAACAAAGAAAAATAGCCAGGATAATACTTCAGAATCCTTCCTGCTTCTGACAGACCGTGCCTTTGCTCTCCCTATTTTCATTTTCTGGGGGTTTCACTCCTCCTTACTTCCACCAGCAGCCTCCTCTTACAAAAGCAGCTCTGAGCAATGCAGGAAAGGTTTATCCCACAGAATCACCATGCTGCCATGAATATATGAGAATTGGCAAGTTTTTTGATATAAGCTATTGCTGGAATCAGCACATTTCAGCTGCCATTAAAAAAATTAAATAATAATATAAAATGAGCTAGTACATCTATGGATTGGTGAAGAGAAGCTGGAAAGTAGGATATGATTGTACCCAGAATGCCAAGAGCAAAAGGCAAATAAAACACATACAACATTCAGGGTGTTCCTCATGACCTTTAATTGTCAATGAGAAGGGTGTTCCATCTTTTTATTTCATTTTTTAAAGTGCTCAGGGTTAACACGACCAAAATTCCAATTTCCAGTCTGAAAACAGAGCTGAAACTTTTGCTGTTTTCAGGAGGTGAACCTTCCCTAAAAGTCAGGAGCTAAAAGGAAAACTTTAAATGCTCACTGTATTTTACTGCAAATGGCAGATGTTTTGCACATTCCACTGTACATCTCAAAGCTGGACACTGCCCCCAAAAAATCCCAGATATTTGGTTCCCAAACTCAAAACCCTATAAACTTTTCAGGGAGATAAGCTATAACTGCTCCATGTTTGGATTTTTTTAAATGAGATTTTCTTCCCCAGATAGAGTGGCTGACAAAGCAGGGAGAGTTTACTGTAAGAGATGCTGATTTAGTGGCAAATGGCTCAGCACAGTTCTCAACAGCACACCGTGAAATTATTCCAGGGGCCTGTTTGTATGGCAAAGAACAAGCACCATTTATAATGGGAAATGTAATGCAGGCAAACATTTTCTGTTTCCCACAGTGTCAGGCTTCTATTCTAATAACTAAAGATGTGTCAAACACATACTCTGAGCAGAAAATGAAAAACAGGATAATAAATCTTCTAAGGACAGGAAAATAACACTTAGTATTTGAATAGAGGAGGGGGGGAAATCCTTAGAAGAAGTATTAGAAAACCAGCGAAAACATTGATGCAATTTATGAATTTAGGCAGATGCTCCCACCCTGTGAGGGGAGAAGGAGCTGGAGTCAAAAATAAATCCAAGGGGAGCAAAACTACAGCTGGAAAATGCTATATTTGCCCAGAAGGAAGGTCAAGGCTGTGAAATTCAGCCTTGGGTGGGTTCAATGCACCAGGAAATGACCAAGGGAATTGCTGAGTCAGGGTCAGAATGTCCTTCCCATTTCCTCAAGGGCCATTCTGGATGTGCCTCCTCAAGGATTCTGTGAGTTCTCCTCAAGGGTTCTGCTAAGAAATCCCCAGAAATGCCTCATTCTCTGCTTCTTTTGCTGTCCTGCTGCACCTTCTCCATTTTAGAGAGTCTTCCTGAAGTTCATCCCTGCAGAGCTGCCCTAAAGGACTCCTGGAGGAGCACCAGGATCCAAGTGCTGGGTGAGAAAGGGATTGTAAACCCCACATGGTGGGAATATGTCAATGTGAGGAGGAAATATCTTATTAATATTTAAATATGTGATAAAAATCTTATGAAGGAACATTAAGACAACGTAGAAAGTCATAGGCACGACAGCAGAAAACAGAATTTGGGAGAATCACAAGTGGAAAAGATTGATGTTTTCCCTCTGTCCTGAGTTTTCCCCTTAATGATGCAGCAATATAGCAGCAGGCTGATTTCAGCTCACTGCCTCTTTCAGACATAATTTCAATTTGACAGCAACAGGAGTAACACTGACATTTTCAGACACTCATGCCAAAGTTTCCCAATACTGGAGGCCTCGCTCATTAAACATTTATTTGTATCTGTGTTCCTTGAGCTGCAGAAAAAACCACAAAAATGGAACTCCATTGACAAACATTTCACCCAACTCCTCCCACACAGATGGGCAGCTCTGAAACTAAAACCAAATCACTGAAACTAAAACTGAATCACTGAAACTAAAACTAAAACCAAAACTCTGCCCTCCTGCAAGCAGTGACTTCTCCTGAAATCTTGTGAGTTATCAAAAGCAAAAAGTTCCTCCTGAGATCTTAAATTGTGTAGCCCCAGCTCCAGACCAACAGGACCTTGGCTTTTAAAAGTTTTGATGAATCCCTGCATGATTCAGAATTCAGAGGATGAAGAATTGTGGAATAATTTCAGCTGTCAGAAACTGGCTCTTCCTCCTCCTCCTTATGCGTTAACTGTGTTACAAAGAGAGGGAATTTCCTCAGAGGAAAAACTTCCCTGTGAGCGTAGGAAATGTCAGAGGATGTGGTTGTTGTTCCATGTCAGGTTTCTGCAGGGAGGCTAAACAATCTCGGCTGAAATATCACAGCTCTGCCTTTTGGAAGGCTGATAGAGCCAAGGAAATAAAACAAAAAACAGACACCAAAAAAAAACCCAAAAAACCCCCAAACAAAGAAGCAAACAAAACAAACAAAATAAAAAAACCTAAAAAAACCCAAAAAAGCAAAACCCAAAACCAAACCAAACCAAACCAAACCACACCAAAAAAAACCTCAAAAACCCCCAAAGAACATACAAAACCAAACAAAAACCCAAACAAAAACAAACAAAAAACCCAAAAAAATCCCAAAAATAAAAGAAACTACAACAACAAAAAACAAAACAAAACAAAACAAAAAAACCCCAAAAATAAACCCAAACAAAACCCCACCAAAACAAAACCAACAAAATAAACAAAGAAAACCCAAAAAAAGCACCTAAAGCAGGTGGAATTCACCAAATCTTCTAATAAACAACATATTTCTACTGAAGATCTATTATTCAATGCTGTCTGGTTTTTCACCCAATGCACAGCCCTGGTGCTTTCAGCTCAGAGCTCACCCACCTCCTTCCTCCCTGTGTCATTCTTGCTCCGGCAGCTCAGCCAGCTCTTATTCTCATTTTAAATTAATTTTAAATTCATTTTAATTTAGTTTAATTCTTAGTGTGTCTCTTAGATTCTCCCATTCCCAGGTACTTTCCGTGCACAGCAAAATAATTCCCAGCGGGGCAAGGGTAGATTTTCCCACCAACCATTTCGAGCAGCAATCTCTCATGGTGTAAGCAGCAATTAGTCCTTTTTTTTTTTTTTTTTTTTTTTTTTAAAGAAATAAAATTTGAAATTAGCCAAAGGAGGTTGGCTGATAAAGCAGTGCCAGCACTGTCTGGGTTCCCATGCACATGGAAAGGAATGGGATCTTGCTCTCCACATGAAACGGATGAGAAAATCAACATCTCAAAGCAGGAATGAGGTTGGATGGTTGGACTGTACCAACTTGCTCCTTTACAATATTTGTTTGCGTGATTACTGTGAATTTTTTTTTATGTTTCATTACCTCTTCAATGTTAACACCTCAGAATAACAGTATCAAGTTATTTTTCCTGTATTTGCTCCTTAATTGCGGTTTTATGATAAATTTTCACAAGTAACGAGAGAGTTGCTAGTTTGGGACATTTAGAAGAAGAAAAAATCCTGCAAAAAATATTAAGTTTCCTTACATAAAGGATTCTTCAAAGTTACACCGCAGAGGAAGAAGGGGAAAAAAATTGAGATCACCTTCATGCTTCTCAAACAAAAACACCGAAAGAGACAAACACAGACAAAGAAACCTCTCCAAACTTCACAGCCTAAAAAAATATATATATATTTTCCTTTACCAGAATTTACCTGCAGTTGATTTACAAAACAGAGCGCAGGAATAACGCTCCGTGCAGGCAGCGCCATAAATAATGGGAAATGACTAACAGGAGACACTCGACGATGGAACCTGGTGGCTTTTATGGAGCAGAATTTGTCACTGTGAATCAGGAGCTGCTGGGGAAGGGCTGTAAAGTCTGCTGAGTGATTGTGGCAGGCAAGGCAAGCAAAGCCCTTTGTGTCTCGGGGTGGGCATCTTATCGTGATGGGTGGAAGAGGGGAAGAAAAAAAATCAGATGAGATTGACTTCAAGATGTTTCTCTTAATGAAAGTTTTCATGTCAACAGTCATTCCAATGCTAATGTCAACATTTTTTTGGAAGTAGTACCCTATAACATTCATTAGGGATGTCATAAGCATCCCACAACATATGGTGTCTCAAATCCAATTACTTTTCTATTCAAACCATGACCTTGAATAGGTTTTTAAAACAAGGAAGAACACGGAAACAAAGCCCCCATTGCTGATTTGATGGCTCGGTGGCATAGTACTGAAATTCAGAATTATGTCAAATTGTCTTTCTGTTTGTTTTGCTTTCCAGTTCTGTATCTAATCTAAAGTTATTCTAGAAAAAGTGTAGTTGCACTGTTTTAGAATCTTTCTGTTCTTTCTCAGAGAGAACAGAGATAAGCTGCATTTTTGTACTTTCTTAATCTCTGTGTTTGGTACTAGGTGTTGTATAGCTGTGACCAATGGTTTTAGGAGGTGGATTCTTTGCTGACCAATAGTTGCTAGAATATTAATGGATATAAAAGAGGTTTCTTGTAAATAAAGCTCTCCTTTTCACCATCCTGGTTCGTCTGCCTGAATTCCCTCAGCCAGCCTCTGCAACCCTCGGGGACTCTAAAGCCACAAAAAAGAAGTGGCAACTTCTGCTTCCTGAGCCTGTTTGCACATAGAAAACACCGTGTGCTCAGAAAAGGGCATTTTGAAATACTCAGGCAGCCGTGGGCTGGGTTTCGGGTGTCTCTGATTCCGAGGGCTAAGGCTGGAGTTCTCTGTGTCCTTTCATCTGTATTTTACCTTCTGAGAGCACTAATTTCACACAAAGATTATTTGGCAATACTTTTGTGTCAGATAGAGCTTTCCTTCTGTGACCGTCTTCCCCTACATGATCTTAACAAAAGCCCCCGAGGATATTTTGCTTATGTGAAGATCTGAAAATCTAATCCATTCTATCTCAAGCATGCTATGCCTCCAGAAAATAAGTTCTTTATAAATATAAATGATATCTTACCGGAACTTCTCCTCTTGCCACAAGAACTGGGATATCACTGTGCTGCTGCACAAATAACACTGGTTATAGAAAACTTACAATTACTTGCCATGTTCTTGCAAGTTCTCCCTAAATCAGATTATATTGTTACAATATAAACACTCATGCCTTTAATGGTACAATTAAATCTCGAGCAATTACTGCAGAGAGTTACCACAGCTCTTCACTGAGCTTAGCTGAAATATCCCAAATCATTCTTGCAGTTTAATGCATTTAAATATGTAATTATGTTTAGCATATGTCCATTTATTATGCACAGTCACTGGAAATCAAATTCACTTTGAATATATTTTTTAATTGATACTTAGAAACATTGGCAGGCAAAATAAGTGCTGAGGCTACATTAATGCACAAATAAATACATTAACCTAAACCTCTGTCACCCTTCTTAATGATAAGAATATTAATTCAAAACATTCACTCATGAAAATATTCATCATTTTCCTCTTAACTTTAAAGCAACTTACAAGCTACAGAAAGATCAAATATGATTAATATTTTAGAAAAAGAAATATTGATGAAAGAAAAATCCAGGGGAAAAAAAGAACCCATGCAAAAAAAATGAACTGAAAGAGCTGACTTGTCTCAATAGCCATCAGGATTATTCAGGAGAGGCCATCTTTTAAATATTCCACATTTGCAGTGTTATTTATAGTGTGAACTTTGCAGAATGAGAAGCTGACAAGCCCTGCACTAGGAAATATGATCATTTGAGGGAAGCAATAATCAGCTTTTTGGGATTTCCCCACAGCCTGGGGGCCTGGGAGACATTTGTTCCTCCAGCAGCTGCTCTTGGGATCTGTGACAAATCTCTGCTCCCTCTTAGGGCTCTGTTCACACCTAAAAAAACACAATAAAGCCTCGGCACACCGGGGAAGGGCCGAGGTAGGAGCCACCCCATAAACAATCCAGACACCCTAAAAAAGCTTGGGATGGATTTGCAGCACAGGCACGGCCGGAACTGTGCAATATTTCCCATCTCTGGTGGTTTGGGGTTTTTTTAATGATCCCTCCAAGCCCAGGGAGAGAGAAACCCAATCCCCATGCCCTGGCAGGAGGAATTGTTAGCTCTGCCTGCCCAGCAGGAACTGAGCTATCAAACCTCAGCCAGCAGTGCTTAGATAACAACATTTAGCATTAGATAATTATGTGGATTTTCCTGATGCCTTCAAAATGACACACCATCCCTTTCTAGAGGAGTAACCACGGTGGACCTCAGTGGCTGGTACTGGGCTACTCAAAAAAATGTAATTCCACCCAAAATGCCAAGTTCTGTGCCCAGGCTGCACCTTCAAATTGCCATTTTTCAACCCATTTCACTCTTCTCTGCATTTTCCATAAGACGTGAACACAAACACACTGAAGGCCTCGCTGAGTAGGATCAGATAGTGTAAAAAAATATACATATTTTGAAAAAAAAGAGAGGATACCCATGGTCTGTTTCACCAATGCTCAGAACAGACCCACAAACAGCACAAAACTCCACAAACAGCAAGATGAACAAAATATTGTGAGAAAAGAAATACATTACTTTAAAAGCAAAAATGTAAGGTTAAGGATATTTTAAAAATGAGAGAGAACAGTGAAATGGAACAAGTGGAAAATAAAAACAGTAGGAACAATTCTTTTGTCATGCGGATCAGAATAACTGAAGTGAGACGGCAACAAATGTTTCTATCAACATCAAATTCTGGCCTTTCAGGATGCTGCTTTACACTGGCAAAGAGTGGAGAGGGCAGAACTCACCACGTCTGACAGCAAATAGAAAATGAACCCAAATTCTCTGCTTAACAAGGCCACTCCAAGTGACATGACTCAGCCTAATTAATAACACTTTTAAGAAACATTGAAATTCCACGCAATTTTTAGAGGTGGGAGGTGATTTACCTGAGGGGGACTGGAACAGGAAAACATGAATGCCCTGCGAATGTGAAACAAAGAAATCTCCTCTCCAGCCCCTGCATCATCCTTCACTGTGCTCAAGAGCCGTTGCCATGAGACAAATGTTGCCAGATTTTTTCTTTTTTTTTTTTTTTTTCCATGCATTTGGAGGCCCAAGTTCAGCACTGATCGATTTTTGATGGTGACTTTACAGAGACCACACAATATCTGAGCGTAAAAACAAATTACAGAGCAATACTTACTGGGGAAAGCAAAGTGTGAAGCACCACACTCGTTAGAATGCCTCAGCATGAGCAATTGCTTAACTAATGCTCTCCAGCATGGCATGATGTCATTCTAAAACTGAAATATCCTACTGGATGGAGTAGCACCCCTCCCCAAATCCCTAAGAAATATTTTTATTTTCTTTTCTTTGTTGTTTATTGCATCCTTTACCTGGACAAGGCTAAGAAAGCCTTCTCTCTCAAACTGTCATAATTGGGTTTGGGTTTATTTCCTGTCACAGCTGTGCAGTGACTGCTGCTCTTCAAGGCTGAAATTCATTTTGATTCCTCTTCTTACAGCAGTGGATGAAGTGCTCCATCCTCCCCAGTGCATCCCAGGAATATCTGCACTGATTCCACTGGGAATGACTCCTTTCTAATTAGCAACCATTCTGTGCTCCTTAAAAAGGGAAGGTGATGCAGAAATGTGAGATGTGGCTGTGAGAGAGCCCTCCCATTGCCCCGGGAATGGCAATGACAAAACCTGGCAGCAAGGCCCCAGATACTTCACAAAAACCTCCTGTGAGCCTGAAAATGCACGAGAAATGAGCCAAAATTAATGCATCTCCTCTCATGTGCTGCTGTCACTCCTGTTAAATGAAAAATAAGAGTCTTATCAGGGCGTGTCCTGTGCCACTGAAACCTCAGCAGGTGAGCCCTGGAGCCTTGCACAGCCACACAAATATTCCCTCACAAACATCCCCAGACCTGGAAAAGGACACAGATGTCCTGTGCTCACCTGCTCTGCTAGTGTCAGGCTCCAGGGAAAAAATCCAGGTGAGACTTTCATTCAAGTTCATCCATTTGACATTTGGAAGCAGAGCAGAAGGCCGCACAGTGCTGATATCGGTTTATGAAGTGTCACAGATGATGGAGGAGCTTGCTGAGTTTAGGAGTAAAAGACAAAAAGCTGTTGAGGCAGCACCAGCCTGTGTTCCCAGGGATTGGGCTACAGGCAATGCCTCAATCCTGGTGCTGCTTTATCCCCTCAGATTTCCATGGGATATCTGATCTCGTCCGTGGAAAATCCTGGGCCTTCCTTTTGGAAGGGATCAAAGAGCAAAGGCACGAAAACCCAACCGTGAGCGTTCACAGAGCTCTGTGCCATCCCCAGCGAGGGGATCCCCATTGATCCCAGAGCCTCAGGAGCCCCACAACTGCTGGAAGGAGCAGTGTTACCTGCAGGGAGCCAAATCTCATCAGTCAGCGTGGGATCCTCAGTCCACACTGTCTGGACACTAGGAAGGAGCTGCTCAGCTTTTCAGAGCTTTGTCAAGCAGAGCAGATGAGCAGGAGCCCCAGACCGAAAGGCAGAAACCCAAAACGAATAGAGGTCAGAAACACTTTTCCTCCTCCACCTTTATTGAGTCTGACAAAACCTATTTCAAGACACTTTGCTGGATGGCAAACCCCAAGAGCCTACAAACTGTGCAGAATCTGGGTGAGGACTCAGAGACTTGGTGGAACAGAAGGTTCCCATATACACCTCCTCAGTACATAAACCCCAAAACTGTCTAGTTTAGGAAAAATATCAGCAGAGCCAGATCAGTGCTGTACCTCACATAAAATCCCAACATATCTGAAGCATATCTGGGCACTGCAGAGTCACATTTACTCATTTCTTTAATAGCGATTTTTCTTCCCCTTGCATATTCCAATTTGTTCCTTAATTCCATCAAACTGAAGCTCCTTTTTTTGCCCCCTATTCTCAAGTGTGAGATGAATGTGTTTGTAAAAAGCTCATTAAATTATGACCTTGCTCTTACAGTATTACCCAAGTTAAAACTGACTGCAGAATTCTCTTAATTCTGTCAGAGTTTCTTGTATCCACCTTTGTGCTCATTTGCCAGGGAACTGTGTTAATAAATACATCAATTCTTCTCTCCCCTGCTGCACAGAGCAGTGTAACACTTATTTATGCCTTTTTATACACACATACAAAGTGTCATACATGTGGCAGTCATTGATTATTCTATGATGGTTGGGGGATTCATATATCACAGCTCTGGCACACTGATGTTATCATCTTCATCTCATGTTTTCAGAGCCCCGAGGAGTTCCATTTTTTAGGTTGATACCATAATTTCTCATGTTGTCAGTTCCAAGCGTGTATTGACAAGACTGTCAAGAAGTTGCCTTTTATGCATTTATTTTCTCTCCCTCAGTTAATTCAAAGATTTTCAAATTATAAGAAGGATAATTTATCCTTTAAGGTGTAAATAAATGCAATTGAGACAATGCATTGATATTTATTTCTCTTACAGTACAATTAGTTGTTCCTGTCCAATGAAGCTTTATTGTTTATATGTCTCATTGTCATGTAACTAATATTCAGCTTTTTGGTCCAGGACTTAGAACTCAGTGGATGACTTTAAATAAGTTTCTATGCAGTTCCATGATATAGAAAAATCATAATTATGTATTATAAATATTGTATCTTAACACTCTTAGTTTACTACTCCCCATCATAGATGTCACCATAACAAAAAATACTATAGGTGAATTTCTAGAGAAAAAGCAGTAAATAAACAGAAATTTAAGTGATATTTTCTCAAACTGACTCTTTAGACTAAGAATGACTACAACATGTAACCAGAGCCCAAATATCAGATTTGCAAGAGGTGAAAAACCACATCAGGAGGATGTGCAGGTAGGAGAAGGAGGTGTTAGTGCAAGATAATCAGTGAGAAGGAAGCAGGCCAGTCCTCAAAAATAAACAGCAATAACTCAGTAACAAAAAAAACAAGTTGAAACCAAACTTGTCAAGACAGTCACTAAACACTCCTAATTTGTTAGTAATCTTAACGTCTAATCAAGCATAGTGTTTAGCAGTATTAAAGACCTGCAGGATGAGCTTTCACATGTAAGCAAATCTTTCCTTTTTCTTTTCATTCATTTACAAAGGGGTGGGTAGAGCTTTTCAGAAGTGAATCAATTTCTACGAAATAGCCTTTTCTCAACTGCAGAATAAGGCCCCAAGACGTGCTTCTTGAAAGTTGGTTTTCATTTCCAGTGACCACAAAAAACACCACCTCTAAAGAACTTTTGGCACCTCCTGGTGACTCCAACATCTCTCTCTGCTAAAAGAAATCTGTAATTGCTGTGGATCATTTCTGACCACGTAACCACCACCCACTGCAGGCTCGTACACGTATGCAAAGCAGATTCCACCACAGATGTCTGTGTTTGTCACAAGCAGCTGCTGATATTTATGAAGAAATTTCCAGGCCACCATAACCCCATGATGGCAATCATTTGTTGCTTTTTCTGTTGAGACTAAATGGCAGTGGACACCTCTTTGTGAGTTCCTTCAGACCAAATGCATTAAATTTGCTGGGAGTGATTCCACTCACATGCCGGCCCCAGCCCAGCACTGAAATGTCATCACTGGAGCACTCCTAAAGTCCTGAAATTCAGCTTGAAAAAAGTGTTTCATGCAAGTTTTACCTGGAAAAGCACTCCAGGTCAGCTGTATTAATCGGAATAACCCAGACAGCTTAAGCTAAACAAGATGTAGCAAGAGCTGAAATGGCTGGAACTCCCCCAAAATGCAACAAGCACACATTTTGATCTGAGGATATTGAACATATTGCTGGAAAACAAAATTCTTTCCTCAAAACAACAGCAAAAATCTGTCCTAAAGGCCTGGGTCTGGTGCCAGCTGTGATGTCCACGGGAGCATTTTGGGGGCTGCACTGAGGCAAAGCAGCAGTATTGATGCCATTAGGGAAGGGCAGAGGACCCAGGCTGGGATCAACATCTGCCTGAATCTTCTTTTTGATTAAAACCCCCCCTGGACTAAGCCATCCCCAACGTGTCTTTAAACAGTAAGTTAAAAGGTTCCTTTAAAGTTACAGCTGCTGCTGCCTAAATCTCCCCTTCCTTGATGACATTATGCACATCCACGAGAAGGATTTCTGTGCTCTCTGTGCAGAGCAAAGAACTGATGTTCCCATTAAGGCCTTTAAATCTTCTGTCTCCAGAAAAGTTCAAATCTCCACCGCTAATATCCTTTCCTTTACATATCCTGAAAGCATGATCAGGCTGACCTTCAATCTTCTGTGTTTTCTGCACTTATCTCCTTTTTCTCCTTGCGACTCCGTGCCTATTCCCTTTCAGAATAGTTCATGTCCCCAATTTCCCCCAGTGATTTGATGCCCATAATCTTTTTAGTGTAAAGGTTTGAGCACCGTGGGATTCAACCTTGATTCCCCAGCAAAAAACCTGCAGGATCAAGGAACAGCTTCCCTCGATTTGTTCCAAGGTAAACACTTGGTTTTGTTTGCTTTGAGAGGAGTAGGTCATATAATTTCTCCAAGAAGCAGAGTCTGTTGATTGATTTCGTCTTACTGAGCTCAGAATCACTCTTCCATTAGAGGAACAAATACAAAAGTATAAAAGGCATTTAGGGAATCAGTGGGGAGGACCACTATAGAAGATGACTTATATTATCTTTGAAACACGCAAACATGGTGGGGGACACAGGTTTTTCTAAAGGAGGGTTAGGTTCTCAGGCATTAAGCATCACCTAGTTGTGCGGCCTTAATTCAGCAGCTACACAATTCCTGTCACAGGCTTGCTTTAATGAATGCTAAAAATGAGTGATTTAATCCAGCTAGGTTGGGTATTTCCGTATGTAAGGAAGAAAATCAAACAATTCCTTTCCTGTGCTCCTACTCACCAAGCAGATCAGCTGAGTACCGACAGCATATTTAGCCATTAAACCTGTAGGGTATTTATTTCTAGAAATATTTTTGTTATAGGAAAGGTAAAGGGAATGTCGTCTCCTTCCAAGTCAATTCCAACGGTGTATACATTATTAAAAATTAATGATTAAGTATTAATACCTGAACAACATAGGTTATAAATAAGGTATGAGGGCTGGATATTAATTTTCACATTCTGAATCCGATGCCTCTTGTGACTAAAGAATCTGAAGCACACCACTACTTCAATGTATTTTTTATTAGTACAATAAGTCTATCTGACTGTATGATATAGTGATGTTATGCTTAAGATACCAGTGAGTGTACAGGGTAATGCTCAATAACACAATTAATAGTGAAGGCAGCATTTCTTGGGCACTGAAGGAGTCAGTAAATTCAGCTGAGAGTGAATCAAAAGGTGCAGCAGCAAAACTGACACCTTAAAAGCCTATTTTGAGAGCGCTAGGTATTGCTACAAATGGTTACTGGGGAAAATAAAACACAGTTTGCAGGGATCTGGTTCTCTTCAAAGGGAAGGTGTTGGAGGAGGGGAGTTTAGGGTGTCTCTGCATCCTTTTAGAAGCCTCTTTAAGCAGTAAAATAACCATGTGCCCTGAAAGGTAAGGCAGCAGGTAAAACAGAAATACCATGACCAATGGTACCTAAAGCACCTTCTTTATCCCACCTGTGCTCTCTCTCAGGCAGAACAATGTGGGAAACACTCTTCAGAAAAAAGCCCACACTAGATAAGCACCAACCTTCCTGTTCTACCTCAAAGCACAGAAATTTCAGCACAGGATCTTACGACCTGCCCAATTTTCAATCTAAACTTTAAATCCTCTGCTGTATGGCACTAAAACACTTAATATATAGAATCCATATATACACATCCCCTTAAACTTAGGTCTTAGATTAACCATCATCTCAAATATAATCGATCACTGTTCATGCAGAACTCAAGGGGCCATGCCAAGCATAAATGGTAATTTAAATATCAAGGTTGTGTGCCCTGCATCCTTGTTTTGTTTTGGGTTTAACAGCTGTTGAAAGATTTTTCCAGCACTCCCTAAAGTAGTCCCTGCTTCAGCAATTATGAACAGCAAAAATAGCATTTCTATGAAAATCTTCATAAGCACTAATCAGATCCAAATTTTAGTGAAGCCCTCATTAAGCAAAATGAAAAAAAAAAAAATGTAAACCATACATTTTGACCAAACATTTCCAGTGTATAATCACAAATCTTGATTTCCAGGACAACGGCAAGGTCAGATGACAGAAGATTCAGGCATTTCTTGGAATATCAGAGGCAAAGGGGCTCTGGCTGATTCATCAGGATCCCAACTCTGATTCATGAAAAGGCTCCTCCCAAACCCTGGTGTTTGTGCTTGTTCACTCTCACCGCAAAAATATTTTTTTTTAAAGTCTGATGGATCCCGAGTATGGATGAGCTTAGGTTACACAAAGGCTGCATTTTAATTTGCCACAATTCCAGATGAGTACAGTTCATCCAGCACATTGGAAAACCCAAATCAAGAACAGAAAAAAATTGCAAATAGGAGATTTGGGTGGCTGCTGATTTCAAGCATAGATAATGGACAGTGAAGAGAAAGACAGACACACTGACATTCCCAAAAACCTAAATCTTCACTTGGAGAATTGACTGTGGCTGTCTCTGCTCTACTATGAATAAAAACTTTTTTTTTGGTAATTCAGTGGTTCAGGCAAAGACCTTGGAACAAAATCATTCAAGTATTTGTAAGCCAAAGACTGGACCTTCAGCATTTTGGGTCATTGTTCAGTTTGTTGTCTAACTCAATGTCCAAAAGGGATTGACCTCTTCTTATCTGCATTCAGCGAGGAGAACTTTTCAAGTTTCGTATCCAAATTCACTGCTCAGGTTACAGCCATAGCAAAAAGTCTCAGAGCCAATTATAGACAGGGAGTTACATCTTCACCAGAGCTGGCAGCTTGATCTCAGGTTGGTGGCCTTTTCACTTTTTTTATTCTTTCATGAAAAAAACACATATAGGTTTGAATTAGTTTACTTTGTAGTAGAGAAGACCTTTTATTATTCCCTTTAATTAAAAAGAAAACCAGCAGGATGATGAGGGAAAGAAAATCTGGGGAATTCCTATAAAGCAAGAAGTTCACAAATATAGCCTCGTTCATGGTTCCCTCCCTGTCGGGATGTGATGCTGGTGGCATTTGTAATTATACATCAGCAGCAGCACAAAACATTTAATTCTATTTCTGACACATTTATTTCCATCCCCTCTGCTTCTCTCCCGTGCTAGATACAACCACCCTGCTGGACTCCCCCCTGCCATAAATCACAGGCTCCGCAGGGTTTATCACTTCATTTAAACAAGCCAGAGCACCCCCAGCAAAGCTGAAAGGACCAAGGCACCCTTCCTGCAGCTTCCTCACATCTGCACACACCTGGAGGATGCAGAAACATCAAACGTCCTGCTGGGAACACTGTGGTACCCAGAGCTCACCCTCCCTCAGATTTGTGCTGGGGAGGGTAAAGGTGCTCAGCTCTACACAGAGCATTTCTTTCATGTTTCTTTGAGGTTTTAAGGGCTTGGAGCTCATGCAAAGCTAAAAACTTTCCATCCTTGTTTCTTTGAGTTAAAATAGGGGAGGTCACCCCCTCAAAGTTTCCACTGAAGATAAAATCTTCACTTTTTGGTAACTAAAACATGAATATATGTGTTACTTATATATATAAAAAATAAGTATTAATAGATAAGTATATATAATAATATATAAGTGTATATAATAGTATGTAAGTGCATATATAATAATATATGTGTGTATATAATATAAATATATAATTGTATATATCATAATATATATGTATATAATATAAATATATAAGTACGTATTATAATATAAAAGTATATATATAATATATAATTATATACAAGTATATATAATATAAATATATAAGTATATATAATAGATACTGATATCTATAAATATATCAGTTATTTAGAGGAGAATGTAATGGGAAAATACCCAGCAGGTTTGGGGTTTTTTAAGAGTTAAAATTCTAGGGAAAACAACCCTACTGTCACACGATGTTTGCGTGAGTAGTGACCTGGAAGAGGCAGAAGGTGGCTGCTGGTTTGGTATCTGTTAAAGCACTGTCTGCTGTGTAAACAACAAGTATAAATATTTTTCCCACTGCAGTCAAAACTGAATGTTATTTGGTGACAGCTTTAACAATTCTGAATTTTGCAAGAGCCGACAGTAACTATAACTGTGTTGAGTATGGCAAGGGATTAAAATAATCTCTTATTTAAAACATGGCCTAAAAATTAACAAAGCACAGGTCATCACTCTGGCCAGAGCACCGTGGTATTGGACCATATTTATAGAGAGAGAGCAAAGGAGTCACTGAGCAAGTGCTGTCAGAAATTGAAATTCCGTGGGCACCATCACACTGGTTTTATAGAAATCACAGTGGCCAGAGAGATCAAACCAAGGGTGACCCACAGAGAAAATAGATGTGTTTGGTATTCAAAAGAAGCAATTCTAGGAGATGCTCTGTGTATCACACTGTGCAATATTCCTCATTTAACTACTACAGAGGGGAAGTCTTCACATTGAGAAACAACTTCTTGTCAAGAAGGGATTGTTCCTCGCAGGTGTGATTGTACCCAGAACCACAGAACAGAAGAACCAAACTCGTGTGCCCTGACATCTCCAAAAAGCTCCTGTCAGCAGTACAAACTCAGCCTGGGGGAGGTTCTAGGGCCCTGGGGTACCTTAGAGGAGGAGCAGGGCCCTACAAGTGCCCCCAGATGTCCCCACAGTGAGGTGGGTGATGAGCTGTGCCTCCCTCTGCTGCCCCAGGGACACTCGGGGCTCTCCCCACAGAGACACACAGCCTCTGTCGGACATGTGCGGATCTAGAACATTCTCCCATTTTTAAATACGCAGCTTGTTCAGTTCCCAGCAAATAAATCTCCCAAACCAGTAAGTGTTGTGGTTTGCTGGGGGTTTTGATGGCTTCAGGACAATTGATTCCCAAAGTATTGTCCGTAATCCTCATCCAAGGAACATGTGCTTATACATTTGTGGCTCATCCTAAACAGCCAGAGGTCGCACAGAGCACATAAAGAAGAATTTTAAAAAGAGATATAAGCAGCAAAAAACCCCACATCCACGGCATGAATTTGATGGCACTGTAGCAATGTATTCAAATGAACTATTTCCCTGCTTCCATCCTAACAGGTCCCACAAAAACACATCTGCATTTGTGCTTGATAAGTTGTCCACAGCCCTTGTAAATCAGCGTGCTCGCTGTTGTTTATGAGCAAAACCAGGTACAACAAGACAATAAACCCCCATAAATCTGCACGCTTTAATAAGGCAATTAATTTATAAAGTAGATTATACAACAAGGGAAGTTAAAATATATCGATGCACAGGGAAATTTAAGTGTTTAGGTATAATTCAAAGTCTGGTTTTCTGCTGTATGCAGTGAGAATTTTCAGTGTTGTTTCACAAAGAACACACAGATGAGATTTCAAGTCGATACATGTGTGCCTTGATTTGGCACTGCAAGAAACTTAAATTTTCTTACCACAGCAAAAAATTTGGAGGAAGGAGGAACTCAAGTCCAGTGCCAATGATCAAGGAATGCATTTAGAGCTTTTTACAAAGAACATTTGGCTTCTTTTTTCTTTTTTTCTCACTTAAATGTTTTTCATTCTGCTCCTATATCAAGCCTCAGTGTAGCTACAGGACAGACCTGGCCCTTTCCAGCTCCTCCAGTTTCAAGGCGATGATTTTGGAAGTCAAACATCTTAAACTGCATGAGCCAATTTAAATTTGGAAGCGACCTTTAACTTTAATCACAGCCTTTTTCCTGTTACCTCTCCCCAGACTGTTCAGTCCTGCTCCAAACACTCATATCTGAAGAAGCATTTGTGACGCATGAGTTGGACCTGGAAACCAAACTAAAATATGTCCATCAAAAGTATATATTTAACCTGACCCCCAAGGAAAACCTCTGCTTGCACAAAGGATGGGGCAAAATGAGCCCAGAAGTGCCACCTTCAGCACTAATGGATCTACAGCTTACAAATCTGACAGGAATAGCACAAACATTTGTTTTTCCAGTTGTGAGGGGATGAAATGGAGCAGAGTACTCATTCTGGACTCCACCTAAGCATTTAGCTCTTGCTCAGGTATTCAGACAAAAAACAGCAGGGTCTGAAATGACACCAACAGACAAAAATGAGGAAGGCTGAGCAAAACTTAAATAAAATATGAGATGCTTAAGAGCTGTAAGGTATCTCCAGTGGTAGAAACTTTTAGATCCACAAGTGCTAAGAAAAAGAAAAAAAAAGAGCTATTAAACCTTAATCTATTATGTCCTTCAGGGTGCCATTATATTTCCTTCACTAAATACTAGAGGTGCTTAAAGGGCCATTTTGGGGGCATTTTAGTGCTTCTTGGCACCCTGGAACAAATGGAAGCAATGGCATATTTTAAATATTACATGATTCTTCCCTAACCCCAAAGAGCACTAGACTACCTATAGAACATACTGAGGGAGGCTGTAAGGTAAAAACAGATTTTTTTAAAAAGATTAAAAGAAAGAGACGTCTTGGAAAGCATCAAAACTCCTGAAGAACTTCCCATTTCTCATTCACCTTTGGAACACACCTAGAAAGAGGAGGCAGCAGAGGATTGTGTGCTGGGCATGTTTAGGTTACAAAGGAGCAAACTCACTCTGCCTCTACACTGAGGGTATTTTGAGAAAGAAAGAAATAAGCATTATAAAAACAGCACAAATAACATAAAAAACATAAATAACCCAGCTGAGGAGTCAAACAGCCTGAGGAGCTACAGCAGGACAGGGAAAATGTTCTGGTTATAGGTGTAGAGTCTAAACTCCAGTTGCCTTCCTTCCCCACCACTCTTTCGGAAGAGCTTTTAAATGCTTGAAAGCATGATCTTGCCCAAAAAATTAAATGCTAGAACGGCTCTTGCTTCCTCTATAAGTCAGAATCACAGCAGGAAGAGCAGTGGCCGCTCTGAAAGCCCTTGTGGTTTTTAAGAGCCAGATGGGGATTTCAGGAAACGATTGCAGTTTTCAGTGTGGGCTCTGAATTAGTGGTAAGAACTGAATAGTGTTCTTTTCTCCATTTTTGCTCTGTGGCTTCATTTGTTTTATGTAATTATTTTTAAAACCCTCATAATGGGAGCTCTATGAAACTCCCTGCACATGAGATTCACCAGGTGCATGGAGCTGGTTATGGCCATGTTTATCACCTCTGGAGCTCACAGAAGGACAGAGCAGCATTATCACTTTATTCCCTGAAGATCCTCTATCCTACTGTATAGAACCTGCACATAAATCTTGGACAATCTACTGATGCCTTAGGATTTTTAGCTTCTATATTTTCGTGTATCTGTAATTTTAGTGTATAACTCTGGGCTCCACGCAGGATGCTAAAGCTGCTCTTCTCAGCATTTCAGACAAAACGATTCCTCTCAGTTGGAAAATCCAAGGACACTTTGCTGCCTCAGAGCCCCAAAATATGGAACCAACAGTGAATTGGGGGAGCAAGCTTGGGGTGGTTGACATCATCACCTGAAGGTGTAATTGGAGAATTGAGGCTCAATATGTTAATGGACAGAACTTCTAAAATGTGCAGAACTCGTGACTCGCTGTCCATTTTGGGTGTAGCTTCTCGAGTGGGCTCTGCCTGCCCTGAATGTACCTAAAGGCCTTCAATAAACTAATCTGCTTTTTATTCTCCTAACTCTGTCTGGCCTCAGTTTCAGGTAACCCTGCTCAGGCATCACTACCAGTGGCACAACTGAAGAGAGGAGAGGAGAGGGGAAAGGTAGAGCTGGGAGCTGAAATAATGTGCCCTGGTAAGGAAAAAGAGCAGTGCTAGAGGGAGAAACGGTGGTGTGGGCAGCAGAGGCTCCAAACACCACTCTGGAAACACTTCTGGCTGTGCTTGTGACCTGAGAGAGAGTTGAACTCCAAGCAAGGCTTCAACACAGGGCTCTTGATTGCCCTAAAAACAGTTAATTAAAAAACAACAACAACAACGAACCAAACAAAAAACCATAAAGAAAAATAATACTTCCGCCCCCCCCCCAAAAAAAAAAAAAAAAAAAACAAAAAAAAAAACAAAAAAAAAAAACCAGCCAGCTCCAATCCTGCAAGACCACCTCCACAACCTTCTCCCCAAACACTTTGCCTTGTCAACACAGGCCCCACATTCACCTCATGTTGCTCCTCCTCATTGCCTCTTTCTCTCTCCAAACCCACGTTCCCCACCTTCAGATAATCCAAGAGAATGAATGATGAAACAGTCAAGACATGTTTCTGTTTCCTCAACCTCCCAACACCCTGTCCTTATTTTGTAATTTTCCTTGTGGAAACAGAACCCAGGTCTGCTCCTGAGTGCTGCAGAACACACAAATCCCCACTCTCTCACAGCCCTGCTGTGCTCAGTGCAGGTCACCTGGAATGGTCATCAAGGCCTGATAAATTCGAATTCATCATCACTTCATTGTCATATGTTCATTGCATTGTGGTGTTGCAGAAAACAATTTGGTTACAATTCCCTTTAAGACAATCCATGTGGTTATTGCCAGTGATGGAGCATTATTTTATAAGCTTCCCCATTCTTTTAGATTTTATGTTAAATTAGAATCAGATTTAAGCACCCCATAAAAGAAGCTGTCCTCCACAGGGAACTACCAAATCATGGACACGAATTGTAATGCAGAGGATAAAGAAATTACCCTCTTACCATATAAATTGGATTAGATAATCACAAATTTATCATGCACAGTCAGAGATGTATCTTGGAATTTTAAAAGACTGAGATTCTTCAAAGTCCACAGAAGAACAGGAGGGGCTGGAAATGCACATCATTAGTTGCTTTGTGCAATTCTCCCTCGACATCTCCACGTTGATTTTCCCTCAGCACTGAGGCAGTGGCTGAGTTTACCAAGGCAGACTCAGTTTTAAGTCTGATCTCATCTAAATCCACCTGTCACATGCATTGTTTTTGCCTCAGTGACTACATTTAGTTTGCAATTACTCCATACTCAAGGAGAAATCAGCAATGGAGACAATGATCCTGGATAAAACCCAATGTAAATGCAAAAATTTACAAAAAGGTGGTTGCTTTTAAACCCAATTCCTCTCTTGACTCTACAATAATGTATTTCTTGGAAGTTTTCTGCTCTCTCGACTAATTAAAAAAAAAAAATCTAACAAAAATCCCACTTACCAAAAAACACAAGAAGATAGTTAGCAATTAAAATCATCTCACTGAAGAGTTTTTTCTGAGCATTGTCTTGGGCAAAGCTGGGAGTGAAGGAGCTCAGGCAGAGCCCAGGTCCTGCTGCCAATTCCCCCACAACACCTTGGAATGCTGTCGTGCAACACACCACCCCTGCCAAGCTTTTGTTTGCTTCTCAACCTGAGCTGTTTCTCTTCTCATTCAAAATTCTCATCAAAACACCAAAAATTCTCATCAAAATATCACATAGCAGTGGATCTCCATCTGCAGCCTTTGTATCCCTGAGCAGCGTTTGCTCTGTGCTTGAGGAAATGAAGGTCTGAAGTGATGCCCTGGAAATGCACTGGTAGAGAATAAGCTTAAAATGCTGTTATTTACAGAAGAAACAGGGTAAAATGTTTAATTTTACATAAAGATCTTTGTTATTTTTATCCTATTCATAAAACATTATATATACATATAAATTATTATATCTACTTGACGTGTATTTCACTTCAATAAATATTTTGCCACTAAAAACTTAAATATCAGCTCATGACAGGACTTGTAGGGCACCAGGGGCTTCACTTCTCTATCACACTCAGCCTGTGAAATGCACCTGAGATTTGGGGTGTGTCATCACAGAGAGAGTAAACACACTAGAAAACACAAATAAATGCATTTTCCATTAAAAATAGCGACTTTGTAATTCAGTGGGAGTTAGATCAGACTTATTTTAGGAACCAAAGCTCATGAAACCACAGGCTGAATGAACCAACCCAGCAGCCACAATGACATTGAGCTCTCACAGTCCCAAAATCTTCCTTTGCTGAAAAGTTGGTATTTATGCATTCAAGTCACATACAAGACTGAAGAGCATAAATTATTCCACCACACATTGGCAGTAAATTTACACTTACTCAACTGGCTTCAGATCTGATTGTTTCAGGTGGCGTAATAGGAAAAACTTTGATGTTTGACTAAATCTTAAAGTTTTGCCATCTGTTCACAAGCAATTTGCCAGCAGGAAGATGCCAAAATTCATTTAATATTTGTCAGGAGCTGCTCGCTCCATTATTGATCGTGCATGACTGTAAGACAAAAGCAGCTCATGACCTGCCTGGATCACAACTGACAAATAATCAGACTCACACATATGAGTTACAGAGGAATTCAAGTGGATAAAATAAATACACAGTCAACACTGCCAGCCCTCCCACATAAATAAGCAAAGGTTTGATTCTCGCGGTGGATTGAGCTCAGAATTTATCTCTCCACACAATGAGGGAACACTCAGGACCAGCAATGGCTCTGAGATCAGAGGAATTATTTTGTGAATAAGGAGCTGGGGCCACGAACAAAACGGAACCACAGGAACAGCTGAGCAAAATGTGCCTGCCAAGAGCCTGAGCTGAGCTGAGCAGGGTACCCAGCTTGGCTGGGGGTTGGGATATGAAATATCTTTTCATTCACAAATTCAACTGAGCCTCGTTCACTCTGCCTCTGCCAGGTTGGCCTGACAGGAAAAACCTGAATAGACAACAGCACAGCAGGGAACTGAGTGTAGGACATGCAGAGGGATCCTCAGGAAAAAGAAAAAACCCAAACAAACAGGCAATGCAGCCCAGTTGCTGACAGTTTTCCACATCTCAGATATTCAAAATGCCAAGATGGAAAAAATAAAATATTTCCAAATTTAAAAAAAAAAAAAAAAAATCAATTAAAACGGCTTGTGCACTTTATTGTGGAGGAATCAGAATCCTAAAAATGCACCCAAATACAAGAGAGGGACTCTGCCGTTTCCAAGACCATCACAACAGATATTCCATTTTTAGTGTTTGCCAGCTGGCTTATGCACTACATAATCTTCTAAGCTGTTGGAGCATTTCTAATGGTTCAACATTCTTAAAATCAGAGGATGCTAATTATAATAGGAACTTAAATTATAATTTAGCTGTAGAACAAAATGTTACCAAAATCTGGATACAAAAAGACACTTTGGATTTCAAGGCTGGGGAAGAAATTGTAATTCATTTTAACTGAAGTGGTCAGCAAACAACATGAAAAGCAGCCACGGAGCTTAAAATACAAAACTATTTATTCTAAAGACTTCCACAATATGTTTACTCGTTGAAGAAGTCAGAGGCCCTCACAAAAATAAATAAATAAATTATATTTTAAGAAATTGATGAAGGGATTTTGAAGAATAATGAACACTGGTGGTAATTGCCTCTGAAGTTCCAGCCAGATGATTTAATTTAGCTGGTTGGAGCATCCTTAATTGCAACTAATGCCTTCCAAAAAAAAAATAAAGGGTGAATTAAAACAGACACTTGTTCATTCAAATGAGGACTCCTCCTCTCTTTAACATTCCAGTCAGTTTCACACATGAATAAAAATGCAGACAGGGCAGAGGACAAGTCCTGCAGCACCCAAACGAGACTCACTCGCAGGACATTTGTCACTTTGCTTGCCAGGGGCAGCACCGCCAGCATTGCTGTGCCTTCTGAGGAGTCTGAGAGCCTCTGCTTTAAGCTTCTGAACCCAAAAGCTCCTTAGGAAGTGTAAATTTTCCTCCAAGAAGTGTCATTTTGCCTCCCCACTGCCAGGGCTCCCAGCAGCAGGGGATAAGGGCAGTGCTGGACATGGATTTGGTGTCGTTCCTTGGCAGAGCCTCTCAAACCCTCCTGGCTCTGCTGTGATCAGCTGAGAGCAGGGAAAAGGTGAAAAATACCTGTGGAAATCACTCCTTGCTGACACTCTGCACGTGGCAATTCACCGAACTCCTCTCAGCCTGTGCATGCTCACAAACAGGGAATTAATTATCTTTACACTTGCTGCATGTACAGTGTTCATCTACAGTACAAGCTTTAAAGTAAAATGGGCTGCCAGCATAATAAAGACTGCATTAACAACAAAAAACTATCTCAAAAAGCATATTTTAAAGATAGAAATTCCAGAATAAAAAAATCTTTATGAAGACACAATGCTCCTTATGGCATTATTAAAGTCTTCCTTGTGGCCTTGCCTGCACATAGAGCCCACCACATGATTTCAAATGTTTTAGGTTACAAATGCATTGCAGTGTTGCTCAAAGAATTTCATTAATTTTGCATGTATTTATTTTCTTTTTTGGCTATTACAATGGCTGCAGAGATAGGGTGCTCTGTCCATTCCAGCTGCAGTTGATTTACAGACAGAACATTTTCACACCGCAATAGTAGCGATTACAGAAAAAAAGGAGGGAAAAATTAACAGCTATATCACATGCTTTTGGTTAGGATGACAATCTATTTCACTGTGAAATCCAGATTTTGGGATGCAAAGATGAGAGCAGATATGGACTGGAAAAAACCCCATAAATGACAAAGTTTAATAATGTTACATCTTTGCCAAGCACCACTGCTTGTTCTTATCAATTGCATAAGGCCCCAGAACACATATTTAAGACTTGTTCCAAGTTTTAAGTGCCCTTTAAATCACCAAAGACAATCTTTAGGACCAGGATCTCATAGGCAGCTCCTCCTCCATCAATCAGCCCCTACTGTATTAGACAACTATTGAATAGCACACAAAGTACTTCTCCAAGTCTGAAGAAAATAAATAAAATGTGCTGGGCCAACACCACGAGAGAGCAGAGCTCAGAGGAATGAGCACAGCCTTCAGCACAAAATGATCTAATGTTTTGTGATAAGTCCAAGAGGAAAATAAAAATGAAAACAAAACACAAACACACACACAAAAAAAAGAAAAGGTGTAACACTGGGAAATTCTGGAAAGCCTAAAACTTTTACCCCTTTGCTGTTCGTCACTTAATGCTGTCACTGCCACAGTGCCAGATGAAGAATGGGATGTAAATCCCACTGGAAATGGGCTAGAAAAACAACTTGTTTGTGCAGTTATGGAAATGGTGTATTCTGGAAGTGTGTCAGTCTACCTCCAGCCAAAATACAATTAGTGAATTTGAAGTTATATTGCAGCTCTTCATGAAGAAAAGCAGCTCAGCCTTCAGAGCGTGGACCATTTGCAGAAATTACAGGGTAGGCACATTTCCTCTTCCTCACCTCTACAGCAGCAATTCTGATTTAGGAACAAAAATAATTAAATTCAATTTTAAGAAATTTGTGGGAAAGAATCACACAAGTGCCACTGCTATTCCAATATGTATCTATGGCAAAGATCCACCTGCCCAAAACTATTCACTGCTCTTTTTTTTTTTTTTCCTGCCATTTTTTTCTTTTTTTTTATTTTTTAAAATCTTTTCCTCCACAGGCGACTATTTACATACAGCTTTCAAATTGCTGGAAAATCTTAAAACAAACATATGCACAGGCTGCAAATTGAGAACATCCTCGGCGAAATGGAACAAGAATACGGTCTGGATGTAAAACCTGATTTTAAAGTAAATGGCAAGGTCAGAGTCATTTACCAAAATGGTCTGTTTAATCATCCTCTCAAAGCACTTAACATTTTGTTTAACTTACAGAGAAAAAAATATAACCTAGGCAGGAAAAAAAATTGTTGTGTATTGGTTTAGAAGAGCCTCAGTGTGAACAGGATTGCTCGATATTCTGTAAATAGAAAATCTGACTTCATTCAGCTGGACACAGAAAGTGAAGAATTAAAAACTCCATCCCTAAGAGTGGATGAGAGAAGACTTGAAAGGCATATTTAAGTCTTTATTTGGGTAGCATTTGAGAATATCTGTGTCCCATATGGCACATCAATAAATCCCCAGTTCTGGTGAGTCGGGTGGTGCACTTCCTGGGAATCACCCGAGCCCCATAAAGCATCAGTTTGTTATTTTAGGTGTAAATAATCCAGGATTACACAGCAACAACCTGATTCAAGGGTCGTTAATCAGTGGCACAGCGGCATGAAGTTGAACAGGATGATCTATTGCAGACAATTAATTTTTCCAACGCTTCCAGATTCTCCAAACTTCACGGTTTCCAGATGGTTCATCAGGAGCACAGAGAGCGCAGATCTGCTCAGGTTTGTAGACAGAATAAAAGAAAAGCAAGCGAGGCAGGGCCTGCAGGATAGGAAGGAGACTTTGATAAAGCAAACCCAGATTTTTCAAAAGTCACTGATATTAGTGCTCTGATTTAGAATTTCAAGCAAAAAGCCAGAAATTTCCAATCAAACAACGCAAAGTTGGTTTTGCATGCTGTTGTCATGTGTGCCAATAGTTGATTGTCCAGCAATAATGATAAATAATAAATGCCATCCTAGGAAATTATTTATATCAACTACAGATTTGCCTATGCAGGAACAGAAGAAGCTGTGAGGATGGGGATGGCTCTGTGAAAATCCACTTTCCTGGAAGTGGGTCTGAGGCACTTCAAGTTATTTCTCCCCACAGCTTGAAGATATGAACAGGCATGGACCAAAGGGAAAAGGCATTCTGTCTGCAGCTAGAGCTGAGTCTAATTTTTATTCTTATTATTATTTATAAAATTATAATTTATAATAATTTATAAATAATTATTTATTGTTTTTTTAATCAGAGAAGTCTCCCATTAAACACACAGAGAGGCCAATCCTTCAAAGGCCAGTGTGAATTGGCTGAAGGCTCTTAATTTTTTTATTAGTAAGTCAAAGCCTTTACCCATAATTTTCTAGATTTGTATAAACTAAACTTGTATTATAAAAGTGGTTTTGACCAAGTAGTCTTCAGTAAAAGATTTAAGCTAATTGGACTGACAGGGCATGAAAAACTCTCAGCCTTTTTTATTTCACAGGTGAGTGACAAAGCAGCAACTCTGGCTGCTGGATACATTGACAAAGACAAACTGAAGATTACACTTCAAAAAGTAGAAGATGTTGGCAAAATAATAATTCCCTATTGAACTGTACTATTTATTTTGGTTAGAGTAGCTATTTTATTTATATTACACACAATATGCTCAATATTTTAGTGATCTGCATTTTGATAGATATTTATTGTGTGCACAGACTTATTTTGTGGTACGTGATGTTTAAACCCAAAAAGATACAGGGGAAATTGAATACACTAAAATCAGAAGTTGAAAGTCTGCCGTGCTGTAAGAAGCAGGGGAAGCATCCATGTCACCCAGAGTAAGATGTTGGATGCCTGAATAATGAGAAATCTGAGATATTGTCATAGATTTTCCTGCTAACAGGAAAAGATTGTCTTCCAGAACACTGCCCAAAAAATAATTCAGTTCCTACAGAAGGGGAAAACCAACAAAACACCACCACATCAGCTATTCAGGTTATTTTTGGAAAAGACATTTCAGTCTTTGGAGAAAGCTTTTCATAATCCACACTCATGATAAAAAAATTATCTTTCCTTAATCAAGTTGCAGACCTAATAAAATGATTAATCATTGACTGTTACATGACAATTAGGCCTTATTACATACATTTAAGATGATGAGATACATAAGTTTGAAATTCTAAAAAAATTAACCAAACACAAACCATAACATCCCCACCACTTCATTATTCACTTGCAGCCAGTGAAACAAACTTTACATGAAGACCAAGCAGGAAATTGTTCTAAGGAACTCCACACCTCTGAGCTCCTGAGAGAGCCCAGCAGTGCCAGGATTTGTCTGCTGAGCCTTTATTCAGGTGATTTGTAAAGAGACTGATTATCATTTCCTTTCTGGATACAAATACAGATAGAGCTCTGAACAGAAGGATGCAGTGCCAATTCAAGATATCCTTGCCAGTTGGATTTTGCCAGAATAGCGCTGAAGGACTCATTTCCTGGCAAAGCAATTTATGAAGAGCATAAAACCTTTCATACCCTAAACAAACACTAAAACGAAACAGTAACTTAATGACTTGTTAATTACTGCCCTGAATGTTTATTTTTGTTTTAAAGCTGAGAAATCATAAATGAAGAAGTGAAAAGAATGAAGTCTGAGAGCTATTGGTGCAAACACATCAGAGATTGTATTAAACAACAGAAAAGCCATTAACAACATAGCTAAGTGTCTGCTGGTGTATATAAATAAATAAATAAATAAATAAATATGTATATATGTATTTTTGAAAGACAAATACAGCACATGGAATTGTCTCAGCAGGAAGAGCTTCCTTGAGGGTTTGATCTTGCACTCATTGAGATAAATACCTGAGTCCCCATGGACTTCAGTCGTGCACCATCAGGAATTTTAAAAATCAGCTGTTGTAACCCATTTATTTCAGATTTCTAGATGCATTATTAGCACAGGTATAAAGGTACAGCACGGGTATAAAAGGGAAAAAGAAAGAAAAATCCAAACTTGTCTGTTCAGTGGGAACACTGATGGAGAACTTGGAGCTTTTCCGTTGCCACAGCTGGAAGCTGCAGGGGAAGCCCCAGCATGTTTTGTCTTTAGCATCTCAACTCAGCTGCAAAAGGATCTATTTTGGAACATTCTGCTGCAAAAGCAGTAAAAAAAAAAATAAATAAATAAATAAAAATAAAAATCCAGATCTTTGGTTTGGCATTTTGCATATGGAGTAGAAAAATGCAACCAGAACATGATGCACAATAGATTTGTCTTTCAAACAGACTGAGGTGCTCAGGATGCACAGAGATAAATGTTTCCAATTCTGTCGTGTCCAGCGTTTTACCAAAAGGCAACTCACTTGTCTTTACATTAAACTTTTCCCCCTTTCTCTAAGCTTCCATCATAGAACTCCTCCCCTTCACGCATATTTTTCCCTTTTTACATCTCCGTTTTTGGGTCAGTTATGTAAGATTTTGTACAATCCTGTTTGCAATATTTCATTAAATTCCAGGTGAAAAAACAGCAATAAACCCAAGCCAGGGGTTCCCCTGCTGAGGCTGAAGATTCAGAGCAGCCTGCAGGGTTCAAAGGCAGCATTTTCCAAAAAAATCCTATTAATAGCAGGCAGCTGTCAAATATTCCAGAAAAACAAATCCCAGCTTCCATCATATGTTGAGCTTAAAAATTATGCAGAAGGGAAGTAAAGAAAGTTTATGTTGTGACTTTTGATTTATGTGATAATTGCAGTGATTGACAAGAGTCTGAGAAACAAGGAGGAAGCTCTGGAAGTTTATAATGCACTGACATTTCCAGGCGAGGATGACTGTCACAGTTGTCAGAACTTTAATAAATATGTTAACTTTTCAACTCCTGCAATAATGAGATCTCTTCTGCTTTCTGATATTTTGTTATCAGAACTCCATTATCTGTCCTTCCCAGCCCAACAGACGATAAAAGCTTTCACAATGAGTCACCTTTTAAAATGTGATCCAAAAAAAAAAAATAAAAATAAACCCCTGACATTTCGGGCTTGGCTCTAAGGTGGGCTGAGCACCAGGAATGCTCTATGGAAATAGAGGAAAACCTCAGAACTTCAGAGCTCCAATTCCACCCCACTCTTCACATGGATGTAAATCCTGGGCTAGATCAGCAGGAACTATGCACAGAACAAAGCAGAATTTTCTTCCACAAATCTAAGTTTGAATTTCCCCAAAGCTTGACCTATTTTTTGTTTTGGTCATCCCTCACTTACAATGAAAATCCAGGAATTAAATCAGAAGCTTGCAGAATCCCTGAAGTAGTTCCAGTTTTTCAAGAACAAAGCAGGCAGAGCAGCACTCCAGAGGGCATTTCCCAGTTATAAACTGCTGGAAATACAAAGTACAGCAAAGATTAGCTTAACTCCTCTACCTTCACAGGAAACGGAGCCTTTCAAAGTTTGGTAAATATAACAGAGCAGTTGTCAAAGACTGAAAGATTATAAATGCAGGCAAAAAAAAAAAAAAGATAAACGCCTCAGCCAATTTAGTGCAGAACTGCAAAGCAAAACCCAAAGCAAGCTCCCACAACATCCTGGCCACAGAGAAAAGAGTGAATTAGATAATCTCCAGAGTGAAAAGATTCCTATTATTTTAGAGATCATGCTACAAAGAAGGGAATATTTGACATTAGCCGTGATTAAGGAGCCCAGAGCTCACAAATCAAATGTGAGAAATTGCCTTCGCACAAGCCATGAGTGATAATCACAGAGCAGGACTGCAGGAGCTCAGTGAGGAAACAGAAAATAAAGCACTTCCGTGCATTCCCTGTTCATAAAAGACCCTTCTCACCAAATATTTCTTCCCAAGTGTCAGAAACTACCAGGATTTGGGACCTTGGGAGAAGGATCTCAGCACGACACAGCACTCACACCACTGGGCTCACTAGCTGAATTTTCACTCTAGTAGGGAAAAAAGATAATTGGGAAGTCATTCCTATTAAAATATCCAGGGAAATAACATCAGAGAAAGTTTTTTTCACCCTCTCCAAAAGAGAAAAAAAAAAATCCAGGTTTTAAAATGTGTATAAGCAAAGAGAAGGGAAGGATGCAAAGTCTGGGATAAAGCCATAGCCTCAGCCAAAACTTCATTATTCCTCTGATAATATAATAAAGACATAAAATTTTAAACCAGAACTTGACCAGAGAGCACAGATCAGATTTAAAGTTTGGAAATTCAGGTAGAGGCTCAGGGTGCTGCTTTGAGAATTCACAGCTGGGGTTGGTTGTTTTCATTGTGGGTTTTTAACATGAAAAATTAAACTTCGAAACAGTTTGAAATTATTTTTTATTCCCACTTTGGTTTAAAACAACAAAATGAAAACCAGCAGCAGCACAGGGCTTGTGTCAAGGAAAGAAAAATGTTTTGACAAATAGTGCCCACTATTTCAGGTGGGAAATGGGATTTGCATAAATTCTATTATTATTTTAATATGTGGGGGGTTTATCTTGCTTAACAACCTCCACAGGTACATAAATTAAATTACAGATTTGCTGCATGTGCTATTAAATGGAAGTCTGAAACTGCGCTCAGAACTGAGTTACAGCTTTATCTGGCAAGATTTAAGAAAAACACAGAGTAATTCCTGAAGCAGTAGGGTACGAGGCAGCTCTGTGAGAAGAAATTACATTCCTGCCTCCTTCCAGGGGGCAATTTCTCCCCATGAGCCCAAAAGTAGCTCATTTTACCAAAGTTCTGAGTGCAATGTTGTGCCAAGATGGTACAAGAATTGCTTTTGTGGCTCAGGTGAGCAGGCAGGGCAGAGTTGAGTGTAAAACAGTCACCCTTAAATCTGATACTTCTTGTCTACTTCTTGCCTGAAACACCACAGTTTGCAACTTCTCTTACAATTCTAAATAAATCATATTTAAATCTAAAGAAATCTAAAATCATTGAAACCTAAATTTATATCATATTTAAATCTAAATAAATCATATTTAAGTAATTAAAATATTGTTAAATTACGTTGAAGTCTTATCTATTTAAGATCAAGTTTCATTAAGCCAATAAGAATATTAATTAGCTAGAAGCGTACGGCATCATATGCTCATTATTCAAGCATGTCATAACAATGCTCTATCACTATAAACATGCAGATTATCCTTGTCCCTTTTCTTTGAAATTTTCATTTAACATCAAAGATTCTCTGGGATTTATATAATTGTTTATTTTTGCTCAGAAAACCAGGGCTTAAACATAGCCCTAAACATCCCTAGCCCTACAAATGGTGTAATGATAATTTATTTATTGCTGGTTTGTTGGCTTTTTCCCCAGTTGTCTGAGGTCACAGTCACTCATTTACGAAATGCAGTTCATAAAAAAATGTAAGTTTCAGCTAAATCATATTTATTTAGGTTTCTCTTCATGAAACATTTATATAAAACTAGTTTACCTCAGTATACCTCAGTGCCATTCTAAAGCATTAAATTGTCCTAATGTGCAATATATTAGCGACAACTTCTGGATCTTACATAATTGTGAATTTATTTTTTTTAAACCAACTAACTTGCAGAATTTTCCACCAGCAAAGAGCAGGTCTTTCCTGGAAATAGCATTTAGGGAGGTACCATTTCCACAAAGCCTTCAACAGTTAAAAGGACAGACAAAAAAATCAGCAAATTCCTGCAATAATCTCTCGTAAACATCACCCAGGAGAGACAAAAAATATCAGCAAATTCCTGCAATAATCTCTCATAAACATCACCCACTGCCAAAGCTCCTTTATGCTTGGCTACAAAATATTTTAAGTCAGGATTGATATTTTGATTTTGACAAAAAGGTCTTACAGAGCTAGAGATAATTTTTGCAAGTTGGGGTATATTAAAAGATACACATAATCGTGCTTTCTCAGTGGAACCTGGAATTTAAAAATATGTATTTTCTGTGCTTAAAACCTTGAGCCTTCTGCCTCTAACACCAAGTATCTCTAAAGTATAATAAGTCCCACTGGTCTAATTTCAGGTTACCAGCTCATTGGTTCCTGTTAACAAGACAATTTTCCCAAGCATTTTTCAAGTCTACTCATTTAATAGCATTATCATTGTCTTCCAACTGCGTTAATGGACTCTGCAGAAATAGACCTTCATAATGAATATTCCTGCTCTCACCTCAGCTTTTCAACTCCTTCAAGAATTAGGTCCTCAGAGCTGCAAATGTAATTCATATGTCAAGTTCTGCTCCCAGTGAAATCAAGAGTCCTGTTGGCCTCGGTGTCTGTCCGATGCAATCAAGAGTAAGAACCTCATTATGGCCCAAACCTGAGTTCTATCCTGCATTTCTCACATAATGAGCATAAAACCTTCCTTCTGCTCAGTGCACAGCCCTGCCTTTGCATTCCAGCAGCACAGCAAACCCTGAGAGACCTCCCCAGCTCACCATTCACACCAATTCTCCTCAAAAGTCAAGAGGGAAATATATGATCTTTCTTCTCTGCTTGCTGCTTCTAAATCAATCCCTCGGATACCCAAATAAATAAATTGCTATTTCATCAAAGGACAAAAGGAAAAGAGTCACTGGGCACTTATGAGGCATCTTCAGGTGAAGTGATCCTCCTGAATGTTTCATGCAATTAGAATTCACGTACTGCAGTGATTTGTATCAAACAGAAGATGAGAATAGGCATTATCTGTTGAGGAAATGCCTGAATATTCGATGTATGCTGCAACAACAAAACACATAATCAAATAGATATTGTACTGAACAGGCAGAATTGTGGTTTAATGAAATCAATGCAATTGATCCAGAGAGGATTTAACACGAGAGACCCAATCATGGTGTTTGGAGTCTGATTCTGAGCCATTTCCCTGGAATTAAAGAGCATGGGCTGTGCCTAAAGCTTGTTTTATTCAGCAGTGGATCTCCCTCATGAGGAAAGCAGTAGGATCAGCACACTTAGAAATACCACAAATGCAAAAAACATTTCCCTCCAAATTATTTGTCTTGGATGCATCGTGTTAAAAGAGGCTGTGAGTGCTCACATCTTGAATACAGAGTTACTGTTGAAATCTCCCATTTACCAAATAATTAATTTATTGTGTGCTGAGCCTCCTGAATCCCATCACCAACAGCTAACGAAGAGCTGTCTATCAGCAGCTAGAAAAATCTGGGGGTGGGGGGGAAGCTTAGATTCCACCTACTCATCTTCCAGGTGGTTCCTTTAAAAAAAAAAAAAAAAAAAACAGATGACTGAAATTGTCTCTACACCACAGAGCAGCAGGGCTTTCCAAGGAGATGTAACTGCTGATTGCACACTGTGGGGATGGACATGGGGGCAGAACTCTGCCCAGCACAGTGCAGAGGTGATGCCTTAGGACTTTAACTTCTCTATTTTTCATGTACCTGTAACCCTGTGGTTCTCTAGTGTATAACTCTGGTCTCCATACAGGGTGCTAAGCTCTTGTTCTCAGCATCTTTAGACAAAACAATTCCTCTCTAAGCTCGAAACCCAAGGACACCTCACTGTCTCAGGCCCCAAGATATGTAAACAACAGTGAACTGGGGGAGCAAACTTGGAGTAATTTACTTCATTACCTGAAGCTGTAATTGGAGGATTAACCCCAGATATGCAAATGAACAGAACTTATAAAGTATGAAAAACCTGTGACCCATCGTCTATTTTGGGTGTAGCCCCTGGGTGGGCTGTGAGTGCCCTGAATACACCTGAAGGCCTTCAAAAAATCTAACTGCTTTTTATTCTCCTAACTTTGTCTAGCCTCTGTTTTAGGTAAACCCCTCAAGGCATCAGAGGTACAAGGAGACAGCAAAGGAAACCTCAGATTGGGGAAGGGTCTCACTCTACAACTCTCAAGGATGCAGCAATGATCCTTTCATGGCAATTTTTCTCAATTGTCTTGAGATTTTCTTCCTCCCCATCAGTGAATACCCCACCTGTCCTGGTCTGAAGAGACGACACACGGCAGGGTGGGAATCATCAGCTGATAGCACACAGAGGTTTGGCAGAACTACACAGAACACATTAATGCACTTACTGAGAGGGGGCTGGAATTTAAGGGCTTCAAAAATAAATAGAACCCTTCTCTCCAGTTTGACTCTTGGCTTGCTGGACTCTCTCCAGGGCTATTTTTATCAAGCCCAGCTGCAGAGGCTGGTGCTTTACACCAAGATAATCTGTAAAGCCAAACTTTGCCCTGTCCCTGACATAGACAGGGCTGCCCTGCACAGATCCTGCATTGAAGGGGGCACAAGAGCAGAGTTTTGTCCCTTTATCACCAACACTGTGGGAAAAACAACAAAAAAAACCCTCCAACAACATTTTTAATGTTAGAGAGTTAAGGCATTACTTTATTATCTGGCCAGGATGTTGTTCTGGCCAGGGCGTACCACAGAAATTATCTCATCCACACACAGCCCAGCTGTGCAGAGAGAATCATTCCATGATGCACTGATTTTACAGGATTTCCCCCCAAATTTTACACAGTCAAACCCATAGGGATGCATTGTTTCAAAGTTCATTGGTCCAGAGTTGAGCAACCCTCAGTGTTCAGTTTCCCATTGGATCCAAATCCCCTCACCTCCGATGTAAATTAGATCTTCATTTTTCAATTTTCTTATGAGTCCTTTCTGGGAGAGATGTCTCCAACTCTGTCTGAGGTGGCATCTGGGGTGGATGTTTGGAGATGGCCACCGATGTTCTGTTCATGTTCCATTGACGGTTTTTATTTCTCTGGGTATCTTAGGGCTGCTCCTGTCTTTCCCTATGCTGAGCCCATCTCCCCAGACTGATGCTATATCTCCTAAATAAACTAAAGAAAATTCCCTTCCTCAAAGCAAAGTCAAGTCAAGCCTAACTAGAGAGACAAAAATAAAAAGTTAAAAGTTATACAAAATTTTTAAACTGGAATATTCTCCAACACCTTTAGAGCATGGAAATAAGGAGCAGTCTCTCCCAGAAAGGGCCAGAATGCACACAGAGGTTTTTAATTTCCATTTTCAGGAGCCTCAGCTCTCCCAGAGGGGCTCTCCCTCAGGCGGCCACGGCAGGAGCAGGGACAGGAGGTGAATATGGAAATATTCACACACACAGACCTTCCCCAGCTCCACCCGAGCTCCACCATGCAACACCACACGGATATTTCCCCCATCTATTACAAAATGAACCAAATTCAGGTGTAGTTTGTGTCTGTAGAGCAAGATCAGGCCCAGGCCAGCAGGCCCAGGGCAGGAGAGCAGAGCCTGGGCCCAAAGGAAAGCCCTGGCGCCATCTCAGCTCAAATAAACAATTCTTTTGGTGAAATAGGGCCACGTCATTCTCACAGGCCTCCCCTTCTCCTAAAAAGGGGTTTTTCTGGGGAAAAGTGCAGGCTTTGAATTTTAGGAGGGGAGGAAGTTCTCATGGTGTTACTCAATGGAGGTGAGGGAACATTGAGAGCCTAACAAGGGTTAGGAAATCTCTGTACCACAGCTTGACAGCTCCTATGTGATGCTTTTTCACTACTGGTTGCCTTAGTATTGAAAACTATGAACAATATTTATTAATTTTTTAATCAAAGGCCTTTAATTATTGTACCAATTTATTTGTACCAATAACCAATTAATCAGTTATTTCCTTGCAATAGCAGACTGCAAACAGAGACCAGACTGGACACAAAACATAAATCTCTACATTGATATCAATGCTCTTGAAGAAATACCCATTCTTTCACCTTTTTTAGGCAGCCTGGACACAAAACATAAATCTCTACATTAACGTCCCTGCTCGTGAAGAAATTCTCATTATTTCGCCTTATTTAGGCACATCTACACCCCTTTAGCCTCAAGAAAACCAGAAGCAGGAATAGTAAAATATTTTCATGGTGCTTCCAACTCACTCAATAGTAAGGATTGCTGGAAATTTCGGAAAGATGGGCTGCAAATCTCTCAACTTATTTATCAGAGCTGGTTCAGAACCAAAATTATGACCAAAACCCCTTTCTTGTCACTCCAGCCTCTCAGAACATTTAGAAATAGGCAGGTTTTGTTAAACCAGCCACAGAAAATGGAAACTTTAAATGAGAAGGTTTTTAAACTTGCCCAACTTCCTTTAAAACAAAGCATTATTCTACTTCAGCTGTCCTTTCCAGCATTTACATAATAATGTGAATTAGAACAGCACTAAGTACCTGTCCAGTGCAACAACAAATGCTCTGTGAAGAGGCACACTGCTCATTCCAATCACTTCATTCAGACCCACACCAGAATTTTAAGCAAATAACTTCATTTTAAATGGAGCTTCATGGCTTTGGCAACTCATTCCAAAAGAAAGCACAGACACAAAGCAATCACAAGATATTTTTCACCTTCATTCATATGTAAAGTCGGAGTGAGGAATGCTCTAAAACCACACAACATCTGCATTCCCACAACGTGATCTTTTTTTGCATGAATATTTTGACAAGCACAGTCCTTGACTATTACCATTTTTAATGGCAAGAGACAAGGGAGGGGAAGCAGACTGCAGATGCTGATGTGCAGCAGCAATTAATGCTAAATATTTTGCCCTTCTGGAGGTTTATCATATTACCACAGGAAACCTCCTCACAAAGGAAGGGGTTTAATGCAGGTCTGAACATCTGTGGGCAGTTCCAATGTACCTAAATAAGAAGCACAGCAAAACAGCTCAGCCCCAGTTCATCACATCCCCTGGTGCCCATAAATCCTGTGTATTTAGAGCCAGGAAGTACAAAGAGAACAGGGTTAGAAACTGCATTTTCCAGCACCTCTGGAAGGAAGGGCAGCCACTGATATATTCAGTTTGTTTCTAAGGGGCTTGGTTGTGGAAAATTAAAATTCCAGCTCTGCAGGTCTCACCAGGCAGAGGCTTTTCCATTCTATTTTTGGCCTAATTTGCTAATGAAATGAGGCTTAAGCAATTACTTACCTGGGTGTCCATCAGGCCTTGTAATAACAACTTCACTTGTTGTCTAGCCTTAATAAAGTCAGCACAGGGGGAGCAGCCTTAAAGATATTAATTTCTAATGGAATAATTGATAACTCCATCTCAGGTAAAACCTCTTCTCCCATTGCAAAACCTTCAGGGTGTTTCAGCAGAAGATGGGACATGGTTTTATTTATTTACCAGCCTGTATTTTCCTGTCCGAATACAGTTACTGTTAGGGAAGCTGTCAGCTTGTCACCACTTCACAGATCCACTCCAAAGGCATAGAAATCCCAGCCTTTTAACAGTGGGGCCTTCCCAGGTAAATATCTACCAAGTATTAGCCTTAACAATTGGGAGGGGTTCTGTATTTATGGGTTTAAATGCAAATTTTTCATATTTTCTAAACTGGTCTTTAATTTTCAGAGGGAAAAAAACCAATATTTAAATTTTTAGCAAATGTTTCTTAAAAGGTTTCTCTTGGATAACACTAGAACAAGAAATTATTGATGAAACTGCTTTGGGGTTTTGATTTTGAGATAATAAATATCCAAGGAGCACAACCCCACCCCATGCCACAATGTTTTCAAGCTAAAGGCTGGTCCTGCATGCAGAAAAATCAAATCTTTGGAAAACATACAAACTTTTTAGCCAGGGGAAAGCCAGAAATAAACCCCCTCTACTTCCATCCTCTGGTGTTTGTCACATCACCTGTTATTACTTCAAATGTTTATCAAAGCTGCAAATCCAACTTCAGGCAGCTCACACAACTCAGCTCTACATGGTCTCCTCACTAAAAGTGCACAAAATAATTCTATCAAGAACTAGAATGTATTATTATTCAAAAGAGTACCTGAGAGTAGGGAAATAGTTGATAAATGCTGCTAAACAAGGAAGAATCTGCTCAGCCTGATACACCACAACCAACAAAAAACCAAATGTGTTTCACATTTCACTGCTGTTTTGAACATCAGGGCTTCAGAGCCACGTGGAAATGACACCCAAAATGGCTGTGACTATCCAGGGCTGCTGCACCAGCCCAGACACAACCTCCACCAGCATTTCCCCTTAAATTTGCCCCTCTCAGCCTCGCTGGGCACAGCAGAGCTGACAGGAAATCAGAATTTGGGCAGGGAGCACTTGGCAGATTGGATCTGCTCTGGGACCCCAAACTAATGAGCTCCATTTCCACAACATCAGAGGTTTATCTGTCGAAGGGAGACATGGACACCTTGCTAGCATGAAAAAGCAATAAAATGTGAATTATTATCGCAACACATGTTGCTTTAGAACGTTGTATCATGGTTTGGGGCTTGGCAGCTCATGAATAATGAAGTGTGATTGATTTGTTTTCTCCACATAACATCAAATCATCATCAGGGCACCAGCTCAGCAAAGGCTGCTTTTAATGGGGTGGAGAACTGCAGAGATTTCTCATCAAATTCATGTGGAATGGGAAATCTGGGACATTGCAAATATTCTACTGATTAGGCAATTAACAGAATCATCCTTCTTAAATCACTGTGCTTTCACACTGTTTCTTTATTAGTTTTGGTGTCAAACCTCACTTGCACTCAAATCCTCACAAGGGGCATTGATCCCCCTCTTTATTTGTACACTGCCCACATCTGCAGCTGCAGATTTTATTTGAATTGCAGGTTAGTATGAAATTCAGTTGAAGTTGCAGATTATGATGAAAATCAAAGCAGCAGAGGATGACATCTCCTCCTAAAGCAGGTGACATTCCCACACACTGCTCAAGAGAGCCGAGACCCCAAAGTAAGAGAGAAGGATGCTTTAACTCTGGGCACTGCTGTGGAATATCCACAGGAATCTCTGTCTGATCTAATCCAGGTGATTTGCTTCAGAAAATCCAGGAGATCTGTAGCCCAGCAGAAGTCAAATCCAGGTATTTCAAATCCCCTGGCAGCAGTAGGCTCTCTTTCCTAGCCTTTAATACTGTGACAGTTATGAAAAGAAAGAAATATACATATATATGGTTAGAGTTATGAAAGAAAGGAATGAAATCACAACAAAAATCCCTCACTGGAAATAGCGAGTTCTTTATAAATCTCTTTATAGAGAAAACTTCATTCTTGAAGAGGCCTGAGTTGTCAGAAAACTCCAGTCTATGTGAGGTGACAGCTATCATCCAATCTGCAGGTGAAGTAGTGATGATAAGTTCTTTTTTCTCATTGGAGTGTAGAGAATACTTTGATATTTCTGAGTTACAGCTCTCCTGCAGAAGTCCTGCACAGGAGTTTTGAATGCGTAATGAAGCAGAATCATCTTTAAATAGGATCTCCTTTTTAAAGCACCTCTCCCATCCCTTTTTCCAGTCCCAAAAAAAATTGGGATTTGATTTTTCACAAGTTCACTCACAACCACCACCTTCCAAGTCAAGGGGTGGTTTTGGTAATGTGTTAGTTCAGGTAATTTTGCCTCTGAGCAGGTGACCTGCCATCAGAATGAGGGCTAGGAAATGGTGATGTGCTCGATTTCTATGCAAAGTCCAAAGAGTTTGTTTTCAGGAAAACACTGAGTAATTTGACAAAATAAAGTTCTGCATACAAAGGGATTTAATGCAGAGAAAATGCTTGTGCTTGCTAGCTCCAGTTCAGCCTCCCCCAGGGGAAGTTTTACCTTTTATCTGTGCAAAAGTTTTGTCCGTGCAGAAGTTTGTCTGAAACCCCACAAGTTATAAAAATACATCCAAAGAAACACAATCCAAAGTATTCCCAGTTTTCCCAGCAGTGAGGTTTGTCATTCCAAAGCAAGTTGAACACAGTCTGCAGTGGGAGAAAGGCATTGGTTTCAGGGCTGAGGAATGCTAAAATCCTCAGCTCTCATCCTCTTTTGCAAAGTCTTCTGCAGCCTCAGTAAACAAGGATAAGTCACACAAAGATTTGCTCAGCATCTGTTGATAGCTCTAAGTAGTCAGTGCTTTGAAAAAAAAAATGAGATTTTGTCTACAAAGATCTATTTAAGTGTCATTAATCTGGTGGTTGTTCTAACCTCCTCTGCCAGGATTTGAGGATAAAAAACAAAGAAATGTCATTTTAAAAAAAGAAAAAAAAATTAAATACATCTTTATATAAACTCCCTCATTTTCAATGTGAAATTATATTAGAAAATACTCAGTTATCACCCACTGCCCCAGGATATAAACAGAGTTTTAATGGATTCATGCAAGAAAATTGTGGAAGTCTATCCCCTGTAAACAGCTCTTCTTCCTATTCTATCAAAGGCTATTTCAACATCAAGCAGCACCAGCCACCTCCCCTGGTGAATCCAATTTTGTATCTGCAATCACTGCTCCCAGATGGTGGATATTATCAGGCAAAAATCTGGTTTTAATAACAACTTGTTTGATCTGTGCAGCCTCTTGCAAGGAGCAGATCCCTCGGGCACAAAGTGCTTTGCACCAATATTTCTCAATTATCATAAAAGGGGGCTGCATAACCCCCGTCTTGAAAAGGTTCTTCACAAGTTTAATTTTTAAAAAGTAGAAAACAAAACCAGGTGCTGCATTAGGATTGGAATAATTGAATGCCTTCCCAATCTTTATAGTTAAGGGGGGTAAATATAACATCCATAAATACATGAACACCACCTGAGCCACCCAAATTTTGCCCTTTACTTTTCCAACTGTAAACATATTTTAAATACAGTCAGACAACTGTGGTCCAGTTTGCAGCTTCTTGCTCAGAGTCAGAGCTTTAAATTCAGCTTAATCTTTAACACCAATTTTGTATACATATATATATATATATATATACACACACAGCATGAGTTTTACACACCTTTGTCACGGGAGCTGCAGTAGGAACTTCTTCCCTGCACTGAAAAGTTTGAGTGCCACAGATTCTCCTGAACTATTGAGCCTGCTCAGGAAGATACACAGAAAAAACAGAAGTGAACAGAACTTTGTCAGTTAAGCCCCCTTGAACTTAGGGGAGAAATTTCGTTTTCCTTACTTTTAATTATTTTTAAAATACACAGTTCCATTAAGGTTTTCTTTCAATGTCACTAATCTAAAAGAGACTGGTTCAAATGGAAAAAAAAAAAAAAAAAGAGGGAAACTGGACTACACTGAGACCCAAATATAAATGAAATTAACTGTCAGCTCTCTTCAATCACATTTTAGCCAGATGGGAACTACAACTTTTAGAATGTGAGAAGGATTTATTAAACAACTTTTGCACCAACAAGAAAGAGAACATCACCACTGTTACTTTGTGTTCTCTGATTTAGTCAATACATGGGGCCTTTTAAACATTTTTTTTCCTTTTCAATCTACCATTTAATAGTAGATTCAGATTCAATCTCTTCCTGGAACATGTCTGAGCACATTTGGAAGAATTTAGTATGGAGGAGCAACAGAAGACCATGTTAGAGTTTTAAACCAGTCTTGCTCTTGGGCTCACAGACAGATGGCAACAATCCTCTATCAGCACCACTGGTAAATACTGAATTCTGAGAGTCTGGATTTCTATTCAACATATCTCCTGAGCCTGTTTTTCCCAGAAAGGGGATAGCTTTTCATGCTCCATCAATTCATGGCACATTTGCAGCTATCAGGAGGAGGGCTCCACTCGCCACAATCTATTACACCTACAGAAAATAATCTCTGTGTGTTTTGTAACAGCTCTGAAAACTCTGAAGAAACTCAAAATTTAAAAACTGCTTGGTCCATGTTAGTTCTCCAGCTTTATGACTCTGTATCAGTGCAATTCACTCTGCTGGGTTCAGTGTAAGTGAATAGGGATTCATGGACCAACCTGCACTGCTATCCTTAGGGTTTTATTTATTTATAAACATGCATTTTATATATAAATACAAACAAAATCAGTCCCAAATTCCATATCAGCATGCTTTGAATTTTAATCAATCCCTCCAGGGCAATTGGACGTTATGAATACAGAAGACAAGTTCTGTGCACTCATTTTCAGAGCTGAACTCTTATTTAAGCATCCTTTATTTCTTGCCCTTCAATTTGAGTATAAAAACCCTTCCTGGTCTCATGTCAAAGCAAACTCTTGATCAGAAACCAACAAGCAGTAAAACATCACAAAAACATTTAACCTCCTATGAATCATCTCTATTAAAGTGTATCACATGTCAATACACAGTAATGTCTGGAGAAAAACAGACAGGATGATAAGAATTGAAAGAAATGAAGTTTAAAAGAGGAAAGAAATCACATCAGAAGCATTGTTCACAGAAGATCAGATGTGTCTGGGCTGTTGATACCAGCATAAAAGGATGGGGATGTGTGGAGGGCAGCAAGAAAGAAATTCCAAGTATCTTCTTAATACCAAGAATTGTCAGCTAAAAGCTTGTAAGGAGGTTTATTTTTTTCTTTTTAAGAGAGTCGAGGTTGTGATTTGGAGTCAGGAATCATGAAAAGCGCTGCCCCCAAGGCACACAACTCCACAGAGCAGCACGGGGAGGGCGAAGGAGCTGATCTCGCAGAAGAAAAGTCTATTCAAGATGTTTTATATCTTCCCATGGAGACAAACGTCAGTGGTTTTTATCTGTGACACCGGGGTGGTCACTGAGAACTCTGCTGGGATGGGTTAGGACAGCACAACTCGTGTTTCACCATCCACATTTCTGCCCTGCTCGCACAGGGGATTGCAGAGAGCTCAGCCTGGGCAGTCCCCTCATGTCACAGGAAAAATCAAGCATTGCAAACACAGCACGGAGGGATTTTGCATCAGTGCCTATAAATTTGAGGCAGAACAAAGGGCTGGGGTTTGGGACACAGAGAGCTGTGTTATCAGTCACCTCCCCTGGCTCAAAGGGCCATCAGTTCCTCCTCTTTGCCAAAATATGAAGTTTGTGGAACAAACAAGGACCTTGTGCAGCTCCCCAGGGCAAGAGGAAAGCAAAAAACCACTTAACTGAGGGATCCTGACAGCCCTGGCATAAGGGAATCCTAATTTCAAACACTGACATTATTCATCATTCCAGGAGTTTACTAATTTATATGGATCCTTGAAATAATTTTGTGTTTCTATTCCAGACTTCTAATGGAAGTCCTTTCAGTGAAATGCAGCCAGCTCATTTCCCAGTATTATAAAAGCTCGTGAAACACTCAGTTTTTATTATGTGATGATACCTTTTATAAAAGCTTAGCCAAACAGCAGTAACCACTAAAACAGCCCCTTAAGAGAGGCTCAGATCCATGCCTGCTTTATAATTATTGCTGCATTCATCACAACGAATCTATTAAGCAAACAAATTACTAACACAGAAGGTTGAGCTCTTACCAAGCTTTCCTTTATGGTTGGCCCAGCAGAATTGGACACATTAAAACTCCTCCAAACTGTGAAGGAGAAATTCCTCTCATGAGTGAGGTCATGCAGACAATTCCCAGCTGGATATTTTTTGGTTTTCATATTGATATTTGTTGTGATCAGGGGACAGAGCAACAATGGGGAGAAGCTGAGACTGCCACTACCAATAGTCCCTGACTGCTTTTAAAAAACGGTTACAGCTCATGTGCATATATATTAGACATAATAAATATATTAGATACATATATAAATAAAAATGACATGGCTTTGGGCATTCCTTATTGGTTAAAAGGTGGACGGAAGGAGAAATGCAAGGAGGAGATATGGAGCTGTGCTCCTAAAGCTCATCAGAAGCCTTTGCTGCAGAACTTGCTCTCACAAAAATTCTCTCCCAGCCTCACCCACAGTTCCCTCAGGAGAGCAAACAGGCCCACGAGGAGAAAGACTGAGGGAACAGAGTTCCACTGCCTTCCCCATCGTTTCTGTTTACTCAGGGAAAATGACTTCCCACTCCCAATTAAAAGCTTTCCACGTTCAGATTTCACCAGTCTCCCTTTCAATTTTTTTGGGCAAGCAGTCACAATAAAAAGCTGCCTTTATTCCATTGACACAATGCCCCTCTATTGCACTCAAGAAAATTATTTCCCAGCCACTTTTATCTCCAGGGCTGAGCAGCAACTGCAACAAGTAAAAGGGGTGAGGTCCCTGTGCTTGCAGGTTGCTGGAGTTGTTTTTGCAACCCAAACGTGGTCTTTGGATTAGAGGACAGAAATGGGATCAAGAGCTGGAGAGTCATTTTCATGGCTCAGGGGTTTTTCTGCGCACCACTGGTCAAATCTCTGAGCCATTTTGGGCCTCCCCTGCTTGTAAAATCAAGTTTCTAACACTTCCTGACCCTCCCTAACTTCAGAACCACCAGGCTAAAGCCTGATTAAGGCACTTAGACATCCCCATAGCAAAGCACTCCAAGGAAATACAAACTATGAATTCCTTGCCCAAGAGCAGCAGAATCCTCAGCATTTCGTGGGTCACTGATGTCTGCCAGGATGGGATCCCTCAGGTTTGGAGCTCCAACAACAGGATTCCCAGTTTTGACTTTTCTGACCTCAGCAAGGAGGCAGGAAATTGTTGGTGCAGAGGAACAGAATTTTGTCCTGGGATTTGTGTCCAATTCCCCCACTGAAAACACAGCACAGGTGCCCTGTGCAGCCTCTTGCTGCTGCATGTTTGGCTTTGCTTTGTGGTTTCTTGAATGTTTTTTCGAACACGTATTTGGTGGTTCTGAGTTTTCTCCACACTCAAGAGCACTCAGACGCCACAAACCTTCACTTAAACCTTGGAAAGCAGTCAAGAGGGCTAGGAGCTGGTGCAGCTCCAGCAGCATTTTCCAGCCTGACCATTCCCCAGCCCTGATCAAACACCTTGGAGTGGTACCAGCCAGGAACAGACCCAGAGCCCTCCTGGAGCAGCTCCATTCTCCATCTCTCAGAGCTCCTCAGCTATTTTCCCTTCTTCTCCCCATTGCTGGGAGGTCAGAGCAGGAGAGAGAGAAGTGACTCTGTGTGGGAGAGTCCTGAGGGGATTTAAGCTAACAAGGAAAGTGTCACTACTCTCTAACTTGTGAGATATACAAAGGCACATTAAATGTGCACATCCATGAGTTCCTTCCCAGCACACATCTCCCACTAGGGGAAGAGCTCAGTTTGACTGCTCAAATTGGTGATATTTCAAACCTTTGCTTTACTATCTCCACACCCCTGAGAGAAGCCAGACAATGCCATCAAGAGAGAAGGGGCTGTTTTCCACGGAATTATCAAAACTATCAAAAAACCCAGTTCTTCTCAGCTGGCAGCAGAGAAAGAAAAGCTGCCTACGTTTTTCTGGCAGTTTTTAAGAAGGAATTCACAGTTTAGGGTCCCAAAATATCTTTAATCCCATGCACATTTAAAAAATACCCCAATGCTATGACAACACAGGAGAGTTAGCAAGAGATAAGCAAATTTTATTTAATGCATTTTCACAAGAGAACACATTGCTACACCAAACCCAATGCAGCCAGCTCTGCATTTATAAACCATGAGCAAAGCCATGAAGATTAGATTACTTTTTTCCCCCTTTTATTTAAAGCTGAGATCCCCATGGTTCCAGGAGCTCGGATTTCAGTAAAAACGGTGAGTGCTGCTAGACTGCCATGCCTGCAGTCAGCTTCAGTGCCAAGGAACGTGCAGCACTGCAGTGCCAGGCTCAGTCAGGTTCATTTCTGTGCCTGCCTGCTGCCTTTTTGCAAAGTTATTGCCCCAAGCCCTGAGGCTATCAGTGCAGAAATATCCAGGATGGTTCCTGGGCCCCCACAGACAGAACCTCACATTCATTTCCTCAACAAAAGAGTGTCAGCCCCATCTTTCAGGAGAGCAGGGAAAGCACCACCAGTTTAAATTACTTGTTCAAGGGCACAGAACTAAAATTACCAAGCCAGAGATGCAAACTAAGAAAAGACACAACATTAAAATGTCTTGCTTTTGATCAGAGGCATCCGTATCCATTTTTCTGTAGTGGGGATCCTGCTAGATCCCACCTAATATTGCCTCTTGCAGCCCCTTTGGCTGGCAGAGCACATCAGTTCAGCAGATGATGTAGATGTGTTGGAGATTATTTGACATTTGCTGCTTCAACCTTGTGTCTTTAAATAAAACAATACTTCTCTTGATACCACTGAATGGTTCCTCCAGATAGTACAGGAATAGGTAATGCTGTCTAAATACATTCCTCAGTCTTGGCATGAGATGATTTAACTGTATTTGTTAAAAGGAAGAAGAAAAAAGAATATAAAGCTGATTTCTTAGCCGGGGGGGAAAAAAAAGCACATGGATTTACTTTATGACTGTAGGCTAAAGTCATATTATTTTTATTGAAATTGTAGTATGTGCTGGTACTTGAAGGAATTCTTGCAAAAAATTTGGATCCTTCAAATAAGGATGCTTCAAATAAGGTCACTGGGGACAGGAGGAAGTTCTGAGGAGATGTGTGACCCTGACAGATCCACAAACCATGGACAAGGCTTGGCCCTGCACCAGCCCGGCACAGGTGAGCAGGACCCGATTGCCTACAGAGTGGAATTGGCAAATAACATCACTCGGATTTTGAAACAGAATCTACTGAAACCTCACCATTTTTCACATTTCACAAGAGCTGCACTGAAGGCTTCATTTGCTCTGAGTGAATTCTGTTCATGTATCAAGTCTGGCTCTCCATCCCTCTTCCATCCTTTTCTGTACACACAGTGCCATTCACCTCCAAAGCATCACCTATGGCCCCCACATGATTTTAACATCACTAAAATACAGCAGAGCACTTAATTCCATCAGCCCAGCATAACCGAAATTTGAACTGCCTGAGGAGAAAGTTGTGATTTAGTAACATTAAGTTTTTGGTCACTGTCACTGAAATATTCCACTGAAGAGTTAGGATTTTCCTCACAGAAACAACAGGAATGCTCTGAATTTACATTACAGCAAAGCCTGGGCAGAAAGAAGCCCCAACATCCATTTAATTCTCTTCATTGTCACAGGTCAAGCTTGACAGTGGTTGAAAAGTTGGTTTTGTGGTTTTAAGATCAGTTTCTCACATGGAAGAATGAATGTCTTCTGAAAAAAAAAGGTTCATTTCAAACAAAAACCACTTTGCAAGAGTCTGGCCCAGACCACAGAACAAGGGGAGTCCACCCAGGAGGTCATCGCCTGGAGCAGAACATTTGGGAAGCAAACCAGATCTTCCAGATATTTAATCCCTTTGTATTTCAGTGGGGATTTGTACCTTGTTTAGCTTCTGACTAAAGCTCTGCTCCTGGCACTAAATAACACTTGAAAGCATATTTATCTTTCTGGAACTGAGGCCCAGCTGAATCCCACTGGCTCCAGTGAGCAAAATGCACATGAAATTAGGGAAGCTGTGCTCAGCTGAGCCCCACACGAGCCCAGGTTCTGTGACGGACAACGAGAGAAGAAAGCTGAGCTAACACACAAAAACAGGTGCAGCATCCAATTTGGGCCAATTTTCCTACTTAAAAAAGCTTTTTAGTGGTGCTCGGGATAACTCTCGTTGCTGTTGCAAGCATAAAGTCCTTGTGGTGAAGCAATGAGCTCCAGCAGACTTCTCAGACAAAATTTAATATTTATATTTTAAATGGACAAGCTGCAGAATAGGTAAAGTCCTTAACTGCACCTAAACAGCAGTTCTGGCAGAATACTGAGAAAACACTTAAAATGTTTTCAGGGCAGGGGGGAAAATATGTGACTGCTGATTTAAAATCCCTTTTATGGCTACATTTATTGCCATTCTTATTGTAATGTCTAGGCTTGCTCTACTGCATGAGCCTCAGGCCTCTCTCCCCATCAGCCTCAAACTGGGAATTCATTACAGAAATAAGTGTGGCTTTTGCCAAAAAAAGTACATTCAGAACAGTGCTAACTACAAGCAGCCCTAAATACAGAATGCTCCCAGCACAGGCCATTAAAAGCCAACCCAACAGAGCTAACAAGGAACTGAAAAGTTCCTGAAAACACCCAGCACCATGGATTTGCCTCACAAAGTTGCAGATTGTTTTCAAATCATCAATGTCATTATGTGTGACAAAAAAATCCTGATGTTTTGCTGTTTACAGCAGGTCCCCTACCCTCAGTGTGCATCTGACGGAACCCTAATTAATGGGGGGTGAGGTGAATTTCAAAGGCAAAGAGGAATAAAAATGCAGCACACCAAGGGACAGCTTCCTTTCAAGGCAGTGACAGCTGAAGCAGCCTGGCTTTGGTGCCTGGAAGGGTCAGAGATGGAGTGGGCCCTGAGCAGCTGGAGAGGAGTCCCAGGGCTGAGGATGTTTTTAACCTCTGCTCCAGGCTTCCAGCAGAGTGAGGCAGGAGGTGAGAAAAACGAGGATGTAACGAGCCACGGTGCCTTGATGGCTCGAGATGGACTTGACACTGCCAGGACAGGCAGAGCAGCCTGAAATTGTGCCAGCTCCATTAGGGAGCACGAGGCACACTCCGCTCAATGTCAAAAAGAGAACGGAATAGAGATGTGCTCGGGGCAGCAGCTATGGCAGAGATAAAGGGTGCTCTGCATTCAGCTCTGAATCCCAGCTTTTCCCTTCCCCTGCCTTGGTGACAGCTTGGAGCCCACAAAATCAGGAGGATTTAATGCAGTGTCTTATTCTTGTAATTCCTTTTAATCAAAGAAATGAAACAAAAGACTGGTTCTTTGAAACTAATCCTTGCATACCTGCTGTACTCCAGCCGAGGGAAAGCTGCTTCATTCAAGGCCTTCATGTCTGCTATGCTTTGACTCCTGTTCTCCAGAGCTAAACCTGAGACATCTAGAAAACCAAATGGAGATTCTGGCACTCTTACTATTCATCTTTAAGCTCTGCAGAGTTTAGGAGATTTTTTAACTGGAAAAAAATCTGTATTTAGAGCTGATGCTTACTTGGGTTGCCAAAGGTTATTATACATTACTAATTTATTGTTAGATTCATTTTTTCCACTGGGCCCAGAGGTGCTGCTTTGCCATCCAGCCCTCCCATCTGACCTCTTGGGCTCTGATTTCTCCCTCTGATTCTCTCCATTTCACCCCTGCATTGCCACAAGGCCACCTCTGCCTCCCTACTCCACCAAATGGTCCTTCTGGCCACTCTCCACTCACACCTGCACTGACACCTGGACCAGAACATCTTGTCCCCATTCATTTGGGTCCAGAAAAGGAAACAGGACTGCAAGTACCTAGCTGCAGAGAGGAAGAAAAGACCCACATGGGGAATAAAAAGCCAGCAACCACAGCAGTTGATTATTTTTTCCAGCTATTCCTTAAAACATGCATATATTTAGCCTACTAATATCACACAGGCTCCACACAGAACCAGAAAATGTCATTCTTTTTTATTTCAGTCTGGCGTGAGCTTCAACTTGCACAAATTGATCACCCCAGAAATAACAATGCCATGACAACAGTTAAAGGAAAGGATGCAGAAAGCCTCATGTGCTGATGCACTGCAGCACAAGCTCAGGCCAGGAGAAATACCAGAGGAAGAAGTTGGACTGCCTCCTGCTGCTGTTTATTTGGTAATTAATTGTTGTCCCAGCCTCGAAAGGTGATGAGGATGATCACAAACACAGTGCTGGAGAGGAGGGGCCCCTCACTCACTGCTCTGATTCTGGAGGAAAGTGCAGCTGCCTGAAACACGCCCAGTCCAGCCCATTGTCCCTTCCTGGTTACACCCTCACTGTGTCAGCTCCATCCAACCCCAAACCACACCCTGCTGGGAGTTTTGGGGTTTAACAGTGCCAGAGGTAACTCAGGCTATTCCCCAAGGTTAAAAAGTCACCAAATAATCCCCTTGTCAGAGTGTTAGAAGGGATCAACAAGTTGTGCTACCAAACACTCAGAGATTCTGTCAAGGAAGTCAATCCGGACCCAAATCACTTTCTCATAGCATTATCTTCTCCCAAGGCTTAATAAGATGATGCCTTAAGGATTTTTAGCTTCTATTCTTCATGTATCTATAGCTTTGGTGTGTAGCTCTAGGCTTCATAAAGTGCTAAAAACCTCTGTTCCCAGCGTTTCAGACAAAACATTGCTCTGAGTTGGAAAATCCAAGGACACTTCACTGCCTCAGAGCCCCAAAATATGTAACCAACAGTGAATTGGGGGAGCAAGCTTGGGGTGGTTGACATCATCACCTGAAGGTGTCATTGGAGAATTGAGGCTCAATATGTTAATGGACAGAACTTATCAAATGTGCAGAACTCGTGACTCGCTGTCCATTTTGGGTGTAGCCTCTCGAGTAGGCTCTGTCTGCCCTGAATCCACCTGAAGGCCTTTAAAAAATTAATTTGCTTTTTATTCTCCTAACTTTGTCTGGCCCCTGTTTCACATAAGCCTCAGTAAGGCATCAAAGGGAAGGCACAACCTGTTGTTTCTATGCTTCTCTGTGCTTTCCCAAACTTCTTTTGCAACCATTTCTTCTGCAGGTGACCCAGGGCACCCACTGAGTGTCAGACACAGCCTTCACCCCTATTTTGGGGGCAGAGTGACTGGAGAAGGCACTTAGGAAAGAGTGAACCCTTGTCTGGTGGGGCAACAAGCCTGTGGGGCTGATCAGAGCCTTCCAAAACCATGGGCACAAGCAGAGGACTCTGCACACAGGTGAAGCCTGGCAGCTGCAGGAAGGATTTCCAGCCAAGCTCTCCCAAAATTCCATCCAGCCTGGATCAGCATGCTCTGCTCCCGAGGATATCACCCTCTGCAAGCCATCCTCGACTTCCCCTCCCTGCTGCAGCCACATCAAGTGGTGCCTGACCTGTGCAGATGAGGAGAAGCAGAGCCAGGTGGAGAGAGAGGCATTTTAATGCAGTGATCGCACTGTGTGGGCTCCCCGCTCCAATCCCTGCAGGAGAGGCTCACACTGACTGTTGTTTCTGAAATAGTTCCATCAAAATCAGCACACAGCACCACAGCCAACTCTGATAACACTTCCATATCCATTCACACAGCAAGAGAAATGGGGAGAGCGGAGAGGAGCTATTTTGCAGGATGTGAAAATGGAGCCTGTAGCGGTGACGTACTGCAGAACTTGTTATTTTCTCTGTAGAAATATTTCATGTCATGCCTCTGACCCGTGAAAGTAGTTTAACAGGGAACATTCCAAACCGATTTTTACAGTTATTTTTTTGCCCTCAGGACTGAAATATAAAAGTAACCAGACAATTTGTGCAGCTTCTGGTAAAAGAGATGAAATAAAAAGGCTGCTATTAAACAGCTTTATAGTAACTACAGTAGGCTGGGATCATCATACATATATTAATATAATACTGCTGCCTTCCACTTGCCTCAGTCCTAAAGTGATAAAGATAAACCAGAAAAAGTTATTCCAGCAATTGCCTGAGGCACTGAGCAGGGTATTTACATACTGCACTGGGCATTTGTGGAGTTTAGGGAAAAAATACCATTTCAATAGCACGTGTCCATTGCACACACACATTGCACAGCACCTTCCTCTACCTGCTGCACCATTTCTATTTTATGGGAATCTCTGCAGCCCAAGGAGCCCAGTGTTCATTTAAAATCCTGCAGAGAGGGTGGATGTTTGCTCTGTGATTGCCATCTTGTGGCCACGGAAACCTGTCCTGCTCCAGGTTTGCTGCTCCCAAGCAAATCCATCTCGGAAGAGGCAACATTTTGGCCATTCCTTGAGCTGGAAGGGATGATTTAGAGCTCTGGCTGACAACAAGAGAGGTTGTGGTGTCCTTGTGAGCAGCTGAGCAAAGGCCCAGCCCTGTGCACCCAAATGTTGGTGGGGAAGGGTGAAGGGGAGCAGCTCCCAGGGGCTCCATGGCTCAGCACAGAGTCTGCTTCCCCAAGAGCATGGGAACTGCCTCTGGTTGCTAATGCTAACCTCTGTCATTAATGAGATCGTTAAATCGTCGTTTGGTGACTAACGAGATACAGCTGAGGTCGTACAGCAAGTCACTACAAGGAAAGAATTCAGCAATTCTGACAATAAAACCTTTTATCCTTTCATCGCACCTGGGAAAGTGCACATATGTTGGTTTAGGTGGAATTTATCATCTGTTGACTGAACAAACACCAAATACTATTTTTGATGAGTATCTAGAGCATGCTTGAAAAAATACATCTCTTCAAATATATACATCACAGAATATATTGGCTAGGATTCACACACTGCTACGCAGCATAAGCACAAAAAAATAAATTATTAAAATTACCACCCACAGAGTGTCTTGCCATGAGCTTAGGGTATTTCATATAGCGAGACACCACAAATCTGAAGGCAAATGAGACTTTTCTGCTGTGGTTATAAAATTTATCATGCAAAACATCATTTTATCCATGCCACCAACTGAGTATTTTGATCCTTGCTCTCAGACTCATTGTGTAGTTTAGCACATCTCCAGCATGAAATATGAATACATTGTAATTCCAACAACCACAAAACCCAGAGGCAGGAGCTTGGAAGGATTCCCAGCAAGAGCTGTGAGGGAGAGAAATCGCCCAAACTCTTAAATGCTCATTAAAGAGACAAATGTAATTCAGTCTTAAGTTTCCCTAACAGGTTTCAACAGAAAGGGAGCCTTAAGGCTTCCTAAAGAAAAGTTGAAAGGTTAAACAAACAAATAAAAAACCCACACACACCCATCAGCAACTTCTCCCTCAGAAGCTGCCCTCTGAATTGGGCACCATTCTAGATCCCAAAATCTGCTCTTGCCTTCATTGTGTTCTGGTCTTTTCTGAAAGCATCCACCATACCCACCCACAAGAGATTTTTATTTTAAGAATTCCTATTTTAACAGGTGCTGGTAGGTGCTCTACAGAAAGAACAGTTTTTTAAAAATCGTCTTAAGGGCTCACTGTATGAACAGGGCCGAAAGCAGATAACAGATCCCTGTTCTCTTTCCTCCTGGGCTCTCCTGAGGTCTCTTCCACCCCAGTTCTTGTGTCCTCTAGAGCTTCAGCTGCGCCAGTTCTGGCAATAAATTACAGCACCCACACATCTCACCCCTTCTGAGCCCAGAACAAAACACCACAACATTCTTTTCCTTATTTCGTCCCCGTTCTGGGATATTCCAGACAGGCTCTTTTAGCCTCCCCTTTCCCAAAGAACTAACTGGAGAAACAAACATCTGCTAATGGAACCAAACCCTTTCAGCCAGGGAATGGCATTTGCAATCTCCCAGCTCAGATCAATTCAGATCAATCTCTCAGAACGAAAACAACTTAATTATTCCACCCAAGGCTCACGCACAAAGAACAGACTCGTTGGTTTAATTATTGGGGAGAACAGTTATTTGTTTAAAAAAGAGAAAAACCAAAACCCACTGCATCAGGTAGAGCTTTCTCTAGAGATCAGCAGCAGCCCAAGAGGGTGGTGGTGTTTCAGACATCCTTTTCCTGCTCTGTAGCCTGAAGGGAGCAAAATCTGTTGCAAAAAAAAACCTGTTGCAAATTGGAAATGGAGAGAATTATAGAGAAACTGCACATATACACACACAAACATCACTTTCCTCCTCCCCCAGCCTCCATCCTGAGCCCTCCTGCTCTCCCTGAGCCGAGCAGAAGCACAGACACCTCAGGCTCTCTCCTCCTCTCCTCGGTGCCCCTCTGAAGAACAACAATCAATATCATGTTCACAGAGGAGCAGTACAAAGCTCCAGCCTGGCAGTTTTTCCCATCCTTTTCTGAAGCTCCTCTGCAGGCAGTGAGGGGATCCAGCCTGGGTTGCAATCCCAGCTGCTCTGCGTTCATCTTCCTCATGACACTCGGAGCTCTGACACCCAGCCAAGCCCACCCAATTAGTGCAGCTCCCTCCTGCAGCACAAATACTCCAGAGCACTCGGATCAGACTCAATTTGCTTTCGGGGGGGAAAAAAAAAAAAAGAAAGAAAAAAAAAAAAAAGAAAAAAAAAAGGCAGCAGAACATTAGGTGTGGATTTGCCTCATTGTGAAAAAGGAACTTTGGTTGTAAGGAAAATAAAGCTTTGCAGTGTTTTAGGGAAAAGTGAAGCAAAGCTGTAGCGAGAGAGGCAATGGTAACAGATGTAATCAGGAAAGCCTCTCCCAATTCCACACATCTGCCTGCAGCTGGGCCTCAGGAATCCAGGGGCACAGCAGCACAGGGGAGCCCAGAGCCACCCCAAACCCAACTCCCTGCACACAGAGCCCCAGGGCTGCACAGCACCACGGCTCTGCTTCAGGAATTCCCTGAAAAACAACCTGGGGAGGCTGTGGTATCCCTTAAAGCTTTATTTTGACTGACCTAAAGCAAAGAACTCCTTACAGTGGCCAGGACTCAGATCCACTGGCCAAAAGAATGGCATCAAGGGCTATCCACACCCTCCACACACACACATCCTCGCAGAGCAGGCTCTTCCCTCCAGATTGGAGCCTGATCCCTCAGGCTGCTCAAGTTCTTCAGAAAAACAACCCTGAGAGGATGAGCAGCTCCCAGGATCGGGCTGCTCCCTCTCCCCACCAGCACCAACAGGAGAAGGCAAAGAAAATCTTCCCCTCCCTTGCCCAGTCCCTCCCTCCCCTAAGGGAAAACAAACTCACAAACCACAGAGCAAATCAAGCTGATCTCTTCCATCAAAGCCTTATTCAGAAAGGTTCCCTCAAGTTCAAGAAAACGGAAGGCTCTGAGTTGAAAGTCGTAATTAAAATCGAGCCTTGGAAGCTGTGGGTGGCTGGGATCAGAGCACAATTCCTAAAACCTCACAGTCGCTTTCTCCCCCAAAGAATGGAGATCTTGGAATTGCATCTCAGCCTTTTGGCAATCAAACACCAAGGGGGAATGGCACAGAGACACCTTGGCCAATCCCCAGCCCCAAAAACAACAGGGACAGAGGATTTACCCCATGGGAGTGATGGACATTGACAATTCCAGCAGTGAGCATCATCTGAAAGAGACAACACCAAGGTGTCCCTCTGGGGGAACCACACAAATCACAAACTGCCTTTCTCAGGACATTCAAAATGTAACAATAAAACTTGTATCAAAGAAGGATAAACACTAAAGAGGGACTAACAAGCACTTTGACATGTGATGTGATCCAAAATTAACATGAGCAGCAGGAACAGTGAAAGAAATCCTGAATACACTGATGTAGTTTTAATTTCCAGAGGTCCAGAAACAGAAGAAGAGAGACTTTTCCTCTAGATCCACCCCCCGAGTCTGACCTTTGGGACATTAGAAGGAGGGTCAGTTCCATTCTGTGTATGATTCCCTGGCAGTTCTATTCCCCTCTTGCAAAGTCAAACAGCTCAGCACAATTCCAGGGCTCATTGGGGTGCAGGACAAACACTGCTCCTCCTGCAAGGCTGACCCTTCAGGTGGTTATTTAAGAACTGCACATTTTCACCCACCCCAGCTGCAGAGAGAACCAAGGCAAGCCAATTATTTATTATTAATTTAGTTCGAAGAGGAAACAGAGGCTAAACATCTTTCCTAATGAACGTCCAGTATTCCATCAGTTGTGTTTGCTGCTGTTACTGGCAACACATCCCATCAAACAAAACATTTCTGTTAATTGGCTTCTTGGGAGTGTGATCAGTTTGTTTCTGCAGATCTTTGACACATCCACAAGAGACAAAAACTGCAGTGCTTGAACACCATGTTAATGGAAATCACCAAAAGTGACAAAGTTTTCGTGAAATTACTTAAATTACTTTTTTTTCTCCTGATTACTGCATCTGTAACACCACTTGATAGCACTCTCTTTGATCAGCTCTTTGACTGCCACAAGTTCCTCTGAGTTTAAACTCAGTATTGGTGTGGGATAAAGTCGATGCTGAGTTTGGTTACCTGGTTTAAATAGACCTTTTCATGACTGCATTAAATTTTAAAACACAGACCGTTTCACTTACATAGCCCAGCAGTAATTAAAACATTTTTCCTCTCAGATATAAATCTCTTTATAAAAAGAATAAATTCTATTCTTAGAATACAAATCAGCACACCTGGAGCTTATGTGTTCTCAGAGACATGGCTAATCAATGTTTAATGTGATGAAAATGAAACATTACATGTATTTTCCACAAGGGTTAAAAATTGAGAGCACAAAGCTGTGAAGCTGTGATGCAGCAGGCAAAATGAGAAAGAACAAACAGTGCGATCAGAAATGCCAGGAGAAGCGAGAAACAAAAGTGACATGAAAAAGAAATTAAAAAATAAAGAACTGCCTCTATCATCAGGCTCAGTTTCAAGCCCCCAGCTCTTTTTTTTTGCCCTGACAGACCCAAGTTTGGGGCACCACATCCCTCACACCATCCTGGCACTGCCTCAAACAGCGTTTGTTAAATTGTGGTCAATGTGCAAAGGGGTCTGGATGGATTTCTCATTATGAAATTACTCCTGGAGGCACAATATTATCTCAAATACTCCAAAGAGCCACAAAAGGATCATTGTTCCTTAAAACAAAGTGAAAACAAACTCACTGAAACTAAGCAAAACCAAAAAAAGGCTTCACCCAAATTTCTCTAAAAGGGTGTGATAGCTTCCTTTGGTCTGAGGAGGAAAATAAACCAAAACAACAGCACAAGAACCAAACCCACAAACCACACAGCGGGGAAAGGGAAATAGCTGTGTTTGGGTTCTTCCATTTTTTTCCTGCTTTTACATCAAGTAATATCCTGGCTGCCACCAGAATCCTTTTCAAAGGAAAAATAAGTGGTTTTCTAAATTTCATTAAGATGAACAGGAAAAAGACGAGTGCCATCATGTGGCACCAAAGAGTGTAAAATTTGTGTTTATTTTCTCCAAATGCGTAGCATTATTAAATGTGTACACATAGCAGAAAATTCTTATAATTAAAAAAATCTGTATCTGCCAGAAATCCTTTGAACTTACAAAATCAATCAAATTTCAGAAGCATCAGCCCCCAATTAATTAACTCTTTAAATGATGCTACGTTAAAGATAAAGAGACACCACTGAGAATTTCTGATGCATCATTACTTAATGAAAAATATTAATAGCTCATGAAAATTATGTGAATTAGGAAGGAAAAATGAAATTGATGACTGGAAGGAATAAAACCCAACTGTGTGGGGACAATTTGAATGGAGAAGGAGTAGCCTGTACTCAAAGAGAAACTGCTCCACTGGACAGCAGTGCATCACTGAAAAAAAAAAAATAATAAAATAAAATAAAATAAAATAAAATAAAATAAAATAAAATAAAATAAAATAAAATAAAATAAAATAAAATAAAATAAAATAAAATAAAATAAAATAAAATAAAATAAAATAAAAACAACTGAAGTACATCATAATTCTCTGCCCACAAAACATTAGGGGATGCCGCAGGAGAGAAGACTGCAAGGTTCTGATGGGAGATGTCAATCAGGGGAGATGCCTCAACATCACTTTACTAAACATGAATGCAGAAAAAACCATACAGGGGGGAAAAAAAAAGAATTAACCAGGCTTTTATCAGCTTTTATATCCCAAGACTCCACAGACCTGAAGGAGGAGATGCCTCCTGTTTCATGACCGTAATGAGGAAGGTTATGGGGTCAAATTGTCTTTTTGTAGGACTAGGATGTGCCTCACTAGAAAAAGAGTAATTTCCATCAGTGCTGCCCACACACTAATAACTACTTTAAATATAGTTATTAACCTCATAAAATCTACCAAAATTAGAATATTTTATTTAATCACCAGCCGTTTCTTATCAGCTGATGGGACCCACTGTGCCTTGTATGTTATTTCTTATTTTAAAAAAATGCAAGGGAAAAACATCAATTCAATATTCAACATCTTGGCCCTGTTCATGCTCATCTTCAATCATTTCCTCCAGTCCCCCAGGCAGGGGCACAACAGCAGAGCCTCACCCTGTGGCAATGGGGAATTTCCTTGGTTTTCTCCCAAATTTGTCCTTGTCCTCTGCCTCCCCAGCACCTCCAGCACCAGAACCACAGTCCTGCAAAGGCCCCAGTTAGAGAAATGCTGAAAATAACCACAGAGTGTGTGGCAGGACATCCCCCACCACACCTCTCTCCATGGCTGATGCACAGATAACTCAGACTGAGTCTAAAGCCATCAAGAAATTATCTCTTGGTGCCCAAAAGTCTGAGCTCTCCAACTTTGAATCACATCTTGGTATGGAGAGAGGATGTGGAGAGAGATAGAAAAAATGAGTACGTGACCGAAAGACACACTTCTACACTATAAAAGACACACTTTTACACTATAAAAGACACACTTTTCACTATAAAAGACACACTTTTACACTATAAAAGACACACTTTTCACTATAAAAGACACACTTTTACACTATAAAAGACACACGAAATATCACGGAGGTAGAAGTTTTTCTACACGGACACTGGAGTGTGAAAAATCTTCTTCCCAGGGTCTGGACACAACTCTGTGGTAACTTCCTGAGGACTGAGTGAGGATTCTAATGTCACCAAATTGGAGTTTGGTAAGATACATTGGTTTCCTGAATTGTATTTCCTTTGCTAACAATAATAATAATAATAATAATAATAATAATAATAATAGATACCTTTTCACACACTGCATTTTTAGCTATTCGTAGTTTTGCAGTTGTTCTGTGTGGTATGTAGTTTTGTCCCAAGTCTTATGTCTGTTGTTTACTGTGTCTAATAAATTATAAATTATGTCATATTAGACCTAATCGGCCATTATTAAAGAACTTGAGAACGAGAACGGGTCTTGGGGTGCTGCCACCCCAACAAGAGCTCCTGCTGCTGCCAGGGGCCTGGGCAAAGGCAGGGATTTGGCTAAGCTCCTGTCCCCATTCAGCACAGAGTGTTTCCCATGGCTCTGGAGACACAAACTCCACTCAGGGCCAGCAGGAGCCCAGAGCTCTGCTGCAGCCTGAGCTGGGCACGACCCCAGCTGCTTTTGGGCAGCACGCAGCACTTCCAACAAGATTATCCCATCTAAACATCAGAAATGGGGATTCACAGTTCCTGCTTCCCCTCCTGCCTCTCACAGAAATACTTTAATAAGCCTCCCCAGCTTCCCTCGGTTTCACTTTAAGCTGAGAGATGCCCAATGCAAAATATTACAGAAATGTAATGCAGAGCCACTCCATCACCAGAATATTTCAGCATAAAGGGCTATCTTCTCCCTGGAGATTTTTATCCAGAGGGACACCAGTCCAGAGCAGTGTTGAATAGGTGCCTGTCTAGACACAAAAAGTCTGAGTCAATTATGTGCATAACTGTGAGCAATTCTGACTTTGAACAGACTTCAAATGAGAAAACACAGGGTTGCATTTACATCAAGTTTAAAAAAAACCCACGTTTCAGATTTATTTTTCTTTTTTAGTTTTTTTCCTCCACTGCTCCAGATCAGGCTTTGTATTCCTGCTGTACCCCCTCCTGTGATGGGAAACCACAGCATCATTACTCCTTTTATCAAACCACAGCTTTATCTTAAAACCAGATAAGGTTTCTGCCTTCCACAACTCCAGCAGGAAGGTTGTTTCCAAACCTCCTCCCATCAACTTTTACAAACATCTTTCTTCTTTCAAATTTGTCTATAAACTGTGACATGGATAAATATACAGATAAATATGTGTTTCTTTGCACCACCCTTGCCCTTCTGTTTGGACACCACATTTATTTACTCTTCTGAAGGGTTTTACCACAGGGTGCCCAGGACAGCACCAGCGCACCTCAATCTCATGATATCAGAGCTTCCCTGCAACTTTTTATGTTCTTTACCCACTCAAGTTCCATTTCCTTGCCCAAATTCCCAGCATTAATAACACAGCTATTGCTGGGTAATCCCTTTTCTTAGCCCTTAGCCAGAACTTGGAATGTATGTGCATTTTATACACACAGGTGAACACTAAAAGTGGGTAGAGAGCATGAAGGGAGGGTTGTCTGCATTAAAAAATGCACAATGATTGATCAATCTACTTTCCGGACAAATTAAAATTAATTAATTATCATTGCAAAAAACAAGAAAAAGTGTTGATTGAAAGTATTACAATATTGTCCACCTGTTTATTTTTATGATCTGGTTTTGTATTATCCAAAAGGAAATGGATGAACTTCATTTAGAGATTCCAATTTACACATTAATGTTATCAGATTACTGAAAAAATTCAGGCTTTGCTTATTTGGCCACGTGGATTCCCAGACTGCCACATAAGCTCTGAATCCTGACTCACAAAATTTTTGTTGTGCTTGCTGTCTGCAATACCCAAGTGTACTCTACGTGCAAACAGTGTATAAAGAAAAATTAGCCCAATTTCCATGTGTGTGAAAACACATTTCCAGATCTTTAAGCCAGATTGCACTTGATAGGGTGTCTGAGGCATTAACTAGCTTTTACTTGCAAGACTTATTTAAAAGCACAAACCCTTCATTAGATTTTACTAAATGCATTTTCACCTGTCTATTCTACAACATTTTAAAACCCAGATTTGTCTTGATCTGTGCCATGCAGAACTAAGAGGCTACTGTGGACATTTTCAGCAGGAGTTTGTGGAAAGAACAAAGCACAAACAGCTCCTGCTAACGAAGAATTCTGCTATTTCCTCGTGGAGCAGGAGGCTAAAGATATTGCAGCACTTTGCCCAGTGTTGGAAGACACTTGTAGAGATAAAATAAATGACATTATTTAGCTGTTTCACCAACCTGTATTTACACAGGCTCTGAAAATGCCCAGGTGCACTGCCCTTTTCCAAGGCTCTATCATCATTAGCTTGTCACACCCCAGTGGTTTCAAAACCCTAACTTTTTGTTCCTGTCATATTCACTATTTTATAATCTTTAAAAGAAAAAGGAAAGGAACTCTGCACTAACCTATAAAATATTATTTACTCAATAGGTGGATGGTTTGTTCCAAGCATTCACTGCCAACCTCCCATAGCTACAAATAGAAATGATAAAGTACAAGAAACCTTCACACAACTCTTTGAAAAATGCAGCATTTCTGTGAACAATAACCACCTCCAATATCACTTTTCTTATTCCATAAAAACTTTTATTACCTTTTTTCTCTCCCTAAGATGATGGGAGAGCGCATGTGCCAGGGGCTGCACTGTGACCAGTGCAAGAACATGGTGTGGCACTGGAGCCTGTACACTCAATTTCTGACTTAACCAACAAATAAAGCCAACAAATGACATGGGAAGGGGGGAAAGAAAAAGGCTGAAAGATCGAAATCCCAATCTTAGAGGTAATGTGCTTGCACGTAAGAAATAAGAAAGATTTCAAAGGAGATTTTCCCATCCATACAAATAAGTATTTAAAATATAAGTAATAGAATAAGTACTACTTAGTGCTTATAGGGAAAAAAACAAAAACAAACCAAAGAAACCCCAGCAGATGCTGTTATCTGGACAGCTGTTTCTGTGGGGTTTATTTGGAGCCCAGGGGGTGCAGGCAGTGTCTGCAGACAAATTGCAGATAAAAAGCACAGGTGAATGGCTCCTGTTTCACACCATCCCCTCCATGCTCTGCCTGCCCATGCAGGACCCTCCAGAATGGCTCAACCCCTTCATTCCTAACTGCAAAACACCAATACCCACAGATGGAAGCTTCTACCAGAGCAGAATTGCTCCATTAGTAATAAATTAGAAGGTAAATTCTTGCCAGGTCGGGGGATTTAGATGAGGAACATGAAGTTGTTTCATCAAACTAATTTCTTCATTGAGCATGGATTCCTGCACACTTGGAATCACACTCTTACAGTTTTATCTTTGAGGAGTAAAAAAGATGATTGCAATGGGCTAAGGCAGGTTTACTTTCCTGGAGTTCTTCAGAATGGATATCTTGCATGATTGAGCAGAGCTTTGTTCAATTCTCAAAGCAATTTACCAGGATTGAGAACAGAACGTTTGGTAGAGCAAGTTGTTCGGTCCTGGATGATTACTTCTTATTCCAAAACAATTACAATAAAGGGAAAATGGGTTATGTTCCTGTAAAAATATGACTCTTTCCAAGTAGCAGCAGAGAAACACATGGATACACAGTCACAGCCCACTAAAGAAAACAGAGTCAGTCCATATTCTGCCAGAAGTTCCTAATTAAAACTCACGGACTTCTTCATTTTTAATAATTTCAAAAGAGCTACATAGAGTAGGATATATCCCCCCAGCAGTCAGAAATGTGCTTTTTTCCCCATTCTGTGTTATTAGTTGCAGTTCCATGTGGGTTGGGAGGAGCTGGGGCAGTGCTGAAGCACAGCACAAGCAGAGCAGAGGCATTGCTTGGGACTGAGCCTCGGATTATTGCATCAGAGGACATGAAAAGCCATTGCTTTACTCTGCACTTGTTCCATTGACAAAGGACTTCTCCAGCTCTGGAAATAGAAACTTTTAATTGAAAAGCTCTGGGCTGTGTTCCTCACGTTTTTCTCTCTGGAGCTGCAAGTGGGGAAAGGAAAGCAGCTTCAATTTTCAGAGGTTTCTGCAGCTGTAAATGAAGCCTATTTGGAAAATTGAGACCTCATCAGCTTCTGTCTGAGGAGGGAAAGCGGGGGATAAATTCATTTCAAGTCTGTGATAAGGTTATTGAGCAAAATGAAATACAATAAAAATCATTTAGCAGCCAGAGAAAATGTAGAGAGACAGAGAGGTTTGAACTCTCAGGCTCTTCATTCAGGCAGTCAAATAGCAGAGTTATAACCTTGACGTAAATAGCTTGCTTTCAAACATTTACTGAGCCAACAGCACATCACTGAGACCTGGTCAAGTCACATCAGCAACACCTAAATCCTAAAATGATGTGTGCTCTGCATCCCAGTTCATACAGAGCCCCACTAGCCCTTGGGGCAACGTAGGGAAAGCGAGACAAAAAAACAGCCTGTGCTGATTGTGGATTTATAAGCATCAAGGAGAACTAGAGCAGCACCCACAGGTGGGTCTGGCATTGAATCCCAGTTTATTCCAAGGTTCCCAGGGATTTGCTGACAGCAGGTCCCTGCAGTGGGAGACACTTGTAGCTGCCAGAAGGGCGGAAAACAAGCTTGGGGAGGGATAAAATAATTTTTCCACTTTCACTAAGTTCTGCATGGAAGTCTCTTCAACAGGGCTTGAATCCTCCCCACCTGGGGGATGATACTTTGGCTTCACCCCAAAGTGCCTCATCCCAACCACTGGCTGCTCTCAAGGCTTCGTAAAAATACCAAGTGCTTGCAAAAGTCACTTTTCCAAAGACAAAGGGCCACATTCCATGACCTTCACACAGGTGCACAGATGTAAATGACAACAAAGTACAAGAGAAAATACGAGGGACAAAAAAAAAAAAAAAAAAAAAAGAAGAAGAAAAAAAAAAGACAGAAAAGGAGCAAAAATCTGAGGATAAATAAATAAATAAATTTTAACATCTGTGTTCCTCTCTCATTTACATCTCTGGGCTGGCACAGCAGCTAATTAGTGCTAAATCTGGCGGCCAATTTTTGGATGATGAGCATACCTGTCTGTAAAGAACAAAATGAGACCAACAGCTTATTTTGCAGCCTAGAACGAGCAGCCATCAGGTGGCGATTATTTTGTGTCCATGAACTAGAAACTGCCTCAGAGAACTAAAAACATTTAGAGTCCATGCCTTGCCTTTGCTCCTGAGTCAGTTTTGGACTCCCTGCCGCACCTTGGAGTGCCCAGCCCAGCGCCAAACCCACACTTTGCAAAATTGCAGATCAGTGCAACATTCCAGCTTTACATTGTTTTTCTCTCTCTCCAGCAGATAGATCTTTTCTATCAATTAATTCGGTACAGCCGAGGTGCTGCTGGTTGGATATGAAAGCTTGTGCTGCCCATTTGCACCAGGAGCACGCTGAAATGCCAGCCTGCTGCCGATTTCATGCCAGCCATGTACAAAAACAATTACTTGCAAATGAAGCTGACATCATCTGCCCTCCTGTGCTGGAGCCCTTCATCAGATGTCTTACCTCTGCCACGCAGCACTTGATTCTCTCTGAATTAATCTGCTGGGTCATGGAACCTGCTCATTTTAAGTTTTTAGAAGATTGTTACAGTTTTTTAAACCTCCTTCATACTCTTCAGGTGACTCTAGCCTCTAACTCATGGCTAAACAGCAGAAGAGATTGACTTACCACCTTGGAATGAAAAACAAAGTTGAGGAAAATGGAGATATATACAGATATATAGATATAGATATATAGATATAGATATATTGATACATGGATATAGATATATAGATACAGATATATAGATATATAGATACAGATCTACAGAGATAAATATATATAAATTATATATATAATATATATAAATTATATATATAATATATATAATATATGTAATATATATTCTACATAATATATATAATTAATATAATATATCATATAATATCATATAATATCATATAAATATAAACAGATACAAATTATAAAATACTTATATTCTTTTTTTATCTATTGATTTATATATTTTATATGTAGTCTTGCAAACTTTTTTGGGACAGACCTGGTTTTGCTTTGTGCTTGCCTGCAGCAAAGGGGCTCTGGTCTGGGGCTGGACTTGCAGAAATTAACACTCTTAATACACAATGAAATTATACAGGGCAGAGGAATTCAGGGGAGAAGCTGAAAATGGATTTATGTCTCTGTGCATCCAAACAAGATAAGCCCCAGGTAAAAGAGGATGAAATGCAGCCGTGGAAGCAGTCCTGGAACAAGCTCCTTTCCCACCCCTTCCCGGAAGGATCCATCACTCCTGCCCTCCCACCTGGGCACCATGACAAAATCAAATTTTGCCTGAACGCTGGAAAGATCTGGAGACAGCCCTTGTTCATATATGCATGCCTGGGACTACTTTTAGGATTTTTTAAACCATCCCAAGCTTTGTGCTGTCACAAAACCCAGTGCCCAGGGACACCACGGGGTGTGTTCAGGGGAACAGACTGTTCAGTCTTTCCCCTTTCCCAGCAGCAGCACATGAGGTTATTAAAGATTTACCACTCCTAGCTCCAGTCCCAGGTTACAATTAACATCCTGAGCTGCACGAGCTTTTCAAAAGCTATAAATTTTACCTGGGGTGCAGAAACTTACTCCTTGCTTTATCCCACTTGGCCTAGTTATATTAAAAAGGAAGAAGTGAGGTTGGAAAGTAAAGAAAGTAGGGGGGAAAAATAGAATTTATCACGCTGAAAAGGTTTTTGCCCTGCAAATGAGTTTTCTGCAGCAGTTCTCAGGAATGGCAGAGCCTGGGTTGGGCTGTTGGACCAGGAAATCCCAACAGGAGCTGCAGAAAGAACAAAATTCTGTCACATGGTCTGACAATGACTTCCCCCTCCCCCTTTTTTTTTTAAATCCACATTTTCATTCAGCTGGATAAAGATGTACTAGAATGAGAATCCTTCTGTCTGAGCAGAAAAACAGGAAAAGGTAAAAAATAATGCCCCATATCAGAGATGTGGTTTTTTACACAGTATTAGCCAAGGCGAACATATGAAGCATTTAAATTTTGATTTGAACCTCTGAGAACATCTTGTTCTCTGGGGTAGCAGAGTTCAGCACAGAGAACACTTCCCCACACCAACTACTCTGCATATGGCTCTTGTGAGTAAGAGCACCAGAAGGCTCTTTTTATAAAAATCTTGACGTCTTTTTTCTCTCAGCTGAAATTTTCCCAGATATTTACACATAAAATCACGACACTCCTTCGCAGGGCTAAGACAAGCTTTCCTCTGACAAAGTAAGAGGCCTTTTTTTTAATGCTTACAAACCATCCACTGCTCTTTTAGCTTCAGAGGAACCACAGCAGCAAGGATATTGCCAGGGAGAGCTGCACCTGGGTGCAATTCCAAACTGAACATGCAGCAGGGCTGAAAGCAGGCTCCAGGATAACTGGCTGCATGCAGAGAGACCAAATTCAGCACTCAGAGCATCCCAAAAATCCCTGGCACACATGAACTCAGAGCAGGACTAACCATTTCAGGGGATTTTAACATTAAACATTGAGTGCCCATGAAGTCACAGCAATATGTGAAGGTTCTTTTGTTTTTTGGATTTTTTTTTACTTTCGTGAGCACAGGTTAATGATGAGCAAAGGAGGGTTCTGTCAGATTCTGTGGAAAGCTGCTCAGGGCACAGAGGAGGTGGCACAGAAGCTCAGCACTGCTCCCTCCTAAACTGAAGCCCACGGTGTCCTGGTGAACCAAAACCACAAATGGGGAGCCAGGAATGGGGGGAAACACCACAAAACAGGTAGGCAGTAACTCCTCTTGGCCTGAAACCCCACAACTTTCCTGTTAGAAATCTGGGAATGCAAAAGGGGTCCTGCCTCGATCCACCCCTGAGCAGTACCACAGCTCCTGGGATAACAGCAATAATATTGGACTCCAGAAAGTCACCATGTTTAGACTAACTCTTCCATCCTTAAGGCTTCAAGGAAAGCCCTTTAAATTCTCTTGGGGAATGCCCTTCTCCAGAACTAAACTCTCAGAATGCCAAAACTAGAGTTTCTAGAGAGACAGCTGGTCAGGGTTACCTGGAACATCAGCTCTGAGCTGCAGCAAAGCAGATCATCAACATGGTAAACACAGAGCAACAGGAGCAGCTCTGAGCTCCAGGAAAAGGATTTTATTGCAGGGAAACTCTTACCTGCCTTCCCAAATCCCAAATCCTCGGCCTGAGGTGAACACAGAGCCTCTGGCCCTGGTCTGAGCCTGCTCACCTGGAGCTTCCTGCAGCAGAGCTGCTCCACTTTATTTAATTTCATTCCACTTAATTTCATTCCATTCCATTCCATTCCTTCCCTTCCGTCCCACTCCTGCCACAGCTGTGTGCCATTAACCTGGGGACCTGCCAGCCCTAAGCAGTTCTGCTGGCCTTGCTCCAGCACAAATCCATCTGCGGGGCCATTTCTAGAATCCCTCGGATGGTCACAGCTCTCAGGACAAGTAAAAGGGTGGTTTTGCGCATCATGGTGAAAAAAAATCTGGTGCTGTAATTAATAAATTGTCTGAAATGGAAAATGTAACTGCTGCATCTGAATTCTGCTGGAACAAGACCCAGGATCATGATTTTGATGATTTTTCCTTTTTTCTTTTTTTCTTTTTTTTTTTTTTTTTTTAAAAGGGCTTGCTGAGCCAATGCTTCATTTGCAAGGCTTGGAGGTGAATAATTGATATTATAAAGGTATTAAGTGTTTAAGTCCATGGATACCCCACTCAGTGAGTGCAGGGACAGAAGGAATGAAGCCCAGGCCCTCTGGAACCACAAGTGATTCAAATTCACTCCAGCCAGAGCACAGGTGGTCAGCACCTCCAAAATCAAGGGGTCTGCAGTCTGAGACCATGACCCCATAAACTTTCACCCAAGCAGAAGTACCTGACATGCCCAGCTGATATATTTTGCTGGGTAAATTCTTCAGAATAAGGTATAAATACATATGATTAATGAAATCTATAGCTCCTTGAAGTGCTTTTAAAACTCCCATGTATTCATGAAATTAAATGACACAAATAAACATACACATCTGAGCTCTTCAGAGTGATCTCACTTCTAGCACATGTGTGCAAGCATATGCTCTGGCAATTAATGATGCTTTTAAGTGCTGTGATACTACTCTGAGCAGGGACTAGCACTTCGTATTGATGAAGTCTTGAGTAATTTTGCCTAATAAAGTTAATGAAGTATATGCTACTAGCTGGAGTGTATCAATCTCTTCCCTTTCATCACAACATACACAAATTCATTGCCATAAAAATTTACTAAACTCGATTTTGGCACTTTTTTTCTCCAGCCCTCCTTGCTAGGCCAATCTCTGGAGTTGGCATGGCCACTCCTAAAGCAAATTGTGTCTGTGAGTGAGATTGTCACGTGCTGCACAGAAATGTGTGCTCTGTGTCCTTGAGAGCAAAGCCTCATTTGGTATCAAAGTGCAGGGAACCTGTGACGGCAGTAAATTAATGAAGCAATGCTGTGCTCATCAGGAACATCATCTAATTGCAGAGCAGCCCCATTAACGCCCCTGCTTGCCTCTGCACAGCTTTGAGGCTCTTAGGAGAGGTAACAGCAATTACCTGCCTCATGTTTTCAGATTAAGGGAGCTGGCTGAGCTGGAGACTTCCTGCAGCCTTGTCTGAGTCTGCCTGGAAGCCCAGAAGAGATTCCCAGAGGATGGGCTGGGGAAAAGGCAGGAAAACTCAGGGATTTGGGGGTTCCTTAAAGCACCAGCCTGGAGTAGCCTCAGGCCATGCTGCTTTTACTGAAACAGGAGCTGGACACCCCCCAGGAGCACCCCTGACCTGTGGGACCATTTCTCTCTAATTATCACAGTTATACACCTAATAAATCCCTGAAATAGTAATGCCCAGACACACCCAGTGCATGGAAATATTCCTATCTGTGAGCAGGAGAAGAAAAATGAAGTTTCCCCTCTCCTCGAGCATCTCCAACTGCAGCCTTGAAGTGCACCACCAGCAAAGCATTAACCTTCTCCTCATCCCCAGCCTTTTGCCAGCCCTCCTGCAGCCTCCTTGCAGAGAAAAGCTCCCAAATAACACCCCTTGCATCTGAGCAGGATGAAGATATTCCATGGCAGGAGAAAGGTGAGGAGGAGAGGAGAGGAGAGATTCTCCTCTTGAGGAGCATCTGACCTGGCTGGCAGCAGCAGAGAGGGTCTGGGCAGGGTTCCCCTTCCTGCAGAGCCCTCCAGCACAAACACGTTCATTACTGGGATTTAAAGTTGATAAAACCTTCCAGAACTGGAGAAAAGGGATAGCAGAGGCTTCACCTGTTCATTAATTTATCATATGTGCTTCACCTTCAATTGTTCTTGGCGATGTTTTGCATAAGCACACACAGGTTTCGGAGCTGAAAACACACTGGAAAATGTTGGGTTTGCTCTATGCAAGTAAAATACCAAATCAGCTACGCCAGCTTCAGAGCTTCACATCCCTTCAGAGCTCAAACACCCACTCATTTATTATTCTATTTGGAAAATCTTGCACGGTACTCAGACTTTCTCCCTCTGGGGGAAATCAGCATATGGCAAAGGCAGGAGCAGAGCAGTAAACGCATTCGAGTGAAGTCCTGTTCCAGTGGATAATTGCTCTGAGGTGAAGACATGCTTTGCTGGAGGATATGTTCAAACAAATCAGGGAGTGACAATGGCTAATTTTAAGTGCAATTTCCAGAGGTATCACTCAGCTGCTTTCTGGATAGAGGTGGGACAGTGTGGAACACACAGCTCTGAGTGAAGTCTAATGAGACACTTGTTTACCACCTCATCCCAGATTCAGAGAAGCAGTGCAGCATTAATTAATTATTTTAGCAATAGTCCAATGCTGACTGCATGTTACTGAACACTTTTTTTTTTTTTAAATTACCATTTGAGTCTTGCAGCCTGCAGAAATCAGATTAAAATTCCCTTCAACAGTTTCTTCAGACTTTTTTGCAAGCTGCCGGGTGATCTTTCTACTCTTGTGTATGTCACAGCCCCTAATTATCAGACCTACCCCTCAGATCACTGGAATTCACTTTATTGACAGGCAACCAGACAGATAATATAAAAGATAGTCTCCTTCAGGCTTTGTGTACAAATTTGCTGCTCAGAGAATTGGGGAGAAGTTTCTTCCATCTCTCAAAGGCTTTGTTTAATGTGTCTCATACAGAGTGAAGACAGATGGTTACAAAGCGTTTAGGACCTCAGAAAGAACTCAGTTAAAAGCAGCTCAGCATTATTAGACAGGCAGAGAGCAGGATATTTATTTAGTTTAAAACAAAGGGAGTTATTTCTACATGGCACTTACTATGTAAAAATTTAGACTATTTCATTGCATTTATTTTTCCTGCAGGACTCTCCTCCCCGTTCCTGGATTGCAATTTCATCTGTACCCACAAAGAACCTACGGATCTTTGCTCGAGACTGAATTTTCTGCAGCAAACTGAACTTTTGTAAGATGAGCATCTTTGCAGAAACCTGCCAGAGCTGACAGATTAGTACGAAATACTGATACAGATGTCAGTTCCCACAGAACCAGCATTCTTCACAAAAATCTCATCAGCAGAGTCACTTTTAAGTATCTGGGGAAGAAGAACAGATTGGAGAATCAATGAAATAACTTCAGTATCATCCAAGAACTGCAAATCAGGGGAGAAGGAAATAGCAGGCGTGCATGCAAGAGCAGAACAAGGCACAGCCTTCAGAGAGACAAGCTAATCTAGGAGGTTTTTTTTAAAAAAAAGTGACAGGAAATCAGGAAAATAAGCTGAATTTCCCATTTCTGACTCATTTCATATAATTCATTTCACCTCTGAGACAAGCCCAGTATTACTTACTATGTAATATAATTAAATTACATCCTTGCCTTATAGCAAAGCCTTTCTGGAGCCCCACACTGAGGGGGCTGCAGGTACAGATGATAAAATCCAACAGCACAGGAACATTTTAACTTTGCCCTGCTGGGCTCCAGTGATGCCTGAGCAGGGTTTACCTGAAACTGAGGCCAGACAAAGCTAGGAGAATAAAAAGCAGATTAATTTATTGAAGGCCTTTAGGTACATTCAGGGCAGACAGAGCCCACTCGAGAGGCTACACCCAAAATGGACAGCGAGTCATGAGTTCTGCACATTTTATAAGTTCTCTCCATTAACATATTGAGCCTCAATCCTCCAATTACACCTTCAGGTGATGATGGCAACCATCCCAAGCTTGCTCCCCCAATTCACTGTTGGTTCCATATTTTGGGGCTCTGAGGCAGCAAAGTGTCCTTGGATTTTCCAACTCAGAGCAATGTTTTGTCTGAAACGCTGGGAACAGGGGATTTAGCACTTTATGAAGCCTAGAGCTACACACCAAAGCCACAGATACATGAAGAATAGAAGCTAAAAATCCTTAAGGCATCCCCAGGACACTGCCTGGATTTGGGTCCAGCCTTCACCTCAGGACCACCAAATGGCCATTGCATTCATGGACATCACAGCAGGATGAGTTTGAAGCAAAACATTTTTCAGATCGCAGCATCTGCACCTTGGTTTGCCTGTGCCTATCCTGAATTTTGTGCCAACACCTTGAGGAATGTGAGCAGCACAGATTCAGCTTCACAACCCTTCGAGGGGAGAAGTTGGAAGCTGCGGCATTTTTTTTCAAAAGCTGGAAGAAAGTAAAATACGTAATCCCCATCCTGCAAGAGTTTGGTTTATAGTCCTGAATTTCAAGCAGGTTTTCAAACCTCCAAGAGCTTAGACTAACCCCAAAGTTACATGTGTCTGTTTGGGAAGTTTAAGCATAAAATTTAAAACTTTTGATTGACCCCATTATAATCTGTGTGTTGCTGAATTCCTCAGTATCTTCAGAGTAATGCATTTGCCATCAGGGCTGATGTCACACATCACTTAAACCAGGAATAAGAGTCACAAAAAAAAGGCTTTTCCACTCAGCTGGAAAGAGCATTCAATCCTGGCTTTTTCTGTCAGTGAAACCTGCACACTTGAGGGACTCCAACTACAGCCCCTATTCTTTCCCACAATTATGCTTGAATAAGTCATTTCATCCACTTACAGCACACCAAGACAAATTTGGGGCTAGAAAATCAGCATGGTTCTGTCAAAAAATGCTCTTTCCTTGTTTTTTTTCAAGAAAGAAAACTTCATTGGAGATTTGCTTAAATTTTGCCAAGTATCTGTCCATAATACTCAAACTTTTACAGTAATTAATGTTAATTGGCACACAGGACTTTACTCTATGGCTTCATCTCAGTGGTGTAAAACAGCAGAAATTCTCCAGCACAACATGAGCTGAGAACTGACAGCCCATGAATTCCACTGCAGTTATTACAAACTGCTTGGGGGCCTGGCTCCACTAGACAAATTTATGCAGATGGAAGACTGGTTTGTGTTAATATAGACATAAATATTTTTATGAGCAATAATGGCTGTTCCATACAAAATTAACTCCCAGGAATTTGTCTCATATTCATGGACCTCGTGTCATTTTGCTGTGGCACGTACCCGACCACTTCTCGGGTGTCCTCAATTAAATGTAACCTTGAATTTCCTATTATCAAAGGCCTTCCCATTCATTTTCAAATTGCAATCACTTCATCTCACAGTGTAGTGCTCTTCCTTCCAGCCTTCCCTTATTGAACCGAAGCATTATGCAGCCAGGACAGCGTGGTAACAACCATCCCACAGGGCAACAGATACTTGTGTTTTGTTATGAATTACTCTTGGCAGCACGAATTCAATATTCTGCACAAGTCGCACAAGGAATCTGAGCACAGGGGGCATCATTTTGATTTCTACAATCCAGTTCGTAGCTTCCAACCTGAGAAGAAAGTGCTTCTTCTACAAATTGAGCTGGGTTTCTCCAGAATCTAATCCCAGTGTGCAGGAAAAGGTGCTTTGTGTGGTATCTCAGCCTGCTGGAGCACACACAGGCATGGTCATGCCTGCTGTCACGTGGAACATGTTTGTACAAATGAACATCAACGTTCTTGGAGAATTTTTTCCTCCCATGCCTCATTCAATATCCAAGATTGCTGCTCTCAAATTTTTTTTTTAAATTTTTTTTTTAATTTTTTTTTTTTTTTTTTTGTGGGGGGAGCAGAAATATTGGAGATCGGAAGGAAAATCCAGTCACAGAGTACAGGAAGAGTCAGAGTCAGAACAAGCTCTTGCTGCTGCAATGTGTTCATTACAGAAGCTACAGGGGAAAAAAAACCCAAAACATGGCTTAATTAATTAATTCCTAATGCGATTCCTCCCACTGTAGCAGGGCTAATACTTTTTCACCAAGGAACTGAAACAATCTCACGGACAGCAGGTCCCTGAGTTTTGAGTGACTATGCCAATTTTTGAACAATTATTTTGAATTGCAAATACTCACAACACTTTGTCTCCTCCATAACTTTGAAATATGCACCCAAAGCCTAAAAGAAAGATTAAAGAGGAACAAAAAGCCCTTGTGTTTAAGCAGGGGCTACAGACCCTTAACACCCCAGAGTTAAAAACTGCACTGCAGCAGGATTTGCAGACAGTAACTCAGCATTCACAGAATGGATGTGTCTTCAAAGATTCAAAATTGAAGTTCCACTCCTCCCCAGCTTCCAGCCATGTACATCTGTTAGAAACATCTCACTGGGCTGAATTTCTTAAGTCAGTCTCAATTCAGGCAAAATTGACTGAAAATACAATAGAATGGAAAAAAAAAATCCATGATAAATGCAGATCCCTGATTTCTGGCAAGGCAGAAGGAGTGCAGCAGGGAGGAACCAAAGTCAAGGCTCACCTTTCCCTCCTCCCCTCTGCTTCAACCCTTCCTCCCAGCTGGTTAAGCACAATAAGACATTCAGTCCTGCACACACCAAATGAGGTCTCCCATGGCAGGAAATCTGACGTGCAAAATACAACACTCTGCAGGCTCAGATCTGCGGCACAATTTCAGTCTCTCTTATGAAAACCAAATCCTGTTGCAGCCACTTCCAAGTGCCTGATCAGCTTGTGAGATTTCATTCAGGTTAAGGGGTCTCAAAGCAATTTAATCAGATGTAGAACTTGCATGGTTTTAATAACTGAAGAAAATACAGAGGAGCAGCTGCCTCTGTTAGTGCTCCAGGATGGGTTTGAGTGCATTGCCACCTCACTGTGACACCACAGGCGACAGAAACCTCCACATGCCCAAGAGATGCTTTGTTCCAGAATAAAACCATCATTGTTCCATAGTTTCAACAGAGGAAATCCAAAAAAAGACAGCAATGTGTCATTAAGTGCTGCTGCTGTTGGTCCAAAGGAAGTGCAGCACAAACACAGCAGGATTCAGAGGGAGAGGCAGGATTGGTGTTTGGGACTGCACAGACTGATTTCAGTCACTCTCTGTGGCTTTAGAGTCCCCGAGGGTTGCAGAGGCTGGCTGAGAGAATTCAGGCAGATGAACCAAGATGGCGAAAAGGAACTTTATTTACAAGAAGCCTCTTTATATATCCATTAATAATCTAGCAACTATTGGTCAGCAAAGAATCCACCTCCTAAAACCATTGGTCACAGCCAAATAACACTTAATACCAAACACAGAGATTAAGAAAGTAAAAGAATGCAACTTATCTCTATTCTCTCTGAGAAAGAACAGAAAGATTCTAGAACAGTGCAACCACAACCCTCCAGAGGAATTCTGCATCCTCCCTGGAGACCTAACAAATCAGAGCAAAAAAAAGGAATTTAGAGGATCACCAAAGGCTTTGCAATGCAAAGCATCCCTGGGCAAGAAAGCAGCTCCTTTCCAAGGTGTGCAATGACTCTCTCAGCCCCTGGATGGCTTCAGCACATCCACACAGAGAGAATTTAATTTGCTGTCTGATCAGCAGGCGGCTGGAAAAATCATAGAGCAGTTGAAACAGGTCTACGTGGAAGAGATTTACAGAACCAGAACTTCCCAACTAATTTTGAGAGCAGCAATCTTGGACAGTGAATGAGGCACAGGAGGAAAAAAATAATCATTCAGTCCTCCAAGAATTTGCTAAAACTGCACCACAAACAGAACTCCCAGACAGGTGCAGGGCCAAACAGCAAATTCAAGCCAGACTAAGTTGCAAACACAATAATTGTCTACCAGTGTTACCCTAACATCCAGACAGGTTTTTTGTTCTTGGAGGTTTCCTTTCTAAGCACCAAGCAGCCTAATTCTCTTTAGCTTGCAAAATCGGACAAGATCACAGCCTGGAGGGGAAAGGCTGCCGTGATAAATATTTCATGGGCTACATCAATAAAATTTATTTTGCCAAGGAGAATGGAAGGAGAGGAAAAGCAGAGAAATAATTCATTAAAAGAACTTGAGCTTAGCAGTGCTGGGGGAAAAAGCCATGCTAGGAAAAAAGGAATTAAACACAGAGGTTTTAAATAGGTCAGAAGCTTAAGTACTCTTAACACATGGCAAACTGACAAAGAGCTGAGCTTTTCAGAATGAGAGTACTGCAAAGTGTGTACTTCGAAGTAATTCAGCCCTTTCCAAACAAATATCCCCAGACACACAAGTAGCAGTTTCAGCTTCTTGCCTCTCATCCAACTTTTAAGAACTCCTCAGTACATGAAAGTGCCACTGCTCAAAACCCATTACAGAATGCAACAGGTACCTGGAGGTTTCCTTTATTTCTCAGAGCAAAAGTCTTCTCTATTTTATATTGGATGGGGTAATAAGTTATGTTTTCCAGAAAACAAAAATGCTGCAGCAAGAATTAAGTTGTTTAGCACAAAGCTCAAACTTTCCTGTAGTGATTAAAATTTGCAGCTTACATCACAGAATTCTCAAAAAATAAATATTTAATCTCTCCTTTCTTCCTGCCACTGTTTGAAGCCTTTGCAGTGATACAAGAGTAAACAAAACCTCAGTTTTATGACACCTTTTCCATTTACTGCCCTGCTCCATCCTTACTGTCAAAGGTCAGCCAGATGAGCAAGGAAAACAGCAGATATCTGTTCAGAAAACCAGTCCAGGACCAAGTAATTCCCAAATTCTAATCCCAGATCTGCCAATGACTTGCTGGATGCCTTCGAATCAGTGGATTTGGGCATTTTGTTTTCAAATGCGTAAATTGGAGAAGCACATACTGGGAAAGAGTGGAAAAGTCTCAGGACATGAAGATTAAATGGCATTAAAACCCTTCACAGCTACTGCAGAGAGATTTGGTAATAAACAAAATTTACCTTTTTAGGAACCTTTCATTTGAAATTATTTGATCATTCTGTGGATGAAGTCACACTACTTAAAATTTAACCTAATTTTACTTACTGATAAAATGCAGGGATGATGAGAAAAAGTGAATTTTGTTGCTAACCACAACCAAACCCTCACCCATCAGCAGAGCTGTCTCGGGACAAACTGCTCAGTAGCACCCAACAGCCAAATTTCCGTAAGTGATGCTGAGCTGCCCTCTAGTGAAGTCAGAGAAAACTTCCAGCACCTGCAGTTCTGAAATTCAGGTCTGAGTCACAGATAGATTTTATCCAGATTTGTTTATAACAGAAGAATCCTACAGCAAGCATCTTAATGCAGTGTGCTTATGATTTAATTTTACTCTTCCATCCCAGGGTCTTTAGGTTTAGATTAAACTCTCCACTCAATTTCACACCTCCAGAGCATATTCTGCTTTTTCTAAGATTTGTGAATTCAAATTCTCATCTTACAATGAATCATGGGCAAAGCTGTTTCAAAAACCTGTTCTATCTGAACATACAATATTTTATTTTTTAAAACACCATGACAAGAATTCACCAATAGGCTCCTATATTGAAAATTTTTTACCTGGTTATAGAATTACATTTTTCTTGTGCTCAGGGTATTTTCTGCTGTGCCATTTTCACTGAAGGCTTCATGACTTCAGTGCTGGTCACTGGAGCACCTTGGCTGGTGCTGCTGCTGCCCAAAAATCTCCCTTGTGGGAAGTGGTCAGACACGAGCCACAATTTATTCTCAAAGCAGGATTTTACTGCAGGAAGTTCCTAATCAACCTTTTTTCATGAATTTAAGCAGAACAAGGTGGCCACATCAGGAAAAAGGAAGAGGTGCAGGATTTGGCAGCAGATGAAGCAGCAGCAGCAGCTCTACCCCAGATCCTGATGGCTTCACCATTTCAGCACTGATTTAAAAACCATGTGACACTCAGGATTCTTTGCTTTCACAGGAAGGTAAAACTGAGGCATTCCTTAAGAATTAACCCTCTGTTAGCTGCTGCAGTTGTTTCTGTGGCACAGGAGGCAGGAAACACCACTGGGGTGGATTTTCTTCACCTCTTGGTTTAGGCCACCTTGAAGCCTGGGAAGTTTGGCTGAGCTGCAATGCCAACACCAGCAGGGGCTCAGGGGAAATGGACTCCTGCAGGCAGCAAAATGTTATTTCCAACCCAGCCTCGAGTGAAGCAGGCTGATGGAAAAGCTCCTGCTCAATGCAGGGAGCAGAGGTCTCTTTACACAGAATTTGTTTCAGCACATGCTTATAATAATTAAGACATTTAAGCATTTCTGGAAGACACCAGCTTGAATACCAAGCAATAAAATCTTACTTTTGAGCTTACACAAAGCATTGGAATAAGTTGAAACAAGTTGCCTGGAAAGTTACCAGGTATATTTATTTTTAAAAAATTAAAAATACATTATGTTCTATTAGTATTTTGTAACTTCCATATAAAATAAAAAAGAAAAAAACCTCGATTTTTCCAGCATACTTGTATCTGCAGGTTACAACACCTGGGGAAAGACCAGTAAAGAGAATTTTGTTAGTGTCTTCCAAACACTGAGCCATCACAAAATTCTAAGCAAGCTTAACACGCAGCAGTCAGAGCTGCTCCCAGTCTGACCAAGTCCAGCCTCCCCTCATTAACACAGTTTTTGTCAATCAGAACTACCCTCAAGGCTACAGGTTTTTCCAGTTTCCCAAAAAGATGTTCAAGTGCACAATAAAATCCTATCTGCACACAAACTGTGCTTCAAACGTCAGGAATTCATGCAATGGGAATCTGAAAGGACTGGTGGGGGCTCACAAGACTCCAGGACAGGATCAGCCAAGGAGCTGCCAGCCTGCAGCTGTTCATCAACATTGCTGACTTGGATTTCAGTAGAATCAGATTTTAAATTTCTGCTCAGTTTTCAGCTGAACGATCTCAACTTGCTGCATTATCAGAAAAGCTGAGAGTGACAAGGCCAGCCCTACTCCAGCCCATCCTCCTGCACAAGTGACCCAGGCAGGAGAGGTCTCACAAGGCTAAGAAATTCTTCCTGCCCTCTGGAAAGAAGGGGAGGCAGAAAAATGAAAATTTTGAGGCTCCTCAAGCCAATGTTGTCACCAGTTCTAGAGCTGTTTTCACCTCAGTTACTGCTGCAGTTTCTCCTGTATCTTCTTTTAGAAGGATGAATAATGTTTCAACCTAAAGAAAAAAAAGTTGAGAGAGATTTAAAACTTCTCAGTAACCTGTAGAGGGAACAACACAAAGAAACAACAGCTCTTCAGCAGTGTCACTGAGTATCCTTAGCTAATCTGAAACATGGACAGAGTAAAAGATAACAACTACCCACCTAGAATCACTTGAAGTGCCATTATAATATGTAGTTCAAGTTCAAATAAAGATTTATTCACATTTAGGAATCTTTCTATAAATTTTCTGTGTCAGACTTGGTAAATCATTAAAATCTCACCTTAAAAATAAGAAGTTTTTCAAGTATCATGAAGTTGTGAGTTGGAAAAAAAATAAATATTCCTGCTTATTGTTAGCACTGCTCCTCACCCCTGACCACACCAGGAAAAATAAAAAAAGAATGGAAAACAGGGTGTATTTCATAATCAGACAATAAACAAGGGCTGTTCTCCAGCAGGGAAAGCCAACTCCACACTCAAATAACTCAGCAGGTGAAATTGAGATCAGGAAGTCAAACCTTATCATTCACAGCCACCTGCCCCATCTTACAGAACATAAATATGTTATCCAGATGAATTACTAACTCAGTACTTACCTGAATAACAAAGCTTTGCCTTTGTTATTTGCTACAGAGAAATAGCCACTCCTGGGAGAGAAGTCCATAGATTGACTGAGATAAATCTGTTTTCTCCTGAACACTGGGAAGTTTGAGAATACAGTGTATGAAGGAAGGTGCACCTAGTGGGAAATAGGCCAGAAGTTAAAATTAGGAAAAAAACCACCAAAAATAAAATTAAACTACAAATTCATAATTGAGGGGCAATGTTAAATTCAAATGTTCAGGTATATTCCTACCCTGTGTGACTCTATATATAGAATTCTCCTGGAGAGAAGGAGCAGGGAACACACCATGGAACCAATTACTGCAATTCTCAGACCTACAAATCCTCAGATTAATTCAACAGTTCCACTGCTGGCCAGAATTCTGATAAGGCTGGCAAAAAAAACCTCATAGTAAGATGGTTACAGTTACCAGCTGCTGAAAACTCCCATTTGTTGCTGAGTTCTAGTCACTGAAATAGAATCACAGACTGGTTTGGGTTGGAAGGAACCTTAAAGTTTTCTTCCAGGTCCAACCCCTGCCATGGGCAGGGACAGCTTCCACCAGACCAGGCTGCTCCAAGCCCCATCCAACCTGGCCTGGAACACTTCCAGACATTTAAGAGGGCATTTTAAAAAGGTAAACTAAACCACAAAATGTTATTTTCAGAGCAACCTTACTAAAGAAAATAAAATTATATTCTTGTAAATGCAGTGTCTTGGCCTCTTATCTGGTCAGTCCAGCACCCTTTGCAGATTCTGTATCTGCTTCGTATCAGTTTTATTCTGTCATCAGCAGTGTTTTTATCAAGATATAAAAGAAATGTTGCAATAAAGAAGCTGAACACACCAATTTGACAGCCTCATCCGTGTCACGGGAAGCCACTGCCAAAATCTCCGTGGTGGGATTGAAGGTCACACAGGTGGCAGAAGTGACAAGGTTCATGATGGCTTTAACTGGTTTGGGACGGTTTTCTTTTAGGCAGACATCAGTAGTGTATAAATTTACAACTCCAGAAGATGAACTAAAGAAAGAAATGAACAAAAATTATACCAAAAAGTCACATTTCAGTACACATTGCCTTGCTATCTATAGCCACCACTCACCTGAAAATGAAATTTCCAGTTATTTACTGGAGTCTGTAATATTTTGTTTGGAGCTTGATTTTCCTTTGGAGTTTATAACAGTATTTAGTGGAGGGGTTTAGGTTTTTGCTGGTTTGGGTTTTCTTTTTACTTATATATTAAGAGACTCACTCAGCTGTGGAGAGCCTTGATGAGCCCATCTCTTACCAGCATGAATTCAAAGCCTTGAGAGCTCGGTATCAAAAGATTCTGAAATCATTTCAAGGATTTATTGTGGTTTTTTAATAACAGTAGCATAAGCTCACTTTAAAATTCTCTTCTACAGTGGCCTAAGAAAATATGTATCGTACTTCAGCATTTATTTGCTATTCTCATTTATAAGAATTCAGACACTGGCTGAAATTGCATCTCAATGAACAGATTTGGAGAAACACTTTTAGCTTGTGGCTCTGAGGCCCCTTTTAAAGGCTAACATGCTGCCTTGCAGGAGCCAAATTCAGAGTCCAGGAAAGAGAACTAGAAAAGGGAGAAGACCCTGAATCAACATTCCTGTTACAGAATTTGTGATTTCTGTCATTGTGATTTCAAAATTAACTGCTGAACCCATATATGCCAATAGTAATACCAGTATTGCTCCTATTTTTTCAGGTGTACTATGGTATTTTATATTTTCACAGAAAAAAGCAAGTTTTTATCACAAAATCGGGAGTATTCATCTATTCATGTCTACTCCAAGCCCATTAGAACCAAACCATGTTCCCACACTCTCACCAGGCACCCATGAGCTCACTGCAGAGCTTCAGAATGGGATCAGGAGAAGCTGTCCAAGCCCAGACACTCACCCACATGCCACATACTGGTTGTTTTTTGAAACAGCAATGCACTTTCCTTCCAAAGAACCTTCATCTTCAAATTTGTGTAGGCACTTTCTGCTTCTCACATCCCAAATGAAAACTTCGCCTTCCTCTGGTTGCAGAATGAAGGAGATTAGAGAAACCACAAATGCACAACATTTTGTCTATTTAGCTAAAATCAATTGAATTAGATGAGAACCATTAGCTCATTTATAACTATCAAATATAGACTATTTTAAAAAAAACAACAATTGAAGGCATACTAAAATAGTTAACTCCATTCTTTAATGATTGATCACTCGGTTGTATTTTTAGGAGATATACTGGCACGATTTTTAATTATCTTTCTAAAACAATAAATGACTTCTAAGAGATTATGCAATTTAAATGGAATTATGATCAGAGCTGCTGGAATACTCACTTGAATAGCTGTATATTTTACTGCTGTCTGGAGTGAAAGCAGAAGCAGTGCACCTTCCATTCACCTTCATGCTGCTGATCAGCTCCTTTGTCTGTAGGACAAAGAACAATGGTGACAGTGATTCTACCAAAAATCTGCAGGAAAGCTGTCTCCTGTCCCACAGAAACCTTCAGTTAGCTCCCCTGACACGCAGGGAACAGCACCAACATTTTCAGAGCCCGCAGAGCACAGCACAAGCTCCTGAGTCCAACCACAGCTGGATCAACAAACACTCGTTTGCTCCCTTGCTGAAGGGCCTGAGTTATAAACAGAACTGAACTTTCTCCTGTGAAAGAATTTTTCCCTGTGAAAGTTTAAAACAAATCCAGCTGCCATCACACGGCATTTTAAAATTCAACTGCAAGATTGCTCCATGCATTATGAATCAGTGCTTGGCATGATTCATGAGCAGGGTACAGCAGCAAGCACTAGCACGACTCCCAGAAAAGCAGCTCTATTTCTCTCCCACCCCCAGCTGCTGTCCCCATGCTCTTTCCACTCCTTTTGCCAGCACAGTGCTCATGCAAGCAGCTGAAATACAACACTGACACACAACTTTTCCTGCTGGAAACTCCATGGAAATGCCCTGAGCTACACCAGCCCCAAGGAGCTGCAGAACAACGTCTCAGAAAGCCCAAAATAATTCCCTAAAACTGCAGTGGGTTGATTCAGCAGTGCTTTTTTGAGGGTTGTCACAGTATGTGTCATACCTTGGCTTCAGCTGAAAGTTAAGATTGCCTTGCAGATGAGATAAAGCAGATTCAAAAGGGAAAAGGCACCAAGGAAGTGAAGCTACATGAGCCCTGCAGAGAAAGTACCTTCATGGACAGCAAGTGAAGGTAGCCTGAGGTTCCAATTAGCAGCATAAATGATCCGTCCGGAGAGAGTTCGAAGTTTCTGAGAAATTTTTCCTCCACACCTTTAAAAAGAGATTTGAAACTTGAAATTGGTGTAATTTATTCTTTGGCCTCAAAATTCAGAGGTAGGATGAATATGAGTAAGACCTGACTCCAGTTCAGCTTTTCATTTCTGCAATATGCTGTCACAGTGAAGCTGAACTCAGTTGTGCTTGTGTGTGATAATTAATATCCCAGACAAATCAACACTAAAGGTAGTTTAGTTCCCCGAGGACAAGTTAAAAATACAACCTCCAACAACCCACTGCCCTTCCTTTTAAAGCAAATTCATGTGGCATGCCTATTTGGGACAGATCCAACTGTGCCCAGCCACTCAGAGCTGTCACACATACCTCGTACTTTTGGGATGGGGATGATGCTCCCAGCCATCATGTCATACACAAAGAACATGCTGTGGTGAGTGCCTGTGGCTATAACCTGCTCTCCATCCACACTGAAACGAGCCTTGTAAATTGGAAAACTCTCTAAATAGATGCTCTGGATTTTTGGGTTCCTTATGCCATCCACCTTTGAAAAAGAAAATAACAAAGCAGGTTGTAATATTGAGGAATATACCAAATACTTTTACATTAAAAGTTGCATCAGCTACCTAGCTGAAACCTAAGCAGTAAGAGGTACACCACTGTGAAGCATTAAACTCTTCCTCTCTCCTACAAATGACCTGGCTCTCGGCTCCTCACCCCATCTAACAAGCACCCCCAGCCTTTCTGATACATCTCATACCTCTTGCCCTTCCTTACCTCCCCATGCTTTGTTCAAATAATCACTTCTATTGTGCTTTTTCTAAATGGAAACATCTGCTTTGATTTGGGTTGGGTTTTTTTTCCTTGCAGCCCTATGGGAATTTCACATTCCATTTGTGTCAGACCATTTCACTGATTCTGGGCCATCAGGAAGTTTCTAAATAACATTAGGACCTTTAGATTACAGAGGAGCAGGGCAGTGTCCCAGGATGCAGTGCAGCCCCTCCATCCCCAGCATGATTTCACAGCAATTCTCCTGTCTCAGAGCAAAGTGGGCTGCTCCCCCCACTACAGGCTCCCCAAACAACTTAGGAACAAAAAACCTCATTAGTCCTCGTCACTGCAAACCTTAAAACCAAACGTTTTTGAACACAAATCTTCAGCTAAAAGCTCTGATACAACTAAGTTTGCCTTGGCGTGAAGTCACAGCTGGAAATTCCTTTCAAGTTGCCTTTAACCAAGTAATTTCCATTGTGCCCACAGACATTACACCTTTATGTGCAGAAGAAGAGAGAAAACAAAGTCTACCACTCCAGGCTATTTCATATATACTCCTTAAAGAAAAAGATTTGTGCTAGTGCCCATTTGCAGAGTACAGACTGAAGCTCCTCACCTGGAAGAGGGACACAGAGCGATCGTGCCCAGCTGTCATCACCACCTGAGCTGAGGGATGGAACTGCACTGTCACCAGCTTCCCATTGGCAAAACGCTCCTGGTTTGCAGGAATGCAGGTGCTCACCTACAACACAGACAAGACAGTTAAAACAAAACTCAACAATCACTTCTGCTGATGAAAAGCCTGTTTTTGCTACCAGACCTCAAGGCCTGTGATGAAGTTTTGGGCAGCATGAGGTGAGCAGAGCACACAGTCAGTTCAGGGAGCTGCACCCATGCAAACACAGGCTGAACTCAGCAGCCTCTCTACTGGCTTTAAAACCAATTCTGAGTGTAAAACCAGCTGCATTCTGACTCATCTGAGATAGCTGGAGAAGAGACGGTGCGAGAAACACTCACTTAAGGCTGTCACTTCTCAAAGACCATTTCAGTAGCTCAGGAGCTGTGGGAAGATTCCATCCTCCCTCTGCAGAAATTAAAATCCTACTACAAGATGCTATTTAGGGTGCAGAAAATGCTCATGTGAAAGAATACACCTTAAATTATTGTTTCTTTCTCATGAACTACTCAATTTTTTTATCCTCTCGAGCTTCTAGTTACAGAAACAAATCCACAGACTAATTTTACATACAACAAGAGCCAAAGTGTGCACTTAAGTCCAACTGAAGTGGAAAGATAAGGTCTGTCTTACCTTTAAAATCCCTCTTGGCAGGGACTCTGAGCTCGTTATGAAATTGCCAGTCCTGCGTAGCAGATCGTCATCTTCATCACTGTCACCTCGTTAAAACAAAGCACAAGGAAAGAGCTAATTGCACAAATTAGCCACAGCAAAATCTACACATTCCTCACTGAAACAAATTAAATTAAAACACACTGAAGGAATAAAACTGACTTATCCAGCATATTAACACACTACTGAAACTGAGAGAACACCAAAATTATTTTCTAGCAAGCTGAACAGCGAATCACAGAAACATTTCTTAGAAGAGTATTGGATGTATTTACTATCACTCGAAGTCCTTTTGGATTTCTTCCTGTTTTCTAGGTCAGCCCAGGCAGGAACTCCTCCCATGGCTTGCTGAAACCTTGCAAGAAAAGGGGGAAGAGAAAAAAAAAAAAAACAACTTCTGTGAGAAAGTAATTCTCTTCTATGAGTTAAGTACTTATAAGATACACAGTTGCAATTTTGGAGGATTACTTTTACTTAGAACACAATGCAAGTTTCTAAATTTTTAAAAATTTTTTAAGATTTCACCATTTCTGGTATAACTACCTAGAAGACAAATCAGTTCGTGCACCTTGACTAAAACAACAATTAAATAAATTAGGCTAGACAATGCTAATGCAAATTTTATTTATTATTCTTAGTATTATTTGTAATTTAAGAATACTGCAAATACTGCAGGAAGCACCGACTTTAAAGAGGCCATATAAGCACAGTGTATAAAGAAGAAAGTGACTCTGAATGTCACATAAATATACTTTATTTCACAAAATTGTTGGATTGGAAAGGAGTTCAACCCTCCGGAGATCACCCAGTCCAAGCCCCTGCCAAGGCAGGGTCATGCTGGAGGAGATGGCACAGGAATGTGTCCAGGTGGGTTTGGAATGTCTCCAGAAAGGGACACTCCACACCCTCCCTGGGCAGCTCTCCAGTGCTCCAATTCTCTCAGTGTAAAGGAGTTCCTCCTCATGTTAAGGTGGAGCTTTTTGTGTGTTATTTTATGGTCACTGCCCCTCATCCTGTGCTGGGCACCAACAAAAAGAGTCTGGCACCATCCTCCTGGCACCCACCCTGGAAATCAATGATCTCATCCCAATAAAGCCAACCACAAAAACATTAGTGAAACTCACTGTTCCTCAAGTCTTCTCTTCAGCTTTTTCTTAGTAAGCGTCGTCTCAGCATCACTTTTCATGAAATCTTTCCTGTACTTATGGGTCATATCAACACTGGAGAGGAAAAACACACAGAACACGAAGATCGTTCAAACCAAGGCCACTTGCAGTCCCTCCTGACCGTGACACACAATTCCCACCAGCCAACCCGAACTCACTTTTCCTCAGCTTCATCATCCTCATCCACCCAGGCCGGCTTTTTGGGCAGCAAGTCACCTTTCGCTTCATTTTCCACCTCCGAATCGCTAGACTCCTCCTGGAGACCTTTCTCCTCTGCAGCAGTAACCTGAAAACAACCGAAGGGGCCGTGTGAGCGGGGACACGGCTCGGAGCCGGGGCTGGAGCGGCGGGGCCGCAGCGAGCACCGAGCCCGCCCGGGGCCGCACCGACCATCGAGCCCCGCCCGGGACTGCAGCGAGCACCGACCGCCGCTGGACGGTGGGGCAGGGCCCGGGGCTGGACGTGCCGTACCCGCTGGGGCCCGGCCAGGCGCCGCAGCAGCTCGTCCTCCTCCACGTTGAGACTGTCGCCGAACACCAGCTCCTCCAGCTCCCGCTCGGCGCCCGACGCGCGGCTCAGCGCCTTCAGGTGCCGGGCGCGCCGCGCCGCCTCGGACGCCGCCTGATCCGCCGCGGCCGGGAGCCGCTTCGCCGTCCGCTTGGATTTTGCCATTTTGGCTCCTTTGGTCACTTTAGACGCTTTATTCGCCGCCTTCATGCCGGGCGCTTTCCCCGCTCGCCGCTCCCGCCCCGCGGCCGCCGCTGGGTCCCTCATCGGGCAGCGGACCCGGAACCGGAACACGTGCGCTGGTCACGTGCCCCGCCCGGCCCCGCCCCTGCCCGCGATAGGCTCGCGGTGGTGCCCCGCCCTCCCCACGTGACTTAAGCCACGCCCCCGGCAGCTAGCCTCGGTCACGTGACTCCTTTCTTTGCCTTCCTTTGCCCCCACCCCCCCGCCCACCCCGCGTTCCACGTGACGCGACCACGGCTGGGCCGCTCCATTGCGAGCCCGCGGGGGGGGATCCCCGCCCCGTGAGGCAACACGGGCCCCTCACCGGCAGCTCGCCGGCGTCTCACCGAGGCATCCCGAGCGTTCCGCCTCTCGCCGCTGGACACGGCTGTTCTTACCCCCGCGGGCCCCCTCTTGGAGCGGGGCGCGCCCCCCGGTAACGAATGAACTCGCCCAGAGGAGGGGTGATGTGGCCGTGGGGCCGCCCCGCGCAGCCCGATCCCGGTGGGGGCGTGTCCGCGCCTGCGCAGCCGCGCGCTCGTGTTGTTGATGTCCCGGCGGCCGCGGTCGGTCCCGGTCGGTCCCCGGCGCTCGGAGCGGCTGAACCGCCCGGGCCGCCCCCGCCCCGCCGGGCCCGGCCCCGACCGCGGGCACCCGCAGCGCCCGAGCCCGCGGGGCGAGCGAGCAGAGGCAGCGGGCGGCTCCTGCCCATGAGGGCCTGATGGAAAACACAAAGGAGCTGGTGAGTACCGGAGCCCGCGGGAGGCGCGGCCGCGGCGGCCCCGCGGGACCCCCGGCGCCTGAGGGGGGGAGCGGCGCGGGCTCAGGCGGGGGTGGGAGCCGAGCGACCCCCGGTGCCCGTGCGGGGGGAGGCGGCCCCGCAGTGTGTGGGAGGGAGCCGGGAACACCCCGGGTGCTGCGGGGGCGGCCCCGCGGGGTGCGGGGGGCTGTGCCCGCCCGGGCGGGGGCTCCGGGGGCCGGGCCGGCGCTCCCCGGGGCGCTGCTGCTCGCGGAGGGTCCCGGGGAGCCGCGGGGGGGTCTGGCCGGGGCACGTGGGGGCAGCACGGCGGGACCCCTTTGTTATGGCCCGGCCGTGCGGGGTCGGGTTTTGTCCTTCCCCCTCCTTCCTCCTGCCTCGGAGAAAAGTTTCAGCTTCTCCCGGGCGCGCTCGGATCCGCTTCTCCCCCTGCTCCGCTCTAGTGCCGGGGCTCAGCAACTTCCTCCTGTAGTTCCAGCCTTTAAAGTTCAGTTTTCCAGCGTGCTCGTGTTAAGCGCTGGAGAGTTTTCTTTAATATTAGCGCTTCAAAAGTTTCGGATTCTTTGCGGCCACTTCCCCCCTCTCCGTGCGATTTTTATGACTTTTGATATTGTGACTTTGTTCTCTTTGTAAGGAGCAGTAAACTCGTGAAACCAGTTTCACTTTCAGGCTGTTGCTGGAAATGTTTGAAAGTGTAGCAATTTCTGCCCGGCGTGGCTTTAAAAATTAAAAGTCCTACTACAAAGCATATGCTGATTAGGGTAAAAACTTCTTTGTGTGAAAAAGCAATTTATTTTAAAATGTGGCTGGCAGCCGTTGTGATTTTTCACATCTAAACCCAGTTAAAACTGAAAGCTGCAGGGCAATCTCCTGTATTTTAAATTAAAATTATTTTATGCATTTGAGGACCTGCATTTACTTATTGTATTTAACAGTTTGATTTCTACTTAAAAGGAATGGAATAAGGCTATGAGAGTCTAATCTGGAGCATTTAATGGGAACTAAAGCAATATATTCCCTTTAAAAGGCAATAAAACTTGGCAGGTCGATTGTCTTTGCTCACTCCTCCAGCCTAGGCATCGTTTTGAGGAAGTGTGTAATGTAGGATGGAGGAAACTATGCAGAGGGATCTTCTCTCCCAGGAGTAGTTTAGGTGTTGTTCTTGAGAGCATGTGGGCTTGTGCATGTGCAGAAAGATTGCAAACTGGGAATAAGAATTCTCCTCATTGTTTCCCAAAGAGCGAGGTGCCTCTGGCAGCAGTGATAACATGCACAAAGTTCCCTCTCATTGGCTTTCATTTCTCTTACCTTCTAAAATTTGATTTAATTTTGCAAGGCTTTGATACCTTCTGCAAACCCCTACTGCATTCCTTCATTTCTCAGGTAAGTTGGTGCACTCTGGGCATGTGGGATCATTTGCTGTATCTGGCTCTGAGCACGTGGAATGAATTCAGGTGTTGAGGACTTTGGTTTTGGGTTGGTGGTGGTTTTGGGGTTTTATTACCTTTAAATCTGTTATTTTGTTTGGGTTTGTTTTGGTTTTTTTAAATGGTAACACAGTGTTTAAAGTGAAATATTTGCCTCTTCCAGATACTCCTGTAAGGGCTTTGTAGAAACATAATGGAGTTTGTAACAGATTTTCAGTTTTCTCAAAACTCAGATATTTCACATATTAATCATCACACCCCCCCTCCAAAATTGCCTGCTAATGTGATATATTTTTTTATGAAAGAGTCTCCCCTCTTGTGTGAAACCCCCTGGGGAAGAGGCTATGGACAAAACCATTGGCAAACAGCAGAAACTGGCTTCAGACAAAATGCTGTCATACATAGCAAATGAAGAGACAGGAAAAAACATTTCTGTAATTTTCCAGCAGAGATTTTACTTATAATAAGAGTGGAAGGCACATTTCCAGATAGAGGTGAGTTGCTTATATAAAAAAAGTAAGTTTGGTTGGTTCTGATTTCCAGGAATCCCAAGATGTTTAGCTTTGGGGGATTTTGTTTGTTTGTTTTAAATGAAAGCTGAAAGTGTGTTTTCTTTAAATTGGTACCATGCTTGAATTTTCTTTTTTGGTCATGTTCTGAGGCACAATTAGGCTTCAGTTCCACAGGGACAAGCTACTATTCTACTGTAAATTATTTTGGCCAACTTGCATTCAGAAGAGTTGTAATAAATTAGCTCCAGCCTCATGTTTCTTTAATGCCAACATCCAGAGCTGAAACTAAATTTGTAGCATAAAGCATCAACGAACTTTTGAAAACAAAAGCTGTGCGTCAGATTTGAGGCTAACTTGGAAATACCCTTGGATCTATTAAGGATGTGTAATTAAAGTAAATCTGTCTTATCACAGACCCTTGGCTTGAAGGTTGTGGTGACCTCATTGTTGACCTTGGCCTCAGATCCCATCTGTCCATACTTCTGTCCCATCGGAGGGGGTTGGAGTTGAATGCAGGAAGTGATGCCTCTGTTCAGGTGCTGCTGGGTCTTTGTTGAGCTGCAGCTCTTGCGCTCCAAGCTCCAAATTGCTGCCGTTCAGAATTCCAGCCCCAGACTGAATTCAATAGTAACAACAGCCATTTAGAGTGGTTTGAAACCTTTCTGTGGCTGTTTTGGATCATCCTTCTGTGGCCAGGTGCACTTACCTGGGGGAAGAGGTTTGGTTACTTAATAATGGGGTGTTTTTCTTGCAAGTTTTTGCCTTCAAAACTCTTTTACATAAATTGTGCCAATGTTTGATTGTAGTCTTCATCAAGAGGCTAAAGCCATTTCCTGAGTAAGTGTTAGATGTCTAATGAACATGAAATGGTTTTTGTTTTGGCCATGGATTGCTCACCCTTTGTGACCAATTTTTGTGCTGTAAGAGTCATTATTATAGTCAAAGAATGTATGCTATAATGTGTTGATCAAATTCAATGTGTATATATGTAAAAAACTGTATTTTAAGAGTGAGAAACAGGTTATTTTCTATTTGTTTAGAGCTGCCTTCCTGCTCTTAGGAAAACCGGTTTCCTTAACTATATTCTTTTATCATACCATTTGCCTTATGTAATGCTTAATTAAGACTATTTCTTAAAAATACTCTGTTGCCAAGTATTCACGGGGAGGAGAGGAAGAACAGGAAAATGGGAAGTTGGGCAGAATAAGAAAGCAGTTCTTGAGAGTTCCTTTCTCCACCCATCCCTTCAATAAAGAAAAGTATGCAAGAAACCCCCCGAGCAAACAGTATTTGGGTTATTTGCCAGCGCTCCTCACCCTACACTTCACGGGGCTCTGACTGAAAACCTCTACTGAGGAACCACTAATCTTATTAGGAAAATTATCCATAGCCAGAATGCCTGAAAGTTTGTCTTGTCCTTTTGTTTGTGCATTGCTTCTGCTTAATGTACAGATAGACTCTATTAGGGGGGAGTTCCTCAGGCTGCTGCTCTTTTGGCATTAACCAGCTGCAAGGCTCTGCTTTATAGCAAGCCAGGCTCCTCTCCAAGCCATTTCTGTGCATAGGCAGGAGGCTGTTCCCTGCTTTGTTAGAAATCAAAGAGCACTGATCTGGTTCTGATCCATCCCCTCACCAGGGATGAGAGGAGGCACTTTGACCTGTCAGCTCCTGGGTCTTCCTTTTGCCTTTTTCAGAGGTAGGAGGGATAACACAAAGGGACAGAGAATGTGTATGTAGGGGAGATGGTTCCAAGTTCCTCATATCTTTGATGAAGCTCCAGAGTGTATTTAGAGACCACCAGCACTTCAGGAGCTGTTGGTGATATGGTTGAGAGCTTCTGGAAAAAAGATTGAGGCCCTAGAAAATCGGGAATGGGCAAATGTTGTACTTAATTTTTGAATGAAGAAGATGGAACCACTCAACAAGACCTCAGCAGGAATTGCAAGCTGCTGCTGTACCAAAGCAGCTGCTTTATCTTGTTTATAATTCTGTTTGAGGCATACATTGTCCTTTTTCTAAGGATATGCCTTTGACCTTTGAATTCAGGGCTATACCCCAACTTTTTTCATTTTCAGAGGTTAGAGTTCTTTTTCTTTTGTCCATCCAAATTCTACAGGAAGGATTATTAAAGCTTCCACCTGTTGTTCACTTATTTACACAAATACTGTGTTTCAACATGGGTTAAAAAGAACCTTTGTGGTGTTTATTATCAAAATAGAAATGTTTTGATCTGCTCTAAGAAAATTCCAGCATGGGTATTTGCATATCATCTTCCCTAACTTTCACCTACTTTTTTGTACAAATTCCTTGCTTTGTTTTTCTTTTTTTTCTGCAAACTCTGCCTTTTTCACCTCTCACAAAACAATTTGAAGAGTTTCTCCAGTTGCAATTCGGGTGATAACTACAAATTAATATTAATGTCCTACATAAATTATCTGGCAAATGTGGTCATTTTCTGGCAAAAGCTGGGATACAAATGTTTTATAAAAACTACAGTATTATTTTAAAATTTTAAGCAAAGCTATTAGTTTGAATTGCAAATTTGATGTTCCAAATTTCTGAATTGAAACGATTTGGATGAATATTAAGTAAATGGAAAGGTGATACATGAGATTTGTTTTGACAGTGTAGTTCAACTCAAAAACTTGATGATTGGTACTTTGGAACTTGTATAATGCTGAAGAATGATTTTTCCTAATTGAGGGCCCAACTTTCCATTTACAAAGAAAAACTATTTTCCTTCTCATCTGTGGATATTTTGGCAAAGAGAGCTTAGCAGTAATATTGAGGTTCTGAAGGGAAGTGATGCAAAAACACAACAAAGAGAGCCAAGTGCCCTGTTGTGGTGTCTGTGATGGTCGCTTTGCCCACACTTCAGCCTCTTGTCCTTCACCTTGCCCCCAACCTCCCAGTTCTTCTTCTATCTTCCCTGGAGGGCTGCACTTCAGCTCCTTGTGAGCTGCCACAGCATTTCAGAGCTCTGCCAGCAGAGTACTGAGCAGAGCGAGTGCCCTGTGGGTCCAAGGTTCTCCAGGCTGGAATGGAAAAGGGATATCCTGAGACTGGCTTGTGCTGCAGCCTCCATGAGAGGGCTGAAGCCATAGAATCACACCTTGGGGTGAGATGAGGCTCTAATCTCTTAGTGAAATCAGATCAGCTGATTTAGAGAGGATGAGGGTGTGAGGAAAGAGATCCTGCAACACCATGAGTGTCTGTCCATAAAACCTTGTAGGCAGAATAGTGCTCTGGTGGTACTGCTGGGAATGCTTCCTATGGAATCACACATGATATCTTAGCAGAGATTGTGGTCAAGAGAACTTCAGTGCTGAGGGATGGTAAGGAGCTCTGAAATCTTGGGGAAGATGACTAGTTTGCATCTTCTGCACTGAAAATTGCTGGTGGTGTTGGCAGGATACCGTATCCATGGCAACGTTGTGCTCAACTTCTGCCTAGAGCTGCACACACGTGCACACACAAACAAGGCACTGCTGGTGGATGGTGGTGGCAGAAGGGACAGGTGACACAGGACAGGTGACACTGCTGCCAGCACAGCTCAGGGCTGGGCTTTGTCTGCCATGGCTCAGTGTTTCCTCTAACAATTCCATGGACACCCTGATTGCTTGTATCAGTGCTTTCAGGAAGTTGTGAGGTTATGTCCTATCCTAAATTTGATTTGGTTTTAATACAATTTTGGTCTTCTTTTTGGCTGAGGAGTATATGCATAATTAACATTACACTGACTTTTTTTTTGTTTGGTTTCAGAGCTACTGTAAGTGTGTTAAATGGGTTTGCCTTATTGCATAACCTTTCATGCTTACTGGGGTTTTTGGGGATTTTTTTTTTTTTTTTAATAATTGCATGCTAGGATTGGGTCAGTGTGGAAATCAGTTCTCTCTTGTAACTATTAGGAAATCCTTCCATAATAGGATTTATTCAGATTGCAAAGAAGAATATATTATAATAAAGGGATAGCATGGCAGAAAAAGGCTCGAATGAGATCTAGCAATAAAGATGTTCAGGCATGCACTCTAGGAAGGGGATTTGGGGAATTGTGATGAAATCTTGAAGCTATGAATCCAAATGCAATTTAAGAAGGAAAAGCCCAATCACATTATTTTTCTGTCTACAGTGATTTTTAAATAAAATTAGCCCTTGGAAAAGGAACTAGAGGCAAAGGCTTCCTTAATTTTTCTTCTGTTTTCTTGTCTGTACTGCCCTAACTTGTGCTTCTATTGTAGAATTTCTTTGTTTTCTCTTTATTTGCTATTTATCTCAAACTTAGTAGATACTGTTTAAGATTATGGAAATAATTTGAAACATTAATTTTTTTTAAGCTTAGTGAGGGCAGCTCACATAGGATCAGCCTTGTTTCAGTAGAGCTGTGTAAGATTATTAATAAAGTGAAAATTGTCACTGTATCAAAATGCATGTGGTGGATGTGCCTCAGAAAAAGCATATCAGTTAATCTCTTGCTTCTTTAATGTCTTTGCTGCAAATTGCTTAACTGCCATGCCTTCTTCAAAATTGGGTGGTTTCATCCTACTTCAGATTTTTGGTTACAGAAAAACTATTATGTAACAAGTTTTTTTGTATATGACAGTGGCAAATTAGTCACCTTTCTATCTTTCAGCATTTGTACAGACCCTATTGCCATAGTAACTGAGCTCTTCATAATGGTTAATGTATTAATCCTCAGAGCAGCCCTGTGAGGTGGAGAGGTGTTCCTGCTTCACTCGGAGTCACGGGCTCATAGGGGAGCTGAGTGATTTATGGATAACCCCACACCCAATGAGAGCAGAGAGCCTCTCATTCCTGTTCCTGTGCTAGAAGTGCCCTCTTGGTTGAACTGCCTTTTCTCTGCCCAGCTTTCTCAAATGAATGAATTTTAGTGGAATTGGCTGCAGCCATCTGGAATGTGCTCATTTGCATATAAGATCCGTGTGGCTGTCAGTGCTCAGCACATCAGGCTTAATGAACTCTGAAGATACCAAGGAAATTAAATGTATGGATGACTCCTGTGTATTCTCAGTGGATCATGAGATAGATTTTTTTTTTCTTCCTGTATATCACAATACCAAAAATTGGCCAGTTTTGATGATACCAATGCTCATGTAATTGGCAATACATGGCTCTTGTCTGTGCTGATAGAGCAGTGCCTTAGAACATCAGCTTTTGAAGACTGACCTGTGAAACTTTTTAAGCTTGACTTTGAAATCTTTGCATTCAGAACATTCTGCTATTCTTTGGTTTTTTTGTTGTTTGGCTGTTTTGCATTTTTAGACAGAACTTAGTTCCCGAGTGGAAAGGAAACGCCGAGACTCGTTCGGGATGTTTGACGGTTATGATAGTTGTAGTGAGGACACCAGCAGCAGCTCCAGTTCAGATGAGAGTGAGGAGGAGGTTGCTCCTTTGCCATCCAGTCTCCCAATTATCAAGAACAATGGACAAGTTTATACTTATCCAGATGGCAAATCTGGCATGGGTAAGTATGTGCTGCACGAGCACGAAGATTTGGGTATTGATGGGTTTTACCTCTGCTGGGTTGGGAGCGTCCAATCCCAAATGTTGGTCCCAACTGAAAAGGGACCAAAGCAGCTGAAGGGTTGGGATTGGTTGGTTTTGGGAGGGGGAATTGTTTGGGTTCTGCTAAACTGGAGTAAGAGGGAATTTGAATCCTGCTGACAAGGGAGAAATAGTATGGGAACATCTGCCCTCCTGTCAGATATGTTGTGTGTATCTGCACACGCATCTGTGTGTTCTCATGTGCCCTGGTTTTATTCTTGGTGCGCTGAGGACAATGTCAGTGTGCTCTTTCTATGCCCAGGGCATGGCTTCTCTCTGCCTTTTCTGTTATATATACAATATATTTAAATATGTTTCTTCCTATACTGATGTTATATATACAATATACTTAAATATGTTTCATCCTATATTTGAAAAACTTTATTTCTGCTACTGTGTAAAACCTGTAAGTGTATAGCTGTTGACTCCTCACTAGCTGTGAGCTGGAGTATACCAGGAAAATGAATTTAAAAAGGAAGATTTCTTTTGTTATTGGGGAAAAATATTTTATCTGAAATCCTAGTGATTAATAGAGCTCTCTGTGGGTAGAATTTTGGTATTGCCTCACTGGCATTAGTTGGTCTCCAAGTGTTATTCATCATGGAACACTGTGGGTGATGCTGTCCACCTCTGAAACATGATTCCAACCAGAAGAGAACATTGGTGGGCTGGCGTATTTGGGGTATACTAATTTATGAATCAAAAAAGAGATCTGGTTTTATTTCAGGTTGGAAGTATTAAATATTTAGAGGAAATCAAGATTGGCAGGCCCAGATTCAAAGCAGATGTTTCCTTAAGAACCATGAAAAAACAGAAATCAGCTTGAGCTGATTTAGCTGGGTCATTCACTTGCCAGGGGTGAAATTAATAGGGAGCAGAAAGAGGCACAGTTTCATCAGTGAACTTGAGGTTCTTGGTGTTTCCCTGACATTACTGGTGGTGTTTTAAATTATAAATTATTTACCTGTGAAATTCTCTTCGGGGTCAAACACTTAGAATCTCTTTGGTGCCACATCCAGAACCTTCACTCTGTCCTATTTGTTCAGAATTTTTCCTGCAGTTTTACCTCCACTCCTAACATTTGGGGTTTTTTTCTCTCCTCTGCTCAGCTACATGTGAGATGTGTGGGATGGTTGGTGTCCGGGATGCTTTTTACTCTAAAACCAAGCGCTTCTGCAGCGTGTCGTGCTCCAGAAGCTACTCCTCCAACTCCAAGAAGGCCAGCATTCTGGCCAGGCTTCAGGTAGCGGTACAGACACCGTTTTCTTTACATCCTTTCTGTCGTCTGTGGTGCTGAAATTGGCCATTTGTGCACATGGCTGCATGTTTTAAGATAAGTTGCTTGGGTTTGATGGTTTTCTTTATAGAGCTGCAAAAGAGGGGTTTGTTCATTCACTTCAAATATTAATCAAGTAATCAGCCAGGCATATTTTTAGTGTTCAATAAAAGATACAGAAATGTCAAGAAATAGCATTATACCCTGTCTCAAATTCATTGCAACAAATGCCAAAGAATTGCATGGCTATAAGTTAGATTAAAAGTTCTTCCTTTTGACCTGCTTTTAAAAGATATCTTTTTTTCAGGTAAACAACAATGAATCAATAATGCTGTTCAAGTTGGAATAGTAGTACAAAAGTCATCTTTTGGACATTCTTTGCAACTGGTTTTTAAATCTATTTTATATTACATGTAGTTGTGTGATACTTAGTCTCTGTGTGCTTTTGAGTTAAATCTACCAAAGATAGCTACAGAGCTGTGGAAATTTCCTGACGGGAGTTTGGAAAGATGTTATTTACTTGGCTTTTTTTTTTTTTTTTTTTTTTAGGGTAAACCTCCAACAAAGAAGGCTAAAGTTCTACAAAAACAGCCCTTAGTGGCTAAATTAGCAGCATATGCCCAGTACCAAGCAACTTTACAAAACCAGGCAAAGACAAAAGCAGGTAACAGCATATAAACAGAGCTGAGACAAAAATACTGAAAGATTTGTACCTCCTTAGCAGCTTCCTAACTAAAATCACTTTCCCTTAGCAGCTGTCCCTGTGGAAGGCTTCAGCTGGGGTAACTACATCAATAGCAATAGCTTTACAGCAGCTCCTGTTACCTGCTTTAAACACGTGAGTATTTCTTGGTTTGCACTTTCCTTCTCTCTGGGTGGGAGTGAGTGAGTCCATGGGAGTTCCTGAATTCATTTTTCCAAAACATTCATATCTACATACATTTTGTGACCTACAAAAGTTATAAACTATATTAATATAACTACTTTTGAGATAATTTTTTCTGTCCTTTAAAACCATTCTGAACCTTACCAGTTACTTTCATCCCATTTACTGTCATAAACAAAAAGTAAAAGGAGGACTCTTAAAACACTTGTGAATTATTTTTCTCACGTTCAAGACACCAAATCATCCCGTGTACTGCAGAGTAACAAACCAACCAAGCAGTGCTGTACTGGAAAAAGTTACAAAAGGCTTTTTAGATTAAGTCAGGCTTGTTCCATTGTGTTGGACTCTTCTCTTCATTATATACTTGGATTTGGGGTTTTCTTTCTTATTTTTTAGTCAGATTCTCCCTGTCAGTTGGGCTGCCAGGCAGTGTAGAATAGAGGAAAATGAAGGCTGTTTAGAAATCTGAAATTTAAAAGGTTAGTTTTCTTTGTATTAGAGTTGCAAAAATTCCAAACAAAAAGACGTTCCTTAATGACTGAGGAAATTAGGGGATGGGGAAAACATATAGTATCATCTATCTTTAATGTGTTTGTTAAATTCCAATAATTAGACATTGTTTAAAATATTGTGAGTAGTTTGAAGTAAAAACTTTGACAGAAGGTGTTTTCTCACCATATTTTTTAATTTGAAAAGCTGAAATGTTCTGTGTTACAAAATTTTTGTTTTGCTGAAAATTATGTGATGAAAGTTGCAATCAAAACAAACATTTTGTTTCATGGAAATTGTCCATGAGGGAGAAGAGACATATTTTCTGTCCAGCCCTGGAATTCCTGCTGAGCCCTGTCAGCTCATAAAGCAGTGGGAGTTGAGGGCTCCTGGCAGTTGGCACTTTGTGAATAGCACCCTTTATGCTCAGAGGCCTCAGCTCCTGCCCAGAACAGAGCCCTGCGTTGGGGGAACTTGGGGAATTTGTATCAAATTGCACGTGCTCAGGTCAGCGTGTTTGCACTTTGCTTTCACAGCTATGTACATGGGGTAAGTGATTTCCTGAGTTCATATCAAAAAGTATTCCTTGATAACATGGGCTGTGCTATTGGAGCAGCAAATGCCTCAGGATGGGTGGCATCCTCAATTAGAGACAGCTACAATTGGCAGGTCACTTGTAAATTGTTACAAATCTCCACATTAAAAGGAGTTGTGTCTTCCTTTCTCACTGCTTCATTCATCCTCTGCACAGTGCCCCAATAATGGGAACCAACACCACACTCATGGTCACATTGTACCTAGAAATTTTCACAAGATAATGGCAACAGTGCTACTATGTAGCATGAAAGTTGTTTCTTTTCTGTGCTCCTTTTCCTTTTTTGTACAAGTAAAATGCAAATCCTACAGCTTCCTTTGGAGATTTGTACTTCTTTGGTGGATGTGAGTTCATGCTATAAGGGTATGATTTGCGTTTAACTTTACTGTAACTATTTCTTTAAAAAATACATTATTTAAACCAATCAGAATCAGAAAACAACTCAGTGTTCTCTTGTTAGATCCTTCTCTCTGTCCCACTCTCCACTAATAATTCAACAATATTCTTTTTGCCTGTCAGGAAAGATTATTGCTGTTTTCTGTGTACTGTATTGCTTGGGTTTGTAAAAGTTTTTGGTTGATGTTTGTTTACCATCCATTTTATGGATTCCATACACATGTTGTGGGTATGTGATGGAACATATAAAGCAGCTTCTGTTCAAGACCAAAGTTTTGAATTGACAGTAAAGTCATGACATATCTACCCTTAAATTCATTATTCAATAAAATATTGAATTTACCAGTTATGCTGGGTGTATCTGTATGGATATTTGGTAGGGAACATTGGGATCAATATTAAAGAAAATGTAAGGGAATTATGAGATGTGAGATTTGGCTTATTGATTATTTTTTTAAATAACCTGGCATACTTCAGTATCTCAGGTATGATGTAGATTTCCCACACCAGTTTTCTGTTGTGGGTTTTTTTCCCTGAGGGATTATTTCTTCTTCAATTTAAAACTTTTCAGAGTTAAAGTATCTAAATCTTGGATGTTGTCTCTCTCTTTACGGGAAGAATTAATTTCAAAGTATTTTGGTGTGCTTTTTGTGCTTCCATTTTACCTTTGTTCCAGACATCAGTGTTGAGTAACATTAATAAAATTCAGTAGCAATAGTATGGCCATGCCCATGGCTTCAGAGTTCAGGAAACTGAAGTAAAGAATTGCTTTGGTTTATGTCCCACAGGAAGCCTGTGGCAAAGCCAGAATTCCCATTTGTGCACCTTGCAGCTGCTTTTTTTGTCAAATTGCATTAATCAGACACCCAGCAGTGGCTGCTGCAAGGAGAAAAACTCAATTTAATGTTTTTAATATTGTGTTAGAGCTCAGTCACATACAGTGAGCTCATTGCTGACCTGCATTCTACTTTTTCTCCTCTAAACACTTTTTACTCTTTTCTATTGTTTTTATTAGTTCAAACCATTCCTACAACTGAAAGCAAATGCAGGGCTTTTGAGTTGTTTCCCAGTACTACTTACTGGACAACTTTATGCACAATTAGTAGTATTTATTTATTTTTTACTCTGTAGCTCGTGAGGGGCACATTTCCTGAAGCTCTTTCTTCCAGCTGAATTTTATTCAGAGCCAAAATGTTTTCATTCTCTTGGTCTCTTGTGTTGTTAAACTGTATCCAGTGTGATTGAAGGGAGCGTTTCCAGGATGCTGCACTGGGTGGCAGTGCTTTGCTTTGAAGGTTTTTATTTAAACCCTTTTGCACATTGTCTCCTCTGGCATTGCCTGCTCTTGGGGCACTGCTCCCACACCAGATTTCAGCATTCCTTACACTTCAGGAATTGGCTTTGCCATTAAAACCCTGATTTTAATGAAGTCTGACATGATGGCAATGTTGGTGCCATCCCAGCCCTTTAGAAGGCACTCATTTAGGGCATGTGAGCTCTGTGTGTGTGGGGACACTTGGCCTTTAGGTGCTCCTGCCAGCCAGGCCCTTCCTGACTGCCCCTTACCTTGCAGAGGAGGCCCTGGTGCTCACAGATAGACCCTCCCAGGTCATGTCCCGGAGCAGGAGCCACGACCCAGCTCTTCTTGTTTGGGAGTGATGTCAAGTGGATCTCTTCGTCATGAGTCTGAAAGGTAAATTTGTTCTTACCTGTAAATGATGGTTCTGCTAGTTCACACCATGCCAATCCAGACTGCAGTCACCTTCCAGCCAGCTGATCAATAAGACTTAACACTTCTCTAGTGCTTTTTGAGTTTGAAAAAGCACTGTTCAAGCATTGATTAATCAGATGAGACAGAGGAGAGATGAAGGAAGATGGCTGTCACAGCCCTGGTTTATCCAGCTCTTCCTGCCTTAAGAATATTCCTAATGATTGAAGGAGGCTGAGATGGTGCAGTGTAGCAGGAGTGCTGTAAGCCATCCCTGGGAAAATACCATTGTCTGGCATTTCAGCAGTGATGCTGCACAGGATGGCTTCCTTCTTGAAAGGGTGAGCCATATGGATTGGTGTAGGAGAACTAGCAGAACCAATATTTTCACAGACAAGGACAAATTTAACTTTCTGCTATTTCCCTCTATACCAATCCATGTTCTAGAAATGAAATTTCCATTATAGGTTGGTGTCAGAAGTGTTTTGATATACTTTTCTCTCTGAATCAACTGAATAGATGAGCAGGCAGTAAAATGTATTTCAATTGAGTGCAGCTGGATTATGAAATTATTCAGTACTGCTATTTCTGATCATTTGGCCTCACCTGTATCTCTATACAAGGCAACAAGTTTTGCTAAAATATGCAATTTGAAAAGTTTATTTCCAAAATTCAATTCAAAAATGTACACATGTCAATTTAGAGATGATAGTGAATATGAGATGGGACTTGAGAAGTTGTTTCTGCGTATTTTGTGTGAAAACAAGCCATCATCTTTTCAGTTGGATTTTTCTCTGGCTGCCAGTTGGCAGAAGAGAGCTCTGAGGTCCAGACTGGTGTAGATGGGACATAGCAGAACATGAAGAGACCAGGCTCCAAGAATAAAAACTGGCATACTTACATTTCCTTTAAGAGTTAAAACTAGTTGTAAGTTTTGTATAGCCTCAAATACTTCAACTAGTGAAAAGTTTCCCTTTTTTAAGATAAGTTCAGCTTGTAACGCAGCTAGTGGCTATTGCTGAGAGCCAGCAAAATTCCAATATTGTCATTTCCAATCATTCAGGATTAATCCAGATTTCTTCACTTGTAGCTCTCAGCAAAAATTCTGTGCAGTTGGAGGCTATTCCCACTGAGTGGTTCAGTTCTCTGGGTTTGCAAAGAGCTTTACATGTGAGACATGGTGCAAAGCCAGAGGATCCCTCCTTCAGTTGTCCCAGTGATAACTGGGTAATCTCTAAACCGATAAGAATTTATTCTCAGAATTGATGTGATGTTGTTCTAAAGCACCCAAAACGGGAATTTCTCTCTTCTGGGTGGTCTCAATTTTAATACAGCCTGAGTAATTTCTAGGTTGTTACAATATAACTTCAGTTGAGTAACTGTTAAGAATTTAGGTTCTTCAGCCTGTGCATTTCTGGTATCTCTACAATACCATCTTTGACTGACATTTCATGATGCTCTGTTCAACAAAATGTTCCTCTGGAGATCGCAAACTAAATGTAATTTCTGTCACCAGCTTCTGCAAACCCTTACGAGTTCGTCAGGTATTCCTTCCTCTTCCTAACACATTCCTCACACAGGACAGTGTGAGGGATCTTGCTGTGCCTTTCCTTCTGGTGTTCATTAAAAAGGTGCCGCTCAGAGCCTTCTGTTCCTTTTGCATGCTCCATGGAGTGATCACTTGCAGGTGATGTGAAAGCCTGTTCCTCTGGCAGGATGTGAGCCAGTGGGTGATGAACCCCACCCTAATAAATCATCAGAATAGATTCAAGAAATTGCTTCTAGGCATTCTTTCAGCAACATTTCTGATTTACAGAATGTAAAGGTTTTGATGTCTGTGCTATAGATACCATGATTTTCTTGCAAGTAGAGTTGCATAGGAATTCCACCATTCTCACTAATATCAATAGTTTGGTCCTAGTTGAAACATAATAAAACAAAACTGACCTGTGAGAATGTACAATTTGTGCTTGACAGATATTCAGACTTCGAATGTTCTAGGTTTTTTTAGTAAATGCACAGCAATAATTGGATACAAATACAATATGACACATCAGCTTCAAATCAAAATAGGTTCTCATAAAAACAGTGGTTTCTAACCATATGTTTGTTGTATGTATTTTGAATGTTTTGTCTTTTTAAGTTGATTGGAAAAAACTGAGATTAAAAAAAGTTATTTTCATGTGGTGAGCTGGTGACTTTTTAACCCCAACCTTGACAGGCACCCATGGGGACTTGCTGGGGTGATATTGCAGAAGGAGTGCGAGTGGAGGTTCCAAATACTGACTGCAGCCTACCTACCAAAGTCTTCTGGATAGCTGGAATTGTAAAATTAGCAGGTAAATGTGTTTTAGTTGGAATTAAAATAATCCATAGAGCTCTGTGAAGGACTGTGATCATTTAGTCAGTGATGCCCTGGTGAGTGCAGTGCTGGCACTGGCCAGGCTGGCAGAGCAGTGTCAGGAGGTGACACATTGGAGTGCTGTCCCTGTTCTGCAGTGGCTGCAGTGATGCTTGAGCATGTCTGTCACTGCTTTGGTTTTCTCATGTTGCCTCAGAGTGCAGGAAGAGCAGTGGAGAGCAGATAGGAGACTGTATGAGAGCAGGCAAGAGGCCTCATTATGCACATCACTTGTCTTGGTAAAAAGTTAGAAATTCAGGGTTACAGATCTAAGATATGAAAAAGCAGAGACTGTACGTAATTAATTTTGTCCTCCTACGTACAACTTCTAAAGGTTTATAGTTCAAGAATTTTAATTAAATTGATTTACATGATAACACATGCACATTTATCAAAGTAATCCATTCTGTGCCTTAATAATATCCAGAAATGTGCCATAAAAATCTTGCTATAAAAAAGTTACCGTCTAGAAAACCAATATAATGTACGTGATGATTGGTCAAGAAATACTCATACATCTTCTATAATGTTTAATTCTTGTATTTTTTTTTTTAATGCTTTCTTTCAGGCTACAATGCTCTGCTGAGATATGAAGGCTTTGAAAATGACTCAAGTCTTGACTTCTGGTGCAACGTTTGTGGGTCTGACATCCACCCAGTTGGTTGGTGTGCAACCAGTGGGAAGCCCTTAGTTCCTCCTCGAAGTATGTAAATTGTAGCCTTACTGACTGGTGTCAGAGTCTCTATTAAACTAAATTTGCTCATGGTCAAAAAGTATTCTTTTACCATAACAACTCTTTCAACAGTTATGAATTAGTAATTTTAACTTCTGGAAAAATAAGAGCTTGACAGATGCTGAAAGTGTTTCTTGGAGTAGCCCATCTGATTCGACTCAAAGCTTTTAAGATCAGGGTGGCAGTGGTTGGCTCATCAGTGATGGGACATGCACTGATTTGATTTATACTTTGTTATTAAATTCTTTACCCTGACCCATAAACTTAATTTTGGGTAGCATTCATTCTCTAAAGAGGCTTTTTGTCATTGTCATCCAGGCCTTTTAACAGTCATCTGGGATTTCTTCTTTACACATTCCAGACTCTAATATTGTCTCTAACGGACACAATTAAAAATCAGTGGCTTATTTTTTCCCCTTCATTTGCAACAGCCATCCAACACAAATACACAAACTGGAAAGCTTTTCTAGTGAAACGACTTACTGGTGCCAAAACACTTCCTCCTGACTTTTCTCAGAAGGTAAGGCTGATGCAATATCAATGATATTCTGTAAAGAAAATTGCAGCACAATGTGAAGAACTGAAATATTTTACCTTGGCACTTTTAGCTCCTCTTGCAGTGAAGGTGATACAGTAGTTTCTTCCCTTAGATACAGTTTTCCCTGGAATCCCTTCTCCAGTTATGTCACACTTGTCTGTATGTATTTGGAAAACTGTTTGCTCTAGAAAAAAAAAAAAGGCTTTCTTTAAAAAGTAGTTAGTCTATTTTACTTTTAAAATACCTCATTTAAAAAATCCACAGAAAACCCAGAAATGCTCATGAGCTACCCTGTGATATGTAAGAAAAATAAAAACTTATTTTTCTAATTCAGGAGTGGTTTTTATCATGCACTATTTCAAGAAACTGAACGAAATATGTTAATATAGCATGGATCTAGAGGGTATAAAGATCATACTTTTAAATGTGAATATTTTTCTCCTGCTTTGGACTAGGTATTTTGTGTCTTTTAAGTCAAGTCTTTAGGTGTGGCAGCTGCTATATAGTGTGCTCTAAGTTTACTTACCAATATTGTGAGATGATGGTGCATATAGTTAGTAAGAATATGAGATTTAATTTGTTGTTTGACACCGCATCTAATGTTTAAAAAACAACCAAAAAGCCTTTGTGCAGTTGTTAATTTTTATTTAAAAATTGGCTCAATTAGAAGCCAAATTAAATTGGCAATATCTCAGTCCTTTGGGGAGTTGATAATGAAAATGGCAAGTGACAGATACTGATTTTTAAACACAATGTATTTTCACAAAGCAGATTAACATCTATTTCCATTCTCTTCCTTCCTTTTGTGTGTTGTGAAGAAATACTTTTGTGAGTGGCCAGCTTTAATTATGGTGAAGGTTTGTTTTCCATGCCTTTTATAATGAAGTATTTTAATCCTGGTTTCAAAGTGCTGAATTTTGAGTGGATGACAGAGCAAGAGCAAAAAATCTTGAGGTTTTTCTTGTTAACATTGTTGCTCAAGGTAACTTCATCCATTGTTAACAACTGAACAAACTTTGATTATGTCAGTGGAAAATTCCTTTAACTTATGTGAGAATTGTCTCTCATCTGAAGGGATGACCTTGAAACAATTAAAGCATTGTAGGCTCTATTCTTAGTTTTCTGAAACATTTTGTTATAGTGAAATAGAAGAGAAATAATTTGTGTCATTTCTCCAGGTTGATTAACAAGTACTTGAATTAAATAAGTGCATCTATACTGTGCTTTAATAGACCGAGGAAGATGGAAAACCAGAGGATATTCTTACAGAATGTTTGTTTTCTGTTGCTTGAAGGTGTCTGAGAGTATGCAGTACCCATTCAAAACTTCCATGAGGGTAGAAGTGGTGGACAAGACTCACCTGTGCCGGACAAGGGTGGCCGTGGTGGAAAGTGTCATCGGGGGCCGCCTGAGGTTGGTGTATGAGGAGAGTGAGGACAAGACTGATGACTTCTGGTGCCATATGTACAGCCCCCTCATTCATCATATTGGCTGGTCTCGAAGTATAGGGCACAGGTTCAAAAGATCAGGTGAGTATTTGGGGTTGGAGGTGTTTTGTGGGCAGTGTTGGCTGGGACTAGTCTGATTGAAGCAGTTTTGTTGCTTTGTACAGTTAATCAAACCACCTTGAATACTGATATTTAAAAATGTATGTTATGTGGCCCAGGGGTTTTACCAATGATCTTGCATGCAGGAATTTCATTTAAAATTATAATTAATGGATTATACAGCAGTGAAAAAAGCCACCATAACTTTTAGGTTGATTTGTAGTATGTTGATATTTAGAAGATTCAATGATAAACAGAGGTTAGCAAACTGTAGGCAGAAAACCTTTGAACTGCAGAATCCAAGCATGGTAAACTTCATTTCTCATGCTGATACCTGGAATTACAATACTGCTGCACAAACTCCTAATTTCTTCATATCTGACTCCTTTTTTTGTACAATACAATGTGAACAAGTATCCTATTAGAGAATTTCTATTTATTTGCAACTTTAGGGACTGTCTGCTAGTTTATATTGCAGTATTTTTGTGATTTAGAGGCCATTAGGCAATGGGCAGGGAAGGTGAAGTGACACTCTAATAGAAGGGACACAATTAGGTCCCTTTTTACCTAAAATACAAAAACACTTGTAATTTGAAATAGTTAAGGTTTCTAAAAAAAAAAAAAAGTCTAGGTTTTTTTATTATGTTTGTGTGCCTTTGAGATGGTATCCTTATCAGAAACATAATTCCTGTAGAACATTCCATGACGCTTCCCTTGAGGGAAAGGCCTTCAGTTTCCATAATGCTTCAGCTTTCACTGAAGCTGTTTATAAACATTTAAAGTGATTATGTGTAATCATATAAAACTATATAGAGGTGTAATTTTTTGGCAAAGCACAGTGAAAAGCAGTTTACCTGCCAATTTTTTGCAACAGCTTCTATGTATTCTTTCATCAATTTTGTGACATAATCAAATGGTTTTGTAAATACTGGATATTGGGTGTTTTTCATAAATGAGGTTGTGTTACAGAGGCAGCTCAGGTAGAAGTCAGCAAGGAAAATGGATGGATTATGTCCTCTAGATTTCTGTGGTGTTTTTACTATAAAGTGTGGACCTCCCACAGCAGTGATTGCAGGGTACTGATTAACACATTCAGAAAAATGTCTTGTTTGCTCTGTGAACAAAACCTCTGAATAATATTATGATACTATTATTCCTTGTAGATATTACAAAGAAACAGGATGGACATTTTGATGCACCCCCACATTTATTTATGAAGGTGAGTTCAGTAGCAACCCACATCTTTGCTGAGTTGATTGAGGACCTTTAGTTCCTGTTGTGTGTAAACCAGGCCTGAAATTCTATTTACATCCTGGCCCAGCACAGGCATTTCTGCTTTTATTACCAAATCTGACCTCCTTGATATAAGCAGAGGTGGTAGAACAGGTATTTCAGTCTGTTGCTGTGGCAGTGTGGATTTATGTTTTGTTCCAGGCTCACTAAATTTGTTGCGTTTGCCGTTCTGTGATTCTTTAGGTAAAAGAGGTTGATGCAGCTGGAGAGTGGTTTAAAGAAGGAATGAAGTTGGAAGCTATAGACCCCTTAAACCTTTCAGCAATATGTGTGGCAACTATCAGAAAGGTAAGACAAATGTGCATTTTGGGGAGGCAGAGAGGAGCTCTTTGTCACTAGCCTTTATTCACGCTTGAAACAAAAGCTTAAAATCAAAATCAGTGCAGTTCATTCACACAGTGAATGGGGTGTGTCTGTTAATTGTTTATATATGAAAATGTGCTCATGTCAATTTGACTTTAATCTCTGGAAAGTCAGCCTTACCTTTAATTTGAATGTATTTGTGACATGAATTTGCAGGACAATCTTTCTAATTATACCAAATGTTTTGCAACTGTTTTAAGCCAAATCTCATCTTGCTGACTTGCAGAAGTCTATGAAGATATTTTAAGGCTGTCCTTCTTTCCTGGCTTGATTGAAAGGGAGCCAATCCATGAGAAATCTGTTTTAAAAGAGAAAATGTAAAAAGCAGCATATAGCATAGCTGAATTGTTTAACCTTTCTATAGTGAGGAGGAGTGTGGTTATGATTTTGAGTAATGGTGTGCTGAATGTCCTTGCAAGATAAAGAATAGACTGATTTATAAAGCTTCTGATGTAGAACTGATGTTGACAAGAAAAATAAACTAGAGATCAGAAACAGAAAATGTTGCTCTCATAACTTCGCAGTTATCAAAGGTACATGTGACAGTTGTACTCCCAGTCCTGGAGACAGGTATGATTTGGGGTTTTTTGCTATAATTCAATGTCCTTCTAAGTGTGCCTCTATTTTGATTGAGTTACTTTCACTCCTCTGAAACATGGCTTTCTTGCTTTGTAGCCTTCTCACCCAGCTGAAGGTACTTAATGTGGAATTTTGTTTCTCTTTACCAAGGTGTTAGCAGATGGCTATCTTATGATTGGGATTGATGGCTCAGAAGCAGCAGATGGGTCTGATTGGTTTTGTTACCATGCCACTTCCCCTTCTATTTTCCCTGTTGGTTTCTGTGAAATTAACATGATTGAACTAACTCCACCCAGAGGTACAGGTAGCATTCTGACACCTTTTCTTGTGAATATTGCTCACTGATACTGTATGTGCCATATGCTTTGTTTCTTGACTCAGCCAACAGATTTCAGGTCACGTTTTAGGACTTTCTCAAGTCTGAAACAAATATAACAGCATTACTTTGAAGTAATCTAAACCAGAGATAGCCAACTCTTCATTTAGAAAAATTTAAATTGATAATTGGCTGAAATAATTTGCATTTGCTGTCAGAAATTGAGGATTCCACTAAGTCATTGGGAAGTATTGGAGTCACTAAAAGGGCTGGTCAGAAAGTGTCACTGCTTGCGAACTCCTGGCCACCAAAACAATTCATGAACATGAATAAAGAATCTCAGACTTTAGCTAATTCACAGCAGTACCAGTTAATTTTTGGAAGACTATAGACAAAGTTGAGCTTTGAGAAAGTTGCCATTAGGGCTGCACACTGAATAAGCCCTTCTGTGAGGAAAAGCTGTCTATCCACAAGCACATGTGCCTACAGAAGACTTTGCCTTTCCCATTTTATTCTATTGTCTTGGCCTGGCACTCTTTAAGAGGGTCATAGCCATCTGTTTAATAGCAGATGACAATGATTTTCTATGGTTTTTTTCCCTTCATTCTCATTCTTGCAAGCTTCTAGTTGTATTTAATAAAGTATTTTTATAGGTAATAACTTTAAAGGCAATGTAGTGCAACATGAAGTTACATGTATATTCATGGATATGAAATTGCTTTTTCATTGTTTTACACTGATGACTCTGTTACCCTTGAGTGTGTGGAAAGTGCAGTTAATACAGATTTTCTTTTTCAGTCAGCTCATTTAGTGAATTTATTGCCTAGAAATTCATAGGCACCAGCATCCCTCAAAAATCTGAGGTGCAGAGACTCTTGCAATAGCCGTTTTTATGGGAGGAAAATGCTATATACCAATACATATCAATCAGTTTAGAAATAAATACATGAAATTGATGAGACAGGAGAAAAACCTGCCTTTGATGAGACTTTACCTCTTCACTCTTCAAACACTGCTTACAGAATGTGGATTCTGTTGTTAGCACGTTTATGATACTTAATGTTTCTTATATCGTGGCAACCTAATTCTTTACCTCCATGTACATTTTCCCTTTCACTGCAATTTTCCCTAAGTCCTGTGTCATCAGTGAGGGGTGATTATAAATCACACGTGCAATAATCTAAAAGTCATTTGGAAGAGGAATTACCAGCAGTAAAATACAGAGCATAATGCGCATTAGCATTTTTAATAGGATCAAAGTGATCAAAGCTCCTTAGCTCTAACGAGGGGGATATTTTGCTTTCCAAGTTTTAGGCTGGAAAATGGACAGTTTGTTAATTCTGCCTGGGCTGACAAGGCCCACGGGCACGTCCTGTGTGTAATGAACTTGAGTAGAACTGTAGTGGTGTAGCAGAGGAATGTTAGATTGAGAAGAAAAGCATTAATATGCAGAAGTGATACATGATTGTAATTGCCTTTAGTAATTAACTCTCCAGCTGCATCTGTTCATGGAGATATTCCATACCCAATGTGAACACCAAGTTGCATTTAGCTTTGTGGATAACTTGAGTTGTTGTGAAATCATTGGGCTTTACCAAGCTCTTTCCTCCCAAACATCTCCATCCCATGCCCAAATCAGTAGAAGATGAAGGTGCTTGGGCACTTTGAGGGATGGGATTGGATTTTAGGCCATGAGTGCAGTGTGGCAGCCCTGAGCTGCAGCCCTGTGCCCCCACAGGGGTGAGATCCAACCCTCTCCTGCAGCTCCCACGCAATGCCCACTGCACTGCAGATTTTCAGGATATCCACCACTGCACACTGCTACACAGGAATATTCCAAGCTGTTCTTGCTCCAGCTAGAATTAGAGAAGTATTAGTTTTAGCAGTTGTAGCAATTGCCCAAAGGAAAAAATATTCCTGTGTTTTATGCATATTTAGTAGCAGCTACATATTTTTGAGAGATTATTTTCTTCCCTTCATAATACCTTTTAAAAAATCCTCTAATTTTCCATACTGGTGCAATTTTTACCCTTATTAAACTTTTTAATATCTATGTTTATTCTTACCATTCTGTTCCTGACGATTCAAGTCTTTCAATGGTGGAACTGTTTCCCCACAGGAAAGACACTGGATGTGCTTAAATCCATGATCTGTGTCGTTTGTGTAGGGCATTTCTAGAGGTGAAGGATTAGTGTGGACAAAAACCTTCCAGTTTAAATGGTTAATTTTAACATTAAATGATACCTTCTGTGTTATCTTCAGTGCATCATTCTTGTTTGTTGCAAGTGGGCAATGTCCAGGTGACTGTTTGTCCCTTAGACCAAAGCTCAGACAGAGAAAGTTTCTGATGTTAATGTTTGATTTCTTTGTTGTCTTTTTAGCTGTAACACACTCCCAATATGCTATTTTTGCTGTTGTTCTTACGCATGAAGTTTGCAGTTGATGTATGAAAATGTTGTTTAAAATTCACAGGTTATGCAAAACTCCCTTTTAAATGGTTTGACTACCTCAGGGAAACTGACTCAATAGCAGCACCAGTAAAGCTCTTCAATAAGGTAATACAAATCATACATATTTATACTGGAATTCATATTTTCTTTACATTTTTGCGCAGTGCATGGGATGGACCCATTTCATTAAATACAGTTTTGAAAAACTAAGACACAGACTTTTAGAGATAAGGACCATTTGAGTAAATGAAGGTTGAATATCTCTGAGGTACATAAAACTTCATCAGCAATACTTGGCTTTTTCTGTATTGTTTGAAATCCCTGTTTCAACACTGCTAAAACTATCTTAAGGAACAAGTCTGTTAAGTGATGTCTGTCTTTTGTGCCTTCCCCAGGAAGTTCCAAACCATGGCTTTCACGTTGGCATGAAGCTGGAGGCTGTGGATCTGATGGAGCCTCGCCTGGTGTGCGTGGCCACGGTGACACGCATCATCCACCGGCTGCTGAGGATCCACTTCGATGGCTGGGAGGATGAGTATGACCAGTGGGTGGATTGTGAGTCCCCAGACCTGTACCCCGTGGGGTGGTGTCAGCTCACTGGGTACCAGCTCCAGCCTCCAGCGCCGCAGTGTGAGTCCTGCTTTGTCACTAATGGGAGTGCATTTCGTGGTGGTGCCTTAGGGTTTTAGCTTCTGTGGTTTTTGTGTGTCTGTAATCTGTAGTGTATAACTCTGGACTCCATACAGGTGCTAAGATCCCATTCTCAGCATTTTTAGACAAAACAATTCCTCTCTAAGCTGGAAATTCAAGGACACCTCACTGTGTCAGGCCAAAAGATATGTAAACAACAGTGAACTGGGGGAGCAAACTTGGAGTAATTGACTTCATTACCTGAAGCTGTAATTGGAGGATTAACCCCAGATATGCAAATGGCCTTACAACTTAGAACTTATAAAGTATGAAAAACTCGTGACCCATTGTCCATTTTGGCTGTAGTCCCTGTATGGGCTGTGACTGCCCTAAATGCACCTGAAGGCCTTCAATAAATGTAACTGCTTTTTATTCTCTTTGTCTAGCCTCTGTTTTAGGTAATCCCATCAATGCATCAATGGGGGCTCATTTTCCCAAGATTTCCCAGTTAAGCCCCCAGGGATAACAAATACAGAACAAATTCTTGCTAATGCCTGAAAGTTCTAATTCGCAGTTCTAATCTCTCCCACTTTGATTTCTAAAGCACTTCTGAGTGTTTCTTACTATTTTTCAATGCCAGAAGATGCTGGTTTGATGCAGAGAAAAAGCCTCTTACTTGTCAGTTCTGGAGGATATCACTGAGAATTTATATTACTTTAGGACTGCCAATGAATCTGTTTCACTTTCTGAATTTGATGGAACTCAGCCTGTGCAGAAGCTGTATCTTACTTATTACATCACAACTCATCCTGTCAGATCAAGTGATAATAATTGATAACTGCATTTCAAGAACTGTTGTTTAATGAGAGAGTTCATGTTAAGTAGTTTAATACAAGCTGTTTTTCCACAATAAATTTCTGCCTTTTTTCAGTCACTAGGGTAAAATTCTGTGACTGTGTAGCAGCTTTGACACATTCTGAAGTGGTGTTGCTTTTTTTTAAATAATAAGAATAAATTTTGAAATCTTCATTTTTTGCAGCATCAAGAGATAGCCAGTCAAGTTCATCCAAACAGAAGAAAAAGGCTAAATCGCAACAGTACAAAGGACATAAGAAAAGTGGGTGACAAAGTAGTGTTTGCACTTTTCCTGTTATTTTAAAGTTTGTGGTCTCTGCCCAAGTCCCTGTTCTATTTGGAAATGTTTGTGTCTAAACAGATGTTATGCTTAAAGGTGCAGTATGCCATAAAAGGAACTTTTTCATTGAGAATAACCTTTTTTTATAACTTGTGATAGGGTAGATATTGCTAATAATAATATATGAATTGTAGATGGACAATGGCTAAAATATTTTTGTATTTTGACATAATTGCAGTTAAATAATATGTTGGCCGTGTAGTTTTACTGCCTTGTACAAAATATTCAGGTATCAGCACAGTTCTCCCTCTCCTCTTTGTAACACAGAGGGAGGAATAAGAACCAAGTTACTGGGATCAGAAAGAATGAGGTGTAGAAAATTTAAATTCTCATCTAACTGACTCCTTTTTGAAACAAAAAAGCTACTTATTTGCCAGATTTTTTTGTTTAGGCATCTATGTAAATTAAGCTTTTATATAATTACTTTCAGAAGCAATAATCAGCATTGCTGTATGTGGCTGTTCTTGCCACAGTAAAACACAGTAATGACATTTTTAAGAATCTGAAGCGTTCAGGTTCTTACCACGGTAACTGATTCCCTTGGAATCAAATTGTCAAAATATCAAATTAGCTTGATTAGTTCAGACTTTCTTCCAGAATGTTTTGTTGTTGTGTAGAACTAAACGAGGAATTAAAGCCTTCTCTTCCTGGTAAATTTGTGAATGGATGTGTTAAGGCCAATTGGAACCTTCTTCCCCAGTCACTGACAATACAATCTTTGCTGTGTTGTTGATCTTTGGACATGAGAAGAAGTTGATTGGTGAGTGCCACAGATAAACCAGGGGTCTGGGAAGTTCTTAGAACCTCTTGTGCCTCAAACGTTGCACTGTTTTTCCTTTCTGCTGTTGGAGGAAATAAACAGTAAAACAAACAGTAAAATCCAGATCCTTTTCACAGTCTTGCAGCAGTGTTTTTTAAGTGGAATTCAGGTACTGGAAAACTGATTTGAGAATATCTAGGGAAAGCTGAGAGTGCTGTTGCCTTAAGCTAGGGAAATAAGGCTCTATGGTTACCAACCTTTGCCTAGGACCTGTTTTGGGATAATTCTGCACTGTCTGAGCAGAGTTTGTTTAACAAGTTGTGCTAGACCATCCTGCTCCTTACCTTATCCCTTTCCCAATACCTTTGCTGGTTTCTTGCTATCCCTCTTACAGTAAGTGTGACACAAACCTGGAAAGTGTCTTCCTCTTACCTAGTGCCATAGGAAGGAGATTTAGTCTAGGGAAATTTGTTCTTCATTTCTCACTAACCTGAGGCAAATGTTGGCTGTGGAAGCAAGGAAGACTTCTGATTGTGTTCTGGACTGTTTACTCTGTTCTAAGAAACCCTCTTAATCATCAGAAGATGCGAAAACAAGGTCATGAACAGTTGGAGTTGGCTGCCTCCTACATGGTTTTTTTCTAAGTAGGTTATGGCAACGGAAGTGCTGAGTCACAGGAAATAACACTAAAAATGTCTTCTGAAGCGTTTTCTTGTTCAGCACTTGTAAATAAGATAGGAAGTTATTTTGTAAAGGGTTTTAGTCACAAACCCATACAATGCAGCAGCAATGTTTTTATGGTACTATGTAAAGTCACCACAGATGATTAACAAGAAACTCTATGTATGTCTTAAATTTAGATTATTTTTAGCAGAGCAGGGTTAATCCACACATTTTTCGCAGCCCAGGATGTCGTTGAGTCATTGTGCTGTGTGGAATGATGCAGATTTCTGCTGCAGTATCCCCTCCTTCCTGGGAGCACTGGGAGTGCACATGTTCACTGGGAAGCAGAACTGATTTCATCATAGACAATTGGGGAGCGCTTTTGGGGATAGTTGAGAATCTCTCCCCTTTCCAATAGTGTAGGGTTTTGTACTCTGTGTGTGCTGCACAGAAGGCTGTGCAGGTGAATTCTTGAAGGGTAACTTGCCAGCATGCCTGGAGAATTAATTAATAATGGATGTGATATCTGCTGGTATTGTCTGCTTCCTCCTGGCTGTGTGTATCAGAATCAGGTTACTGAAATGATAATCTGACCTCCATGTTTTCAAGGCTGGGATTCTGTAGACACTGTTCTGCCTCATTATTATCTTAAAAGGCTCATCCTGACCTTGTCTTGTAAGAAGAATATTTAAGCAGGGTGGTGTCTTTAGCATGTGCATAATCAGTTACCTTTTCTCTTCAGGGCTGGGTTTTTGTTTGTCTGTCTGACAGTGCTGATAGGACTGCAGCAGCCACAGTTTTGATAGAGCGGAAAGCACTGATTTGTGTTACAGATCTTGTACCCCCAATACCACAGAGGACTTGCCTTCGGCACAGAATGGGAGTATCTTAGTGATAAAGAAGGAACATGATGATAATTTGCATGGGAAATGTTTAAATAACATTTTTTCATGAATGCAGTGTTTAATAATTATTCGAAGGCATTTTAAAAGTTTTTTCTACGCAGTGAAATGGTTACTTATGTTTGTAAGGCACTGTAAAAATGGGAAATTCCATTCTGAGGGAATCAAGAGTATGTATTTTTAGAGGTGATAAATTTTGTCTGGAGAGGATTATTTCCCCAGAAGCATCCTTCTGTCTCTTGGGCACACACACTGAAACAACTGCAGCCTCAAACTGAGCCAAGATGTCTTGGTGTCCAGGCAGAGGAATGTGTGTGGCTGTGCAGTGTAGCTGCATCAGGAGCAATTCACAGCATTTGTATTTCATTGATAGAGCATGAAATAAGTGGGTCATGGTATTAAGCAATGCCCTTGAAGTCCCACCAGCAGCCTCTAGAATTCAGGCTCTACAGTGTGATTGCTGAGAACAATATTCCCAGTAATAACTGAATGGTGCCATTGTACAGCCCCAGGTTTTCCAGAATGGGTGAATATCAATCAGAGGCATTTCTCAGTGAACAGTCAGAGTTGCTTGATGCACTTTAACCCGAGCGTTTATTTTAGTTTGACTTGATGTTTAGAGAGGAAGATACCAGTGGGGAAGAAACCTGTCAGTTTGTCCAGCCCACCCCTGGCAGGTGAGGTGCGGAGGAGCTTCTCTGGGGATGACGAGTTGGCTCCTCCTCCATACCGAGCCCTTCCAGCACAGACAGCCCCCGAGGCCTTCCAGCCTCCCAGGAATAGCCAGGAGTTCAGTCCCAGCCTCCAAACAGGTAACTGCTCCCAGCAGTGTGTCACTGCAGAGTGGGGAGCTGTGCTCCACTGTGTCATCTGCTGACTCATCCAATCTTTCTTTTTGCCTTTTTTTTTTCCTTTGAATTTTAGTTGGTTTTATTTTTTCCGTTAGAGAGCTTTTCATTCTCACTGATGCACCACGTCACTGAATTAATCATAGCAGAGGGTTGCAGCTGGTTTAGAACTTGAGAGGAAGGAGGTTGTGGTGTGGGTTACTGAGAATCCCAGAGGGGCTCTGCAGAGTGTTAAAATACGAAAATGCACTCTGTAAAACGGAATGGTAATGTGGATTTGGGAATGTTGGATGTAAGTAGGTCATTAGTGTGGATTATCTGTTGCAGAGAAAGTAACTATGCACAGTAAATAAACATTTTTGTCTTTGTATCAGAAAAAGGTAATTATCTGGGAAAATATCTTTGGAATGTCATTTGAAATTTTGTGGGTTACTAAGAAAATGCATTTGAAACAGTGTAATTGTGCATCTGTATTGTGGCAGAGAAAAACCCTTGAAAATTCATCAGTAATACTGAAGAAGTAGGTTGAAATTTTGAGCTTATGTAAGTATAGTTCACATAAGGTAATCAGTCTTCAATTATACAAGTACACTGCAAGGATCTGGTAGCTTTTTTTCTCTTCCCTTTTCCTAATATCTCTGGCAACATAATGCAGCAATTTATTGCTAACAAATATGTTGTGGCCATGGGAGCTGTTAGACAGGCTGGATGGTGCTCTGCCTGCAGGACAGTTGCCAGGTTGATAGATTTAGCTTCAGATTTGCTTGATTACCCCTTAAGCTTGCCTTAGTCTGCCCGGGCTGCCCTGTCAGCACTTTCTGCTCAGCCTGGAATACATCCAGAGCAGCTTCTCCTGTCCATGTGTTATCCATTAACAGACTGGGACACGGGGACCCACCTTTAGACCCTGAGGAAAACCTTTACTCTCTTCTGCACACCTCTCAGCACCTCACCAGAACCCCTTTAGTGTCACTTCAGCTTGTTGCTGGTGTGTTTAACAGAGCCTTTGGTGCCAAAGAAAAGCCTTAGGGCAGAGTGTCCTGGAGCATTTGTTTCTGCACAATTGTTCTTCTCTTACTGCAAATCTACACCTGCACTGCATTTCCACAGTGCAAAGACATGCACAGTCTGGATTTCTGTGTCATTAGATCACAGTTCTTGTGAAACACCTGTGTTCTTAGATTTCTGGTACTCAGTGCTTTGATACTCAATGAGGGGAACTTTTCAGCATTGAGTTTTGCTAAGGCTGGACAAAGTTAGTTCTGTTTGTGGTGTAGCCTTGTCATGTCCAAAGGTGTTTGTGTTTAAATTGAAACCAGCAAGACCACACCTTTTCAGTCTCTAGGGAGGAGGCATGACCCTGAGACCATCTGATCAGTGTAGAACACATCTGAGATGGGCCAGAACTCATTAATTGCCTGCATATTCGGCAGCATCATTCCTTGCCTGACGTTGCAGTAGCTGTAGGACAGATGCAGGCCCAGTGCAGGGGATGTTTGCATGGCTTCAGATGGAGTCAGTGTAAGATTAGTGACAAAACAGCATCTGCTCTGAAGCTTCTTGTCCATGGCAGATCTCAGTAAGGCTCAAACCTAATTCTTTCCCCTTTTGAATTGTCATGAGCACAGGAGAAGGGTTCAGCACTTCTTCACCATGTTTGTATGAAGTGATTTTGCTCTCTAGCAAATTCATGGTGCTGTTTTCGTGTGCATGAGTACTTTGCATCTTTCAGTCATCTGAAATTATCTTCTAAGCACTGAAATTCAACTGTTGGACTGCTTTGCTTTTTAAAAGAACCTGCAGCCAGCCTGGCAGAGAAGGAGACTATTCCCAGAGACTCACCCAGCTCTGTAGCACATTGCTCCATTCCTGTTGGTTTTGGGAGGTCTGAATGTCATTGCATCAGGCACAGTCTGTGTCCAGGCAGATCACTGGGACAGTGTAAAAAGGGAATTCCTGTCTCATCTGCATCCCTTTTCCTTCATTTGGATGACTTCCATCATCTTTCTTTATTCTCCTTTCAAGTAACTTGGTGTGTAGCTATAACAAAGCTTTTCTTATGAAGGATTGTAGTTAAAAGCTGTCTAATAGGGACAAATGAAGTGTTAAGTATCTAAAATGTCAGGACTTTGGTTCAAAAGAGCCAGAGCCAATCCAAATGATGGCAGCTGCTGTTAGTCCTGTACCTGCAGGAGCTTCCAGCTGGGGCAGAGAAGGAACACAATGTGCCTGCTGGATTGGTTTGGATCCCTGGCCTCTGTGTAGAGTTTGCTTAAGTCATTGCAGCAAAGCCAAGTAGCCAATTTTGTGTCTTACCATTTAGAAAGCACTTTGCTGTCTCCCAAGGATCAGGAATCTTTATCAAAGTTGGGCATGATGCAGGGAAAAGTATTTGGGAGAAAAAATAAGGAAGGGATTGTGGGCTGTGTAGGTGGGAGGAGGCATCTATTAAAGAAAGATGAGGAGAGCTTGCATTATGCTGCAACTTTTGACATCCTTTCCTATCCTAATTTTCACATTTTATTTTTATTTAGCACAAGAACTTGTTTCAACATAGAAGATGACATAGAATATTTATAAAAGAATAATCAAACAGCTTGTAAGTTACTGCAGGGCAATCAGTAGCAGCAGGTTATGGGTTGGATTTTTTTTCTTTCACTGCATATTCCTGCATTTCAAGACACATTGACAATGTATATAAACTTTATATTCAATAATTGTAAACTTTGATACTCATTCATTTGGTCATAGAGAATCATTTATTTTTGTATAATCAACCCTTTAATGTGGGTACTGCACCTTTAATGAACATTTACATGTTTTGTTTTCAGTGTTCTTTTCATTGTGCTCATATTTTGATAATCATTTCCATTAATGAAACTGGAAAAGTAATTGTGACATTATTGCTATTCCTAACATCTTTTTTATGTCTTAGATCACATTTCTCTTTAATTTTTCCAAAAGAAGAGAGAAGATTAAAACTACCAAAAAAAAAAGTTTTGCTTGAGTGAAACTTACCTTCTGGGATCTTAAAAGTTTAGTGATGGATTGAGAAATCTTTGTCAATACATTTTGTTGTCTCACATTGTTTGCAGTAACTGGGCTAAGTAATGTGAATTGCAGATGAGCTGTTGGCCATTTCCAATCTCATTTTCACTTGCATAAAGGCTAAATAGAAAGCAAAGTTGTTTAAAAGTTAAACTGGTTAAAAATATTTAATTCTTGAGAAAACCTTGCAGAGAATATATTTTTATAAGTAAACTGAAATCTGTTGATAATCGAGCATAAGTTAAGGTTCCAGCTGCACTACAAAGCAGCTGCTCTCTGTGGGATCCTGAGTGTTAAAGCATTGCTAAAATGCAGAATATAAGAAAATATATATATATGTATAAAAATAATGCTAATATATCTAATAGGAATAATTATAATAATATATATTATATAATAATATATACATAAATTTTTTGTGTATATATATATATAAATAATATATCAAAAACTCTGGGGGAGCTCCCAATTGCAACAACATTAAATAAATCTAAGGAAAAGTCACACCTTGAATTCGCTAGATGTTTAATGTGCATTTTTGATTTGTAGTGACTTCGTTGCAGCTGAAGGAGGAGTTGCTGGATGGGGAGGAGTACAGCTTCCTGCAGGGAGCGTCCGACCAGGAGAGCAACGGCTCCGCCAGCTACTACATCAAACAGGAGCCCTGAGGCAGCTCCAGCAGAGCTCTGGGCACAGATTGGTGACAGGGAAACAACCTTTCTCCAACACTGACTCCTTCTGTTCCCACTTGGATGGTGCACTTGGGGTGACTGTGCCTGGGGCACTTTGCTAACTGTAGATGAATTAGACTCAGTTCAGAATTTTTTGGAAGGGCGGGGAAACTATTTTAGTGAAAAAGATTTTTCAATTTATTAAAAACAACAAAAAAAAAAAATGGACACTTTTGTGTTGTATTTGAAGCTTTTGAAAGAATTTTGTAATATTTTCAAGTTCAGATTTATTGTGCATTGTTAACAAGAACTGAAATTCTAATTTTTTGGTAAGATTAAAGTTTAATTAGCATGGTTGTGGGAAGCAGTTGGAGGAAGATATAGTTGCAAATACAAATGAACTGTCATAACAAATGAACCTTTTTGGTACAAGTTGGGAGACTTTTAGACTCTTGTGAACTGCACTGGTCACGCCTCTGTTTTTTTTTTTAATTGTGAAAATAAGGCTTTTACGCCCTGATTTAGAGGCTTAAATTGTATGTGGAAGATAGTCCTGTAAAGCTCTACTCAGTGAGTAGCCCCAAGTGCAACGGAGCCATCACCTGAGGAAGATTTTAACTTTTCAAGGTGTTTTTATTTAGTCTAAAATACCTTTTTTTATATAAGATTTTGTTTTTTAATGTTCCTTAGGGTCTGATTCAGTGCCCATTACTATCAGTAGCCTTGTCTCCGTCGACTGCAGTGGGCATTGGATTGGATCTACAAAGCTCTTGTCTGTACATGAATGTCTGTAGTCTTGGAATGCTTCAGCAAATGTTTACAGAGCCCTATGCCAAACTGGAACTTCAGAAAATCCCCTCATTGGAAGATTAGTTTTAGCTCTGAATTTTGACTGAAGAAGCAGCTTAGATGGACAGTCTCTAAGGACTCCCTTGGTAGTGGGAAGGAACTTGTGAGTATTCTTTTTTTTTTTTTCCCATTCAGAAAGCCCTAAATGTTTCCTTACCATCTTAAATATTTATCTGTGACTGTTCAGACTGATGTGCCACATGGTTTCAGGTGAGCTGAAAGGAGCCCTATGCTTGGATTAAAAATGAGTTCAGTCCTGCAATATTCATGTCGTGCTGCAATAGTGTAACATGGGAGTTGAGACTTGAGAACAGTATAAAAATCACATGTTTTTAGTATATTATTCAGAAACTGGATTTGCCTATTGCCTGGAATTCTTGTCTCATGTCAGTTATCCCATTAGCCTCACCTGGTCAACTTCCAGATTTTTAGAAGGCAAAAGTCACATATAAAAGGGTGAAAATGACGACCAGTTAAACACAAAGTGTTTTTGCAGGAGCTCTAAATGATTTGGATTTTATCTTTTCATATTTTTAGCCTTTGTACATTTTGTAAATGGAGTTGATGAGTGAGGTGGTTGATCAGCCCTGCAGAGCTGTGACTGGAAAAATGTGCATCAAGAGCTTTAGCTTTTACCAGTAAGGTTCATTAACTAAACTCTCAGGAATTATCTCATAAGTTCTGTAAGTGCTTCTGGGTCTTCACAGGTCCCCTTCAGAGCAGTACAATGATCATCTGACTCTTGACAATAAATTAGGGCTTAAAAAGAAAAAAATCCATGAATATTATTAATATCTATATTCCTACAGCCTAAGAAATGCTTTAAGGATGTCAACCCACAGAGCCCCAGGAGACCATTTTTGTATATTGTTGTTTGAGCTTAAAAAAAAAAATGCATAGAAAGTTGAAAACCAGCAATTTGATTATTTTCTAAAATATTGCTCTAACTTTGGGTACATAGTATTGGTGATATGCACAGGTTTACCTCATTCTATGCAAGAGGGGTTAATTATGTAAAGTTTTGTATTTACTACTGGAAGTAAAACATGTCCTGTATAGTGTAGGAATGTCTGGAATTCTTTTCTCCCTTACTGGTAAAATTTCTGAAATAACGACCCCTTTTTAACAACAGCTTCTTCTATTGACAGAATCTGTTCATCAGATTACAAGAATGTGTAACTTCAGGTGGTAAAGACATTTTAGCTCTCTAAAGTAGCCATTAAAAGGACTTCGTTGGACCTGGTAGACTTCAAATACCTTATCTCAGATTCTGACCCACCCATGATGTTTATTTTGAGCAGCCTAGATTGGAGAAGTAGGATTAGAGACCATTGTAGTGACACTTTGAGCCTTGATTATGTTTTTTTTTCCTGTGTTCTCAATGTAATCTGCTGTAAAATCCAGCTCTGCAAGCATTGATTTGGTTTGGTAAGTACAGCATTGTTGATTTATTTATTCTTTTTAATGCAACAACTTGCAGGTTGTCCCAGCCAGCTGGAATAAGGTTCTCACAGTCCTGTTTTCTTCTCTCATCAACAGCTTCTGACTTGAGCAGAAAAACTGTTGCATTAATTTGTGTTTCGTAATGTGGAAGGTCGGGCTAGTAACGAGTGAGGTGCATTGCCAGGTCACTAAACTTGGGCTCCTGACTATTGCCCAGGCTCATCCCTGATTTCCGAGTTAGCCTTCAAACGTCAAGAGGGAAAATTAGTCCTGAACACACTTCCTGTGTTGGAGAAATGTAAGAATCTGTTCTAAAGTCTGTCAGTCTTTCTAATGCTCTGTTACTCATCAAACACTAAAGTCTGTGAGGTGATGTACGTTCTGGGGTACCCGTGTGACTTCAGCAGTTGGTGAAATGTCTTTCGTGTTTCTGATGCCTCAGTTGTGTAATTGTCAAGTGCGGTGACATCTGCTGGAAGTCCCTTGGCGAGGAGCAGCTCAAGGAAAGCCTGAGCACGGTGCTAGCAGGTGTGACCTGCAGGTGTGTCCTCCAGGTGTGACCTATGGGGTGGCCCTGGGGCAGAGGATCAGCTCAAGGAAAGCCTGAGCACGGTGCTAGCAGGTGTGACCCGCAGGGGTGACCCGCGGGGTGACCCGCGGGGTGGCCTTGGGGCAGAGGAGCAGCTCAAGGAAAGCCTGAGCACGGTGCTAGAAGGTGTGACCCGCAGGTGTGACCTGCAGGTGTGACCCGTGGGGTGGCCTGGGGCAGAGGAGCAGCTCAAGGAAAGCCTGAGCACGGTGCTAGCAGGGGTGACCTGCAGGTGTGACCCGTGGGGTGGCCTGGGGCAGCTCCCGGTGCTGCAAAGCCTTCCCGTGGCTCTGCGGAGTTTCTCTGATGTTCCTCTTGGCTGCCAGCCGCGGTACCTGGCTGAGAGAGCAGCAATGTTGGACACCTGAAACCTTCAATGGGGTCGGACTCGTTTTGGCATTTGGCACAGCAGGTTTTTCTGACCACGGGGCAGCCCAAGGCCTGTCCCTGACTTGGCTGCTGCCCCTTTTCTTGCTCCAAATCTTTCTGCTGATCTTTGATTGTTACGTTATTTTCAGTACAACTCTTAACCTGTTCCTTGCTGCGTCTGAGGAAAGCTACAGCAGCTATTGATTCCTTGTTCTACGGATACTAACACGGGTTTCAGTGTTTGTTTGGTTTTTTATTGTTGTTTTCTGTGATGTGAATACCCTCCCTCAATCTTTGTACGATGGTGCTAATATATTTGGTAACAATCCTTTATTGGGAAGGGATTTTAAAAAACTGTGATTTCAGCTGAATTTTTCTTCCTTTTGATTTTTTTCATATTTAAAATGAAAAGCCACAGCCATTTATACAAAAAAAAAGGCATCAGCTTTGGCCCCTGGGAAAATGTTGGGGCGGGAATCAAGATTAAACAAATGGGGTTTTTACATCATTTCTGTATGTATTTGATATATAGATCAATATCTGTACAAATTTAATCTTTTATTTTCTTGGTAATTTGTGTGGTCGGTGAGAGAGTATTTAAAGCTTTCTCATGCAATGTACATAATTCAGTGAAAAAATGCTTTTGGAGAAATTAATGTTACTTTCATTTTTACGAGACTGCAGATTTTCAGCATGGATGTGAAAAGCATTAAAATTATAACTTTGTGTACAAGATGAAAATAATTCACTAAATTTGCCTTTTTTACACAAAATAAAAACGATAAAAAGTCTTTTTCTGAATAGATTGTTTTGTTTAAAAGACACTCTTTGCCCTAAATGCACTTCAGCTTGTTTCTCTCAAGACATTGCATATTAAAAATACCCACAATCTGTAAAAATTTAAGTATTTTAAGTAACTGGGTATAAACCATGTGGGGCCTTGAGCACAAGGTAAGGGGTTCGATAAGAGAAGGTGAATTAGATTAGCATTTCAAGGAGCAAGCTTGGCACTTGGTCTTATTTCATTTAGTATTAATACTTGTGTAAGGAGGGAAATTTTGTGCTATCCCATTTTCCTTCTAGCTGTGGTGGAAGCAGCTCCAGCCTCCCTTCAGCTCTCCCTCTGCACATCTGCCACTGCTTGAGCCCAGCAGCTGTGCCAGGGCCACGTGTCACTGGTTCCTGAATGACCAAAACGACTCTTCTGAGTATTTGAACATGGATCTGTTTAAGAGAATGCACCACACGGAACTCGTTCACACCCATTTATTGACAGTCACTTTCAGCACTAAGATAACCGTGGTTGCTCCCAGGGCAGCAGCTGGAATGAGATGAGTGTTGGAAGGCACCGAGCACTGGGGGAAGCCATCACTCATAGACCCAGTCGTGTGCACAGGACTTGTAGTCAGTGAGCTCTGCGGGCTTGAACCACAGGTTGATCTCCTTCTGGGCACTCTGCACCGAGTCACTGCCATGGATGATGTTCCTGGGGAAAGACACAATTTTCCCTGTAAAAATACACTTTCAGCAACTTTATTCTCAATTTGCAAACTTGGATGAAGCAGCTAGAGCTGGGAGCTTACTGTTATTTCAGGTAGAGGGTTTCAACCCCCCCTAGAGCTAATTGTGCCTATCAGGGTCGCTATGGAGCTACTGCTCTACCCCAGCCCCTGCCTGAGCTTACGTGCTGCTCTGGGGAGGAGCTGCATTGCAAACAAAGTCAGCTTTGTGCCATTTTCCTAAGCAGCAGCTATGGCCTGTGACCTGCAAATGAAATTCCATCACACTAAGGTATCTAGCACCAAGTCTGGCTTTCTAGAATAAAAAACCAACAGTTTTTGTGTTGGCAGTTAAACAGGGAGTAGGAGTTGCTGAGATTTTAGTATTAATTAATAGATTGAGCACAAACCTTCCCACTTGAATGCAGAAGTCACCACGGATGGTGCCAGGCTTGGAGTCTGCAGGGTTGGTTTCCCCCAGCATTACTCTCCCAGTTTTAACCACATTGAGTCCTTCCCATACCTAGAAAACACAAAACAAATCTTGTTAATCCATGCTTATACTAAATACTGACAATTTATCTTTGCTCATACCATACTTTGCAAAGGAACATGAGCTCTACCACTAAAATGATTAACCTTGCCTAGATTCTCTCTTAGGCCTTTTTAAAGGTGATGAGGGAAAAAGATGTGAACTGGAAGTGATTGTAGAAAGGACTATCAACATTGTTACTGCAGTGGAGGAGATACTTTACCAAGCCTCGGAATTAATGTACAAGGCAAACTCCAACCTTCTGAGTGTGTTCTCTCCTGGTTCATAATCACACCAGGAGATGCCATTAGAGCAAGTACCTTGTTTTGGGGGGAATGTAAGAAAGAATGACACAGAAGTTTGCCCAAAACAAGTTTTTTGGTGCAGAAGATTTGCTTTCAGGAATTTTTATACATTTATATATTAAACATTTTAATACCCATTTTGTACGTGCACTTCCCTTATTCTTAATATATGGAAATTTCATTGTCTTAATTTTGGGGGTTTTTTTGCCAGTATAGGAAGGGGGTAGTTTAAAAAAATGTTTCTGCGACAGTATCTCTGAATATTCTAAATAATTAACAGAGCAACGTAAATATATTCAAGAAAGTCATCCTAAACTAAAATCGCACCACTTACCATGGCCACAATCGGTCCAGAGTTCATGTATTTAACCAAACCAGGGAAGAAGGGGCGGTCTTTCAGGTCACTGTAATGTTGTTTGAGAAGGTCTTCGGAGGCCTTTAAAAGGGCAGATGTAAGTTTAAATACCATTTTCAGAATATTATTGAATAAAAGGCGTTACAGGTGTGAGACTATAGCACTAGTGATCAGATTCACTAATCATTCCTGTCACCGCCAGTGCTGCAGTGCTATTGTGGGTATCAACGGGAGCTGCTGCAGTAACATGAAAGGAGCTCTTTGTGGCAGCGCTGGGAATTGTCAACACGATTTCTTTGCATTGCAGTGACCCTCCGCGATAGGCAGAGTTCGGGATCCCCGGGTGATGTTACCCAACACAGCCTTTCAGCCAAGGTCACTCCAGCTCTCATTCGGGCTGCATTAAACCCCCGGAGCAAAATTCGCTTTTTTCGCTCGGAGGGAAGCCACGTGCGGGGCGGGAAGGCGAAAGGCGGCGCTGCCGCGGGCTGCGGCACATCCGTCCCGCACCCGGGGGCAGCCGCCAGGAGATCTCCTCCGTGGGAGATTCCCTCCGTGTGTGTCCGTGCGGGGCTCGCCCCGCGGGGCAGGGACGGGACAGTTTGGGGCGCGGCGCGGCACTCACGTGTACGAGCTTCATGGCCACGAGCCGGAACCCCTTCTGCTCGAAGCGCTTGATGATCTCCCCGACCAGCCCGCGCTGCACGCCGTCGGGCTTGATGGCGATGAAGGTGCGCTCGCCGTTCCCCGCCATGGCGCTGCGGGCGGCAGCGCCGCGTGAGGGGCCGCGCTCAAGGCCTCAAGGTCGGCGGCCATGGCGGCCCCGCCCCGCCACGCGGCACCGCCGCCGAGCGCCCCGGCCAGCCCGGCCAGCCCAGCCCGGCCCGGCCGAGCCCCGCGGGACCCTCCGCCCGCACCCCCGAGCGCCCCGGGCCCGGCCCGGCCTCACCTGTCCGGAGCTGCCGCCGCCCGCGCCGCTGCCGCCGCAGGAAGAGGCGGAGGAGGAGGCGGGCGGGCCGCGGATCCCCCGCCCCGCGCGGAGGAGGAGCCGCCGGAGCGGCGGCGCTTCGGGGGCGGCACCGCCAGCGCCGAGCGGGACCGGGCCGGGAGGGGACGGGACGGGACGGGACCGTGCGGACCGGGCAGGACGGGATGGGCTGGGACCGGACCGGGCTGGACAGCGGCCGCTGCCGGGGGCGGCTCTTGGCCAGGCCCGGCCGCACCTGTCGCCTCCGCCGCCTCGAGGGTTCTTAATTTACAGCCGCGGCAACTGCGGCTCGAGCCTTTAAGGCACTGGAGCGGCGGCGGATGTTTGACAGAACTAAATGATTTGTTGCTCTGATGCTGGGCTGGCTGTTTGCAGGTATCCCTGCGGGCGGAGGGTTGGTCCTGCCGGCCCAGCTGCATCGCACAGCTCGGCTGCAGCTCCTCCAAACGGTGTTTCTTACAGAAAATTGCTGTGGGATCAGGAAAGTTATTGGTAGTTTTACTGGGATACGGGAAGATGGGGGATCTGTAATCCAGGAACGTTATTGGGAATTTTATTGGGAAGATGAAGCTGCCAATTGTCAAAACCTCACCATCCCTGAACCCGTTTTCAGCTTTTTATATTTACTACTTGGCCCTTTACTAGTTTATAAAACACCTTTTGTTTTCCCGAGCAAGTTACAATCACACACCGTCACTGCAGGTGGGATATTGATGAAATCACCTCTGCAGTCCTTGCACAGTCCTTGTCTCTTATTGAAGGGCCAATTATTTTTTCCCATTGAATGACACTGCTGGCCCTTCTCAGGCACCTCAGCCGTGCAGGAGTGCTGACCTCCACCTCCTCCCGGTCTCATCACATTAGAAACACTAATCAGTAGCTTCCTGACAATCCCCACATCCCCAGATAACCCACATTCCTCTCTTTTGTAGAATCAAAAAAATCTCAAGCAACCTTTCAAGCAAAGATTAAACCGCAGACACTCATCTCGTGCCCAGGTTTGCCACGTATTCCCTTTCCTCCAACTACCTTCAACTTATTTATCTTCTATAACACTGAATATTTTCAGAAGGGAAGCTCACAGCCTCACCTACAGCTTCATCTGTTCCCTTTCCTTATACTCATTAATTAGATATAAGGCAATATAATTAAAATTTCACTTTATTTCACTTAAGAAACAGCAAATGTTGTTTTACTTTGTACCATCTCTTTAGGAGCTCCATATTACCATAAGGTATCATAAGCATTCAATTCAACATTCCTTGCATAGTTCAGTATTTGATACAAGAACTCACTGGGGGGGAAAAAAATCATGGAGTTTGAGCAACTAATTCCGTGAAACTCTTGCTCTTAGTGAATAAAATGTTGCAGGGAAATAAATACATAATATCAACCCCAACTTCCTCATCCAGTACCACTTTCCCTGTTGAAACACCTTCGGCATTATTATAACTGTGCTTCTTTACATCATTAAATAAATACAAAACAATACTGCTAAAGTCACTTCTGAAACAACTTACTAAAGGACAGTTTGCTTTGTAGTTCCAACTACTAAGGAAAGGACACAAATGAGAACAAAGCTAAATTATCAACTGTTCAGCTGGCAAAGCAAACACCACTTATTGCTCTGTGCAATGTTAGAGGGCTGCTGCCCTGAAGTGGCTGAAGGTAGAATCTCCCTCATCCATCCTCACATTAATCTTCTTTTCACATAAAAGGGCATTTCATAAAGCCTGGCCCGTTAATCTTTCCTTAAAATGCTCAATAAATCCCATGTGGAAGGAATAAAAAGCAAGTTGAAACAGTGTCAGTGTGGAGGCCAGTTGTCATTTTAGCCAGAGCTGAGCTCTGAATGGGCACAGCGTGTCCCGGGGAGAGAAATGGGCTTTTTTCTGCAGCTGTTTTAGGAATGGGGACACACTTGAATTTATATTAAGTAAATCCTCAACATTTGGGCATATTACCAATGCATTTACACACCACCAGTTGTCCTCTAATGTTTTAGCAAAGCTGACCTCTGACTCTGAGCCATTTGCATAGTTATTTACCAAATACATTTTTACCCATTTTTTTCTTGTTTACCAAAATACCCTCTATGACTATAAAGTGCTTCAGAAAAATATATCTGTTATCTGCTCTGTGTTTTCACCTCATATCTCTCAACCCCAGAAGCAGCATTTAAAAAGTGCAATTCCATCTATAACTTGACAGCTTTTAAATCAAAGCAGCAGCAAGCACTGACTCTATTTAACATTCACAACTGAGCAATCTCACGGTTTCTACCAGGGAATTCTTTGGAATAGCTACAGGCTGGCAGCTGCTCACGGACAGTGGGGATATCAGAAGATCCAGGCTGGGTGTTAATCATAGATCCACTCATGAGCACAGCTTCTGTAATCAACCAGTTCTTCAGGAGTGAACCATAAATTGATCTCTGTCTCTGCACTTTCCACAGAATCACTGCCATGAATGATGTTCCTATGAACAGAAAATATGAATATAAAAGAATTCTTAAAGCAAAGCAAGCTTCTTGTTTAAAAGTGGTTCCCATCATGGACAGGAGCTTTTGGTAACAATAAAGTAGGAAAAGATGCAGCATAGGCAGTGCCAGCTTTGCTCCTCATTTTTGTCAATGGGGGCAACCACGATTCGATTTCCATCCTTAGATCCTAACACTGCATGGGCACAGGGAATGGCAGCTCCGTGTCTAAGACAGAGGAGGATGGAGCACAGTTCCTGCAGATATCACGACATAACGTTTGACATTTCGTGCCTTTGGATGATACTGAGACTTTTAAAATTTACCTTCCAACTTGGACACAGAAGTCACCACGAATAGTGCCGGGCTTGGAATCGAATGGATTGGTTTCTCCCAGCATCACTCTTCCAGTCTTAATCACATTAAGACCTTCCCACACCTTAAAGGGAAAAAAAATCCCATTGACATTATTCAGTACTAGCAGCAGATAAATTATACCATCCACAAGAACACAGGGTTGACCATCATGGCACAAATCACCATCTGAATATTTGTAATAGTGAGGCATATTTCAACTTCAGTTTTTCTGCTGACATGCTCCTCTTCTATACAATCCCCCTCCTCACTCAGGGTGGGGAGAGAACAATTTTCCTTCTCAGTATGTCAAGCAGCCTCACAAAACTCTCTGCTCATGGAAGAGCTGGGCCTCATCTCTTTTACAAATACATTATCAAGGAGAAAAAGAGAAATATAGTAAAAATATTCCATCATCCTTATTCAGTATGTTTACTACAGGGCATTTCCTAGTGGGGCTTTTGTGCAGGTTTACTGTTTGTCAAGGTCACAGCTTTGATTCCCTTTTGCCTCTGCCCTCTTCCTCAACAAACTGACTCAGAGGAGAGAAAGATTATGGGAAAAGATTAAAGAGAAAGGACTTAACAGCACATCTTCCTAATTACAGTATTTGAATCCAGGTTTTTAAATCCCTTTAAAATAAACTATAATCCAATAGGTGACACAGTCTCACTGCAGCGTGGATTTCCTTGCTGGGAACTCACCATGGCCACGACAGGTCCCGAGTGCATGTACTGCACCAGGCCATCGTAGAACGGCCGGTCCTTGAGGTCGATGTAGTGCTCCCTCAGAAGGTCCTCAGAGGCCTGGGTTAAAAACCAGCCAGACAGAGAAAAAAGCTTACTGTTAGCACTTAAGAGCATAGTGAAATCACGGTGATTAACCACAGAGCGCTGGTAATCCTGAAACTTGCACGCACTTCAAAATTCAGCATTTCTGGCATCTTCCTAGGAGAACTTCTGGTTGATATGAACTTGAATTGTTTGCTTTAACCACAACCGAACTTTGAAAAGTTTCTGTTGCCAATACAGACAGTTTATGTGACCTGGGATTTGTGGAAGATACTCAAAGATATGTATTAGGCATAGGATGCACCTGAAAGAATATTCTCTTCAGACTAAGGACATCAGGTTACTAAAATTAGCGTGCTTAGCATGTCTAAAGCATTTAGCCAGAGCTGGGAATTGGAACTTTTCCAAAAGCATCCCAAGTAAGACCTCTCAGAATTTCAGTTTTAAATGTTACAAGAGGCCACATTTGTTGTTATCACATTTGAAGGCTGCAGCGGATATGAAAAAGCAGACACAGCAATTAAGTAGAGCTTACATGTATCAATTTCATGGCCACCAGTTTGAATCCTTTCCGCTCGAAGCGTTTGATGATCTCGCCCACCAGCCCCCTCTGGACCCCGTCGGGTTTGATGGCGATGAAGGTGCGCTCCTCGATGGCAGCCATGGTCCTGAGCAGGGAGGCAATAAAAGTTGTTATTCCAGGACGGTGCCACCCCAGCCCATGGCAGTCCCGTCTGCTCTCAGTGGGATTAGACTGGCTCCGTCTGAGGGTCAGTAACCCGCGGTGTCCGGGGTTTGGATGAGCCGCTGTCCACACGCGGCTTTGCCCAAGGGCTGCTGCAGGGAGTTTCGAGCGGCGGCAGCGCGCCGAGTGTAGAAACAGCAAATACTAAAGTCGGGAAAGCTCTGAATGGAATGGAACGGAACGGAAAGTAGTGATCGCCACGGATCCATCTCCCAGAGCCGTGTAATAAATAAATAAATTTATAAATGAATCCGCAGGCAGAGCTTTCACCTGGAGAGCGGCAGGAGCGGAGGGGATCCGAGCCCCGTGCGCTGCAGGGCCGTGTCCGTGCACACCTGGGCGGGCAGGTGAGCGGCGCGGCGCTGCGGGGAGGCTCCGCGGGGACACTGCCCGGGACGGGGGGACCCTTCCCGCTGCCCCGCGCCCCGTCTCACCAGCTGGTGGCCCGGTGGCTGTGGCAACCCTTGTCCCCCGCTGGTGGCCCGGTGGCTGTGGCAAACAGCGTCCGCCGCTGTTTTCCCGGTGTCTCTCACAGCCCGTGTCCCCGCCGGTGCCCCGGTGGCTCTGGCAGCCCGTGTCCCGCCCGGTGGCTCTGTCAAGCCGTGTCACCGGAGGTCCCCGCCCGGCTTAGCGTGCCCCCCCCGCCCCGCGGTTGCCGTGGCGACAGCGCGGCCTCCCGCCTGCAGGGGGCGCCCTTTCCCCCATCACCCGCGGGGGGTCCGGGATCGATCCCTGTCCCCGACCCCCCCCCGGTCACACCCACCCCGCGCCTGTCCCCTGTCCCCTCCCCGGTCACACCCAGAGCCTGTCCCCTGTCCCCTCCCCGGTCACACCCAGAGCCTGTCCCCTGTCCCCTTCCCGCTCACACCCACACAGCGCCTGTCCCCTGTCCCCTCCCCTGTCACACCCAGCGCATGTCCCCTGTCCCCTTCCCGCTCACACCCATCCAATGCCTGTCCCTTGTCCCCCCCCCGGTCACACCCAGTGCCTGTCCCCTGTCCCCCGCCCGGTCACACCCAGCGCCTGTCCCCTGTCCCCCCGCCCGGTCACACCCAGTGCCTGTCCCCTGTCCCCCCCCCGGTCACACCCAGCACCTGTCCCCTGTCCCCTCCCCGGTCACGCCGGCACCCACCCAGCGCTTCTTCCCCTTAGGGCGAGGGTGCCGGGCTGAGCCCTCCCAGCATTTCGGTCTTGGCTGCTGGATGCCGGTTTTTATTTAACAAAAAATATGTGGCGTTATTTTAATAAAAATCTCTTTATCGCGCCGTTCTGCCTGCATTCCCTCTTTAAAGAAGGTAATTAATCTTGTTTGGTTTTTGGGGTTATACTGTAATAGCTCTCTGATTCAAAAGACCCTTCAACCATTTACCACTGAGCTGCTTTGCCTTGAGCATTTTATTGCCTTTAAGAGAACTGAGGATAAAGCATCTGGACGGAAATCCGTGCTTGTCCTGTTTTTGTTTCCCAAACTGGGATGAACTTCCTGGGCTCCACTCCCTGGCTGCTCTTCAAAGCAAAATAATGCAGTTTTCACTTCCCTCTGGGCAGTACTTTGCTGCTTGACAGCTTTTTGATAACACAGATTTCCTTTCTTGGGATCCCTTCTCTTCCCCAGAGTCCACCCCACACCCATGTGGTATTTTAAGTTCTGGTGGGAGACTCCAGATCTGACCTGAGCATCTATTCAAACAACCTCTTTTCTTGTATTCAGGCTCTTTATCCATTGTATTATAATGGGCTCATTTTTCAAGGTCTCTGATTTAATAACTGATGTTTAAAAAACCACAGCATCATACATTCTAGCAAGGCCCCCTTGAGGATGTTTTGGCATTAGAGTTTCTGAGTATTCTCCTGACAATGCCAATCCAATTGATTCTGCTGCTTCAATACACATTTATTTAAGATGTTTCATACTACTGAAACAAACTCTAATGCTGTAACTCTCACTGTGGAAAAATAACATTTAAAAACAGAAGAAAGGTCACTAGAAACAGATGTTTAGAAAAATAGTGACTTAAAAGCAGCAATAGGACATCTATTTACAGCCTTGTTAAATCTATGTCATTTAATGATTAAAGCTCAGGACTTGCCCTAAGGTGGGCAAGCATGACTTCCAGCTTTACCATGGGCCTGCTCTGAGATCTTTGCCAAGTCTTTTAACCTCATTAAATAAGGGTCAACTTTGTCACTTTTGAGATTAATCCACGATTAGCAGAGCAAGTTGTGCATCACGTGGTACAGGAAACACCAGAGAAGATGGCTTTGTGTTATTTTTACTGTATAAATGAGATTTTGCTGGTTGCAAATTCTACCAAGGTCATGCAATTACATTGAAAACTACACGTTTATCTAAAATGTGAAGAAGCAGAGAGTCTAGACAAATAATTTCCAAAAAATGGACTGATCATGGGAGAGAAGAAAACACCTTCAAAGTCCTCAGTGAGAGAACCACAATTGCTGAGCTCAAACCATTTCCACATTACTTAAAACCAGTAGGGATTTTTTAAACAGGCCTGAGGCAAAGACTGAGTGTGAATGTGTCCAAACTTCAGAAGAATTTAACACAGCTCCAGCCTTGCTGGTTTGGCCTCAGCTTTACACTGACCTCAGCTCACAGCCTCAGTCTGAACCACACAGAATATTTGGGGTTCTCATCAAAACTCACATTTTGTGCTGTGCTCCTCTTGCTCCTTGTAACCAGAGTCCTTACTCTGACATGTTTTGCTGCTCCAGGGTATCCTACTCTTCATTTAGCTCAGTGCTGCTATCATTCATCAGTCTTTACCTTGATTTCTGTGGCGGTTTAAGGTGTAAAGCACCATAGAATTAAGCTTTTACAAAAATTTCTTCCTCTGGGTAAAGTCCCAGTTAAGCTCTCCTAACCCCAGAGTGATCTGAGGGCTGATTTTCTTCCCCAGTAAATTGCAAATTTGAAATTGCAAATCAATTAACTTTCAAATTAACTGTTGTTTCTAGGGACAGGTAATATAATTTTTCTTATTACCCAGAAAATGAATTTTTTGTCAGTCAGTTCTTTCCACTAGAACACGCTGGAATTTTACTCTACTAGTTACCAAATAGAACCACTAATTTTGAGTGACAAAGGCGCTACTATCAGGTTTCTTTGTGCTGTTTCATATGCTTGACTAGTGTGCTAAATTGACAGCTCATCGAGGTCCCTTAATCTCCAGGCAAGAAAGTAGAATATAATTCCATACGTCCTTCTATTTTTTATCCACCCCTGAGTTTCTGACCTCACACTGACTGCAAGGTACGTAGAAAATGTGATCATTGTAGTAAGACTGTCAATTAGATACATTTTAACTCCACTTAGACTTGTCTCCCAGGTAATTTTTCTATTGTTCATCTTTTAAAATACTTCATTTCTCCAGGTTAGAGAACCCCCCGATGGCTGGAATAAAACACAAGCACAAACTACCCCTTTACCTGTACCTGTCACTCTGACTGCAGCTCTAGTGGCAGCAGCCAGCCTGTTCAGGGATGCTCCTGCTCTGTGTGGGAAGGAAAACCACCCCTCCCCATTTTTCTGACAGAAACAGGATAAAAATAGCACATCCTCAGAGACCCCTTTGCCACAGGCTGCCAGCAGACACCTTGACCCATTTCTGCCGTCTGTCAGAACACACCCCTTGGAGCTGATGCGTTTGTGCCTTTTGCCAGGGAGGGTGGCAGGGACTGCAAACCCTGCACAGGGAACAGGATCTCTGCAAGATTCAGGGGGATTGGCAGTCTGATCCTCACAACATCTGGGGCTGTTCAGAGTGTCCTCACACCATACAGGGTTATGCACAAATGTGGTGAGGTTAAAAACCCTTGGCCATGAGCTGTGTCCTGCCAGCCTTGCCTGGGAGCAGCACGGAGTTCCCTCCCCATTGGAGCTATTCCAGCCTTCCTGCAAGGCCTGTTCGGGCTCAGAAAATAAAAAATACCCATCAATAACCCCTTACCCCACAGGCTCTCAGTGCCCTCTGCAACCCAAACCACTGAGGTGAATGGGGAATTCTGTATAACCTAGAGGGAGGGAGAAATCCAGACAGATTCCCTCAGCACTCCTGCTTCAGGGAGAGGCTCTAATCTGTGGCACACAGCACGGAAATGTGGAGAGGTTGCTGTTTTTCTCAGTGGCCAGCTGCTAAAGACAAACAGGAAAAAATAATCCCTTCATAGCAATCATTTCCAATGATTTAAATTCCACTTCAGCTGTCTGAGAGTATATATCATGTCTTTTGAAAATTATTTTTTAGCTAGAATGATGTCATTTTTGGGCCATAATTAAAAGGTAAACAGTTTTTCTTTCCTTTTGCCATGTTTATAAATAAATTTGTATTTCAACCGTCTGTGCCCTGGCCACACCATGTTAAATATTAGCTTGGGAGGATGATAGTATCTAAACAGGACTCACAAGAAATCCAATATACAGGGCTGAAATCTTTTCTTCTTTGTCATTGCTGCGCAGACTCACTGGCTCAGGACATGAAGAGACAAGGCAGCACATGCACTGAAAGCACAGTTCCTGCCTCAAACCAGTCCAAATGAGAGAAAATACAGTGCAAGGCTCTGCTGCTCTCCAGTGGAGCTGAATGCAATCACCACAGCTAAGATTCCACCGCTTCTCAAGCTTTCTGCCTTTTTTTTAAGCGCTCATTTCTTTGTTCCTGGACTGCTGCTGGGCCACCGGGTTCCTCAGTTCCCTGTGCATGTGACATTACCTAAAAAAAATGCTGATCTCCCCAGGTTTGAGTTGCGTGACAGAAGTTGCACCAGAGGAGGTTTAGAGTGGATATTAGGAAAAATTTCTTCACTGAAAGGGCTGTCAAGCCCTGGCAGAGGCTGCCCAGGGCTGTTTTGGAGTCACTATCCTTGGAGGCATCTGAAAGATGAGCAGATGTGGCACTTGGGGACATGGTTTAGTGCAGGCCTTGGCAGTGCTGGGTTAATGGTTGGGCTTGATGGTCCTAAAGAGCTTTTTCAACCTCAATAACCCCATGATAAAAAGGAGGAATGTGACACAACTCGGAAAATTGTCAATCTCAGTAGGTATTTTCAAGTTTACCCTAAATGTCTATAGCAGCTCCCATTGTTCCCATGACAGAACACATGATCCAGAATGGAACTCGCTGTTCCAAATCCTAGGAAAATCAATCTCCCCCAGCAAGTGCAAGATGCCTTCCAAGCTGTATTATTGCTAAGAAAACAGGATTTCTGATATTATCTGGAGACCTTATTAGAAAGGAAAGGCCTTTTTTCTGCCAGGCACCAGGCAGCACAGAGCCCCAGGCACAGTTTGGGAGCTGTGGAGTCCCGAAATCCAGGAGCTAAAATCCCAACTCCTCCAGTCATCCCTCAGTGAATCACTCGGTCTATTTATGCCTCTGTGGGTGTGATAAAGAAATGCCCTGGGAGCTGTGAGACTGCACAGCCTCACAGGTGCCATGCACAGAGGGAGCTGGCCGCAGGGCACCCCCACCCCGCATTGGGGATCCCCACCCTGCTCCTACACTAAGGGACTAGAAGGACCAAACTTTCTGCTGCCAGGGCCCCCAGAGCATCCACCCCCAGAGCCTCCACCCCCAGCGCCAGGGCTTTGATGTTCACTCTGGTGACCTGGAATATCTCAGCCTGGATCAGGAAAGGGAGGCCAGCAGCATGAGGGAAGTGATTGTCCCTCCATTCTTGGCACTGCTCAGTTTTTGACCCTTCACTTTAAAAAAGACATTATTGAGGGGCTGGAGTGTGTCCAGAGAAAGGGAACAAGGCTCAGAAAGGGACTAGAAAATATGTTTTATGAGGCTGCATTTGCTCAGTCTGGAGAATAGGAGGCTCAGGGGTGACCTCATGGCTCTCTAGAGCTGCTGACTGGAGGGTGCAGTGAGGTGGGGATGGGACTCCCCTGCTGTGCTTGCAGTGAAAGGACATGGGAAAAGGCCTTAAGCTGAGAAAGGGGAGATTCAGAGCAGATATGAAAGATTTTCAGTGCTGGTGTGGTCAGGCTTAGGGAGGGGCTGCCCAGGGTGTGGTGGAGTCACCACCCCAGAGGCACCTGGACCTGGGTGATGTGGTTAGGGGCTCCAGTGGCAGTGCCAGGTGGATGGTCAGAGTGCAGGACAGAATCACAGAATGAATCAGGTTGGAAAAGACCTTTGAGATCATCCAGCCCAAGCCATGACCCAACAGCAGCTTGTCACCCAGACCATGGCACTGAGTGCCACATCCAGTCTGTCCTTAAACACCTCCAGGGACAGTGACACCTCCCTGGGCAGCCATTCCAGTGCCCAATCACCCTTTCTGTGAAGAATTTCTTCCTGATGTCCAACCTAAACTTCCTTTGGTGCAGCTTCAGACCATTTTGTTCTCCTGCCCGAGAGCAGAGCCCTACCCCCCTGGCCGCACCCTCCTGTCAGGGCTGCCGAGAGCGGTGAGGCCTCCCTGAGCCTCCTTTTCTCCCGGACAAACACCCCCAGCCCCTCAGCTGCTCCTCACAGCACTGTGCTCCACACCCTTCCCCAGCCTTGCCGCCCTTCTAAGGATCTCTCCCCATCCTGACGGCTCGGCGGTTCGGTGCCCCTGCCGTGTCTCCGCCTGCCCCTCACGGTGCCACACCGCTCCCGCCTTTTCCCGAGCCGCCACACCGCCCTGCCGGGAGGGGCCGCCCGTGACGTCACACAATCCGCCCCTCGATGACATCACCACACTGACCACGCCTCTGTCGTGACGTCACTCCTCCGGCCCCGCCCCGCGCCGCCGTCCCGGCAGGCCCCGCCCGGCGCGGCGGGTGAGGTCAGAGGCGCGCGCCGCTCCCCGCCCGGCCCCGCCGAGGCTCCGCCGCCGCCGCCGCCGCAGGAGCCGCTCCGAGCAGGACCCGCCGGGCCCCGCCAGGCCCCGCCGCCCTCCCGCCGCCGCCATGGAGCTGGCGGACGGCGTGGTGTACCAGGAGGACCCCGGCGGGCCCGGCCCCGCCATGATGTCGGAGCGGGTGTCGGGGCTGGCGGGCTCCATCTACCGCGAGTTCGAGCGGCTCATCGGGCGCTACGACGAGGAGGTGGTGGCCGAGCTGATGCCGCTGGTGGTGGCCGTGCTGGAGAACCTGGACTCGGTGTGCGCGCACAGCCAGGAGACCAGCGTGGAGCTGGAGCTGCTGCGGGACGACAACGAGCAGCTGCTCACGCAGTACGAGCGGGAGAAGGCGCTGCGCAAACAGGCCGAGGAGGTGAGCGCCGCGCCGGGCCGGGCCGGGGCCGGGGCCGGGGCGGCTCCGCGGGGGCGGCCGCTCCTCCCGCGCTGGGCCCGCCCGGGGCGCTGCGGGCGGCGCCGGGAGCCCCCGCCGGGGAGCGAGAGCCGGGCTGCCCCGGCCGGCAGCGGGGCCGGAGCCGCCGGTGACGAGGTGGCGACGCGGCTCGGGAGGAGGAGGAGGAGGAGGGCGGGGAGTCCCTCCCGGTCCGTGCGGTGCCCTGAGCCGCTGGTCCCGGCGCGATGCCCGGTGAGCCCTGCGGAGCGCGGCGCTGCCGGCAGGGCCGCGGGAGGCGAGCGGAGCGAACATGGAACCGTGCGCTGCCTGCGCTGTCACGGCCCCGCGGGATGCTCCCCGCGCGGGCAGCCGGATTGCCCCTTTTTGCGAAAAATAGCCACAGCGCGTTGCAAAAACCATGGAAATGCACAGTGTCTGGGCTGAAGCTCTTCAGAGTTGATACATAAAGCTGTAGGCAGCAACAGGTGGCGTGGACTCTCCAATGACATCGACTCTGACTTGGGATGTTAGATGTTTTTATTTCAGTTTTGTACCGAGAATCACTTCAGCATAAATAAGCTCGCAAGGCATTATCTTCTGTGAGATTATAAAGCAATACAATAGGAAGCAGCTGTGCAGGATAACTTCCTCCAGCTCATTGTCTTGCCAAACTCCTGAAGGAAATTGGATTGGCAGCATTATCTGTAATAGAACAAGCCATCTTACAAGTCTATTTCCAGACTCCTTGTCCTGTGCTTATCTCTCTGGTTGTGCTTGCCTTCTAAATTTCCCAAAAATCGGAAGGATAACCCCACTGAGGGTGAAGACAATATTGACAGTGAAAGCTTAACTTGAAAAACATTAGCCCTGTACAAATATTTGTTTGTTTCCATGATGAGTGAGTGCAAAATGCTGTCTGCAGATTATTCCAGGACTTAGGTTGTTATGAAGTGCTGTGTTATTAAAGGTGTCCCCCCAGCTCTTGGACTGATAGACCATTCATCCTCCCTGTCAGACACGTGGTGGTTTTATGATGCCTTAAGGACTCCACACAGGGGACTGTGGCCACACTATTTCTGACACAAGCTGCATATGAAGGGTTTTTTGAGAAAATATGTTTCTGTTGAGAATAATAGGAAGGGACTGATACTTTCTGAATTAATTCATGAGTAAATCCATCAGGCTTGAAGCACAGGCAGCATTTGCCAGATTGAAAAAAGCAGGCCTTGGGCAGCAGGACAGAAACAGTACCAATATGATGAAACAGAGCGTGGGGTTAATTACGTTGTTGTGGCTCTTGTGGGAGCTGTATGTGCCTGTGCTGGTACTGTGCCTCACTGCCATCTCCATTTCTGTGTGTCATGATAAATTAACTTGAGGAGACAGGCATTGTGCAGTCTCAGAAGCAGTGCTCCTGCTGCAAGACAGCTGACTGATGCTTTCCAAAGTGCAGTTAGACCAAGGACTGTATGTTCACAGCAATCACAAAGGTCATTTTTGTGATGTGCGGAGGTCATTGTGCTGTATAGGTGTGAAAGTGTCTGTCAGGTACAGCCTGGCATGTTCAGGAGAGGCAGGCACGTGTGTTAGGCATGGTTGTTGAGTTATTGTTTTGATGCTGAGATAACCTGATGGGTGCAGTATGGTTGAAATAAAAGGAGGGAACAGAAATTTAACACTATTTTTTTTGGACAAGAAGTTGCTGGCTTAGCACATGTCTTTTCTTTTGTTGTGGAGGTTGCTTGTGTTGTCTGGTGCAAAATGGAGAATTTTGAGCTACTGAGTTCAGTATTTATTATCATCTGTTCGTAGAATTACACAATGGTTTGAGTTGGAAGGAACCTTAGAGTTCATCTCGTTCCACCCTCAGCCATGGGCAGGGACACCTTCCACTATCCCAAATTGTTCCTAGCCCAGTCCAGCCTGGCCTTGGACACTTCCAGGGATGGGACAGCCACAGCTTCTCTGGGCATTTAACACACCTTCTTTCACTTTCTGCTTGCTGTTCTAGGAAATTCTATTTGCAGCAGTATCTTAATGAACATCAATAGTTTACTATTTGAAGAAGGGTCTCCTTACCCCATTGTCCTAATTTGCTTTCTTTATTTCCTGTGCTTAAAAAGTGTTACTAAAAAAACACCCTGAAAGTTGTTGCCTGTGGATTTCTGAAATAATTTTCTTTTAAAGTCACCTTGATGGAAGTTCTGGGCCTACTTCTCAACCCTCTGGGTAACAGCCATGATCTCTGTAGTTGCTGTGAAGTCGCTTGTCTGCCTTTTAACGTGGTAGGTTTTGTGATATGGCTGAAGGAATGGAGGAACCAGCTGCTGTGCTGTTCTGCTTCCAGTTCTGCATAACTTACCTTCCCACTTGGTGGCTGTGAGGCAGCAATTCCTGCCACAAAGAAGTGGGAGAGGAACCAGCATCTGGGCTTCTGCTATTTTACACCCTGATAAAGTTAATTCTGCAGCAATGTGCTGCTCCAGACCTGTGCTTGTGGCTGGCAGGTGTTTTGTGTGCACTTGGGAACAGGATAAAATCTACTCCTTTTAGCCATGCTAAGTTAGTATATCTTTTAGCTTTTCTGCTGTTGGTGGGATTAAGCTGTTTTTGAAATCTTTTGCAACCATGAAAAAGGATTTACCACCGCTAAAATTGGTTTAAGTCATAGCGTGAACTTGATGTCTGCTTTTTCTTACTGTTCCCAGAGGTAACTTTCTTCCTTAGGATTGTATGTTAAGTAAACACCCTGCAGTAAGAATTGAAGCATTTTTCATTTGGGAGAACAAAACCAAGATCCATTTTACAGAAAACTTCCACACTGTTTTACAGCTATCAGGTTGTTTTCAATTTCTTGTGTTTTTCTGTGCCAGGTCCATCTGAGCTGGCTTTTTAGGTGATTTTTTTTCTCCCTGCTGCAGGAAGAACTTGCCATTGGCTGGGAATCTGGCATCGGTGCAATACACATTGCTGAAGGACATGTCATGGAGTAATAAAGATTGCCAAGTGGGTGGGACCCTGACATCAGATACGCTCAGCATTGCACCTGGCTCCTGTGACAGGAAAACAACTCAACACAGAAAGGGACAGAAGATGACAGAAATATAGGAAGAAATATTTCATTTGGCTAATAATGTGCTACTGAGCTTTTCAATGGCTGTGTGCAGGACAGGGCGCCAAATGTTCTGATATTGTGTAGTCTGAGTTCATATTTATGGCAATGATCGCTGCAAACTTTCAAGTAGATTTAAAATTGATTACATAAAGATTTTTGAGTTTAGTTTGCCAAGGACTTTTTCACGCTTTTTGTATGAGGTCTTTAAGAATAGGTTGGACAAAGGTCTGAAATGACACAGTTGATCCTGCCCAGAGAAAATGGGACGGATTAGATGGGAGTTGCCAAACATAGCTGATGAAGGGAGCACAGGTTGAGTTTCAGCAGCAGCAGGAGGATCTGTGATTCACATCCTGTGTTACACCTCATCATAGCCTAATCAAAATTAAGATCCAGACATCAACGCTGAGCATCTGAACCTGGTAACAAGATGACCTTTTAAGGATCATTCCAGCTGTATTTTCTGTAATCTCACATAATTTGGTCTGATTGTTTTAAAGACAGGTTGGTGTCCTTCCGCTTGTTCTTAAAAAAAAAAAAAAAAAAAGACCCAAAAAAAACCCCCAAACCACAAAAAAAATCTTACTTCTCATTAGAGTTGGAAGGTACCTCTTTGTGGCCCAAACAGGACATCACTTAAAATGAGGAAAACTAGATTTTTCTCTGCCTCAGTGTACAACCAGTAGCTGGGGTTGAAATAAAAGGATGTCTGTTGAGTGGCTGACATGTTCCTACATATGCTGTTGGATTTACATTAAACAATGCAGGAGATGTGCAGGATTTGAGTTTATTGCCAATGTAAATGAAAAAAAAGTCTTGTAACAAGGGTGCTCAGCCTGTCCTTGGCTGCAGTGGTGGTTTATCTGACTAGTTCTTCCTTCATAGGCGTGCAGGCTTAGTCAGGATGTGATGATCAATCTGCTGGGGCTGTGTCTGTGATTGTACTGTCACCAGAAGGAGAAATGAAACCAAATAAAAATATTCAAAGTCCAAAGTTCTCAATCCCAAGGTTTGATCAGGTATAGTTTACAGCAGGGGTGGGAAAAATACTCAGCTGTAATTACAGAAATGCTTTAAAGCATAGTAATGTAGATTTGAACTTTAACAAAATGAAGGTAAACTACTGGAAGGTAACAAAACTGTTCTAGACAAAACCAGTTTTATCACTTGCAGTTGAAGAACTTGAGAGGAAATAGAAAATTATGTCTATCTTTAGTTTCATGAGTAACAATGACATTAATGGCTCTGAATGGCTGTTTGTTATTCATGAGTATAATTGTCCCTGGCCTTTCGCAAGCTATGAGACATGTCTGACTTTTTGAGAAATCATCAGAGAAACAACTAAACAAAGATGTTACAGTTTTAGAATTCTTCTTTCATGTTTTCCCATGTTTAGTGTAACAAACTGTGTGGGTCTTTAGCCCCAGTGCCAAATTTGCGTCAAACTTTGAAGCCCTTTTTGAAAAGGGAGTCTGCTAAGAATAGACCAGACATGACTTGAATGTAAAAGGGGCAAAAGTCTTGAATCAGTTACTACAAAGACATGAAACAAGCTTAAACACCGAGTTTTTCAATATTACATTGACTAATTAATGTTCCCAAACTTTGTGTGGAGGGGGAAGAAAGATTTCTGCGCATCTGTGTTTGAAGAGGGATTTTTGATGGCGGCACCCAAACTTTGCTACCTGGGCAGTGTCAGCTGTTTCTCAATTGTGTCGTGGTTTAGCTTCAAGCACAGTCATATGAACACCATGCCCAGTCCTGTGATAGCTGTGCAGAGCTTCTCTGAAAGGAACTCTTGTTCCACTTCATAGATTTTGCTCCGTTTCTACATCTGAAGTACTTCTTAGTCAGAACTTCTGATGACCCTGCTGAACTGAAGCCCTTTTCATAAGGTTACGAATTTCTGCTTTTGTAAAAGCTCTAAAACACGCTGGCTAAAATGTTGTACTACTTTATTAACAGTTGATGTGTGAGCATTTGAAATATTTTTCCCACTGATTTTTCCTAGCAATAATAGGGAAAAAATATTCAAATCACATTAGTTACTGTCTCCACTGTCTCTCTTCTTCCATGTGGTCCTCAGCTGCCTTTCTGACCCTTAAACTGTCTTGGGTGTTTGATGTTTTTTCCTGCAGAGGTTTCTGGTCCACTTTTTCTCCCTGTTCATGAGCCTTCTGCATAACTTGTGCTGGAGGCCTTGTCTCCTTGCAATGCAGAGCACACAGTACTGCGTGACCTAAAACATCTCTGGCTGTAATTACAAGTATCCATTATGCCACCAACACATGCTGAATTTCTTAAATTTTGGGAGTAAGACAAATAGAAAAAGATGTGCTTTTAAAGCTGCTGTCATGGTGCGTTGGTAATTTTTATGTTAGGGAATGTAAACACTGAGGTATTTATCAGTGAGCTCCAGAATATGGTGTGACACAAAGGTGGTTAACCAAGGTAGCAGAAGGTGATGGTGGTCGGCAGAGTTGCAGAGTTTTCTGTGCAGTTGACAGATTGTAGATGGTTATTAAGGATTTGATGAAGATGATGAGAGTTTATAGCAGAATTGGGTGGGAATGGAAAGGATGTATGATTTCAGTTGGCACTGCTGGTGTGTCCCTATTGCAGTGTCTGTACCATTGTGGCTTTTGGGTGAAAATAACTTCACTAATGATCAAACTAAGGATGCCAATAGTCCTGTGCTCACATGCACTGTTGGCAGTTGTACATTAAGTTAGACAATAATGAAATAATTCACATTTGTGTTAATCCCAAGCAGTTGGCACTTAGTTGATAATTATTACACAGGGCAGCCTAGGTTGGGTGCTTGACTGACGGACCTGGGCTGAAATAGTTCTTTGTGTTTAAATGTGAATCTGTTCAGTTTTTTGGAAACCTTCTTGCACCTTCCTGGCTGGGAAGGGCTGCTGTGTTGCTTCCTACCTGCTGTAAAACCTGCAATTAGTTGTTTAGTCTAACTTAACTATTTTGTTGCTGTTTAGAAATTCATTGAATTTGAAGATTCTCAAGAACAAGAGAAAAAGGATTTACAGACCAGAGTGGAAGCATTAGAGTCACAAACTCGACAACTTGAACTAAAAGCAAAAAACTATGCTGATCAAAGTAAGTAAATCATGGTGAACTCCCTGTAAGTGATATCGGTGTATTTTAAATTCTGTTTAAAAATATATATATGCTACATAATACATATGCTAAATACCTGTGCCCTCTGATTCCTGTGCTTGGACAGGTAACTGGGTTTAACTCTTGTGCAAGTCTGTTCTCTTTAGAATTAAGGCAAACAAATCAGATATGAGCTTGTGACTTGTAATCTGATTCTTCTGGTATCCTGCTTGTTTTGTTTGCCTTTTAGACTGTGCTGTTTTAATGTTTACCAACTTTTTCAGGAGATTATTAGAATTTATTTCCTTTTTAGTGATGATAAAATATGCTGTTTTCTTTATATTAAACTGTTGTCTGTGCTAAAATAAAGGTAATCCTCAGGTTTAGAAGCACAGCTGGGAAGAGAAGAGCATTGATGGTGATTCTCAATAACGTTGATATAATTTTTGCTGAATTATTTATTTCTATGAAGCATTTAGCTTTTACAGAAAAAGAGTTTAGGAATAACACTTCCCATTTTAGAGATGTTGTGTTTAATTTTAAAGAACTTACGGAAGCTTTAGAAAAAGATGAGAGTGATCAATTTTCCTGAATTACTTCAACTTATAATGCAAATATATTGTAGTTTAAACATTCTGCTGGGCTGCTTCTTATCCAGCCACACAGTCACTGAATGAAACTCCATCACCACTTTTTCTTCTTTTCTGCTTGGAGCTTCTAAGGCACCTTCTGTTGGTGTGAGCCTGGTGTGTCCATCTGTTAATATACAGCTTTTATTGCTGGGCCCTGCAGGAATGTAAAGTGAGACTGTGACAAGGCTGAGATAAGATCAGTTTCTAAAAGCAGTGCCAGTCCTCAAAAAGCCCCTTTTCACTGTCCTTTCTTCCTTTATTTCTGCTCAGCCACATTTCCTGCCCCTAACACAGCCAGTTACAGCTTGTTTCCAGCTTCAACTGCAATACTGTTCCTGTAAAGTTTAATTTTCAGTGGCATGACTGAGTCTATAGCAGGGCAGGAGTATTAAGATGAGTGCAGGTGTCATCTAGGGCAGAATTTCACTGAAATTCGAATGGTTTAGAGCAGTGTTGGCAAAACTTAGAGGCATGAACTGCTTCACATGCTCTGTTCAAATATTCTCAGATTCTGTCCAGGCAGGGATGGAGGAACACTTCAGACAGTCTTTCCTAGGGCAGCCCAGGGTGATTATTTCCTAGGATTGTCTCTTTGTAGATGAAGTCAGGCTAAAATGGATAATGGCAAAGCAGATTGTGGAGACTTGTCTCAGAAACGCTGTGATTGCTGTGAATGGGGTGGTGTGTGTGTTTAAGAGGGGAAAAGAAAACATTGTAGCAGGAGTTAAGTGCTGTGTTTTGGTAACAAAGGCTCTGTTTCCAGAAGCCCTGTGCCCTAAACCCACAGCCCAAACAGCCTGTTCAAGGGAGACCCTGCTCTCTGACAACAAGATTATGGATCCAGGCTGCATCTTGCCCTACAGGTCAGGGCTTTATTCTGTTCCTACTATCCCAAGCACAAACTGGTTGCACAGAAAAGAAAAATCAGTTGGATTTCTGGCCATGTACGTGGCAGCATACCTGGAGTTTCTCTAACAGAAGTTACGCCGACCATGTATTGATAACACCATTTTATATTGCTCTGTGGGTCTGTTTGTGTGAAATTCTCTTTTTGCTTTGAAGCCTTCAAATATGTGTATGATTTTAAAGCTTTACTGTTATATCGTGTGTATATGTATGTGTGTATGTATGTGTATATAGAAAAATAATGAAAATGTTTGCACAAGGAACTCATTCAAATAGAACCACTAAGGGTTGCTAGAACTACTATTTTTGTAAGAAGTAATATTGTTGAAAACAGTTATCATCACTACATAAAGCTCTGCTGATAGAGCAATGGCTTTTAAACAGTTCGATTTATTGGAGAAAAAATCTTTTTATTGGAGGAAAACCTGTGATGGCAAAATTGTATCTTTGGAGAAACAATAGGGATGGGTTGAACATTGAGTTTTGCTTATGCTTGGGGTTGATAAGCTGTCTGGGACAACATGAAAGGCTGCTGGGAAGATTTGACATGCTGCTGATGCAGAGCAAGATCAAAGGGGACATAAGCACATTTGTTGAACATCTAACGAATATTATGCAAGTGAACTGGTTTTTTTAGTGCTCTAAATTTCTGAGGTATGAAAACCATACTAGTGTCTATATTCTTGAAGCAGCCTAACCTTACTGCATTACTTTTTGTTTTATAGACCAGGCAAGTGGCATGTGGTACGTTCCCAATCACCAATGTGTCACTTTAATTCAGCTCCAAGTCTTTTAGCTATATTTTCTTTTTCTCCTCTACTTCCTATAGTACTGCCTGTGCATCTAAATTAGGCCCTGGTGTTGCCAACTCTGTTACCACGTCGACATTCAAAACAGTGGCAGTGTTATCACTGGTAATGAGAGTTGCAAATGCCTGGCACAGAGCAAGCAAGCAAATAAAACCTGGCTTTGGAGTGCAGAGGCTGAGATCACAACACCAGTTGGTGACATGATTAATGGATTAGAATGGAAAACAGGTAAAACATGGTCCTGTGTCATACTTTAACTGCAAGACTTTTTGCTTCGTGTACGCTGCCTGTGCTCTGTGTTTTTCCTCAGATAAGCAAAGCCTGTGAGAACAAGTTTTGTCCATTAAAAAGTTTTGACTCATTCTCTTGAGCACTGTCAGTGCTGAACATTTAGTGAAGACTTGTCAGCTGGGGCAGCTCTTAAGTTACATGGTTAAGTTCAGCTTGGTTCTGTGTGCTTGAGTGTGTGCCAATAAGCTTCTTAAAATTGCTCAAGAAGTTATGGTTGTTATGTCCTGAATTATAAGTGCTTGCTTGTGCAGTCTAAGTGATTGTCACATTAAATCACAAGAAAAAAATGTATTTCTTTGCACCTAAATTTACCTTGTAGGATTACATCCATAGCCGTGTGTTCAACCAGTTAGGTTGGAATAAATCTGCCGTTTGAAATTACAGAAGTGAAATCACAAGGTTATTTTGTGTCAACCAGTCCCTGCCTTCCTGTGGTTCCTTGGCTACTTTTCCCTGCATTAGAATTGAAGCAGTTGCTGCCAGATGAGTGAAACTACCTCCAAGTGCTGTGTTCTTTCCTAGGGGGAAGTGGAGAGAGGGGCAGATGATGGTGACCTGGTGGCACTGCTGGGAGGACTGAGGCCTGCAGATGATGAAATCCCCAGCGGTGGGAGCAGATGCAGTGGAGTTACCACTCCTGCAGGATGTGTAGCACTCGCTCCTGGTGCCTGATGGGCTGTGCTGGTTGCCTCAGTCAAGTTCACTGCCAAAAATGGTGCAATATGTGGCACCCTGGGATAATTTGTTCAACTTTACAACTGCCTAAAGGAGAGCAGAGGCGTAAGGATTTGTGGCTTCTATTTGAGCACAGCAATGTGCAGCACTGAGGAGGCTCCTTGGCTTGTGATGCAGCTCCTCATCCCGTTTTGCACTGCAGCTCTTGGCTGTGACTTTCCCTGGGGTGCCCCTGAGTGCTCTGGCTCTCAGCAGTACCTGGGCAGGGAGGGGGGAAAGTGCCTCTGCTATGTGGAAGGTAAAGCAAGTTAAATAGCACAAAGTTCCTGGGGATTTGTTTAGGGATGATGTTGGTACAGGCAGAGTTTTTAGAAGTTCTTGCTGTGGGCCTTTGATAGGCTTTTACATAGTGTCAGCAAATGCGTTTTTTTTTAAGCTTATGATTTATCTAGAATTCGTGTAATTTTTTCCTTGTTGTCAGCAGCAGAGGGCACCTGTGAATGAACATGACAATGCCAGGTATTCAGTAAATACAAGTTTATTCATAATAAAGTATTCAAATACAAGTAAATTCAGTAAATACAGACACTGACATTCTTCTGTTCTTAAGTGGTGCATCTGAGACTGATGCCAGTCTTCAATATAATCTTAAACGTTTTTTACAAGAGCTTGAATATATCTGACTTCCACATTATTTGGTGAGACCCCCTAGTTCTACTTGTAATTTGTTTGCTTGAAATGTCAACCTTGGACCTGGAAAATAAGCACAGAGAGCTGCAAAAAACTTGTAATAGCAATACACAGCTCGTTTGTCCAGCAGTGCTCTGTGAAGGCACATGATACTGCTGGGACAGTGCTCAGTCTCCAGTTACAGGAAGGGATAAGATCTTCTCAGAGCTCACGTGATGTTCCACTGAGTTCTGGGGGGGCTACAGAGGTTTATTTTTGTTTCCTTCCTTGCCTCTCTTTCTGGGAATGTCAGTTTTCTTTATGTATTACAGGCTGTAAGTTAATTAACTTTTTGGGAGTAACAGATGACTGTAGTTTGTTTTGACTTATTCTAGGAATGGAACAGCTATGGCATAAGCTTTCTGGAGGAATCATTCTTGGAGTAACTTATTTATTAGAGAATCTAAAAAACACGACGTCTGCATGGCTGAAGTGCTTTCTGATGGAGGTGGTAGGCTGTGGGAGTTGAAAGATTTGCTTCCTTTTCTGGATCTGCCTAGTGCTAAAGTACAACCAAGATAACAAACTGCATTTGACAAGACAACAGATAGATCTATGTACCTCAGTTTATCAAACCTGAGCTTTGTGCTCAAGATAGATTACATTCGGGGAATGCTACATTTGTAGGAGAAACCCAACAAAACAAGCAAACCCCAAACAAGTATAATCCCAAGAAACAGCTCTTGGGTTTCAGAGCTGTAAATGTTGTGACACAACTGTTGGGATGATGGTATTTCCCATGTCAGGTGACACTGTGCAGCTCTTGCTTGCTGAAAGTTTTATTTGGGATATGAGACAAATGCTTTGGCAGTTGACCTAAAAACATTTGTTTTCCTCAGAAGCTAAACAGAACTATTGCTTCCATTGACTTCAAGAGAAAATGCAAGGTCAGGTTTTGTTGTGGATGTCATTTGATATTTGATTTTCCTCTGAGCTCTCAGGACACCAGCATTGCTGTAATGTACACCCAGGCAGAGAGGCTCTCATGGGAAATCTGAAGGCATCCAATATCTGAGATATCCCTGCTCACGGGTGCAGCAGCAATTCACATGGATCTGTAGTTAAAAGGGACCCTCTGATGTGAATTTTCAGCTGTGAAGTTAAACAGAAACTTCCCAGAACATTGTTTTGAGATTTGACTTGTATATCTGCACAGATGGTGATGTGAATAACTAAACTGGTATGAAACACCTCTGTCAGTAAATGCTGTTTCTAGGGATGGCTCAATTAGTGTTTATCTCGAGGAATACAAGGAAGCTTTTCAATAGGTCCTGGAAAGAAGTTGAAAAGTTCAGGTTTGTCCAGGGAGGGTCTGGATTGTTCCTACTTCTCTCTCACAGACTGAGAACAGGAGAGCTAATCAGATTTCTAGCAAAGGAGGAACAGAATAGCTTGAGTTCTTGTATTTCATGATTAGCAGATGTGGAACTGAACTGTTTGCCAGCATGTTCTTAGTGTGGCAGTTTCTCATCTCAGGTTTCTTTACCTGCCCTTCCCTACACTGCCTCATGTATCAGTCACTACAGCTGAAAAATCCTTCTGTGAGAAGTGTGAGCATCAGGGTGTGCTGGAAGGGGAGGCTTTCCTCCTGACTCTGCATTTCCCAGTGCCTTTCCTGTTCCCAAGCACCTGCTGTGTGCTTTTGGGAGCCAGCAGCCCACTAGATGGAGCAGGGGGTACAGCTGGCTCCAGAGCCTGCAGAGCTCAGCTACAGGACTCACGGCTGAAATAAAATGGAGTAGGAAATTAGAGCAGTGATTGGCCTGTTTTAAACTTGTCTATTAATATACCTGAGCAAAAGTGGCAAGAGGAGCTTGAAATCCACTGGCGTGTAATTAATTAACTGCTCATGTGCCTGTTTAAATGAAGGGAATATTGTCGTTTATGTGCTGGAGTTTGTTGTAATGATTCTGTTGCTCAAAATGTTGCGGTAATTAAGAAAATGGCTTTAAATGTCTCTTAGAATAATTCCTGAGTTGTCAGTACCTTTAAAAACAAATCCAGTCTGCTACAGCTTCTGTGTCCGCGCTGACTTCATGTGGATTTTCTCAGACAGGGACTTGCTTCAATAGCCAAGTGTATAAATGGAGCATCCTACTGTTTGCAAAGCAGTCAATCAAAAGTTTTCTCAGTGAAACACTTCTTTGTGCAGAGACTGGGCAAGAAGTTGGATTTTTTACTTAATTTTATGTAGAAGTTTCTTGTTTAAGTTTCAACCTATGTGAGAGTTGTCCTGGCATGTGCTTGTCTTTATATTAAATGTTGTAGCAGAATGTTTAAAGAGGGTTTTTTTTAAGTTTTATGGCTGGTTTTTGGTAACAAATTGCAGGGATTTTGTGTGCCTGAGACATAGTGGAAACCTGAACAGTCCAGAAATGTCAGGGATAAGACCATTGCTGCTGCATGTGTTGATATTTGCTATCAACAGAGCATTCTTGACAGCTAAATTATCTTCATAATTTCAAGTGCCCTACTTACTAAACTGAGGTCTAGACCTGTAGTTCACAGCATAAGAGCTCCTTGAAGATGTTGGTCTTGCCAAGGGGTTGAATTTTTCACTTGTTTTACAAATCAGTTTTCTGCGCTGGTTTGATTTGCAGGTCTTACCACTTCCAGGTTAAGCACTTAAGATAGCTCAGTCCCCTTTTCAGCCCACGAGTGATGTGTGTGCTCTTTAGCAACTACTTAGGAGGTCATAAGGTCCTTCTGGATCTACATCTTAACTTTGGTGTGGGACCTGCATTAAAGAATGGAGCTGGATGAAAGCTGTCCAAGGAGTGTCTTCAGACAGTCCTGGTGCCAGGAAAGGCTCCTTAACCAGCTGGATCTCTGTCCTGGCTTGTGTAGGAGGAACTTGTAATTCCTCTTGAAGGCATCACACTGGTTGGATTTGCCATTCTAGCAGGTCTGTTTCTCTTTCTCCCCCTCAGGCTTATCAGGAGTTTGAGGCAGAGGACAACATACAGATGAAGGGTGTTCCAAACTTGGTAAAAGCCATCAGACTTGGGAGGTAAGCTCTGACTTTTGAATAGGCAGGGTGGGCAGCTTGGCTGCCTGATTCCTCATAATGCTGTCAGGAGACAGAAACTCCAGTTTCTCTAGTTTACTATAATATTTAATCTCCCATTTTTAGGCCTAGTTGGTTTTCTTTGAAAGAGCTTTGATCAGGATTGATACCTCAGGTCATTGAAGGTGTTAGAACTAACAGTGCTGGAGAAGTTTGCAAGTAGGCCTTGGGTTTGATTTTTGTGGTGTTGTTCCAGGGGAATGCTTTCTCATCAGCCTAAAAGCACTAGAATATTTGCATTTTATGCTTGTGTTTATGATGCTTCAAGACCTTTAAATTTTTTTCCACAAAAGCTTCTAACAGTGAGTAGTGTAACTTTTTTTGATGTGTGTAATGTTTGGCACATGTATTATCTTAAAAAACGTAATCTTGCAATATAGATCTTCCTTGATGTAACAAGGGTATAATGGCTTTGTAAAGACACATTGCAACAGAGACAATGGATACTTTTGCTTTTAGGATGTAGTTCATCAAACCAATTTCATCATCCACCCATTAAGAATTTGACATCCTAGTGGAAAAGAGTCTGAGACTGAAATACCAGAGGAACTTTCTGTATTGTTGCTTAAGTCAAACTGATAGGAGCTGTGTCTGGTGGGAATTGGCAGGCAGTGCCAGCACACAGCTCCATTCCTCTTGGGGTGTTATCAGAGCCAGACTTCCACTCCTTTGTATGTTGGTGTATTAAAATGGAACTGACGATAATTTGGTTTAAAATGTGCTTCTGGGTGCCTGTGAAAGGCATTTTTCCCCTCCTATTTAGTTTCCTGTTACTGCTGGTGGGAATGTTCCTATAACAGTGACTTAAGTTCTCCAAGGTTTTGGGGCAAGAATCTGGTGGTCTTCCTCAAAATTCTTCTGTCTGCTCAAGTCAGTGGTGATCTCTGATCCTCAGGGAATAGTTGATCTCTTGCACAGTGTTTAAGTGGAAAAAGAAAGTGTATTCCCTTGGTGGTTTTGTCAAGATCTTGTCTTGATGGGAGGCATATTTTGGGTAGAACAGATTTCCGGTGGTGTGTCTCATCCTGCTGGCACTGGAAAAACCAGTTCTGAGGACTGTTAATGTGATGCCTGTTGAGGGTGTGTAACAGTGTGCATCCTCTCTGACTGAAACTGGACTGTAATGTGTTGCACAGCTGGCAGTGGCTTTCAGAAGAAAGTGCTGAATGTCAATTATATTATCTTCTGGGCCTTTAATCTTTTTCACCTTTGTACCTAATAAAAACAGCGGTCGGATCTAACGGAGATATCCCCCTTGACTATGCAGCTTCACTATCTATGTACATTTGTCTTCAATGACTTGATTCAAGGAACTATTTATTATAACTGGGGCATTAAAATTTTAAAACATTTTATAGCATTTCTTTCTCTACAGATGGAGAAAGTGGTGTGCTCCCTTATGGAACCTTGACTCCTGTGCGTGTGTGTGTAAGAATGGGAAATGCTTTTGTGGATTTCCTGAAGGCTGGTTATGGGCAGTGTTGGTAACACCTGATATGGTGTTAATCTTCCCTAAATGCACTGTTGAGTGCTTTCCCAGGATCCACTGGCAGAATTCATCCCAGGAGTTGCACTGTGTGGGCACGAGCTCACTGACCAATGTTGGGTGCATCACCCTGGTCTGGATGGGAGCTGAATTGAGCTGTGATTTCACCACCGAGTGCAAAGCAGCAGGGAGGCTCCTTGGACACCGTTTGTAGGACAGGGAGCTGTTCTCCCCCAACACCAGGCCCATCAGTCGTGCAGTTTGCACCTTCTGATTTCCTGTTTTCCCCAGGCAGGTTTAGTGCAGTGGAAAGGTTTCCAGGGAGATCCTCTGGGCGCTGTGCTGCACAGCCTGGGCATGCTGTGTTCACGTGGGAGCTGCTGAGTGGGGACTGCTCAGGTGTCTCCAGTGGGCAGCTGTTTAACATCTCTTGACTCACAATAGGATGTCAGTCAGGCTAAGACAGTGCATCAGATGGGGTTTTTCACATCACAGCTTTGTTAACTCGAAGTTCTGGCTCTTGTATTTGTAGTGTCTTACCAAGGACTTCCGTAGAACTGCCCTTCAAATGTACAAGGAGACTTAAAACAACGTGTGCCTCAAAATAATAAACTGAAATCTTCCATTTGGTGGTGTTCAGCATCACATAAATATGTAATTTTTAAATGCATCTATCATGCTGTAAAATCTATTTTTCTGTATGTTGTGTTATAGATACTTGTGCCTCACTTGCTGCTATTTGATCCAAAGAGCTTTGGGGATTCGATAGCAGGGCAGGAATGGAAGAGTTCGATCTCACATTGGTATAAATAACATTTGATGTAATATTTTGGTCAGATATTTATAGGTGGACTGCAAAAGGTTGTGTCAAGGAACTTGATGTTCTTATAAAAGCAAGATTAGATTAGGAGTTAAGAATGTTTACACAGATTTGAGTGAGTAGAGTTATGTGTTTTGGTTCCAGTATTTGACTCGGGCAAAGACTTTTTTCCATTGAAACACACTTGTGATAAAACACTGTGCCAAAATACAGATATGTGGAGCAAAAAGAAATGGTATATTGAGAATTAATTTTCAGAAGACCCAGTTGGCAACATGAAAATATGCAAATGGCAGAGAAGATCTTGGCATTTGTCTTCAAATAATGTGTGTCTGGCAATGACTCTGGAAACATAGAACTATGAACTTGAACTTTCCCAGGGGTATTTAAACATGGCAAGTAGAATAAGAGAAGCTCAGTTACACAATTTGATACACGTGCTTATGTCACATAAATAGTGTGTTCAAAAATACCTGAATAAAAAGAGGGAATTCACATCTAAGCAGCAAAAATGTTTTGTGTTTGAATGAAAGGATAAGTTGTGTGTAGAAAGTTCTGAATTCTGTCAATTTTTCTGCAGATTAATTGCATGTGGATATCACAATTTGTTTCAGCTCATTCCCCTCTAATACGAACTTTCTGTCTGAAGTTCTGAATCTGCTAGATGTATTTTTAATTTATTGGAATACCTACAGAAGTATTCAAAAGTTTTTTTTTCTCTTAATCTACTGCCTTAATGCTCAATGAAGTGTGAGTGAATGCCAGCAGAAGCCTTAATTTCTGTACCTCGTAAGGCTTGAACCTGTTTTAACAAATGCCTTTGTCCTGGTGAAACACCTTTGGAGATTGCATGGATGGTTTAGGGAACTGATGTAAGGGCCTGTGCTGGAGCCCATGGCTTCATCTGGGATGGAGTGATGTGGCCTCTGCTGCTTCCTGTGCCTTCCATGTGAGACAATCTGGATTGGGGTGAGCAGTAAGCTGGCCTTGAACACAAAAATCCCCTCTCACTGGCGTGGCAATCAGCAGGGGAAAATAGGACTTGGGCTCCTTAGGGGAATGCAAATTGCAAGATTGTGCTGCCGTTGATGGACTTAGGAAGCTCAGTGATGAGAGCTTAAAAACACAAACACTGACATACTTTTTATCCTGTTTTGTGCTATTCACTATTAGGAATACTCTGATCTGCTTGCTTAGTCCCAGGCAAGTCAATCTCACTTACTAAAACTCTGAATTTAGTTTTAATTTTTTTTTTTTCTTCTTCCAGTTAGCAGACTTGAGGAGCGGGAGGCAGAGCTCAAGAAGGAATACAATGCACTTCATTCAAGACATACAGAGGTAGGTGGTTACACCAACATAATTTTTACATATTTTAAAAATATAGATCTGTGGAAAACTTGTGAGCAATTGGGAAAATTATTGAATGTTTTGGTTGGTACACTGAGTTGTAACCAGGCTTCATTTGGTGTAGTTTTCCTCATTCACATCTAAGTGTCTATTTCTCAATGTTTGATTACACATTTGTCAATTTTATAGCTTTGTCAGATATTCAGAAGTTTTAAAAAGGAATTTGCTTTTCCATATTTCAAAGGCAATTCTTCAAAGCACACTAATAAGCTTCAAAGACATAGAAATGAAATTGCATTTTCATACTCTTTCCATCAATTTTCTGTGTTGGTTTTATTTGTACCATTGAAGGAACAAATACTTTCAAAACCTGGCCTACTGAGATGTGTAGTTAAAAGAGTTCCCTGCCATACTTTACTGATAGCTATTGAAAATGGAATTTGCTGATGAAGGTGGAGCAAATTTTAATTTAATTTAAATAAGTAAGGACCACACTGTTCAGGTTGGTTGCAAAGCGTAAAAACAGGACTTGCAGTGCTTCAATTTTCAGTATCAGGTTGTCCATCCCATGCCAGAGTCACATACATATTTTAGTGAGGAAGTCACTAGGTCCTTTGAATTATTCTAATTAATCTGGAGTCCCAATATTGAGCACAATTCTTCTCCTCCATCTCCTGGCTTTGCCTTTGGAAGGTCAGAGAGCTGTTTTTTAGAGCATTGCTACCAAAGAGCAATGCCATACTGAGTGTTCCCAGTCCAAAAGACCCATGTGGGGAAGGAGGAAGCAGATCCAGATGTCAGATTTGGTTATCTTGAATACTTTTAGCAATCTTAAGTGTTTTATACTGACAGCAGGTGAAAGGGGCTTGGAACCACCACTGGTCTGTAGTGCTTGAGTGTTGTGTGATGACTTCTGCAGCACTTAAAGAAAAAAATTCATATATTTAGTGAAATTCTAGCATATCTAAGATCACATTTGTTGCTAGAGAGTTGCTTTAGAATGGTGCTTCTGTTTAAAAATGGAAATTCAAGTAAAATGAGAAGTGACAAACCTTAATGTTGCCCACTGAAGTTTGGCATCCTTTTGAACTGGAAGTACTTCTGAGTGCTGGGTGCTTGCAGAATTCTGGTTGTTGTAGTTAGAACCTGTGGGTTCTGTCACAATAAAACTGGCAGGTTTTTATTGAATCCCATTTCTCAGAGTTTAAGATTAAACTAAATGTATTGGGCACCATTAATTCAATGAAATGCTGATCACATGTTCTGAATATCTTTTTACATAGGTTTTGCTCCAAAATGGACAACAGCCTCTGCTGGTTTGATTCCAATTTATTAAATGCTTTCACATCTTAAAGTCACTTTCTTTGGTGTAGGGAGAGGTGTTTCCTTGGGCTTTACTGTTACTGGGGTGACTGTCCTTTCTTCATGGAGGAATCATTTGTAGTGCACCGTGGTATATCCATTCTGTGCTCCCAAAATCAGGTCTGCTGTTTTCTGTACTCTTCCCTTTCAAAATGATTGCTTCCTTCTTTCTTTGTTTTCCAGACCATGGTGAATCTTGCAAAGGTGCACCTCCTCTAAGGACAGAGCATCTCAGCATTTTAATGCTGTATCTGATGTGTGTTGGACACTCAGGGACTGAAATCCCTGGGAACTGGAAAGAACAGGCTGATAATAGTGCCAATCTTCCCATTCCCTTTGTGATTTCCTGCTTCCCTTTCTCCCAACAAATTCTAACACTTTAGGTCTGTGTAGTAACTTCTTTCTTTTAATGGAAGGTATTTTGGCAGATATCCAACCTCCTTGCAGCATTTAGGTTTATCAGGTATATTGGGTCAAATATTTCTATCAAATACTTGTTTCTGAATTTTTTTTCTTCCATGTGTTACTAGGAAGGGATACTTCTTCTGAGTCAACTTCACTGTTGCCTTTACAAGTGATCCATCTCTGGTACTTACTGAAATGGCAATTGTTTTTCTTTCAATTGACCACATAATGAGCAGAGCATTAGGAATGTGTTGGTTTTGGTTTTTCTTTAATTTAGCTCTAAGATGTTGGCAGTGCTTACTTTGACAGATGTCGTCTTAAAGATGCAACGTGACTGCATTTTGTACAATCTTAATTTCTAGCAATTTTTCCCTATTCCACTTCAATATTTGTTTCCCTTCACCTCCCACTCCCCCTTATTCCTTCTTTCACAGCTGAGTATTTCAGAGTTGGATGTCTTTCTCTTCCAGTTCTTGACTTGCCTGAGCCTCTGTATCGATGTCCTCTCAGCCTTCTCTGCCTGTCTGTGGCTGCCTTTTCTGGAGCTCAGTGCCCAGCAAAGCTGCTGCCTCAGCACCCTGGGGGAACATCACCCATTGCCAGTCCCAGTGGACCGAGACCTCCTGAAACTGAGTCACCTTGGGGAGCTCCAGCAGGGATATGAAGCAGAGCTGAACCAATTCCTCTCTGCAGTGTGTGTGTTGTGGTGGGAGCTGGGAGCTCTCCTTGGAGCTCAGCCTGCCAGAGACAGGGCTCTGCATTGCAGCTCCAGCAGCGAGGTGTGTGCAGCTGCAGAGCCAGCAGGGCTGCCCTGGCTGGGGAGAGCTCTGGGGACAGGCTTTACCCTCCATCACCCTGCTGTTAAATCAGCCTCTGCCTTGCTGCTCTCTGGAGAGGGAGCTGGGCTGTGGTGTGAGTGCAGCATATCCCATTAAGCCTCCTTCCCACTGAGGCTCTGCTTGGGCTAACTGGCTTGATTTTAAATGGATTAGGGCATGAGACCCTGAGCAGTTGAGATGGCAGATGGGAAGGTGGGGTGTAGCAGGTAGTGAAGAGGATAAATATTCAGGCAGAGCAGAATGGATGGAACAGCCTGAACATGTTCTGATATCCATGCTCTGGTTCCTTGTCTTTCCTGCGCTTGCAGTGGATTTTGATCTCGTGCTGACCATCCTGTGATATAGCACTCAGATGAGATGAGTGACAGAGCAGTGTGCTGGAGTTCCTGAGCTGGAACTTCTGGAACCTGACTGTGCAAGTCTTGTTTCCATCTCTCTCTGACTGTAAAAGAGCAGATGCAGGGAGCAGTCCTGCAGCCAAGTGCAGTGTGCTGGAAAGCAGAATGGTTGGCAGTGGTCTAACACAAAAATCCTCAGATCTTTGCTCTATAGGCTTAGTAAGGAATTTTGTCACTCAGTTGCCCCTTGTATCTCAGATACTGTTCTATTTAATAGAATCTGGTTTTGTGTGTTGCCTAGATAAAAGCAGGCTTGTCTGCTCTCTGTACCTGTGGGGGCTTTTTTGCCACTGCTGCAGGTGCCTCTTTCAGAGCAAGCCATTCAGGGTGGTTTTACCTCCTGAGTAGGAAGGAGGTAGAGGGTCTGTCTTTCTTCTGCAGAGCTGAAGGTCATAACTTCATAACTATGGCACTGGCTTTGCAAAGGCTTGGCTAAGGCTGTTTTATGTTTATTACTCAGTTGGGAAACTGAGGCAAAGCAATACTTGAGCATCTTCTGGAGAGTTGACAGATACCTGTGGCCCCTGTCTGCACAGGTTTCCAAAACAAACCTCTTTTTTCTCTGTTTAAGGAAGTTATTCTTTTTGTCCTTTGGGAAACACCAGGCTGAGGTGGTTCGATATCTCTTTCCCCGACACACAGAATATGGGCTTAGTTTAATGAAGCATAATTGGGCCATGGAAGTTTCTCAGTGTTCTGCACTGATACAACATGACAGAGCACTGAGCCTGGCTCTGGCATTGGGAATGGACTCTGTTAGGTTCATTTGGATAAACATACCCCCAGCAGGTCCCCGGGCAGGGGACGGGAAGAGAAGGCTCCTGGAGGTTTCTATTTACAATTATAGCTAAGCATGGGCACCTGTCACAGTGTCTGTGAGATTAGACTTTGGAGATCTGTTCAAGCAAATAGTTTTTCTAAAGCCTTATGCTGAGCATTAACAGCTTGATCTATAAAACCTGGATTTAACATCTTTACATATTACTGTATCTGCCAGCAGCACCATCTTGTGTGTGGATAAAGATGCATCAAGCTCTCCAATGGGAATGGTGCTTTTACTGAGGCGAGAAACTCCCCACAAACTCTGAAGGGAAAATAGGTACTCACATGGAATTATGTTCAGGACTTTGGTACTGAATCAAGGAGATTCTAGAAATATCTGTTACCTCAATAAATCTAGATTATGTGGGACAGAGAAAGATCTATATATACGCAGTTGGTGCACATTCCCAAAGGGAGGAGCTGCTTGTGCCCAGCCTGATTGGATCTGCAGGATGAGCAGCGAGGGCTGTAGCACTGAGCCTGGTCTGACAGGCAAAGAATTGCCAAAACCTGTCCGGGGGGAGCTAAAGCAGTGACACAAAAAGGAAGGAGGAGCGAAAGAGCAAGGAAGGTATAAAGGAGATGCTCTCAACGTGGTTAAGGCAAAGGTGCAGGTAACAATATCCCCAACATGGAATATCCACATTTGTTTGTGACAAGGAAAGTGCCAGGCTTGTACTTGTAAGGATAGAAATTGAAATGAGTGTCAGGATGTTCATTGTCTTTTACTGAGTGCTACAGTTTCAGATGTTTAAAAACCTTGTAACACTTCTGCAGTTGTAAAACTTGTCACATGCCATATGAGGAAACCAATCTGAGTTGTTTTTTGCAGTGGAAAGGCATTAAATTCAAAGGGAATGGCTTTCATGTTCAAGCTGTAATGTGTTCAAAAGCTCATTGTAGTCAGTTTGTACATGTACCCTAAAATGATTAACACCTGAACTGTGAAATGTTGTTAACTAAGGTAATTCTTCCAAGTTCTGAGTCTATCTTTAATCCGCTCAGCTAATGGTAATTGAGCAATGTCTTTAATTACAACAATGCTGAAGTGCTTTGTGTTTGTGATGTGTGTTCCTTGAAACAACTGGTTGTGTTCAAAATACTTGCGGACTTCATGGGCAGCAGAGTGAAAGGTCATGGATGATTAAATATTGACTGCAGCTTTTATTGAAGAGAAGGTGGGTAGACATAGTCAATTATTTATCATCTGTCCTCTAGCATAACTTCAGTCAAAATTGTGCTGAGTGGAGAGCAATTCAGTCCATTTAAATCTATTTTTAAATTGTCAGTAATATTAAAACCTTTTTCTTTCGATAGCTGAATAATCTCAAAACAGCAGAACTTCTAATCAGATTTGGAGCACTCAGAATTCTGGTGCATTAATTCATTACACGTCTTTGGATCAGGATGGCACTTCATGGATATGCCAAGGCTCGAGGGTCATTTAGATTGAAAAGATCTTTGGATGTCATCTGGTTCAAATCCCAGTGGTTTTGGAGCAAGTCTTCAAAGTTTTATTGCAGATGAGCAGTTAGAGTGGGCTTGCTTCCCAAGAAGCTGCAGTATTTAATTTATTACTTTAACCTTCAAATTAAGTTTGTGGAAGTTGGGAACTCACACACCATTTCTTATGACTTTACAGCACCAGCTGTGGAGCTCCCTAGCCCATGGGGAGGGAGGGAGGGGGAGGAACTCCTTTCCTCGTGGACACTATTCCAGAATTATCAGCTTTTATCCTTGGGACCCTGGGTGGAGGCAGGGTGGGCTTTACATGGTGGTGCCACTGTTCTGATTTTCTGGACACCACAGGCATGTGGATCTGTGGAGAAATTCCCATGCAGCACTGCATGTGCGTTTAGAACCTTATGATTTTATGAATCTTAAGTTGCCATGCAGCACTGCCCATTGTGCTTTTCATTTTATTTTTGGGTTCCTGTAGCTTACATGCATTGTGCTGAAGTATGTGATTTACAGATTGGCTTGTTTTATTATCAGCGTCATTTTCAGCTGCAGAACAATATTAAACTGCACAGTCGTTTAAACTGACCTGCCCTGCAGCCTCAGTCTGTGGGTAATAAATGTGATGAGACATTTCAGTAAACAAAAGAACAGACTGAGAGGAGGGAAGAGAGTAGGTTAAAACCAAGTCCTTTGCAAAACATGAAAGTTGTGTGGGTTTTACTGACCCTATTCTTTTTTCCCATGTGTTAGTAGTTCCCTGGAGGGGTAATGGTCACTCAGCTTTTGTTCACTGGCTGAGAACACAACAGTTGTTCTGTTTAAAATTTTACTTGGAGTAACCAACTGTTGTGCTGCAAATGGGAGTGTTTGCAGGTAGGTCAGCAAATATCTTCCTCCCGTGATGAGAAAATGCATGAACAGGATGCCAGAATGGTCTAATGTGCATTTCAAAGTTATGCACTCTTGGGGGTTTTTTCCCCCGTGGAATCTCTAAATTAATTTTCATTATAATAAATATGTGTAAAACTATGCAAAGGAACAATTGGAACACCTAGTTCTGGCTGCTTGGTGGAAATGGAAAAAAACAATAAATGTGGATAGTTGAAGGTGGAGCTTTCAATCCTTTTGTTTGCCTCTGTGTGTGAGCAAGCATTAAAAATCAGAAAACAAATGGGATGGTCTGGTGAAACGCTGCGTTTTGTTGGAGGATAAATGTTGTAAGCTTTTGATAGCAGTTCAAGTATATTATATAATGTTTCTCTAAAAATAGCATGTTATTTTTTTCTGGTCTGAATTATATTTATTAGTTCAGGTGAATGCTGGGAAAACCAACATCTGAATGTAACAAGCACTTAACGTAGGTTACTGATTTGTAGAATATCCATCAGTCAGGATGTCTTAAGCTGGCTGGCTCAGTCAGAAAAATCTGAGACAAAGAATATATTTCTGTGTAGCTAATGCTGGCAAGCAACATTTGAGGAGAGGCTGGCACTGACTGAGCTTGGTAGCATCTGAAGGTCAGACTCAGATTCGTCAAACCTGACTTGGGAGTAACACGTAGATATAGGTTTCCAGGTCCTGCCGAGTTCAGTCCTCATGTGTGCAGCTGCCCCCAAAACAAAAGGTTATGTAACACTGGTTGTACAAATGCCTGGTAATATCACTGCTCTGAAGTGTTTGTATACCCTTTGTAGAATAGCAGAAGAAATTACAGTATTAAAGAATAGGGTTCTTTTTCCTAGAGGAAGCTGTTAAGATGTGACCTGAATATGTCTCAGGGTAAAAAAAATTACATTAAATTCCTCTGCAGTACACCTGTGATTTCTTTCTTTCTTCCTTTATTGTTCCTAGAGCCCTATTCATCTGTGAACGTGAGTGTAGAAATGCTAAAAATACCAGATTGCACGGAGGCTTCTCCTCAGGCTTTCCCAGTTTTAAATTCAGAGATGTGTGTCCAAGTGAAGCCCTTGGAGCCATGCAGTGATACCTGGTGCTTCTCCCTGTGCATGTCCTGGATCAGTTACATGCTGAGAGCAGCATCCTTTGGCCACAGGAGTCGGGGCTCATTAAATAAGTCATGGCTGCAGGAGTCACCGTGTTGGCCTGTGCTGGTCTTTTGTGAGAAAGAGAGAGCAAGCAGAGCTCTTCTTGAGTGCTAAAAACCCACAGCCACTCCATCCTTTTAATGAGATGTCAGCCTAGGTAATTTAAAACCAAACTTCCCTTGTAGAAAACACAGAAAGCTTATTTGAATTTTAGAAGAAAAAAGGAGAAGAAATGAGGGCTTCGTATTTCTGCCAACAGAAATAACTTGATTATTAGCTTGTGGATTCGGAGTGTTTAATATTTGAGGTGCATATTGTCTGACCTTCATGGTACTTTGCAATTAGGCCTATAGTGCCTGTTGTGTATCATGTAAAAAATGCTAATATCTGCTGGACATAGAGGTCTCAGAGCCCAAAATTAATTTGAACATGGTATTCTGTTCTAAACTCACATTTGGAATATCGCATGTGCTTTGTTTACCCTTAGGATGTTTCCTGGGTATGAATGCACAAGGAAGTTCTCCAATATTTTTAATTCATTATGGACCTCTCTTCTGGTTTGTGGTTTTACGCACTGTATAATTTTGCTTCTTTCTTTATTTCTTTAATGTCTCTAAATGCTTTTACTATTTAGCATTACAGGGGGAGAATAAACTGGTCAAGAGCTATGCAGTTGTACTACAAGTAAATGTTGCTAAATATTTCTTGCCGTTTCTGTCCTTTTAAACAGATGATTCACAATTACATGGAGCACTTGGAAAGAACCAAACTTCATCAGCTAACAGGGGGTGATCAGCTAGAATCCACAACACACAGTAGAATTAGGTAAGCTATTTATTGCTCTCTCACCCTGAAATGAGAGAAAAAAAAATCCATTCATTTGTGTTTGCAAGACTTTGTTCTTTAATCCTACAACAACGGTTCGGCTGAATCGGAAAGATTTGTTGTATGATTGGAATGCGGTAAGAGAACAGCATAGAAATCCGTAGAAAGAGGCTTTTGCTGTTATGCCGCCAAGCGTCGAGATATACTTTGTACATTAATTAGCCTTAAACAATTTCAGCTTTTTGGGGTGTTAGGCAGGAAAACGTCAGCGGCTGTCCCGGCGCGGCCGCGCTCCGGCCGCGGCTTTGTGCGCGGGGCGCTGCGCGTGTGGTGCCCGCTCGTGCTCGGGGCTCGCCGGGAATAGATTATGCAGATCTGGGAGCTTTGGAGCCTCTGACCCTGCGTGGAAGGAGGGAGAGGTGGAAGGAGGGAGAAGCACTCCCGGGCTGGCCGTGCCTCTGCACTGCTGCCGCTGCTGCATCGATGCTGCGAGGAGCGGCGAGGGGGAGGAGGGCGGTGATGTCATTGCTCTGGAGCTGCTGCAGGAGAGTGGAACGCCGCCGCTGCCGCTGCTGATGGCATTGTTTTTGTGGCGGCGGCCGAATGACAGACTGTGCCCACAAAGATCCCCCCTCGGCCCCTGCGTAGCCTTCTCGGAGCCGGCGTTCCACCATGCCAGCGCAGCGCCATGAATCCGGGCTGCATGCTGCTGTTTGTGTTTGGCTTCGTTGGCGGGGCGGTGGTCATTAACTCGGCCATCCTGGTGTCGCTCTCCGTGCTGCTGCTCGTGCACTTTTCCATCTCCACCGGGGTGCCGGCTCTGACGCAGAACCTCCCGAGGATCCTCAGGTACCCTGACCCGCTGAACCCCTGCTTTGGGTGTGCTCTCGCTGCTCCCCTGCTTTCTGCTCTCCTGCTTGGGCAGACAGGGACAAACGAGAGATGAGAATTACGTAGAGATGTCAGGTTTTGTTGGAAGCGTGTCTGTGTATAGAGGTACAAGCTATTTTTTTCATTGCCTTTTATTTACGGCCAGTTTATGTCTCTTTTCTATAGAAAGCTCTTAACAGCAGTTTATTGTAACCTGCTGCAAAAGCTGCTTATCCTAAAGGTTCCTGTAAATGCCAAGGGATAAAGCTCACCTTCAGTGTATTTTCAGGCACTTGGCTTATCTTGTGTAGCATAAATGTATGCAGTCTGAGGCTTGGTACCATTAAACTGCACCTGTTCTAATCAAAAGGCTTATGTAAGATCAGCTAATTAATGTTAAAACCACAGTAATTAGTTGATCGTGTTATTTTCCAAAAATCTGATTATTGGTTGGTGGGGGGAAAAGAAAAATCTTTCATTATTTAAGCATTAGAGCTCTTAAAGCCTATTCACTATTGTTCAGCCAAATGTTATCCTCTGCTCTGTTTCTGTACTTGTATGGCAAGTTGCCAGCTGTCTGTCCCCCCTCAGGTTATGTTCTGTTTGTCCTACGTGCCTGGAGCAGTAGCAGCCAGAGATGCATTAGAATATTGTGGCCAAAAGTAGTCTTGACATGTTTTAGTACTGTAATTACAGATGGAAAACAGCTGGAAAAGTTTTAAAATGCAGCTTTCTGGTCTGAAAACTTGATATATTTTACCTGCGGTTGTAAATTTAATAGTAAATTTGATTTAAAATGGGAAAAACGCTGGGAATTAGTGTTCTTTGGAGCATCTATGTGACTTTTTCCTCCTTAATACTTGGTGCATGTAGACTTTGTTTGGTAGTATGCTTTTAACTTGGGTCTATGAGCACAGAAGAATTGTTCCAAAGGTTTAAAGGCAATCAATAGATAAAAGAAATACCAATTTATACTAATAGCTGATAAAAAACTTGAATTAATATTTTAAATATGACGAAATAAAATAAGTTTCAAGTGCAGCTCTAAAGACTGATTTAGTTAGTAAGGCTATGCTTGTTTAAAAGAGGGGGAAATAACCCAAACCCAGAATAAATAATCCCCAACTCTAAAAACAAACGAAACCAAAACAGAACTTCATAGTCAATAACTTATAGGAGATTTTTTAATTTTAAACAGGTGGTTTAAGAAATAGATGGGGTTTTTTTTTGTTATGTGCTTTTGCTCCCCTGGAGTATTTAATGGATTTGAGGGGTTTGAGGAAGCTATGCCTTTTCCTGCCCCTAGTAATTTGTTTTAGGAATTACAGGAATTAGAATTCACTTCCTTAGTTTTTATTCATTTAAAAAAAAGATAAAAATATAGGACGAAGGAATCTAATTGTAGAAGAAATGTTTCTATTTTTTAGCACTAGTCGGATTTTAGAACTGAGCATCTGGTTGCTTATCCTAAAGGTTCCTATAAATGCTTCAGTGCATCACTTCAAAATATTAGTTTAGGCTTTTAAAATACATGTTTCCATTCTGCTCACTGTGGCATTTTCAGATATTTTTTGGGCACTGGGAGAGCAGAAGAGGTTCTTTGCTTTTTTGGTCAACAAGCAGTAAAATAAATTGAAATTGCTTCAGTCTAATCAGATAATTTATTTTAATGGAGACACTAATTTCCAAAATTAGCCTCTTTTGCAAACTTCATTTACTGTACAGCCTTGCAATGCACCTGACGTCTGTTCTAACACATCAAAATATGTTTATTATAAAATTCCTTTAAGACTAATCTGTAAAAAAAAAAAAAAAAAAAGCAATGCCAGGTGTGAGCTGTTTCAGTACCCATTTAATATTCTCTCCTTTGAAGATTGCAGAGCAGCTCAGCTCTGTGGCATGTCCTGCAATAAGGAAATGTGCTGGAGCCTCTGCCTGAGGCCAGGCCCCTCACAATGCAGCTTCAGCAGCCCCTGAAGGGCAGCTTTTCTTCCTCCTTTTTGTTCCTGCACTTCTTATCCAATGAAACGGTCCCAGCCCCTCTTTTGACATAATCTCAGCTTCTGTGCCGTGTCTTTTGTTCCCCACACGCCTGGGAGTTGTGGGAATTCTCAAGCAAAGCAGGACCTGTTACAATAGTGGGAATCCTTGGAATCCACTGGGGGGTTTCTCATTCCAGCAGTTTGCAGGTGCTGGAACATTATCTGACTTTTGAATTTTGTAACCCAGACGGATTTTGCCTTACTCACTTTGGTGCCTGCTTTGTTGTGCTAAACTACTTCACAATTAATGACATAACTTGGAATAATATTTCTGAAAGGCCAAGATAGCTCCAATGTGAGGATTAGGTGCAGAGGGTTTTGTGATGAGGAGCATTTTTGTATACCTGGACTGGAAAGGTTCATGCCAGTTAGAATTGTTTGCTGTTTGAACATTGGCATTTTGACAATGTAAAATTTACTAAAAGGGCTTTACTGATTAATTGGTAAATAAAATCCCTTCTTCACTAACTCTTCTTCAAAGTAAATAAAACCAAAAACATTTCCAAAAATGCTTAGCTTTTGCTTTCCAGCAGTCCCTGCCATATTTTTGCATATATTTTATATGCAATGCTAATTCTGCCTAGGTTATGTTTAATTTGTGAAAGGCCTTGTGAAAGAAAGCACACATGGTTGTGACTTGACTTTTTATAATGCTTAAATATGAAAATTATGCCATCACTTGTGCACAGTTTTATCTTCTGCATCCACTATACTTAAAGCTGTGCTAGTTGATTACAGTCCTTTTTTTCTGCATGGCATTGTTCTGCCTGAACAAACACTTTGCTTATCTCAGTTCTAGGCCTGGCTGATATTTTTCCTTTTCAGGGCTGGCCATAGCATCCTCTGAATGGCATTGCACACAATGGTTTTGTCTCTTGCTAGCAGGAAGAATGAATCCTTTTGTTCACTGAGCACACTACTGACCTGGGGATTTTTTGTTTCTTTTGGGGGTTAATACATAAACCTTTGGAATTTCCAAATGCTGTTTGCCATAGGGAAGTGAAAAGAGCGAAGAAGTGAAGAATTGGGATGAAGTAATTTGTTTTGCTGGCATAAGCTTTTGTGCAGCTTTAGGATGAAGTAGAGTGTTGAACTGATCTTGGGAAAAGCTACACAATTTTTGGCTGAGACGTTTGTAACATTGGTAATTCCCTGACCCAGTTCTTTTCTCCTACACAAATCCATGTAATTTCTGTGATCTTCAGGAATAAAACACCCAGTGATTTAAGAAGAGTTGCTTGAGGCTTACTGTTTACAGTTTTGCAAATGCTTCAGTTGATGATTTAGCTGTTTGCTGTTGTAGAAGTTATGTGGTACTACATCTTAGAAGAAAAAGGTGCAAAATGCTATTTTTAACAGTGGCTGCTGAAAACTGTGATCTGAAATAAGGCAACACTTTTGTTTTATACTTCTGTCGGTGCTTCATTTCTGTAAAACTTTTGTTTGCTACAGATTAGCTGCAGTGTAAATCAATAACTGCTATTTAAAACCACAGAATTGACTGTTGGCAATCATGTGAAATGAGGAATTATTGAGTGCTGTGGCACGGTCTGGCTGTGCTGCACCGTGCATTTAATGGAGCAGTGTCTGGATGTTTAAACCTGGAATTTCACCACTCCCCTGCTGATTTCAGAGGCCTGCAGGAAACTAAACCGTGTGAGACCTGAGATGGCTGATGAACCCTGCCTGTCTTTCCAACAGGAAGGAGCGTCCCATATCCCTGGGCATCTTCCCGTTACCTGCAGGAGATGCTCTGCTCACGCCCGAGGCTCAGAGGGAGGCGGCGGAAACGCCCGCGGCGGAGCAGTGGAAATTCCCCGAGCTGAGCCAGCCCCGGTCCCACACCAGCCTCAAGGTGAGCACGGCCTGACTGCCTCGTGTGGCAGCAGAAACTCCAGAACAGGTGGGAGATCCTTGGGAGGATGGGAAAAAACCCAAATTGAAAGAGAGGAGGGAAACCCCTAAAACATCTTTGTATAAGCCAAGAGCGTTGCTTACTCCAGTAGGCTTTGAGGGAACTTCCTTACTGCAAGAAGCCAAGTTTTTGGGGGTATTTTCCAAATGAGTGATAATACAGGTTAGTTCTCCTCTTATTCTCAGCAGTGGGTCTTTTATTTCTGACTAAGGACCCTTCTCAAAGGTTCCAACTTGTTTTTCCACACTAGATATTTAACTAGGTAGTGTGAACAGTCTAATTGGCTTTATTAATGCTGCCTTAGAAGAAAGCTTTGGTTATTACATGGGCAGTGCTCTTCATGCAGCCTCTGCCTCCTACCAGGTGTGTGCTGCAGGTAGACCACAGAGCTGAGAGTGACCTAACTTTCCTAAATTAGACTGTGATTCTGATTTCCCTTACTTGTAGCTTGGCTGTAATTCCTGCAATTGTTCTGTGTTCCACCAGTGAGAGGGTGGAATAGAACAATCTGCAGGAGTGGAGGAGTGGGGGAGTGGTGTTAGAGTGTGATGAGTCTGGCAGTTGGGTCTAGGGTGCCCTCACAGCACAGCAGGAGGAGGATCTGCAGGGTGAAGAGCTCCAGAATGTGTAAATCCTCCCAATACGTATTTCCTGATGAGGTTTTTTGGAAGACGGTAGATGTACTGTTATATCCTCACAGAGCTGAGAGGAGTTTCCTCTGAAGTGAACTTGATACCTACCTAGCATGGAAATGTTAACTGATAAGAGCTAAAAGAGCTATTTGGCAGTAATAAGAGCCCTTTTTTTTTCCTAGAGGTCATATGGAGATAATAGGAAGAATAAGTAGTGGTTAATTATAAACACATCAAAGTGACAGTGTGAGTTTGGTTCTAAAAATTTGTCACTTAAAAATGGTGCTAGCCAGGATCTTGAATTCATCTAATTCCCTTTGTATTATGCTAATTAAAATCAGTGAATTGGCAGATTTTAGGAAAGCTGACTGAAATACAACTTTAAGTTATGACTAAGAGTGGGTGGACATGAGGTGGAAAGGGAAGCTTCTGATTCCATCCTTCCCCCTTAGAAAATTATATTGGCTATTTCATATTGCCAAAAGAGGCTTCTTGGTGTAATTCTTCAAAAAATAATGTGCTGCTAAAATGAGAATTTACAAAATAGCACAAACTGTAGTTTTTCAAATCTATGTATTCAGAATAAGTTCCTTGGGTCCAAAGCAGCATCTTTACTTTGTAGCTGTGAATGTGAAGTACTTCTGAAGTGAACCTGTTGAACAACATTATATATTGAATTCAAAACCAGCATTTGAAACTTTTGTCTCTAATTCTTCTCCCGTAAATACTTTGAACATCCAGTACAAGGCACAAACAAGATTCTGCTGCTTTCTGTTTTCCATTCATGCCTGAACATTTCATTAATGGTCAGTGTTTTGTCCAAAAGTATCACAAAGAGGAGGTGGCAGAGATGAAAAAATCTGGGTATTCTGTAGCTTGTGCAGTAGTGACATTGTTGGGCATAACTCTAAGGTGACAGACAATTCTGTACCAGTCATTCTTTTCTGCTCATTTCTGCACAGCATTGCAGATGAGTTATTCTTTTGGGTTTAATTTTTGAATTTCTCAACTTCCCCCCCCCCTTTTTTTTTTTTTTTTTTTTTTTTTTTTTTTTTTTTCTTTTTTTTTTTTGGGAAAACTCTTTTGGCAACATGACCAAAAAAGTCAATTTTGCTAAGTCAACACAGCACTGACTTTCAAATGTTTAGGCTTTGAGATATTCTGATTAATTCAGTGTCACTTAATGAAATTGCTTTTCATTTTCTTTAGTTCTAGAACAAACATCCATAATAATTTAATCTGTGTAGCTCCAAAAGTAAGCTAAGAAAATACCAAAGATAATAAAGTCAGAAATATAACATAGATGGGATGATTTGAAATTCCTTTAGGGAAAGGACCATTCTATTCACTGTCTTTTCTCATGCTATCAAGCTCTTTTCCTTGAGCTTTGTGTGTGAAAGTCAGTGATCAGTTCGTGCTGCATCAGTTAGTGGATGCCGCTGGAATACAAAGATGTAGAAATGTTTGAGCAGAGCCAGCAGCTCTGCTGAGGTTTTATTCCTCGTTTGTGTGAGCTCTGGATGCCCTTGGTAAGGGGCACCACTTCCTCCCTTCTGTATCTGCTCGCTCAAGTATGAACCATTAGCCAGGGCCTCAACTTCACCCATTCAAAAGGCAATTGGGTAAATTGTAGAGTTTTTTTTCCTTTTCTTTTATTCCTGTAGAGGTATCTGTATTTCTGACTGCTTTTGACAGAAAATTAAATATTAATAATTGATTGTTCTGCAATTTACTGTGAAACGATGAGAACTGTCAGTAATTGATAGGCAGGTCTTGAAAGTGCTGAATTTTGTTTCTAGGGGTAGCAGATTCAATGTGGGGATGTTGCTGTAGGATGCAAGCTTTACATTTTTGCTGACGTACACAAATCTGTGTTTTGCTCCCTGTCCCCACACAAATAAAAATCTTACCTTAGTAAGTTCCAAAAGTAGAAATCTAGAAGTTACAAATCTTAGTAATTTTATGCTAATGAGTGCTAATAAGTACAAATGATTGTGTGTCTATATGCAGGTCTCTTCTATTTTTAAAAATAACCTTAAAATTCAGTATTACTTCCTCCTCAAAAAGGGATGCTGGCAATGCAATTAATTTGTGCTTTGCACAATCTGAACTTGTTTCACTTTTGACAAGTTCAGTTTTCCTGTGGTAGCAGATACATTCTCTTGAAATGCCACAGACTTTTCCAGGAGATTTGCTTTCCCTTTGATTCCCAAACAAACCCTACAAGAATATTTTATCAAAACATACCATCCTGCCTTCATTTTGCACAGAGCAGCCCCAGGTTTCTCTTTATTTTCCCCAACAAGATTCCTCTCATGGTTTGTGCTAGAAAACATTTGCCTAAACAGACAGACTTGTCTTCCTCTCTGCAGTGAGCTTTTGTTTACTGTCATGTGCTGCTTAAGTCATAGATCAGACATCTGCTGTGGGTCTGGGCATGAATGAGGGGTAAAATGTGAATGAAGGAGAGGAGAGAAGGGCCAGAAAAGGGCTCTTGGTGTGTCCAGGTAGTGGCCTCTGCTTGTGTCACACACAGTCCACCCTGCCCTCCCCCCAGTGCCTGATGCAGTTCTGTCTGAGTCATGGTCCCAGTCTGGAGTCCAGCAGCTTCCATCCAGTAATTATGGATTAATTCCATAATTAATGCCATATTTGTGGCTCTTGACACAGTGTCACTGTGAATTGTTAGCAGGACTTAGCTTCTGAGGAGGAGCTGTTCACTGGTGTTCCACAGTGGATCTGAAATCCAACTGGGCAAGTTGTGACTGCAGTTCCATGTCACATTCCCAGTGCCAGCCAGGGCTCACAGCTTGGACTGGAAAACACATAAAAACTGAGTGGATATCTCTGAGTGAAATATTTTTAGTTTGCAAATATCCCTGGAGGTGTTCAAAGCCAGGCTGGACAAGGCTTGGAGCAACTTGGTCTAGTGGAAGGTGTCCCTGCCCTTAGGTTGGGACAAAATTACCTTTAAGGCCCCTCCCAAGCCAAACCGTTCTGTGATTATGATTCTGTGAAATACTACACTTTTCTATAGTTAAATCCATGTTTGCACCAGTGCTTCAACATCTGCTTTTTAAGGTGCCATGTACTTTTTGAACAATTAATTTTATAACAGCTTTAGGAAGATTCAGCAGTTCATTGTGAAGCTCTTAGAATGAGAATGCTGCTTGTTGTCTGGAAGACTTAACAGAAAAGCACCCTGAAGCTGGGACTAAAATTATCAGCTGAGATCAAACATTACTGTTAAAAATAAAGGCATTTTTATGTAGCTGTAACTGCCTTAACAAGAGTGAAACAGCCATAGGCTAAAGATGACTGTACTGGCTTCAAGTATTCTTTTCATTCCTGTTTCTTTTCATCTACATAATTTTCAGTAAAATACAGTGGTTTTGGTGTCTGTTCTTTAGTTTATATGCCCAACTCTTCTAATAAGATTTCAATTTGTGTTCATTTTTCGCTGGTAATGGTGCAATTTTAGGATGAGCTGTCTGATGTTAGCCAAGCAGGCTCCAAATGTACTACTCCAGCATCCACAGCTGCTTCAGATGCTCCTGTGCTGCCTGCTGAAACCCCTCAAAAGGAAAATGCTGAAGGGCTTGCAAAGGACACAGAGATGTCGAATGAGAAGCTGGATGTAAGCAAGAATATTGAAGTACAGGTAGCTCAAGAGACAAGAAATGTGTGCACTGGTGAGCTGCTTTAACTTCTTAATTTAGGGTTATTGTGGACCTCGTATTTGATCAGTTGTTAATTATTTTCTGTTGTGCCATAAATAAAGAGACATTTAGGGTTTTTATTTAGTATTTTGGGGAGTTCAGAGTATTGGTCAGAGATAAGTCTGTTGTTTATTGGTGCCTTTAGTCCTTTTTTTTTTAGAATCAGAATTATTTATGACATTTCCTTGACAGTAGAAAAGGCACAAAGGGTCATGAAGGGTTGGATAGCTTTGTTTCAAATGCAGAAATGGTAGGAAAAAACTACTGTTGGATGACTTGTGTTAAATTCAGGTGAGACCTAGAAATTCCAGTGTCTGCACTAGATGTCAAAATTTCTGGGTGTTTTAGTTTAGTTACATTGATAAGTCTTTGAACAGAGGTACCCAAAGTTGGTGATTGATGGATAACTGCTACATGTAGTTAATATGCTATGATAATTTTGTTTATGGACATGTACCACTTGCTTTGCCCCAGGGGGAAATGAAAATGAAGAAAAATCTGAAGTTCAGGCAATCATTGAGTCAACTCCAGAGCTGGATATGGATAAAGATCTCAGCGGATATAAGGGTTCCAGGTAAGTTCTGTGCTGTGACTAGAGGAAAAAGACAATTTTTAGAAGACTATTGAAAGATGCTGTGTACAGGAATTTTCCTTTTTCCTGTCTGTGTTTCATTCTTGTGATGAGATGGTAAAATTACCCTGTGCAGTGAATATTTAAGGTCTAAGAGCTTTGTGTGGAAGGAGCCCCTTCTCTGACCAGAAGAATATTTTGACCTCTTACTCTTCAGTTCTCTTGCATTCTTATTATATGAAATGACTTCCAGTTTAGCTGAGCTGTCTGTTCTTCAGGAATTTGGGCTGACTAAGTCCTGACGTGACTGAATTTCTATAGGCTCAAACTTGATATGCTTTAGTGTATTAAAATCCTGTCCAGCTCAATATCTGCGACTGCCTCAAGTTTGGGCTCTTGATGGCAAAGCAGTATTTGAAAATAGAATCTAGAACTTTTAAGCCAACTGAAAGCTTCTGGGATTTGTTTTGGGGAAAAAGAGGGGTAAAAAAAATACAGAGAAAACTTTTCTTCATTGTGGGAATGTTTTCTCCCTGCTTTTTCATGTCTTGTTTAATTCTCTGCCCAGCACTCCCACCAAAGGCATCGAGAACAAAGCATTTGACCGTAACACAGAGTCACTCTTTGAAGAGCTGTCATCTGCTGGTTCTGGCCTAATTGGAGATGTGGATGAAGGTGCAGATTTACTGGGTAAGAAAGGTTATTTAAAGATGCTGTATACAGCAGTTTTCCTTTTTAGGAAGTGCTTAATTATTCTTGCTGGATTTATTGTTAGGCTTCATTTGCATTAAAATTGTTTGAGTAGCATCCTAAGGTAGTCATTGGAATGCAAAACCAGGAGAAAGTGTTTGTTCTTTCCTATAACAAAGTCAGCCTTAATCTTTTGGGGCACTTCTTACACTATTCTCTAATTAAGTTCTCCCTGTATGTTCTCTTATATAAAGATTTTTTTTATCTCAGGGAGGGATTTTTGTCTTGAACTAGTTTTAGGTAGTTTTATTCAGGTTATGCCTGATCTGTGGTGGCCTGGCTTTATCACCTCTTTAGGGATTTTAACTTGAAAGAGAATTGCAGCACAATGCAGTGGTGGTAATTTGAGAATCAAACTGTTAATTGATAGGGGAGGGGAAACCCACATTTCTCTTTCTCCTAAGCTGCTTTCTGCTACTTCTATGCTGACTGAACAAAATGTGAGTTTTGGGAATATGAGTTGAGCAGGATCAAAAAGGTCATCAGAAGAATAATCTTTCTATAAACAACATAGCAAGATATTCTTGGCCAAGTAATTGTTCAGGGCTCATTTTGAAATAATGAAAGCTGGTACTATGGAATGTATAAAATGCAGATGCCACTCTTGCTTGAGGAATGGTTGTGTGCAAACAATCAGCAGCTTGTTTGCTTCTGTCCTCTGACCCAGCAAAAATACAGATTGTTAGGACTGTTGAAACTCCTGTGTGCAATCTGGATTTCTGGTTGTTCAGTGTTCCATCAGAAACTTGTTTTCCATCAAGCAGGTGACATTTCTGCAGGTGTTACTCACTAGGAGTAATGGGCCTATCTCCAGTCTGAGATGGTTTTTCTTTGTTGTCTCTCTGAGCAGTGAGGATCTCCACATCCTTACTGCAGCATAGTCCATCCAAAACTCTTGGATGTCACTCCATTGTCACAGGGACAACTAATCACACATTCTGCATGCAAAAATACAGATACTGGAGAAGTATTAACATGGAGCAACTTCCATCCCTTAGCTGTGATAAACTGATTAAGGAAATCAATTGTCAGAATGTCCTGATCCCAGTGCTTTGTTTTCCATGGGCAAAAAATAAATATGCTTTGTAGTATAACTTTATTAAAGGTTTTTCAGTGAGTTTATTGCCATTTTCTGTAAATTTGCTGCTGGAAACTCTGGTGTGTGCAAACAGCTCAGGGTTATACCTGCATTTGTTATGCAGAATGTGTTGGTCTGAAAATTTTATTTTAGAATTGTTATTTCACTTTGAGGACAGCCATAGTGCAAGACCTGAAAAGCCAGACCTGCATCCAGGATAGTCTGTGTGTTTCAAGCATTTGGATCTAAGTGAGCATTAAACTTCAGTTTGGAGTTGTGTAAAAGTAGTTAATTGGGATTCTCTGATCTGTTTTCTCTTGGGCTGCATACCCAGGGGAATATTCTGGTGTGTATGCTTCTTTTTTCAAAAAATCTTTGAAATCTGTTGCTTCTCCAGTTAGGCGTTCATGGCTGCTGCTCTCATAAAATACATTCTCTGCATTTTTTTTCCCTGCTTGGTAACTTTTTTTTTTGCCGTGGCACTCTGGCTTTCTAGTTTTTGTTCTTGCATTATAAAAGATCCTGAAACCTGTTGGACGTGATCCTGTGAACTTTTATCTGTGAATACTGAAAATGCTTAAAAAGCAATAGCTACGTGAATAAAATCTCTTGATGGCTGTAGTATAAGGAATTTCTCCAGATACTGATAAATTAACAATGGCTGATATAAGTTGCTGCACTATTAAATGTCATTTACTTTTAATCCAAAACCCAGAGAGGGAAATGTCAAAAGAAGGAACTTTGACTTGCATGTCTGTTTATAGATACCTCTTTTCTTTGTTATCCAAGTATCTTTTACTTCTGCTGCCAAAGTTGCTTAGAAGATTGTGTTCCTAAAGTATTTGAAAAGGCCTCCACCATTAAGATACCTTTTTCATTCTTTATGTTAATCTTGAATTAACATAATTTCTGCTGTTATCTGTGTGGTAATTATTTTGCTGTGCAAGATGCAAAATAATTATTCTCTCCTGAAATTATCTTTCTAAAATCCTGAAAATTATATTAGGTATGCAAAAAATAGGGTGAGAAATTAATTTCCAGAAATTTAAGTAACACTGAAGTACTTAAATGAAAAGTTATGCTCACTTTTTACCATAATAACATTTTAATTGGAAACTTCTGAATGGCTTAGCATTTCTTCCAAGTACTGTGCTTCTAAATTATTTCACAGAAAATGAGAGACTTCTGTTAAATTACTGATTTTTTTAAGGGGTTTAACCAATGGAAATGGTTGTGACAAACTTAAATTCTTCAACATCTGTCTTCTGTATAAATCCTGCTTCTAATCACATCACATCCCACTTCAGATTTTTGGTGGTGGCTTTGTTTTAATTCGCTCTTCCTTCCTAAGTCTAAATCTTTTATTGCTCCTCGCTCATACTACACCTCACATGAAATGTTTCTTGTTCTTGTTTTTGCTCTACATGGAATGCATGGGCTTTAAAGACCATAATTTCTTTGGTAAGGCATCATTTGCTCTGGGGAAATCTGCAGGGCTTTCACAGTCTGAGCTTTATTCAGCATGTCTTGTGTCTAGAACTGATACACTTTGGTATCTAACATGGTGTAAAAGACAGCTGAGCATTTTAAACTTAAATTCTGTGGATTAATACTTCTGCAGCATATGCTGTGTTTGGTTTTTGACTTAGTAACATCTTCTAAACATACAGAGTAGGTGAGGCAGCACTGGCCTGGGCTTAGCCAGGGCTGCCTTTGGGCTTTAATTGGAGTCAGCCTGGGAGAAGGTGGAGGGGAAAGCTAATTGTAGAAGGTAGGTTGGACCTGAAACTTCAGATAGTTCACAGTTCTTCTGACAGCTTGGTCATACTTAAAATTCAGTTGGCTTTAGGCAATGGCAAAGCATACGTTTTGTAAAAACATCAATTTTTGTTTGCTGATTTCATGTATTTGTTTCCTTTGGAAAGGAATGGGGCGTGAGGTTGAAAACCTAATTTTGGAAAACACTCAGCTGCTGGAGACAAAGTAAGTGAGAATGTTTATGTAAAAAATACTGACTTTCTGTTATTTCATAATGTCTTCAGTAACTTCTTACAGAAGTTATACATATGGCTTTCAGTTCTAAGAGCAGTAGAGATATGAGTAGTTTGAATTTCAAGATGTATTTGGCTGAGTTGGTATTCTTCTAGAAATTAAGGACCTAAGAAGCAAAAGCTGCTTTTATCCTTGTAAGGCTCCAAGAAATGCAGTGCTGTGTCCTGATGAGATAACTCCCTGTCAGAAACACAGCTCTAAGTGCAGAGGCCAATCCACTGGAACCCTCCTGAGGAATTTATTTTAAGCAAACTGATTTATCAGTACTTTTTTCTAACACAGAGATGTGAATGTGTTTGAACATTGGAGATTTGGGGGGGAGATGGTTTGACCTCCAAGAAAGCTGTGTCTTTTTACAGCAGCTCTGTATAAGAAATGCGCAGGTTTTCAAAAATAAAACCAGGCTGAAGCTGAACTGTGAGAGCCTGGTCATCCTTGTAACCATGTGTTTGCAATGTTTGTGTAGAAATGCACTGAACGTAGTGAAGAACGATTTAATAGCAAAGGTGGATGAATTGACCTGTGAGAAGGATGTACTACAAGGTGAATTAGAGGCTGTAAAACAAGCAAAACAAAAGCTTGAAGAGAAGAATAAAGAACTAGAAGAAGAGCTGAGAAAGTAAGTTTAATTCTGTGGTTGTAAAAAAGAAAAAGAAGAAAAAACCCTACTGTGGTATTTAATGAAGCTGTTTTTCATTTTGTATTTAGAGCTCGTGCAGAAGCAGAGGAAGCAAGACAGAAGGCTAAGGAGGATGATGATGTAGGTGGATGTGTGTGTGGTTTTGTGGATGTAATTCTGTGGGACATTAGAAGTCCGTGTGCTCAGTGAGTGCTGCTAAACTTTACTGCTTAAAAAGCAGTGGTAAAGTTCCTCCATGTACAGAAAATACAGAATATCTAAAGAGCACAAGAAAACTTAAACTGGCAGTGATTAGTTTGTTTTCTTTCCTCTCTGCCCACTATTATCACACTCCTTTTTAAAGAACCATTTTCATTCAAATTATATTGCATACAAAGGATGGGAGAAGAGGAAGGTAAAACTCAGACTTACAAACAATTTGGAACCTGGAATTGTGCCTTAGACTGAGTTCTCAGCAGTGGGAGGGTGGCTCTGCAGGGCCCTGGGGCACTGCTCTGTCCCTGCCACGTGTCTCCCTGTGCCCAGAGCGATGTCCCCACGGCGCAGCGGAAGCGCTTCACGCGCGTGGAGATGGCGCGGGTGCTGATGGAGAGGAACCAGTACAAGGAGAGGCTGATGGAGCTGCAGGAGGCTGTGCGATGGACTGAGATGATCAGGTGAGTTCTCTTCTGGAATCTTTGACTGAACTCCTTGGGATTTTTAACTACAGAATGATCTGGGCGGTGGCTTAATTCCCTTCTGCTCATTTGCCTTATGCCTGTGCATAATTTTTGAACTATGGGCATAAAACTTGTCAAAATATTCTTGGTGAGACCTCAGTGAAGATGTGTTACTTCTTCATGAAGTACATATATGAAATACACACATTTTTTCAAGGGATGCTTATTTTGGAATAGTTACGAAAGTTGGTAATTGTAAATAACATTAATTTGGTGAGCACTGGAAATTACTCTGTGTGTGCACATACCTTGTGATGTCAGAACAGTGATAATGTAGACCTCAGATTGAACATAATCCCTTTGGAAGGACTTGGGTTTTCAGGGGAAAGCATAATTTAAAGCTGTGCAAGGTTTGTTAAATCTAAGCAATAAAGATGGTGATTTGGTCTCATTTACATCCTGAATATTGAGTTGTTTGGAAGGTATGGTTTAAAAACATAAGTGTTGTGCCTTAGACCTCAGCCCAGCTCATCCTTGTCCCTGACCACAGCTACCAGAGGCTGTGGTGCTGCCTGCTGGCCACAGACAGCAGTGACATGGAGTTGTTCCCATTGTCCTCCTGCCTGTGAGCCTTTGGGAGGAAAAATGCTCATTCCCAGCAGCCATGGCTTGTTTTCTGTAGCTACTGTCTGCTGTAGAAATCCTCTCCCATCTCTTTTCTTTGGCCATGGGAACACTCACTTTATCAATTATTTACTGATGTGTTGAAGTCTAAGAGGCTTTAAAACAAAAAGCAATGATAAAAATATGAAATAGGGGGCAGAATAATTTAAAACGGTTTGCTGCTTTCTTTGAGCTGTTTTTGTTGCAAAGTGTTATGCAGATTTGTCTCTTCTGTCTGAAAAGCACTTACCAATTGTTTGGGATGCAAAGAAATGTGGATGAAATTTATTATGAAACTTCAGTTCCTCTAGTGGGAATTTTAATATTGTGCTCTGATCAGAAAAGAAGTAGCAGTGAAAAAAAACAGACTTTATTACTTTCAAGATGTTACCCTTTTTTTAAAAAATAGGAGTTATACACTGTTTCATTCCTTTTACTTTTTTAGTTGTTGCTTTCTCAGTAAACTTGGAATTCATTTCTTGTAGAGCGTCAAGAGAAAATCCAGCCATGCAAGAGAAGAAGAGATCAAGCATTTGGCAGTTGTAAGTATAGAAACACGACTCACTGGCAGAAATAAAGACCCTAACCAATTAGCTGGCACATTAGTGTACGTTAGCTAATTATTTTCTGGCAAATGAAGATGTCTTAACCCTTCTCCTCTTGTTGCCCAGCATGCCAGCTCGGTAAGACTGGTCTGGAAGACAAAATCTATCGTAAGCTGCAGCACGTAGTGAGTGGCTGTGCACTCTGTGAAGTTAAATGCCAAAGTGCTGGAATTCTTCTTCTAGCTGAATATGCACCAGGATTCTTGTTCTGAACATTTTTTCTGGATTTATTTTTTATGATGAAAACTAGAAACCTGAGTGGCACGTGTGGATTGCATTTATTTCAGCTTCCTTTCCCTCTGTGAAGTGCAGCTCTACTGATTGTCACATTTTCCTTGCTGACTTCGAGCTCTTTAAATCTAAACCAATTTTTTTCACAACAAGATATTTGTCAAATAATCCTTTTGATGTTGTGGTTTGCTGATAACTGTTCTATCTTTTGCCTAGAAAATATTGGGGTTTTTTAAGTGCTATTTGCATGAACTGATGTGCTTCATGGATCTGTCTTCCAGGTGTGATGTTCACATCCTCACTTTGTTGGTTCTCTGCAGAATTTACTTCAAAACAAAGTTCCCATTGCATTTGATAAACAAATGGGATAACAATTCTTTAAGAATTCTTCTTACTGACATGAGTTTTTGTGCTTTGGGAGTGTTGCTGAGTGTGTGGTGCTGCTGCTATGTTGGGCTCCAGTTTCTTAGTTTAACTGTCTTGAGCAGGCTGGCATATGCTGTGTTTTGCCTGCAGAGTCAAATTTGGATGTATCTGACAAGTCTTGATTCTTGTCTTTTTCTCTGCTTCTAGTTTTAGCAGGCTCTTCAGTTCATCCAGCAATACAGCAAAGAAACCAGAACCTCCTGTCAACGTTAAATATAATGCTCCAACCTCGCACATTACTCCGTCAGTCAAGAAAAGAAGCAGCACCTTATCTCAATTACCCAGTGACAAATCTAAAGCCTTTGAATTCCTCAGTGAAGAGTAAGACATTTTGGTTTTATGCTACTAGATATGCTCTATCAAGTGTTTACTCTTTAAGTCCTCTGAGATTACTAGTGTGCTCCTAAGTGGAGTATAATGTTCTGCTGAAGTGAGTGTTGATGCATAAGAACTCAAGATAGTGCAGAGGGGAATGTGCAGCAGTGGGTGAATACTGTGAGCACTTGGATGAAATATTCTGCTTGGTAAATCCCACTGTCTTTCCCAAAAGTGCATTTAGGCACAGGAGGCAGCACTTGGTACACTTTTATATGCAAATGTTGTAGCTGAGCAGTAACTGTACAGGTACTTCAGGTTCGCTTAAGAGGCTAACAAGTGTCTGTAATTATTTTTTTTTCTCCTGTGTTTTGTTTTGGCAATATATCCGTTTGATTTACAACTTTTAAACCTCCTAGTAGAGGTACATAACCCAAGTTAATTTCCTTTAAGGATGCTGGCAATAAACTTTCTGTTTTGCCTGTTTTTCACCAGTCCCTTACAAATAGCCCACAGGAAACCTGGTGTTTTGATAGATGAAAAAAACTGGGGATATCCTTGATAACCTAATGCTTCCACAGAGATCTTGATTATTGAGTTTAACAGCAACTCCCATTGCATGAAGAACCCCAAAGAGCACAAATAACAGATTCCTCCCTGCTGCTTCTTGCCCAGAACTGAAGCCAGTTTAGCCTCACGCCGGGAGCAGAAGAGGGAGCAGTACCGCCAGGTGAAAGCTCACGTGCAGAAGGAGGATGGCAGAGTGCAGGCTTTTGGCTGGAGTCTACCTCAGAAGTACAAGCAGGTATTGTGCTTTCAGATGGAATGAAAACATCCGGATGTTTTGTCACACCTGGATGGGATATGATTTCACAGCTCGTGTTTGAGTGATTCCAGCTTTCTGGTGTTGAACTTTGCAGAAAAGAATCTTTCTAAGGAAAACAATGGTGCAAAACTCTTAATTGTGTTTAGTAAAGTCTGAGCAACTGATTCTGAAGATTGTAAACCTCTTTTAAAGGGAAGAGCTTTTCCATTTTGGTTTTTTGTGGTTTTTTACCTAGGTGGCAAATGGTGGACAGGGTGAAAATAAGATGAAGAACTTGCCTGTACCTGTTTACCTGAGACCTTTAGATGAGAAGGATACCTCTATGAAGGTAGGATATTTCCAGTGATGACACCCATAGCTTGAATATTTTTATTTTGGACAGGATACCTCTGTAAAGGTAGGATATTTCCAGTGATGACACCTATAGCTTGAATATTTTTACTTTGGACAGGATACCTCTGTGAAGGTAGGATATTTCCAGTGATGACAACTATAGCTTGAATATTTTAATTTTGGACTCAATTATGTTCTTTTTGAAATTAAGTTGCTTCTTTTTAAAACATAGTGAAGAAGAATTTAAGCTTTAATTGACTTTAATTGTAACAACTTAAAATGGACTGTGGAGATATAATAATGTTTATATTACTTAGCGTATTTAAGAATGATTGTGTCTTTTTTTTTTTTGCCATTCAAGTGAAAGATTTCTTTTTCTCCCAAGCTGTGGTGTGCTGTAGGGGTGAACCTGTCAGGAGGGAAGACACGAGATGGAGGCTCTGTGGTTGGTGCCAGCGTGTTCTACAATGATGTGACTGGTGGGGATGCAGATGGCAACAAGCAGCAAACAGGATCCCAGAGCAGCTTAGATAAACTAGACCAGGAGCTGAAGGTAAGGTCGCTGCAAGGCACATTTAATAAATTATACAGGTAAACATCTTTACTGTGTAACTGCAGAGTAATAAAGTATTTTATAATTGGTTTATTGGTAGCAAATAGATTTTTCTTGGGTAGTTATTATCCCAGGTTATTTAGGTTATTGAATCCAACTATAAAAATGCCTTGGTTCTTCACTTGTTGGCAAATCTCAGGAGCAAATCAATTTTACATCAAAATGATGTACTGCTTATAGCAATGCTGCCTCCTTTAAAACCCATTTGGGACAGAACTGTTTATGTTCTACCATGAATGGAATTCATATTAAGGGCATAAAAACAAAGGCTTAATTTTGAAGTGCTTTGGGATATCATATGAACCTGGGGTGATACTGAATATGGCAGCTGGCATGTCAATAGTGTTCTTATTTTAGACTGGTCTACCTGTATAATTATGCAGTATAATTATAGTATTTTCTATATTTTTAACAGAAGTATGAAATATGAGGGAGCTTTATACTTCAAATACATAAAGAACAAGTAACTACATGTAATTTTACAGTGGTATTGAAGATATTTAACTTCCCACATATTTATGTGTATTTCTATAGGTGAAAATGTAAGACCATAAAAGATCAAAGGTAATAACTCTATTCTTGTCCCCCTTCCTGTTGTTCACTTCTGTCTTTGTCCTCCTTCAGGATCAGCAGAAGGAACTGAAACATCAGGAAGAATTATCCAGTCTTGTTTGGATCTGTACTAGCACACATTCTGCTACAAAAGTTATCATTATTGATGCAAATCAACCAGGAAATATTCTGGACAGTTTCATTGTTTGCAATTCTCACGTGCTTTGTATTGCCAGTGTGCCAGGTAAACACTTGGACTGTTTCAGCTTCTGCTTTTTTAACTGTTTCTATTCAGCTTTTCTTAAGTATTGAAAAGCCACAGATTTGTTACTTAGTGTGACGAAATGTTACTGTAACACAGCAATAAGAAAGTGTTTAGTTGTATAAAAACTATGGCATTTCTACCCTACTGTTCCACTCTTTAGTTGCCTCCTGACCTAAATTAACAGAAGATCAGAGAGATGTCAGCAGCCAAGGGGAACTGTTTTGTTTGATGTATTATAAATTGTGCAGCAGTGTCAGTATTTCATGGAACAGTGAGCAGCACAAAGAGAGCAATGTGGTGGTTGATTTTTGGACCTCTTCAGCCTCTTGAAGATAAGCAGCAAGTCTTGGAGCTTCCTGCAGAGGGAATCCTTGTTGCATTTGAGTGTATTTTAGGTCTTGAAAGTATGAGAGGGTTGGACATGAGAAAAACAGGGTTTTTTCCCAGAACAAAGGATCTATTGCAGCTAAATTCTTCATAGAGATGTAGATAGGTGTCCCTGCATAGGTGCACCGTTATGAAATCTGATTTTAGAGGAAAATGTAATTGAAATAGGAATCAGCTATTTGGAAAACAGCAGATTGAAATACAGTGAATGATGTTGTGCAGCATATGTAGATTTTGTTTTTGTTTCGTGGGCTTTGCGACAGCATCTTCCACGTTTGCTGATCACCTTAAAATAACCTTGTGGACAGGGGTTATCTGCATGTTTAATCTCAATTGCTGGAGAGCTTATTCAGTTTAAAGCTTAGTTATTAGAGAAGTGGTTCAGCTTTATCCCTGTGGAAAGCACCCAGGGACAGGACCTGAGGGAAGGGCCTGGAGCTGTCAGGGGAGGTTGAGGGTGGATATCAGGAAAAGTTCTCCCCCCAGAGGGTGCTGGGCACTGAACAGGCTCCCCAGGGAATGGGCACAGCACTGAGGCTGCCAGAGCTCCAGGAGAGTTTGGACAATGCTCTCAGGCATGGGGTGGGGTTGTTGGGGTGTCTGTGCAGGGCCAGGGGTTGGACTGGATCCTTGTGGGTCCCTTCCAGCTCAGGATATTGTGTGATTCTGAGTTTCATCTCTTCCAGGGGCAAGGGAAACAGACTACCCTGCAGGAGAAGAAGGGTCCCAAGAAGCAGACTCCAGCCAAGTGGACAAGTCCTCCCTGTGTGGCAGCATGACCAGCAACAGCTCTGCAGAGACTGACAGCCTGCTGGGGGGCATCACCGTGGTGGGCTGCACTGCTGAGGGGCTCACGGCAGCTCCTGGCACCCATGACACCAACGGGGCCTCACCTGTGGCAGAGAAACAGTCAGGTGGGTGATACAACTGCAGGCGTGTGATAGACACTGCAGGTGTGTGATAGACACTGCAGGTGTGTGATAGACACTGCAGGTGTGTGATAGACGCTGCAGGTGTGTGATAGACGCTGCAGGTGTGTGATAGACACTGCAGGTGTGTGATAGACGCTGCAGGTGTGTGATAGAACACTGCAGGTGTGTGATAGACGCTGCAGGTGTGTGATAGACGCTGCAGGTGTGTGATAGAACACTGCAGGTGTGTCAGGGCTGGTGTGTGATAGACACTGCAGGTGTGTGATAGACACTGCAGGTGTGTCAGGGCAGGTGTGTGGTGCACGCTGCAGGTGTGTGATGCACGCTGCAGGTGTGTGGTGCACGCTGCAGGTGTGTGGTGCACGCTGCAGGTGGGTGATGCACGCTGCAGGTGTGTGATGCACGCTGCAGGTGGATGATGCACGCTGCAGGTGTGTGATGCACGCTGCAGGTGGATGATGCACGCTGCAGGTGTGTGGTGCACGCTGCAGGTGTGTGATGCACGCTGCAGGTGGGTGATGCACGCTGCAGGTGTGTGATGCACGCTGCAGGTGGATGATGCACGCTGCAGGTGTGTGATGCACGCTGCAGGTGTGTGATGCACGCTGCAGGTGTGTGGTGCACGCTGCAGGTGTGTCAGGGACAGCCAGACACCTTCAGATGCAGCTGGAAATGAGTGATGCAATTACTGTGAGCCATGGTGACATAAACACTCTGTAGATCTGTGTAATTGTAGCTGAAAACTTAGTGGAGGGCCATGAAATGGGAATAGGCAGCTGTTTCTTGCAGGTACTTCTGAGAGAACTCTTGTGCCTGCTCTAAAGAGTGATTTTAAGTTAATATTTGAATGCACATCTTGCTGAGTGGCTTGAATAAATGCCTTGGATTTTATTGAGTCTTCATGGAGATTTAAGTGAAGCTGATAATTTTATAGACATATTTTCTGTCAAATGCCCTGCAGAACTGTGATGATATGATTGTCTATGGATGTGTGGTGATTGGACTTGTTCTCTGCTGTCCTAATTAATCACTTAAAGGCCAATTTGAGCCTTCAGTCGCTGGGTTGGTACTTAGAGTGATTGGACATTGGTTTATACAGGGCAACCTGCTAAAGTTTGAGCATTTCTGTGTGGATTTTTTTTAGATGAAAAATAAGATCTAGATTGTAACTGCCTGTCTATTTCAGCTATACAAAGTATCAAGTTCTGGCTGTTTTAAACAATAGAGGATTCTGTTGCAGTTGTTAAAAGTTTTTCAAATTTATTTACTTCATAGATATTACAACTGAAAATAATTCAGTAGATGAGAACATTCCAACAGCAGAGGAGGCAACAGAAGCAACAGAAGTCAATGCAGGGACAGGAGAAGACACAGCTGATATTGCACAAACTGGAGTCTACACAGAGCATGTCTTCACAGACCCTTTGGGAGTGCAGCATACAACAGAGGCATCCCCGGTGTACCAGCCTAAGTACATAGTCTCAATCCTCATACCTCTTGAAATGTATTTAAGGAGAGAAATATAATTTTTGTAGAAAAATATCAAGAACAAAAAGGTAGTGATTTTGTCCCCATGCTAAGTGTGTTGAGGTTTACATAACCAGTCTTGGTACAAGACTGTGTTTTGGGACTCTCTTCTGCTATTCCCCAGAGATATCAGCAATACTGACAGGCTTGAATGAAACTTAATTTTCCTTGTAAAAGTAAATGCACACTTGAAGAAAGTCATTGCTATTGGGGTTTTCATCTGTATTGCACTTTGATGTGTGATTACTGTGTTTTTGAACACCTCGTGTGCTTCAAAAGCCAGAGTAGGAACTCTCAGCAGTGAAGTAAATACCTGGGTTGTAGCCTGAGTAATCTGTGCACTCCATTAAATGCATTTTAACTGTTTTTTTTCTAGTACTGAGTCAGAGTTATATAAAGATGTTGCAGTTCTGCCCAATGAGCAAGATCTAGTGAGAGAAGAAGCACAGAAAATGAGTAGCCTTTTACCCACCATGTGGCTCGGAGCACAGAATGGATGGTAAGGACCTGCTAATCTTTGTACATTTATTTGTAATAATTACTTTAAACTTGCTTCTTGTGCCTGCAGGCCTGATAACTGTCTTGAGCCAAGATTAAGTGCAGGAAGATCTCAAGAGAGCCAAACCATGAACACTTTGCTGTATTTTTAGGCACTATAGAATTCGAAGGAAGTATTGTAGGTGATTAGCAAGGCCTTTTTGGGGGATAATGCTTCATCTGCAGAAAAGTTCTGGGGTTTTTTTTGTAGTCAAAGAAATTGTTATGGGCTGATAATTCCATAACTTTCAATATTTTAACATGCTAGAAAAATATATTGTACTGCAGATGGATCTGCAAAGGAGTTTGTAATGCTTTAGGCCTCTGAAAAAGCATTCTGCTGCTCATGTAGTTCTTCCTTTCAGTCTATACATAGTTTCCAGTGGAAGATGAAAACTTATTTTCCCTTTGATCGGGGATTTCAGTTTATAAGGGTTTTGCTTGTGGTTTTTTTTGTCTGGTAGTGCTTTTAATCCCTCCTGATTTGTCTTTGCAGCCTGTATGTTCATTCGTCAGTGGCCCAGTGGAGGAAATGTGTTCATGCCATTAAACTTAAAGATTCTATTCTCAGTATTGTGTAAGTCCTGAAAGAATGTCATGTAAATCATAATGAATTTCTGTCAAAATACGTTCGAAGTTTAGTTTTATATTTCCTCCTCAGATATTGGGAATGTCAGTTGCCATAACTGCCTGCATGCACTTTGAGGGACAGTGGAAAACGTTTGGGGAGTAAGGAAAATGAAAGGAATCTTGTACCTGTTGGAAACACATAGCCCAGATGATGAGCTGTGGCTACTCAAAGCAGTTAGAGGTTGCTATCCTTGCTGTTTCCTTCAGGCATTGTAGCCAGATAGATTTCAAGCTCTCTGAACTGGATTTTGACACCTTTGTTACATCCCTTCTCTTGAGCTATATTGTAGAAATCAAAACACTAGGGCTAACTGACTGTAAAATAAATGCTGAAATATGAAATGTTTATACCTTTAAACAGCTTTGCAGCTACCTTTTGAGCAGAGCAGTCTAACTGTGTGTGTTGCTGTGCCTCCTTTTTCCCCAGACATGTCAAAGGAATAGTTTTGGTTGCATTGGCGGATGGGACGCTCGCCATCTTCCACCGGGGAGTTGGTAAGGATCCTGGTACCCCTGGAAAGCAGGGAATTTTTAACAGCATTCAGGACAGAAATGTGCCATTTAAAAGGATTATTTGGATAATGTATTCCCCAGTGGCCTTTTTACAGTTTGTCATGAGAAATCTTCCTAGTTATTTTAGTTCCAGATTCATGTACCGTTTCTGCACTGCCCTGGTGCCTTCATGGAATTTTTGCTTATGGAGAATGGGATAGATTTGAGCTAAATAGTGAAAAGCCATCTGAAAGTCCACGATGATCATCTGTCTTGCTTTTTCACCATGCTCAATAATCATGTCTTCTGGTTTATTAGTGTTAAAAATTGTCTCTGGCCAAGTCCTTCAATGAGAATTTTGTGAGCATCCTTTCAGAATTTCTGCCCAAACCACTGCTGAACCAGCTCCATTCTTCGGCCTCCAGAAACAGGGCCTGGAGGGGAAGGTCTTACTACAAGTAACTGGAATTTATCTGTTGGCTTGTTTCCACAGCCTCCCTATTCATTTCATCTTTCCCTTGTGATGTTTAAATCTCAGTGTTCAGCATTTAAAAGAATTTAAAAGGTTGCACAACGCTAATGCAAATACTGGAAAAGATGCATCTGGGATGAAGTTGTGTTTTTAGTGGTTTTGTTTGTTGTGGTTTTTAAAAACTCACTGTAGTGGTTTACAATCCCTAGGGCTCTCTAGTGAATAATGTCATTGATGATCTGTGGCCTCAGCTCAGTCTACAAAAGAATTTTACTTGGTGTTGAAAGACCAAATTTAGTGTGTTTTTAGTAGATTTCAGGTGCCTTTTTTAAGATCTTGCAGCATATTTTAAAAAAATCTTCACTGCCCAACATTTCTATGTTCAGCCAAGCAGCAAGTGCCTGGTGCTGTGTGGGAAGCTGTTTGTTTTCACATACACTGGTCCTAGCCCAGCAGAGCATTTAGCACTGGGTAACTTGCTGATATAAAAACGTTTTGCTGGGGTTTTAACCTGGATCATCGTACAACTTTATTTTCTAGAAAAAGTAGCATTTGGGATGTTAATTTCTGGATTTTTTTTAATGAGGAGTCTAGCCATAAACTCGTGTTGACTTCCCCAGATTACTGCAATGCTTTAAAAAAATTAGGCTTTGAAGATAGTGGCTTGTACTTCTAAATTTTCCTTCAACTGACAGGAACCTGTGTTTAGTTCTGCATTTTGTTTTGCTCCTGTTTTTGCAGATGGTCAGTGGGATTTGACAAACTATCACCTCTTGGACCTGGGCCGGCCGCACCACTCGATCCGGTGCATGACAGTGGTACATGACAAGGTCTGGTGTGGCTACAGGAACAAAATCTATGTTGTTCAACCAAAGGCCATGAAAATAGAGGTAAGTTCAAATGGAGATTAAAATAATTCAATGTTATGCTTTAATGCTGCAGCTCAGACTCCAGGGTAACTCCAGCAACACCTGTTTTTTATCAGTACAGAAACAGGCAACCAAGCAAATTTGTTTTAGTTTGTATTATATTTTCTTGATATGTTATCATTGTTTTGGAAGATTTTAAGCCATGATAAGACAGTTTTCACTTACTGAAACCAGTTTTTGGAGGGTTTACTTCTCCACTTTTAGCAGGCCAAAACCTGCGAAGTGTCTTTGAGCAGAGCTTGTAGGGCCAGCCCCCAGCCTCATTTTGTTCTCCACCCACCTGTAAATTCTCTGTAATCTGTCTTTGCACACTTTAGAGGTTTGTAAGTGTTAATCTTGAATGTACCCTCCAGTTAGGAGTAGTTTATGCAAGGTGTGTGAGCTGGTGTTTTATCTGCAGTGTTTAATCTGTCATCTCAAGGGCAGAAAGTGGCTGAGATTTCTGCAGGCCTTGAGCAATATTAGTGCTTCAGCTCCTGCTAATTGGCCTGAGACATGGGCCAGGCCTTTGAGAGTGACTGCTCAGCTCCTTTGAAAAGATCAATCACCCAATTAATAACCTGTTTCTGTGAAGAAGACTATAAATAGATAAGATGGGAAAACTGAAGTTGATAACAAAGTGAAATGGGCTGATTTGCTGGTGCATAGTGTGGATTTCACACAGGTGGGTTTGTTTGTGAGAGTCAGTTGTGACAGAACAAGGAAGAAAAACACTTTTTGGGCACATGGACCTTGAGCAAGATCTCAGACCAGAAAGGCTCCAGGTTCAGGGGAGGCAGAACCTGGAGCAGGCTGGGATGAGATGTGTAAATGAAGACAGAGCGGGAAACTATGGCTCTGGGATCCTCTTCCCAGCAAGGGGAATCAGCAGTTCTACAGCATCACATGGGATTTGTAGCTAAACTAAACTCTCCCTGTGATCTTACAAATCAGAGGGTTGTGCTTGATTTAAAACTGCCAGCACTGACTCTGAGAGTAACAGGCAAACCTTCCTTACCCTTCCCTTTGTTCCACCTTCTGATTTGACCCTCACTGTCTCCTAGAAGTCCTTTGATGCCCACCCAAGGAGGGAGAGCCAAGTGAGGCAGCTGGCGTGGGTGGGGGACGGGGTGTGGGTGTCCATCCGCCTGGACTCCACCCTGCGCCTCTACCACGCCCACACCTACCAGCACCTGCAGGACGTGGACATTGAGCCCTATGTAAGCAAAATGCTTGGTAAGTTCACCAAAAAATGGTGTTTTCTTACTGTCTGCAGCTTGCTTTTCCTGCTAGGGATCAGGCAGTTCTCACTGCAGGTTTGGGCTGGGTGGAAGGGCAGTTAAATCGGTTTGTGCAAAGCTAAGTCAGTCTGTAAAGCATGATGGGTCATCTGCTGCAGTCATCTGTTAGTCTGTTGACCTTGCCTGGTGTGTAAAGTGTCCTGAAAAACTCAAAACTAAGGAGGAAAATGGTGCTTGGCTTGGGCAGGCACCAATAGAGACACTACAGTCTTTCTCTTTTTCTATACTGATGCTTTTTTGTAAAGCTAAAAATGGGAAGAATCCATTACTTGCTTGGAAAAAATGCCTCTTTTTTCAAGAAACTCCCACAAAATAGCAAATTTTTCTTGCTATTGAACCTAATAAGCTGCCTTTTTGGATTAATATCTATATAAGAGCAGTTTGACCACCTACATTACACAACAAATACAGGTAATTGGGCCCTGGGAAATCTTTCAGGAGTCACTGCTGTGCACTGCACGTGGCTGGTCAGCCTTCTGCCCCCCTCATCATGTTAATGGATGAGAAATTAATTTTAATGGATGAGAACCCATTATCGTAAACTGTATCTGTAAACTCATTTTTTTTGCTTGTTTTAAAAGCTAGTAAGCCCCAAAAGATTTTACTGTGCAGCATTATGGAGCTGTTATGCCTTTTTTGCTTTCTTATAGTTAATTTACATTTTTGCCATATAGGTTCTCACCTTAATTACAGTGTTGTAGCCTTTTAGGTTATCTTTACAACTTAAATGTGCTCCCCTACTTTTGTGTCTGTCTGAAGTGGGTGGGAAATACTTGTCTATGTGATTTGGGAGTTGGATTTAAGATTCTCTGTTGTAGAACTAAAATTATTCTTGCTCATAATTTTTGATGAAAAGCATCTTTTGTTTTTAGGTACTGGTAAACTGGGATTCTCATTTGTGAGAATCACAGCTCTTATGGTGTCTTGTAATCGTTTATGGGTAGGAACAGGAAATGGTGTCATCATCTCCATTCCATTAACAGAAAGTAAGTAAAATATCAATGAATAGCACTGTGCAATATGCTGTAGACACAAAAAAAAAAAAGAGTATTAAACACCATTCAGATGCTTGCTAATGGATAGAAAGCTTCACTGCCAGGTCTGACTCTTTCAGGTTTGTAACAGGTCAGGCCTGTGTGATGTTCAGCACCTAAATCTGTGTGTGTGGTTACAATGACAGAGAAAATAACACATCTCCACAATCTCCTGTGCTGCAGTTTGAGCAGACTTGGCCTGAAATCAAAGGCACACTTCGAAGCCTTAGAGGTGTTCTGAACATTAGCAGCATTGATAGAAGTTTATTGCTTATAAGAGACATCGTTAGTTTTCTAATTACTGTTATTTTTGAGTGCCATATGATCACAAAATAGGTTTTTGTTTGATTTGAAAGCACGCTGGTGTTGCTAATACAATTTGATTGGCTTTAGTTCTTGAGAATTCATCACAACATGGGTATAAAGGACTGGAGCAGGACTAGCACAGTCTGCTTTGAAGGACACATTCAGAGTTACAGGAGCTGTAAACACATTCTGCAAACAGGACACTAACTTCCAGGTCAAATTCCAACCATGTAAATCCAGGTATTTGCTTAATAACAGACCCCAAAGTCTTACCATAGGCTGAAACTACTTAAGGGTGGGAGAGGAAGCATTTAGACATGGGCAGTTGAACCTCAGGAGAAAAGAACAGTCCAGCTAAAGGGCAAAACAAATCTTAAATAGGTAAAGCTTGGGAAGAATCTCTGCATAAACAACAAAAAAGCCTCAAGGCCTGTGCCTGAGACTAGTGATAGAACAGGTGGACAGAACTTTCAGAAAATAAAATGCAGACCTTTGATAGTCCTAACTGTACTGTTGTTGCCTAGAAAATAGTGGAGTTTAGGGTGGTTTAATAGTGAAAACTCTTCATGTTGTATCTGCTTTGTTGAACAGCACTCACATGCATTGTTTCTCATATTGTTCCATTGCATTGTCCATCCATTCAGTAAATGTCTTTTTTTTTGTTTTGCCTTGCATGAATGTACTAAGGAAGGACAAACTTCCTGTCACGAATTTGAGACTCTTTAATCATGCTTTCAAAAATTATAGCTCTTCATTTGCGTCAAGCTTAATTTAATGTTTCCAGAGGAGTTTGTTTGAAACCAGGAGTGAACATGAAGAAATCCCTATTAAAGCTGCTCAGTTTCATTTCAGTTCTGTTGGTTGGTTGTGGGTCAGAACAGCCTTTTGGGGGGTAGCCTGACAGTGGGGTTGAGAGCCCTGGTGAGGAATATTGATGGTTTTTAAAAGCAAGTCAGGTCCTTGCATGAGCAGTGGCATCTCTCAAACCCCGGGGTCTCAGTAGCAGGGCAGCAGATGATGTTCCAAAAGGGCACTTGAAAACATGAGTTGTTCTATATTATTCTGGAGCCTCCTGCCAAGGAAAGAGAGAAAGGGGAAACGTTATTAATCAATAATAAACTTTAAAGCCCATGACAGTGGCAGTGCTTTCGTGGTCCATTTTGTACTGAAACTTCTATAACAAGATGCTGTTCTTTGTGACTTTTGATTGAATCTTCTGTAATTAAATATCTATTGTTTTTTCTAGGAGCTAAAATTTTAAGCTCTACCTTAATCAAAAACCAAAATATGAGTGGTGGGTTCTCATTAATCCTTCTCCTCTACTGTCATACCTATCCATTTCCCCTTTCCTCCTTTCTCACTAGCTGTAATCCTCCACCAGGGACGTTTACTGGGGCTGCGGGGTAAGTGCAGATCCTGAACCAAAACCTCTTTTCAGGCTTCTAATAGCCACTTCGAGGCTGTTTCCCACTCCTTATAGATTTACCCTTTGTATGTTCCTAAATGTTTTTCCACTTGCAGTTACTGCATTGCAGCAGTTTTATGTTTGCTAAATGGCCACCAATCTGCTCAGCAGTTTAGCATATCATCCTGTGTTGCAGCTGAACTCTCATACAGACTTTGTTTTTCTTCCAGCCAATGTGATACCACATCTTATAACTTTGTCATTAATCCACATCATTTGCTGTCTTGTTACAAATCACTGTTTCTTTCACTACTTTGATAGTCTTTGGAATGGAGATGGCTTGTATGTCTAGCATGAGTACTTCTCTGGTTTAATGGATTTTAAAACTTCTCAGTAAAATCTAGATGTAGAATGATAATAGGGTAGCTCCTTCGTGCCCACAGGTGGCTATTTCTAGAGAATTTTTACTGGCAAGGGGGTACCCTATGATTAGTTGGAATGAAACTGTCTTTAATTACATGTTTAAGTACATGGAATTTGCTCATACTGAAACACATTAGAGGTACTTATTTTCTACGAAAGATACAGTCCTTTCACAAATTATTTTTTCCCAAAAGTAGGACATTGAAATCTGGTGTTTATGCTAGACTAATAAGAATCCTGCTCCATTTTCTGATGTACTTAAAATAACGAAGCATGCAACCTTTTTCTTTCCAGCTCTGTCTTGAATTGGCATTGCTGCCCTCCTGTTTCATTTTTATCTAAGTTGGCTTTAGCTTTTAGATGGTACCATAAGGTTTCTTAACCAATAACCACTTCAGCAATTTGTGTTTGGAAGTAGAAAACAGCTCCTCTTCTTTCACAGCCAACAAAGCAGCAGCAGGCTCCGGCAACCGTCCGGGGAGCGTGATCCGTGTGTATGGAGATGAGAACAGTGACAAAGTGACTCCAGGGACATTCATCCCCTACTGCTCCATGGCACACGCACAGCTCTGCTTCCACGGCCACAGGGATGCTGTCAAATTCTTTGTTGCAGTACCAGGTGAGGTTTTGTTCTTCAAAAGTTTCTTTTTCTTTTGCCTTCTTTTGCTTAGTTAGATACAGTGTCTAGGCAAAGTTAGCAAGAGTATGAAATCATACACTCAGAAACAATTTATATTTTAATTACCAGACTTGTCTGATTGCTCAGTGCAGCCCTGTGAAATGGGAGGAAGAGGGCTTGGTCACAAACAGGGACTTTGCTTCCTTCTGTGAAAAGGTGCTGTGCTAAGTGAGCACTTCTTAAGAAGGCACTCGACTGCTTCAGGCATTGTCATCCAATGAGCAAGCACAGAGGGCTTTACTTTGAGATATAAGGCATAAAAATATGCTCTGTTTTTTCCCCCAGGTCAGGTTGTTTGCCCTCAGAGTAGTGGTGGAACGGAGCTAACAGCTGATAAACAAGCCCAAGAGTCCTTCAACCAGAGTCCCTTAAAATCAATGTTGGTGATAAGTGGTGGAGAAGGATACATTGACTTCAGAATGGGTAAGAAATCTGAGCTTTAAATGAGTCACACTTCATACTGCAAGGTTATTAACCACATAATAACTGCTGCTGTAATTGCAGCGAGTGCGTTTGTGTGGTCAGAATATACAGTCTTTACTATACACTGCAGGGATAGAAGTATTTTTATTCTGACACACACCTTCAGCTTCTCCTCCTCCTCCCAATAAACCATGACCTCTGGGTTGACTGGGTACGAAGGTTTATTTGAAACGCTGCTTTGGAGTCATGTACCACCTTCCTGTTTATGCTTTCAGTCTGTCTTTGGCAGGTTAATCTTCTGTCTCAAACTGCTGGAAAACATGTCCTTAGTTACTCAAATATGCAGACTGACTATAAAAACAAGTCGTGTTAAGTGAAGAATGCTCAGTGTAAAATTTACTCATTTTTGAGTGGGAAGGAATAAAGTAGATCACTTATCTCTGCATGCCCATCTTGTTTGATCACTGCTTTTCTTGGATAGCGCTCTTGCATGAGCTAGCCCATAAAAGAGTTCTTGTGCAAACATTTATCTTTCTTTTAATTGAACTCTTTGGGGAAAAATACTGAGAGCTGGTGTGTTTCTGTGCTTATAATATGGAGCTGGAGACCTTGACAAAAAGTGCATCAAAAGGTGTCACAACTCTTAGACCTGGATTTGACCTTTTGCCTAAATCTGTCTGTACTCTTTCAAAACCAACCAGACAACAAAACAACCCACAAAAACCACTACAAAGGAAAACCCAGGAAGGCCATCCCAAATTGTGTCATCCCTCTAGTGAGTGCCAGGCAGGTTCCTGGGGTGACCCTGCTGGATTTCTGTGGGAGGCAGGGCTTGGGGCAGTTCTGTGCCCCACTGCAGCGAGGGCTCAAGCTCTGCATCACTCCAGGGCAGCTGGAACAGCCACATTCCAAATGCTCACTCTGCTGTCCCATGGCAGGATGCACAGCCATGAGCTCACTGCTGCCTTAGCCCAGCCAGGGCCACACCAGCCCAGCAAACTGCTCAGGAGCAATTTGGGGCTGCTCTGTGTTTAGATCCCTCGGCCCTCCAAAGGAGTCAAACCAGAACAGCAGCCAGAATGGGATCTGGCACCTTCCTGAGGGTGTCAGTCAGTTCCTGTTTGCTCTGAATCAAGGGACATTCTCCTGGGTTGATGGTTCTGGCTGTCCACGTGCACTTCAGTGCTTGCTCTGTCACCTCTGGTCCCAGCTGGCTGCTGGCACCCAGAGCTCAGGTGCAGCTACAGAACTTCGAAGAGCAGTAATGGAGAACATGCTCAAGGCTGGCTGTGCCGCCGTGTGCAGGGTTGTGACAGGCTGGGATAACTGGAACAGGAGGAAAAAAGGGGAAAGGTGCATCACAGACACGAATGTTTCATTGTCTCCCTTGTGCTCCCTTACAGCTCTTGTTCCAGAGTATTTCTGTGTTTGTGTTTATCCCAGAACAATTTCTAGTGGCAAAACCATCTCTGTGTCTGCCTGGGAGTTTGCAGATTAGGAGGTTTCTTTACCTTAAGGAGTTATAAAGTAGTGAAATGTGTAGAATATGGATAATTACAAAACTGCCATAATTTTTTGGGGCTAGAACTGGAGAATATGGCCAGCGGAATAGTGGGCTCTGCGATAATTATGCCACACCCTCTGTTTACATTCACTGACTTTAATATGTTTTATATCTGTTTTATATCAGCATATGGCAACTACTGTGTTTTTAGTGTTTTTCTTGTCTTGCTGCATGTGGTGTTGGTGCTGTTCTGGTTATTGGCTGCCTCAACCAAAGCTGGTTCTTTTCCAGGTGATGAAGGAGGAGAATCTGAACTCCTGGGAGAAGCTCTACCACTTGAACCTTCTGTAGCCAAAGCTGAGAGGAGTCACTTGATAGTGTGGCAAGTCATGTGTGGCAGTGAGTGAGCCTGTAGGATGCAGCTGGAGACCTTAAAAACGAAAAAGAAAAAAAAAAAAAAGCTTCTGCATGTTTTTTTATTTTGTGAACCTGTTTCACTACATGATGTTGAAGCATTTCTTTGCTGTTTAACTTTATATTGCAAACCTGTCATCCCTTTACCTATACAGGAATTAGCTTGTGCTGTTTTACTGCACCCATGTTCCATGGAACAGTGTGAGGAAATCAGATGTTTCTCCAGCTGGTGTGCACACCACAGGGAGCAGCTGAGACAGTTTTACTGTACCACAGCAATCTAATGTGTTCACTTCTTTGGTAGTCTCACTTGAGTTCAGCTTTGTTCCAACTGAGCTTCATTTCACTCTAATGCATTGGGTAAAACAGCAAAGTTATTCCCAGAGTATTTAAAAAAATGGAGAAATTATAAAGATTGATTACTAAGACTCATCCAAATATTCAGTGAGGGCTAAAGCAAACTGTGTGTTTCAGCTTTTGTTTTCAAACCTGGAAAATCTTGCTCACAGAGTGTACATGGTTTAATTTGTTACATTCATCAGAATTTGAGGGGGATAGAGGAAGCTGTATAGAAATTAAGATGAAAATATTTAAATAAAACCATGTTTTCACTATTGAACCTTAAAGTTTGAGAACTGCTGCCCTCAGTAATGAGCAATTTTGAGCATAATGTTTTCCCATCTCCCTGACATGGAACAACACTGTTTCCAAAGGGTATTCTTAGGGTGATTTAAATTGGAAAAATAACTGTAAAATTCTCGAACAGGGGATATGTTTTGTTCTTTTCTTGTCTTAAACTCTTTATGTCCTAAGCACTAGAATGATCTTCTCTGCCTAGCTGGTCAAACTCATGAGGCACTACGTGTGTGAAGGTTGGAGACCTCAATTAGAGCATGAGAAAAGACTGAGAGTGTACAGGAAAAAAAAACCACATTCTGCCCAAGTGAGATCGTAAAGGAACTGTGGTGCCAGATAATTAGGTACAAAATGTATTTTTTTGTAGCTCCATACCCCAATTTAGAAAAAAAAAAAAAATTAGCAACAATGTTATCAGGTAGCACAAAGACTGAGAAAATTACTGAAAGTCAGGAGACTCTAATATTAGGCTGACATTCTGTCTACTCACCATCTATTTTTTTAACCATAAATGTGAGTTGAGGACTGTCTTCCTTTTACATTGAAATTTCTGCATTAGTATCAGACCTAAGTTAAACACTTCATGATTTCTGTACTTCAGAATATTAAAAAACCCAGATTTGGTCTTTCATTTAGTCTCTGGAAAGTAAAAGTTTTGAGGGGTTCTAATAAACATCCAGCATTTACCCCCAAAAAGCTGGAGCTGTTCAGATGAGCAGAGAAATTTAGTAACTTGATTATGTGAGAGAACTGAACAGTTTCGGAGGAGTAAATATAGAAACACTTTTTTAAAACTGCCTAAACATTTTTATGCAATAGGAGCAGTTCTGGTCTATCAGGCAAACATGTGTTTATATATTTTCTTAATTTTTTAAATGAACACATTTAGCTGAGGTCTATTGTGTAAATATATATTTAGGCAGCTTTTTCAAATGCATATCATAGCTGATAAACCAGAAAATCTCCATTCAGGTCTATTGGTTAGATTTATATGTATAAATACTTTTTAAGCGACATATTTTGTACACAGCTGTTCCTCTCGTAAATATGTATTTAGGACATGAACTATGTAGTAAAAATCCTTATTAAAGATGTCTAATATCTTGGTAGTATTTTTCTCTTCAGAATGCCAAAAGCGATGAGAGCATGTTGTTCATAATTTGCTTTCCAAATTCATCTTGAACGTCACTCTTAAAGTACTTTGGCTTAAATATAAAGTCTGGAAGCTTATTAAAAATTATACCAATACAGAAAGTAACCTGAGTCAACACTTAGACTGATTTTAAACTTATAGGCATGTATGCTGAACATGAAGCACATCTGAATTAACTTATGGGATTGGATGTCTTAAGAAAAATGCTGTCTAAACTTTTACTGTTGTGCAGAATCTTCACTGTGAGTGGTGCAGTTTCATTGCTTTTCCTGCCATTTCCTTGAATTTTTCTTTTTTTTTTTTTTCCTCTTTGGAAAACACGACCTCCAAAGTTTTTTTACTCACTGGTTGATTGTCACATTCTCATGTTCTCAGACAAAAAAAAAGCGCACAATTGTGTTTCCTCAGTTCTGTGTAGGATTTGAGTTGTTTTTAGAGACGAGCTGTTCTCTCTGGAGCTGTGCAACCTGGCAGGTGTGTACCTGGTGTTTTGCCAAATGCAGCTGGCCCACCGTGCCATGGCAGTCACCTCAGGGGCCAGCCCTTGCAAATATTTCAGATTGATTGTTTCTGTCCAAAAGGGGAAGGGTTTTAAAGCAGACAGTAGAGTTGAACTGTGTACCACTGTGGGTGTAGATAAAGGCATGTGCACTTCTCTGTATTTCTCATTTAAGAACTTTATCCCCTGTGCTAAGGTACAGTAGATAACTGGGTCCCTGTTGCCATCCCAGTGTTCTGGGCTCTATAAACTCCCCTTAAGGTCACTTTGAAGGGTGAACGAAGCACGCAAAGCCCAGGCACTGGGCTGACAATACACCCTGGACTCCGTCTCAAGAATGTGTTTATGCATTACACTCGTGATTAAAGCATCATATAAATAGGAGCTAATCTCTTGATAGCTACAGCTTGTTAATAGTTTGGAAACATTTCGAGCACAAAATCTGCAGCACATGACTTGCCTGGGTAGGGGTGTTTGCATGGTGAGGGTGAGGCTGCATCGTCCATTCCTTGGGAAGGTCTTCCTGCGCCGGATGGGATCGAGCTGACAGAGCGTAGACACTTTATCATAGGCTGCCTTAGTAACAAACAAATGTTAAATCTGTTTTATTCTACTAACTGTTCTAAAGAACGTGTGTCTTTTAAAAATGCTGTGTAACTGAATATTTATTTCCATGTGAGTATTATAAAAGTTACCAAAGGATTAAACCTGACTTAGCACTCTGTAAGTGGCCCTGTTGAGGTGTGGGGCCTTGTGAAGGCTCCGCTCTGGAAAACGAGACACGGTAAACTCAAATGCAGTTCTTCTGTAGGGAAATTAAATGTTCTTTTCTAACAGGGTTATGCCATATTGTAACAACCTATGTTGCACCTCAAAGCATTTTTCTATACACTAAATGTCTCTCCCGCCCTCTAACAAGATTAAGTTTCCTTTATTAATTTCGTTGATGCACATTTCTCAATCTTTTAAACATATATTTTAAACATTTTATGGTCTGTAATTTTTGAAAGTTTTGTCTGTTGGACACTTTACGCTGAATTTTACTTGCCTCTGTAATCTGAGATGGATTCTACAGCGTTAAACTTGCTGTCTGTTAAAACTTGAGGCTTCTTTTCTGTGAGCAGAAGAGCTCATATAGCAGTGTAGTTATTTCAGTATTTATTTCTATTATTGAATCCATGGGGTTCAGAATGTAACTTTGTACATGAAATATATATAAATATGTATATGAAACATGCATTGGGTCCGTGTGCTCTTTGTAGTCTCACGTTGATTTTGCAGAGTTTGACGCTATCAGAAGGCTCAATAATTGGGGATTTTACACTCTCAGCCAAATATTGTCATTATCAATGCAGGTAATGAGGTATTTGAGTACCCTGTTCTCTCACACTGGGCCCACACAAAAGCTCTGAAGAAAAGCTGTGCTGTCTGTGCCTCTCAGGATACAGATCTGGAGGAGATCTGCTTAATGCAGCTCGGATGGAGTAGATGCTGACACAGATTTATTTCTCAAGTTGTTTTAGAACAGATTCATCAGAGCTCTCAAATGCTGGTTACTTCCTGCTCAGCAAAGGAAATGTTGCATTTTTAAGGCAGAGGAATGAGGACTTGGTGACTGCAGAAACAGAGCCCTTGGCCAGAGCCAGGGTTTTGTGCTTTCCCACTCCCCTGCCCCGTTCTCAGCACGTTTGGCCCAGCTGTGGCCTGGGCAGTGTCAGGAGTGTCCCTGAGAGCCCCTGGCTGTTCCCAGGGCTTGGGGAGCCCCTCCTGGTGCAGAGAGAGAGAGAGAGACCCTTCCCAGCTGTGCTGGGGCCACAAAGCCCCTGTACTCCCTGCCACTGTCACTGCAGCTGTCACTGCTGCAGGGTCCCCATGAAGTTGTTCAAAACCTCCAGAACAAAACCCTTCAGACTTGCACGTGCAAACACCAGAATCATCCATGGCAGAGAACCACCCAATGTCCATCACCACTGTTGTACCAACCTGAAACTTTATCAACCTCGTGCTTAAAAAAAAAAAAAAAAAAAAAAAAAATTTTTGCTCACTTGGTGGAGTTTCCCTGCAAGATTTTTGCCTTTCCAGAGCCAATCTATTCTGCATTTCCCTGTCCTCGCAGTGATGGCTCTGGGGCTGTGTCCATTCCCAGGCAGCTCACACACTGCACTGTGCTCAGGCTGAGTGTGTGTGCTAAATGGGAAGAATTATCGTAAATCTTCACTCTGGAAATGTTTCAGCTCTTCCAGCAGCCCTGAAGCCCCTCAGGTCTGGGTGTAAGTAACTGAATTTTTCAGATCCTGTATTGAGAGAAACAGGACAACAGAGTTGTGAACTGGGCTGAGGTGCTACAAATGGTGTTTGGAGATATCAAACCCTCTGCACTGGACATGGGATCATGGGAAAAGCACTGTTTTCTCACTGTTTCTGAGGCAGATTTTTAAAAAGTTTGGTTGGATCAGTCTCCTACACAAAGAGATGTTCAGGGCAGAATACATACACTTAATAATGGAACGTGAAACTTTTTCAATGTGAATGGTTTTCTTGAAAAATACTTTTTTGCCGGAAATTAAACCTCAGACTTACTGAGGGAGACTATTTCCCTTTTTCTTCAATGGGATAAATAGTGAATGAAAATCAGGGATTCTTTTTGCCATTTTCAGGCTCCTGTCTGAGCAATACATTCTGGAACTGATGCTGAACATCCTGGCGCTCTCTGATAGACAAGTGCCCCTTAATCCTGCTGTGAATGAGCTGTGAGGGGCAGGGCCAGGGACCACAGCAGGGCCTGCAGGACTCGATGTGATTCTGTGTGGTCGCACTTCTTTAAAAAAAACCTATTTCGAGTGCAAATTGTCTCCTGCTTTTTAAAACACTTGAGGATGACGGTGGGAAGGGAGCTGATGGGAAGAGATGTGCGTTGGTGCTTGTGACCCTCTGAGCTTTTGGCCAAGAGCAGGAGCTCCGGAGTTGTGACACAAGATGGTGCTCTTACAATTCACACACAGCGAGAGAAAACTTCTGCTGGAGCATTCCCTTCTCCCAGCCTTCCTGCGGACACAAAACTCCTGCTGGAGCATTCCCTTCTCCCAGCCTTCCTGCAGACACAAAACTCCTGATGGAGCATTCCCTTCTCCCAGCCTTCCTGCAGACACAAAACTCCTGCTGGAGCATTCCCTTCTCCCAGCCTTCCTGCAGACACAAAACTCCTTCTGCTGGAGCATTCCCTTCTCCCAGCCTTCCTGCAGACACAAAACTCCTGCTGGAGCATTCCCTTCTCCCAGCCTTCCTGCAGACACAAAACTCCTTCTGCTGGAGCATTCCCTTCTCCCAGCCTCCCTGCGGACAGAAAATTCCTTCTGCTGGAGTTTTCTCCCTGCAGCAGCCAAGTCTCAGCTCCCCTGGCACAGCTGTCCCAGGGGAAGCTGTGGTGTCCAAGGGAGGACAGGAGAACCCAAGCCCTTGGTCCCTCTGGACTTCAGAAGCTGCTCCCCTGCCCTTGCCCCTGTGGGTGCCACAGCCAGGATTTGCCTCTGGCTTCTCTGGAGTTGGGATCTCCAGCCAGGATTTGCCTCTGGCTTCTCTGGAGTTGGGATCTCCAGCCAGGATTTGCCTCTGGCTGCTCTGGAGTTGGGATCTCCAGCCAGGATTTGCCTCTGGCTGCTCTGGAGTTGGGATCTCCAGCCAGGATTTGCCTCTGGCTGCTCTGGAGTTGGGATCTCCAGCCCAACTCACCCAAGACTCAGGAAAGGGAAAGTTTTCCTTTGTTAGACGAAGGTCCTGCTGGGCACTGGATGGATCCAGGGAGAGGTGAGGCTTCCTGGCACTGCAGGGGCTGAGCAGCTGCTCCCAGCACTTGGGGAATTCTGTGTGCAGGTGGATGGGAAGGGCCCTGCACTCATCCCCTGCCTGGGAGCAGCAGTTCCAGACCCAGGAGCCAGCAGCAGGGCTGGCTGCAGGGCTGAGGGGCTGATGCTCCTCACTCACATCCACCCCAGACCTTCCCTGCCCTCCCCAGTGCCCAGGGATTTGGGACACGTTGGGGGTTCTGCCATCTCCTGTTCCTGAGTGTTGCTGTGTCCAGACTGTCTCAGGTTTGGAGCTTGAGGAAGAAAAGGAAAAAACAAAACAACAACAACAACAAAACCATGTTGGAAACCTTCCCAGACATCACATCTGCTTTCCACTTCCACCTTTCGGCACACGGGGCTGAGATGGGATCAGGATCCTGCTGTCCCTGGGGCTCAGGGCTGGCAGGGATGAGGGATGGAGCAGTCACCAGCCAGGCCCTTCGTGGTGACAATGACAGAGCTCCATCCCAGTGTCATCCTCAGGCTTTCCCAAAGTCTGTAGGCTCACTTCTCGGGATCTGCCTTTAAATTAGGCTGACACTTGCTTTGGGTTCAAGGAAAAAAGAGCTGCCCTGGGTCAGAGCACAGGTCCTGCTCTCCTAGAGGGTGGGGAGGGTCCCACAGCTCACCCTGGGTGCTGCTGCACCTCTGGGATTGAAGAATCGGCTTCTACCTTGTGGGAACAACTGGGCTGGTGCAAAATGGTGCTGCTGTCTGCATCCCAGCAGGAATAAAAAGCAGAGAGCTCATTGGTTTGTAAAGGCAGCAGGGATAACTCTGGAAACTTCAGTGGATGGGAATGACAAAACTTTACACTCGCTCCACCACTGCAGGGGTGCTCCTGGCACAGGCTATTGCAGGTTGAAGGTGCCACTCATGGCTCTGTCCCTGCTCGGATTTGGATTCTGCTCCTGGCATGGCACAGATGGATCAGGTGTGAAGAGTTTCAGTCCTTCAGGCCAGACCTGGTTTGGGGTGCCCAAGGAAATGTTAAAGGCCGATGGGGGAGGCTGAATCCAGGGGAGAAGAGGTGCTGAGGACTTTTTTGGCTGCTAATTGATGTGTTCAATGAGAGAACAGCAGGATGTGTGTGTGGGTGGGGAAAATTGAATCCTTGTCAAAATTGCCCAAAAGGTAATGAAAATCGCCGAGATAAGAGAGAGGTGAGCTGTGCAGCATCCACAAGCCCATTAGAGTCCGGTTGAGTCACTTGCAAATAAACACTGTGTGGGTGCTCAGGAGCTAAAAAAGCTCTGCTGCCCTTTGCAGATGTGCCTGTGTCTCATTCCCCCTGAGGAGGAAGAAGGAGGGAGGAAGGATGGATGCTCAGGGGTTCAGGGGGTGCAGGACCATTTCCCCACCTTGGCACACAAACTCAGCACCGCACCCAAGGTACCCCTCCTTGCTTGCTCAGGGCTGTGCAGATTGCCATACGGGGGAAGAGAAAGTGAGGAAGGACATTTGCAGAGGGAAGGAAGGCACCAGGGACATCCCAGCACAGTCTGACTGGCACTGCAGAACACCAGGATGGACTAAAGGTTTCATGCAGAGTGGGTGAGGAAACAGCTTTGCTGCTTTTTGGGTGATGACCTGCCACCAGCTGGGCACAGCGAGCTGAGGACTGGCTTTTGCAAGAATTTTTAATCGTTCTCTGAACTTTCCAGGGTGCTTGGGAGGTCATTTCACCATGGCAACCTGCATCTGCAATAAAGCCCCAAATGTCACCTGTGGGCCAGAGCTGTGCCTGGGCTGCGGTGAGCTGTGAGCAGAGGGGTGGAGCTCCCACCACGATCCCTGGGGAGCTCATCCTGGAGGTTCCAGCTTCTCAAACCCTTCCAGTCCAGGCTCTGCTGCCCTCCTGCTCTGCAGGAAGCTCAGAAGTTCTTTGAAATGTCTACAACTGCTCTGTTCTCCTGGACAGGAGGAGCTGTGGCTGCTGTGGGTCCACCAGAGGGGCACAGGAGATGAAGGGGCAGGAGAGGCGTTCATCACTTCACTCAGCCTGCAAATCACTCACAGGGGTCAGGAACCTTCCAAAGGAAGCATGAAGGAGACTTTCTGGAGGAATGGAGAGACTTTACCAAAGCTCTGCTGAGCCACCAGCAGTGCTCTGGGCTGACAGCAGCACTCAGGTGTTGAGGTGTCCCTTTTTGTGAGCAGAGGTGTGACCTGAAGTCAGACATGGGAAGGTGAAGGAAATGAGAATAGGACCCGAGGAGTGTTTTCAGGAGGAGGCAGCGCTGGCAGGGCTTTATCTGCTGATGAAGTGGAAGTTTCCACGCTCCTCTCATGGCTCAAGCATGGGATCTCTGTGCCCTGAGCTGCGTTGCACCATCCCAGGCTGGACTGTGCTTCTCTCTGCTCAGCGCTGCTTTGGGCTGGTGCCCAAGCATGATCAAAGGCAGGTTTGTTCTCAGGCTGATCCCCAAAAGAGAAAATCAGAGCAAAAAAACAGCTGAGATGGTCCTGGTCTGGGAGAGCTGCAGATCAGCCTGGCACAGTCTGGAGGTTCTTCAGGGCTGGTGGTGTTTGGTCCTCCAAACCCAAACCAGCTTCTCCACGCCCAAATGTTGGCCTCAGGGCACAGTGTGCAGCACTCCTTCCTCCAGGGAAGCTCTGGTGTTTGGACAAGAGACACAGGAGTTTTTTCAAACTCCACAGCTGCTGCAAGTCCCTTTCTTGTTTGTACAGATTCCATTTTTCAGGTGTATCTCACACCCTGCTCGGGCAGCTCTCGCCATGAAAAACTAAATAAATCCCTCGTCACAAGCTAAATAAATCACTGATGCTGCAGACCCTGCCTTCCCCTCCAGACACGGATCACCCACAGATGTTCCCAGGGATGTGAAGGGCTCCAGGGCAGTGTCACAGTCCCAAGGCTGCCAGAGCTCCAGGAGTGTTTGGACAACACTCCCAGGGATGCGCAGGGTGGGATTGTTGGGGGGTCTGTGCAGGGCTGGGGTTGGGCTCGGTGATCCTCGTGGGTTCCTTCCCACTCAGCTTATTCCACCATTCTGTGTTTCTCAATGGAACAAAACTCCAGGTGTGGATGAGGAGCGAATCTGCAGGAAGCCCCCGAGGTGGTGATGGCATCAGAGGAGGTTTGGTGGAGAGAAGCTCCAGAGTCACCCCCGCGGCTCTGGCTCACAGCAGGAGCACTGCCAAGCCCTGGGGCAGATCCTGCTGCGAGCCTAGACCTGGTACCACCCTGCTCAGTTCATCTCTGCAGAGACCCTGGATTGCTGTCGGCTGGAGAGGTGCAGAGGGCTGGGAAAGGAGCAGTCCCACCAGCAAACACCTTCTGTGCAGGGCAAACACCAAGGGCCAGGGCTGGGGTGGGTTTTTCACACTTGGCACAGCCGCAGCCCTCACGAGAAACTGAAGGTTGGCACTTTGTGGCTCTCCTGTGCCACGGGCAAGTGCTCCCTCACCCTCCAAGCTCCCATCTGGGACCACCTGACTGCCCAGCTGGGCTTTAACAGGGAAAGAAAATCAAGAAATGTCCAAAAAAGAGCTCACTGGGGCGCCGGGATTGGAGCCCTCTCTAAGGCCAGTAGTGAATTACATAAGTCCATAGGTCATAGCTCAAGCTAAACCTTTTATGGGCCATAAATCCACATTTCCTGGATTTTTATAGCTTCTGGTTAAAAACATAAAAATACTTTGTGATTGAAATAAGCCAGTTGATCATCTCTTGACATAAATTCTGTGCTGGGGAAAGCTCCTCACCCCGTGAGCAGGGGGTGAGCCCTGCAGGAAGCCAGGGGATGTCCCCAGAGGAAAGATGGGCAAAACGAAAAAGGATTTGGCATTGCCAGGTGTGTGTGTGCTGCAATCAAGGGTCTTGGCCAGCGCCACATCACCTGATGGTGACACAACCTTGTGCCCTCCCTTTAAACTGTGTCACACGCATCCAGCATCTTTATTTCTGCAGGTTTGATGGCTGTGGAAGCTGTGAGATCTCATGGGCCTTTAATAGCCTGGAGTTGTTGGTTTTTTTGCTCTCTCTCTCTCCTCACAGCCTGGTTTGGGATCATTCCCACCCCTCTCTGGGTTTGGTTCAGCCTGAGCAGGCAGAGCAGGGAATGTCTGAGGTGTGACTGTCCCCAAACCGCGTGGCACAGGGACCCTGCTGAGCCTGCAGCACTCCCTTGCTCCCCGGTCTTTTCCTGAGGATCTCCTGCCTACCTGACTGTTATTTTTGCCGAGGGGTTTTCATCCTGCATTTGTGCTAACTTTCAGCTCGAGCTGCGCTTTGACTCATTTTAATATTGTTACTATCTCAAACCTACTCCTTGTCACATATTTGGGGAGTAGGCAGGAGACATCCAAGAATCTGAAGCCAAAAATAGGGGGGAATGAGAGAAAATAAAATTATGACTTTCAAGCTCTTCTGACTCAAACCCAGTCTAGCCTGGGGCACCCTTGGGGGAATGGCCACAGAGTGGACAGCAGTGGCCTCTTCCCAGTGCAGTGCTGTCCTCCTGCTGCTCAGGACTGTGCCACGAAGTTCTCGTCAGCCTCCTCCCCTGCTGGCTGCCGTGTCCTTCAGCCTGCTCACACACCAGGCTGCAGCTGCTTTAACTTCTTTCAGGATCATGTTTGATTAAGTCGTGTGTTTGTTTTCAAAATCCTCGCCTATTTCATGCTGGTTTTAACTACCACTCGTTCTTAGAGCTGAACTGGTTTTAAATTTCCTTATTCCAGTCTGAGCTTTCCTGGTCCCAGAAGAGCAGACGGATTAGCCGAGGGCTGTTGTGGTGTTGGATTTCTCCTCTGTCGCGATGGCGTAACGCTTGAGTCAAAGGTTTCCAGGGAATGGCAGCTCAGTTAAATAATCCTGCTGCTGGAGGAGTGAAAGAGGAAACTTTCCACTCAGCCTCATGCACAGTATTCTATATTTACAGAAAGTAAAGAGCAGCGTAAGTTGACTTGAGGGGCACCTTTTGGCTGAGCTGTCACTGGGGTGGGCACGGGGCTGGACACTGGGGTGGGCACAGCAGCAGGGCTGGGACCAGACCTGATGGGAACCAGACCTGATGGGAACTGATCGTGATGGGAACCAAACCTGATGGGAACCAAACCTGATCAGAACCAGACCTGATGGGAACCAAACCTGATCAGAACCAGACCTGATGGGAACCAAACCTGATCAGAACCAGACCTGATCAGAACCAATCCTGATGGGAACCAAACCTGATCAGAACCAGACCTGATGGGAACCAAACCTGATCAGAACCAATCCTGATGGGAACCGATCCTGATGGCAACTGATCCTGATGGGAATCAGACCTGATGGGAACAAATCCTGATGGGAACCAATCCTAATGGTATCCAATCCTGATCAGAGCCAGACCTGATGGGAACCAAACCCGATGAGAACCAAACCCAATGAGAACCAATCCTGGTGGGAACCAAACCTGATGGAACCAATCCTGATGGGAACCAATCCTGATGGGACCCAGACCTGGTGGGCCCCTCCTGCACATCCTCCCATGAAGTTCCCTGGGATAAAATCACCTTTTCCTGGGGAAATGGGGCAGCCCAGGAGGTTGGTGTGTTGGTTGGGGTGGGGCTGGGGCTCCATCAGTGAGGCCAGGGCACATCCGGGGGGCTTGCCTCGATCATTCCAATCACCTGAGCACCAGGCAGGGCTGGGATAAAAGCTTGGGTTGCAAACGAAGGCCTGGGAAGTTCCCATGGAAGGTGCATCTGCCTGGGATGGGGCAGCCCAGCAGGATGGATCACCTCCAGCTGGGAGAAGGCTCAGAGCTGTGGCTTTCCTCTCCAAAGCACCACGAAGGAGATATACTGTGCCCGTGCCTCACTCAGGCTTCCTGCAAGCTGCTCCTGCACGGTCTGTGCCCCTGGGGTACAGCGATGGGGCTTGAGCCCCACAGGGTGACAGTGCCTTCCCACCCCTCCCTGCCCTTTCCCCTCCCTGCAGGAGCAGTTCCATCCTCTGGAAAACCCCAGAGCTCCATGTCTGGGCTGGAAGGAGGGTGCTGGAGCCCACAGAGAGCAGAGGGGCAGTGCCCACCAGGGCCTGGCATCAGCCCCTCAGAGCACTGGCCACACATCCTCTGTTTCTGGCAGTGCCCGGTGGGGAGCCAGGACACCCCAGGAGAGCCCAGGACACTCTGGGAGTGCCCAAGACATTCTGGGAGAGCCCAGGGCACTCCAGGACATGCCAAGAGCCCAGGACACTCTGGGAGAGCCTGGGACATGCCGTCTCTCCCATTAAACCCCCGTGAGTTTCCTATTGCTGGAGAGGCACTTGCTTGGTGCCCAGAGACACTCGAGTGCTTAATTATGACCTATAGCTCTGATGGATCGGATCACCACTATTTTTAGTGCTCTCACTTCTGCTACAAGCCCTGTATCTCTCTCTTTTTGGCCTTTTATTTTCAGTTTCTCATTGCTGTTCCCTAAACCCCTCTCCAGCACCAGGTGGGCAGCAGCTGGGGAGGTATTTTTGTCTCCAGGCAGCACAAGGAGATGCCCCGAGGGGACAGACCCTGCTGGTGTGGGGGACAGGCACAGTTTTGCTGGTCCAGCAGCTGACATGGGGCTGATCTGAGTCCCAAATCAGAGCCCCAGCCCAGGGTGGGGCTGTCTGTGTCCAAGCACAGCTGAGGATGCAGAAATGGGGGCTGTGTGGGTTTGGGGTTTTTGTTTGGGGTTTGCGCTGCTGGGGTGTGCAGGGGAAGGTCCCTGCAGCACGTCCCACACCAGGGTGGTCCTGCCAGCACGGTGGGACCGTCCAGAGGGGAGGGCAGGGAGCAGCAGGGTGACAAGGACAGCTCCGAGCCCTCCCCTGTCCCTCTCAGCTCCATTCAGGGACACATTTGGGTGTTGTGCCACCCTCCCTTGGCACGGGGCTCTGGCAGGGGCCCAGCGAGCTGGATGGGACACAGGGAGGACACCTGACCCTGGGGGAATGGCAGGGCTGGAGAGGAACCCCCGGGGGCTCCTGGCTGCTGGCAGGGGACAGAAATAGCCGTGCCCAGCTCCCTGGAGGGCGGCACAGCATGGCATCCATAGGGAAACCCTCCTGGAGCAGCCACCGGGCAGTGCCTGCCTTCCTCCCACCAGCGTCCCCCAGCCCTCTCTGCAGGCCAGGGGCTCACCCGAAGGCCATCAGAGGGATTGAAGCTTTCAGCAGAGGAGTGAAGAGGTTTTTTGGAGAGAATTAAACCAGCTCTGCTGCTCGGTGTGCACTGCTGGGCTGTGAGTCAGGCCCTGTGCTGTTACCCTAAGCAATAATGAGGTATTTCCTGCAGAACAGCCACCTGGAAATGCCCTCGCTGGGGCTGTTGGTTGGTGGGTGTCTGTGCTGCAGGCACTCAGCTAACCCTGATTTAGGGAGTGCAGCCCCAGCGCAGGTGGCACTGCCACCACCGCGTCCCCCAGCCAGCACACAGCAGTGGCAGCATGGATCCACGACCTGGATTTGGGGTAGGAACAACTAACCACACCTGTTTGGCCTTAATAAACCAAGCCTGCAGCCCTGAATCGAAACAGGGAAGTCACAGCTTAATCCTGTGTGCAGCCGAGCAGGATGTGAGCAGGTGAGGAGCACCTGGAGCTGAGTCCCCTCCAGATCCACACAACTCCAGGAGTGCTCCTGGAGAGATCCTTCCCCGTGCCATGTGAATCCTGTCTGCTCTGCAGCAAGGCAGGAGCCACCGAAACTCTGGGAAAAACAAAAACTCTCCAACCTTTTTAATGTTAGAGAGTCAAGGCACTGCTTTATTTCCTGGCCAGGATGTGCCACCCTTTTGGTGACACAGGGGCTGCCAGACCCCCCACCAGTGCTGCCACTCCCCCTGTGCTGATCGAGGGGTGGCAAACACATCAGGGTGGTGCAGGACAGCAGAGTACCTCAACCTGAGTCCTGTGAACTTAATTCTGTTTCTCCTGCCGCAGCACCTGCTGAGGTGGGGCTGGGGAGGGGACGGCGATGGATGGAACAGGAAGGTGAGGAGCAGTAGGGGTGGGCAGCGGCAGGGGGGAGCAGCATCCCAGAGCTCGCTGGCATTTGTGGAGTGCACAACTGACAGGAACATTTCAGGGCTATGAATACAAGCTGACGTGTGCCTGTGTGTGCAAGCCATAATCCTGCTAGGACGGGACATGTGACAGCCTTCAGGAGAGGGAATTTTCGGCAGCCTCTTCCAAACAAGCCCCCTTCACGTCAGCGTCTGCAATTTGTTGTTGCCATGTGTTTTTTTTTTTTCTTTTTTATTGTCGCAGGTTTTTACGGCTTTGTGTATCAGCCTTGGCGCTGAGCTTGGGTTTATTTAGTGCTGTTTTTCTGCTGTATTTTCTGCTGGTTTCAGCTGCAGCCAGGGCTGAGCCCAAGCCCAGGGCTTTGGTGTGAGGTGTTCCCAGCTGGGTCTTTATGGACTCAGATTTTAGCAGCAGCCAGAACATCAGGCAGGAGCATGGGATTCTCCTGATCGAGTGTAACGGGGTGTTTCTGCTAATTAGCCGAGCTCGTGGGCTGCTGGTGTGCAGCACTCACACTCACAGGGATCTGCTGTGCTCGGTGGGGGCTCTGAGCACACCGAGTCCCTGCGTGAGATTCGCTGCGAACCAGACAGTGTGGGAGGCCCAGCTGCTCAGCAAAGGGATGGGCCCCAAATTTCGGCTTTCAGAAAGCTCCTTTTTCTCCACTTTTCCTTTTTTTCTTTCCCTTACATGAACAGGGCAATTAGTTAGCATGGCAATTGGACTGCTAAGTATTATTTAATACACACACTGTGCCTCCCCCCTCATTAATTTGGGTGGCAGTAGCAAGGTCTTTCTGTGTTTTTCAGTCAGTACGAGGAGGTTCACCAGGCCCTCGGGGCATTGACAATAACAATGTCCCTGTGACCCTGAACTTGCAATCTCTGTAATAAAACCAGGCTGAAACAGGTTGAGAAAACCTGGAGCTGTCCTGCAGAGAGCACTGACTCCACATCGCTCCTCTGGACTGGGAACACAGCTTCAATTTGGGTTCAGAAGGTGGAAAAAAAATTAGGACAGGGTTATGTTCATGATGGCTTCACTTGAGCTGTGGTTGGAAGCAGCAGTAAGTTTCTCCTGGCTTGTTTCCTCCTCTTCTCACCCCATAAGACTTTTTTCCCTAAGACTTTTCAGACTTCGCTGGTCTCCAGCCCTTGAGACAGACCCAAAGCCCACCCGACCCTGCGCTGCTGAAGCAGATGTGAAAATAAAGCAGGTTGGCTATTTTTGAGCCATGAATAATATCAAAATGCACATTTCCTGGGAGGCAGCAGGCACTGCTACACGAGCCTGGCACCCAGGATGGTGAGGGGGACCGAGGGCACCCACTGCACCCCACAGCTCCAGAGAAACAAAAACCAAACCCCAGACAGCCCCAGAGCACATGGGGTGCCTGGTGCCTCCTTGGGCATTTGGATGAGGATATTCCTTTTTTCACGTGTCAGCTCTTTTATTTAGTGTATGCCTAGACCAGACTGTGGAGTTAATTCCCAAATACTGAGACAGAGGGATAAGAGCCTAGACTACCTAATCCTTCAGCCCAATGAGCCTAATGATCGTCCTAGTGCTGAGAAAGAGGGCAGCAAATGTGGCACTGAAGGTGACATTTTGGTAAAACCAACATCAGCAGGAGCTGGCTTGCTCATATTTTCATTTCCAAGGGGGTTAGGGAGGATGTGTCCCATCAGGATCCGCAGGGCTGTCAGCTCCAGCAGCTGCCAGGTATTTAGCTGAGGGCTGCTCCGGGAGGCAGAGGTTCAGGAGAGCATTCATGCGTGTGCCCATTGGAATGGCATCCAAAAACATGGCTCAGAATCTTGCTTTTGTTTGGGAAACACCCCAGCTCAGGAGCTGCCTTTTGCTGGAGAAGAGACTTTCGGCGCTGGAGAGTAGGATGGAGTTTTCTGCTCTGCAATTTTATCTGTGCGAGGGCTTGCAGTCACTTTTCTATATCTGCCTCCTTCCATTTGTGACTGGAAATCTGGGGGTTGGCTTTTATTTTTTTCTTCTATAGGTTCTTACCGCTGAAAACAGCCCTCAAACGTTAGCACTGAAAGATCGGGGTAGGGAAGGAGTCGCACCTCAGGCTTCAAAAAATCCCAGGGATGCTGAGTTCCCGACACCAGGGTGGGGTGGACAGACAAGAAATGAGGTTGCCCTTTTCCTTCAGCGGCAAAGGGCAGTTTGTGTTTGTGCTGGGCGGCGAGATGAGGGACCGGGAGGGTTTGGGTGGGCGCGGGGTCAGCTCTGCTGTCACTGCGGGAGCATCCTCCCGGCGCCGCTCACCTCCTGCATCCCTCCCTGCCCTTTCCAGCGCGGGGTGATCCCGCTGGGCTGCCATTCCCGGGATCAAATGGCATTATCCGAGCTGGCCGCGTCCCTCCCGGCTGTCCCAGTTTGTCACCCGGCGCGGGGACCGGAGCCCTCCGGGCTGGGTGACAGCCTGGGAAAGGCTCGCAGCTTTCCGAGGAGCCCGGAGCGGTGCTGGCTGCCTCCCCCTGCCTCCCCCAGAGCAGCCCCTTGGCAAACCTGGCTGCACATCCCTAGGGAGCAGCTCGGCCATTCCATGTCACCGCTCAGGTGCAGCTTTCTCCAGCACAGCAGGTCTTGCTTCATGTATTTGTTATTCATGTATTTAGTTATGTGAGTAACAGCAATGGATCTTGACTCGAACCCTTCTGGTGCTCCAGAGCTGATTTTGCAGCTCGGGCCATGGGCTTCTGTGGAGATAAGCTGGAAGCAGCCCAGGCCCTGGCCACGGACACTGGGAGTGGTTCGGGTCTGGGTTTACTCAGCTTCGCTGGCCTTTCTTATCATCAGCCAAACCAAAACCTTGGATCCAGCTCCCCATGAATGGTGGTAAACTTTGGATCCCAGCTCCTGTAATAAGCAGTTGTTTGCCCTGGCTGGAGGCTTAAGGCTCTGCAGGAAAAGATATTTCTAGGTATTATTCCTGAACAGAAAAAGACAGTTGAAAGAAGAACCTTGTCCAGCCAACTCATGTGTCCAACTCTTTGGGTTTCCAGGGGAAAGGAGTAACTGGAATGAGACAATGAATGAGATAAATAACATTTAACTAGTGCTGTAATGAACCTCAGCGTTCTGCCTCTGTGGACAACCTGCAAATTCATCTCCATTGCCCTTCTCTAAGAGAGCCTTAAAAGAGGCTGCGAGTTATTCGCCAAATCCCCCGAAACACAACTGGAATTGAGCAACCAATTCCCTGTGGTGTCATTTGAAAAATCCCAGCCCTATCCCTACAGGGAGACAGAGCTGCAGGTTAAATCCATCCTGGAAAGGCTTGGGTTTCCCTGTGTGGGATGGCAGTGCAGAGAGGGAGGGTGGTGGTGCCGTGTGTCAGGAGACAGCAGGTTCGGTTCCCAGTTCCTGGAGAGCTGCGAGGCTAGTTCAGCCACGAGAGCAGAGGGGGATTTTGGAATGAGCTCTGTGTGCTCTCTGACTGCTGCTGCGAGTACTGACAACAGGCTGGAACAGCAGAAAAAAGAAGGTAGAGTGAGAGCTGGCGAAGGACTCTCGTGGTCCTTGGGAGGCAAATTGGGGATGTGCACAGCACAGGGCCCCAAGTGTGTGCCCAAACCCCCAAATAGCTTCAACCAGTGGATTTGGGCTTTTGTCCTGGTGTGGCCACCCCAGCACAGGGCCAGGGTTTGTGGCCAGGTCTGAGCTTGGCCTCATTGTCGGAGTGCTCTTGGCAGGAGCGAGCTGCCAGCCTTGTTCCTGGGGCTGAGACAGAAACCACAGCACAGAGCCAAGAGCTCTTCCAAAATGACTTTTGGGTTCACTGTGGGGGAATTTGGCTTAGGTAAAGCTCACGAAGAAATTCCCCTCCTCTTGGTCTCCGTGCAACCTTCTGGCTGCTTGAAACTTTAGAGGAAGAAATGAGGGAGACATCTGGAGCCACCCTGCTGTCTTTACTCCCTTAATTTGGGTATAAAATGCCGGGGAAGTCAATCTGCTGGCTGTACATGTTCTCAGAGTGCAGCCAAGGGTGCAGTGAAGTGGGGATCACCCTTCCCTGTGCAGCAGCAGCTCTGCACACTCCTCTTGTGTCTGCTCAGCTTCCAGGCACTAAAAAAGCAGAAGATGCTCCATCTCCCCTCCAGATGTGCACGCCCAGATGTGCCCAATCCACCGAAACAGAAACTGGGCCACAGCAAAGGATGCGCAGAAGGCACATGACACTGCGTCTGTGTTTGTTTTCAGGATCATCTCTTTATCCTTTTTTCATTAAAAAGCAAATAGAATTTTGCGTCTCCCGAGCTCTCCCTCCGCAGTTCCCCAGCAACCCTTGGTGTGTTAATTGGATCTTCGTCACCGTGTCCTCACGGACAGGGGGAGCTGCACAAGCCCCGTTTTTGAGGCAGATCAGCTCTGTCAAAGCAAACTCACCTGGAAAGGCATGGCACACCCAGCCCCACAGTGATGAGCCAGGGTGGGATCAGTGACTAAGGAAAAGCAAGGCCAGGGAATTTCCTCCTTTTTCGGAGTAAAGTGGGAAGGGAGGGGCTGATGGATGGCATCCCTGTGGCTGCCATCCCAATCCCAGCCCAGCCCTGATTCCCTCGGTGGGTGAAGTGCTGGGAAGAGCCAGTGGCAGTGGCTCCACCACCAGTGCCCTCAGCTGTCCTGAGGAGGGGGGAGATGGTGATGCAGAGTGGAGGGAACATTTCCATGGCTTGTAAATCTACCTTCAAGCTTGGAAAGGGCAGACTGAAACATGTTTGCAAATATTTGGCATTTGTCAGCAAACTGTGATGGCTTACTCATTCAGAAGGGGAGGGAAAAAGGGCCATAAAAGTAATAGACACAGGCAAAACCCGAGCAGGTCTACAAAGAGGATTCCATAGATTTAAGCTCTGTCAGTGGGGCCACATTTCCTGCATGAAGAATAACACAATTTCCACCTGCTCTGTCAGGTTCAGATGTTGCGAGCCCAGGGTTTTGTGAAGATTAATTATGTTTATGCCGTAGAGTTTAACAGTTATCCATGGATTTCCAGGAAGAGAGGTTATTTCCTAAGGCATCGTGTAGGGCTCAGCTCAGCCCAGTAAATAAGCTGATGACTCCCTTGGCTCCACTCCTTGGGCATTTCTTTAAGTGCAGCCTTGGAGCACACTGTTCTTAAATCAAAGCATAAAAATAACCAAACCAGTATCAAGTGAATTGTAGCAGCTGGAGGAATGGAGGTAATAAACAAAGTTAAAACAGCCTGATAACAATATCCTCTTACCAGAGAAGAATAAGCACCGCTCTGCAATGGTGAAATACAAAACCTTTCTTGTGAGAAGGCATTGATCTTCCCAAAAAGGAAGGGGAGAACAGCCCGGAGCCGTAATGCAGCATGTGTGGGCACGGCGAGGGTACAGCGATGACAACACTGAGCAAGCATCTCATCTCCAAAAGCTCGGGCTGCCTGACCTTTCGCAGTGCTCAGGATTGTGTGTCTGTTTAGGATGTCATTAAACAAGGCAGGCTTCCTCCAGCAGAGCCCTGGAAGTCATCGGAGCGCGTTTGGAGAGCGAGATTCCAGAGCGGCTACTCAACGGACCCGGAAAAGCCACGCACCAGAAATAAACCCAACGCAAGACACTGGGTTGGGATAATAGCTCTCCACTCAGTGCTCCAGTTGGTAACCTGGTTTCCATGCCCAGTGCAAATCCCAGGGTGTGCTGGGGAACTGAACACAGGAACATCTTTAGGGCAAATTTAGATTGACTGGAATAGTCCTTGGGATCTCGGTGGTTGGGAGAGTGGATTCTCTGTGATCACTGCCAGCTTTGTGTGGGGGGGAGAGAAAGGGCTGGCAGTGATGTCTTAAGGATTTTTAGCTTCTATTCTTCGTGTATCTGTAGTTTTGGTGTGTAGCTCTAGGCTTCATAAAGTGCTAAAAACCTCTGTTCCCAGCGTTTCAGACAAAACAATGCTCAGTTGGAAAATCCAAGGACACTTCACTGCCTCAGAGCCCCAAAATATGGAACCAACAGTGAATTGGGGGAGCAAGCTTGGGGTGGTTGACATCATCACCTGAAGGTGCAATTGGAGAACTGAGGCTCAATATGTGAATGGACAGAACTTATAAAATGTGCAGAACTCGTGACTCGCTGTCCATTTTGGGTGTAGCCTCTCGAGCGGGCTCTGTCTGCCCTGAATTTACCTCAAGGCCTTTAATAAATTAATCTGCTTTTTATTCTCCTAACTTTATCTAGCCTTCTGTTTAAGGAATCCCTGTTTTAGGCATCAGCAGGGAGTTGCTGGTGCTCAGCCCAAGGTTTAGGCTCTAAAGCCAAGGGTGGTGCTCCGAGCGCGTCTCTCACGGCCGGGTTAGCTCTGATTGGCATTTGAAAGCCACTCTGCAGAGCAGAATAATGAGTGTGAAGAATTGTAAGGTAGCTTGAAGACTGACGTTAATTACCCACTAATTTTCTAGCTGTGATCCATGAAACACTTGTTGCTGATCCCCAGACAGATGGCTAGTCACATAGGACGGGCTTCTCCTCTTTATTTCCATCTGCTATATTTCATTAAGACAGCTAAAAATAAAAATATCCCTAATGTTATTTTTCCATGCAAGTTACTGCTACAGTGATTTGATGCAACTGTGAATAGAAGAGTTTCCAAGAGACAAGATTTTCTTAATTAATTTGTGATCTATTGCATGAAAAGTGACTGCAAATCCCTACACGAGATTCATCATGAGCACTACACTTACTTCTAAGTGCTATTTATCTGGAAGAGTCAGTTCAAAACAATTTTTTTTCTGGTATAAGGAGAGAAAAGAGGCTGCTGTCTCTTCCGAGCAGAAGAAATTGCCATTTTTAGGCTCTAACCAGTTGTAGATGGCGCCTACGAAACGGAGATGTAATCAAGGAGATCCTTCAGGCATGAAATCTTCTTTCCCTCTGTGTAGTAGGAATATCTCCAGAAACAGCTTTTCTGCACAGCTCCGAGCCTCTTGCCAGCCAGCACGGTGTCCAAAAGCCCCCCTAGGGGGGAATGCATTTTTGGGAGCTTGGCTGGTTCTGTCTTTCACAGATTTTTTGGCTCTAGCTGAAGTGTGTTTGTGAGTGGGGAACCTGGGTTCTTGCAAGCACAGCTCTACCAATTTCAGAGTGCAGTTCCTGGTGTACTGAAGGGTTTTCCTGGGAAGTTAAGGTCCCCTCTATCCAGGCTGCATTACACTGATTTTCCAAAAATGGACAAAAGCCTGAACCATTTCTTTCCAGTCCTTCCATGCCTTTCCCACAAATTCTTTCGGAAGGACAGCAGCTCTCCTCTGTGTCACGATGAAGAAGTTCCAGCATGTTTCAGGACAAGGGAGGGTGAGGAGGCCCAAGAGCCCCAAAGGAGGCACAAACAGGGATCAGGCAGTCCAGCAGCAGCAGCTCGGAGTGGTGAGCAGCTCCAGGGACTCGGCTAACACTTGGTCTCCAGAAGTTTGGATGAAATCTGGGGCTGGTGTCTCAGCCCTGGGTTATTTTCATCCTTGCCTGCACAAGCCATTGCCGTGGACCTCCTGAGTGGTGACCACAGGTATTTGTGAGAGATGAGCTCTATCACTTTGCCCTTTCAGAGATCTCAGGGTGCTGTTTTGGACCCCACAACCCAAACCACCCCTCGGTGTCTCAGTGGCTCTGCCCACAGCACAGAACCTTTGTTCTCACCCCTCCTTCTTCGGTTGCTTCAGCTTGGAGAAGCGAGCGATTTCCTCACCCTCCTGGCAACGCTCCCACGAGGAAATTCCTCCTCCCAAGCCATGGCCACAGAGCCAGCCACACAATCCTTCCTCCTCAGGATCAGGATTTCCCCATTCGCTCAGGCTCTGGCTGCTCACCCCAACCCTCCACCCCAGGAGAACCTTTGGCTCCCTTCTCGCCCGCTCTTCCTCCTCCAGGAGCAGCTATTTGAGTTCCACCCCAAGAGCACACTGACTTAGGCCCCAGTTTAGCAAAGAATTTTATCACATGCTCGAGTGCAGTTGACTTAGACCTTCAGTCTGTTTTTAGCTTATCAGAGCAGGGGTGGGCAGAGCCCTCGTCCTCTCACACACGCCCGGCTCGGCCGTGGATGAGCAAAGAGCAGCGTGCCTGGGGCTGAGCAGGGGCTCAGATAAGCAGGGCTGCTGAGCTGGATTCCATCCAACCCTGGGGACAGGTCTTTTAAGGCCTGATTATCCCCCCACCACGCTGTTGGCCCCGTGGAGGTGACACCCCGCAGGTTATGGGGTGCTTCCACCCCAAATCACTGCCTCTGCATGGGCATTGAGCTCAGGAGAGTCTCTGCCTGGCTCAGAGTCTGCCCTGGGTGTTGGGAATCCTGAGTAAGGACTGCAGGGTTAGTGCTTAGTAACTTCAGAGCAGAGAATGTGGCTAAAGCAGGCAAAACCCAAAGACAAAAAAATAATTCAGTATTCTATTCTGCTTAAGCCACGGTGAAGCTGGACACAGCAGCACCTCATTTTCCTGCAGGCCCCCATCAGAAGAGAACGAGGCTTAATGGAAATAGCTAAAGAAACAGAAAAACACCGTGGATTCCTCTGAGCCACTTAGGACTTCCACCTTCAAAGTGTGGCATATTTAATTCAGCTCATATAAAAATTCCAGTGGTGAAGGGTGGAGAAAATTGAATGCTGAATGAAGACTTTTGTTTTCCCGAAGAGAGCTGAAATGAAGAAGAAGCTGGGTGGTGACGATCAGATTTCTCCTATAGGTCAGAAGTTCAATGTATCATCGGATTTCATGTCATGGGGCTGCTCTGTCCCTAATTGCATCCAGCCAGGGCTCTGCACATCACTGAGCTTTTACTCTGGGCCCCCTCCATGAGATACATGCTGTAGTCAGGCTAGTAACTAAATCATTTCAAATGTGTTTTTAAGGGTGAATCATTACCTTTCAATTCTACAACACAGCAGAAAATGAAATTAGTTGCTGGCTTGCGTTCATATGGAATATAAAAACCAGTACTCAACCGGATTGTCGCTGCAGCAAGTTTATTTTGCACAAATTTAATACAAACATTAAGCTGTGATCTTGAATTCAAAGGTATCTGTGACCTCATGGGGACGGAGGAACCAAAACCCTGAGAAGTGTGGCCTGAGGGCTCATGGCCTGACCCTGTTGGAGGGTGGATGAAGGACGGGAGCTGAGCTGGGTTTGTGCAGGAGGTGAGAGGAGGATCTGAGCCAGCAGCACTCTGCACACAGGTCCTGAGTGATCCCACTTCACAACTGCATGAATTATTTATGCATCTTGGGAAGAGAAGCTGTAGCCACATCTCGAGCTGAAATTAAAAAAAAAAAAAAAAAAAGCCACAAAAAAGGCCCCAACAGCTTAACACTTAGCTGATGACTGACTTGAATAATTTAAATTCGGCAGGGACGTCCATGGTGGACTAGCATGACCTCCTATGGACATCTGTTCATCTGCAGAATTAAATGAGACCGAGGGAGTGTGTGAGCTCTCTGGGCAGCCAAATCACAACGTTAAATCATGGCAGAGGAGCACGAGCCCTCGGGCACCGATGCTGGGGGGCAGTGGCTGAGAATCAAGCTGGGGATCTCACCTTCATCCAGCAGAAGGTTAAACCACCAATCCCAACCCAACTTTGGGCGTGTGTCTCCTGAGAGCTCCTCCCAGCACACCTCTGCTTTGGGCAGCCTCTGTCTCGTGTGGTAATTTCCAGGAGGAGAGTTACCATGTGATAAATGTGACAAAATCCAGGAGGTTTTACCCTTCCTGCACCCAGGACAGACCGTGTGTGACCTGCAGCGCGTTCTCTCCTCACTAATTCCCCTCCCAAACGTTCTCCTACTGAAACCAAGGCTTTCACAGGTTTCAGCACATTCTGGTTTCCCATGGGAGGGAGAAGGAGGCTCTGCTGGTGCTGTAGGACAGCTTTGAGGTGCAGCTCGGGCGAGCAGCGCCAGCCAAGAGGAGCAGGGCTGCACAGAAGCCACGTCTGTGTTCCTCGGATGCTGCGAATTTCTCTGAAAGCCAAGAAACCTGAAACTGCAGCGGCAACTCAGACTTCCTCCCGCGATGGAGTCGAGGCAGGCTAATTTTAGGCACCATGCGCTATGCAAATCATCGTTCTGGAGCTGAGTTTATTTTTTAAAGTGCTGACTGCCAAACTTGCTGCAGGGCATAGACTCTTCATATGGCTCTTAAAGAGGTTTGAAACCAGCTCTTCTTCAGGCGGCGGTGCTGCGTTTCAGATGGAGGGGGTGTCTCGAAGGGGCCCTGTGAGGAAGCAAATTTCCAATGGGAAAGGTCTAGGTGATGAGTTTAGATCATACACTGATTTTTCAGCTGGCCAGAATTAGCTGCTGGTGGGGTTTTCTGAATATATTTTTGATTCTATATATAATTTTTCTTAATTTCCCCCGTGAGCTCACACCGTGGGCCCGCAGGAGATGCTGGGAGTGATGGTATCTGGATCACACCCAGGATCTGCAGATCACTCCTGCGTTTGAGGTTTATTCTCTAAATATTTGGCACATTCACAGAGTTCACTTTTAAGTGGGATTGATCTGGCTTCCCAGGAAAGAAGCAGTTCTTTAAAACATTGCTATTAGACTGTGATTCATGGCACTCAGACACGGGGAGCACGGAGCAGCAGCAAGGCAGGGTGGGTAAGGAAGCCCAGGCTTCATCATGGACAGCAAATTGTTACATTTCTCTTCAATATTAAAAAGATTTAGCATGCAGACTTTCATCTGATAACTCTCACAATGTCTCTATCACGAGTCATGCTATGGCTGAATTGTTCTTTGTGTTTAAATGAAACAATTCTCCATTATTTCTTATCGACTTATCGTGGAGAGCTTCAGGAACTTTCCTTTCTCAGCTTTGAGAATAACCACTTCCAGGTTTGAGGTCTTACCCATGACCTCCAAGGCATTCGTGCATCCAAATGTGTCTGCCTGGACCCGAGTGCAGAAAGGCACTTTGAATCCTGAACTCAAAAATTACGTGGGAGAGCAAAAGCAGGAGCTCGTTTTCAACTGTGCAACTATTTTAAAAGGAGCTTCTGTGTTCTGCAGCTGATCTTAGATCTTCAGCCTGAGTGCTGTGGATCAGGGGCTCGAGCCCTAGTGAGGGGCCAGAATTTCTCCTTGGAATCTGCTCTGGAATTTTAGGTCAGAATTTCGCCTTGGAATCTGCTCTGGAATTTTAGGTCAGAATTTCTCCTTGGAATTTGCTCTGGGTTTTAGGCAGGACGCAGAGAGAAAAAAAAAAGTTCATGGGAAAGCCTAATTCAGATACAGAGGTTGTGAAATAGCCGATTGCATTTGGGGGAGGGACTGCACGGAATTCCTCTGCATGCAGGGAGCTGCAGCACTGTGCATTTATTTCCATTTTGGTGCTGATTTTTCAGGAGTCCACCAATGCCCAAAGACACTCCCAAGATTAAAATAAGTAACTGCAGGACTGTGTACACAACATGTGGCAGCTCCCCAGCCATTGGAAGGGTGGGATTGGGGAAAAATATATATTTTCCATCATGAAAGCCTGGAACAACCCAGTTCCTTTGGGGGACTCAGGGTGGATGAGAGTGGCACTGCAGGGAGCTGAAGGCCATGCAGAGGGGAACGATTCACCTGCTGAATTCACATCTTCCCAAAAACGTGTCTCCCATGGAGGTGGAGCCAAGTCCCAGATGTGAGAGCAGGAGCAGTGAAGAGGCTGTGTGGAGATGGCTGCTGTGTGTGCTGCTGGATTCCCCACGGGGCTGAGCAGCCCCGCTCCCCTCCCAGCCTGGCCACGCTCTATTTCTGGGCATTTTCTGTGTCATTTCATCGCCCCTCAGCTTCATATTAAATCTGACCTTTCCGCTGCACTTCTCTGGGGAAAGGTAATCACCTGCTTTGCTTTCTTCAGGGTTCCACATCACTGTGTGTGACAGGTAGATAAGTGTACCTGGAAAATACAGCTGCATGTGGGACCTGGCAGGGAAAAATATCTGCGAGGAGGTCAGGATCCACTTGAAGACCTGCCAGACCTGCCTGAGTGCAAATACATTTTTCAAGCTGGATGTTTAACTCCCACTGGCTCCCGTGAAAACTCAGAGATTGCAGAAAATCTTCTTTTGCTTTGAACAGCAGAGAGAGGCTCCAGTCCCCACTCGCACGGCCCTGGGCGAGCACGGGGAGCGAGGTTCCTGTGATTGATGATCTTGTAAAGAGTTGGGAAGTTAGGAAGGAAGAAAAGGAATATTTGAGGTCTCATGCAGTGGCAGGAGGTGGATCTAAATACACCATTGTGCAGCTCGTGGTCTGGAACTGAGGCTGTGCACTGCACAAAATAAACATCACCCAAAAGCAGTTTAATACCTGAGTGCATCCGTGAGCCTCAGGGGGATATTCCCAGGGGGTAACAATAACCTCACACAATCAGCTCTGTTGGAGCATTCTCACAGAAATTCAGAGACCTCTTCTAATCAATGCAACTATAAAATATGTCCATGTAGTGTGGATTTGATTTGTTGGCTACTGGAAATGTTAATTGCTGGAACATAATGATGGAGAAGCTAATCCAGCAGGAAAGGTGAAGGGAACACTGTGGCTGCTGTTTGGGTCAAGCAATGCACATCTTTCTAGAGTAATATCTCTTCTGTTCATCCAGGAGCAGAGTAAAACAGTCTACTCTGGGCTCAGTGCTGCTACAACTACTTATTCTTATTGATCTTTACAATATCTTGATCTAATGCCATTCAGAGCGCCTGGAAATTCAGGATATCACCTCCAACGAGGGCAGCTGGGACAGGGTCAGCTCAGCAAATGCGAGGGCAGGGCTCCCTCAAGGTGGGGTTTGAAAGCCCTTAACGAAGGTGAGGAAAACACCTCAGTGCCACAGCTTGTTCCACTGGCTTTTCTCGTGTGGAAGCTCTGCTTAATGCTGAAGTGATTAAGGAACGAGCCAAGTTGATACAGAGGCCTCATCCAACAAAAACAAAGGCAGTTTAGCTAAAATTGGTTTGAAAACGCTCGTTAATTAAGCTAAGGTAAATTTGCATAGATGTGGGCTTGCTAACACTCTGTCCCCCCCTCTTCCCACCTAAACCAGACTAATTATTTCTCTAATTGTGATGTAATCGCGTGGCCTTGGGATCATTGATTACAGCTGCACTCCTTGTCTGGCTGTTTTGCCTGAATCCAAGCAGAAGAGAGGGAGGCTCCTCTGGGATGTGCTGCTACTCCTTTTGGCTGCAGCCTTGACCTTAAAAAAGAGGAAAAGCAAAAAGTGAGTAAGCTGAGCTATTTATAGCCAGGCTAATTATTTTGATGTGCTATGACAGCAGCAGAGTCTGTTTTCTCTTCACTCAATTAATGGCAATGGAAGAAGCTTTCAATACCCTTTAACTGTGTTTGTTGGCTACAATGCAAACCTTTGCTTAACATCTCACGATGGAGGATTTTGAAACACACAGGAACAGGGAGCACAAGGTGTGTTGTGTTTGTGGCTGGCGTGAGGAGCACTGAGGAGCTGGAAGAGGGGTGTTGGTGTGAGAGAGAAAATCCACAGTTTGGGGGGAAGGTGGCAGAGGGCAATCCATGTAAAATTCACAGTGTAAAATTCACAGTGTAAAACTCACAGTGTAAAACTCACAGTGTAGAATTCACAGTGTAGAATTCACTGTGGAAAATTCACTGTGGAAAATTCACAGTGTAGCTCAGGTGGCTTCTCATAAGGTGCTGGGTGGATACCAAGGAGTTAGAAATACAAAACTTTACTATTCCCAAGTGGGAAACTGAGGCAGAGTGCTTCACCTGGCAAAGGCCAGAGAGTGACACTCTTGGCCCATGGCCTCTGATCCATTCACAGGAGGAGGATTCACACTGTGTTTGTCACTGTCCCTTACCTGGCACAGATTCTGGGAGGGATGACCTGCTGGGCTGCAAATAAACTGGGAAAGGTGGAGAGGACAGAGGGGGATGTCTTGGCTGAATTTTTTGTTGCCCATTACTGAAGATTTCTGCAATAAAAACCTCCCCCTGAGCACGGTGATGTGTTTTCTAGGTCTCTGGGGAAGTTGTTAAAAAAATCTATTCCTGCTCTCTGTTTTTGGTGCTGGACAAGATAGACTTTTTCTGATTTAAAGTTTTTGAATTTAAAAAAAATCCATGGAGTGGATCATTATATTTAACCGAGACAGAATTTGAAATACTAAGTTTTTGTGAGTTATTTCTGGTAGAAAAGCATTTCACTGTTGAAGCTCAGGTCCTCCTCCCCCTCCAAGGTTTATAAAATGCTTTTCTTCCTTGCTCCTTGCCACGCTCAGGGTGTTCCACAGCTTGTCCCTCTGCGTGACCACAAAACTCCTGCCAGGGGATTTGCTGTGCACTCCGGGGCTCGCTCCACTGTGGCAAGAGAGGAGGGAAAATATCTGCTCTCTCCTCCTTTTACAGCTTCGATTGGGTCCCTGAAATCTGTGCACTTCTCAGATTGCTTTTGGTGACCTTTGAGGCTCTCGGAAAGCAGGTGCTGTTTGTGCAGCCCTTCCGTGACTGTGGCTTTGTTTCCCTTTGATTTATCCTTTCCAAAGCCCCGGGTCAGGCAGTTGCAGGTACAGTGCAATATTCATGAGAGGCTGATTTATGCAGGCACAAGGCTGTGCAGTAGGATTACAGGGTACTGAATGTTATATGCAGCTTTAATTTCTTTTTATGACCGAAGGATACAGCCAGAGTTTCTCAAATATGGAATTTATGAGAGCCTCATTCATGCAGGGTTTAAAGGGGCCCTGTCTCTGTGCCTTGCTCAGGTGGGGTGATGGGGGGAGCAGCCTGTGCAGCCTCTGCCAGCCAACAAAACCATCCAAAAACACATCCAGGGCAGGCAGCTGGACACTGCAATGGCCTCTGCACACAGGGCCCAGGCACTCCTGCAGGATCTATGCCCTTCTCTGAGTTGCAGAGGCGCAGAAAAACGAATTCTGGGAAATATTTGATCTTCCAAGCCGGTATTTTCTATGCAGAGGTTAACTTCAGGGTTTCTAAAAGCTGTGACAGTGCAAACTAAATAACAGAGAGGGTATTTGTGGAAAGTCCAGACATTTGGTCCTCCTAACCTCCAGTCCTGTGCACCCCTGGGCACAGCTTGCTCCTCTTCTGGCTTTTCACACCTGCAAGTCCTTCCTCCTGGGAAGGAGCCTCTCTGCCCACAGGAGGAGCAGGGTTTGTGTGTGCCCAGTGGCTCCCTAGGCACTGTCAGCCACCTGCAATTTGCATTGGAGATGATCGAACAGCCTGGCGTAAAATCCAAGATATTAAATGCAATACCATGGCCCCGAACAGAACGTGCACGTCTGCCGTGGAGAATTACCCAGCCCTCTCCTCCTGGGGTGTTACACACCACATTCCGTGCACTCGCATCCCGCAGGGCTATTTTGGGGAGAGAGATGGTTCTTTGGAAAGTCACTGAAGTTTTTGTAGTGGAGTTGGAATACTCAGACGCCTGACAGCGGTTGCTGACGGGAGATGGCCCTGGCAGTGACTGTCCCCAGCTCCAGGGTCCCTGGGGAGGGTGAAGGGGACCTGCTCCAGCCTCCACCAGCACAGGGAAGAGTCACTCCCAAGCCTGGTGGCTTCCAACAAGGCTCTGCGTGTTCGTGGTGCCCCGGGATGGGCAGAGAGCAGTGCTGGCAGTGAGCCCTGCTCCTTCCTTGTCCCACGGATGTCACAGCCACCTCTGAGCCCAGCCTGGCCGAGTGGAAAAAGCCCTACCCATCTTCAGCTCCTATTTCTGCAGAAGGGGAGCTTTTCTCTCCATCTTCCCTGCCTGCCATGCCACCCAGGAAAACAAAAAGGCACTGCTAACATCTGCTCTTTTCTCCTCCTACGCGCAGGCTCTTTCTCGGCTCCCTATTAAACCCCTTCCCACGCAGCGGCGTAGGCAGCTCCTGCGTGTACATCTCCGAGCACAATTTTTTTCCTTTCCCCCCCCCTCCACCATCCCCTGGGAGCAACATTTGTGAGAAGTGCCTGGTGAGGGTTTATTTTTGTTCTTTGCCAGGACTTTTTGGTTAGCGGGCTCCTCGTTCTCCTGAGCTCCTCCTCCGAGCTCCTGGAGATGCTGCGTGGGGTGGGAAGGGATGCAGACACGGATGGAGGACATTCCCATCGCCGAGCGACGCTCAGGTGCATCTATTCCTACCGAGAGGGTTACTAAGGAAACAGGGAGATGAATTTCTGGGAAAAACGCAGATGTTCCTAATGAGCAGCGAGCGCTGGGCTTGTCCTTCAGCTTGGATGGCTGGGGTCTGGTCCTTGGTCCCCTGTCACTGGAAAGGTCTGATTTTTGAACCTGCCTTTGCTCTCCTGTCCCTGGGGCAGCGGCAGGGTGCTGAGCCTCCACCACGGAGCACACGAGCTCTGAGTCACTGCTGCTCCTGGCAAAGGCAATGGGAGAATCCATCTGGGCTCGTTCCATCCTGAAAAACTTGCCATGTTTTGCAATTTGCACTTTTTCTTTTTTTTCTTTTTTTCTTTCCCCCTCCTCCTCCAATTGGAGCAGGCTGGCTTCTCCTGAAGCTGGCATGGCTTTTTGTTGCAACAGGAAAAATCCCCATCAAAATAAATTCTGCTGGAAAGTTTAATCCGAGAGGTTCAAAGCTGAACAAAGGCGCTGCGGAAGATGCTCGGCTCTTTCCCACAGCCCCAGTCGAGCCCTGCTGCCAATTATCAGGTTGTGCTGCGTTGCTCCTAGGGCTTTTACGGAGGAAAAAGTTCTGCAGGAAATTGCCTGAAGAGCACAAACTAAAGGCAGGGGCACTGGAAGAGGTTGGACTCGCTGTTCTGGTCTCCTCCTGCACAGCTCGTGGGATGTGAGGTTGGGTTTGTGCAGGCAGGAGTGGAGAGCAGAGACCTCCAGCTCCCCCAGGACCTGCCAGTCAATGGAAATGAGTGATTTGCTGGATCAGAAATAGCAATTATCCTTGGAAATGCAACAAGGTGATTAATTGCACCACGAGCTGCAGCCTCAAGAGCACCAAGTTCGTAACACCAGAGCAGAAAGGGTTTTAGATATAGTGTTACTCTAGAAGGGGGAAAATGCATTTTTCAAGTCAAGTAATCAGATCCAAATGCTGAAAACAATTCAGAAAATGCTGTAAAAGGAACATGAATAGGAGCGACATCATTAAAAAGGAACATTTCAAAAGGATTTATAATCCCCAAATGAAGTTCTCCAGTACAGAAGCAAAGAAAAAGAATTATTTGTTTTTTAATTCTAATTGTGTTACCTGAATAGTGTGTTTAGTTTGGGGGGATGTGACATAATTGTGTATTTTCCCACCATTCAGAAAGTATAATTCAAGTTATCACAAGGAACACTTGCTCATTAAAAAAAAAATAATCTAAGCTTGCAAACCTGATGGGCTTTGCAGTGCGATTAACTTGGCTGCTTCCAGAGTGTTTAACTCAAACAAAGGGGAAGTTCAAAGAGAATGGTTCAGTTTATCTTAGTATATAATTTTTTTTTCCTGTGAACACAGAAGATTACAAGTGACAGTTTATGTGGTTTTTTGATAGATTTACAATGCCATTCGATTGCACCGAGGCCATAGCGAAGACATATTTCTTTTAGGCTTTGCTATCGAGAAATTTAAAATGCCAATTCATTGGAAATTAATTCCGGAAGAAAGGAAGGGAAAAGATTGTTGTTCTTCCATTGTAGCTACTCTTGCTAACCCTTGTGTGCAAATGGCAGTGGGCATGGGGAGAAAATGGAGAGCCTTGTAGCAACATATTTATTTTGCAGCAGGGAAGGGCACTGTGGAAATTTTTTTATCTGCATGGGGGGGTCTGTAATGTAAGCAGTGACAAATATCTCATGTCCAGCTCTGATGGTTTCTGGTGATAGAAAAGGTGTGTGTGAAGCAGATCAGGTTCTTCTAGAGGGATCCATGCTTTTCCTGTGGGAAATAACAGATTTTCCTCAAGCACTGAAGGGCTGCTCCATCCAGCCAGACCCACAGGGCTGATCCAGAGTTGAAATCCAAGAAAAGTCCCCAGGGCGGCTGCAGCTTCGCTTCCTCTTGAGAGGAATAAACTCTTTATTTCCCCGAGGGGCTGCACTGCTTTAGGGCTCTGTTTCCAGCAGAGCATTCCCGAGGCAGCTCCCGGGGGATGTGATGAGGTTACCCCTCCTGGGAAATGCAGAAAGCCCATGGCACATTGACAGCTGGCTTTGTCCTCAAAAACAAGGTTTTGGGGCAGTGCTGGTGCCAAGGACAAAAGGGAAAACAAAGTTTGCTGATAGGAAGCTTCATAGCTTGCTTCAGTATCCTACATACAGATTTTTTTGTATTTTAAATTTTACATTTACATTACCTGAAATGCAGTTGCAGAGTATTTCCTGCAGTCACAGGCTCACCTGGGATATCACTATTTTGCAGTTTTTAGTGATGATGAAAAATCCCTAAAGTGAGGGTTATGCTGAATAGTGGTTTGGATTCAATGATTTTGTTTGTCTGTTTTTTGAAATATTATGAATATTGTGGTGCTGTTTAAAAACCAGAGCAGTTGAGCCAGTGAGCATGGTCACAGCTTCCAGCAGATCTTTCTTTACCTACCTAGGTAAAGATCTTCAGTAGATCTTTCTACTGAAAGAGAAAGTAGATCTTTCATTACCTACCTAGGGAGGGAGCAAAAAGGGAGAATACTTTCCGAAATACCCCTGCCCGACATCTGATCCCCGGGCAGGTATCACTGAGCTGAGTTTGGCACCAGCACAAACCCCTCTGGACCTGCCAGATCCCGTGGCTCCGCAGGCTGGCCAGGACGAGCCAATGATGGAAATATTTTTGGGATGAGCTGGGATTCCCTCTGAGATCCCAAATAGCACAGGCAGTGGTGCTATTTAAAACAGCTCTGACATCGCAGAGCACAGCCCATCCAGCCCTGCAGGGTCAGGATCAAAGGTTTTGTCAATTATGAGGAAATTCAGAGCCCCACAAGGATGAGTTTGAGCTTAAAATCCCATTGGAGTTTGCCCAGAGCCAGTTGGTGCTCCTTGCACGGCAAAACGGGGACGAAGGATTGCAAAATTCCTGTTTTTGAAACCTGCTTGTCCAAATAAATAGTGAGTAACCAGGGCTTCATCCAAATGCTCTGGTTTCTTAAACAGGCCCTGCCCTAAAGCCCTGGCTGTGAGCAAACAGCCTCTGAAAAGTTTGGTGTGCTTAGAGCATTCCATTCAAAATAATAAATAAAATAAAAAACTGGTGTTAAAAAAAAAAAAAAAAAAAGCTGCATGAGGGAACTTCTGCCCTAACTTTTAAAAGATATTATTTATTTATTTATTTATTTATTTAAATTGAAAAACGTCCCTGGGCATTGCCAGTGCTGAAAGAAGCATTTTAAAATCAAAGCAAAGCTTTTAAGCCTTTGAGAGCTGCTGACAGGGAGAAAATGGACACCTGCTCTTCCTCCAGCCTTTAGGCTCTAACTTCAGCCCCCTGAAGGAGGTGTGGGTGCCCACCTTGCCCAGCTGCTCCATCCCTGCTCCTGCTGTGCCTGGTACAAACCCCAAACTCCACCAGCTTCTCAAGGCCAATTTTTGGCCATTTCACCTCTCCATGTACTCAGCAGGTTGTTACCCACACATTTTTTATTTATTATTTATTGGGATGCTGAAGGGCTGCTGGTTTTACCAGGACCTGATGTTTAACCCATGTCCTGTAGGAAAAGGGCCACTGCAGGATGGCTCTGTTATCCCAAAATAAGCAGGTCTGACTTCAGCCTTCTCCAAAGCTTTTCCGTGAGACACCACTGAGGCTCCAAACAGGATTTTCCTGCGGTGGGAAAGGTGAAAATGCACTGCAGCATTTGCTCTGCTGCTCACAGACACAACCAGGACCAGCAGGGAGGGTTCCCCATCCCCGAGGGTTTTGGGGAGTGGCAGCACAGGGCTCCCTCTCACTCCCCTTCTGCAAATTCTGGTGCTGCTGGCAATTTCAAGGCCAATGCTGGGAACGCTGGCATTGAGCAAATCTGAAAAATTTGCATTTCCCCAAGCACCTGTGCAAACAAACCCTACACAAAACAGATTATGCCACTCCAGCAATGGGCAGCAGGGCACTGTGAGCTTCACCAACATGGTGGTGACTCTGATTTATTTTTTTTTTAAACCCTTTAAATATTTACACCAAATTTCTCAGGAAGGAATTATTTGTCATTCTTTTTCACTGCTGATAAAATTTCAAAATCAGACTTTGAGGAAAGCACCTGGTTGTAGACACTTTATGGCAAGGAAAAAGCCCAGAGCAGCTCTGCAGGTCTATTTGGGCAATTAGAGTTAAAAGGAAATGCAACTCTCCTAAAGAAATGACATTTTATTTTTGAGCCGCCGAGGAATGCTGCATGAACCATAAATAACAATAAGGCTGTGTGTGTGTTCAGGAAGGTGTCTGGCTGCAGGGTTGGTTTTTGGGATGCCCTGGGTGCAAGTTTAGGGTGAGTTTGGTCTGAAGCTCCGTGGCCAGGTCAGCAGCTTTAGGTTGGGACCAGGGCAGGAACAGCCACGTTTCCTTGTGTTTCAGGTCACCGAGTTTGTGTACCCAAGCTCCAAATCAGCCCAAGTTGACTTGAAACGCTGCCAGTCTGGCCTAAGATTTGCAAGTCTGAGTCTAACCAGGAAATCTCTTCTTGATGAAAGTCTGGGGAGGGGGAGAGGGCACGATCTCTGTGTTATATGAGCTTCAACAATTTTATCTGCAGTGGGTTTTGCAATTTAAAAGGTACATTAAAAAAAAAAGGTAAAGGTTTGCACAGCTCAGCTCCCTTTAGTTTCTGCTTAAATTTCTACCTATTATTCCATTTCTACCTAAAATTTGCTGGTTTGTATTAAGACATCTGAGAATGAGCAACCCCCTTTATCAAACCTTTTCCGTGAAACCCTTCCTTTTTCCAGGAAAAATCTCCTGGCACACCACCCCAAGGGCACCGATCCAACTGAGCCGTGGTCATCTGGGGATGACTGTGCCATGTGATCATTTTTGGGAGGGGGGGGCTGGTTCCCTATGTTGGGGACATCACCACCACCCCAGGCTGGGATGGGAGCCCAAACCCCACGGGGACGCCTGTCTGGGACAGAGGTGTGACTGTGATGAGTTGGATTTGCACAGAGCTGAGAGTGAAGGTCAGGGAGGAAGGCAATGTGGGGTTATTTATCCGTGGGGTGCTCGTGGCTGAGCAGCAGTGTTTGATCAGGGACCTGTCCCGGATGGAACCCTCAGCACCCAGGGACACACACACACGGCCTGGCCCATGATGTGTCTGTTCCCAGGGGCTTTCCTCCCACCCTGCTCTCCAAAATAAGCCCCCTTAGGGCTGGATTGAAGGGCAAACCCGTGATGCTGAGCCTGCCCGACCTGGGAGCAGCGTTGGTGGCACGAGCTGGGGGGAAAATCCATGGCAAATCAGGTCCCTGCAGCTGAAACATCTCTCATCTATGTGCAAATGCTGAACCGGCACAAGGCAAAGTTTCTTTTTTTAAAGCCCAGTGCTAGTTTGTGCAGTTTAATGATTTCCTCAGATATCTTTTTAGTTATTTATTTCCACTCTCCAAAGGCTCCTGGCTCTTTAACATTTTTTTAATGGTATTTTCTGAGCGTGTTCTCAAATTAAATGTTGCTGAAAGCTGCCTGGCTTAAGAGGATGGGGGTTTGCAGAGCACTCGGGCCTGATTCAGCAAAAGCACTTGATTATCTTCAGTTTAATTTTACAAAGTAGTTAAGCACATGCCTACAGCAAGGTATGTCCTTAAGTCCACCTCTGCTCAGCAAAGCGTTTAAACACGTGCTTCACTTTAACCAGAGACAGGGGAGTTTGAGCGTATGCTTAAATATTCCTCAGACCTGGAACCTGAGCAGCTCTGGCAGATGATTACCCTCCTGCATTTCTAGAACTGGTGGATCTGTCACACTGCTAAAAACATTTATAAAAAAAATCTCTATAATATGCTATTTCTGGTGAAAGCAAGAGCAGCTCCGCCCCAGTTTGGGGCTGGAGGGACTTTTGCCAGGGCAGGGAAGGGAAGGGAGTGATGCTCTGGAGCGAGTGAAGCTCTGTGACTGTGCTCTCGTCCTGCTCTATATTTGGATGTTGCTGTACAGGCACAGTGCAGGTCCCTGCCTGAAGCCTGTGGGTGCTGCTGAAATACAGATAATAAATGGCTGGTGTGATGTGACAGGAGCCACTCTGCTGAGTGCATCCCAGGCCTGCTGGCCCTGCTGGCTCTGGTGGGGTTTCTCCAGAACCCTTTCTGCTCCCAGGCTCAGGTGTGTGGGTGTATTTGAGACCAGACCTGGCTGAAGGGAAAGCTCAGCCTGGAGAGGTTCAGGGGAGGGTTTGGCACTGGGTCAGAGCAGTCAGCAGAGATGGTGTGACGCTGAGTCCAGCGAAAGCAGGCGGGTTGGGATCAGCAGGGCTTCCCCAGCAGCTCCTGCCTGGTTCCTGTGCTGAGTGGCTCTGAAACCTGGGAGATTGACAGCCCTTGGACGCTCAAATCAAATTATCCTGGAAAGCAGAAAGGCTCCAAGCCTTGGCTGAGCCTGCCTTTTCTGGGACTCAGCAACTGCCTGAAATCACAGCTTCCCTAATCCAAATTTGGAGAAAGTGCCATTCGGATTTTTGATCCAGAGCTGCTGTGGCTCCGTGGCTGCCACAAACGCAGGAGCAGTGGCCAGAAGGGCTGACCCCATCCTGTGTGCTCTGCCTGCTCCAGGTGAGCAGACACCCATCAGCACTTGGTAAATAACTCCTTCTGTATTTAAAACTCAAAAACCTCTTTGAGAGCACTGAGCCCAACACCAGTGGTCCCAAGTGTTCTCCCCAGGGCCAGCTCCAGTGCTGCAGCGTGGCAGTGATTGGGATCCAGGTGAGCCCTGGGGGTGCTGCCTCCCGTCCTGCACCTGGAAACCAAAGGGATGGTGAAACACAACTCTCACAGCAGCGCTTTGGGTTCATTTGCTGGCGATTTGGGTGAAAGTTTCATTTTCCAATTTGAGGAGCGTCCTCGTTCCCACAAATAAAGCCAGCTGCTGATCATGTAGTTCCAGCACCAGGGGAAGGACTGGGAAAGAAGAGCAAATGGATTTAAAAAACTGGTGTCCATTTTCAGATGGGGATGATCCAAGTATCACAAGAAAGATCAGATCCATTCCCAGCTGTTCAGCTGAAACTCATCCTTTGGATGGGACAAAGCAAAAAGTGTGGATCCAAAGAGCTCTTGGGTTTTTTTTGATTCAGGGATCCGCCCTGGTTGAAGATGCAGCTCCCTCCTCGCCTGTCTGGTCCCTCTCTGTTTGCCTTGCAAAGCTCTATCAGTATAGACTCCCTGCTTGTTTTTGCCAAGGCATAGCGGACCTTTAACAAATCCCCTTTTTTTTTTTTTTTTCCCCAGAATATATTCCTTCCCTGCAAAGCTCTTGGCTATTCCTATCTTCTTAAAAAGTCTTTAGGAAAAAAAAAAAAAAAAGTTGTTTGTGGTGCTAACGGTATGGAATGAGCTAAAGCTTTATGCCATTTTTAGCACTCTTGGAACAGAGAGAATTGGAGGAACTGAAAATATATGCTTAATCGCCCCCAGGAAAGGCTGCCATAATATTTTGGGTTGCATAAGCAAACTAAATTGGAAATCTGGAATCTATTCAAGACCTTTTGATCAGGGAGCTTTGCAAGTGCAGAAAAGTAAAAACACAGACAGATGGGGATTAGAGTTGAGCATCAGGAGAATAATTTCCTCTTTTAATTTCAGTTCCGCCAACATATAAAAAGCATTAACAATCCAGTTACGTAACGTGCGTCAGAGCCCGGCTGGACGGGGCAGGAATTCTCGCTGTAATTAAGCCATTACCCAGCCCATGGTGGTGGGAGCCTCTTTGCACCAGGGAAAGACCCCTCCCTCCTTCAAAAATCAGGGCAAATGTCCTGGCCAAAATTAGAAGCCGTTTTTGAGGCTAATAGGAGCTGCAGGGGGCTCAGGGAAAATTGAAGCCTGCTCCGAGATACCGCTGAGCTCACAAAATCCAATTGACAATCACTCACAAACCCCTGTTTCTCTCTATCTTTGTCACTAAATCAGCTTCAGTGGGAGAAGGGAGATTAGGCTGAGGAGCAAGCGGAGATATTTTTGCTGATTGTTTGACGTTGGGAACAATAGTCCATAATATACTTTGTGTTGTTCTAATAGTGGGATCTTTGAGAGAAGGCACTACAACATCCAAAGGCTGGCAAGAGTCCCGCGAATTTGAGGCTGCAAAGGCTGGCAGATTGGATTAGATTTCTGTTCTTGCCTGTTTTCCTCTGCTCGGGGGATATTTTTGTGCGCAGTGGTTGATGCAGAATGATGCAAAAAAAGCTCTAAGAGGATGGTCTAAATAGGACCACTTACATTTCAGGATCAAGTCACTGGACACGGCTTGGGAACAGGTTTTGAAGAGTGTCTGATACCCCAGAACATCCATATTAAGAACTATTTGCCTACTGGGATCAGCTCCCTAGACTGCTGATGTCTGCAGCCTTTAGATAAAAGCCACTCCTTCCAGGTAGCTGATTATTTTTTTTTATTTTATTTTTTTTTTAAGATGTTTTTGGGAATTTCTTCATGCAGATTTAACTGCAGTTACTTTTGCTTGCCTCTCACTCTTATTACATGAACTTAGATGGGAGTAGGAGTGAGATTTCATGGACTGGGTCTGCTTTTCTTCAATTAATGTGGCATATAGGAAGAGATCTGTATTTTTGGCATTGCTTTATGATACTCTGCATGAGTTCAGAGAAGTTTCCAGGTAGTCTCTGCAGCAGCAGTAGAGCTGTCCTGCGAGCTTTCCTCCCACTCTGAGAAATCCCAAATTGGCCAAGACAAACCCCTGGAGCTCTCCCTCTATAATCCTCACCCTGACCCTTTGGGGAAGAGAATGGTGAAGAAATCCCAACCTCCCTGAGAATCTGAAAGAGAGTCTGAGGGCAGCCCATAACCTCTGCAGGTCAGAGCTGCTCGGAGAGAGCTGCTGTGAGGAGACCTTGGGGTGCTGGTGGATGAGAGGCTGGACGTGACCCTAAAAGATATCATTTATATCATTTTATTTGACCCTGGCAGCCCCAAAAGCCAGCCACGTCCTGGGCTGCATCACAAGAAGCTCCACCAGCAGGCTGAGGAAGGGGACACTGTTCAATCACCCCTTGAAACGTTTTGTCCCTGGGGGCCCCAACGTAAGGAGGACATGGAGCTGCTGGAGCAGATCCAGAGGAGGCCACAGAGATGATCAGGGCTGAGCCCCTCGGCTCTGGGCCAGGCTGGGAGAGCTGGGGGTGCTCACCTGGAGAGGAGAAGGCTCCAGGGAGAGCTCAGAGCACCTGCCTGTGGTTTTAGATTTCCTGAGATTCGCAGGAGCTGGCAGAGGAAGCAGGCAGATGAACCCAAGATGGCGAAAGGAGAAACTTTATTTATGAAGCTCTTTATATATCCATTAATAATCTGGCAACTATTGGTCAGCAGGGAATGCACCTCCTAAAACCATTGGTCACAGCTATACAACACCTAGTACCAAACACAGAGATTAAGAAAGTACAAGAATGCAGCTTATCTCTATTCTCCCTGAGAAAGAAGAGAAAGATTTCTAAAACAGTGCAACTACACCTGCCAGTGCCTAAAGGGCTCCAGGAGAGCTGGAGAGGGACTGGAGACAAGGGATGGAGGGACAGGACAAGGGGGAGTGACTTCAAACTGACACGGGGAAGGTTTAGTTTAGATGTCAGAAATAAATTTGTCCCTGTGAGGGTCATGAGGCCCTGGCATGGATTGCCCAGAGAAGCTGTGGCTGTCCCATCCCTGCAGGTGTTCCAGGACAGGCTGGATGGGGCTCTGAGCTACCTGGTCTGGTGGAAGGTGTCCCTGCCCACGGCAGGGGCTGGAACTGGATGGTCTTCAAGGTCCCTTCCAGTCCAAACCCTTCTGTGATCCTAGGAAGGCTCAGGTGCTGCGCTGGGGTTTGTGGATAAACCATCACTTTTCACACCGAATTGCTGAGCAAGTGTGAGCCCAACCATTAACTGGACCTGGGGACTGTGGTTATTTCTGGGCCACAAGAAGACCACAACAAGAAGAGTTAGTCATGTGTGAGCGGCGCTCTGCAGGCTGATGTGCCACAATAAATAAATAAAAATAAGAGAGGAGCATTAAAAAATTAGTTGTACACATGACTGGCACATCATTTCCATTCAAATGGGTTATACCGTAGGTGCAGATGAGATCATAGGCTGCTATTTAAGGAGGAAACCTCTACTTACATAAATGTCTGATTATGCAACTGTCATGGAAACCAGAGATGACAAAGATGTATTAGATTAGCTTGTCCATCCCCTCGGAGCGCAGGATTGTTCCTTGTGGTTTATTTTTCGCTCAAGATTTTAAGAACTGATCGGTGGCTGCTGGATGCTGAGCTTGAGAAGAAATGATTTATAGTACGAGCTGAGCTGTCACTTTTCTAAAGGTGATTTTCTTTGGAAACTCGGGAATAGAAGTGCTTAAAGTCCCTGGTTGCGTTCAACAATCCTCACACCCGTGCCTGGCTCATCCCTGTACTTTTATCCTTGGAGTTTCGTGGCTTTCACTCCTTAAAACACAGTCCAGAGTCTTAGTCTACTTTTCTCTACCATTCTGCCTGACCTTTCCTTAATTTTCATCCCCTAACTCTGTTGTCTTTCCAAATAATACTCCATTTTCTCTGGGTTTGCACCCTGCCAGCGTGTCCCCCGTGGTTGTTGCTTAGCCAAGCCATACAAATTTAGCTGCTCTTAATCTTTTCTCATAGGTCAGTCTTTGGAGCCACACTCATTTTTGCTGCTGCACAGGGAAATTGGCAGAGATTAGTATTTTAATCTTCTTTCCCTGTTTAAAGAAACCCCAGGACACACATTGAATGGTTTTCCTGTGACTTGAAATTAAAATGTTTAAAAATAAATGTATTTATATCTCTTTTTCTCAGCTTTCACCTCTAGTTCCTCTCAGTCATTGATTTGGCTGCTCTTCTGCCTTAGAAATGGTGCTTTTCTGAACAAATTGAGCTTCAGTTTGGTTCCTTACCATGAGCAGGGTGACATTGTTATGTCATGAGCTCTATGGTTTAGTCTCACCCATGTTCATTCTGCAGAATTAACCTGAACTGGTTTTGAACCAAACCCTCTGTGTTCTCCAGTCCCACCAGACATGAGATTTGGGAGGATGCACAGCAAGGCAAAGACAGAAAGATTAATGCTAAATACCAGTGATGTTTAGCCTCATTTTTGGTCCCTCTTTGACTGTGTTTTCTGCTCGCTCACAATGAGTTTGGTTGCTGTTATTTTCCTTGAAGGTGGTCTTGTTCTCTCTAAATCTCAGTGGTCACTGAACTCAACTCCTGCTCCCCTCGTGTCCAATTCAGATAATGATAAATAATTATCATGGGTATTTTTGGCTCTTAAGACCTATTGAGGGCCATGCCTAAAGGGTTTTAAGCAGTGAATGTTTTTTATCTGTAGCTGGACTTTACCCGGGATCATAGGGCAAATTAAATTTGGGCTCCATCAGATCCCAGGAAAGAAACAGACTGGAGAGTTGGGTCTTTTCCTCTGATGGGGGTCCCTGAGCCAAGCTGTACCTGAATTTGTTGATAATTTGTTGATGATAAATGGGGAATGTGCTGCTGCAGAACGCAGGGAGAAGCCAATATTTGTCAAGGAAAACTCAAAATACAAAAGGGCTTCTCTCCCGTTGCATCAGGCTTGCGAGCTAATTCTGGTCTCGCTGAAGTAATTTGAAAAACTCTCTCAGTGTGGGCACAGTTCCTACTGCCAGCCCTGCCAAGCACCTCAGCAGTGACCTACAACACCTTCCCTATCTCACTCCAGGGCTATTTTAGCCAGGGCTGTCAGCTGAGCTGAATTGTTCCATTATGTGGTGGCTTTGCAATGTGGAAAAGTGTTCAGGAGGGACCACTCTCTAAATGAGAGGAGAGTGACTCAGTCTCCAGGGCCTGTTCAGACACTGATCTTTATTTATTTATTATTTTATTTTATTTTTTCCCGAGGCAGCTGATACAGGGAGCAATTAGAGTGGTGATTTTTCTGTGCTGTGGATCTCGACTGACTGTGCCGTGGAGGGACCTGTGCTTATTTCACATCAAACCCCACTGCAGGGCAGTGCTTTCCAGGCACTACTGAACTGAGACAGATCTGACCCTAGAGATGAAAATTCAGATTGTGGCATCTCATCACGGATATCCTTCCATCAGAGAGAAGACAATGAAGCACAGTGCTCATGGGATGATTTAGGAGACAAAAGCACTCCAACCGCTCATTTTAAATCACAGCAATTGGACTCTGCGCAGCCAAGCTGACTGGTTCTGGAGCAGGTCAGATGAGTTCCAACCTCCTCTTCAAGTATTTAAGGGAAGTCCTTAACAATAAGAACCTGCCTTGCTGCACTGTTTAACAGAACAAGTTACCCCAGGGAGAACTTGCTGGGTCCCCTCCCCATTTCTCTGCAGCTGATGCCCAAGTTGCTGCTGTTCCCTCTTCCACAAATAGACACATTTCCGCAGGAATGATCCCTGAATTTCATCTAAGAGCCTCTGAGAGCCTTCTAAATAATTTCAGCATGAGCTATCCTTAGGAAGTTAAAATCAAAGGCACAAGGACCAGCATATTTAATAAGATGGAAATGGCAAAATGAGAACCACATTGAAGGATTTGGGAGTTTTCTCCCTGTATGGATTCCAAAAGGGGTCATGGGTTTGCAGTGCTCTGGCAAGCACAGAGATGCTGTGCATTCAGCACAGGCAGTAATTACATCTCCTCTTTCTAAATTATGTTATCAGGAAACATCTATATTGTTTGCATGGGTCTAGATTACGCTCTGAGAATAGAATGTTCCCTGCATAAAGAGCACGGCTGGAGTAAATCAATGAGGATGCACTCAGAAACATCAATTAAAGGTAATACAAGTCTTCAGCGTGGTATCAGGGAGCGAGCAGAGTTTGAAATTCTCATCTTCCCAACCCTGCCTTCCTCCCCAGGAAAGCGACAAAGCAGAACTACTCAGAAATTCATAAGGTTTAAAAATAAATTACTTGTCTCCTCTCATCCTCATCTTTACTCAGGTTTTTACTCAGTGCTGGTTCCCAGCATAGTAGATGAACGTAATGTTTTTCTTCAGATCTCAGAGTTCTGCTGGGTTAAGGAGTTGTCTTTCTGCAAGAGTCACGAGTTGAGCACTTTGGGTTTGAGGTACCTTCTTTGGGACACCTGCAATCTGACGGCCTGGGGTGCCAAGAACCCATTGGTGATCCAATGGAAGTCAAGAAAATCCGGTCCCAGGCTCCGTCAGAGCAGCAAGTGGAAATTCAGATTTTCCAAGTTGACAGTGATGCCTGAATACAAAATAACAGCAAATCTGTGATAGAAGTGGGAATGAAATCTAGACCCTTTTGCCTCTCCAGGATGCAGTACCTGGAGCTCATCTGCAGAGGGGTGAGGGGTCTGGCCACCTTTGGGCATCACTAGTAGGGGACATGTCCACATAAACACCGTCACCACGCTCTCCGCCGGTCCCAGAGATTTCCTGTTATTGAGGCACATCAGAAATTAATGTGAATCATCCTTCAGCCTATTAATTCTGTGTCCCCTTTGCAGACGTTAATTCAAACGCAAAATCTGAGCCTGGGTTTTTGAGCCTCCCCTGTTCTCCACGCAGTTCATGCACAGGGCTCCTGCTCAGGCACATTTGTTACCTACGTGACACTCATCCATCATCTGGATTGTAATGGTGAGAGGTAGAAAATTTTCTCCTCGCTACTCGGAAGGAAAAAGGACCTCAGGAAGTATTTATAAGCTTCTTCAGCTGAGCTAATTATTCAGGAAAGGGTATTTTTCACTGCAAGGAGCACAGGCGAGCAGATTCCATTCATAGCTCAAATGCCAAGTGGCTTTAGCACCTTTGGTTTTAGTGGCTTATTTTATTAATATTAAGGTGGCGGTGGGGGGGGGGTGGTTAGTGTTTTGGATCTTTTTTTTTTCTTAATTTTTTTTTTTTAATGCTTTTTCCCTTTGGGCAGAAAGCTGCTCCCTTTTCGTCACAGCCTGGATAATGAATTGCAGTGTACAAAGCCGGTCATACAATACGCAGCAGCGGCAGCGCGGAGCGAGAATCTTTGGGAAGAGTTTCCATAGAAACATTGACGTCCTCCTGGCGAACAGGACACCGAGTTCCTTCAATGGGAGGTATGGGGTTTTAAAGGAGCAGCGAGGTGGCGGGAAGCCAAGCCAGCAGAGCTATGACTCTGCATGTCCCAGCAGAATAGGGGGTTGGAGCTGGTGGGAGGGGAAGAGAGGAAAAAAAAATAACCCAATTACCCTCACATTATCAGAACGTCAGATTTGATGGTTGCTGCTTGAACGGTGCTGCACAGAGCCTGGTGAATAATTAAACTGCTGACCGCAACGCGTGCGAGAGCCGCCAGCCAAAAATCATAAACACTCAAGGCTGCAAACTAGCAGCTTCTAAAAAATCTTGTCAGATTTTGTCACAGACTTCATCCCCAGAAGCCTTAAATTCAGCACAAATGGGCATGACGCAGGCACAAAGCTCGCGGGGACGAGCAAGGTTGCACCCGGCGATGCGCACCCTCCCCTTCCCTGCTTGTCTTGGAATGAGACAAGTGTTTTGCTAATGTTCCAGCTCTGTGTTTTAAATAGCCTCGTGTCTACCCAGCTAAATAGTGGCAGAGCAGCCCTGTCTGGAAGAGGCTGTTTCTAGAAGGAAAACAGTCAGAGGAAATGTTTTTGCCAGAAACGTTGGAAATCATACAAAACAAAAAGGCAGCATGCAAAAGAATTCGCCGCCGAGCGCTCCCCAGTGTTTTTGTTCGGGCTCACAGAGTGCTTTGTTTCGGAGCAATTCCCAGATAAGACTAATGAAGGTGACAGTCCCTTCTCGGAAAGGCTGTGACCCACCCCAAGGCCTGGCTGGCACCAGGGATGTCATTTGGAGCCACCCCGGCTGTGGGGCTCTGCTCCACGCCCAGAGCGAGCGCACCTCAGCCGGACACAGCGAGAGCCACTCGACCCTACAGGGCTTCTCTCAGCCTTCACGGCTTCCTCCAGCTCTGACTCTGAGCTGGACACCTCCAGCACAATTCAGATGACTCTCTGGGGTGGTGAATGCTCTCAGGGCTTTATGTCTCCCAAAGAGGCTCACGGAATGGCTTGGGCTGGGAGGGACCTGAACACTCATCCAGTCCCAATCCCCTGCCATGGGCAGGGACACCTCCCCCAGACCAGGTTGTCCCAAGCCTCATCCAGCCTGGCCTGGAACACTTGCAGGGATGGGGCAGCCACAGCTTCTCTGGGCAATCCACGCCAGGGCCTCAGCACCCTCACAGGGAAGAATTTCCTCTTTGTACCTAATCTAAACCTGCCCTCTGTCAGTTTGAAAATACCCAACACCCAAACATCTTCTTGGGGTGAGTCACATGAGGTGAGGAGCACCCATGGCAGCTCTTCCTCTATTTCTCTCCAGCGCTGATATCTGGGGGGTGACTTGATGTTTACCCTGCAGAGCCCTGTGTTGTGGGGTTTCCTTGGAGCTGCTGGGAAGCTGAGCTCCACCGGGACAGCTCAGAGCAAGGAGGGAACTCTGCGCCATGCAGGAGCAGGTGCCGTGGTCTTGAATCAGCCTGTCCTCTGTGCAAGAGAGCTTCTGGTATTCACAAGCATCTTGCAGGTTTGCACACATCTGTTTCTCGTTCAAATCCCTCCAGAGTGACTGCCAGAGAATATAAAGCATCCACAACCCCATCAGAGTGGAATGGGAGCCCCGGGTACCCTGTGCCTTGCACAGCCTGCTCCAGACAGCCTTCAAAGGCAAACCACTGCAGTGTGGCTGCTGACCTTAATCCCTGTCCTTTGCAATGCTCAGAGACTGTGGCTATTTATACTGCTCTTATGGCAATGCTGAAAACTCTTTGCTGAAAGCTAAATTATTTCAGATCTATATGGGTATGATGCCACATGAAGTTCTGGTTTATAATTTTATAGCAAAGGCATCCATTTATTCAGTGGGCTCCAGGTAGGACGTTTGATACAGGATATGGCATTGATCTATTTGCAGAATGTTTGCAAGGAGATCATTTTGGTTCAACCTGTTCAGCAAGATTTGCTGTAGACACAGAAAGACAGAAAAGTTGGCAAGTCAGAGGATCTCAAAGAAGTGTCTTGAGTATTGGGGACATGCAGATTGTTTCAAAGGATGATGGCAGGAATTACTTTGAAGGGAATAGGAACAGAGGGTAAAATGGTTGTCCATCTTCCTGAGGAGCACTTAGATTTTTCATCCATTTGTCTCAGAGTGTTTACTTTATCCTGTTTTATGGATGCAGAAGACTTAGAAAAAAGGACCCATTTAGAATGAGAGATGTTTTACTTGAGCTCTTTGTCCTTACTTACAACATAGGGGAATTTGAAGGCTCATTATTCTTTCTTGATTAACATCCCTTTATAAGGCGTTCAGCTAGCATGACAATGAACCTGATTTAAATATCCAGGTAGGCTGGATTTGCATGTGCCAGGAAAAGACTGGAGGCAAACCAGACCCCACACCCACCACGATAAGGCAGCTGGGTCAAGGTGGGGCTGGGGACAACGCCTGGAGCTGATCCGGAGGGGCAGGGACCGTGCCCAGGCTGTGGCTGACCAACCCACGGCACTCAGGACTCACGTGCTGGCATGGACCTACTTGTGCCCACAGAGAGTGCTGAGTTCTCCTGAGTTAGGGAGAAATCCAGGTAGAGCAGGGGATGCTGTGGTCTGACTGCAGCTGGGCCCTCTGAACACCTCGGCGTGGTATTTCTGGAAGAGCGAGCAATAAGTGAAATTATCTACTTGACTGGTATGAAACTGGTGCACTACAGCAGCGCTGCATTTCTCTGAATCAAATCTTACCGTGGCACTTCCTCTGCCAGAGGTGCTCTCTCTCCTCTTGCAGATGATCCACAGAGCTCAGTGCTGTGCTGGGGGGTGATTTTAGGTGAGCCACAGGCACTGCCCCGACCGAGCTGAACAAAGCCTCTTCAGAGACACTTAATGAAGAAGTTGCACTTAAGTTTTATGAAACCTGCTGGCCCCTGATCACCCCTTTGGTGCAGTGCTGAACCGGGGGGCAAACTCCTTATTGAAAATGAAGTAATTGCCATTAAGGGCAGATTGATGTGCTGCTGGCAGAGCCACGCACGGGGCCCAAGAGGCTGCAGGGATGCCTCGGTGACTCCGTACTGGCTCATGCTTGGTGGAGAATTCCTACAAATGTCTCTGCATGCTGCTCACAACTTGTGTTTGGCTTAAAAAAGAAGACAGGCAGTTCCCTTTCCCTATCTTGCAGTCAGGAGCTGTCAAAGACATGTAGATGTTTCTATCCAGGCATTTCTGTTCAGAGGAAGCATCAGTGCCCTGCTCGGTGGCTGAATCGGGAAAGTCTTCCTCTGCACCTGAGCCTGTGGGGTCATTCCCTTGGGGTGGATCTTCTGGAGAACTGCAGCCACGAGGAGCCACAGCCAGCAAGCACTGAAAAACCACTCCCCAGCCCCACTGCTGCTCCTGGAGTGGAGCCTGTGCAAACAGCAGGGAAATTGTATTCCCTGTGATACATGGCTTGAGCTTTCCTTCCAGCAGATCCTGCTCCTTTTTCACATCAGCTCCTCTGCTGAATCTAGGACACCGGAGATGCTCAATCCTGCCTTCTGGGCTCTCCTTCATCAGATTTACAGCGTTTTTGTGCTCCAGCAGTAATCACAAGCTGCTCGCATTAAATGCCACGCTATTGGGAAGTCTTTCCGAAGGGCTCCGAGTCTTTGATCGTTCCTTGGAATAGCAGAAAACAAAGTATTTCTTTTAATAATGAAAAATGAATTCCCACTTTATCCTTCAAAATGTGGTGGATTTCTGTGCCTTAGATGTGATGCAAGCCCATTGCAGTGGCCATTTTGAACACCTGAATTTCCTATGAACAGCTGAAATTTCCAAGGTGAGGATCCCATTGCTTCAAACATTGCCTTGGAGAGTGAGAGCATGTGCTGAAGAATAACAAAAAGGAAGAGCAGACTTTTTTAAAGATGGGAATTTGATGCCAAAAATTAAGCGTGGCCATAACAATTACAGCCATCTAGTGGGCAAAATTTCTTTTTAAAAAAATTAAAATAATATTGATATTCAATTTCAACAGTAAAATACTTGTAAATGATAGAGGTCTAGCATATAACCTGAGGAGCAGCTTTCACTGTTCTGGGTTTGGGTTTTTTTTTTAACCTATTCCTCAAGAATACATAAAATCTCAAATATTCTCCTTCTTGCATTGTAGTCAACCAATATTAGGAAAATTAGATCTCATTTGGTGCTACTGTTTTAACGAGGGACTTGCTGAGAGTATCCAACGAAGTGTGTTATTGCTCACACTGCAGCTGAAGGGACAGGACTGAATTTTTTAACAGAGATTTCCTTTCTCCAACTGGTTCATTAAATTTTAAAGTTAGATATATGACAACACAAGCTTTAAGTTAAGTAGTTGGCAACAAATCAACAGGCTTCACAGAGTGATTAAGGATCTCTTTCTGCAGACGCTTTGTACATGTTCTTTTGGCTCTTGATGTCATCCATCATTTCAGGAGCTCCTTGGGCTTCACAGGGTATTTCATGTTGATAGGATCTCTAGTGAATTTCTACTGAAAAAGCAAATTGGAAAGTAAGCATTTCATCTGAATCTTTGCATATCAAAAGGAAGAAAAAGTACATCCTTTTCTTTATCTTACTTTTATATGGAGCATATGGGCTGAAATGCTGAACTTCAGATCTGAATTCCAAAAACTCTAAAGCATTTTGATTTAGCCCATAATAAAATCTGCACTGGGATTTCATAACAATGCTTTTTAATCCACCTCCAAGGAGGGATAAGATTCTCTGTGAGACGGTTTGCTCTGTTAGAAGTTTTGGGATTTTTTTCCCCTTCGAACTTAGTCATCTGCATTCAAGATTTTAAAAACATATTTACAGAACAAACAAACCTTCTCAGAATAATCTCCGCAGGCTTTTGATCGCATGCCTCGGAGTGGAAGAACAGGCTATAGGATCTCTTAACTCTGTGACAAGAAATAACTGGCTGCGAATTTTGGAAATCCTCTCTGGCATGTGTTCAAGCCGGTATGAATGCAAACCGCCCCATGCCAATCTCCTGACTCACCCCAAACGGCAGCTCCGACACTCATCCCATCGCTGGCCTTCCCTGGGAAGAAAACAAAGCTGCTCCTCCCTTCCTTCCTGAAACCTCACGTGCCCCAGCTGCAGCTGGACAGGGCATCTTCGGTGTTTCCAAGTGTTTCATGGGGGCTGAGGCTGTGCCGGTGGATCTTGAAGGGGTTTGCAGCAGTAAAAATTGGTCTCAGCTCCCCTTGGGCACAGTGTCCTTCAGTCAGTCCTGGTGGTTTCACGTTCAGGGCATGAAAACCTCTTTGCAGCAACTATGTCAAATTCTCCTCGTACCTCTGGTGCAGATCTCTTTGAAGACAGCTATATGTCAATTATGGCGTTACGTTGCTCCTAAATTCTATATATATTTATAGGACTTGATGGTCTTTTCCAACTCAAGATACGCTACGATTCTAGGGGGTTTGTGTATTTATATATTATTTACATAGTGTATAAATATCCGAGTAACCATTATCCAGATGCAGGCAGCATTTGCAAAGGAAAATGCTGTTTAAATACCACAGTCCTGCAGAATCTTGTGTGTTGGAGGAAATCTCGTCCTACACTTGCTTGTGCCAGTTCCAGGAGGTTTTTTATTCCTTGTCCTGCAGGCAAGAAGTGAGGAGTGAAGGGCAGAGGCTATGCTGCTCTAACCATGAATTTCTTGACCTCTGACAGTTTTGGTTTTTTTAATCACAGCCTTTTCTAAGAACAGGCTGTGCAGTACAACTTGCCATATAAAATCCTGGATAGATACGGAGCTGGATTTGTGATGCAGTTACTGGTATTTCATTAACCTTTATCTTGACAAGTGGAAATAACACGCAGTGATTCAGGGGAAATTTTTCACTTGCAGAGAAAAATGGTGCCAAAAGAAAGCGAATGGGCTAGAAATTAATAAATACAAATCTCAGCAGAAGAAATCAGCTTCCAGCTGGACTTGGCCCCTTGTCTGTGTTTCAGGGGCATCGGGGCTGTCGTGATGGTGCTCTGTGGGGCACGACAGAGCCACAGCTCAGGAGCCCTTGGGTGACCCCAGCCAGCCTTGGGGACAGGGTGGCCTCCCCTCCAGGCTCCCTCCTCTGTTTTTTCCACCCAGATGAAGACCTGGGCCTCAAGGATTGTCCATCCCACCACGGGCTGTGGCCTCTCCATGCCATGTCACGTCTTCAGCCTTGTGGCTCCACTGGGCTCAGCTGCTGAAAGGTTTTTGCTCTGCAAAAAGACTGCTGGTACTCATGGTCCTGGTGATGTGGTCATGCAGCCACCAACCCTCCAAAACCCCAGGGAGAACCATTTTTAGGAGGACCTGAGCAAAATGCAGCCTCCCTACGACTGCAGCCTCAACGGTGGCCAGCAGAGTCCCCCGGAGGAGACGACAGAGCTGGTGAGTAATAAGGATAACTGATGTTTTTCCAAGTCAAAACCAGCCTGACTCACCACTATTTTGTTTCTTTTATTGTTATTTGTATTGCTGTGATGCCAGACAGCAGATCTCAGTTATTGAGCCCAGGGTTTTATCACCACATAACAGGAGAAAGTGCCCTCTGAAATGCTTCCAGACTAAATCAGAAGGAGGCAAAAAAAGGCAAAGCCACTTGCTCAGTGCTGCCCTGTAATTGGGGCTGAAACCCCCAGTGCCCTACTCCTCATCTGAGCACCTTCACTCACCCATGGTGGCATTTTTTCCTGCTGGCCTTGCCTTGCTCTAAGCCAAGGTTTATAAATAGTCAACGCAATTTGTTTTCCTAATAAAAGATTTGCTTGGCGCACACGTTCCGGGACCCCTCGTGCTCCAGGGGGAGCACTTGTTGCCGGCAGGGGCTGCTCAGATCCGCAGCTTTTCATCAAGATTCTGATCTGAGTCACCAGGAGAACAAAACACACCATCAGGAAATGAGCAGAGCAGGGAGAGCACCATGGACATGGCAGTGGTCACCCCTGGCCACTCGCTCCGGCCGTGCCATCCTCCAGCAAGCAGCATGGTCCTGTGCAATCAGCTCCTCTTAGATGAAGTCAGGATCTATTCCTGGGCAGGGATGCCATGGAAAATGTCTCTCTGGAGCTGGTGTCTGCCAGGGATAATATCTCTCACAAGCCAGTATCTAGCACAGGGTAATTTTCCTACTGCTCGTGATACTCATCAGCCTCTCGAGGCCTTTGCAACGCCCTGGGTGCTGCTGATGGCAGGGAGCAGTCGTACCCATCACTGCCCCTGCCAAGCAGAAGAGATCCCATGGATTTCAACAAAATACCAGGGCCTGGATCCCTGCATCAACAGAAGCAGAATAGTTCCCAGATCCAGAGAGAAAAGCACAAACAAAGAGAACCAAGACGTCAAAGAGACAAAAGCTGGCTGGGAGATCAATGCAGAAGAGCTCTGCACAGGGTCTGGGGTTTAATGAGAGCTGAGTAGGATGGGACTTGGCATAGATAGAGGCTATTAGGAAGGGCAGAGAAGAACAGAATATGCAGATAGTGAGAGGGGAGAACAGCTCCAAGAGGAGGCTGGGAGGAAAGCAGGTAGAGGGGTGTAGATTCTGGCTTGTGTGCTCCAGTGAAAGAGCTACAACCCTGCAAGGCGTGGGGAGAGCTGGATGGGTCCAGAGGATCCCTGCAGGGAGCAAAGCTGCCCAGCTGCTCTAGGGGGACAGAAGTGGTGGTGGCCCTGAGAACAGACACCCCTGCTGCTCCAAGGCTTTGTCCTGGCCCAAGAGTTGGAGGCAGCTTCTCTGGCTTTGTTTTGGAGTTTTTGGTGGGTTTTTTGTTTGCTTGTTTTGATTTTTCTTTATATAGTTGCTGTTGTTGTTGTTTTGAGGGGGAGTGGGTTTCTTGTTTGTTTTTTTTCAAGGCAGAGTCCAGATGGGTCTGCTGTGGCAGCTCTAACTCTTGCCCCAAGAGCACCCTGGGCACTCAAAGCACCCCAGCATTTGCTGAGAGTGACCCTAAAACTGAACTAAGTGTGTGCCAAATGCCACCTCTGTGACAGTGATTTGGGCTCACCATGGCACAGGAGTTGATGAAGCTCTGCTGGCCTGGCCCACCATGGTCAGGGTATCCCAGGCTGGCATCACCACCCAGGACTGGCCTTGGCCACCCAACAGCAGCACAGCAGGTGGGCAGAGGGTGAGGGTTTGTTTGAACTGATCTCAGTTCACGTCTTGGCTTGGGAAGACATGCCTGGCATTCTGGTCAGCAGTGACTGACTCTTGAAATAAATCATCAGCCATTCTGGAGGGCTGTGCCTATGTATTAGGACAATTATTGCTTTCTTCCAGCCTCAGCTGTGTAAAAATGCATTGCTTCTCTTTATGAGAAATTCTCATCTCTGTCTGTCAGTCATCTTGTCTCAGTGGGGAAAAAAATCCCCAAGCCCTGTCATATCAGAAAATGAGAAAATTATCAATATCTAGAGTGTATGTGAAAAATATGAGCTCTTTCTCCATTTGGGAGAATGAATCTTGGTTGTAATGTCTTATAAATGTTAGCAGCTTCTCAGACATTCAAAAATGTTAATGATCCTGAGGTACCAAAATAGCTTGCCTTGGAGTTCTCCATATTAAAAATACTGTCTCGCCCTCTGCAGCCATCTCCAAGTCTCTGAGCTGAGTGGTCCTGTGCATCGCTTTTTGCATTCAGGGAGCAGAGGCAGGATTAGTACATTCGTGCAAACACCACAGGCTCTGATGATTGCCTGCGTATCAGGAGTCAGGATCCAGCTCTGGTGCCTGAGATCAGCTTAATAAATACTATCAGCTTCCGCCCAGCGTAGGAATAGCAAAATCTGCCAATAGCTGGAGCTTTGAATAGGAATCCTTGAGTAAAGGAAATCTCTCTTCTTCAGATTTCCATTGGCCTCGTTACGCTGCCCTGGGGAGAGAGGGGGGACCATGGAGGTGACAGCCCCAAGCCCCGCAGCTGGGGGTCCCAGGGAGGATACCCCACCCCCTGCCCATCACAGGGGTGTCTGAGCCAGGCTGGGGGTCCCTCTTCCCCCGAAGAGCAGCCACTGCCCCACCTGCTGCCCCTCCAGGGGAAGGTGGGCGCTCAGGTGAGTGGGCTCAGCCTCCTGTCCTCCTCTCCCAGAGGCACACCCTGTGTGTGGAGGATCCCTGTGCTGCCCAGGGCCTTGCGCTGCTGCTGCCTTCAAAAGAGTCAATTTTGGAGTCAGCTCCCCACAGGAAACCTGGCAGCAGCTCCTTCTCCCTCGGGCTGGCCCAGCCTCCAGCAGAGCACACAGCTCAGTCCCACAGCTTGGGGCTGGCACTCATGGTGCTCCTGCAGGTGCTCACCAGCACCCAAGGCTGCCACGCACCACCACATCCCCAGGCATGCAGAAGAGAGGTTTAATTCGGTTTAATTCGGATCTAAGGCACCTGGAACCGCAGGTTTGAGTCCTGGCTCCACTGAACTGGCTGGGGGCACGAGTGGAAGGAAGAACGGGGCAGAACTCGCTCCTTCTCCAGGCACCCCTGCGGTAGGACTCACAATTGCACTTGGATCTGTTCTGCTCTTTTCCTTTTCAACTATCTGTCCCTTTTGCTTTTATGAGTCATCAATTGTTTTATTTCCCTACCAGATTAGACTGTTCCTCTCGCTGTAGCTTTGGGCTTTTGCAGCTGAATGGGACCCAGGAGACCCGAGAAGACACAGTAGAACACAAAAAGGGCAGCTGGCGCTCAGCAGCCACCACAAGCCACTTAAAATGTCTTTTGTTTCTTAGCGATTGTTTGGTTAGATGTGGTACCTGCAGGGTGAACAGGGCAGGGCACTGCTCTCATGGGCTGCTCTGCAGCAAGAGGTGAGGCTGCAGGGCAGGAGGCAGAGGCAGAGAGCAGCACATTTGCCTGGAAAGCGCTGGAAATGCCCTTCCAGGTGGCCCATTAGCTGAGCTCCTGAGGAGCCACACAAACGATGTTTATTGCGTTGCTGCGAGCCCGCGCTGGGGAAGTTTATTTGAACGATTCTGTGCAGGGGAAAGTGGATGCTGGCAGGGCTTTGGGTTCCAGCCACGGGTAGATGGAGCTGTGGGAGTGCTGCTCCACGAGAGAGGTCCAGGCCACCCACGCTGGGCTCCTCTTCCTCCCGCCCCAAGGTGTGCTGATCCCTGAGGAAGGCTTCCAGACCTTCTTTGAGACAGGGAGGTTATTTCTGGGATGCTCAAGCTGGATGCAAGCGTCCCACTGCCCAGCTCACAGATCAATCCCCCCATAACCTGCTGGGACCCCAGTTCCACCCCAGCTGGGCATTGTGGTGTGGCCCCTCTGCTCCTCAGAGAGCAGAGGACAAGGATCAAGGCATTTTCAGACACTTTAGCAATTGCTTTCTCAAAGCTTGGCGTGGTGCTCCGAAGGGAGTTACCCTTTGCATGCACCAGTCCAGAGCTTTTTGGATGCACCAAGTGAATGAAATGTGAATTTCTTCTTTCTTTTCCCCATCAATTTCCTCTGTTCTGAAGCTGAATTGAGTTTTCTGATCTAATTGTCCTTCCCTTTCCAAACAAATAGAATGTCTTTGAAAAACAGCCTGTACTTTTATACACCCAACATCTGGTTTTGGTAAAAATTCTGTAACTTTCTAAAAGCTACTTGCAGTCTAGAGGAAGGGAGGGTGATATTTAGTAGATGATCTTTGCCCTCATTTTTTTAAGAAAAAAACTCCATCCATTAATTCTGCTGCTGGCAATTGAGAAAGCAGTCGGGCTGAACTTTTAAGTGAACAAACACTTATGGATCTATTTATACCTGCCCTGAAGCAGACTACCATAGGTGGAAACGCTGTAATTATTTCCTCTCCCTGGTTTCCACTGTCCTAGAAAGATCTCCTGGAGCAGCTTGTTAACAAGTTACTGCTGCCCATGGTGAAATTAGAATCAAGTCCTTATTAGCAACCAAACCAAATTGACTAAAAATGACTAAAACTGGCAGTAGCAAAGGTGAGAGGAGCTGCTCTGAGACAGCTTTTGCTGCTTAGCCCCATCTATCTAAGAAGGCTGAGAATTACAAATGACAAGCGTGGCTGGCAGTTGAGAGGGGACAGGGACCTGAGCAGGAATGATGGGGACATGCAACATCAGATTTTCCTGTGCTCCTCTTTCCATCAGTGCATGTTTCCAAATTAATTCCTCTCCCTAAAGAGTCCCCCGCCTTTGTTATCTTCCCACTCTTCCCCCACCCCCTTCTCCCTTGGTTTATTTCTCAGAGCAGATGATCTCCTCTGCTCACCATGCAGGTTAACTCTAGTTTCAGTATCAAAGATCATTTAGGCTGAAAATAGCTTTTACTGGGCCCATGTTACAGCCCAGGGGTGTCTGGTCACCAGATAGGATCTCCAGCTGCCCCTCAGTCAGGGTTATCCCAGTGCCAGTACTCCCAGTTCCATGGCCCCGAGCCATTGATTTTCATCCCAACTCAGAGGGGTCGTGGACTCAATTACAGCTGATTATGGACCACGTGGGTGGAGCTGGAGAAACAGGAAAAAAAATCATTAACATTCATCCAGACAGCTTGTTTTTTAAAGAGATTGTTCGTTTTCATGGAGTGTTTTCTGGGGTTTTTTGAAGGGATGTTGCATTGTTTTTGTTTATTAGGAAATGGCCAGTGGTGATATTTACTCTTGACTTCTGGGCTGCAGAGTCCACATGCCTCAGTTATGAAAATCAGCCTTATACCTTTTAGGAGTATGAAATGCTGCCCTTCAGCTCCAAGCATGAAGTGCTGGTGCTTCTGGAGCAAGAGGATGGACGTGCTACAAATCCTGGTGCTGTGAACTTCTGCCTCCCCTGCAGGACAAGGGAACAGCACCCTGAGCTGTGAACAGGCAGAGCCTGCGGCAGCCTGAGTGCAGTCAGGTGTGCTCCGTGTCTTAGTGACCCCCAAAATGTCCAAGAGCATCTTTACTTGGGGAAGATCTTCTAAAAATCATCTTTACTTTGTGCACCCAGCTCAGGGTAAGCCAGCATCAGCAGGGGGTTAGATCACACATCTCCAGAGGTCTCTTCCAACCCCAACCGTTCTGTGATCCTGTGACAGTATTAGGAAAGATTTCTTCACCTAAAGGGCTGCCAAAAATTGGAACAGGCTGCCCAGGGCAGCGGTGGAGTCACCATCCCTGGAGGTATCTAAAGCATTGGAGATGTGGCACTTGGGGACATGGTTTAGCAGTGGGCTTGGCAGTGCTGGGTTACAGCTGGACTCAATCCTAGAGAGCTTTTCCACCCTAAAGGATCCAGGGATAAGATTCCACGTCCATGGCAGACTGGTGGGGGGAGGGAACAGAGGCCTGGCAGTGGGGAGGGCTACAGTGAGCTCCTAGGTGAGAGCCACGGCAGAGATTTCCAAGTCCTCGCTGCATTAAAGGAGTAAATAGCCTGTCTTGAGCAGGAGATGCAAAGCAGGTACCAATTCAGTGCCGCTCTACAGCAATATCCTTTGGAAGATTTGCCAGATGGCTGGCAGCAAGACTTTTAAACTGACTCTTTTTCCCAGCCAGCCATATCATCATCCATCAGACAGTCACTTTGGACTGACATTGCAGAGCGTGGCTGTCTCCTTTTTGCCTTGCTCCTGTTTATTTCTAGCTGATTTATTTATATCTGGAACTGATATAAGTGGCACGATTTCTTTGTTTCATTAAAAGATTC